>OX421398.1:5075920-7610131 GCA_949126875.1 Lochmaea capreae
AGATTCCCAACAACAATGGAAGAATATTGAAGAGAGGTTGAATGCAATTCCGGGAGCAAAAAAGGATTGGATTCATTGGCGAAGGGTAGGTGAAAAAATATCTTATTAATCAATCCTAATCATATATCTTGATTCCATGTAGACTTGGCAAGATCTCAAGAAAAATGTCACGAAAAAAAAACTGACACAAAAAAGCACATGAAAGGTACAGGAGGAGGACCACCCATAGATAAAATTCTAACAGAAGAGGATGAAAATATTCTTCAGATTCTAGATACCACTGCCCTCGAAGGTGATGACAATGTTGAGGAATCTGAAGTAGTTTTTGTAAGTTTGAATAAATTAGTCATATCAAGTTGTGATATTGTAGTTTTCTGAATTATGATATGTTCTCAGTTACAGCCAGAACACAATTATGCAGAAGAAATAATAAATAATGATGAGGAATCGTTGGTGCTAGAAGATTCTGAACAAGTCTTAGAACAAGCTGAAGGTAGCCAAACACAGCCCCAAAACGAAAGCCAACAAAACAAGCCAAAAAAAAGAATGAAAAGAAAGAATATATAGCAACACAGCGCTTGGTACATTCTCAAAATGCCTGTGATGAAATGAGCAGAATTGCTGAAAAAAAAGTAGAAATAAAAATAATATATTATCAGCAAAAAATAGAAATACTGAGAGAGAATATTTCAATTGGCAATAGGATTGCTTCTGCACTAGAGCACCTTGCGGGTCAATCCTCAGGAGTGTAGATAATAATTTGACCATCTTCCATTTTCCTTTTTGTATATTTAAAAATTTTTTATTTAGGATTGTATGTTTTTTTGGGTTTTCATAGTTTTTATTCTTTGTTTTTTGACTCACTTGTGATGTTTTTTTAGTTTATAGTTTTTTTTACTGACTCCTGTGATGTTATTTTTGTTGTTTTTTTTTATTATGTAGTTGTTTTTATTTATTGATTAATATAATTGTATTTTTTATAAAATTTTTGTTTTACTATAATAATTATTATTGTAATTTTTCTGTTTATTTTGGCTCTAAAGTTCAGGATAAATAGTACCTAGGTAAAATAATTATGAGATTTGGTAACAAATGTATTTATTCAAAGTGTAAGCTTTACACAAACTCAGTTGAAATAATTTATTGCCATTATTATAATTATCTATGTGTTGCATTGGACCATAAATACCCAAATCTGCAATTTCATTATCCATATCATCTAGAATTGGAATATCATTTTCCAGGCAAATATTGTGTAAAACTACACATGCATTAATTATTTTGGAACATACATTAGGAGCATAATGCAAAACCCTATGTTTCAGCAGGCATCTGAAACGCATTTTAAGTAGACCATTGCATCTTTCAATAGTACATCTGGCTTTTTTGAATGCTTTGTTGTAATTAAATTCTGGTGGGATCTTGAAGTGGAGTTAATAACCATGGCCTTAGGGGATATCCAGAGTCTCCTTTATAGAACAAATATTAATAATGGATATCAACAACTAAATCATATTTAACATATACCTACCTATTAGGAAGAAGTCTGGATGAGCATTACTCAAATGTATGACAGCATCCTGAACCCTAGAGTTATTCCAAATGTGACAGTCATGGCTACTTCCTGGATATTTTGCATTTACGTTGATAATTTTCATTTTAGCATCACATATCTTGGAAAAAATTTAGGTTTAGCACAAAAAATAATCTAGGATGTAATAATATTTGTCCATCAATAAAGATACATACCAGCTGAACATTGATTGAGTGGTAATTTTTCCGGATATAACGCATCATTTCTTGGTGGAGGATAAATTGCCACATGGGTACAATCAATGCATCCTAGCTATTATGCCTGGGAATCCAAATGAATGATAGAAACTGTAAGTGGATAATGACTGCATTATAATGTGAATATAGGAGTGTGAAATGATTGATCAGCAATATTAGTAGGTACTAACTCATGTCTAATATTTTGAAATTCAAGAAGAGTTCGTGGAAATTTAACCCACTGATTAAAAATGGGACCTTCATTGAGAGCGTTTGTCACTTCTCTTATACACCGACTTGCAGAAGATTGACTTATGCCAAAATATAAATTCAGACCAACTGAAGTCTGGTAACTTCCACTTGCGTAGAAATTCAGAGCAACCAGGACCTGAAAAATTGAACATTTTCAATATATTGCTCACCCAATTTTGTATACAAAACCACTGAAACCTTAATTTGTTTATTCAGCGCTGAACTTCTCGAAGGTGCTTCCAGGAATGGATCCAACATAACAATCAACTCTCTAGTGATGTCTTTGGACAAACGAAAAACTTTAATGAAGAGATTTTCTGATAGACACTCAAATGGGTCCCTTCTAGACATGAACCTTCTTCTGGGCCTTCTGGCCAATCTTTCAGCCACCTCCAAATTCCGTAGTGCCTCTAAATGAGCCAATTCATCTAAGATTGCCATGCTTATCCAATATTTCAACTTTTTCTAACTTCCGAAAAATAATTGATTGATTCACAAAACAACGAAAATGTAAACATAAGCGATCCTATAACCTCACATTTATTGTGTTTCCCATTGGAAATTGCGTATTCCCATGCTTAATGGCATTGGAAACAGATCTTCTGAAATGTGAAGGAATATATTCCCATACTATGGTTCGAGAATGCATTATCTGAAATTTCCATGGGAAACATCACATTTTTCCCATGGGATCTAATTCCTACAGTTTCGAGAATCGGGCCCCTGGTAGATTCCAGGACACACTGGAATAGAAGGAAATGAAATAGCAGAGGGACTAGCATAGAGGGGGACTGAAAGACACTTTTGGGGACCAAGTCCATTTTGAAAGTTCGTTTTTTCCCACTGGAATGTTTTTGTACACTTGATTGTTCTGCGTTCCATGATGGGTTTACTGTTAAGAATAATCTATCAGTTGATATTATAGACGAAAGCATAAGTATTATATTCTGCTCTTCCTAAAAAGTGGGATGTGTGAAAATCAGTTATTTTGAAAAATATGTAACTATGTTACCTACCTGCTTTAATCCCAGGATTATCCACTTCTTCTTAAAAATATTGAACTCAGCAATTGACTGCTTCTCCACTTCTCCACTTCTCCACTTCTCCAGGCAAGTTCTACTGAAGCGATGTGGTAAAATTTTCGCTGGAGTCCCGCCGTAGTGTCTTCGTTCCATAATAAAACCGTTGTTCCTTCGTTTCGCATTACGAGTTTACATTCTAGACTTAAAGATAATATCTTTAAATGGATCAAAATTTTTTTCCATTTCATAAAATTTATCTCTTACATTTTTTTTGCAACGGTGTACCACATTGTCTTCATAACTAAATCTTTGTAATTTTTACCGCTATCTTTCTTCAAATTCCACGCCCAATCTTGCAGGTTCAGTTGCTTGTAGTTTCCAAAAACTCGTATTTCTCTGCCCTGCAGAATTCTGTAAACTGTTTCCATATTGACGAATGGATTTTAACGGTATTGTACGGTACACTTTTCTCAATCGCCAGATCAATATTAGTCATAGAATAACTTCCAAAGTTACTCATTTTCACTACATAAGCTGATTAGCATTGTTTAAATACAATATTACAAAATTTATTGCCAATAAAATCAGAAAAATTGTTCATCGTCGTCCTACGAGACCATATTTATTTGTTATCGAAAGTATTGTAATTTTTGGTGAAAACGGTCAAGTTTTACCGAGGGTAAACTCGAAAAAACTGCTGACAGGTACTGTCATACAGTTTTTTCATCTAGAAACCATTTGTAATTCAAATTGCGCGTTTGTGATTGGTGGAAATTAAGACGAGGGAAATTATATAAAACGTATAATACCTTGTTATTCGACTTTCAATAAAAAATATTCCTGAATACGTGTTAATAAGATCCGCAGATAATTTTCATAAAAACTAGACACTTTCATTCTAAATGTTCCCCCCAAAAAAAATAGCTGAGTTTTCATGGACCTTCATGGAATTAGTTCACAGCGTGAAGTGTGGTAGGATGTCCAAATTCCGTGTGAAAATTTTGAGCTGGTAATTTGAAATGAACGAAATTTCATGAATACCATATCCGTTGACTGATTTATTTAATGAGTTAATTATAAATTGTATTACTTACTTTCTTCTACGTTAATTATGTTGCAGAGTCGTTGGAATGAAACGTCAGCATTTCACAAATAACCACCACAATTGATAATTTCTAAGAAATGATGATTCCACGAAAATAAACCCCATGCAAGTTTGCGAATCTCGAAATAAATAGATCAGAAAAGATAGCACTGGAAAAAATAGACCTGACAAAAAAGTCCCAGAAACAATTGATGTAGAATAAATAGACCGGGGAAATGCAGTTTTAAATTCATATTTACATAGGTATCCTGCATAATTGCATGTTGCATTCTCTTCACGACCTTTAACACAGAGCGATTGAATAAAATCCATTCTCGTCAGCTTAATATCGCTAACGCTTAACTGATTATCATAAATAAAATTGAACATAATTGAAATAGGGAATAGGAAATATAACACTGATATACCAATATTGCAATAATAAGAAATATTAACCAATAACGAATACCTGACTAAATTTGATTATATCCATAATATACCAATATTCTTTTTGTTAATTATTTTGGGAAATCAAACCACAATATTTTTTAATTCAATTCGGTAGCGTTCCAGTTACCGTTCTCAAGCGCAATTGAGTTTTTTAAATTCTGGTCCCTATCTGACACTTACCAAAAAATTCGGCAACTATACAATCAATAATATTTTGAAGTTTAGGAGTGAAAAAATTTTGTTGTCAAATTTTCAAGGTCCATCCACACATTCCTTGATAAAATGTGATATAAAATATTTTTTCATCAACCTTCACAAAAAATCACCTTTTACGTACTAATTTCCGAAAAAAAAATGTGGATTATTTTCCGTTCGCAGATAGTTTTCGTCCGCTAAAACGTTAACATATCCAAATTTCCGAAATATTTAGTCGAGATAAAATAAACAGATTTATTCAGATGAAATTAATCTGTTGCACAGCGGAGGTAATACTTGCCTTCAAAAATGGTCGATTTTCATTCGAAAATTAATAATCGGCGGTCTAGTTTCTCGCCTGCGCCTCGGCTATAAATTTGAAGGATGGACTATAATAGAAAGTTGTTTGTTCTTGGTACATAAATAACTATTTTGTATGACATTCTAACAATATAATAGTATACTAGAAATGGGATACAGTGAGGTGCACGCTCCAGGAACGGTTTTTTAAGGATACCGCTATTTTGCTAATTTCGGAAATGTTAATAAAACGCGTATGGTGTATTTTTGTGATATGATTGTTGTATGACTAACTTAGTTTTGTGATTTTGTGTATTGAAATGTACATAACAAAAATTCCAATGATAAATAATAAGAAAACCTGGATAAAAACTTGTTAAAATATTCGGCTTAAATACTAGCTGCAGATTCATCAGCGTTTAGTTTTTTGAAGCACTTCCGTTGATTTTTCATCTTTTATGATTGGGCTCTTTCAACATTATGTGCGCCCAGTCCTATTGAGTTGCAAATACCTGACTTAAAGAACTCCCTATGTTCACTATACTTTTTGTGTCTAGCCTAGACGTTTCACCTAAATGAAATTTGTCGCATTCACAGATATATGCATTTTTTTGGAGAGCTTTCCTCATTTTTTGTTTAGTCTTGGTTGGTATAGATCTCATCGTATTGTTAGATTCAAAAATAGTTCGAATATTGAATTGATTACCAGTTTTCTCAATTATTTCTGATAAACTTTCAACATTCGGTATCGTTCAGTTTTTAAAATGCTGTTATTCTGTTATTATTATTATTATTATAAGGTATTAACAATGAGCCATCCATTGTATTCCTAATGTCTTTGTTTATAAATTCTGTTTGGTGATTATTGTTATTTAAAACTGACTTTAGTAAAGTTTTCTCTTTTGTGATTTCGTTATTATTATAGAACAAATGATTTTTGGCCCATCGTATATAAGCATATAATAATGGCTTTTATTCACGAAGGTGCGCTCACATGTCTCGAGCAGCAGACGAGTAACATAAACAGTGAATATTAGCCATTATATGCGAGTAGAATACTATATTTTTTCTTCCACTATCAGTTACCTGTTTATAAATGAATTGATTATTTTTCCTCTTTTCTTCAATTCAGGAAGGGATTATAGGCTTTCATTATTATATTTATTTTTTCGACTTTTCTGGCAATAAATTTGAGAATACTATTTATTATGTTTCTCCTATTTTTGGCGGAGTCACATTCATGATGATCCGCTTTCCATATTGTATTTTCTGGTAATTTCAATTTAAATTATTTCTCAGTTTTGACATCATATATACTGATGGATGGATTAGTATGTCCTCGTGGCGAAGTGGTTTAGAGTACTAACTGCGAGATATGAAGAAATGTACGTAGTCATAGGGTTCGAGTCCTGGTCGCGGTGATGGTTTTTATCCATTAATTAAATACATAAATCTCGATTCCAAGAAAGAGAAAACATTGTGGCGTGTACTTTTGAATTTTCCATACTTTGTCAAATTTATTTTCGGATGTGAGGTGCGAGGCCTTCCGCCGCCTCTGAGTATAGTTACAAATACAAATAAGTACCCTATTATTGGAATCGACACCCAAAAATAATAGGTTCTTAAAAATTCCAGACCCAAACCACTAGGGATCATCTTTTAAGAAAAAACATAACACAACAGAAAAATATGTCCCCACCTTGTTTTTGTGGTCGAAAATGTTCAAATCATCCTATTAACATGTCTGTTATTTTTTGTTGGTGTAAACAGTTGAAGGTATTTAAATAAAAAAAGCAAATAGACAGCCATGGGGACTGCCGACAGAAGTGAAAATTAAAATAATGAACCCCTTTTAAAATCTCTTTTCTTATTTTCCATACCTAGCAAATGAAAATTTTATCAAATAAATGAACCAGCTCGAAAAATGGTACGCTCATGATATCTAATTTTCACAAAGAAATTAATCCCTTTTAAAAATCTTATTATACTTCTATGATTGGTACAAGTAGATTCATCTCTTGCCTATATCAATTTTATCGCACCCCCATGGTAAATGGGAATTTTTACAGAACAATGAACCCTTTTTAAAAATTTTATCATACGCTAATGATGGGAGGAAGTTCGTCCAAATAAATTAACCCTCTTAACATTTTTATCGTACGCTCAAGGTAAATGGGAAATTTTACAAATCAATTATTCCCTAACACAAAATTTCATCTTACGTCTATGGTAGATGGAAATTTATAAATGTTTTCCTTTCAAAAATTGTATGGTACTCCCAGGGTAAATGGAAATCTTCACACAAAAATGAACCCCTTTTCAAAAATGTTATCATACGCCCATGATGGGAGGAAATCTGTCCAAATAAATTAAACCCTTAAAATTTTTATCGTACGCTCAAGATTAATGGGAATTTTTACAAATTAATGATTTCCTTACACAAATTTCATCTTACGTCCATGGTAGATAGAAATTTATAAATGTTTTCCTTTCAAAAATTGTATGGTACTCCCAGGGTAAATGGAAATCTTCACACAAAAATGAACCTCTTTTCAAAAATGTTATCATACGCCCATGATGAGAGGAAATCTGTCCAAATAAATTAAACCCTTAAAATTTTTATCGTACGCTCAAGATTAATGGGAATTTTTACAAATCAATTATTCCCTAACACAAAATTTCATCTTACGTCCATGGTAGATAGAAATTTATAAATGTTTTCCTTTCAAAAATTGTATGGTACTCCCAGGGTAAATGGAAATCTTCTCACAAAAATGAACCCCTTTTCAAAAATGTTATCATACGCCCATGATGGGAGGAAATCTGTCCAAATAAATTAACCCCCTTAAAATTTTTATCGTACGCTCAAGATTAATGGGAATTTTTACAAATCAATTATTCCCTAACACAAAATTTCATCTTACGTCCATGGTAGATAGAAATTTATAAATGTTTTCCTTTCAAAAATTGTATGGTACTCCCAGGGTAAATGGAAATCTTCACACAAAAATGAACCCCTTTTCAAAAATGTTATCATACGCCCATCATGGGAGGAAATCTGTCCAAATAAATTAACCCCCTTAAAATTTTTATCGTACGCTCAAGATTAATGGGAATTTTTACAAATTAATGATTCCCTTACACAAATTTTATCTTACGTCCATAGTAGATAGAAATTTTTGCAAATAAATGCAACACTATAAGTATACGCAGCAGTTGTGTTGCATAAAAGCGTGACGATGACGAAAAATCCAGGATTTTTCTCCACCCAAAAAAAGTGCTCAACGCGCCTAAAAAAGTTTTCTTTTCAAAAATTTGTAATCTGTTCTAATATGGATCCTAGTTTTCAATGTTGAAAATTAAACGTTGCTAAAATCAATAACCTCCTTTATAAACAGTTTATTTTAAAGTGAATCATTTGGTACTGGTATAGAGTTTTTATATGTTTTATAGCCTCACTCTTTTGAAGATAATTAAGCTTAGAGTTTTTTCAAACGAGTATGGGGTGTGAGGTGTTCATCTAAATGAATTATTAACTATATCGATTATCGAACTAAAAATCAAATTAATATTTATGGAACTGGTTAAGAGGAATCGAATCCTCTTAATTATTTTCCAGTGTTCCTTTTTGATAAATCTAAAACAGTTTCAAAGAAGACACTAGTCTTTTTCATATACCTGTATTACCTGAAACAAAAAACCCATTTATATAAATTATATTAGAAGTCAATATTGGGCGTTATATTTTAAATATTTCTATTCCTTTTATACTGATAGGAGGCAAGATTGTATTATTTATTAAATATGCACGGCAAACGTAACGAAACACTTAAATTATGTTCGTAGACGTTTTCTACTATATCTTTTACTTCATTTATTGCAGTGTGAAGTTATATTCTACAAGAACGATAACGTTCAACTGGTATTAATTATGTTGCTGTGTGGTTGAACATGACGAAACTATGAAATACACAGCGAAACAAATCACCCTATAAAGTAGAAAGCCGTGTAGAAGAACCAGAAGCGTGTCTACCTTTTATTGCAATTTTTTTTTAAATTCAACATTCCGGGTTTAAATGAGTTATGGACACTGTGTGACTTTTGAATGGGTTGGGTTGGGTTGGGTTGGTAGATTTCGTTAACATTTCATTGAGTCCAGTTTTGAAACTTTTATTGATGGTATTACCGGAAATTGTGTAAAATTTAATAATAGCAAGCAAACACCCTGTTTGTTTACAAATGTGGATTCTTCTGCTTCAACTATATATTTTCTTATCAGTTGTTACGTTATTTTTATTTAAGTTTTTCAATTTATTTTCAATCTTAAATCGTCAGGACAAAAATAATTTGTTTACAGATCTCATTTAAGAGTCAAAAAATGTAAATGAAAAAAATTTTTTTTTTCAATCTGGGCGACAATTGACAATTCAATTTCTGCTACCTTGACTATTTTTATTATTATTAAGAACAGGGTGAGTGTTTTCGCAACCTCCTGCACTGCGACCAAATAAGATCTTTTGTGCCCCCCTCTTGTTGGATTCAGGAGAGATCTATGTCATTGACAAAGTCGATCAAGCCCCTGATCGGTAGGTTTAGTAATTCTTCTTCCAGGATGAAAATAAGTTCTAAGAATTTCTGTCTTTTGCGACATAACGCCGGGCAGCTCGTGATAATGTGTTCCATAGTTTCCACCTCTTCACCACAGTACCTACAAGTGTCATCATCCACCAGTCCCATCTTTCTCAGGTGATGCCTGCAGTGGATATGTCCTGTTAGTATGCCGCAAAGTAGTCTTAGCTCCCTTCTGCTTAGTTTTAGCACTTCCCTTCCCCTCTTTTTGTTAGGGTTGAGGAATTTCTTTGAATGTTTGAGACCTGTAATAGCATTCCAGGTTCTGTTGATTTCTTTGTTGATCCAGTTGGTAATGACTTTCTGGTAGTCTCTTTGTCCAAAAGCAAACATGGGAGCTGGTCCTATAAAGGACTTTTGTGCACCCTGTTTCGCTTGCTGATCTGCCTCCTCGTTGCCTGCTATACCCACATGCTCTGGCACCCAGACAAGTTCAACTTTATTCTTGTCCGCCAGCTGGTTAAGAGCCAGATGGCACTCATGAAGCATTTTTGATCTCAAGCTGTTACTTTGGAGTGCTTTTAATGCCGCTTGGCTGTCCGACATGATACTTATGTGTTGTTTTTTTTTTCAATCTGGGCGACAATTGACAATTCAATTTCTGCTACCTTGACTAATAGACGGCCCTATTCTGTATCGCAAAGTTGCTACTGAGCAAGTGGTTTAGAACAAGGTCAGTGGTTAGGTTTCCACTTGTCTTCAATTGGTATTCTGTAGAGGCAACCAGTGGTTACGAAAGTTAATTTATAGTTGTTAGATCATGAAATTAATGGAATACACAATAAAAATGTATAAAAATATACTAAAAATTGTAAATAAAGTATAAAATATTATATTTTTCTACATTCATGCAAAAAACAACACTTTTATGAAACACATTCAATGGAAAAAGTGGTTCTTTTTTGCACTAGTGCAACAAAATTTTTGTTGCACTCATCTGTCATTCTTGTCAGTTTTGTGATGATTTATGACAAACATAAACATTTAAATAAAATAAAAATCCAGAGCAAGTGTCTGATCCTGCTCTAATACAGCAATAATATATGTATATTTTACTACTTAGTCTCAACGAGTTACAATTATTGCAAAAATCTTTGATTATTTAAAATTTAAATGATCAAAGCGAAAACCAGCTATGATTAAGTACTGACAAGGTGGAGGCCATAAAGATACAAAAAAAAGAAGAACGATTAAAATACATTCTGAGTTTGAGTTCCTAACATATTATATTCTAATTTTCCAGTTTTTGCATGAATGTAGAAAAAATATTGTATGCACCACGTGCAAAACGTGTTTTTTGCACGCGACGTGAAATTGTCCAACGAGGCCTTTAGGCCGAGTTGGACATCACTTTTTGCACTTGTTGCATAACTATTTCCTAGTGATAGAGTCAGAATTATTCAGAGAAATCTATGGGATCAGAGCAATACACTCCACATGGGTGAAGGTCAATTCAAAAAAATGTTCAGTAACTAAATTTCAAATCTACACAAAATGACTACTTACTCTTCTCCATTGATCAGCAGTTTGTATAGCTTTGTACCTCATTCAATATATTGGACAATGTTTGCCACGCTGTTAAATTATCTCCTCTGATCTGCATTTTTATTTTTGCCAACAAAGTCAACCATGATATTTTGTTATGACAGGGTAATTTTTGAACTTCTTTTGTTCCGTACCCCTACGATTTCTACTTCCAGGGTCTCCATCCATGTTATGTAATAAGTAATAAAATGTTTACGTATAAAACAAATAACACCTTCCGGTCACTGATAGCCCGATTAACAACACAGAACACCCCCACTAATAACAAAATATCCGTCTAACCTCACTTTTTTCAGTTGTCAGACTTGTTAGTGGAAAAGTAGGGTCACTACGAAAGTGACTAATCATTCTTCTTAACCACTAGTAGTCACCAGAATAGTAATTTTATTGAAAGTGGTTAAAAATTTACTATCTAGAGTTGCTTTTCAGTCAGTTGCTTGACTGCCACTTAGATACAGAATAGGCCTGATAGTCGGTTTCAGGAGGAATTGAAGTAGAAATTAAAAAATTTTAATTTTTTGTTTTAATTACTATGTATGTATGTATGTATTTTGGGGTAACATTCACTGAGACCTAAAAGATCTATTGTGCCCCCTTACTTCTACTTAGTTCCTGAGGAAAGTCTCAGAGACTAGTAGCTCCTTTAGTCCTATTTCCCCGAGGAATTTTAGGATATCTGCAGGCTTTAACTTAAGTAACTGTCCCTCTTCTATCCAGTAGTCTCCCAGGTGCTGTGCCCTAGGATTCTGAATTGCTGTGCAGTTCGCAAGTATGTGGATGGAGGATTCTTCTTCCACTCCACAAAACCTACAATCTTCTTCCTCCACTATTTTGAGCTTTTTAAGGTGCCCATTCAGGCGACAATGTCCCGTTGGGATTCCTGTTAAAACTCTTAGTGCAGTTTTGCTTTGACTTATGCATTCATTTGATCTCAACAGGTTGTAGTCACCCAGAAGAATCTTTGATTGCCTAAGCCCTACTAGATCTTTCCAATTGTCAGATCTTCTCTTTTCTTCGGCTTTACCTATTTCTTCCAATATTAGATTGGAGCTGATTCCGCAAAAGGGTTCCGGCCCCCAAAAGGGTAATTCAGTCCCCCTCTTCGCTAGTAAGCTTACTAAGTAAAATACTATGAACATTTTATACTTGAACGACCTATTTAAAATATCGAAGATTTTGATACAAGATTTTATAGGCAGGTATCAAATATTCAATAATATTAGAATAGATATTTCAATCCGCAGCTAGTTTCAGTGGAGAAAAAGGGGGGTCAGTAAATATCCTAAGAGATAATTTTATTTTCCAGTTCCATGAAATCTATTGGAAATAATGGTAAGACAGTGAAATTGAGATTGTACAGTTGATTTATTCTGGAATAAGATTTTGGAGTTATTGGTTACAATTGGTTCCAATGATAAGTTTAAACAAAACTATTTAACAGTATATGAATTCCCCTTTTAGTACTAATAGGTTCACATGGTAAGTATTTAACTGATTATACTAAATGCTTTTAAATTATAAGTTTCTGAACAGAGTGGCGTAGTAGTTAGTGTCAAAGTTGTCCTTCCTTAGGTTATGCCAACGATGAAGAAAAAAAACAATGAATACTCTTACTTTGTAACCCGTAGTCACAGTCCTAGGTATTCGACTAATCCACAGCAACAGGTGCACTACAGCTAGTCACCAATCAGAGTAATTTTCCCAGAGTATAACATAAAAAGCCGAAGGTGGAGTGGCTTTTGGTAGACTATTTGCAAAGATCCCCTTGCGGGCTTTCCAAAACATGAAAATAAAGGAAATAGTCCAAGTGTGGTTTCCGTTTGCTTCTGGCTTCAAAAATCCGAAAAGAATTCGTTCAACCTCATGTGGTCAAAATTGCAGCCATCAAAAAAAAAAAGACAAAACGGAAGAAGAGAGAACATAGACTCTCGACAGTATGTCAATTTAATGTCTAAGATAAGTAAGTCTAATTACCAACCTTAATTACTGGTCATCAACTGGTCAGTTTGACACTTAGGTAGAGGTAGCCATGTATGTTTAGACCGTTTATAGTGAAGGATCAATAAAAGAAGAATTTCTCATATAGTAAATAAACAATGTTATGATCAAGTTTTATTTTTAAATTGAAGTTTTAATTTAGTTTTGTTTATTTTATTCTTAATTTAATTATCAAGCGGTAAGTGTTAGCCTCCCCTTAATTTATTATGCGCTGTTTGGTTTTAGTTTGATGTAAATAAGTTTCAACCCGTAACAACCCCCCCTTTCCTGGAAAAAGTTTTTTTTCAAAAAAAAAAACTTGGTAGTCCAAAACAATCTTATTTACAATCTTATCTAATCTATTTCAGGGCCCGAGTCAGAATTTAAATCTTCAGGCGGATGAGCTTTTATGTCCTTGGCGTGCCAGACACCTTTGGAATTTCCCCTTTCGTCCTTTAGCTCATAGGACCAGGGTGAACAAATTTTTGAAATAATAAATGGCCCTTCAAATTTTGGAACAAATTTGGCTGTTATGGACTTTGCTTTATCAGAAAGAGCGTATCGGCGTTTCCATACCTTTTGTCCCAGGATAAACTTCTCATCTCGTCGTCGTAGATTATACCTCTGCTTAGTGTTTTCATACGCTATCTTGATACGACGTCGAATGTCCTGGAAAACTTCCAATAAAGCTTCGGAACGAGTAAGAGGATCGGCATCAAGCTTTTGTGATGTAGCTAACGGGTGAATATCCTTTCCAGATAACTGGATTTCGCGACCAAAGATAACAAAGTTTGGACTGAGTTGGGTTACTTCATGACAGGAGGTACGTATAGCGCAGGCAATCTTCTGAAGGAACTTATCCCAGCTCCGGTGATTTTCAGCCACATAAGAGGTCAATGCCGTCTTTATTACTCTATGAGAACGTTCTACTGGGTTGCTCTGAGGATGGTAGTTTGCAACGTGAAAAGAGGTAATGTCGTATTGTCTAAGAATGTTCTGAAATACCGAGCTAATGAATGATCGACCATTGTCCATTATCGCCTTCTGAGGAGCACCATAGACAAGAATTACGTGATCTTCGAATATTTCAGAGATGCGTTTTCCCGTAGCTTGTCTTAAAGGGAATAAAAGTATATATTTACTAAATATATCCTGTATAGAGAAAATGAAAGAATATCCAGATGCAGAACGAGGTAGAGGTCCAACTATGTCTAAGCTAACTATTTGAAATGGTCTTACGGCAGTTGGGCCTTGACTAAGCATTTTTCCAGCTGGAGGTTTTTGAAGAGGCTTTGTTTGGAGACAGACCGGACATCCGGCAATATAGCGAGCGACATCTTGCTTTTGTTTAGGCCAATAATACTTTCTACCGATCTTAGTTCGTGTTTTATATACTCCCAGATGACCTGATGTAGGGGGATCATGATGTGCAGATATGATTTCCTTTCGTTTTTCCTTTGGGACCACCATTAACCAACCGTCACCGTCTTCAGCTAGTTCGGGGTAAGGAACATCGATTTTTTTGAATAGCTGTCCATTTTCCAAACGCCACAGCGGATACTTGGCTGGTGTATCTTGTATCCTCTGACACATTTTGAGGTACCATTTATCTTTAGGCTCCACAGCAATACTGTCAATGCAAGGAACAGCTCTTGAGAGGGCATCAGGAACAGTATGGTTACTACCTTTGCGATGAACTACTTCAAAATCAAATTGTTGTAATCGTACTGCCCATCTCGCGATTCGTCCGACAGGGTCCTTGATATTATTGATCCATTTAAGAGCGAAGTGGTCTGTTATGACAGTGAATTTAACGGCTTCGAGATAAGGACGCAAGCGCTCTATGGCAAACAACACAGCCAGGCATTCCTTCTCGGTAGTGCTGTATTTTCTTTCTGGCTTCGAAAGCGATCGGCTCAAATAACAAATGACTCTCTCATTACCTTCATCATCCATCTGTGACAAAACAGCACCCAGCCCGTAGTCAGAAGCGTCGGTTTGCAAAATGAACCGTCGTTCAAAATCCGGACAAGAAAGCAATGGAGCGGACACTAAATATTCCTTTAGAGCTTTAACAGAATTTTCACATTCAACACTCCAAACGAAAGGCTGGTTTTTTCGGAGCAGAGTACATAACGGGGCGGTCAATGACGAGTAATTAGGTACGAATCGTCGATACCAAGATGCAACACCAATAAGTCTACGAACTTCGGTAACCGACTTAGGTCGAGGGATTTGGAGGATAGCTTCCACTTTAGCTGGATCCACCATGAGTCCACCAGCGCCTATAAAGTAGCCAAGATATTTTAGTTCGGACTTGCAGAAATAACATTTGTCCCTATTAAGAGTCAGTCCCGCTTTGATGATTCGAGATAAAACTACCCGTAAAATCTCAAGATGTTTCTCGTAAGTATCGGTACAGATGATAATGTCGTCCAAATAGACAAATACATATTTCTCTAGATCTACACCAATAACTTGGTCTATAAATCTTTGCCACGTTGCAGGGGCATTGTGGAGTCCCATGGGCATTCGCCGGAATTGATATAGACCCCGATTAGGTACAACGAAGGCTGTCATGGGTTTAGATTCTTCCGAAAGTGGTATTTGCCAGTAAGCACTTTTGATGTCCAGTGTCGTGAGATAGTGAGCATCACGAAGTTTATCTAGAGTAGCACTTACGAAGGGAAGAGGGTAGGCATCCCTCGTAGTGACCTTATTAAGTTGTCGATAATCTACGACAAACCGATGACGTCCATCAGGCTTCCTAATAAGAATTATCGGAGCAGCCCAAGGAGAATTAGAAGGTTCCACCACTCCATCTTCGAGCATTTTGGTAAGTTCTTCATTTACTTGCTTTAAAATAGGCGGCGACAAAGGATAATGCCGTTGTTTAAGAGGCGGTGAAGAGGTTCGGATGACGTGCTCAACGTAGTTAGTGCATCCTAATTTGGAATCCATTCCTCTGAAGGTATCATCAATAAGTTTGTCTAGTCGAGATTTCTGCTCAGCATCCAGATGATCCGATGAAATTAAGGCTAACTGAATTGTTGGTTCACTTTGGGAGGAATTTCTAAACTGCCACTCACCCGAGAACATGTTTGGGATTATCTCCATTTCCATCCAAAAGTCCATCCCCAAAATGAGAGTATGAGGGAGGTCAGGAACAATAAGAACATCGATAATCTTTACCTTCTCACACAACGCAATTGGTAAAGATACCTTACCCAAAATACCACAAGTCTGGCCTGAAGCCACAACGCAAGACTTTTGTTCAGAGTTTTGGATTTTACAGAAAGATTTTAATCCGTTCCAACCAGATCCACCCAAAATGGTGTTTGTAGCTCCGGAATCCAACAATCCAAGCAACTGACAACCATAAATTTTCACTTGAAGATAGGGTCGCGTATCTCCTTTTGCATGCGCAAGGACATAATCTAGTAAAACGTGACGGCGTGAATCGGCCATGGACAACGATGAGTCAGACAGCTGGCCTACTGTTGACTTCGATTCCAGTTTTTTCGACAGTTAGGGCAATTATAAATCGAACAGTTGTTCTCTCCACATTTAAAACAAAATCGTTTACGAGGCTGATCACACTTCTTAAAACGGTGACCAGACTTTCCACAGTTCCAACAAGATGCTGCAAGTGAAGCGTTAGGTGGAAGTTCAGTTGGCGTAGAAGTTGGTGCTGAAAACGTAGCCATTGTTCTCGATTCTCGTTCTAGACAAGTAGAAGGGCTTTTGATAGCGGCGACATAAGGTTGACCTGAAGGTTTTCGGTATGCCAATTCTGGCTCTAGGAGAGATCGATTTGAAGAAGGCGGAGGAACGAATCTTTGTATCCTCGCCTCAGTCTCTTCTACTGCCCGACCTAATCGAATAAGCTCATCAACCGTTGATATCTTATGGAGGGCTAGCTGAGACTGTATGTTCGGTAGGAGGTTTCGTTGTATTAGAGCTACCCGATCCTTTTCACTGGGAGGTCGATCTAGCTTACGAAAAAGATTTTCCATGATCGTGATAAACGTAAGAACCTTTTCCTGTGCACCTTGAGTTCTTCGTCGAATCTCATCCATCAGGCTTACTTCATAATCGTACGGCAGGTATGCTTCACGCAGTTGAGAGACAAGATCTTGCCAGGAAGAAAATCTTCTGGTCCTGTACCAAAGCAAAGCATCCTGAGTCAGAAGTTCAGGAGCACAACGCAATAATTGCAGAGTAGAGACCCCTCTAGACATCCTGAGCTCTTCGATTCTCTCTAAAAATTCATTGACACTCGTGCGGCCATTAAACTTTACATTCCATCTAGTAATATCTGGCATTCGAGAATCATAGTTCCAACTATTAAGACTGGGTTGTAAAGAATAAGGAGAGTACTCATCCATACGACTTGACATGAAATCAGGTCTATCCCAAAGTCCATTGACACTATTCAATGTAGCTCTTCGAGAAGAACCATTGGCTGGATTATAGTGATGTTCTGTAACTGTAGGAAAAAAATTCACCCGTTGCCTAGGATCATTCATATAATTGGAATATCGAGCATGATGGAACAGTGGAAAAGACTGATTTGTAACTGGATCCGATGCATTTTCCTCAGGCATATCTACGAAGTCACCAACTATGTTTAAATTTCGACTCCCTGCAGGCTGACGTGAGGGTATTGGCTCATCCAATAAGGATAACTGTTGAACCCTATCTGTAATATTTTCTGATGTGGCATTTACTGATGCAGGAGGTGATGAAACGTCTTGATTCGGATGTCGAGGAGCTTCAAATTCCTTAGAGGATTCTTCGTAGATTTCAGAAAGTTTTTTTCCCAATTGATGACAATGTTGTATTAACGCAGTTCGTTTTTGTTCTTCTGGTTCTCTATCTCCTTCAAATCTTGATAACCGTCCAGAAACATGTCGAAGCCTAGTAGAAATTCTTTTGAAATCATTTTCAGCATTTTCATTATCAAAATTGTCCAAAGCGTCGTCTAGTTCCAGTATTTTCTTCTCGCATATATCAATTTCAACACCATAATCTAGAGACACGTCCCTTTTAATCAGCGATACTCCTTTCTCTTTTTCCAGTTTCAGAATTTCTCTCACATTATGTCTGAGTTCTGCCACCGTATTTACTGAAGGTAGTTTGCGAATATATAGCTCGTAGATTAATTCATCTTTAAGGAGCCTATTAATCTCCATATTGAATTATAAATCTGACTAAATTGAATGTACGAATAAATTTTTATTTTACAAAAAAAAATATAACTGCATAAAATGTTTTTATTACTATTTGTAAACCCCACTCCTTCCAAAAAAAAGGAATGAAAACCTACACGAGTTTATTCAAGAACTTTGCAAAATAAATTCCACAAAAAGTTTTGCAGAGAACCGAAAAAAAAAATCCCAAACCTATAAACTAATCTAGAATAGTTGCACACACCTAAATTTTATTTTACTTAACTCTTATTAAAATAGTAATAGTAATAGGAAAATCTTATATAAATCTTAATTAATTAGATCAGATTAGAATCACAATTATCTTAATGGTTATTCTTCTTTTATTGTGTACCGTTCCTACTATTAGATTAATACTGATGAAAATGTTTTATTTTATCATATTACCTAAAATGTACAAGACCAGTTCAGACCAATGTTAATGGCAGTTCAAGAAAAAGAAGAAATTTTATTACTCCCTGACCTATGACAGAAGAAGAATAAATTGACAGTCAAAATATGGTTATGCTATTTTATCCAAATATAATTTGTAAAAGACTTTTAAATTACTGAAAACTAACTAATTAAAGAAAATATGTGTGTTTCTTATGTTGTGTGATGTTTTGTTTTGTCCTGTTGTGATATTTGTAATGTTGTACTGTACTTTCAAGCTGTCCAAAACTTTTCAAAACAAGAACACAAAAGTTGTCTTTAATATACTACTACTATCGACACCAAGAAACTACGTTACAGGGTATAAAGTGTACCAAAGTAACCGGAAACTTACAATTCTCACAAAAGTAGATTTACACACGTTAAGGGCGCCAAATTTTGATACAAGATTTTATAGGCAGGTATCAAATATTCAATAATATTAGAATAGATATTTCAATCCGCAGCTAGTTTCAGTGGAGAAAAAGGGGGGTCAGTAAATATCCTAAGAGATAATTTTATTTTCCAGTTCCATGAAATCTATTGGAAATAATGGTAAGACAGTGAAATTGAGATTGTAGTACAGGGTGGCCAGATAAGAATGCAAAGTGCTGTATCTCGGAAACTATTCGTCGTACAGACTTGCAGTAAAAAATTTGATGACTAAAATGGCCAAAAGAAAATCCTGGAAATTATTTTCAGGTTCCCAAGATGGCCGCCAGAGGGCGTAACCGTCATCTTAAACTTTTGAAGTGATTTTTCACTGAAATCTACCTTGTGAATGTACCGAAAAAGTATATGCTCTTCAAAGTTGAGCTTTATTCGAGTAATTTTTGTCCGAAACTTTTTGACGTATCTATTAAAATAAAGTGGTGGGGGGCGATTCAATGTTTTTTTAAATAAACAGCTGTAACTCCTAAACGACTGAACGGATTTCAAAAAACTTGGTCTTGTTGGAAAAAGCATTCATTGCTCCATGAAATTAATACTACCTATGATATATGTAATTCTCAGTGATGCCGCTAGAGCGCGTTTTTTGATATAATAACATAATATTACAAAATTCTCTAAAAAATTAAATGCAATAGTATGACTTTCTTTCCATAAAAATGTAGTGAAATGATACTTAAATAGACTAGTGAAAACCGTATCTCGATATCTAGTTCCTGACCTGAAATATCGAAGAAAGAAAATGTAGTTATCATAAAATTTCAAAATGACGCTATTACACATGTATTTATTCTTATTTATTTGTCTTCTTTAAGAATCAGTGATGGAAATTCATAACTTTATAATTTTCAAATGATAAAAGTATTCTTAGCTCAATAAAGTAAAGAACGTGTAGGGGCATAACAAGCAAAAAGGACCGATTTTGAAATGAAACTAATGTCTCCTTAAATGCTCGAACTGTCTTCCATCACACTCAATGCATTGTTGGAGCCGCTCATGCGTGGACATTACAGCAGCTTCAACTTCTTCTCTTGACAGGCTAAGAATGGCCTCTTGTATTCGTATTTTCATGTCATCTCTCGTTGTTGGTGGAATTCGGTAAACAATATCTTTTAATCGACCCCATAGATAGAAGTCCAAACAGGTTAAGTCTGGGGATCGGGGTGGCCAAGGAAATAGACTACCTCGTCCAATCCACCTCTGGTGATATATTAGATCTAAATGTTCTCGCACATTTATTGAAAAATGTGCTGGGCAACCGTCTAGTTGCAAAAACATATTTTGCCGTAATTGCAAAGACACATTTTCTAATAAAACAGGCAATTGGTTTATCAGAAAATCAAGAAACACGGCACCGTTCAGTGGTTGATCAAAGAAATAGGGACCTATAATCATTCCGCCAAGGATGGCACACCATACATTGAGACTCCAATGGCCTTGATGTTGTACCTCGCGCAACCAGTGAGGATTCTTGTCAGACCAATAATGCATATTATGCAAATTAACGTTTCCATCACTTCTAAAAGTGGCCTCATCCGTCCAAAGAATTTCGGATAAAAAATCTCTATTTTCCCTAATCATGCCCAACATCCAATAACAATAATCTATACGTCGGTCGAAGTCTTCGTCATTCAAGGCTTGATGTAAAACCATATGATATGGGTGCAGTCTAAAAATTTGAAATAACAAACATATTGTGAAACATGTGAGTTTATGTGTTTAGTGACATATGAACTTACCCATGATCCTTTAAAATATTTAGAACAGTGGTACGTGATATACCCAACTCGTGAGACATTGCTCTCGTACTAACGTGAGGATTCATTTCCACGTATGCTAAGACATTAACTATACTGTTTTCTCTTGTTCTAGCCGAGTGTCTTCGCAACTTAGGTCGAAACCTGCCAGTATTACGCAAATTTCGTACTAAACGTGGAAAAATTCTCGCATCGCGTAAACGCCGATTTGGATATCGTGCTCTATATACTCTTTGAGCCAATGCCGCATTTTGAAGACATTCAAAATATACCGCAATCATATCAACAGCTTCATCATTTGTAAAAGGCATTTTAATGGTTTTGAGGCCTCACTTGTGTGTGCAACAAACACAAATTACACTGTATCTATAAGTATAACTTCAATATTTGTTGACAAGTTGATTTTAGGCATTTGTTTTTCCTCCAGGGCCTACTCTTCATGTTCTGCCTACCTTGCACTTGCATTTTATATGCATTGATTATTATGTCCCTACACGTATATTTTAAATTTTCAAACTAATAATACTTTTATTATTCAATGGAAGATTATTATAAAATCATGGAAGAATAAATACCGAAGTCTTTTTGAAATTGTATGATAAGTAATTTTCTTTCTTCGATATTTCAGGTCAGGAATTAGATATCGAGATACGGTTTTCACTAGCCTATTCAAGTATCATTTCACTACATTTTTATGGAAAGAAAGTCATACTATTGCATTTAATTTTTTAGAGAATTTTGTAATATTATGTTATTATATCAAAAAACGCGCTCTAGCGGCATCACTGAGAATTACATATATCATAGGTAGTATGAATTTCATGGAGCAATGAATGCTTTTTCCAACAAGACCAAGTTTTTTGAAATCCGTTCAGTCGTTTAGGAGTTACAGCTGTTTATTTAAAAAAACATTGAATCGCCCCCCACCACTTTATTTTAATAGATACGTCAAAAAGTTTCGGACAAAAATTACTCGAATAATGCTCAACTTTGAAGAGCATATACTTTTTCGGTACATTCACAAGGTAGATTTCAGTGAAAAATCACTTCAAAAGTTTAAGATGACGGTTACGCCCTCTGGCGGCCATCTTGGGAACCTGAAAATAATTTCCAGGATTTTCTTTTGGCCATTTTAGTCATCAAATTTTTTACTGCAAGTCTGTACGACGAATAGTTTCCGAGATACAGCACTTTGCATTCTTATCTGGCCACCCTGTACAGTTGATTTATTCTGGAATAAGATTTTGGAGTTATTGGTTACAATTGGTTCCAATGATAAGTTTAAACAAAACTATTTAACAGTATATGAATTCCCCTTTTAGTACTAATAGGTTCACATGGTAAGTATTTAACTGATTATACTAAATGCTTTTAAATTATAAGTTTCTGAACAGAGTGGCGTAGTAGTTAGTGTCAAAGTTGTCCTTCCTTAGGTTATGCCAACGATGAAGAAAAAAAACAATGAATACTCTTACTTTGTAACCCGTAGTCACAGTCCTAGGTATTCGACTAATCCACAGCAACAGGTGCACTACAGCTAGTCACCAATCAGAGTAATTTTCCCAGAGTATAACATAAAAAGCCGAAGGTGGAGTGGCTTTTGGTAGACTATTTGCAAAGATCCCCTTGCGGGCTTTCCAAAACATGAAAATAAAGGAAATAGTCCAAGTGTGGTTTCCGTTTGCTTCTGGCTTCAAAAATCCGAAAAGAATTCGTTCAACCTCATGTGGTCAAAATTGCAGCCATCAAAAAAAAAAAAGACAAAACGGAAGAAGAGAGAACATAGACTCTCGACAGTATGTCAATTTAATGTCTAAGATAAGTAAGTCTAATTACCAACCTTAATTACTGGTCATCAACTGGTCAGTTTGACACTTAGGTAGAGGTAGCCATGTATGTTTAGACCGTTTATAGTGAAGGATCAATAAAAGAAGAATTTCTCATATAGTAAATAAACAATGTTATGATCAAGTTTTATTTTTAAATTGAAGTTTTAATTTAGTTTTGTTTATTTTATTCTTAATTTAATTATCAAGCGGTAAGTGTTAGCCTCCCCTTAATTTATTATGCGCTGTTTGGTTTTAGTTTGATGTAAATAAGTTTCAACCCGTAACAATTTATAAAAATATTTTCATAGAATTAAAAATGTTTTCTTGACATTTGATGGATGAACTGAATGTAGTTGAAGCCGAAGAATCAAAATGAGTGAAAATATACAATGTGTTCCAATAAAATATTAAATTTTTACACAATTCCCTGTTAAACAGGAAGCTGGCCATATTGATTTTTTATATAAGAGAATTCATAATTGGTCCATACAGCCCATCAGAATTTGAACAAAATTTATAAACCCATTTAAAAATTGTGACCGATGATTTAATTCTCTAGGGTTATTGGCATAGGGTAGGTAACATAAACAAAAGATAACAATAAAACTACGAAGTAGGTATACTTATTAATGTATTTTAAGAAATTCAACCAATTACTCACATAGGAACATTATGTTTATTTTGCTTGTTCCTGTAACTTGTTTCTGAATGTTGCCAAAAGTTGTTTAAGTTCTTCATTGTTTACGAATGCAACATCAAAAGTTCCTATATGTTACTTGTTTCTATATTAAGCGGCAAAGATCAAAGGAAATGTAAATATTTTGTGTTTCCCATCGGTATTTTTATCAGTGTGGACACGTTGCTGCTTGTTTCCAAAACTCGAAACTTGTGTCGTGAAGCCGTCGCGTCGTTGCCGAAAACATCAGCTTAAATTTATTTGATTAGTTAGTATCAATAATAACAAAATTAAGTACCTAATAATAATAAACATAACGTTTAAATCAGGGGTCGGCAAGTAGTTTTAGATAGGGTCCGGATACTGTAGGAAAATTTTGACGAGGTCCAGAAAAACAAACTTATATAATAATTAACATTTAAGTGATATTTATTGTATGGTTTTATATAAAGTTCTGAATTATGAAAAAAAACCAGTCCTAAAATTAATGTGAGAATTGCACCGACTATCTTGAGTCAGTTTTTTAAAGTTTGGCTCTCGAGAAGAACAGTAAATTCGGAGTGTGTTTTCTAGGTGGGCAATTCATCTTTGAGAAAGATGTTTCACATACATATGTCGAGCCAAACATAGTAGCCAAATTGATAGCTAGTTATTTGCAATATTCATATTTTTCTGGTACATGTTTTGTCCAAAACTCTTCAGTCGATACAGTTTTATAGGATATTTTCAGAGACACGTCTTCTTGCATATCAATCATTTCCATTTGAAGTGATGGCTTTGACAAATTAAACAACTTGGCAGCCACATCTGTCCATTCTGCAGCTACATCAATTTCAAATGGCGATTTAAGAAACGGAGATAGTTTGCCCACTTCTGCAAAGTCTTTGAATCTTGTAGCAAATTCGTTACTAAGATCGTCCAAAAATTTTACAAACACTGCAATGTGTTCTTCAGAGTTCTCTTTTTTATATTCAATACATTACGATATTTGGCGGTCCGAATTTCGACCTTTAGCGGTCCGCCTGTTGCCGACCGTTAAACAGACTAGATGAATAGCCCGCTATACAGACAACAGACTTGGTTTACAACTTACATGTAAATCGATTCTCCCATTCCAAAACAAGGATAGCAAAGGTCACTCATTCCAATAACAGTGCCGTGCTATATGAGGATATTGATTTAATGGAAAAAATCATCTTAGATTTATTTATTACTCGAAGAATGAATTTTAGTTGTCGCCAGCAGCGGATTTATGCTTCCCTCCACCCTAGGCCCGGTTTTATGCGCCGCCCTTTTAGTGGAAGCTTCTTACTAGCAGTATCGAAACGATCTAAAATTACATTCCAAACAATTACTAGAATTGCTGTTTCTAAACGCTGTAATTTTCGCTGCAATCCTGTAGCTTCAGATCGCGTAGTCGGTTTCTCATTTCTGCTCTCGACAATTAATCTCAGTGCATAAATTATTCCAGACTACTACTTTTCTAATGCGTAACATGCATCATGTGGAGTAGACCAATAAGTTTAAGAAATAATCGTAACTCTCAAATTTGTACGCTGCACCGAGAACTCCCAACGATGTGAGAAGAAATTAGTACTTGCAAAGTAGAAAATAGTCGACTGCTTCTGCATTGAGTTATGAATAATTTATTCTATAGAAATTTTTTTTATAAAAACTAGTCTGAACCAATTTTTAAAATTCCGTCCGGACCTCACGGGCCTAGGCCTAAATCCATCACTGGTTGCCACTTGCCGTCGATATTGAATTATAAACATGTATAGCTGCACATTGTTTATTTTCTGTCAATAATATAAATTTGTATTGTTATGAAAATGGGTGAACAGTATTTATAATATCAAAAGATACGACATTCTTCTCTATATTTCTTTGTTGTGGACATGGCTGTAGAGTGCTGGGAAAAGTATTGTGTATGCACTGATGACATTATACACTGTGTCCATAAAGTATGGAACAAATTCATTTTTAGCTAAACAGACCATTTTAAGAAATAATCCTGAAACACGTCGATTTTAGATTTTAATATTTCGTATTTTAAAATAATATTGTAATATACAGGGTGAATTACTTTCGAGTAATGACGTTACCGTCATTTTTTTTTAAATGGAACACCCCCTTTTGTCTCAATTTTCGGATTACTCTAGCTGAGCTGATTCCAAAAATGTATCATATGTTGATTCCAATTGGTACAGGGTGGACAAAAATACAATAGTTTTGTGTGTGCACATAAAGTAATCCTGGAGGTTTTGATGAAAGTTTATGGTTTCAACAGAATGGTGCACCTCCACATTATGCTGTAGATGTTAGAAGGTACCTAGATGAAATTTTTCCAAACAGGTGGATTGGTAGACGTGAACCTATTGAATGGCCAGCGAGGTCACCAGATTTCATTCTTTTGGATTATTTTATGTGGGGCCATTTGAAGAATGTTGTGTATCAAACGAAACCAGCAAATATTCAAGAATTAAAAGAGTGACTTCGGATAGCAATAAACAATATTTCTCAAGACACAATAAACAAGGTTCAACAAGAATTTGTACACCGTTTGGGTTACAGTCAAATACAGCAAGGGCTGCAGTTCGAACATTTATAAAGTCATGTATTTCATCATATTCAGTCCGCTAGACAATAAGTATTTTTGATAATATTGTTAATTTAACTAATAAAGAATGTTACGCGTTACTTATGAGCACACACAAAACTATTGTATTTTTGTCCATCCTGTACCAATTGGAATCAACATGTGATACATTTTTGGAATCAGCTCAGCTAGAGTAATCCGAAAATTGAGACAAAATGGGGGTGTTCCATTTAAAAAAAATGACGGTAACGTCATTACTCGAAAGTAATTCACCCTGTATATTACAATATTATTTTAAAATACGGTAAATTAAAATCTAAAATCGACGTGTTTCAGGATTATTTCTTAAAATGGTTTGTTTAGCTAAAATATGTGTTTCATATACATGTTTTGATTACATCGAAGACGTTAGGGTCGGTCTTCTTTGTTAATTAGAAATTGGTAGGTAGGGATTGTCTGACCAATCCTTAATCGGGTAGCTTTTAGTTGTTCAGATCTTGAAGTCGGTAGGAAATGAGTTTCTTTCACATTTGGAGCTATTTCATACATTTTGTCGTTGATGTCAAGGCTCGACTTACATTGTCACTTATCCAATCCATAGTGGATATGCTGACGAGGCTTACAAAGTTAATGGGGTTGACAGACTAAGCCATTTGTAGATTCTGACAGCTAGAGGAGGAAACTGCGAAGCCTAGGAATCCTATTCCAGTGTGACTGCCTGGAGAATGTATGGATTTTTGTACTATCGATAAGAAGCCAATTCCGATTTGAATTGAAAGTGAAATTTCAGTGCTCCTTAAATGAAAAAATGTACCGTTATTTACATTGCAAATTATCTTCAAAATGCCACCTCCCATGTCCAATTCAAATTTTTCCAAGCAGCTTGGAGATATCTATCAAATATTGAACATTATGGCTATGGAGAGCGATGGGTACAATATGAATAATTATAGTAAATACTATATTGACGAGCTGTTTTGACAAACAGAAATTTCTATTTTTATAGGATGTGGAGATAATACTAGAACTCAGCAACATGTATTAGATTTGTTTAATGTACCCAGACAGACCTTCGAGCCGATCAACAGTCAGTGAAATTGAGAAAAAATTTAGGGAAACTATTCATGTTGATAATATTCGAATTACTGGAAGTCCCAAGGTATCAGAAAACTTAAAACTTGATGTTGTATTAAGTGTTGAAGATAATCCAAATAACACTTCACGTCAAATTGCAGCGGGCACATGCATATCTCAACGGTCGGTATTACGTATTCTGAAAGACGAAAAGTACTATCCGTACAAAATTCAGTTACATCAAGAATTCAACGATGATTGTCCCGATCGACGTATGCAGTTCTGTGGTATATTGCAGGACTTTCTGATTATGCTAAATTTTGCCTAAATAGTTCAGTCAATTGTCAAAACTGCAGATACTGAAGTGATCAGAAAATGAATGTCTGTTGATAGTATCTGGTAACAACAAGCACTACCTTGCAATATGCACGTCATGTTCGCGAGGTTTTAAACCAGTGTTTTCCTGGGAGGTGGATTGGTAGACCATGACCAATAGAGTGGCTCCTAAGATCTACAAATCTTACACCTCCAGCTTTTGTTCAATGGGGTTATTGAAAATCGATGATTTGTGTAGATAAACAGAAAAATCTACAAGAGTTGTAAGACCGAATTAAAGACGAAATTGATAGAATTTCTCCGGAAGTTATTCGTAACCTGCAAGAAGAGTGTGTTTGTCGATTTGCTTATTCTCAAGAGAGCAGTGTATGCCTGAGCATTTAATTTAGCTGAAAAGTATTATGTGTTAATTAATTTAATATTTCAATTCGTTTTTTGTAAAATTATCCTCTGATTAAATTAAATCACTTTTCATTTTTCCTGTATAAGCATTGGTCAGTTGAGTATGATACGACTGAATATGTTATCAAAAGACCTTTCAAATGAAGTATTCCCACTAAACAGGATACGTAACAAAAACATTTTCCAGAGATAACTTTTGCAATCTTTGCAAACTTACATTGCATTAATGTTGTCATGAAGTTTCCAACACAATGTTTTCCAGTTACATTTATATTACATCGAAACAGCATAACCAATAATATTAATTAAATAATATATAAAATGTTGATTTTATGTTGCCCAGATATGTCTAATACATTATGTTGTAATACGTTATGTTATAATTATATCCGTTGTTTTTATTTAATCAACTCAAAACGTTACCCACATGTGTACAAGAAACTTGGAATTAATATTATCTTAAAAGGTTCCTTTTTTTCCTTGAGTAGATAGAAGAGTGAACAGGAAATACTCGATTAGCCTGTGATAAAGTTAGAATTAGGTGATAGTTTGCGGAACGAGCATTACCTATTGATTACATATTTTGTTTGTTGAGGTTAGTTGTATCGTCGTTCTGTTTAACCGCGTGTTCCTCTTCCATCTTTTTACAATATATAATACCAATACGTTTGAATTGATTTATTTAGCTTAATATTGAGTTATTTAACTGAACAAATAAATAATTACTATCATCCTCACTTCAATATGAGTAAAAGTGTAGTGGCGGTTAACGTGTGTGAACAATCTGAAGAGGACACAAGGTGAGTTTCTATAAATTCTTTATATTTTAGAACTTTAAATTTGTTTCAAAATGAAGTCAAGTCTGGAAGCATATTATACGAACTCCGAACATGATGAGGTATAACCATAATCGAAACACTATACACTGTGGGCCGAAATAAAGGAGTACATTTTTTGATTCAAAATATTTTTTTTGTTTTTTGGGCAATTCATTTTCTTTTTGCAGGGCTAATAACCTAACATGTCCTCAACATGACTGTAAATTTGAAAGCAAAAGCAATGTACTGGGTCGGACTTATAAAAAAAATTATATAACAGTGAATTTGAGCTCGTTGCAAATGAAAACAGTCTTAGCTAAAATTGTACTAATATGCTTTTTCGGTAGATAAACTATCCAGAACACTTCAGTAAAAAGGAAATTTTCCGAAATTACCGGATTCGCGAAATACCATTTTTTTATTAAATAATGGTGACCACATTCATAATATTTTACTTTAAGTTTTAAACTTATTAAACTGTTTTCATAAATGTGTTATTTGTTAAAATGTTATTTAATAAAAAAATGGTTTTTCGCGAATCCGGTAACTTCGGAAAATTTCCTTTTTACTGAAGTGTTCTGGATAGTTTATCTACCGAAAAAGCGTATTAGTACAATTTTAGCTAAGACTTTTTTTTATAAGTCCGACCCTGTACATTATTTTTGCTATCAAATTTACAGACATGTTGAGGACATGTTAGGTTATTATCCCTGCAAGAAGAAAATAAATCGCCCAAAAAAAAAATATTTTCAATTAAAAAATGTACTCCTTTATTTCGGCCCACAGTGTATATCTATTAACAAAGCATCATTTTCTATCGCATATAATTTACTTAGAGGTATATAGGATATAATTTATAAATCTCAGATAGCTCCACTATCTTCATTTTTTGAATAGCTATAATTCTCCATTCCTCCTAGCTGTGCTTCATTGTATGAAATATGGCATACTGTTTGTAGAGATGTTTCAACTTTTAATTTTAGTCAACAACTATTATTGTTCAGTTAAATCTACCAGGAGTGTGTGAAGATATTGGTTCTATGTATACTGAAATTATGCTTCTTTTTTTATAAAAAAAAATTTACCCTACTCAAAATGACAGTCATTTCAGTTTGTTTGTGTTTTGGGATTTTTTTTTATATTTATATTATTTTATAGGAACAAACTGGTAGGTACTGGTCGAGGGATCTGACTATAAAAATTTGATTAGGTGGTGCCTCCAACAGATTATACAGGATGCGAGCTTGACCAGTATTGCTCGTGGACTGGACAAAAATATTATTTTGAAATTTCGGATTTAGACTTAACTCATATATGTATATATATATATTTTTCAGAATCTGTGAAAGAAGTGTATGGCTCGACTACTGATAAACAGTTCGAACTGATTGCAATGGAGTGGATGAGATTCGCGAAACAAAGACTGGAAAGGAAAGATTTGTAATAGAGATAAAAGTTATTTTTTTTAGAATATCTCTTTTTTTGTTCCACACTATATGTTTTATATATCTTTGTTTACATTTTTTAAATAATATTTTTTGTTTTCTTTGTTTTAATATATTTTATTTATGGGAATTTTAAAGTTATATTATATATTTTATGCAGATAAAGTTTTTTATTCAATATCCCAGTAACATTTAAATTTTGGACATCAACATTCAACTTGTTCGATAATTTTTTTGTCTGCGGCAGACGGTGAGTATCTCATGGTATACCTTCTCTTTCTATATTTCCAAAAAATACGATTGAAATTCCATAATAGTATGAATATAGAAAAAATTAAGGTATACCATGCTGCTCCACACTGTATACCGCGAAATAAAATTGAAATATAAAAGGGTACCGATATGTAACATTATGGGAATGTTGTTAAATAAATGTTTTGGAGCCACATTAAATATATGTAATAAAATTACAATGAAGTTTCGTTAAATATGTTACATTTATGTAATGTTTATAAGAGGCACGAAGTGCTATATATGAAATGTATCTGTAATATCAAGCATATCTCTGTATAACATCACAAAGTCACAATGTGACATAACATTCATATTTAAGTTATGTTTTTATGTTTAGTGGGTTACAAGACCCACATTTCAATTCAAAAAATCAATGTTTATGTCACCGTGTCAAAACTGGTGACGTCATCACTTTCGCACAGTATTAAATAATTCGACATTAAAAATTGACCTATTTCTGTATAACGTTATCTAAAATAAATTGTTTGCAAAACAATTCATTCATTCCACAATTTAGCCGCGCTCTGTATATGATTATCCAATAAGTAAAGTCTCACTATAATTTTTCATAATGCTAATTTTTTCGTTGTAATATCATCCACGGGACTTCAGTAGGAGAAAATTTCATTTTGACGATTACCAAACTACGAGAAGATTATTTATGTAATAGTTTCTTCAGTACTGTAAATAACTGATTAGTTGAATAATGCATTGTTGATGTTTTGGAGTTTTTTTTAAGAGTTATTTATCTTCTCTTCATTGTTTTTGATAGTTAGGTATTGTTATTTGATTGAGAAGTGAATCGTAATTAGGAAAACTTTTTAAGAATACCGTAAGAAAAACAGAAAAGTTACTGGTTAAACATTTCAATATAGTTCCGTGGAAAAATTCAAACATTCTCATCTCGGTTTTTACAACCAGATGCGATTTCTCTCGATCCTCACACTTAAGAAAATACCAACAAATGGGATAATAAATTTGTAGCACGAGATCACTTTCCCCAGCACGTGTGTCACATTCTAGGACACTAATATATAGTATAGTGGACGTCGGACAGCGTGGCGACGCCCATCATTATCGACAAACCATATCGACCATTTCCACAATTCGTTATTCGACCATTCACTGGCGAGTGCTAAAGTCGTTAGTTTCGGATGACCACCAATTCTTGATTGGAAACGGATGTTTAAGATACGTCTCATTCTTAGATACTTGGAGACTTTTTGCTATGCGTTAAAATAGGATGTTGCCGAATAAAAGGTCGTTTAGACAATGAAAGCACTATCGATTTATTTCTTCAATACTAGATACTTTATTTCCTAATAATTGATAAAGTAAGAAGAATTTCTGTTACATGGTTGCTTAGAAGATACGTATACGGTTATGTTATAGTACAAACTTTGCAACAATTACATCTTTCGATGTAAAGTTAATTTTCAATAAAATTATTTGCCTAAACAGGCTGCTTCAGGACGAGCTAGTACAATCTATTTATTGAAGACTACTCACACGATATCTATAAAAATTGGCATAGGTAGATGGAGAAGAAGTTATGGAAAGTATTTTGCCTTACTTCCAGTAATACCGGAAGTCAACGACAACTTTGTTAGTTTAAATGCAATATCCTATATATTATTAACTTTTAGCAATCCACATTAAAATTTAATGTAACTTTGTGTAGAGTACCCTATATCTAAAGTTATACCTATAGAGATATAAATCTTTTTCATATTCGAAATTCTGTGTGAATATCCCCAACACCAAATAGTCGATTTTTGCATTGAATGCATTCCAATGGTCTGATATTCTCACCCTTTCGGCGTTATCTATTTCTTCCAATATTACATTGGAGCTGATACCGCAAAAGAGTTCCGGCCTCCAAAAAGGCGTTTCAACGACACTGTTCGCTAGTTCATCCGCCATTTCCAGTGTGTCCTGGAACCCACAGTAAGGTGACGATGCTGTTCTCGACTAGTTCATTGAGCTTTTCTAGGCATTTCCATACAATTTTGAAGACGCTTTCTCAGGAACTCAGTGCTTTAATGACTGCTTAATTTTCTCATGATAATGATCCTTTGCTTTCTATCAATATTAATTTTTTTACTAAGAAATTGACAGGTGCAGATCAAGGTAATTGGTGACGTCGAAAACTTTCTTTTTGGTATTATAGGATTGTTAAAAAAATGATGAAAACTTTAAGTTTCGGAATGTTAAACATTTTCATTTTTTTTTCAAGTGAGACAACCATGTTTTTATTCTTTTACTTAATTTTAGTCAAAAATAAGGGCAGATTATGTTTACTTGCCTATGCCCAATCTTAAGCGTTTTTGAGCTATTAACATGTATTTAAAAATATTAATTATTTTCATTGTGTAGGCGTATGCCGGGTTATTTATTGTTTTATGATGTCTGTTTTCAAGGAAAAGCTTGGAATCCCGCTGAAATGGGCGGTACATTCAAATTAACAAAGTTATCCATCACTTTCGGTAAAGCCGGCAGTGACATGTATATCAAAATATCTTACATAAATTGCCAATTTTTATAGAAATCGTGTGAGTAGTCTCCAATGTAGATAGATAGATAGTGTATTCTCGTTGTAAAACAGCCTGCATATAAGTGCATGGATTAGAATACGAGCAAAGATAAAAGACGAAATAACAAAAATCCTACATACCTATAATAGATAAGGTTTCCTTTGCAAAACTTAAAATTCGATATATCTTAAAAATCACATATATGAAGGAATTTCTCTATTATTATTTTTTTCAAAATAAGCCATATATTGTCAGCTTCCCTTTATAATATACCTTTTTACAACGTTCTTCCAGTGGTTTTTACTTATTACCTTAAGTTCTAGCTAATAAAATTGTGTTTATGATAATTGCGATAATTTTTCTTTCACTTTACACCGCATTTTTATTGATTGAACACTTCAATATGAAACACAACGTGAGATCTTGTCTATAATAGAAGTATTATTGTGATTTGTCTTATTAACGCGATTATTATATATTATCAAGATTTTATTAATAATTATTGCAATTTTCCAGTTGAAGTTCTCTACTTTCGCTCTTCGTGTACCGATTTCAAACTCCAAAATACCGTTACAAAGTGAAAATATGTACCTATTGGATTATTACTCAATATACAGGATTTCCCGTTTGAAAAATATCGTATTTTGTATTCAGAAACCACGCAACTGTGAAAACTGGATCTCAACCAGTCAGAATGAAATGAGACACTCTGTATAATAATATTTGCTTATCTTTTATTCCTATTCACGGGAATCGACCTAAAAATTATTTATCTTGTTTCCCTTTTATGTAAAGTTAATAAGAAACTGAAATGAATGGAACAATATATTAAATGGAAATTTCTGTGAAATAGAACCTTTATTTGTTTCACCAGTTTTGTTACAATTTAGCCAACAGGCTGATTTCTCAAGTGATCCGAAACCAACCAATGATTTGGCACGGCATATGGTAAAGTATGAAGGGCGTTCAACCACATACTCGCGTGTTGCGTTAGAGGGGTGAAATAAAAAAACGTTTATTAGCCGACTTTAAACTTGTGGTAAATTTCTATAATTAATGGAGCGATGAAATTTTGCGAAAAGTTGGTGATAATAGAGTTGTACCTATATTTTCCGTTGAAAAGGGAGAAATTTGTTTTATTAGACATGCATAAAAGAAGAAATGTGGAAAACTGAAAGCTAACGGAAGTTTTATCAATTAGAATCAACGGTTTCGTCGACCTTGGTTCATACTTCGTATAAAAATCTGGTTTTAAACGGGTATTCGAAAAATATTTCATGTAATCAACATGGTAAGGGCAAAGTTGACCTTTGTAAGAAGCAAAGTATAATAAATTAACATGTTTTATTCTTTCGTGAACACACGCCCAAAATTTAGGTGTATTGGAACTGTGGAACATTTTTATACGCGGCTGGCGGTGCCGAAATAGTATGTATTTCATTAGGACTCTGGAAATAAGGATTTTTCCGTGCGCGCGTTAAAAATTTTCGTGTGAGGAAAAGCCGAACACAGGAAGTCATGCAATCAATCTTCTGTCAAGATTTATTCCTAAGTATTTGACGTCCTCCTGGTGTAGAAGTTGATGACCATTTAGAGTAAGTGGTGGACAGTTTCCTCTTCGGTTGGTAAATGTTACTTGGACTGATTTGTTTTCGTTTATTTACATCCGCCATTTAGTCATGCAACAAATGGGCACGATGTTAAACTTACTGACTACAGTGATAACAGAATTATCCAGAGATTAAGTTTCTGAAGATAGCTCATTGAAATGCCAACGGACTTACCCAACATGCCCAAGAAAACAAAGCCTTTCTGATCAATAAAGATAACGACATCATGCTGATCTTAGAAACACACATTTAAATGTCCAAAATATATAACATATAATACCAACTACCCAGATGGAACCGCACACGGAGGAACAGCAATTCTTATTAAGATATCCATAATACACCACTTGCACAGCAAATTTAGCACAGATTACTTGCAAGCAACCAGTATAGCAGTTGAAGATTGAGAAGGCCCTCTCGTAATCTTTGCCTTACTTCCCACCATGTCACATCATCAAAAAAGATCAATTTTTCAATGCACTTGGAAATAGATTCCTCGCAGCTGGAGACTACAATGCAAAGCATACGCATTGGGGATCTAGACTCATCACTCCAAAAGGACGGCAGCTCCTAAAAACCATGACTGACAATAATCTAAAATATATTTCTACAGGAGAGCCAGCATACTGGCCGACTATCAGAAATAAAATACCGGATCTTTTAGATTTTGGAGTAAATAAAAGGCTTTCACTCAATGCACTCAATGCAAGCAAAATCCTGCTTTGACCTCTTATCTAATCACTCCTCAGTGCTAATCACAATATATAGTGAAATTATCTATAATAAACAATCACCCAGATTGAGTAACAAACACACTAACTGGGATGTGTTCAGAACAATACTAGTGAATATACTCGACATAAAAACCCCACTAAAGACAGAATCTGACATAGATAATACGGTGGAGTTTCTTAATAAATCAATACACACTGCTGCCTGGGAGTCCACGACTACCCAGGAAACAAAAACTCAAATCCAAGAATTACCTCATTATATTAATGAAAAGATCAGAGATGAAGGAAAATTAAGAAAAAGATGGCAGATCACTCGTGCACCTAAATTAAGACTGAATCAAGCTACAAGGCAACTAAAAATATTATTAAATAACGATAAAAACAATGGTATTCAAACCTATCTCGAAAATCTTTCTGCTACTGAAACAACTGAATATTCGCTGTGGAGAGCCACAAAAAATTTAACAGGCCGCAGCTTGGCAATCCCGCAATACGTACTGCAGATGGCGAATGAACCAAGAGTAATATGGAAAAAGCAGAAGCATTTGCAAAACACCTTCATGAAGTGTTTAAACCAAACCCAGCAGATGACACAAACAATATAGAAAATGAAGGCCAAACCTATCTAGACACCCCACATCAACTTGAACTTCCATTGAAAATATTCACCATAAATCAGGTCGAAGAAGTAATATCAAAACTAAACCCAAAAAAATCACCCGGCTACCACCTAATTACTGTAAAAGTTATGAGAGAACTCCCAAAAGAAGGCTTATATTACCTCACTCAAATATTTAATGCCGTACTATGAAGTAGCTACTTCCCACTCCTATGGAAGGTAGCTCAGATTATATTAATCCAAAAAGCAGGCAAACCAGCAGGGAAAATAATGTCTTGTAGACCAATTAGCTTGTTACCGATAATATCCAAAATTCTAGAAAAACTTCTGATCTCAAGAATTGAACCACTACTAAAAAATTCTCGCATAATACCAAACCATCAGTTTGGCTTTAGACGGCAACATGCAACAACCGAACAAATCCACCGAGTCTGTAACTATATTCTAAAATTCTTGGAAGAAAAAAATATTGTGCAGTTGCCTTTTTGCCTTTTTGATGGCATGAAGGACTACTTTATAAAATTAGAAAATCCTTAACTATTACATTATCCTCAAATCCTACCTACAAGACCGACATTACCTTGTTAAATACCAAGATGAAACGACCTCACTCTATTCGATTAACGCCGGCGTCCCTCAGGGTAGTGTAATTGGTCCAGTCCTTTATCTCATTTACACTTCAGATCTACCAACCTCCTGTAATAGTGAAACAGCAACTTATGCTGACGACATAGGGGTCATGTCAGCACACAAAAATCCAACAACTGCATCTTAATATTACAGAAACATGTTTTCATTTTCTGTACGTTTAATTCATGTTAGTTTTGAAAAATGTGCTCGGAAGAAAATCCAGATATATGCCTATTTAATACATTAGAGCTAGCGACATAAGCCAGTGCTGATTTGTTACCAGCTAAATCCAGGTCGAGATATGAACACGAGTATCAACTTTTTATGGAATAGTGAGATCTCGGAAAAGTTAAAACTTCTAGTTTATTTTGTCGAAAAAACCAAGAATATGAAATCCTCCACGTTATGGAGTCGGTTCTCAATGCTAAAGGGCTGTTTAGCTATAAAAGAGAATGCTGGCAACACAAAATATCCAAAAACTATTGTTTTTTTGAAGCGTCAGGCTGTGGGTTCAACTGTATTTTTTTATTTAGCGCACGGAAAAAAATCGGAGATCGGGAAACATTTTCCGTGCGCTGTTCTTAAAATGCCACCCTTACGTCTTTGTAAAAACAGATGAAAACAGGGTGTTTTCAGATAAGTTTAATAAAAAAAGAATTTAAAAACACTACACACCTACTGGGTGGTTCCTCTAAAGAACCCCACACTTTTATTATGCAAAGTTTATATTAAATAATTAATCTGAGTTTTGGATATATTATGGAGTTTGAATCCTGAACAAAAGGAATACGGCCGTTTTGCGCTCGGCCGTTTTGCGCTCTTACCTGAAATCGACCTGTTTGCGCTCTGCGATTTTCATAATAGAAATGTATTATCCTTTTTTCTAGGATTTACCGATTTGCAATATAATTTTAAATTTATTATAACATAATAGCCCGGTAAAGGTTAGCTTAGAAAATTTGCTTAAAACCCATGGTACCTACTACAGAAAAATAGGAGCGTCTAAATGTAGCTCTCTTCACCGACGTTGCCAAGCGTAGTTCCAAGACACCCCGTGTCGTTCTCTATGAAAAGAACATCTCCTCGCTTTCCATACACTTTTTTAACTAAACCACCCTACCTTACCCCCTACCCTAATCCGAATCGAAAAATTGAATTGTGTAATTGACAGATTATTATAATAATTTTCAATAATAACCCAACCAAAACCACCCTACCTTACCCCCTACCCTAATCCGAATCGAAAAATTCTTCGTATTTTTAGTCAATTTTTGAAAAACACAATAAGAAAATAAAAATAAAAATATCTTGACTCGGACACGACTCGAACCTGGTACCTCTGTGTTAAGAGCCCAGCACGCTCGAATAAACAAACATGGATTTTTGTATTTTACTTTATAAAAAAACTTTGAAAAAATAAATATAATTTTTGTACTTTCTTGTTTTCTTGTAAAACTAATATTTTTAACTTACCCTTTACCGGACTATTATTGTAGGTAGGAGGAATTTAAAATTATATTGCAAATGGGCAGATCGAAGAAAATAAAGTAGATTATGAAAGTAGCAGAGCGCAAAGTGGCCGATTTCAGGTAGGAGCGCAAAACGGTCGGGCGCAAAGTGGCCGACACCGAACAAAAGTGCTATACTGGTTTTTCAGATACAGGACGTTAAAGTTGTACATCTTTATTATAAGTATTTTGAACATCTGTTTATCCTTTCCCATGAGTTATTAGTTTCTTTTTACCAAACATATTGACGCTTACAGAGTTACTCAAATAATATTTAAAATCAAATTCTAGCTAGCTATTGTTTTTCACTGTATCCTGAAATATTATGAAAAGCAGGTAGCATAGTAATCTTATGTTTATGTTGGTTTTTGTTTGTAGCTATTTGAATATGTAGTTCCATTTTCTGAATAATTTAGATCTTGCGAAAGTGATGCTGGCAAATGTGTCTACAAAGGAGATGTCAATGGTTTCATGGTAAAAACGTGGTGGATCTGGAATTGTTCATAACATTTTTTGTTTTTTTGTGAAGTTCTAGTAATCAAAATTCAAGTCATCTACGTGATTGCTAATCTTTCCTTACTGCTTCCGCTTCAGCTTTGAAAAAATCTAATGCCAGCTACAGACGGCATGGCAAGCTTTGGCCAATATAAACGATGTGGTATTCTCGACACACATCAAAGGAGATTGTTGAAACTTCCTTGCTTCGAAAAGACAAGCAAGAATTCATATCGTATACGGACATTTGAGCGCGAATATCAAGCAAAGATCAACGTTTTTACAAACACTCCCTGATTCGCTGCCAAAGGATTGCCATGTCGTTCCAAAACGTGCACTCGCTTTTTATTTGTGTTTGCTAACGCGCATTCAATTTTTAAAATATCCGAAGTGCTAAATTTGTTCATCTATAGGTTAACAGAAAACAACACAGTTAACTATTATAAATGACTTTTCAAGTGCAAGCAAATTGAATTGAAGATAATCACTATCAAATAATTATAATATAGACAGTTTTTATCCTACAGCATCTGTTCATAACTAATGTATTCGTTTCAAAGTTACCTACCTACTACAACTCTCGGTACGTATAATAAATTTATGTATCCTGTCAAAATAAATTAATTTTGTTAAAATTAATAACTACGTTCTCTATAAACTGACAATTATCTGATACTGGCTAGTATTTGTTTCAATTTAAATATGGCATCTACTTATCATAATTTCATTATCGATTGAACTTGGTTTCACCAGCTTGTGTATACATGTTTACGCTGTGGCTATAGGTATTTGTATTACATTATTGATTACAGAAGTATACCGATAGAATATAGAGATTTTTGCAATGCAAACAATTAAAGAGCCATTACACAACGGCTATGGCCAATCAGCGTCAAAGTAGATTCATTTCCTACAAAATAATTAACACCATTTGTACAAAATTGATATGGAATATGGGGGCATGCAGTGCAATGTTTGAATCAGACTCACAATGAAATGTCATAATTTGACATACCTACCTGAGGTGATTTAGAGCTGACTTTTTGTTGAAATGGATTTAAAAAGCGAAAACGAATTCATCTGCACTCCACCAGAAGTTCTACAAGCTGCTAGTTTAAGTACAATCAGCCTTTTGCTTGAAAAATCTACAAAAAAAGTAAGAAATGATTTACCAGATATTCATGGATTGGCGAAAAGTGAAACATGTAAATTCGTTTTAAGAGAATGTTTCTATAGTCCATTGAAAAGTTACATTTTGGGTTGCGTTTTTTAGAGGACGCAATTTTATTTTTTTGATGTGTAGGGGGGGTCAGTGTAAAGCCAAAACCAAGTTTGTGGGGTCGCCACCCTTGTCCCACGGCCGCGATCTTGAAAATAGGGGTTGACATGGTATTTACGATATATCTCTTAAACTATTTATTTTATAAAAAAAATTTGTTGACATTTTTTGTTGCAAATTAAATTCTCTACAACTTTGCTCCAGTAACTTTTTGTCGTAGAACTATAAATAAAAAAGTTATAAGCGAAAATCTTCGGAAATTTGAGAAAAAAATTTATATTTTTCGATGTAACTTTTTTTTATCATTTTACGAAAAAATGATGTCTGACCATTTTTGTACATCGTTTTTTGAGGAACAACTTTTATTCGCATCATTTTTTCATTAAGTCAATAGCTAAGGTTTTACAGCGCTCCGAAGTGAGTACTATTTTTCAGTACTCTTAACTATACCTATATTATACGTGTGTACCTATAACATGTCATCAGTTATTGTTTGTTTTTTTTTTTCTTTTTTTTTACTTTATTATTATAACTTTTTTAATTACAAATTTTGCAATATTATTAATAATTAATTATTGACTCTTTTCCCCACCACCCACGAGGTAGAGTCTAGAGGCGCGTTTTTTTTTACGTGGTATCCCCAATAGGCGTAATCCACGGTGATTTTCTAAATTAGAACTACTCCGTCCTCAGTCGTTTCGATGGACCAGGCTGCGGCTCAGCATCTGATCGGCTTTCTGAATTAAATACCAGTGGGAGAACTGGAGAAGGAAGGGGTGTTAATGTTGGCGGTTCATCATCAAAGTCATTTTCATTTATTAATTCTGAGAGTTCCATTACGTTGCTGCAAGTCTCTCCAGAACAATGGAAGCACACTGCAGAACATTTCATTCCTGCTTTTCGGCATCCACACATCGCTCCACAGTTTCCTTTGCATTTGCAAAAGATCAATTTTAGAAGCTCAGGGGGTGCTGGAGGTTTAGAGTTCTGCACTGGCATCAATAATTTTCCACATTTTTTCCAGCCCCAGTCTTCAGGATCATTATAATTACCAAGCCACGACTGGACCTGATGGTAGACTCGGAAAGTATGAAAGCGAGCTGTGTCTTGTGTTGGAGGAAGTGAGGATAAGTTAAATGTACTTTTTGTCACTGCCTTGGCGAATTGTTGGTATCTTAGGCTGTCAAGAGAATTATCATCTTTATTACCACCATATAAAGAGATAAAAAAACGTTCACCAATTACAGTGAGCAAAGCAGGGTCAACTCTCTGGTTGAGAAACAAAGCCGTTCCACACGTATAATATAGGTATAGTTAAGAGTACTGAAAAATAGTACCCACTTCGGAGCGCTGTAAAACCTTAGCTATTGACTTAATGAAAAAATGATGCGAATAAAAGTTGTTCCTCAAAAAACGATGTACAAAAATGGTCAGACATCATTTTTTCGTAAAATGATAAAAAAAAAAGTTACATCGAAAAATATAAATTTTTTTCTCAAATTTCCGAAGATTTTCGCTTATAACTTTTTTATTTATAGTTCTACGACAAAAAGTTACTGGAGCAAAGTTGTAGAGAACTTAATTTGCAACAAAAAATGTTAACAATTTTTTTTTATAAAATAAATAGTTTAAGAGATATATCGTAAATACCATTTCAACCCCTATTTTCAAGATGGCGGCCGTGGGACAAGGGTGGCGACCCCACAAACTTGGTTTTAGCTTTACACTGACCCCCCTACACATCAAAAAAATAAAATTGCGTCCTCTAAAAAACGCAAGGTAATGCCTAAAAAATGTAACATTTCAATGGACTACTATTCGCTTCGTAAAAAGTATATAGAGCTCCGGCCGAATAATATTTCAACCAATTCATTCTTCCTCAACCTCCAGAATGGTAAATGTACTGGTCAAAAAATTGGGATCAATAAATTCGTAGTAATGGCAAAGCAGATAGCACTTTTTCTGAAACTTCCGAACCCAGAATTATACACAGGACATACATTTCGAAGATCCATCTGCCACTATTTTAGTTGACGCAGGAGGTGATTTAACATCATTAAAACGGCACGGAGGATGGAAATCATCATCGGTTGCAGAAGGATACATTGACGATTCCTTGAAAAACAAGATGGATACGGCAAAAAATATTGTGAACTCACTTGGACCTTCATCTTCAAAACCGAGGTGTGAAAACTTCGCAAATAATACCTCCACTTCTTCAAAAGACAATACCTTGAATCTGGAAATTCATACCTCTTCCTCTATCCTCTCAGGCGTTTTCATCAGTGATAAAAAAGGATGCACCTTTTTAAAACTGTCAAAATAACACATTTTATATATAGGAGTTGATAAAAATAAGGAGAAATTAATCGTTACTTCTAGAGTTAATAAATAAAAAAATATCAATAATGTATACTTTCTCAAAAGAAAAAACATTTTTGATACAAACCCATTGTTCATCGTAACAAATCAACTAATATTTCTTTACCTAAACCGAGACTAACCCTCAAATTACCATAACTTAGTCGGCGTCTTTTCCCATTACCTTCTTTCTTCGGTGATTAAATCATTTAACACTGTGTTTGTTCAACGCCGACTTGTTAATGACCAAAGAGAGTGTTTCCATATACGTTCATGAACAAAAAACAAAACAAAAGCTGCACTTAGGGTGCTCTGACAGATCAGCCATCATTTGTTTCTTATTTGACCCGAACCGAACCGAGGCACTCTTGATGTGGTTGATGATGGTGTGCGCGTCAAATTTAGCTTTGGTGGACAGGGTCAGATATGATGAGATCGAAGAAGGCGCCAACGCCTGCTATAGAACGTATTGTGGTCGCCGAAATTGGTTCGTCACAAAATTACTGTGTCTGAGGTTCTCAAAATGTCGGTGATGCAAGAAAAGATCGGCCTACTATATCTCAACCCTTATCAAAACAAATCAAATTATTCATTTCATTGTTATTTTTTTGCTATCAGCACAGATCTTTGGAAGTGCTAAAATTCATATGGTACCGGAAGATTAATTATTTATTACAAAGAATGAAAACTTACATAAATATTTCAAACACAGCAAATATATGTATATCGGAATATAAGAACTCTCTAGGAAAAATATAAACATTTTCTCGCTTTATTTATAAAATATAATATCATAGTTAAATTTATATAGTTGAACCTCTTGAATGGTAGACTAATACACTATTTATGGTCTACTCGATATTGTGAAAGTATTTTTTTTAGGAAAGATCATTACTATCAGTGGAAAAAAACTATATTTCAAAATTAGATTAAAATATATTTAAGTTGAAAGATTCAGAATATTCGAGAATGGAAGGTTATAATTTCTACAATCCTTTAATGATAAAGATAATTATTTGTTAGTTAGTCACAGCTGTTTAATTATAACTACAGTGATAATAAAAGAGGTTTGGGAGAATACCAGAACTACAACTTTCAATTATTTTGTATATGTTTGTATATGTTTTAACGTCGTTGGGTGTAAAACTTGAGTACTTAGGGGACACCATACCTACGATTCTCTCTTCATCCATACTTTCTCTATTGGGTTAAGTTCACAGTGATAAGGCGAAAGTCTTAAGATGTGAACATCGACGCGGTATTGTTGGTCACTGTGATCTCTTTATTTTCCAACTATACTGGTGGATACATCTACTTTAGTTCGATATACCATTCTGACAACACCAGTTAAAAACTTAGAACTTCTCATAAGTTTCAGAAGTTCATTTTTCATAAAAATCAACTCCATATCAGCGATTTGTGGAACTTAGCTAATTGTGGTTGTAGTACTATTCCAAAACTATAGTTTAAAAATTGTTAGCAGAATATAATCATGAAATTATTCACAATTACTAAGTTTTAAATCAGTCCGTTTGCTCACAGAATGTGATTTATATATCAAACCTTGCAACATCACTGAGTTATACTAAAATTACTTATAATTTCAATCAATAGTCCAATTTTATTGTGGAATGAAAGCTTTTGTAAGGGTAACAAAGGCCATTAGATGCCAAGATGCTTCAACCTAAATAAAAAAATCTTTTAATTGAAATTGCCAATAAGGGAATTCGTAACTAGAGTGTACGAAGTAATTTAAAATAAATAAAACTTTTAAGTACCGCTGACAGTTCTGAAGAAAACGAGCTCAAAGCTCAGGCAACACATTTACGTGAGGGATCCTCATAAGATGGAGAAGAAAATACTTATTTTGATTATTGAACTAATAGCATGTAAATCACTAAAAGAACAATTTTGAAGTAATCAACTGGTCTGTAATTGGCAGGAGTATTCCAAGTCAAAGTAGGTTATAATAGCATAATATTATTATTGTAACTCAATTTTTTGTGTAAAATTATTGAAATTCAGAAAGAAATAACTCATGCTAAAGAAGGTACACCTATTAATGCAGGGACATCAGTAAAACCGACAGTAATCCCAACAGTCACTTCGCACAATAATAAATCCATAAGGAAGAAACGTATCATTTCTACAGTTTATAATTTTAACGCCAAGGAAGCCAAATACCAAATTTTAGGCGTAATATACCATACTAACCATATCTTATAAAAAATGCGGTACCAGAAAGACATGAGTACCACGTACTATAAAAAATGTGAAGTAAAACAAAACCAAAGAGATACTTTTGTTCCTTTCTTGACCTAATCCACATATTTGGGAGTATTTCTATATAACATTATAATATTATACATAATTGACAGATTCATAACCAAATATTTAGTGATTCCAAGTAAACGAAAAGATTACAAACATTTTTACACACCTCTTTGGATATAAAAAAGTTATATTTAACCAGATATTGGTTGCGGCTTGTATGTATGATGGGGTGACATTCACTGAGTCCTAAAAGATCTATTGTGCCCCCTCACTTCTACTTAGTTCCAGAGGAACGTCTCAGAGACTAGTAGCTTCTTTAGTCCTATTTCCCTGAGGAATTTTTTGGATATCTGCAGGCTTCAACTTAGGTAAATGTCCCTCTTCTATCCAATAATCTCATAGGTGCTGTGCCCTAGGATTTTGAAACTTGGTTGCGGCTTAAAAAATATGTATCTGAAATTCTTCACAAACTGTGTCAGGTATTTTCTAAGACGTTTGGTGCAGCTGCAATACTAACCAAGTCTGTATCAAACAGTTACAGGCTATTAGAATTTATCCAACCAACTTTGCACATGTTGCAATAAAATTGAATATTATACTGTCAACGCCACACTTTTAGTGGTAAAACTACTATACCCTATTTCACCAAGATACGTACGACTGTTTCGGAATAAGTATGATGACATCGATTCAATAGTACGACTGTATTACATTATTAAATGATATTGGAAAATAATGCAACTAAAATTTTTTGGTGTGAATTCAATAAATTGGTTTTATTATATTGAACTTACAGTATTTTTATTCAGAGGATGCACAATTGGAGTCAGAATCACTGTCACATTTTTAATCTTTCCGAAAAGTACGAAACATTATCTAATTCAATAACAGTTGTGTCATGTGTATCGTAACCATGCCTTCTACCCGCATATACAATAAACTCTTCATCCTTCGCCATCGATGTGTTTTATTGGTTTTATACTGTCGTTCTGCCAAATTATTTTTGTACTACATTCAACAAAAATTCAGGTTTCGTCCAAACATAAATGGATAGTACTTTCTTGTGCTCAAAGCTGGTATAATTTCGCAAAAAAATGTATTCTTTTATAAACCACTCCAGCTAATTCATACAAAACCTTTAGGTTCAGTTTTAGTCATACATATTTCTCAAATACTGAATATGGTTCTGGGTGACCCATCCTTGGCCGTGCCAATGATTACTCAAGCTTGGGTCAAGACTGGATAACCCAGCCTTGGCTATTTATTGGGGACGCAAGCTTGGACCAAGACTGGTTGACCCAGCCTTGGCCATGTCAATGATTACCCAAGCTTGTGCCAATACTGGATAACACAGCATTGGCCGTTTATTGGGAATCTAGGCTTGGACAAAGACTCCTTGACCCAGCCTTGGTCATGCCAATAATTACCCAAGCTTGGGCCAAGACTGGATAACCCAACCGTCGCCGTCGCCAGCCATACATACACTCACTTTTTTTATTATTTATTACTATACTTAAAGTAACCATGTCTGCTGCGTATCTCAGGGTTCAAAGGTGGCGTGCATTAAACAAAGTAGAAAAAGTTTTAAAATGAAGAAACAGTTGTTAATGAGCAAAGTTTAAATAATCCAAAAGCAAACATCAGCTTTGTGAGAGAGGTTAACGATCTTAGTAGTAGCAGTGATTGTTTGAAAAATAATAATGATGACCAACTTCCAGGTGATGCTGTATATAGTTTGCTAGTCTGAGTAATTTAACTGATTAATATTTTTATTTAATTAATAATATTGTATCGATATGGCAGTTAGTGCAAGATTAAAGACTACAATGCAGGTTTGCTTTTTTGGAATTTTAGAAATGAAAGTTATTATTATTATTCTGTAATTATTAATCCCATTATTTAATTAATAGAAAATACTCGGCATGGGAATTAGGCATGGTCGTTATCACTCCAGACTTCTACCATTACCTGGCCAAGTCTGCCTTACAAGCTTGGCCCAGAGTTCTACATATTTGGGCCAAGCTTGGCCCCGTAGTCCTTTCGTCTATGGGTTGATTTGGCCGATATTATGGTGGTGTCAGATCTTTCCTTTTTTTCGGAATAATAATGAACTTCGTTTTTTCAAACTGATCACCCTGAATATTTTTTACTAATTATTTTTCATGTTATGTTCTCTATACCTAAATGCCATAATTTCGGAGTTGTAGCTACATGCACATTATCTCCGCCGAAGTTAAAAAAATACGTTTTGATGGCTATGACTGCTACAATAACAGCTTTGACGTTTCAATAAATTGGTATTGTTGGTAACAGATATCGAAGAATGAATATATATTGTTCTAACCATAGAGATACTACAGATAGAGGCAACAAGCCAGCTCGGAACCCGTCAGAATGTAAGAGAGAGAGATAGAAAGTCGGAGGCTTAGGCTGTCTTTCTCTAACTGCGCGCATGCTATATAAACAGATAAAGACAGAAAAACCTCTGATCGTCTATCTTTTTCTCTCTGATCTAAGTTCGGTGAGACGTTCCCACTTACACAGCGGCCTATTGCTTATTACCTCTATCTAAAGTATCTCTACGGTTCTAACGCTTCACAAAGCACTAAATGCACTAAATAATGTGTTAAAGTCTCAAAAATCGCATGGTTTGTTGTATTGAAGTTAACGCACAACATTTAGAGCATTTGCTGTAATCGACTTTACTGCATGTTCTCTAAATGTCCTAATTTTTTTACTACTTAAAGGTAGACATACCCATAGCATGTAACAAACATTTATAGATTCGTATTCAGTTGCTGTATGTTTTCTGCGCCATGATTTGGATATAGCTATTTGTATTACTAGGGAGGAAAAGGCACTTTACTCCCATGTGATACATATGATTTTTCCTCCTACCCACCTTTTTTTGAAAATGTATTTACGACACAAATAGGTAACGAATATAATTAAGAACACAAGAATTATTTATTAAACAAATTTATCAATATATGTTATACAATTAGTACATAGTATTGTTTAACTATATTTTAGAATTAATTATGTTAATATTGAATGTGCAGTTTTGAGCAGCACTTATATGAACACCATTGGAAGAAGATAGGGTTTGAACAGGAGCTTTAGTATTTGAAATATTTTCGCTTAGCACATTGTAATGGTGGTAACTTCTAGAAGTGCTTGGATGATTTTGATCAAGTTCAGGTTCTACATTATTTCCCATAATTTGATCAGAAATTTTTGTTTTTTTTGTGTAAGATTGTTCTACATAACCTTCTGCGATATTGGTTGATTTCCAACCGCCATGCTGTTTTAGAGCTAAAATATCCCCACCAGCGTTTACTAACATAGTTGCTGAAGTTCTTCTGAAACTGTGCCCTGTGTAATGTTTGGCATTTGGAAGATTGAGATATTCTGGAATTTTTTGTGGTATTTTGGATATACTATTTCTGCCAACCACTTGATTTATACATTTGCCTGCTTTAAAGCATACCAACAATCGTTTACGCTCAGTTTTAGGACGTAGACAGATATACTTTTTAACGATATTTGGGCCGTTACCTGTTGTAGTATTGATAACGAAAGTTCGTTGTTTATACGTTTTTGAAGTGAGGATATTTATGTCTAAAAGATTGTCTTTCTCTTCAATATCATCCATAGTCATTTTAATAAGCTCATCACATCGACATCATCGGGGGCTTCCATTAAGAATGTATTTATTTCTTCTCTTGTAAAAGTTTTAGCTTTATTTGGTTTGTATCCGGCATTTTGACGTTTTAGAAATGCAATCAACTTTGGATATTTAATATCGACATTGTCCTTCATTTGTATCATTGTGCGTAGCATTGAATATTTAGACCAAAGTATTGAAGCTTTTAATGATTTTCCTTGTAGTGAAAAATATGCCAGTAAAACATTCTCTGAATATTTATGTATCTTGTTGTCTTCAGCCCATTGCTTATATTGAGCATATTGTTTTTCATACCTGTCTTTAGATTTTTTGGATAGTAAGGTTAATGACGCTATGTTAGCTTGTTCCAGTTGATCCTTAATATTAGGTGGTGTATTTGGAAATTCAAAATCACTTGAATCGCTCTCCATTTTTCAAAAATTCAACTAAGTTTAATGAATGTAGCGACTTTGCACCTCAAAAGTCAATCGCCGTGTTTACTGTCAGTGAGCCACAGCATACTATGCTTTTCTTACTCTGAACTCAAAAAACGTATATCTAAGATTCCTAAAGTTGAAATTTGTATTGAAGAACTACGTTGAAGTAACATTAATGTTTGATTTTTACCAAAAAACAGGATATACAGGATGTTCTAGAAATTATGGAAACAATATGAATATAATTAATTCACAAGTTTCATCGTTTACAACTTACTTGAAATGAGGGGAAGGAAAAGTACTTTCCTCCCTAGGGAGGAAAAGTATGAGTTTCCTCCATGATTTGAGGGAGGAAATGTGTACTTTCTATAGGGGTAGTAGGAAAAAACTTTTACAGCACCACTTTAACTTTTTACTAATTAATTGAAAGTAAACCTTGTCAAGATATTTTTATTAGGATATAAATTATTAAACATTTATTTACATGTCAGCCTCCAAATCCGACATCGATTCACAAAATTCTGTTCACAATACAGCCCTTCGACTCTCTCTCGGTGCTTTCCGCTCTAGTCCTGCTGCTAGTCTATACTGTGAATCAAATGAGCCACCCCTCTTCCTAACGCGTCAATCGCTCCTCCTTTTATACGCTGCCTCAACGTCCTCTAATCCTACTAACCCTGTTTACCCACTGTTCACCTCAATGTCTCAACATCATCCTTCCAGCACTATTTCCAAACGTAGCATAAAACCTGCTGCTCAACTAATTTCCCCATTACTTGAGAATACCGACCTTTCAATAACCACTCCGCTTCCCCAACCTCATACCCCTCCTTGGACTAAACATCTTCCTCTTTTCAATACCTCTCTCACCAAATTCAATAAACATGAGTCACACTTATTAAGAAAACATTCTTAGAAATATTGCAAAAAACACCGTATGATGTAGTTCTCTACACAGGTGCCTCAAAAACTTCTTTTGGTGTTGGCTGCTCAGTCACAACCAACCACGAACTTAGGTTCCTATCGGTTGCCCTCAATATGTTCACACTGGTGAGATGTATAGCATTTTCGAAGCCTTCAAACATATCTCACCTCCTTCCAAGCACGTCGCCATTTGTACCGATTCACTTTCTTCAATTAATTTACTTAATACTATCTTTACTGACCATCCAATAGTTCAAAACATCCATGACATCTATCAAATACTCTCAGCTCGTGATGTAAAAGTCTGTCTTATTTGGCTCTCATCTCACATTGGAATTACTGGCAATGAAAATGCTGACTACCATGCCAAAGAAGCTACCTCTACCATTACCACAACATCGATCCAGCTCCCAGAAGACCTCAAACACTTATTCAAAAAGTCCGTCAAAGAATCCTGGCAAAATATTTGGCACAACAGTAAAACAGCTCTAAACGATATACAACCTTCCATTGGCTCTCTCCCCCTCGACTTCTTAACCAGGAGAGAAGCTGCTGTTATTAGACGATTGCGGATCAACTATACCAGATATACTCACGGTTACTGGATGTCATCTGAAAACCTTCCTGTCTCCGTTACTGCAATGTTGCTTTAAGCGTTAAGCATATACTCACGGACTGCCAGATATACAACAATATGTATCAGCGCCTAGACCTAAAACCGAACCTGAAAGAACTTCTAAACTGCACCTCTGAAATTTCGAAGATATTGAAATTCCTCAAAGCAGCTAACTTCTACCACAAACTATGAAATATAATTGACTATATTAATATAACTACGTATTTTTTGTTAACAATTGTGTATTCTCATGTAATCTTGTATAGTGCCGATGGTCATAGTTGTAGAGGCACTTAAATTCTAATAAAAAAAAATAGATTTGGAATTTTATTATGGAAATAAGGAGTCACCTAACAAAATCAGTTGAGTTTATTTGCATACAAATATTAGGAGCATTTACTTTCGTACTTTCTAAACGCGCTTGTGTATGCCCAATTTAATATTTGTCATCCCCTTTAATCCAAAATAGTCATGAACGTGAAATAGTCTATACTCGTTTGTACTTCGCTTTGTCTGCAGTTAAGAAATACCTTCATTTCCAAAGGAGTTTTTGTGAGAAAGATTGCGCTGAAATTATTCCATTTGTCACAGAATTTTGAAAATTGTTTTGCTCAACTTATTCAGTAACGTTGGACTCCTTCAAGAAATTTATTAATACATCATAAATTATTCTATGAGCATTATTAAGGATGTGGCTAAAGATGTAGCGAAAAGTTATAATTCAGTTTCATAAGCGTTTCAATTAAGCATTTGGATCTCACGACAATATTGATTTCAGATGGACTATATACAACATGGAAGTTGAATACTTGGAAATTCTAACTTTGTGACTCGTAATAAAAGCTCGTAACTGCACCCTAAATGCTGGGATGATTTTGTCTGTTTTGTAGATATTATTATAATTCATAATTTCAATAAAAGCCATCGCAAGAGGGGATGTATTTTTTAGCTTCCAAAATCGATTTGTTAAATCTTCTACCGCGATCTCACTCAACTTGTTGATCGTGGGTGAATCACGAAATCTAAATTTTATGAAATATTTTTGAGACAGATACTCCAGTCTCAATCCCAGAGGGAGCTCATGACATTCTGCCAATACAACTTCAACCAACCAGCACATGGATGTAAAAATTTAAATAGTATGCAAACAATTTTCTGGAACCATATAGACAACATCCATAATCAATCATAGATCTCACATAAGCTCTGTAAAATAAAATCGCAGTACTCGGTGATGAACCCCAATCAATTAGTTACACATTTAATTAGGCTGTAACATTTTTGCATTTGTTATTGATATGGAGTACATGTTTGGACCACATGAGTTTTGTGTCTAGTATGTACGTAAACTCATACTAGTTTCTTCTGTTGATCTTAACACCACTTGCAATATATTTTCGAGAGCACAAATACAATCATCATATAAGTTTTGGATGAAGTAGGCATATACAGAAATTATCTTCATACTGGATACAGTTAGCAAGGTTATTAATTTGTGTATGAAGACTGCCAAAATATAAATTGTATGAAATTGGACTTGGTACTGATCCCTGAGGTAGTCTGTAATAACCAGTTGATGGTCTGTGTAAGTTATTATTGTTATCTCCAATCTTTATTGAAGAATGTGGTCTACAGAGTCATAAGCTCCCTTTATATCAATAAATAGACATACTAAGTACTTGTTCATTTAAAATGCAATGTTAACCTCTTTTATCAGATGTGATGAGGCATCTATTGATCCGTATTCCTTTTTTAGAATAGTCTTGCCTTGATCATGCGTTCAAATGTTTTTATGATAGACGGCATCAAGGATATATTATGACGATGGGGTTAGATTCCTGTCTTTTTGTGACTTTAAAAGAATCCATATTGTTACTTGTTTCAATTGATCAACATAATTAGCACAATTAGCTGTTTGAGGCAACTTTTTAATTAGGTGTTCCCCTCAACTCGTTAAATTAGACATGTATTTATGTGAGAATATATTACAAAGTTGTTAAATGTTAAGTTAAATATTACCAAACATCGCACGCTTAAGATTCCGAACGAATGAAAAATATATTTTTTGTTGACGTCCATTCTTAAAAACGCATAATTTGCGTATAAAATTATCTCTTAACTGATGATAATTTAACCAAATCACGTTGTATATCTGGTGGGATTATCATCTTTCGCGCCGATGTAACAAAAACAAAAGAAACACGTAGAAGGCACGGTCTGTGGTGAAGAGCACAATGTGTTGTACCATTATTGGTCTCAATAATAGCGATATTAAAAAATTCTTCAGATCTTGTCGATAATTCGATGTGGGTGGAGATCACACACGTGCCCTACGGATACAATTTTTCTTCACTTTTTATTTTGTTTCAGTGAAATTTGTTTTGTATCAGTAACATATCTTCTCCGGCATTTATCTAGTTAGGTAAAATAATAATTTGATGGAAAATAACATAGGTATTTTGAAAAGATTAATTATGTAACGTTTTTGAGCAAGACTGGTAATAGGCTACACCAAATATTTGTAGGTATAATACAATTTAAAGAATAATGTCAATTACACTGCGGGCTGCAGTATCTATTCTTTTTTTTGCAGTTTTCTCAAAAAGAATATTATATTGAAAAATTGTTATGTGGAACTGATCAATTTTGAAAATTAGTATTTGGAAACATGGGAATGGGGTGTTAAACCGATATCTGGTTTTTGGTATTTTAATAAAATATATTAGTACTTCATTGCAAAAAGTAATTTAAAATTTTTTTAACCCGAATAGGTATTTCCGGAGAAAACTGGAAATTGAGAATTCCTAAATGTTTGCAACTTTCACTACAGATACTTCACAACTGAAGATGAGGTTAGCCACTTTCTGATTATATGTTTTATGAACTAATAGCCAGTTACAACAAGGCCATTCAAATTTGAAGTTTGAAGAACTGTCAAAGACTTTAATATATACAGGGTGTTTTCAAATGACACTTACAACGTTTGCATGTAGATACCTCTTATAAAACTGAACAAAATGATATGAGGAATGAGGGGTCCAGCTCATTTACTTTTCGACATACGGGGTGTTGAAGTTATGAAAAATTAAATGGATGGATAAATTGATTTGACATTTGGCAGGATGTTTTAAAATGTAAAAGGGTATATTTTGATGGAAAAACAATTTTCAATTCTTGATCCAGTGGTGTACATTTAGAAAAATATGTCACCTTTCCCCTCCCATTTTTTACGCCACTGGCATTTGAAGCAATTTTTATTCAAATTTGTATTCCTCAATGGTTTTCACATAAAAAACGCATAACCTTTACATATCAAAAGATGTATAGTTTTCAAGATATTTAATGTTTTCTTGAAGTCTGCAAGATCACTTTTTAATAATGAAATAAAATAATATTTTTCTTGTATTTTTTTTAATGACTACCAAACTAGTTATGGTTAGAAACGGAGGAGGAACTGATAGCAAGAATCCATGCAGCTACAGAAATTATTTACGGTAATCACCCAGTATTTCCAAAATATGTTATTTTCAATCAGAAAACGTTGTTATGTTTATGTTTAACTGTAAATGGACAACATTTTGAACATCTCTTGTGATTTGTTGGCTGCTTAGTGAAAAATTATGTATATTGTTTAAATTTGTAACTACCTATCTAATTTTTTATTGTCATCAATTCTTATGTTAATAAAATCACAAGTTTGGAAAAGTATTTTCAACAATCTTTTCTCAATGTTTTAGATGCATTGCTGTTTAACAGAATAGTTTTTGTTACATATTCTAACCATAACTAGTTTGGTAGTCATTAAAAAAAATACAAGAAAAATATTTTTTTATTTCATTATTGAAAAGTGATCTTGCAGACTTCATGAAAACATTAAATATCTTGAAAACTATACATCTTTTGATATGTAAAGGTTATGCGTTTTTCACGTGAAAACCATTGAGGAATACAAATTTGAATAAAAATTGCTTCAAATGCCAGTGGCGTAAAAAATGGGAGGGGAAAGGTGACATAGTTTTCTAAATGTACACCACTGGATCAAGAATTGAAAATTGTTTTTCCATAACAATATGCCCTTTTACATTTTAAAACAACCTGCCAAATGTCAAATCAATTTATCCATCCATTTTAATGTTATCAAATAAAAACATTTAATTTTTCATAACTTCAACACCCAGTATCTCGAAAAGTAAATGAGCTGGACCCCTCATTCCTTATATCATTTTGTTCAGTTTTATGAGAGGTATCTACATGCAAACGTTGTAAGTGTCATTTGAAAACACCCTGTATGAGTGTTTTGTTTAGTTTATACTCGTTTGTCGTTTCAATATGATAAAAAGTATAATCAATATGTTAATATATTTAACTTAAGTTTAGTTACTTTTTCTCCACAATTTTCCAAGTTGGAATAATGTCAATATTATATAAATCTTGTTTTGTATCATATTGCACGAACACAACAGTCACAACGCCTCGTAAAAAGTTTGTAACTGTGCCTGCAGTAAAAGTTAAAAGAAAATTATGGTTTGAGGCTGCTAGAAGAAAATATAAGCAGACTACAACTACAAAGTTACTATTGCTGTAAATATAATTTTGATGCAAGTAATTATGTGTGCATGTGCCTGTACAAATCCAGTCTTTCTATTAATTTACGAAAAATATCTAGCACTAACAAAAATAAAAACTAATTGTAAATACGTTAAAGAAAACCTTGAGTTTTTTCATTTAAATATGGGAAATGAGAAATTCAAAGAATTTTTTACTTGCCTACCAAAACCATTATACCAACGATTGAAATTTCAAACTACAATTTGGAAAACAGTTACAACTTATTCTAACCATTTTCATTACAATCGAAAGACTTATATTTCAACTCTAATTCAGATTGATTATTTAATATAATAGGAGGGATCTGACCTTGAAGTTTCTACAAACAATGACCCAGTGAGCTTTCTTTTGGCATTTCCTACATGTGGACTGATTGGCTGGAAACCGATCTCTGTTATGGGCCCACAGACCAAAAAATTAAGATTTTTCTGTAGATGGAGGTCTTACTTTTTGTATTTGCTTGTAGCTCAACTTGTTTGGATATTGACACACATTCTTTCAAGTCTAATTTATCTTTGAGTTGTTATATTTAAACTTAAGGCGTTCGAATATAATATTTCTCCTTGGTATGAAATAAGTTTCAAAGCAGTTTCAATCTTCAATGAAGAGTTGATGAAAACTGAACTATAAGTTCTCCTGATTGATTGATTTTTAAAAAGATCTATTTTCACAAATTATTAAATTTTACTTAGGATTTAATTAAATTATGATGTTAACTGTATAAGAAACAAAAATGATCTAATGGGATTGTTAACAACTGAAACAAGTGTTCATAAATAAGGAAATATAATATGATGTCGTAAGTTACTTCTGGGCTCATATTGGGGATATTATCTAAGCATGATCTAGTTGTTGGCGCGATTCTTGTTGGGCAATTTATATAATGTTTAAACACATACATTTTTATGATATTTTGGAAATCCTCCACAGGTTTTGTATTACTATCCAGTGCAACATTAACATCTCCTAATTTATCGATATTTTTATAAATTTTTGATAAGGATATAACAGATCATGAAACTTAATTGTAGTCTGAAGCTGCGTCCTCACCGAGTCGACATTGTCGATCGACTCTGTCGATTGACATGGTCGATCAACAAGTCGACAAAACTGCATTTGTCCACATCAGATTTGACAAATATGTTGCCGATCAGTCTAATTAACTTGTCTGACGAAAGTTTCATTAGCAATTTCCATAAGGGCATCGTGCCTCATGTTTCTGTTTTTATAGTTATTAGTTTTGGAATCCAAAAGATTTGATTTTATTTTGTATTCCTCAATAAAAGCTATGACTTTGTCTTGTTCTGATTCAACGAAAATACACGACTAGGATATCAACGTCAACGTCAAGAAGTCACTGAGTTGCAATTTGTCGAATGTCGAACGTCGAAAACACGTCCACACACTAAAGTCGATCGACAGCTCTTTCATGTTTACCGAAAGTCGATGGAAAACAATTCGACATGTCGATCGACACCGTCGATTGCAACGTACACACCAAGTCGACACTGTGTCGACTCGGTGAGGACGCAGCTTAAGATGTCAAGTCAACTATACGATAGTAAAGTCAGTAGAGTTTTTATTTCTCGGAAAAATTGCATAGGATTAGGATTTACTATTGAAGAATTGCTACTACAGCAGACACTAGATACTGCCACAGAATTCATCGTGAGCGGGCGTACAAAATTATGGAGTAGTCAACTTTTTTTACCAGAAACTTTTCACTAATAAAAATCGCAACACCTCCGTGTAGCAGATAAACTAGCAAAGATAGGGACTAATAAACTCCTTTCAGAGTCCCCTTTTGCGACATTAGCTCCAATATAATATTGGAAGGAGAATGCAACGCAGAAAAGAAGAGACCTGACCATTGGAAATATCTAGTAAGGCTAGGACAATCAAAATATTTTCCTGGGAAACTACATCCAGGTGAGAACAAATGAATGCCTGAGACAGAGTGAGACAACGAAGAGTTTGGACAGGTTTCCTGACAGGACAATGGGGACCTCAAAAAGCTCAAACTAGTGGTGCGAAAAGAATGTAGATTCTGTGGAATGGAAGGAGAAACACATACTTGCGGAATGTATAGCAATACGAAATCGTAGGGCACATCTGGGAGTCTACTGGATAGAAGAGAGGAACTTAACCAAATTAAAGCCTGCAGAAAGGAGGTCTCAATGAATGTCACCCCAGTATACATATATACACCATAATATATATTTAAATTTTTTTGTATCGTTAGTCCAAGTATTTTTGGAAAAGTCCAGAACTCTAGGCTGAATTTTCAGAATCCTTTCTTTCATAGCAGTAATCTATTTTGGAGTTTTCTCTGTGTAGCTTTTGCCGCAATGCGTATTTAAGTTCCATCCATTTCTGCCATCAGCCATCATCAGTAATCCAATACTTAATTTAACCAAATTAACGCTTTGCAAATGTTTCCAGTTGAATACCGGGGATCAAAGTGGCAAAATTCACACTGAACTTGTGTCAATGGAGTAATTGACATAGTAGTATCAAAGGTGGGCCCACTGCCGCCCTCTATCAAATTATAGACTACCATTGGGGGTATAATTACAGCCTGACTCCAAGAAAATTACTTCAAAAATATATTGCGCTGCGGCTCTTTTTTGTAGTTTCATCAGTCATTCTGGCTCGCAGTTTATTAGTCAGTCTTGTTTCTTGTTGAAAAATATTGTAGGATGACACGGCTAGGAATATTTTAAAAGGAAATAGTAATTTCCTTTATTATGTGAATGGTAATTACATTTCAAAACTTTTTTCCTGAGCATTAAAATATCAATATGATGGTGTGTTTCAAAAAATCACCTGTACCTACTCAACAATTTAAAGAATGAGTAAGAAGATTAAGGAAATATATTGTTGCGAAGTTAATATGTATTTCAATTAAACTAAACGTACACTTTCAGTTCGTAGGCTAAAAGATATTTTAGAAAGAACAACCTTTTTCATAATATGTATACTAAAATTTCTGAAAGTAAGTTTTTTTGGGTAGAACGCACGAATAACAGCTTGTTTGTTACATTACATGTACAGGGCGCTCTAAACTGCGGTGCTAGTTTATTATTGAATTCAGATTTTTTCCGGAACAGACATTATTGAAAGATTATCTATTATTAATATGAAATACTTATTCAGTATGCTTTACAAAAGATTTTATTTGTTACATGCATTATTTGAGGAAAAACTTAATTTGAGATATTTTTGTTAAGCTTAGAAACTAATACTTATAACGAATATATACAGAACTTCATAAAATTTTTAGTAGGTACTGGAACAACGCAAAAATTTAACAACATAATCGATACACAATCTTCAAAAATAATAAATTCAAAAAAGTAAATCATTTTAATGAGCAAAAGCAGAAAATTTATTTCAAATGGATATTCAGACGGTCCGGCATTCGCTTCAATACATTTTCATCTCTAAAAATATCTTTTAAGTGCAAAAACTGAATGTTCTTGTCGAATAACTTTAGCCGTTGGTACTATTGTCTGTTACAGTTAATTTCTAGTATTTGGAATAAGCTAAAATCTTAATATAATCTTAGAAATAAAAATCGAAAGAGTTTAAATCTAGACTGCGTGAAAGCCATGCATGATATTCACTTCCTTTGTCCGATCCACCTATGAAGTAATACGTCATTCAATCAACTTCGTACTGCTCCAGAATAATGGATAGGAGCACTTTTTGTGAGAACCACATACGATACCTAAAATGTGGGCAATCGAGTCCAGTCCAGTTCAAAAAATGGTACGGGTATAATAATTGTTGTTCAAGTGAAATATTAAACATAGTACCTACTCTGAGTTTTGAGTCAACATTAGTAAATACACCGTAGGTATTTGTTGTTGGGTTATCTTTAACAAGATTTCTCTTGCGATACATCTGGTTGTCCATTTACTCTTTTTGGAAGAGATTATATTTAAATCGCTGAAATAATGAGACGTCATTTAGATGTAGAAACATTTCTTATACTGCAATGCTAACGTGCAATGTGTATTGGTAAAACAAAACTAAAGTCAGTATTGAAAAGTGCGAGGAATGGAAACAATGAGAAACATTTTGAAAATAATAAATGTTGCCAGCATCCTAAGACTGTCGATTTTCCCAAATTTGGAATTTGTGACTGCGAAAGAACTTCAATGTTTCATTGGATTCCATATTGAAGAATTTGAAATTCCCAAAAGAAGTCTTTGGAAAGTTAACAGATATAGTAGAGGTCACACTGAAAAAAAAAGACTACAAGAAGGTTTTGTGTGAAAGAGCTGGTTTCGTTCACAAAAGAAGATACTTTTTGAGAAATTATACTGACTTTTAGCAAGAGTACTCTTCATTTGTACATTTGGAGGAAATTAGGATTTTTACTGAATGTATGTATATAATCCGTATTATGTTTAAACTGACCAAAAAATTATATAAGGTGTCCCGTAAATAAGTACCGTAAGTTAGAGGCGTGATAGATCGTCAAGAAATATTTAAAATACCCAATTGTAACTTTTCTCTAACCTTTTTAGTTTGTGAGATACAGGCTGTTGAAACGTGCAGAAGAAATACACATTTTATTTCACATCTTCTCGGGATGGGAGTACAAATTTAAAATTTTTTATAGGTTATTGTCTCTTCAAAACACATCATCAGTATTAATTCTGTCAAATCTGAATAAGTCAGTGGTACGAGGGATTCGTAAACTTTTATTGTACCATATTTTTGAAACACCCTTTATTTAGAACTGAAGACTTTTGTCTGCAATTCTTCATTAAATTTACTACATTAAAGGTACTCTTTGTTGAACTCGATACAACACTTCATTTTCAATACTTTTAACTTTTTATTAAAGTAAGACACTTTTTTGTATTTTTTTTAAATACTCATAACTCATAGTTTTTCAATTAAAAAAAGTAATTTGAAATAACCTCATAAATAAACTAAACTATTTTGTAGTAGTTAACTACATTAACAAACGTGGCTATTTCATTAAATGTTCAAAATGCTTATGAACAAAATTAAATTGTCTACGCTTGAATTAAAATGTTTGCCATATTTAACGATTTCAACGAGTAAGAATTAATTTAAGGGAAGATAAAGTGTTAAGAAAATATTTACGACTAAGTACTACAAATTTACACCATAAAAAAGTGTCTTACTGTAATAAAAAGTTAAAAATCTTGATTATGGAGTGTTGTACCGTGTTCAACAAAGAGTACTTTTTATGTAGAAAATTTAACATATTATTGTAGACAGAAATCTTTAGCTCTAAATACAGGGTGTTTCAGAAATGTGGTAAAATAAAAGTTTATGAACCCCTCGTACCCCGCCACTGGCTTATTAGAACTCGACATAATTAATACTGTTGATGTGTTTTAAAGAGACAATAACCTACAAAAAAAAATTAAGTCTGCACTTCCATTCCCCGAGAAGATATGAAATAAAATGTGTAATTCTTCTGCAAATTTTAACAGGCTTTATCTCACAAACTAAGAAGGTTAGAGAAAAGTTGTATTTGGGTATTTTAAAACTTTCGCAACGATGTATAATGCCTCTAATTTATGGTACTTATTTACGATGCACCGTATAGGTATGACAACCCAATATCTAGAAGATCGTCTTAACGGCCACAAGTACCTATACTAAAAAGTTAAACACAAAGCAACAGAAAAACATAAATTTGACTAACACACAAAAATACTATCACAAGATCATAATTACCACAAATTGACTATTAGCGTTGAGTGAAAAATTTTTCACTCAACACTATTAGGTATAATATACGGGGTTGGGATAAAGTATGGAACGAAGTGAATATCTTTTAAACGAAAAGAACGATATTTATGAAAACTTGCAGGTAAGTGCAATGGAATAAAATGCATCTGATGTACATTTTTTCCGGTTTTCCGGTTTAACCAGAAATGCCATCAACTTCTTTAATTTAAATGGGACACCCTATATATATTTTTACATATTTTGAAAGAGCTTGTTATTTTGAATTCTTACATACTTAGTTTACTTTAAAAAAAATTGTAAAAACGAGGAATATAGCACTTTAATCAACCTCCTTTGAGTTTTTTGCATTAGAGCAAAAAACTATTTAGATAAACTAATTGATGTTGTTTGTATGCATAGTAATAAATAAACGAGTACTGTTTATTACGTCTTTTGATCTCCAAGTGTCAAATTCCAATTGACGGAAATACATTTCACAATTTAGAATGGTTCAATTAAGTGAAAAAGAGCGTATTGAAATTGATGATCGGTTATGGTGATCGTGCTAGAACTCATGAAGAAGTGTGTCATATTTTTAATAATTTGCATCCGGAAAGAAATCCTAATCACGCTCAACAGTAACTTAAGCATTACAACGTATTAATACAACTGGGATGGTAAAAAATTTGCTAAAACCTGGAAGACCGCGGACTGCAACGAACGAAACTGTTAAACAATATATTGCAATCGATTTAGAAGAATCACCTCAAACTTCCATCACAAATTTGGCACTAAACCATGGTATCAGTCGACGTTCCGTAGGAAAGATGATAAAAAGAGAAAAGTATTATCCGTATAAGGTACAGTTGGTTCAAGAATTGTCAGACGATGATTTTGACCGACGGCTGGAATTTTGCGAACGGCTAATGGACATCTGTAGGTTAGGTTAGGTTATATGGGCGACCAGGACCGTTCCGGCCCCGGTCCACTCAGAGGCACTAGGCCCATAGTGATACCCTTTGACTCATGGTGTTGAGCCTGTTTTTACCTATCCATTGTCCTTTATATCTTTCCTTTAATTCCTTGTCTTAGGCATTTCCATCCTCCTATAAAATTATTCAAATTTCCGATGTCCATCTCTGCTGCCTCTCCTAGAAATCTGTAATGTCGACGACAATTTTGCTTCTAACATAGTTTTTTCCGATGAGGCAACTTTTTGTTTAAATGGAACAATTAATCGCCATAACTCAAGGTATTGGTCAAATGAGAATCCTCATAGGATTCATGAAGCACATACCCAGCATTCAGCGAAGCTAAATGTTTGGATGTGAATTGTCGAAAATAGGCTTATCGGCCTACTTTTTATCGACGGAAACTTGAATGGTGACAAGTATTTGGATCTACTAAATAACGAAATTATTCCTGCACTTCAACAGAATGGGCAATTACCACAAAATGTTTGGTTTCAACAAGATGGAGCACCTCCCCACTATGATAGACGGGCTAGGGATTTTCTGGATGCGAAATTTCCAAATCGATGGATTGGACGTAGAGGAATCATAGAGTGGCCTGCTCGTTCTCCGGATCTAATCCTGTTAGATTTTTTTCTTTGGAAACTTATAGGAATTGAGACAAAGAATTATTGATGATTATGAACTAATACGTGGAGAAGTCTTGGAAAGAGTGACTCAAGAATTTGTTAATAGTTAATAGCAAGTAAACTGCGAGCATTTTGAACATTTGAAGTAATTTTGTTTCTCATTATTCTAAAATAATGAAATGTACACCTATTGTACAACTATAACAGTGAGTTATTCCTCGTTTTTACAAATTTTTTTAAACTAAACTCAGTATGTATGAATTCAAAATAACAAGCTCTTTCAAAATATGTAAAAGTTTATAGGGTGTCCCATCTAAATTAAAGAAGTTGATGGCATTTCCGGTTAAATCGGAAGTATATTTTTAACAAAAAAATGTACATCAGATGCATTTTGTTCCATTGCACTTACTTGCAAATTTTCATAAATATCGATATTTTCGTTTAAAAGATATTTACTTGGTTCCATATTCTATCCCAACCCCTTATCAAGAAATAATACATATAAAAAAGAGAAGAAAACAGTTAACGATAAACAAGATATTGAAAATTTAAATCAAATTTACCATAGTTCAAAAAAATAACAAATGAATTATCGATAACTATACACTTTTCAACTATTACTTACTCAAATATCGTAAGTTTAGTTCTAAATTAAGTACTGGATCATTTTTATTTATCTTTATGTGAAATTATAGTTTTTCATATACTTTTACCTAACTAACCAAATTCTAAAGTGACCATTGTAAATATTTCATTCCATCACGTCATTTTTAAAATAAAATATTTTTTCCCTGATTTACAGGAAATATTAATTTTGCTGACATATATCAGTCACCAAAGTATTACTTTTCCTGTATCGGCAGCAAAGTAACTGCTTAGGCAGCAAAATTATTATTCTCAATGGGAATGAAACATTTGACATTTTTTGACGAACAAAAAAACATTTATTAACAATTTTTACATAATACTTTTAACACGAGTTTAAAAAACATATTTTTAGTTGTTATTAACATTGTTAGGAAAATTACTACAATTTTAAATAAATAGGCTACCTTTTTTTTCCTCATTCGTTCTCTGACATCCACTATATTACCAGTTTGATTCGCCCCATAAGTAGCTCCTACATTTGTCAAAAATTTTTCTCAAATACTTGTTTTACTTGCCATTGAATCCTCAATGTACCCTTCTGCTATACTTCCACGTCTTTTCGACCTTGTTATGTCACTTCCCGAATATACAAGTCACAGAACTTCTGCGGGGGCAGTATCCCGTATATTCTTTAGCATTCGGCAACTTTGGATAGTCAGCTATCTCTTGAAGTATTTTAACAAATTTATGGATACCAACAAATTGCTTTACGGATTTACTTTCCACATATTTAAAAAAAATCTTGTGTCTTTTAATTCAGCAGGCCGAAGAGCTATATATTTTCTAACAGCATTTAAATATTCCATTGTTACGAAAGACCTCGAATTCTTTGTTTAATAGGGATACCAATAGTTTATTGTTCATATCTTCTATATTTTCTAACTTTGAATTCAATAGTTCATACATGCACCCGAATGGACAGGATCGTCTAAATGTAGCTCTGCACCAACGTTGCCAAGTGTAGTCCTAAACTAAAACGTTTGTGTTTTGGAAAGTAAAAATATTTTAATAATGATATTTATCACAGTTGATTAAAAAGCAATGTGTTAAGAAATCAATATTTGTCATTTTTAAAATTATGTTTAGCAAAACGTACTGAAAATTGTTCGAGTTTACAATACAGAATTATCATACAAAAAGGAAAACTCACGAATGCATAGATACATTTTCCCTAATCGAAAAATTGAATTGTGTAATTGACAGATTATTATAATAATTTTCAATAATAACCTAACCAAAACCACCCTACCTTACCCCCTACCCTAATCCGAATCGAAAAATTGAATTGTGTAATTGACAGATTATTATAATAATTTTCAATAATAACCTAACCAAAACCACCCTACCTTACCCCCTACCCTAATCCGAATCGAAAAATTCTTCGTATTTTTAGTCAATTTTTGAAAAAAACAATAAGAAAATAAAAATAAAAATAAAAATATCTTGACTCGAACCTGGTACCTCTGTGTTAGGAGCCCAGCACACTTACGCTGGGCTAATCTCTGCACACATTAATGATATCGTATAGAAGGTTAAAAGCTTTAGAACCGTCGCATGAAAGCCGAGCGCCACCGGAGATACTCGATGGCGCCCTTTCAGTTTAGGACTACACTTGGCAACGTTGGTGCAGAGCTACATTTAGACGCTCCTCGAATAGACTGCCTAAGCTCTGACGTTACAACTTTTTCAAACAAATCGATAACGCGTGTAAAACGTCATAAGCGATTTTTAATTTGCGGTTTGCTATTAATATAGTTATAAATAAGAGTGATCGTTGCTAGAAATAAGTAAAAAGAGATCAGTTGGAGACTTTTTACAGGAAAATCTGAAAGGTGAGGTTTGCAAAGCGTTTTTAATAGTGTAAACATAGTTGAGGTTATGTGCTTATGCTGTATTTAAAGTTTTGTAAATTTTATTGATAAAATAATAGAAATCCTTTTCCAGATTTACACTTAGTTTCAAAAACTTCTTTAATCAATCACTTTTTATATATTTCTAATACCGATCAATCCTATTTATAACTAAATCAACAGCAAACGGCAAATTAGAGCTTTCGGTTTGTTTGGAAAAGTTTTTATGACCACGCCTCTTTTGACGTCAGACTTAGGCAGTCCATTCTAGTGTTGCCGCCGAGACGAGAGATTCTCGTGTCTCGAATAAAGCTTCGAAACGAGACGAGAGAAGCACCCTCTCTCGTCGAGATATTCTCGTCTCTCTCGAGCAAAAAACGTTACTTTTCTGAGATTTTTAAAATCTTAAATTCCTCTATATTTTTGCAAAGAGGTAGAAACCAATAAAAATATAATATTTGGAAAAACCATAGGCGTAGGTGTACTGAAATTATTCCAAAAAATTTACTGATTATGTATAATTTGTGTCGAAACGCACAACATTGTAGTTGCACACTTAAATGACTACACTGTATAATTGCGAGATAAGAGTACGGTGAAAAATGCAATCTTACCAAAGCCGGATATCGGTTTAACATCCCATTCAACTTCTAAACCTCAAACGAATTCCATGATAACCTAAGTCATAGCTTACAGCAGGGGTCGGCAAATGGCAGACCGCGGTCCGCATCCGGACCGCTGACCCATTTTGTGCGGACACCCAAGAACACAGAAATTTACACCAAAGACTTCTTCCGATATACAGAAAGATTGACGAGAGCTGTACGTAATTTAATAATAATGTATCCCCCACATTATCTTTGTTGACGTCAATTCGAAAACGGCCGGGCGAAGTAACGAGCGAGCGAGAAAGAGTTCGCGGATTGCGGCAAGTGTCGCGAGGGCGGGGGTAATCGAAGATGAAGTTCATTAAGAATAAATTTTGATCTCGACTTACTACTGAACATCTCCAGGATTTAATGTCAATAGCTTGCACCAATTTTACTCCAAACTTCAGACAGATAATTCGCAACAAAAAATGTCATTTTTCGCATTGATACCTATGTAACAAAATACCTTTGTTATTTCCTTAATTACATTTGTTTAATAAATATTTTTTCTTATAAATAAAATGTGCGGACCACGATGGTCATTTCATTTCTTAAAACGGACCCCGAACGAAACTAATTGGAGACCACTGGCTTACAGTATAGTTATTAGCGCATTGAATTGTATGCCAGGATGAAAAAATACAGGGAAATAAAGAATATGACCCAAGGAATGCATCCAAGTAAAGGGCATCCATTAGTTAATTGTTCTGGTTTCGTAAAAAATCAAAGAATCTCAATGTCCACTGTTGCATCGATGATCCAGTTTGGGTCATGGGGAATAGCCTTATTCTACTTGTTTCTCAAATGAAACGCGATGTGAGTACGGCTTCCATTCGAAATAGTGAAGCATGCATCTGTCATGCGCTACCGGTCTATTAGGCTACAAAGGAAGTGGTCTTAACAATATTTTTGTTAAACGGTGCTGCATAAAATATATTAAATACTAAATCTATTTTTGTATAAATGATAGTGATCTATTCCAATTTTTGTTACCACTTTCTCATGACACTCGCAAGTGTCCTATTAGATACTTACCTACTTTCACCCTCATCTCAGTCTACAACGGCAACGATCACCTTCTCCAATAAATTAAGTCGGTTAACACAAAGTATAATAGTGTATTTAAATGTGATCGCTAATATCCCCGTTTCTAATTAAGGGAAGCGAAAGAGGCGGGGGAGTTCAAATGCCGCCGGCATGGCGCCTTGGCTTCCGACTACTTCTTGAGTGTAGGTATATTACGGGTACCTGACCAACTGGCCAAATCGATTTCACACTTTGTCTAACGATGGTACACTGAAAGATATAATTACTGCAAGAATTTGTGGTTGTTTGATATGACTGAATAAACAAAGATACTGGTTCAAACATAGGTAATACTAATGGGTGTTCAACTAAAAATAGATTTTTGTTCATGCATAATAGATAGTTAATTCTAAAGAAACAAATTACATCAGGCCATTTTTAATCAAATTCAATAGTATAGTTTTCATTTTATACCCAATTAAAAATTCGTATTTTCAAAATCTTTCAGAATCTGCCTTTTAGATTATTACGTCACTATATAGGTATATAGTAGGTAAAAATTGAAGTTAAGCACACATTTGGACATGAAACATAATGTGTGTTCACGAAAATTTGAGGAAAAAGAAGAAGCTTAGTATTTATTGACATATTATTATTTATTTGTAATACAACAACTAACGAAGGAAGACTATCGACAACTTCACATTTACACTAGTGACGTATCTACATCATAAGTTGCATAATTTTACTAAATTAGCAGAGAAAATATAAAATAATTTTATTTTTGGATAACCCATTTGACACATTCTTATTTCCTGAAAAAATATCGCATCAAAAAGTTGAACATCCTATTGAAGGCTTTATAGGTGTTACATATAATCTTCTGTGGGATTTTGGTGGAAAATGGTGACAGCACAGTGTTCAAAAACAAATTATTTGCTACAAAATCTTGAAAACATAATAACATTACATTATTGTTTTTTTTATAAATGTACGACTAACGAAAAACATAGGTTAAAATGCGTGTATGAGAAAATCGAAAAATCAACATGTTAATGTACACACAGCTCAAAATGACGTTTGAGAGTGAAAGAGGCCTGAAATGGAACAAACTAACAGTTCAGAATTACTTCTCTGCAGCATTATTCTGACTTTAAATTACAACATAATATTCACTTAAATTAACATTGGTTATGGGAATTACTTAGTTGTTTACATCAACATTTACTGGCAATCCCAGTCCATAAGTTAATCCGACGCTGTAACTTCGATTCAAACTCTATCGAGCTAATGACTACTCAAATCTACACTAATCTGGATCAAGACGACTTTCTGATAAAACCAGAACCACCTGCTACAGTTTCGGTTATAAAACCATGCCTAAAACTTTGTGTTCGGCTTATTTGACTCACGGATGGCACAAGCAATTGAAGTACTTGTAAACCAGAACATACCTTGTGAGACTGCTGCAACAATTTAATATGTTCCTCATGCTACTTTACCACGTCGCATACGTGACTATCGGGTTAATCAAGATGAGAAATACAGTTTAAAAAGGTATGGGACACTTTAAATCTGTATTCACACCAGAGCAGGGATTGGAGTTAGTTGGAATGTAAGATATGGAACATCACATTTTTGGTTTTACACCAAGAGATTTTCGAAAACTTGCTACCAATTAGCAGAACGAAACCAAATTTCCCATAATTTAAAAGAAGCAACCACAATGGCGGGAGATGATTGGCTGTTAGACATGATGTTCTTTCCTTGAGGAAGCCTGAGGCAACTTCTGTAGGACAATAATTGAGAATTATCAAATAACGGCAGATCGGATATTTAACGTTGATGAGACTGGCATATTCACTGTTGCCAAAAGTCTCAATAAAATCATTACAGCCAGGGGAAAAGACAAGTTGGATCTTTGTCGTCCGCAGAGAGGGGAAAGATCCTAACTTTGAAAATATGCATGGGTGCCGATGGTTTGTTCATGCCTCAACAGTTCGTTTTTCCTAGGAATGAAGCAGAAACTGTTAGATAGCGCTTCACCACGGTCTTAGGCTGAGTGTACCGATTAAGGCTGGAGTGATTTGTTTGTTAAGTGGTTTGAAAAATTGTGGTCATGAGCTTCAAAAGAAAACATTGTGCTGCTGTTATTAGATGGGTAGATGTTATGCACACAAAAAATTGAAAACTTATTGAAATTGCAAGAGAGAATGGTGCGTTTTGCACCCCATTATACTCACAAACTCCAGCCACTAGATGAGAGCTATATGAAACCATTGAGTACCTATTTATTACGCCGACGAAAATAGGAATTGGTCAAGGCTGCATCCAGTTACTACAATACCAAGTGGCTGAGCTTTTCGGAAGGAAGTAATAGAACAGCCGCAAAATGCTGACGTTACGCATCCTCGGCTGTAAACATTGTCTTCACAAAACATAAGACACTCGACACTCCCCACAGCCGGGACCGTCAAACAGATCACCATCTCCAGAATCTCCTTCCCAAAACATAAGGCAATCTCTACAGCCTGGACCTTCAAACAAATAGCCTTCTCAGGAATTACCTTCAAAACAACAATCCCACTAGATTTGTTATTATTTATTCACAGCAAATTTCACCCATTATCAAGTCCATACAAAAAAGCAGACAAAAATCCGCAGATACAGCTATCCTAACAATGTCTCTTCTCAAGAACGAGTTCATGAAATCGACCAAAGTTGAAGAGGCTTAAAATTCTAAAGTTGCATCTAAAAAACGAAGAGTTTTTAAGAATGATGAGGATGAAAAAGATAACAGAACAGAGAAGGAAAACACAAAACAAGAAACCAGAAGATCTTAATCAATGCCAAAAAATAAAAAACTATTGAAGATTACTCAGAAAGTGACGTTTCTGATGTAGATAGTCTATGCTGTGGACACACGCAGTTTCAGTAAAGGGTCGCCTGCGGCATATATGGAAAATCGGCTCATTTCTCTTGTGCTGGAGAAGGGGATGAAGACATTCAATATATTTGTGAATAGTGCCAGAAATAAGTGAATCTTTTTACAAATGTTATGCTCATTTTACCCCATACCTGGGGTATAATTATTTTTCGTAAAATTAATATTTTTTATTATTTCCTTTGAGTATTGAGTTATTTTTAGTTTAAAATTATATATTGTAATAAAGGTTGATAAACATGGGATCAGAATTACGTGATTTCCTTAAGGGGCTCATTATGTCCCGGTTTCTCCAAAATCATTGTCCACGCCGTATCGAATCGGATTTCTATTCCCCATTCAGGTACAAATTTGGGTATAATACATATTATATCATAGTATGTATTTGAAAAACATTTATCCAGGTTACGAGTATGTACAACGTGGTAACTGTAAGTTCAAAATTCTATAAATAAATACAGCTGATTTTGAACATAAAATCCGCCCATTCAGGTGCAAATTTAGGTATTCTACATATTATATAACAATATGCATCCAAAAAAACATTTATATGTACATCGTGGCAACTCAACGTTATTATCTCTAACAATTTGTAAATAACTACGGCTGACTTTGAACATAAAATGCAGCTAATGTTTTATTGTTCGTATAGTAGGCACTAAGAGGTCCAGAATAAATTTGCTTTGAAAAATGGAAGATTTAAACAAATTAAATTGTTTGATTTCATCGCTTAAATTTGCTTTGCTTAATTAATTTTGTTTTTAATTAAAAATTATATTGGCATCTATTTGTTCCAGTGTATAATATTCTTATCGTTTTTTTGGTACTTTTTGTTAATGGATAAATTAATTAATGTGGTATTGGAGCACACAAATCGGTTTTATGTCTCAAAACACCCATTTAGGGCGGTCGGTGTTTGAAAGTTAAACAAGTTATAATAGAAAACAGCCCTTGACATCAGTTTAGGTTTGCCTTTTTATTTATTTATGGCGTGAATTAATAGGTTTTATCGTTTTTAGGGCTATTACTTGCGTTGGTGGTAAAATGCATGTCAAGGTAGTTAGAGTTAATTATTACATATTTTGTAAACGAAGATATAGAGAAAATCCAATAGAATCGTAATTACCATGGAAACAATGGTTTGAAGCTATTTAAATCATAAAAAGAAAGTAATATAAACAAATGTATAATATGTTTGCATCCTAATCACCGGTATAGATTCGATACTGAGTATTTCGATACATAACGACATACAAAATTTATAGTATTTATGGTATATTCGAAAAGGGCAAGTAAATTCGTTCATAGACATATTTATCGCCTGGTTTTAGTAATTTAAAAACAGGTAAATTACGGTCAATACCTGCTTAATAACATATTTTGTTAAATTATAATTTGGCTATTTTACTCGTTTCAAAATAAAAGGGTGGATTTCTAATTTTTACGATGGACCGGTAATGTGATGAAGATTATGTAGCCACACTAGTAAGCTTAGCAATTGTTATTTCTCTTACTTCATCTGCGTTATAAGTGAATAGTCCCGACAACGAAAAGCAGCATTTACTGATGGAAATTATAAACCATGTTTATTCAACGTGATAATGTCAACAAGCAAGTAGCGTTAGAATAATAACTATATTGACGACAACTCCGACATGGACATTATGGACAATTGCGAATAGTCCCACTTTGGTGGAGAGAAAAAGGAACGAAGATAGAAGGAGATTATCAAGATATGATACGCCGTGAAATTTACAAGATAAATGAGGAACAAAGTGAACTTACACTTTAATAAAGAGGCTTCAATAGGATGACACCGTGATAAAACGTGACAGAATAATGTTAGAAGTTCATATAATAGCATTCTTGGTGTGCGTCATTGTTTGTGACGTATATCCGGGTTTTGGGTATGTCGTTGATTTTATTTGCTATTTTGACATATAGCTAACCTTAAATTTGATAAATAAAATGACCAGGATCGTATTCAGCCAAATTCGAAAAGGCTATGAAATTAATAATACTTGGGATATGAAAACACTGCAAAATAAAACAAATTGTATATTCAATTTACATATTAAAATAATTTTACGTTAGTGAATATAGTCCTGCAAAAGAATTATACAGCTTCTTCAATTAAGTCTGCACCGTATGGGATCCTATTTTATTCTTAAGTTTTATGGAAAAAGGTATTCTTCACTTATAATTCTTATTGTTAGTGAATTTCATTGTTTTATTTGTTTAAATGTAGCCACTGTCTTATTGATGTTTTTACTGACCTCATGCACTTGATGTTCATTAAAATATGTACAGGTAGTGTATTGACAATTTATGTATGTATGTATGTATTTTGACATTCACTGAGACCTAAAAGATCTATTGGGCACCCTCACTTCTACTTAGTTTCTGAGGAGGGTCTCAGGAGTGTTGTCAAAAGCTCATTCTATGTCCAAAAATGCACATACTATAGTTTCTTGGTTGTCTAAGGCACCTCGGATATATTGGAAATTTAACAAAATAGATATTATTCTATAGCTTTTTGAAGCACGACCACTTGTTCTGCCATTGAATAGCTTCTTTCCAAAGACTAACTAGAGTATTCTATATTCAGTTACACGTTCAGTAGAAAACAAACATAAACATAGTAAATAGTCAAGAAACCAACCAACTAATAAAAAATTAAAAAGAAGAGGATTATGAAAGTTCAATTTTCGAAGTCATCTTCCCATAAGTCCCAATCTGATTCACATTCCGACTCATTCAAGTCAACAATTACAGGCGAAGTATCACTAGCGTCAATAATTTTTGCTGTTTCCCAATATTCCTCTATAAAGTTTTGGGTATGCCTAACATATTTTTTCCATTTTTCTGGTGTAACCTACAAAAATAAAGAGTGTTTTATAAATTTGCATCTCCAAAAAGATAATGCAGGTCCGACTTGACAAAAAATTTCAAAACTTGTCTTTCCTAAAAACAACACCCTGTATATAGATTTTTTTTAAATTGCTCTTTATAATTGGAAAGAGTATAAAAAATCGAATCTACTTATCTCCTTTTTATTTTTCCGCAGACAATTTTACTACCAAAAATTGAACGTCAACGTTATAATTTATACACTTTTTGTGCGTTAACAATGGTATCGGAGAGGTTTTTTTATTTTTTAGCTTAAAATGAAATCTATTTAATACATCTAGGGAAGCATCCTAGAATATTAATTGAGTTTGTATGTTTACGAGTACAGACCACTAAAAAATGTGATTACAGGGCCGTACTTAGGACATACTCATTTAATATGTTTCGAATATTTCTGTATAAGGATATGTATTTGGAAACTATGCACTTCTACATTTAGAATAACAAGAGTAAAATACAAGAAATAAATCTATAATTCAAAAAACGGAGAGATTTTTATTAAGCTCCTACTCGAACGATACAAAAGCAGCAATTCAAAATTACATGTATGATATTGGTTTAAATTCCCACGGAAATTATATCAAACAGAGTGAATCAAAATTTTGACAACAAATACGTCTGTGATAATTCTGCGAACAATCTCTACTCGTCGTAATAACATTGTTACGTTGGTCGTGTACTGAGGATATGTCTGGAATAATCTAGAAGTGTCATTGAAAAGTCTAGAAATGTAATTGAAAATGAGGAGGGGAAGGAGAGACAGAAGGAGGTGAGGTGTAGACAAGCAGGTGTAGAAATTATCAATAGCCCAACACAAATCCAGGAAACATTAAAGCTAGAGGTAGGACAGCAAAATAATAGACTAGACCATTTAGACCAACAACAAAATTTAAAATGCAATTTGGAACGACAACAAAAAAATTTAAGATTTAATTTAGAACAACAACAAGAAACTTTAAGATCTGATTTAAAAAAGCAAGTTAGAAATGAAATAGTTAATTTAGAAAGAAAAATTCGTACTCAAGCTCCAGTATCTAATATTGAAATTAAAGGCACGACCTCGTCCTCTTCTATAATGAAACCTGGCCCCATTAAAAGTAAAGTTTCTTGAGCCACCCACATTTGATGGCCAAACGGCATGGGAAACATGTCGACACCAATTTGCTTACTAGTCAGAGGGCACGTTTATAATCAAAATTGCACTTTCGTAATTAATACCGGTGCTACCAAGTCTTTCATTCGAACAGGGATTCTGAATCGGGAACTACCACCTACCGAAAGGAGTTAAGTTCTTGAAAGGAGAAGTAACCCCTACTATAAAGACTGGTAATTCTCTGATAAAACACTCATTTCTGGTAGCCGATATAAAAAATCAATGCATCCTTAGTATTTATTATAGACCTTCAAAATAAAATTTTAGTTATTGGAAATGAAAAGATAATCCTAAATTCGGTAAAAGAGACTTCTCAGATAAAGGTTATAGTGGACAAAGATTCAGAAGTTCCCGAAAACTCTGAAAGAATCGTCTTTGCGAGACTTAACCAAAAACCAAAAGAACTACATTTGAGCATTGTGGAAAGTGAGGAACTAGTGAATGAAGTAACTCTAGTAAGTTAGATTGGGTTAGGTTTATGGTGAGAGGGTCTATGAGGCCCTTCACTGCGAGTCTATGTGGCTGATACCTATTCAGATTTCACCAAACAAATTCAGCTTCTTAACAAAGCCGATTCGTTCGTCTGGTGAAGATGGGAAAGCCCCGATGAAATACGTATAGTTCACCAATTGGCAATGCCACGATCACAAGTGTGCTAGAAGAACTTCATGATATCCACTTAGAAGGACATTTTGGTAGTACTAAAGGAACACTGAAACGAGTTTGGGAATGAGATTATTGGGTCAACTGTCGACGGAACGTGGAAGATTGGTGCAAAAAATGTGATCTGTGCAATAGTAGAATAGGTTCTAAAACAAGAAGCCGAGAAAAATTGGACAGTATCTTCCCGAAGAACCTTTTGAATGGCCTGCAATTGATATTCTCGGTCCACTTCCTCTGACAGAAAGAAGAAACTAATACCTGATGGTTTTAATGGATTATTTTTTAAAACGGCCCAAAATAGCATCTATTCCCAATAAAGAAGCGTCGACAGTAGCAGAGAATTTTGTAACCAAGTTTATTGCGAGCCACGAAGTCCTTCTGGAATTGCACTCTGATCAAAGACGAAATTTTAAATTCAAATTATGACAGGGGTTGATAAAGACATTAGACATCACGAGAACACGCACTACGCCTCTGCACCCACTGTCCGATGGGATGGTAAAAAAACATCATGAAACTATTTTCCAACTACTTTCAATGCTGGTCTCTGAAATCCAAAAATACTGGGACACATTAGTGCCTCTATTTCTGCTGGCCTATAGGAGTTCCGAACACAATTCAACCGTTTATAGTCCATCTATGCTAGTCACTGGCAGAGAAATTAAGCTTCTCCAGGATATTCCCAGGCGCAAAAAAGGCTTGTGCCAAAAACTGCAAAGAAACTACCCCCTACACCGTTCTCAAGAAAATCAACGATCTCGACTACCACATCCATTTGTCAGCGGGAATAAGCCTAAGGCGATCCATGTCGAAAGGTTAGTCCCTTACTGTGGGCCAGATCCACCCTATTGGCTTCAACCACACCCCAGCATTCAGATTATTCGGGACGAATAAAAGAAAAGAAGAAGTCAAACAACTGGAATCATCTAGAACTGTCATTGAAAAGTCTCAGCTACGCCTCAACGTTCATAACGATATTTCTGAAAACTAATAAGCTGATGAACTCCCCAGTAGAGATTCAGCAACAATATTGGACCAGAACCAGTCCTTGAAACCACATTTCATTTAAATGCGTTAAGTTTCAATACTTCAAGTTGTAATTTATTTGGTCGTGTCATTAGAGAGCGTATGTAATTGATATTGATATTGTTAATGTCAATGACAAATTTTTGTTATTGATCTTTTTTAAAAGCAGAATTCATAGAAGTTAACGACATATAATGCGCGCCAGAACAGATTGGCCTGCGTTCTGCGCGCGGTGATCGAGGCTTGCCTGAAACGTTGAGAAAGCGCTTAATTGTCCATCGCGATAAGTGCCAAACGCCTGACTTGCTCTAATATCGGAGTATACCTATTTGTAGAGTTAGGTTCAAAGAACAAGTAGGATTTTTCCATTTTGAAAAATGTTCGGTAGGTCAAAAGTTATTACCATGGAAAGTTAGTAAAAATCGTCGATTTTTTGACTTTCAAAAATTTATAACTTTTTAAGTGAGCACTATAATACGAGACCTCTTCTTTCTAAAATGGGCCATATTTGCATAAAAAATTGTACGAACCGAAAAAACCATTTGTTCATAATTTGTTTAAACAATTGCGATTTAAACAAAACGTACTGGTTTTTCGCAAAAACGCCGGGCATATTCGAATTCAGCGGCTCAAAATACATATATAAGATTATCACTTTTTTCTCCTTGGACCCATTATTGCACACGGCAGCTTTGACCTCTCCCGGACTATTTCTCCTTAAATAGATTTTTTTGCAAATTTCACTTTTCACATTCCATTTATAATAGTATTTCGAACGTTTGTACTAATTTCCGTGAATTTTTGTAGCCTTACTCCTATTTTACTGGCCAACTTGGGGCTATTGAAGAATTGTAATAAATGTAGCTTGATTTTTAAACGTATTTTCCATAATTTGCTTGATTTTTTAACGTATTTTCCTTTCACATATATCATACCCTTGATTTTTTTTTAATTTAATATCAAACTGCATCAACCACTAAGGGTTATTAGCAGTGGGACAATACAATTTCTATGGTTTTAGTGAACAATAAGATACATACAGTTATGTGGTAGGTAGCTTAAATTTTAGAACAGAGATTAGTTTGGTTGAGGAACCCTAATACATTTTCCATGTTGCAACTTTCATTCAGTATGTTCTCTAACGGTCCTTCAATACTGTTTTGTTCACGTTGCGTTTTAAATTTTGGGCACTGCACTAATATGTGTGATACACTTATTTGCTTATTACATATGTCACATATGGGCGGATTGTCTTTGGACAGTAAATGTTGGTGGGTGAGTCGTGTGTGATCTATTCTAAGGCGTGTGAGTATCGTCTCTGTTCTTCTGGTTCTCGGCAGGTAAGTCCATGGTAAACTGGATTTCTTGATTTCTCCCAGTTTCGTTAAAGAATGTGTCCAAAGGTCTTTCCAGTGATCACCGATTTTCCTTCTGAAGATTGTTTTCAAATCTGAACTGAGAATTGAAGATTCTGCGAGTGGTAAGATGTTATTACTGGATGTCTGTATGGCGACTGCATCAGCACGTTCATTCCCATCGATTCCAATATGTGAGAGGACCCAAAGTATTTCTATCATTTTGTTTGAATTAAAAATGGTTAGCCTTAATTCTTATTTATATTTTTGAAAAGCTGTAGAAATAAATATATTTTTTATATTAAGTAAGTAATGCGAATTATACCTATACAATTGGTAAATAAGTGAAAAATAAAATTTAAGTTAAAACTCGTACGTAAACTACTCTAGTGCTTTCAAGGATATTTAAACTTATAACTGCTTCTAAGAATTCTACTGAAATTGAAATTAGAGGTAATTTAATTAATTAAATCGGACACCAGTCAACAGATATCTTGGCATTTAACCGCCGGAGATTATAAAAGCGAAGGAAACAAACAGTTGAATGAGCGATTCAGAAGAAAAGAGGATCTTATTAAAAAATAAAATTTTAACAATTTTATGTCGGTCGGTTTGTCGGTTTCTAGGAAAGCATTCGTGCACGCAACTGTTTATATCTAGATCTGTCAAATCGTTGAACTAAAACGTTCCAAAGAAGTCGTTATGCAGTGGCGACTCGTAGAGTTATTGCGGAATTTTTCATTAACTATATGAAGTACCCAAACTAAAATGGTACTTTCACAAAAATTGAAATAGACCTACAAATGCATAGACAGAATGAATTACAGATTAAATACAGATGAAAGTACCATGGGTAAGTACATAAAATTCCTAAAAATAATTCAAATCCCATTCGAAAGACAAAAGCAAGGCTGACAAAAACAATCTTATAATATGCAACTTGTATCCACTTGTAAAAATTTTAGTTTTCATTAGATCAAATTTTACCGATTAGTTATGTCTTGAGGTTAGGCGACTTTTTTGTCATGATATTAGAATGTATGTCACTTTGCTGTTTTCAATAAAATGTCAAGAATTCATGCCACAGCTTGTACAAGTAACCCTTAAGATGTTATATTCAACTTCAAGGTAATTATGATAATTCAATAAAAATGTCATAAGAACAAAGCCAAAGAATAACAGCTGGAACATCTAACAAAAACCAGCATTGAATTACACTTCAACGAGAAAAGAGAGTATGTTTGGTTTGTATTCTCTGTCATCATTGCACCGAAGCCAGTCTGTAAATGATAATTCTTTTCTATACATGCAAATTAGTCGGTGTCTTTGTCATTGAACAGTCACTGTTTTGCAGAATATAGTTTTTCCACTTTGTATAGAACCTACCCTATATCTGAAATGTAGGTATACTTTTGTCGCCCACTTGCCGAATTTGTTGATTTCAAAAATATTACTTCCAGGCTTTTTATTTTGAGTGTAAACTAATTCTTCGTCCTATGAAATAGTGGAAATATTTTGGACCATTTGATTCCACTTGCAGATCTACTATTTATTCCCTTATTCATTCCATTTTCTGAATTATCGTCTTTGGGTTAATTTATTTTTTTAAATAAAAATATAATTTTGTTCCATTATAATGTTTAAAAGAAAAGTTTTATGTTTTTCCATCATACTTCAATACACCACAACCCATGTCCATTTTGTTTACCTTAAAGAACTCCCGTTTTTGAATTCTAATATTCTATTGGACTATATTTAAAATTATATTTTAAACTCATCTTCAAGTACATGTAATTTTCCAAATAATTACTTGATTAACTAGGTTCTGACGTCACAAGATGATTGATAAGTTCGGCACCAACAGTCAGAGGCTTAGAGACCTCGGCACCTCAACCTTGGGGATTTTTGTGCTCTTGGTTCGGCCGATTATGTGAAGAGACCAGTAGCCCTTATCAGGCTCAACAGTCTTTTCTCTAGGTCCTTATTGGAAAAATCGTCCCTTGGATACTCTAGTCCTAAGAGTCTTTATCCCCAATGAGACAATGCTTCGCATTCGAAGATGATGCGACAGGCTGTTTCCTCTTGCACAACCGACAGATAGGTTCCTCCCTATATATGCCGATTCTATATGCACGTGCTTCCTTAGGGTACAGCGATCGGTGAGTAATCCCGTCACTTTGCTCAATTGGCGTCTGCTGAGGTTTGATATTTCATTAGTCCGCGTCTCCGATGGTTTTTTTAACAGGAGTTTGGTGTGTTCCTGTTTTGGTACGTGTCTCCAGTACAACTGATGTTTCGTTTGAATCCACCAAGATGTACAACCACGTGCAGCAGTTTTTGATCTTCCAAATACTGGTTCAGAACCAGTGAATGCAGTTTCAGTCCCTAGCTTCGCTGGGGTGTTTGCCTTCAATGCACTTGTGCTCCGGGACCTACATAAGAATTACTCTATTATGGTTTGCCAGTGTTAATAGTTTTTGTAGGCAGGTCCAGACCAGTCTAGATCTGATCTGGGATCATGCTAAAGATTTTAGTGCTACCTGACCATCCGAGAGTATAAGGTTCTGTCGGCCTTTATTATACCCCCTATCGATATTCAATTGTAAACACGTGTCGATAGATTTCTGTCTGGAATATAGTTGCAAACTTCCGTAACAATGCGTGATACGTCACAGGATAAAGAAGAACAGCTCCAAACAAACCGACAACGTGTGTAAATTGCCGTGGAAGATTTTCGCTTCGCCGTTTATTGCTATTCCGTTATAAGAGTGATCGTTGATCGAGTTAATTGATAATACCATGTCATTTCACTATACTCATCATATTTTCTTACCCATTTAAAACTGGTGAAATTAATTAATGTTCCACATATAGGTAATTATTTATCAAAGAGTTTTCCAACAATGAAATAATTTTTGTTTATTAAAGATCAAACTCAACTGGCACTGTTGTTCTACAGAGCCAGAGGAAGTATTTTTGATTTATATGAAGAATCCATTGAATTTAATATCAATAATTAGGGTTACACCGTAACTATTGTAAAATATTATGAACTTATCATCGGTTCTTAGTTTTTCTGAGAGGTGATCATTTCTTAGTAGAAGTGGGCATTTTATTTTCATAATGGCATATTCTTCGTTTAGACAGTTGGAAGCACCTAAAATCGAATAAATAGCAATTGAATTTTTAATGTCCGGGCAGCAAGCACTATCTTATACAATATTATTATTAAAGTATATGCATTTTAGACCAGGAGATGGTCGATAAAAAAAGTACGCAGTAGCGTAATGCCATACTTCTCCTGTGTGACACAACACACCATACCGACGAGAACACATTAATTAAAAAAAAAACAATTCAATACCTATTTGTAGCAGGCTTGCTTTGGCACAGCTAATCATCGTCGAGTAGCCATTCACGAAAATCATCATGCCATAAATAGAAGTCTGATAATGCCATACCTGTGAAAGGTGACAAATGTGTACAATATTTTTTCAAAAAAGTTAAGATTTTATGCGTATTTCGAACGATTAGTGCCAGTATGGAACTATCCTTCCTGTAATTTTGAGATTCAAAGAACATAAATACAAAATTTCAAACACCCAAGTGGAGGCAGTCTTGTTATGTTCTATAATATTGTACAGCTACCACCGCTCGAACTATTCCTCGAATTGTAGAGGTCTTTGCTCATCGTGTTGTAAGACACATTGTAGTACCTTTCAGAAAGTTATTGTTTCTCGAGTGTGGCACCAGTGTAGCGATTCACCATAAGTACGGTGGACTTTTATCCAAAACGAACCAAATACAATGATACTATACTGTAACAAATGATTTTATGTCTTGCACCTTTGTATATATTTTGTAGCTCTACTTTTGGCTAGCACTGTAGGGTTTGGTACTAGGGTACTCGTATTAAAATGATCTTCACATCCATTATTATATTGTAAATTCTTTCGGTTCACGTTTAGCCTTCCTAATCCACAATTTACTACATTTCAAATAATTTTTCGGTACTTGTTTAAAATACAAAGTTACTGAAGTACATGCACCACTTATAATTTTTCTTCTTTTGCATTATATATATTTTTTATTACCCTCCTTTTCTAATGTGAAGTCCTAAATTTATTCAACTTGTCAGATAACAAAATAAAAATGCTTGCCCCGTTCAACATCGTATAATCTCATGCGTGTACTGCAACCTTGCAGTAGTATGACGTCACCGAGCAAGTAATTTTTAACTGGCGTTTTCGCGCGCGCTTGTATATGAATTTTAAACCGTTCTAACATCTTTAAATACAGGAATTGAGAAAAATCCTATGGTGGATGATATTAGTTACGTTCAAATTATAAATTCAGTTAAATAGAAAAATGTGCAAGTACCCCATTACGGGGAAGTCCATAAATCACGTTGGCAATTTTTTTGGGGGGGCTCGATCTAAGACTACCCTGAGTCACGTTGGGGGGGGGGTCTCATAGACCGAGGTACGTAGCTTTTTTAATTTTAAAATTAATAAGTTTTTCAAATACCGCGGGCACATTAATTGAGGTGAAGAATTCACACAAAACAGATGGCGCAAGCCCGCCGTCTCATGTTTTCTGCTGCAGCGCACGTGTGTTTTGTTTGATTTTGAAGTGCTACGTAGTTGCTTAGGGGGGGGGGGTGACCGAAAGATACGGTAAGCTACATGAGGGGAGGGGTGGGTAAAAATTGGCAAAAATGGAGCTACGTGATTTATGGATGGATGGATTTTACGCAGGATTAAGAACTTTACTTTGTAGATTTTCTTGATAAAAGCTTTTAAACCGTGACATATTTTAATATCAAGTTACATACCTTTAAATCCTTATCTATAGAATATATTATGTTTTGCGTTATTTCCTTTATTTAGTAAACGGCCCTGTATTCATATTTCTTGACTTCGCATACATGGTGTTTGTAAAACAAATAATTTACTTGGAAATAAATATCATATAAACCAAATCACAATAAAAAGCATCTTTTATCAGCTTCATGGTTTTCTAACAAGTTTAATCAAACGTGAGTAAATTGACCGAAGAATTTATGCTGCTCGACTCATACTTAGGGAAGGATACATTTTAGAATAGGTATATTTAGTTAAAAACACTTATTGTGTTTTACTTCCTGGCCGGTTATAACTACGTATACGTTATAGTACGTACGTTTCGGTATGAAGCCATTTTCAAGTAAAACATTAATAAAAACCTAAAATATATGTTGAGGTAGTCAAACAATACAATATATGAGCTATAAGATTTAATAGGAAGAAAAAACAAACAACTTACTTACTTATATAGAAACCCAAAGTGATTGTATTCTCTCGAATTGTAATTCTGTGGATTATGAATCAAATGTTCATGAAACTCACTCAAGTATTTCCATAAAACTTGAAAAAATTAACAACCAGATAGGATCAACATTTTTTCAAGACTCATCTAGATATCCTCCAATGACTGTTTAGAAGCTAATGATTTTATCTTCGATCATTGAAAAGACTAGATGAATAACTACACTGACAACACACTTTGTTTGTAACCAAATTCTATATCGATTCTTTCATTCGGCACCTTCCAACAACAGTACCATGGTGTGTGAGGAAGGGTTTAAATTGACTGAATAATAATTATTAAACTTTCGACTGGTAATATAAATACTTATTTAAGATTTATTTATTACTGGGGGAATACATTTTATTTTCCGTCAACCAGAATGGATACGGGCTTTTTTTGCATACCACACAACGATTCACCATTTTCTGAATATAATTCAACTAATCAATAAAGTAGTTTCAATTGATTTACTTCACGATGTATACCACGCTTGAACACAACCCCCATAAAATATTTGGTTAAATTCAAAACAAACATTCAATATAAGCGTTGTGTTGCCACTTTTGAAATATTCAGAATTGCAGAAACCTTCAAATTTATATCGTGTTTTCTTCATTTATCTCAAATATATTGAGGAATCACAAAAAAATTGGATTCATTGGATGATTATTACTTTCACATAATACGACATTGTAACATCTGTTGATTCCAACAAAATAAAATAATTAAAATTTGACAATATTTAAGTTGGCATCAGAAAATACGTCTGTCTACTCTTCTAGTATTGTTCGCAGGCCTTAAGATATTTTTAAAATATTTCTATTTATTATATTATTGATGCCACCTGTCCTTTGAAGCGCAAAATTCGGTAATCCAAAACATGTAAATGGATCACAATTAAAAAGCTGGACAAGACATAATACGTCTGCATTTTTTTTCCTTTGTTATTTAACGTCGGTTTATTTCTGCGACTGCCAAGCCGAAAATTTGGCCAAACCCACTAGTATTCCGACCAGTGGTAGGGGAGGGAAAGACGGTATATCTACGTTATACCTCATGCTCATTAGTATAATGCCTGCGAGCTGTGATATGCTACTAACCCTAGTAGTCTAAGGTGCACCCTAGTAGTCTAGTAGTCCTTTTTTGCTCTCGGTCAAGTTTCAAAATTTAAATGAAAAATTAGTGTCTCTTCTTGTAGATCAGAGGTTCCAAAACTTTTTTGTGTCGAAGACCCCTTGCCATGTTTTTCGGTTTTTGGTAGACCCCCTACTTACCTGATATTGATTTTCTGTAAATTTCTAACTGTAGTGAAGTTTAGTGTTAAAAACTTAAAGTAAAAACACATGTTAAGTTTTATACATTTATTAATTGATTTTAAATTGAACATAAACTGAGCAATAATGGAATATTTTAAGTGGGAAGGATAAACCTGATGCTTTAATAATAAATTATCAACATTTGTTGTCAATTTTGTAAGGTTTATGTTGAGTGTATGTTGAGATCCACTATCGTGAACCCCTATTTTCATTTTTTTTTCGCTGACGTAGACCCCTGGGGCTCGATATAGACCACTTTGGGAATCACTGTTGTAGATGATACTTTTTTAGTTGTTAGTTTTGTAGTTTAGTATCAAAATAGAAAGTGTACTTAACAATAAGTGGTGGACATTGATGAATTTAGTAAAATACCTATAGAAATCATTAAGTATTTAAATTTGTTTTTTCCTGAACGGTATACTGCTGGAAGTAGAATAGCGCTGGTGGAGATATATTTTATTAATCAAGTTGCATTAAAAGTGAAATATAATCCAAAATTTCAAAGATTGTGAAAAATACGAGTACAAGAACAACGATTACAGAATCCAATTACGGCGCATCTTCATCTGGAACAATTTTAGTTGGTAACAGATCCGATGTGGCATCGTCTATTACAATACTGCAAAAAGTATGATTATGACACCTCCATAGATTTTCAATTCTTAGTTCAAAATAATGATTAAGCAGAATATATTAGGCAAGCTAGTATTAAAAGTTCTAAATTGTCAAAATAGTTTTTTAATCTCTACTTTTGTCAGTCCGTTGAATTATATTACTACACACGTTTTTTATTGGTAATTTATACTTTTTCACTATTCGTAGACTGTATATTTTAATTTTCAATGTTAAAATTCCATTTGATCAACCAACATCAACAAAATATAGGCACTAAAAACAGAAATAAAAGTTATCCAAAAAAATTATTCAGAACATAAAAACCACAAACTTGGGTCAACGACAGCTGTCTGCCTTGATTGCTCATTTCCCCTTTCAAGTCCTATTATTTCAAAATTGCTCTCGGTATATAGCAGCCGATAACCCATCAAGATCAGTTCGTTACTTTAGTGCCTATCTTTGATCTAATACGCTTTCGATTAATATTGATCACAAAGTTAATTTATTTCGAGACAAAACAGTGTTTAGTTATTTCACAAAAAGATCAGATAAAACAGGGAAATCAATATAATTGTAATTAATGTACCTATTTTACAAGACTTTCAACTACTAAAATGGTTACCATAAATGGTTTAAAGGTGATAGTTTTTTATTTAATTGTATATTAGATCTTCATAATACTTATTCTTTTCAACAATTTTGAAAATGTACTCGTCGTACTTTGTCAAGAGATGAATCAAGATTTATACCTAGATGTATTTTGCAGATTACATTGAAGATTTTGACACTTAACTGGGAAGAAAATACAACAATTAGATGATACTTTCGAACCTCTATTATTTTAATTAGAAAGTAGTATTGAAGTTCCATATTTCCAGGCTGGTTTCAAAATTTGGTTACAAATATTCATTACGCGTTGATTTTGCTGAGTATTACCACAGAAGCCAATACATTTTTTCATACATAATACATAAATACTTTTCGTTTTTTTTCACACTTGCTTTTCAGCAAAGATTAGCGCCTGATGTTAAGTCAAGATATTTGACAGTATTGGCAAATTTTATTTCTATAGCCCATTCTTATAGGTATAGTGGTGTATATTATATCCTCCTTTGAATGAAGTTATATAAACTGATTTCCTCTCATTTAGTTTGATCTTATTTTTAAATTTATTAATTCTGATCTGCAGGTTATTGGATGTTTGCATATTTTGTCGTCGGCACACGTAGATACAGGATAGTTCAATTGAAACCCATCTTTGGTCCACGAAAAATTTATTGACAAGTACAGTTACAAATAACTACCTCTACAATTGAGGCACATATCCCACTGTTTCACCAACCGATGTATACCCTGCTTATAGAATTCTTGTGGCTGCTGCTGGAAGAATTCTTTCACAGCGTTTTGTACTTTTGCGTCCGATTGAAAACGGTTACCTTTTAACGCCTTTTTTAGTGGCCCAAAGATGTGAAAATCGCAAGGCGATAAATCGGGACTATAGGGTGGATGCTCTAATATCCTCCATTTCTTTCGTTGCAAATTTTCTTTCACTACGTTGGCAACATGAGGCCGAGCATTATCGTGAAGCAGAATAACACCACGTGAAAGCTTCCCTGGACGTTTTCTTCTTATTGCTTGATGGAGCTTGTTCAAAGTTTCATTATACAGGTTTGCGTTGATATGCACTCTAGGATCTGTAAACTCTATCAGCAAGGGTCCTTCATGGTCGAAAAAAAAAAGTCAACATCACCTTGCCTGCAGAAGGTTGAACTTTAAACTTCTTTGGTGGCGGAGAATTTGCGTGTTTCCATTGCATCGATGACAGCTTACTGGATAGTTCAAAATAATGACACCAAGATTAATCGCCAGCAACTATTGACGAGAGAAAGTCATTACCATTTTGACTGTATTCCGTGAGGTGTTGCAAAGACAAGCCCATTCGCAAGCTTTTTTGTTCCTCAGACAAAAGATGAGGAACCCATTGCGCACAAACTTTGCTGTAACCTAGTTTGTGTACGATACTATGGACAGATCCTATACTCACACCAACATTTTCTGAAATTGCTCTGATTGAAATTCGACGATTTTCTCTAATCAGGCCTTCCACACATGCCACATTCCTGTCTGTTGATGCAGTAATCAATGCACCTGGTCGTGGCTTATCATTCGTCCTCTCTTCTCCATTCTTAAATTTTTGACACCATTCCTTCACAGTTGGATATGCAAAACATGCGTTTCCATACACTGCTTGCATTCGCGTATACCTTCAGCACACAAAAATTGAATGACCGCACGCTTATCACATTTGGACGGATTGTTAACAACAAACGCCATTTCAAAGTCACAATACTTAAAATCGCTGTCAAATATAAACGAAATAAACAGATCAGTGTGACGTTTGCATACACTACTAATGTTGGAAAACGTCAGTTGAATGATTACAATTGTTTCCAAGGCTAACCTGACCAAAGATGGGTTTCAGTTAAACAAGCCTAGTACATTATTATCATCTAGTTCTGACAATAAAATACAAATTTATGTGAATACAGATGATGGAATTAAAACGTGTAATCGAAACCATAATTCAGTTATATTAAATATTTATTATTACAAGTCCAGGTGATATCACAGCCCATACTTCTTAAATACTGTAATGATTTTATCAATTCTTCAGCTTATATTGGAGCATTCTGGCTATCCGTTTTGTAGTTTTTTGAGTCTCTCACAGGGTTACCCGTAACAAAAAAATATCATGGTATCGTCGGCCGATGGAGGTTTGGGGAATAACTGCAAAGTAATACTTGGACTCCAGTATCAGTAAATTACATTAAGCATATTTTGGACGAATTTTCATCTTAGTTGATGGCATTCTATCCTGGGCATGGCCAGCATCTGACCGTTAGATGCCAACGCGTACTTTCTCAATTTCTGCAGTTTCCCATACCAGCTGGTATGTCGACTTCTTGTTGAATGTTTGCCTTGTTACCAGGTAAAATGAGTAACTGGAATCGTTTTCAACACCCCTGGGCATCAATTCCGGACGGCAATAGAATAGAACGTTCCCCTGGGATCATTCCTCTATCTTACTCTACTGCTGTTCTCTTAAGATCATCATTACGTAATCTGGAACATGAAGGATGGAGCATGAAGCTACACCAAAGTAACATTGATGCCAAATTTCTTAACCAATCATAAAACCGAATGTTTTGATAGAAACAATGCGCGTATTTGAATTGGATCACAGGACGCTCCTAGGTGCTGGTAACTGGAGTTGGAGCACTGTTAATCTGCCAAATTTCTTCAGGGAAGCAGATGCTCAAATCTCTTCCGCAATAGATTCTTTCCGAAATACTGAGGACCAAGAAGTAGTTATCTGGAAGGGAGAATATATCTTGTTTAATCTCTATGGTCACTACCAATACTGCTTTCCCGGTGCCCCCACAAACCCCCATTAGCCTTCGAGTCAGAGTCATGTGCGACCTGGTCTACCTCTCTTCTTGATCATGGCCTTCCTTGAATGGCGTCATTCTGCAGTGCAACACCTACGGTTTTCCATGAATAATAATAAATCACGTTTTTGATTTTCTTTCTCACCAGATATGGATATTTCCAAAGTTTCTGCAGTTTTGGAAACCAACCTTTCCATCTCTGTGATTAAGTGACCCTTCTTTGATGACTTCGTTGAAGTATTCTTTTGAGGCTTCCGTGTTGTAGCGAGTTTTCATGCGATCTCTGGCAATTTGGAAAAACGAGCCAATTGACTCGTGAATATCGTCCATCCTACACCGTAACTGGGTGACATATAGTCATCTCCAGCTATTTCTTCATCTGATCGGCATCCAAACTAATGAACACATGATATCCTCATTTCTCCCCAACAGGATTTTTTTTGGTGTTTTCCGTGTGAAGTCATTTATGACGGATTTATAGGCTGCAATGTATCGCCGTTGTTCTGGTTTTCGTCTTTTCCAGTCGGTAGTAGACAGCTTGAAAAATTTGATTTTCTAGAAAACTAGGGCTGGATATTAGTTTATACTACTCCGAAGCCAATCCAATCTTCACTCATACCTGTTCCGGAAGAGGCGATGATGGCAATTCTTAGTCTGAAATCGGGAGACATGGTCCCCAAACAATATTCGAGAAGGACACACTGATACAACTGGCACAACACTAGATGAACAAGTACCTGGGCTAATGAGCACAACCCAAACGTATGAATGATTGACCTGTTCCGGAAAAAACTTCTCAACATCAATTTTTGTAATTATTGCAAAAACGGTTGGAGCGGAAAGTATGTATATATATATGCATTATTTTGTTCACCCGTATGTATTAATTGTAACTGTAGAAATAGAAAACTTGGAGGATAGGTACCTATAGAAAAATGTAGGGAGTCCTTGGCATAAAATGAACTGCAAAAATAATCTTAAAATATCCAAGCAATCCTGAGATATCAACTGAATTAACTATCATTATGGGCCTACCAACTATACCTATTCAAATCAAGTAGCTATCAAAATGAAACTTTCTTCATGACTGCTATCACTCAACAGGAATTTAAACGTCCCAACTCATAGTCTTGACCTGAAAGCAGGTGTCCAGCAAGTCAATCGACATATTTTCCGTAACATAGTGATTTTATCATACATATTATGATACTGTTGCAATGATTATTGTTACTGTATTGGTGAACAAGTTTGAATATGATACTCGTGAATTCGAACCTTCAAACCTGAAAATTCAGTATTTGTGTATTACACTTTGTGATTTGTAAGCCGACATCCGAGATTATTATTATTATATACCTACTCTCTCAGTATCTAAGTATCTGTAATTAGTGTGAAAACAAAATTCCATTAATTTCAAGAATAGCTTGTTGAAAAAATATTTGGGATAACAGAAACGTCGAAAAATCGACTGAAGCACACAGCTAAAATAGATAAAAATCGTATAAAACCTGATAGTATTCTGCAAAATCCTGCGTATAGCGAGATGCGTGCCACGCAACTCAACTCAACATTACATCGAACTTCAGGGAGAATTTGTGGGTGGAGGCAGCTTGACTTCCCCGCTATACTGCTGAAGGGCTAAGGGTTGAAGAGTGGGCGTGTCTAGTGGTATAAATCAGTAAACCGCATCACGAAAGTGCTTCCAAGACCCTTTACAGAGTCCCTCTTTTATCTTCTAACAAATCGTAGGGCCGCATCGTAGCTAGGATTCGGTATTGTTTCAGCTTTTTTACTAAATGCATTGTTTCCACCAAATATTAGGATTTTATTTACTTCGGATCTAATGCGTAGAAAATTGTCTTAAGTTGTCAATTTATGTTGTGACATATATCTTTGCAAAGTTGATTGCACGTTCAATTTGAAATTTTACATCTTTAAATAAAAAACTGATTATATAGGTTATACCTACACCCGTAAATACGTCTTTTGGATCGGACAAAAATATCGGAAATACACAAGATTCTTATTCCTCCTTTTAATCTCATTTCCAAAAAAATACTCATTACAAAATCCATTTCTTTCCATCCATTTTACCACGGCGTCGCCACTGCAAATCCGATATCATCCAAAAAGAGTAACCTTTATAGTTTTCATAAATGACAGTAGTTAATTTGTAAACATTACTTATGAGCTATGACTGAATAATAAAAACTCAAAGTAGGAACTGGAAAGATTAAAATTGTTAAAAATTGAAAATGGGCGGGACATGCATTGTTAAAAATTATTGCATCAGTGGTTGGTGGTCTATCTGATTTAAAACGAAGACGTGAAATGAACTTAAGAAAACTAGAGTGTCTTCAGTTACCAAAGGTGATTACCTACAATATTCAAAGATATGATATAGGATTCATATTGTATAGGACATTACTCGTGAGAAGTCTATAAAAAACACAATTGCAAACAAAATACTTTACTGTTGCTGATGACACCATTCTGGTATATTCAAGTACAATTCAAGAGAACTGGAAGAAAAAAGATGAACAATGATATGATGTAAGGAATAAGCTGTGAAATTAATTTGAAAAAACTATTAATAGGTAACAGATGTCGTGAATAATTATTTTTATAAGTTTTGAAAAATATTTTTCAAAAACAGTGACCGTTCAACAAAGAAGCAACAACTACTTCCCATGCTATATGCACCTCCGGATATTGAATTACACTTCAAAGTCAAATGGAGTTGGTATATCTACAAGATATTTTAAAACCAACTATTCTGGTTTTTATTCACATCTGTTGTTAAATCGCTTTATTAAATACGACAATATTACAGGAAACTGTAATAATTCATTATTAATAGGTATGCTCTTTAGATATAAAAATATGAATTTAGTTGGTATTTAGATAGAAATAGGAAATGAGATTATTAATAAGTTGTGAACATAAATGGAAACAAATATATATACTTACAACAAATGAAAAAAATGTTTGCAAATTATTGGTGCAATGTGGGGATTCATGAGATATTGAAAGTAACTGGTTACACTTATTTCTTGCCAATTCTTAGCTAATTCCAGTCTGTGACACTTATGGGATAACAGCAATAGATGAAACTCAGAGGATTAAAATTAGAGTATAGTGCAGGTTTTGTACAGTTCCAGATGTAATTTTCAAAGAAACTGGTCTTCAGATTGCAAAAATATTGGAAATTGAGAGAAGAGAATTTTTTCCAAAGTGATTAAATAATAACTTGAAATCTGGCAATAAGAGATGGTAAATAATGCACATTCTCATATCAGAAGACAGAACACTTTATATGTATAAGTAGCTTTAAACAGCCCATTGAACAGATATATCAAGTTATTCAAGATCTATTACAAATATAATAATAATTATAAGCTCAAATATATTAACTGTCATCACAAACATCATGTGGACAGACATATAAAATGACAACATATTTTTGTTTGATGATAAATCCATAGTCGATATGATTTTATCACCTCTTTCCTCCTTGTAAACTTTTTCTAGCCCACAATTTATGCACATTGTATTTAGTTATTCCCCTCATTTCATACATTTATTTTCAATAGGCACTGGCTTTGTCAAATTTTGAAATAACTTATTATTTTATAATGAAAGTTTTATTACGTTGTTTATAATATTTTCCAAGACTTGTGTGGAAGCAGATGTAGGGAGGCTCCAATTATTTTCGCTGTATCTGTTCTTGAATAAATTGAATACGATATTGTCGTTCCAAATACACTTATTTCACCATTTCAGCGTCTGGCACCTCAACTATTCTCCGTTAACATTTATCTGGTTTGGAAAAAAATATTAACCTCCTCCAAAAGTGCAGCCACTTCAATATCCTTTAATATTTGATGACAATATTTGTTTGTTTTCTTCAATCATCTTCTGGTGACCACTTTGCAACTGTACATCAACTGGAACATTTTTAAGGAATGCTTTTGCAGCAGCTGTTGAAATTTTGTGGTAGTGACTGCCGACGCGTGCCATGAATGGCCACAAAACTCCTTTAACTGTAGCAATACTAGGAGTAAAAAGAACACAATGCATACATAGAGCACTATTCAAACGACCAATCAAGGAGTATGTTGATCTAACCAGCAGCGGTTAAATTTTCTTCTCCAATGACTGGTATCAGAACCAAAATCGTAATTTGATGGAGGGACCCAACGATTTGTAAGCAAATCCTCCTTTTTTTCTGATGGCAACTTAAGGGCATGACCAACATAACCATAACGATTTGTTATTAGAATAGTTATTTCGAGAATTGTAATAAATTCCAGAACAAAATTTAATAACGATGAATCTTTTCGCATCCAGCTGCCCCTCGCTTTGTAGGCCTATGCAAAACACAATACTTTTTAAATTTTTATTTCAACGTTTCGGTAGCGTTCCAGTAAAAAACTCGAGCCACATTATTCACAAATACATTTAAATAATAATATTTTGTATTCTTGTTTCGTTACTCAAAATCTTAACTTTAAAGCGGGTATTTCCTTGGTCGATTGTATCTGTTAGTTGCTTAGATAATTGTATGTTTTGAAAGCAGTTCTCCTTACTCGATCAAACTACATGCAGACGCTATCCTAACTACTAGATAGTAGTAACCTTAATTGCAGATTTGTTAACTTACGCTCTGAATTTTTCTCATTTTTAGCGTTTTGTTTACTGTTAAAATCGATGTGTTGAAGATTACTCATTCTACCATTAGACAATTCTGTAATTGAAGATGTAAATTGTTGGAAATTTCAGCTTATCCGTTTATGTAGATTCTCCTATCTGAAATGCAATTGTTTAGTAATGTGCTTGTTTAACCTAATCAAATATTGAATAAATTACAGTTAATACATGTACACGAATCCTCTACACTTGTAAACTTTTTTCATTTGTTATCATATTCAATACAACACATTTCAGAAAGTGAGACAACCAAATGAAATGTTTTATCTATAAACATTTTTATTTAAAAAAATGACGTCAATTTCAAATTGTGAATTATAAGATCCTTGAAGTAGAAACTTCTGATAAACCATTATCGAAAAAATCTTTTTATTCCTCAAAAGCAATAAATTAATTGACAAAATTCAATAAATATTGGATTTTGCTAATTGGTTGGGAATGTGTAACTACAGGACAGTAGTTTTGAAAATAATACCTAAATTTCATAGGTAAAAGAAATTAGCTTATTAAAAATAGTGAAATGTAAAACCCAGTACAAAATAGTCAAAATACTTGACGTGCGTCTGATTTAGACTACTCGTTGTGTTTGTCAAACACCGCACTAGTTGGGAAAATAAAATAAAAATGGGAGAGGTAACCGTAGGGAGAAGGGGGTTAACGTTGTAACGAGTACATCCGATCCAGAAAAAGAAGTCCCTCTACATATGATTTTTGACGTTATTTTGACGTATTCAGATTTATATAAGGCGATTTCGGCCCGCTTTGGTAACACACTTTGGACTGTCAAATACATACCAATCGATTTCGTTTCGAAAAACAATGACGTCAAGCTAACTTTGGTACCCTTTTTGGTCTGTCAAATCACATACCGAGATCTGCAGCACGGTTACTGGAATTGGTAGCTTTCTATACCTGTCTAAAATAGTTTTTGATTGGTTTTTATTTGTAAATAAACAACGTCGTTGAAACGAATTAATTATATTTTTGGCTAGTATTCTAAAATTCTACAAGTTTTGTCTATTTTTTGGCTAGTAATAATGGAATGGGATACATAAATTTCAATTTCATCAATCATCTGTACCAACGGAGAACCAAACGATTTCGCCTGTAATTGGTACTTTATTTACACCGGTGACATCGGACCTACCAAATGGTTTACCGAAATCGCTTATAGCGTGGTTCAGTGGAATACTTCGTATATTTAATATTTCTTACTCGTCCTATAAGCTAGAGAACTATAAAAATTGGGAACAAAATAGTTGGACTAATTTAGGAGATATTTTTATAAGGTGAATCTAGGGTTACAAGTTTTTGGTTATTGAAAATATACAAAAATATTCCAATAATAGATTATAATTTCATCTTCTCGGTAAATTTTATTTCAACGTATTCTTAGGATAATTAATTTGGGATAGCAGCTAATGATCACAAAACCATATGTAGTATCTACTTAAGTAGCTTTTAACAGATTTTGCGAATACAGCATTTTATGTGGCATTCTCATACACACGATTAGAAATAATAAAACAGTTTGGATACATTTCAATGTTCCCATAGTTAAAAATTCCTTGAGAAACACTCCAAATTCAAACAATTACTTTGTTTTTATTATGTGTTTTGAAAGGGCGTAATTTTTAACGAGTGGGAAACAAATTTTCGCATGCTATACTACGTTTAAGATGTGGGCTATTCGTTTAGCTGTATGCGGGCATTACATGTATGGCAACAATTAAAGAATATTCCTCGAAAGTTGTTAAAAAGGAGATCACGCAAAGTCCACTGTGTATTTTTGTCAAGAAATTTATTATAATTGTGGTTTAACACTAGACGGATTAATCGAAAAACAATTAAAAAAATAATGGTTAGGGATTACAGTAAATCTATAGAAATAATCTCAAATTATTGAATAATTATTTACATTTGAAAAAAAAATTTGGGCTGATCAGTTTTTTGTTTAAGACAGGAATTATTTTCCGTTGCAGCTCTCCCGAACCTTTTAATTGGCTTGGGGGATAGGACATCTTCATAACTTTGATAAAATGTATAAGGTTTTCACGGTTTTTAGTGTTACAACAGCTACACCAACAAATCTCCATATCTCACCTTTTAAAAGAGGCTGATTGATTGATTGGTTCAACACCTCAGTCTTTGGGTTTTTTGTGCTCTTGGTTGGGCCGTTTATGTGAAGAGTCCAGTAGCCCTTAAAAGACTGAACATTCTTTTCACTAGGTCCTTCTTGGAGAAATCCTCCCTTGGATGTTCTAGTCTTAGGAGTCTATATCTCCAATGAGATCCTCTTCCATGCACAACCGACAGATAGGATCCTCCTTACATATGCCGATTGTATGCATGTGCCCCCTTAGGGTACAATGACCGGTGATTAAACCCGTCACTATCCTTTTCTGGCCCCTGCGAAGGTTTAGTATTTCGTTATTCAGCGTCTCCGAGGGTTTTTTGACCAGGCGTTTGCTGTGTTCCTGTTTTGGCACTTGCCTCCAGTACGACTGATGTTTACTTTGAGTCCACCGAGATGTACAACCACGTGCAGCAGTTTTAGATATCCCAAATACTGGTTCAGAACCAGTGAATGCTTCGCTAGGATGTCTGCCTTTTCATTTCCTACAATGCCCTTGTGCCCCGGGAACCACTTAAGATTAACTCTATCGATCCCACCAAAAAATGTATAGGAACCAAAATTGTAGAAAATTGACTTTCACAAACAATTTTGGTTGTAACAATTTTCCATGTAACATTGAAAATAATTGTGATAATGCAATGATAACATTTCACCCCCCCTCTTGTCGAGATAAATCGAAAATACCGATCCTACGAAAAAATGCATTAGAACCAAAATGGTAGATAGTTTAGTCTCAAACAAATTTGTAACAATGTTTTCTTGACAATTTAAACGAGTTGTTAATCAAACAAAAATTCACCCCCTCTTTTACACAAAATTCGTGTAATCTCATTGCATTGCGTGTAGGTTTCGTGTAGTGGTCAAATGGGTGTAATTCGCATAAAGCGGCTCGAGTGACATAACAATTGTTTTACAGAACCGAAGTTGACCGATTCATGAAAAAACCATGTTCACCTTCTATGGATTCATGAATCCGTCCGCTGTTTTGACATCGACTATGACCGAGCTGAGTTTTATGAATACGGAGTATGGACTGGACAAGACAAGAAGTGTTCTGTGTCAATGAACGTGATTGGCAAATTGTGGATTGTGGTGTATTTATTCATATAGTTTGCAACCTATAAATATCAACCCACGTGACTTCTGTCATAACTGGACTATGTTGCCAAGCTCTTGAAATAGTATGAGAATCTAGTAAATGTCAAATGAAGTTATCAAATATTCTTCTTTTTATTTGGCTATAGGATAGGTTTAGTTTTTGATAGTTACTGTATATAAACGAACTTGAACTTATTTCTGTATAAATCTTTTATTTGTATGTTAAAAGTACAGCACTAAGTAAGAAATTATTATTTTAAAACCTACTGAGCCTAAAAAGGTATGTATGAAATAGTTGGAAAATTCAAGATTCATTTTAATAAAAACAAATTCATATTGTGGTTTATTTTTCTTGGAAACCCACTGTGAGGATGTGTGTCATATTTTAGGAAACTATGATTAGGAACATTCTACATTAAATACTTGTTCTTCCTCCAATTGCAGCAGTAACATTTCTAAAGTGAAATGGATTATCTGTAAATAAATTGTGCAAATATAATTGCTAAGTATTATGAATAGTGTAAGAGAAAACAATAAATACAGTTGATTGAGTATAATATTAAACTCATACTTACTTGCTTCATACATGCTGTAAATAGTCAGGAATAGATTAATAGTAAATACATCAACTATTGCAGTGTTATTAAGTTTCATTTATACGTTAACTTTGACAACATCACTGCTTGTGAAAATTTACTCAGTTTTTCGCAGTTTTTTATAGGACAAGGAGATGAAATAATCGAAAAATTGAATGATCAATATTAAACTGTCACAACATAACCTTAAAAAGGTCAAGACGTCAACTGTACCAGATAAACCATTTGAATCGCGGCAACAGCGCGCATTTTTGCCAACATATAAAGTTTTTAGTACGACTAATGTTAGTTTGAGTTTAATAATTAAGTAACCCACGAGTTGTATTACATATGAAATCAATTACGAAACCTTTCTTTAAGCATATATTCATATTTTTTGATAACATGCGAACTATAAATTTCAATATTTATTAGGATTAAGGCTGTAAAACATACTGATTGACAGCAGCAAAAGAAATGACATAATTCAAGCAAACGTCTCTTTTTTGGCACTTTGATCACGTGGGTTGATATTTATAAGTTACGAACTATACCATGAATAGGGTATGTCCACCAAGTGACAGTTGTTTTGTATTGATTTAATGATCCTTTTTATTATAAACAGTCATATGGAGTATTTAAAATAGGTACCTAAGCAACTAAAACAACGCCGAAAAGAGTACTAAATTAAACTCAAATAACGATTAAGAACCACGTGTTATGCAAATAACACTTGCTCATCATCTCATATTCCTCAGTGCTTGACGTCACGTGGACTTGCCCTATATTAGCTGTCTAGCTCAAGGTTATGTCGATGGGCGACCACTGTTGTATTAAGGAAGAAGAAGAAATCAGTTACGTGTATAAACGTGAAATTTGAAAATTGGAATCGTGTAATTGTGAAGTTTGTTGTTGGCAACACTGACGGAAACAGTTGATGATCGTAGATCAAGTATTGCACAAATTCAACTATCAAAAACGTCCGAAGAACTCGCAAAAATGCAAAATATCAGACGTTCCAAAATCAGAGTGAGGTCGCTGATGATCTAGGAATCTGTAAAACAGCACTTCTTAGTATAACACCACTTTTCAGAGCACTACAACATTCCTGAGTACCTGGAGCATTCTCAAATTTGTGAAACATTCACTAATACACTCACCTGATGGCATGTACAGGATGATGAATATATATTTCATTTACTTACTCTGTACAACCGAGGATGTCCACAGGTAGGAGTAGCATTCCTATTAATGTTGAGCCTGACGGTTGACGAACTCCTGTGTGGTTTGACTGACCTCGGAATATCCTGCCAAGGATACGCCGATGATATTGTCGTAACAGCCAGGGGAAAATTCGAAAACACCCTTTGTGACATCGTACAAAAGGGTCTGAACTATACAAATAGCTGATGTAGGCAAGTAGGACAGCATCAACCCCACCAAAACCATCTTAATAACCTTCACTAAGAAAAGAAAACTGAACCTCAAAACCATTAAACTACAAAATAAATAATAGTACATTATACTATAAGGGAGAGAAATGCGTTATTTTGGCAGAGGTGCAATAAGGCCGAGTGCTACAATGCACCGAGGACAAAATAGCATCTCTCCTGAATGGTATATACTATTTTTTCCACGGTCGGGAGTAGAGATCAGTTTCTATGACATCAAAATCAAAACAGAAGAAGTCGATTATTCCCGAGGGAGTATAATGCTCCCAAGGGAGTTTACATGATGGAGAACGTTTTTCATTATACTCCCTTGGGAATAATCGACTACTTCTGTTTTAATTTTGATGTCATAGAAACTGATTTCTACTCCCGACCGTGGAAAAAAGCATTTTAGAATACCTACTGTTTCCATTGTTATTCTTTATACACGTTATACACAAATATGGAAATAGTATATTACACTCCAAGGGCCGAAAAATGAATTTTCGGCCCTGCGCGTCATGATGCTCCGAAGCGAATTTCGGCCCTGCGCGTCATGATGCTCCGAGGCGAAGCCGAGGGCATCATGACGCGCAGGGCCGAAATTCACCGAGGGCATCATGACGCGCAGGACCGAGATTTCAACTTTCGGCCCGTGGAGTGTATACTATTTTTCTTCATAGCCGGTCGGAAGCGAGTGCCGCTGGTCGTAGTTACGAGTATAAATACACATGAGAAACTCTTTCCTCCCGCTGTTATAGAGGAAACGCGTGTACTTTTCACAGGGAGTAAATGTTGAACTTTCGTCCCTGCTATGAGGGACGAAAGTACGTACTTTCGACCGAGGTATGAAGAAAAACAGTTTTCACTTTCTACACTGACTTTCTACACTGACTGACTCTGTTATCGAATTGAAAAGTAACGATTAAAATAATTAAAGTTCAACATTTCAAACATTTATGCACGTTGGAAGACAAAATATAGTATATGATATTCGGAGATTAAGATACTTTCTCCACGACTATATAATTATTTTTACATATTTAGCTGAATAATGATATAAATTCTTCACACTAGTGAATAATGAAATAGAATTCACTCTCGTTAGCCAATCACATTCTATGATTATCAGAATTCTCGCTAAAATGAACAAATCAAATCGTCAAATATCTCACTAGGTAAATCGCTTCTGACAGCGCCTCGTTTGAAACGTCAAAATAATTATATAATCTTAATTTTATGTATATATAGAGAACAAAACAGTAGCGATAGTGAAGATTTAATATGTTCAATTAGGTATATTTATGTTATCTCTATTATTACTTATTCCTAATAATGTGATACTTTCATTTAAAAATATAAATGTGTCTATTAAAAATATGAGTTACCTATATGTACGTTCTTTAGACTTCAATAATTAAATGTGGTAGAGATGCTTGACGCTTACGCGGGCGATCGAGGTTCGATTCCCGATGGAATTTTTTTTTAAACATAGTCGTGGAGAAAGTATATTCTCTTACTTTTGTAGACTGGCTATTATTCACTTGGATGATTGCAAAACTCACTCGCTGCGCACGCTCGTTACGGAAACTTCATCCGCTTGATATTATTCATCCATCATTCTATACACTCGTTGAAGAATATACTATTATGTGCTCCTAATGGATTGACAAACTTTCCACACTCAGCACATAAAGTATCACTTATTCTCCTAATATCATAATATACTAGATATTATATATAAAATATAAAAAGTTATATTTTATACTTATCTACTTATTTTGGATTATGGTGATGAAGTGAGTAAAATCATCCTTTTTTCATCATCGTTAGATGGCACTTGACAAAACCGAAAGGCCAGACGAATATTTCACCTTTACTTATTGGCTTAATCATTTTTCTTATCTATTATTTTGTTTTATTGTATTTATATACTTTTACCTTCTTTTTTTCTATAATCCAGGTGTACATTTATCTTATTTTAGAGGTAGCACTGCTACTCACGGTGTAGTTTTTATATAAGTGTATAAGATATTTCAGATTGGATTATCCTCTATCTATAGTGTCAGTAGATTTATTAAATTTATTGGAAACTGTAAATGTTGCATACTCAAGTTTTGATGAAGAGTATTGATTTCTAAATCTTTAAGTCGGCACTCCAACATAATATGTTGCGAAATCATCCAAGAAGTTAATTGAAAATCAAGGAAAACCGAATCGTTTCTGATAAACAAAAAGGTTTACCAACTATTTGTTAGTTTATTATTGAAATATTATACCTTTGACTTTTACATACTTCACTGAAATATTTAAAAACAACAATAATTTCAGGGGTATATGTATAATTGCAAATATTAAGTGCCATCGCCCCTATCTCACATACCTCTGAGTATATTTAATGCTTATTAGTGTGAAATAATTCTTGGAATCGAAACATGAGGGGTTTTTACTAGGTAATTTAGTAATTATTGATTGTATAGTTTCGGATGTACCATTACAGTGCAACTCAATTATCATCATGGCCAGTTCTAATACTGAAATTATTTTGAGGTCATGTGATACATTATTCTGTTACAAAGAAAATATTGTGTGGCATCAGAGAGTATTATTTATACTCTTATTAAATAAATTCAATAAATAAATTCCACAAGAGAATTATAACATATTACTAGACCGGTTTCACAAATAACATATTCATCATCAGAAGTAATTTATAGAAATTGATATAAATAGAAAGTAACTAAGATACCTCATTTTGATATGTACCTAGGATATGTTTTATGATCTGAGATATCAGATAGTAGGTATATTTATATGCTATCTCAAAAACAATCTAATAATGGAGAACGTAGAGTATCTATCTGTTAATTTTTATATATTGAACATATTTTTGATATTTTTCAATTTCTAATGCTTCTAAGAAAATAATATCTGTAATAATTTTGACAACTATGTAAAAGTTCAATGGTACTATTTTATCTGGGGTGATGATTTGATTCAATCAAGTGTTTTAAATGATTTGACTTATTTGGATGCTTATTTCTAAGACATCTAAGATGTTCACTATATCTTACTTCAAGATTTCTTTTTGTTTTACCGATATACTGCATTACAATGAGAATATATAATCTTATATACAGCTGAACTTATTAATTTATTTTTAGCATTAATTCAAGAAGACCCAATATTTTTGTAAGTACTGAATACAGTATTGAATCATATGTTATAATAAATTCATCCATAACTTACATCCAAACATTAAACTCACATTAGAAGTAGAGGAAAATGAATCAATGAACTTTTTAGACTTGAAAATTCAATTTATAGAAAACCAACACACACAGACCTTGAAAAACTATCCGATTCAAACCACCGTGTCGTGTCACACAAATTAGCAGCATAACACATGGGCTGGGAAGTCCCGGGCCTGAATCATATAAGATGGCGCTAGTTTTATTGCCTGTTTTTCAGTTAGTACTAACCTTAAAAAGATAGCTGTCAAAATTTCATGATATTCTATTCATTCGTTGGTGAGTTATTGTGCTATCAGTGACGCTACTTTTAATATTTTCCAAACAATCGATCAAGAAAAAATTCGTGTTTTATTCTTGTTGGGAAAAATTACCGTTCAAGCGAAGCAATGGCTTGAAAAGTGTGGGTATTCCGCTCCATCAGAAAGAAAATAAAACGATGGTTTGCTGACTTCAAACGTGGTCGTAGAGACACCGATGATGCGGAACGCAGTGGACGTCCAAATGAGGCGGTAACACCAGAAAACCCAAAAAAATCGAAAAAATCGATTTTAATGAAAAGTGAAATTGTGTGAGTTAGCGATGTCGTGAAGATATCAAAAGAGCGTGTTGGATTTATATTGTATGAGCAATTGACTATGAGAGAGCTCTGTTCAAAGTGGGTGCCGCGTTTGCTCACTGATGACCAAAAACAAGAACGTGTTGATGCATCTGAGCAGTGTTTGACGATGTTTAAACGTAACAAACCCGAATGTTTGCGTCGATATGTGACAATGGATGAAACATGGACCCGTCACTTCACTCCGGAATCAAAACGATCGTCATCTGAGTGGACAGCAGCTGGAGAACCTCGTCCAAAGCGCCCGAAAGCACAACAATCAGCTGGAAAGGTTATGGCCTTGGTATTTTGGGATGTACGTAGTGTAATATTCATCGACTATTTGTCAATCAAAACAATGGCAAAATTACATGAATTGATCTTCGAATTGCTCCCACATCCACCGTATTCGCCAGATTTGGCTCCCAGCAGCTACTGGCTGTTCGCAGATCTAAAAAAATGCTCGTAAAAAATTTTGCTTGAAATGAAGAGGTTATCGCTGACACTGAAGCCTATTTTGAGGCAAAATATAAATCGTTCTACAAAAGTGGTATTGAAATATTAGAGCGGCGCTGGAATGATTGCATTGTTCTTAATGGAAATTACGTTGATGAATAAAACTGATTTTGAACAAAAAAAGGTGTTTTCTTTGTTAGGCCCGGGACTTTTCAGTGTTATAACTTAATGATATACACAAAATTTCAACTAAAATTTCAAAGATCATAACACATAATAGTTCAAAGAATAATATTGCATTATTCACTCTCAAAAATATAAGGTTTTCTTTGACTAATACTATAGATAAATTACGTTTTTCATGGAAATCAAGTATATATAGCAACGGTCGGCAACAGGCGGACCGCGAAAGGTTGAAATTCGGACCGCCAAATATCGTAATGTATTGAATATAAAAAAGAGAACTCTGAAGAACACATTGCAGTGTTTGTAAAATTTTTGGCCGATCTTAGTAACGAATTTGCTACAAGATTCAAAGACTTTGCAGAAGTGGGCAAGCTATCTCCGTTTCTTAAATCGCCATTTGAAATTGATGTAGCTGCAGAATGGACAGATGTGGCTGCCAAGTTGTTTAATTTGTCAAAGCCATCACTTCAAATGGAAATGATTGATATGCAAGAAGACGTGTCTCTGAAAATATCCTATAAAACTGTATCGACTGAAGAGTTTTGGACAAAACATGTACCAGAAAAATATGAAAATTGCAAAAAACTAGCTATCAATTTGGCTACTATGTTTGGCTCGACATATGTATGTGAAACATCTTTCTCAAAGATGAATTTTTTGGAAAACAAATATCGTTCGAGATTAACGGATGCCCACCTAGAAAACACACTCCGAATTTGCTGTTCTTCTCGAGAGCCAAACTTTAAAAAACTGACTCAAGATAGTCGGTGCAATTTCTCACATTAATTTTAGAACTGGCTTTTTTTTATAATTCAGAACTTTATATAAAACCATACAATAAATATCACTTGAATGTTAATTATTATATAAGTTTTTTTTTCTGGACTTCGTCAAAATTTTCCTACAGTATCCGGAATCCGGACCCTATCTAAAACTACTTGCCAACCCCTGATATACGAGTATAGGATCAAATGTTCCCATTGTAATGTAGTCTATATCGACGAAGCATAAATAATTCTTGAAATAAGATAAGATATAGTGAAGACGTGAAGTATAAGACGGAAGTGTATATAGATTATATTAAATTAATGATTTAATTAATCCTGCTGATCCTTGTTGGGATATTGGAACAAACTTATCAAATTATTTTAATTTGATGCATTGAAATTAATAAAAATCTCGTTTGAACATTTCGTTGCATACATAATAATATTATAAAAGTAAGATTGGAACGTGAAAATATTTCTTTAAATCACATTTAAGTATTTATATAATCAACCAGTTTATACGTAATACTTGAATTTAAGATTTAGATATTCCCCACGCACTAAGTAATTTCTATTTCTATTTCTATATACCTATATAATATATTCAGGAATGCCTAAATCAAATTGAGGCATTACCTAACTTTAGTAAATGATTGGTGAAATCGTACATAATAGTTGTTACCAAACGAAATACAATAGGCTACCTTTGTGCAGGGTATAAATAATAAGTTTCCAAATATTTTATATTGAAATGAAATAATATTTTCTTCGATTGATTTACCAGAAAAAAAGTAGTTGATAGTTATTTTACAAACTTTGTGGTTTTTATTAGCCTTCTACATAACTGATCTTTTTCAAAACATTTTTTGAAGATCTTCCTTTTTTATGGACTGATGATAAAATCCAGGAAAATAAATTATTAGATCTTAATTAATTTATTGGTATTTTTTATAACTGAGTCCATTGTATTTTCAATACTATCTTCACAAAACGTACAAACAAAACAATCAATAATCGCATCTCTCAACGCCCATCGAATAACAAACTCGCCTACACGCAGCTTTCATTTGTCTCGATATCAAGGCCCATTGTATTTATTAATAAAAAAATGCTCCCTCGATTCGAGAATTGCGTGTTTTATCATAATAACAGGGAGATTAAGAATTCTGTAGATCCCGCATGCTTCTACCCAGAAGGCCCTCTTCAGCCCTTTTTTCTTATCCTTTTTCGTTGATTGATTGCATTGTTTTAGAATTTTTATGTTGGAGTGGGTGGTACTGCAAAATGAATTAGAGCATCTATAGATAGATAGATAGAACTGAAAATGGTGAGGCAACACAATTACTACAAAAAGTACTTTTCACTTCCAAGGCAACACTATATTTATATCATTTTAATGATAAATAACGAATCAAGCACTGGGTTATTAGCTGGGTACCGTTTGTGGAAGTTGATTTTAGCGTTTATGCAGGGTGTAGGTACTTGTATACACAAATGTTTACTTCAACGACTGTTTGTGTATTATCTTGACTATTTACCAACAATAATATGTGGTAGAGTAACAAGCAGTCATCATGGCATTCATGGCTTCTTTTTAGTAAAAATAAACTCATTCACAGCAAAACTGAATCAAAGTAAATTTGTTCAGAAATTAAACGAACACAAGATATAACAACTCATAGTATTCAGTTACGTGCAGATGCTTTGCAGCCTTTAAGAACCAGTAATCGTACCCGGTAACGACAGGAGTTTTGCAAAGAGCACCTTTAAGTCCTTTGCTTTCCGCTTTGCTCATTGCTGATCTTCAAAATTTTTTCCATGATCATGGAGCTCAGGGTGTGAACATTGACGATACTACTTCTAATTTAGTCAGGCGAACGTTGGCCAAGACAAACTCAAGCCAAGGTTCCGGCGCCACTGGTGGGCCCATTGTGCCATTTCTGCTACTTATATGGATCCATGAAGCCGAGACCCTCGATAAAGGACTCAATCCTCTTCAGTGGATGCCTGCTTATGTCCCCAGAGGCCATAACAGGGACTCCGAAGATTCGCCTGCGTAGCACAGCCCAATACATACGAGAAGAACATGGTCCGACGTTTCGTCCTATGTTACAGAGGTATTTCCTCAGACAGCAGTAACCTGATAGGAGTTCTGCTATCTTTTTTAACCTACTCCTTGGTAGTTCTAGAGCAGCTCTAGCATGTCCATCCCCTCAATAGGAGCTTGGACTGTCAGAGACCCTGTGGAGCCCTCCAGTGAGCAAGGTGCTGGTTTCTCAACCAGTTCCCCGCCTCCTTACGGATTGTTTGTTTTGTGAGGCACAAGGTCGGGTCCGGGCCGTTAAAAGGAGTAGCCGCCCCTTCCACAGCCAGCGCGTCCGCCCCTTCATTGCCTTCAAAACCAGAGTGGGCCGGAAACATTGACGATAAGAACGATGTATAGTGTTTGCTGTATGCAGATGATCTGGTTATGCTGGCACAGTCCGAAATTGATGTAGCGGAAAAAATTGAATATTTTACAAAAGTACACTGCATTAAATAACTTGACTGTTAATTTGAAGAAAACTAAAATAATGCAGTTCAGACGTGGAGGTTTTCGTCACTCCAAGTGTTATTTTTTTAATAGTGAATTAGTGTCTATGACGAACAAGTATGTTTGCTTGGGTGTGACATTTACCTCGAGTGGGCTATTCAATGAAATGACTATACAGTTATTTGTGAAAAGGATAAAGGATAAACAGGCTGTAGCAACTATTCTTCCCATAATGGCTAAGGCTAAAATCGATACTTGGTGCCCGAGAGTTAAACTGTTTGAATCCTTGGCTCTGAGTACCATGTTTAATTGTGTTTCTGTTTGGGGGAGAAATTCTTGAAAGGGCACAACTATATTTTTTAAAAAGAGTACTTTTAATACCTTTTAATACACCTGATGCTATTGTTTGAGTAGAAACGGGAAGAGTAAAATTGGCTTACAATGTTTTTAAATTTTTACTCAACTAGCTGCATAAACTATCTAAAATGGAAAATGACCGTTATCCAAAGTTGTGCTATAACCAACAATTGAAACAAATTGACGCGTGCGATATCTAGTATAACACTAGTCAAGGCAAATAAGACCGTTTTTCATTGATTTGAATGTATTAGATTACAGGAATAACTTTTCATCATTCAACTTTTCTGTTTTAAAGAAAGATAATTAGCTAAATATTACACACATTTGCACAAGGTGGATGTTAATATTGTGTCTAGGTATTCTCATATTATGTCTTTATATAGTATTTTTGATGTTTCTAAAATACCAAGTCCTTCATATTAAATGAATAAGTTTTTACTTTTCATTTTTCTTAGTTTAGCCAACTAATTGAATTATATTAATTAATTTTATTATATAACAATATTTATGTAATTGTTTATATGTAGCCACTCGTTGCTATAAGCAAGTTCTGAGAAGCAATAAATATATTATTATTATAGTAATGAGCAAAATGAACAAGACTAAATGAACAAGAACTATCCGAGTCTTGGTCTTGGTCTTGCTTTGCCCATCACTAAGGTACATTAGTCGCACGTTACAATGATTTATAACCATGATGATTTTTGAGAGTAAAAACAAATAAGTAACAAGTAGAATGAAACAGACCAAGACTAAATAAGCAAGACCAAGACCAAGACGATTTGAGCAAGACTAAGACCGAATAAATAACCAAGAGAATCTTGGTCCTGGTCTTGCTTTGCTCATCACTTGTAGACATCGACTTACAGAGTATTTATGATTTTCGCTACCTCACTGCGTCCATGAAGTAGCCCATGAATTCATAATTTGCTAAATAAATTGTAATAGAAAAAAAGGCAGAAACAGACACTAGTCTTTGAGTGATGACGTATTTATCAGTTTTTGTAAATGATACACCCCTTCTTTTCAATTTGCGGATTTCCCTTGCTGAGCTAAATCCAATAATATATCACAAGTTGATACAAATTGGTACAGGTTAGCCAAAAATGTTTATGACAATTTATTATTCACAGAATGATTAATAAAGAATGAACGTACACTCTAACAAAATGAGTCCAAAGAAAATTTACTGTGAATGTTTAAATTGTTCTCCATCGACCACAATACAATGACTTAACCTGATAGTATATTCGCCATAGACATTTTGTAGGACAGCAGGTGTTACGTCCTGTATTTCCTGTCTGAATAGGGATATTCGGTCATTTATGAAATGGGGCGCTGTACCATCTGCGGTCTAAAGTGCAGTTAATTTGGATATCTTCAAAAAGCTGGGTAAAATCAGAGATTAATAAATTCTGCAGAAAATCCAGTTACAATTCTCTTGTTGAATTTTTATTAGGAAAACGTCGACGAATGTGGTATTATATAATTTGAATTTTTGTCAGACCTATATCAGGTGTTCTGCTGGTTTACATTCCCGTTCAAATAAAGTGTTGCCTCATCCGAAAATAAAACATTATCAATGAAATTATTATTGTTTTGATTCATCACTAAGCTCTGCGATCACAGACATCTTCAGCTTACTCATGGATAAAACGTACTTTACAAGGATAGTATTTCGTATTTAACGAATATTTGATATTGAAGACTTTTCCGCCCTGTATGTGTGGATCGTCTTCTACCATGAAATATTTGTTTTAGGTCTACCTTGCTTCGGTACATCCCTGACGTGATCTAGTTCTCCGTATTTCCTTTCTATACAGCTAACCGTAGATTAGAGATACGTTCTTGATCTGGGTGCATTTCATGGAATAATGTGCATCTCCAGTTGAGTCCGCATACTATCGCAAACATTGAAATTTCAGTCTTCTCTTTTTCAGTTGAAGGCACTTACGGAATATTGTACTTGAACATGTATGACAGTTTTTCCATCAAATTGAAAATTCAAATGGAACAAAAAATTTTTGTACATTTTTTGTATAGTCCTGCGGCTAAGAATACTTATAGATACATATAATTTTAAAATATGCAAAACAACTTTTACTTTGTATCCACCTTGAATCGATTTGAATACACTTATGATACATATTCAGAATCAGTTCAGCAAGGGAAATCTGTAGATTGAAAAAAATTACACAAAGGCTAATCACTCGTATGATGGATTATTCTTGGGGAAATCAGTAAATTGAAATAAAAAATCGATCCGTTTTGGATTTTTTTCATGTTACAGTTTATTTATCTAATGATGAGTTTATGAACGTAGCTTGTTATTTTTGAATTCTATTTGGCAAATGATCTAGCTATTAAATTTTTTAATATTTTATTTTGGCCTTTGATCATCAGGGTAATAAATTAATTAATTGTACCTACTGTTTGCTACATGTTAATTATACTGACAAGTAGGCTACTCTTCATTCACGACTCTAACCAACTCAAATTTTAGTTTGTGTGAATCAATAAACAATTAGACAGAATCTTCTATAAGAGACAATGCGCTGCGTGCGTTCTTGCTACAATGTATTGAACGACCCTGTAGAATGTGTGTTATTTCTTCAAATTATTTGCAATCTGATAGGCATTTGCTCAATACATAAAATTGTGTGAATAGAAATAGAAGATATTTTAAAATGAGTTTTAAATTTAAAAAGGATTGTTAGATTTATCCTTTAAAGAAACTTTTCTCCCTTATTATTTGAGTTAATAGGTTCAAAATTTCAATGTGTCAATGGAAAAATACAGTGGGGAGACGATGCATGTTATTAAAAAAATCCATGTTGTGCCTCTCCAAAATTTGAAAGTATTATGAAATTATGATATTTAATTATGGAGAAAAATGTAATTAAAGGTGCGAATAAATTTAAATTATAAGTGACCTCATGCGGAGCACAGTCTGCTGCAAAACGCTGACCGTATGTAGAAAGTGACTGGAGCTAAAGCTGACTTCCTGAACCATTACCATAATGCACGAAATAGTGAACCAGTTGTAAAATTAATAAGCTTCTGGATTATGTGTTCTACACTACAAAAGAAAGAAACTGGCACGCGCATCTTCCAAATGCTTCACATAGTATTACACTTACACAAAGCCTGTTTCCGAATAGTGTCTGGTGGATATTGGAATTGTAGGGTGATTATTGTTTCAAGTTTATACATTGTGTTATCGTTTTGCGGATGATTTTAGGAAAAGTGTTTGTGGTGAATTATATTTATTGCTTAAGACTAAGATGAAAACTTTATAATGTATTAGAATACAGTTTAAATAATGACTAGATGGTGCTCGCTCCATAAAAATATTTGATTCCTATTATTTATTGATTTTGAAACCTTAACCTACTTGGACCCTTATTTTTAGGAATTATTTTGATTAGTACCTACTGAGTATTCACAACTCTTTGATTTTATCACGATAAGATCAAAGTTATATTCAGCCACCCAAAGGATGCTGCAAGATTTTTTAAACAAAAACTTGATCTATCAACTAAAATTTACAGGTGAAGAAGATAAAAACTTACATTTAAAAAAAGGCAATGTTAATGAAAATGACATACCTCCAGTAACAGTTATTGCGGTATAGCAAAGCAACCAAAAAAATGTCATTTTTGGCGAGGCAAAGAAATTTTTGTTCAATAATTAATAAATAAATAAATTAAAAGAAATATCCTCACCTAAGACAAGAGTGTACCTGTTCAATTTTCTGAGATTTGGAGTGGCATTGAAATAATCGGCTGAATTAAGGAGCAAACAAGATACGTGTTTTTTACCAAAAATATGAAGTTTTATAAAAAAATTAGTGACTACACCAAATTTTCGGGGAACATATTATCATTGTAGGGAAAACCAGATTGTGAAAATTCGAAGAACAGCAAATTTGGAAGCTAATCATGATTTTGTCAGATGAAACGTTCGAAGAGAAAAAGAGAACAGAAATAGTACGAAGAATTGATAAAAAATCGAAAAAATCTGGAATGTGAACACTATACACCTGTAGAAGACGTTTTAACTGTGTAGAAAAAGCGCAAAGTAGGAAGCAAAAAATGGAAAAAGCCTTGAATAATAATATTGAGGTTACTACTAGAAGAGGCTAACTAACTTTAGTCAAATTTGTAGGAGAAAAACGGCGAATCCGTGTACTTACATACATTGACCGAAAGATTATCGGATTGGATTTTAAAATAGGGATTGAAACATTTCACAAAACATAATTGTTGAATATTCGTCGGAGATGATAACTAAGATTAGATAAGAGTTGATGAGGTGGCTAATCTGCCTATTCCACTGCGACCGTTTCAGATCGATTGTGGTCCTCTGAATTTAGATTACATTCTCCAGCCCGACTCTTTTTAAGTAGCCAATCAGCCTAGAGACGGAATCTTTCTTGTAATTTATTGCCGGTGGCTTCTCAAAGTAACTAAATTATTAAAATGAATAAAATGAACTTCAACATTGACATAAATATGTTTCCTTTTGTCATATTATCCCGCTAGACCGGGTATGAAGCTGACTTCTAATCCGACGCTTGGAAATGCACGGTAATATTCAAAATAAAGAAAATGTATTTTCTTTACATACCTACTAACGTTTTACTAAGAGTGTACCTAACGACTGACTCACACCTCCTTTAATGCTTGCAAATGAATCAGTCTGTCGTCCTCAAAATTTCCAAGCTTTACATCTACATCCGAACACATTGACTCTTTATACCCAATACGTGTAACAAAAAGAAGGGGAGTATAAAATGTAAATAATATGATAAGTAAAATCAGTACCAATATCGGTTGCTACGTTATAGGGTAAATTGTTTTATTCGAGATAATTCTATAAATATTTTTAATGAAATCAGTTATTACCTCCGACATACCAATTCAATAATCAAGTCTAACCAACGCCATATTGTACAACCCATCTACGACGAAGAAAACGATAAAGCGATAAAAGAAAGAATCCAAATAATAAATGTGCGACACCAGATACGTTGAGCTCTGTACGATTTATCAAACTTGGCTGGGAAGCGACCGGTTGGTCGAAAAAGCAGCTGGTCAGACCTGGTCGGCGTGCAGCTATTTTTTAATTGGTCTTGGCCGGTGTGGGAGGCCAGCGAGGGTCAAAAAAACAAGTGAGAGTCGTTGCTTCGGTCGTATGTATAGACTTGATTAAAAACCGGCTCACTTGGATTTATGTGTGTATGTATGTTGAACAACATCGTACAAAATATTACCTACATGGATAATGAAAATTTCGACTCACATAATGATAAATACTAGTAAAATTCCGTTATTCAGTTTGGTTAATTTGTTGAAAACATGGTTTTAAAAAGTGAATAAAAATAGGGACGATTTTTTAATAACATGTTTTGTATATTATACTGTTGTATAGCTACATACAGTGGAGATCCTAAAATTCGGGCAAACTCCTTTATTTCAGCAAAAGTGTAAAACTTTCTGACCCGTCAACTTTTATTTTCATCTAGACTGAATTAAGAAATGTATTACACTTAATTTTCAAATGAACGGCCCCGAGTTAATTAATTGTTATTTTAAGATTTCCATCACTGTAAGCAGTTTATACATGTGTATGTATGTATGTATAGGCGACTGAAATTAAGGTCACAAGATCGACCAAAATATGAACTACCTACTCTCTCGGTTATTCGCGAATTGTATGGGAGTGATTATTAAAACTTTTTTCGTATTGAGTTTTCAGTAACTGAGTAGACGTTCTTGATTTTTATATTTTGAAGTGGTTAAACAAATGTAAACAACAAAATATTCTATGGACCATACGATAGTTATATTCGTCAACGGTAGGGGTCGTTCATGTACAATCTAGTCGGCTTGCCTAGATTTTTGACAAGACGTCAAAACAATAATTAGCATCTAACATTTTCGTTAATTGTGGTTAACGGTGTTTCTACAGAGCTCTTATCAATAGATTCTTTAAAACAGGCTCTGTTCAAAACATGAAATGGGATGGTAGAATGAAGTCTTCAAAACAAAAGCAAGTAGATGTTTTGTCTCAATTCTTAGTAGAAATTATGATCGCGAATGCGAGGTTAGTCACAAAAGCGTGTTAAACATAAAAAAACACACACCCTTCAACCATACGAGATGAAAATAGAGTATGAACTAACAGAGGATGGTCCAGATCGACGAAAGCAGAGAAGATGACAAATTGTCACAGACACAACGTAATGAGTATACATTCAAATGCTCTTGTTTTGCTCTTATTTTCTAATATTTCTAACGGTACGGTGTATTGATACTTTATACAGTATCGCCCATATGACGTACTCCAGAAATTTATTAATTTTGACGTTAGAATTGTCAATAATACCAAATACCAAATTATTACTTTCCGTTCTACACTCGCATTATTTACTGAACTTTTATTTAATGAAGAAATCAAGGGTCGTGGACAAAGTATTCTAGTCGCAATTTATGGATACTCGGGTGACTTGCGCCCCTCGCCTACGGCTCTGGACGCAAACGTCACCCTGCGTGAATAATGGCTATCATAAATTGCTCGTTTAATAATATACTTTATTAAACGAGCAATTTATGATAGCCACTATTCACGCAGGGTCACCCTAGTGAATAATGGCCATAACTTGCGAGTAGAGTACTATACTTTGTCCACGGCCCTTGATTTCTTTATTAAATAAAAGTTCAGTAAATAATGCAAGTGTACAACGGAAAGTAATAATTTGGTATTTGGTAGTATTGACAATTCTAACGTCAAAATAAATAAATGTCTGGAGTAGGTACTCAAATAATGTGCCTAGGTATACAGATTGACGATACTGTGTGAAGTATCAATACACCGTAGGTACCGTTATAAATATATTTATCTTCTGTAAGTTCCTTGTGTCATTACTTAGTCTTTTTTGTCTTATTTTTTTGGGAATCAAACCACAATAATGTTTTTTATTATAAAAAATAAAAAAAACATTATTGTGGTTTCATTCCCAAAAAAATAAGACAAAAAAGTATAAATATATTGTTTTAAAAATATCAATATTAGAAAATATAGTTATGAAAACTATCAATACTAAAAATTTCGATATTTTATCGATACAATATATTTCAGAAACAAATTTCCTAAACAAAATACGCAGATTCAATAGTTTATTTCATATTGTAACCCCATCTCTAGTCAACTATGTACCGAAATGTCCGAAATGTTGTGTGTTGAGTTGTCATGACATGATATTTAAATGTAACATCGTAAATTATGAACCATAATTCACTCTAGTAGATATATGGGTACCATATTCCTTTTATTAGGAGGTAAAATATTGACTTATTATTAAGTGGTCGTGGACAAATGTGCTTTGTACCTTCAGCATATCCTTTATACAAACAAACGTGGAGGAAACTATTGAGAATTAAATCTTGTTCACAGCGAGTAATTTCTTATTTTTCCGTCAAAATGAGGTACAATTATTTTACTCCCAACCATAATATTTAACATGGATACTTTTCCAGCATTTTCCTCAGATTGAATTTATTTCGATTCATTACTGAATGTTATATATGATAAAAACGCTTTCAAGCCCCTCCTAGACATCAATTTTCATTTCCTGCGGTTCATGCCCATAAGTCACATGTTAGGAAGTAATAATCCATCCATGTATCTATCAATACTAATTAAATCACGAGTCAAATTTACTAGACATTTTATCATCGAACAGTTCTGTTAACTACCTTTCGACACGTGACCTTAACGACGCGTCCAAAAATACACATGTGACATGCCCGCAGTGCAGTAGCAGACTAATTAAGGATTATAAGGGATTAAAAGGAAGCTTAAACTTATTGTAGATACTTAAAATACTTCCTTCATGCTTTTATCAAGATATCTAGGCAATTGTTTTTATTAATTATTTTGGGGAATCTATCCGCAATATGTTTCATGTTTTCTAATTCAACGTTTCGGTAGCGCTCCAGCTACCGTTATAAAGAATAATTAAGTTTTTCAAATTCTAGTGCTTATCTGATACTAACCAAAAAATCCATATGATAATATTTTGAATTTTAAGACTGCAAAACTTGGTTGTCAAATTTTTCAAGGTCCATCGACAGTACATCATATTATCCTTGATAAAATATGGAATAAAATATTTTTTGTATGACACTCTTACAATATTAGATATATTCTACTAGGAATGGGATACAGTGGAGTGCACGCTCATTAGTATAGCGCTTTTTTGCTTATTTCGGAAATGTTAATAAAACCGTTCCTGGAGCGTGCACTTTAGTGTATCCCATTCCTAGTTGAATATAATATTGTTAGAATGTCATAGAAAATACTACTATTTTATTTTAAATTTAATCAAGGATATTATCTACTGTGAATGGTCCTTCAGAAATTTGACAACAAATATTATTGATTGTCTACAGTCAACAGAAGCCAACAAGAGCACTAGGCGTATTCATGTCGCTGTAGTTGTATTTCTGTATACCTCATTTAAAAACTAGTAGGAGTTATTTGAATTTAAGTTGGCAATTCTGTAGACCTCTGATAGGTCAGATTCCGCCCAGTTTCACACAACACTTCGTAGCATTGACATCAGCTGATAATTTAGTAATTTCCATTTTTGACAATTCTGACAGATGAATATGCTTATTGTTGTCATTGCATCCGCTGTTGTTATTTTATTATTTTTACTTAGTTTCCACTCTATTTCGTTAAAACTGTTCCTTTAAAACCTTCAGTAATCAATTGTATTGAATATCTGCAATTATGGATCCTTCTACTTCGAGTACAGCTCTTCGTTTATTAGGCCGGCAAAACAATGTAAACGCAAAACATAGGTTATTTAGGACTCTCAGAAAAACAATGTACAATAAATGTGTGTAAACAAATATAATATATTGGATGAAAAATCAAAAATATTGATGTTAAATCCAAAATGTCTCAAACAGTTGGTGGCGTGGCTGATTTCTTCGTCCATCTAGGCATATTTAATAGATTTGGAACACGACTGTTGACTACTTACTCGGAACACACCCTTTAGTAAGGCTTTTCAAATTACTCCTCCTGGTTTTTAAATGAACTATAGTGACAATCGATATTTTGAATTGAAAACCAAATGTCGATATTGTAAGTGTAAACTGTCGATAAATTAAACAAAGTTAAAGTTGCCAGAAATTTAACTCTAAGAAAAATAAAGATTGTATTAAAATAAAATGAAGATGTATAATAGGTACCGGTATAGCGTTATGGTATTGATATGCTCTGTTGCAGAACTTCAGCGGGGACTACACTGCCATATTGATATCGTGTCGGTAAAGGGGTGCCATACGGGAAAAACTATTATACTTTTTGTTTTCAGCGAGGCACTGGAATGGCCGCGCAGAATTGCTTCCAAACTTGGATCTATATGTCCACAGTGGAAAAATTACACGTTTTAATCAGTAAGACAGACCTGGTGTCGTCATAATGGTATGGAATATTGAGTTCACGGACTTTGGTGACCTCCTTCACGACATTAAACAAGAACTAAAGTGGGGTCTATGATCCAGGGGCATGGATATTAATTACACGTGTTAAAATTCCCCCCGCCCTAAAAGCTCCACTTAAGGGGTGTCATACCGGGAATTCAAATCTAATCTAACGTTGTCTATCAGCCCCCAAAATCTCGGCGTGGTGACCATGATACATGCTCCAGGTCTAACATCTATCTATTTACACATCAGGATCTTTTGTAGTAGAGCAAATGAGTTTTGATAAAGATAGATGGTTTTATAATTTATTAAGCAAATATTGGAGACTAGATAATCTCCATTAAGCAAATAACGTATAAAAACATAAAATCAATGATTTTGAAGAACAACTGACATCAAATAAAATGCAGTTCAGTGTTGTCGATGCCAAAATTAAAATTATCCGAACTTATAATTAAAATTCAGAATAAGAATTTCTCAAACTTATTAAAAGGATACCGTGTTGTCTGAATTAGTGATAAGCAAAGCGAGAAACAAGACCAATATCAAGACAGTTTGGTAACGGTCTCGGTCTTGCTTGTCCGCTCTTGGAATTGGTCTTACTCAAATACTTATAGTTTTGGTCTTGGTCTTCAACTTAGTCTTGCATATTCATTCTTGGTCTGGGTCTTGGTCTTGTTCGAATACTTGTTATCTTGTTATCGTGTACTTGGTCTTGGTCTTGCTCAAATAGTTTGTTACTTACTACTTACGTCGTGTTGGAAAATTTTCGAGTCTTTTGATAGGTATAAATTATACATTATAAATATGAGTATTCTATTGAAAATGAAAGTTGGAATTTTCAATTTAGTCTTTCACTTTGTTCTTGGTCAAAGCAAAACTGCACTAAGAGTTTTAACAGGAATCCTAACGGGACATTGTCGCCTGAATGGGCACCTTAAAAAGCTCAAAATAGTGGAGGAAGAAGATTGTAGGTTTTGTGGAATGGAAGAAGAATCCTCCATCCACATACTTGCGAACTGCACAGCAATTCAGAATCCTAGGGCACAGCACCTGGGAGACTACTGGATAGAAGAGGGACAGTTACCTAAGTTGAAGCCTGCAGATATCCTAAAATTCCTCGGGGAAATAGGACTAAAGGAGCTACTAGTCTCTGAGACTTTCCTCAGGAACTAAGTAGAAGTAAGGGGGCACAATAGATCTTTTAGGTCTCAGTGAATGTTACCCCAAAAGACATACTTACATACATACATACATTGTGCTTGGTCTTGGTTTTGGTCTTGTTCTTGTTTATTCGGTCTTTGTCTTGGGCATGCTAGTGTATGTATGATCTTGGTGTTGCAAAATCGGAAAATCAAGACCAAGACAGATTTTGCTCATCACAAGTCTGAATAAAAGTCTTCAACCCATGTTAATATTAAAAATTGCCCAATAATTGCCGTTTAATATATCCTATCTGCAGAACACGAAAAATTATTCGATCAAAAAATGATGCTAGCGAAATTGTCTGGACATCAAATGATTATCATCACATTGACAACAACTGATGCAGCCTCTAAAATTTATGTAGTATATTGATAAAATAATTCGGTCATAATATTTCAATTATGTTCACAATTACTAGTGCATAATCAATTAACATTGGCTAATGGTTGGCTGGTTGCAATTACCTTGATTTTAGTTCGCATATTTTCCGGGGCTCTTGTTTGGGTCCGTCGACTGTAGTTGTCAAATTTTCTCGTTAATGTCAGATAGGGACCAGAATTTAAGAAAATTAATTTTTCTTGATAACGGTAGCTGGAACGTTACCGAAGCGTCGAATTAAAAACTATAAAAAAGGTTGTAGTTTGATTTCCCAAAATAATTAACATCTTAAAATCTCTGTTGTCCTGTTGAATACCTTGTTTTAATTACAATACAATAATAGGCTGGCGTCACTTTGGCTAATCATTCGTTTCACAAAATTTCAAGTCTCCATCTTCACTTAAATTAAGAGAAAAAAATTAAAACTTAATTTTACTCAGCACCTTTTAGGGGCGGAAAAGGGTGGGCTCATCATAATTTTGTGAGATTTTTTTTTGCAAAAATTAAAAAAAAACCTGTGTATATTTTTTCAAGATAGGTCAGACAATGTCAATGTATATCTAAAATGGAATAAACTCGATAACGAATAAACGAGGGCGTGTAAATTATTTATTTTTTGGAATCTTTAGAAAATTCTAGACATAATTCATTTACAATGTCCTATACTTATCTTCAACAGTTTTGGAAATATTAAGTGTCTTCAGATTTATTACAAAAATTAACATTAAAAAAAGAAAATTACTCTATTCCACAAATTCGCTATACATTACACTAAAAACCTAATAATTAATACTTATTATTTGTTAATAATGTAAAAGAAACAAAAAAACATTAATGTCAATGTATAGGAAATGTTCCAAATTCTCGCCGCCAACGTCTTGGCAACACGCAAATCTGGTATAGAAATGTCTTCTAACGTTACTCAACACCTCAGGCGTTACTGATCTAATCGCAAGCGTAATTCGTCTTTTTAAGTCATTTAAGTTGAGGGGTTTAGTTTTGTATGAAATACTTCTGACATATCCCTACAAAAAGTAGTCTAATGGCGTCAGAAAATGAGATCCTGCTGGCCATGCTACCGATCCGCGCCTCCCTATCCACTGATTTGGAAAAATTTGGTTCAGGTACTGCTGGACATTGATTTGGTTATGGGGTGGTGCTCCATCTTGCTGAAATCATATTGTATTGACAGGAACTTGTGAGTTTGCTGGATCAGGATATAAGTTTGTCAAAGTTGGCACGACATTACTTTGCAGCAGTTCTAAATATTGATCTCCATTCAAGTTTCCATCAATGAAAAAAGGACCTACGATATGATTTCCAACAATTCCTGCCCAAACATGAACTTTTTCAGGATATTGCGGATGTTCTTGTCTCATCCAGTGAGGATTCTCATTAGAACAATAGCGGCAATTTTGACGATTAACATGACCGTGAAGTGTCAATGTGCTCCCATCAGAATACAAACATCTTCTAATTGAATCACATTGTTATCTAACATTGCCATCATTTGCTCACAAAAATGCATTTTCCTATCGAAATCGTCTTCCATGAGTTTCTGAGTTTGTATCATTTTATAGTGATGCATTTTACTTTCATTCAATAATCGAGAAATTGATGTGTGGCTAAAGTTGAACAGTGGGGCTGCTTTTCGACCAGAATGATGTGGGTTTTCTTAAAACTCAATATAATATCCAATTTCGTATCATCACTTACTGCATTGGCAGCTACTTTTTTTTATCTGTCTTACATGACCAACTTGAAGATAGGTATAGGATTGCATTTAAAATAAGAAAGTTGGTATTGGCCACTGTTACATGACACACCCTATATATATTTTTTTTGAATGCGCATTTAAAATACAAATCGACGAGCGTTTTTCCCAACCCGCCTTCATTTATTCGTTATCAAATTTATTCGATTTGGCTGTTCCACACTGTATGTAAATTTATTAACAGATTCAGCCTAATAGTGGATAATTGTACTTCATTTCAATAATTTCCTACTAGAATTATCCAATATGAATATCGGATACGGCACTGTCACTAATTTGTCAAAATTAATGAAGTTGACACTGGAAGTGACAGTTCTAAAATGCGGAAGATTTCGAGACAGTGTAGCGACACCCTCATACACTCGTTGGATATAAGCGGGCGTGTCGATCTTACACACCTGGGTGTCAGTCTCTTGTTTCTTTAAGATTACTGAGTTCAGATAATGAGGGGTATCTACCTCATTCTCATACATATTATTTAAAATTTTTCGTCCAGGGAATTGAATTGTTGAACATTTCACTAGTTAGATTAACGCTTGATATTTATTAGCGTTTCAAGTTAGGACTAATCAAACAAATTCATTGTTTTGATTTTCAGTAATCTTTGAGAAAATGATCTATCGTTATAAGTAAAAGAAGAATCTTTGAAGTTCTGGGTAACCCCTGTCAGCATAATTTAATTTTCCATCTGTTTCATGTGATTGTGCTTGAACAACCCCAGTAATTTACTGTCTTTTTCATGATCTTGCTAGTTAATTTTCAGTTGGTAAATTTCACATCATAAATCCAATTTATGTTATTATTCTCCTGCTCATCCATCTATTAGAAAAAAAAGATCTTCTTCTCGAAATATGGGTATTATCGACTGATTCTTTTCCAATATACAGTCTGTATGACCCACCTCGCGCTTCTTCACAGACCTGGAAGACGATTTCCGTCATAACTTATGCATGAAAGACTATTTTTTGTGTTTGTTACGACATAAAGAAGCATAATAATCCGAAAGTGGTAAACTATATCATTCTTGCGGATATGATTTTTTTGCGTTTTCTTGGGAGAGGGGCGAAAAAAGAGGTTCGCCATGGAATTTTGACAGATGATATTTTCCAAACTTTTTATCTATCAACTGAATATAATATTACTTGTTAATCTGGTGCGATAACTGCAACAGTTCCACTCCGTTGAGTGCTGCGATTGAAGAAATGCATTTTAATGTTACATGTTCTACAGTTCATTCATACCGAAAGAATGAACCTGTAGGAAATGATACGGAAATGTATGTCATCTACTCCCGCTCTATCAGGAATATTAACCGATAAACTTCTCCCTTAAAAATCGACAAAAGAATATATCAGCATCCAATTGCTATATAGTCGAAGCAATGAAGCAATAAAAAGGCCAAAGATAGGAAATCTCTTAGGATAGGACGTATCGGAATGCGGTTTTTTGCATTTTCTTGCAAAAATTATGTATATCATTTGTACCTACTTTGTACCTATTACAAACCGGAAGTTGCATTGCTGCAGCCAAAAATGCATGCAAAAATTGCATCTTCTGAGAGGCTTTTAATAACTTCGTAAATAAGAGTTAGAATTGGCTCAAGTCGGGTACCTGGGGATTTTCAAGGTCGCTGATCACGATTATGATGTTCAAATTAACCCCCCGAACACCTGGAGCTCAGGAACGCCGACGAACGTCATCTCCGGGGATTATCCCGAACTTTATGCGAGAGAGGAGATAAACTGGGCACCCGGAGGTTTTTTGGGTCGCTGAATACGAATATACCATCGGCGAACACCCCACGGACACCTGGTGCACCCTAACCTGGCTGTGAACGTCATACCCGAGGGTTTTCCAGGCACAATTGAAAAAGACCAACCAAAAATCTTTAATGGGGGTTTTTCGGGTCGCTGAATTCAAATATGGCACCGACGAGTACCCCACAGACAGTCTTTTCCATTTAGTCTAGAAAACCCTCCGGGATGACGTTCAGGGCCAGGTCAGGGAGCACCAGGTATTCGGGTGGTCGTTTTCAACATAAAATTCGGATTTATCGCACACAAAAAGCCCCCATAACGATTTTCGGTTCGTTATTGTCGAAATTTCCAGAAAAACTTTCGAAGATGACGTCCGCGTCCAGGTTGGGGCCCACCAGGTGTCCGTGGGGTGTTCGCCGATGGTATATTCGAATTCAGCGACCCAGAAAACCCCCGCATAAAGTTCGGGATAGTCCCCGGAGATGACGTTGGTCGGCGTTCCTGAGCTCCAGGTGTTCGGGGGGTCAATTTGAACATCATAATCGTGATCAGCGACCTCGAAAACCCCCGAGTACCTGACTTTTGCCAATTCTTACTCTTATTTACGAAGTTATTAAAGGCCTCTCAAAAGATGCATTTTTTGCATGCATTTTTGGCTGCAGCAATGCAACTTTCGGTTTGTAATAGGTACAAAGTAGGTACAAATGATATAAATAATGTTTGCTAGAGAATGCAAAAAACCGCATTCCGATACGTCCTATCCTAAAAGATTTCCTATCATAATGCTTCATTGCCGAGACTTATAACACGTTAAATTCGTCAATATCTCTCAAAGAACACCGTAATACACTTAAATAAAGGAAATAATGTACCCCTGAGAGGGACAATATTCCCTTTAGCTTTTATAAAAATCCCACCAGAACAAGTACTTGCGCTGTTCCTCGAAATGTTTCATTTCTATTGGCTGAACCAGCATTCAAATTCTTAGAGAGACGACAGGAATATCACAAAAAAATCTCTTATTATCACATAACAATTTTAATAGTATTTATTTTACTCAAAATACAAAGAATTAAAATCAGCTATCTTAGCTCAAACGTTAAACAATAACCGCCGTAAGAGGGTCAACTAGAATAAGTACAAAAATATATTTTATATATAATGCTCCCAATGGAGTTTTCATTATGGATAACGTTTTTCATTATACTCCCTTGGGAATAATCGACTACCTCTGTTTTAATTTTGATGTCATGGAAACTGATTTCTACTCCCGACCGTGGAAAAAATAGTATATACCATTCGGGAGAGATGCTATTTTTTCCTCGGTGCATTGTAGCCCTCGGGCTTCGCCCTCGTTCTTCAAACTGCATGAATAATAAACCACAGTAGTATTTGACGCATTCAAATTTTTTTAAATAAAATATTTAATTTATTTACTCGTAAAAGCGATTTACATAACTTATGAAATTGAAATGCTTTATCTATCTGTGATCTCACTACTAGCAAGGAGAAAGTATTATCGTTTATTGCTGATACATTCCAAAGATGTTGTTTATTTATTGAAATAAGAAAAAAGAATCATTTTAAGTATGGCGGTTTAATATTAATACCTGAACTACAAACATCTGCAGGCTACAATTTGAAATGTTACCGTAATCTAGTTAATGTAAAAAAATCTGTTGTTGACGAATTCAATAAATCTTCACAAAAAGTCAATACAAATAAAGATAAATTTGTTAACGTTAGTCTCGATAAATTCACGATCTATTTAAAAATGCATTTAATATTATTAGGCTGAACAAAATACTTCTTCAAATTCAACTGACTTTGTTACAGATTCTGCTGGTTCATCTAAAATACTGCCATTATCACAATTAGATTAATATGTCGATAATAATAAATTAAATTTACAATTATCTTTTTCCAGTTCGTGAATAGATAAGATATTAACAGTCCATTTTTTCGTTTTCAATATAATGATAAAATAACATTTTTGTTTCATCGTCACGTATGCTTCAAAAGTCGTGAAGAATTAAAAAAATCAATAGAATAAACAATAAAACATAAAAACCTCGCGCTTAACAAATAGCAGAAAAGGACTTACTTAATCTTGGTCTGGCAGAATTTTAGTCAAGTATGAACATGCCAGACCAATTCTATTCGAAAGAGGAATAAAAAATAAAAATTTTAACGAAGTTTTTTCTTATACCTTGTATAGAAAATTTGTTGTTGTAATAAGTTTGTTGTCTGACTCACAGTTGCGTCAAGAACAAGAACGCCAGACTTGAATTTTTGTATTTATCTTTTTAAAACGGCATCGTGAACTAAAAAAGTATGCTTAAGTTATGTAGATCGATTTTCCGAAAAAATATTTTAGAAATTTTATTTAAAAAACAAATTGGACACGTCAAGGACTACCAGGCCAATGGTTTATTATTCATCTAATACTCCAAAATTAATGAATATATTTTTGTACTCATTCTGGTTGACCACCCTTTCATGGCGGTCGCCGCTTGGATTATGTTATTTGACATTTTGTACCTATATCGTTTGAAATTCCATTTAGTCAGGGGAAGTAAGGTCGAAAGTTGTCGTGATGTGAAATAGTTTGGAAAGGTGGATTTTACTTTTTTAAACGAAAGTACATCTACTATAGACTACTTTCCTAGATTTTCGAGAAAATCCCGCTGGCGCTTGCAAGTACAGCTTGGAGCACGTAAAATGCTATGGTTTTCCGTCTATAACTTTTTCAGATTTGATCACACAAAAAAAATGTAGGCATCAAAATTGTAGGTAATTTCATACCCTATAAGATGACATAATGCAATATTTGAAAAAAAAAATTTTTCAACCCTTAATTTCCAAAAAATTGAAAAAATTTTTGCAAAATGGTTTTTTAAGCGACAAACATGATGGGAATAACAATAACGACCTCAAAATATATGAAAATACAGTAGTCCGGCCCCTGAAAACGATGGTGCTTTCCAATTTCAAAAATTCAAAATGGCGACTACACAAAATTGCAATATTTTTTTTTTTCAACCTCGCCTCATTTCATGAACATTAACGCTATCGATTTATTGCAATCGATAGATAATAAGTTGTAGTTTTATGAACAATATTTGGAAATTTTAAAAAAAAAATTTACATTATTTTTTTTGTTTTTTTGAAAAAAAAAATTTTTTTTCCAGTTTTTTTTAAATTTGACATTGAAAAATATAAGTTATGGACTTATTAGCACTTTGAAAATATTCGTCTCCAAAAACCACGTATTTTGAAAAAAAAAATTTTCAGATTCGACCATTAGAAGCGGAGAAAATAATGTTCAGTAGTCATTGTGACAATAATATTCAAAATTTTGAGTTTCTGATTAATTCGTTGAATTGTTCAATAAAAACTCTAAATACGCAATAATTTTCATTAACCTAGTGTCAATGAATAAATAAAAAATTCAACAGCTGCCTCAGAATGTGACCCGAAGACGAGCTTACGTGCGCGGTTGAACGAAGCTTTCTAGTTTACATTCAATTTTGCTCTGTATAATTATTATAGATATTGGGTATAAAACTATAAAACTACTGAACTTTGAACATTGTTTTCTCTGCTTCTAATGGTCGAATCTGAAATTTTTTTTTTTTTCAAAATTCGTGGTTTTTGGAGACGAACATTTTCAAAATGCTAATAAGTCCATAAATTATATTTTTCAACGTTAAATTTGAGAAAAACTGAGAAAAAAAATTTTTTTATTCAAAAAAACTCAAAAAAAATTATGTAAAAAAATTTTTGATAAAAATTTTCAGTTATTGTTCATAAAACTACAACTTATTATCTATCGATTGCAACAAACCGCGTACCGATAGCGTTAATGTTCATGAAATGAGGCGAGGTTGAAAAAAAAAATATATTGCAATTTTGTGTAGTCGCCATTTTGAATTTTTGAAATTGGAAAGCACCATCGTTTTCAGGGGCCGGACTACTGTGTTTTCATATATTTTGAGGTCGTTATTATTATTCCCATTATGTTTGTCGCTTAAAAAACCATTTTGCAAAAATTTTTTCAATTTTTTGAAAATTGAGGGTTGAAAAAAATTTTTTTTTTAATTTTGCATTATGTCATCTTATAGGGTATGAAATTACCTACAATTTTGATGCCTACATTTTTTTTGTGTGATCAAATCTGAAAAAGTTATAGACGGAAAACCATAGCATTTCACGTGCTCCAAGCTGTACTTGCAAGCTGTATTGCAAGCTCCAGCGAGATTTTCTCGAAAATCTAGGAAAGTAGTCTATAGTAGATGTACTTTCGTTTAAAAAAGTAAAATCCACCTTTCCAAACTATTTCACTTCATATCCTTACTTCCCCGGACTAATTGTCTTGCAGCTTTTGCACCGTTTTAAGTGATATTCACTCGCTATAAACTATTAAAATGCTCAGTTTTCTATTACCAAAAGTAAGACAAATTAACGTAAACTATAGAACAAAGTTTTATCAAGGCAAATATTTCAAATTTCTCAAAAATCGACTACTCGAGTAGATATATGGGTACCATATACTTTATGTTAGGAGGTAAAATATTGACTTAAGTATTATTAAGTGGTCGTGGACAAACCCTATTATTTTATTCTAACAAATATTTCATACAATATATTACCTATTAGTGTTCATTTATACACAGTACATAGTTATCGAAAATTATAATAATCGTATAATACCTCATAATAATTAACACAGAAATCTATGTATTTACCTTAACAAATATTTCGTATCTAATCTTATAATATGATGGTATTTATTAATATCTAGTTATTATTAATTGTAATATTCGAACAATTGGTCAAGTTAATCGCAAGGATAAAATTAACATCAAAACTAATGTTTTGGTGAAACATTTGAATGATATATTAAGTATATTGATTCGTTTGATATACTTTTGGTCGAATTAAAGATGGTAAATTGCTGACCGTATCGGTTTTATTTTTGACGGAGTCTGCCACGGCAACTTCAGCAGCTTCTCTAATTTCTGGTGGTGTTGAAGAAAAGTCATTTTCATTTTTTATATTCAATTTTAGTTGGTTTTTTAACACAATTCAACACAAAATATTAAAACATTGAGAAATCTTTGCACACAAATGTAGACAAGTTTAAGTTAAATGTATTTTGTTTCAATAGCTTTACAAATTGTTTCGAAAAACATGGTGTGTTAAGAAAATATTCACGAACGCACATTCCAAGTCGCTGATGGCTCAGTGTAGAGATGTTTTGTGCCTTTTAACCGCGGGTCCCGGGTTTGAATTTGATCTAGAAAAATTCACTTTTAAATTTTTTGTTGTATGCACAGAACTGAATTGAAAATATTTAGTGGTTTACACGATACAATTTTAAAAAGCAATTTAATATAGCTAAATCAAGGAAGCATCTGACAAAAGTGATTAATGGGTATTATTAAGGTCGAGTAAACAGAAGTATAATGGGTACATTGCACAACAGTCGTGGATAAGCATTCTAAGCATCTAGGATTTTTGAAGTTTCAAATCTTATCGATTGCTAAAATCAAGTTCTGAAAGTTCTCAGTCTTCATTGCATCTCTCCCCGGCTGCTCATATTTTGTACAAAATTAGAGTCTAATACACTATAGTATTCTCTTTTGTACGTTAGCTTTGTAACGACTCGAGTAATATGTTACGTGCTTTAATGGTTTCTCAACATTTTCTTCTACTTCCTCTCCAACGCAACGGTTTGAAAATTTTAACCAAAGAGAAAAGAAAAACTCCAGTAGTTTGACCTCGATCAAAGTGGGTGCGCCTGTATTTCTGTTTAAGACACACTCGTTTTATATAGCGGTTAATGTAATTCATAGAGAAAGGTTATCTATGCTGACCACACAGTTCAATAGCAATTAATTGCAGTTGAATCGCCGTTAAATTGCTCACAGATTAATGATCCAGAAGTAAATGAAACAGTGTAGTAGTTGTTCTTTAAACAGACTCAATCTTGAATATTTCTATTTAAATTTCTAATATTGTTAGTGTTATGGACGAAACCGAAGAAACATAACAAGTTCAATGGAGAATATGAAATAATTACCTCTTAAAATCGAAGCAATGTGAATGGTAATCCTTTCCTTTAACTGTATTGATCATAGAATTTCAATGAAATAACTACAATTTTATAGCACCCGATGTATTCCTTAAATGTTAAAAAAAAATTGTTATTACTTGTAAGGTTTCTAAAAATCTACCAGTGAGTAGTGAAGTCTGAGTGTTAGGACAAAAATTTGTTTGTTATTCATAAACCATATCACAGACTTTCCTATAAATAGTGAAAATTTACTTTATTTGCCAATGACACTAGTGTATCCTGGAGTAAATCAAATATGAAAATCTCATATTATACTATTTTGCAATTCCGAGAATAGTGGTCACTTTAGTCTCACATGTTAGAAAGTGACAGTTAAAATCCCAAGGGATTTAAAGTACAAATAAAACCGTACCATAGTAACATTAATCTTTATTTGTTGAATTAATTTTGGAAATTTGCTGATGTTTATGTTATGCTTGATATTAATTGTTGCTTTTAACATCGAGTAATATGACCATAACGTGGAAGAACACATTTTTTTGGATTTCTCGTTGAAATTGTTGAAATTGTACTCCATGACGTGTTTCTCATTGCAACTTACAAATGATTCGTACTGTTGTTCATATCGTTTTCTCGATTTTTGTGGTATTCGTTCTTGAGTAATTGCTTTAGCAGCCCGATCTACGTAGAATTCTTCACTTTTACTCATTTTCAATGATTTTCTTTAGGTTTACAATGGCGCCGTTTTGGCAAGGTCTTCCCTCGGGCTCCGATGCCCTCAGGAATCAAACACCACCCGCGGGATTGAATGGGTCACTTTAGTGGCTTGGTGTATAATATACTATTATAGCTATCCAAAGACTATTAAGTCCTGGTCTGACTTGGATTAAACACTGAGAAAATAGATTTATCTCCAAAAAAATCTTCACAACATCTCAAGCTAAACAAAATTTACAAATTCCATTTAATTCCTTATTGGTCTCGATATTGACGATGCCCTCAAGTATAAAAACCAAATAATTATTCTTTCCCTGTATTGTCTTAAATATATCTCTGTCTATGTAAATGAAAGTCCAATTCATAGTTGCCCTTCGAAAAGAAAATAATTTGAAGTTTATTCAACAGTGCTCTGACCTATTAAAAAACCGCTTACCTTGAATGCTAAAAACTTGTAGATCCATCTACCTCGAGTCCAATGCCTCACAGTCAGATTAGATATGGAATAAGTGACCGTAATCCATATCTTATCTGACTGTGAGGCATTGGACTCGAGGAGACAAACATTCTTTGGAGAAGCCAATGTACCACTTGAAACATATGGCACGCAACCAGTGGACCTATATCGTCTACTCCTCGAACGTACGGGGATAACTGGGTGGGTGTACTAAATGTGGGAACAGAGTACAATAGGCTGCAGTGCTCCCGGTATAAGAACGGCTACCACAAAGGTAAAAACAAATCTTCAAAATTGAAATAATCTTATACATAGAATAGATTCCGAAAATTAACGAATAAATTTCTTCGTGAAAGTCCGTTATATACAGTAGCAGAATTCTATTGTGTTTAGTGTAAACCTAACTTTTTATTTTATTTTATGTTATAGATTTGTAGTGTCTGTCTATAAAATATTCATATAATTTCTACTGACAATCATACAATCATAAGTCAGATATAATTTAGATAATAATATTTTTACAGCAGTATTCACACTAACATAATAATCGACGCCACTGAAAATATATTAACGATCCAGGAGTAGAAGATATTCGATGTTATCTAATTTTTCTTCTACATGCAAAACTATCTTCACGACTTCTGTTATTACGTTAGGAGAGTTGAAGATCATAGATTGATAGGATAGTAGGTTGGTATACTTCAGGATACAACGTGTCATTCATTGGAAAATTATATGTTTTGATGCATAGTATTAGTGCATAGTATTTACGTTATATCCATTAATTGTACGGTTATTAGATCATTTTGATTTTCCATTCGTTATTGGTTTTAAGAACTAATAAATTTTTGAGATATATCCGGAATACTTCAATATTCGTTATCAAGCTTTTCACCATTTTAATATCAGGTACACTCAAAATTGAGAGTTTTAAATTGAGATAATTTGTGTCAAACTGTTTGAATGCTAGATATTCTATTTTAGTTCATTTTCTATTAATTAAAACGGTGGGTACATAGCTAATTTAGGTTGAAATAAATAAATAAACATTAAGAAATCCAGTACTCCGTAATATACAGTATGGTCCAAATGAAAGATATAAATTCATTATTTCATAAACCTATGATTTTAATAGAAAATCCTTCGTCAGACCACCTTTTCATTTTTTATTTTATCTATGTGAGCGTGATAACGTCATCAATAAAATTTCCTAAATTGAAATGTGGGTCTTGCCATATAAAATATGTCTAAACTACTTTTTACCTTTAAAAAAAAATAAAAATTCTTTTATTCACACTGTAATAAAACTTTTCGACTCTTATTCCTTCAACATGAAGCTGACTGGAAAGGAAAAAAGTATACACATTATAACAATAAATATCCTAACCGAGAACCCATTTCAGAGTCCACAGTAAGTTGACTTGGGAAGAAATTTAGAGTCATGTGAAAGACCTTCCCAAAGGTAATAGAAAAGCAATATCTGAGAACAAGAAACTAGATTTGTACGGGCCTTTGGAAATAATCCCCATATCAGGCAAGTGGCGGAAATTAATGTTTGGGAATGATTAATACATAATAGGATTTAGGACCATTCTCTTTCGAAGAACAGGTCCTAGATATTTGGAAAGTCTGTAGAACTTTCTGCTCCCCGAATTAAAGTGGTTGTTCCCAAACACAAATGACTTGTGGCTGCAGCATGATGATGCGCCACCTCATTATGTTGTCTTGGCGAGAAACTACTTGGACAACGTCCAAATCGGTGGATAGATTGGAGAGGAACAATGAGCGGCCACCAAGGTCCTTTGATTTAACACCTCTCGATTTCTTTCTATTGGGATACATAAAAAGTAGTTAAATATAAAGTGTACATAAATAGAACCACTTTTCTATTAAAAAATTTTACGTTATCACACCCACATAGATGACGTTAAACTTAAAAGAGTGATCTGACGAAGGAAGCATTTATTTAAAAATTAATAACGATGGTTCTCAGGATTTTTCCGTAAAATCACTGGTTTACGAAATAATAAAGGACCCCGTACTTTTTAAGTGCACATCCGATACCGGTCTAAATGAATGAAATTTTGGTATCCTGTACGTCCTGATATGGCGAGCAAAAGTGTTCTCATTGGTAGAACTACCGAAAACATCAAACAAAGTCAATTTTGACCTCAAAGTATAAATATATTGTCACACACCTCAGGGTCCGTCAAAGAAAAGAAGATTATAAAAAATGAACAAGGTGGTGACATAACATATTTGATTACAAAGGTTGTAAATACGAAGATAACACGCCTTTTTAATATATTTTTGATTATACAGAGTGATCCAAGAAAATGTACAAATCAAATATTTAAATAGAGCACAGTACCTTCAGTCTTTTATACAGGGTGTTTTCAAATGACACTTACAACGTTTGCATGTAGATACCTCTCGTAAAACTGAACAAAATGATATAAGGAATGAGGGGTCCAGCTCATTTACTTTTCGAGATACGGGGTGTTGAAGTTTTGAAAAATTAAATGTTTTCATTTGATAACTTTAAAATGGATGGATAAATTGATTTGACATTTGGCAGGTTGTTTTAAAATGTGAAAGGGCATATTTTTATGGAAAAACGATTTTCAATTCTTGATCCAGTGGTGTACATTTAGAAAACTATGTCACCTTTCCCCTCCTATTTTTTACGCCACTGGCATTTGGAGCAATTTTTATTCAAATTTGTATTCCTCAATGGCTTTCACGTGAAAAACGCATAACCTTTACATATTAAAAGAGTTATCGTTTTCAAGATATTTAATGTTTTCATAAAGTCTACAAGATCACTTTTGAATAATGAAATAAAAAAAATATTTTTCTTGTATTTTTTTTAATGACTACCAAACTAGTTATGGTTAGAATATGTAACAAAAACTATTCTGTGAAACAGCAATGCATCTAAAACATTGAGAAAAGATTGTTGAAAATACTTTTCCAAACTAATTTATTGTAACTTTTTGAGAGAAACCCTGCCTGATTTATTGAACGACGTTGTACCATTAAATATTAGGGCAAATGGATAATGTATGGTTTCAGCACGATGGGGCATCCGTTCATTATTCTTTAGCGGCCAGACAACTTATAACCCAACAATACGGAAACAACTGGATAGGCCGAGGTGGACCCAAATGTGCCCTGCGAGGTCACCGGATTTAAATCCTATCGACTTCTTTCTGTGGGGTTACATGAAGTCCCTTGTCTACGATACAATAGTAGAAACAGAGGAGGAGCTGATAGCAAGAATCCATGCAGCTACAGAAATTATTTCCGGTAGTTGTCAGTCTTTCCAGCGTATGCGAGAAAGCTTTGCGGATTATGTTTAAATGTAAATGGACACATCTCTTGTGATTTGTTGGCTGCTTAGTGAAAAATTATGTATATTGTTTAAATTTGTAACTACCTATTTTATTTTTTATTGTCATCAATTCTTATGTTAATAAAATCACAAGTTTGGAAAAGTATTTTCAACAATCTTTTCTTAATGAATGTTTTAGATGCATTGCTGTTTCATAGAATAGTTTTTGTTACATATTCTAACCATAACTAGTTTGGTAGTCATTAAAAAAAATACAAGAAAAATATTTTTTTTATTTCATTATTCAAATGTGATCTTGCAGACTTCATGAAAACATTAAATATCTTGAAAACGATACATCTTTTGATATGTAAAGGTTATGCGTTTTTCACGTGAAAGCCATTGAGGAATACAAATTTGAATAAAAATTGCTCCAAATGCCAGTGGCGTAAAAAATAGGAGGGGAAAGGTGACATAGTTTTCTAAATGTACACCACTGGATCAAGAATTGAAAATCGTTTTTCCATCAAAATATGCCCTTTTACATTTTAAAACAACCTGCCAAATGTCAAATCAATTTATCCATCCATTTTAAAGTTATCAAATGAAAACATTTAATTTTTCAAAACTTCAACACCCCGTATCTCGAAAAGTAAATGAGCTGGACCCCTCATTCCTTATATCATTTTGTTCAGTTTTACGAGAGGTATCTACATGCAAACGTTGTAAGTGTCATTTGAAAACACCCGTATATCAAACTTTAGGTTTAATCTATGTAAGAAGGTGTTCTACATTTAATGACCAGTTTTCTTAATGCGTAACTCAAACATCTTTGCATTTTATACTTCCCATAGAAAATATCCGTTGCCGGCGTGAATATGTTAATATGTCTAAAAGCACCGTTTTTTCGGGCACTGATTTTAATCATTGACAATTAAGTGTAAAAAAGTGTAATGGCTTTTTTTGTCAGTTCAGGATTTTTATCTAACGTTACTGATGTTTTGTTCATTTATTTACTCCAATATTCATAGATAACTTGTCAAGTTATTCACTCCAGCCACGGAATTTCTAAAACTCTATTTTAAAAACGACACAATATCGCATGTGTTATTTTGAAAGCAAATCCAGTTTGAACCGATCCTTAAATCGTTCACAAAAAATTTGAATTAACTATTAGTAAATAACTACAATTACAATAAACTAATATTCAGTGCATAAGAAATAAAAAATTAACATAATATACCTATTCAAATAGGCGAAAACCAACTGCAAAGATAAAAAATCTGCGGAGTAGTATCAGGTGGCCATTTATTTACGGATATCAAAGAAATTATTATCGTACGCATCAAAACTGGAGTAAAAAATCACCATTAACATGCAGTTATGGTTTCTTGGTTATGACAGGCGCTAGCAAATAATTGAATATCCCAGTCGAGTAATGTTTAACTATCCTAGATGACCAATATTTAATTACATTTAGGTACTGTGTTCTATAAAAATATCTGATTTATCTGATTTGTGATATATTTTTGGATCACCCTGTATAATCAAAAATATATTAAAAAGGCGTATTACATTCTTATTTACAACTTTTGTAATTAAATGCTTTATGTTAGCACTTTGCTTATTGTTTATACTCTTCTTTCTTTGAGTGACCCTGAGGTGTGTGACAATATCCTTTATACTTTACGAGGTCAAAATTGACCTTATTTGGGGTTTTCGGTAGTTCTGCCCATGAGAACTTTTCTTCGCCATGCTGGGACGTACAAGTTACCAAAATTTCATTCATTTTTAATGGGACCGGATTTGTACTTAAAAAGTGCGGGGTCCTTTATTCCTTTCATTTGGACCATACTGTATATAATGCAGAATTTGGATATTCACTGAGAGCAAGTGCAAAATAACGAGAAGAAGAAAACTTCAAGGAATCATACATTTTTCTTCATATTTCACTCACAATTTCTATTTTATGATGTTATTTTGATAATATTAATCAATTGGATATAATACTACAACTTAATTATGCACTATTTATTTTAAGACTGCCTAATTTGATACAAAACTTCCCCACTGGTAAATGTATGTATAAATACAAAATATGAGAAATCCACGTTTTTGAGAGCCACTTTATTTATGCAATAGTTTTTGAACAAATTTTGTTACAAATGATCAGGAGCGCTATTCTTGACCGTTCGTACTTCTCAAGGTCGAGCGCATCTCATACTTTTGAGAATGTCATTTGCATTTGGTATTCTTGACCATTCGAACCACCAGCGAGCATGCGTGTTTTACAACGAGTGGTATCTGTTGATCGCAAACGATTTGCGTATGCGTTTTCCAGAATTTATAGGTTATATTTAGTTGTGTAAACTCTTTGACTTTTATTTAGGTATCACTTTTCGCCACGATTTCCACTCCTTATTTGCACCACAACCATTTAATATAATTGTCACCTCTTGCCAAAGCCCTTGTGCGTCTTTCTGGGTGAACTTATTCGAAAATTTCCCGGAAACTAGGTTTGGATGTTTTTTCATGAATTCTAATAATCTTTGTTTTTGTTCTATGGACGCATTAGTAGTTCTTTTATTTTTAATTAGGGGATTCATCTGAGATGTACATATTCATGGTATCAAAATAATAGAAACTTAACCTAAGTTACGATCTAACCATAATCTGATGACAGTGATGACACGGAACTACTAAATAATCTAGAAATTGCGATGTTGTCAAATTCATTTTATCACGCAAATGAAAATGTTCGCACATCTCTACGAAGAGAGGTCAAGAATACCATTTTCAGAAAGTGTTCGCAAATTGCCTATTCGTAACCATGCGCATTCGTACAATTGCGAAGGATGTAAAGAATAGCGACCCTGTACAATTAGATGGAATGTTTCCAAAATAATCTGTGAAAATATTAACTCTAGAGGGCTGTTCAGAATTATACAAAAAGACAAATATTTTACATATTCTCCAGCAAGTCGAAGAAAGTGCTCTTGGACCTTTGTTCTACCCATTATTATACATACGACATACCAGAGCCTGCACGAGTCATTTCAACAGTTTGTAATACAATACACATGTGTACTTATAAATGGGCTATAATTGTTACTTGTCGGATTCATCAACAAAAGAATAAATTATCTACCAATAAATATTAATGGCACAACTTGAACTCACTGTGGCCTGAAATAGAGGAGTACATTTTAGAATTCAAAATAACTTTTTTGTTTTAGGACCATTTATTTTCTTTTCACAGGAATAATAACCCAATATATCCTGAATAAGATGCCAGCATGAGATAACAGATAGCTTTTCAGTACCGTACTTATACATTTTTTTCATTCACGCTCATTGTAAATGGAACATGTTTTAAATAAATGTGATTCACAGACATCCTAATATTAAATAGAAAAATGATTTAATATAATTTTTGTTTTAAATTATACGTCAACGAAAAATGTTTTCATCTAAAAACGATATTCTCCTAATACCTTCAAAAGAACGAAACTGCAATAAATACAATTTTTTAAATTTTTTCTGTTAGGCTTGAAGTACGTTTTAGATATTGAACATTTTTAAATATTCCATAATGGGTATACTCTTTGAAGTGACATGCACAAATTACTACTACTTCAGCTACTCAATGAGCATATCAGTTCAAATTTAGCTAAAACAGGTTTCATTTGCAACGAACTCAAATGCACTGTTGAAGAAAATAATGTATAAGTCTGGTCCTACAGATGTATTCCTTATACTTATACAATCTTGGCTTCTTATTTAGGATATGTTGAGTTTTTATTTCTGTAGAAAAATTGAGACAAACTGAAAACAAAAAAGTTATTTTAAATCAGCTTCATTATTTCGGACCACAGCGTAGAATCGGATTTGTATTTGTACCAGGCTCTGCTTGAAGCTATCAGTAATCCAACAACTAGGCCTAGACTGGTAAAAAAACTGTAAAGAATCAGGCTGGCAAGAGACAATAAAGTGTCTTTAATATGGGTGCCAGCACATGAGGGGATTGCAGGTAATGAAATGGCTGACCAGTTAGCTAAAGAAGGTTCTAAAGGAGACTTCATAGGTGCGGAATCGTTTTGAGGAATCACAAAAGATTGCATAAGAGGGGAAATCGGGAAATGGCTAGATATAGAATACCAACTAAAATGGAGGTCGACACAAGGGCACCTCCATACAAACAGTTTACTGAACAAGTAAGACAAAGAACTCTCAACCAGGCTGTTGAAACTGAGTAAGAGACATTTGAAGACAGTTTCCGGCCTGGTGACTGGACACTGGACCCTGAGGAAACATCTGCACAAAATGGACAAAGTTAGTGGACCTATGTGCAGGAAATGTGAACTCTATGATGAAACACCTACTCACATCCTCTGCTTCTGCGAGAACTTACATGGACTAAGATGAAAGCACTATGGAGAGGAAATAATACAACCATTACAACTACTGAAAATCCCTCCAAATAGATGACAGAAAGCTTCTGGAATGGATAATATGGGAAATGGTATAAAGATTGAGTTCAAGGGACTGGGCTGTTGAGCACAACCCAATCTCATGAATGAATTGTGTTATAACCTATAAATATTATTGTTTCTATTGTTGCAGAATTGATATCAGATTATCTGGTGGACTGTACTCCCCATTTTTTCTCGGAATATTCACTTCGTGAGCGGTTTTCCCTCTATAAAATTGCTTTCGAAATAATAAATTTAAAGTTTAGGAAATTTCGCATAGAGTAGAATTTGGGTTTTGGTTGAATGGATTTCTAAATTAATACCTGAATGGGTTCAAACTTTATATCAAATCGGACGTCACTACCTTCAAGCGAAATTTTTTTACTCAAGACTGGAATTAGTAATCAACTCGCAGCGCGCCGTGACCTTAGTCTAGTTGTTTATACCCAAATAGCATTTTAAACTTGTTACAAACTCACACTACATTGGACACATCAAACTTCTGAACTTGCATTAAAATTGCTACAGCAACTACACAAACTTGCTGCAAGTATAAAGTCAGCCATATGAAACTTGCTTCAAGTTTATAAACTAAACCTTGTCACAAGTCACGACAGGGTGTTAAAAGTCAGAATAGTATATATCTCACACGGACTTGCATTTCCCACTATATCATGCTCGTGGCAAATAAATACCTGCAGTCTGTGGGAGTTATTCAGTATACATTTTATATGGCTTTTGTATTATAATTATTATGATGAACCACAAAATTAATAATTATACATTATAAATAGAAGAGACCCACGGGCTCTAACTTATTCCCCTACTATATTTAACCTGTAAATGGAAATTGAAGTTAAATAAACACAATTCATATTAATAGAGGCCTATTCTTACACAAACATAAGTTTTATGTATAAAGATACTTACATCTATATAACGAAAAATACTAAATAGAATCGTGATAGAGATAGAATCTTAGAGTCACAGGAAAGTATAACGATTTAGAATCACTAATCACGCTGGAAATTCTTCTTTTTGTATATAAAACCGCCAAAACTAATCATTAAAATCCTCATCTTTGTTGGTTTCTGAACGTCTGAATCATATGGTCTGAACGAACAGTTCATTGAATGAGGTTATGTTAATCTTCTTCTTGCTATTCGTATCTACATGATCTTTAAATAAAATAGTTTCTGATCGCAACGATGATTATGTTCAAATTTTATGAATATTCAAACATTACTCAATTAATACATTTTATGTTTTGGAACTTACTTCCATATTAGTGATACAATTGAGTAGCGGTTAAACACAAAAACATAAAATGTTTTTTTTTTAATTTACATCAAATTTATTTGCCACAAACTTCTCATATTAACTTTGACATTGCAATTTTGTTGCAAACTTGTTTCACGCTTAATATCACAATTTTGCTTGAGCAAATCAATATAAAAAAACAAGCAAGTTTGCAGCAAACTTTCGTGCTATCTGAGATAGTTTAAAGGCTCGATTATGCATTAGTTTCATAGTATTTTTTTTTGTAATTTTCAAAAAATATATTGGATATACTTCCCAAACATACATTTCCGGTATTCTTTTAAAAATATAAGCTCCTTGAATTCCAAATACACACCCAACACCCTTTAATTAGATATTGTTTTTTATACCTCGTTGTGTTCTAAACATTGTGTTGTAAGAATTTTATCACTATAGTACCTACCGTGTTTTTCTCTTCATACCCTGGAAATGCATTTATCCTAGTCAGTATTGTATGTGACAGCAAAAGTCTGTGTCAGATTCATCTTGAATGTAGTCACGTGAGCACTATAAAATTTTCTCTAAAAGGGGTGCACAGACAGTTCAAAGTCAAGGGGAAGCTACCACTTGCTGTTGTCGCGTTATTGTCTTCAGTGATTGATTGAGTAAGGGGGTAATCGATAGTTTATAAAGAGAAAGGTTATACAATTTGGTGAGTTTAAGTTTTGAAAGAGAAGGATATAACACTTTTGATCGATTGACTTACAAATTAAAAGATGAGTGACACAAAATCCGTTAAATTGTGAGAAATAGGTTGAAGTAGGGCTTTATAGTTTGATACAGGACAACTTTTTGAAATGTAAGCCACAGGCTATGGATTAAATAGAAGTGAGTTCTATAAACGTTCATAGCTTCAGATTTCGATGTAAAATTCAATTTTTACCATCCTTCCAAAAAATTTAAAAACCATTAAGTATTTACTGCAATCATGAAACTCAATAGCAATTGATCAAGTAAACTTCAATAACTCCAATCCTCGCTGAATTGTTCATGAACAATTTAGAAAATACTATATATTTAATTCACAAATTTCAAAATCCATTTCTTTTGGTACAGATACGTTGATGACGTTGTAGCATGTTTTGTAGGAACCTCGAGACACTTGGAAATATTCTTTCAAATATAAACATAAAATTTTCAATTGAAAATGAAGAAAATTAATCAATTAACTTTTTAGATTTAACGATAACTGGAGATGTTAATAAATTGGAATACTCCATTTATAGAAAAGCTACACAATAATGCCACAATACCATCCGATTCAAATCATCCAACGACACACAAATTATCAGCATATCATTCGATGATACATACAGCATTTACAATTCCACTGTCCAAAGATAACTTTGTGAAAGAAATTAAAATTATTAAAGAAATTGCAATATCAAACGGTTACACTTGCAACATGTTTGACAAAATGTTAGCTAGGAAAAAATACAAAAAAGCAATTGAATCAATATTTCCTAAACAAATTACGAAAACCAACTACCAACCTTCAACCTATTTCGGCAAGATTTCAAATAAAATTTCAAAAATAATTTTAACATTAACGCAAATACGCAAATACGCCGAAACAGGTCTGCAAGTGATATTATTCCTTCTAATTATAAACCAGAATGGCTATTGCCAAATGGCAACAAGTTTGAGAAAATGCCTGATGGAGAATTATTATCTAATTTATCGAACTCTCGTGTGGTATTCGATAGATTATTTTTTGACGTTACAAATTTATGACAGACGCGTCAAATCAAGAAAATCCGTTGTCATGTGGTTGTCATTCAATAAAAACAATGTACATTGAATTATTATCGCTGGAATAATGTAAGTAGATTATTCACACTATAATAATGTTCTGATTGGCTAGAACGTATATGAATTACTGAAATTGAACATTTCTATTGGTTTCGAGAAAATAATCATAATTTAATATTTTTTTGGACAATTATGTCATAAAATATTCTTTTTGTCAAGAAATTTTAGTTTTTTTGCTCAAACAAGTACATAATGTCTTATTTTGAACTAACCTGTACTCCTCCGGAAGTCCAAGAAGCTGGAGTTGAGGGAATAATTCCGTAGAAAAGCAAAGAACGGTATCAACTTTTTTTTAAAACCAGCTTAATACAATATTGTCATACTTCAGAAAAGTGACACATGCTTCTAGACGGAAATAGCTATTTATACAACTAGTTGCAAAATGAACGTGTTTTTGCACTAGATGTGAGGATTGGACCACGAGAGTAGCGAGTGGTCCAACACATCGTGTGCAAAAAACACGGCGTTTTGCATCGTGTTTATATACAAGATTTTTTGTAATTCAGTTGACGAAAATAAAAAAAGAAAATTTTCATTACGTTTCATTGAAATTTTAAATACTATCAAAGATGTGCTTGTTTGTTTCTATGGAGATAACCATTACAACAATGATCAAAACCTCAAATGTTCAGACATATTTGTCAAAATAACCACATTTATTTGTTAATTCTGTCTATTCTGTCTTTAAAAATGAGCGAATCTAAAGAGTCCCTACCTTCAGACGTTGAAGAAGTTGCAAAAGCTGTTGTAGCAAATTTGCTGCCAAGTAAGTCAAAAGCAGCATATGAAACAGCTTATTCTAACTTCCAAAAGTGGTGCGAAGTGAAGAAGATAAATACTGAAAAAACGGTATCAGAAAAGGTTCTTCTTACTTATTTTTCATACAAAGCCAAAATATTCCAACCGTCGACGATGTGGAGTCACTATTCGATGTTACGAACAACAATCTATGTCAATAAAAATGTGGATATCAGTAAGTTTACAAATTTGATTGCTTTTTTGAAAAGAAATGCGGAAGGATATCGGCCAAAAAAATCAAAAACATTTAGTAAGGAAGATTTCAGTAGATTTTTAATAGAAGCTGATGATCACATTTATTTAGGTTTGAAAGTAATTTTTATAGTTGGGATAGCAGGAGGTTGCCGAAGAAATGAATTACTAAATATGCGGACCGAGGATGTTAGCGACTGCGGTTCTTTTATTAAAATAAGCATTCCAGATACGAAGACAAAGATTGAGAGAATTTTTACAATAACCGAAGGTGGTGTTGATGGAATTAATCTGATTGCATTAGTCCGAAAATACATTCAAATGCGTCCAAACCATGTGAAAAATAATCGTTTTTTCCTCGGATATCGGAACGGAAAATGCAATATTCAACCTGTTGGCATCAACACATTTTCTGACACCCCCCAAAAAATAGCAACATTTCTTGGCTTGCAAAATCCTAAATTATACACTAGCCATGCATTTCGCAGATCGTCTGCAACGTTACTGTCAGATGCTGGTGCTGATATACAAACGTTGAAAAGGCATGGTGGATGGAAGTCCAACGCTGTTGCTGAAAATTATATTGACGAATCTATCAATAATAAAAGAAAAACAGCTGTGAAGATACTTGGGCAAAATACATTGACAAATATCGACAATATCGCAGTTCCGAAACAAAGTACATCGACAAGCATAACAATGAATTCAAACGTGGCTGAGTTTTTTAACAATGATGTATCATCTGGGGTTTCATCTATGTCTACAAGTAATGAAGAAAAGGCAGCAGTATTCCGTGGCAATACGTTTCAAAACTGTACGTTTAATATTTATAATAAATTACAGTGATTTCTCAATAAAAATATTATAATATGTAGTTGTCTAATTAATATCACAATAAAACTAGGTATTCTTAGTAAAAATAAATGGATTTGTTGTCCCTGAGTGACAAAATGAAATCTCATTTTGTCACTGAGTGACAAAATGAACCACGTTCTGCAACTAAAATGAGTGTCAAAATGATGACATTTCGTAAGTGAATTGCAAAAAGTACTTTTCCGGCTATACCGAGGAAGTGAAAGTAAGTAATGAGTCACTTCTCTACCGTTTTAAATATAAGAAATGTCTATATTCGCAACACAGTCCGCGAAATTCAATTTCGCGGCCGTTACCCATAGCAACGGCTGCGAAACCAAACGTCACTTCCAAATTTGACATTTCGAAAATACTACAAAGACAAGGATTATTTTTTATTGAATACCAACAAATACATAAGTACTTATATTGTTCAGGATGAATATTAACATTAATTGTACAGTTTGTATTATTACTTATATTTACTCCAGAAGTTGAAGCAAGAACTGTCAAAATATTTTGTATACATTGAAACATATCATTTCCATAGCACACATTGTTAAATAAATCAAACTGCTGTTGATTTTAAAGCAATGATATATTTATTTACAATTATTTAGTTTAATAATTTCAACGATTGCCCGAAAAATAGTGTGTATGCCATGGCCGCGAAACTTTTTAACGACATCAAGATTATCAAGCCTCGGCCGCAAACGGCCTCGGCGATAACTGTTCTTTCGGTACGTTAAAAAGGTATTTCGCGGCCTAAGCAAATAACTATTATTGAAGGACAACCACATGACAACGTATTTTCTCGATCTGACGCGTCTGTCATAAATTTTCAAGAAAGTCGTAACATGAATTTTGTTTATATTGAATCGAGTGATATAAATTTGTTGGAATAAAAATATAAAATCTTAAAAGTGATTTTGATTGTAACGTCAAAAAATAATTTATCGAATACCACACGAGAGTTCGATAAATTAGATAGTAAGTCTCCAGGCATTTCCTCAATCTTGTTGAAATTTCGCAATAGCCACTTGAGCCTTTCGGGCTCTCGTATCTATAGGCGTTTTCTTGCGCCTTTGTATTTGAACAGTATTCGCCTAGTATTCGAATACATGCATTTTGGCGTTGAACTGATGACGTCACTTTGCAACTGATTTAAAACTTAAACTGTCAGTTTCAAAACCAGTATGAGAGTGGTTTTGAAACTCACATGACTTTGGTTTGTTTATATTTATGTGAAAAAAATGTTTCAAATTAATCTTGGAAAACATTTATTAAATGTAGATTCTGAAACAATGCAAAGTTTTTAGGGTACTGTATATGTTTTTTCTAAACATTGGCTTCAAGTATGATTTTACATAATATCCTAATTTCGCTGCCACCTATCTAAAAGAAGTTGAGCAGCAATTCGGGGATGTAGAACATACCATTGTGAAACATCATGAGCAACAAATTGGTGGTATTGTGGAGGAAGAAAAAAAAAAGAAATTTGGAAATCATTCAAAAAACCCACCAGTGAAGACAACGAAGCTATACGCATGTATTACTTTCTCATTGTAAATCTGAAAAAAGTCGTAATTTATCTAAAACTCTAACCATTCCATGCTAAATAAAGGGATTCTGCTGTGTTCTTTCCTGAACGCAACTAGAGTAAAATAATTCTGAGGAGTATCAGCAAAAATACATAAGTTTAAAATATTCTGGTACATCCACGTTTCTCCATCCTCTATTAATTGCAATACTGCTGTAAGTAGTCTAAGTACTTTAATATTATCCATTTTAAAAACAATAAAAATGTTTTTTTTCTAAATTGGTAACATTTTTATTATATTTTCTGACTAATTTTCTATCAAAAATGACTAATGAGAGTTTTTCAAAAATGAGTATTTCTCAAGTCATTGCCATTTAAACAATTGAAAATGTGCAAACTCTAGCTCGTGGAAAATTACTGATAATAATGTAAAAAGATCATACCTACTATTAATTTTTTTATAACATCCTCAAATGTTTTGAAACAATCCTAGAGAAGTCGATTGGAACAATTTTGGTTCTTTAATAGTTTTTTTTATTTGTTAAGAACGTGTACTTTTCAATTCCTCCGCGATATTTCCCAATTATGTATAGGTATCCTTCCCGCACTCATAGATACTACTGGGTATGTGAAAACGGTTTATGTTTTGAAGATCAGTCCGCTTGATCTGACCAGAAAAACTTCAAGGTGAAAATGAACAGAGCATAGCTATAGATTCTTTAACAAAGGGTGCTAAAGAAAACCAATATCTAAAGTTTCTTAAGATATTAAAAAAACCTTATTGTCACTTCGATCAAAGCTCGGTTTTGCAAGAATTTTTTTTTAATCCTGTAATGTTACTTCAAAATATTAAAACTACCATAACCCCCAGAATGATAGTTGCTTCAAGTACCATGTTATCTGTAACTTATTCTATGGGCAACGTCGCGAATAATGCGATGTTGCCAGTGCTAGTATTTTTGACGTACCTATACTTAAACTTAATATTTTATCAATACAATTATTTGAAAAATAATGTTGATAAAAAAAATTTTTTTTTATTGAATAGAGGCATATGAAATTATAATCGTAAGCTTATTTTACATTTTCTAAGAATTCGATGCGGTGTTTTGTCGGAGTTTTATTTAAGTGTGTTTATTTCTCTCTTGTGTGACAAATGTCGCTTTCCGGACTTATAATGTAATATATTATTTTAGTCGAACCAATGTTTTCAATTTCATTGAAGCTTAAGGCTTTGATGTGGCAGAGAGTGTGTATCTATCCCCGTAGAATACGGATACTTTTGTGTGGGTAGCCTATTAGGATCTTAATAAGTTGACGTCCTTCAAAGCCACCACAACCTTACGTACGAGTAGTATCTAAAGCGAAAGCTAATAAATAAGGATCTGGACACACATCTACTAAGGTGATGGTTAAATTACTGTGATCAAGTTGGCTTTTCGCTCTTATTGCCTGCCCGTCAATCCATCCATCATATCTCTTAATCGTTTTTTGATACAAACAGTTATAAATTGCATATAAATTCTTAGCGATTATTGTTATTATTGGCTTTTATTAGGTGCAACCAAGAGTTTTGTGTTCATAAGTCAACATTTATTACTAAATTGATTTGTTCACTCATTAACTGGTACGTCAACACTATTTAGTTAGAGTGAAAGTAGGTATGCGTTGTTTAAAAGGTTTAACAATAATCGAGGTAAAACATTCAAGTGTTTTCGATTCTTATCAAAGGCATAAAATTAATCTTAGCAAATTTTTCACTGGCTTATGTGATGAAATTAAAAACATTTAATACCTACTGAATTTTCCAATGTTATTAAGAAAAGGGCTGGGAAACAACAGTTCTATAACAAGAGATCACCCAGATTAATATACACACAATAATATACCATGGTAAATTAAGGTAACTTGGTATAATGGACCAATGAATACTATTTGGAAGAACCAAAAAATGCCATTGGTGAAGGAATCCAAATAGAAAACTTTGATCTAATTCCTGAACCAATAATTATTATGGAGGATAATTTTTCAAATACGGTCTTCTTTGAGATCCTACCTCTTTAAATTCAGTAAGTTTTGCCTCTTATTGCCTCTCATTGTTCTCCTTCAATATTACCTACACATTGCTAATATTTTTTCGAGGGGCCAAAGTCCATCCACTTTTTTTTATTCAGTTTCACTCAATCCTCGCTGTGCTCTAACTTGAATTTATATGCAACTAATTATTTCTAATTTTATTTATTATAGTCAACATAACATCAGCGTTAGGGTTTGACAAGCCTAAACTTACATCTACATCCCTGCCTAATCCAACTGAGGGATTTTCATTATTATCAACATCTGTAGGCAATCCTAGGTTTACATTATTTGGTAGAGGAACTTGTGACATGTCCCTATCTGTATCAAAAGGATAACTATCTTTACTAGTTTCTAGTGGAGTATTTGAACCAATGTCTCGAATTTGATCAATGTGTCGTTTCCAGATTCTCCCATCATCTAATTTCACTTGGTAATGCAAGGTACCAAGTTTGTCTTCTACATGACCAAATAACCATTTATCAGAGTGTATGTATTCACGCACAGCAACTCTATTTCCCACGTTAAAAGATCTACATTTAAATTCAATATTTTCCGGTTTGTAACTATCCTTAATCACCGGTCTTATCAGATCAATTCTGGATTTAATTTCGCGACCAAACATTAAGTATGACGGAGATGTCTTAGTAATGCTATGTGGCATTTTTCGATACTGTAAAAGTATTTTACATAAATCTTTCTGTCTATCTTTTGGATCGGGGTCTAAAGCACGAATTGCTTGTTTTATAGTTTGAACATACCGCTCGGCCAGCCCATTCGTAGCGGGGTGGTAAGGTGCGCTTAAAATATGTTTAACACCGTTTTGTTTTAAAAATAATTCGAATTCGTCAGAAACAAATTGACGTCCGTTATCACTAACTAGGTATGACGGGATCCAAAATCTTGAAAATATTTCACGGCAAATTTTAACTGTCGTTTTAGTAGTCATATCATTAGTTATATGAATTTCCGGCCAGCGTGAATACGCGTCTACAAGAATAAAATAGTAACATCCATAAAACGGTCCCGCATAATCTACATGAACTCTCTGGAATGGTTCATCTACCTTCTCCCACGAATGGATAGGTACTGCTTTAGGATTATTCATTATCTTTTTACAATTAAAACAATCCCTGCTGATCGTTTCTATGTCCTTATCTATTGTATCCCACCAACAATAACTACGCGCTAATCCCTTCATTTTAAAAACACCAAAATGCGCAGAATGTAGTTCATTTAAAATTTTGAATTGTCACGTTTTGGGAATAATTACCCGAATTCCTCGAATTATACATCCTTGTTGTAAAGAGAACTCCGTTTGATCAATATTAAAGCGTAAATTTGGTGGAACTATTCTACCCGTTTTTAATGCGTCCAACAATGGAATCAATTTTGGATCAGCAGAAGTGTCTCTACTAAGTTCTGAAACTGTTATCGGTAAGGTTTCGATTTGGTTAATTTCGAACACATCAGGTTCATCGTATTGAGTGAAACATTCAGATTTTAATAGTAACCTTGAAACAAAATCTGCATTAGCATGTAATGTACTGTTTTTGTATTTAATGTCAAAGTTAAATGCCTGTAAAAATATTGCGTAGTGCTGCATTCGAGTTGCAGACAAAACTGGTAAACTTTTATTAGGGTTAAAAATTTGTACAAGCGGTTTATGATCTACATAAAGCACGAAACGTCGACCATATAAATACTGGTAGAATTTTCGAATGCCAAATATAATTCCGTATGCCTCCTTATCAATTTGTGGAAATTTTTGTTGAGTACTTGATAAGGTTTGGGATGCAAACTGAATCGGTCTTTCCGTACCATCTGGATATAAATGAGAAATTACCGCTCCCACCCCATATGGCGAAGCAGCAGTAGCAAGTATTAGTGGTAATTTCGGATCAAAGTGCGCAAGAAAATCCGAAGAGTTTAATCGATTTTTAACTGTGTCAAAAGACTTTTGACAATCTATATTCCAACAGAATTCTGAATCATTATGTAAAAGTAAATTTAATGGATATAAAACTACTTAAATTTGGAAAGAATCTACCATAGTAGTTAACTAGTCCTATAAATGAACGTAACTGTGATTTGTCTTGAGGTTGTGGTGCATTTTGAATAGCATCCACTTTATTCCTCATTTTATGTATACCTGACTTGTCAATAATGTAACCACAGTATTCTATTTTCTCTACTAGAAATTCGGATTTTTCCAAGTTTATTCTTATATTGTGTTTAGCTAACCGTTCTAACACTTGTTCTATTCTTGTAATGTGAATTTCGTCTGTTTCCCCTGTAATTTTAATGTCATCTAGAAAGACAGTAACCCCTGGTATCCCTTGTAAAACTTTCTCCATCTCACGCTGCCAAATGGCAGGTGCAGATGCTACTCCATACATCAAGCGGTTACATCGATATAAACCTTTATGAGTATTTAGAGTCAACAAATGACGTGCTTCTGATTGGACTTCCAATTGTAGATAAGCCTGGCTGAGGTCAATTTTAGAAAAACGCTGTCCCCCAGCCATTGATGCAAATAGTTCATCTATTGTAGGTAATGGATGATCATCGATTTCTAGGTTAGGGTTCAATGTAATTTTAAAATCCCCACATAAACGTATTTTTTTTCCTTTGCATACTGGTACTATAGGTGTAGCCCAATCAGAATAGTCTACCTTAGTTAAAATACCTTCCGAAAGAAGTTTGTCTATTTCCTGTTCAACCCTAGACAAAATTGCAAATGGCACTGTACGGGCTTTCATAAAAACAGGTTTGGTATTTTTTTTTAAGTGTAGAGAAGCTTTAACCCCTTCAATTTTGCCCACTCCAGGTAAAAATACACTGGGAAATTTACTTTTCAAGTTGTTAATTACATCATTACCAAGTACATTATTTATTTGTTCATCCCACAGATTTAATTTGATTTGTCTAATCCATTCACGCCCAAGCAGAGGTTCTCTATCTATTGTAACTATATATAGATTTAAATCATGAGTATTTGTATTGTAAGTAACTGTGCATGGTACATATCCTAATACGTCTAAAGAATTTTTACAATATGTAATAAGTTTTAAGTTTGTTTGCATGATGGGAATATCTGGAAATACTTCTAGAAACTGTTTCTTACTCATAATACTTACAGAAGCTCCACTGTCCACTTCAAATTTAATATCCTTATTGTTTACTGTAACTGTAGTTAAAAATTTTTCTCGAAATTCAGAATGTTCAGTCTCTAAAGCCACAATTTCCTCAACCTCTTCCACCTGGTTTGTATTGTACCTTACATATTGTGCCTGTTTATTCCCTCTAGCCTTTGTACATACTTTCTGCAAATGACCTTTAATGTTACAGAAATTACAAACAACATTTATTTTGTCACAATTATTAGCAAAATGATCAGGATTACCACAACGATAACATTGATTTGTAGATGTGCTTTGAATATTATTTTTAGAACTTGTATTATTTTTATCAAGATTGTTATGATTACTTGTAGTATAACGTTTAATATTGAATTACTTTTTCTTACTATCTAAGCTATTTATATTACCTTCATGATGTAACTGAGCTACATCTTTAGAAGAAAGCTCCATACTTACAGCAATTTCTAAAGCCCTATCTAATGTGAGATCTCTTGTTTCTAATAACCTATGTAAAATTTTCTCATTTCGTAAACCAAACACAAACTGGTTTCTTAATGCAGTTTTTAAATATGCACCAAAATTGCAATTGATTGCAAGTTTTTGTAATGCAGTTAAGTATTCTTGTACACTTTCACCTTCAAATTGTTTCCTTTTATTGAACCTAAAGTTTTCAGCTATCTCTAATGGTGCTGGATCGTAGTATTGTTGCATGAGTTGAACTAAATAATCGTAATCCTTATTCCGTGGGTCTTCTGGCGCTAATTTGTCACAGAGGGTATCGAAGGCCTCTGCCCCCATATAATGTAATAGATATCCTACTTTCCTATTATCTGGTACACTGAAAATTGTAAATGCACCTTCTAGTCTTTTTACCCATCTTGACCACTGGTATTTTGTATTTTCGAAATGTTCGATGGTAAAAACTGTCTGAACTATTGTATTAGTCTCACCACCGGTAACTGCGGGTGTTGTAGCCATTATTATTATTATCTGTAATTATTGTAGTTTACTTAGCTCTCGTGAATTCGTACTATCCTCGTCGCCAAGTGTTAGTTTGGTAGTAAATAACACACACATGAACAGAATACTTTATTGTAACTTGAGTTTGAGAACAGAACTTAACATTGCCTTCTTAACCTATTGCAACTGGCAATCGTGACAACGTGTTCGTGGAGGGAGAGTTATTGTTCGCGCCACCGTCAACTGTCTACCACGCACTGTTCTTGTGCCACTCGAGAAGTACTCTGCACCACAGAAATGCACCGTCACAACACATTTCATAAATCAGATCAAATAAGAAAAGCTGAAATTAAGACATTGGAAATATAGAACTTGTACAGAAATTGAGGACAACTTAATCAGTCAAGAAATTATAAAATATTGAAAATTATATTTTAACGAACGTTTTCTCAAATGTAGATTCGGATTTGATAAATATTTTATTAGGAGCTGCTTTATTGAAAAAAATCAGATATTATTAATTCAAAATATAATGCACGGTAAGGTCTAGTTTTGCATTCTTTCCAAGTTTAAAAGAATAATATTAGGAAACACTTTCTTATTCAAAATTAACGTGCTGTGCTCTTGCATTAAATGATAACAATGGTATGAAAATATAATGAAATCTGATCATATTTGACATACCTTTCAGAAATATAAGCAAGCTGTTAATTGTTAATGAAAATTTTTTGACAGTTCCAAGAACCAATCAAATTTCCTCATTTTTTATCATATGAACAATTTCACCCAGTTATGTCAACATTACACTGATCACAGACCATGGGCTATTTTCACGTTGCTATGGACACATATTGATTTATTTTGATTTTGATGTTTCAAATATTTAATATTTCGAAATGTCACCTTTAAATAAATTGTTTTAGCTCTGTATTTTTTCTATAATTAGCAAAAAAATTTCTATCCGACTAAACCTCGGACGTTGATAAATGCTCAAAAATTTTATGACAACTTCCTCAAGCTTGTTGCTTGTAGGCTTGTTTCCAAGCAACAAGCTTTCGAAATCTGTCATAAAATTTTTTCGAACAATTATCAATATCCTTGGGATATTACCACTGAGAAATGGTGACACTAAAATGTGCTTTATTGTTGAATGCGATTGACATCGTTGTGTTAATTTACAATATCAAATGCAAAGTATTCTTACAATTTTAGATCTCGCCTTGAAAGACCTGTAGGTATAAGAAAAGAACTATAGATTCAGTGCTGTATCTCCTGTAAGGATGAGCGTTTTATGTCAATGCTGTTAATGAGATCCCAACACTTTAAACACCATTACCAGACTTAGTATACAGAGTATAGGAGTGTACGAACCAAGAACCAAACACTCTGAAAGCTTGAGGAAAACCCCAAATATATTTCAAGTGTAAATTCTCGCCCAGTTCAATATTGACAAAATATATAGAAGGTAAAGAATTATCATCATGTCGGGTAGTCAAGCAACCATTAAAGCACTAAGTTCTTGGGTAATCGGTTCTCAAATGCTATGTGAATGCCTAGGATAACTCAGTGAACTAGTTTGGAAAGCAATAAAAAAGACATCAGGAGAGGCTAGAAACTTTTGGTGCAATGTTACCGTTGCTACTGTAGAAATTCTCGAATAACTTTAAAACTAACTATTCTCGAATACGTTCATTCAAATAAATAAAGGAAGTAATATAGGGATAATTTAAATTAAGGAATTCACCAGTCGGGGAGATATGAAAATGTTCAACACAACCGATATAGGTATATATAGAGTTGGCCCTGGCTTCTCAGGCCTTTTCCCAATATACAACCGATGTACTTGTCGGGAAGCTAAATTTATAAAACTGAAAATGAAAGAAGAGTCTGGAGAGGACTTCATGTTACTCTACATTTATATAGAAATATTGGATGAAAGCTGTGGTTCTTATTTAGATAAAACGGGTAGTATGGCCTGTTTGAATTTTGCGTTGGGCTAATGCATTGTTGGAGTCTAGGGTTCTATTGGATGACGAATGTTTGAGAAGTCCATTTTATAAATGACAGTCGGTTTAACCTATACACGTTTGTTGGGGACTTTATCTTCTACTGACCTGACTAACCGGAAGATCTTTATATATGTGGTAAAGATAATATATGCGCGTTAGAGGACTCTACTGCTGTGTCGGTGACTCTTTCAGTCAATGCAACAATTATTCGATTTGCTGGAAGTTGGATGAGTGTAGAAAGGTGAATGGAGAAAGGAAAAATATGCTTGAATTTTTAGTCGGCAGACGAATAATCTTTTTTGCTTTCCAAAACTAATATTACCTAATGTATCACTTTACTCAGAAATTATGATAGTAAAAATATTAAAATTGTAATTTTAAACAAAATTGGCTGTTACAGAAATTTATAATCTAAACATTAATTTTAGTTGCAAATACTTCATCACAGTAAGTGCTCAAAGTGCTGATGTCATTCGTTTGTTGACAATGATACAATCTCTCGTAGAAGCTACGAATGGAATCGTTGACCATTTGTGGAGTAATTGTCGAGACGTATGCGATCCTCTGAGACGCGCTCTTACAGGGAGCCCCAGATAAAAAACCAATTGGTGTCAAGTAGGGGGATCTTGCCGGCCATTCAATTGTTCCTTTTCGACCAATCCATCTCTGAGAGAAAATTGTATTCAAATATTGCCTAGCATCTTTTTGATAATGTGGATCTGCCCATCTTGTTGAAAGTATACGTTCATATCAGGAAATAATCGATCTATTTCAGGTATAATTTCATTTTGAAGTGAATTAAAATATTTTTTACACCGGAAAGCGGACCTTCAATGAAAAAGGACCGATCAAATGGTTTTCACCAAACCCACCACACATTAACTTTTTGTGGACGCTGTGTACAAACCTCCTCCAACCAGTGCGTATTACAATTTGACCAGTACTGACAATTATGTCCATTAACAAAATCATTCAAGCAGAATGTAGCTTGATCACTGAATACCAAAAAATCTAAGAAATTGTTTTATATCCTAATTTTCTGTTTCACAAAATTGTAATCGTCTATCATAGTCATCCTCATCTGATCTTGGAGATTTTGAACTTTATAAGGATAAAAGTTATTTTTATGCAGAATAGTTCATAAGGACTGTCTACAAATACCATGATTTCTTGCCAATAAACTTGTAGATGTTCTTGAACATCTAAAAGTTTATCTTCATAGGTTGCACTTTTCGGTCTACCAGACATTGGAATATCCCTTACACTACAAGTTCAATTAAAATTGTTTATTAATCTCGTCCTTGTAGATCTACTTTTAGTAGGTCATTCAGGATTAAAATCGTTAAAAAGATGAGCTGCTTCGTCTTGGGAACATTTGGGATCACCATATTCAACTAACTTTAAGATTTCGATTCGTTGTTTTTTCGATAAATGTGCCATTATTCTTAATTTACTTTTGGTAGTAATTTGAAATTAGTATCAGTTTTGACAATTTGTACAAGAATAATGATGTGGTTGACGTTTTCAATTCCTACAATTTTTTCTTGTATAATTTTAAAATCCTACATGGTTATATCATTAGTACAATACAATTTAATTTAATTTTGAAAAATAAAACGTGATATTTTATGAGACATTTTCTATTAAAGTGATAGCTATTATTTTTGGAAAAAGAAAAAATCTGCTTCTTTGTGAAACGTCACTCGACCTAGGTTGCCATTTCAAAAAATTCAAGATGTTAAGTCTGGCGTCAAAAAATTGACTTGATTTAAAATATGCACAATTACATCTCATTTATCGTCCTGGAATTTTATAACTCTCCCTTCATTCGTTTCCAAGATAAAGCTCTGAAGCGGAAGTTTTTAGCAACGGTGTATACCTAATACAAGGAATGGAATGGAATGGAATAGGGTAATAAAGTTCACGTATATTGGTATTGGACATTTATAGAGCATACCAACGTAACAGTTCGGATGTACACTGCGATTTCTCATAACATGCAAAAATCAGTTAACGTTCCAGAGTAATTCATTAAATAAGAAATATATTCAACAATCAATACCAAAAAATAATAAGCGATTCGTTACTCAACTTTCTCCCCCTAATTCTGAACAGTTGAACTCTATCCAATTTCCATTTAATTGGCCAAAAATTCCCCGAGGTAAAGTTTATAGAATTATAACGCATTATTGGATATAGTCGGTCGTTCTAACTAAGTAAGCAATGAATGCATTATGAACGCGTTATCGTCCCGCTCATAACAGTGGCGGAGACTTTACAGGCAAGAAGGAATTATGCCAGAATCGTATTTCTAATAATGGCAGCTTCTGCTTAACGAATAGTTCGACATAACAAATCTTTCACCGGTAAGTGAACGACAAAATATAGATTTTATTTAGCTGTTTGGTTACCAACCAACCAAGGTATAGCTGCTACATTTCTTAAGAACAGTTTGAGATCACTTTGTTAACACACACAACGTTTAATTTGTTGAAGTTATTATAACCAAAAAAATTATATTATACTCAAGGACCTTTATGAGCTATTTTTATTGTTGACAATAAATAACGAATCTTCGAAGAGGTATTAGGAGAACACTGACTATATAGGTTTCTATATTACAGGATAGATTCAGTATACACAGGGAGAAAATGTATTCAAAATAATAACTTCCAGAAATATGGTAAATTACATATTTTCAGCGGTACCAAACGGAATAAATATATATAGTATGCAAGTGTAACAAAGGGATGTATTATTATGCACCATGCAAAATTTGCCGGTATTACGTATATAAGCAATGGTTCAATAAACTAGGTGTAAGCAAGCTAGCCTAGTTATTCAAGAAAATCTCGGACGGAAGGGCACTACTAGTATACTTATATAAAGAAAAATTAGAAATTTTTTCACAACTCAACGGTCTAATCGCAATCGAGCTCTAAAATGATCGGTTTTTGAATGTATATTTTAATTCCTACCAACAATTTTTTTGTATTATCGGTAGTAAGGGAATTTATACGTGAAATTAATTTACTTACAACGAAAAAATCTAATACACTGGACGCCTTTCGTTTTAATTAAAATAGTTTATTTCTTTTTATTTGCAATAACCGCTTCTAACTCTAGGGTAATTAGCGGCGGAATTTACAAATTATAAAAATTATTTCAATAAAAAGTTTGTTACAGTTTGTGACAAATGTTTGTAAGTTTAAAAAAGGATATAATTTTTAAGGGTTGCAATTTTTTCCAATGATGTCTTGAAGGGTTTTTCCCATTTTGAAGGTTCTTCTTTCAGTTGCATGTTGGACACTCTAGTAAAATATGAGACACAGTTATAGTTTTATCACATAGGGCACAGAGTGGAATAGTCTCCCGAGTTAAGTAATACTATGAAACTAAAACGGTACCATCAGAGATTTCAGTCGTAAATGAAGTAACGAGTTACATATACAGCTTATTAATAATCAAAATACTAACGGATAAAAATATAACAAAATCCAAAACGGTTAAGAAAAATAACTCTTCACAAGATGTATGTAATACTTTTTAATTTTGGTTTTTGGTAAACAATAGCTAATTATTATTAGAACTTTTCTATTTTTAGGGTCGGTACTAATCTCCTAAGAAATGGCTTTTGATTAGTTCAAGTATTCAACGTAGTCGATATTTTGACTTAGCTCTTGCTACATATTTTATTCCACACAGGTTTGTTGGGAAATGCTGTTAGATCAATTTGACAAATATCAACAGTAAATATCGTGTTGAATCAATGAAAATGGTTTTAAAAATATGCTAGCTGATTTAGTATGAATATTCTTCTTTAGAGTTAATGAAATAGTATAGGAAGCCATTGAAATTTTTACTAGAAGGAGAATAAGAAGTACCAGTTACATTATCAATCAACCAAACAAAATACAAAATAAATAAATTAAATGCTCACATATAGTGACTCCTGAAAAGGGAAAAGTGAATTTCAGGACCTATATTCACACTTTTTTGTAATTTTTTTTTTGGAAATTAAACCACAATCTTTTTTTTATTTTTATTTAAACTTTTGGGTAGATTTTTATAGTCATACAATCAATGTCTTGCTTTTAACTTATGTACAATACAATCCAACTTATTACTACACTACTACCCAGTTATTATACTGTATTGTCTACAATATATGAGCTATAAACATGATTGTATAGGGTAAACTCCCTCTCACAGTGTAGCTCTCCTTTGTTTTTGCACTTATATTCAACCACTTCTATTATATTTGCCTTGATTGAGGTAGATGTTAAGTCAACATATTTTTGTGTGTGCATTTAACATTTGTCTGCGTCGTGAAGCTCTAGGTATTCAAAATTTAATAAAAGTAATACAAATTGTAACTCAAATTATAATACACGTCCTTCCGCTAGGAAATTTAATAGGTTTTAAGGACTTTTTAGTGACACGGACATTTACAAATTTTTCTACGGCTCCACTGATTCCTGAAATCAATAAACGTGGGAGTTCGGAAAACCCTTGAAATCGTACTCACCCTAACAAGATTTAATCAAATGAAACAGATTTACTACAACTAGTGAATAAATTGGGGGTAAAGCTATACACAGAGTTTCCCTTCAAACTAATATAGTTTTTGTCGGTTGTAACTTCTATAAAATTTCATGGTCACTAATAATATTTACAGTCCGACAAAAAATAAATTTGTTTCAGTTGATTACACTTGAATAATAATAAAATAATCTGATACTCAACAACAAAAAATAATTAAAAATCAGCTCTAAACCAACTGCTACATAATATGTCCAAAGTTTATTTGGTTTTGGGTAGATGGAGTACAATTAGTCAAATCTAGCTAGCGACTCCAAATGCGCGAATGACGGAGCAAGACGGCAAACGAAAAATAAAGAGAGCGATATTGTGCGTGTCGACTGGCCCGTAGAATACCCTGGCCTACATCATCGTCACGAGAAGGCATCCGTGTATTTGCTCGTGCTCTCAAATAATTAAAAATACCTACTGAAATTTTCTTTTTGAAAAATTACTTCAATTTTTTGGCTTCACTTGCTTTCACTAATAAAAATATTGTCGGTTGCTGAAAATTAGCTTACATGGAATGATGTAAAAATTGGGTTTCTTCCAGTTATATAGAGCGACTTTAAGCTCGAATTTCGCTCCACTACAAAGAACATTAGACAAGGTATAATTCGAAGATGCGGACCGTAATAGTATATATTGTATCACAAGTGCAGAAAATAAGCTTTAGTAGCCCAAGACTATTAGATGCAAGAGCGAGCATAGCGAAGCGAGGGCAGCTGATAGTTAAGGGCTGCTAATGCGTTTCTTGGATGTGTGACACACAACTGTGTTTTGCCTACCGAATAAACCAAAAAAATAGGAAACTATAACAAAAAACTTTGACATACCTACACAATTAATCAATTGAAAAATTAAAATGCCTCATGAAACAAGGTAAATAAAAGATAAAAGAGATGAAATAGAAATGGACGAAGCTGGACCAAGTGGCGAAGGTAGTAAGCAATAATATGTGACACAAAGTCAGGAAATTACTTAAAATAGTAAGGTTGGGAAAAATTCCTCGAAACGATGACTAACATGACCCTTTCCTCTCATAAATAATAGATCACCAGAAATACATGCCGAACTCTCTACAATGACATGCCGCTGGTGAAAACTGTCTTATTGATTTGATTCGGATGCTTATGAGTTATGACGCAACGAGAAAGATTCGTGACTGTTACTATATGTGGGTTAGGTTATGTTAATAATAATGAAGTTAGTCACAACACGTCAAAATTTAAATTCGCAATGCTGCCAAGCAAATATTTCTATTAACTCTGAATAGTTACATGTTAGCGGATATTTGTTGATAGAGTATTTAATAGCTACACCTACTCACGCTTTGACTATAGATAAGGCTAAAGTGTTTATTAGTTTTCTGAGTTTAAGTGAGTATCGGCAATCCCTCATTTCAAATTTGATAAGGAAGTTTGAAGCTTGGCACCTACTTTTCAGTTTTTTCCAAACTAAGAGTCGATGCGCCATTTAAAAATATAAATTTCAAGTATTCAACCATACTAGCGCTGATTCGACTTCTAATATCCACTTCTGATATCGGACTTTTGTACTGTAATATTATCAGATTGGTAAAAGCTGACAAACATTGCATAGACGTTAAATGGACTGTAATAACATTTATAAATTATCAAATGAAATCAAGATTTGCATCAGATGAATTTGAATATTTCTATAATTTACACTACCTATACTGACGATGCAAAGCATGTAGTTCGTGAGGTCGATCTAGTGATAGACGCTAAATTTTGGTTGTGGAATTTGTTATTGATTGGTTTCGTTTGATTAAATTTGTCAATATTTATTAGTTTTATTGTTTTTTTCAACAGTATAAAAAGAGATGAAAAAAAGACCAGCTTAAAAAGTCTTGAAGTATTAAGTTGCATTACAGAACATTGATTTGGTGATTCATATTTCCAATAGTTTGTATAACAAGCTACGTTTTATGAAACTTGTCAGTATTCATAATTGTGCTTAGTTGGATAAACTTGTTGCGTGCCAACAAGTAGAAAAATATTTACGTGAATACCTACATATGTTTTTTGTCTAATTGATTGTAATTTGAATTTATCAATACGCCTTGGACTTTCAAGCATTTAATTGTTCTGCTAATATGGTTGTATTGTTAGAGCTACACGATAAAATGTATAGTACCTAGTTTAAAAATGAAAATAATTTTCTTCACTATTTTATATTAACATTTCTAATTTTCATGAATTAAGTTTCTTTCTTCAATTTAATTAAACAAATATCGTCTCCTACAGCTTGAATTTTGCACCGTAATATCAGATTGGTAAAAGCATCAAATGGTTTTTGAATAGACTGTTATATTCATAATAAAGTTTATAAATTATCAAATGAAATCAAGATTTGCATCAGATGAATTTGAATATTTTTATAATTTACACTTGTGACGATGGAAAGCATGTAGTTCGTGATGCCGATCTAGTGATAGGTGCTATATTTTAGTTGTGGAATTTGTTATTGATTGGTTTCATTTGATCAAATTGGTCAATATTTATGAGTTTTATTGGTTTTTTCAACAGTACCTATACCGAAAAATGGGAAAGAGACCAGCTTGAAAACTCTTGAAGTATAAAGTTGCATTACAGTACATGGATTTTGTGATTCATATTTCAAATAGTTTGTATAACAAGCTACGTTTTATGAAACTTGTCAGTATTCCTAATTGTGCTTAGTTGGGTGAACTTGTTTCGAGCCAACAAGTAGAAAAACATTTACGTGAATACCTAGGTTAGGTTATGGTGAGTTGGTCTATAAGGCACTCCACTGCGACTCGCAAGAGTCTATTGTGGCTCACACCTATCCAGATTTCACCAAACAAATTCAGCTTCTTGACAAAGCCGATTAGTTTATTTGGTGAATGATATTTCAGGTCCGAGGGCGAGAGAGATACCCCGCCAAACATCAGATACCTGATTCGAGCCGCAGCGGGGCAGGCACAAATTATATGCTCTGCTGTTTCATCATTTTCCAGACAAAGACGGCAAGTCGGATCTTCCGACAGTACAAGTTTTAGCAAATGATGATTCAGAACACAGTGGCCTGTTGAAAGGCCTGTTAGACAACGAAGGTCATGCTTGCTATAGTCTAACATTTGTTTGGAGACATTCTTCGAAGGATGTATTAAAGCCTTTGAATGAACCAATCCTTGTAAAATATGCCAGAAGTCTAAAGCTCTTCTTGCCGTCCAGGTATTTAGTGTTTGTTTGGCAAAAGTTATTGCGATGTCAATTGTACGTTGATTTGGTGATTCATATTTCAAATAGTTTGTCAGTATATTCATAATTTTATTGTGCTTAGTTGGGTAAACTTGTTCCAACAAGTAGAAAAACATTTACGTGAATACTTACATAGTATATTTTTTGTCTAATTGATTGTAATTTTAATTTATCAATACGCCTTGGACTTTCAAGCATTTAATTGTTCTGTAAATATGGTTATAGTGTGAGTCACACGATAAAATGTACAGTAGGTACTTAGTTTAAACATAAAAATAATTTCCTCTACTATTTTATATTAACATTCCTTATTTTCTTGAATTGGGTTTCTTTCTTCAATTTAATTAAACAGATATCGTCTCCTACAACTTGAAGTCTCGTTCCTTGTTCAGGAACTTTCTCAAAAGATTAATTTTTTCAAATTAATGACCGTTAAACAAATAAACAACTTTCTGGGCTATATACGTCCACTAGCATTGATTTACACTTTCGTTTGCTATTTTTTTGATATTTGCATTGAGGTACTCAATTTGTTTTTTTTAAATTAAATTTTGATAAATTTGATTTCAGCTTTTGATATATTTTTTTAAATGTATGATTTCTTTGATGAGATATATTACAAATTTCCGAAAATTAACGAAAATTACAAACTTTTAACTCTACTCATATACTAACTGTGAATTTAATTCTAAAGGAAGTATCTAATTACATCATAATAATCATCCTCATCCAATTCTTGGATAGGGTCCGGTAAGGTTCGCGACCTTCGTAATTTAGCAACGATTTTTTTTATTAGAAAGCTCTATAGCTATAGAACATTTTAAAGGAAAAAAATTCTTGGATCATCCACTTTTGAAAGAGAAAATCGCAATTAAAATTACTAAAAATTCGCCATTTTCTTAAATTTTTTGACAATTATTAACAGTTATATCTAGATAGGTAGCAGATGGTCACAAATTTTAGAAAGAGCGGTGGATGGAGAATGTTGCCAGTTCTCACTTCCGTAACTCGTGACACAAGGTTTTAGATCTTTTCACTAAAAAATTGGTGGTAAATTTTGAATTTATAAAGAAAAATCCAAAAACAATATTTTTTCACCACGACCACTATTTGGACAGCTATTTTATTTAAAAAATAGTTAATTACTTCATATTCGACATGAATTTTTTCGAGAGGGGATAAGTATGTATGTAGGTATATATGTAGACATAAATATCAAATCGATTGATTTCCCATCCCCTTTTTGGAAAACTTCATATGGAATACAAATTATTTAATATTCTTCTGAGAAATATGATATTAGCAAAAATGTCTAGTAACTATCTACTTTATTTTTGCTCTTTACCTCAAAATCATTTCATTTATTCCAAAGTAATAACCTCTAAAGTTTAAAGGTATATTGTATATGTATATAATAGAGTTGCATTTGTTAGTATTGAAAAAATAACCTATATCATTTTGAACTTGGTGAAAAATACACCGAAAGAAAAATCTCAGTAATAATTATCGAATGTTTGTTAATGTCAAATTTGTTCATAATTACGTATTGATATTTATAATTGAAAAAGCTTATTTATTATAATCATTACTGATGATTTCTTTGATTAATAAATAATAGAAGATTTGTTTCTGCTATAATTGTTTATTTTGAATAAAATATTTTAATAATAAACAAATCATCTAACACGCCAACTTCGCGATGATAATTACTAAGTTTAATTAATAACTATAACTTAATTGATAATTATTATAAATGGTACAGTGTCTGTTAATAAATCTTTTTGTATCACTATAACATTCAATAAGTTCATTTGTTTGTTATAAACCTACGTTATACAAATGAGCAAAATATTGTTTAATAGTTAATCTTGTTTGTTATAAATCAACAAACTGTCATGCGCGTGATCTTACGTCTGCACATGTGATGTAGCTACCCTTATTTAGATTTGCACGTGTGCTGTGTATCGTCGTAAATAATAATCTTTCCCTCAGTTTCAGTGTGTGTTTTTGCCGGTAATTATATTATTTGGATATTAGCAATAGTGTGGGCAGCGTGGGGGTTGGTAAATAGTTTAGTGTTTACTGAGTATGTGCTTGAACTGGTGTATTTGGATATTACACCAAAATAATGGCGGACGGCGGTGTATGTGTCGACTTTAGTAGCACCCCCCATATATTACATCTATGAACCAAGAATAGGTTAGTAACCATAGTTCCTAGTAACTCTACTATTTTACCGTAATGTTATTACATCATTCCTTTGTGATTGACATTTATCGTTTAGTCAGGGTTCAAAATATAAATTTGATAAAATGTAAGTTCCCTTTTTGAATAAATCGCTTGATTAAAAGTTTTGTTGTTTCATTCACCAGCATCTAGGTATAAGTCATTTTGAAGAAAAGCACATTAATTTATCATTTATATATTAAAAAAACTGTAATGGTGTAGAAAACGAATAATAGGTATAGCTATAAACACTAAAAAAAAAAAAGAAATTTTCAAAAATGTCTCAACACTTATTTCATCAACAGCAATAAGTTGCTATCTCCAGTAAGATCTAAAAGTAATCAATTTATTAGCAGAAATTACCAAAGGCTGATATGGTTTCACTATAATATCTGCTAATATCATGATAACTTTTCGGGTCTTTTCGGGTCTAGTTGCCGAAATAAGTATTTTGACATCAATCTATAAATATTGGTAACAAAATGAAAAAAATATTTGTTTATTATCAATAAAGGGGCTTTGGTCATGTTGTCATTGTGAACAAATATGTGGGTATAATAATTCAATCTGGAATAACAGTGACAGAATATGTAATAACTATATACAATGACTTTGTAATAATAAATAACATACGGTGTGGTGGAAAAACATATATTCTTAGTGATTAATCATTATTTCATAAAAACAAAATATACATTTATTGTTAATTACTAATTATTATAAGAAAATATTCTAATGTAATAGTAAATAATTCTTTATTTATAGAGTGAAAACAAATAATTTGTTTTTTACATACAAACGTTTAATAAGCCATATTTCAATAACGGATTTGGTGATAGTTAATTAGTCTTAGTGATTGTAACCAAATTGTTCTTTCAGTGTACTCTGTGTTCCAGCAGTAAGTTTGTTTTAGTCTCTTTTATTTAATGTAAACTATAAAACAAATCAAAGATAAAGATTACATTTATTATTTCAACTTTCATGATTATAAATGCAAATAATTTTATATTTTTATACACTGTGAATCACGACTAACGGGACGGGCGAAACGGTGAAAATTTTGAAATTTTCGTCACTTCAGTAGTTTGTACATTCATATAGGCTACATTTTAAAATTATTTTGAAATATACAGGATGTTCCAATAAAGTGTGGCGTATCAAAGTTATATTCTTTCTTATGGAACACCCTATATTTTATTGCATTTTCTAATTCCCACCAAAAAATAAAATACTGTTTTATAATGGTTCCCTAAACCTAAATACAGAGGGTTCCAAGTTATGCTGACTTTTTTAAAAATGTGAACATTTCGAAAAAAATTAATAACTCATTGATATAATCAATTCTAGCAAATTTTCTCTCACAGTTCAATAGTCGGACATTCGTTGAATGTATTCTACGATTGAGTACTAAACATTTCTTTACAGGGTGTTCAGAATTTTCTGTTAAATTATTAGTTCATTCAATGTATAATATCGGGCTTATTTTAAATGGAACACCCTGTATTTTAATAATTGACCATATTTAAAAAAATGTCCCCTTTCGAATGGTATGAGGGTGTCCTATACCTAAGTATTATACTTTTCGTGCAATTTACAATTTTCTTAAATCGTATGGTAAATCGATTTTAAAACAAAAAATTCTTACATAATCTAGTCGGTACCTAACTTAATGTCATTTTATGACATTTCTCAGTTAATTCTTCAAACGATATTGTGTTAGTTTCAAATTTCATTGCTACCAAAAATGAAGCAGTATCCTTCAAACGAAAGAGTCGACATGATACTTTGCATTGGGGAATGTTCAGAAAATTGTCTCCTAGCATCTAGAGTTTATGCTCAAAAGTACCCTAATAGAATTCACCCAAAAAAGGAAGTTTTCGAAAGACTGCTTAATAGATTTGAAATTAGCCAATTCCTTTGTAATTTCCTAATACACTCACGTTTACTTTCGTCCAAACGCGTAGCAGGCATTTTGTCGAAAAATATCACGATAAATGTAAATTAATTTAACCTGTTTGAAGTAATGACAATGACGACGAACTTCAATGGTGCAGACAGAATGATTTCCGCATAAAGTGACGTTTCGTTTTTTAAGTACAATCGTTGTCCCAACACTAGACAGAGTGACAAAGTGATAAAGACGGAATGGCGTAGCTTAATTCAGGCATATCAGATATTATGTACCTTTCCAATTGCTTTAATTGGACATACTAGAGGTCAGTGATATCCACATCAAATTAGAGTGTCTTTGATACATTCAGGGAAATATGACGTAACAAGAAGCATTCGTGATTTTTACTAATTTATGATTTTAGTGTGAAATTTTATAACCTATAAGTGTCAAGTGAAAAAAATTATAATCAAAAATATCTCCAAAAATTGGCAAAATTTAAGTATTTTCTTCCGGTTTGTTTTTGTGGAAGAGACTTATATTTAATTTAAGATAACAACCTTTACAGTTTAAAGTGAAAATATTAATCGTAAAATAGTATTGAAAAAGTACTGTTTTTTGAAATAAATTCGGGATTTTTAAAGTAGGTAATTACTGAGTGATCCAGCGAAATTTTTGTTCTAGTCTGCTTTATTTAAGGTAAGCTAACAAACAAATTTAAAATTAACATGAAATTACGAGGGTCACAAAGTCTACCAGAACTCTTGGGGACTCTGAATTGTTTACGGATAAAACTTATTTTCATATGCATAATAGTTTGTATAAATGTATAGACTCTTCACAAATACCATTCTTTCTTGCTAATACTCTTGTAGATGTTTTAGTGTTTTATCTTCATTAGCTGGACTTTTCGGTCTACCAGACTTTGAAATATCCTTTACACTACCAGTTTCATTCAATTTGTGTAGATCTACTTATAGGAGGGCATTCAGTATTTACATCGTTAACAAGATGAACTGCTTCGTCATGGGAACGTTTGTGATCACCATAATATCCACTAATATTAATATTTCGATTCCTTGTATTTTCGATAACTGTGTCGTTATTCTCAATTCACTGTTAAACTTCCTGCTAATTTAGAATGGGTGGTTGACGTTTTAATTGCATATATTATTTTTTGTTTAATTTTACAAACCTACAACGTTATTTAATCATACAACTTAATTTGGAAAAATAAAACTCATATTTTATGAGACATTTTGTATTGAAGTGCTACATTGCTATTATTTTAGGAAAAAGAAAAAATAAACTACTTTGTGATACGTCATTTCAAAAAATTTAGGACTAAATGCTGACGGCAAAAACATTTGACACTTGCTCTAAAATATGCAGAATAAAGTCTCAATCATTATCTTAGAATTTAATAACTTTCCCTTCATCCATTTCAAAGATAATTCCTTGATGCAAGAGTTCTCAGCAACGCTGTATATTCAATTCTAATGTTCATCCAACCAACCATTTGTATTGTAAATTTTGGAAAACCTGCTAAACAGAGAAACGTTAAGAAGAATCTTCATTTGACTATTAATAATAATTTAATAAATCAACCCCAACCCAAGAGAACGGAGAAAAAAAAAGGAATAAGTATAGGCATAGGGTAAATGTAAATCAGTTTTCTTGATGCTGGGCTTCTTTCATCGAATGGGAATTTTCAGCCGACAATTAATGCATATTATGGCTACTCACTTCTGTAAAAAGTACTTGCGGTTAGCGGTTCTTCCCAACCTTTCAGAGAGTTTAGCTCCTGTCCCGTACTCTCCTATCCCAGTCCCTTTTATTGCTTTAGAGCCATTTGTATACCGTTCAAAGGCATTCTTCCCAAGTCTGGTAGTGGAGTTGGGATACCATTCCTACCAGTCACTGAATTGGCAAATTATAAAAATGGGTTTATGACTATGTTCAATTCATACATTTTTCTTTCTTGTTTTCGATTAAACCGAACGAGTGTGATTATTGAATTATTTCAATATCTTTTTTAAATTTTGATAAGCGAAAAATGAAAATGTTAACTGCACGCAAATTTTTGACTTGATATAAAAATAAATACTTACCCTTGATAACAATGCGGAGAACGTAAAAGATATAATCGGACGGTTAACCGTAATGATCCGATAATTATATCATAAATGATCAGTTTTCATGTCTGGAAAATCAAGCGACTTGTTAGTTTCTCATATTTCTAATGGTATCTCAATTATAGTTACATTTGAGTACACGTTTTATTGTCACTGAAGGGATCATTATTGTATTGGTTAGATATTTATTTTGCGGTGAAGGTGAAAGATTCTAACAACTTAATTATACCAATAGAACTAATGGTTTGTTTACAATTTTTTGAGTTACTTTGGACAGTAAACGTAAATGTGTATCTATTACAATATTAAAACATATTGTATATTTCATCAGAAATCTACAATGAATATAATGGTTTACCAGATATTACAATAACAATTGTTAAGAAATATATTCAAAGAATCGGAAAATTGATTTTTTTTAATGGCAAATTAAATAAAAATCAATTAACTAGAAGTAGCTTTTATAAATAGAATAAACCATTTTCTCCACGACTATATAATAATGATGCACAAATTATTTTTACATAAGGATATAAATTATACTTCTATTGTACGTCGTCTTAGATCACCCTGTAGTGTACTTCTTATCACTGCTGTGCTCGCAAGTTTAAAGAGAATGAATAACCACCTAGTCCCGTCATTATACTTCTTGCGCTGTATCGTGAACGACAAGAAGTGAACCTTTAAATTCTAAATCAAATTTCGAAGTGGGCAAAATGGCAATGGCAAAATGGGGAATCATAAAAAGGACCAAAAAAAGAAAGCAGAAGCAGCGTCTAGAATTCGAAGCAAAATGAGACGGTTGGAACAGAAACTTAAAAAATTTGAATCAAGTAAGTAAAATTTTAACCGTATCAACCTTTAATTATTTTTAGTTGAAAGAGAACCACCAAAATCTCAACTTACAAGATGAATAAGATCAAAGGAAATAGCATTTTCCTCTACTTGTCGAAATCTATGATTCATGCAATCCTTTTAGTCGATACTAATATGCTTACATTTTTTTTCTCTCCAAGCGATAAGCCGGCGAAAGAGGCCAAAAACGTATTTAAATGGTTAGGAGTTTTGTATTGATAGATAACTGTGGAATATACAGTGTTTGCCTGCAGAAAGTATCATGGATACAAAATGAATTTACATCGGGTTTACACATCTGTGTTAAATATACAGAGATAACAGATTAATGTACTAAACTCATTAACTGACGAGCCTACACCTACGTAAAATAAACAGGGCCGCAAAAAGATACCTTTCAAATTAAACTCTTACACATCCTGTGAAATATACAGGGCCTAAAAAACAAAGCTAGAAATACTTTATACACTTCTGTGAAATGGACAGTGCCGTAGTAATGTTAATTTGGCTGTGGTTCAGGGTTAAAAAATATGAACTATAGAACAGTTTTTCTTCACAGGCTCAGATTCTGATTCATCCACGTCATCAACCACCAGTAATGTGTGCAGTGGATCGGAACATGGTTCTAGCAGCAGCAATGGCGAAGTGGACATAGATAACATGACACACATTCTTGGCGAGGATCCTTCTCGGGAGAAATATATGGCAGCCTATCAAGCAGATGGACTAGCTACTTGCGGCAAGGTATAAATAAGGAAATAAAATGAAAATTGTTTGATAGTCGACAGATTCCAAGCAGTTGCCTTCCCTTGGAAGCCCCCATAGTAAATAAGGAGGTTCAAGCAATGATCCCCTTAACAGCGAAAAAAGACGCATTTGTCATGGACTTACAGAACCAACTAGGTAAAGGTATCAGTACATTAGGTGCAGTGCTATCTAAAACTCTAGAAAACACGGAAGCAAACCCCAATACTCCACACCCAAACCTAGCAGACCTTGTTGAGGCGGGGAAGATGCTATGTTCTATTCCCCATGCTATGACCAATCTCAGGAAGTTGAAGCTGTATCCAAACTTCAATAGCAAAATTTTAAAAATATAGCATTTGATCAAAACAGAGATAACATGATATTTGGAGAGGACTTTGGTGAAAAATGCAAATTTGCAAAGAATCTGGAATTATCAGCTAGCTTCTAATCCCTCGAACTCAAAAAACTTCAAGGGCTAAACCTCCAAAAGCCGATGGAAACAAGAAAAAAGAGGGGGGAAATCCAACTACAATAGCAACAAAACGTTAGCATTCGTTCGATTCCCGATGGAAACTTTTTTAAACATAGTCGTGGAGAAAGTATAGTCTTTTACTTGTGTAGAATGGTTATTATTCACTTGGATAATTCCAAAACTCACTCGACGCGCTCGCTCGTTTTGGAAACTTATAATAGCCATCATTCTACACTATTCTATACTATTACTTTACATGTTTGCAATAAACTTTAAGTAGCAAGAAATTGATGATGGGGTGTTGAATTTAACAAAAATATGATTTCTAAATGTTATTAGTTAGTGGTGGACTACATAAGGGTTGACATAGGACCACAATTCTGTCGTCTTCTTTTTTAAATTTGTGATTAAGTAGGTACTTATAGGTTATGCTTATGTCCTTGATTTTATAGTGAATGCCTTAGGAGTTGTTTAAATTTTACTTCCGATTTATTTTTACGGCTATTTGATTATTTTATAAATTTCACTTTTACCATTATTAGTTTTCGTTAACGTATTTACAGTTATTTTTTATTTTTGTTAGTGTTAGATATTTACGGGTTCGATAGACAAATACACACTCATATGTAATTACTTACATCAAAATGATCTTCATAGTACTTAATAGTAACTAGTTGTAGTCTGTTTATATTTACTTCTAGCAGCTTCAAACCGTAATTTTCGTTCAACATTTACTGCAGGCAAACTTTTTACGAGGCGTTGTAACTGTTGTGTTCAAGCAGTATGATACAAAACAAGATTTATAAAATATTTACATTATTCCAACTTGAAAAATTGTGGAGAAAAACTAACTAATCTTAACTAAATAAATATTGACACAATTTTTTGATAATTGAAACGTTCAGCTCGAATAAACTGTTAACAAAACCAAAACACCATCCATGAGAAGTTATTGGCCAACAAATTTGGATTAGTTAACACCTAAGTACACTCCTGCTGATTTGAGACTATACAGTGCTATTCAAAAGTCCCCTCCCCCCTCGTATCTTTTGAACGGCTACACTTACATTAATAAAATTTGGAGTGTGAAAATAAAGTGTTGTAAACTTCTCTACGAATGGTAACAGGTGACGTAATAGTAATAGATGACGTCACAGTGCCACTCTGGCCAATAATTTTAAATAGGACCTTATGGCAAGTGATATCTCGCTTGAAAGGCATTGACATTGGCTACATAGCCATATTAATTTTGTTTGGGTTTAAACTAATTTTGACGGATAAATTAAATAAATATCCAAATTATTGGAATTATTTTTTTAAATTTAATTAATCAAATATCAACAATGGATTCTTATAGCAAGTGTTCGAAATGTGCTCCGTCTACTTCCTGACAGTAATACATCCTATTAGTAAACTCTTGTCGTACTCGTTCGAATGTGTCAGCTGGAATTGCATTGCATTCTTCAATAATTCTTTCTTTCAAAACGCCAATGCTATCTGGTGCCGTAGTATAAACCTTGGATTTCAAGTACCCCCATAGAAAAAAATCTAATGGTGTCAGGTCTGGTGACCGAGGTGGCCATTCTATAGGACCTCGCCGGTCGATCCATCTACCTCGATATTCTTCATCCAGGTAACGTCTTACTGCACCATAATAATGTGCAGGAGCACCATCTTGTTGAAATGTTATTTCCAGATGGCCGAATTCATCTGAATTATCTTCCAGAATTTTAATAATTAACGGCTCAATTGCATTTTGTAACATCTCCAGATACACTTCACCGCTTAAATTTGAATTTAGGAAAACAGGACCAACTATCTGGTTTCCCAAAATACCTGCCCAAACATTGACTTTTTCTGGAAATTGGGTATGTTGTTCACGAAAGGTGTGAGGATTTGTGTCACTCCAATACCTTACATTTTGTGTATTCACATTTCCATTGAGGCAAAAAGTACTTTCGTCACTAAAACAAATTGTTTTTGTGTAATGTGGGTTTTGACTAATTTTATTTGTCATACATTCACAGAATTCGAGTCTTCTGTCGGGTTCGTCATCCGAAAGGTGGTGCACCATTTTTAACTTGTATGGATGAAATTTATTTTTAGCCAACACTCTCTGTACTGTACTTCTACTTACTTCACAGATAGACGCAACTTTAGTTGAAGAGGAAGTAGGGTTTACTACCATTTCAGCAACTATATCAATTTTTTTATCATCACTAAATGTTGGTCGACCAGATCGTTTGGCATCTTGAACACTACCTGTTGCTTCAAACTTGTGAAGAAGCTCCCTCAAATAAGTTCTCGAGATAGGGCGATCTGGGTATCTCTCATTAAATAAACGTTCCGCTTCATGGAGATTCTTTCCAGATTCACCAATTATTAAGATAGCTGCTACTTTGTCGGCTTGAGTACGTACCATCTTGCCTATGTAAACTCTTAAACATCTTGTTAAACAATAATAAAATTAAATATTTAAGCTATTTAGAAAAACTTTGCAAAGCAACAAATACTTTTAAATTAAAAACGTCAATTTTTTTGACAACCAACCAGAGGCGGACTGAAATATCTTCAATATTTAAATGTGAAATAATAATTTTGGTATTTATTTAATTTATCTGTCAAAATTAGTTTAAACCCAAACAAAATTAATATGGCTATATAGCCAATGTCAATGCCTTTCAAACACTTTATTTTACTCTCCAAATTTTATAAATGTGAGTGTAGCCGTTCAAAAGATACGAGGGGGGGGGGACTTTTGAATAGCACTGTATATACTACGATAGGTCAGTTATCATCGATAGACGTGTGGCAGATAACATCTCTCTTAAATAATTTTTACCTTCAATCACTACACAAGATGACAGAAAATAAGCATCACCTGCATTCTCAGGTTCCGTATTATTACAACTCATCAATACACATGATTCTGTATAATTTTATACCTGTCGGACCATACAGCCCGAGGAGTAGTTGTTACAGATTAGGCAAACTTCTATATTTTTATATTTTGACACTTGAAAGTTAAGTCCATCTTATTCTTGTTAATCACCCGTATACTGAATGGGTTTGTTGTAATACCCCAACTTAGTACCATATTCAGAACAAGAAACGGATAGAAACTGATAAAATATTCACATTCAGCTTCCATTGGATCTGAATGTTGATAATTATAAAGCAGACATTTCGGATTGCGGTAATTTCAAAGAGACTTCCCTACACAACTATCAATCAATATATCCGTAATCCGGAGTCATTGTAAATTAAATAACTACTACTTTGATCAGAAATTGATGGTATGAGGTGTGCGTATTGAGGGAACTAATATTGGCAATTAATTTCTGCATGGAGATCACGTCCTCTGTAACTGGTTCTCGGTTGGACTTCATTAAAATCTCGACAAAAATTCAAGTGAAAAGTTTTTTATGGAATATATTTATTCAAAAAGAAAATATAAGTGTCTGATGAAGTAAATGTAATAATTGAAACAAGTTTGATATTTTTATTGGTTAGAGTATAATACATAATATACAATTAGGTATGTGTAGGTATGTATGTTGTATCATAGCATAATTCTAGAAGATAATACATAAAAATAAACATAATACTTTGTTAAATTAATTTTTTGCCGTGTCAAGGTATAATGAAGTTGAATTTCTTAATTAATATAAATATAATACACTGTAATCTGTTCATTTTTTAAATCGAAGTTACTTCTTTTGTTTTTAGTGCGATCCAATTTCTTTTCATAGAAATAATAACCTAACGTTTCCTTAATAAGCCGCCAAGATTAGATAAAAAATAGATTCACAGACACGGGCAAAAACATTTTTTTCTTTAACGGTGCGCTTAAGCTGGTTTCTAATGAAACCTGTTTTGGATAAATTTGAATTAATAATGTCGTTTTGGTCGGTGAGCTATCCAGAAGACTTAATTTTTATTTTAATGATACCAGCTATTCAACGCGCTTTCGTCATAAAGTGAAAAAAAATTTATGAAAATCAGGTCAATATTCTTTTGATATCATTATTATGCTATTTATTCGTATTTCCAAACACGGATACGGCTATAAACATCATAAAATTGAATATAAATATGCTCTAATAGGGTTTCTGTTTTAAATTGTACGTCAGCGTGAACCTTATTATTTTAGGTATTTTAACGCGGCTTTAAAAAAAAACATTTTTCCATATTTATTTAATACGAGAACGGAACTTTCTAAGCAATAAATTACATTTTTCTAATAGTTTCTTATTTACTTTAGCAGTAAGTTTTGGATAGTAAACTTTTTAAGATAGGCGTCGGCCTGTAGTGAAACGCCTCTGATGGGATAATTACAGTGAAGCAGTGTCGAGCGCGGTTAGTACTTGGATGGGTGACCCACTGGGTAAGACCGTGCAAATGTCCCATACAACCTGCAGCAGAGTAGCGTATCACAGCTTGCAGTCAATATACCAATAAGCACCAGGTATAATGTAGATATACCGTCTTTCGGAGGAGACGTAAAACCGAGGTCCCGAGTCCATGGATGTTGGGCTCGATAAAGAGCCCTACCACTGGTTGGCATACCAGTGGGTTCGTCAAAATTTCCGGTTAGGGGTAGAGTGCTCCCGGCGTCGGTGATTAGCCTCAGATGCAGAAATAGACCGACGTTAAATAACCAAATAAAAAAAACATTTTAAGATGGTAATCTTATTTGAACTGCCTAACTGGAAATCCTAGTATTAACCAGATTCGATACTGCCAAAATAAGACATAAGACACAAACGGTGTAAAAATGTCATTTATTTCTATGGAGGTTAATTCTCGTCAAAATATCAGAAAAATTACGTTTGGTTTCACTTAATAGCAAATACGCGTAGCCAAGCAGTTACTATTTAATTAAAAAAATGATATTCTGAATAGTTCACCTACCAAAAGATTTAAGTTCAAATGTAACGAAACCATGTTTTATCTGCAACGAGGTCAATTGCAGTGTTAATGAAAAATATGTATAAGACCATTACTGAGAATATTATCCCTATTTAATCATGCTAGTTATTAAGAATATATCGGGATGTTATTGCTGTGGAAAGAAAATAAATCACACTGATAACAAAAAAGGTATTTTGAAATAAACGAATTACTCCTTTATTGTGGGCCATAGGGTATACTCGTATATCATCTGTACGTATGTATATATAATTCAGTTTGTTTTCAATAAAAAAATTAAACCACAATATTTTGAGATATTTATTTCTATCGGTGATTCAGTTCTGGAAGATCACATCGGCTAATTTATTGTTTTATCGGTAAATACATATAAAACTTTAACCAATATTTTAACTCTATCACTGATGTCCAGCAATGGGACATTTGTAAGTGAATCTTGAAAATAATCACTATTGAAAAATTATGTTTCGTTTTGGTGAAGATGATAATCATTTGTTTTATTTTTGTGTTTGATAAACTATTCTTAAAAGGCGACCTTACATTATGCTATTTAGGTGCAATGCAAGTTTCATGCTATAACAAAATAAACAAAGCGCATGTGCGTGTGCTAGTTTGTGGCGATTTTTAAGCAAGAAAAATAATTAGAACAGTTTCTATTTTCATGAAATTTGTAGGCAATTTTAGTTGATTTTTTAGTAATAATTCTGCTAAACCCTAAAAATATTAGAGCAGAAACTCAAACCTCGAATCGTGTTTATATAGAAAAACAAAATGGGGAGAAGTAAGTTATATCTGGTATAAAATAAGATGTAATAATAATTTTAATTTTATCAAACATGTTTGGAGTACCGATATGGCCACACACTTAACTTTATTATATGAGAGCAAACCCTGTCTTTACGACGTATGATCAAAAGATTATCACAATAGAAATACAAGAAATAAGGCACATGAAATATGTGGTAGTCTCTCAGAAATGTACCCAAACTCCGATTTATCTGAAAGTATTGTTAAATACCAGAAAATTGTGAAAAAATTTATTTTCATAATTATTTAGCGTCACCTAAAAATATTTTTAGGTTTGCGACACTGAATTGCATTATACAAAATAAACCAAACTATCTCGAAAATAGCTTAGTGTAAAACGAAGCCCTAAATTGCTTCAAAATAGCGTGGCTTTAAAATTGCACCTAAATAGCATAATGTAAGGTCGCCTTTAAACATTTCCCTCTTTCTCCAACTAGTTGATAATCATAATTATAAAAAGACTAGGTATATATTTTTTCCAATTGCAAACTTTAACATACAATAAATAATGTTTTTCGTAAGTGTGAAAGTTCAATCAAATGTGGGTTGAAACAACAATAATCAATTAACATAATATTCTATTTGTTTCAGGTAAGTATAATATTGAAGAAATATTTCAAGAAAACGACCATGAAAATTAAATTGGCAAAAGGTATGACAAATTAAAGCTTATTATTTGAATATGGTCATTAAACAAAATGTTTTACACCGGCTATTTCTAGATGATAAATACATGATGCAAGCACGTACTACTGAATTTATGTCAATAAATTAGAATTCTCGTGTTCTCTCTGAATTAAACATTTGAGTGAATTGGTTTCCAAAACTTTAATTTCTAACAAGAATTTATCTTTCATCGGGTGAAACTAAACAAACTGTTTTACTGACCTAATATTGAAAATTATGAATAATGCAATCCTTCAAAATGAATGTATCAAAAATAAGTGAAGTGCAACAAATCCAAAATAATGTAGTTTATAAAAATTTCTTACGGATAATCAACGATTAGCGAAATTAATACAACATTTAACAAAGAGTGTGATCAAACCTCGGGCCAAAATGACACAATTCATTGATTTTTATTTGCAAATAATAAATTCACATTTCAGTCGCTTTTCATGCTCTGCACATTTGTGATATTAGCAGTATCTACAAGGTATACAGATGCTTTTCCGCATATCTCATCAAACCTAGTCTGGAAATTATTTACAGCACAAGTTCTTAAAGACACGTCAACGATTTTTTGATACCTTTAAAAATGTTTGTATTTCAATTAGGCAGCTAGTGTTAACTTGGTCTATACCCATTTCAATCTGATTAACGTTTACCTAGTTTCAATAATTTTGGCTACCATTTTTTGGATTAGCTGCTGAAAAATTTGAAAGGTGTTCAAATGTTCCTTAGGTATCTATTCTAATATTCTAATATTTTGATTTAAATATAAGTATCAAAAATGTAATTCTATAGCTTGGATGCATGAAGATGGGAATGAAGTATGTACATGTTTCCTTAAATATATTAAGTCAAGAAAACATTGTATTATGTGTGAAATTTTTAATTTAAAAAATTTGCAAAGCGCTTTCGGCTTTTACGCCATCATCAGTGCGATACTCGTCAAGTATATATGGGGTATTCCATGCCAAATCGACCACTTTTGAACCTGACCCCTTAAGATTTAGCTGAAACTTTACTATTCTTTTCTACCCTTTGAAAGACATTTTTGAGAATTTTTTCAAATTTTTTTATCCAACCCAAAAAAAGTTATGAATTTTTAAAAAAAATGGCTTTTTTATTTTCAAATAGCCATAACTTTTTTAGAAATTGACTTTTGGGTACCTTTTTTTTTTAAAAAATTTTGTTTTTGAATGAACTTTTCGAAAAAATATACGAAAAAAATTTAACATGATCAATTATATAAAATAATCGGTTTTTTAAGTAAAATTGTCATTTTTTCAAAGTCCGACATTTTCTTTTTCTCAAAAAAAACTTCAATTTATTTGACAACTATCCCCGCTAATCTCGAGCTGGGCCGATTTTTTTTATATATTTTTTATTCATTTAAAAAAAAAATTGTCAAATTTTCAAAAATGGAAAAAAATTTTTTTCCGTAAACTTTATTTCTATCATAAAATTTTGTATCACAAAATCGTTAAATTATATTTATTTTATGATAGAATTAAAGTTTGTATCACAAAATCGTTAAATTATATTTATTTAATGATAGAATTAAAGTTTACGGAAAATTTTTTTTTTCCATTTTTGAAAATTTGACAATTTTTTTTAAATGAATAAAAAAAATAAAAAAAAAAATCGGCCCAGCTCGGGATTAGCGGGGATAGTTGTCAAATAAAGTTTTTTTTGAGAAAAAAAAAAAAAAAAAAAAAAAAAAAAAAAGGAAATGTCGGACTTCGAAAAAATGACAATTTTACTTAAAAAACCGATTATTTTATATAATTGATCATGTTAAATTTTTTTCGTATATGTTTTTGGTGAACCAAAACAACGCAGCATATCTGGTCTGACAAGCCAAGTAGGTTATTCCAACAATAATTAACAAACAATTTAAAGAAAATTTATTCTCAAATGTAGAAGAGACAACGGCTCGAAAAGACAAATGCCAAAAAATCACAATTTTATCCAACCGATTTCACCCTCAAATTCAGTGTTAAAATATGGCCAGCTTTGAAACGGGGCGTGTCCAAGCTGTGACGTCAAATCAGCCTACTGGCGACGAGCCCGGTGGCTTCATATAGCCGAGTACACTTAATGTGTGAATGTTGGTTTAATTCGGTATTCTCAGCGAATTTTGCATGTTAGTTGACGTTTATGTTTGTTTTTAATCAATAATAATTATAAAATGAGTGACAAAAAGAGCAAATACAAGTATTGCATAGTACCAGTTTGTCAAAGTACAACCGTAAAAACTCCTCAAAAACTTTTAATTTCGTTACCTAACGATTTGAAGGTTAGAAAACTTGGACAGAAAGCTATGCGACGTACTACATTTGTTTCTAATAAGGGATCAAAGTATTGTTGTGAAGAATTTTCTCGTTGTTGATGCTGCAGCCAAGTTAGACTTTTTCCAATTATTACACTAGTCTCTACGCCTGGAACCTCGATACTACCGAGCTCCACGGCTGATGTGACGTCACGTTGGCGCCTTTCGTTCAAGGGGCGGAGCTAACTTTACATTCTAATTTCTGCGATAGTTTTGATTCAATCGATTTAATTTTTTCAGGGTATCTATAAATGGAGCGGGTTTATTGGAATTTTAACCATAATGTAAAAATTTAATTGACCTAAATGGCCCCATTTCGCTTTTGTGATTTCTAAGGTTTGTATCATATTTGAGATAGTTTTGTTTCAAATTTCACAGAAACCAATAATATTTTGAAACATTCAGTTCAATTTCGTCTTCTTTAAATAATTTTATAGACAACCTAAGACAATTTTGAGAGGCTTCGTATTAACCTTTCTAAATGTTTCGGGTATAAACAAAAGTCGAAAATGTGCAAAACAAAGAGTTTCGATTGTCTATTAACTTAAATCTGCTTTAGGTCATCGGAAAAAAGAGCGTGTACCAAGGAAACTGATGATAGTAATTTCAGGTAGTGCATCCTTCAAATACATGCCTTTCACTTAACGCTAGTGAATTTCATACAGCTTAACAATATTTACATATACAGGTACTACTATTACAGATACTAAGACAAAATTCTGAATACAGAATACATAATACAGTAACAAGAAGAAATGGGATTCCATCACCATTACTAGACTGTGCTCAGTTCAATATTTATTCATGCTAGAAAATCAAGCAGCCATTAAAGTACTAAGTTCTTCTGTTATCAGTTTTTAAATGGTACAAGAACGCCTAGAAAAACTCGATGACCTATGCAAGATCAACATCGTCACATTATCGTGGGTTCCAGGACATACTGGAAAAGAAGCATATGCAATTGCGAATTAACTAGCAAAGTGAAGTGCTGACATATTCTTTTCAAGACCAGAAAACTTAATATTGGAAGAAACAAGCAATGCCGGACCAAAAAAATCTATCCATCCATTGGGAACATCTATTAGTGTTAAGATAATCGAAGATACTCCTGAGAAACTAGAACTAGGTGGGAGAAAATGGATACTCAAACCACAGTAAAACCGCACTAAAGAGTTTTGACTGGTGTTTTAACAGGACACTGCAATCTGATGGGGCAGCTCAAGAAACTCAAACTAGTGAAGCAAGAATAATGTAGATTATGTGGAGTGGGAAAAGAAACCTCCATACACGTACTTGCGGAGACTCTGGACCAGGCGACATGCGATTGCCTGGATAAGAGATACATTGGTTGTGCTTGAACGTGGGCGAGGAACTACACAGACGATAGCCAACTATGGAAAAACGAACAGAATAATTTGATTACATCAGCTTGAATATTCATTCAATATGAAATAAAAACTTTTATTTTTCCGAAAACAAAACGTCCAAAACTATGAAAATTTTACATACTTTTTGAAATGTCACACATGTCACAAAGAAAATGAAAGATGTTCACCAATGAATTCTATAATTAAACGTATTAAATTCCATTGGATCCCTTAAATCTTTTTGAATCTTATGCGTATTTAGCATAAGTAATCATTTCTAATCTAATCCCTATGTTTTTTCAAACTGTTTGATCTTAAACTCGCAAGACGCTCGGAATGCCTCGTACCAGTGGATTTTTAAAATGAGTATAAAAACACTATTCTATTAAAATTCTGCATTTAGCTTTGGGTCCAAAATGAAGTCAATACAATAATTAGTTTCCAAGTTTTGCAGACACAATCATAGGAAAGTTGAATTTTCATACATAAAGATAATGCGGCCGTTCTCACTAAGCATTTCGAGGTTCACCCAGATAAAAGATAAAACATGGAATAAATGGGGTATCAATCCATACAACTGTGATTTGGCCAGAAATGACTTTTTATAGACTTATATTAAGTACAAACCGCGTGGAAAACTAAAACCTTTTTTGATCAACCTGTGGAATACGATACATTATTTTTGTTAAAATGGAAAAAGAGCTACAAAAATCTACCTCGAAATTATTGTTCACGAGTCTTCACTGATCGGTACTACAACGTCCAAACAGCAACAAAGCAAAGAACAAGAAAGAAGAAAAGAACCGATGGAACCACCATCTATAATTAAATATCGCAACCCTATAATTATGGTCAGTAAATTTCTGTATGCGGGGGCCAAATACACAGATAAGGTCCTCATCGTTAGGTCCCATCGCCGAAACTTAGAACGGCATTAAAAAAATATGTCGATGGAAAATATGAAATTTTGACTAGGGTTTTGTTATTAGCGACATATATTTTAATTAAAAAATGTGGGAAAAATATACGCCGTTTGTATCCAGCCGAAAAATGAAGATACCATCTAATATTTTATACTGAATAAAATAGGTAGGTACTTTCAAAACAATTAGCCACGTGTTATTGATAACTAGTCATACATATAGTACTATAGTACTTAAAATAAATATTGAACGAATAAGAATATTAATTAACCGAAAAAAGATATGCAGCCTTACTAATAATTATGGATGAGATTTCTAAACCTGACAAGTGTCATTATAAAAATCTTTTATCTAGGAAAAATACTTGGTTGTTCGGCATATAAATTCTGCATCCCGACGTTATATGTAGATATACATATCTTTTGTAGTGAGGTAGCATAATAATATGAATAATTATCTCATTTGTTCAATGATTTGCATTCTCAACAACCTGCTATAGTTCCAAGAATAATGGATAAATTTAATTATTCAGATGTCTTACTAGATGCTCAACAGAATCCTAACACATCAACATATACAATTTAATTCATGATTTTAGCAGGAGATCGGTATAAAACATTCTGCATAAAAATTAGTTCCATCCACACAAAGTTCATAACCACCAAAAAGTAGCTATATATTGTTTTGATCGAAACGTTTCAAGAGGAAGCCGGTAATCAAAATAATTTCTCAGATTTTTTAGATTTTTTCGTATTCAGTGATAAATCTACAGTCTATTTAAACGATACTGGTAACCGACATAATTGCCAGTACTCGTAAGATTCTGATCCACACATAATACCAACAAAAACGCAAGTGAGGATTGGTTTGATAAAAAATCATTTAATTGGCAATTTTTTTATTGACTCATGAATTTATACCTGAAAGAGTTAATTATTTCCAAATATGGACATTTCTCTCCAACGAGTTGGTGCACAGAAACGTTAAGCAATATATCGAAACCACTTTTCCTTCATAGATGGATTGGTCGAAATGTTGTAATTGAGTGGCTGGCTCTACTTGACTCCACTTTGCAAACTTCTTAATGCAAGCACTGAAGCCTATTGGCTTATTGTACTTTACTTCCATATTTAGTCCATCCACACAGTTATCTTATCACCGTACCGTAGAGTAGACGATACAGGTCCATTCGACATGTGCCTTATGTTCCAGATTGCATAATATTGGGTTACGGTCTTGTTCTTCATACCACAAAGTCTGCATTTGAGATCTCCGTTATACATTCTCTAATGTATAAATCTACCAGCTTTTTGAATGTATTCAGTATAAACATCAGATCAACATGATCAAGAATTCGAAAATTCTAAGAAAGATTGTAATATGGCAAAAAAGGATAGCTGACACTGTGAGCACTTATTACAAGAAACCCATTAATTATTTGTTATTATTGTAGTTAATATTTTTGTCATATGTGTGACCGAAGATTACATTTTTTATACTCCTGAAAATTGCTTGCCGTATTTCACAGTAACGAGGTACTCATCTCGATACAAATAAGCTTTATTTAAACTTTTATATTAACAAATATTCCAAACCAGTTTTAAAAAGTAACACCCATTATATCTAGTTGTTCAAGGTTATAAGGCTTTAGCAGTGAATTATTTGTTGTTAGTTGGTTTTCAAGAAAGTTACAGGATTTTTAATTAGTCCCCAACAAAGCTATGTATTATTATTCCCTTAAAATTAAACGTATGACAATGGAGCAAAATGTTTATTGGATGAATAAACTAACTTGGTAACAATAAAAAAATGTATACAGAAACTATGCCTTATTCCTATAACGGTCATAATATGGAAGATAATAATTATTTCACAAAAAGTCAGTCCATGCTAAATCACACATCTGAGAAATGGCTTGTACATTGGAAATGGAACTGGAAATGGAAGAATCCTTTTTTTATTTTATTATCGAAAACTGTAATTCAACCAAAATTGGAACCAATGGAATCTTGAGTATCATACTTAATCAGTTTCATCCAATACAATGCTTGATGTCAACTGCAGTTTTCATCTTTAATTGATTGATTTAATCAGTACGGCCAGTCAAAGTTTCAAGCCTTGCCTTGCGGCACCTTCAAAACGTTTTGTCATTTCCAAAACTCAAATATGTGTTAGTTGTTAGAAGTATCAGCACTTATGAATCGCCATTTTCTCTTGCTAGTAATCTCCTTTCATTATTATCCTTCAATTGCTTATTACTCCCAGGTATATGAAATTACTACCCTCTTCCTAATCTTGAGAGTAATATTGTCGTTGCCTTTCTTGCGCTTTATCACGTATACCTCACCCTATTCATTTCAAGCACTTATTCACACCTAGGCAACTTCCATTCCATTCTGCTGTTTTAACAAAACAACCAGACTGTCTATGAAACTGGGTAGGTATATTATACCTTTTTTTTAAACTGAAACTAATTCTGTGTCTCAATATTTCGAAAAATCCCCACACTCATATTTGACATTTTGAAAAAAAAAACATCTCTTCCTAAACTTAATTGGTAATTTGTTAATTTATGCTCCACTAACCTTGCCAATCTTTTGTAGATGATGCGCATAAGTACACATTTCACACGTATTTGCTTAACCCCTTTTTGAATATTGAGAAAATTAAATTTGACTTATAATCGAATGCCACTTTTCTTGATTCGTGAATTTTCTCAATTAATACTTTTAACCTTTTGAGTAATTAGTTATCATTTAGCTCTGATCATATCAAGCTTTGTCAAATTACGACTTCCATTCCTCCACACGGCTGTGTGCTTTTCAAACTACATATGGATTTGAAACAGCTATAATGGTTCATACTTAAAAATGTTACGTAACTAAGTAATTCAGAGTTTGCAGGTATAAAATGCTATATAACAATAAATTTTAATACTATATATTTTCAATATAAATACTGTACATTTTTAAGTATCCGCTAGACTTCTAGTGATCTTTATCACAATTTGCACGTTTTGTTTTTATTAAAATGCTATCAACCAAGTTACTCTTCAAAAAATATACAGGAGCAATATTCTCAAAAAAATACAATGCTTACCTATATTAACAAATACCTCAAACTAATCAATAATGTCAATTTAGACTGTATTGTATTCAAATACCACATTGTTAAATGAGAAAACCCTTCAAAAAAATTAACTGACAGCCATATGAAAAAATCACCTTCCAACAACTCTTTTTCAATTTTATTGATGGCATTACCCAATACCTCTGCTTTATTTATAAAGTTCGACTCTGTCATTATATTTGTCCATCGCCTATGATAATTATACGCCTCACAATTTGTTTATATTGATTTTATCTAAAGCCGGCCTGCTTTACATAATTGGTTACGAAAATCCATGAATTATTTATTATTTCACATTCGTTTCCATTGAATTTATTGATTTGTCCCACTCAACGCGCAATAGGCTTTAACGATGTGCCATGAGCAATATTTAATATTGTGTGATTTTCTAATTTAATTTATGTGAAGACGTGGGCAAGAGGTTAGTTGACAATTTTTAATAAACTATTTTATTCTATCCAAATAACTTATTTAAAATAATCATTATAATATGATATTTCAAGTTTTCGTTTTATCCACTCCCATAAATTGGATTGAACATTTTATAAACTCGCCTACGACACTGTTTGGTTTTACATTTATAGTAAAATCAAATAACTCTACTTATATTCTCCACAGAATCCTCGCCTTCTCCTTCTCCAGGATGTGCCACTCCTCTATCGTCTATCTCTAAACAAACATGCCATCTATAAAACTGTAGTTGATTGCTTTATGATAGCACCTGGGTCTCTACCCGATTGGGCAAAGCTCACAGTGATGGATAATACAAAAAGCCACCTTGTTTTTTTCAGCTAATTCTCAAACAATATATCCCTGGGCTGTTGAAGCCGAATGTTCTGAGTGAAGATCATGGTGTGAACCAAATAAAAGCTTGAGACATTTGGTATATTCATGATCAGAAATGAATCGTCTGACCTTTTTCTTCTTGCCGTAGTTTTATTTCTGAGCAGTCTGGATGATATTGTCCTTCCACATAGTCCAGATATTCCAAGAAAAGACTTATTGCTCAATTTGACATTATAAAGTGAACCTATCAAATTATACGAATATTTGCAATTACAATTTTTGCGCTCCTTCAGAAGATTTGGTCTAGGGAAAATAGCTGTTTGTATTACTAGGAAGCAAAGTACCATTCCTCCTTTCTACTAAAAGAAGACACTTTACTTCCGTGGAACCCAAATCATATTCTCTCCTACCCACAATAATTATGTGTTTTGTTGTCTTCAGCGCATTGGTTATATTGTGTACACAGGGTGATTGTTAAGTGTGATAAAGCTCAGTTGGTTTGTTATATCAGAAATGTAAATGTTATCCATAAAAATTGTAGATAGCTTCAAGCTTCATATTTCAAAGTTAGTTACAATCTTACATGTTAAGTACAAAATTATGGTTTCTTGAATGGAACACGCTATATTTTACTGTAAAACTGAAATCCGCTTCTCTTATTCCCCATTTCAACAATATGAGGTTAGAATTATTATCTATAATAAAGGGTATTTGAAAACTTGTAACCAATTTTCCGTCAAAATCGTAACAAGTTCAACGCTCTGTTAAATTTAATTGGAGTGGGTGACTTTTGATATATCAAAGCCAAGGCCAACTATAAACACGAATGATAATATATTATATTGATAATATTCATTAAATCAAATACATGGCGAGTCAAAACTCAAGTACCTTATTATCGCAGTACTTTTAAATGGATCACCCTGTATTTCATATCACCATTCTTCAACGGAAATCTAAAAATCAGAAGAATTTTTCGATAGGAGGCATAGTTTTCTGAAAAATCAGATTTTCCGGAATTCTCTTCGAGTTTTCCGGGCAAGCAAATTTTCCCTTGGAACCGGAAATTTAAAAAAATATATATTTCAACTGTGACCTTTAATAACTCGTTTCTGAATGACAATTAAGAAGCGACATATTTAACAGATTATTACTCCTACCAAATTATACAGGGCAAATAACTTACCGTTTTGACAGAAAATGTGGTAGTAACGTTAATGGCGCCATGTTCGTTTCTTTCTAAATGACAAGTGACGGAATTGGAAATCAAAATCACTTGAATAGTCCCCTTTTTCAAAAACTCAATTAAGTTTAATAAACGTAGCGACTTTGCACTCTAAAAATCAGGGGCACGGTCAGTGAGCGACAGAATACTTAGTGATGAGCAAAGCAAGACCAAGACTCGGATAGTCTTGGTCTTGCTTATTCGATTTTGGTCTTGCTTATACAGTCTTGGTCTTGTTCATTTTACTTGTCACTTTTTTTTTACTTTCTTAGATCATCATGGATATAAATTATTAATAATTTACGTTAAATTACTAACTAGCAAAATTATTGTAACGGGCGACTACTGTACCCTAGTGATGAGCAGAGCAAGACCAAAACTCGGATAGTCTTGGTCTTGCTTATTCGATCTTGGTCTTGCTTATACAGTCTTGGTCTTGCTCATTTTACTTGTTACTTTTTTTTTACTTTCTTAGATCATCATGGATATAAATTATTAATAATTTACGTTAAATTACTAACTAGCAAAATTATTGTAACGGGCGACTACTGTACCCTAGTGATGAGCAGAGCAAGACCAAGACTCGGATAGTCTTGGTCTTGCTTATTCGATCTTGGTCTTGCTTATACAATCTTGGTCTTGTTCATTTTACTTGTTACTTTTTTTTACTTTCTTAGATCATCATGGATATAAATTATTAATAATTTACGTTAAATTACTAACTAGCAAAATTATTGTAACGGGCGACTACTGTACCCTAGTGATGAGCAGAGCAAGACCAAAACTCGGATAGTCTTGGTCTTGGTCTTGCTAGTCTAAGGATGGTCTTTGTCTTGGTCCTGCGAAAAAGCAAGACCAAGAATACTATGACAGCATCCTGATGCTAAAGTTTTTATATAAAAACTTAACGGTGAACTAATAATCATGTTCAGTTTTCACTAGAATACGGGATATACATATATTCTAGAAATTTCTTGAGCAATTTGAATACAATAGATTTAAAAGATTTATCATCTACAGCATGCTTAGATTAAGCGGTAGAAATAGTATTAGTCTGCTCCTTGATGTGAGAAAAGAAAGTGTGGGGTAGGAGGAAAAATCAATATCGAGTTAGATGTAAGTATACACGTATCGGTACAGGACAAGACGAACATTTTCTGTATGGGTCTTTTTCCACTTCGATCTATGTCCTATGTTCACTGTCCAGATCCGTCCTTATCAGTACACTTCATAGGCTAGACCTCAGGTCCTCCATAAATAGGAAGGGTTGTGGTTTCTGTAGTTTTCTCTGATATATCGTCAAAAGATTTTCCTAGTGCCCTGTAGGGATCCCAACTAAGATCTTGGTTTTTCACCTATTCAGGCTAAGCAGTTACTTCATGAATGTTGGCGATCATTCCTTGATAAACTCTCTGGCCCGTCTGATTCTCGGCGTCTTATTCAATCAATATCGAGACTGCTACTGTTATTTGTTTTTTGTTAGCACTTACACTGTAACACAGAAGGGTTCTGGATCAATAGGAATTCTGCCGGGATTAGTAAATTGGTCCCTTAATTGCTTTTATAGTCTGATTGATCTGATAAACTAAAAACAGACTCTTTCGGCTACCCAACTTTTGTAAAGAACTGATTACTTTTATAGCCGCTGGACTGTCGGAGTATGTGACAATGGTATTCTTCTAAGACTTCTGTCTTTGACTCACTGCATATATTCCAGCTCTTTCACCTTCCACCTTTCTGTAGCAGGCTATTTCTGCATTATTTGGAGGTCCTTCCCATTACAATTATTATGGATAGGTACTTGTTACTTTGTCAATTCATTGGTGACGAATATTAGTTCAAGAGCATGCAAGAGAGTATTGATCCTCATCATGTTTGTATTTAAGACTTGAACTGACTGGTAACAGCAAAAATGAGGTAAACCTGGTTATATTTTAAAATAGTTATAATGGATAACATAGAAATAATTACATCACACATACATGCAATAAATCATTATTAACACTTTCAATTCATATCTCTAATATATTTAATAACGGGTAAAATATAGTACAATATAACTATCCGGTAGATATTACCTTAGGGCTATATCAAACTATAAATTTAATCTGAATGGTGGATGAAGGAATATAACTGCTTTCAAAAATGAAATTTGCTGCAGCTTGTTTCATATATCTTTAACATTTTGACGTTGACATGAAAATCACAAGAACTGCCGTGTTAAGGGATCAGTTCTACAAACGTTCATCATAAATCTAAGGCCAAAGTTAAACTTTGCAAGAATTCTGGTGTAATTATCTTAAAGGACGTGTAAATAGGAAGATAAAAAGGATATTGAATTCGGGCGAAGAAAAATTTTTGTTGAAATAAGAATAATTTAAATTTACTTTTTTAATTTCTGATGAAATTTTAAATCCAGTATTTATTCAGTTATGTATATCTATAGCCAAATAAGAAGCGAACAGTTGTTTTTCGTTGTATGATTTGAAGTTGAAATATAATATTATTTGAAAACTTACTTCATTATTCTTAAGGACATTAAATTCGTTCAAATAAAATAGGAAACAATGTTGAGAAAAAGAAAATATTATTAATTCTAATTCTAAATTAAAGTAGGCAAATAATCAGTACCTAGTCTAAAGTAAACATTTAAACCAACGGTAGTTATAGAAAATGGCAAAATTGAACTAAATCTGGAAGATATTTTTATGTTTATTAACATTGCAGCGTTACTTTTCACACTGAATAAAACAGCTCGACAACTTTAATTTTTATTTCTCTATTTAGTATTTTCTGAAGGAGTCGTACAAATTCAATACACAAGCGTACTACTAAACTTCAAGACAATATTGCCATCCAGTACTACTCATACTAATCAAGTTTTTTATGGTATTCCACATAAACTGTTCATTTATTAAATGTTATATAAGATTGCTCGTAGAACAGTCAGATGCTATCAAAAACGGCCATGCGTATTGGAAAAAATCAGTCCTATTAATTGTTGTTGTCAAATCCGACGGCATAATATAGATGTGCAAATTTGACTATTTGTTTCACGTGGCGTGCTATCTTTTTTAAAGAGTACATATCATAATATAGGAATTTGCTTAAACTTCACGAGCATAGTAACTGCAGTCCAAATAAAGGTCCACAATGCCGAACTGCAAACTAGGTATTTCTGTATCAGGTAGTACCTACTTATATGCATAAGCTTATTCCATAGAATCAAGGGGTTGAGTTTTTTTATTAAACCACTGAAAGATCCAGGAGCACTGAAAAATAGCAATCCTAGTCTTTAAGTATATGTATCTCGCCTATACCCAACATTTATTATGTTAAGATCATTTTTGTGTCCTATGAACGAGAAATAAAATTTGATTTTATTGATTAAAAATTATCCCGAATTTTTTTGTTACACTCATCTAACCTAGCGTAAACCAACTTAACCTCACCTAACCTAGCCTATCCTAGGTATCTACAGAATCTAATGTAATAAAATTTTTAAAAATAACTGACTCGATGAATTTTTTTAAAAACGCCGTTGAGATTGTATTTTCGTTTTAACTACTTACAATTCGGCTGTTTTATGTAGCCTTCCAGCGACCCAAACCAACTACAGTTCGGCACTTTGTACTGCAGTTCACCGGCCATGATTGCTAAATCAGTTCGACTCATCAACGGATCGCACTTACATAGATAATATTTGTAGAGGAAACAGGAACGTACAAAACAAATAACTAAACCGTTCAATGTTTAAATTTGTACTCCAATGAAATTTCAAGTTCATCAATATGCATTATGGTGTAATTCTAATCAGTCACAGTTTACAGAATTCAATTTTAAATTATTGTATGTGGAAAATTTGAGGGTCTTAAAAACCTATCAGTTTTGTCCATTCTATTTTTGTATCATTGCGTGCCTGCTTATTCAATTAGTAGATATTGAATACTATAACAATATTGAATATCCTCCAAGCAATGGTTTTGTTGATTACTTTGGTACATTAATTCCATAATTTTCATCAAGTCCTAATTTTATTAATTTTTCTGTCGGTAATTTTTTGAAGTACGTCCCTGGTTTTGAATCTTTAGAATCCTGGGGCAAATAAATAATTTCAACCTTAACTGATCAATGTATCATCCAGAATTTTTAGTGATGTAAGGGGTAATTAAAAGCAGTTGGCTTCTATAAGATGTGTTTTACTGTAATTTGTAACAATTAAATTTGACTCAATTCTAATTATCATTGAATAATAACGCCTACATTTGAGCTGCTAGAATATGAGAAACCTAATATATTCAGATGTGGGTTAGAATAACAAGCTTCGTCAATATCTTGATTTTTGTTAGATAGTTAAGCTAGGGATTTAAGTCTAAATATTATCTTTTGGTGTATTCATAATTGTTTTTGTAAATTTCTTGGGAAATCAAACCAGCTTCCGAAACGTTGAATTAAAAATATAAAAGTGATAAGATTTCCCAAAAAATTAACCAAAAGAATTAAAGCGTATACAAACATGTCATTATTTGTAGAAAAATATTTCTAATTCAGCTTCTTTTTTGTATACCTATGCTTTTTATACATTGATATTCTTGAATTTAATTATGTCAGAATTTGGGAAAAAGTGTATTTAAAAAAAATGTCCTAGAACTATGTTTGTATGTAAGTATGTACATTGGGGTGACATTCGCTGAGACCAAAAAGATCTATTGTTTCTTTCACTTAGTTCCTGGGAATTGTCTAGAAACTAATAGTTCCTTTAGACCGATTTCCCGAAGGAATTTAAGGATATCCGCATGCCTTAGTTTGGGAAAGTGTCTATCTTCTAACTAGGAGACTATTTCCCAGCTGAATGCACTAGGATTCTGTATTGCTATGTAATCCGCAAGAAAGTGAATGAGGTTTTTTTTAAGGTGCCCATTGAGGCAACAGTGTCCTATCAGTACAATTGTCAAAACTTTCACTCTGGCTTATGCACTGGTAATAAAGTAAGGCTAGTAGGTAGTTAGCTCTATTAATTTGGGAAAGTACCTTTTGGTCCTCTCATTTCTTTTTTTATCAATTTTCTGAAAAATAAAACTATATTAGTATCACGTATTATACCATGAAAAAAACCCATTATAATAAATATAACCTTGGAATAGTTTGATCTTCTGCCAGCAAATGTGTGACAAAGTGACAGACGACCTTGACCTCCTCAGTATTTCCATTTGCAAATATTAAATTAGCACTAGATTACAGGCAAAACGCGGTATTTTTGGGCATAAAAAAACAACCTTTCTTTTGCCAAGCCAAGAAAGCTTGCCGAACGACGTATTTCGTGGATTTAATACCAAGTGGTTAAATTTCATGAAAATCCAATCTAATTGAGGAACCATTGACAATTAGCACCTTGGTGTATATTGTATTTAATTAAACTTTGTAATTCGAAGCTTACTTCGGTTGAAGCCACTTTTATGCCCCCTACCATCTGTGGTAAGTTCTAGTTGTGCCCTATTATTTAGTTGATACTAACGTGGTTTATTGTTTTAGGCCTTTTCTTCACCTTTAATTTATTGTTTCACTTCTTACTAATATCTGATCGTCTTGAGACAGTATACGTTGGGTTAGTACTTACCTTGGAAGCTATCTCTCCTTTCAACGAACTCTATATTCACTGGAACAAACTTGCTGTGGTATGGTAGATGTTGTATATTTGGGGATATTGTTCGTATTAATAAGTGGAGCCTCAATAGCGAATAACTGGTGTTCTGTGGTGATGATCATCCTGCTTTTTTTTTCTAAATAATGGAACCAGTCCATTGGAAGCCGGAAAACCACCACCCTGATGGCACTCTCCTGGAATAAAACAGATAAGATTAGCATAGTAACCTTTATTCAACTAGTGTGACTTTAGGTTATGTTAGGTTTGTGGTGAGTGGGTCTATAAGGCCCTCCACTGCGACTCGTAAGAGTCTATTGTGGCTGAAACCTATTCAGATTTCACCAAACAAATTCAGCTTCTTATCAAAGCCGATAAGTTTAATTGGTGAAAGATATTTTGTCCGAGGGCGAGAGAGAGATCCTGCCAAACATCAGGTACCTGATTCGAGCCGCGGCTCTGCTGTGTCATCATTCTCCAGACAAAGACGGCAAGTCGGAACTTCCGACCGTCCAAGCCTCAGCATATTATGATTCCGACAACAGTGGCCTGCTAAAAGGCCTGTTAGTCACCGTAGGTCATGCTTGCTATAGACTTATACTTTTGAAAATACTTCTTTTCTGATTTAAATTAATATCATACATACCTTTTGTTGATTACTAGATACTGGTCTAACCTTTCTGTGAATATAAATACGTATTTATATTCCTCATTAGGCCATGGACGAATTTTGTGGATTAACATCCTTTTAAGTAGGTCGATTTATTTATTTGATTTTGAAGATATGCACGTTCGTTTTGTTGTCTATATTGATATAACTTATTTGTTTCGTAATAACTATTAGATCCAGCATTTATGACTGTTAAATATACCGATATCCTATAAAGGGAACTTGTGCATATTTTCAACTCATCCCTAAGATCTATAATTGAGTATACTTTTGCTGCCGATTTGGTAACTCGTCCTTGGAGTACCAAACAAAATAATATTAAAACGTAATTATCGCTACCGGTAAACCAAAGAAGGCATAACAAGGAATATCCACAGTAGGGTGAGGATGTTGTTCTCGTCTAGATCACTGAGTTTTCCTTGGCATTCACACACCATTTCAGAGTTGATTAAGCAAGAACGCATTGCTTTTATGGCTGTTTGACTGTCCGACAATAATCCATTGCCTTCTATATACTTTATCGATATTAAACTGGCATAGCGTGCGTTTTCGCCTGAAAGATACTTGGGGTTTTCCCAAGCTTTCAAAGTGTTCCAATCCTGGCCTGTTACACCTCTATCTCAGTCCCTTTTATCACTTTACAGCCGTCTGTACACCATTGAGTGATATTATTTCCAAGTCTTGCAATGGTGCTGTGATCTCATTATTTCTTGTTACTAAATTCCGTATCGAATTTCTTCGAAAATATTTTAAAGTTTAAGACTGCAAAAAATTTAATGTCAAATTTTTTTAAGAGCCACTTGTTAAAATGTGAAATGAAATATTTTATTGCATACCATTTTAACAATATTACAGTCTACTAGGAATGGGAAGAGCAGCATCAAATTCAATGAAATTCGGCGCACATAATATTGAAAGAACCCAATAATAAAAGACGAAAAATCAAAGAAAGTGCTTTAATATAACTAAACATGGTGGAATGTGTAGCTAGTATTTTAGCCGAATGTAATCAAATTTGGTTACCAATGTGAGCTTGAGGATCTGAACAGGGCAATAATCGATGCATTTGAATCGAGCTGCCCTCTTCAAGAACAACGAAGCAGCAAAGATGCACCCTGGTGGAACAAACATCTGTCAGAATTAAGATCTCAAACCCGGGACCTTTTTAATAGAGCAAAATTCACCGGAGACTGGCAGAGATACACCGAGGTGAGAAACACCTACTACAAGGAAATTAGAAAAGCTAAAAGAAATAGCTTCAGGAAATTCTGTGAAGATATAAAGACAACACCTGCTGCGGCAAGACTTTACAAAGTCATGGCCAAAAGTAGGGTCAACACAGATATAGCTTTGAGGAAGCCAGACGGTAAATACACCGAAAATGAGGAGGAAAGAGTGCGACTCTTACTAGAAACTCATTTTCCTGGAAGTACCCCAAACAAAGGAGATACTCCTCTCGAAGGTCATATCAGGCCCTCGAGAGAAAGTACTACAATGGCCAAGCACATTTGTAGTAACGATAGGTTGAAATGGGCTATGAACACCTTTTCACCTTTCAAAACACCTGGAGCAGATGGGATTTTCCCAGCATTGCCCCAGCAAGGACAAGACGAAATGCTACCACATTTGGTTAAAATTAGTCGAAGTAGCTTGGAACTGGGTTATATACCAGAAGCATGGAGACTCTCCTCAGAAACTAAGTAGAAGTAAGGGGGCACAATAGATCTTTTAGGTCTCAGTGAATGCTACCCCAAAATACATACATACATACCAATGTTAGAAAGAGAAATTTCCAATAATCAATTACCTGCGTAATCAGGATAGTATCATGAGTTTTTATCCAGCTTTTCTTATGATTTATCATTGGAATAGTTGTTAATCAATACACACTCATTACTCAAAATCACAAAACTGATTTAGACATATTTAAAAAAAATCATATCACAAAAAAAGTAACACCACGCGCGTTTTATCAACATTTCCGAAATAAGCAGAAAAGCGCTATCCCAAAAATACCGTACCTGGATCCTATTCCTAGTAGACCATAATATTGTTAGAATGTCATAAAATAAAATATTTTATTTCACATTCTACCAACTATATGATCTATTGTTAATGGATCAGACCAGAATTTCAAAAACCTTAATCAATATTGATAACGGTAGCTGGAACGATACCGAAACGTTGAATTAAGAAAAATAAAAAAAATTACCTCCCGAAAAATAAACAAAATTAATAATGGATACACCACAAGGAACATAGAGGAGATATTAAAACAGGAATACTGTGAAAACTGTGACTAGTCTGATACAGGGCACTGTAAGCTCAATCGGTACTTGAAGCTGATGGAAGGGCCAAAGCCATTTGAAAATTAAAGGAAGAAATTCGCAAACAAGAGGGATTTTACGGTCATGAAATAGTCATGAGTAAGTCTTTTTCGTTCGTCTTTTGCATGGAAGGGTTGAATGGAATGTAATTTTGAAGGAGTGCTGCCCTCATTTTTATTTGTTTTGTTCGAGCATGTTTTCACTTTTTTAAATGAAATGTGAGTATTAGCTGTTCCAGTGGATTTGCCATGATTTCAATGTCATTCGGTTTATTTATGATTGGAGGTTTTGATGTAGTTGTAAATTTAGAATTATTTGATAGAAGAAACAGGCGTGCCTGGCTCCTATATCAGAGGTTATACCAATATGGTACTAAACTGTTAGCTACGCTGAGTATATTGAATATAATTCTGCAGTGTATATGCATAGACGGTGGGTAATAAAGATGCAGTTGTTGTAGTTGGAAAAATCAAAATTAATTACTTTTTCATGCAATTAAATAATTATTATACTAACGACATACTTTTTCATTCCAAGGCAATTGGCATACAAAAGATTTTAGTGTGCATAGTAACTGAAAAAGTACCCAGTTAAAGTCTGTGCAACAGCAATTCAGAATCCTAGGGCACAGCACCTGGGAGACTACTGGATAGAGGAGGGACAATTACGTAGGTTGAAGCCTGCAGATATCCTAAAATTCCTCCGGGAAATAGGACTAAAGGAGCTACTAGTATCTGAGACTCTCCTCAGAAACTAAGTAGAAGTAAGGGGGCACAATAGATCTTTTAGGTCTCAGTGAATGTTACCCCAAAATACATACATACATACAAAGACTGTGCAGAATCAATTGCAGAAGCTAAAGCACATGTTCGTCTCTCTTGCTAACTATTTCCTTTGTTTAGATATACGCCAGCATATACGTGTGCTTTAGCTTGATAAACTTTAGCTGCATAGAAATATAATCAATCTTTGATCATAACACTTTAATACATACTTACTGCTATGAAACGAATAGTATTGTCAAATTTTATAACACATTGCCATATACTCTTGCTGAATGGATTTATTCGGCAAGGCAATAAAATTGCTGCAAAGAGCTATAAGTATAAAATATGAATAACTTTTATTTTTAAAGTGACAAAGTGAATCGGAAATTCTTCACAGACATTGTTTATTTACCAAATTAGGTCTATTCACAAAAAACATACAATAAAAGATCATTTTTCAAAATTACCTTCAGTTTAAAAAAAAATCTACCTAATAAATTTGTATCAAAACGAGACAAAAATGAACCGGAAAACGAGTCTTGGTTTCATTCCTTGCCGATGGTTAACTAGATCCCTTCGCCCGGTAGGGTTACGGGTCAAAATAAATAGTACAAAGGGATGATTGCTAAGCGATGAATAGAAACTGCAAGGAGTTCAGGAGGAGTGTCCTAGTAATTCGAACCTTACAGCGGAACTGGGAGGATCGCTTAGAGCACGTGTGAAAGAACAGACACCTGGATATCTTAAAGTATGTAAGAATACAGGGTATATTTAAACTTTTTTTAAATCAAAGCGAAAAGCTTTTGTTTTTCAATACATGATGTATATTTTTTATTTTGATGGTACAATTATTATACATACAAAAAAAATAGTTATAACTTTTTATCAATAAGTTTGGATAGAAAACGCTTTCATTCGTATTATTTCATTTATCGATAACAATCCACCGCATATTTCATTTGAAGCACATTAGCTCATGGCCATAATTATTGAGTAGATAATGATTCCTTATCAATTACATGCTAAAAAATAGGATGATATGGAAGTGATTTATAAAAGTATATGAAAAAACTGCAAAATAAATAAGCTCTACAGCTCGTTGGAAGAAGTGGAGTTCCAGGGAAGCCAGTAAGGGAATTCCCAGGCAAAGTCATTCAGTCTTTTCTCATTCTGAAGAAACTTATTGATAGGCGTGTTAGGGAAAAATCATTGAAAGTCCACTATATTATAACCAACATTCCTAACAATGAGAAATATCCCGAGAAACAGCCTTACATCAACTGGTCTCGAAAATTTAGACTGTCCTAGGAAATCAAGAAATAGCTCTCGGAGCATTTGAAGTCGTGGAGCAGACGACATCACATGTTGGTGTACGAAAAACATGCTTTTCAACAGGACAGCAACGTCAACCTTATTTGGAGACGAACTTCTGGAGGAATTGAAAAGGAAGTGGATATACACCCAGGGATAAGCAGATGATCTGACAATACTTGTACTGGGGAAATACCCTAATGTTATATCGGAGATGTGTCCAAGCTAGGAAGTCAAGTATCTAGGTATTAGTCTGGATGCAAAACATGGCATTCACACTTACATGACAAAACCAATAAAGGTAAAATGGCCCCAATGGCTGCCCAACGGGCGACAGGAAACACGTGAAGACGAAATCAACGGATCGTATATTGGCTGTACACAAAAGTGGTGAGAGCCGTGGTTACTTATGGAGCATTAGTTTGGTGGGCAGAAACAGATCAGAGGAAAGTCGAAAGGGAGCCATCAAAACCTTACATGTCTGTGCATAACTAGTGCGATAAGAAACAGCCCGACTGCGGCAATGGAAGCCATTCTCAATATTCCGCCTCTTGCTCTGCATGTTAAGGCGGAAGCGAGAATGGCTGCATGCAGCCTGGAATACACTCAAAGTCATTCTAGAATCACAGATATTATCACAAACCCGCTTCTTGAAATGAGAAGTGATAACATGCTGGCCCCAATTAACGACAACCAACCATACCAATCCAGCTAAACTTGGATGGGTTGAAAACATGCAGTCAGGAAGGAGCGTTGGTGTGGTACACAGACGGATCTAGATCTAGATTCAGGTGCAATGTCCACGCATCTTGAGGAAGTTTGCATCCATATTCCAGGCATAAATCTCCGCTATTGACACGTGTTTGCGAATGAACATCGAAAGGGGGTATACAGGAGAAAATATCCTCATACTCTCAGTTAGTCAGGCAGAACTGAAATCTTTAGCATGTCCCAGATAAGATCTCAACTATTCTGGGACTGACTACAAAAACTATCAATATATCCTATCAATAATTATCCCCCTCCAGCATCCCCTCGAAAATAATAATGTCGCGTAATATTTAGAATGTATTTTTCAATGTACTTTACAATTAAATTAAACTTTCAAAATGACCACCATTCAGTTCTTGACAATAACCGTGGCGATTTTGGAATTCTCGTACAACATTTCATATGACCTAAGGGGTTGTTTTGTTAATTTATTCCGTTATCCTATCTTTTAAATCAGCAATACTGTCTGGTCTATTAAAATATACTTAAGATTTTAAATAACCCCTTAAGAAGTAATCAAGAGGAGTCAAATCGGGGGATCTAGCCTGCCATTCGATAGTTCCACTTCTTCCAATCCACCTATTGGGAAAACCTCGTTTAAATAATTTCTAGCTGAACGTGCAAAATGCGGTGGAGCTCCGTCTTGTTGGTCTCATTTGGATGATTAACATCAGGGAAAAGTGTTTGTAATGTAGGCACTAAAAAGTTAATCAAAAAATCTAGATAAACCTCACCATTAACTGTGCCCTCAAAAAAATTAGGGCCAATAATTTTATTGTTAATGATATCAGCTCAATCGTTCACTTTTTTAGAATACTGAGTGTGAGCCTCACACATCCAGTGGGGATTTTCTCTGCTCCAATATCTACAGTTCTGTTTGTTAACCAATCCGTTCAAATAGAACGTCGCTTCATCAGAAAAAACTATTTTGTTTATGAACTGCAAATCTGCGTTCATTCTGTACATCATGAATTCACAGAATTCTTGCCTTCTATCAGGATCATCTTCATTTAACTCCTGAACCAACTGAACTTTGTAAGGGTGGTATTTTTCTTTATGCAAATCTCTCAAAATAGATGATTTACTTACATCATTGTCGGCGGCTTTCTCGAGTAGTCTTATGAGGATTTTTCTCAATCTCTAGAAGTACCTACAAATAACTTTTTTTCATCAGTTAATTGAACATTTCTACGTGGTTTTTCAATATTTTTCACATATCCAGTTTCACGAAACTTTTTCTCAATTTTGCTATCTGTAGACTGCGAAACGTGTTGACCAGGGTATTCATTATTAAAAATTTCACAAACCTCCTTTTGAGTTTTTGTTTTATTACCACAACCAATCACAATTAAAATGTCTATTCTTTAAGTCTCGGTCAAATGAGCCATAATTAAATTTAATACGCACACAAATATTATACTGACGTCTTCAGGTAATTTTAAATACCTAAATGACAGCAGCCTACTAGATTCATATCAATTTTTTATTTGGCATTTGGCTTTTTAACTAATATTTTAGTATCTTCAAAGATTCTTTTCCTGATGTTTAGCAGAACAGATATGAAAATACCTGATTATTTCTAAAGTATATTTTAATATACCAGACAATATTAAATTAACAAAATAACCCCTGAGGTCATACAAAATGTTGTACGAGAATTTCAAAATCGCCTTGGTCAAGAAGTGAATGGTGGTCATTTTGAATATTTAATGTAATTGTAAGGTACATTGAAAAATACATACTAAATATTATGCGACATTATTATCTTAATTCTACGTAATGTTTTGTGATACAGAAAAAAAATTTTAGGTACATCTTAAAAATTAATTTGCTGAACAGAGGACTGAAATCCCTTTCCAACAACGTGCCACACGACCCCCTTTCTTATTTAAAATTTTCGAGAGACTGCTTATAATCCAGAGGGGGTGCTGGTGGGGGATAATATTTTCATACTGTAAATTATCAATTTAAGAATAAAAATCGACCTGTTTCAGGTTTTTTTCACATAGTACATAATAACCGCATTGTAGTTAATAATTGGTGCTTACAAGATAGACTGATAGTCAAGGCTTGGAAAACACAAATTATCAATTTCACACTACAAGGCACAAAACCAATACTTCTAGGAGAAGGTGAATCTATTTGCCAAAGAAACAAAGTACCTAGGGGTACATTTTGATCAAAGGCTTTTATGGAACACTCAGAAGACAACACAGAAAGCTACCATTACCCTCGGCAGATGCAGAACCTATACGGAATTGTAGGGCTAAAACAAAGGAAAGCTGGTATAATTAGGTGTACCCCAAATTTTGTACAATTTGGACTAGCAATTTACGAGATAATTGGCCGTTTCCAGACTGTTGGGCCACTCTATATTATAACTTAGTATAGAGAAATTTAAATACAAAAACTTATCAACAGAAAACTTTCTTGAAATGTATTTCCTCCATCAGCTTATGTAGGGAAGAGCAAGACATGTTTGGTTTCTCGGAGTGTTTTTTTATTTCATTCATAATTTTGTTCAGTGTGGGGATTTCGTTCTTATGAAAAGAAACTATGTAGGATACGTCTATTGCTATATTTAGCATATTCGTCAATGCTCTCAAAAAGTCCAGGACGTCGTCCACAATGTTTATCCGTTATTTTCTCAGAGTTTTTATACTCCTTTATAGAGCGATACACAGTCGATTTCGAAACTCCTAAAAAGATATTTTGAGTAAACTATACATATTTTTAAATTTTCAATAACTCGCCCATTGCTGTAACAATTTTAGACACAACAGCACTAGGTACCTACTAAATAGCTTCTTTCGTTTCGGTTTCGAAGAAAGTCCATTGGTACTTGGAGTACTATTTTGGTCCATTTTCAAAACTTAACAAAGCAATACAACACAATAATAAGAATAATAAGAGCCAACAATAAACCCATCTTAATTCGTCACAATTGTCCAAGCGGAAGTGACGGTGCAACACAGAAGCTAGGAAGCTTGAAGGTAATCAACATTTCTATGACCAAAAGAGTTATTATTTTTAAATTTTCAATAACTCGCCCATTGCTGTAACAATTTTATACACAACAGCAGTAGGTACCTAATCTCTATTTTTGGTTCATCGCTCGAGATTTGTTTATACAAATTTATTAAACTTTCCTGCTTTGTCAGCGATAAATGACCCAAACTAAATAGCTTCTTTCGTTTCGGTTTCGAAGAAAGTCCATTGGTACGTACTTGGAGTACTATTTTGGTCCATATTCAAATAGTTTTAACTTAACAAAGCAATACAATACAATAATAAGAATAATAAGAGCCAACAATAAACCCATCTTAATTCGTCACAATTGTCCAAGCGGAAGTGACGGTGCAACACAGAAGCTAGGAAGCTTGAAGGTAATCAACATTTCTATGACCAAAAGAGTTAACTAGTTTTTTGATAACAAATTTGAATTGGTTGAAAATAAAAATATCTTACCAGTGAGCAGCGTCCATATTTTCTGATATAACTCGTACATGACTGAAGAATTTCGATATCTTATGGTTGCATTATAGGTTTTAGGCTTTTATGGGGAATACTTTATTTCGTAACATTAATAATAAAAAACTTTCCTCATGTGCTGCGAACTTAAGTGGACACACTGTATGACTAATGAAAATCATGAAAGGAAACAAATTTAAATAAAACCTACTGCATTCATATTTTTCTTTAAAAAACGGAGGATTTTTCTCGCTTTTCGATTAAAAATGTTAATGCAGTTGAGTTTTTTTGTTTGTTTTTGGATTTTTATGTTATATTTAACCCAATTGAATTGTGTGTTTAATTAATTATGTTTATCATGATAAAGCAGAAACGCAAACTGTCAAGGTATTTTATCTTGTAACCTCTAAAGGATAATTTTAAGTACACTTTGAGGAGCTGCTTGTCATTCAGAGCAATACTCTTAAGAAGTTGCCAAGACCCTGTATAATTGTATCTAAGTATCCTCGTCAAAAGTAACGTCTCAGTAGCAGTTGAAGTACAACATGTTATTTGGGTATAGCGGAGGCGTTATTAATACTTTCAGAGCTATAATTTCCTGATATCACAAGATAACTGAACTGAGAACTCGAGGAACTTCATAAAGGAATAAGACACAGGGCATAAGCGTGCTTGTGGTTACACACGATTCGCATTCTATTTGTTTTTGTGTTGTTGTTATCATTCTGTTTTACAACATAAATTACTTTTTCTTTGACCATACTACTTTAACTTTGTTATTATGTGTGGCATAATGCATAATGCAAAATAAAAAATGTTACCAATAACTAATATTAATAATAATATATTGTCCAATTGTCCAAAAATATTCAACTAATCAGTCGATTATCCAGATTTGACCTTGGGAAATAGCCTTATTCTTCTTGTTTCTCACATGGTGGAAACGGCATCCATCCCAAATCAATACAGTCTACATCTCTGATGGGCTACCGGTCTTTCAAAAATGACACATATAAATGAAAAATATTGAATTGATTTCAATCATAATCAGTTTTGGCAATCGTGCTAGAACTCACGAAGAAGTGCGTAACATTTTTGATTGTTTGCATCCTGAAAAAATCTTTTATCTCTTTCAACTGTAACTAAAACATTACATTGTATTAATACAACTGGAATGGTGAAAAAATGCCAAAAACGGGAAGACCGGAACCGCAGCAAATAAAGCTGCTAGGCCAAACATTGCCATTCAATTGGAGGAATCACCTTAAACTTCTACCATAAATGTAGCTTAAAAAGAAAAGAGAATAGTACCGTCCGTATAAAGTACAATTGGTTCAAAATTTGAATGTGACCAACGACTAATCTGTAACGCCGATGCACATTTTTCATCTAACGTTCGGCTTCCGGCAACCACCATGCCTATCTCTATCGAACTGAACTGTCTATTCCGGATGCAGATGTTCTGAATCAATCGAAATCTAGGTACACTAAGGTCGTAGCGTTATATAGTATTTTCTGAACTTTTTGGTCAAATGAGAATCCCATTGGATTCATGGAGTCCAAACCCAACACTCAGGAAAGCTGAATGTGTGGATTGACATTATTGGAAACTGGCTTAGGTATATATTTTTTTATTATTGGAATTTAAGTTGTTATAAATAATAAACCTGCTGAAAACGAAAGTATTCCTTCACTGCAACTTAATGGACAGTAGAGTCCGACCACAATAACTTTGGGACACCACGTGGTCTCGGGTGTGGCGTTACTGGCTTGCATATGAAAATGTGATTTTCATATTAAATTTATTGTTAGGAATTTCGTTCAAATATAAATCAAACTTTATAGTTTTGGATACCTCTAGAAAAATACATAATGGTATCACTCGCTTTATGCAGGTAGGCAACGGGATTAAAGCTGGTAGTCCTTTTTTGAATTCATTTAATAATTAGCAAAGTAGAAAACAATTTACCTAATCTAAAGTTAATATATTCCAAACCTAAACACTCTCACAAATGTATCTAACATGTCACCTTGAACTTATCATAATTATAATCTTATTATTAATCTGAGTCATCAGCTGATTGTAATGGTTGTGTAGCTGAACTACTGTCGCTTTCAAGATCAGAAGAGCCAGTATTAACGTTAAAACATAAATGATCCAACGTATTATCGAGGATGTGTTCCCGTTCTATTTGTGAATTATCATATTCTTTGACGTGCCGACAAATATTCGTCCATTCACTAAGTAGCAGCTCGTCGAATCTTTTTCGAGATAATACTTCAACATCCTTTAAAACAAATGTAGTATTATGAGCTGCTACCCAATTTTTGAGTGACGCCCATATTTTTTCAATAGGGTTCAATTCAGGATGATATGGCGGCAATCTCAAAACTTTGTGTCCATGATTCCTAGTAGCGTATTTCTACTTATTCCTGTTGCAGCCAATATTCTTTGCTTGTAACAGAATAATTGAATAAAAATTGAAATAAGAAAGACTTCAGGCCCTTCAAGATTCCATTGTCTACAAGGACAACTAAATATTTTTTTTTGAAAAACAGGCCACAATAGGATGACACTTAACATTGTATAAGAATAGAAATAAGATTGCTTTAAAGAACGAAATAATACATACAGTATGTCTGAAAAAGTTGGCAACATATGGAAAACTTTTTTATTGCAAGTTTTACGAAAAAAAGTTATTCTTTACGAAAATCTTTGCTTTCGAAAATAATAATATTCAAGTATTTACTTTTGACATTAGATGTACAGGGTGTCCACAAATTGCAAAAGATTGATAGGTATATTTAGAACACTTCGATTTCAACTTAAATTTTGCAAATTTTAGTTGTGAAACACGTCAACTTTTATCTTATTCAACAAGTCAACACACCTCAAATGTTTATTTGAAATATTTTAGCAATGAACTTAAATCAGTAATAAATAAGTAATACCCAACAGAATAATGTATTTTCCACTATAATACACAAAAATAAACGAAATAATTTAAAATCTACGTGGCTCTGACAATGATATTTGTTTTACCGAAAGTCAGTCTAGTAAAAGCTTTCGAGAAATAAATAATACATTCCATCATCTAATTAGTGTGCATTGAAATTTAAATGTAATTAAAACTAATGTAAACAGAATTAAAAACGTCAGTGTTTATTAATTGTACTTCAAGAAGTAGAAAAAATGACGTTGAAATTGACTCTTGAAGAAAAAATTGAAATTGTTCCAATTGTCGGAGATAACTACAAAACATATAGGGAAGCTGCAGTAATATTCAATAACAGACATCCCCATAAAAATTTATCATTAGTAGAATAATGAAAATATTCAGGAGAGGTGGAAATGTCGATAATAAATTGAGAAAAAAAACAGGAAGACAACGCATATGGTTTCAACATGTCATAGTACCAGAAATGTTCGAAAATATCTACTGCCAACTTTTAAGGAACGAGCATTAGGAAGATTTGTGGAATCTGCCTTGCTTGCAAGATCTTCAGACCTGAACCCACTAAACTTCAATTTGAGGAGAAAACCTAATGCAAAAAGTGCACCTTAAAAGACCATTCGACAATATTGATCATTTGGAAAGAACAATTCAGGAAACATATGACGATATTACTCCGGCTGTTATTAGGAATCTAATAAAAGCATTTTCTAAAAGAACAATTGAATGCTCAGAAAGGAACGGTGGACAAGTTGAGCATATTTAGTGTTCTATTTATCATATATTTAAATGACATTAATTATATTGAGTGTGATTTTATTAATCTATTTGCAGATGATACACTGTTAGCATGTTATGGGTATAGCCTTGAGGAAATTTTAAATAAACTGAATAATATATTGAAAGTCTTAACCCAGTTTTTGAATAAAAATAAACTTAAACTTAATACTAAAAAAACGAAAGCAATGATTTTGGTATAGGTAAATATAAATTAAATCAAATAAATTATAATAGATACAACATTAGAATTGAAAATGAGTACGTAGAATGGGTTAATGAATTTAAATAGCTGAGATTTATAAAATTTATTATTGAAACCTCACTGCGAATATGTATGAAAAAAAAATAACAAAAAAGCTATTTTTCTTCTCAAGGATTGCTTCAAATCTCTCTCTCTTCTCTAGATTAACAGTGTATAAAACTATTATACAACCTCATTTTGACTACTGCGGATCATTACTTTATAAATTGGATAATAACTGTTTACAAAGACTACAAAAATTGCAAATTAGAGGAATGAGAATAATCCTTCGATGTAACAGATACACACCAATAAATAGTATGCTGACAACTTTAAGTTTGATTTCAGTCAGACAAAGATTTTATTATTTAGCAATGACTTTTGTTTACAAAGCTAAAAATAAAAAAACTTCCTGAGTACTTCAATGATTTTATCATCTATAATAATGAAATACATAACTACAATACTAGATCTGTTACAAATTTCGATATACCACAAGCAAGACTAGCCATAGCAACAAAATCTATTTTCATATGTGGATTACGTGAATTTAATGCTTTGCCTACTGAAATTAAAATGAGTACCTCTCTACCTCAGTTTAAAAAATATTTGCTACAATTTATTTCCAATCCGTAAATCAACTTTGTAATTTTGTATGTTTATTTTAATATGTATTTATTTTTAACTTTAATACTAAAACTTCTTACTTTTATTACTAATTTCATCAAAATTGACTACAATATGTGATATTTTTAAAAAAAAAAAACTACTATGTCTTAGGACTTCCTATATTAAATAAAGATTCTATTCTATTCTATTAAAAAAGTTAAAACGGATTTTTCTTGTTCATGCACATGAAATTTGATGTTACGTTTTCGAAATAAATAATTCTAATTACGTATTATTGTCTATTAGAGATAATTCTTAACAGATAAAGTCAAAGTTTATCAATTTTGCACTGAGATAATGAGTGATGTAATGGGTAATTGCTCTTAAACGTAATTTTTAATTCCTATCGACTCCTTAAAATGACATTTAATATTTTGAGAACAATTTGTAAAAATAACATAATTTTTTTAAGTAGTATGATCTAATTGCATATTGAAACATAGTTTTCTATTTCAAACAACTTTTCATAATTAAAGTTTTCGATATTGTAAAAAATATAGGTACCTACTTTACTCTTGCATCAAATTTATATTTTTTGACAAACCTTGTATACGATTTTAAAAATTTACATCTGAAATTTGCCCTTTACTTTATGGGCCATGCAGAACTTTTTATAAAGAATAACTTTTTTTCGTAACATTACAAATAAAAAAGTTTCCCATATGTTGCCAACTTTTTCAGACCTACTGTATATCACTTGCCTATAGTTTTTAAGAGAAATTTGAACATCTTCCTCTGTTTATTTTTGCATAAATGCAGCAACCCGATCTATAATTTCCTTTGTTTGACTATGCAAAGCTTTTCCTTGTTTCACTCTCTTGGGAGACAATACAAAAAGTTCCAAGACATGAAAAATTTACTATTCGCAACAACAAAATCGCACAAGAAGACCGAAAGTAAAGTACTGTCTGGTGTGCTGTCAACACTGAAATGAAAACGAAGGAGCTACATAAAATAAAGCGCCCGTTGCTCCGCCGCTGGCTCGAAGCCGCAGCCAGTCAGAGATCGTTATCGCATTCCAGGCGGCCCTAAGTTGAATCACGTGGTATTACAAAGTTATTGTGGTCGGACTCTACCTCAAAATAATTGTTCCGGCATGATAAAGCGCCTGCTCACTATAGATGGGTTAGGTATTTCAGGATGTGAATTTTGGAAAACGATGGATTGTACGTACATGATTCGTACAGTGCCTGCTCGTTCCCAGATCTCAATCACCCAGGTTTTTTTTGGGACTACCTTGAATCACGTGTTTACATTAGACGACCAACTTCCTTGCAGAATTTGAAGCAAAGAATTTACGATGAATCTGAACTAATACGTGGAGAAGTGTAACACAGGAACTTGTTAATAGGGTTGTATATTATCAGGAGGTGAACGAGCATCATTTTGCCATTTGATATGATCAATGTTCAATATTTAATAAGGAACTATTCTCATTTTCATTTAAAGTAACTGTTCAATAAAAAGTGTACTGATATAACTTCTCGTTTTTACAGATATTTTGTACTAATCCCTGTATGTACGGGTTCGGATGAAAAATATCCATTGAAAAAAGCAAAAATATACAGGGTGATCTATTTATATAATAAAAGTTGAGGGAATTTATTTAAAGTAGTTAATCAAAACTGTATAGGCTATAAAAGGAAGTGTTCTCTGTGAGGTAAGTGCTCAAATACAAATGCATATTTTTCAAATGCAATGAATACCAGCTTCTTTTAATATAACCTTGTTATTTAATATATATATTATTTAATTATTTATTTTTTTACTTGATATGTAAAACTTCCAAGGAAATAGTATGAAATTGCTAAAAAATGATATTGGATGCTATAAAAGCAAAAAACACTTATTTGTATTTGGATATTAATTAAATCCTTCGTTCATACCACTACCACGCATCTAGTATAACTGGTACCATTTAGTATGGGTATTGATTATTTTATTGAGAAAGGAGTTTTACGAATAACACAAGGTAATGCTATACTTCCACGTAATTAAAAAATATAGTTAAATTAAAGGATTAAAAATTCCTATGTTAATCGAGATGGAATAATTAAACCAATTAGAATTTTGATGAGAGTAGCAGCTAAACACATTATTAATGTAAATTGGAACAAGTAGTTTTCCATAATATATTTTATAATATATTATTAATTAATTAATATACATATTATGTTATAATTATTTTATGAAAATCATATGAGTATAATTACTTTCTTGTTTTCTCAGTTGAATCCCTTAATATTTTGATAGTTTATCACTAAGATTGACTACCAAAAAATTGACTAACAATTTTATTGCAGTTAATAAATCAATTCCATTTCATGTGAATATTATATTCCATTCAGCACATTAGGTACGTGGGATAATTTATGTATGTTATTATATACATCAGTAGATATAGATACCTACGTATTTTATTGGTTATTGTTGAGTATTCTTTTTATATAGGTATTAAGACTATTAAGAATACTTTGTTTGGATATATCGGGTGTCAATTTTAAAACTTACAATGGGCTGTAGGTACATCGTGAACGAAAAGAGATGTAAAAAAAAATTCAAAACCGTTTCTAGGGTGAAGTGGGGGAGCTAAAATGACATGAGAAAGAACGCACCTCCATCAACCCCCTATGTCCCACCTACCCCACCTACAAAAATTTAAATGGCAACCTCCTACTTGTGATGCGTCGTTGGAAAGCCCGTAGAAAATGCTTTCCAACGGTCTAGGTCATAATTATACAGGGTGTAACAATGAAGCAGAAACCAACAGGACGGCGATGGCAATCCAATTCTAGATGAAAATTTGTTGCACTTCTAGCAAGACGGAGCACCTCCTCATTACGCAGTAGCAGTTAGTGACTGGCTAGACAATAATCATGCAAATAGATGGATTGGAAAGTGAGGTCTCATTGAGTGGCCACCTAAGTCAACAGACTTACCGCCACCTGATTTTTTTCTGTGGGGTCACCCATCCTCAATTGACGATTTACGACGAAGAATTAGTCCAGCATGTCGTGATATTACTAAAGCAACATTTGCCAACGTTCGTGAGGAGTTTGAAAGTAGGCTGGCTTACTCTTTACAAAACCATAGAAACCATTTTAAACATTTACTAAATTAATTAACATTCAGCACTTTTTCATTTTTTGTCAAATAAATGTTTCTGCTTTATAGTTACACCCTGTATAATTATGACTTAGACTGTTTGAAAGCATTTTCAACGGGCTTTCCAACGAGGTATCATAAGTAGGAGGCTGCCACTTAATTTTTTTTAAGTGGGGAAACGATTTGGAAATTTTTTTGATATTTCTTTCCGTTCACGAGGTACAGGCCATTGTAAGTTTTAATATTGACACCCTGTAGGTACACGCCAGAATATTTTTAAAAATTTTAATTTAGGACAAATTAATGGTCTCAACCCTTACTACATGAAACCGTTCTTTAATTATCAAATAAAGTCAATAAATAACAGACCTATAGCATAATATATCGTACGGTTTTATAAATAAGATTTGCATCGTCAGGAGTGAATTATAAAAATTTATATGAATGAACAAGTAACTAATATAACATATTTTAAAATGTAACCTAAGATATGTTGTATTAAGATATTTCATGGTCTAAGATGTCAGAAACTCTTATTAACTATACATTCATATTCTATCCAAAAGACAATCCAACAATGGAGAATGCAGAGTATCTATCTGTTCATTTATTTATAAATACCTATACATATAGGTATACCGCGGTCAGTAAAATAATTTACTCGACGTTTCGACTCCTGCTTTGTAGATATCAAGATATAGAAAATGTTGGGTTAAAGAAGATAAGTTTCAGTACGATTTCGTGGCCTCAATCTGCCTACTCCACTAGTCGTACTGTACCTGCAGCTGGCAGTTATCTCCGAGGTCTCAATCTGTCTAATCCTTAGAGATAACAGTTATCTGGATGAGTGATGATTTTGACAAATGTGTTTTGCATAATTTGACTCCTCTGGATGTTTACTTCACAAAGAAATTTTGAAATAAAAAATAATTAAGTTCTTAGTTGCTTTAGAAATAAATATCCAGATGAGTCAAATTATGCAAAGCACTTATTTGAATCATGTTATCACCCCACATTTATAACTATTACCTACCGTCGAATGGAAATATAATTTAATATAAAATAATCTTATTACCTACATAGTAGTCAAAATTATCACGGATTTAATTTCTTATAGAGGTGCGATTTTCACCTCTGGAACAGCTTAGGTATACTAAAATAAGCTCATCATAGGTAACATTACCTATAATTTATAATATAGGGTATCCAGGATCTTTTATGCCAAACGCAAACTGCGGATACCAGATGTGATTTCAGTCTATCTAACCTAATTTACTTTTATCCCAAGGTTCCTCATAAGGAAAATAGTCGTTTGGTATTTCTTAAGTATAACTCATAAAATCGCTACAATGCTGCTGTGATACCTACATAATTGTTTTCTACAAACCCGCGTATTTATTGCCGTTACAAGCGTTTAACATGGAAGGGATACGGGTATAATTTTGTAAAATCTTTTGTGTAGGTATAGGTATCAGTTTTTTGAATTTTACATCGAATACAGAATTAAAGAAGTGTTTAAAAAAAATGTGGTTTTGTTTGAATTCGTTATTATGCACAGTTTTTAAAAACAACATATTATTGAATTAAATGGGCGACGTTCCCTTTGACACAGCGAAACTTGGATCTCACACGATTGATTAATTTATTGATTGATTGATTGGTTCGGATCCACCAGTCAGAGGCTTCGATACCTCGGCACCTTTAAGTGACACTTTTTCATTTTTCGCAGGAATCGTAAGAATATAAGTACCTAGTCATATACTATGATATTTCACATAATTGTTAATATTTTTTACTTAACCAAGCAAACGAAAAAAATTGATGTAATTTTTTCATTGTCGAAAAATCGTAACTGCTGACTACGTTTTGTATTACCCCAGAGTGAATTAGGAATTAAATACATCACATCACAATAACTAAGATAAAGAAGTCGAAGCACACTTGATCTGATACCAATAAGTATATCCTATAGGCACCTAAGTAGGTACTATACCTAATATAGGAACTAAGGCCAAGTTAAACCCTGTATATTCTCTCTTCATAATCGAACAGCTGAGTGGATGAAGGGGCTATGTAACCTTTTTTCATTTTAGAGTTACCTATTAATATGGACGATGGGGGTACCTATGTTCCTGTACCTACCTATAACATATGTGAGATCCAAATAATAAATTAGATACCCAGAAGATTAGGGGGTTATGTTCCGTGCAGAGGAAAAGCTGATGGAAGAATGGGCTATGTAACATCTTCCTAAAGGGGCAAGAGAAAATAGAAGAAGGACTCATGTGTCACACAAGTGGCTATAAACATTATAATACTAGTCTCACATTACAGTCTTTTTAAAGAAATTGCTAGCAATTTAATTGCTGGCCTTTTTTGAATAATAACTGCGTATGCGTTATACAGCCATTTTCACTGCAACTTTCAGGCTTGAAAAATATAAAACTGATCCTAATTTTCAAGGTTATTCACGCGCAACTTTACATATTTTTAGTGATTTTAGATTTTGACAACATAATTATTATGTTGGTATTTCGGTATAATAGCCGACTATAAAAAATAGAAGAAGATTGTTTCGAAAGAAAGTATCAGTTTTCTTTATTCAATGCTCAATTTTTTCTAACAACTTATCGAATGTAGGCTCATCCATTCTCAAGTAGTTTTTAAAGGCTTTCAAGTCGTTACAATCTTTGAATTCGTTTGTAATTCCTAAGTTTCCCATTGTTTTATTTAACCATGGTTTGTTCCAACAAGATCTATTCCTCCTGTTTTTAATCCACCTTTTTATATAAGTATTCATTTTCAAAGTGAATTTTCTAATTTGATAATAATAACGTCAAATGTCAAAAAAATCTTGGAAAGTTGCAACAAATAGGCTGAAATGTAAGAAGACTGGATTTTAATTTTGCATGCAATTTATATTGCCTGCAATAAAGTTGCTGCAAAAAGGCTGTAATGTAAGACTAGTTTAACAATAAAAAATAATAGTGAAAGTGTCTATTTTGGCGAACATCATACTTACATAAACACAATATTTTGAGACCCTTTTTAATGATTTAAAAAGTTTATTCATTAAAAACTCCTCAAAAAAAACTTTAAACCTCAATATCTCAAAACTTTTTGTTACATAGCCCTTTAATTTATTTAGTTTAATTATAGCTAAATAAAACTATTTTTTATTTCCATCCGTAACGGCCTACAACAGTGTAACGAATACCTATCTGTTGATTTTTTTTTACAATTATATTTTTTGCGTTAATAGTTTTCATTATGCTTTTAATGAACATAATCAATCCGATACATTTCTTTGGACAGTTCGCTTGAGTTTGGACCTCATCAGCCATCTATCCACCGCGGGGCGTGCGTCAGGTAAGCCTCCAATAAGGGGGCACCGTCGACGCGGGGGCGTACCGTTTCAAATCTACACACATACACACGCTTAAATCCTACAAAGAAGTAAAAGGCCGCATACGCAGTTCGTGGCATGTTTTCGCGTTGTGTTCCGGTCCATATCATCCTCTTCTAACTTCACGACGCGACGTTGGAACTGTAATTACTGTGATTATTTTACCGAATAACGAGTACTTTGTGACATAAATTAGAGGTTAGCTTTTATTGAATTAGTTTGTTGTGTTTTAAATGCGGTTGTAATATAACGCGCTTCCGTGTAACTGGTTTTGTTTTTATTTTGGAAGAAAATGAATTGCACCTATTCGTATCAGATACAAGCACAGTCGCCGCCTTTAGGAGTTGGAGCTGATTATTTAGAGGTATATACGATAACTTATTTTTGTTTTGTTTTTGATAGTATATTTTGATTAATTAAGCATGGGTATATTTCTACTGAAATATAAAATGATGTTAATGTAATAGGTTCAATATAGGATCTACTTAAATGAAAAAAATCTGAATACCTATATCAAGATATCTTTATCTTAAAAGTAGATTTCTATGAAGATTTTTTTATGGTTTGATGGCTTTGTATGTATATCTACTTTTGTTACCACTTACTTTTTTCGTCCTGATGTGGATTTTGAGCAGCTAATACGCAAGGTCTGTTTTTTCAAGTTACTTTATTTTTTTATTAGTGTGAATTATTCTACAATGTATTGTGACTATTATGTTGTTTATAGCAAATTAAACCATAATCTTCTTTATGAATTTTTTCATTGTTTCGCTAGACCTTCAAATATCAAGAATAATTCAATATTATTTTTAAATTTGTCCCTATTCCCATCCGACATAAAAACTTCGATAAACTGAACCATCAATGAAAATACTCACAAGTTCAAGCAAAAACTCAAATTTTTCAAGGCTCTTTCACAATATCTTTGATAAAAATGATTGTGAATGATGAAATAAGTACTTGAAACACTCTTATAGTAGGTATAATAGTCTATTAGGAAGTGTTGTGCACTTTCCAGGAATGGTTTTTTCTCAAGGATTTTTTGCCTATTTTAGAAATCTTAATGAAACGAGTTTGCTGTTAATTTTCTATTAGATCATTATTTTTGTTTGAAATAATGTGTTGAATTAACTTTGCGGTTTCGTGTATTAAATTAGTGTGTATTGGATATCAACAATTCCAACAACAAATCTTAAGAAAACCTGGATAATTGAATTTCATATATACCAAGTATATTATAAAAAATAGAGATAAACAATACTTATATTTTTTAAGTATATTCTTGAACTCTTGAGAAGTGTAATTCAATACCTATATCTGTCGTAGCATAGGTACCTATAGGCAAAGAAGTAGTTGTTGCTTCTAGTGGACGGTCTGCTCTTTGAAAAGTAATTTTCAAAAACATTGTAAGGCGTTATAATTGTAGGTACCCATTTAACTATTATCTTTGACATCTATCGGTAATACGCTTTACTAAAATGACAATTTTTTCCAGGAAACTGTTATTAAGTTAATAAAAAATGATTTACATTAAGGAATATATCATTAGAACTCGTTTACGATTGGTAAGTTGGTAGAGAGAAATTTTCGCACGTCACCTTGCTGTCATGTGTCTACCTACGTAGACATTTTCAAGTTTACTTACTATCAATTGATGTAAATCATTTGTGTCTGCTCTGCTTTTACTGTTTCTGAGATATTGATGGAAAACTAATACAGGTCAATCCGCTAACGATTTGGAAATTAATATAATTAGACGGGGCTGCTTGTTGTAGGCCATATAATATGCTCCCAGCTTTGGTGGTCATACTTTTAGTATTTCTTATGTTAATGTTGATTTTTGTTTAGATTTATCGGTTTTTGTCTGTTTTCGAAATTTTATCGGTATTGATTGGATTTCAGTTTTTGCAGTTACGAAAGCGACGTTTATTATTGTGTTAACATATTTATTTTTAATGCCCTTCACAACAATACGAGACAAAATAAATAGGATAGTCAATCAATACCAAATTTTCATTCCCTAATGGTAGACGATTGGTACCTACACGTAATAGAGAACATCAAAATCTTCAACCGTAAAACTAAATTTGGACACTGTAATATTTTTATTCAGACTAGTGAATAACACTTTTATAAAGACAGTATAGATTGACTAGGCAGCAGAAGCCTGCAGCCGGATAATATATTCCGTTGTGTCGCTGAGTAGCTAGAGTACCTAATTGTATGGAAAAACAGGTTAGATTACTTTTAAATATTTCAGACCCCAAGTAGTCACATCATAGGAAGGCATAGAGATTATTATCGAATTATAGTTGTGATTAAAGTAGTTTGCACCGTTTCACAAATTGTCGGCGAGGCAAAGAAATCTATAAGCAGAAGCAGAACCGGTTTCAGACAAATTTTTCATTATTGCAGGATCCCAACGCACTAGCGATTTATGTAGGTACTCTCTTTTTCCGATGATTAGCAGTTTTATCGATAACTGTAATAATGGCGACTAGAACATACCAAATTTCTTTCTGTCTATTGTCTCAAATCCCTACTCTCCACTTTCAGAAATTTCAAAACCTTTGGTAAAAAATTTTAACAAAAAAATATCCATGTTTTATACGTACAACAATCAAACAGCTTAGATTCACTGCGACATGGAATCAAGCAGAATAAATGAATAAACTTTGACATTGTTTATGTTGTCATAGAATAATACGCCTGTTTACTCTTTTACACTGAAAAAAAGAAACTCTTGGAAGAAAAGATTATACCTTTGGCCCAAAGAATTGGCGCTTTTGAATAGGTCCAAGAGCGAGGTTTCTCCAGCCAAAGGATTAATTGTCTTTTCATAAGTTTTTAAAATTCCTTCACGAAAGAACTTAATCTATTTGTTCAAAGTCTTTACAGTCTTAGCTTCAAACTAGTATGTAAGATATTTCTTGATACAAAACTTAAATATTTTGTTTCAAGGAATCCACTTCTTGGGACAATGCCGTAGAACTATAACAAAAAACAACTCTCTTGACAAAAGAACCTTAGAACTTGCTTTGAAAGGAAATCTTTCTTGGTCCAAGAGCAAATACATTAGACATAGACATTGAGAGGATTTCCACCAGGTACTTGGGAGAATTGAAATGTCTCTTGAATGAATGCCGTGATATTTATAATTTTCGTAGCTCTTGAAGCAAAACAAACTATACTTGGTTGAAGGGAAAAATATTCAAGAGATTCAAGACATTTCTTCAAGAGAACCATCTTACTTTAGCTAGGAACTTTTTTCTATAGGCAAGAGATATTCTCTTATGCTGAAATAATTTCTCTTGTCGCTAATAATTTCTTGTCAAGAGAGTTGACTACTTTGGTTCAAGACACCCATTTTTATCAGTGTAGTATATTCATTGTTCGGCGCCTTTAACAATATCTTCCTCTTCGAATGGTCGCCAAAAAGCCATAATTTTGATTATTACCAACAAAATAGTTTGTCATTAAAACAAAATCTCAATCACAGCAGCATCTAAAAACATGATATCTTTTAAATAACATAAATTAACCAAACCCACCCAGGGACGTTAACACTCCATGTGGACTAACAGTTCGAGTACATTTATCATAGACCAATCGAAAGCTACTTTGCACTAATGAGAATCAATTGTTTGCTTGTGGTTAGTTCAAGACTGGAAATGATTTATGAATTTTTTATCTTTTCGGCTTTTCAATCCTCAAACTGCCGCATACTGTCATTTTATTGTGAAACAGTGCAAACTAATAACTCTACTCACAACTATACATTCCCTCCAATTTTGCATAGTTATATCTGAATGAGATATTTTACCAAAACATTGAACGTCTGTTCTATCTTGGTTACACTAGTTGACATTTCTTAAATAAGGAAGACACACCTAAATAGGAAAATTGCTTAAAAATTTCAATCTGCTGATTAGCATAATCGAATTTATATCCAGTGCAGCTGTGATGTAAATCATTCTTACTAAAAACTATACCCTTTTTTTGGTTATACCTATTTGAAATACCTAAGACTGTTTATGGTAGCATAACTTTTGGTTGAGATCAACTTAAGTCATCAACATGAAGAAATCACAATGACATTATCTTCACTTCACCTTGATGCCCATGCCTCGAAAGTCTATACAAAAGCTGCAAAAAATTACATAACATATATTATATTATACAGCTGTCCAAAACAATTGTATAGGCTATCTCACAAATACTCGCCTGTATCGGATTTTAGGTGATAACAAATACATAGCAACTTTGTTGATTGAATTGAATTGAAAAGTAACTTGTAGGAATAATTGTAGTAAGTATACAGGGTGTCCAGAAACTCTCCTGCCAAACGGAAACTACAGTTACTAGAGGTGATTTTAAGTCGATTTAGCTCAAATTACCTTAATCTGAAAATGCTTCCTAAGGGAGCTACAGCCCTTTGAAGAAGACGTTCTCATATGAGTTTTCTTCAAATTATTCAAAAATACCGTAACTTAAAATATTCAAACTTTTTATAATCAATCAATTTTTATTTTCAAATTTTTCACGTATCCGACACCGAATTTGGAAAATTCAAGATAATTTTCATAAAAAATGTTCTCTTCTTTCAAATCGATATCATGAACCGTTTTCGAGAAAATAAATTTAAACTTTGTGTGTTGGATTATAAAATTGAATCTGTAATATCAAGTTGGCTTTGAAAATCAACAAATTGTATAGATACTGGTAACAAAAGTCGTAAGTATTAAGTTGCTTACATTGTTTTGGAAATTTTAAATTAATTTTATTTCGTGAGGGTATAAAACAACAATCAACATTAAAAAAAACAAAGTTAGAGATAATTACCAACAGAAATAGAGAATTAATTTTACAACAGATGCTCTACATGACTATACCATTTGTCTCAATACACAAATTTATTATTCTTTTCTCTAAAGATCGTCTAAGTTTTGCAAAATTCCTGCATTATTTCTAATTTCATTACAAGCATTTTGAATTCTTTGCCACAGCTGATTACGGGTTTCTATTGGAACAGCTTAGACTAATGATTTTAAATAACCCCAAATACCAAAATCACAAGGGTTTAAATCTGGAGATCTTGGGGGCCAATTAACTGGACCACCTCTTCCAATCCATTTATCGTGATTTAAACCCAGAATTTGTGTTTCAGCCAAAAAGTACATTAGGTATACATTGAATAGTGTATATTATTTACCGCTAAAAAAACACGACACAAGTTCACACATTTGAAATTCGTGACACTATACATATAATGTAAAATGGTGAAAGAAAAGAATAGGTCTCTTCAAATTCAATATTATAAAAGTTTAAAAGTTACAAAAAAATGTAGACATATATATATAGGGTTTAAATTCAAAAAGGAAGACATGCAACAAGCAGGCTTTGTGTAGAAGAAACTGGTGTCGTTCACTAAAGATTAGAATGTTTGAGAAATAATACCAACTTCATTCCTATATTTGAATGAAACCTGGATTTTGGCTAGGGGTAACACAAAAAGAATTTGGCAGGACGAAAGAATAAAATCCATAATACCCCGATGGCGAGGGAAAAATACGTACCTACTATCATGGATGCAGGTGGAAAGCATGGTAATGTTGATGCGGCGTATATCTTATTTTTGTCAAAATCAAAATCGGCTGCTTTTCACGATACTATGAGCACGAAGATGTTTGTAAAACAGTTAAAAGAGAAATGTTCACCAGTTTCGGAAATTTTAAATAAGCAACTAACAAACGCCTGGTCGTTTAATAGAATGAAATAATGGTTAAAGAACGAAAACATAACATTTCGACAGTATTGATTCAAACCAGAATTATTATCGTTAGCTGAAAGTAGTGAACGATGAAAACTGTACGTAGTAGATGAAATTATGCTCAATTATAATATACATCGTGTGCTTAGACTCCCTTCTCATAATTGCCAATTCAATCCTATAAAATATATTTGGTAAATATGCAAAACCTAATACGATAACCACATGGTGGTAATGGTAACAGTGACGAGGCTATTTTGGAAACTTGGCAATAGAGCACTGAATACTGCTACTCTTAAAATTTGGACAAAAACTATAAGAAAATGCGAACATTTAAAGAAATCGTGGGTTCAAAATGGAGAAAGAATGTGATTCTGACTGTGAATCTTGTAATTGAAAATACAGTAAGTTCCGCATAATTCGATATATTTATCAAATTACCATCGAAAATTCATTTTAGTTGCATTCCCTTCCAGTATCATTAAATACGATACGAGCATAGCTCTAAGCGAAAAAATCGACAGTGGACAGCTATAGGTATGTATTATAAAAAGTAAAAACCACATCGACTTCTCCATGTTGCTATACAAATAAAACTAAAAATCAAAACTTGCATAGGTACCGTCAACCAAGGGTAGTTTACAAGGAGAATCTAGCATATCTTGAGATTATGACTATCATCAATTATATTATAGATATTTTTTATTAACTCAAACACTTAGAACTGTGAACGTTTGAATACTTGTTTCTCGAAACTGTTAACCTTTGAAATTTGTTGTTTTTCAGTCACTCCTTAAGGAGGGAGCCTATATAGATGGTTCCAGAATATTCCTGGTATCTGTAAACAATTTTTGTTTTAAATGAAACTGAAAGTTTCTAATTAACTCCACTTTAATACTAAAAAATATATGAAAACTTAATTGAATTGATAATTATTTCGATATCTAAAAATATCATCGTCAGAATATCGAAATAATTATCAATTCAATTTAGTTTTCATATACCTATATTTTAATATTAAAGTGGAGTTAATTGGAAACTTTTAGTTTCATTTAAAACAAATATGAGTAGATTCCACGAAGCAAGGGTTGAAACAGTAAATTCAATGTAAAAAATCTTGTTATCTACAAATATAATTTCATACAATATGAGATTTATATTATCTTTCATACAATTATCAACAACTACTGAGAATGACTTGATGCACTCCAAAACTTCTTACACACACTGTTTGCGTGTAGATGGAATTGCTGTTTATTGAGGGGACCGAGCCATAGATGGGTACAAACAAATGTTCATTAACTTCTTTGCTTCATAGTCTAGAACATAATCACATTTGATTACGTTCAATTAATATATGTATGTTTAAATAAAACCGACCAAGTGCGAATCGGACTCGCGCACGAATAGTTCCGTAACATTATCTATAAAAACATACATATATGTGAAGCTAATATAAAATTTATTTAGATGATTGATTTCACTTTTAAATCATGGCTTCGCTTAGTAAATAACATATTTAAAAAAAACTTTGAGTCCGCAAGGAGATTCGAATTCGCGCTTCAACCCACTAAGCCACGGCGCCAGCTACCTGTTGCCGTTATCAATACCGAACAAAAACGAGCAAAAAAATCACGTTTTTAAGTATTTATTTTATTGTGTTTTCAGTATAGCGGCAACAGAATTACATCATCTGTGAAAATTTCAACTGTCTAACTATAATGGTTCATGAGATACAGCCTGGCGACAGACGGACAGCGAAATCTTAGTAATAGGGTCCGTTTTTCACCCTCTGGGTACGGAATCCTGAAAATTACCTTTTCGAATTCCTAGATTTGTTCTTCGTTCCAACCAAATTTAAAGCTGTTCTATTTGGATTATAGTAGTATAAAGCTGTATAAAGAAATAACTACTCAAGTCATTTGTCACTTTTCATGTAATGAGAGATGTTTTGTTTTATTTTACTAAAATGAAACTTACCCTTCGTAATAAAGTACATTGTCTCTTTAGATAATGATTAATGATTTAGTATTAACTAATTCAATCTTCCACAACAAACTAGAAGCACGAAACACATGAACCGCAAAGTGATATAAAACGACAATGTCAGGACGCACAAATACCAAGAATAACTACCAACTCCGTTACAGTTCTCATTAAATCCGGAATTTTGGTAACTAAGGCTCTCCAGGCGTTATTTTCGCACTGCCCATACCCTGGTCCATTCCAATAAGTACTGTTTTATTAAATATATTTTTTTAAATTTGTTGTCATTTTTAACTGTCTTCTCTTTCTGTCCATATCAAAGTTAATAAGCTGTAGTTTCATTCAAAGCTTACTAGAAATATATTTGATTCCAGTCTCTAAATATGTTTACGGTGGAGAAGTTTTTCCATTTTAAACGTCTGATGTGAAAATTGCTAAGATCATTCAGCATTTTAATTTATGCTACCATATTAGAAATGGCACCTGTAATATAAACAATGAATAAAAAATATTTAGAAATATCAACTTCCCATATATTTAAAATCAAAGAGTAACCTGTTAAAACCTGTAGAAATTTATTATGTTTGCCTCAAGCAGAGGTTGTACCCTGAAACAATTTCCATATTATTAGCACACATTTTGCAAGTGTTTAAAGCAGAATATGTAATCTTTTTATTACGGAATAATTTATTATTCAATATATCAATCAGTTGGTGTATTGACTTACTTAATAGGTTGTTATTAAGGGGTTGATGAATATATATCATAAATCAAGCACTTATCAGCTTATCGAATAATTATTTTTCGAGATCTTGCAAAGATATATTACTACTAGTTACCATTTACTATTATTCATTGTACAACCTCCTACTTTTAGAATTAAATCGTCATAGGTACTGATCATTAACCAAGGCATTTATTTTCCTTTTTCCCAATCTCTTTCTTTCTTTTTCCCTTTCTCTCTCTTCTCCTTTCTCTTTTTCGGATGCCAAAATGTAGCATCATGCTTTTATTGACAGCTTGGTTGTTCATTCACGATTCACCTCGGTTTCATTATTTTTACTCCAACGGTATAAGGAAAGTGAAAATAATTTTGAAACGTACGTTAAAACTTTTAAAAATGTGATTAAAGCATTGAAATCTTGGAAGAGTGAGACCTCCAACCAAAATGACCTAATTCCATCGACATGGCAGCGAATTAATAAGGTAAAGCTCTTCCAAAGTTAATGTGATGACCCATATTTTTAATCCCTTTGAAGGAAAAAGCCGCCCAATGGCGTGCATATAGATTTTTTATAAATTCGAATATTGTGAAAAAATGCAGTTAATCTACTATATCAATTTGAATCAAAAAAATTCACCTGCATACAAAATTCATAAAATTTGTAATACAATAATAAAGCGCTTTCCTCTAGAACACGGAGTATCTAAAGAACAGTTTTTTGTATTGTCAACCCAACCATATTTTAAAGGTGGGTGTATATCCTCATACAGTTTTAATAATAATATAATTACCATTACTACTATTTTCTTACATATTAAGTTAAAATGTATTTTATTTTATATATTTATTCATGTAATAAAACCGTAAGGATTGTTTAAATAACAAATAAATGAATAAGCACTTGACAACATCGTGTGTATCAAACCAAGTTTCGTCTAAATAAATTATAGTTCTATTTGAATCACGGTACCCTTTTGTTTTGGGCAAATACTCCTGTCTAAGTTCAGCGATACGCCGAGACTCCATTATTACCATTCGATTATCTAACTTCTTATATTTAAATCCACAATTCAATAATCCCGCGCATCATCTTGGACTGTTGTTTCAAATGGTCTCCAAAATGCCATTCTAATTAATTATATTATAAAACTTACCCTAACGTCTACGAACAAATGAATATTATATTAATATCAATTCACTGACGCGACCTAACCACTACACCATCAAAAAGGTTTTATATTAATGATACCTTTCTACACTAGATCACCTACACTTTCCTATAAATATCTATAACGATTGACTAAACTCACTCAACCAAGAAATAGGTATTATATTGAATATTTATTTAAAACAATATTCACACCCGACACTGAATGATACTAATGGATTATAAGCCGAACCACAACACAACCCCACCCGAACACCCTCGAGACCGTAGAATTTTTTTTGCCAAAAACGTCAAACGGAGTATACTTCGGTTATTTCGTTATATTGCGATGAATACTGCAGTTGATGATTGGTTGTTTCGAAGACTTGACTGCACGTGCAATACTTTGCCAACTCTTCAAAATTTTCTTAAATATAGTAACATATAAAGAGTGGTTATAATTAATTTTTCTTTTTTCAGTAATTTCAAGCGACTTATTTTGATGTTTACTAATAAATTTACATTATGTATTTTTTTAAAAATATTTCCAAACTAGCTTTCTTATAACATCACGAACTAACAGTTTACTGGAGTAAGAGGAACATTTGTGTAGCGAGCCTAACAATTTTATAGAAAATATATCTGATAACATTGCTTTATTTTATGGTCATCACACTGACTTTAGTTAGAGTATAAGTGAATAAAGGATAAGGAATTTTATCGAATTCTTGTAGTGCAACTAGAAGACCTTGTAGGATGTCAAGCAAAGCGGTTGGACTCTCGGCCGCTCGTATGTAGAACAAAGTATTAGAAATAAGATTATCCTGACAATCTGAGAGAATCGCAATTATAATTTGACGTTTAAAAACGAACATTGGTTAATTTATCGAGAACGGCAAGGAATGGTCATTGAAGAAGGAATACAGTGTTGAAAAAATTGCCTCGTAATCAAAGTTTTGGCCGGCCGAGATTACATACTCATTAGGTTTACAATCGCCGATTAGGATTGAGATCAGAACTGCGTGCTGGTGAAACCGTTGATAATTTTTTTCAAGCGAGAACTGCGTTTGATGGATTTCGTTTAAAAGTGCTTATCTCCTTCAATAACCTTAATTAAAAACCAAAATATTCATAAAGCATGGCACTAGTTGACACCTTCCATCGTAACTGCTGCATCGTAAGGAGTGTGTCAAATTTCGGGTAAAAAACATCTTCACATTCATGCTTACCGCATATTTTCAAATTTAATTCTACATCAAAATTTTACTGTTACAGAAAAATTGACTAACAATTGTCGAAATAAATTATGAAAATCAAACAAGTTGAATACATATACCATGATAATAAATGTATATGTGACCGTAAGCCGCTCCGCCTATGTTTCAGTTCGTTTTATTTATTTATTGAAAACCCAAACAAGTTTTACAACCTCATTACATTGGTAGTAATGTTAAAGTATTAAAACTGATATAATCTAATATAAAATTAAGTTGGGAGGTCATGATTACCGAAACGACAGAAATTAGACGCTTTTAATATATCAATATAGTCAAGAAGGATTCACTTAAACTGCGTATAACGAATCTGCCAATTTAAATCAGTAATTGAATTAAAATTATTTGCTACTCGCCATAGGCGTGCCTACATAGGGTCCACCCCAATTCCTCAAAATATAAATATCTTAAAACCATTTTATAATTTTTAAATTTTAACGTTCACTTTAATTTCACGTTAATTGAAAATAAATTTGTTGTGGAGCGTGCAAAACTTTGAATTGCTTTTAATTTGGATAAACTCCTTCCTTCACTTGCCACACTTATTGGGAGAATAAGAACTATCCTTGAATAAAAGGATTTTTTTAGCCTACCTTACCTGAAAACCAATCATAAGAGCACCAAAAATATGGTGGAAAGTATAGTTTAGCAGCACAAGTGCAGAAAATTCATAATGCCATGATTTTTGAAGTTTTTCACCACCTGTCACCTCAGTTTTATTTTTATATTTTTTGTTTATTCGGTAGGCGAAAATAGTTATTTGTTTTACTAGGCATAAAAGCACAAGATTTAATGCCGCGGCTGGTATTTCATAGCCGAGCGTAGCGAGGCTATGAAACCAGCCAAGGCATTAAATCTGCTTTTCTGCCGGGTGAAACATATAATTTTTTCTTCAAATTTGTTCCAATTCCACGCAAAATCAACTTTTTCATATTTAAATTGCGTTTCATTATCAATATCCAGCATTATTTTGAGTTTTCTTTATGTCATTGTCAATTTTAATAACCAGTTTGATTTAAATTATTACTTGGAAGGTTGCATAGCAACAAACTTTTTCTGCCTAGGCATTAAAAGTACAACTTCTAAGCCTGCCAAGTGTCATTAAAAGGCCGCTTTTAATGTCATTTGGAGAAAAACAATTTTGTGTCACACATACTGGAAATACTTTATAGCTCGCTTCACTACGCTCAATCGTGCATCTAATAGTCGTGCTACTAAACCTCATTTTTTGCCCTTTTGGCACATTATACTATTAAAATCTCTATTCATTAATTTAAATTATAATACAAAGTGTGATTTTTATTTTGGTTACATTTTAAGCTATTTTTTAATGGGCATTTATTAACCTTGAATTTTAAATATTTTGACATTGAATATACTTAAAATTACACATATAAATTTTTCATAGGTATTCAAATGAACCTTGCTTTATTTTCTACAGAATTTTACAACCAATTTGCTGCCTCTTATAAGTTTGCCGCACTGGCTTGCCCTCCCCTAGCACCAGTCCTGTATATAGCTGACAGATGAATGTATCCTAGGGGATGTAAAACAAAAACTATAGTCACAATCTTACTTTTTCTCTGTATTCACGTTCAGATTTAAAAAAAAGTGATTCGGAAAGTTTATTTTAAATAATTCCGTTAGTAATACATATTTTAAGAACCTGGAATGGTTTAGTGCGATGGGAAAGTATTAGGTATTATTGTAAAAGTATAATTTGTCAATAAAATTGATAAATATAAATATAGGTACATATTTTTCTTGACAATTCTGTAACCAGGGCAATAATGTGACATGTGCCATCAACAGGGGAAACAAGAACTCAAACACAACCATCTGTCACCTTTCAAATAATTCGTTGTTGGTTTTTAGCCGCAAAATAACCCCATGTCTGTTAGAATGTACACGCAAATTATGTTATTAGCAACTAGAGAGGGCTTATAAGGGACGACCATAATTTCTTCATTTTTTGCCTTATATTGCTATTATTGTTTCGCGGTCACACATGCTTGACTCCAATGATTATGAAGTTATTATATGCAAACAATTTATAGTGGTTGTAGTAGTAGTCGTTGAATTACATTACAATATAATACAGGATGACCAGAAACTCTCACGTCAAAAGCAAACTACAGATACTAGATGCGATCTTAAGTCCATCGAACCTAATTTACCACGACCAAAAAGTTCTTCCTAAGAGAACTAGCGCCCAATGAAGATACCTACAAACTTCGAACTTGGAACATTGTAAAACCCTGCAGTGATAAGTAGTTTTTTATTGCCATCACAAGCGTTCAACGTGAGAGGGACAAGGGAGAAATTTTGTGTAAATAAAAACTATAAGAGATTTTCCACAAAAATGTTGCTCCTGTTTGAATTCGTTACTATGCACTGTTTTCTGGAAAAATCAATTCAAATTACTTTCTCAACTCTATTTTATTTTCTGAAAAAATGCAAATTATTAACGAGAGTGTTATTGATATTTCAACAAGTGGCAGTATCGTCTAAACCAATGATTTTACCAGCCGATACTAAGAAAAAAGAAGTTCCAGGGCGAATGTTGCATTCCAGTGGAGTTCGATTTTGAATTACACTGATGTTGTAGAAGCTTCCAAAACCTACAAATAGCGAGAAAACATTATTGCTCCTACCCAGGTTTTATTACCTATAGTAATCTAAAACGTCAATAAATTATCATGGAAAGACACGGTTCAAGAGTAATGATAAAAAAAAAGATTCAAATTTTTAACACATTATTACCTTTTTCTGAGCAGTATGATTGAATCGACCTGTTTAATACCCAAGATTCAGTGGTAGAATGTATGACCAATATTTTTCTTACACCCTTTATATCATGATAAACTGTACCCACTATTCGACCACAGCTCTTCCATTCTCTATTATATCTCCAAACCCATCAAATTATTATCATCGATTTCCTCCAATTTTCCTTTTGTTATTCAAATAGATTTTAAAATTCAGTTACTAGTAATCAGTGGATATCCTTATCTTACTAAAATTTTAACTCACACTTTTCATCAGCTGTTTGTTTATATTTTTTTAACAAGATTTCCTGTTTTGATTTATTTTTTAACTTCATTCCTCAGACCTTATCATATTGTCATTTATTGTTTTAATTCCACATATTTTTGTTATTGTATTCAGTATTTTGCTTCTGTCCAGTGGTCTCCTATTTCTTTAGCGTATCTCCCAACGTTTCATTCTCTCATACTTACAAGATGGTGATAATTTTAATAACATAATCATATAATAGGAATTTGAATTAATCAATGCTCCAACAATACATTTTTCATCAGACGGACTGCGTGGTCGATATTGTTTAAAAATCTCAACTGCTATAGCATGATACTTATAAGTATCATTCATTTTGAAACAAATCAATTTCAATTAACATATCCATTGGACAAACACAACGCAATGAGATGACGTGTATTGGACCAGTAAATAACTAAATTAAATAGAAAATGGAATCGTTCGCTGGCGCTCTACTGGCAAAGATTAATTAAAGGTAGGGTTGGAAAGTCGGTATGCAAATTTTTATGGTTTAATTCTATTTAACTACGTCGGAAATTAAGGCCATTCCACTCTAAATTTAGCAGGAACGGAGATATGAAAGCGTCGATAAAAAATTCAATAATTGGTACTAAGGGCAGATAAATGGATAAAAAAATAAATATTGATCCGGATTATCAATGTAAGAAAAAGTAATATACAAAAATAATTTATAAAGTTGATTTAATAGCTTTGGTAACCATTCTGTTTGTTTTGATAAATAATATAGTTTCGATTATTGAGATTGCTACATCTTATAAATTTAGTCTTATTGTTTCGATATTTACGGGGTGATCAAAGACAAATCATCATCAAGAAATGCACTACGCCAATTCAAGGTATCTTCGACTCGCTTATTTGCTAGTGGGCGTGGAATTTACTCCAACATATTTCAAAGGCACAGAGGTTGAAATATCTTATTCCAAAGCGCTTACAATAACCCTTTAAATTTTGGCTCATGATGCATTGTTTGCTAAGAGACATACAGATCAACTCTGTCAGGATACTGTCCAGAACATACTTATTAATTTAACTTTATTTGGAATTTATAGCTGAAAATGGGAAATGTGGAATATAATACTTCCCAGTCCCCACTGTTTGTAGAAAAATGCGATTAAAAAGTGGAAGCAAATCGGTCAGGTCTTTATGTTGAGGGACAGTGTCCAGTGTGAGGCTATCCATGCTGGGAAAGCCTGTAATAAGATATCTGGGTTAAGCTGGTAATATCTTATCCTGCAAACTTACTGTTTTTCACATTAGGTATGAGAAAAATAAAATTTACTATAATGTATTGTTATCACGAAGTATAGAAACTTAAGACAATAAGATCCGGATACTCTACTCAGACCGTTTCTCCAAAAATACACTGCACACACGAAAATAAACAAACAAAGATTGATTCAAAACAATGCTTTGGGGACAGTGAGAATTAGAAGAACTGAATTTCTACCAAAAACGAAGATATCTAAACTCGTTGCCATGCAGCATCGTTTCAGGGATATGCTTCAACTGCACTTAAGTTTGAACCCTCCATTTCATCTAGGACTACACACTTACCAAAATAGACTAAACCTTTTTGTTATAAATTTTGGGAGATAATTAATAACGGTAGCTGGAATGCCATAACGTTAAAATAAAAACATAAAGAAGATTGTGGTTTGACTTCCCAAAATAAATAAGTATAATTAATAAACCATAAGAAACAGAAGACTAAACCTTCATCTGCTTCTCACATTCCCCATAATCAATCCTTGCCTCCTTAGAATATTACAACCCCTAACTATATATGTCTGTAGCTTAACTGAATTTAGCAAATATATAGTGCATCTCGTAGGTATATATTAGTAAAATACGTTAGAATAAAATTATAGACATCAAAATTACACACTTATATAATAGGTTTAGCAATTTTTCTCAAAAATTTGCAACGGTCCATTACATTAGCATTGACGAATTCCGTCTTTTCCAAGGCATTGTTTGCTATTTGGAAAGCACAGGAATACACGAATAAGGCAAAAATGAACAAATGTTGAATACTAACCGATTCTTTAAGCTCAATTAGAGCTAACAACAATATCAACAATCGCCACATACATAAAAACGAAGTTTTTACAGCTGCAATCGCTAAATTAACTATCAAATTTATCTAATTCTATCACACATGGGCATCACACAGAACGAAAGAGCTGAAGAACTAGCCAAGACTGCTGCAGAAATTAGAAATAGAACCTCTCTCAGAGATCTCAGAAAATTTTATTATAAAAATATTATTACCTTTGACTGGCAATTAAAATGGAATATTTCAACATCGAAACGTTTATGAAAAACTAAAAATACTCCAACGAATCGACAATAGAGTCGGGCATACATTCGTTACCCACTCACACCTTATATAATACGAAAACAAACCAACTTGTGTGCGAGCCGTGTCGAGCATAAATGTCGATTTAATATTTTCTTGTGGAGTGTCCGTTATTTCAAGACGTGAGAAGGCAGTGGTCAAACTTAAGGTCCATCTTAGGAGGACAGTGTTATGTTGAAAACTTGTATACATACCATGAGGCAATCAACTTTCATAAAAGAATCTAAGTTTTGACAATATTTTTGGAAAACATATTTAGCCATCGATAACGACCCATTGAGATGTTGCGAATTGTCTAACAAAAAACTTGTTGGCAAAAACTAGTTATAAACAACAATAACCCACTCACACAACAACAAACAGTAACTATAAAACGAACAATTGTAGCGAATGGAATTCATATTACAAATGACACCATATTATTGATATTATGCTAGTAGGAGATGATTGAAAAAACTTGACGAACAGCCAAATAAATGAATGAACCAAAATAATATATATAAAATATCAACGACATGACAGAAATAACACAGAACGATAATTTCATACAAGTACAAGAATAAGAAGATTCAACAAATACTCAGCAGGGCGATGGATGTCTTGTCTCCACTATACCTTTATATACAGACTATTGCAACACACTATCGAAAGCTTATCGAGGTACAAAAAGCGGATAATTTAATGGGATAATCCATTGATGCAATGGTCACGATATAGGTATAGCTTAAATAAAGTAGGGGAGACTGCTAAGGCAACCTAATATACGGACAGCTACAAGGCAGAAGTAGGAATAGGCGCTAGAATTGTAGGGTTGAAACAAGAGATAGCTATAACGGTAATTCACCACCGCGTTGAAAAAATGCTGGAAAGGACATAGCCTTCAGTTGCCATCTCCACAGACAGCCAAGCTGTACTGAAGGCGAGTGAACTCACCCTCTGTCGAGACGAAACAGTTTATTAGAAAACACCCGCCAATGTTTGCGAAAATAGGAAAACTGTTAAAGCCGTAGTAGGTATGTTAACTGGGCACTATGAGCTTAACAGACAGGCAAAGCTAATGGGGGTTTTATAGACGAATACATGTGCAGATTCTGTCACCTCTAAAGAAGGAATGTGCGGTTTCTTTTACTAGGCGATGAGAACCGACCGGCTAAAAATTACATAAAAGGCTAGTTCATTCTTGTGGCTATAAATGGCTATCCAAAAAGAGTCGGGCTAGAAAATATAATCTAGATTCAGAGAACCACAATAGGGCTGAAAAGGTTGCATTAGAATATGCCAATTTGTCACCTCATCAAATCTAATCTAACACATTACTGGAAGGCAGCTGAAATTGACGGTATCCACACCAGCAGCTGATGCTATGAATAAACGTAAGAAAAAATTACACTGGTTCTCGACTCTCAAAGTTTGTGGCGGGTCTTAATAAACACTAGAATTTCAACAATAAATAGGTACCTACTGGTGAATATAACCTTGCATCCAAATTACTTTTTCAACTCAACAATTTAATTTACAATGTTTTTCTTATTGTGTTTATACCAGACATAAACAGTCTACATTCGTTGATCTTATGATTTGATAGGTTTGATGTGTTGACATAACAATGAAATAATTACAGTAATTTTAGCAGAAGCACTCACATGACTGAAAGAACAACGAATTATTGTGGTATTGGATGTAATTAATTTTTTTCCGATATAATAATTTTAAAATTGAACTGTTTTTCATCCTTAAAATTGCATTATCTGTTATACAAATCTCTCACAAAATTCAATAATATAATCGAATCTACGAGGTGAGCGGTCAGTGATGACTGAATAACATTCTAGACAAATACCTACTAGATCATGTTAATATTTTACCTCACAAAGTTACCGAAAAGTAGGTACTTTGATTGATTTTGGGGTTTACGTAATTATATTTACAACAATCTTTAAATTTCAAAATTTGTTCTAATACAAACTACCACTTCTACTTTGTTTTGAATTACAAAGTTTTAGAATAGTAAGCTGCTGTCACTTCGACAATTCATTTACCGTGTTTACTTGTAAGCTTGTAGGTTGTTATTTTTGCTTTATGTGTGTATTCTTTATTTTATAACATATATACAAACGCTGAAGTGGACGACATGCATTTTGTGTATGGTATATGGCAAGAGGTAATTCTCGACAGCTATACGTCTTTATGCTGAAAAATATCCGCAACAAATGACGCCTCATCATTCCGTATTTGCACGAATTCACAACCGCTTATCCGAAACTGGAATGTTAAAAAGAAATTCAAACAACACTGGTCGTTTCCGGACAGTTAGAAATGTAATGGTAAAACAAGCAATTTTAGATTAAATTGATGTACACCCGGAAACAAGCACTAGAAAAATTGCCAACACCCTAAATATCAGCGATTCATCTGTGTGGCGAGTTTTAAAAGAGCAGCAGTTAAATTCTCACCACATCCCACGGGTTCAAGCTCTTTTACCTAGAGATTTAGTCAACGAGTTATATTTTATGAATGGTTAACACACAAAAAGCAACAGAATCCTTACTTTTTATTTAATGTGTTGTTTACGGACGATGCACATTTTTCAAGAGAATCACTATTTTATTTTCAAAATGTTTTTTCAATGGACGTATGGATTGGTATTGTAAAGGATAACTTAAATGGGCCACATTTTCTGCCATAGAATGGAATTTCTTACACCAGTTTTCTCGAAAATGATCTCCCTGAACTACTTAAAGACATCGCACTCAATATCAGACAAAACATGTGGTTCAAGCATGATGGTGCTCCAGTACACTTCAGTCGGACTGCTAGGCAACATTTAGATGCAACATATCCCAACCGTTGGATTGGTCGAGGAGGGCCCCAACATTGGCCTCCTCGATCTCCAGAGTCAAACTCTTGTGATTTCTGTTTATGGGGTTACCTTAAATCATTAGTCTACACGACACCCATAGTTGATATCAACGATTTGAAGAATCGTATTCAAATAGCGTGTGACACCATAAGAAATACACCTCAAATTTTTGCACGAATACGGCAATCCATGACACGTAGGCTACGTTCATGTATTTTGGCTGGTCATTTCCAGCATGTATTATGAATCGTATTACATTTTACATCTTTACTGTTTTCCAACCAATTTATTAAAAAAATTATAAATTATGGTGTTTATTTTTTTTCTCTGCAGCTATTGGCTTTGGGAAAAAAATTTAATAATGAAAAAAAATTTTTAAATAAAACAAGGATTTTAAGTTAAATTTTATATCATAAAACTTCATTTCGAAAAAAAGTTTTGATATGAAGTAAAGTAAGGGTTGCAAATTTCACCCCCGTATATATTTAGAACACATGTGGCATCAGCTAAAATCCACAGTTAGACGCTTCACCCATATTAAACTCAAGTGTTATACACATCAGTTCATTGGAAATGTGGCATGTAATACTCCAAATGATAGCTGGAAAAATTAGATTCAGTATATTATTAAGGTTGAAGGTACCTATCGAAATGCTAATGTCACTGTAGCACCCTAAGTTATTAATTTGAATGGAGAGGATAGTGATACAACTACATATATTTGGATTAAATAGATGGTTGTAAATAATATAGAATTGGTTCATTAGTTGTAAGTAGGTAAGAATTGACGTAAATAATATAAGTGTATACAAATATTTTTTGATATCATTTGCCAATCAGATGTAAGAAATCAAACCGTATATGTTAAGCAACCATGTATGTTTCAACAGTTTAATTTCAATTCCAATTAATCAATAAAAGTTAGATTTGTTTGGAAAAATTTAGTGATCTTCTCCACAAAATAGATAAATTTAATTTATGTTTTAGTAAAATAAATTCAACTTATGTTTACTCTATAGAGATTTATAAACTTTTATCACTAAATTCTTAAGGCCAAATGCCGAGTCCAAATTTGAAAACGAATTTACCTAGTAAACCACCACATTTTTTAAGGTCTACAAAATATTTATAAGCAGACCAATTTGTAGCACTATTAATGCCCCATGCAAGGAATTAGAGAATCATATTTATTGAAAAATAAGAATAATGGAAGTCAAAAGGTTAAAAAAATCTAGAATAGGTAAACAGTGAGGATCTATCGGTTGGAATGAATCCTATGTTTCATGAAAATTCCATCATACAAGATAATACGCATTAATGTGAGGTCGCCAGCAGCAATTTTTTTGAATTGCTGATTTCAGAAATATTCCATACTTAGATAGAAGTCAATATTTACAGGTTTACAGGGTGTTGAAAATCACAAATTTTTTCATGTTTATGTCGTTTTTGTGACCAAACTACTGAATACTTAGCAAAACGACTCACGACTCCATATCTTAACTTTTCTTTTTCTATTCAATCGACATAACTGAAAACAGGGTGTTTAAAAATTCCTAATTTCCTGACCATCTTGTGATAATTTTCCCACAGCTTTGAATAACCCTTGAAAAGTCAATATAGGGACATATGTATGCCCTTCTGCGAAATATAAACAATTTTGACAAAAAACAACCTTAAGTACAGAAAATGGCATTTTTCATGCCCTTTAACTCTGTAAGTAATCAATCAAGACACATAATAATAATAATAATAATGTTTATTTGTACAAGATAAATACAGAAATTTTGTTTAAATAATTTTTACAAATATACAAATAAAACCTAGCAAACCACGAAGTAAAACAAGTTACTTGTATGTGGTATAACATATAAAAAGATTAAAATAAATTACTAAAAAATACAACATAATTACGATTTAAAATTTTAAAATCTAACATAACATAGACATATTCTACGTATTTAAATACAGAAACACATGTACCGGGTGGTCCAATAAGCCGATCTCTCGGCTATATATCGAAAACTATTCATGTTATAACCTTAGGAGAAAAGATTCCTTGGTAAAAGTGGCCAAGAGAAATCGCTGGAAATAACTTTGATGTTTCTAGGTTAACCACTGGGGGGCGTAACCTGTGAAGAAAAATTTAAAAACCAGTTTTTTGTGAAAAATGCCCAATTATACCAAGTGTTAAATAAGAAAGGGGCCTAAATTCCGTACAAATTTGTTCAAGTACTTTTTATTTTATTTTTCCAAATAAAGGGTGGGGGAGAGTGGGAAAGTGTTTGTGGATAAATACCTATAACTTTGGTTTGGATCAACCGATTTCAACGAAATTAGTGTCATTAGAAAGAGTGTAGATGAATTAATTACATCTACTATAAAACAATTGCATTTAGTTTGAATTGTTATAGGTAGAGGGTACTTTCGAATGAAAAAAATTAAAACATGTTTTTCTTGAAAATATTCAATAGAAACACCTAATTATTGTAAATTATAATGGAACTGGATTAAATTCGTAACAAAATGGCGCATACTGAATGTTGATAGCTTTTGTCTAACTCGAGATATTTATATATACGTTTCACATTATATGGATCGTTTCTCTATGATTTTGGATTTAACTTTGATTGTCAAATAATTCACGTTCTGAATCGCGTGGTGTGTTGGACAAAAAGGTTTTAACTTTATTTTTGTATATAAAAAATATTGTCTCATCTCTGATATCAACAGGTAAGAAGTTAAATATTTTGGGTCTTAGGAACGCACAGCTTCTTTAACCAATTGTTTTTTTCATGTGTGGAGGAACATATGTGGATTTGTTACGTGTGGCATATGCAGGGCTTAATACTTGTAATTCGTTGTTATGTGTGTATCGATCAATACATTTAAAAAATACAATTGTCTTATATCATACATACCTGTCTCTGAATAGATTCCATTGCTGGAGCAATCATAGCCGCTATCAAGTATTGTTCTCAAGAATCTTTTTTGAAATATCTCTAGAGGGGATAGATATCCTTTTGCTAAACCACCCCATCCTATAATACCGTAATTCAAGTGAAATTCAACTAGATTCTTATAAACTATTATTTTTTGTTTAAAGTTGAGTATACTACATAGTCGCTTGAGATAAAATAGTAAAACCATTAACTTCCTTAGAAGATACACAATATGTTGATCACATCTTAAATTCGAATCTAATATTATACCAAGATATTTTACACTAGTTTGGGCTGTAGCTGTAAATTGAGTTCCTATACCTACTTGAAATGAAATGAAATGGGAGATAAACAGTATTTTTGAAGTTAATTGAAAGTAATCTGTTATCAAACCATTCTTCAATGCTTTGCAAGTCTTGTTCTAGTTTTTGTTTTAAATTAAACCAGTCACTGTCTTTACAAAAGAGGACAGTGTCTTCAGCAAAACTAATCATTTTGCAATTTGTTTCTAATGGAAATGAATTGTTCAGGTAAACATTAAAAAGTATAGGTCCTAACACCGTGCCTTAAGGTAGGTACACCACATGAGACAGTTAGTTCATTACTCAACGTATTTTCTATTTTTACCTTCGTAGCTTCGTAAGAGTTGGAGGGGTATACAACGTATGCCTAGATCTTCCAAATTGCTTATAAGTGTAGCATGGTCTACTGTATCAAATGCCTTAGCTAGATCGACAATGACACCAACAGCAGGAATGGATTTATCAAGACTATTAGGTATATACATTATTAGTTAGTATCCTAATGGCATCTTGGGTAGAGCAGCTTTTTCTGAATCCGTACTGTGATGAAGAAAGTAATTTATTTGACTCTAAGAAGTGATTCAGTCTATTATGGATAACTTTTTCAAGAATTTTGGCCAAACTGCTAATTATGGAGATTGGCCTATAATTGGATTTATCTGTTTGTAAATGGGAGATATTATTGAAATCTTAAAAGCATATTATGGAAAATGTCCTTCAGATAATGATTTGTTGATCAGTTACGCCATTGGTAAAGAAATGTTGCCTTTCATTTTTTTTAAAATTTCAGATTTGAGTCCATCGGCACCTGGCACCTTATTATTTTTTAGTTGTATTATGATTTATTTTATTTCATTTTCATCAGTAGGGTGTAAAAAATTTAATGATTACAGATTTTCTTTTTTTCATTATAGTTTTGGTTTTTTATTTTGCTAGCAAGTTATACTCCATGTATGGAGTATTTCTGAAATAAACTTTTCAAGGAAATTTGAAAGATAGAAAAATGAATACACACTGATAAAAATGGGTGTCTTGAACCAAAGTAGTCAACTCTCTTGACAAGAAATTATTAGCGACAAGAGAAATTATTTCAGCATAAGAGAACATCTCTTGCCTATAGAAAAAAGTTCTTAGCTAAAGTAAGATGTTCTCTTGAAGAAATGTCTTGAATCTCTTGAATATTTTTCCCTTCAACCAAGTATAGTTTGTTTTGCTTCAAGAGCTACGAAAATTATAAATATCACGGCATTCATTCAAGAGACATTTCAATTCTCCCAAGTACCTAGTGGAAATCCTCTCAATGTCTATGTCTATGTCTAATGTATTTGCTCTTGGACCAAGAAAGATTTCCTTTCAAAGCAAGTTCTAAGGTTCTTATGTCAAGAGAGTTGTTTTTTGTTATAGTTCTACGGAATTGTCCCAAGAAGTGGATTCCTTGACACAAAATATTTAAGTTTTTTATCAAGAAATATCTTACATACTAGTTTGAAGCTAAGACTGTAAGGACTTTGAACAAATAGATTAAGTTCTTCCGTGAAGGAATTTTAAAAACTTATGAAAAGACAATTAATCCTTTGGCTGAAGAAACCTCACTCTTGGACCTATTCAAAAGCGCCAATTCTTTGGGCCAAAGGTATAATCTTTTCTTCCAAGAGTTTCTTTTTTTCAGTGCAGCTACATAAAAAAAATTGCCAATTACGTCATCATAAAAATGTGTATCACCCGGTATAATGAAAGTTTGATGTAAAATATGTGAAATGTAGAACATTGAAATAAAAAAAGAAGTGGGATTTACCATTACTTCTGCCAGTATATGTCAATTTTTTTCTCATCAGAAAATTGTGGTATGCTAGATCGATTTGCATCTTGAATACTACCCGTTCACCCGTTGTTTCAAACTTTCGAAGAAGCTTCCTCAAATAAGTTCTCAAAACGGGGCGATAGGGAAACCTCTCATTGAAAATGCGTGCTGCTGCATGAATATTTTGTCTAGTTTCACCAACTACAAGGATCGCAGCTACTTTATCTGCTAAAGCACGTGTACGATTTCGCTTTTTGAAACACTTAAAAGTTCGGCTAACAACAGTTTAACAAATTATTGGAAGTACAACTATTTTAAAATTACCAAATGCTACTAAAGCATTTAAACGTTTCATCAACAATTGGAGAGACTTACAAAAACGTTAAAGCGGCAGTTTCATACAACGGTCGACTGCCATAACAACGGTACTGTTTGGTGGGGGACACGACTACTGCTATAGTTTTACTGCTATGTACTACTGATTCACTATACTTCTCTTAATTTGGTATTTGAAAATGGCGTCGACTAAAGTTGTGTTAAATGGTCTGACTGTGTGTTTATTATTATTAAAAAGGCAGCTACTCTTAAAGAAATTATCAATATCAAAAAAACGAAAATACAGGAAGAAAATGTACTGGGTTAAAACACCATTATTAAACAGATCTAGTTTTGACATAAAAAATAATTTGTTGACCGAATTATTAACTGTTGACGGGGAGTTCCAAAATATTACTCGTTTGCCATTTCAAAAATTCGCAGAATTACACGAAAATACGTTGATCTTATTGACGCTATCTTTTTTTTAATGATTTCTTCTGCAAATCCCATTTTTTTCAGAAATATTTGCAATGGCGCCTTTTCATTTTACGGTATTTTTGTATTCTGGGGACTTCACATTCCATAAACATTCGTTTTCTCGGTATAACTCGACTGATAACATAATTTGGTTATCGGAGAACGCTAGCCGTTTGACGGATTTCGCCATTTTATTTTTCAAGGCAGCGACTATTATAACAGAAAGTAGAAATATTTCTAGTTATCCCAGTAACTGCCATAACACTCAACTGCGATCGCAATTTCATGATTCACATCGCTAAACAGTAAACATTGTAGACACACCCACGTAGCAGTCGCTGCGATAACAGTCAACTGCTGTGTGAAACTGCCGCTAGATTATTTGACAATTATCCAAAGGCGAAGATATGACTGATTTAATTCATTACCGCTATGCCTTTTTTAGAGCCAGCTGTCGGAACTGCCATAAACACAAACAAGATAAGCATCATTGAATAGATTTTTTCGATAACTTTGAAAAGAGGAATCGCTTGCCATGAGGTTCCATTTAAAATGATTGGTCACAATGACCTTGTGACGTCATCTTTGACGAATATTCATCTATCATCACTAGTAGTGAACTTTATATTCAGTTTTCAAGTTTCAGTAGTTTATAGTTGTGAGTGAAATTAGTTTGCACTGTTTCACAATAAAATAAGAGTATGCGGCAAGGTCTCTTTGAGGATTAAAAAGCTGAAAAGATAAAAAGCCATGAATCATTTGTAGACTTGATCTACCCAAAAGCAAACAATTGATTCTTATTGGTGCAATGTAGCTTCCGATTGGTCTATGAAAAATTTACTTGAATTGTTAGTCCACATGGACTGTTAACGTCCCAGGGTGGGTTTAGTTCATTTCTGTTATTTACGAGATATTGTGTTTTTAGATGTTGCTGTGATTGAGACTTTGTTTTATTGACTAAAGCTATTTTGTAAGTAATAATCAAAATTATGGCTTTTTGGCGACCATTCGAAGAGGAAGATATTGTTATAGGCTCCGAAAAATTACTATACTAGAAGAGTAAACAGACGTATTATGCCAGCATAAACAATGTCAAAGTTTATTTATTTATATAAAACATGTATATTATATATTTTTACCAAAGCTTTTGAAATTTCTAAAAGTGGAGAGTAGGGATTTGAGTAGACAGAAAAAAATTTGGTATGTTCTAATCGCTATCTAGACAAAAAATGATACAAAACATTTACAGGCAACTGAAACAAGAAAATAATGGGTCAAAGCATGGAGCTGCTAAAAGAGTACATAATTGACAAAAGTTTCAAAAAAATCCATCATCACAATTATCGGTAAAACTGCTATTCATTGGAAAAAGAGAGTACAGAAATCGCCTGAATAATGGAAAATTTGTCTGAAACCGGTTCTGGTTCTGTTTACAGATTTCTTTGTCTCGCCGATAAATTATGAAACGGTGCAAATTAACTTTACTCACAACTATAAATGTTATATCGTTCCAAATATAAGAGGTGGGGGAGGTGAGCTTTGAATAGCACAATATAGGTATTATGTAGGGTTTTAGAACTGAATTGTGGAAAGTTATGAATCAAAAATAATGAAAGCATCTTGCACCATGTTCCATGGTATATGATTAATTGGAATATAAAATGAAAACCCAAACAGAAATCAGAATACAACCATATTCCAACGTCTAGACGAAAAAATCGGTCTTTTATGCAAAATGCAATAATTAAAAAAAAATACATTCAATGACCTTATCATTCTCGTTAATGTCCTAATATGGTTGAGAAATGAATGTATAAATATGTAGGTATACAGACTGTCAGTTTTTTTCTTTTTTTTTTTGTTCCCATTCCCATTTTAAAATAGTTGTAGTACCTATAGGTAATGAGCTGTATTTAATTACCTTTATCTTGAATTTCGAATCGAATCTGCAAGGAGTTCACACATTTAGTTCTCAGAAAGTTATCGTTAACCCCACGCTAACGAGATATCCTTTTAAAAATTGACACTTTTTATAATAATGATACTAAGAATGATTCTGCGAAATGCCAATATGTTGATGAAATGGTACGAGTCGGCTTCCGAAGCAAAATAGATGGTAGGCCAGTTAAAGAAGTATTGTTGGAATAAATATGAATTCGTAAAATCACCAAACACAAAGACAAGAAATGACAAAGTAGATATACCGGGTGCCTCAAGTTATCAAGTTATATCATGCCATCAAAAACACACAAAATTATAAGATCTCTTCAATGTTAATAGTTTAGTAGTGGAAAAAACATAATGGGAAGTTTATTATGTTCATTTGAAAATTCAATTTTTGTATGGTATAAATTGTCCGCAATTTAAAATATGACGCACACTATGTATAAGATAAATTATAGCTATATATAAGGGTTGACATAGTTGACTAGACTTATGTTGTCTTTTTTGTAAGATCCTAATAACTAAGGAAAAAAGAAGCGACGAGAGAAGTTTAGGTTATGTTATGTATATTGCATAATTTAAGAGTTATCTGTATGTAATTCCACAAAGTAAGAATTAAAACTGTCATTTCAGGTGCTTTTATTTTATTATCATATGAAATCGTCAAGTTCGTATATTCTGTAAACTGTTTTTTGTCAGTGAAAACCAATCTCCAAATTCTAATAATGGCCTCTTTGTTAACCTCTTTGTTAACGTAGGGCTAGCCGGAGCTTAATCCCCGGGTCTTCGGTCTTCGGGGCCCCCGTAATACAAAAAAAAATGTTATTTGAGGTTTTTCACCTTCCTTAAGTGGGCCCCCGCTCGACTTAGTCCCGAGACCCGCAGGAGCTAAACCCCCCACTGCTCATCAAACATATAGGTAATCAGAAATCAGCTAACTTATTCTTTAGTTGAATGACGATTTGTAGTGAAAGTTGCAAACATCTAGGAATTCCTAAAATATTCGACTACAAACTTTTTTGGATTAATTTTTTCCAATTAGTAAGTAGATACTATTATACTTTCATAACATACCAAAAGCTGAATATCGGTGTATCTCCCTATTGCTATTTCAGTCTCCTGAATTAACTTCAACTAAATCCTTTGGGAAACTACCCTCAATTAATTCCAATGAGCAACAATTGATTATTCACATACTCTTAGGTATTATTTGCAAACCCTATGCAAGCTTCAAACATTTTCAAAAGTGCTTTAGAATATGCAGCCTGAATCAAACCCAGTGTAATTGTATGACTTCCCTTCAAACTCGGTGTCTAGAGTCGTCTATAAATCTACAGGCTTTGTGATACAGTAATTTGGCTAAGCTATCAGTAGATATGTATAGTTGATTCCAGGATATCTATTCGGAAATACATGATTGAACCTGTATAGTTGCCGGTTCATTATATCCTCTTATAGGTAATTTGCACCGTTACACAATTTGTCATTATTGTAGGATCCCGACGTACTAGCGATTTCTGTACTGTTTTTCTTATGAATAGTAATTTTACTGATAACTGTAATAATGGATTGTTTTAAACGTTTGTCAATTATGTATTTATTCATCAGCTCCATGCTTTGACCCATTATTTTCTTGTTTCAGTTGCTTGTACATATTTTGTGTTTATGTTCGCATAGAATAATACGTCTGTTTACTCTTCTATATTCATTGTTCGGAGCCTATAACAATATCTTCCTCTTCGAATGATCGCCAAAAAGCCATAATTTTAATTATTACCAACAAAATAGTTTCAGAATCTCAATCACAGCAATGTCTAAGAACACAATATCTCGTAAATAACAGAAATGAACTAAACCCACCCTGGGACGTTAACAGTCTATGTGGACTAACAGTTTATGTACATTTTTCATGGACCAATCGGAAGCTACATCGCACACCAATGAGAATCAATTGTTCGCTTGTGGGTAGGTCAAGACTAGAAATGATTTATGGCTTTTTTATCTTTTCGGCCTTTTAATCCTCACAACTTTACTCTCATTGTGATTGCACAAATAAATAGGTGAATGTGTAAAGCTCAGATAACTATGACACAAACTATGCTGTACGTGTACCTACAATATTCCGTGGATATACCTACCCAATTAAAATCATAAATAACTGCACCACTCAATTTTGGACGTTAAAGTTCTATGCTAATTTCACCTCCATGTATAAAAGTGGGTGTTCATCGTTTTCTTTTTAATTACATAGGAGACGTGGAAGTGTTTAAGAATCTATTCATTTTTACAACACCATCATCGAATATAACATACTTAAAGTCTTTAAAATGCAATCTTTTGAATAAAAATACTTAAAAATTTTTAGTATTCCGGAATTTGAGTCCGCCTGCTTACCAATTTTCACAATCTAGACTACAATAATGTATAACTTTACCAGTAATTAATATTCCGTTTATCTGCCCTGAACTAAACTTGATTTACCTACCACTATAACAATAGTTCTTTCTGCATTGATCTATTTTTACCTTTCTGACAGGCCTATAACAGTAAACTCACCAAAAAGCTACGATGGGAATGATCAGTCTATTTAATGATGATGACTTTTATAATGACGATAATGCACTTTGGTATGTTAGGCGCCGCTAATACCGACCGAGAAGAAACGTAATTACGAGACCGTCTCGACAGTGCACGACTGACGGCAGCAGTTCAGGCTTTTTTGATACTAGATAAAATTCTCAAAAAGCTGCCTTCGCTTTGATCGTCAAACGACCGAAAGCTTCATGTAGGTCCAGTAAATTGAATCGTTGGATGAGTTGATTCGTTCTCTTTATCACTGATACAGAATTAGGTATCAGTTATTTTATAATAACTGCTATACCTACCTACCTACTGAAAGGAGCATTTTAAGAATATAAAATTTACTTATAGTATATCGAAAAGTTAATAGATTTTATTCAATGTAAAATTGAATTTAGCTTACGTCGGAAATAAATGTCCTAGAGTCCTAAACAAATATGTATCATAGAAAAATAGCAGAATAGATCGAAAAATTTGCTATTGAGATACGACAGGGAGAGTAGTGGAGGAAAGATATCGTATATATACATAGGTTATGCTCGATAATAATTTACAAAATAATCATCAGACAAACTAGGTTTTCTTAAATACATTTTTATTGATTTGCATAAGACGGTCATTTTCAATACAAACTGATCGTAAATTCCTAAATATGTAAATTTTGATCCTAATCTCATCTCTAGGTACTCACACACTTATGCGTTTGGTATATATATTACTAGCTGATTCTTGGTGAAATCAAAATTCACAATAACAATAGGGTTCACTTATAAAATAGGGCAACATCAAAATAGTATATTATTAAACCAGCAATTTATGATAGCCATTATTCACGCAGGGTGACGTTTGCGTCCCGAGTGAATATTGGCCATAAATTGCGAGTAGAATACTATACTTTGTCCACGACCCTTGATTGGTTTATTTATTAAATTCGAGTAAATAATGCGAGTGTAGAACGGAAAGTAATAATTTGGTATTTGGTATTATTGACAATTCTAACGTCAAAATTAATAAATTTCTGGAGTACGTCAAATAATGTGACATATAGAGATGGGCGATACTGTGTAAAGTATGGATACACCGTACCGTCATAAATATAGTGTTTTAAAAATATCAATTTTAGAAAATATCGTTATGAAAAGTATCAATACTAAAAATTTTGATATTTTGTTTATACAATATAGGTATTTCAGAAACAAATTTCCTAAACAATTCAACTACCATTATACAATGAAAGAAAACATTTTACGAAAAGTAGATATCTATGATACCTAATTGTCGACATGTCTGGAAAGATTCCAAGTTTGCGATTTTATTTTACATCAGGCATAATCAAATTTTGAACGCTCTACTCTTTCAAGCCCACAGTCAATTTTATAATTAATAGTAACGTTTTATCTTATGAATAACCAGTTTAATTTCCAGCTTCATTTATTATTGATAACCACTTTGTATCAATTAACTGTATAATATGATTTAAATCTAGTTTATCATGCATATCAAATTATCAAATGTTTACCCCAATAAATCTCAATATACCCAAGTCAACCTCGATTTCAGCAAATAAAATTTGATTGTATAAAGCGGATTGAAGAATAATTTACCCCTAAGTGGAGGGTTTAAATCGAAATATGTCGCTTTAAATAAGCTTTTTGACTGGAGGGTAAAAGCCAACAGATATTTCCATCACCCTCGATTACCATCCAATCGACGATTCAAATGCAAACGATGGAAGTTAGTATTCCAGATATCGGATATTGACGAGAAAATTTACAGATTTCATTATTGGTATTCTCAACAGATTTTTGAAAAGCTTGGAATAGCTACAGGGTAACTATATAGGTAATAGTTATAGATATATAGACAAAATCAGAAACTGGTTCGATTTATCTATCAGGTAAACTTTCGAACATCAGGTATTTTTATCTCTTCTGTTTAAATAGGTAGGTACACCAATTGGGATACGATTCACATAGGTATTTCAAAATAATTATAAATTTTTATCATGCACTGATATGGAGTCAGTATAAGCCAAAACTAGTCTGCAAGTGTAGAAATTACAATAGCCGATAATTCTTCACTTTGTTCACACAAACTTACTTTTAATTTTAACTCGAATTTAATTCCCGATCAAAAAATCACTTGATCGACGATACAATTCACACATGATACTACAGGTAAGTACAATGAAAATCACCAGTGTCGTCAAGTAGGTATATTTGTTTTATGCACTTTATTGATCCCTTTTGCTACCGCACTTCCACATACGACTCGATTTCACATTCATCCCTAGTGGGAATGGGAAGCGTTTCTAGAAAGATACCTATTTATCCAGTTTGTTGCAAAAATGCAAGTAGGTTATAGGTATTTACATAAGACCCTTTCGCCTATAAAAGGTAGATACAGTAACAAAGTCTCTGTTCTTATTTAAATTTAGGTATTTACAAAGCTTTATTTTTGAACTGTATGATCAAATTTCAATATGTATCACTTCATTGTAGGTATAGAGGTATACTTGATTTAAATATCTACAAACAACATAACCGTGTGTGGTCGTAAATTCAAATTGCATCTTCCAGTAATACTAAAGTGTACGTGATACTTTCTTGTCTTTGATCTTTACCGACTTCGTCTCGATTGCGTAGGAGTTTAGAGCGAGTGTATGCGACCAGTTGTGACGCCTTTTATTCATTTAAATAATTTCTTCAACAATGTCATCATCGTATAGCAATCGACAATGGTCTGTGTTTCTAATATGTAGAATCGAAGTGGGTGAATTGAAACAAGGCTAACATTTAATAAAGTGGGAGTGGGAGTGAAAGTACTTTTCGTATTTCCTTAATGAGTACCTAATATTTTAGGACGACAACCAATTAAATGATATTTTTTTAATTATATTAGCCATACCTATACCTACCTAATAATCGGAGTTATCTAGTTCCTCGCACATTAACAGGTAGGTACAAAATTTGTGTTCAGTTCCTCGCAGCATACGAAGGGTAAGGGATTAAGTATCAGGTAGCAAGGTCCACAATGACAGATATTTTTATTTTTATTTTCTTATTGTTTTTTTCAAAAATTGACTAAAAATACGAAGAATTTTTCGATTCGGATTAGGGTAGGGGGTAAGGTAGGGTGGTTTTGGTTGGGTTATTATTGAAAATTATCATAATAATCTGTCAATTACACAATTCAATTTTTCGATTCGGATTAGGGTAGGGGGTAAGGTAGGGTGGTTTTGGTTGGGTTATTATTGAAAATTATCATAATAATCTGTCAATTACACAATTCAATTTTTCGATTCGGATTAGGGTAGGGGGTAAGGTAGGGTGGTTTTGGTTGGGTTATTATTGAAAATTATTATAATAATCTGTCAATTACACAATTCAATTTTTCGAAAACTCACGAATGCATAGATACATTTTCCCTAATGTTAGGAACATAGCGGAAGAAATATATAAATAAATAAAACAATAGTGTGAGGAACTGCAGACTGTGAGGAACTGCAGACTGTGAGGAACTGCAGACCTGTCTTAATCCTACCCTCCGTTCGAAAAGGGATTAACTCAGGTAGATGCGAGGAACTGACTGGTACCCCTAATAATATTGTCGCTTCTCGCGCATTAACAAGCCGTAAACAAACTTAAATAGCCTAAATGAGGGTCTCTGGTTTATAGACTTGACCTTTTTTTCAACCAGGATTTCTTGAGCACCTCGAGAAATTTTTAATAAAGCACGATGTTGTTTCCAAATGTTTGCTTCATTACAAATTAAACTAATAAATGAGATCAATTAAATCAAATAATGAATTTTTATTAGTTACAATAAATTGCACTAATCAATTAACAAATCAACAACAAACAATAGATAAATTAAAGATACTTACTATACTTACTCGGCTTATCTTTATAAAAAATAAAGAATAGAGTAGTATCTACTTACTTAACTTTATAGAATGGGGAATATCACGAAGAGATGAAATACTTTCAAATATATGTCAAAAAGATTAATAATGATGTTGTATTTAATAGATTTCCTGGCGTCTTGAAATCAACATATTAATTCCAAAAAGAAAAATGCCCGAAACAAGTGGGCCGTGCTATGACGTACTAGCCCCTAATATTACCTATCTGTCTCACACAGAACCACAGGTAGGTATAAATACGGATGATAGAACTTATATGATTGGCTGCTTAAGATCGATAGGCGTGTATAGGGGCTAGTACGTCATACTGCATTACACTAATGAGAGCAGCCTTTACAAATGTAATTTATTGTATCTATATTATTTACATTGTACAACAAATAAAGATATACCTAGATAATTATTTCACATACCTATAGCAGTTTTTAGGCATGGAGATCACGATTACTTATATGCTGTTTTTGAAAATTAGTGGTCTTTCCCATTATTGGGTCCCTAACAGAAAAAGTAAATCAACAAAACATAGTAGATACCTACATTTAGATAACTACACAAACTTGTTTGAGAACAACACAAAAATTTTGGTTCCAATTTAAACTAAAAAAGCCTTTTATATTTATAAACCATTATGTTAGGATAACATCACGCAGTCTGTAGATAGAGCAAATCATAATAAAATAATACTTTGAATACTATTTTTTTAATCAGAGCTTAGTATGCTAACTAAAGCTGAACCAAAACCAACTTAGGTACATGTCGAAAGTGGGTCTAGCCTTCTGTAGGTAAGTATAGTTCTTTTCACGATCTAAGAAACTGACTCGACTTGACTTAGGCTTGAGATGCAATAAAACCATAAAACTTTTCGGATTTACCGCGCAGGGCCGCACTATAGCCTACACACCTGATGTAAAAGAAAAAGTCTTATAGAGTTTTCAGGTAATAATTTATTACTCGCCAACAACATAATAAATACGACCCTGTCACGGCTAATATGGCTTTATTCCATGTCATTGTCAGCTCAGTTTCTTAGATCGTGAAAAGAACTAGGTATACACGTGTAGGTATTACCTATCCAATTAGGAAGTAAAACTGATATTTTTGAACTAAGTTGAGGAGTTTGGAACCATTGGCGAAAGTTGACCTTGACACTGAACGCTGTTTACACTACTACCACTACCTACACCAACACTAAGAAATTTCATGTGGATTTTAGGAATCTACGGTGTCGAATTATTTTTTCGAAAATTTTTAGTATTCACTTTTGGATATCCCTGTATACAAAATATCAGTTTACCTTCTGTCTCTGAGGAAGATAACTTGGTTATCGAAAGGCGCGTAAGATATCTAGTGTAAAGTGTTGGTGTAGTGGTAGTGTAAACAGTGTTCAGTGTTAATTTAAATATGAACCCTTGCACCTATATGTGCTCAAGCTATACCTAGCCTAAGTATTTATTGCTATTTTGTAGGCATCTACCTACTTATGATGCCCTATCTAGATTTGTATCTGTACCTAGGTATAAGTAGGGTCGTCATCCTGAATAAGATTGATAAACAATAAATATCCAGATGTCATCACCATTTTTATGTTTAGTCATTATACCTACCTACATAAAAAGTAGGTACCTACCTAAAATCAATTCCATAAATTGCGATGTGAATAAAAAGCATAAAAAGTTACCAAGTGAACTGCAAATTATGTCTAAGAATTTCATATTGAGTCTAGGGATTTCAAATTAATTACTAATTGGAGTGAACTATCAACGTTCTTATACAGAAAGGATGTACCTACCATTGTCAATAATATAATATCAATAGATTAATGACATAAACATGCTTCTGAAAATAACACCTTCAAGTTGTCCATTATCCATTCACCAATTTACGACAGCGAGATACCTAGTAGGTAGGTAGGTACCCATCGGGTACTCTCACTAATAAAGCGCTTGTTTACAAAATAATAGATATCCTATGCAATTCACTCTATAATTTCAAGTTGATTTCAAGCTAACATGCGCAATAGGACGTCCGTGTTAAGAATATATGGGCGGTCGCCGTAATAAATCGTAGCCCATCCCATTGGTTGACAAGTTCTAGCTCCGCCCACGGCGGCATTCACCAGAAGGGGAACCGGTGATTTTCTACTGTTCCTCTTAACAGAAACAGTGAGCAATGTGATTTCAACAATAGCAGTCTAAAATACCATTTTAATAGTGCGTTGTGTGCGATTGTTTTACGGAAATTCATAGTTTTTTCGTTGATGTTCCCCGATAATAAGTGATTTTCCTGATAGGCGATATGCTTACCGATATGACACCCACGGCGGGGCAATTGTATGGTGCCCAGATACCGGCCATGACCATGAACGTTAAAACAGCTGTAAGTACCTAGCTGTAGCTGTCTTAAGCCGTGAAATTGTTCCTTAAAATAGTTTTTATTAGATACTTACTCCTTGATACTATTCTTAAATACTTACATAATTATCATTTACTGTAAAAGTCATACTTAATAGGTAAATACCTAGTTTTATCACTGACATTGCAATAAGTATCTATTATTAAAATAATACGGTATGTTATAGGTAGGTACAGGGTTATTCATTATAAATTACCCACCCCTTATCATCGTTATTATTGATCGTAGAAAAAAAAGTTATTTATGAAAGTTATATGGTTTCAACTGAATTTTCTACAAATGCTATCAAAAATTCAGTTACTCACCGTATACAGGGTGAAATAAAAATGTGATGTATTTTTTTAAATATAACACCCTATATATTATTACATTTTTAAAAAGATATTTTTTTTCTGATTTCAAAAATATATCATTTGTTACCCTTATCTTAAGCCGGTATTGAGTTATTAAACCTCGAATAGCATAAATAGTATAATTACGGAATCATTTGCATTTTCAAAGAAGGTCATGAAAATGACAACTGTCTGTTTCAAAAGTGACATTTATTTTAATAAATCATCAAAATGGTGTATAACAACGAAGAAAAAGTTCGCATATTTACCTGTTTTATTGAAAATAACAAAAAAAACGTGCTGCCAAACGAGCATACAGGGTGTTAGTATATCCTAATTTTCCTACCCCGTCAGAAAATACTTTCTATAACATTTACAGAAAAGTGAATAATACCTATAGTTTAAATAGGAAAAAACGAGAAGTTGAAATTAACCAAGACGAGCAATTGGATATACTGCTTCATTTCGAAGGTAACCTGATGCATAGTTTAGATTTTTTAATATTTTCTATTTAATTATATTATATTTTAGAAAACTCTGAATCTTCCATAAATAATGCTAGTAAAGAAATAAATAAAAGTTATTCGAAAATCCAACGAACATTGAATAAAAATAATTACAGACCATATAAAATCTTACCTTTGCAATATTTAACTAATGATCAAAAACAGCAAAGACTAGACTTCTGCCGATATATGCTACAGAAGCTAAATGAAGATCCTGGGAAAATCAGATGCATAGGAAAAGATTAGTCAAACCAATTAAAAAATCAGGCAGAAAAACAGTCAGCGTTTGGTGCGGAATATTTAAAAATAAAATTGTTGGTCCCATATTTTATAATTATAAATTAACTGGAATTGCCTATCTAGAAGCAATTATCCCAGATGTTGAAAATATTCTTTTAAACACTTTTGCGGGAGACGAACTCGACGATATGATTTGGATGCAGGACGGTGCTCCCCCCCACAATGTCCAGCCCGTTAGAGAACATTTGAACAATGTGTTTCCAATATGGATAGGAAATAATGGAACTATTAAATGGCCATCTAATAGTCCGGACTTAACTCCCATGGATTCATTTTTCTGGGGATTTTTAAAAGATATCGTTAATAATTATAACAATAATAATATTCAAGAAATTAAAGACCGAATTCGACTGGCAATAAACAAAGTTAATAATGAAAATAATAACATCATTCCGGATGTATTCCTTAATTTAAGAAGACGTTATCAGTTATGTGTAGAAAATAATGGTGGACATTTTGAACATATGTTATGAGTTTATTTTTTGTTTATTATTTTTTAAATTTATTAAATAAAAACTTTAATTTTTTCTTCGTTGTTATACACCATTTTGATGATTTATTAAAATAAATGTCACTTTTGAAACAGACAGTTGTTATTTTCATGACCTTCTTTGAAAATGCAAATGATTCCGTAATTATACTATTTATGCTATTCGAGGGTTAATAACTCAATACCGGCTTAAGATAAGGGTAACAAATGATATATTTTTGAAATCAGAAAAAAAATATCTTTTTAAAAATGTAATAATATATAGGGTGTTATATTTAAAAAATACATCACATTTTTATTTCACCCTGTATACGGTGAGTAACTGAATTTTTGATAGCATTTTTAGAAAATTCAGTTGAAACCATATAACTTTCATAAATAACTTTTTTTTCTACGATCAATAATAACGATGATAAGGGGTGGGTAATTTATAATGAATAACCCTGTACCTAGGTATATAACTTTTTTTTTCAATATAACTTTTTTCTAATTCTTTATATCGTATCTACTAAAAACCGGGAAGCTATTTAGTTAGATCTGTTAGATACACTTATCCTGGCTCTACATAGGTACTGGTTTATGAAAGGATGATGTCTTGGATTTTAAAACCAGAAAAGAGATCTTGCACTCTAGCTTAATTTAATGGGAGATGTTCAATGCGGCTCTTAAGGATACAGTTGAGATTTTTATTTTGTAATATCCTTTCTATGAAGAAATAGGCACTGTACCTACTGGTAGGTTCCTAATTTTTCACAGATATAGGTACCTACCTAACAATTGCGGTTATCGTATCTTCTATGAAAATATCCAGCTTATAAAATTATCCTTGTTATTACATATCCTGAAGGATTTTGTCAAATAGGTTTGTCGAATTGGGTATAGATTTTTAATTTTAAGTCATTTTATCTGTCCATTTGAACCCACACAATTCAATATGGTTAAATTAATTCAAGTCCACGTTCTTTTGCTATTTTTTCATAATTTTTCTATTTCCCTGATAAACATATGTACTAAGTAGGTTAGAGTTTTTTCTTCCAAACATTCAGTTCAAAAGTTATATACATAGGTATTCCAGAAATTGACCCTGAACATATTCTGGTTTACCTGATGGTTTGCCTGTAAAAATTGTGCTTTCAATCCTTATCAAATAAACTACAGTCATGACAAAGTAAAACCGACGAAATTTTATGACTTGAATAAAAACTTGTATCTAACAATGGGTTTACCTAGGTACTACTTAGGTATTTATATTAACTATACCTAAATCAAATAAATTACTTAGGTATTAGGTAAAAATCAAACTTACTGCTTGAAAAGTGGAGAGTTATGTGAGTTATTAGGTATATATTTAGGTAGGTACCTATACATTTTATAATACCAGAAATATCTACCTAATAGTAATATCATTTTTACGGCGGGTTTTCCGAAAGAAACGCCATAATTTTTCGACGTTACGAGAACTTAACCTTAAACTACAAACCTTTGATAAGGGTATTTCGAGCTTTTAAACAATTGAGCACCTACTTGCGATTCATTTTTTAAGATACCTAGCTACCCACTTTTGATTTTCAAAACAAAGTAAATAATTTTACTAAAATAGAAAACTGTTTGAAAAAATTCAAATCTCACATATCTTAACAATTGTAGGTACATAGGTAGTTACGTCCTTTTGACATTCATATTTCTTTGATTGAATAGGTATCCAATTAATTATACACAGAGTACCTACCTAGCTGGACACATTTCTTATAGGTATAGATTTTAACATACATCGGGTGATATGTGTATTAATTGTTTTTACTAAATCAAAATACCTACGTCAAAAACAATATTAAAACTAAGTAGGTAGGTATGAAATATTAAGAAAGGCAAATGTATTCATACTTAAATAATTATTTAGAATAACTGGTAATACAATAATTGGAGGTCTAAATATTAAATAGTATATAATTATCGTATAGATAATTTTGTTTTGAATTGTTTTAAAGAACTTGCTTTCTCGGAAACATAAAGATTTTCCAGCCATTTTTATGTTTTTTAATCATAGTATCAATAAAAAATATGAATTAAACTCTATAAATAAAATCTAGGAACTTATATTTTTACAAATTAGTTGCTCTATAGACAAAGTTCATGTTCTTCTGCTGAAACTATTACACCTTCATCCTTATACCTACTACTGATCAAAAAGTTGGATGGTCAAAAATCCAAACCAGATAGGTACTTACATTATAGGTATGTTTCTTTCCAAAACATGATCTTGATATTAGGTAGTCGCTCCCAGATATTCCAACACGTATTTCGTAATACATTCTTAGTTATGTATAGTATAGGTATAATAGCAAAGGAGATTTGCGTGGGAAAGATGGAATACACGCATTGTTTGAATCATGGTGCCTATTAAACAATATCAGGTTACGAAATGTTTTAACCAACAAAAATGTTGCCATCTCTAGTGACAATATTATAACACCTACAATTTCAAGTGTAATACCTACAGGTACCTATCTTTAAGGAAAAAATATGAGAATAATGGTCTGAAGAAGGTTTTCAAACTTCTGCAGAGTTGTGGGTATTAAACATAAAGAACCAACTGAAGTTTGACGTAGTATTATCAGTTTCATGAAATGAAATACTTTCATGATTGATTCGTTAATAAACATCAATTCATGAAGGGTGGTTGATAAGTTTAATTTTGAAAATTCTACTTAATGTAATCATGAACCAACTCTTTACAATAATCAATAAGGGGTAGTGAAAACTTCAATTTCATAGATACTTCTCTATAACGATAACTAACCAATTCTTATGATTTAGAACTTTTACAATGCCGTTTACTCCCCATATATTTATAGTGCCACCTTTGTCAGTGTCTGCCGACACAAAGATTCTTCAAATTTTTCGAATTTCCCCAAGATCGTGACAAATTAGCTAAAAGAGAATTGAATGATGTCTTTAGGTTCAGTGGTCTCAAGTGTTCTTCGTTATTTTCTCAACTAAGGGTCCGCTACTCGACATCTCAGTAAGTAGCTTAGTTAATGTCATTGAAAAATGGGCACGATAAAACCCTCTCAAATATTTAACAATGGGACTTAACATGAGCAATCCACAACAAAGATTTAAGTAGTGGTCAGCTTAGGGTATATTTCTCGTATGCACTTTTCATACTTTTGAATGGGATGACAATTTGCACAATGTATACTCGATGAAGCATATAAAATTTAAAGGTAGGTACAGAGAAAATATTTAAATAGCATTACCGTGATTATTCTTCTGTAGGTACCTATAGGTACCTATTGTTTTGTATTTTTCTGTCAACTTGGAAAAGTACATGCACGCTCATACCTATACATCATAGGTACCTACCTACTTATATCTTTTTATTTCATAGGTACTGTGCGGTAATAAGCTATTTGCCGGACTCATTTAAGTCCGGGAAATAACTCATTACAGTACTGAGTCCGGAAAATTTTTACTTCACGGACTGCTTAAAAAAAACCAATATTCACATTTTTAAAAGATTTTATCTTTAAAACAACAAAATCAAGCCTATAAAAACTGACTAAAAATTAATATTAACAGTAACTGGGCAATATGAAATTCCTTGCAGGCTGAATGCAGGAATACCTTTAGAGACAGAATCTTCACTAGACACGGAAGTGGCGGTGGATATAGCTTGTTGCTAGGTCTAAAGAACCTGTATAAAATTTTCTCCATTTTGAATCATCCTAGCTACTTTTGTTTTGTTTTCTATGGAATCGTCAATGTATTGTTCCGCAAGAAATGAGCTTTTCTATACACCATGACGCTTATACCCGTTTTGTATTCGTCTTAGAAATGGGAATGGTTATAATTAGTTTGGTGCCTCAATCTTTAATGTCTTTTAGGGTCATATTGTATAACTCTTCTCGCCGGCAAGCACCAGCAATGCATATCACTGCGATTACCTGTAACAATAGAGTGAATGGTTTAAAACTGATTTTCAAATTGATGAAATTTTGACTAACGAAACCAATAAATGTATTTTTTGTTGACATTCATCATATCCTTCAAGATGCACATTGTTTAATTCAAAACTAATGAAAAGGTTAAACTTGTTTGCCTTAATTAAAAGATAGTCTTCTGGGGCTTCCTTCATGAATCTATTAACTTATTCTCTTGTCAGAACTTTTGATTTGACCAACTGCTTGCTTTTTTAAGAAAGTCGTCAATTTTGAATATTTTGAAATATCAGCTCCTTCTTTTACCATCAGCATAGACTTGAGCATCGAATATTTTACCCACGTTGTCGCAGGATTCATCTTTTGGAGATATCCAAGAAGTACGCCAAAAGGATATTCTCATTCAAGCCGTTTTCCACCTCAGGTTTTTCCCCACTCGTTGAAGAGCTAGTATTCCTTCTCATACCGAGCAGAAGACTTTGTAGGCACCAATTTACTGGTTGCTTCAGCACATTTTAGCTCGATTTCTTCCATTTTTACGAAAATTATCACAAAATACGCACGGGATGACAAACTGTCAAATTTGTTATTTTTGTTTTTACATCACTAAGCAACCAAATCAAAAGCTATGCGATAAAACACGAATCGAAACCACACCTACATACAGATAGGTAATCTAAAATAAAACATTAAAATTTCATTTTTGATACAACACACTATGAAATAAAACATAGTACGATACACGACCGTGAACTGTCATTAAAGTACTCGTCTAGAAATTCCAGACTCGGCTCCTTCATCGCCTCGTCCGTAAACAGCTAGACTTGTACTTTAATAAGCCATTTCCCGGACTTGTAACGTAAATTACTAGATATATAATATGTATAAAACTTATATTTCAGACATAGTGAACGTTTTCTCAAGTAGGCGAAAGAAATGACGGAAGTAATAACCTGATTATCAATTTTCTTGTTGACACTTTACCTTACCAAACCAAAACAATCTCAGAAAAATGAACGTATTTTCTCTACAAACACTGCAACTATTATCAAACGAAACATACCTACTGTTTGAAATCTCATTTGAAGTCACAAATTAACGAACTTTACAATTATATACAGGGTGCGGCACCGAAAACGCAACAGATCGCATAGGTATCTTGAAGACATTTACAATTATATACAGGGTGCGGCACCGAAAACGAAACAGAACGCATAGGTATCTTGAAGACAAATTTTTTTTGGAGAGAATGCAAAAAGAGGTCGATTTTGAATCTGCAGTTTTTTATTTTTGTTGAAATTTTGAAAGAAGTTCCAAAACGTACTTACGTTTAACCTGTTTGTTTGGGTGTCGCTCATTGAAAATTGTACAGGCAGTGTTGACAAATTCGTTATTTTTTAAATAATATTCAACAATTTCTCCTCTCTCCTAAATAGAATAAACCATTTTTATGTTTTACACGCCAATAGACTTGAAGTATCAATGACGCTAAACTAAAAAAACAGACCTGGTAGTTATGGAAATAAAAACCTTTATTTTTATTTTACGAAAACAAAGGAGTAGTAAGTTAAATTTTATTCCAAAGGTAATTAGCATTACATTGTTGAATTTGGCTTCCTCATGAAAATACGCTTATTTGAACTGTCACATGTCACAGTGTCAAATTCCTTATAAAATTACGTTTTCAATGATGTGTCGCACACTTTAGTACTTTCCTATTTCAATTTTATTGGTAATAGTGACAGAGGAGAGGGGTGTAGGGTAGTTGAGGATATGATCGATAGATGTCTCCCTTGAAATAAAAGTAGACGTCTTTTTGCACTTGTTCCTAAAAAAATTTGTCTTCAAGATATGCGATCTGTTTCGTTTTCGGTGCCACACCCTGTATTTTTTAAATCGTTCTACGTACCCTTTATTACACCGATATATTTTTATAATTGTTCCGACTTTGCTCATGATTGGAATGGAAATGACAAATAAAAAAATATACTAGAAAAATAACCAGCACTTTTTACTGTCAACCGACTCAACAACTTTTAGTTCTGAAGGATATACATTTATGGAGGTTTTTATACCATCCAGACTTTTTAATTTATTTTTACTCAAAAATTTATCAAAACCAATACATATTACACCAAAACTTATCAACATTGCCTGTTATAAATCAAAGTACCTACACAAAATGGGAAATGCCACTGCTGTGATGGAATATTGCTTTAACATTTATTATTATTATTATGGTATCATCTGGTGGAATTGCTTAGAAAAGTATGTTACGATTTCACCGCCTGTGAGGCACTTCACTCTAGACTGGGTTATCTATGTTGCTATCCATTGCATCGCATTTGAGAACATGTTTGCCGTATTTTCACGCTTCTTTAACATTGTAAAGCATGCAGAGTGGACCCAATTTGAAATAGCGGTAATAAAATTCATATCATTTATATAAATTGCGATGACAGTCTCACCCTAAAGTTTGTCCAGGAAAGTATTCAGGTATGCATTGATTTATAAATGCAATAAAAAGGATAATACCTTATTTCTTATAATGTTGTTTACCACTACTTTTCACCATCATATTTCTAGAGTAATTTACTGTGTTGTTAATTATAATTTTTTCATATACCATTGGGAAGAATTTAAGGTATTTGAAAGCTAATCGATTATTTCTTGAGGTGTGTTTGCTGGTGGCACTGCCAATTATGCAATCAAACATGTACGTTAACATTCCGCTATTAAAGTAATTTGCCAGTTTTCAATAATATATTTTAGTAGCAGTTTTCAATTAGTGCTATCATGAAGTGATGAATTCAAATAATTCTCAGCAATATACCTACGTAATCTGCTTGGCCGACTTATGAAACTGAAAGGGCAACTCATGGGTACCTACCTACTTAAAAATTTAACTGAATTCCACAGAGTGAAAAATGGTAGGATTTGCTGTTGTGAAAATATTATGGAAGAATTTTATTTATTTCAAAGCATAGGTAGGTACTGATTTCGTCGTAGAGTAACTTTCGAGGGATCCTTCAATTCTTTTAACGGAAGATTATAATAATATCTATATATCTTTTATCGATATTGGTGTGCTTTCAGCGTACTGCTTAAATTGACTTTGCAGCAAACCTTGCTTGAAATTTTTGTTTGGTTGATCCACATATTCTTCAGATACTATAGATAATTGCACTTGGAGACATTATGGTTATTTTTTCATTAAGTAAAGGTTTAAGAACGATTTGAAATTCTTGTTGATTTGTTTTGATTAGGTATTACAGTTATTTTTGGATCAACCCCCGTGAGCTGACCTGACATTATCATTGAAATTTTGGTTAATATACTTAGATTAGACTTAACAAGTTGGTGGGCTCATCTTTTCAGATCCTTTATGGTCCTCTGGGTGAAAATTACATAATAGCCTTGAGACGAGCCAAACCTATCATGTAGTTTTATACTGCTGGCTATTCTTTGGTCAGTACAAGAAACCGCGCACTCGCTACACTAGCTTAAGAATTCACCTATATTGAATTAAGTGTCTTTAGTGCTGCTTTGTGAAGATGACACCTGTACGGTATGTTCCCTCTCTGACCTTTCAATTCAACATAAATCAAAGTTACTTCCTTTGTAGTCCAACAATATCTGCTCCTACACATACCTCCGTTTTGGGTCTACATCGTTACACCTTTCTTCGAGTCCCTCCTATACGTGGTATAGTTGTTTGAAATTAATTATTAAAGCTGTTACGTCAATAACTTGTTCCAATAAGTCATCCGCTTTTAGCTTTGTGCTTATGACTTATGCGTTGTTGACTTTGAAGTATTACGTACGTTACAGATCTGATGGTAAATGCTTCAGAACCAGAATTGCAATTGTGTGTGCGAGTTTGTGCGTTTATTGATGTGGTCGGAAAGTGGAAGCTTATTAGTTCCTTTGGACTTTTCTCTTTGGTTTCTATATAGCTGTCGGTCGCTTTTTTACGAAACCTACTTTTGTTATGTTGGTTATTCTATCCTGTACCAAGACTTTGTGGAGTCGAGAGCATGCAGGGACAAATATCTTCGTGAAACTTCCTCCATGATCTCCTTTTGGTTTAATGTATTTCTTTGTTGTATTGCGTGAGCTTATACCTATAGGTATTTCAATCTTGGCTGTAAAGACCTTGGACCTCATCCCCAAGCTGGTCTACTATACCCGTGTCCTTTTTGTTCCCTTCCCGAAATTTTTTGGTATGCCACCGTAATCGCCCCTCTCAGTTTTTCACTATCTTGCTTATAGCATCTGTGCATGTAGACGGTACAGTACCATTCTCCAGATTTCTTCAAGGGGACGTTTTATAACCTCTCCAGTTTGTACCTTTTGAATTAACACTTTACCTTGTTTAGTAGTCAGCTAGATTCTTGCCCAGTCATAAGAGGAATTTATTTACTGTGGTAAATAATACCTCCTCCATGGGTACCTACAACTAACTCTTGGACAGATGTCCTTTTGAGTACACTTTCGGAAGATTGTTCCTCATCTGCAGCCCTGCCTTGGCATATGACTAGTTTTGACAGTTTTTCCGTTTGCTCGCAAATACGTTTTGATTATACGATCCTTTTAGCCTGTACGTAGTTTTTGCCTGGCTTCATTGGTTTGCCAATCAATATACTATAATTACGCGGCTTTCCTTATTAATGAATAGCTCTAATTATGTCATTTAATTTCAGTTTTTGCGGGTAATAAATATAATTAGCAGTTTTTATTTGTTGTAGATCACCTGACAACTTTTTTTAGCTCTTTTGAGGTGCAATTTTTTCATTTATTAATTTTTCTGTTGAGTGCAATAGACTTTGATGTTTTATTCATCTGGTTAATAAGTATAACTACATTATTATTTTTTGGGACTACCTTCAAAATAGACTTATTTGTTCAAGAATATTTTTTAAATTCACTTTACTATCACTTTTGAATGGATACTTAGGTACCTAGTATAGATTTAATGCTGAAAGAGAAAAACAATTTAAATCATAATAAAAAGTATTATAAAAGATTTTTGTCCTCCCAATTAATAAATACTCAAAATTTGGCTAGGTAATTCCTTCAATTCCTTCCTGATGGATATTATGTTTTAGGTTTTGTTACCACTCTACTGTATTAAAAATGGAACCGTTATATCTAATATAAATTATTACAAATTGTACTAAATAGCATTTCGCATTAATTATTACTTGACAAAATTGCTGAAGATACTTTATTAACTAACGTGTGAATTCGTTCCGTCGGATAAGCTGGGCTACTTAACGTCAATAGGCCGAATCGTTAGAAAAGAAAAGACTATCGTAACACATGCTGTTCTGATGATGTATTTTCTCAGCATGATGCCCATTCCAACAACCAACAGAACACTAAATGGCGTTAAAAATTACCCTTGTTTAAAGATACAATAGGTTCACAAGGTTTATGATAGTTGAAACGTTTTTGTTAAGAGCACTGAGGTAATTTCATAAAAATATTATTGGTTATTAACAATTTAGTTTACATTTTTAAAGTAGGTAGGTAGGAATGGAATATTTACGCATTAATATTTAGGCGTTTTAGTATCGTTTAATCGACAATTGAATGATATACAGGGTGCGGTACCGAAGACGAAACAGATTAAATATCTTGAAAAGACTTTTTCTTTTGGAGAAAATGCAGACAGATCCATTTTTATTTCAAGTGAGACATTTTGATAATGTCTCCAACCACCCACCCCTCTGGCACTGTTACCAATAAAATTTAGATAGAGAAAGTACTAAGTTTGACGCAACATTTGAAACATAAATTTATAAGTAATTCTACAGTTCATTATGTAACAAAAGTCCGTATGTCAAATAATGATATTTCATATGAAAACCGATTCCAATTTGTCATGATTTCGATTCAACGTATTTTCTCGGCTTAAGTTACAAAATAGGGCTCATTATCTGTTTCCAAATCCAATACATTTTCATCTTATTGTAAAAAAACTCTTTTAACTCTGTAACACCTTGTAAAACTAGTTATGTGTATCATTCACATTAATTAGGTACTTAGGTACCCACATTTGAAGAATTTGTAAATTTTCAATCAAATTGTCGTATTCGTATTGAATTTCATTTTTTTCATTTTTTTACTGCGCAGTACAATCTTAAACTACCTAAATTTTAAATATACATAGGTATTTTTTTATTCTAATTAAATAATTTTCCAATCAAGTATTTTTTTCAAATAATTTATCGATATTAAAAATGTTTATTGGGTATTATTGTAAATCACTTCTAATGCATAATAAGTGGACAGTGACGTGATGGTCGACTCGAAAAACGAGAACACCTAGTGATAAATTGTTTCTATAAATTTATAACGCCCATACAACAAGTTATCTGGATAAGAAAAAATAACTTGCCAAAAAAATTGGTGTTGAAATGTTAATACGTGGGAAGCTGTGAAATATGACTTTTTTGACTATAAAATTTGTTATTATAAAATATTTTGCCATATTTTTCATTTCATATTGTTTATGACCAATTTAATTTGTGTTCAAGATAATAAATATCAAAGAATACAAGGGATTACGAGATCTCACCTCATCGAGACCTTTGCTATTTAAAAAATCCTGCGGGCCCTTAATTTCTCAAATTTTTTTGGAATTTTTCGGGATGGAAACAAGATAACAATGTGAACCAAAATTTGTGAAAATGTTTTTCTAAAAACCTTGGAATGTTTGGCTAGAAGCTAAGATCGGATTTTATTTTGGTCACTTTCACTTGGATAGGTATATCGATTAGCTCGTGTGCATTCGGCCAGTGCATTTAGTCTGTGAGTCAGTTTATTTTAAGCTAATTTGGATAATATACCTTCTAGGTATACCCATGTGCAACTTAGTTGATAATTTAGCTCCATACTTTTATAATATCTAGTCTATTATTTTCTGTCCATTTGTTAAATTGTTTCCTGCTGAAAAGTTGACATGATTTTGCAAATATTAATTCTTCACTTATATCCATGTATCAATATCTTCATTGATTTATTGTTTTTATTGTAGGTACCTACTAAATTGTCCAGATTAAAATTAAATTTTAGAAGAGAAGGAAATGTTTAAGGGAATTATTCCAATCTAAATTGAACAGATATTAACATTTTTAAAATAGTTACTTAGATAGCTCCTGTACTAAAAACTAAAGAGGACAGACCCTTAGATCATATTCAACCTCTTTTACTTATACATTTTGTTATTTACGCAACTGTCTACTACTAGCCAATACTTAAGTTCCTTGAAGTAGTTTTAATATGTTATACTTACATGGAATATTCTGAAAAGTGAAAAGAGTTCTCAATTTACTTAATAATTGAAGCTGCAATGTAGTAGTTTATAAGTGCAAAAATACCTACAACCAAATATTATTTCTAACCAATATACTTATTTTCCTAACTAATGCAGAGAGCAATAATTTGGCCTACTTTCCAGTGCGGAAAAGACAATTCCCGTATGTATTAGGAACAATATTTTTTCCACAAGCAGTCGGAAAATGGAAATTATATATCATTTAACTAGGCATAAAATAGCTGGATACAAACTAGCAAGTTGATTAGTTTCTGGTCATTGATGTAATCATTATACTCTACCCTTTTTGAGTTGTAGCACGACTTCGGGATCTAAGCCAGAAAATGATTATATACCGTAGGCGCTACATTTCTCATCAAAATGTAAAACGGAAATTCAATTATACATTTCGAACTTTTATAATGTAACCAAGGATTTACTAGGAGCAAGTTATGCGAATATCATATGATTTAACAGTAATTAATAAAATATTCATTAAAAGGAAAAAATGATAAAATGCAATAGTTAATACCTTGCGTGCGGAAAACTTGAACTTTCTGAACTAAAATGGGTGTGGAAAAAAAACGTAGTTATTTATGATATAAGTGCTAAAAGTGATATTTTATTTTGTGAGAAGGGATGTTTGGGACACGACGTCTTCAACCAAAATAAAATCACTTTTAGCAGGTATATCATACACTATTTTTTCTAAAAACACCATTAAAACTCCAAATTAACTCACATTTTACATTAATTAATTGATAAAATAATAGCCTCGAGATTATCAGTTTTAAATCCAATTTAATCTAATCTATTCATGAAACAAGTTGCCAAGGTAAACAAAAACCGCATTTGTTGAATTGTCTTTGTTAACAACCAACGTCAATAAATCACGAATTAGCTATTCTTTCTCGTTTTTTCGTTTTTCGATTGAGAGTGATCAAGAAAATGAATTTCTACCGCCGGAAATTGAAGAAGTTGCCATGGAGTTTTTCATTATAATTGTAGCTTCACTAATTGTGCGATTAATTGAATAAACACTTCATTTTGAATTATGTTTTTATATTTTCTCATAAAAATAAATCACTTTTAGGACCAGTGCTAAAAGTATTTTTTTCTGTGACGGGAAAAAAGTTTGACATATTATCATTGTTGTCCGAACAAAATATCACTTTTTATGAAATTACTTTTTTCCCGCATATACATAGATATATTATTGCACTCATCTGACATTTTTCTACAGCGTTTTGTCATCATGACAAACATAAACATTCAAATACACGCCATTTTTAAACCATTTAGAGCAACCAAAACAAGACATTTTTTCAATATTGCCTCGTCATTTTTCTAGTCACAGAAAAAAATTGTGCATTATACACGGGGAAAATATTAGATTTTAGCTCTCAGTTTTTTGTCTCCCTCCTACTTTTTTCCCTTGTATAATAAATAACTATTACTTTTAACACCGGTGTCAAAAAATGACATTCAAGACACTGACAGCATGCGTTAAAAATTCTTTTACTGACGTTTGCAGAAAAAATAATTTTTATTTTTATTCTGTTCACAAATGTATCCCAGAGTAATTATTAACACTAAAATATATTTATTGCAGCTATAAATATGTTTTTATTAAATTTCCAATTAATACCAACTGCTTAACCTAGACTTGAAATCAATTATTGTAATTACCTATCCTCGTCGTCCTTTTCTATCGTGAACAGTAATATGCGTCTAGTTGATCGTACTAATTTGCATAACATTATTCAAGTAATAATTCTGTAAAATTACCTTTTTGACGAATGTAGATACTACCAGATATTCTTCAGGCGAATATACAGTCACAGGAGTCTATGAAGGCTACTCTAGATACGAGTTGTATATATACAATATTTGTAGATACCACCTACCACTCACCGCGAATATTATAGATATTACTTGCTTTTATTTAACTTGCAATGTTTGAACGTATGAATGTTCGAGTCAAATCTGACAACTGAATTTTACAGCACAAGTCCTCAACTGATGAATTTTCATACACGTTTGAGTTGGATAACAATCCATGGTTAGTCGTACGGATTAAGATTTTTTGTATCTATGCTATGAGTAACAAATAAGGAGGTTTACTGAGAAGACTACGAATAAACATCTGCGTTCAGCCAAACTATATAGCTGCCATATCCATTTTAAACAGTTATAACTTGGCTTAAATCACTAAAAGGTCTTGTGATTGAACAACTGAACTGTACTAAATAAACGGGCAATTAGTAAGTCAACAGTGACGCTTTAAATGAAATGAACAGATTAAAAGATACAATGATAACTTAAAAAAAATAATGAAAAAACATTTTTAATAACAAGCTTTCATTCGAATAATAATTATGTATGTATATTTGTTTGAAACGGATAAACTCCAAAACTACCCAATCCGATTTTGAAATTGTTTTCACTGATAGAATTGGAGTAGGTACGCTGCGAAAACTATTGATAATACATAAAATAATGTACTACATGTTTATAATAGGTACCTAATCATCATTAACAACAAAAAAGTTTGCCTAACTATAATAGTTAATTCTCAAAGCCCATTTTTACCATTCACTCATTCATTCGATTGAATTGTGCTCAACAGCCCAGGCACTTGAACTGAATATTTGCATCATTTCCCATGTTACCCACTTCCATTCCAGAAGCTTTGTGTCTTCTATGTAGGCCACTAGCTTGACTGAAGGGATTTTCAGTAGTTGTAATGGTTGTATTATGTCCTCTCCAAAGTGCTTCCGTCTGAGTCCATGTAAGTTCTCGCAGAAGCAGAGTACGTGGGTAGCAGTTTCATCATAGAGTTCACATTTCCTGCACATAGGTTCACTAACTTTGCCCATTTTGTGCAGATGTTTCCTCAGGGTGTAGTGTCCAATCACCAGGTCGGTAACTGTCTTCAAATGTTTCTTACTCAGTTTAAATAGCCTGGTTGAAAGTTCCTTGTCTACCTTGTTCAGTAAACTTTTTGTATGGAGGTGCCCTTGTTTCGACCTCCATTTTAGTTGGTTTTCCCCATATAGCCAGTTCCCGATTTCCCCTCTTAGGCAATCTTTTGTGATTCCACAAAACGGTTCCGGACCCTATTTTCATTCGATAGATCAATGTTGGAAACCACTTATTACAAATTTTTATTCCAATCGGTTTTGCCATGATGTCTAATATGCGATAAAAAATCGGGTGATCTAGGTGGCCATTCCAATATTGGGCCTCGTCTATCTATCCACCGAGCAGGAAATTATTTGTTCAAAAACCGTCTTACATCGAGACTGTAATGTGGAGCCCCAGCAAAGCTTCTGACATGGTATCATCATTTTCTAGTATTCGTGTTATTTCGGAATCAACAGCTTCTATGAGAAATTATAGATATGACTCAATAAAATATGGTCCAACAATATGGTCACCAAAAATACCACACCAGACGTTCAATTTTTGTTGGCTTTTGACTATGAAACTCATTACGGGTGAATAGCAGGTATTGTACTGTACAATAAACTTTGTGTTTGTGTAAAGTTCTGAAAACACTGCTGCGAGAATCACCCACTGCACTAGAAATTTGTGATATTGACTGTTGTTCACCTAACGTAAGTTGTCCAAAAACCGCAACTTCCATAGCCTCGTTGTTAACTACTCGTTGTGGTTGGTGTTTTCTATTGGCAACTGTTGCTGTGTCAAAAAATTAATTAATTCAGTTACGTTCTTATGGGTGGCAGTTCTTCCGGGATGAGCAGCATTAAACTGTCCAGCTGTGGCTGTTGCAGATTTATTGTTTTCTTGGTATAACCCTACAATACTTACATCATTTTTCTTTTAATTGATGAAGAAGTATGTTATTTTAAGATTATTTCTTAATGACGTATGCGTTTCAAATGACGTGTACAATGGTCTCAATGCCTTCTACAATGGAGTATTTAAAAATTATATAGGATGAAAGGGAATTACTGTTTATCCAAGGCTACAATAATCGGCAGTTTTTAAAAATATTTTCAATAACCAAATTTTACTACTTTTGAGAACTGCTGGAGAAGAAATATATTATATAGTTCGTTCGCTCGGATTTCTCATTTCGTGCTCGTCAATATACTACTGTTACTGTAGTGAAATCTTTTGGGCATACATTTTTCTACTCTTGATTTTATCTACTTTTAATTAGAAATGTAACTAATCAAATATACTTAGCACAAGACAAATGTACTTAGCAAAACAATAGTGTCAATGACATTACAACTTTCGGTATCTCTTTTTTTTTCAAAAGTGTCCCATTGCTCTAAACGCATTCACCGTATCGGTTAGAATTCTTTTACGTTTTAAAGTGGGTACCTAAAGGTATTAAGACCAGGTACAACGTACCCATTTCACCTTCACTCATATATTGTCAACCTCAATCAAAATCATGATTGAATAGCCTAAATTGGCCTGGGCTGAAAAACAAGTTTTGTACTGTTAAAAAGAAACATACGTAACTAACAGATGTTTTGCATTGGAAGAATATGCCTTTTCCTTCTCCGACGCACATGTATAACCTGTCTCACCGAAACCTGATACATGTTTACTACTTAAACCAGATTGAAATAAATACTGAATATAAAAAATTGCGAATTTTAAGTACTTCCTCTACTTTAGTGTTTTTCTTTGAAAGATACCTTACACTTCCCATGTGATAGCAAAATCTTTGTGTGCTTTTATAACGCCGTAATTTTGCACAATGTTGCGGACTATATTGCTTATATTTATTATTACGACTATTACGAGTAGCTCCTATAATATTTTTAACACGAAATGAAATTCAAAACACAAAAACATTATCCGATTACTATAGTAAATATACCACAACTTTTGGCGTTTATGACATCTTCACAATCATTTGGTTAAGTCACGTGTATTGTCAAAAAATATTGATATTTGAAAAAATAATAAAAAGGAAACTTGAGATTAATCGCTTTTCGAATAAAGCGAAGAAAATGTAAAATAGTTAGAGACCAAAAATTATTCATTCATTCTTTACTAGTTAATCTTGACAACGGTAGCTGGAACGCTACCGATTCCCAAAAAAATAAGAGAAAAAAGAATAAGTAATGTCACAAGGATCTTACAGAAGATATGTAAAATAAAGTGTTGATAAAAGTTTATTGAATGAAATTTCTTTAATAAAAAAAGTCTGAGAAATGGTTAGCACTGGTACCCAGTGAAAAAAATAACAATCCAATTTCACATTTCTAAATCAACGTGCATACTATAATCTAAGAGAATGATTCAGTTTTAATATACGCCTCCTGAATTTAAATGAATTGAATCGAAATATCTTTTATTTCTTGATTTTTTGCAAATTTTCCAATTGAATTCTCAGCGTATTACCCTAATTAATGACATTTGCTTTAGTTTTCAACAAAACGAGTGTATGAAAATATGTAGATGTAATGCACTAATTAGAAGCCACATGACTTTGTGAGTACCTACAATATGCTCTTAACTAGACTTAAATAGTATATCTAATTATCAATTTATAGGTATAGGTGATGAATGTAAAAACCTTTGTATGAGGGTACATGAAAATTTGAACTCCGTTATCTGGCATTGTGATCATAACAATCATCACTATATTTGGCTGGTAATCAAAATCAAAATTATTCATAGATTTATTGTGTACAAAAGCCAACAGGTTTTAACTAAGTAATCATCACCACTAAAATTTGCCTATAGGAATAGGTTGATATTGGTTGAGACACGACGCCGTCAAATTTGGCCCTTTAGGCGAGCAACAGTACACCGTCTTCTCTAAAAGTTGATGGTAGACCTCAGTCTATTCGTACACTTCTCGGCAAACCATTTCCTTTAATACCCTAATCATATGAGTGCCTTGTATGTATGTATGTATGTATTTTGGGGTAACATTCACTGAGACCTAAAAGATCTATTGTGCCCCCTTACTTTTACTTAGTTCCTGAGGAAAGTCCCAGAGACTAGTAGCTCCTTTAGTCCTAGTGCCTGAGTGCCTTATGGAGGGTAGAAGTAAGGAGAACCGTCTTGTATGGGGGATCAGTTGAAAAAGTGTCCACTTGTAAACAGCAAATTATTGTTCGAACATTCACCGAAATAGCGCTAGTGTAGGAACTGGGAATTATATGAATTTAGCAGTTATAAACAGAGTGAAGGCTGGGTTAAAAAATTTAATATTTTTTATACTTCTGTAGTTAAGAAATATGCAGTATTTAAAATCACAACTATTTACGTAGTCTGTCCTTTTTTAATTTAGTATCCTACTCTAATAATTTGTGGCTCCTTTTAAAATTCTTTTGGTTGCTACTCTAGCGCCACCTTAATTTGTTCCCTTTCAACGGACACTTTTTAATACACTGAGATGGTCCTCCTTAGTTCTATTACCCTCCATAGAGTGCCTATAAAAAAACTAGTCCGCCATTTTGGATGGTCCACTATATTGGACTTAGAGTTGAATCATTTTATTTTTGTATTCTTCTTAGCAGTATATCATAGAAGTGCTCAAAAAATGTTATTGTATTTTCTCAACAAACTCTTCCTTTTGATTATATTATATTTACATCCATACAAACATTACTAGTTGAATAAAATCGTGTAAAAATCAATGGAGATTGTTAACTGAAACTCCAAAATGACCTTTCATAATGAACCAAACTTGAATAATGAGTGAAATTTGACAAAGAACAGAGAGACATAGGAAAAAAATAATAAAGATGACAAACCTATTAATAGTGTTAAGTATACATAGTAAGTATATGGTGTAGGAAGGATAGTTTTTCACTTATACTTATTTCTGCAACATTGGTATAATGCTTTATATCAATATTTTTTATGTACTTAAAGATTATGCTTATTGTTTTCTATCTCTAGCCATTGTTTTTGCTCCTGTCCATATTTTTTTTCTTGCAGTATGCTTACCATAACAGCATCTCATGTTGGTTTTGATCTTCCCTTTTTCGTTCTATTTTGTATTATTGTCTGTCATATTTTTTTAACTGGTCTTGTGTCGTTCATTCTTTGAAAATGTCCCCACCAGCTTATTAGTCCCGTTTCAATAAATTTAAGTGTTGATTCTATGTCAAGGTCTTCTCTTATTTTCGTATTTCTCAACTTATCTTTCTTTGTCGAACTCATCTTGTGGTAGAGTTTCATCGTTTTTTGTACTCTATTCTTAATTTCGACTTCCTGCGTTCCATTTTTTTCTATTTCTACTCTCAAGTATTTATATCTTCTGACTTGTTCAATTTTGATGTATGTAGTATTTGTATGTTTTTGTTTCGGTCCTATAACCATAACTTTAGTTTAATTTTCATTGACTATCATTCCAAATTCTTCAGATACCGTATTCCATATTTCCATATTATTTTGTAAATCTTTTTCTTTCCCTGTCATATTTCTTAAATCACCTGAAAAAGCTGCTTCTATGATATTTCCGCTCGTCAATAGGTAAGAACTTTTTATCTGATGAATATTATTTTTAAATAAAATTTTGTTTGTATATGTAGTTTAGGTGAAAGAAAACACCTCAGCTACTACCAATAATAGAAATAGTAGAGAGTTTCTGAATAAAAAGATAGATATTATTTAGAAAAGTTGCACTGGAATAGAAGTCGTCATAATATAATATAAGCTAATTGCATTTTACGGTATATGATTTAATATTGTAGATAGGTATATAATGACCCTATAAAATGGATATTCATAAGCCTTGCCTCTGTAATTTTTTAAATAATTAAGTGTCCCTAACCCCTAACCCTTATCAGTCAATAATTAAGTAATAAAAACAGAAACACTTATCTGTTTTTCTTATTACATAATTTTCTTCACCAGATCTATTATACAAAATATCTTTCGTTCAAAACTGAAAACCACATTATATTGATGGAATAGAAAATGTGTCAGATAGCGTGCAAACGGCAAAACCAACGTATCAAACAAAATTAGAAAATGACCATAATTTTCTTGGAGATCTAAGTATGCGGGTGTCGTCAGTTATTCCGTTTTAAAAGGAATACACAAAGAACGGAATAAATACTTGAGTAGAATAATCGTGCTGGACTACGGCTATTATTGACAACTCAATCGTAACAGTAAATAAGAATGAACAAAATTATGGTACTTGTCTTAAAAGTGATTTCTAATTTCTTCATTGTCAATACTATTTTAAAATCAGACAAGATAACTCATTACAATTGATTTATTTTATTCCATAAAATTGTTCAAATACGCCATAGGACAGGTATTATGGAATATGTTCATTTCACATAAACTGTTGAATTTATTTTTTCTTTTTAGGACAGAAGTGATGGAGATCTTTTAAACTTCTGATCTCAACACATAATAAGTGCCGTCTACTAACAGTAATATAATATAATATAATATAATATAATATAATATAATATAATATAATATAATATAATATAATATAATATAATATAATATAATATAATATAATATAATATAATATAATATAATATAATATAATATAATATAATATAATATAATATAATATAATATAATATAATATAATATAATATAATATAATATAATATCTTGTATGCTATACACTTGGATGCATATAAAAATCAGTTATATATCTTTGTCCACGACCACTTAATAATAAGTCAATATTTTACCTACTAACAAAAGGAATATGGTACCCATATATCTACTAGAGTGAATTATGAACTCATAATTCACGCTTCTGCATTTAAATAGCATGCCATGACAATTCAACACTCACAAAATTTCGGTACATAAATGACTAGAGATGGGGGAGCAATAGTACTATTAAATCTGCGTATTTTGTTTAGGAAATTTGTTTCTGAAATATATCATATCGATAAAATATCGAAATTTTTAGTATTGATACTTTTCATAGCAGTATTTTTTAATATTGATATTTTTAAAACAATATATTTATAACAGTACGGTGTATCGATACTTTACACAGTATCGCCCATCTCTATATGTCACATTTGACGTACTCAGGGAATTTATTAATTTTTACGTTAAAATTGTCAATATTACCAAATTATTACTTTCCGTTCTACACTCGCCTTATTTAATAAATAAATCAAGGGTCATGGACAAAGTATAGTATTCTCCTCGCAATTTATGGCCATTATTCACTAGGGTGACGTCACCCTGCGTGAATAATGGCTATCATAAATTGCTCGTTAATAATATACTATTATAGTTACTTGTTTAGTCATATCAATTTCAATAATTCACTCCTAACGATGTAAATTTAATTTGTTATTAATTGATTTTATTTGATAGCTTGGCAAAACACGGCAATCTTTGGCAATAATAGTATATTATTAAACGATCAATTTATGATAGCCATTATTCATGCAGGGTGACGTTTGCGACCCGAGTGAATAATGGCCATAAATTGCGAGTAGAATACTATACTTTATCCATGACCCTTGATTTCTTTATTAAATAAAAGTTCAGTAAATATTGCGAGTGTAAAACGGAAAGTGATAATTTGGTATTTGGTAGGTAGTATTGACAATTCTAACGTCAAAACTAATAAATTTCTGGAGTACGTGAAATAATGTGACTATAGAGATACACAGAGAAAAAGGTTTTGTTAGTCTAAAAAAATCAATTTGTTTGAAAAATATTTACTTAATGTAAAAAAACTTCATTTAACTTAACAAACAAATTCTTCAGTAAACAAATCTTGATTCTTTATATAGACAAAAAGAAATGTTTCAATAGATAATGTTGGTAGGTTGACATAAGCAATAAAATTAGTAACATGAAATAAATATGTTTCAGGATAATAAAAGTTTAATTCCATGAAACAAAAGTTAATGTTTAAATTTAACATATCATTTGTTTCTACCAACAATATGGCATATTGAGAAAAACATTTAATTTGGTTAAATAAAAAACATATTTTCAAAAATTTTAAGTTGTTTGAAACAAGCAGACCATTTCTATTTTTTAAATAACTAAACGATTTATCTACTTTATACAGGTATACCTATTACGTATTGTAAGTTTTTATACGTAGGTACCTATGTAGGTATTAACACAATTTACAAATATCTCTCACATTCCCTGCGTCAACCTATAAACAGAGTTAACAGTCATTTTTCTATTTTTACCCTTTTTTGCAGGTTGATGTAGGTATTGTGCATATAGAACTTTTTAAGCATTTTTTGCAACACATTCAAAAATAGGTATACAGCTTCGGCTCTAATCGGCAACACGAACATTGCTGTCACTTTCGTACAGGGTTGTCAGCTGTAAATAAATTCAATGGTTCTAAAAAAGCTCAACATGTGTACAATGCGGATGATTGAAAATGAATGTCAAAGAAAAAGGTACCTAAACCTAGGTATTAACAAAAGCTAATTTTACAATTAATAGGTGTATATCACCTATTTGTAATCCCATTTATTCATGTCAGAAGACATGTAAACAATGCATAGTTTTTGTCAGTATTTGCGTATGTGCGTATATCTGGCAACAGCTGTCGGTAAACACACCGTACACCGTATCATCGTTGCGATAGGTTAGCAACACGAACTTAACGTGAATAAAATAAATAATAACCAATATTATTATAATTTACCGGTACGGTGGTGTTTTATTTATTGTAGTGCCATTATTATGCAAAAATGGATTTGATGAAAAAGTGGGGATTAGAGAATCTGGTTAATACCTTTGAAGGTTAGTACGAGATGAGCCTATAGTATATAGATAATCGGTTTGAATTCTTTAAGCCTAAAAGCTGATCGGTCTCAATTTTTAACTTGAATAAGTAAGAATAATCGTTTAATACCATTATTATCATTATAGAGGACTTATTGCAATACTTATTAGAGAAAAAACACGTTCATTTGCATATACCTAACCGTTTAAAAAAAACATTTTTTTTAACTAAATCCGATTGTTGTTTGAGTCAAGCAAATAATTATTTGGTTACAATAAATCCCCACTTGCATGCATAAAACCTCAATACTGTATACATATTTTCCTAATTGCTTCATTAGACAAGAAAGTTGTATTAATAAATTAAACTGAGATTTTCTAAAATATTTGCTGTAGGTACCTAGTTTCTTTGGGACTCCACTAACGTGCCGATTTATTGTTATGATTTGACCAATTTCACGATAAATGGGCCAAATCTGTCCATAAATCGTTCCGAGTATGCGCACCTAATGCTGGACGAATTGGCAATGCAATTTTTTTTGTTATATTTTTGTACCTAGAAGGTAGATCAGTTTTTATTTACTTAATATATTTCTTAAAAGTAGATACTATTGGTTTTTATTTTTTGCACCCTTCCTTCCTAAGAATCCCTCTAGTCAGTACAAAAAAAATGTATTCCAACAATAACGTATTTTAGGTGAACAAAAAGCAATATTTGGTTCAAAGAAATATATATCTTGATTTAAAACAAATTATTGTTTGGTATAAAAAATTCTATATTTAAATCAAATAAACAAAAATTGTGTATATATATATATATATATAAATTCAAACTTCTTTAATGGAAACTCGTGATTTGTTTGAAACAACTAAAAACTTTTCCAAATGAAATAAATTATTTTTTGAAGTGAAAAAATGCTTGTTTAATTTAAAAAAAAAGATTTTTCTTTGAAATTGATCTTACACCAAATGAAGAAAATATTTGTTTGTTGTAAAGAATTTATTTGTTTAGATGAATAAAAAGTATTTGGTTAAATGAAAAAAATTAATGTTTAAGTTAAATAATATTTAATTTCACTACTTCAAACAAACCGAATGGTTCAGTCAAACAAGCTTATTCATTGGCCCTATTGAAACTACAGATTTGTTTAACTGAAATATATTTTGTTTAATTCAAATAATTCTTTTTCTCTGTGTAGGAGATACTGTGTAAAGTATCAATACACCGTACCGTTATAAATATATTGTTAAAAATATCAATATTAGAAAATATCGTTATGAAAAGTATCAATACAAAGAATTTCGATATATTTTATCGATACGATATATTCCAGTAACAAATTTCCTAAACAAAATACGCAGATTCAATAGTTTATTTCATATTGTACCCCTATCTCTAGTCACCTATGTACCGAAATGTTGTGAGTGTTGTCACATTATTTAAATGCAAAAGCGTGAATTATGAACCACAATTCACTCTGGTAGATATATGGGTATCTACTATATACATTTTGTTAGGAGGTAAAATACTGACTTATTATTAAGTGGTCGTGGACAAATACGTTGGTCCACGACTATTTGATAATTTTAACATTTTACGTGTGCTTCTTCAAGTATAATGACGAGCATTATTCACCAGTGAATAATAGGTGTGGATAATGAAAAGGTCACTTGACACATATATTGAAGATTATTCATAATATACTAATGAAGCAATATATTAAATAAAAATGTTCACCGCGACAGGGATTCGATCCAATGTCTATTCTTCACATCACCAAGTCAGAGCCGTAAACCATCAGTATAGATAGGGTTTTATTTGACAAAAAAATTTATACCTAAACAGGTAATTCATAGTCGTGGAAAAAATATAGGATTCTACTCGCATATAATGGCTATTATTCACTCAGGTGTTTATAACGCACCATCATGAATAATAGCCATCATTATTGCTGGTTGAATAATATACTATTGTGAATTCACTGAATGAATAAAAGAACTACTGTTTGCTCTAGAACGTTGCAATACATAATATAACTTAGGTACTTTGATCGTCATGGATGATGAAACACATGGGCGTACGATAACATTTTTAAATGGAATTCATTCATTTATATACATATTTAGATCATGGACGTAGGATCCATTAATTTGTAAAAATTTCTATTTACCATGGGCGAACTATGATATTTTTCTTCATACCTCGGTTGAAAGTACGCACTTTCGTCCCTCATAGCAGGGACGAAAGTTCAACATTTACTCCCTGTGAAAAGTACACGCGTTTCCTCTATAACAGCGGGAGGAAAGAGTTTCTCATGCTTCGCCTCGGAGCATCATGACGCGCAGGGCCGAAATTCGCTTCGGAGCATCATGACGCGCAGGGCCGAAAATTCAACTTTCGGCCCTTGGAGTGTAATATACTATTTTCAAACCTGGTAGCATAACCATTATTGTTTGATAATTTGATAACGGTTTAAGCTGGAGGTATCGTGACACATTTTTAAATTGAAAAAAATATTGGATGACGAAGAAAAAATAAGATACATCGTATTTCAATCAAAAAAATTATCTTGTATAGAGCATAAAATTCGAACAAACAAACAAACATTTTTATCCAGCGTGACCCTCTTAAGACACACACAACACCCAGTTATTTATTTTAATTGACATTTGAGGAACTTCAAATTTTGGTGGTTTAAAAAGGTCGATAAAGGGACTATTTTTACTTAGAGTCAGTGAAAAAGACAATTAGTTGAGTGCTTGCCCTTATGAATACTATTGGGATTGTGTCAGTAGCGTACGTCTTTACATTACTTCAAATATCCGTGTTTTTAAAATAGTAATTGCGATTTTTCTTCTTATAATATTTTTTGGAAGCTTGCTTGTATTAAATACATTGTTTACTCTGAGTACTGAGCTACTGTTAATAGGGAGACGATTTTGACTCCTATTGTTAAATAATCGGCATACTTCTCAAAAGCTTCGGTCGTTGTCCCCAAATAACCTATAATTTAAATTTTTTCTTGCACCGACAATTTTCAACCATTTTGCTTTATAGAAATAATAATTAATTAATAGCAAGTTCGAAAGTGATTCAAATTATTATTACATTTGGATGGAATGACTTGCACAGGATCTAAAATCAGAGAAGAAAAAATGTTTAAAATCCCTTAAGACGTACGCTACTAACACAAACCCTATATTCATAAGGGCACTCATATAATTGTTTTTACTGATCACCAAATTTTGGAGTTCATAAAACCTCAATTAGCGTGTATACAGAGACGTTCAAAAATCAAAAAAATAATTACTGACGACGTACATCTCAGACACCGGTGAAGTTACATTACTCAAAAATGTTCTTAAGGTTTTTTAACGGATACTTATTACAGAGTGGTAACCAAAAGTCCAATTAAAAAAATCGCTAATAATCTTTTTTGAAAAACCGAAGTTTTGAAGCCTCTTCAAAATGTGCGCTACAGAAGTATGTCTAATGTTAATAAGTAAAAATAATCGACCTTTTGAACCATTAAATTTCAATTAAACGCTGTAACTGGGTGTTGTGATCTTAAGTAGGACACACTGTATATAAGATTATGGAAAGATTCCACGTAGTAATGGTTGAAACAATAATTTTGTTTAGAAAGAGTTAAGCTATTAGATATTATAGAGGCGAACGCTGTTCATGAAAGGGTATTAGGATAAGAAGTATCTATTATTTGCATTATTTGGAATATTATCTATATTCACTAATGATCTGTGTTGAGTATATTGCGTAGTGTAATTATTGGCAATCCCAAAAATGTAGTTATCCAACTAGTCAAAGTCATGTCAAGTTCTGAGTGTCCAATTATTTTAAATAGTCGCGTGATGAGTGCTGGATATATTAAATGGGCTAATTATATAATCACATCATGTATTCGTTACTTCATAGCTTTAGTTTATTTTTCAGTTATTTACCGACGTCAGGAAATATACGTATGTAGATAGTTTTAAACTTGTTTTAATTACATTTCATTACATTTCTCATATCTAGTTAAGCATGCTATACTTCATAATATTCAAATGAGCTTTTCTATACAACAGAAAATAAAAATTATTATGAATAAAAATAATAGCGTATGTCAAAGTAACTCAGGTGATGTGGTTATGGAAGCTATAGAATATAAAGAAAAACGATGAAGAATTTATTAATTTATAATCATCGTAGGTATGGGTAGGTACTTCTGAAAGTTAACATATAGGTAGACAGTGAGGAAGTTGTCTTGTGATGTATTGACAACTCCGTCTAAAATGTAGTTCACTCCTTAGTGAACTGTCATGAAAATATAGTATACTATTCAACAAGCATATAAATAATGGAGGCTATTATTCATGAAGGTACCGCAGGCGATGAACATAAACACCTTAGTGAATATTAGCCATTATGCGAGTAGAATATTATATTTTGTCACCATTTGATGCAACAGGTGCTTCTTTTATACACGAATGGAAAAATTGCGAGCCGTTAGGTTGAAAAGTAAAAAAACACCTATGCATATGTTGCATATGATATTTTTTGTACAGCCCTATACAAATCATGAAATCAAACTAAAGAATACCTACTTTCATTAAACATATAATAACGAATGCTAGACGATTGAATTAGAAATTGTAGACAGTCACATTTAAAAAAATCAACAAACAAACTGTGTGTTGTCTTGTGTTGATCTCTAGTTTTTTTTTAAGATATATTTTCTTAAAATATATAGCTCAACCAGTCGGTCTTAGATATAGAGGCTTGGTCCATGAACATTTTATTAACATATTTTGGGATGAACCGTTTGAGCAGAGGAAAAAAATAATCACAGAAATTCCTATTTTAGTTACTGATATAATATATAAAAGCTCTCACCACTTGCTGTTGGAAAACAATGGTATCATACCATTGTTTCACATTAATGATCCTAATTGTCACTTTGGATTTGTTTATGATATTTTCAAAATTATTCAAAAGTATTTATATTTTCAACGATATTTTTTCACACAATCTTCCAGTATCTAGCTCTCACTATTTTCTTTAATTTGATGTCATACAAATTATATTTCAAAAATAATCAATAATTTATGTCTCACTAAAAAAAGTGTGAAGACACATTTATCCATTCCAATTTTACAAATTTTATAGCTCGTGATCTACCAGTAAATAAAAAAAGATATTCATAATTACTTGAGGCAATTTTTTGCCAAGAATTATATCTTATTACCTCACTGGCTGAACAAACGGAAAACGAAATGATTTTTTTCTACGACAACCTCGATAAATGTTCATTTTATAACCGTAACTTCAATCATAAACAAGCACATTTTGTACCTAATTTCATTTTTGCATCGGTTGCTAGGCAAGCTGCTAAGCAACAAATGCGAAATGGAATATTTCGTGTTAGGTCTGGGTTCACTCTAAAACACGACGACTGTCAAATTATGACGTTCAGCGACAAATTGATGAAATGTCAGCAGATCGTTTCTGTCAAAGTTTTAGTAGGTAACGAGTAATTTCATTAATTAAAATGTGTACCTATTAGAAATAGCAATAAAGAAAATATTTATATATTTCTTCAATTTTTACTATAATTCTGATATAAAGCCCATTAGCCGCGAATTCGCAGTAATGAAATATCAGTTTATTTTTTTCAAAGTTTTTGCAATATATGCATGTATTAAACGTGAACGATATATTGTCATAGAAAAAGTATGTATGTATGTATGTATGTCTTATGGGGTAACATTCACTGAAACCTAAAAGATCTATTGTGCCCCCTTACTTCTACTTAGTTCCTGAGGAAAGTCTCAGAGACTAGTAGCTCCTTTAGTCCTATTTCCCCGAGGAATTTTAGGATATCTGCAGGCTTCAACTTAGGTAACTGTCCCTCTTCTATTCAGTAGTCTCCCAGGTGCTATGCCCTAAGATTCTGAATTGCTGTGCAGTTCGCAAGTATGTGGATGGAGGATTCTTCTTCCATTCCACAAAACCTACAATCTTCTTCCTCCACTATTTTGAGCTTTTTAAGGTGCCCATTCAGGTGACAATGTCCCGTTAGGATTCCTGTTAAAACTCTTAGTGCAGTTTTGCTTTGACTTATGCATTCATTTGATCTCAACAGGTTGTAGTCACCCAGAAGAATCTTTGATTGCCTAAGCCCTACTAGATCTTTCCAATTGCCAGATCTTCTCTTTTTTTCGGCTTTACCTATTTCTTCCAATATTACATTGGAGCTAATTCCGCAAAAAGGTTCCGGCCCCCAAAAGGGTATTTCAGTCCCCCTCTCTGCTATTTCGTTTCCTTCTATTCCAGTGTGTCCTGGAATCCACAGTAAGGTGACTATATTGTTCTCGCCTAGTTCATTAAGGAAAAAGTATAGTACCTATGCAACTCGCAACAAAATGGGCATCATTTTGTGACCATTGCATAATATACTATTTCCGGTGACCGTGCGTTTTCAAGGAATAATAATGTACTTGAAATCTCTTATCAATGATCCCCATAAATATACGATTTTCTATTAATAAACGATTTTTGGTTAGGCAACAAATCAGTTATATTAACAAAAAAAGCCGTAGATCAGACTTTTAGTATAGAATACTTCTAGTTGTTGACTTATACCTATCGTTTTTAGTACATTTATCTACAAAACTATAATAATTACTAGTGTTATAACATCCAAAAAAGAATTGAGGAGAAACGAAAAGAATGACCTTCTCTGTGACATTTCAATATCCTGATTTATTTTTCACATTACTTACTTATGAAACAAATAAATATTGAGAAAAAATAATACAACGTGTACCTACCTAAAGTCGACGGAAAAGTTTTGTATTCAACAAGAGTATCAAAAGGGAGATTAACAGTCTAAAACATTAAATATCTCCATTGTTAATAGCCCTTATTAATACACTTGTTGGTTAAATAACTATAGTTTATTAATAAATGCGGCAGGGTAATAAATCTTCGTGACCCTTGAAAAACCAATACAGGATAAACCATCCAAGCAATATTATTGTGAACATTCATTTTTTTCTGTTTCTGTGTCGGGCAGGTAGCTTCACCCAGTATCAGGACGAGTTTAGAGTCTTTTCTATTGTCAAGAGATTGAAAATCGAGTTGTTACGGTAAAAACTGACATGGGCTAAGAATGAAATACATGTTTTGAATACATCTCAATTGCATAATTTGAAAGTAATTGATTGTTTCTCATTCGGCTTACTTTATGCAAACAACGGAATATGCCAGAATTTTATTCTAATATTGAATTCGAAGAGCACATTTTAAATCGGAACTATTCATTCTCAAGCAAATATTAAGTACGTTTATGGAATTTGGCCAATTGATTGATTTATGCTCCGCCGGATTCATGAATAAACTATATTAAAACACGATTTATTGTTTCCTTTACTACTTCACGCTTGATTCTGCTTCAGTTAACCCTAAGCTAGTTCAATTAACAAATGTTCATCCGAAAAATTTTCTATTAATATTGTTGTGGTTGTGACTTCCTTCTAGTTTCTACATTACACGTATTTGGGGTTTATCGACAAAATTCACCATACATTAACTTTGGTAGATGGAGTAAAAACAAGTTCTCAGCTACGTAAAATATATTTGTCTAGATTGGGTGAATTGTGAGATTTCACTTTATTGTTGTTAACATTTCAAAAACCTTTAATCTTGTCATAATTTTCATTCATTATGGATTTATAATTTCGATTTTCTACAAAATTGTGCTTTTTGTAGTTATTATATTATTATTCTTGAGATAGATATGTGCTGTTACCCTCTCAACTAGCTTATTGATAAAACAAATAACTGGTTTAACAGGCAAATAATTATAAAGGCAATCAGAGGAGCAGTTTAAAAAAATCATCAAAACCAATAACTTAGCCGGTCTTAAGAAACAAAAATAAATTATAAAAAGCTAACCATCAAGAGATCGAAAAAGAAAGCCGGCGCTAGCTTGAAGAAAAGAGTGTCAGTCATCATATATGAGGAGTCTGTGGACCAGACCGATGGTCAATTGTGAGGCCTCTTTTTGACAGGGCGATAAAAGATATCTGGCTTTTTTATTATTGTGTTCCCGGTAGCATTTTTAATAAAAAGTCTGTTTCTATGATGTATAGTTTCTTTGGTGCGATGACCTCAGCTGAGTTAGCCTTGGTCTGTGATTCATATTAATTGAAATAAATTCATCCTTCCAAATACTCAATCAACCGATTTATAGATAGCGTAAATTTTCAAATAAATCAGTTTTTGAATATAATATGACCACCATTCCTTTAAAGCACATGAAAATAGAAAGCCTAATTGAAAGAAGGATGAAGTAAAAATTATTGAGAATGGGAAAGAAGGTTTTCTGTGAAGAACCTACACTTTAAAGAGATTTTAGTGATCTTGTTGAAAAATTGGATATCAAACGATATATACTTAAATCAACTTTGGAGAGGTTTGGCCTATTCCTTTAGATCTATAGTGGTTTCTGATCTCCTAGTTCAAGAAACCGCACATTTGGTAGACAGTTGCACTGGAATAGCATGTGTTCTGCTGATTCCTTCCCTAGGTGAAATTCTGTCAACGTAATCAGCTTTACGTGCCTATAAAACTAAAGTAAGTATGAATCACTCAGAGGCATTTGTTGTTTTTTTACATATTAGGATGTGTGCTGTACTTTTTTCGGCCTATTGAACTTACATACCTTCTACGACTTTGACGAAGCAGTTTCTTTATATTTACCCATTTGGTTTGCTGCCTCTTTTGGCGAATGTCCCTTGATGAAATGTCCCGCAGAATGCATTAATAAGCCTTGTCTGGTAATTTCATCCATCTTTTCATTGCCTATTCGACAGAGGCTACCGTGACATTGCAATGGTCTTCGTGTTGCGTACTAGTTTATATTTGACCTCTATGAAATCAAGTGCATTAAGAGCATCCTGGCTCTCTTTGAAAATTTCAACAGAACTATATGTTCTTTCCATGCCATTAATTCAACGCAGTGCTAAATCGCCGCTTCAAAAGTTGTGACGTCCAAAGATAGGCTATTGGAAAAACAATCAATGTAGCGGAGAGCTGAAGCTTATACTTTGGCAAAGAGAGAAAAGAAGACTACTTAGTGCAAGTGATTAGAATACCTCAACACAAGGAAATTTTAATAGAGAGAATTATATAGTTCTGTTAGTGTAACCTCAAGAGCCACTCTTTCACGTACGTTTACAGCTGTTATAGAACTATAATGGTGAAGTATGCCAGACCTTGTGTACTATAATTACATTAGTACCTACCTATATATATTGAAACAATTGGTGATATTTATACTTCCATTGCTCAGTTAATCAACTTCTCAAGTAAATTATGATCACAGTCAAAAACTCAAAATGACGTAAAAAAATTGTAAATTGGGTAGGACGTAGAAATAAAGATACGAACTTAATAACACCTCACAAAGTAAATGATAATAATTATACCTACGAAAAATATTGAATATTAATAGGCATTTCCAAGTAAATTGGAATATTTAAAATTTCCATACATTTTCGACACCTGATTATATCATGTTATCTTTATTTTGAAGTCAATAGTCATTTCCATTTTTTTTTTGCTTTAATTTAAAATATTTAATCGAATAATGTAAAAGTTACTGTCACCTGGGGTGTGATCTTCGCACGAATAAAGTTTATATAAAGAACTTATTTTGTACAAAGTTTCAGCACTTAAAATTGAAAAATGAAGATATAAATTATTATTATTTAAAAAATCACTCGTTTTCCTGTTTTTACGAATTTATTCGCTTCCCAATTATCTGTTGAATGATCCATTAATTTTTTTGTTTTAAATGTTAATAACAAATTACTGAAAAACATTTTCTTGTCCAAAACATATTAAAATTACACTGTGTGATGTCTTTTATATGACTTTTTGTCAAAAATTACTATACTTGCATGCTTTACCGCTTGGTCTATTTGATGAAACAAATGCTGCCAACATAATTCCAGGTAATATGACGTCACATGCCCCAAGGTCAAACGAATGTTATTCAAATTTCCATATTTGTTTAACTTATTCATTAAGCTCCGTGACATTTATATTCGAAGCAAAAATGCACAAGGTGAAAAAATATCGGTAAGTTTTTAAGTTAACATGTTTTTGAGATTTGATCATCCACTAAAAAGGCCCAATGTGTGAAAAAATGGAATTCATAAGACCAATGAAATCTGACGTTATTATAGTATTTAAATACGCGTAACTAATCAAACACGATTTGGAGGCCACTTTATTTGTATGGTATCCTAGTATACCATTCATTATAGGTGGTCCCATAATAAGCACTAGAAGTCGAAAACCAAAATAACCAGCTCAACAATCGATATTTAAAATATATATATGTAAATGTGGGGTCAAATAAATAATTTGATACTTTCCCAGGAGCTAACTCACTACCTACCTACACTGATTTCTAATTATATCGGAGAACCTTCTTTTTTCTTCGAAGTAATTAATATTTCAGGCAATAAATATACTGGGAATACAGAAGCCCATTCCCGTCCGAAGCCTACGCATTTTGGATCAAATAAGACCATGTAGATTCCTATTTTATGACTAGAATGGAGAAGCTACTGGTTTTAATTGGTGAAATCTGGGCCAGTCCATTCCCTCCAATAATATTTATTAAACAAAACCTGCAACCAATTAATTTATCAACAGAAGGTATTTCATTACACTATTTGAATTATGCTGATATAGTTTGAATATTTATAAATGTACATTTTTTTCAAAAATAACCTTATTGATGATGTGTACATAAATCTACCTATTCGGTGATTTTTTTTAATATGAAGCGAAGCCAAGTCTTGTCTATTAATCGCTAAAAACAAAGAAAATCATTCAGTGAATCAATCCTACCGCAAAAACAAAACTTTCAGCTGAAGATCGCTTTGACGCATTTCTTGAAAATACTGCCAACATAATTCAAGGGTAGGTCACTTTTGTAGGGTCAAATTACTATAATATATAGAAATGTTACACACACGAAAATGTTACTTTTCAAAAAGCTTTAATTTAAACAAAAATAACTAATAGCAATAAAATAATGGAGCTTTCACAATGCTTATTTTTATAAATGTTGCAAACGTAATTACTCGAGTAAAAAGAACAAGAATTTATATAAAAATAATGTCGATGCAGCATCTTCTTCTCGTGACGTTCACATTTCTATATTCATTAGTTTTATTAAACTCTAACGTTTATATTCGAGACAAAGATGCGCAAGGTGAAAAATTATCAGCAAGTTTCCACATAAAGATATTTGTTTTGAGATTTTAGCATCTACTGAAAAGGCCCATTCTTTTGATATAATAAAAAATGAGCAATATTTGTGAGTAAAATTAATTTACACTGTTTCACATTATAATAACAGTATGAGGCAAGGTCACTTTGAGGATTAAAAAGCCGAAAAGATCAATAAGTCATACATCATTTCGAGTCTTGAGCAACCCACAAGCGAACAATTTATTCTCATTGGTGCAATGTAGCTTCCGATTGGTCTATCCAAAATTTACTTCAACGGATAGTCCACATTGACTGTGAATCTCTCAGGGTAGGCTTAGGTCAATTTTGTTATTCACGACACATTGAGCTAAATGGCGACCATTCGAAGAGAAGATATTGTTATAGGTATGTAAATATGGACAGGAAATATTTCTCCTTTTAAACTGAAAAAATCTATTCAACAAATGCAACAAAATAAGGTTCTAGTTGTTGATATATAGTATTTTAGAGCCTGAAATAGTTCCATCTGCTAGTAATGATGAGGGCTGTGGTAAATATAGTAACTTGATTGATTGTATGTACAAAACAAGAATATTATATTGTTAAATTTTTTTACTAAAGGCTCTGAAAGTGAAGAGGAGGGATTTGAGGAAATAGACAAAAAGAAATTTGGTATGTTTTTTTCGCCATCTACAAAAAAAGTGATACAAAATATGTACAGGCAACTGAAACAAGAAAATAATGGGTCAAAGCGTGGAGTTGCTGAAATAATACACAAATTGACAAAAGTATCAGACAATAAAAGATTCTTCTGGGTAACTACAGCCCGTTGAGGTCAAATGAATGCATAAGTCAAAGTGAAACTGCACTAAGAGATTTAACTGGGATCCTAACGGGACATTTTCGCCTGAATGGGCACCTTAAAAACCTCGAAATAGTGGAGAAAGAAGAAACCTCTATCCACATACATGTGATTTGCACAGCAATTCAGACTCCTAATGCACAACCCCTAGAACTGGATAGAAAAGGGACATTTACCTAAGCTAAAGCCTGCAGATATCCTAAAATTCCTCCGGGAAATAGGACTAAAGGAGCTACTAGTCTCTGAGACTTTCCTCAGGAAGTGATTAGAAGTAAGGGTGTACAATAGATCTTTTAGGTCTCAGAGAATGTCACCCCAATATACATTCATTGGCAATCCTTTTGTGAAAATTTACATTACGAGTCTGAAACCGGTTCTGCTTCTACCTATAGATTTCTTTATCTCGCCGACAAATTGTGAAACGGTGCAAATTAATTCTACTCACAACTATACGTCTACGTATTCACCGTTTCAGTTGTAATTTCCATAAAAATATCTCTCGCTTTTCTATATTTTTCAACCAATATGTTCAAAAATGTTTAAATCGTCTACTTCTTTAGAAATAAGTGGTTTAACCGCATTTTCACATAAATCATACATGAATGTGTTACTGTAATAAAAACAGGCACACTTAACAAGTCTAAGTTGACCAAAACATTCGTAGCATGACACTTTTTGATCGTAACGAGTTACCATGTGTCCTACGCTTCCAGTGAATTTTGGTGGTATCCACCCTCGCAGCTGTCTTGTTAGTTGTCGAATTTCGGGCTGTCGACTTTGTATACCAATCAATTTTCCATTATCATTTTTGAAGGTATATTTGAAGTTTATTATGGTGTCGGAGGATACATCATTATTAAAAACACATTTTACCCAACAAAACACGCACGATATTTGTATTTGCATAGTTTTACTTTAATTTCTTATCGAAAAATGTATTTATTCTACAATCGAATGTACAAGGAAAATAATGGAGGAAAAACCAGGAAAGTTTGGAAATTTATTAGTTGATAATATTGTAGCAGAACAAGGTATGAACATTTTAAGTTTTTAAAAATTATGCACCAAATGTTTTTATAATATTGTTGCATTTTATCAGTTTCATATTGTAAATCGTACAGTGAATAGGCATATCTTTCTTTATAGCTTTCTGAAAACACTGTCTTTGGATCCCTATATAGCGCCACGGAAATGGGCTTTTTCGCCTTCCTTACCGGAAAACCAATCATATGAACACTGAAAATAGGGCGGAAAGTATTGTTTAGCAGACCAAGGGCGAAAAATTCATAACGCTACGTTTTTTGAAGTTTTTCACCATCTGTCATTTGTATTTTGGACGTTTCATCTATAAAATTTTTTAATTAAATGTCAGTGCATGTCAAAGTTTTTTGTTATATTTTCCTATTTCTTTGGTTTATTCGGTTTATTCGAAAAACAGTTGTCTCACACATGCAGGAAACGCTTTAGCATCCGTTAACTATCAGCTGCCCTCGCTCGTGCATCTAATAGTCTCGGGCTGCTAAAGCTCATTTTTTTCCCTTGTGACTCAATATACTATTTCCTTTGCAATAGCACAAGAAAAATGTTTCCACTTGAAGGTATAAGCGCCGGCTTTGTTTCAGGTCTAATTTTTTTTGGAATAGTACTTTTTAAAAAAAACTAATCAAATACTTTCTGGTCTAGCGAAGCCTAAATTCTAGACATTTTTGACATTTTAGGAATAAAAAAAAATCTAAAATTACAGACCGGTGGGGGCTACAAAAAAAAAACGGTGCACCCTGGTTGACATGATTCCAGCCCTTGTAGTGATCTGAATTAACAAAAAAATTGGGAATTTTTCAATCAGTAAGGATGTCGCTATGGTTTGGACCTCAGCCAAAACAAAAAAAATTCACAAAATAGCGTTGACATGCAAAAACATTTTTCTCACCCCCTCATTTTCTCCTTTGCGAATTTTTTGAGAATTCTAAAAATTGAAATTTTCTAAAATCCAAGGTTCACGCGATATAAAGAAGATTTCTACCAAATAACAAAGGAATCGGTGGGGTAGAACTAGAGATATCATGTCAACCAGTTCAAAAAAAGTAGTTTAGAGAAAAACGCACCAGAAGTTTGAGAAACCATTCCAATAGAATCTCGGATAATAATATTTAATACTCACTTTGAATTAATCGGCGATCCCAAATCCATACATTGGCCCGTACCATTTCATAATGAAATTTCTTGCGCATTTCTTTCTGCTAACCGAGTAGTTCTGTCTTCTTCTGAAGCAGCTAAACTCGCAGTTCATAGCGATCAATTCGAACTTCGTTACGTCTTAGATGTCGCGTCACAAAATCCACTTTATCTTCGAAAATAATTTTTTCAAATTCCACCTTAACAGAACCGTTTAAGCAGAACGTAAATTTATGAAAATTCATATGAGACACTATTATACGAAAATTCATAAAACGGAAGTAGTGGCGTTCATTTATTTTTAGGGACGCACCGGAATTCGGTCCCGCTACCTGCGGAAGGGACTACCTGTAACGGATTAAATTCGAAGTGTGGTCACACCAGCGAAAATGCGATTTCGGAATTGGGTCCCATGTACCTACTATTTGTTTAATTTGACTTTTATTTTCCTTCACATTTTTTTGGGCTTAGGACCAACAGTACACACTTATTGTTGTTGTACTGGCATGTTTAAAAATTTACGCTAAATGCGTATCGTCAAAAATAAAAACAGTAGGTACGTGAAATAATAACCCAACCAAACCTACCCCTACCAAACCACCTTCGTATTTTTAGTCAATTTTTTTGTAGAATGAATTATAATAATTTTCAATAATAACCCAACCAAACCTACCCCTACCAATCCACCTTCGTATTTCTAGTCAATTTCTGAAGAATAAATTATAATAATTTTCAATAATAACCCAACCAAACCTACCCCTACCAAACCACCTTCGTATTTTTGAGATAATGATTTTTGAAAACAAAATTTAAACCCATCTATTATTAATAAACGCTTACCCTTTTCACTCGTCATAGAGGTGAAATTAATATTTTCCTACAACTACTATGCAAAACACGCTTTTCTACACAGATTTTTATACGCAAAGCAGGCCTTTTCTTAATTCTTTTGATAACTGTTGGAAAAGTACACGCTATGGCACTTTTCCGCACCGAAATGTCAAACAAAGCTACCTATGACCTGTCAACTTTTTTTGACAATTACTGAATATAGCAAAATCTAGAAATTGTTCTGTATAGCAACTTTTTAACAAAACTCTAGTCGTCGCTCAAAATTATCTTCATAGAGCTTCTGAACTTTATACGGATGGAAGTTACTTTTATGCAAAATAGTTTGATACACTGATGTGGAAAAGCCAAATAGAATAAATTCATTATTTCGGTTACTGTACCTACATTGTTATAGAAAATCCCGAAACACAGCAAATTTGAATTATCAATTAACATTTTTGAACGTGAAGGTATGATATCCACCTTCAACCCTCTTCCAGTGAGTTTTTTGAATGGGAAGTGTGAAATATCATTTGGAAGATCTCTATTCAAAAATGTTTTCAAACGACGAAACAACACAAAAAACTCAAAAAATGAATCTGATTCCCAAAATTCGTTGGATAAAGTTAGATGACATTTTAATTTGAGATAAGATTGGATTGAAGACTATACGCTCGCGGAGGACATTTTGAACATTTAATTTATTGACATTCATAATTTTTATTAGATTTTTACGTTGGGAACACATAAGTATCACATATTAGGTTGTCAGTGGATTGTAGCGAATTTCGATGATTTTTGTGTTAATTTTTGTAATGAATTTAAAAACGTTGACATTTTTGAATGATATATGACAAACCCATACTGCACATTGAAAAAATTGATTGTTGGAACTGTAACTCAAAAGGGTTTGATGGTAGGGATTACATTTCCACGTTAAAGAATGTAAATTTATAATTTAAATTTGATGTGTTTCGGTATTTTCTATACATATGTACATTAATGGGAATGATTAATTTATTCCATTTGGCTTTTCCACACTACATATTTCCTACAGACATCATAATTTATTGCTAGGTCACTTATATGATGGTTATATTGAACATCTAATAGTACCTATATCTAGAGTTTAACTTCATTAGTTGCACTCTCGGTCTACCAGACAAATTACTACCAGTTTCAGTAAATTTATTTACTAAACTCGTAACTGTAAATCTATTTATAGTCGAGCATTCAGGATTTAAATCGTAAAAATATGACTTGCTCTCCGTCATAGGTACGTTTCCGATCACCATTTCTAACTAACATTAGTACCTATTTGAGTTTGTCGGTTTTATGATAATTGTGCCAATATTCTTAACATATTTTTAAAGGTGGTGCTATCTATTTAAAATGAGTATCACTTTTGACAATTTTTATGCAAATAATAATGTAGTTGTCATTTTTTATATCTACTAGTGTTTTTTGTTTCATTTTCAAGATCTACAAGGGGCAAATCATTGTTAAAGTTACATTAAATTAAGATGAATAAAACTGATAATGTATAAAACATTTCGTAGTGAAGTTAGTAAATTATCGATATTTTTGAAAAAATAAGAAATCAATTTTTCTATATCCTGAGTTGTCATTTGAGAAAATTTCAATGTGGAAATGGTACGCCAAACACGTGAGGTCAAAAAAATTTAACGTGTACTCTAAAAAATGCAGACTAATCCCATTAATCTTCCTAGAGTCCTATAATGAATAATTTGTTATCCTTAATTTTAACAGTACTCAAATTCTCTTTTAAACACAATACTATCAAAATGTCATAGCTGCATGAATGCTAAAAAATAATAGTTTTTGATGAGACAGTGAGCAGATGCGGCAAAAGAATTTAAAATCACCATATTCATCACAATTCTATAGCCATTTTTCTTTGAACTTGACCACACAAACAGGGTTAACCATTCGATATTCCTCGACTTGTATTCCAATTCAAGACGTAACAATTAACCAACCTCACAAACCAGCTCACTGAGACAGTTTGACAGAGTATTTATCATATTTGAGGTTAGGTGTTTGTTTATTTCATGGTTTCCACAAACCGTTACGTCATAAAAGTTAACCGTGACGTCATGGTATTGTTAACCCGGTTTGCGTGGTGGAGTTCAAAGAAAAATGGTTTATATTTGTTTTGAATGCCTTAGTCTCGTGATGTGTGATTGTAACTGAAATAAAGTACCTAGTTTCTCCATTTTTGGTAATAAAAATACAGAAACATGTTTATTCAGCATAGGAGCAACTCTATAAATAATTGACTACGAGCATAATACACGATGCATATTCCAACTCAAATTTTCCAATTAGCCGCCCATGACCCAAAAGACCATTAGTGAAATTAGAAGCAGTTCTGCAAGCTTGGATATGCAAAACAGATGAAATCACCTTTCAATGCACTAAGTTATGGGACCAAATTATATGTTATGCTCGCCTTTGAGGCAAACCTACATACTTTGATCTAATAAGAAGCAGCATCAGCATTGAATATTGAATGTTACCCCCATTTCAATACAAATTACCTCATTAGCCGCCCTTAACCCAAAGAACCGTTAATAAAATTAGAAGCAGTTTTGCAAGCTTGGATATGCAAAGCAGATAAAATCACCTTCCAATACACTAAGTTATGGGACCAAATCATATGTTATGCTCGCCTTTGAGGCAAACCTACATACTTTGATCTAATAAGAAGCAGCATCAGCATTGAATATTGAATGTTACTCCTATTTCAATACAAATTACCTCATTAGCCGCCCTTAACAACAAGAACCGTTAGTAAAATTAGAAGCAGTTTTGCAAGCTTGGATATGAAAAGCAGATAAAACAACCTTCCAATGATGGAATGAAGGAACATTGAAAGGAAATTTAAGGCGAACCCAATTTAAATCATCAAGGCAAATTATTTTAACAGTAGGTACTTATGATATTCACTTTCTTTGTTTTCTGGTTATAGTTCACCTGTTTCGTCTAGTCCGCTGAAAATCTTCAGTAGATATAGGATAAAATGTATACATTCTGGAAAGATGAATATTTGAACCGGGGTAATTGAAAACTATGTCATTGGTATCCATTTTTGGAGGTAAATAACCACTCAACACTACTTCAAACATTGTCAAGTCAATTCAACAAAACCACATACTTTGTTAAGTATGATATGAATCATATTAAATGAAGCACCATCAAATAACCAAAGCTCCAAAATTATCTGCGGCTTGCTCTGCTCATGACCATGGGTTCTATTCTCTGGTCGTCCAAATGTTTTCAAAATAATTTTCCTATAACAATGCGCTAAAGTTGGGTTATAAACTCTTTCCAGATACGTAACTCTCTTCCCTCTTCAGGCATAACCTGAACTCGATATCCAATTTTTTAAAATGCGATTTCCAGTTTAAGTTATGCTTCATTGTCCTACATGAATAATAAGCAAGGGATCAGACCTCAAAATATATACAATATAATATAATCTCTCCATTTCCAATGAAAATTCAACCAATGTCACTATGTGTGAACGTCGTCAGTTTTCGGAAAACTAGTGGTAGATAATTATTCAGTTTTTAGAAGCTGCAAATGATGGATAGAGTTTCTTATTGGATTTGAAGTGAGATCTTTCAAATAAACAAGTCACAAATTTTTTCGAGCAAAGCCAACCAGTTACAGATACAGACCCTCTCGAGCCTATCTCGTTAATAGAAATAGAGAGATAGCAAGCTATTTTTTGGGTTCCGGTAATAAGGGGAAACGTTATTTCGACATATAAGCATGCGCGCTTTCATCCATACGTTAATAATGTTTAGCGTGTTACGGTATTTTTAGTGCGAAATAAAGGCACTTAATTTAGGTGGACGCTATTTTGACATTTTGGATGGAACACATGAATTAATCATAAAACGTTAAATTGATTATATTTAAAAGACGAAATTCTGCTAAATAAACAGGAGTAAAACTGGACTAATATAACTTACTCCACAGATGCTCCAGTCTTCGTAGTCTAGTAGATTTTTCAGTGTATTTATTATTATGAATAGATTTTTAATTAATCAGTATATTTAATTGTTCTTTATTGTTTGTAGTTTAGATATACTTATTGTATCAATCTATATAGTTTTATTGTCAGTTAATTTAGTCATATGTGATGAAACTCAAAACCCAAAGTATCACCAACGTATTATAAAAAAAAAAAGAATGTAACGTAACAACTTTTGTTATGCGATAATTCTAGTTTTCATTGTAAACTTCAATACAGTTATACGCTATTAACGTAAGAAAATAATGTTTTATGGAAGGTAATACCGGCTGCGATTGCGATATTTCTCCAGTACCAGAGAATAGGTTTGTTCCAACTGGAATTTATGAACCATTCTGAAATCGTTCCAAGTACTGTGTAGTGAGCAAACTCATTTTTGGGATGGACTCATCAAGTTTATCACCCCTTCCAGAAGGTACAGTAGGTATAGCGTCCCAAGTAGTCCAAAGAACGATACTATAAACAGTTGGGACGCGAAGGATATACAGCACTTGCACGAACGATACCAAGAACGGCTTGGAACAAACCTAATATTGGTTAATTGGAACAAATCGATCATAATCTATAACGAAAACTGGATATTTTATACGAAACAAAACATCCTTTCTAAATTCTTGTTTCCAAATGATAAAAATTATTACAAAAAGGTTCGATGACTTAAATCCTATTAAAACAATCGTACTTGTATATTACAAAAGAATAGCTTTGTCGGCTCAAGCTCATCTACCAAAGTAATTAATGAGAATTAATCGTTTAAAAATTGCCGCCAAATTAATTATGTTTGTGTTTTACGTAGAACTAAACAACCAAAAGATGAATAATGATACCAGATGTTGCATATACTGGGAATTTGAAAATATTGTGGTGCTGGTCCTTATATAAAAATAATATATATTGAGGTTTTTGCCTGAATTCACATTTCCTGTTAAAAATTGATTTCGTTTTACGATTTCATGGTATTTTATTTTGATGGCGTTATTAATTAGATGAATTATTTTGCTATGCTTTGGGAAAGGTTGTATTCAATGAATGAAAATCGATACAAAAGTTTTTAACGTTTCTCTTCCCGTTTGGGTGCTTCTTCAAAATATTCATTTTAAAAATGACTTGTGAAATAATGAAATATTCTGAATTATTACTACGGAATTTAGTTAATAACTGGATAACTGAGATCTCTGAAGAGTGGGCAGATTAAGACCTCAGAGGTAGCTGTCGGGTATAGTACGACTAGTGGAGTAGACAGATTGAGACAACGAAATTGTACTAAACCCATTCCAAACCTACTTTCTAAACAACTTGATAATTTTTCCAAAGCAGTAGTCGAAACGTTGAGATGGAATAGATCTTGTAACAGTAGCGCTTTGTAGGTCTTTTTTAAAAACATTAACTCGTTTTATTTATTGAAACACAGGGCTTATCTTTAAAATACAAATATTGAGTTAAATTCCCCTAGTTATTTACAAAATCGTGTAAATCAAAAAATGGGGTGGTTTATATGGGATGTAAAATTTCTCTCACCATTGATATAATTTACAATAATCCCAGTTCCAAATGCTCTTTTTAAAGGTAAACAAATCCGATATTTACAGGTACAGGGGATTACAACCTTTTGTGGGTTATTGTGTGCTCTCAACAGCTATAACAATAGTTCATAATCCGCTTTGTAAACATTTTCGAACATCGGCACCGTGTTTCACGAGTGTATTTCATCCAGAAATGGCGCTTGTACTTGTTTACTGTTCTCTCGACATAATTAATACAAATGTGTTTGAAAACAGATTATTTGAGATAATTTGATAAAAAATAAGAATTGTGGAAAAAAATTAACAAAATGATCACCCAACAAAGGGGTTAAGTACCTTATATTGAAAATTTAATAACCTTGTTTCATAAACTCTAACAAAAATTATCACTTGTTCACTTCTTTATTGTAAAGTTTCTTCCTCTAGGTGTGAATCACGCTATTTGAGTTTCATTTAAATATTGGAATCAATACTGGATGTCCTATTTATTAACAAACCTTATAATAAGAATCCCATACTAAAGACAATTTCAAAATACTATAATATCATAATAGTGGTCTTTTGGTTTGAGGATTTCTATCTACAGAAACATAAATGAGAGAAAACGGTTCAAAAAATTCCAATTTATCAAAATAATATTCGGTAACAGATAAGTATGCGAAAAGGTTGCTTTTTTTTATACACCGGAAAATTGGTCTACATTCGCCTCCATGGTCACTTCTTATTATTTCTTGTTACCTGCGTGATATGGAAAAAGAGTAATGTTAAACTTATAAAATTCTTCACTTTAAGTTCATATTAAGGCATATTGACAGGTAGATCGCATAACATACCGAAGATAATATTATGTAGATCGAAAAGGGCATGATAAACCGGCGCCTGATATTTCAGTGAGGAGAAAACTACTCAATTTTTGTATTCGTGATTTTTTCATAACCTCTGGTATTTTAACCTAGAAGTTTTATTGAGCAGGTCACATTAAATTGGTTACAGTTAGAGTTATTTTTTATAATGAAGAAAAATGAAATACAAACGACAATTCGGTTTTTAATCCACCCCTGCATATATTTCTACCTAAAACGTGTTTCTGGTGTTTAAAAATGCCGGAAGAGTATTGTGACTCTTTTTATCATGGTTGAACGCGGCCGATAAGTGGATTATTTGGTTTCACAGCGTTGGTGCTAAAGACTAAAGGGCTATAACACATGTTTACCGACCACAATGTATAAGTGGTTTGTAGGATGTGTATAAAATTGATAAATGAGGCTTTAACGCCATGGTAAATAAATATCACAGTTGAAAGAGGATGAGGATTGGTCTACAAATAATTATTGAGAATATAAATAATAAACATTTTGTATCAAAGAAATATAGACGGAGTAAGAATCATCACCATTAAAAAAATAGCTGCAACTATGTAATTTAGCAAAAAACATAACTAATGATAATAATAATGATACTCCAACAAGCTGATCACCAAAAACGCAATCTATAAACTGGTCCTACTTAGAATACAAAATGCCATCGACTTCGAACCACACAACTGGTTGCAGCACTCAATCGAAACATACAACATCCCAGATACATTCCTAGCTCAAACATATAATGACAACATGTAGAATAAAAATACAGCTACAAAAGGTATTCACACTATCCAGTAGAAATAAAAATGCGGTGAGAAATATCACATGCAGAGTCTTTCAGTGCTCTCTGGGTCTGCTTATGTTTCAACCCACAAAGGGTCGCTAAATAATAAATAGTCATCGAATACTACACACAGTAAGCCACCTCTTACACATGGATGATATTGAACTATAAGGATCAACGCAGATTCAAATCAACCACTTCAGCAAAACCACAAAGACGGATGACATCAAAATGGAATTTGGAATAAATCAATGCAAAATACTAACATCAGAACGAAGAAATTGGGCACCAAAACACCAACGTAGAACTTGACAACAATCAAAATATCTCACAGATGCGAGAGAGCGACAAACACAAATACTTAGGAATTAGTAAAACATGAAAATAAACCACAGCAGCATTTGGGAAAATCTAACACTAAAATATAAAAAGCTGATCAGGATATAGTTAAAGCAAACTTAACCCAAAAAACCAATCAAAGCTGTTAATACATACGCGATACCCTAATTAACATATGCGTTTGGAATAATCAATAAAAATCAGAAAGGCCATACTAACAAACCAAAACAATGCTAACTAAATACTGAATACACCATCTACACTCTGCTGTGAAATGCATCAGAAACAAAGAAGGACAGAACAAACAAATTAGAAATACAGGGTGTTCAAAGATGTTTTCAACAGCCTATAACTCAAAAAGTAGGTAATGAATATCAATTGGACCCACAATTTGAGGTATACTTGAGATCTGTGCTGTCATCACACAGCGGCTGTGTGACGTTATTGAAAAAACTTAAATTGATCAGGTGGCTGAAATTTAGCTCAAATTAAAGGGTTTTCATATCCCAAACCAAACGATATACCACAATGAGGGTATTAATGTTAATAAATATGCTGAACTTTCAATTTATTCGTGCATTTATCGTGTCCAAAAAGTAACGTGGATTTCACAAATTCAAGAGAAAGGAAAATTGGCCTTGGGATATTAATTAAATTGTTTTTTCTACGTTCATGCAAAAAACAGAACTTTATAGAACTCTATTTAGTGGGATAACTAGCTCTATTGCACTCATCTGTCATTTTACTTAGTGTTTTGTAAACATGATAAACATAAACATTCAAATCCACGCCATTTCTAGTTCATTTATAGCAACCTAAATAAGTATTTTTTTTGTTTTCGCATGAACGTAGAGAAAATTTTGTATGCAACTCTAAAAAAACACTTACTTTTTGCACTTGTTGCATAAAAAACTATTTTCTACGTTCATGCAAAAAACAAAACTTCATTTAATTTAGTGGCAAAACTAGTTCTTCATTGATCTATTGCAATAAAAAGTTATTGCACCTTTCTGTCATTTTACTACAGCGTTTTGTAATCATGTCAAAGATAAACATTCAAATTGACGCCATTTTCAGTCCAGCAACATTTTTTGGCTTTTACATGAACGTAGAAAAAATATTGTACGCAACTCCTGCACAAAGTATTTATTGCACTCAACATCTAAAGTAATTTCTTTCTTTCTAATACGTAGATTGCAGTCTTAAAACAGAATTTTAATATATCATGATTCCATGTAGTAGTAAAAATGCCATTTCTATTCACTCCCAATGGATACGTAGATAATATGTTCTTAATTTATCCAAAATGGAGGGAAAAAGCTTGAAATGCTCGAGCCCTATACGAACAAGACGTGGTGAATGTTTTAGCATATGTGGCGATTATCCACATGTGTCCATAAGGTCCATTGCTGCAGAAACTAGCATGTCTTCAACTACAGTTCACAGGATTTTAAAAAACCACCCACACCATTCATTTAAACTGCGTTTGACTAATGAATTGCGACCTTCCGATTTCAACCGAAGACTAACCCTCAACGCCATAATGCAAGTTATGATGCAATACCTGACCTTAAATTTTTTGGAGTGATAAAGCTCGTTTCTTTAATAAAGGGATCGTAAATCGCCATAACTGCCATTATTGGCCAGTGGAAAACCGCTCGCTTTCAAACTAGATTGGGAATTAATGTTTGGTGTGGGTTATTTAATGGGCTTTGAAATATTTAAATTGCAGGAGATATCTGAATTTTATAGACATTGCATTGACCTTTGCTTATGGAGAATATCCCTTCACACGAAAGAGGAGTTATACGGTTTGGCAATAAGATGTATGTATGTATGTATTTTGGGGTAACATTCACTGAGACCTAAAAGATCTATTGTGCCCCCTTACTTCTACTTAGTTTCTGAGGAGAGTCTCAGATACTAGTAGCTCCTTTAGTCCTATTTCCCGGAGGAATTTTAGGATATCTGCAGGCCTCAACTTAGGTAACTGTCCCTCTTCTATCCAGTAGTCTTCCAGGTACCGTGTCCTAGGATTCTGAAATACTGTGCAGTTCGCAAGTATGTGGATGGAGGTTTCTTCTTCCATTCCACAAAATCTACAATCTTCTTCCTCCACTATTTTGAGCTTTTTAAGGTGTCCATTCAGGCGACAATGTCCCGTTAGGATTCCTGTTAAAACTCTTAGTGCAGTTTTGCTTTGACTTATGCATTCATTTGATCTCAACAGGTTGTAGTCATCCAGAAGAATCTTTGATTGCCTAAGCCCTACTAGATCTTTCCAATTGTCAGATCTTCTCTTTTCTTCGGCTTTACCTATTTCTTCCAATATTACATTGGAGCTGATTCCGCAAAAAGGTTCCGGCCCCCAAAAGGGTATTTCACTCCCCCTCTTTGCTAGTTCATCTGCTATTTCGTTTCCTTCTATTCCAGTGTGTCCTGGAATCCACAGTAAGGTGACTATATTGTTCTCGCCTAGTTCATTAAGTTTGCCTAGGCATTCCCACACCATTTTGGAACTGATTACACAGGAACTCAGCGCTTTAATGGCTGCTTGACTATCAGACATTATGATAATCCTTTGCCTTCTATATCCTTTGTCAATATTGAACTGGGCACACTTTCTTATTGCGTGAATTTCCGCTTGAAAGATACTTGGGGCTTTTCCCAAGCTTTCAGAGTGTTTGGTTCCTGGCCCGTTCACTCCTATCCCAGTTCCTTCTATTGCTTTTGAGCCGTCTGTGTACCATTGAATGGCATTCTTTCCAAGTCTGATAATGGTATTTGGATCCCATTCCTTCTTGTTGCTTAATTCCGTAACGAATTTCTTTGAAAAGTTATACTTTTTCATCATACCATCTTGTGGCATGTCCCAGGTTGTCTGATTTCTAAGAAGTGAAGAGGTGGTTTTCTTTTTAATGATTCCCTCTTTACTTAGTCTGTATCTTGTTCTTTCTGCAACACTCTCCACCACCATATGTAATGGTGTGAGGTTGAGAATCACTTCCATTGCTGCCGTTGGGCATGTACTCATTCCTCCTGTTATGCATATACAGGCTAGTCTTTGAATTTTAGAGAGGTTTTCTCTCGTCGTCAAGAGGCTAGTTCTACTACTCCACGCAATGGCTCCATAAGTGATAATTGGTCTCACTATGGCAGTGTACATCCAGCTCAGGATTTTTGGGTTACAACCCCAGTTTCTCCCTGCCAGATTCCTGCACACCATTAGAGCCATTTTTGCTTTGTATGTAATCTCCTTCTCGTGTTTGTTCCACAGGAGTTTGCTGTCTAGAGTCAAACCTAGATACTTGACTTCTTGTCTCCATTCAACGTCGTTCCCATCAAGTTTAATGGTTTTGAGGTTGAGTTTTCTTTTCTTGCAATAAGATTGAGCACCCCCACATATTAGCAGTTTTGTGACCAATTACCTTAATACCACATTCCCAAACAGATGGAATGGAACTAACGGTACTTTCCGATAGTCTCCAAGATCACCTGTGCTGTCACCCATAGATTTTTTTGTATGGGACTATTTAAAAGGATTCGTTTATAATGAAGTACTTACTAATGTAGACGATTTGAACACCTCTTATTAAATCACTTGGAAAGCTAAGTATTGGTTATTGTTGAGAATAAACAATCAATTGAAAATTTTACATAATAATTAACATTAATACCCTCATTGTAGTATATCGTTGAATTCGGGATAAAAAACCCGAATGTTTGAGCTAACATCAACTCCCCTCATCCATTTAAGTTTTTTCAAAGAGATGACGTCTCGTCGTCTATGATGACGTCACAGATCTCAAGTATACCTCAAATTATTTCATTGTAGGTCCAACTGACATTTCCCTATTTTCAAAAGAAACTATTCATTACATTCTGAATAATAGGCATCTATATAGATATAAGTACTCCCTTACCAAATGAAACGCTCAGTAAAGATACGAGCGATAGTTACTACAGTCACCAAATACACACCATTTAATCTCCACCACAGAAATTAAAAGAATAGTTGCGAGTCCAAACTTTAGAAGTACACAAATGATAGAATACATGAAACACGAAGTAGGTTGTAGTTATTAGGCGAAGTTTAAAGATTGGCCTGTGATAGACTTGCATGGTCTATTTGTTTCCTAAAACTGTTATCAGCTTAACTTTGCTGGTCTCTGGAAGGAAATATTAGGTATTGGAATTGGGAGAGTTTTGTGGAATTCAAGTGTACATACTTTATCTAGAAGATCAATTAAATCGATTTCCTCAGGAAGAAACTCTTTTCAACATAAAACTCATATGTATACATTCTCAATTTTCATAGCGTAACGAGTTACTCATCCCATCACTACAAAGCGTACTTTTTTGGCTTCCATTATTAAATACCCCACCCATTTTCGTTGTTTTTATCTATATTATTCATCTCCATAATCACGTTAGGGTTGACGTAATTTTATCAAACCACGATGTTATTCGACTTTTTCTTTGAATAGATTAATATTTCTAATTTCCGTAATGGTAGCTTGCTCAACAATCTTTTTTACTATGTCGGTTTCAAACAAAGTCACTTCCAAGAGGTACGGTTAGTGCTCTGGGCTACAGCTAACCCCCTTTCCGCTTTCATTTAACCTCCCAACTTTAACTCATTAGTTTTCGAGTTGTATAACCCAGTCATTTTATATGCATACTTTAGTCATATTTTAAGCGTTATGTCAGGATCGGATCATGGTTTTATGTATTCCAACTTTATAAATTTCACGATTTTTTTAACGTCATGTTTGAATTTACTGAATCTACTCATATTACTCTTATAAAAATGAAATCAACTGCTTCTAATTGATTCCACTATTTAATAAAAAAAACTATCAAAATTCTAAGACACTTATTGATAATTATTATTTACGTAAGATTTAATATTTGTAATATCATATCTCCTCCTTTTTTATTATATATATTAAGTCATTCTCAAGATAGGTCACTATATGGCATAGTCAAAATATTAAACATCAGGTAGGCCTCACATCAAATGTAACTTCTTTAATTTTGACGATGAGATGTCAATATCAGAGAGTTATCAATAAGAATCTTAGAATTTTCATTTTTTTTCATCAAGTAATGGAGTTAATTAGAAACAGTTAATTCCATTTATAAGAGTAAGTTGTGATTATTATGATTATCATGCAATATACGTATTTGAACCTGAATTATCATTAATTTGGTAATATAATTGGTCTACCTTTTTCAATTCGGTTTATCATGTTTGTTTGTTCAGTACTTGCTGGAAAATTGCAAAATTAATCAAGATTCATTCAAATTCAACTGAAATTTCTACAGTGGTAATTATCAAACTATGGAAAGGCCAATATTATAATTACCTAACTATTCATCTTGTTAAGCATTTACTGCTAGAGGAGCTACTAGTCTCTGAGATTTTCCACGGGATTTAAGTATAAGTAAGGGGCCACAATAGATCCTTTGGGTATCGGTGAATGTCACCCCAATATACATACATACATACATACATCTAAAAATAAGTATTTTGCCTCATTGCCACTACAAAATCCATTTTTCATATAATCGCTATCTCGTTACTTGGAAACATTACAGCATTTAACAAATATTTTATTATCGTTAAGGGTTTGATTTCATTTTGGGTAGCATAACAATTTGCTAAAGAATGACGCCATGGTAGATACCTAATTAAAGGATGAAATTTGTAAATTTGTATATTTTTTATAGTGTTGGAAATAAATCAATACGATGTAGTGATATGACTTGAAAAAATTAAACATTTCTCCCTGTATAAAATTAAGCTGCATTTTTACTGAAAACTTTGTCACATGGGTTCAAAGAAGTTTAAAAAAATCAAGTTATGCAGAATGCAAGAAAACTCATTGTACTTACTGTATGTTTTTAAGTTTCAAATAATGATTTTAATTAAATACCTATTTGAAAAGCTATTTTGCAAAGAAAACAGTTCAAATTATATTTCTCAAACATTAGCAGGAATAGTTGAATATATTGTTCGCCAAGTTAAAGTTACATTGAACAAAATACTCCTGATAATACCTATTCAGATTAAACCTGTTTACCTAATCCAACTCTGCGTAAAAACTGATTTAGGGAATAAATAAAGCCGTTCTGTGCTACTGGCTTTTCTCTGTCAAGAGATAATTGTTTGTCAATCTTAACGTGATGGCCTGCGGCCATTTTGTAGAGTTTCTTTTAGTCCTCACCGGCTACCGTCTGCGGCTTTTTGCCATTTTTATTACCTTCTTGATTTATTCTGCTGATACGATGTGGGTTGGTAGGTCGTTAAGGACAATGTAAAATTTTATAGACTTGCTTTCTTACCAAACTTCAGCTGTGGTAGTAACGTTTTAACCGCGGAAAAACTAAATGGATAGGGCACTAAAATAAAGACTTGTGTTTTTATTAGTAAAATTCCATATCTATCCCAATATTATGAAACGTATTAAGTATTTTCGTTCTCATTCTCAAACACGTTTCTAATATATCAATATGGCTCAATAGGAAATCTTAATCGTGGATCAACCATTTCTGAAATTCTCCATGTTTCCAATTACGTTTTTACAATTAATTTATGCTCAGGAAACATTTTTTATCAGTGAAAGATGGACTATATAACACATTTACATAAAAAAGTGTTTTTTCAAAATTAATACAGACTGTGATCTTCGAAAGAGTATTTCATTCCTATAATCTTCTTGAAACCAAACTAAGTTGTCTCCTACATTCTTTTGAAGTTTTTTTTTGTGTTATGCGAGTATTAAACCTCTTTTATTTATAGTTTTTCACCCTTTCATCTACATTTCTTCGCCTAATACAGCCAGTACTCCGACTGTGAGATTAAGATAGGTAGTATCTTCCAATTCTATCTATACGTGTTTTTTTTCTACTACACTTTTGTTCAACTTTGTCCTGTAGGTAAACATTTTGAATATCGCTTCTTTTCATCCGCTATATTTGACATTCACCCAGTTTACTATTTTCTTTTAACTGTAAAATGTATGGTTTCTTCCACCCAAGTGACTTCACTATTTTTCTTTTTATCCATTATTTCCCAATATATTAGTAATTATAGTGGTAAATTATCAACGGCATTGACAAAACTGATGTCTATGCCCTTATATCTAACCACCAATTTAACAGACTTCAGTCAAATTTTAACACAATAGGTACACAATGTAATAAACGTAGATTATTAATTGGTACTGGACGCACTCATTAAAATTCAGAAACTATATACACAATTGCAATTACTGTATTTTATGACACGAGCTGAAATTTATTCATAATTTCATCTAATACCACATTCCAACTAGTTCTGGAGGAATTTGTGAGAAGCACACGTCAAGTAAAAATTTTTCTAAATTTTGTTTCTAAAATAAAAATGACTATTGTCACCACAAATTGTCAAAACTACCATAATCCCAAAACAACCGTTGCCATTTCAAGTATGTTATCTGTAATAGTGAATCTATGACCATGTAAGATTATATCGTGTAACATGTACGAAGTGCAGATATTTGGGCCTGTTTATGCTCAGATTTAAAATGTAAGTAAGCGCCAAGCAAAAAAAAGGTTTGAACACACGTGATTTTGATTAATTTTATTGACAGTTGGCACTGACATAAAAAATTGGTTATCTTGAACATTGAACGAAGAAGAAAAATATTTACCATCCACATTGTCCATAATTTGGGCAATAGTGGTCGATGCGTTTTTCCTATGCTGTTAATTTTCAAAATTCGGGTCACCTTTATCGTACAATATTTCATATTTTTCTACCAGTGAAATAAGCAGCTTGTCATCAAATTTGATCATCTTATAGAAACGGAAATACAAAATAGTACACCAGAAAAAATCAACGGAATGCTTCTTACTTCTCACTTTTCACCTTTTTAAATTTAATCGTCGAAAACTGACAAACTATATAACACTGATCAGAGCTTTATACTGAGCAGATTTGGAGCCAAATTTAGAACACCAGTATTACAAATTAACAAAATATTAACAGCATTCTATAGTAGGTATTACAATAAAATAATTATTCAATCCACCTTTTTAATTTCACAAGCTGCAATGAAATGGTAACACGACTTTATCTGTATTTGTTCCACTAATAAATCTCTTTCATGTGACAATTTTCAACGCAAAAATAATTAATGATAGTGGGAACTTTACCAGATGGATATTGATTGCATGTTTGAATTCTGGATTGTCACTTATCTGCAATATGTAATTTATTTAGTCTGACAGTTTTGCTGTTTATTGTTTTATGTAGGAATAATCTCAGTGGCAATTGTACGCTAACGAAGAGAGTATATAAAATAAATGAATAATTTAATTGGAAAAACCCCCAATTATATTACTCAGCTTTAACAAATGAAATCCAAAAAAGTACCAGAGCTCCAAAGGAATTTCAATGTTTTATCCAGGCCACTTTTTACTCTAAAGCTGGTGTATGTATTTAATTTACCTCCATGACTAACAAAACAAATTTCCTATGACAGCTTTTGGAGTATTTTATTCTTGTTATCTATTTTATTTTAGTAAGTTAAGTTTTGAAACTATTTTGACCTTTTCTACTACAAGGTACAGTGATATTTGAGGATTCAGAAGTTCACTGGCAACACTGAAGATTATCTAACTTTTAATATTCGACGAAATTTTGGGAGAAACAATTATTGGATATTCTTGAATGTTTATTTATATCAATTTCATATATGTTTATGTAGTATGATGTGAAAAGTAATCGTAAATAAAATTGTTCCATCTTTCTTCCTGCAATAATTGTTATAGCATCTTGTATACATTTATGTTTACATGACGTAATTTTTTTACTGGAGTCATTCGAATGCCCGGAAGCTAAGCTATTAAATGAAATTCACATATTTCTTGGTAATAATTATCATGAATTCCAAAATGTTTTACGGCAGGTAGATAAACGATGTTCTAATATATATTCCGGAGGCGGTTCATTTTCATGCAAATGTTGGTTTTGGGAAAGGGGTTAGAAGGATACGTGGACCATTTGAAAGAAAAGGATCGAAAAGGAAATAGATGTCTGATGGACTTAATTTACTGATATTGCCATGCAGCGTCATAATATTTTGGTCGTAATACAGAGGCGCGTACAGGATGGTCAGCAAAAAATAACAAGACTTGCCTTGAAAGAACCTCGTTCAACATATTATTGTAAAAATCAGTAATTAACTATTTGAAATATCAAGCACAGAATATGAAAAACTATGTCCCGAAAATATAAAATGTATTGTTACTTTGTGATAAATACCATACCCAAAGTCAGAATAATTGCTATAATGGTATAGCTAGCATTCCTCATTAATAAAACATCATTCCTTGCCTGAAGCTGAACCCCAGTGTCAATTATTATAATTTACAAATATGTTGATTAATCTATTATCTGTTACTATGGTCAATAACAAAACCAGGTATCAAATAAACTGTCAATTTATTTATCAATTCTTATAAAAAGCATCACAAACGTGTAACTTCATTGTGAAGAAGTATTTTTTTTACCACTATGTATAAGCAATATGTTTCAATGTTATTAACAATAATTTTTGGAAATGTTACAAAGTTACCAACCAATGACTTTATTTTAAATTGCCGTAACCATACCATAGAATTTATTGTTCATTACAGGTAATGAATGATCATAAATAACAATTTTGAAACCAAAATTGGCGCATATTCTTTAATGTGCTGCTAGAACAGTTTTACAGGAATGAAGAATTTAGTAACTCACTTTTGTGGGATAATTAAAACTATCAATAAAATTATTCAATTAAAAATTACTATCCGTCATTGAAGTTTTATGGTAAATTGGAAATGTTCTATTGCATTTTTGGATCTAGTATCTTACATAATATTCTATATTTTTTAACAACGACATTGCACCTTCAGTTCTCATGAGTCGACTACTTTTTAAAAAGTAATTGATAAAAGAAATATGTTCAAAAATATGACTACTGAGCATTACTCTTTGAAAATAGCTGTATTGTCCTACCTGACGAGGGAGTAATAGCTTGATTGAAACATTGACGTGTGCGGCTAAGGATGTGTTATGTATTGTGTTAGCGACGTATCAGTAACGTCTGTATTTCATAAGCTGGATATTAGTGATTGGTTTACGGGATATTGTTTAGTCATGCTCTCATCATACATACGGTATTTAAATTATATTTATGGTAAATTTTGGGATGTTCGAACATTTTTTGATAGTAGTTATTGCATTTACACACCCTAAAAAGTTAGTGAGTTTGAAATTGTCCACTAATAAGATTACATCAAGTCAATGATGTCAAGCAATATTTTATCAATTAGACTTATGGTCTGAATTTCTTGAATAAAAGAATTCCACATTTAAATAATTATATGATTTTGAACCAAGATCATTGAATTTTTGTGACTCTGAAATATTTTGTTGTTGTGAATCGGAAAGAACCTTCTAAACATTACTAGGGCTGATTTAATCAAAAACATAATGAAAAGTTGGCGCCTCCTTGTCGCGAGCCAACACGCAACAGCCACACACACAAAGAATTAAAAAAGTAGAAGTAGCCTGAGTGACCGCTACCGCCGTCATTACCTCAAGAAGTCTCTTTTAAGTTCGGCCTAACTGACATACATATCTACTTAAGTTTTCTACGAGGCAAAACGAGAATATTCTTGGTTACCTATAGGTACTCTTCACAGTGTTTCCAAAAGAATTTGAGGAAAAAACAAAATGTAATTTTCAGTGTCAAAAGCAGTAGTAGGTAGTAGTGGTCAAAACATGCTGTTTATATCAAAATTACTTTGTAAGGCCGTTAGATTGCAGCACAAAATATTAATAATAATTGTTTTACATGACCTTTTCGATGATTCTGACAGCATACATCTACTTGTGCACAAGAATTAATTTGAATTAAAAGTTCAACAAAACAAATTTAAACTTCAATAAACTATATGTTTTCACCGAGGTGTTTTTTACATTTTTAAAAATTTGTCAAATTAAAAAAAAATTATATAATAGGTATCTACTTCACATCTATTTTATTTATTGCGTAGGGTAAGATTGGGAGCCAAATAGAATTCTATTTTTATTTATCTTCATATTATTTTCAAGAAACATTAGAAAGGGGATATAACTGTAACGACTATGTTGGTGGTTGTATTGCTTCAATTACTAAATATGAATGTAGCTACTTAGTTATGATTATCCCATTAATTCGGCATTGACGCGGCTGCAGCGTCGTTTCGCTCTTAATTTTCTCAATGGAATCGAATCTTTTCTTGTGAAATCCAATCCTCATTCGGTCAATTATGTGTAACCGTAACGCGATGGTCAAGTAACTAAAGCTTCTGAGCTAAGGGCATAATGTAATTTAATCCGTTTCGAATCGGCGGGGACAGTAATGCGGTTAGTTTGCGCCAATTAGACAAATCTACGAGGAGTAATAAGATCCAGTTTGTTACACATATGATTAATTGGGATACGTTCTAGAATTCGGGCTACAGCAATATTGAGAAAAAAATGCGATAAACAGAAACACTACTCATACACTTATGATTCTTATGTTGCTATACTTGAGTTGTAATCGTAAAATCCACATAATTTTGAAACTAGATGTCAAAGATAATAGTTTAATACTATTATAACGCCTGCTCAAAGAGAAGACCGGTCGCTAAGAAGCAACAACTACTTCCCTAGCTATATGTCACCAAAGAAGGTTAAACGGGGATGGTACTTATATCTGCAAGATATAACCAACCATTCTGGTTTGTAATTGGTAAAGACAATATCACTTGTAGACCGGGCTAGGTGTTTTTGCGTCTCATCAGTACAATGTAGATATCACCCGTCCAGAAGCTCTGAGAGCATAAACCTGGACTGGGGACAATGCTGAAATCACATCAATATATTATCCTCAGTAAAGGAAATGTTAAGAATGCGATAATAGCGCCATCTCCACATCTAACCACAAACCAAAATTATATATTGACAAAAAACCATCTCGGTTTTGTAATTATTATTACGTAGCATTTCAAAGACCTCTTCTTTATCGTCTTTAACGATATTTGTCTGCAGGTCTTACATGATCTCGGCGTCAAAATGTTCTGTCTACATTGACATCGCTCTTCGCCCTCTATCTCGAAAACGATTTAGGGCGCGTTGTATCGAACACCTAAACTCAGTTTAATGATAACTGATGTTTAGGCTGTGATATATTGATGTATTTATTATCATCAATTACATCAGTCTAAACATCAGTTATCAATAAACTGAGTTTAGGTGTTCGATACAACGCGCCCTCAAGGTATAAAAAAATTTCTGAAACAAAAGGGACTTTAATACTCTACAATGTGCAAAAAATCGATTTTTGTGACCTTCGACCTTAAATTTTAATAATCGCGTATACTCTACCATATGTGGGATTTGAGACAACTTTTAGGCAAGTTTATACGAGTTTATAGGGGTATCTCAAATTCCAAGGTGAAATTACCTAATTTTGACCAATATGAATAGAGAATAATTTAAGAAATTAATAAAATACGATACAAAACTAGAGAATAAAATAAATAAATAAATAGAGGAAGATGAAAAACAGATGTGAGAATGATTTTAATAATTAATTAATATTTTATTACCCTTATCTTGCATTCCATTTATTATTACCATGTACCAGACTATAATTTTAAGCGATTAAAGTGAAAATAGTTTTTTTTCCATCCAGCGGTGTGAGACATATAGTTATTAACCATTAATGTAACAATATTTAGGTTATTATCAATATCAGCTTCAGTTAAATTGATGATTATGTTATAAATTACGGTTTGACTTCAGTAAGCTACCAATAAATATAATAAGTATTGGACTCATTAAATAAAACGTTTCTAATGAAAATTATTAACAAAACGAATGGACATTTTTTACAAAAGTCTTGCGACCGATGAAAGGGATTTTTTCTAATATGCTTTTTTTTTGTTGCAGGATCATCCCAGCCTCCGTGGTACACCATTAGCCATGCTAGCAGCTCAGTGCAATAAATTGTCCAATAAATCTCCACCTCCTCTGGCAGACGCAGCTGTAGGTAAAGGTTTCCATCCATGGAAAAAAAGTCCACAAGGAGCTCCCTCACCTGGTAGCACATGTGTCTCATCCTCCAGCTCGATAGCATCTCAAAGATCATCTGCATCTAATCCTACATATTCCAGATCAATTATGACTTCTTGTTCAAGCGTTCCAACTACTGCTTCTTATGGAAGCGATCTTTATTTTCCTGGTGCAACTACTCAGCCTGCAGTAGCTGACAATTCCCATGTGCACCACCATCAGGGTTCAATATTAGGCAAAGTGGAAGGAGCTGCTACAGCTCATCATGCTGCGTTAGGATCAGTTTATTCAAGACACCCGTACGAAACTTGGCCATTTAATACTATGTCTAGCGCAACACACCATTCTGGAATTAAAAGTGATTCCGTAGCTTCAGCGAATGCTTGGTGGGACGTCCATTCAACGGCAGGAAGTTGGTTGGATATGAGTGGAGCTGCAGGGATGCATGCCCAGATGGCCGCGAATTACCCTCCTGATTATTCAAGCTTAACACATTCTTTAGCAGCTTCCAATCATTTGCTTTCGTCAGGCCAGCACCTCTTACAAGATACTTACAAATCAATGTTACCTGGTGCTCAGTCAGTAGGAGCTTCGTTTGGATTACATGCAGCTGGTTCAGCACCTTCACCTACTGGTGGTACAGGTGGCTTACCTCCGCAAGTACCTTCACCTCGATCTCAAAGGAGGTACACTGGTAGAGCTACTTGTGATTGTCCAAATTGCCAAGAAGCAGAAAGACTAGGTCCCGCAGGAGTTCATTTAAGAAAGAAAAATATACATAGCTGTCACATACCCGGTTGTGGAAAAGTTTATGGGAAAACTTCTCACCTCAAAGCTCATTTGAGATGGCATACTGGTGAACGACCATTTGTTTGCAATTGGTTATTCTGCGGGAAACGGTTCACAAGATCAGATGAGCTTCAAAGACATTTAAGAACACATACTGGGGAAAAGAGGTTTGCATGCCCAGTTTGCAATAAACGCTTTATGAGGTCCGATCACTTAGCAAAACACGTTAAAACTCACAATGGTAATGGTAAAAAAGGTAGTTCCGATAGTTGTAGTGATTCCGAGGAAAATAGTCAGAGTGACTTAACAAATAATGTAAATTCTCCTGCTTCGATCAATCAAACACCACCTCCCTCGTCTAACATGGGATTAGATATGGTGACAGGATTGGACGTTAAACCTCCGGGACTAGTTTGAGGCAGGTGGGGCCCTACGCTGTTGTACCCAAGTTATCCGCGCTAGCGTGCGGCCCCCACAAAAGTGATATTGTTATAAATTTTTGTAAATAAAACTCTGTCAACATTTTACAAGGGCAGTATTACTTAATGTTCATACTTTGTGATATTTAGTCATATAATTAAGTATATATTTGAAAATATAATGGTGAAAGTTTAAATCAAATTAAACTATTTTCTCGAAAATAACAAACAGACCAGATGATTATTGTTCCAATATCTGCTATTAATAGGTACCTATCTCCTCCTGTTATTTTATTTAAGATATTTGTTTATCATTTATATTCGAAGCTATAATTTCATTAGATGAAAGCAGATACAAATAGGGCTTCAATGAGAGGTTCAGTTCAGGCTTGCTGGAGATCCCAATCGCAGTCTCTAGGACGTGCTTAGCTACACAGTGTGATAGGTAGTGTACAAAGCAATATATTATTAACACCTGTAAGGATATCTTCCACACGAATTACGGCTTTGAATTTCTGTCATATTATTAAAGATATACGAGTAAATTTATTGGTAACGAAGCTTTGCTTCATTTATTTGTTTTCCGTGGACAAATATAATCAATTATTTCGGCGAAGTTGTTGAGAATGACGAATTAAATAATCTGAATAAATAAATCTTTGATCATCATGAAATTTGTCGACTTCATCTAACTCGAGCTTGGTGTGACAATAGTCAGAGATAATATTAATTTTGATTCTCTGCAAAAACCAGTTTCAAATAATTCGCAACAAAGAAAAAAAGCGATACTTAAACTCTAACTGAGATTACAATATGTGCACACATTATCTAATCCTGTTGAGAGAACTACCATGCAACGGATTTTTAGTCTGTTTATGATGGTATACCCAAAATTAACACTTAGTTAATAATTCACAAGTACCAGATGTCCTATCGAAAACAAGTCACTATATTTATGGAATGTATCGTTACAAAACAACAAAATAAATAATTTTGTTCTGCCTATAATAGAATTAAATCTTCCGCTTATAAGCAGCTAACATTAAGCGATTTATGTTAATTCTACAAAAATACCTTCAAAAAAATTAAGTTTGATTCTCATAAACGCATTGATTGAACAGGTCTCGTCTAATTCGTTATAGGCACGTTTTTCCGTACTTTGAAAGTTAGATGCATGTTTTCCATTTTAGACGGAGAAAAATATAGTTTTTCACTACTTTAAAAAAATTTTACTAAATGTCATTTAGTATGGAGGTAACACTGTCAATTACAACTAATATGTGCTTATGTTACTGTATATATTATATATAAAATATATGTGTAAGTTTATGGTGAATGAGAAACGTGTTTTATAACTGTTATCACATATCAAATCTATTTTTAATTCTTTGTTTTCCAGTTCTTATAATTAAGATTTAAAATTATATATACATTAACGGAAATAAGTCTTCAATTGTATATAAAGATGTTCAAACTTAACAATCGATTTATACTAATTAAAAATTGGCAATGCTATGATATGAAAATGGTCAACAATAAAATTGTAGTACCCCACACTAATTAAGGCTGTATCAAGATAATTCAGTATTTCTATGAACACTGTCACTCGAATAAATAATATTGTTTATTTATAAATACCTAATTTTTTTTCCCGATTTTAGTTTTAGCAAGTAGGACAACAGACTGAAATGCTTTTTCTATATTAACTTATTTGGAAATGATTTGAAAAATATCAGAGGTAACTAATAATTATTATTATACCAATATCACACAAATCGTGTTTGACAAATGGAAATGGTTTCTAACCAAATTTTGAGCTGGTTTTCCCAAAAAGAACAAACTACATAACGAGTTATATATTATTTTAATAGTCTTGTTATCTGCTGGTTATCTGTTATTCCAGCCAGTTTCACAATCGTTGGTAAACTCTTAGGATTAAGTAACCTTGAACGAAACACTAACCAATAGAGCTTGTTTCACAATAATCATTTAACTAATGGTCAAATAACTTGTATTGTATTGAAATTGTATTAACTTTTGTTGCGTTGGTATGGAAACCATACATAGTATGGTGCTCAATGTCAAATAAAAGGAAAAACTAGACCTTTGGAGGTTATGATTCACAATTTTTATACTGAAATTACCAACATGCAGGAAGACCGTCATCTCTGGAATCAAGGAAAATTTCAATAAAAAAATAGTATATTGTATACCTAGGCGGTATAGTGGCATTTTACAGGCCGAAAGAGAATATGGACAGGCGAGGCACAGTCGAGCCTGGCCACTTCTTGAGGCCTGAAAAAGCACTTTACTGTCGTGGTTTACAAATAATAATTTTTTATCCTACAAAATAATTATTGGTAATATTTTTTTTATAAAAATTTTATTATATATGAAATTCATTACCGTTTTTATTCTACACAATAATTGTAACATTATTTTATCTGATTCAGGTTCCATAAGTGACAAGTTAAACAAATATCAAAATACGACAACTTATGATTGTATTTGCATCAGACATTGACAACTGCCAACAATTTATTTTTATACTGACGTTTAATGGTGTTGTTTATTTTAAGCGATTCTTTTTTGTTTCTTCTGAATATGATGTGATTGAAATCGCTTAGGTACAGTCGGCAGAAGCAAACATGAGCCCTGGGTGGGCGTGTTTATGTCGCTGTAGTTGTATTTTTGTAGTAACAATCGAGATTTTGAATCGATAACCAAATATCGATACCATAAGTGTTAACTGTCAAGAGATATGTAAACAAAGTCAAACTTGCTAAAAATTTAACTCTAAATATTAATATTAACATCTGCCCTAAACGTCTATATTTTCAAATATCATGGAAAAATCGGATAATTATCCTCGCATTAACAACACTGATACAGACACTAAAATTGATGTATGTTGATTAAATCACTCGGTCATATTCTTTCGATTATGTTAACAATTACTAATGTACTTTAGCTCCGGATTGGCTCGTTGCAATGACCTTTCTTTTAGTTCGCATATTTTCCGGGGCTCATGTTTGCTTCTGTTAACTGTATGCTATTTTAAGTGGGATATCAATCAAATTAGCAATATTTATTTAATTTGTCAATTGGGGCGCCAGCTAGCGTGGAAACGTAAAATTTATTTTCTCGGCTAGCCGTAGAAAAGGTAACTTTCTCGCCTCCGTAAAGCTGGTAAAATTCAACTTTCTCATAGTGTAGGATAAAAATAATTTTTCAACTCTTGATAAATTGATGAAAATTACCTTGTTGTAGGGTGGGAAACAGCCTCCTCAACAGACTTTCTGTTCTCTTGAAAAAACAAAATCTGCAGAAAAAATCGCGATTGTCGAAATCTTCGAAATAATCATGTCTTGGACGAATAATTTTTGGCCGTCTGGCTTCATCGTCGCTGCTATAGGCATTAACATCGTAATCGTTCGTATTTCTTATTGTTTGTAATTAAAAATAACACCATTCAGATTTAAAATTTGACAGCTGATGAAGCTGACAACCATAAAATTAGGTTAGGTTAGCACCAGTTACCCGTACTTTGGGTTGTAGTTAAATATCTTAATAGTTAACCTACACCTATACTCTTGACCACAAATTGTAAAACTCAAATTTCGTTGTAATCGACGGTTAAGTACTTCTAACCATGAGATGACCTAATATTGTGAAACTGGCTGTAAGTGAACTAACTCACATGTGTGTGGTTTTGTTATCCTTTTGTCTTTGATACACAGGCGTGACGTTCACTAGCGAGAAGAACGTCGCACTGCCATGAGCCCTAATTGGAACTCAGAGTGAAGTGAATATACATACGACGAATGCCAGATTTCAATTGATGCCAAATATCTTTCATATAATAAAATATACAATGGTTTGGTGGAAGTCTGGAAACTGTATACACTAAATCGTTTGGCCGATTATTACCATATCACAGACTTTTCAAAATTACTGTTAATTGTAATCCTCCTGGAAATAAATGTCATTAAAGTACATGTTACTTTTGCATCGCTTGATGCTGGAGCTTTGATCAACTGCCTACTATAGTATAGCTTGCGTTGTAGATAATAATTATGCTATTTGGATTCACGCTACTGGACTCCATTAAAACCTATGAAGTGGATTGGATACACTTTGTCGTGTCGCATTTCTGTTTCATTCCCTAAAGTAGGACTATTGACAATTTTCCATACACTTCATGTTGTAATTTTTCCTGAAGTGGTTGTTTCTTCTACCGCAACTTGTTTGCTAACATTACCACATTAAGTGAGGGAAAATAAATACTGCTTACAATTTCCTTGGCATCGGCAGATGACTTTTTTTTGCTTTGGACGAGATTATTCGCTCAGATACACTTCACCCGCGAAGTAAGAGCAATAACACTTATTACCAAACATAAAATTAGCTAGTGTAACTTCGTAATACGTTTATTGTTATATTTAATACTTACTTAAAGATTTTTGAGAGCACCCTTTTATTTTGAAACAGGTGATATGACCAAATCATTACAGATAATATAACAAAATATTTACTTAATTACAGTTTCCTGTAAATAATTGTCATTTTAATAAAGCGAGTGATCAATAGATGTCAAAGATAATAGTTTGATTCTTGCAAATTTGAAACTTACTTTTCAAAGAGCAAACCATTCACTAAGAAGCAGCAACTACTCCCCTGGCTATATATCACGAAGAGTATTAAATTACACTTCCAAGTTAAACGGGGTTGGTACATCTGCAAGATATAACCAATAATTATGTTTTGTAATTAGAAGGGACAATATCACTTGTAGACCGGCTTTGGCGTATTTGCGCCTCATCAGTACAAGGTCGATATCATCCGTCCATTAGCTCTGAATGGATAATGTATTGATGTGATTTCTGTACTATTCGCCAGGGGAGTAGTTGCTGCTTCTTAGTAAACGGTTTGTTGTTTGAAAAGTAATTTTCAAATTTGTAAAGCCTTATAATAGCATTAAACTTTTATATTTGACATCTATAACAAAATATGTTGATGAATATCGTAATATACCTGTTTCTGAACTACGAAAATCAGACCGTTAATATTTCATTATTTAATTATGGCTACTATTGAATAATCCGTTTTAGTCATTTCACTATAAGTATGAACAGACCCTACCACATTATCTAGTAGTAGAATGATTCTAAACAGCCGTGTTAAACGTTATCGTATATAAGCATTCCAGTCACGTTTTATCCAATTAAGGAAGTTGAACTTTCTATCCAAGACACTCAAACAAAACTATTATTTTGCGCCTTCATCCATGTTGACCAAAAGCGTAAACAATAATATACTAAAGTTTGTTTTTCTTTCTACAGAAATCAGAGAAAATAACTGGTACACCTCCTTTTTATTTTCTTCTGTGGTTCTGTTCCATCATAATTTTAAGCAAGTCTTGTTGTCTAATCCACTGAGAATTGGTTATATCAGCAATTGTAGTGCTTTTATTGATTGCCAAAACTACACAATCCATACAACAAGTTTTACAAGAATATCAAAAGATGTAATTCAATTTTCATTAATGTATACTGGTTTGTTAATACACAAATGTTTCTCTTTGCCAAAGAATCTGTATTTTCTGTAAATTGTAAACTATAATTGTAAATTATTCTCTAAGAGCTTTTGTGAACACGTTGAGTATAAAAATATAATTCTAAATATTGATCTGATTTCTTTCCTTCCACCCAATCAATATATACAAACATGTCTAAAACTCCCAGTGATAAATCCTATAATGTAGGACTAAAGGAGCTACTAGTATCTGAGACTCTCCTCAGAAACTAAGTAGAAGTAAGGGGGCACAATAGATCTTTTAGGTCTCAGTGAATGTTACCCCAAAATACATACATACATACATACATCCTATAATGTAATTACTCAACAAAAAAACATTATTTTTATTTCATATTGGAAAAAATTTCACTTAGTCTATCCAGGGTCAAGTTTTAAAACATGCTATTTCAAACAAATTAAGAAGGTTGAGTGTAATCGATGCTCCAAAATTATAATCCTAAATTTCAGCATCTGATGTCTTTCACTTTCAGTATGCCGTATGCACGTTACACTTTTTCTACAACCCAGTTAATATCATTATAATATGCTGAAGATTGTGATTTATTACTTCATTGAATTTTTACTTTTTTATTAAACAAAAAAATATAAGTCTTAAGACTTGCTGTCTGGCTTCATTTCTTTGACGTGCCTTGTTCATTTTTCTTTTTGTTAATTTTTTGGGAAATTAGACCACAATCTTCTTATGTTTTTTATTTCAACGTTTCGGTAGCGTTCCAGCTACCGTTATCAAGATAATTAACTTAACAAGGAACAGGCAGAAGAGATTCCTTGTTTAGACTTTTCAGTTTGCACTGTAAACATTGTTAGTTTTTTAAGTTATTATGACTTCTGACTCGGAAAATGATCCAGTTCTCCCAAATACCCCACCAGAAATAGCAATTCTAGCTGATGAAACCTCTTTGGATTTATTTCCAGTAAAATCTAAAATATGATATAAGGAAATAATTTCAAAATTGAACAATCATTTTTTTAACGGATGTCGTACAATTTAATATCTGATAGTTGAATTTGGGTTTTACAATTTTAAAGCGAATAAATTTGTTTGATAAAACCTCGGATAAAACTCATTAGTGATGATCATTTTTTTAACGGATGTCGTATACGACTGATACAATTTAATATCTGATAGTTGAATTTGGGTTTTACAATTTTAAAACGAATAAATTTGTTTGATAAAACTCATTAGTGATGAGCGAAATAAGTCTTGGTCTTCCTTCTTCTCAAGACCAGGACCAATACCATCCTTAGACTAGCAAGACCAAGACTATCCGATTCTTGGTCTTAGTCTTGGTTTGCTCATCACTAGGAAACAGTAGATAATTGATTGTAAATTATTAACAATTAATACAACTACGGTGATCTTTGAAAGTGAAAAAATAAGTAACAGGTGAAATTAAAGAGTCCAACACTTTGTAGGCAATACCAAGACTAAATGAGCTAGACCAGGACCAAGACGATTTGAGCAAGACCAATACCAAACTATCCGAGTATACGTTATAACTAACAGTCAACAGTACACTATTAATGTTACTAGAGCCAGGAAAACTCTTTTGCAGGCATGCATTATGAATTCTTTGAAATCTGTAGTTATATTTTCCGACGACAAAGCCGGTTTCAGCACTCTTAACGCTACAGTAGAGATACTTACGTTTGCACGCGCTTGTTGGGCACTTATGAACAAGCTATGTATGTGTGTACTATTTTGGGGTAACATTCACTGAGACCTAAAAGATCTATTGTGCCCCCTTACTTCTACTTAGTTCCTGAGGAAAGTCTCAGAGACTAGTAGCTCCTTTAGTCCTATTTCCCCGAGGAATTTTAGGATATCTGCAAGCTTCAACTTAGGTAACTGTCCCTCTTCTATCCAGTATTCTCCCAGGTGCTGTGCCCTAGGATTCTGAATTGCTGTGCAGTTCGCAAGTATGTGGTTGGAAGATTCTTCTTCCATTCCACAAAACCTACAATTTTCTTCCTCCACTATTTTGAGCTTTTTAAGGTGCCCATTCAGGCGACAATGTCCCGTTAGGATTCCTGTTAAAACTCTTAGTGCAGTTTTGCTTTGACTTATGCATTCATTTGATCTCAACAGGTTGTATAGTCACTCAGAAGAATCTTTGATTGCCTAAGCCCTACTAGATCTTTCCAATTGTCAGATCTTCTCTTTTCTTCGGCTTAACCTATTTCTTCCAATATTACATTGGAGCTGATTTCGCAAAAAGGTTCCGGCCCCCAAAAGGGTATTTCAGTCCCCCTCTTCGCTAGTTCATCTTATGCACAAGCTAATGTAAATATTATTTCATCCTTGAATCCATTATATCCTATACAGCTGATGAAAAGCTAAGGAAGCAGTTTCAATTGTCCCAAAACAATACAAGTGTTCACGTCGGTAGGACAAGTGAAAATTTAGGTATTTCGTGGCGAAATTTAACAGTCTTTGTGACCAGAATCAAGCTCAAGAGACAATTCTTCTCTGCATGCAGGTTTATATTTTCGATGCTATGAAAAAGTTGATCCTCATATTCCGGATTGTTTGTTTTATTGTATCAATTTTTTCGATCCTTGGAGCCGCTGCTTCGTTACATGTTCTTTTTATTATTATAATTGGAATAATATTAAGATGCCTATAATTTGTTGTTGCTGCACAAACTTTAATATCATCAAGGGGATGGTTACTTCAACTCTTTCTGCATCCTCACAATGATTGCGTACATTCCATGTTATAACAATTATTGTATTATCTATGTTTCATTCTTGATTATCTTTATGAAACAAATGTCCATTAAGCAATCAGGCCAATGTTGCTTCAACATGGGCAGAAATCTTAATTTAAATTAGAAATAACTAGTAAGTTACTAGTCACAAATAAATTATAATGTATTTCACTAATTGACTGGCGATAAATATGGAAGCCGTCAATTGTAAGCTATAAATTGCTTAGGCGACTATTTGCTGAGGCGGTGAACTGCTAACGGATAATTGCTGGCGACAAATTGAAGCCGGTGAATTGTGGGTAGTAAAATGTTCGGATACGGGTATGTCGATGATTTTATAACAAAATCCAATCCATTTCAATTATTATCAAGAAAATGCAATAGATAGGATTATAATATTAGATGTGAGGTATAGCGTATACACAATACATATACAAGGTTGGGATGAAGTATGGAACCAAGTAAACATCCTTAAATCGAAAATGATGATATAGATAAAAGTTGTGTCTGATGCATGTAAAAAATGCAGGATTTCTCATTTTAATTGAAGAACTCGTTGGTTTTTCCGGTCATACCGAAAATACATTGAAAACAAAGCAAAAACACATCAGATGTATTACCAGATCTGATAACTTTATGGGAATGATTTTATTCCCCCTTATCCTCCTGGAAAAGATCATATATATATTATATATTTTAATGGTCAACAAATCAAAGCTGGTTTGAAGACGATATGATTGCATCTATCGTGAATAAGGTAACTTTTCACTACATCTCAAAGATTTGAGTTTAAAATACCTTCATTCAAAATATTTTTCTACGGAACGATTGATTGATTATTTCGGCACCACCAGTCAGAGGATTAGAGTCCTCATACAGAGGAAAGATCAAGCTTGCTTGAGACGGTTTCTTAAATATACATGGTTTTATTCTAGTTCAAAATGTTCAATTCCCGTTTATTTTCACTGTTATTCAATTTAAATTGATTTTACATACTATTTCCTATTTATCTACTCTCTTACAAGCCAAGATAAATTATAATTATAAATACATATACAATTAAAAATGATAAAATATACACCTGTGGATAATGAATTGTTACTGCAGATTATTCTTGGGAGATATCCTATAATGGAAAATAAGAAAACAGATACCTACAATATGGAGAAGAAAAAAAGCATGGGAAAAATGCTGAATTTAATGTCGTAGCAAATCAAAATTAGTTGTAATAACGAAAGATAGATTAATAAAAGAAAATATTTCAGGTTAAGTATCGGTTTCTGTGATGTTGTTGACTGATATATTTTTTAGAGAATATAGATTTAGGTTTTGGAATAAAATGAAAAGGATGCGAAAAAGCATACCTACTAGATAAGGAAAGACGGAAGTTGATGATTACAGGTGATGGACCACCACGACAAACTTTTCCAAATGTGAATTCACTTAGTGGAATCTACTCATATTAAATGAAACTAACTGTTTATAATTAATTCCACTATTTAATAAAAAATTTGTGGATATTCTGAGGTGTTATTATATCAATATCGAAATAATTAAGTACCAATAACAATCTTAAAATTTCCAATAATTGAATAGTGGAATTAATTAAAAACAGTTAGTTCTATTCATAAGAGTAATTTTCTAAATCTATATCTTGATTCATATTCAATGGCACTATACTTTTCCATTCGGTCTTCCATGTCACGGATATACCTACAATAATTTATTATTATTTAAAAATGATTGAAGCATCTTCATTCAAAATATCTACGGACGAGGTATTCTATGTATATATTTCTAAACCAGAATTATCTTAATTCACATTATAGGTATAACATATTAAAATCAAGATCCATGATTCTCACAAATCGAAATTATTTCAATAATTACTGCACTGTTCAGTAAAATATGGTTGAAGAGTTTTCCGAAGATTGTCCTGACCATTTCCATCCGAACGCCACCGATTTGTCAAAATATAAGCCACTTCGCAATCGTCAATTTTCTGGATGTCGATAGAGACAACCCTGAGACGCACAAGTCCATAGAAAAATTAGTTCGGTGAGAGCATGAGGAGAATTACATAAGTTAAGATGTCACGAAAACAACTTTTTTTGATTTGGGAAAATAGTGAAGATGAGGCTGAGAAAATGCATTATTTTCCATCCAATGATAAAAAATGAGAATTGTTTTAAGTGAAAAAAAATGAAGGTTCAATGAAACTCAAAGTCAAACCACAATATATATACAGGGTGCGGCAGATAAACGGTCAATTAGAAATATCTCGAGAACTAAAGGTATCTGAATTATGAAAATTGGCATGAAGGGGTTTTGAATAATGGGCTATTTAATGAAAATATTGCCGTCACCATTCTACTTCCGGTTATACCGGAAGTTGCACATAACTTTGTAATTTTCAATGAAAGACCCTGTATATTTTTCAATTTTAGAAATATTTACGTTATTCTGAACATTTTTCGTTAATACTTCCCTATACCTATTTTGAGCCGTTATTGAGTTGTAATGTTTTTTGTTAGAGGTGTCGACTAGAACAATTCACAGAATTTTAAAAAAACATCATTGGACCCCTTATTCGTATACACTAGTTCAGCATTTACATCCTGGAGATTATGTATTAATTTTTTGTGACAAAAATGTATAAAGCTGATTTATTTGAAAAGTGCAGGAAATAGGTATAGGGAATAGTAATACATATCGATAGTGGGCAACGTATTCTTCTAAAATAAATAATCACATACAGGGTGTCCCATTTGAAAAAAAAATGAATTACGCGAAGATTGTGAATTCCGTTTTTATTCCAATTTTGACAGCACCCTGTATAATAAAAAAGGTAACTTTACAGTGTGAAGCGATATATGGTAAATAGTTCCTGAGAAATTTAAACTTTTATTCAAATTACATAAGAGGATATTGAATTTTGTGTACATGGTAAAAAACTGTAATTTTCATATAAAAAACATTACAACTCAATAACGGTTCAAAATAGGTCAACATCCAGAAAATTGATGATTGCGAAGTGGCTTATATTTTGACAAATCGGTGGCGTTCGGATGGAAATGGTCAGGACAATCTTCGGAAAACTCTTCAACCATATTTTACTGAACAGTGCAGTAATTTTTGAAATAATTTCGATTTGTGAGAATCATGGATCTTGATTTTAATATGTTATACCTATAATGTGAATTAAGATATTTCTGGTTTAGAAATATATACATAGAATACCTCGTCCGTAGATATTTTGAATGAAGATGCTTCAATCGTTTTTAAATAATAATAAATTATTGTAGGTATATCCATGACATGGAAAACCGAATGGAAAAGTATAGTGCCATTGAATATGAATCAAGATATAGATTTAGAAAATTACTCTTATAAATAGAACTAACTGTTTTTAATTAATTCCACTATTCAATTATTGGAAATTTTAAGATTGTTATTGGTAATTATTTCGATATTGATATAATACCACCTCAGAATTTGCACAAATTTTTTATTAAATAGTGGAATTAATTATAAGCAGTTAGTTTCAGTTAATATGAGTAGATTCCACTTAGTGAGGGTGCAGACAGTGAATTCACATTTGGAAAAGTTTGTCGTGGTGGTCCTTCACCTGTAGCCATCAACTCCCGTCTTTCCTCAGCTAGTAGGTATGCTTTTTCGGATCCTTTTCATTTTATTCCAAAACCTAAATCTATGTTCTCTAAAAAATATATCAGCCAACAACATCACAGAAACCGATACTTAACCTGAAATATTTTCTTTTATTAATCTATCTTTCGTTATTATAACTAATTTTGATTTGCTGCGACATTAAACTCAGCATTTTTTCCCATGCTTTTTTTCTTCTCTATATTGTAGGTATCTGTTTTTTTATTTTCCATTATAGGATATCTCCCAAGAATAATCTGCAGTAACAATTCTTTATCCACAGGTGTATATTTTATCATTTTTAATTGTATATGTATTTATATTTATAATTTATCTTGGCTTGTAAGAGAGTAGATAAATAGGAAATAGTATGTAAAATCAATTTAAATTGAATAACATTGAAAATAAACGGGAATTGAATATTTTGAACTAGAATATAACCATGTATATTTAAGAAACCGTCACAAGCAAATTTGATCTTTCCTCTGTATGGACTGAAATGAGACTAAAAACTAGAATACCTACTTAAAACGACAATCGACATTACATCATAAAAAGAAATAATCAGACAAAGGTTGTAAATAATAATTTCAAAAAACTATATCTTTCAATAGTGCAAATGTTTAATTTGCTACCCTCACTTTTTAGAGTGAGAAAATAGGAAAATACACCGTAATATCTGAATTTATTAAGTTTTAACGCACGTTACCAGTTCGAAAACTTGCGCAGTTCTTTCACCATCAAGTTGCCAGAATGAATCTCCGATGTATCGCCAGCGACCAACTATGCATACGGCTGTATACATACATACAAAGGTATAGTTGTCACTAAAATTAGTTTGCACCGTCTCACAATAAAATAGCAGTATATGCCGGCACCCGTATTAGAGACACTTTGTTGTTTCTTGCCAGCATATTAAGAGATTCTTCACATTTTTCTTAAAACATATTTTAATTCAAATTTAGGATTTATATTTCGCGAGTCCAAAAAATTCGGAAAATTTTGTTTTCACTGAAATATTCAACATCAACAGCCGTAATAAAATGTACCTACACCTTTAATATACCTTTAAAATAAAATCCACAATACACTTTACACTAATATATTAATACTACAATAAAACAAATTATTTATCAGTTGTAATATCTCTAGGACATTGTTAGTAAACGAGATAATTTTATGACAATCGAAAGCTCGTTTCTTGGTAACAAGCAATAATGAGCTTGAGAAAGTCATAGAATTATGCGGCATCGGCGGAAAATTTTTTGACAGAAAAATTTATAACTCAATACAACTAAACAATCGTTTATTAAAAGTACAGCTAGTGAAAGTACAATTATTAAAATTTAACGTAACATTAGATTTATCTTGTTTTGGTGTTCCTGATCGAGATTTAAGTATGGTTTTATTGAATTTGGATTGATATGACCAGTAATTTTCAGCAATTGTCGTTCTACACCACTTATTGCCAATTCGCTAACAGCACTTGATCTATTCGAGTAGTTTGTTATCTTTTTGTCTTTTACATTCAAGCTAATTGCCTCAGTAGCAGATTTAGTGTATTTCTTCCAGCAGGTACAATATCGTGCCATTTGTCAGTTTCATTTCTCCAGTGTCGATTGTCATTTTTACCTTGTAGGGTGGATGGAAGTAAGTAAACAGGGCTGTTGATTCAATCTAATGTAATATATTATTATTGTATTACAACATTAAACATCGAGTATCGAGAATAAATCTCCGATACCTAAAATTCTTAATAAAATTACAATGCAATACCGACAGACTATTAAATCCTTAACACTTACTAATTCTTCTATTTAATAGGACAGACCAGACCAGTCAGAATAAAAGAATCTTATGCAATTATGTTCTCTGACATTAATTTAAAGTATGGCATTGACACATGATTTAAACAGGTTAAGTTGACCGAAAGCATTTGGCATCAAGCCAAATATGTTACACAAAATAATTATACTTTAACAGAATGCAATTATCAGTGTAATGTTGACGTGATTGGGTGAAATTGTTCCATATGACACGAAATGACAAAATTTGATTGGTTGTTAGAGTTGTCAAAAATTTTTCTCAATATTACTATTAAAAGAAAAGTTTTAAACATGGAGACTATATGTAAGGAGATCGAACTTCATGTATTTCAATTTTTGGTAATGATAGAGGGCGCCGTGTCAATACAATACCAAAAACATCTGACTGCAGAAGATAACAGCCAATCATGAGCCTTGCATACACTTTCGGTTCATGGTATTTTATTGGTTGCTAGCTCATTTGACAGTATGTAAGTGAGGTTAGGGAACAGAAATGAAAAATTTTATGACTAGGAAATCCGTTTGGCGGTGAAATAATTAGTTCCATTCTGTGCTGCTGAATATGTTTCTGCTTTTACGTGATGAAAAATACGATGATCTATTAATTGTCGTATCGTCTCTTCTGTATGGAGTTTTTAAGATTTAAATGCACAGCCCAGTTATAATGAGTAAAATAAGTGCTTAAATGAAAAATTTGAAGAATTAAAAAGATACCCTTTGTGCAAGTAAGTATATTCTAAAGCCGATTATAAAATAAATTCAATAAATAACAAATTGCATGACAGAAATATACAATTTTCAACAATACACCTTGCCCATTTTTAATAATTTTGGTTCGTACTTTTAGTTTTTATAATTCATTAACTAAGTAATGTCAGGTATTGTTTATAATTTGGCTACTGTCATTTATAAAAACTAAGGTTACTTATTTGGATGGTAGGTATCGTATTTGCAATGCGCGACGCCGAGTTGAAAAAACAAACTGCTTAGTTGGACGATTTTGAGGACAGGTTTTGTCAATTTTTCCGTATGAGTTAGTTCTCCATATTATAATCTCCATGGTTTTAAATTTAAACTCACTTTTGATTCACTTGTTTTAAATAAGCAAGCAATATTTTTTAAATGTTCCTTGTGATATATTCTTTTATTTTATGAAAATCATGAAAAATATTAAGAATTTTCAATATAAATAAAAAAAAAGAATATGCGAAAATTATTTCGAACACTTTTCCTATACCCAATATAAAAAAAAATTACACTGGACTCAATATAAAAATGTAATAAATAGTTATTTGTATGCTTAGGCCGCGAAATACCTTTTTAACGTACCGAAAGAACAGTTATCGCCGAGGCCGTTTGCGGCCGAGGCAAGATAATCTTGAGGTCGTTGAAAAGTATCGCGGCCATGGCATACACACTATTTTTCGTGCAATCGTTAAAATTATTAAACTAGATAATTGTAAATAAATATATCATTGCTCTAAAATCAACAGCAGTTTAATTTATTTAACAATGAGTGCTAAGGAAATCATTTGTTTCAATATATACAAAATATTTTGACAGCTCTTGCTTCAACTTCTGGAGTAAATATAAGTAATAATACAAACTGTACAATTAATGTTAATATTCATCCTAAATAATATAAGTACTTATGTATTTGTTGGTATTCAATAAAAAATAATCCTTGTCTTTGTAGTATTTGAGAAATGTCAAATATGGAAGCGATATTCAAATTTGGAAGTGACGTTTGGTTTCGCAGCCGTTGCTTTGGGTAACGGCCGCGAAATTGAATTTCGCGGACTGTGTTGAGAACGCTAAATACTGACTTCGCGTCCGATTGCACGAAAAAATATATTCGACGAAAACATGGCATCCTATGAATAGGAACGTTGTAAATACCTGGAAAATATATTACCTATAACAAGACGTTTAATGCCGTCATATTTAATATAATTCACAAAATTCAACCAAAAACTATGTTGAAGGTGTTCTCTAGGTACTGCGAAAGTAATACCAAAAGCTCAAATATAACTAAAAACCACTCTTTGATATTTGGAAATGAACTTGAATAAATGATAATTTTAGTGGGCCAACTGAAATGGCCAAATAGCCAAACTTTTTTTCGTAATTTATCATAATAATATATTTTGTCGCAAAGACTATAATACGTATACCGTGAGCCCAATACATTTATATTGTCTCACCGAGTCTAACATCACAATAAATCGAGGGAATATAAAAAGCCAGCTATCATCTCAGAAATAATGACCAAATCTAATTTAGTCTCGTTAACATAAACCAAAAGTAAACGCCTCTTAATTGTGAAGAATCACAACGATTTTTTACAGCAATTTAAATAGTTGGCTCGATGAAAGCAGTAATTTATCTGGAAGATATTCTCATTCCCAACATCCGAATGTTTGTCTTTTTGTAACGAGATGACACGGTCTAACAAGTATGAACTGTCACAGCAAAGTAAATCAATTTTTTTTCGAGTCATTTACTCTTCCTGTAGCACTATGAGATGATATTGGAAGAGTTGTCAAAAATGGATGTAGGTAGTATATCATAACACGGAGGTGTGAAATATCGCTCATATACGGTACATTTGTCGTGAGATTAAGATATCTAAGCTTAGGATTATTTTTGGATGAGCAGTATCATAACCTGAAAGAGTATAAAAATATTAAATGTTAGGGGAAAACTGTAATTTTATCAACGGTGATGATATTTAAGAGTAAGTAACAATATTTGAGAATTAATGGAAATATGGTTTACAATAAGGGAATATAACAATACACCGTGTGTCCATGAGACATGTAGGCTCCGTTATTTCAAATGGAAGTCGTTTTCACCATCGAGTTTAATGTGAAAAACAAGTAGAATAAGGCTTTTGCCAAGACCCAAACTTGCTAATCGACGCTACAGGGGACATTGAAAATGATATATGGAAAATTATAAACAAATGAAGTATCGCCGTAAAATGTATATGCCACTAATGTTTTAGCATCTACTAAGATGGCAAAATCTTCAGCATACATTAGTTTTTTTTCCACCTGTAGGGTCGATTAGCAAGCTTGGGTCTTGGGCAATAGCCTTATTCTACTTGTTTTTCACATTAAACTCGATGGTGAAAACGGCTTCCATTTAAAATAATGAAGCCTACATGTGTCATGGGCTTTACGGGTCTATAATGAAAACGCTATGAGAACATCGCGCAGTCGAAGTCATCAAAAACAATAATTATATTATTTTCCATTTTTCTACAAAAATAAAAGTCAATGCATTGAAAGATAATGTGATTGAAAAAAAATAGAATCAAATATTTTAGTGCGGTAGTATTTTATTTTACAGTCCTGAAACATACTTTGGACGATTTCAGACGGTGTCCAGTTTCGCTACGCCTTTCGTAAAGATTTAGATTTAGTATTTCCAAAAATTATTCAATACAACAGATGTATAATTTTGTACCAATTATTTCAAACTGGTATTTTCCAATTATTGAACTATGAAAATAAACAATCTATTCATTTGCTTAGTGATTGACAACTTGTGATAAGACTAATCATTTTTGACAACTACATTCTTCTAATACTACTTGATTTTTCTAGATAAGGATACAACAATCTTCCACGCTATTTTGAAATAATTAATTTTTCTCCAGCTTAGTGAACATGATCGTTAAAATGTTTTGGCAAACGTTGTGTTCAATTCAATGTCTCAACACATACTCTGCTTCTGTGAAAGCTTGCAAGGACTCATACGAAAGCACTTTACCATTACAACTACTGAAAATCTCCCCAGTCAAACTAGAGGACTATATTGAAGTCACGAAGCTACTGGGATGGAAATAGATAAAGATAACATGGGAAATGGTACAAAGATTCAGTTCAAGTGCCTGGGCTGTTGAGCACAACCCAAACTAATGAATGAATGAATAAATGTCTCGTTTATGATATGACCTAAATATTCGATACTGGTACTAAAAAAAATGTGTATTCACTTAGGTTTTTATGTGAATCAAGTTTTTAAGCTTCTTTGACACTCTTCTTCGCTAGATCCATGTACTATAATGTCTTCAAAATCAGAATGAGGTTTTGGTAATCCTGATAGAATTTGATCAATTATCCTGCTCAATTCAGCTGGTGCAGTTTTGATGCCAAATGATAAACGATGCACTCGATATGTGCGTTGAAATTGATCTAATGCAACTACCCGCCTCTTCGTCAACAGGTATATGGAGGTATGCTTTGGACCGATCAAGACGACAAAAATACCTGGAACCTTTTTAACTATCTTTAACTTTTCGAATTGGATAATTGGCAAAAACTTGTCACTCCTTGACTGCAGCCTTATAATCTTCATACAGTGTAACTCCACCATCAGCATTGTAATTATGACTGGGGGAGTCCTCCAATCGCTGTAATGGACCATATAAATAATTCCAACAGCTATTAGTTCTTTTTCAACCTATTGCTTTGTGAAAAACTGTTTTTTAATTTGGTCGTAAATTTGTAGACTGTAAAATTTTTTACCAATCCTATTGTCTCTTAGAATATTTTTGGGATTTTTTTGTACTATTTCATTTTGGTTATCTGGTATTTGGTTAAGGATATTTGTGCCAAAAATATTGTCGATTTCTTGTAAGTTAATGCTCAGGTGCTGTTAGAGATTCGAAATCATTTAAAACTATTGCGAAATCGTGTTTTGATAACGGTCTGAGACAATCGCCTTTCCAATTAGGTAGGAAATATTTTTCGTATCTGGTTTGGGAAAATATAATATTCCATCCAAGAGCATTAAAACTTGATTCTGGTGAAATAACCCTGCTCCGGAGTTTACTTCAAATTGTTGAGGTTTATTTCGATATAGACAGTACCATAACATTTCTTAACACACACTCTAGCTTTGATCTTCCAAAATATCTATAATTTTGTTGATGCCAAGTCGTGGTTCTCTTTGTTCTGGAAAGTGTAATTGTTTGATGTGATAAGTACCTATCTCTATTTGATTTTCCTTGTTAAGCTAGTAAAGAAAAAATAAAACTTCCTTAACGTGGCCTGTTTTACTTGTTTGCGATGGACGACTATTCTCTGATCGTTTCTGACAGTTTCTGATTGCGGCTGGAACAGACCTATAGAATATGATATTATCAGTTGAACAATTTAACACTATATTGTTATTATTCCTTGTAGGTGAAAATTCAAAAAACCGCCGGTTCTGAACCCATCCACTGCGATCGCTGAAATTCTTCATTCATACCTTCACATAGGACATTCACTTTTATAGATTTGTCGGTTTTGTAATAATGATACTAATAATTTTTAATAACTTCTTCCAATGCAACTCGATTTTCCTAGTTAGGGATACAACAAAAGGTAATGTTCATTTGAAAATCCCACTATTACACAAACTTCGTTCTTTATACTTACTACTAAAATTGAAAATATTCTCAATGTTTTTTGGTTGTAGAATTGATAAATTTTCGGCTCTTTTCCCTATTCAAGGACATATTTTTGGTTATGGTTTTTTATAAAGCACACAGTCTGTAGCCTTGGTATCCCGTTTTGTTGGAATATCTTCTATAGTCATAGAATTTATATCTCGACATGTTTAATGAGAAGACATGTGAAGACAAATACATAAGCGAGTAGACGTCAAGATGATAATAGTATCATACTATTAAAACGCCTTACAAATTTGAAAATTACTTTTCAAAGAGTAGACCGTTCACTAGTAAGCAACATCTACTTCTCGGGCTATATGCCCCGACAGACAATGAATTACATTTCTTAGTTAAACGGGGTTGGTATATAAGCAGTATATGTATAATTAACCTTTCTGGTTTGTAATTAGAAGGTGTGCAAGTTATATGGACCCTTCTAATTACAAACTAGAATGATTGGTTATATATTACCTATATCAACCATGTTTAGCTTGGAAGTGTAATCCATTGTCTCTCGGGGCAGATGTCCCGAGAAGTAGATGTTGCTTCCTAGTGAACGATCTACTGTTTGAAAACTAATTTTCAAATTTGTAAGGCGTTATAATAGTATGATACTATTATCTTGACGTCTATTGATAATACGTTTTACTTAAATATGACAATTGTTACAGGAAACTGTAATTAAGTACATAAGCGAGTGTATATCACCGGTTGAAAAAGAGATCAATAGGTTTGCGAAAGAACATGAGGATTGGCTTCACCTGCGTAACAACGCAGAATCTCTCCAGCAGCTGGACTACCAACATCTATAAATAGTCCGAAGATGGGAAATAATCAAACAACATGAGATTGTGTAGTTTTCCGTTGGAAGGCCGAGCATAGTGCGTAGTTAAATAGTAAACAATAGAATATTTTACTGATCAGAGAAACTGAGTAAGTTGATGAATGATTTTAAAATCTTTATTCAAACTTCCAAATAGGATTGTTAATCTGTGGTAATTACCTCCATTTCGAGACGTTTGCGGTCTTTCAAATCTTTTACTTAAGGTAGGTGGGCTGTCAACGTAAACGCGGTCTTTTAAAATTCGTTTATACCCAGTATAGCTACAGAAAATCATAGTTTTAATATGTATGTATATTGGGGTGACATTCACTGAGACCTAAAAGATCTATTGTGCTCCCTTACTTCTGCTTAGTTCCTGAAGAAAGTCTCAGATCCTAGTGCTCCTTTAGTCCTATTTCCCGGAGGATTTTTAGAATAACTGCAGGCTTTATCTGCATCAACTATCCAGTAATCTCCTAGGTGTTGTGCCCTAGGATTATGAAATGCTGTGCAATTCGCAAGTATGTGGATGGATGTTTCCTCTTCCATGCCACAGAATCTACATTTTTCTTTCTCCACCACTTTGAGCTTTCAGCCATTCAGGCGACAATGCTACGTTAGGATCCTTGTTAAAACTCTTAGTGCAGTTTCACTATGACTTATGTATTCATTTAATCTCAACAGGATGTACTCACCTAGAGGAGTCTAGGCTCCGCTAGATCTTTTCAGTGTTCAGATCTTCTATTTTTTTTTCGGCTTTGCCTATTTGTACCAATATTACATTGGAGCTGTTACCGCAAAAGGTTCCGGCGCCCAAAAGGGTGTTTCAGTCCCCCTCTCTGCAGGTTCATCTGCTATTTCATATCCTTCTATCTGTCCTGGAATCCACAGTAAGGTTAGTTCTCGCGTAGTTCATTGAGTTTGCCCATGTATTCCCGCACCATTCTGGAACTGATTACACAAGGGCTCGGTGATTTAATGGCTGCTTGACTATCCCCCATTGTGATAATCCTTTTGCCTCCTATATCATTTGTCAATATTGAACTGGACACACTTTCTTATGTCGTGAATTTCCGCGTGAAGGATACTTGGGGTTTTTCACAAGCTTTCAGAGTGGTTTGGTTTCTGGACCGTACACTCCTATCCCAGCTCCTTCTATTGTTTTTGAACCTTCTGTGTACCATTGAATGGCATTCTTTCTAAGTCTGGTAATGGTATTTGGGTCCCATTTGTTCTTGTTGCTTAATTCCGTGAGGAATTTCTTAGAAAAGTTATACTTCCCAGGTTTTCTGATTTTAAAGAAGTGAGGAGGTGGTTTTTTTTAATGACTCCCTCTTTACTTAGTCTGTATCTTGTTCTACCTGCAAAACTTTCCACCACCATATGTAGTGGCGTGAGGTTGATAATCACTTCCTTAGCTGATAGTATTAATAAGAAAAAGAAGTAAGTAAAGTGTCCATGAGAAATAAAAGAAGAAATATTGACCTAAATTCAACTCAACATCATTCCGGCTAGTGAATAAATAAAGAACCACTCGAATTAGAAAAAATATGGAAAATATTGGGAAAAAAATTATTTGAAAGTTTACTCAAAAAGAGCATCTCCTGGCATCGAAAAATACGTGTTGAAACTATGGTAAATTCAAACTGAATTCAGATATTTTGTAACATAATCTTATTTATTAACAAGACTATAAACTTGACAGAATTATGGTTTCAACATATTCAAAACATAAATTAAGTATATTAGTTACATCCCTAATTTTCTTTCTATTGAAATCTGGTTGGGTTTCAAATGATAAGATAGAATAATCTTCCTTTGTTTACGCCGACCTCCTTGTTGACTCTAGCCTAAATGCGTAATCTATCTTTATCAAATTATCCCGGTTACAAGCCGAGGTCTCAAAGCTGCATAACAGATTTCTCTCTATTTACTCCACCACCATTAATAGATTATTGAATAAAATTTGTCATATAAAGCTCCCTCGCATTAAGCAAATCATTTTCAAGCTTGTATAGAACCCCTCGGGGTAATTTATTTCTGGTGTCGTTAAGCATCCCCTATGCTAACAGGGACAAATTATGGCACCAGCGTCGAGAGCGCTTGCAAAAGAACATTATTTGTGTAATAAAATATATTTGGTGTAGTTTTATGGAAAATAATTCATTAGATTTTTCAGATATCTTTATAAGTCATTATGTACATTATGGTAAGAGTTCTCTAGAGAGTTCGTTGAAATTGAATTATTTTTGCAGAAATTAAAAAACTTTCCAGTTTTCATTGGAAATTTTTAGGTTATACTATGAAATGTAGTTTTTTCACTGATGGAACATTATTTTCTCATGTTTATCATAAGTCCTTCTACTATTTACATTCTTGGAAATCAATGTAATATCGTTGACTTCACCCACCTTGTATTGATAGGTAAACAAGCCTATCTCTATTATCGAAAGTGACGTAATGAGCACGCCCTCCGAATACTACTACATGAGTAACACAAATTCCCTGTAGAAAATTAATTCATTTTTTCACCATAGACTTTGTCATATCGTATTATTTAAACATACTCTTTAATCCCAATTTTCCATGAATTGTAATGTTATATGATTTAAATAAATGTATTAAAAGCAAAAAAAAAACTTCCTATAAATTATTCCATGATAATTTTAGCTCCATTGTTCCGTCGTGATGTTAAGGCCTATTTCTGTATTTTCTGTAAAAAATACAAATAATGTGACACCGCTAGCTATCGTCTTACATCCTGGTGTAAATTAAGAGGTTTGGAATGCTAATTGGGATTCGGAGAATTAGTTTAAAAATTTTACTATTTATTATAAATCAACATGTGACGACTTAACGGCATCTGATTCGCTTGAAGAATGTTACTGACGATATAAATTTGGAAAAGAACCATTAAGTTCGCACAATGAAGATTGATTTCCGTAAAAACAAAGTTTTGAGGGAAAGTTACTCCGAGTTGGGTGTGTCATATTTCCAGTTCAAATGTATATGAAGAAAATATACAAGGAAATTTGTAAGAATTCAGTAATATTTCACCTGTGGATTAAATATATTTTTTGTTTTATCATTCGGCGTGTTCACTTTTGGAAAATACAGATTTTTGAGGGGTCCAATTTGATATTATTTGATTGTAAAATAGTAAACTTACTTATAAAAAAGCAGTTACAACCTCAGCTTCTACACCAGGAGTCTCAAAACCTGCGGACTATAGGACTACATTAAGACATTTTAAGGGTACCAAAAGAGTTCAAGTAAATCTTCCTACTTGGAATGGTTTAAGAATTCCCTTATTTGAAATTGAATATTTTTTTCGATTCTTAGGTTGTTTTTACGCATCTACTTAATTGACCATGAGAAAAGGACCCTCTTTATTATCTAGAACTATCTCAAATATATTCAAATACATCTAGTGCTATATACCCACTGTGAAAAGGCCCTATATTTGCTTATTTTGACTATATTCGCAGTAAGTGGGAAGACACATAACCATATTCCTAAAAACTAACAAACTATTCCACTTGCATATTTCCTTCATGTAAGACATCTAAATCCATCCGATTACCATTTCAACAAAGCATGCACGATGAACAGTATATGAAGAACGGAATCTAAATTATGGAGTGAGGTGTAAATTCCAAACTCAATGTAAAAAAAAATGATATAATGGAGAAATCACACTGTTCACTGAACGGGCATTCTAAATTTCTACCAGAGAATAATGCATTATGGAACCCATTAATGATGTTAATGCAATTATGGGATGTGAATGATTCACTTTTGCTGTAGGAAATCAAATATCGTTTTTTTTTCAAACAACACACATCCCGCAAGTGTTACCATCTTTCTGTCAAGTTGACGAGACGAACCATTATGGCTAAACCGTGGACATTTTAACATTTCTTTATTTCCAGCGATATGTGTGCTAATGCAGGATGTAATAAAGAATTTATTATTTTGAAACAAAGTATAATAATATCGTAATAATTATTCTTTTAAATTTTACTAATAATGCAACTGAGTTATCTGGCTACCCTGTAATCAATTTGATAATAACAAGTTTCTTGATCACTGAGGCGTGAGAGTTTTTGTAAATAAATGTATTTTGGGGTTATTAACTTTTTTACTGAGCTCTTGCAATTTTAAAAAAATTGAAATAAATCAGAACCCTCTGTCGTAAGTATAGGGAACCCATATAAAAATTTGTTTAATTTCTTACGTATAATTGAATAATACTATTGAATATAGGGTGTTTGATTGAAAAAGATATAACCTGTGTGAGCTTAGAAATAATTTTTAACATTAAAATATACCTTTCATCAAGACAAATATCGCTATTTTTAAATCTTCACCGTTTATCCATAATGGAACGTCACGTAAACGGTGTCCTACCATTTATATAGGGCCAATTCTGTAAGCAACTGTTAAATTTTAAAGCATGGTTAAAAATTAGACGATCCGCTAACTTCATTTTGCTATTCTGTATGCATCATAAGCTTTAAAATATTAACGGAAGACGCTTAATTTTACCCGATATCTGTTAAAATTTAAACCCTACTCTAGACTAAGAATTAAAACATTTTTCATATCGGAAACTTTAACAAATACAACCGAATCGATTTAAATTCAAGTGAATAATAGAAATGGCTTTGATATTTGATGTATTACTAATGAATGAAGAAATTGGAATTCATAGGAACGCACTTAGAAAGTTAGTTAATTTTGGGGTTATGATATATTTTATGTAACTCACAAATCAAATCTTTTTTAGGAAACAGTATAGGAGAATTCAAAGAAATTTGAGACATAATTCAAATCCTTTCGAATTACCTGATAAAACATTCACTAAGCTTTTCAGACTTGATAAAGAAACTTGCCAATCAGTCATAAATTCAATATCTGAACACATGCATGATAGTCAAAGATCAACTTTAGTTCCTCAACACCTCCGCGTGCTATGTACTTTGCATTTTCTTGGTCATGGCAGTTAACAGACACCCACAGGTCAGCTTTATCAAATTGCATTGAGTCAGCCAATGGTCAGTCGCAGTATTGCAGAAGTTGCAGATCTAATAGTCAACCATTTATTACATAGGTACATTATATTTCCTGTTGGAGAAAATAGAAATATGGTACAGGAGACGTTCAATGAGCAGTTTCCTCATTTTAATGGGTTATGTGGTGTGATTGACTGCACTCATATAAAAATTATATCTCCTCCTGTTAATCATGCTGTGTACCCTGCTGCACCATATTACTGTCGCAAAGGATACTACAGCATAAATACGCAAATTATTTGTGATGCCAACAAATCAATACTTAATATGAATGCCAGATTTCCTGGTTCAACCCACGATTCTGCGATATGGCTTAGTTCTCAAGTAAAGACCTTGCTACGTCAAATCTACGTAAATGGAGGCAATGAAAATCACAATTATTCGTTAAAAAGGTTTAAAACTAAAGATTCCTATAGATAAAAATCATGATTGGTTAAGACTAGTTTTGAAATAAAATATATAACTAGTAACTCATATGAAATAACCGATTACAAAAAAACTTCTTATAAATATTAAACAGGGTTATTAGTTGAGACTAGTTTATAACCAAAGATTCCTATAATATAAATCACTATTAGTTAGGACTAGTTTTGAAATAAAATATATCTCATAAGGAATAAACTGATTTCACAAAAAACTTCTTATAAATAAAAAACAGACTTATTAGTTGAGACTAGCATATAACAAAAGTTTCCTATCATATAAATCTTGATAAGTTAGGATTAGTTTTGAAATAATACATGAACATGAAGGAAAAAAATCTAAATTAAAATTATACTAGTCTACTAAAATCTTAAATTATTAACAGGACTCCTATAGCAGTTTCTTTTGGAAAATTGCTTCGCTAACTGCGAAATAGCAGCAGCCATATTATTATTAGCTAAATCTTTCAAGCATTCCACATGAAGATTTGTTAAATCATTCAAGGGTTCTGCTTTCCTTGATTTTTTTTTGGAGCTCTTAATAAAAGAAGTGTCCAAACCTTTTTTTTTGTTTAACCTGAGAGATGTTGTCTGTCTCCTGAAAATGATTTAACATGTATAAAACTACTTATTATATATCTTTTTATTGGTACCTGCACTGTAAATGCTTCACTTTCGGCATTGAAGTGTTCCTCACTTATTTGTTGTGATGTACTTGGAACATACTGTAAGATAATTTTGCCTCAATACTCAGTGATAAAACTAACTTCCCAAAATTACCTACCTCAATTAGTATTGGTTCGAAATCTACATCCATTTTACCATCTGAGGCATAATAATTATTATCAAGTGCAGCACTTGGTACAGCATCATTTATTTTATCTTGAAGTCCAGCTTCCACAACATTAGGTGCTCCAACAATTACAATTTTGGATAGTAGCGCGAGAAGTCTCTCTTCTAGTTCATCCAATTCTTTCAATTTTTTTGGCCCCCCTCCTGTTCCAGTGTTTTCATATACAAGTGCTCTGGATTTTCTTCTGACATTGGTTTTCAATTCATTAAGTGCCTGAAAAATAATTCATGATAGTATATTACTAAAGGATCTAGTTATTTTTGTCAGATTGCAAGAACTTGCTTCTTTCCACTGCTTAACAGTTTTGTTTGCTCCTGGCTCATTATTTAACATCAATGCCATTTCTTCCCATTTCTTTTTAATAGTAGGTAGCTCTGAAATTGGATGTTTAAATCTCAGCATTTCTTTATTATTTTCTAAGTACGATATTAATAGCTGTTTTTGTTTTTTGTTCATTCTGGTACCTCTTGGCATTGACATTGTTATATTATAGTTATTGTAACTATTTGAAAACTGAAAATTATAAAAAAAAATATAGATAACCTCGCTATAGTTATCAAGCAAATACACAATTACTTACCTCAAAACTTGCTGTACCCTTAAACTTATAAAAAATTTCTGTTGCTGTCACTTCACTAGATTAGAGGTTAGAAATGGGGATCATTGATCTACTTTCCGAGCGAAAGAGTTCAAATAAATAAATTTCGATCTGTCAACACTGCTTCATCTAACCACATTTAACACCGCCGTTAAAATGAATTATTTTAAAGGATCCCTTAAATATTGACGTTACAGAATTGGAATTGAGTTATATTCAATTAACGGGACGTTAAAAACACATTTTTTAACGTGCCTTTAATTTTCAACCAATTCTCATAGAATTGACCCTTATATTATTTTTTATTTATTTATTTATATTTTAAGTTGGTAGGTTATTTATGAATTGTATTTCCTCTGGCTCGTTTAGTAAAAATCTATTACCGACGTGTACTAGGTGATTATTCGTTTTGTCTATAGTTTGTTTTATTAAGTAACAGATCAATTATTTGTAAAACTGATTATTGCAGATTACTCCCACATTTTTTGAGTATATCTTGATAATAAAAAAACTGCTGCTGAAAAATCAACAACCACGATGCTATTGAAATTCACAGTTGTCTTAACCGCACAAGCAGATCCGATATATATATCTTTGTGGTGATTATTGTTTATCTCCCCGTTTGCGTTTAGCGTTTAATCAGGAGACGTCCCGTCGTGATGCTTTTCAATTCGACCGCTTAATGGAAACGAATTGTCCGCTCTCCTCGTGTCTCTCATTGTCCTCCGAATTATTATTCTAAATCACAGTGGCAGGTCATTGAATTACTCTACGCGGGAGACTTATACATTCGGTCTGATTAATAAGGTACATTCAAGTATTGGTGGATGTAAAACAGCAAGTTAGGTATCTAGGCAATCCAAAAATGATCCATTCCACATTTATTCCTATATAACTAACAATTCGTCTTTCATTTTTATTGGTATTAACTGGTCAATGTCATGATCCGTAATCTAGTATCAGGTTGATACGTTCAAGTGAACAAATATTTGATGCAAACAAATCTCAAAGTTTCATTGATTTGCCGCTAAATTTAAAAGCTTTTCAAATTCCTGACCAATGGGAAATTTATCAAATAAATCATCTACACCAAATAAGGAATGTAACAGGAATGACAGGAATAAATATTTGTACTTTCATTGTTCTAGAATATCATTAGGTATCTCCAAGAGCTCATCCATATCTCAAATGTGGTTTTTTTCGAATCCAAACAAGAGGGTTCAATAAAACTCAAAGTCCAAACCACTATAATTTAATTTGTCTACCAAAAAGGACAATCAATCTGCTACTAGTTTCGGTACATTAATTACCATCATCAGGCTATAATAGAAATGGTAGACTAAATATAAAGATCTTATGAAATTCTGTTATAAAATTGAAACAAATTATCAATATAAAATTGTGATACAAACTGATGCTCTAAATTACGAATACAAAATGATAATATTAAACTTATAAATTACATTTAAATGTTGCTGCAAAACAAATAAGAAATGAAAGTAATTGTCAAAGTACAAAAATTTGATTATCTAAAATAATATTAGGTAATAGGATCATAAAATAAGTTTAGTTACCTTCATGAAACATAATTATACAAATGAAAAAATCATAGGTTGCTGTCACCAAAATTTATCATTATATGATACCAAAATAAGATTCTTGAATGAAAACACCAATCAAATGTGGTGTCAGTGAAAATTTTTATTTTTTTTTGTCTGGTATCATCCTCTTCAGATGTTTTCATCCATACAGGCTATAGCGGCAATCGTTTCTGCTTCAAACACCATCGTATATCGGCCAAGGCTAAGGATCATTCTCTTTTTAGGTCCTTTTATACCAGCCCTAGTGGCATGGTTTGTTTTGGAACCATCGGTGAACCAGATGATTTCTCCAGAATTACCTGGGTGCATCACCTGTTCCCAAGATGAGATGATGATGTTCACTCACTCAGTGAATATATTCTCCGGCGTCATGCTAACAAAACTCATTGTGAAATATGGGTTCATCTAGAAATATCCCAGTTGTATCAGTGTGTCCTTCTCGAACATTGTTCGGCGACCCTTAGTCTACCAAGTTCAGCCTAAGAATTACCATCATTGCCTTCGCCATTACAAAAAGTTCCAAAGGAGGAAGTCCAATAATAAGAGCCTTCCATTGATAACGTCGCCGTGCTGTTTATTGCAGTTAATATATTCACTGCAGACGTCACTTTTGTCCTCCTCCACCAGGCTATTATTCCATAGGTGATCGTTGGCCTTATCATAGTTGTGTTAAGCCAATGAACCACCTCCGGTCGTATTCTCCAGGTTTTGCCCATAAGTCTTCTGCATTGCCAGACAAGCCTAGTCGCCTTGGTTGTAATTTTTTCCAGGTGTGTCTTTCAATTCAGTTTGGAATCAAGGGCCACTCCCAGATATTTAACTTATTTGGATATTTCTAGCTTTTCTCCAAACATCAGTATTCTACTCTGCTGGAGAACTCTTCTATTCCTGAAAGCAGCCAGTTTTTTTTGGATTAACTGAAAGGTCCTCTTTACGTCACCATTCCCCCACAAGTCGTAGAGCTTCTTGTAGGACATTAATAACTACCTCTGGGAATTTCCCATTGACGACAATCACTATGTCGTCCGCAAAGGCTGCGCCCATATGCCTTGATCATTCAACCTGAAGACCAAGTCATTAGGTTCCATAAAAGTGGTGAAAGTACTTCACCTTGAGGACATACTTTAGTTCTCCTAACGGTGTAAGTTGTATCATGTGTATGTGCTGTTATTCTCCTATGCTCGAGCATGTATCCTATCCATTTGCATGTGGTGCTGTTCATCCCTCTTTTTTTGATCTGTTCATTGATGACATCGATGTGTTGTCAAAACCACCTTCGATGTCTAGAAATGCTGCAAGGGCTTCTTCTTTAGGACTCAGACTCCTTTCGAGTCCTGAGACCTATTTGCTTATTAATTATTCCCTCATCCCTCTTCCAAGCAGCGTTCATACTGGTGAATAATTTAGGATACCATCCAACACATCCCTTTAAAAAACAAGTATGTAGCTACTTATATGAACAGACTCACTAGCCTCAATCCAGACTATCCAAAAATGTATTTACCGAACATCCAATTGCCCATAATATCCAAAATACTTATTACCATATCACTTCCCAAAAATTATCAGTTACCATAAATTGGCTACCATCACGCTAAAATTGCCTCAACATCAACTGATATTATAAGCCCAAATAATATGTAATGACCCGAAGGCTTACATAAAAAGACGAACGAAAATTAAATGGCAACAACACTGGGATACAAATCATTCATTTTTACACGAAATACAGCAGTCAACCAATAGCCGTGTATCTATACGCATTACTTGGGTACTACATTTCATCCGAAAGCAGCATGGTATACAAATCCAAGTGATAGTAAGGGTTGATAAGCGAGGGTTAAGAATTGATAAAATGGTTAAAAAAAAATTACCTTATGTATGCCAAAGGGAGTTTAGATATTGTTATCTTAGTAGATGTTAATAGTATACTGTGAGCAGAAAATGAGCTTTAGCAGCCCAAGACTATTAGATGCACGAGCGAGCGTAGTGGAACGAGGTCAGCTGATAGTTAAAGGTTGTTAAAGCATTTCCTGCATGTGTGACACTCAACTGTTTTTCGCCTACCGTAGACTTTTGTGTTACATTGGCATAATTCAATATTTTGTATAGTGTGCGATGTTATAATATTGTATTATAATATATTCAATTTGTATACTATATTATGTTCTGTATTGTTAGTACAGTCAGAAGTAAAGTCAGTATTTTTATTTTTTTATATTTTGTTGTGAATTATCTTTATATTTTATCCTTTTTCAAATTATGTCGCTTTGTCCATAAAATTTTACATGACAATGAAGCTCACTTTCCGAATAAACAAAAAAATAGAGAGATATAAAAAACTTTGACATTCACTGACGTTTTATTAAAAAATTAACGCGAAACATCAAAGTAATCAAGTGCCAGATGATAGAAAACTTCAAAAACCGCGGCGTTATGAATTCTCCTCCCATATATGCTGCTAAACAATACTTTCCGCCCTATTTTTGGTAATCATTTGATTGGATTTCCGGTAAGGTAGGCGAAAAAAACATTTTGCAGTATCGCATACTTTTCCAAATATGATGTAAAATGTATAATTGAGATGCCGTTTGATATACAGTAAAAATCATGAATGTTTTTCGTTACGTCATAACTCATAAACACCCGAATCAAATCATTAAGACAGTTTTTACCAGCGGCGCATCATTTTTAGATGCTTCGGCATGTATCATTGGTGATCTAATTATAGGAGAAAATAAATAAAACCAAATTTAACATATCACGGTTAGACTACATTTTGAAATTGTTACAAAACGTACCTCTTTAATGTCATTTAACGGCAAAACTGGTCCGCTCTTAGCCAATGGGGTGTTAAACCGATATCCGGCTTTTGGTATTTTATTAAAGTATGTTGGTACTACTTTGCAAAAATTAATTTACAAATTTTTTATACCGAATATTTTACGAGAAAATTGGAAATTAGGAATTCCTAAATGTTTGCAACTTTCACTACAGATACGTCACTTTACTAAATATTTCTGAGTTAGATGTTTTATGAACTAATAGCCAGTTACAAAAAGGCCATTCGAATTTGAAGTTTGAAGAACTGTCAAAGTCTAATATATTTGAGTGTTTTGGTTTTGTTTACAGTTTATTCAAGCTTGACGTTTCAATATTATAAAAAAATTGTGTCAATACTTTTTTGGTTGAGTTTAGTTAGTTTTTCTCCACAATTTTTCATGTTGGAATAATGTCAATATCGTGTAAATCTTGTTTTGTATCTTACTGCACGAACACATCAGTTACAACGCCTGATAAAAAGTTTGTAACTGTGCCTGCAGTACCAGTTAAAAGAAAATTTGGTTTGAGGCTGCTAGAAGCAAATATAAACAGACTAAAACTAATTACTATTTCTGTGAAGATCATTTTTATGTAAGTAATTGTATACGTGTGTGTATGTTTGATTTTTAGTTTGAAAGTGACATGGACAAATTATACTCAACACTCGATGATGGGAGGAAAAAAAACAATTCCTAAGTCACTATAACAGTAATGTGACATAAGTATAACCTAAAAGTACTTCATCACATCAGAATTGTGGTCCTATGTCAATCCTTATGTAGCTAACTTCTGTTCTAGTGAGCATACGTCACATTATTAATGACGGATTATTTAAATCGTCCAAAAGTTGAATATCGTCGTTCTAAGATGGAAATTGCCTAACTCACAAAATGACAGTTTTGCAAGCGAGCTAAAAAACGTTGTAAATTTTAATTTTAATTAGAAGCAAACCAAATTTAAATATTTTTCAACATTTCTCGTTTTTTATTTGTTAAATTAGGGATTTGGGCCGCTGTCAGATCATTGGTTTGTGCGTTTGTCACCAGAATTCACTAATACCGTTGTTTTCATCAAAAATGGACAATTTGGATCTTAGAACGACGATATTCAAATCGGCATAAAAACCTTGTGAGAATAAAAATATTAAAAATAATCGATATCCAATATGAATTTGTCCACCACTAACTATTAACATAGAGAAAACATCATATTTTTGTTAAGTTTAACACCCCATTCCTTTTGAAAATATTCATGTAATTTTTTAATACACTCACGTTTACTTTCGTCAAAACAATCAATGTAAGTAAATGAACTTCACCTATTCAAATTAATGACAATGAGGACGAACTTCAATGGTGACAGAATTATTTCCGCATAAAGTGACGTTTCACTTTTTAAGTACAATCGTTGTCACAACACAAGACAAAGTGACAAACCGATAAAGACGTAATGGCGTAGCTTAATTCAGACACAAAAAAACATATATGTACTATGTACCTTTTCATTTGTTTCAATTGGACTTACGCGGTCAGTGATATCCACATAAAATTAGAGTGTCTTTGATAATTCAGGGAAGTATGACGTAACAAGAAACATTCGTGAATTTTACTGTATAAGTAAACATTATCGAATACCCACTCTTTAAATATTCAATGGCGGATGTTTTTTTGGTTTAAATTAGTGGCTGCCACGGTTAAGAGATTGAAGTTTATTAATTTTCAGAACAATAAACTAATGGATGCCATTAATTCTTTTCATCAATTTTATGGTAAGGAAAAACTGAAAAAAGGTGGCATATATTCTCGATGTATAATGGTAATTTATTGAAAATATTATTTCCTAACGTCATATAAATTTTAGCTTTATGGTCTCACCAATTTTCTATTTCTACCCATAAAGGTCAAACAAATTCCATGAGAAACTAAGTAGTCATAGCTTACAGGCATAGTAAGTGCTGAGTACGCGACTATTGCAACTCAGCGCTTAAGCTTATATATTTTTTGTAAATTGATTTTATTTATTATTAGCGTATTAAATTTTATGCCACAATGAAAAAAAAAAGATGGATATAATTGGTTGATTATTAATACTTATTGGCATAATATATAATGCTCAATAATTTTATTCATTTACCGTAGTTTATAACAGTTGGTAGCAGTTATCATCAAAATAGAAATGTCTTATTTCACAAAAAGTTACAAGCATAAATTAATTGTTATAGATTATAGCTTTTTCATGATATTTGGAAAATTATTAACAAATGAAGTATCGCCGCAAAAGGTATGCCACTAATATTTTCAACATCTACTAGGATAACCTAAGTTAATTTTCCTAAATTCTTGAAAATTCCAAGACTTTCAATCGATTATCCAGCTTGGGTCTTGGGGAATAGCCTTATTCTACTTGTTTTCCACATGAAACTTAATGGTGAAAACGGAATCCATTCGAAATAATGGAGCCTACATATGTCTCATCAACAGCTTACTGAAATACCTCTAAGAAGTGCAGCTTCATAGTAAAATATGACCAGTCATTATTATATTATGTGTACAAATCTCCTCAAACCAGTGCGGATTATAATTTGACCAGTAACGGCAATAATGTCTGTTAACAGACCCGTTCAAGAAAAATGTGGCTTCATCACTGAAAACCAAAAAATCTAAGTAGGTAATTGTTGTGCATCCTAATATTTTCTGTAACTGTTTCACAAAATTGTAATCGCTTATCAAAAGTTGTTAGTTGTCATTGTATTTCTATAACGTCGAGCACGAGTCATATTATTATTAATATATACCGTTGGACCATTCCGTTGAGCTTTAATAATTTAACAATTTTTACATAATTAGAAGCAGCTCTTATATTATGAAAGTGTCAAGGATGATACATGATTTTGTAGCACCTAAATGTGTTAATTGAATCTAATAAAATTATTTTTAAATATTTGAAATGACTTAAACCTATTTATACCTGGCCGCTTTTATAATAGTTTGTGAATGTTAATATGTGAGGCAAGCAAATTAAAATCCACGACTAACTACGAAAAATGTTATTGTAATAAGCTGTAGTTGATTTATCATAGCGAAAACATCTAATAATTTTTTTTTTATTATAACAAAACTTCTGCTGAAAAATCGCAATAAACTGTTGGTATCTGTTTGAAATCTCCAAGTATTTTGATAAAGTGTGCATAGCAATAGGTACTTCAGCTCGTCTACCGAAAAAATCATCCACCGGGTCTTGGGATAATGCACTTACTTAGACAAAATTTCACCCTTACAATATAATCCAAAAATACTCCTTCTAGATACTTTATCAAGAGTGTTAAGAAATATTTTTCTCGGAAATGTCGCTTTGTATTTTCAAATCTATATGTAAATTCAGTCGGTAGTTTGTTATTTTACACATTTTTGTTACGGTATCTCGTTCACCTCCTTTGTACAGTGCAATAATCTTATTGAATAGCTCAATATTGTAGAGATAGCTGCCGCTGACACAAACAATTCTCGCACAGTTCGCTGCATGATTTCATTACATGCGTCCCGCCACTATGCCCTGTCGCTTAGCGTTAGTTGATATTCATACCCACAGGAATGACTTTCTAGTTAAAGAAATCGAATTATCTGAACGCCAAACCTTAATTACATAGTTACACACTTAGTAATTGAACAATGTTGGCGATGATGATTCAGATATATAAATTATAGATTAAAAAAACTAAAAGACACGATTTTATATCACATCGAACTAAAAAGTCAAAAATCATTTTCAATTTATCACAAACGGCGTAGGGGGCTTTGTATTTTGTTTACTAGCTCAAGTATCAAAAATATGTTGTATTCCAATGAAACACTTATAACAATTTAATATCGAGCATCCTATGCTCTTATCATGGGGACTATATATATCTTTCTGTTATGAATTAAAAATGACTTTTGAATTTTCAGTTCGATTTTCTACAAAAGCGTGTTTTTCATTTTTTTCAACTATTATTTACCTTTGCACCACCCAGATAACACATGAATATACAATGGATGTCCAATGGAAATCCACATTGGACATAAGCGATATTCATCCACTGGATGTACATTTGCCACAAAATTGGACATCCCATGGATGTCCGTTTCGTACTAAGAATGGATATACCTTGTACAAATATAGGCATTCACTGAACATGATACGTTTTGGACATGAACAGGATAGGATATGGACATCCTATGTACTTGTTATGGACGTGAACTATATATTTAGGACATGAACTGGATACATTTAGGACATAAATTGGATATATTTTGCACAAGAGCTGTCTACACAGTCTAAAATTATTATTTATTTTCATGAAACCACAGATGTTCAGCATTCCTCCTTCCAAATCAGATACGAATAGACATTTCATGTAATGCCATTTCCATTAGCCGCACTGGTCCAAATCTTTGCTACCTTCAATTAGTTTTTTCTCATTACTTACATGAAACTAAAAATATAATAGGTACTCATAACGAGTGTAAAAAATTATTCGAGTGGCAGATGGAAGGTATAAGCATAAAATATAGCGGACCTAGTACATTTTTAATGAGTGTATATTTCGATTAGACCAATGAATGAACAATGGATGTCCAATGGACGTCTACCATTCAAATAAATCTTCACGTCCAGTGGTGAACGAGAGCTGAAGGTCCAGTGAGTGTCCCCAAACGGATATCCATTGTACTAGTAGTAAATGGGCATCCATTGGATGTCCATTCTGTGTCCGCATGTCCATATGGGGACATTATATGGATATCCATAGTGCAGTGTTTGAACGTTGTCCACTATGAACTAGTACTGAACACTGGACACTTCAATAAGCTATGGTGATATAATAGATATTATGTTTGACATGAGAATGTCAGTGATCAGTCTAGTTCAATCTTCTTTTATATAATACAGTATTGTTAGTTATAATTATTATTAAATGTATTTGCTCAGTTTCAGTCTCGTCTCGTCTTTTTATTATTGAATATATAACATAATTGGCGACGAGAAAGGTTAACGACATCCACATGTTTTAAGTTGAAGTTACGCGTAAATTCCGTTAGTGAGTTCATAAAGTTATTTGAAAAGAGTTAAAACGGCTTTAATTGGAAGTATCGAGGCGTTTAATACAAAAGAATCTGATATCACGTCTTATTTGGAAAGAATGGAGCAGTTATTTGAGTGTAAAGATATAACATTAGGAGTCATTGCTTCTTACTTTGATTGGTGGGGAAGCTTATGGAGTATCGAAAGATCTACTCGCTCCAGAATTACCAAGTTCTGAACAGTCTGTCTGTACAGTCCAAAAAGGTTAGTGATTGCTAAAAGATATCCCTTTCATACTGCTTTTCAAGATCCCCATGAAGATATCAAAGCTTTTTCAGCTAGGTTGAAGAATTTGGTCAAGTTTTGTAATTTTGGTATGTTTTTAAATGATTCGTTAAGAGACAGATTAGTATGTGGCTTAAGATCTGATGGAATTAAACGCCGCTTATTAACAGTAGATGGTCTTACATTTGAGGAAGCTTTCACCACAGCAGTAGGCATGGAATTGGCCGAACGGCAAATAAAAGTCTTGGGTTTTTCAGAAGCTCAAGTTAATAAAGTTGGAGAAAAATCATCATTTTACAAATCACAATACAAATCAAAAAAAGGAAATTATGGTTCTAGAAGTGGTCCTAGTACTAGTACCAGTAACCAAAGAAGTCAATATAGAGACCAGCAGTCTCAGTCGAACCCCACTTATCGAGGTAATCCTAGAAATAGTACTTCAGGAATGAGTTCAGGTCGACGTTCAGAGTGTAAGCGGTGTTGTCGTTTTCACTATGAAAATAAAAACTGTCCAGCTGTGTCATGGAAATGTTATGCTTGTGGTGAAATGGGTCAAACTGGGAAGTCTCCCATGTGCCGAAACAGAGTATTTGATGTTCACGAAGAGGATCAAGATGAACCGTTGAATACAGACTCAAGTGAGGAATTTGAATTAGGCTTGTTAAATGAAGAAAATACTGATAGTGAAGATTGTAAGTTAAAATCTTTGACAACGAACTTCAGTGATAGTCTATAAGGGAAAGGATCTTTTTAGATTATCATGCCGTAAACATGGAAGTTGACTCTGGTGCAGTCCGCTCGGTAATGCACGAGAATTATTATACTAAATTATTTTACAATTTGGTCCTAATTCCAGTGAATTTTACGTTACGTGTATTAACTGGTCAAAAAGTCTTAGTTTTGGTTCAAATTGACGTCCATGTTTCATATATGTCAAATGTATTTGTTTTACCGTTAGTAATCATTAGATCTGAGTCTCCATTCAGTCATTATTAGGTCGTAATTGGCTGAGTGTTTTGACCAAAGAGTGGAAAAATGGTCTTTTAGATAATAGTGTAGTAATCAAACAAAATTTGGAAATACTGAATTTAAAATTAAATTAGTAAACCAGTATTCAAATTTGTTTGTTGAACCCAATTCGTTTATAAAGGAGTTTAAAGCTGAATTTAAGTTGAAAGTAAATCCAATTTTTCATAGGGCTTATGAAATGCCTTATTCACTTAAACCAAAAGTCGAAGACGGATTACTTAAAATGGTTAAGTCTGGGGTTATATACAAAGTCAGTCATAGTAATTGGGTTAGTCCTATTGTGGTGGTACCTAAAAAGAATTCCAACGAAATCAGAACAGTGATCATTGTGTACTACCTTTGCCCAATGATATTTTTGCAAGTCTGTGTGGTAGTAGTTGCTTTACTGTCTTGGATTTAAAAGGGGCTTACCAGCAATTACTTATTAGTGACCAGTCTAAAGAATTGTTTACAATTATTAATACTCAGTTTGGTTTATTCAGGTTTAATCGTATGACTTATGGAGTAAGTTCTGCACCAGGAATTTTTCAGTGCGTTATGGATGCAGTTTTATCTGTGTTACCGAAAACAAAATGTTATCTCGATGATCTTTTAATTCATGGATCATCATTTGAAGAGTGTTATCATAATTTAGTCAATGTTTGTAAAAGGTTACAAAAGTTTAACATAAAAATATGTAACAAGGAATGTAAGTTTTTTGATGAGTCAGTCGAGTTTTTAGGTCATCGAATAGATGCACAAGGAATTCATCCTACCACTGAAAAGATCAATTGTATTAAAAATGCTCCATCGCCAAAGAATTTATCCCAATTAAAGTCCTACTTGGGTTTACTAAATTATTACGGAAAATTCATACATATAATTTCAGCAAAACTTAAGCCACTTTATAATTTATGCAAGGGGAACTGTGATATTGTATGGAGTCAGGAGTGTGAAAAAATATTCCAGCTTAGTAAAGAATTAATTACTTCCAAAGATGCCCTGACGCACTTTGATCCCACTAAACCAATTTTCGTGACATGTGATGCAAGTGGTTATGGGGTGGCCGCAGTATTAAGCCATCAGTTTGAAGGTGTTGAAAGGCCAGTGTTGTTTGCATCTTGTACATTATCAAAGGCTGAACAAAAATATACGAATTTAGAGAGAGAGAGCTTAGCTATTATTTTTGCGTTAAAAAAATTTCATAAATATATTTTTGGTCGTAAATTCACATTAGTAACGGATCATCAGCCACTACAGTATATTTTTGGCAGATATAAAGATGTTCCTGTGACTGCGGCGCGGCGGCTCGTATTACACGTTGGGCTTTACAGCTGTTTGCATATGACTATGATATACAGTATAGAAACGGTAACCAAATTTCAAATGCCAATGGTTTATCACGTCTACCTATAAGAGCTGATAGTGGAATATCTTCAGACAGTTTGTTATCATTTAGTTTGTGTTCGATCGTTCCAATGGATTCTTCTCATATTGCTGTAGCTACTCGAAAAGATGTTACTTTGTCAAAAGTTATAGATTTAACACTTTGCGGTTGGTCTAATTCCTTGAATGATGAAACACTCAAACCATATTTTAAACGGAAACTAGAATTGTCTGTTGATGGCAATTGTCTTTTATTGGGAAGTAAAACTGTTATACCTTATTCATTGCAAAATCAAATTATGACGTTATTTCATGAACAGCATTTGGGCATTGTTCGAACTAAAATGCTTATGAGATCATATTGTTGGTGGCCAGGTATGACAAATTCTATAGAGAAGTTCAGTGGGTCATGTTCAATTTGTCACAGAATTTTTCTGACAGAAGTATTCTATTACATTGACCAAATGCTACAAATAATTTTTATAGGGTTATAATATAGATTTCTTTTATAAATTTAATAACAGTTTTTTAATTTTGGTGGATAATAAAACGAAATGGATTGAAGTGAAACTAATGGACGAAGAAACAAACGCTAGGGAAACTATTATAAAGTTGAAACAAATATTTTTTGTCTTTGGTTTACCTTCAGAGATTGTTTCTGATAATGGCCCACCATTTAATTCTTCAGAATTCAGTTTATTTTGTCAGGCAAACGGAATAAAACCAGTTAATGCACCTCCATATCACCCTCAAAGTAATGGTATTGCAGAAAGAGCCGTGCAGACAGTTAAGCGTGGGTTGGAAAAAGCTCTTTTTGTTGAGAAGGGAAAGGAGATTAGTAAAAACACAATTCTGAATCGTTTGGAGGGCTTTTTATTCACTTACAGGAATACCCCTTCTACTTCTACTGGGATTTCTCCAGCTGAAGCTGTTTTAAAAAAACGCCCAAGAACAAGATTTGACCACTTAAAGCCATCTTCCAATAATAATCATTTAAATCTTAAAGCTGATTTGTCCAAATTGAAATTGTATTCGGTTAATGATTTAGTATTTGTTAAAAACTATCAAACAAGGTTGTGGCAACAAGGTAAAATCATAAAAGTTATGAGCCACTGTACATATTTGGTAGAAATAGATAAAAATTTAAAATTGGTACATGCAAATGACTTGCGTAAAAATCAGTGTACTGAAAGACCAGCGGAAAGTCCTATAGCTAGTCACAATGATGACATTCTTAATGATTTACCTTTTTCGTCCAGTGCTATGTCAGAACCAAAAGTAAACGAACCCGAATGTATGATTAATGAAAGTTTTGGCCTCTCATTCCTGGGTATATCAACTGGTTCTTGATTGGATGGTTCCAATGACCTTTCTCTTAGTTCGCATATTTTCTGGGGCTCTCGTTTGCTTCTATGCTTTCCAATCTTTTGTAATCACGTTTTCCTCTTAATAACCGAAACGATCCAATTTGAAACAATTGTTCTTGATAACGGATACACCGCAAGGAACATACAGAAGATATTTTCCAATCAAATTGTAGTATGTGTTAATTGCCCTACTGATTATGCAACACAGCATTAGGCACAACCCTTCGTCAGTACATAAAGTTTCCAAGTAACTATAAATATTTTCTCAAACTTGTTTGATACTATTCTGCTGTACTTTCTTCATACATTCTCCTTATCTATTTTTGCTATATTATATTTTGATACACATATTATATAATATATTTGTTTTTCAATATTCGAAAAACATTGTTGTTGGTTAATTTTTATTTGCGTTTATTTGCTCTTTCCTAGGTAATCACACACTTATTTAATATATATGAGACTCTCTGCATTGATCTAATACCGTGTATTAGTCAGATACAAGAATTTTACACTTTTTGACAATGGTCAAAGAGTACTAAAGATTCAGAGACTTTTTCATACTATTATGCAGATAGTGCCTTTCTGTACAATTAGTCCAGTCGAATAAGCATTAATGGTGGATGTGAGAGCAGTAGGCGAGATTTTTGAAGTAATCCCCCAAAAATATTCGCTGCCACCGGTTTTTAGGCTGTGCTAACAGTTTAAAGCCAAAACAACTAAAAATAGGCGTATTTTTCGACATGTTTTCGAATTTTACTCGAAATGTATTGAGTTTATCGTGTTAATGCTTCAGAACAAAGTTATAGAGCGTGAAATTGGCTATAAAGTTCCGTGGTTCAAAATGTGAAAATTCCATCCCCTGCAGCCACAGCGGATGAATAATTAAAAAAAATTGGAAAAACAGCCGTTTTTCGGACGCAAAATACTAATAATTTCTTATAAAACCCGACTGTACTAAATTCCTATTGCACCATTCTAATTATAATTTCACTGTGATATATTCTTTAAACCTTTAGTTATTGTTAACTTCCAGTCCTAAGCTTTCTAAATTATTTTAGAAGGGAATAATTACCGATTTTGTTTTCAACTTAAATTGATTTCGAACTGCATTTCCCAAAGAACGTTCAAAAAAAGTATTGAATGTGATTTGCTAGGATTTGGTTTTAGGAAGTGTTAATTTTAAACCTCGGTGATCTAGTACAGGAAAATTATTTCATTACGACACAAAGAAAGACACAAAAATATTGTATAAGTTTAGATTAACTACTATTCTCACAAATAAACTGTTTGTTATGACTAAGGCAATGTAGTTAAATTAAAGGGAAAGTCTCTGACTACAAAAGTTGCCACCAAGATGCAATCCAGAAAACATCCAGAATAATAAGAAGATCTGAGATATAACTAGGTTAACCTGAATTAACAAGTACAATACCAATATGCTCAAAGAACAATTTTCTGTGTTTAATGATAATTCACATTCACTTTTAAACCGATGAAAACTTCGGGAAATGTTGGTAAGTGATTTGCGGTTATTAAGGTTTACAATAGTTCAAAGTTGGTACCTCTTGAAATACTTATCCCTACATCTTAAATAAAACAAATACTACCTTTCTATACCTCCCAAGTAGCGAACATAAAAGACCGCATCTGTCGTGAGCAAATTCCCCGCCTCCGTGCTGTGATAACTTTAGTCACTAGTCTTGGAGCTGAAAGTAAAAGCTTCCAAAAGAGGCGTGACGCCGTAATCCAAGACCGTTTTGTGACCAGCACACTTTTATTCTTCATCAATTAAAAGCCTTGCCATCAAAACGAACTATAAAACAAAAACAAACAAACAGCTGTCCAGGGAGTTGAATTCTGTTTGGAGAAAAGAGGTGTGGAAGTCGACAAAGCTCGTGTGAATTCAAATTTTCCACGTTCATGAACATGTCGAAATGATATTGCCGCTTCACTGAACATAATCAAGGAAGTAACTGAATGTGGTTAAAAGGGGTTGATATTAATTTGTCGATTAACTGGGGATCACTAGTGTTACTGTTATAGAATTATTATATTAGGTTATACTACTATATGTCACTATGGTTATTAGTATCTTATGTTTTAAATATGAATAAAGAAAAGCTATGGTAAATTACCCAACGAAAAACTGAGCAAAGTTAATCGGAAGAACAGCAAAAGCATTTTAGAGAACCGTACAAATCCATCTAAGTTTAGTTAAAAGACCACTTGAAAACACTTGACTATTGTCACAGCATTATTGTTGATAACAGTCTATGTAACTCTATTTACAATAATTGTCATAACATAGCGTCTTTCAATTAAAAAAATATACCTTTATCAAATTTTGTGATCTATCCCAATTGATCCTATTCGTGAATGCCTATGCATACTCAATGAACTAGGCGAGAGCAATACAGTAACCCTACTATGGATTCCAGGACACATTGGAATACAAGGAAAGTGAATAGCAGATGGACTAGCAAAGAGTGGGGCTGAAAGACCATTTTGGGGGCCGGAACCCTTTTGCGGTATCAGCCCCAATGTAATATTCTAAGAAATAGGCAAAGCCGAAGAAAAGAGAAGATCTGACCATTGGAAAGATCTAGTAGGGCTTAGAGAATCAAAGATTCCGATGGGTGACTACAACGCGTTGAGATCAAATGAATGCATAAGTCAAAGTAAAACTGCACTGAGAGTTTTAACAGGTATCCCAACGGGACAGTGCCGCCTGAACGGGCACCTGAAAAAGCTGAAAATAGTGGGGGAAGAAGAATGTAGATTCTGTGGCTTGGAAGAAGATCCGCATACCTGCAAATTGCACAGCAATTCAGAATCCTAGAGCACAGCACCTAGGAGATTATTGGATAGAAGAGGGACATTTACCTAAGTTAAAACCTGCAGATATCCTAAAATTCCTTAGGGAAATGAGACTAAAGGATCTATTAGTCTCTGAGACGTTCCTCAGGAACTAAGTAGAAGTAAGGAGGCACAATAGATCTTTTAGGTCTCAGTGAATGTCACCCCATCATACATACATACATACTGATCGACATATTTTGTTCCTTTGTCTTTTTATTTAAATTCCAATCCGACCTCTGGTTCTAAAATCTTGGTTTTTGGCTTAAAACTTAAGCATATTAAAGATACCATTGCAGGTTTCTCGAATATACTCTGTATGAAATTCTGTTGATTTCCTGTCTTTATAAGCTGTTTTTTCTAATACTATTTCCTTGGGGGGTTATATTTTTCTGTTGTTTCGTTTTGTTATATTTGATCTTCACATTCCTTATTTTTAATCTTTATTTGGTTTTCTATTAAATTATTATTATTGACTATATTGCTTTTAGAATAATAACCGTTCGGGTACTCAAAAGAGTACTTAGGTAATGATTTACACCATCATGTTCATCTCACTCTTCAAAGTATTTTTACTATTTTCTTTTTCTCGCAAAATTTTATTTCTTATATACCTGATATTCGATTTGTGAGTTTAATTGGTAAATTTTCACACATACGGTAGGTACTGAACACTAAAACCAGATACAATGTTTTTAACTTTCCTACCACTGGTTTGCAATTGAAATACTTTCCAATTAAACTGCCCACTATGCAAATAAATGTTACAGTTACGTTAATTTAACATCACATTGTGATAATGTTCTTCCCTTTTTTCCTCTTGTTTCCATCACATGCACATCTTTACCACCGCTTATGCCCAGCTTAGGGCTGTTAACTTTTGTGATGTTACAACTCAACTTCCTTGCGATGTTAAAGCGCTGCCTTTTAACGTTACTGTGAGGTTACTAGAACTTCCTCAAAAGGAAGTCTTTATAATGATCTTAAAGCAACATTTCTGTTAAATTCACAAATACTTTTTAACATCTAGTACATGTTGATGCAATGTACATAAAATAACATCTTACCAATGAACTAAATGCAACATTTCAAAAACGATAGAGTATATTCTCTTAGATGTTGCATGGACATTACTTGAACCTCTGAATAATATACCTCAAAACATTGTAGATGAACAACTAAGTACGCTGGCTGTCGGTCATATCTCAAAAAATAAATATTTTCCAGCGATTTTTCTTTCCTAAAGGTTTTTTTTAATATGTACCACAGTTCTTTTCTGAGATATGACCTACAGCCGTTCTTAGTTGTTCACCCTGTACATTTAAAATAAAAAAAAGCAATAAAAGATGTGAAGAGTATATATTGACTATTAATAAATAGACCAGTAAATAAAAAAAACAGGTACAAAATATCTTGTCCAGGAATCCAACCTAAAAAAAATACCTTGTCCAGGAACCTAAAAAAATATAATAGTGTAAGCATATTACATAACAAGTGTGGAAAGTGATATATGACACATCTTAACAAAAACTGAATTTGTGTGCAGCTGTTGTACGCGGCGTGTGTAATTTAGGCGTTAACCATCCTTCTTCATCTGTCTGACCAAGAAGGGTAGATAATCCGACATGTATTTTCGCCGCTAAGAAGTGCAGGTAGGTCGAGTCATAAAATAACTCTTATCTTAATAAAATACGAAGGTGGTTTGGTAGGGGTAGGTTTGGTTGGGTTATTATTGAAAATTATTATAATATATTCTTCAAAAATTGACTAAAAATACGAAGGTGGTTTGGTAGGGGTAGTTTGGTTGAGTTATTATTGAAAATTGTTATAATTTACTTTTCAAAAATATATCTTATAAATGTCGGTGATTTAATAAATAACTGTATTTCATAAATCACGTACTTCAGTCGGTTAGCGCCCAAAATACACATAGGATTAAAATGACCCTTCGGTCTTGGCGCCTAGTTTACATGTTGTAAAAAGTGCGTTAATCCTTTAGCGCCCAAATTTAAGAAAGGTAGTCAAAGATGTAGCGAGCAAATTACAAATCATGATAAATGAAGAAAATGGCATTATTGATATTAAAAGAATGGGCAAAACTATATATAACAGAGAAAGACCAATAATGGTTGAATTAAGAAGTGGAAGAACACTAAGAAATAATATGTTACGAGAAGCTAAGAAACTTAAAGGAACTGAAATATTTCTAAGTGAAGATTAATTCAAGAACAAAGAAAGATACTTAAAGAAGAAATGAAACGTATGTGTAGTGAATTGTACGGAATTTTGAGTAATGTTCGGATGTCTTTTGGTAGAAATGACATCTTCATCTTCATGTTGATTTGTAATATTGCATAATGTTCTGTATGTAACATTAGTGAGAACTATACAAATTATGTTTCCTCTAGGAAGTTGCTAAAAAGAAGTTCATAGGATGTTTATGTCACTGTGAATTCAAGTATTACTTTGTACATCAAAAATATGTTTTAATTACATGACATGCATGTTAATGAAGTTGGTTGTAGAATTCAAACATCTAGGAGATATCTTATTAACGTTTTAAGTAAACATCACAAAAAGTCTCTAAAAAGAACATCACAAAAAAGACTTATTATGTTTCTTGTTTAGTGGGTGTATTCGCTCTTATTACCGATCATTCACTCTTAACTAGATGACCAACCGCTGTTGGTGGGGGTACGTCAAGTTCATGTTATATTGAGCAATAAATGAGGGATTGGAAGGAAAACAACGCATCCTTCCTTCTAATAGTTGAAATGCATACCATTAAATTGAAGAAAAACGGATATTTTAACTAGTAATAAGACAGCAATTTTTATAGACCTTCTCTTATATACTTGCTTAATACCAAACCTGGTTTTCAACTAACAACATAAAGGAAAAGCTATTTTTCAAAATTTCTCTCCACCTCTAGTATTAGAGTAGGGCAAAAGGTCCCAAATAGGTTGAGTTATCTGAAATATATAGTTTTAATAGATGATGAAAAACAACGCCCACATAGCAAAATTACATGCTATGTATATACAGCAAAACATTATTTTTATTGATGTGTATGCAGTCATGGACGTACGATATGCTATGTGTATGAAAATTCAATACCTTGTATATTTTATGTATATACATTTGGCAGTCCACGTCTATATAATTGATACATATACATATAACCTACTTATGTATATGCTATGTTTATTTAATGAATGTGCTTGGTTTTGAAGAGAACTATACCTCACGGTTTAGTCAGCCACTTTTGTTGCAGGAATACTATTCTTCAAAGCACACTTCGAAATTGTATCTTTCAAAGATGATCTCTTTCAATGTATAGTTAAACATGAAATTTTATTACTTAATTTATTATTAAGAAATTATAGGTATCTCCATACATGTACTTATGTGAAATGTACATCCATAGTATATACCTAGTAAGACGTATGTAAATTTGTGTATACATATATTAACATTGTACATAGTACGTTGCTATATGATATGCAATGTTATATGCAATGCATATACATTAAACAAACAGTAATGTACATCCATTACTGGATATTTATATTCTATTTTGGGTGTTGGCCACTTGGTCGCCGTGGTCAGTTTTGTCAGCGGGGGTTCCATAATGTCATCGACCACTTGGTCGCCAGTTTTAAAATCAGGTAGGCCTCTTGGTCACCGTAGTTATCAATCATTAAAGGTATTTAATTCGATTTATTGAAAATAATATTTTTTAAGAGAAGGAAATAGTTTAACTGATATGATATGGTACAGAATGTGGGTCATTTTGTATTGTTCTATTACGTTCGTTAAATACGCATGCCGTTTTTTGTAATTAGCGTTTTTAATTTTGTTAGGTATATGTGTACTGTTTAATTTCACATAAGTATTTAACTGAATATCGAGAATTACATCCACAAATTTGAATATATCGGGATGCGCTGAATAAAAAGCAGAATTAAAATGTTTGTGGTTAGGTTAGAGAGTCACTTTTCAACTAAAAAAATTAATCTTTTCAGTAAGAATGCAAACAACTAACTGATGAAAAATATTTGTATTTTGGTTGTCGACAGGTCACAAACCCATATTAGTATTAGGGTAATTAAATAAGCCCATAATTTTCTTGGAGCCCTTAATCCAGCTTTGGCGACCAAGTGGTCTGTACCTTTCGAATAGTGAAAGGATTAAATTTGGATAAAACTGACGACCAAACGCGGCGACCAAAAGATATATTCCCTCTGTTTTATGTATATGGATGGATATTTTTGATGTGATATGTGTAGGTATTCATAACATGTACATCTCCAATACTATGTGGGTAGTGGGTAGTGGGTTTTATACGATTTTCTATACATAAGAATGGTCACTGACTGAAAGTTCAATTGTTCACATATACATAAAAAATATACATTATATTTAGGTATTTTGGGTTAAATCTTCATAATTTGAAGTCAGGATGCTACTGTTAAATTATTTACAATTGGTAATGAATCACCCTGTATATACAACAGATTGATAAAGCAATATTGTATATCTTCATAGCCTGATGGTTTACGGCTCTGCCTTGGTGTAATGAGAAATTTTAGACGTAGGATCAAATCCTCACCGCGTCGAAAATTTTTATATAATATATTGTGACATTTGTATATGAATAATCTTCAATATAATTATGTGTTATGTGACCTTTTCATTATCCACACCCATTATCTACACCTATTATTCACTGGTGCGTAATGTACGTCATTATACTTGAAGAAGCACACGTAAAATGTGAAAATTATCAAATACATCTAATTTATTGATCTACATATTCATTAAATTATGTCACCGAATTACACTCTATCTTTTTTTTTGAGTCGAACTAAACCTGGCATTTTTAATTCGAATTTTGTTGCCATTAGGTAATTCAATTCAAAAAACTGCCATAAAAAATTAATATGGATACATGTCAAGTTTACTTCGACAAAAAAAGCTCTCGTGTATTATAAGTTATAAGTGAAAAAATTATTTCATATATCTCATCAAATAATCGTACCTATATAAAATTTTTTGTATCTACTTCACTGTTCTCGAAGCTTTTAATAATCAATGGTATTGTTTTTTAATTAGTAAAACGATGGAGTGTTTTCTAGGACTTTTTGGCGAGCTTTTTGAAGCCTAACTTGTTGTAAACTTCCGGCGTGCTGGGTTAATGCTTTGTATTTTAAGTGTTTGTGGTTCCTTTCATTGGCTTATTTGATCGAAGAAAGAAAAATCTGTTGGAGGTTAATAGAATGTTTGAATACAGTCCGTCGGTGGTAAATTTGATTGTCGTGGGGTGGTTTTGGAAGCAAGAAAGATCTATAAGCCGGTCAATAAATTGAAAAAATAATTTTTGAAATAAAATTGTGTTTGAGGTACTTATTGATTGTAAAACTAATAGGAATATGAAAATTGATATTTTTTATAACAAATCTTGAAATTAATAAGAAATAAGCAGTTTTTAATTTCAATAACTGGAAAACTAGAAATGGTCTTGTGGTTTTGATTGTTGCTGATTATTTTATACCAATACCACTTACGTTGTCTTCAATCTTTTGCGTTCATTTTATTTGCTCCAGATGAAAATTAAATCAATATAACTAAATATTTCATAAACAAATACTTAATATCTTTGAACCACCGACTTTCTGATAATACAAAATTTTATCATTAAGCTCTTACCACACTCATTGAAGGTTTCTCAAAGTTATGTCTCGTTTTTCTCATTAATGTTGACTGTTGTTATCTCTCAATTTCGAGAAAGATGTTTTCTAAGAATATAGTGAAAATATTATCAAATGGTTAAGCAATAGTGATAGGAGTTATAAGATTTGAGCACAATAGATCTTTTAGGTCTCAGTGATTGTCACCCCAATATAGGTACATACATACATAAGATTTGAGTAAAGAAAATATGTTTCTAATAAAGGGATAGATGTTAAATAATAGATATAGGTACCTTTCCGTGATAATTAATAAGTAGGTATGTTAAATATGAAATCAACGAAGACAAATTTTATTCCTTCGTTCCTATATACATTTCTTTTCCATTTATTATTAGGAAGAAGGGTATTTTAACAAATCTACTTATAATTTAAAAATTGTCCTGACGTGTCTCGCCTGTATAGTCGCCGACTTCAGTCTTTCAAGTTTTTCATATAACATTATTTAATAAATTTTGTCATCCGTTTTTTGTCGATAGAAAAAAATCACCAAGCTCACCAAAACTCGTCTACCATCATAATTTGGGCTATTTCACTAATACATTCGGATTATAAGTGATAACAAATTTTCACCTGCGCATACATTCAACCACATCTAGAAAGTACGATATTATTATTAAACGCTCACGGGACTCACCATTATGGTGAAAATTCTTTTTGCTGATGGACTTCCATTAAATTTTCTAAAATATTTTTTTCTAGTTTGGCTTTTTTGTTTATCTTAAAATACTATTTTTTCGTTGACAGTAAATGACATTTTACGTTCTTATCTAAGGATGAAAAATTTTTGAAATCAAGTACTTTTCATCCGCAAACAGTTTTCGTCCGCTGGTCACTATGATACGGCACGGTGCAAGAATGGCTGTGACAATAACTGTTATTGGCTGATTATTTACGAAATCCTCTAGATTTCATAGGTGAATAAGACCGTGGTGTGAATATTAGTGTTCATAATAATCAAGAATGACTGAGGACAAAAAATACTTGCCTTCAAAATTACGGATCTAGGTGAATTGATCGAAAACAATTTATCGAATGACAATTGACCGAATACAATTTATCGAAAAACAATTTATCGAATAGGTGAATTTATCGAATGACAATTTTTGTAAAGTAAATTATAATAATTTTCAATAATAACCCAACCAAACCTACCCCTACCAAACCACCTTCGTATTTTTAGTCAATTTTTGAAGAATAAATTATAATAATTTCCAATAATAACCCAACCAAACCTACCCCTACCAAACCACCTTCGTATTTTTAGTCAATTTTTGAAGAATAAATTATAATAATTTCCAATAATAACCCAACCAAACCTACCCCTACCAAACCTACCCCTACCAAACCACCTTCGTATTTTTAGTCAATTTTTGAAGAATAAATTATAATAATTTTCAATAATAACCCAACCAAACCTACCCCTACCAAACCACCTTCGTATTTTATCACCACTAGGTACCTGCCACCTATTCGATAAATTCACCTATTCGATAAATTGTTTATTCGATAAATTGTTTTTCGATAAATTGCATTCGGTCAATTGTCATTCGATAAATTGTTTTCGATAAATTCACCGCATACCCAAAATTACTCGGCTACGCTTTGACTATAATTGACAGTTTTTCGTCCTTCGTACATACATAACTATTTATGCAAAATTTTTAGTGGAATAGCTCCAGAGCTTACTAAAATATTATTGATAATTTTTTGTTGAGTTATGATTTTGCAAGTGTTTGCTTACTTCTTAATGAATAATTTATGTTAATTTTGTATCGATTCTAGAAAACACACTGGTAGATAGCTGAGAGAAGTGGCTTTCCCTGTTATCAAAAAATATTTCATTGTGTTACATTTGCAAAAGCAAGCATTATTAGTATATTTTAACGAGCTAAGCAAGATACAGAAGCCTTCATCCTTTTGGTGTTACTATTCCATGTTACGAACAGAATTTTCAATTAAGCAGAATGTCGACATCAAGAAATACTTACATTTGATAGCATTCCTAAAACGAAAATCAGAAGGGTACAAACCTAAAAAGTCAAAGGTATTAACAAAGGAGGAAATAACCAGATTCTTAATAAATGCGAACGATGAGAGATATTTGTGCATGAAGGTATGTAAGACTCCTGTGTAGATTATAAAAAGTTGTATTCATATTATATTCACTTTAAGGTTATATTGATCTTTGGTTTGGCTGGTGCATGTCGGCGGGAAGAGCTAACAAATATGTTGTTTGAAGATACGGAAGATCAAGGAATTTGCTATCAAATTACTATACCAAATACCAAAACAAAGGTGTCTCGAGAATTTTTTATAACATCTGGAAATATTGATTGCGTGAATCTAGTTGAAGTCGTCAGAAAATACGTTGCATTGAGATCTAAAAATTGCGAACATAAACGATTTTTTGTTGGATACCGGGCTGGAAAATGCACAAAACAACCAATTGGTATAAATACTATTGGTAATGTGCCGAAATTAATTGCCCAATTTCTTGAATTGCCTAATCCAAGAGAATATACTGGACATTGCTTTTGAAGATCTTCAACCACACTTTTGGCTGATTCTGGGGCAGATCTTTTGAATATAAAAAGACATGGTGGCTGGAAGAGTAATTCTGTCGCTGAAGGCTATATCGAAATGTCTGCTGAAAATAAAAAAACAAACAGCAATGAAAATTTTGGGACAAATTGAAAACATTCCTTCGACATCCGGAAATATTCAAAATCAAAATGTAAGCAATTATTCTAGTCAAGCGTTGGGCATGTCAGCGTCTGGAATTAATTTATACAATTATAAGGAGTGTACTGTAAATATATACAATAAATAATTTGATTATATGTACCCTAAACTACATGTTATAAAATAAATATTTTTCTACGCCCATGTCCGTAAACGTCAAAAATCGCACTGACAACTTTCCTTGTAAGTGACATTTAACAATAACATGCACGTAATGAGAATCTCATAACATACATGTGCGTTTAGATAGAAAACCCTTTGTTAAATCAAATTGCAATCAAATTTTTATTTACGTACTACTTTATTTGGTTTATTTACATACTTTTAATCAAATGAAAAACATAAAAGCTCTTAGCATTAGTGAAATACATTTTAGATTAAAAGAGTGATGCCCCTAAATGTCCGCAACACATTTTACAATCTCAAAAAAAGTAATTCATATTTTTGGGATAAGGGAATAAACGTTATCTCATTTATGCTGTCAATTTTGGTAACAAATTATAGTATACGAACATTTTCTCAACTTTAACTACGAATATGTCTGTTAGTAGTGAAAAAGATGAAATTATGAGCACTCAGAAAAAAATAGATGGGCGTAGAAAAAGTATAGTACGTTACACGAGTTGTAATCCCATTACGCACTCGTGAAATTTACGCACTCGCCGCTGTGCGGCTTCGTGCGTAAACTTTTTCACTTCGTGCGTAATGGGTTACTTACAACTCTTGTTACGTAATATACTATTAATTCTGGTTTTAATATTTTTCTTGATTCTTATTACCGCACTAGTGCGGTAATGTATTCAAAAACGCACTAGTGCGGTAATATACGTCATTATGACACTTAAAATAGTGTCAAATCGTACCTGTTACATGACAGTTGTAGATAAGGAATGAAAAATTCAGTTTTTTACAGTATGAAACCAGTAAGTCTCTTACAGTACCTACTCATTTCAATATTCAGGACTCGGCTCCTTGGTCGCCTCGTCCTTAAACATCTCATTCGTACTGTAATACCTAACTAGCCGAACTTACGACGTAAATTACTATTTTAGTCGACCTTAACAAAAAATTACATTTTAGGTACTAACTCGCCAATGAAAAATGGATTATTTGTGAAATCAAGCATTTCTCGTCCCCTCGTCCGAAAAAATCTAGAGAAAAAATAAACAGATTTTTTCGTGATGCCCCAGATGAAACTTATCTTTTGCACAGCGAACGAAAAGTGTTTACTTAAAAAATAGTCGATTTTTCATTCGGAAATTGATAGTTTTCTGTGAAGGTCGACAAAAAATTGTAGGTAATATGCACCTCAGCGAAAAACTGACCAGTATCTCTCCTGCTTGCTAACCTCCGCTTTACAATTTGCAGGCGCTTGCCTATAATTAACAGTTCTTCGTTCTTGGTACATAAATAACTATTATAAATGAGGAAATCAGCGACAGTGGGTTTTATGTTCATATAACACCAATAAATAAAAAAGTGGCGTATCAAGAAAAGCATGATATAACAAGGGGCAGGGATGAGTTGCGCGCAGCGGTCATTTTCTACCTGAATACGAGTAAGAACACCAAAGTTAGGAGCAGAATTGCGCGCAACAAGATAAACACAAAATTAAGGAGATTAAGGAAATATTAATTACTTAACATAACTTCACACTTAATTTCCATCTTTGTTCTACAACAGTTTGAAGACAAATAAAATACAACCCGTAAAACATTTGTTAAGATAGAATTCTAATGAAACCTCTACCTACTCCCTACCACCGCCAGGGTAAACTATTAGAGCAGTCCCGATAACAGAACACTTATTGGCTTGTTATTGTCTTGAAATTCTATTACAACAAATATCCTAATCGCGGTATTTTGGTTTTTTCCTTATTTTATTAGCATAAGCACCCCTTCGCATTATCGTCAAAATTACGTATTCCGGGAATTCCGATAATCCCTTGACGGTTACTACCTGAGACACCCCTTATTAAATAAGGTAAAATTTTAACCATTGCGCGTAACTCACCTATGCCAATAACAAGTTTTCGTATTATTATTGAGGGAATTCACAAGAGTACCTTTCAATTGATGCCATTCTACTTAATCCGAAACACGCGTATATTTGTCAAATAGCCAATGTCTAAAACAAACTAAGTATCAAAATAATATTGGGGATGTATCTCCCACATAACAACTTCGAATCAATGTTCGTAGCCTGCGTAATTAGAAAAGTTAGTTTTTTTAACAGATTAACAAAATGTACCTATACAAAAAGGTAATTCTAGTCGAGTGCTTTGGCTAAATAATTTCTCGGCCCATGTTTTTTACCTTGAGGGTGTTTGTGAGATAATTTTCATTAAAATAAAATGTTCTGTGGAAGTAACGGGAACACAAATTCAAAATTTGATAAATTTCGGTATCAATCTGTTTCAATTGAGACTATGAACATATTAAAAGTATGAAATAATTAAATAAAAATTTCACGTAGTGGGGGTTGAAACAATTAATTAGTTGAAAGTATCAAATCTCAAGAAACTAAGTCTATAACCAAAGTAAAATGATTGAAATAGATAATGTGTTTTCTGTCGTTTGAGAATTCGATTAAATCGATTCAATTTTCATCTATAACATTAACAACCTAATAAACTCAGGACATATGTTGAGAACTCAATATTTAAAATATTAACTACCACAAATTAAGTTAACGAGTGGACCATAATTCAAAAAAATTTCTGAGAAGTTTCCAGCTGGCAGTCACATAATACTTTCTCAGCGACAGTTCCTTAATATTGTTTGCTATTGAATGATCAGGCACACGCAGATCCGTACGGTGAGGCCGATACGGCTCTTTTGATCCCCATTTTCGAAGAAATCCCAAAGATCTGTTGCTTTGACGTTTTAGCCGGCTAATCATGTCAATCTGTCAGAGGAAGTTTTATGAATATTTTGAGAGAAATATGAATAACTGAAAACGCGGGAGACCGAGAGAAACATGGGACAGTAGCGGATCTTGGATATTGCGTTAATTATTATCAACGATTACATAAATAACCAGAAGGTAATTAGTTAATCTATGCTCAATTAAATGAATTTTTTTTCACTTTCCGCCCGCTCGTAGGAAAAATGTTGTTCTGAGCAAATGGGTAAAGCGTTGATAAAATAAATATATTATAAGGATTTTAAAGTTTTCACAGTTGATCTGCTATGAATAGATTAATTCTCCATTGATTGTATATACATACATACTGAGACGAATTTATCGTCTCAGAAACTTATTATAGTTATGATCTACTTTTGGTACACTCTGTATGTATTTTCAAACATAAAAGGTAATCAAAAGTTGAAGAAAAGTTTAGGAATTAGAATTATAGTTAAACGATAATGTAAAATAAAGAAATAGGCCTCCTCAAGCTCCTGAGAAATAAATAATTCATAAGTAGTTGAAAATACTAATTATATTTGCTTATTGTGAAATTGTTTTATACAGTAGATAAGAAATTGTATGTTTAATATTAGAAGGTGAGGTATTGTGACTAAAACATAAAAAAATTATGTTCTAAATTAGTGTTTTTAAAATTGTATTAGAAATTATAAAAAAATTAAAAAGGTTAAAAGTGTGAACTGTCAAGTGCGGATAAAAAATTAAGTTTTTATTGAGAAATAGGAACTTGTAAGGAAAAAGAAGACTATTTCCAGAATCAGGAGCTCAAGCTTTATAAAATGGGGCCAAGTACAGGTGTCCTAGCTGAAATAAAAATTTTGAAAGTCCTCATATTTGGTGGTTATGTCATCAAAAAAGTCAATTCAGTCTGTATTTTGATGTTGCCAGAGGAGCACGTTGAATTTTTGCTGTGACAGTCTTTTGTTTTCTGAAACTACAGACCCAGATAACTAAAAATAAAAGGAAGTGTCAAAAGAAGTTTTCTGACAGAAAATTTTACTGGTTGTCAGAAGTTTAAACGAAAAATTGTGAATTATACAGAAAAAAGGTACCTATTATTGAATTATATAATTAAAAAAAAAGGACATGGATACATACCTTTAGAGTTGTCGAAAGGTTATGAACCTATGGAATAAATAGATGCAATAGCTCCCACACAATACATGGTTTTTGAATGAAGCAACTTCCTATTATTTAGAAGATGTAAGGTAACAAACATTTTATTGGAAATAACCTCCATATTTGCCTAAAATTTTAAGAAGTAATCGTTTATTTGTTCTGAACAATTTATTAGTGCACATTTAATATATAAAATTGACTTACCGAAAGGTTATATTCCATAATATTTGATCGATATATGTGTAACAAATAATCATGAAGAAACTCTTCCCACATTTTTATGATCGTACTGTTGTCTTTTATATTATGTATTTGTAGGTTAACTTAGTTAAGTCAAGTCCTCTTTTTTATATAGAAAGAATGCATTCTACACTATTCAGCCAATAGGCAAATATAATTAAAAGGTTCAGTTCAGTATATATCATTTTTTTTAATCAGTAGGTAGATATGCTGTTTGATCCGATATTTAAGATAATTTTTTCTATTGCATAAAAAACAATCAAATTGGTTTTTCAATAAATAGACTTTTATTTTTAAAATTAGTGGTTTCTATAGTGGATAGTGTGTTGATCTGTGACGACTATCATAGATCTGAAAAAACAAAGATCGAATCGTACGCCCAGAGTGCTGACGCTCAAGAGTTCTCAAGGCTAAGGTATATAAAATCAAATCTTTTTATAAGAAAAAGACAAAATAGAATTAACAAAATAAAAATTAGTATTAATTAAAATTTCATAAATGGCGCCCAACATTGAAACAAAGAAAATAAAATAAATTTTCAAAATAATAACAATAAATATTTAATAATAAACAAAATAAAATTAAAAATAAATAAAGAATATCGTCACAATACATTGAAAATTGGATAAGGTATATTAAATACAACTAAGCAGGATGGTCGACTGAAGTGGCAGGGGTGATCGTGAACTGCGGACAACCGATGGGTTGAGAGCAGGTAGCACACGAATTGCGGACAGGCCATATCTAATCCGCTTAACCGCCGCAACCCTTCTTCTCAGAAATGTAATTGAATTGTATTGTTTAGAAAAACATCTCTAGGGTCGTATTCAGGTAGGTATTTCGTGTCACAAATCATTTCACTTTCTTGTTAGGTGGTGTTAAGTTGTGGTGGTGTGCTGAGTATCTAGTTCTAGTGGTACGGTGAGTTTTTTTACAAAATTTTTATACCTTTTATATCTTTTTATTTGTTTTTTTGGTTTTCCAATTAGATTTTTTTCTCCTAACAAATCGGTAAAATCGAAGTAATGTTGATTGATAAAAATATGAATAATAATATTCAACTAACCTAATCTAACCCTTCACCTGTTCATTTTACCTGACCGACCCTTGTCCGCAATTCGTGCAGTGATTAACGAACCCCTACGGCACTTGTCCGCAGTTCATGCATCTGTCCGCAATTCGTGCGCACATAGTGGCAGTAGCATTGAGATATTGCAGACTTTGCTAAAACACTAAGGCTGTGAATTTATTCGTGAAAAGGCTGATACTGAGCTGATATCAAATAAATAAAAAATATTGCATTACACGAACAAAATAAAAAATCAACCTCCGTGACTCCAGCAAATTTATCTTGAAAGTCGTGAAGTACAATGCAACAAAAAATTCCGCGTGATCTGCTCGCTATACGAATCCCTCGTCAACAAAATACCACGTCCCTCAGTTGCACAGATATTGTTGAACAGAAAACAGATAAGACAAGAAAGAGTTGGTTTGAAGCTGCTAGAAGGTTCGAACCAAGCAATATTAGCTCTGCAGATAATAAACTACAGTTATTTTGTTTTATTGCAGAACCATGCACGTTTTGCATTAAATCAAATTTTTTCTGTATAATTTGAATTAGCGTAATCGTTTGGTTCACCCTAATTAAAAAAATAATGGATCATTTCCATGAACAAAATTAATTAATTTTCACCCAGCACAAACAAGTTTTTTGACGATATCCCGGCAACTGAGGGAGGGAGCAACTGAGATTATTTGATATGTTGCAGTACAGTATTCTTCACATATGTATGCTGCAGCCTATAATATCAAAAAAAATTGCAGAGAAAACAGTTGTAACAAGTATTCTGATTGAAATCTTCAGTTTGTGTCTGAAGCGCTATGCCCAATTAATATTAAATCTAGTCTCGAATCCAAATGTCTACCCGTTTAAAATTCGTTTTCGCTAAAAATGATACATACTCATACTGACGTACCCTCAAAAAGTGGTAAATTATCAATTTATCAATGTTTGGTCTTACTAGAAAATATTAATTCACCTCTCAAAGAACAAAGCGGAATGGTTTTGTATGATTATCACTTTTATTTCCATCACTACTTCAATACTTACTACAACAATGAAGGAACAAATATACTAGTAATAACTACTACATAATGGAATGATTGTAATTAAATATCAAGCATAATGGGGGAATTGAATCAATTACACTTGCTGGACGAAGAATTTCAATTAACCTTTTCCATTAGGTGCCAAAATTGAATTCCTTTTCAATTAAGTGAATTCACTTTTTAAATCTCTGTCCAAAAAGTTTTTCCAAGGTTGTTAAATATATCTTCTGGAAATCCAGCCAATCTGTTGTGAAAGCAAATGGTTTTTTGATGGTTTTATTTTATTTTACCGATTTACGTTACCAACCGCACCCATAAGATTAAATTGAAAGATCAGGAATCGAAATGTTTGATAGTGAAAGAAGGGATTCCACAAGGAGCGATGTCAGGGCCTGTGTGCTATTTTAATGTTACCTTCATACATATTACAGTTATATAGTTACACTTTCACTTTTAATAGTTATTTATGCAACAAGTGTGTAAGGTAACCCTTTTTTAACGAAAGTGAATATTGATCACATGAGTCAAAAAAGGGACTTTACAAACGAATTTCATAAAATATTTTTTCTACCACCAAAAATTTTATCAAAATACAGAAGTTTAATTAATTATCTAATATATTTGGTGGTGTATTTACTAAATAATTTTCTGATAGATCGTCAGAGGAATCCATCTTTATAATTATATGTAGGTACCTACCTATTCCGTTTTCTAAAAAAAGAATAAGTATAAAATAACATCATAGTTTCCTAAAAATATTTAAATATAAATACTTTTGCTTACCCTAGGTACAGTCGGATGATCTCAATTTGAATTTCAAATGTCAGATTCAATGCACGAAGAAATGCCAGTCACTCACAGCCAACTTATAGGTACATACCTACCTATGCACCCTATTCTATTATTTCCCGTACCCAATAATTATTTACTAATTATTATTATGTATATACTTTACTGAATTCTATATCTTTCAATCACTGATTTAAAAAAAATAATAATATCCGTTTATTATACCTACCTGTATTTTTATGAACCGGTGTGAAGATAGCAGCCAATTTTAGCTGCAAAAATGTTGAGAACTGCTCAACTCGCGGTTTCAGTGGCGCGCAGAATTTAATATATTGGATGGAATTCATATTTCGGAAAGCCAACTTGATATCCAATGAGTAGGGGTATTGGTGTAGAGGACACACTGTTTGGAGGAAATTTGCTTCGATGAGTAACAAAGGCAGAAATGTCACCCCTAAAACTGAAATAAATTCTAACTTCCAAAGGAAACGAGAAGCCAACTTGATATTTGGAGGGTACAATGATGTTAATGCATAGAATACTCTGTCCAAAGGAAATTTGCTTACGAAGGGGATGAAGGGTTGAAATGTCACCCCTAAAACTAAAATAAATTCTAACTGCCAAAGGAAACGAGAAGCCAACTTAATATTTATAAGGTACAATGCTAGGCATAGGATTAATCTGAAATAGAGGCTAGCTTCAAACGATCGTTATGCTCTGTGACATGCTTATTATTTTTTTTTGTATTGTTGAATTTACTGGTGAATTAATTTTGATAAAAAGGATTCTAACCACATTAGAGATATGGATGAACTCTTGAAGTTAATTTTGATAATATTATAGTATAATTTTGTGAAAGTTTTCTCAATCTATGAAGATTTTCTCTCCCACGGAAAATTTAATTGGTCGGTATTTCTTGTCATAGTTTATTATCAGTTCCCCATAATTCAACAAAATTTTCTCCATATGAATTAGAATTCGGAACAAAACCTTCAATACCCTCTGAATTATAAAAAAACCCAGAATTTTAGCATAGTTACGATAACTATCTCCACGATTTGACGCTAAAACTAGAAAAAAGCCACCAGCTTGTACTAGACAATTTAATAAAAGCAAATCAATCTTACCTCCCTTGAACCTTTTAGACGATTGATTCAGTAATATTGAAAATATAAAGCCAATTTCACACCACTATACATGTTATCTTCTCATTCAGTCACCCTAGATCGAGTAAACCTCAATTCTGCTAGTCGTAAATTATCACAACTTGAACTTGAAGAAGAAGTTAACATCCCTTTACAAATATTCCAGAATTCATAGTTGTTATAAAATTATATTCTTAGGCTTATAGGCTTTATTCTCAATTTTCTTAAATTCGTGAAAATAAACCAAGCAGTAATCAAATTGTACCCTTTCCTATAACATATGAGACAAGATATCGATAACACAAGAGCCAATGAAGCCTCATAATATATAATATAATTATGTTTATGCTTTTGTACATTTGAAAGATAATAATAAAGTCGTTAATAGTCGTTAATAGTTATTTTTTATTTATTTTTTTTTTATTTTGTTTTTATTTTTAGTATGGGCATCAACTACTTAAAATTATTAGCCCATCTACAGATGTATCAAGCTCCTTTTTCTTTTTTTTTTTATTTCTCCATAAAGATTATTTGATCTAAGAAAGGTAAGTATTATTTTAGCCATATTTATATTGTTTAACCTTTTTGTCACATTTTCAGGTACGCCTAGCTGCCGCCTACTAATTGCGTATTTGGCGCAATCAATTAGAACATGCTGCACTGTTAATGGGAATCGACAGGTGTTGCATATTGGTTGTCTTTGTCCTCTCAGCATATAGCACGAAGTAAGTCTTGTATGACCCATTCTTAGTCTTGCAATTATTGTTTGTTCCTTTCGGCTAAATTCTGTAAATTTGTTTTCTACTTCGGTTGATGGCTTTATTTCTTTAAGATGTGTTTGTTGACTCATCCATTCTCTATTCCAATTTTGTAATATTTTTTGTTTCAAGTGATTTTGTTGATCTTGGAATCTTATAGGAATGTCTTCAACTATTTCACTCTTCGCTGCCTGCTTGGCTGCTTCGTCAACAAGTTCGTTGCCTTGAATCCCCACATGACTGGGTATCCACATAAACTTTACGGTCTTGCCTTGTTCTTGAAGCCAACATAGTGAAGCATGAAGTCTTTTGACTGAAGGGTCTTTGTTGAAAGTATTTTCAATCGCTTGAAGTGAACTAGGAGAGTCACTAAATATTAGTGTTGTTTGGATGTCAAGCTGATCTATATATTTCAAGGATTGCCAAATTGCATATAATTCGCACGTATATATACTTGAACTCCGAGGAAGGGTCCAGGAGAATTTTTGATTGTTACATACGAAAGCGCTTCCACAACCTTCATCTGTTTTCGAACCATCCGTATATATAATATGACATCGTCCCTGCTGTTCCAGTATGAGATTAATTTCTGTCATATAAATGTCTTTTGTGTTGTCTTGTTTTTTATAAATAGTACATTCTTTGTATACATGTGGCTTTTTATTTGTCCAAGGCGCAGTCTCATATTCATCAATAGGGTATGTGCTGATCAATGTTTCCTGTAAGCTTTCGATTAATTCAAATTATATAAAAACACCCTGTAAATGCCTTTTTAAAAATTGGTTTATTAACTAAGACAACTTATCAAATCGGATACAAGTTCTAAACTGATTAATTTACATGAGAATTAATTTAATGAAGAAATATGAAAAAGAACAACTCAGCAATTTATTATTATACAACTATAAACTATGAATGATGACTATGCTAAATAAGGTTCTACACCTAGGACATAGGCGTAGGTGACACCTCCCCCTTCAGAATGAAGCTTCTCCAGGAAGCTGAATATTTTCTTCCGTTGCTGTGGATTTCGGTGGTTTCTTTCTTGATTTCTGCTTCTTCTTAAATATGGTCCATGCAAGAGCTAATATTATTGCTATATACAGAGTCAAAGTCGAGATGCTTGGAATGTGAAAGTTGCTAGTTTCAGTAAACACTGGTGTTACTAGCTGGTTTGGAATGTCCTTAAATTTCAATGTTTTCAAGTCTATCTTCATTGGAGAGACATGTAACTGATTGAATTTCAATTCTAAGTTGTTAGTAATGAAAGGTTGCCCAAATGATTTTTGTTGAAAAACTAGTTCTTGGTTTTTGAAAAAAATTTTACACTGTGAATTTTCTATTAAATATATCCCTTTCAGGATTTTGGCTTCTGTCTCTTGTTTACATTTAATAATTATCTTTTCTTCAATTGGAAATATTGCCAAAAATTGATTAATTTCCGGGATGATTTCAATATGGTTTTCTGTTATATCAATTTTTGTGTATTGACAATCTGTAGAGTTTCCTGAGATTAAAATATTTTCTTCACAATAATGATTATTGTTATCTTGCAAGTGATTAGGACATTGAAAAATGTTACTACGTATGCAAATGTCGTGTAAAGGCTTAATCATATTTTCTGATTTGAGTAAAAATTTTGTGTTTGGTATTAATATTACATATTCTGATTCAACCCTTGTAGGGATAGGTAGCATATAAAAAGATTAAATAAAATGTTATAGTCTATAGGTATTGATAAAAAATATTCTATTCTATTATTATCTAACTTACAAACTACGTCTATGATTGCTTCAAAATCTAGTATATTCTTATATTTTATTTCAAAAGGTAATTCTGTTTTGTAATGAAAATGCACTTTTTGCAATTCATCAAATAAGTCGTGAGATTTTATAATACTAGGATGTAGAGTTTTAAGTTTACAAAACGTTAGCGAATTTTCTACTGTTGTCATAGTATCTAATATTACGTTGAATGTGATTAAAAGTTCATTGAACAAATCCACTAAGTATATTATATTTTCTGCATTCCCTTGATAATTTAAAATATCCCATAACTCGTTTATTTTTGTTTTTAATAAATTTTCATTGTACTGGATGTCTCGAACTGTTTTATTGAAATTTTCTATAACTTGGTGACTAACGGAATATTGCATACTTATTTGATTTTGTAAATTTCCTTGATTTTCTTTCAAATGATCTAAAATAGAATTAATTCTTTTCCCATCCTCATAATCTAAATTTCCTGTAATAGTTTTAACTATTGATCCAAGACCATTAATTAAACCTCTTTTTTGTCTATCTAATGTTGAATGAATATTAATATTATCAAATTTATCCTCTATACTAGACTTCGTGTACTCTATAATATTTACAATATTGTCTGTTAGATTCAGAAAAAAGGGCTTACTGGAAATATTACGTCTAACGTTAATATAATGTAAGTTAAGATTATTGTATTCTACTAGTAGTGGGTTTAAATCATAATAATGTACAAAGGTATGACTGGATTTTTGCAATTTGGCAGGTCCAAGATTGATAGGAAGAATTCCTAAATTTTGTGTAATGTCCTTTATTTCGACTGCGGTATTTCCGACTGCGATGAATCTGAAATAAATTTATAAGATTTCTTTTTAGGGCGCTTAATATTAGACAAATGTATATTTTCAGCAGTGTTTTTATGTCTTGTCATAATTTTAGCTGTATTACGCTCTGGGTTTATTGACTTTATTTGTTCACTTTGGTACTTATTTTTAGTTTTTCCTTGAATCTGCTTATTTCTAACAAAAATTTTTGTAGGAATATTTTCTGGCAATTTTTCTCGATTCTCGTTAGCTTTATTTACTACTTTTTCTTTGGATCTCTGTAATTTTTCGTTTATATCTGAATACAACAATTTCATTTTATCTTTGTGATTTTGAATGTAATTACTAGCTAATTGTTTATCTATTTCTAGATCAAAAGGTGATCTGTTATCAAAATGACCTGTAATGATTTCGTATGGCTTCAATTTTGTTACTGAATGAATGCTGTTATTGTAAGCTAATATTGCATAATTAACTTTTTGTTCTATAGGTTGATTTTTAAAATCGTTTTGGTTATTTAAAAGTCTTATGTGTTCTATGATAGTGGAATGGCATCTTTCCGCAATTCCATTTGATTCTGGATGTTGCGAGCTTATGAAATGTATTTTAATTTTGTGTGTGTCTAATAATTCTCTTAGAACAGTATTTTTTAAGTCAGTGCCATTGTCCGAAATAATTTGATCTGGAATACAATGGTGGCTGAAATATTTTATTAAATTATTTACAATTTCTATTCCTTGACTGGAGTTAATTTTATAAAGTTGACAATATTTTGAGAATGAGTCTACTATGGTAAGAAATTTAGCATTTTCTAATGTTATCGTGTCTAAATGTAAAATTTGGAAGGGTCTAGTAGCTGTTGGGGTAATATTGTAAATTGGTTTGATAAGTTTTCTATCATACTTTGTTAACTGACATAACTCACATTCGTTAATGTAATTTTGTATTGATGATCTTTGGTTAGGCCAATAATAAAGCATTTTAATTCGATTTTCTGTTTCGTCTAGTCCCCTATGGTTTGTTTTACCTTCATGGTAGTTTTGAATAACCTCCTTAATTTCATTTAACGGAACATCTATTAATTTTTTGGTACATTTGATTAATGAGATTTGAGAGTTTTTAAAATATTTTTGAATAACAACACTGAATTTTTCGTATACGGGGTCTTCAAAATAAATGAAATATTTTACTTTAGGAACAACATATTCCTTGACAAAGTTAATAACGTCGTGTTCAAATTTATTTTCTGATAATTGTAATAGAAATCTTTGCTTGTTTTCAAAAATTTTGATAATTTTAGTTTTTGCTGGTTCAAATTTAACTACAGAAATTAATATTTGATTTTTTCCGATGTTTACTGCTGATTCCGAAATCGGTATACCTACAATAGGATTTTCTATATTTGTGTGAACAGTGATATTCTCGTCATCTTCAATGTTATGATCATCATCTGGTTCAACTATAAGTGATTCGGATTCTATATTAACATCACTTTCAAGAGATTTATTGAAATCTTCCATGTATTCAAAAAATTGTTTAGAATTTCCTGGAATTTCTGTTCCAGTCTCGTTTATATTCAATTGAATTCGTGACAAACAGTCACTGTTAGTATTTAAAGCTCCTTTTTTATATACTATATCGTAGTCATATTCTGCAAGTTTAAGACGCCATCTAACTAGTTTAGAATTGGGGTCTTTAAGGGAAAAAAGCCATTGCAGTGGCTTATGGTCAGTGACAATTGTAAATTTCCTTCCAAACAGATATGGACGGAAATATTTTACTGCCCAGACAATAGCAAGAAGCTCTTTTTCGATTACTGAATAATTGATTTCAGAACCGTTAAGAGTTCTACTTGCATAAGCAATAGGAAGGTCAGAACCTATTTTACCCTGGCTAAGAACAGCGCCTAGAGCATAGTTGCTGGCATCTGTAGTAAGATTGAAAGGTTTAGAGAAATCTGGGTACTGAAGAATTGGATCGTTAATTAATAAGTTTTTACACATCTCAAAACAATTTATATAATCCACGTCTTTGATATTTATAACTGCATTTTTCTTTAATCTCAAAGTTAGGGGTTTTGTTAATTTCGAAAAATCTTTAATAAATTTCCTATAATAACCCAATAATCCTAAGAATCCTTTCAATTGCTTAATATTTTTTGGTATTGGAAAATTTTTAATAGCTAATATTTTGTCAGGGTTGGGCTTAACACCTTCCGATGTGACAATATGCCCAAGGTAAGCGACTTCCTTACTTAGAAATTCGCACTTATCAATTTGAAGTTTAAAATTTGATTCTCTTAAACGGTCAAAAACTTCTTTTAAGTTGTTTACGTGTTCTTGTAGGCTTGTGCTGAACACAATAATATCGTCAAGGTACACCAAACATTTTTCGTTTTGTATACCCCTAAGAATGTTGTCCATGACTCGTTGGAATGTTGAAGGACTATTTTTCATTCCAAAAGGCATGCGCAAAAACTCATATTTTCCGTGTTCCGTACTAAAAGCTGTTTTCGGAATATCTTCCTCAGCCATCTCGATCTGATGGAAGCCAGAGGCAAGATCTAATGTTGAAAAATATTGACAACGCCCTAGTTTATCTAGTATCGTTGTTATTTCCGGTAATGGATACCGATCACCAATGGTAATGGCGTTCAGTTTTCGGTAGTCGATAACTATCCGAAATTTTGGTTTTTGAGAAGAATCTCTTTTTTTGGGTACAATCCAAATATTACTTGACCAAGGCGAATTAGAATGTCGTATGATATTTTGGTCTAGCATATTTTGGATTTGGTTTTGTACTTCTTTTCGGTAAATTTCAGGATATCTGTATGACTTTGAATATATTGGTACTTCATTAGTAGTTTTAATATGATGTTTAATTTTGTTTGTAAAAGTTAATTGGTTTCCCTCAACATGAAAAATATCCGTATATTCCTTAACTAATTTCAATATAGTCTCAACTTCCTCAGAATTCATGTGTTCTGTTCTAACTTTAGAAATATCAAACTTAAATTTTTCAGTGAAAATTGTATTTAAATTAGAGTGTGAAATACGTTCATTTTCATTAAACGTTTCAGCTTCTATAAAACAATTTAAATTTACTTTAAAATAAGATTCTGTAGGGTTAAGAATTGTACAAATAGCCCTATTATTTTCAACTTTTGCTATGCATTCAGGAATTTCTAATTTCCCTATTTGTGTGTATGGGATGATAACATCACCATAAGCTACATTTTTTATATTCAGACTTATTATTTGTTCGCAACGTGGGTGCACTACTATGCAATTCATGCCCTCTTTCTTTATGCTGAAATAATTCAACTCAATCTGACTATTTGGTGTCACGAGAGAATTTTTTGTAAAATCAATAATAGCCTTTAATTTTTTTAAATTATCTAATCCTAACAAACAGTCAAAGTGTTTGTGGAATTTAAAAACACAATATTCTAAATTAAATTGTTTTTTGTAATTGAATATACTAGATGTAGGAATTTTCGTACAGAAGTTTTGTCTAGATGTACCAAGTGCTGAAGTTACTTCAAATGGTTTTCTGATAAAAGATTTTTTAAAGTATTTTTCTGCAATTTCTGGTGTCACAAACGATCTTGTGCTCCCAGTATCGATTAAAACTTTCAAGTTATATTCTGGAAAAACTATGTACGGTAATTCACTTACTGAATCTGTTAAATTCAATAATTCTACTCTAGTTCTTGTGGTCCCGAGGCTGTTATCTCTAAAAAATCATCTTGTTCCTCACTAGAACATTGACTATCATCTAAATTGTGTAATTCTTCAGAAAAAAAATTCTTGTGTTGCCTCACAGAACTATTTTGATTCTGTGAGTGATATTGATTTTGTTGAGGCCTAAATGTATTTGCCGTGGACACACTCATAGGTGTTGGTCTTTGTAACCGATGATTTTGACCGGGTTTGAAGACATTAGTATTATTTTTGTTAAAATTTTTATTATTCTGTTCTGATGAATTTCTTGACGTATTTGGTATATTTTGCAAATTAGTATTCAATGGTTGGTTTCTCTGTGTAAGATTTACAGGAGTACCTTGATTATACTGATTAGATTTTGATTGTTGTGGATAATTTGAATTATTTTGATATTGATTCCTATTTTTATTTTGGTTATTTACGCCACTAAATCTATTTTTTGAATAATTATTTTGACTTAAGTATATTTGGAAATCATTTGTGAGAACACTTAAAGCTACATTTAAATTTTCCGGATTTTTGGTACGCATAAGTGTACCTAGAGGTTCTTTCAGTCCTCTTAATAAAACTCTAAGAGCTAAATTTCTAAAATAACTACCTAAAATTATTTGTTCATTACAATTAGAATGCGTCATTAAATGAGATATCTGTAAATTTAAAATATGTTGTATTTTATTATAAAATTCATAGGGAGATTCGTTACCCTGTTTTAAATCAGATAATTCTAAATTTAAAGTATAAATATCACGTTTATCTGCGTATGTGTTCACTAACGCATCTTTAAGGTTTTCCCATGTTCTTATATTGCATGAGGAAATATTTATGGCGGCTTCGCCTTTAATTTTAGCTAGAATACTCGACATCAGATATTCATTCTGAAAGTCTCCTACATCTGCTGCATTATAAAATTTATTAACTAATTTTTCTGATATTTCCAAAAATCTTGGAAGAAGTGCATTATCACCATAAAATTCTGGTATCATATCTAAGAATTCTTTCTTTAAAATTGGAACTTGTGGTGTAGCCATTTTGTTGGATAAAAAAAAATAAAAAAAAGAAAAGATGAAAAAAAATTTTTATGAAAAGTTAGTTTTCTATATATTTTTTTTTGATAAAATTTGAGCTAGAACTTAATCAGAGTTTGAATCAGAATAATCAAAGTTTTCAAAATCAATTAATAGTAAAATTTTCTTTATACGACATTAAGCACTTACAGTAAAATCATCAACGTCCTCTCCATGGGCTCAGAAGTACAGGAACACTCCAATTTCCACTTGGGTCTTCTGGGTTCTTGAACTAGGAGAATCTTCGAGTCAAGCTACTAAATTCACTCAACCAAGAGTTCAAACGTTATTCACTTGAAATAGTCAATAAATCGTTAACACGAACCGACTGTTATTTGCACTAACACTTCGTTTGACTATCCTACTGACTGCGCCAATTATATAAAAACACCCTGTAAATGCCTTTTTAAAAATTGGTTTATTAACTAAGACAACTTATCAAATCGGATACAAGTTCTAAACTGATTAATTTACATGAGAATTAATTTAATGAAGAAATATGAAAAAGAACAACTCAGCAATTTATTATTATACAACTATAAACTATGAATGATGACTATGCTAAATAAGGTTCTACACCTAGGACATAGGCGTAGGTGACATTCATGAAGTCTTTGAGTTGCTGGTCTGGTAATAGTGCTTCGACCCTCAAACATGGCCAACTGTTCTTTCGAGAACATCTTAGTGTATACTGGGTGTGACTGTTGAGACCACATCTTAATTGCGTAGTTACTTAGCAGGGTTTGTCTCCGATATTTTAAAGGAGGTACACCAGTTTCACTGCATAAAGAAAGATATGGACTTGCTCGGAATGCTCCCAATGCAAATCTCAAAGCTTTTCCTTGTATGGATTCTAAAATTTGTAATTTTGATTTTCGTGCGGATGAATATATGATCGATCCGTAATCAATTTGAGAGAGAATTATAGTTTTGTACAATGTTATTAGCATTTTCCTGTCAAAACCTCAAGTTAAATGTGCCATGACTTTAATGAAATTTAACCTTTTATCACATTTATCTGCAAGATATTGAATATGTTCCTTCCAGTATAACTTTCTATCTAATATTAGACCCAAAAATTTTGTGGAATTTTTTTGAATAATTTCTGCACCATATAATTTTATGTTAGGTTCAAGATGTCGTTTTCTCAGTCTGCAAAAGTGAATGAGGTGGGTTTTATCTGTAGAAAATTTAAAACCACTTCTCTCTGCATTTTGCGCGATTTGATCAACTGTCTGCTGGATTTGATTTTCTAAATGTTCTGTTGGATGTCCTTTAACAAATATGGCTATGTCATCCACAAACAAACTTCGTCCTACATTTTCAGATATGTTTTCGAAGATCCCGTTTATAGCTATTGTAAATAGAATAGCACTTAACGGGGAACCTTGAGGGATACCATTTTGCATTATTTGTCTCTGAAAACGTTTGATTGAATTGGACTTTGAATAATCTATCAGAGAGAAAACTGTCAATAAATTTTGGCAACTCCCCTCTAAAACCCCAATCATACAATTTTTTCATGATTCCGTACCTCCATGTTGTATCGTATGCTTTCTCCAAATCAAAAAATACTGCAATCATATGTTTCCTTTCGGGAAAGGCAGTTTGGATTTCGTGTTCCATGTAGACCAATTGGTCCGTTGTTGAACGGTTTTTTCTAAAGCCCATTTGATATTCTGATAATAATTTTTTATTTTCTAAAGTCCACATTAACCTAGTTGCGACCATTTTTTCCAGAACTTTTCCCAAACAACAAGTTAGTGATATAGGTCGATAGCTTGAAGGGTTTTGTAGATCTTTGCCAAATTTGGGAATAGGTTTCACAATGGCTGTCTTCCATTTGTTTGGGTAAGTATGTGTTTTCCATATTTGATTATAGATATGAACTAACTGGCCTTTCACGTTTTCAGGAAGGTGTTCAATTAATTCGTACGTGATATCATCACAGCCCGGAGCAGTGTTTTTTGATGAGTGAAGTGCTTCTTCCATTTCCACTGATGTGAAAGTAGCATTATACAGGTAGTTGTGCCCGCCAGAAAATTCTAAACATATATTTTCTTGTTGGAATTTAATATCCTTAAATAGTTGACTGTAGTTATCTGACGCACTTACCTCTTCAAACTGTTACTAGATATTCGTTCCAGCTATTTCTTTTGTTCTTTATATCAATATATCTTGCTGTCGCTTTTAATCTTCTGAACTCTAACAGATTTTCTATTGTTGGATGCTTTTTGAAAGTATTATATGCCTGATGTTTATTTTTAATTGCAATAGCAACATCTTTGTTCCACCAGGGGACGTTTCTTTTTCTTTGTATACCTCCTGATTTTGGTATTGATTCGTTTGCAGCTAACGTTATACTTTCTGTGATAGATTCGACTTGTGCCGCAACTGACGTGAGTGGTTGAATAATATTCTGATGTTCGAATACGCTTGTATATTTACCCCAGTCGGCTTTTTTCAAGATTCACCTTTGAATAGTTATATCTTTCGTGAACCTATTCGCAAATTCTATATATATTGGTAAATGTTCATCTGCATATTTTCCTAATGTACTCCATTTTACCAAGGGGGTTATATCTGGTGTACATATTAATAGATCTATATAGCTGACATATTATTTGATCGTGTGTTTATGTATGTACCTTCACCTGTATTTAATATGGTTAAATCGAAGTTTTCTACCAATTCTTTCACTGTTCTTCCTCTTGCATCTGTTTTATTTGAACCCCACAAGGTGTTGTGGGAGTTAAAGTCACCTACTATTAGGAAATGAGGTCTTAGCTGTTGAATCAGGTTTTCCATTTCCGCATAGCTCCACTGTATATCTGGTAAATACATATTACAAATCGTCATTTGTTGTGGATATTGCACACGTATTGCAACTGCTTGAAGGTTTGTGTTTAGTGTAATTTCGCTGACATTCAAGTTTTCTTTTGATAAAATCATAACTTCTCCTCTAGCCCTTATGTTTGGGGCTACATCACAACGAAAAGAGTTATATCCTCTAATTGAGAACCTTTCTCCTGGCTTTAAATGTGTCTCCTGTAAGCACAAGATTATTGGTGATTTCTCCACCAACATTTGTTTTATCTCAGGATAGTGTGTCGTATATAAATTACAATTCCACTGAATTATATTAATAGTTATTATTATTATTATTATTTAATTTTTTTTTTTTTGGTCATTTGCTCTTAAAGTATCACAGGTAAGTAAATTCTTAAATACTATATCACAGATAAAGTAGGTCTTTGGTTTTCATAATTAGATTCTATCGAACAGGTTGAAACTTTTCATAAATCCTAGTGTAATTTCAATAGAATCTTTTTTCAGGTTTTCTTCAGTAGCAGGGTTCAATCCATATCGCTGCCTTTGGTCGTTGAACATAGGACATTCACTGATAATGTGGCTCACTGAGATGATTGAATCGCAGTGATCACACATTGGTGCTGGTTCGCCCTTGAGGAGATGTTGGTGTGTGAGGCTAGTGTGCCCTGAGCGGAGTCGGAAAGCTTTAACCATTTCCAATCTACATAGTCCTGTGGAAGCATATTTCGTCTGAACTATTGGTTCTACTCTACGAAGTAACGTATCAGTGTTGTTCCATGTATTTTGCTACTCATCTATGATTTTCAGTCTCAGGTTGTTTCTGAAATCAGATTTATGCACACCTGCTTGATTGGCATTTTGGTCTTCAACGAGAATTTCAGGGAATTCTATGTTGAGATTTCTTAGAAAGCATCTTTCTCCTTTGTTCCAGGGGCATTACAGCAGCTTCACAGTGTAGACTTTGGATTGGAGTCGTTGGAAATGCATTCAAACAGTATCGTATAGCTAGATTTTGAATTCTTTCTAATCTAATTAACTGAGTTTTTCTAGCTGAAGAGTAAACAATGCTGCCATAATCAATTTTGGACAATATTAATGCTTTGCATATCATTAGCAGACTTTTCGGGTCAGCTCCCCATTTTGTGTGTGCTAGGACTTTCAAAACGTTGAGTGATTGTCTGCATTTGGTGTTAATAATTAAACTGTTTCCAAGTGAAGAATTTTTTCGAAAAAAAATTCACTTTTTAGGGGGGAGATGTATTGTTCCTATTGCTACGCCTATAAGTTAATAATATCTTGGAATAATTCCTTAATAAAACTTCACTGGGAATTAGTAGATAAATTAAACTAATAATATTTAAATTCAAGGCATAGTAAATAAATACTCAATTTATTCTTTGTTAAAGTATTAAAATTTCATTAACAAAAATAAATGTTTGTATTTGTAGAGAAAGATGCTACTCACCCAAAATCAATGTTTCTCATAGATATTATTCATATATAGATTAATTTAAGAACGATACCATGTTTTGGGAAATGGTTTAAATACCATTCCAATCAATTCAATCAGTTAGTAAAACTCATTTATAGTTCTATTCACGTTATTTTAAATACAAGTGTAGCGTTTAGTATTGTGAAACCGTTATAATTTTAAGTTAATAAACAGTATAAGCAAATAGAAGGCTCTCTTTCCTTCCGGCACACTACACACTCATGCAAGTTAAACTATGAAAAAAGACTTCTTTTTCACAATAAAAAATAAGAAACTGCAATGTTAAAGTGCAAGTTGGCACACACGTTTCTCATGCCTAGAAACCGATGAACCAGAAATTAAAAGATTTTAAATTGAATTGGCTGATCTGACTGATCTTGGAATGAAGAGTTGCATCAGTGAAAGAAAACAAAGAAGGTTACTACCTTCCTGACAAAACGTGTGGAAATAAATAGGTCAACTTTGAAGAAAAATTCGGGATACTTACAAATTCCGTTGGTTATTTTTAATAATAACATATCATAAAATCTGATATCTCCGTTTTGTGCGAACTTCGAGGGAGGGGATGTTGAAAAAGCTGTTCAGAAAATAATGTTCATAATAAAGACGCTTTAACAACATCTCTTCAATTCATTTTCCTCGTTTCTCAGCATTTATAATTCTTATTTATCGCCACCATTTGGAGAGCTCAAAATGTTCAAGGTCTGTCCTGCAGATCGATATCAATTACTTCTTTAATCAATCATTATTATGGCCAATAAGGGACAGGTAGAGGAATTCTGGTCCATTCTCTGGTCCAGAATATATTCTGGTCCATTCTCTGGTCCAGAATATTTACTTGGTAAGTAGCTGCTTATCCCTTTAGCGCATGATCAGTTATGTTTAGCAGAGCGGAAACATACATCGATGGAGGAACATTGATCATTGGAGAGTATTTTATATTCTAGCGATCATTCTAGTATAAGACCAAATATAGCAATTCTTGACTCTTGAATATGCAACTGCTATGTTTTTTCCGAGTTCATCTGACATAGTCTCCGACATCACTGCTGCCGAATGGCTTATTTTATTTTAACTACTGCCCTCCCATAATACCTGATCCCGCACATCTACTCGGAGTAACATAATATGCTATTTTATATTTTCTGTAAAGAGCCCGTGCGAAGCTAGAAGTTAATAATTTATTCCCTTCAATTCCTAATTAGTCCATGATGTACGCAGAAATAGTACTTAATCCATATTGTAGGTTATTCACATTTATATGTTAAGAGGTGCATGTCCATTATTATATGTATTGCCGAGATTATTATAAATCTACGAGGTGTATATTATTGTTTATTCAAACTATCACATTATATCCTATTTATTAATACTTTTTCTACCAAATCCGCAAGCGATTATCGAATAAAGTACCTTTTTAAAGTCGTAATATTTTAGTAAGAAGAAATGTCTTACACGATTTAAGTACATTTACAAAACAAATTATAGCGAAAAAAGTACTTTATACATTTACATATATTCAAGAATAACCAAAATCACCGGAAAGCCTCTGTGATAAATATTTGAAGTGAAATAAACAGCTGTTTACTATTATTTTACGTCTAGCAGTCAAGTTAATTCATCATCTCGAAAATGAACACGGCTCGACTGTGTCGTTAAAATATGAAACATAAGTGTGAACGACCAAACCAACTGCGCTACAGCGTATTATAATCTGACAAAGTGTTTCGAGGTGTCAATTTAGACTTAATAGGACCGGATCTGGACCATAATGAATCAAAATAATAATAAATACAATTCGATTGTGGATTACATTTATTTAGACTACCAGATTTTATAACATTATTTTATTATTTATTTACTTGAAGAATATTATTTTTTTTATTTTGTAGCGCATTTTAAAATATCATTAAATAAAATCCATAAATAGCAACAGAACATCAGAGGTATAACATATATTTACTCCTGAAGATGAAAATGTTGTATGTGAAACCGTTTGAGAGGTGTATATTTTTGCTTTATTGATTTCATTTAATAATTATTGAAAGTTTCTAGTTGATGATGGAATATTTAATTTCTTTTAAAAAATTAGGACAATCAGAAAAAAATAAAAATTGTAGATTTATGTAATTGGTTGATAATAATGCATGCGAAGCCTCTGAGGAGGAGATAATTTGGAAGAAAGATGAAAATTATTGAAAGGTTAAAAATTGGCATGAGACACGGGCAACCAAATTTGTCATGAATTTACAAAAAATAATGGAAATATAGGAATCTACGGATTGCAATAAATTTTATAATGAAATAGATAATTACCGATAACCAAATTCGTTGTTTTTCGAAATATAACTCCTATATTTTCTTCATAAAAATTAGATAGCTGATATGTCAAACACAAATTAACACCTATATAAGTTAGTAGCAGATTTTTATTTTGAATGAAGAATATCACATTGTTACTAATTTTGGGTGGTAAAATCAGATAGTACTGTAAATTTTTTGATAGAAGGAATATATTTCTTGAAAATTCGACTATGCTGAAACTTCTCACGATTTTTTCAGATATACCAATTTTTTTAAATTAGCGTATACAAAAACTCCTATACTAAATGCCATCAAAATAGGTCCATCCGTTTAGGAGTTGTTCAGTATGAACCCGATTGCAGCGCCACCTACCGGGACTAAATGTTAATATAATCCATCCAGTTACTTAATCAAACACACACATACAATTTTATCAAAATCGGTCCATCCGCTTAGGAGTTGTTCAGTATGAATCCGATTGCAGCGCCACCTACCGGGACTAATTATGAATCTAAACTGGAGATTAAAATAAAAATGTATTATATTCGATTATCATGCTGCAACCCTATTGCTCATGTGTGGATGAGAAGAAAACATATTAAAATCGAAATTTAAAAATAGGGGTTGATGGTAGAAGGGTGAAAATTTAGGGTTGTATGTATTTTTGTATGCTGTATCATAAAACAATAAAATCAAAAAATTTTGCCAAAAAAATAAAATAAAAATTTAGGAGTGGACCACCCTTAACATTTAGGGGGATAAAAAATAGATGTTGACCTACCAAATACGCACAAAAATGTTCATAAGCATCGCTCGAGCCGTGTCGGAGGAATTTGGCAACAAACACTGTGACACGAGAATTTTATATATTAGATATTATTTTATGATTTTGGATAATTCCAAGAGATCCACACAAGAACTCATGTTTAAAAATATATACAAAAATTTCAACGGCAGTAAAAGCACCAGTGAAACATTTTTGTAACAACCTCAAAAATCTGTGTTTTCATTTGGTTTTCGTTATCGTGATTTTAACAATGCAACGGGACAAATCCTTTATCCATTTGCTGCCTGCAAATTTTTTCGACCAACTTTGTGCCGTCTTAATAAAATACTGAATTGCATTGAAATATCCCTATTGATGTTCTATCTTGATCGTTTTCTTTTTAAATTGGAAATTTCACAGTTTATAGCTTCATTCATTAGAAGCCATATACAGTGCTTTTCAGATAAAAGTATCCACCTTTAATAACTTTTGTAATACTGGTATTTAGAAAAAATCCAAAAACACGTCAATTTATGTTGGAAGGGGCAAGCATTATGGCATATTTAAACTTACTGGAAAAGCCACCCCCTCACCCCTAGCAGCATCCCCTTTATTTTTTTAAATTACTTTTCATATTTTTTATGTAAAATTTGGATACTCCTCTTTGAGCTGATTTCAAAAATGTATAATACTTGTAGGTTAAAGTGGTTAGTTTATGAGATAAACAATTTTTCTTTTAAGAGCACAAATTTTACTTATTATTTACTTTCACCTTATTTGCCTGTACTAAAATGGGTTGTACAACAGTTCAAACTCTTTAATCTTTTAAACTGTGCTATTTATTATGAAGTTACAATAAGTGTTCAAAATGAGTACCATTCACTTCCATACAATGGTATAATCTATTTTGAAATGCCTCTCTGACACACCAAACGTTTAACTTTTGGGGATGTTGTGTATGGAATTCACGCATAATATGTGGATCACTTTCAGCCCAATATCTACAATTATGCCTACTTACTAAGCCATTTAATGAAAATGAGCATTCATCAGAAAAGCAAATATTGTTTAACAATTGTGGATTGTTATTGATAATTTGCGTCATTGATTCGCAAAACTCTAGACGACGATCAAAATCATCTTCATTCAACTCCTGCACCAACTTAACTTTGTATGGGTGGTACTTGAATTTATGTAGAACTCGGAAAACTGTAGAAGATGAAACACCGATCGCTCTACTTATTGTTGACAACGATTGGGGTTGTTGAGCCTCTAAGCTGACTTGCCCTAAAATTGCCACTTGGATTGCTTCGTTATTTACAAGTCCCTCTCGCTTATGCACTTTATTGCAAACAGACCCTGTTGTGGTAAATTTCTCCATCAGTTGAATTACATACTTATGAGTTGCATGTCTTCCGTCATGTAATTCGTTAAATATTCTAGCAGCAGCTCTTGCACAATTATTATTTTGGTAGTATAAACCTACAATTTCAATTCTTTCTTGCAAAGAGTAAACCATTTCAGAGAAACAAAATAAATAATGTATCAAATTACACTATCAATAGTGATTAAAAATTCTAGTTGACAATGTCAAACTTTAATAAAAAGTAGAGTTTTTTGTTGTTTGGATTTTTTAAGTAGAATAAATAGAACAGTTAAAAAGATTAAAGAGTTTGAACTATTGTACAACCCATTTTAGTACAGGCAAATAAGGTGAAAGTAAATAATAAGTAAAATTTGTGCTCTTAAAAGAAAAATTGTTTATCTCATAAACTAACCACTTTAACCTACAAGTATTATACATTTTTGAAATCAGCTCAAAGAGGAGTATCCAAATTTTACATAAAAAATATGAAAAGTAATTTAAAAAAATAAAGGGGATGCTGCTAGGGGTGAGGGGGTGGCTTTTCCAGTAAGTTTAAATAAGCCATAATGCTTGCCCCTTCCAACATAAATTGACGTGTTTTTGGATTTTTTCTAAATACCAGTATTACAAAAGTTATTAAAGGTGGATACTTTTATCTGAAAAGCACTGTATAAAAGAATCTTTGTAATCCAGCTGGTTCGTCTATATTCAACAATTTTTAGTATATCTTTCCTGTTCAATGCCACAGAATATACTTTCCTTTTCTTATAATTTTTTGGTTTTACTATTTCTTGCATCCCGCTTTTTATTTGGAAAAGAAGAAGGAAAGAAAATTCGATTGATGAAAGGACGAATCTATAGGGCGTGTGATTTCAACTGTAAAAAAATTTTCAATAAAATTTAAAAAACCAGTTATATTTGTCATCATTTGTAGTAACAAGAACTTAAAATTTTATTTAATTCAATAATGTATCAATTTGGTTTTCATACATTTTACTGAATTTGTTTGAATTATTTTTAACGTCGGACTCTTTAAATGTTAAGTACAATAAGTTTTTGACAGCAAGTAAATAAGGTTTTATTGAGGAACACGTAGTTTTATCTGTAGTAATGAAGTGAATGTCACCCCAATATACATACATACATCTGTATTAATATCACAAGAGAGTGAGAATAAATTGAAAATAATTGGACAGATTCTAGAAAACTGGTTGTCAGGTAATAGATACCAGAACCTGAAGGGCTCGAGTGGCCTGGAGAATTTTTCACCGAGCCCTTACTACTGCAAATCCTATAGCCCATTCCAGAATGACGTCACTGACAGATCAGCCATATTGTTCTGGGTCCTCTTGTCATATTCTATTTACTTTTCATTGTTTACTGGAAAAAACAACGGATGATAATTAGGCTTTAATTTACCACTAGTTCTTAAAATTATTTGAAATGCCATCGTTTTGTATATAGTGTTGATAAGTGTGCAATGCGCAGAGGAAGAAATAAGTTTCTTTTATTTCCAGCTGTTGTAAACAAGCGAGGTGATTATTTAATTGATCTCTCTGTGCACCCGAATCTGTTGCTCTTGACTATCGTGGTAATCACTTACCTCCTCTGTAGATAGCTTTTTTCGTCGTCTAACATTTTAAGTATTATTTAATTCAATTCAGATTCAGTTTACTGACTGCGCCATGTGTTATTTAAATAAAATATATATTGCGTTGACATTGTTCTACAAAGTCTGTCTGACAACCAACTGACTTACACCACATGTCAAAAAACCCAAGCTTAAACTCCAACTTATTGGGGGACTCACAGTATGGCCGACTTGTCAAAGTCAGGTGTTCTGGAATGAGCTATAATATCCACCATCTAACCTTAGGTTTTATAAATGGCAGTAGTAAAATTGTGAACATTACTTGTGATAATGTAAGTAATTTGTGAAACATTGTTATCTGTCGATGAGCTTGAGAGCTATATTGGAAGTGCACAGCAGCGTTTCTGCTCTCATGTTTTCAACGATGTGAAGAAGATGTTCATTGCTTAGCTTTAGGTATGGCTTGAAAAATTACCAGTAAGTTGAATAATTTCTAGTGGGACCATATTTGGTCAAATTGCTTACAGCGGAGGAGTGATTGGTTATTGTTACCTTCTTGATATCAATCCCAATAATCTGCGCGCCTAGACGTCTCTATTTACTGAGTTGGTTAATACCTATTGGACACTTTTTGTACCAAATTACTGTCTTCCTTCAATACAGATTTTGAGTTAAGAACAATTGTTAGTTAGAACGGTGTAGTAGATGCACTGGATATTTGTCTTGACATTATTTGTTCGAAGTTAACTATTTAGATGCACGGTAGGGTTTTTCAATATGGCCTGTAAATGTACCATGAATGTCGAGTTTGTTTTTGAAAAATTCTACTAGGCATAAGGTCCTCGACATCAGATATTTGGTAGAACCAGTGAGTTTTCATCATATTTCTTCATAATATTTCTTATCACTACAGTTGTCAGAGCTGTAGAACTGGATTGTCTTTTCTGGAAGCGCTTGTATCTCTCTTCTTTTGGAAGTACGTGCATTTTTGGCATTCTCAAAAACTATTTCTTTACATTGGTCTTTTTTTCCGAGTAAAATCTTGAAAATACTTCGCGGAAATATTCCAAATCGTTTTCACAACTCCCTCCTTGTAATCGGTGCCATTAGCTCGCTTCATATTGAAAACCCATGTCTTTGAAAATAACTGAAAAGTGTTAGTTCGAAATTCACATTTTCACTCTTCACAGAATGCCGAAAACTGCTTCCAAACGCATTTCTGCGATTTCAGCGTGTTCAGAGGCGTTAAAGATCCAATTGCTTCGCCTATTTCTAAACTTGAAACTATTCCGAATCTATTCATTCTGTTCAGATCTTCTATTTTCCTGGATATATAATGAACTTTATTGTTTCGATAAGGTCATCCTATATATTTTTTTATTTGAAAAATACATACTTTTCATGTAAAATATCCTTTACATTAAAGCTAAATAACACATTGAGATGACTATGCTTACAACAATAACTTTGACGTTTCAATCAACTATTATTGCAGGTGTTTATTGAGAGTTATAAATGGATCGTTGAGCTGAAAAAGGACTTAATGAGGTTTTAATGATAAAAGGTACGTATTCTTAATATCTTCAATAATTAATATCCAAACCGAAATCCCATAACATGATCTACTTTAAGATGCTTGGTTTTAAGTTTGAAGTTTAACGAACCTGGTGTAGTTAAAGATTTCTCCAAATCAGTACACAGAAAAACTGCATCAACTGAACGTAAATCTTTAGATGTTTGTGCCATGTTAGAAGACAATCTACATTTGAGTATTGTAGAAATATCCTGTTATCTCGAAAAAATATGGAATAAGAGTTTTTAGTGATAATAAATTCCAATCATACAAAGTAAGGTTGGTTCAAGAACTACTACCTATATGACAATTTTGATAGATGTAAAGAGTTCATGGACATAATATTATGGGAAAATATTTCTATCCAAACCATCCAAATTTTGTAAGAATGTTATGTTTTGCGATTAGGTAACTTTTGTTATTATCGAAAATGTAAATCGGTATAATTGTGAATACTGGTCACTGGTGTGAATATGAATACCACACTGAGTATCCAAAAAAACTTTATGTGTGGGCTGGAATACTAGGTGATAAAATAATTGGACCCTTTTCGTTAAAGGACACACACGTGGTTCGGCCTATTTAAATTTGTAGGAAAACAGTGTAATATCTGAGTTGGCTCTATTATTTTCATATTCAAGTGAGTATTCTCAATTTCCTTCTAATTAAGAGATTTAATTATTTGATACTTTAAGACAATAACAATAGACTCCGTTTCACATAAGAAGAAGCCACGTGAAGTTTGCCAACTGACAAAATCGGTCTTGTTTATCTATGTCGCCTCATAATGACCGTTTCATAGCATTGGCGTCACAAACGGTGTTTCATGCAGACCGCAATTTTATTATTGACATTTGATGTTGTGTTTGAAAAAATAATTCACTGTCGAATATTTTTAAATATTTTGAGACGTTTAGCTAGTTTATCTGTGAGTGTTGTATGTTTTATTTGATTTAAAACCATGCCTCCTAAAAAACTTGTTCATGTTAAAGGAAATGTTAACCAAAGTCAAGCCCGACAGTTTTTGTGTTAACCTACAAAATGTGAAAACGTTACGCTACTGATTTGAAGTCGAATGTCAATTTTACAATATGATGCTGGTTTTGACAACCAGTTCGCGCATACGACTGCAACTTCACGTGGCTTCTTTTCATGTCAAACGGAGTCTACCACAAACAACAATATGATGTGTGACGTGTTTATTAGAAGGAGTGGAAGGCGTGCTTTCATACGCGATCACCCAGTATAAATTCAGACTATATCCTATGGGGTCACAAACAAAATCTGCCAATATTGAAGAATCAAAAGAGAGGATTACCGTAGAGATAAGAAGAATTGAGCAGTTCCCTATTTGCTTACCACATAAATGTGAACCTTTTTCCAGCACGAGTGAAATATCTAAAGATCTGTCGTAGTTTTTTGTGCCATTATTTGGATAAGCCTTTTACTGCACCAGTTTCGTTGAACTTTTTCACCAATGTAGGTACTGACAGTATACCTTGTTATGAGATTTCTGTTAGGGTATAAATTATCATAGATTACCTATTTTTCAAATCAACTTAGTCGTTCATAGATATCTGAATGTATTTTTATCTTAGGCGGATATAATGTAAATTTAACTATAGTTCCGAAATTATGGCATTTAGATATAGGAAATATTACGTAAAACTTATTCAGTATTTTATAGATTCCTATATAAAGATATATACAGGGATATCCATTTGAAATAACAAAGTTTATTATATTTCAATAAAAACTGAAGATCTGAGAACAATGTGAATACAACCACATGGTCGGTCTTAGTACAAAACTCACACAAACCTAAATTTAAGAAAATCAATTGAACGTGTTCCATACGATGCGTTTCAAACACAAGACTCACTCCCTATGTTTAAAGATCACTTATGGATCTACACAGGTTCAGATATTTTTATCATAGGCAAACAACAAGAGTATATGTGTGTGTCCAACTAATTATTCTGGTCTAGATGTTGGTACAATAATAAATGCATATAAGAATAATATCAACTTAGAATTTGAACAGAAATTCCCAAATGAAAAATTGCTAAATATTCTTATATCTGGTTTAAACGGTACTGAGCTGTGCAAAATGTTCGGTCCCTTGTAGTCGGTGCTTACTATGGTAATCCAGAAATGCAGAATGTCGGTCGAAAATAAGAAAAATATTATTTTTGCAAGCAATTGAGATCACTTGTGCTCTCAGTATAATTTGAACCTTCCAAAAAGCAGTAATTTCAGTCAGACTTAAAAAGTGATTTACTAGTCACTATTGTCACAAATCTTCGGCTACCAAGCTCACTGATGTTGGTAGCGATATTACCTCTTTACGGAAACTTAGAAAAGTCCCACCACTATATTGGCGCAAACGTTCAAAAGATAAATTTTTTCAAAATAATACAGATACAGCTAGTCATATATATTAACCCCATCTACATTGTACATATATATTAAAATATATGACGAATAGGTAGTATAAATACTAGAAATATTAATATAAATCTTGTCAATTTAATAACCTTGAACTTAAATACCTCATAGATTAGTATGACTAAAAATATATGAAGAATTTGTTGGATCGTCAAAAACCATTTAAAAAGGCCCAGCACAAACGGAAAAAAGTGAACATCAATATATTTGTTGTCCCATGTTTTTATTTCAAAACATTATGTTAAATAGACTTAGTGTTTTCAATATTTTCCTTTGCTTCCACCATTCCTTCTTTTCCATAGAATTTCTCAATGATAGTTATTATTATATGCTCTAGATAATCCACTATTTGGTTATATATCTTCTAATATATGCTGTAGCGATTAATGTGAGCACACCTGTATTCGAATATCAACTAATACTTTGTTTTCATTTCACATAAACTCTCAAGATATAAACTATCACCATCAAAATGTTGAAAGTACGTCTCTGATACCTTTGCTGATATACATGCATTTATAGCACATATATTTGTACGTTGACAAATGATGTGTGTAAGATCACTCTTCATTTTAATGTTTACAATCCATCTGTGAAAATGAAAGTGTATCCACTGGTCCGTTTGTCATTCTTAACCACCCGTGTAGTTCTACTACACATATTATAATAGTCGAAGAGAGGAGTACTTAAAAAAAGTTTAAAAGGGATATGACATGACTGGGAAATTATATTATCGTGAACCAGTGAATTTCAACAGTAATTCCTGCTTTTGTATATTTGCTTTAGTACTAAAAACCGATTGGAATTCTGTTGTTGAAATTGCTAACTACTGGTTTTATTTTATAATCATGGAAATATTCTACGTAGTAAGGGCTGAAACCATTAATTTGCTTCATTTATCCTGTTTTCTACTGAGGTGTAAGTTCCCAGTCATTCTCAAGGATTTTTTATTGTTAAGATTCGGAATCCTCCAGAGTACACAGCTGTACAGTTTTGTTAGTAGACAGATATCCACTAAAAACTTTGCAATATTTTCTTTATTACTTCCCCGCTTAAGTATTTCTTTGAGGTCACCTCTTGCTTGCTGTACCTAATAAGTAATTGTATTGAACGATTTGCAAAACAATGGCTTATCTTTAGTTATTAAATATGTGTTAAATTGGTATGTCCTAGCTTCAGACCTATTATTTTCATTTGTTATGACTGCTTTATCACTTATCTAGCTATTTCACTATTTGATGCTTGCAGTTTAATATAATATCCTTTGTTTTCAGGGATATCTGCATGTGAAGGAACCTACAATAGGTGAAATGTAGATTTTGATCGCTGTACGTGAAAGAGTTCAATCATGATTTGAAGAGCTATTGAAGATGATTTTGCATTGAATAGTTGAAATTAGTTTTCGAATGAGGTATAATAGTTTGGAATATGGATCAGTTTATTTTACCGGAAAAATAGCTGAATTTCTTGTTATAATACATTTTCAAAAATGATATACTTAGTAGGTACTTTAATAGGCATATCCGGAAAGAAGACACGATCTGACCATTGTGAAGATCTAGTGGGGATAAGACGATAAAAGATACTCCTGGGAAACTACAACCAGGCGAGATCAAATTAATGCCTGAGCCAGAGTGGAACTGCACTAACAACTTGACATGTGTTTTGACAGGACACTGTCTCCTGAATGGGAAGCTCGAAAAGCGCAAACTAGTGGAGCATGAAGAAAGTAGAGTCTGTTAAATGGAACGTACTTCAGAATCAGGGGCCACAGCACCTAGGAGCCTACTGGATACAAGAGGGGCTCATACCTGAACTGAATCCTGTGGATATACTAAAACTCCTTCAGGAAATGGGTCTAAAGGAACTACTAATTTCTTTGGCTTTTACAGGAAGTATCAAAGGAAAGGAGGCACAATAGATCTTATAGGTATCAGTGAATGTCATACATGAATAAACACATAGTAGGTACTTTCTCTATTAAAATTTTATTGGTAAAAGCGATGTAGAGGTAGGAATGGGCTTGTGGCAGTCAACTATATGACAGAATTACCTACGTCTCTATTGGAATGAAAATCAATCTCTTCTTTAGTTTTTACAAACAAAATTCGTCTTGAAATTATTTGATGATTCGTTTTTTGGTGTATAGTATGTTTGAGACAATCTTTACTAAGAATCACAAAAAGACCTACTACTATAAAACAATGAATCAACTTTCCAGTCACTTCAAACTGGAATTATTGTCGGAACCATTTTGTACGTTGCTTATTTAGGGCTTGAAATGTGGTAAGTAAAGAACGGCCTTACGTTGTTCGTATTGAAACTATTTCATTCCGATAATTTTTTGTGGCTCATTAATCACTTCCTCCTAATTTCTAAAAAATTTATAAACATACCGTTTCCACAACCAATTGGCCACTTAATTTTTATCAAGCCTCCTTCCATTTTTCCTTTGGATATTTGGATTGGATTATTTTTCTCCCAATCTGCCACTGTAAAGGCCAAAAACTGTTTTCAATTTACTGTATATGAACACTTTTATTTTAATCGCTGATAAGCGTCTGATTTTGAAGAATATGCTCCTTATGTTTAGTGCTCACTGCTTCAATTCATTTTTATCGCATTGTTTGCTGATTTAAATTATTTGTATATTCAAGGAAAATAACGAATGAAATGAATCAAACAGTGAAGTTATATTTTAATAACTGGTGTTAGGGTTTTATAAGTAGAAGGCATAGCTCATTTGGATGTGTGCCATATCGATAGGTATTTGTCAAAGTAACGTAAGTCACCAAAAATGATAAGTAGAAAAAACTAGTTTCTTTAACAGAGATGATTCAAAAAATTATGGATATCCGTTTTCAAAGTAATTAAAAATAAAGTTAAAAGTATAATTTTGGCTTACTACTAATTAAAATACATGATTTTCACCAGAAATGTCACTTACGTTACTTTGGCAAAAATGCATCGATATAATTCAAAATTGTTTGTCATTTGGAAATTCGTGGGTCCGTTCAACACATGTACCACATATTGAGGTCATAGTGTGTACCTGCTTTGGAGTGTTTCTCCACTGTAGTCTATGTGGGCTTTGCATCCATTTTTGCATTTGTTCTCTGACCACCCTTTTGGTGGTCCTAAGAACTGGTTCTGGTCCAGCATATATCGTTCTTGAACTTCTTCTCACGGGCTCGTCTGCTTGTTCGTTTATGTGTCTCGGTAGCCACTCTAAACTTAGTTCAATGCTGTCTGCCAACTCAATTATTTACTTCATTACTCTACCAGTATGGATGTTAACTTGCGACTACTTGAAGCCGCAGGAGATGAATGGCTGTCAGTTAATTTTTTTATACAATGAGTATCAGTCCTATATTTGTTTGTTTTGGAACATTGCAAAATAGCATGAATCTCCGCCCGACATACAGAATACAGATGTATGTTTTTCTAGTGAGAACTAACACGTCTTTGACGCGTATGTGTACCAGATACCACCTCGAGAAAACGTCAGTCTACTTGAGTCTTGCCAGTTCTCCCCGTGAGGTATTTCTACCACTTATTTAGTGCCGGGGAGAAGCTTAGTGTTCATATAATATTATGTTTTCATATCCATAATTGCTTCTCTTACGATGTCCTTGATGTATATGTGTCCGGATCTAACTGGTTTGTTTCTTAAATTGTATTGCATCCTAAATAACTCCACCCTTGGTTCTTCCATCATCTTAAGGTATAGTGAAAGGAGTTGTCAAAGGCACCCTCTAAGTTAAGGAGGCTGCCTGCTTATTGATACTTCCTTATTTAACCATGTACTTAGTGATGGAGTGTTGTAAATATTAGGTTGATTGTTGCCAGGTCTCTAAAACAGTGTTATTTGAGGGCAGTATCTTTTTACTATTTCTCATTATTATTCCAGTGGCTTGGGAGGACCTTTTGTTAAATAGTTCAATCCCACCTGATAAACCCATAACCCTTTCCCCAGGGTTCTTATGAGGGCCACATCATATTTCTTCATTACTTTCGTGAGTACTGCAAATGCAGTATTACTGTGCTGAAGGTTCTCTTGTATTATTCTCCATCAGATTTTCTTAAAACTCGGAAGACTGAGTTTGAAGACTGCTAAGCACAATGCCTCCTGTTTCGTGCTCCTGTTTTTTTTTGTCGCATGAGTTTTAGATGGATTTGAGTTGTCAAATCGAGGTTGCTTACCTTCAGGTTGTCCTTATTTTCACTGGTGTGTCCCGACGTTGTCGTACCTGACCATGTCTTAACCAATTTCCCTATTTCGACGGACCTGACTCCTTAGTGATGCTGGCCCTATGGAAATCGTTTCGGCTGCTATTTTCTGAGTCGTGGCAGGTGTCTTTCTCCGAGCAGCAGAGAGTCCCGAATGACTGGGTGAGGTTAAATTCAACGGGGTGCGCTTTTTACCCTGTAGCTGAGTGGCTAGCGGTCGAATACCCATCGACCATCCATAGGCACCAGCCAGACCGTAGGATTGGGAGGTTAGAGTGTTCCACCCCATCCACATGGTTCAGGTGATTAATCCTAGAATCCTATTCCCTCTAATGATACATACCACTCACCTGTGTGAAAGGATTGTTGCAGCATCAGATTGATCCGTGAGCTATTATTATGGTTTACATCAAAACTTAATCATCGCTTATCTCGAGGGTTGGTCGGTTATGAGGCGTTTACAACTCTTGAAGAGCACGGGTTTCATCACAGATCACGCCTCCATATAAGCCATTGGGAGTCGCTGTGTCGGGTAGGACAACCCATCCACTAGAACTTGTACGAAGGATTACGGGTGCATCACTTCCAGACTCTTTTATTATTCCCTTAGTGATATAACGTTAATTTTGCACAAGGTTTTCCAGCATTTCAGCTTTGACTTCACTTAGCTTCGTTTGAGAGCTGGTGGCATCCAATTTGATATTAATTGTACACCTACACTCCATTCTAATGATAGTAAACAAAATCGTTTAATTGGGGTCGAAGTTAACTTCCCGAGGAGAAGCTATTTAGTCCAAGTAATTTCTACGTTACAAACCATCAAATTGTCCTAATTTTTTCACAATGATCTCAACGGCCAAATAAATTATTAACATTTTCATTTAATTTTTGACTCCTCAACTATTGGGAATATGTATATACCCTTTGACAAAAAAATATTGAGACGACTCGCTTTACTTTTCCTGTCAGATCTTGCAAGAACTGGAATTCGGCGGCTTTTCGCTTTACGCTGGAAAACATATTTATGTCACGAGACATATGTCATCTATACAAACGGAATGAGCATTGCAGCTTTGATGTTGATTTATTACATTGCGAGGGGTGTTGAAAACATTCAAGTCTTCTATGTACATTTCCATACATGTTTAAAATAAGAAATTAGGTACAGAATTATTTTTCCCAAAATATTCAATAATTACAACAATAATTATTGTAGTAAGTCAAAACAAGTAAAAATTATGTTGATACATAATTATAGTTCAGTAACATTTTGTGACGAATCAAAAAGACGATTTTGGATGAGGATGCGCGTGCCTACTCGAAATAAACAATTCCGTCTGAAATCGTGTTAAATCCTACCCCACAAACTATATTTTTTATAGAACATGTATTTAATGTCTGGAGGCAATCGGAACCAGTTGTTTTCTGGACAATAGCAGCAAAAGATATAAAAATCCACCAATTTAATAAGAAAATTCAAATATAATGTGTAGTGTCTTACTGTTCATTTAATATTTTTGGTTGATAAAACAGTTTTTCTCAATATATTATAATATAGTTAGCCTAAGAGTTGATTGAAAGTACAATAGAAATTATTAACGATTGGTATCGATGTTATTGTCGTTGATGTCTTCGGATTTTAATTTTTGCTAGCATCTGGCAGATTCAAAAATTAAGCTATACGTTAGCAATTTCATTTCGACATTTCAAATAGCAACTTTCACGGCCTGCATCTTTTGGTCGAAAATCAACGTATTTTTTGATAATCTTAGAACTCATCTTCAACTGTAATAATTCAAGTTTTACTGGTCGTCATATCTATTTTAGATAATTTTCTTCCAAAATCTTTGCGACTATCAACTCAGATAACTATTGTCCACAACACACTCTGACGATTCCAACATTAGTCACAAATTTAATACAATATCGAACAAATTAATTAAAATTTTAAATTGATCTGCTATAAGAGCGTGTTTTTTTTCGAATACTGTTAATTTCTATTCGTTAATACTTTTTTTAGTAATATAAATAATATCTCTGCTCCACTTAATATGTAGCCCTGTAGTTGAGTGTGGAGTGTAAAGGCATCTAATGTCGCATCACCCCAACGTGCAATATGCTCTCTATACAGAGGCTATTCTTAAAGAAGTTGAAAATTTTAGAGACTATATTGTTGAAATACACCCAATAATAGAGAAATACCCTATGAAAAGACTTTCATGTTTGTAGAAAATGTATAATTATGACAACTATTAAAAATTACATATGACAAGTATTAAATTTTCTATTATCAACAAGTACCTAACAACTAGTGAACTTTAAGTAAAAACCCAAAAATGATAATATTTTAACACTTTCCCTCATTAAGTGGTTTTTCTTTTCACTTAGTTAGTTTAATCCTATATTTGTACAAAGCTATACTAATCTAGGTTTTGGAAGAGCTTTGGTCATCATATCAGCCAACTGATGCTCGGTAGATACTTTTTTAACGACAATTTCGCCTTCTGATACCAATTCCCGAACAAAAAAGTGCCTTGTTCGAATATGTTTGGTACGTCTATGGAATTTGGGATTTTGAGCTAACCTCAATGCTGGTTCATTGTCAATATGAAGCTCGGGTACAGCTGTTAAATCGGTTATTTCTGTCAAGAGACGTTTAATCCAAACAATTTCGCGAGCAGCCTCACTTGCAGCAACTATTTCTGATTCGGTTGTGGAAATTGCTACTGAAGTTTGTTTTTGGAAAACCATGATACCGCACCTGCAGCATAAATACAAACAATGCCTGATGTTGATCTACCAGTGAGTGTATCACCACTATGATCAGCATCACTATACATTTTTATGATTCCTTGCAGATGGTGTGGTTCACAAGTGATTCCATAATCCAATGTTCCTTGAATGTATCTAAATATACGTTTCACTTTAATAACATCTTCTTTACTGGGATGTTCCAACGACCTAGAGACAACTCCTAGTGCATGAGAAATATCTGGTCTCGTAGATACCATAAGGTACATTAATGAACCAACAGCTTCTCTATAAGGAAAATTTAGAGAATCATCTTGATCTTTCCCTGATTGAGAATAGTCCTTGATTATAGGTGTTGAAACTGATCTGCAAGTTTCCATGCCAAACTTTTCTAAAATTTTCTTAATATAGGACTTTTGATGTATTTTTATTAAACCAGTGTCTGTATACCTAGAAAATATGAAGCAGGCTTGAGGGTAATTTTGAATTCAGATTTCAGTTTTTAAATAAAATCTGCAGTATGCTCGGAATGATTAGAAGCTAACAGACCATCGTCTACATAAAGAGCAAGTGAAAGTTTGATTTTTCCATGTAGTTTTATAAAAAGACAAGGATCAGCTTCGCTCTTTATAAATCCACATTCACTCAGAAATTTAACAAAATGTTGATTCCAGCATCTAGGCACCTGTTTTAACCCATATAGACTCTTGTGTAACCTGCAAACTTTTTGAGAATTATCGTTGAATCCTTCATGTTGACGCATGTATATTGTTTCATCTAGCTCTCCATAAAGAAAAGCAGTTGATACATCAAACTGAGTCAGTTTCAACTTTTCATTTGCTGCAACACTAAGTAAAAGTCTTATAGTGCTAGATCTTGCAACTGGACTAAATGTTTGATCATAATCTACGCCTTCTTTTTAAGCAAAACCTTTTATGACTAGTCGAGCCTTATACTTATCAATGGAGCCGTCGGGATTCATCTTTACTTTATAAACCCATTTACATGGAAGTGGTTCAATTTCTTCCAGGAGTTTTTCCAAGGTCCAAGTTCGGTTTTCTTGTAAAGATGCTATCTCTATCTGCATTGCATTTTGCCATTCTTTCTTTTCAGAGTTGTTTATAGCTTCTCTGTATGAAGATGGTTCTAAAGGTTCAGTTATACTTGCTAATGAAGTCATTACAAAGTCTTCAAAACGTTGTGGAGGTTTTATTAATGCTCTATTTCGTAGATTTCTTGTTTCATCTATTTGGGGTTCTGAATTTTCTATTTCACCATCACCATCATCTTCGTTTCGACTTATAAATTCTGTATTTTTCAAGATTTTTTCTGTTTTAATATCATTATCTCGATTTTCCACATGAGTCTCTCCATTTTTCTGCTGATCAACTTCTAACTTGAAATTACTTTTAATTGGGAGAATGTTCTCTTGGAAAGTTACATCACGTGACCTGATTAATTTATTATTCTCTCTACACCATATGCGATACCCATCTACACCATCATAGCCGATTAAAATACCTTTCATGGCCTTTTTATCCATTTTCTTTCTTTGTTGTTTAGGTATATGAGCATAGCATGTAGTTCCGATAATTCTAAGATGCTTAAGACTTGGTTTCTTCCCAGTCCATAATTGTATTGGTGATTTTCCTTCAATTCTAGAATAACCACTGAGATTAAGAATATATTTAGCTGTATTTATCATCTCAGCCCACAATCCTTGAGGAATTTCTTCATGGGAGTGCATAAGAGTTCTAGCTGTTTCTACCAGCGTTCTATTTTCTCTTTCTGAAGAACCATTTTGTTGTGGTGTATACGGCATAGTGAAACGTTGTTTTACTCCAAACTTTGCTAAAATATCTTTAACTTCTTTGTTATCAAATTCACCTCCATTGTCACATAGCCGTTCTTGCACTACATGACCTGCAGCTCTTATCTGAAGTAACATTTCTTGTAGCTTAGAGGAAACTTCTGACTTTTGTTTGATAAAAAATACTTCACGAAAACAAGTAGAATCGTCTTTGAATAAAACGTAGTATCTAAACCCTGACATAGAATTTAAAAATGGACCACATACATCCGTATGAATACGTTCTCCAGGTCGAGTTGCATGTTCTCTTGTACTAAATTTTCTTCGGTTGGCTTTTCCATACATACATCCTTCACATATTTCGCTATCGAGATGTACTTTGATTCCAAATTCTCTTTCTATTATGTTTTTTACATGTCCTTTGTTTTGATGACCTAGTCTTTCGTGAAATAACTGTAGTTGTGATTGATTTGATAAGCTATTCAATTCAGGTGGTTTCGTAAAAGTGTTTATATTTAGTTTAAATAATCCAGAATTCTGGCTTCTGTAACCTTCAAGAACAACAATGTTATCAATTTTTAGAAAGCATTTTGTAGCTCTGGAGATAAACTGACTATTAGGTTTTCTATCTTAAGCAGCGAGAACGGAAAACAAATTTTTCTTGATTTTCGGTAAAAGCCAAACATCACTTAGAATTAGTGTGTCTTTTTTATTATTGACCAATGTTTCAAAAATTATTGTTCCTCTTCCTATTGCTTCAATTGACTCACCACTTGCAGTTATCACTTGATGAACTGTTGTGAAAGGTTCATAAGTTTCAAATAATTCTGGACAAAATGTAATGTGATTTGTAGCACCATTATCTACATACCAGTTACGAACGACTTCTTCTGAATTAAAACATTCATTTGAGCAGACTAGAGTGACGTTAGCTTTTGAATTTGTAGTACTTGGCTTGGGGGGTTTACCATCAGCACGCCATTTGGGACATACATTTTAACTTTATGACCTTTTTCTTTACAATATTTACAGTACCAATTCTTAAACTTATTTTTATTTGGATATGAAGACGTACCAGTAAAAAGAACTTCTTGATACACCTTATTTTTGTCTTTTTCATTCAAGGCTTTCTCGTAAACACACAATTGATTCGTAAGGTTGTCTATTGTTCTGTTATTTTTGGATATTAACATCCAACTAGATCTAAATGAGAAATAATTGTCTGGTAATGTTCCTAAAATCTTACAAATTAGTACCACCTCTGGTAGTTCAATTGCGTTTTCTTTTTGTACAGCTAATTTCAATTTATTCCACAGATTTTTAAGCTTAGACATATGTGTAGCTACATCGTCATTTGGTTCTTTTTCAAAGCTAAAGAATTCTAAACAGAGATCATAAACTTTTTCTTCCGTTGCACCATCAAATAGTCTGTGTAACTCCTGCCATATTTCTTTTGCTGTTGAAAATCTCTTAATTTTCTTCAAGGTATCTTCGGTCATATTGGTTGTTAGTATAATCATTGCACTGCTTTTTACTTTTCTGTACTTTCAACTCTTCTTTGTACTTGATACCTTCTGCCTCCGTATCATTTTCTGCTAAAGCTGTAGGTTCTTTTAGGATACCTTCTACAATTTCTAGAGCTCCAATAATACCTTTTAGTAATGTGCAAATTTTGAATTTCCACGTAGACCAATTTGATTTACCTTCTAAAAGTCCAATTTGTACTTTTGTATAATCCATTTTGTCAAAATTATATATGACAAGTATTAAATTCTCTATTATCAACAAGTACCTAACAACTAGTGAACTTTAAGTAAAAACCCAAAAATGATAATATTTCAACATATATTAGTTAGTTTTTTGTAGCTACATAAATATTGCATCCCAAATTAATCGTAATCAACTTCTTCATTCATTAAATTCATTATTATGAATTTTCATTTATCGCTTTATTTCTAAAAGTCATTATTCAAATGCTGATTTAAAAAGCTTCTTTATTTGTGGGTTATGAGCTTTCAAGGGTTAGTTACTGAAGTGAGTTGATTAAGGTGAGCATCTTTGTTTGTTGGGACTTGATGGTCGGCTTGTTTGAACTACTGCAAGTCATGTATGTCTCTATTAGTTGTTTCATTATTGATTTTGTTCACTTTTGCATATCATCCCCTGTACAGGGCGAGTATAGAAAATAGTTGGCTCCGATCATCTTAATTATGGAAGTATTATTCATAAAATATATTAACTTACTAATAATTTACGTATTTAAACTAATATTAGTGGGTATTAGTTGTACCCATATCATCATCAGCGGTACCAAATGAAATGTACCTAATGCATGTTAAGATTGAATAATTCCATAAATTTCATAAACTTAATGTATTTGAATGTATTGGCACTATACAAAATTATTGGATTACATTATATATTAAAGATATATTTATCCAAGTTTATCCAAAATCAGTTGCAGAAGCTAAAGCTCGTGCTTGTCTCCTTTTTCTTTTAATTAAACCTCTGCCAGCCTAAACCGATAAAAGAAAAAAGTCGACAAAGGACACGAACACAAGCTGCAATTGTTTTTGGATAAACTTCACCTGATGTGTGGTTATAAAATAATGAATAACTACGCATAAGTCAAAGGATACAGTTTTCTTTTTGTGCTTATCGGACTTTTTTTTATTTACTTATTAAGAGTTCCGTAGAGTGTTATATAAATAAGCACCAACACCATTGTGTGAATCCGCAATTTTGCTGTGCTTTACATTGTCACTTCATTGACTATTTCAAAGATCCTTCTCTTCAGTCTTTTTATCTAGTTAGTTCGTGTTATAAAGGAGTTGGATGGACTAATAATTTCTACCGCCAAGTTCTGATGGAGTACCTACTCTAACTCTGCAGTACCAAGGCTAATTGAAAGCGCTCCTTAGTATTTTCTCTTGCAAGCTCTGCATAATAAACAGATTTGGTAATATTTAGTGGCTACAGGAGAAATTCTGCGACCGAATGTTAAGTTTTAACGCATGGAAAAAATAAGACAATCTGCTAACTACATTTTACTATTCTGTATGCATAATAAGCTTCAAAATATTCACGGAAAACTCTAAATTGGACAACATACTTGTTAAAGTTTAAAACATTTCTAATAGCGGAATCTTCGTCAAATATAAGGTCGTGTCGTTAATTTTTAATCATTTCTTATGTAATTGACTCTAAATGCATGGATATTGCTGTACCTAAACCGGGTAGATCACGACCAACAACACGGAGGTTTATAGCGGAACGGTAGAAGATCTATGTCACTCCAGTAGTTTGAATATTGATAATAGCTACATTTTAAAATGATTTTCAAATATACAGGGTGTCCCAATACAGAGTGTCATGTTAAAATATATTTCTCTTAATATAACATCCATGTTTTAGTTAATTTTCTGATAGTCCGTGATAAATAAGTTATACTTCAATGAGAATTTCCTATACCAAAGTATATTTAATTATGTCGACTTATTTTAAAATGTGAAGCTTTAGAGAAAGGTCGATTATGACAAATTCGCTTTTACGTACAGTTCTTTCCACCAGTTTTTTTTTTTTTGTTTAAATAATCTACTACGAAGTGCTCTCGCTGATACACAGGGCGCATATTTCTCAAAGTATGGTGAATTTTGGATATTTTAAGGCAAAAGTGATAATTGCAGTCAAATTATATGAGACGATTGTATACTCCATGTTATTCCTAGCTTTATGGCAATGCTGTAGATATGGTTACAAGTACATAGGTTCTTATAACACCTACTTAAAATTTAGAAATTTGCACTCACAAAAACTACTAACACTCCATTGATTTTAGAGAATCCTACATTTCTTCTGATTTGTCCTGTGTATTAACCTTCATTATTGCATTTGAAACAAAACTGTACTCTTGTACTAAATTTATATAACCCCAGCATACTACACCTGTATATCATTTCAACGGATATTCAATACTTTGCCGACAACAAATCCTGTGTTTGATTTTAAGTTTTATTATATTTCAACTGATTTTAAAGAATTATAATTTTTCATGGTCGGTAATCCAAAAGATTCATTTGATTTTTTCTACTTACTCCTATTATTAGATTGGCAAAATGATTAATTTCACTAGCATGAAATATATTACTGAATTTATTAACGCATAGATTCTAATTGGAAGTACAGGAACGAAGACACATTTTATTTTGATAATAACGGATGAAAATTTCATTTAAAACTCTCTGGTTCCGTCGTTGAGTTTCAAGCGGTCACGAATGCCGTCACGAGATAACAAGTAAAAATGTAATGACTACTTACAAAATATCCATCCTCAATTCCCACAAATATCTAAAATTCAAAAGCAACTTCAGGGATATTCAGCCAAAGTTCGATCTTTTTTATCAAATCTTCCTCACTTTCTTCAAATGACACGTGACTGAATAAAAAATAGGCCAATCAGAGCAGATACTAACGTATAGCAACTATGGTAAGAAAAATTTTGATATTTAGTAGGATCTAAAAACGTATACTTTGAACGGTAAATAGCTGAGCATAAGGCATGTGAACTGCTGCTTGATGTTGAGATATAAAAAATTTAAGTCGTTTTCATAATAACGATGCCATCTCATTATTGTTTTTGTAAAAACCATCATCTCTCTTCGCACGTATACCGATTATGTCGTCTGTCCGTACCCTGATGTCATGCGACATTTTTGGGGGTGGCACGGAATATGAATGAAAAAATTAATTTGGTCGCTTATAAATTAACCTATGGTTCTGATTTTTGCGTTTGTATGCTTTGTAAGTAACTCGTAATAACTATCCTGCACACAGTCCTGTATTGCTGCAGCCTCTGCTGGGAATATTGTCGTGTATTTTCCAAAGTGAGACTCTTGTCTCTGGCTATACATACTCCTATACCTTCCTCGGTTTTTGAGCCATTTGTGTAGCTGGCCATTCCTGCAATAATTGCTGGTACTTCCTTTCAAGCCTCTCTGTCGGTTATGACTTTATGAAGTTTCCCCGAAGCTATATTTGCAAAGCATCTCATCTGATAACATTGTCATAGAACCCAAGACAGCTTGGTAATCTTGGCCACCATACCACCGTCTGATGACCCTGATATATTGCTGATTAGAATGTCCACCCTGTTGAGAACTGGTGATTTTATTCCTTTCAGTACTTTATTCCTGCTAAAAACCACTATTGTAATTTTAAGAGAGCTTACGGTTAGTTAGTTAGTTAGCTTGCACTACTTGTTGATTATGTATATGGTAGTTTATGACTGCTTAGAGACTGTTCATGCAAACTTCCCTTTTGCAAAAATCGCAAGATCATCAGCGTACCCTAAGACATGCATGCCTTTGGATGGTAGCAGTAACTCGTCTACTAGGATAGCCAATAGTGGATGGATTAGGATTGATATACTTTGCGACTTGTTTTTGGTGGTGAAAGTGATCCCTATATGTAAAAATGGCTCAATGAAGATTGGAAACAATTTATTCATAAAACAAAACTCACCCTCACCAGACGAGGGATTTCCAGACCTCAGTATTCAGTTGACAGTTCAACTGCATGGTAGAAGTCAGAAACAAAGGAACATATTTGACATATTATCTTCTATCCCAGTATATTATCCAACGAGCATTTAATGACGATGGTTATTGAGACATGAATACAAAAATTACGACACGCGTAGCAGGCGAGTGTCATTGTGGATACGAGAGTCTTAAATTAGTGTTGCCGTGAGACGAGACAAGACAAGACAAAATGGGTCTCTCGTATCGCTTCTTTTGCGATTTAAACCAAATATAGTAAAAACCAAGCAAAATTTTAACGCGTTTAGGTTAGGCTCTATCATATATTTGACATAAATTGTGTCCAAAAAATGAGAAAATATACAGATTTTATTTCTAGAAACTTTTCCTAAAATCAAAACCTTACGAGTTGGAAGGAATGAATTTTAGAGGTTTTTAACAAATCAGTCAAATCACCCAGAATCGCAGGAAGTGAAAACAATTTTACAACGCAGCTAGTGAATTTTAAAAAAGCTTTAAAAGTGGCGCATTTTCTTTAAATTAATCCACTTCATAGGAGTTACCTTTTATAAGATACCAATATTTAGTGAAAAATTGAATAACATTACTTTTTTGAATGAAACTAAGTGATTCTAAAAAATTAATATGAGTAGATTCCACAAAGTACGGGTCCACGCTGTAAATTCCACCCTTTTACAGACGTTATTTCACGAGTAACAGCAACAAAGTTAATGTAAAAGTTTTTCGGGCTAATCTCAAAACTGTATGCCTGTCACATAATCAGCAAATTTGTGAAACATATTGTTTTTTGGGATCCCCTGTCTATTATGAGATTTTTGAAATCTTGAATTTCTCTTTTCAAAAATATATATAATGGTTAGTGGATAATATAACATCGAGACCGCTCCAATGTAATATAGGGGTACCCCAGTGCTCAATATTGGGGCCTATATTTTTTCTTATTTTTGTAAGTGACTTAAATATGTTGTGTTCAAAGCCAGATAAGATTGTTCAATACGCTGATGATACCAATACTATCATGTCCCACAGTGAAACCACTCAACTAGTGGATAATACCAATGCTGCCTCTACTGACTTCACTACATACTGTAATAAATATAGTTTAAAAAAACTAAAAAAACACGTTTTTAAAGAATGTTGGACTAAAAAGTTGAAAATAATTTTAAAAATTAAATTATGACAATAGTACATAAACAATACTAGTTGAATTGAGGGAAATGCGTGGGGCGCTTGATATACGATAAGCACAAAGCGCTCCACGCATTTCCCTCAATTCAACTAGTATTGTTTATGTACTATTGTCATAATTTAATTTTTAAAATTATTTTTAACTTTTTAGTCCAACATTCTTTAAAAGCGTGTTTTTTTAGTTTTTTTAAACTCTATTTATTTTTAACTTTTTAGTTCGATTTATTGTCTATAGATTTTTTCTTCAAGTTCCAACAGAGGGTGGATGAACGTAAAATTCTTCTTCAACAACGCAATAAAATTTGAGGTGTGAAATTCTAAAACTTAATGTTGATGCAGATAGTATATCGAATTTCTAACAGAGGGCGGAGAGTTGTAAAATTATCTCCGACTTGAAGAGAAAATTAACAGTTATTACTTCGATAACCAATCCAGTCTTGACGTGTGCATAGGTACTAAACAAAATTTAGGTACTTATGATACATAATCTAAAGATATAGAAAAGGCAACAACATTTTTGAAAAAAAAATGCAGATACGCCACTGCATACTCAAGATATTTAGTTTTTAAATCTTAAATCAAAAGAAAGCAATTATACCCGATAAGAACTACTTCGATAATAGGTCATAATGAGAATCAAGTTAAAGATATATTTACGGCAAAAAAACTAGAAGCAAATCCACAGCAAACTATTAAAATATGTTTCGACTGAAGGTCACTGAAAGATAACGATAAATTGAGTTAATAAATTGATACGCTAATACTAAATGTCGACATCGAATTCGTTCGGTGCCAGAAGCCGCGGAGAGTTACATACAGACATACAAACAGACAAACATACAAGTGAAGCTAATAAAATGCGTGTAAAAATAATGGACTTAAACTTAATGTAACAAAAACACATTTTTTGCGTTTCTTACCAAAAAATATAACTCCAAATTATGACTTTTATTTGCATGTGGATGGCAAATCAATTGAAAGTTATACTACTACAAAATTTTTGGGGTATAACCATAGATTCTAAACTTACGTGGGAAACACACATAAATCAGGTATCTGCAAAGTTAAGCACATGTTGTTATATAATAAGGAAATTGAGAGAAACCGTCTCATTTGGAATACTACGAATGATTTACTTTGGTTTAGTCCAGTCGGTACTTCAGTATGGGTGAATATTTTGGGGTTGTTCATCTTATTTTGAAAGAGCATTTATAGCTCAAAAAAAAGTCTTAAGAAATATGTATGGTATTCCATGTTCAGCTACTTGCAAACCACTATTTAAGAAATCAAATATCCTAACACTTCCTAGCCCTTCAATTTTCCAATTAATCCTGTACATTGAGGATAATAAGCACAGGTTTGAGAGACATGAGAACATGCACTTACACGATACTAGAGGCAAATCAAATTTACGACAACCTTTCTCTAGATTAGAAGTATGTAAGCATGCGCCGTCTTTTATAGGAATAAAATGTTTTAATAAAATTTTAAAAACAATCTCAATAAACAATCTTTCGAGTAGATGTGTCCGCCAAATCGTCTATACATTTTTAATGGATAAAACATTCTACAGTGTTAATGAGTTTTTGAATTTTTAGGAATTTTGTAGCAACTGTTAGATGTTTCTGATTAGATTACTTTTTAAATTTTTTTTATATATATATACCTATATGTTAATGTTATATTTGAATTTGCCATTTGTGATAATGTGACTAGTCCGATAAGTTTTATACATTTTTTGTTCTTGAAATTTGTGTAAATTTTGTGGATAAATAAATTTCTTGTATTCTTGTCCATATTTGGACAGACGGTTTTCGAGTTATTTGACAGCAAATAATTTTATCCAGTGGTAAAACGTCATAATCAGAATGTGTCATTTTGGATGGCCTGGCACGGCTAAGTACCGCTGGTCCAAATATATGTAAGAATATTTTTTTTACCTCCCTATATAAAAGTATATAAAATTTTAAAATACGAAACATCAGCATTCACAGACACAAAATATAAATTTGTGAGAAACGAATACCCTTAGATAATCTATCGTTCCAATATAAACATGTACAAATAAGATAAGATATCGTTTATCGAAGAAAGTTGTAAACAGTCTTTATATGAGCCCTAAGGGTTGTTTGAAAGAATTTTAGTTGCATTCTTTATTGAACTCTCTTACAGAAAAGGTTAATTTTAAATTATAATAAAGTTACTTGTGTCTGGGTGTGTTCAACTGAATATTGGTGTTTCGAATCGTTTTGGAAATTAAGGTGAGTTTTCTCACTGAGTAATTAAGTATTATCCATTAGCATTTGTTTTATTTCACTTATATAATTTTACCTACGAGGTGTAATGGAAAATAAAGTGATTAGTAATATTATATTGTTCGTTTCGGCGTAGTCCATTGCGGTCAGTGGATGCGTTTGTGTTTGGATTACTGGGGGTGGCCAGTTTTTCCAAGGGTCGTACTGTAGGTGGGCAGTACGGATTAGTTACACTGAGGGTGGTCGGTGTTCTAGTTTTCACACTGCTATGGCACAAGAATGATTGTTTGTTATTCTTGTTACAAGAGTGATTGTTCGTTATTCTTGTGGTTATAGTTAGTGTTGATGCCCTATTGTATATCGATCGATAGAGACACTGTAGGTGGGCAGTGTCAACGGAATGGAGAATTAATATTTGGTCAGTTCTTTCTTTTGTGGCAAATAATCCAACAAGTTCTTGACATAATCAACTTTATTATTATTATTGTTTTACTAGTTAAGGATGATTGGAAAAGATAATAATTTCAGTTATTTATCAATATCCATTTTTAATTACTCTGGCCCAATAGTTGCTTTATTCCGTTCGATATGAATACCTATTATTTTATTTTTATATTTTGCAGTTAATATATTATTTTTTTTCTTATTATATAACATATATTTATTTTATTATAGTATATCCCTTACATATAGACGTTATATATATTTTTGCATAGAGGAATTTAAGAAGATTTAAAAAATCTCAAAAAAGTAAAGTTTCTTGCTCGAGAGAGACGAGAAGTTCTCGACGAGAGAGGGTACTTCTGGAGAATACAAAGCTCGATATTTACAAGGAGATGAATTATTTCATACTAGAAGAGAAAGGTTAGTTGAATATTTGCATAAAATGAAACATATCATCAATCCCTATCTTCACTACGAGGAACCTCTACCTAAATTTCAAATAGTTGCTGACAGTGTTGGGCCATCATCTTCTAGCAGCATTAAATCGCAAATTGATATATTTATGAGAATTATATTATGCAATAAATTGGATTTTTGACATATATTATTATTATATTATTAAATCTACTGTTTGGAATCTACTCATATTACTTTTACAAATGGAACTGTTTCTTCTTAATCCCACTATTTAAGGAAAACATTTATTAAAATTCTGAGAAACATTGATAATTATTTATATATTGACATATCATCGTCAGAATGATATTTGATGTGTTGCCTACCTGATTAGACCAAATGGTAACTTTGTAATTGACTTAATATACAGGGTGTACCAATCTTAAGACAAACTTCGATATATGGGTTATCAACAAAAATAGTAGATGTGCTGCATGACTCCGTTACAAACCAAACATGATTTTTCATATGAGAACCCCTATGTATTATACCGAATTCGGATTGCTTACATTTTTTTGGAGGTTTTGATATAAGGTTTTGCTACGTTATACAGAGTACTTCAAAAGGTATGGACGAGTTTACGTGAAAATCTGTAGTTTATGGTACGTTGGAGAAAAAAAAATTATTTTGCCTGACAGAGTTTCGTAATATGATGCCACATCTCCGTATAATATTAAATTTTAATCATTTTCTTTTTTGTATACAGGGTGGACGGAAGAGGGGGCCCAACTGATTGGCCAGCTCGGTATCTCGATTTAACAAAAGTGTATTTCTTTTTTTGGGGTCTTATAAAAAATGAGGTTTATAAAACTCCCCCAACTACTAGAGAGTGCATAAAAGAGGAAAACAGAGCGGCATTTTGATCTGTTTACGTTGATATCCTGAGAAATGTTAGTCACTCATTTGAACTAAGACTGCAGCATTGCGTTGATGTTAACAGTGAACACTTTGAACCTTTAGTTTAATATTACGGTTAGGATTATACTTTTGGAGGCTTGTTTTGTTGAATAAATTGCAAAATTTATTATTATTTAGGATATTTTGTTACATTCAACGTTTAGTGATTTCACATACTTGGTCAATAATTGTAGTTTACAATAAATATTACAAAATAACTCTGTTTTTATAAACTTTGGGTATAGGGAATGCTTGACAAAAATTAAATTTACATAATCGAAGATTCTATTTTTGCTATATATTTGAAAGAAGAAAGAAAATGACAGGTTCGAGTTTCCGTCTACCCTATTTACAAAAAAGAAAATAATTAAACTTTAATAAAATACGGAGATATTGCATCATATTACGAAACTCTGTTAGGTAAAATAAAAATTTTCTCCCCAACGTACCATAAACTACAGAGCACTGATTTACCCACGATTTTCACGTAAACTCGTCCATACCCTTTGAAGTACTCTGTATAACGTAGCAAAACCTTATATCAAACGCTTCATAAAAATCATATGTTTGGTTTGTAACGGAGTTATGCAGCACTCTGTATAGTTCGATATAATTTCAAAATATGGACCTTAAAGACATCTACTATCTTTGTTGATAACATTTTTTGATATCTCTTAAAATAACCCATTTATCGAAGTTTGTCGTAAGAATATGAATAGACAAAATAAAAGATGATATTACAAATATTTAAGCTTAGGTATTATTGGGCCTATGGAGATATTGAGATCAGTATAACTGCAATATATGAAACCAAGGAAATCTGTATCTGTTGATCTTTACAATTATTATAACAGGAAGACGTTTATTAGTGGAGAGTTCTCTAGATTTGTCTGTTTATTGACGACTCCATAATGAAGGTCTGTTAAGTGTGTTCTAGTTTCTGATTCTTCAAGGAAATCTAGTTCTTGTTTTGTTGAAACCTTTGATATTTTGTCGCAAAGGTTTTCCAATAAAACCCAATTTTAGTCTTTCACAGTATTATTGACAAGTATATATTCAAAAGTGACAAATCAAAATCAAATCAGTAAAAGTAAAGAAAATCATACAAAGTGGAACTATTTCACATTCTCCCCCCGCTAGAGAATTTATTATTCCTCTAGTTCTAATTTTAAAAATTTTCGTAACCGGACGCTTATATTCGGAGGTCTCAACTTTCCCAGCTCGAAGGAGAATGTATTGCTTTCTGGATTCCACCAGAGGCCTAATATTCGATGTAAAGACGTTTCGTTTATATTTTTTGTAGCTGTCAGAACCATATCCTTTGCTAATTTCTCACGAATCAACTGTGAGTTAGTCATCCAGTTCACCACTTCGTATCCAGCCAATTTTTGAACTCTGCAGATTTCTAGAATAGTACGTAAGGATTGATCCTCAGTATCTTTCGAGTCTAAGTAATCATCGACGTAGAAGTTCTTGACAATTGCTGATTCGATGACTGGGGTGGCGAATCTCTCGTCATGTCTCTGAGCTTTATTCAAGAGAAAATATCTCTATCGTATCATCGTGAGAGGGCGAGACGAGACAAGAGACGAGAATCTCTCGTTACGGCGGCAACACTAGTCTTAAAAACCTTAGGAATGCTAGATGCATAGCATACACTATTTTTTCCACACATTCTATCATTAAATATGCACAAATCTCAGGAACGGATATGCTTCAGAGAATTATCCAGCCCAATTTATTTAGGATCTATTTAAGTTAGGTAGTTATAACCATATCAAATATTGACCAAATAATACTGGAATGCGACATTCCCATTGACTGTAAACTTGCTTATCGAAAGCTGTAAATTACTTTGTAATAAAGCTATTTATCGATTATTACCAATGTTTTAAGTGCAAACTTCCTTAAAAAATATCCACAATTTTAAGAACAGTAACTATTTGAAGAAATATTGCCTATTGTACACACAATTCTCCATAAAATATTTATCGATAAACTACTTCATTTCACCTTTCACTCGAACACCTGTACATATATTCTAGAACAAATTAAAAAAACTCAATGCATAAGTGGTAGTTTTGAGTGAATATTAAGAAAACTTTTTGAATTAGATTGTGATTCTCAATTCTTTTGATAGGTATTTTTAATAATTAGGTTTTGTGTTACTCGTTCAAATACAATTTGTCATGCGAGTTAGTCGATGGTCAATCTTCAACTTCTACGTAACTACTACAAGCGACATGTTTATCCTTCGTTTACTGCGACAACATTTACCTTCATCCTTTCCCTTTTCTTGTAAAACAAACAATGCCCTGTACTCCTATTTCTCCCTCCCGATGATCTGATATGGTACCAAATTTGCTACTCTTCTGTATTGAACTAGATAAATAATCTGCTACGTCCTTATTCACTCATTACATGAAATTATAGTTTACCGATCTATTCTTTTATTTCGAAAAACAGTAAACGTTTTCACCATTCCTAAATTCTGTCAATCAGTAACCACTTTGCTACAATTTTAAGATAATATGGAATTGCGTAGTTGCCTTAAACGCTCTCGGTGACCGTTTCAAGGTCACGATAGCCTGGGTACCAGGAAACGAGAGTCGTAAGGTGAACGAAAAGGTGTATGGAACGGCCAGACAAGGCTAGCGTTAATTGCACAAAAAGACCATCTAAGGCATGACAATTAACATGACCGCCAGAAAGTAAGTGGCCCATAAATCTCTAGAGTAGTGGGTTATTTCACCAGAACAAAGAAAAACACAGGCGAAACAGTTGATTAGACGACATTCTCCATCATTTACGACAGATCTAATACGCAGAGTTGGGAAAACTGTAAAAGTCGTAGTAGGTAGGTAATGTAGGTATGTTAACAGCTTAACAGACACGCAAAGCTAATGGGGTTGTCAGACGAAGCCAAATGCAGATTTTGTCAGAGCACATCCTATGCCTGGCAATTGTCCGGTTTCTTGTACTTGGTCATAAGAAGCCCTCGACAAGATACTACATGAAATATTTAGTCTCTAAGCTGATTGGCTACCCAAAAAGAGTCGAGCAGATAAAATAAATGTAGTCTACACTCATAGGACCACAATAGATTAGGAGAGGTCGCCACTCTGTGGCAACAATGCTAGCATGCTAATGTCGTTGAAGTGAGCTCTGCATTTTTGTGTAATTTTGATGGTAAATTCTATAAAAATAATTGATTTTCTTGATGAAAGTATTAGTATAGTGTTAGAAGTTAACAACCTGCAAAAAGTTTGGGAAAAATTCGTTGTATTTAGCGAATAAAATCATATGCACATACATTTACTCCATCGAAGAACAGTGTTGTCGATATAAAAAAGAATTGAAATGAGTAAAGTAACCAGAAGTTCAAGTGTCTCAAATATAGATGAGGGCATGGTGGAACAAATAATTACCAAAGTGATGCCAAAATTTGTGGTTACAATTCAAGAATGTATTAACAAAGTAGATAAAAGACTTGAAAAAATGGAGAACAACATGGGAGACATTGTGTCAAGACTGGATAAAAGTGAGTCCAATTTTACGAATCTTATGTCCAAATGTACTGATTTTGAGAATTTTATAAATGTTACTAAACCCAAGCTAGAAGGATTAGAGTTTAAGCAACATAGAATGGAAATGAATTTGTTAGAAAATAAATTGAGAATAGTTGGCGTCAAAGAAGATGATAATGAAGATTTGGTATCAAAAGTATTAACTCTTATTAATGACTCATTGAAAATAAAGTGTTCTCCATTTGAAATTCACAATGTATATAGAATGGGGAGAAAATCTAATACAGCGAGGACACCTCGACCAGTTATTCTTTCCCTTACCACAGTGCTTAAAAGAAACGAGGTTTATCAGAAAAGAAAAAATCTCAAAGGTACTAACATATATGTGAATGAGGAATTCAATCAAAAATCATACAATTTACTTTTACTCGCAAGGAAGAAATTTGGTGGCAAGGCGGTGTGGACCCAGAATGGAAGAATTTATTATAGAGATGGCAACGCTGTGAAAGTAGCTGAACATGAAGCAGATTTTATATAGATAGGAAAACATATAAAAACATGTTTAGACTTTATTCTATCTAATTTATCTCTTTTTGACCAATATTTAATTTAATTTTTAATATATCGATTTAAGTAGGAATCGATTGAATGAAATTTGCTTTAATCGATCTTGAAACAATTATTAGAATCAATTATTTACTTTTCGGTTTTAAGTTTAATTTTTAATATTAAAAATGGGATCAATTTTCTTTTCTTGGTATTATTTTTTTTGAATTATGTATTAATTATATGACTGCTATTAAATATGCAATTTTGGCAAAATAACATAGTTAGGTTCTTTCACGTTTCTCGAGATTGTCATAAAATAAATTACACTTTTTGTGAATGTCTTTACCATTAATGATATCAGTATTGTTATGCAGAATATAGCTCACTCAGTGGATACAACTTAAGTATATCAAAACATTTTAATGTTTATTACTTTAATTCAAGTAATTATATTTTTAATGATGAAATTGTAAAAAGTAATGAAACTGCAGAGGTATTTGCATCTTTCTTCGCTTCTGTTTACTCTCCGAATAGAGCTACATATGAGTTGGATTTTAATTTCTGTGATAACATTACAAATAATAATTTTACTTTGGAATTAGTATCAGATCTAGAATACAATAATGCTACGAGAAAATTGAAACCTAAAAAAGCTGCAGGTAATGACGGAATTCCTCCATATGTATTAAAAGCATGTAGTGAATGGCTCAAAGTACCGTTAATACACATTTTTAATTTAATTATAAAAACTAGTGAATTTCCAATGCTGTGGAAAACGGCAATAGTAACGCCAATTTTTAAATCGGGGAATAGAATGAATGTCGAGAATTATAGGCCAATATCTATAATGTCAGCACCTGCAAAATTATTTGAACAAATTATATACTCTAGATTATATCAATATGTTGAAAATAGTTTAATATTTGAACAGCATGGTTTTATGTCAAAAAGGTCTGTTAGTACCAACCTGTTTAGTTTTGCTGACAAAGCATATGAAACACTTGAGCAAAAATCACAACTAGATATAATCTATACAGATTTTAAGAAAGCTTTCGATACAGTGGATCATGATGTTTTGCTTGCAAAGCTTAGCAGGTTTGGGTTACAAGGAAACGCAATTAAATTACTTAAAAGTTACTTGCAAAATAGGTCTTTGGTCGTTAGGCATAATGGAAATACCTCTGGGAAATTTGAGGCTAACTCTGGAGTACCACAGGGTTCAAATTTAGGACCCCTACTTTTTATAATTTTCATAAATGATTTACCATTGGTATTAAATTATGCATTTTGTCTCTTATTTGCCGATGATCTTAAAATATTTAGAAGAATACAGACTGTACGAGACTGTGTTAGCTTACAAAAAGATTTAAATAGTATTTTTCAGTGGAGCCTAGATAATAAGCTGTATTTTAATATTAAAAAATGTAAAATTATGACTTTAACCAGGCAGAAAGACCCAGTAATTTTTAACTATATGATGCAAAACGAGGCTCTAGAACGTTGTGTAGAATTCAGAGACTTGGGCATTACGTACAGTAACACATTTTCATTTGCGTCACACGTAAAAAATATAAAAAATGCTGCTAATCGAATGTTAGGGTTTATAATAAGACAAACACAAAATTTTCAAGACATAAAAACGATACAAATGCTGTACTACACCTTAGTTAGAACCAAATTGGAGTTCGGATGTGAAATTTGGATGGGGGATTATCAGACCACATTATATGAAATAGAGAAAATTCAAAACAAACTTTTAAGATATCTTTACTTCAAAAAACACCGTATATATCCTGACTACAATTCTGTAAGAACTACACATCTCCGTAATGAATTTAAAATATTATCATTGGATAATAGGAGAAAATTAATTATATTAATGTTTTTATATAAAATAATCACATATAAAATAAATTCACCTGATCTTTTGTCACTTATAAGATTTAATGTACCCAAGAAAAGAACACGCCATACTAGTATGTTTAATGTTCCTCTTGTATTTACTACCACAAAAGCACCTCTTGTAACAATGCTTAAACTTGCAAACAACATAAATATATTTATTGATTTAGACTTTACATTAACCTCCACAGTTTTTAGAAAATTAGTATTAGGACATCTCATTAGCCATAGTTAATTGCCACGAAGTGAGTTGTAAACTGTAAGTTAACTGTGTAATTTTCTTTATTTATTGTTATATTTGTATAAACTATACACAAATTATTACATTATCCATGTAATTAGGTATTAACCTGTTTGGATATAAAAATATAAATAAATAAATAAATAAATAAAGGAATATGCCAATTAGCCACCTTGTTTAGTATTGCTGTGGTTTAATTGTACTCCAGTACCTACTTGGTAATTATTTGGTTCCCCTAGATTCAGTCAATGGTCGTCCGATCACAAATCTCTCTCTCTCTTTTGTCCATTCAACTTTACTTGAAATTTGAAGCCACGATGTGTTACTTCCTCCTATTCTACTTCTACATCAAATCTGTGAGCTTGACTTACTTTAGTACTTGGAATTAAGTTAAAGTTCAATCTTCTTTCAATCAAGTACTACTTACAATTCAAACAAATACTAATAATTGTTAATTTAAAAACCTTGTTCTTCTAAAATTATTTTAAGAAGTGATCTTGTAACATAAAAACAATATACAGATTGCGAAAGGGCTTTTCGAACCAAACGATTTACATAAGCATGACAAGGAAAATATGAGAAAAACAGCTTGAAAGAGAGAGAAAGAACAACTGTGCGTGGCCAGCGAGGGCGTGTATTTAGTTCCAGAGGCCGGCCGAATCACCACTGCCCCCCCCCATTTCAACCGCTGTTGCCAGAAGCACAGACTAACTTGTACAAAAAATGATATTTTTGTCTCGTCATCGTTCACTCCTTTTCGAGCTCATGCACATTTAGGCAAAACCATACACCTCCATCCGGCAACAGTGTCCTTTACAGAGAGAATTCACATTTAAATTGCTATTCCTATTTGTACAAACTAGTCTGCGCTTCTGGCAACAGCAGTTGAAATGGGGGGCAGTGGAGATTCGACCGGCCTCTGGAACTAAATACACGCCCTCGCTGGCCACGCACAGTTGTTCTTTCTCTCTCTTTCAAGCTGTTTTTCTCATATTTTCCTTGTCGTGCTTGTGTAAATCGTTTGGTTCGAAAAGCCCTTTCGCAATCTGTATACATATAGCCTTTCTGCATAAACATAAGTAGGGAACAATTTGAATTATGTTTTCAATATAAATCTGATGTTTTGACATTAATTGAAAATAATTTATATGCCATAATCTCTTACAAACAACACAAAAACTCTCGCTATGAAAATTTTGGCTGGCCTAATAACCATTATCAGAGTAAATAGAGAATTTATTTTGGGGCTCAGATCACTACGCAATTTGTCGAATTATTTATTAATGAAAAGTCGTGATAGCCGAAGCTGACGTGTTTCTTTTGAATAATTAATTCACAGTTGTTTCCCTTATAGCACAAGAGTTTTATAAAATGGTAAGCGTAAACAATTAGTTGCCTCTAATAGACGCAGTAAACGGAGAAAACATGAGGTGAAGTTTGTAAAACATTTTGATCCAGAATAGACGTAATACAATAGATTTGATGAATGCAATTTTCTAGCATGTACATTGGATGGAATTGGAAATTATTTCTTCAACTTCATCAGGACTTGGTCTTACAGTTCCTTGTTAAATTTGAAATCCTTAATAATTAACAGTTGTCTGGTATACATTTCTTCAGGTTCCCGTGAAACCTTCCTCACGGGAAATTTTTAATGTCTGGTTTAAGCTAGTCATAGCTTCGTCAAAATTTTTGGCGTACAAAAGTACATCATCTAAATTAAGAGAAGCGTTTCTTAGAAAATGTTTAAAAATTTTAGTTATTAGACGTTGAAAAACTGTGAGAAACTAGAAAGATATTAAAAAAATATCAATAAAAGTATATATGTATGTATGTCACATAGTCACAAGCACAATTCAGACAGATCACATTTTTTTTAACTTTCGGTCATTGAATGATTTCTGTTTTGCTTTGAATTATTTTTACTTCTTTCAAAATGTACAAATTCACACTCGCTCAATCACCAATACTAAGCTACGATTGGGTTGTTTATTTTGTTAGTTAGGTTTTATTATAGCATCTTGTTTCGGAATAGAGGTCTCGTTCATTGAGCGTCATATTAAGTCTCTAATGGTATTCTAGATTTGATGAGTGTACTTTGTGCTTTAAGAAATTCAGGTCCAGTTTTATTGCATTTGTGGCAAGTAACTACACTTATATCATTTTCAACCTTTCCATATACCCGTCTATCAAACATGAAAGATACGTTTCTTTGCTCAAATATCTGCTTTTGTGTATCCATTTGACGATCGCATATGCTTCCTTTTCGACAGATGAATGATTCATTTCATTACCAGTAAGAGTCCTTGGAAAGAAAGCCACTTTTTGCCAAAAAAGGAAGGACTCGTAGTTATTGCAAAATCGTGGAGAGAGCCAATTCTGAGTGAGATAAAGGATGGAATTTCTCTGGAAAACATTGTACACATTGTGAATAGATAGTGGGGAAGTAAACACAATTCCCTACGTGAAGATCGTGGATAATTAGGCTCTGAAAGCTCCAAAAGCGGCTTAACCAGATCCAGATCGGTTTTAGTAAGGACTTCACTCTTTCAATAATGTAACATAAAAGTTCAATTGTTTTGTAAAAAATTTGATTCAAAAGTCATTGATCGTAATCTGCACTTTTGTGTTATTTGGATGAAGTATAAGTTCAAATCATGATCCTGCTGAGCTCGACCACAAATGGTTATGTCACCTAAATGAGTAAATGTATGTTTGAAATATACTATTATGGTTACTGCCCACAAGCTTCATTAGCAGTGAAATGTTCATCAGAAGACTTAATGGGAATGGCGCTAAGAAATGTTTATCGAGATAAACTCTGGACCATTGCAGTAACAATTGGGACTTGTGTAAACTGATCATTCAGTGGAAAAAAGCCAAATGTGATGAGTTTGTTATTCCGACTATTCTACGCATTTATAGAAAATCCCAAAACACACCAAATTTAAATTATAAATTGACATTCTTCAACCTGGATTTAAGATTCTTACTTTCAGCCCCCTCAGAGTGATAGTTACAGACCCCCAATTTTAACATTGGAAGTTCTGGCTTGTGTTTTGTGTCTCCCTATCATGTACTTAAATCCATCTTCTTCCATCTTCTTCAAATCTATTGCAAAAATGAACAAGCAAAAAATAAAATCACCTGACTACCTAAGTTCGCTATCATACACTGAAAACCTGATATACGTAAAACTCATGTATTAAACATTTGAAAAAACATGTTCAAAATACTCACCGCTAACGTCTTGGCAACATTGCAATTATGAATAAGATGTCTTCTAACTTTATTCAATTTTAATAAGTTTCCTTCATTTTCTCCGTAATTTCATATTTTACTATGTAGAAAATCAGATTCTGAAAAACACAACACAAAATTCATACGTAATGAACAAATTGGTTCTAGATATACTTACTTGCACTAAGGGTGGCTTTTTCACATTTTTCTTTAAAAGACCTGTGAGGTATACTAATTATAACTGTGCCGAGATATATCATATTTTACTACCAAACGATCATAATTTAAAATTTAAGATATCTTCAAAGATGAGGACGGAGATGGACTTCTTACTTATAAAATTTTTCATTCCTGTTCCCTAACCTCACTTGCCTAACATACTGTCAAATGAGCTAGCAACCAATAAAATACCATGAACTGAAAGTGTATGCAAGGCTCATGATTGGCTGTTATTGTTCTGCAGTCAGATGTTTTTGGTATGGTATTGACCATTACCAACAATCGAAATACATGGAGTTCGATCTCCTTATATATTTGTATATATATAGCCTCCACGGTTAAAACAATAGTTACAACGTTACATGGTGTCAGAATTATGGAAAAACGTGTAAAATAAAAAAAAACACGTAAGAAAGTTGTAAACTGGCTAAGAACGACACAGTCTATGGAATAAAGCAGCCAACTAACCTACAAATTAACTCGGACAAATCAACGTGCTGGGAAAAGTGGTTACAACAGTTTGAGTGGTATGCCATCGATATTCAACTAGATAAAAAGCCAGCCGAAGTCGAGGTAGCAACATTCATGGCAATATGGAATAAAGCAGCCAACTAACCTACAAATTGACTCGGACAAATCAACGTGCTGGGAAAAGTGGTTACAACAGTTTGAGTGGTATGCCATCGATATTCAACTTGATAAAAAGCCAGCCGAAGCCGAGGTAGCAACATTTATGGCAGTGATAGGCTCAGAAGCGATCGCAATATACAACAGTTTCAACCTCAGTGACGCAGACAAAAATAACTTGCAAATCATTAAAAACAAGCTTATAGAGTACTTCGCACCAAAAACAAATATATCGTTTGGAAGATATATATTTTTTAAAATTGTACAAAACGAAGATGAACAATTTAACGAATTTTTAATCAGAATAAAAACTCAGGCGAGCAAATGCGAATTTGTAAATTTACTCGACGAAATGCTAAAAGCCAAGATAGTGTTTGGAATCCGATCGAATCAAGTTAGAGAGAAATTGTTAACAGAAAATATACTATACTTGACCAAAGCGATAACAATCTGTAAAACTAGTAAACAAGCTTCCAAACAACTAGACGAGTTCGAAGGTAAAAATGAAGCAGATAAAGTATTAGCAGTGAGAATCAAAGGTGTCAAAAATAAAGAAAATGATTATTTTAACTGCAAGATACAAACAAACCGTAAACACAGAGATTGTCCAGCATTTAACAAATCGTGTACTAAGTGCAATAGAAATGGTCATTTTGCCAATATGTGCCGCACTAAGAACAAACATCCCAGACAAAAAATTGAGTGAATACAGTAGAAGGAAACTCATATAGTTCTGAAGATTAGATGTACATATCAACTATAAGTGCCGGAGAAAAGAAAGACTGGACAGAAAAAATACAACTTGGTAATGTGAAATTCATTGCCAAACTAGATACAGGAGCACAATGCAACGTGTTACCCAGACACTTAATGAACAAAACGAAGGCAAGTCTGGAACGAAGCCGAACAAAAAATTTAATAAGTTACACAGAAGATAAAATGGCAGTTCTAGGCGAAGCAGAGATACTTTGTAAAATAAAAAATGAAGGAAACAACATTATATTCAAGGTAGGTAGTTGAAGAAAAGGTTACACCGATCCTAGGACTTGATACCTGTGAAAAGTTAGAACTTATTGCAAGGGTGAAAACAGTTGAAGGTTTAGTAGGTATGGTATTGACCTAATCGAGAACCCAAAACTTGGAATTGAACCGTCAAGAAAAATTCCACATGCTACAAGAGATGAGGTGAAGAAGAACTTGACAGAACGGTGGAATTAGTCGTCATAAAACCATAATCAGAGCCTACCCCTGATGTATGTATGTATGTATTTTGGGGTAACATTCACTGAGACCTAAAAGATCTATTGTGCCCCCTTACTTCTACTTAGTTTCTGAGGAGAGTCTCAGATACTAGTAGCTCCTTTAGTCCTATTTCCCGGAGGAATTTTAGGATATCTGCAGGCCTCAACTTAGATAACTGTCCCTCTTCTATCCAGTAGTCTCCCAGGTACTGTGCCCTAGGATTCTGAAATACTGTGCAGTTCGCAAGTATGTGGATGGAGGTTTCTTCTTCCATTCCACAAAATCTACAATCTTCTTCCTCCACTATTTTGAGCTTTTTAAAGTGTCCATTCAGGCGACAATGTCCCGTTAGGATTCCTGTTAAAACTCTTAGTGCAGTTTTGCTTTGACTTATGCATTCATTTGATCTCAACAGGTTGTAGTCACCCAGAAGAATCTTTGATTGCCTAAGCCCTACTAGATCTTTCCAATTGTCAGATCTTCTCTTTTCTTCGGCTTTACCTATTTCTTCCAATATTATATTGGAGCTGATTCCGCAAAAGGGTTCCGGCCCCCAAAAGGGTATTTCAGTCCCCCTCTTCGTTAGTTCATCTGCTATTTCGTTTCCTTCTATTCCAGTGTGTCCTGGAATCCACAGTAAGGTGACTATATTGTTTTCGCCTAGTTCATTAAGTTTGCCTAGGCATTCCCACACCATTTTGGTACTGATTACACAAGAACTCTGCGCTTTAATGGCTGCTTGACTATCAGACATTATGATAATCCTTTGCCTTCTATATCCTTTGTCAATATTGAACTGGGCACACTTTCTTATTGCGTGAATTTCCGCTTGAAAGATACTTGGGGTTTTTCCAAGCTTTCAGAGTGTTTGGTTCCTGGCCCGTACACTCCTATCCCAGTTCCTTCTATTGCTTTTGAGCCGTCTGTGTACCATTGAATGGCATTCTTTCCAAGTCTGGAAATGGTATTTGGATCCCATTCCTTCTTGTTGCTTAATTCCGTAACGAATTTCATTGAAAAATTATACTTTTTCATCATACCATCTTGTGGCATGTCCCAGGCTGTCCGATTTCTAAGAAGTGAAGAGGTGGTTTTTTTTTAATGATTCCCTCTCTACTTAGTCTGTATCTTGTTCTTTCTGCAACACTCTTCACCACCATATGTAATGGTGTGAGGTTGAGAATCACTTCCATTGCTGCCGTTGGGCATGTACTCATTGCTCCTGTTATGCATATACAGGCTAGTCTTTGAATTTTGGAGAGGTTTTCTCTCGTCGTCAAGAGGCTAGTTCTACTACTCCACGCAATGGCTCCATAAGTGATGATTGGTCTCACTATGGCAGTGTACATCCAGCTCAGGATTTTTGGGTTACAACCCCAGTTTCTCCCTGCCAGATTCCTGCACACCATTAGAGCCATTTTTGCTTTGTATGTAATCTCCTTCTCGTGTTTGTTCCACAGGAGTTTGCTGTCTAGAGTCAAACCTAGATACTTGACTTCTTGTCTCCATTCAACGTCGTTCCCATCAAGTTTAATGGTTTTGAGGTTAAGTTTTCTTTTCTTAGTGAAGGCTATCAAGATGGTTTTGGTGGGGTTGATGCAAGTCTGGAACGAAGCCGAACAAAAAATGTAATAAGTTACACAGAAGATAAAATGGCAGTTCTAGGCGAAGCAGAGATACTTTGTAAAATAAAAAAAGAAGGAAACAACATTATATTCAAGGTAGGTAGTTGAAGAAAAGGTTACACCGATCCTAGGACTTGATACCTGTGAAAAGTTAGAACTTATTGCAAGGGTGAAAACAGTTGAAGGTTTAGTAGGTATGGTATTGACCTAATCGAGAACCCAAAACTTGGAATTGAACCGTCAAGAAAAATTCCACATGCTACAAGAGATGAGGTGAAGAAGAACTTGACAGAACGGTGGAATTAGTCGTCATAAAACCAGAATCAGAGCCTACCCCTGATGTAAGTCATATATGGTAATTGTAAGACAAAAAGGCAAAATAAGTATCTGTATAGATCCATCAGGTGTAAACAGGTTCTAAATTCTTTGCATTATTAGATTGCACAAAAGGATTCTTTCAGAAAGAACACAAACAATATTATATTTTGCTACCCCATGGGGAATATATTCTTTCAAGAGACTGCCGTTTGGAGTATCGTCAGCACCTGAAATATTCCAAGAAATTTTAACAAATCTGCTCAGTAGATTTAAAAATGTAACAGTATGAATCGATTTCATTTTTATATATGCAAAATGTAGAGAAGAACTATAAAAAGCCATCATAGAAACTCTGAAGAAATCGGGCTTCAATCTTAATGAAAAATTAATGCATTTTTGAATCAGAAAGAATAAAATTCCTGGGGCACATTGTTTAAGCAGACGGACTAGAAGCAGATCCAGAAAAAGTAGAAGCTATATAGGTAATGAAGACACCAATGAACAAAACAGAGTTACAGTGACTTCTAGGAATGATTACAATGTCATGCCTAAATAAATTTATTCCGAAAATGTCTGACCTAACAAATCCAATGAGAGATTTGTTACACAAAAATACAAGCTTTATATGGGAAATCCATCACGAAGAAGCTTTGAACAAGATAAAACAAGTTCTTCAAAGTCCTCCAGTATTGAGACTATATGATGTAAACAAACCTGTAACAATAAGCGTAGACGCAAGTTCAAAAAATCTTGGCGCTGCACTGCTTCAAAAAGGACAACCAATAGCATATGGAGCAAGAGAGTTAACCAAATCTGAAGAGAATTATCCACAGATCGAAAAACAAGCACTCGCTATAAATTTGGGTGTAGGAAGTTTTACGAATACGTTTATGGTAGAGAACTGACAGTGGAATCAGACCTTAAGCCACTTGAGACCATCTTTAAGAAGAACATACAATCTGCTCCAGCGAGATTGCAACTCATAATATTCTTGTACCATAATCACCAGAAGTCATATTTAAAAAATGCACAGAAATACTCTTAGCAGACTTTCTTAGTCAGGACTGCGTAGTACTGAGTAGGGTACCTCCACAAGATTGGGAAAAGAGAGACTGGAGTGTGCGAGAGGTGTGGAGTAGAGTATGATGTGGGGCATGTGTTTAGATGCTGGAAGAACGAGGAGGAGCTGAAAAAATTGGAGAAGAATTTGGGGGAAGCGATGTAATGGGAGAACATGGTAGAGATAATGTTGAGGGGAGAGGAGGAATGGGTGGGGGTAAGTGGCGTGGTGGAGAGAATGATTAGAGGCAGAGAAGGAATTGATATGTTATGAGAGGTAGGAGTGATAAAAGGGAGAGGATGACGTAGTGTGTGTGAGAGATCACCGCCCGTCTCAAAGTAAGCTAGGGTAGTGATTCCGAGGCGGAAGTAACGGCGAGTTTTGAGAAGGGCTTTTTTGGTAGGCATCCCTTGGGATGAGTCCAACACTGTCTGGGTCATGGGATATGGCCCATTCGAACATGAGTCAACTCGGCCCGAAAAAAAATGTCACTTGTTGCAAAAGAGGAGTTATACAGCTACAAAGGAAGATTCACATTTACAGTTATTACTTCAGACAATAATACAGGATTTCCAGAAAAAGTAAGTGAACTTCCCACAGAACTACCACACTATTTTAACTTTAAAGAAGAATTGAAGTATCTCAAAGGAATATTTTCCAAAGGTAATAAAATTGTAGTTCCAAAATCATATATACCTAAAATGCTAAAGAATATTCACCAAGGACATGCAGGTATACTTAGCTGTTTGAGCAGTGCACGACAAATTCTCTACTGGAAGGGACAATATGACGACATCATGGAAATAGTTAAAACCTGCACTTTCTGTGAACAAACACAAAAAGACAATATTAAAGGTATAGTGCTATTTATAAAGATTCCTACACCTTCATGGCAAATAGTTGCATCTGATCCATTTGAATTTAAAGAAAAAACAGTGGAAATTTAACCCTGTCACATCTAGTCCACATCACCATCAAGGCAATGGGCTCGCTAAAAAAGCAGTTCAAGTAGCCAAGAATGTAGTATAGACAGGTCCGATGTTCACTTGCTTTTTTAAACTGTAATATTTGAAAAAATAGGCTTAGCCGAAGAAAACAGAAGATCTGACCATTGAAAAGATCTAATGCACTAAGAGTTTTAACAGGCATTATAATGAAGGTTTAAACAAGTTATATTGTTTTATTTTATAGTTAAGTATGGATCTCCATAAAGTAAAAGCCTTATCTATTTAAGTTTTAACAGGGATCCTAACGGGACATTGCCGCCCGAACGAGCACCTGAAAAAGCTTAAAATAGTGGAGGAAGAAGAATGTAAATTCTGTGGCATGGAAGAAGAAACCTCCATCCACGTTCTTGCGAATTGCACCGCAATTCAGAATCCTAGTGCACAGCACCTAGGAGATTATTGGATAGAAGAGGGTCATTTACCTTTATTAAATCCTTCATATATCCTAAAACTCCTTAGGAAATTAGGACTAAATGAGCTACTAGTCTCTGAGACGTTCCTCAGGAACTAAGTAGAATTAAGAGGGCACAATAGATCTTTCAGGTCTCAGTTAATGTCACCCCATCATACACACATACATACATACAACAGAATACAATAAGTTAAACTAACGTTTTTCTGAGACCGAAAAGAAACTAATCCCATTCGGTTTGACTTAGCTCCCATAATATGAATTGTATTCTGTTGAAATTAGTATACTATTCATTACTCTATACTTACTTAAAATATAAATAGTAACGGAGTTTTTATAATGCAAAATGTAATAAACCAGACAATTTCACGAATGTAATGTTATTTTTTCATGATTTATGTTTCGGTAAATTCTTTACTTTAATATACTAACATAAACCAGAAAATAAAATAGCCTAAATGCTACCGGTAAGATTACTGTCATGTCAGGATAATAAATTTTGTTGGAAATAGTGTCAGTGAAACATAGTTGCTGATTTCTGCAAACTGTGAACTTGTATTCAAAATAAATATTATAAAAAAAACTGACGAACTCGCTTTTATAGCTGATCAAACTAAATGAATAATTTGAAATTTATTATAAAAAACACTTTGTCCTGTCAAACACAAACAACAGATACAAGATGTGATTTCAAGTTCATGTAACCCAATTTACCATTATCAAAAAGTTCCTCTTAAGGGAGCCCAGAAACCTTCGAAGATAACACTGATATGTCAGTTTTTATTACATTGTATAACCCTGCAGTGATACATTGTTTACTACAAACCCGCATTTTTTTATTGCCATCACAAGCGTATATGAGATAATCAGCAGAAGAATGTGGTATAATTTTTTTGTGTATCAGTTTTTCTTCAAATTAAGACATAAGGTATAAGGTATTTAAAAAAAATGTGTTTTTGTTTGAATAATAAACATTTGACACCTCGTTTCTATCCAAGCAGCACTGAGGAACTTATACATTAACACCCAGTATGGCAAAGATAATTTGTTATCATGTATCTTTTATATTTAATGAATGATTTATTTAGATTTTATTAAGTATATATTTCATTCACTTTTATTTCAGAAATATTTTTTTGTTTTATAATGCTGCTTTTTTCTTGTACTCACGTGAAACCATGCTTCTTCCTATAAGATTTATTTAAATCTTCATAAGAAATGGAAAATAATAGTTATCATGATAAAAAACCGATTGTGCACAGATTTTTAGCAATAAATTCCAATTATATTTTATTCTTTCATTCTCTGGAAAAATTAAGATTATTAACAACCAGAATGTTATTGAATTTCATATTATATGTTCTACATGATGACCATTTGCTGCAAGATATAAATCAATCGTTTCTAATGTTTGTTCTTGATGAAAAAGTTCTGGGATCATTTTAAATTCCATTGCATGCACTCTCTATTCTTTCCCACAGCTGAGTACGAATTTGTATCGGAACAGCATAAACTAATGATTTCAAGTAGCAACCAAACAAAAACTGCATGCATTGAATTCGGTCGATCTTGCAGGTCAATTGACTTGTCCTCTTCGTCCAATCCAACAATTTTCATACGTAGTGTCAATATATTAACGAACTACTCGACGAAAATGAGCAGGACAACCATCGTATATGTACCTACCATAAATCTTGTAGTGCATGTGATTAAATCAAGTAAATTATTTAGCAATAAGTTGAGGTAATACTAGGTATCCTATTAAACTCTTCTGGTCCCAGTAGTTGATTGCAGATTGCATACCTATCTAGACGATTCTGCTGAATCGTTGCTGGTGCTCCGTCTCTTTTATATTTATTTACAATTAGATAGTTTATTACAAAAAAATTGAAAGTACCATAATTAAGTAATGTATAATAAACAATAAATATGGAAAAGACAGAAGTATTTGAAATACTGGTTGGTGGTAAATAGTACAACAAAAAATTCAAAATAATACAATGAAATCAATGACATATCTAGTACTACACTGACCAACATTTTTTCAAAGTATAACATATAAACTTATTTCTAGTTAAAAGCTACAAATATACACATACATTTGAATAAAATATAATAAAACATAAAGTTTTTGACATTTTTGGAGTGTCATAGTAATGGTTGTTAGAGTCCGCGTCAATAAGGAAAAAGCCACCTGAAGTTGGCGAACCGACCTGCGCATAAGTCAAAATCTGTCGAACGATCGTTACAAGCGATGTTTCATGCCGGCAGCAATTAAATTATTGACATTTGAGGTTGTGTTTGAAACAATCATTTACTGTCGAATATTTTTCATTTTTGAATATTTTAAGACGTTCTGCTAGTTTATTTGTGAGTGTTGTGTGTTTTATTTGATCTAAAACCATGCCTCCTACAAAACTGGTTGGAGTTAAAAGAAAAGTTATCCACAGTGAAAGAAGACAGATTCTTAAAAACGTTGCAACTTTTATGGAGTCTGAAGGTGAACACGGAATCCAAATTCCTTTACAAAATCATCGGTAAGTCAAATAAGAAAGTATAATAATCCAATATATTACTCATGGCATTCAGATTGTTGTAAAATATATGGAAGAGTATACATTACTTCAAAAATAATTGAATTCTGCTAATAATTCATATAGTCTGCTGCACTTGGCAGTTACTTATATGGTTCTAATACTTCTAATTTTGTGTTACCCTACAAAATGTGAAAACGTTACGCTACTGATTTAGATTAAAATATCAATTTTTAAATATGGCGCTGGTTTTGACATCAAGGTCGCGCATCGACTGCAACTTCAGGTGGCTTCTTCCTTATTGAAACGGACTCTACGAGTGTTATATTCATGTGATGGGAGCTGACAGCATATAGTTGGCATATATCAAGAATTTGAGTTCCATCGTATAACGCATCTGTTGACCTCTTTTTTTTTAAATATCAATTTTAGAAATCGTCTCTGAGTAGGTATAGCCTCCAAAGCGTGCAGAAACTTTTTAGAGCTGCTCCCCATGCAACAATTACTTTCTACCAATGAGTAATACAATGTTTCCAGATGTTTTATGGGATTAATCCAAATGCATTTATTGTGTTTTCTATATGTAGATTCCTATTTCAAGTCAGGATCTAGTATTACGCCCAAATATTTCATTTTCGGTTCAGATGGAATGGTTAAGATCTCTGTATTAATCCTAATGTCCATCTGACTGAAAGATGGTTGGTTTAAAGAAAACAGTTAAATATTTTGTTTTCTCAATCTTGAAAGTAAGAAGCTTTTGATTTAAAAAAATTTTTATTTAAAAAAATTTTTATTTAAAAAAATTTTTATTTAAAAAAATTTTTATTTAAAAAAAAATCTACAGCTTGCATATTCTATGCACTATAAAAGATTGCTGTATCATCTGCAAAGCTGGTCATTTTACCTTCGCTTTTCAATAGAAATAATTAATTTGATTGAATATTGAAGAATATCGGTCATGAAATTGACACCATTCAATAATCTCTACAGACACTCCCAAGCCTTACCACTTGATTTCTGTTAAATAAGTAATTAAGTAGGTAATAATTTTGTTTTAATAATAAAAAACCTAGTTGCACCTTAAATGACGTATCGTCTCTTAATTTCTCTAGTTATATGCTAGAAGGCGGAGAATGAATTTATTAATTGTTAATCCTGATAATCCTGGTCAGGATATTGGTTTTAAATTATCAAATCATTGTATTATCGTCGAATCTTGATAAGTGTGCAATTCAATCTGATGAAAACTACGTTTTAAGATTCCGTTACTTAACAATTTGAATATAAGTATGCCTATATTATTTTCGATTCTTCTTGCAATACCTTGGCAAGGAAAATCACTTCACTTCTCAAACATTCATATTTAAATTATCGATTATACAATTAAGTTTACATGATAACTGTGAGTAAATAAAGCAATACTTTTATCTTATTCTAGATATTTTGGAATAAATTGATTACTGCGACATTCAAAATATCCACGAGAACTCTCTTATATTTATATCCGAACTTAAGTTTAAGAAGTACATTTTTACACGAACGAAGATCAGTGATTTTTTAAATTTTACACGCAGTACCTTCAAATGCAACACTGAATTTGGAGCGAGTTGAAATTTAGTTTGAAAGCAAACAACCAATTAATTTGATCGAAAATAAGAAAAAGTGAATTTCGTCCCAAATCCCTCATCGCTCAGCTATTTCTTCAGTACTGAACATAAAAAATAATCGCATGGGGTCAAATACAAAAAATTTTCTGGGGATAGATGTTCAAGACCCACTAGTTTTCTTAGATAAATGCTTCTAATCATTATCGATTCTGTCCAAGAGCTCAGAATAATATTCGCCAGTGATTGTTCCACTCTTCCCGAGGTTATCTTTGCGAATGACACCGCGTGTATCCCAAAAAACAGTGATTAATAGACCCACATTGACCTTATTTGGTACACGTTCACCGGAAGAAGCCCATACCGTCTTGATGGTTCTTTGGTTTTTGGAGTGTTGTGATGATCCGTGATTGGGTCACGGTAACTGAACAGCGCAAACACTTGTTGTTGCTGGATATTCGTGTTCTATGACCAAAAATTCATGTAAAATGAGATGTACCAACAATATAAGCCTCTTCGCGCACTTTAATTGGCAAATCGTCTAATATCATTCCATCTATTTTATGAAAAATATCTAGACGTTTGTCGCCACTATAGACGATACAATGTAGATACTATAATATTTGATAATATAGATCCTATAAGCAATCGTATTGAAATGTGACTTAAATTTATGTAGGTACCTATGCTGAAAAGTAATCTAAATAGTGAGGTAATATAATTATGTATTCTTGAGACAAACATATGCCTATAATTCTGTTTCTATTTAAAAAACAAACTTGTTACATTTTTGACATAAGTACTGGAATGTTTTGTTTTCAAGAAACCCATGTCGGAGTCGAAGGTTTTATAGAAAATACCAATAAAAATCCTAAATAGGAGAAAATAATTTATACCTATTTATTTTTTAACGTATGTCTGTACAAACTATTAAAATTGTAAAGTTCATATCTTTCCTCTAAGCCCCTTCATGTAATCTTTATCGACCAATGCTACGGCACATTAGTCCTTCTCGACAATGTTTTTCATCTATAAAATATGCACGCCTCTTTCTATTTAAAAATATTTGTCACGGCCATGTCGATGTGTATTGTATACATATGCGTGTATGATGCGTTTTGTATTTCCAGTTCCGACATAAGGATATTGGCAGCTGGTTTCACAAATAATCCGTTATGGAGGGATTTATATATTATATATTTCACGCTTTTTACACGGATACTTGGGTTCTTAAGAATGTTTGGGTGTGCTGACTGTATGTGTGATATATGAAGGCATTAAACAGGATAATTATCGTACGTTTATGGTTATCTCTTTTATTACAAAGAAAACATTCTGAAAAAATATACATTTTCACTTGGTAAAACATTAGGTTTGTTCCAGCAAAAAATTTGAACGAGTTCAGAGCTTGAACAGAAGTAAAACCCATTCGCGAACCTGTATATTTCCAGAATCGACTTTTACTTTGTTGGAACACTTGGAGACTGATTGAGAAATTTGTATGTTTTACCGATTTGTTTATTTTAATATTTTCAACCAATGAAAACCGAATAAAATTGATCTATTGAAAAACGGTCTTTTTATCAATTTATAAACGAAAGGTAAGCTGTTTACTAAATCATAATAAAGTTAAGGGAATAACTCAATAACCAATGAAGATTTAAAAAAAACGATATTCTTGATAACGTATGCCGGAGCGCTATCGAAACGTTGAAATAAAAATATTGTGGTTTAATTTCCCAACAAAATTAACAAAAATAATTTTACAGTTATATTTGAGTAAATGGAGTACATTTAATTCAAAAGTGAATATTAAGAATCATCCTTTTTTTATTTTTGGGAAATTCAACCACCATCTTGTGCCACATAAAATTTTAACGTTTCGCTACCGTTATCAAGGATAATTGAAATTTTTGCACATAGCTGACACAAAAATCTCGTTTTTTATGCCTGTATCTTGTTTTCTCTGAAGCACCTTCCACCACCATATGTAGTTGCGTGAAGTTGAGAACCACTTTCGTCCAATCCATCAATTTTCATACGTAGTATCAATATATTAACGAACCACTCGACGAAAATTAGCAGGACAACCATCGTATATGTACCATAAATCTTGTAGTGCATGTTTTTTATGCCTGTATCTTGTTTTCTCTGAAGCACCTTCCACCACCATATGTAGTTGCGTGAAGTTGAGAACCACTTTCGTTTCGCCCTTGGGCATGTTTCCATTGCTCCTGTGAATCATATGTACACGCTAGTGTTTGAATTCTGGAGAGGTTCTCTCGTCATCAATAGACTTGTTCCATAAGTAATTACTGGTCTCACTATGACTGTGTTCATCCACATCGGGATCATGCAAGTAACAGCCCCAAATTTTTTCCTGTCAGACTCCTGCACACTATTAGCACCTTTTTTGTTCTGTGCAGCGTTACCCCCTTTTCGAGTTTTGCCAAAGGAGTTTACTATCTACATACTAGACTTTTTGTCTCGATCTACTACTGTCTGACTTTCACCAAGTTTAAGGATTTTAAAGTTGAGTTTTTTCCTTAGTGAAGGCTTTCAAGAGGATTTCTATGAGGTTGATGTTAGTCCCACCTGCCTACACCAGCTATTGGTGTAGTCCGGTTTCCTTTGTACGGATATTACAAAATATTTTCTCAAACATTTCCCTAGTTGTTATGATCATATCATCAATGTATTCTTGGTTGTTCCAAGGTCAGTTAAACGTCACATGAGTTCGCCTACCACCATACTCCTCATTGACGATATTTTCACTTCGTTTCAATATCTATTATTCTGATATCTACACCTCTTGAATAAATTGTTATCATAATTTAAAATTTGACAATAGTCAGTGAGAAAACTGAAGCACTGCAGCTACATGCAGTGAAGCCTCAACCAAACAGTCAAAATCTGCTTCACAAAACTCTTATTCCCTTTGCATTACTTATTCTCAGGTAACACAAGAGTTAAAAATAGACAACCAATAATTATTATGAAAACATCGACATTTTGCTAATGTTTAAAGTGGATTTGCCTTTAAAATATTCATAAAAAAAACGACGTGAAATACCATATTGTGTCATATGGGCAGAAAATGAGATTTACCACACCAAGACTATTAGATGGAAGAGCGAGCGTAGCGAAGTCAGGGCAGCTGATAGTTAACACACAACTGTTTTCCGCCTACCAAATAAACCAACAGATACGAAAATATTACAAAAATCTTTGACATACATTGACGTTTAATTAAAAAAATAACGTGAAATGTCAAAGTCATCAAGTCAAGAGAGATGGTGAAAAACTTCAAAAATCGTGGCGTTATGAATTTTTCACCCTTTGGCTACTAAACAATACATTTTGCCTCATTTTTGGTGTTCATATGATGGATTTTCCGGAAATGAATGCATAAGTCAAAGTAAAACTGCACTAAGAGTTTTGACAGGAATCCTAACGGGACATTGTCGCCTGAATGGGCACCTTAAAAAGCTCAAAATAGTGGAGGAAGAAGATTGTAGATTTCGTGGAATGGAAGAAGAATCCTCCATCCATATACTTGCGAACTGCACAGCAATTCAGAATCCTAGGGCACAGCACCTGGCAGACTACTGGATAGAGGAGGGACAATTACCTAGGTTGAAGCCTGCAGATATCCTGAAATTCCTCCGGGAAATAGGACTGAAGGAGCTACTAGTCTCCGAGACTCTCCTCAGAAACTAAGTAGAAGTAAGGGGGCACAATAGATCTTTTAGGTCTCAGTGAATGTTACCCCAAAATACATATACAAGTGCAGCTGCTTTCAAATATCTAAACTATAGAAGAGTAAAAAGAAATGAGTGTACGAAAAAAATTAACAACAAACAACTTTGAATAAAACGTACTCTTTTGAATAATGGAGAAAAGAGATGAGGTAGAAAAAATTGTAAATGAAATAATACATTAGAGCAGGGGTTCCCAACCTCGTGCCCTCGGATCGATTCGTATGTGCCCGCCACTATTCGACAGACAGAATTTTTTGAATAATGATTTTATTATCTTGAAACATTTTTGTTTATTATTTATCAATACTTTATGAATATAAGAAAATAAATTATGGGAAAATGAGAAGTTATGGAAGTAGCTTGTCGATTAAAAATAGATGGTGCCCGCCAACCTATCGATATTTTAGAATGTGCTCTAGAGTCCAAAAAGATTGGGAACCCCTGGATTAGAGGAATAGGATAGACAGGAGGAAATTGGACAAACTATCTGTTGGAAACTATGTGTTAACGGTTCAGTTGTTCGTTAGTAATTTGATTTGAAAAAAATGTCATGTATTTGTCAATATACTTTTTCTGTACCTCATTTTCGTGCTTTAAATAAAAGTTGCAGGCGGAAATATGGCTTCAGGAACAGATAAATGACGAAGTAACAGTTAAATCGTATATGATTGTATAGCGACTAATTCAATAGATGGTTTACCAGAATCAAGACATTTAAACAATAAAAATTATACAGACCCGACAATTTTTTGATTGATTCCGGTTTGCATAGATAGATAGATATATACCCAGATAACACATGAACATACAGTGGATGTCCAATGGATATCCACAATGGACATACGGGATATCCGTTCAAGTCCAGAAGGATATCCTATGGATATCCATTTGCCACAAAATTGGACATCCCATGGATGTCCGTTTCGTACTAAGACTGGATATACCTTGTACAAATATGGACATTCACTGGACATGATAAATAAACCATGGACATCTCATGGACTTTTCATGGACATGAGCTGGATACATTTAGGACATGAACTGCATACATTTAGGACATGAACTGGATATATTTTGTACAAGAGCTGTCTACACAGTCTAACATCAAATTATTATTTATTTTCATGAAACCACAGATGTTCAGCCTTATTCACTCTTCCTCCTTCCAAGTCAGATACAAATAGACATTTTATGTAATGCCATTTCCATTAGCAGCACTGGTCTAAACTTTTACTACCTTCAAATAGTTTTTTTTTCATTACATGAATCTAAAAATGTAATAGGTACTCATTACGAGTGTAAAAAATTATTCGAGTAGCAGATGGAAGGTATAAATATAAAATATAGCAGACCTAGTACATTTTTAATGACTGTATATTTCAATTCGACCAAAGGATGAACAATGGACGTCCATCATATAAATAAATCTTCACGTCCAGTGGTGAACGAGAACTGAAGGTCCAGTGAATGTCCCCAAACGGATATCCATTGTACTAGTGGTAAATGGACATCCAATAGATGTCCATTCGCTTGAAGTATGCTAGGATAGGATAGGAAGATATCTTTGGCCGACGACAAAGCACAGCTCCATAGTTAATAAGAAAATGTACAAGGGAAAAGTAAGCCGTGTTTAAGGTTTAAGAGCTAACTCGTTTAAGTGGTCGAAGTACAAAACTGAGCTTGATAATTTGTTTCTTAGATAGTCTACGTGAAATTTCCACGACAGAGATCTATCTAAAAAAAGTACCTACCAACAATTTTACACTTTCAGCTTTTTGGTTAGAAGAAGAAAAGTAGAGATATTGTGTTTTCTCCGAATTTAATTAGTTCAGATTTGTTTTCATAACGCCATGATCATCAGGTTTAAAACCGGATAAAGAGATATTACATGATAGTAGTTAAGTTTACGAAGGAATATTCTGTGAGAAACACAGTTAAACGCATTAGAAAGATCACATAGTGTAATATATAGCAGAATGCTTTCCGCTCTCAAGGTACTCAACTACATCACTAACAATATTATAAAAACAGCTTGAGTAGTCGATAGTTCTTTTCTAAAACCATATTGCGAATTACAGAAAAAATCTTGTTTGTCGAAGTAATCGTATGACTTAACAGCTCCTCAATGATTTTACTAAAAATAGAAATAATTGAAATTGGGCGATGATTGTCAACCTGGGAGGAATCATGTAATGAAAAAACTTTAAGGCATCGGAAAAATTCCTGAATGGAAAATTGAATTTATTAATATTGTGGGCAGTTTTATTATAAATTTACAAGCTTCTTTTGTGATTGAACTATTGAGATTATTTGTATCTAGAGAACAGGAATTGTTTAAGGAACTGATCATATTACTAACTTCCCCTCGGGTTACTGGTAGTAAAAAGAAAGAAGAACATGTTACCTTCTGGAAAATTTTCAATATTGAGCAGATCTTTATGAGTTATTGTGGGCAGTTTTCATAATACTATTACATAATACACTTGCAAAAAAAATTATTAAACTCATTTGGAGACAATGGAAAATCTTGAGAACTAGGATTCATTTTATTTCTTTCAAAATTGATTATTTACCAGACTTCTTAGATTCTTAGTAGCATTAAATCTACGAAGCATATTCCTGGTATATCCATAATGCTCAAAATAAATACCAAATAAAGTGGGTACATTCCCAATATATTGTTTCATACCTAGGATGGTATATACCCTCCACAATGTACCAAGAATATAACAGGAATGTACTTCAGGGTATACTTATGCATTCAAGGATCTACCTGTGACATTCATGGAACATTGGAAAAAGTACATAATATGTACATGTGAACACTAGTAGTATACATCCATCAAGGATATACCTGTGACATTCATGGTATATTGGAAAAAGTTGTCATGCTAGAAACCCTGGTCACGTGTCTCACCGATTGAAATTTTAGGTTATGTGATGTGCAAGCAAAGCATATTGTTAAGTAGGAATTATAAACTTTACGTTTGCGATCAGTTCGTAGTTGGCAGTTCAGTTCAGTTGAAGTTAAACTAAAGGGATCCCACAATTACGTTTATAAAGTCAGTCCGCGTTCAGTTCGCAGTTTCCATTACGCCCGTTCCGATGAGTCCGCGTTCGAGATGGCCAAGATTTAAGATCGCAGTTGGCAGTTCAGGTAAAAATCAATCAAAATGAAACTTATGCACCACGTGAGAAACGTCATTGTCAACTGTTTACTTCTCTCTTCAGTTGTCATCGCATTCACTTCTATTTGTTTGTTTGTGCTTTGTTTCGTTAGATGTGTTAATCACGGAATCTGGGTGTTTTTTCAAGATTGTTGATTAATTGATATCGTTTTTTTTTTTACTGAATTAAATGTCGGTTACTGATGGAGCCACAACTGATGTAGCCACAACTGATGTAACAGGACTACTCATAGAATGCATACAAAATTATGAACTTTTAAATAATTTACAAAATAAAATTTATAAAAACAATAATATGAAAGAGCAGGTCTGGATAGATATTTCAGGTGTTCTTGAAATAGATGGTTAGTATTTATTTTCACTGTTGTTTGGGGCATATGAAAATTGTGAATTTTTACAGTTGAGGAATGCAAAAAAATGTGGAAGTCCATAAGAGATAAGTATACCAGGGAGAACAAAGAAATCTCCAAATCAGGTTCGACAGCACCCGAACCGACCTGGGAATACTTCGATAAAATGAGGTTTTATGGGAAATATACAAAACCCAGGAAGTAATTAAAATTTTAATATGTTACTTTGTGTTCAAAGAATTGTGTAACAATTCTTTTCACAGAACCTACACATCAGGACCATCTAGTGGGGAAAGGAGACTCTCATCGTCTTGCTCGGCTTGGTCGATCTACGAGCAGGTTTTATCCCCTTAATCGATGGTTGAAGATGTGCAGGATACACAAACACAGTGTAGCGTGATAGAAACCATCGAAGATGTAGAACCTGGCTCAGGTTCTAAAACTACATCGTTGGTTACCCCAAGCACTCCAAAAGTCACCAAATGTAAGTAGATACTGTATTTTTAATCTGTAGAGGTTAGTTTTGCCAAAAAATGTTAAAATTTTCCTTGGATTCTATAGTTGGTCCCGTTCCACCAGTTAAAAATATTTAAAAATATTTTCTAACATTATTAACCTGCTAACATTTTTTTGTTTTATATTTTAGCATCCTCTAAAATAAAAAATGATGCTGCTAAAGACCAGTTTATTGTTGATGCCAAAGAAATTGTCAGTGGTCTGAGCGACTCTAAAAACCAAGAAACTAATGCTAACAGAACCCTTGCGGAATACATTTTTTCAGAGTTGGAAGAAATGCCACGAGAAGAGGCGAAATTGAAGCTGATGCAACTGTTCAATTTTTTTATGAAACAAAACATACTTTTCAATATTATTTTTTATCCTGTCATCATTACAACATAATATATGCTTAAAACTAACACTCAAATATTTATTCATTTGCTAACTTGAAAAAAATAAAATAATACTTTTTCGCAAGAGAGGATTCTTGAAATATTTTTGATTACTAAAAAGTGCAAAAGATTTTACTCTGCAAATATTCTACCCATATTTACTCTCTCTGTCTGCCATGTTGCTGCAGATGTTAAATATTCGGCTAAAGAATCTCTATCTGTAAATTTGTGCACGGGCAATGTTTCCACCTACTCTTCCATCTGATTTGAGTGGTTTCTGCTTCTTACGCCATCCACCTGGCCCATGGTCTCCGTCAACAAATCCCACATGACAATACCAATCAACACTGTTCTTGACTAATTCTATAAGGCAATAATTGTGAAGAACTGTAACTGCCTTAACAATATGGTCAAAATTTTCCACTTTGGCATTTATGGTGGTTTTCAGAACACGCCAAATGGGTAAAACTCAGGTTTCTACATCCGTAGGGTCTCATTATATATTGTTTTATCGGGATGGCTTCATCAGCCACAAAAAAGTGGGGCATTTTGATATTGGAATTTGGCGAATTTTTAGGAGGGGAAATATCTAAATTGTCATTATCTAAACTTTGACCAAAAATGCTTTTTTAAATATTCCTCCATCGCTCTGAGATCCATATGCCCCAATATCAACAAATGTAAACCGAAACTGACTGTCACAGGCACATAAGAGTACAATACTGAAGTTTTTCTTATAATTGAAGAATAAAGAGCCACTTTTTGCAGGTGCTTTTATATTAATATGCATCCCGTCTATGGCTCCAAGACAATTTGAAAAATTCCATATCTTCAAAGAGCCATCAGCAATTCTGGACCATATATTATTAGTTGATGGGGATGATAAATAATCTGGACTTAAAATCTCCCATACGGCTCTACACTCTACATGTCTCATGGACACATTTTTGAACTGATGTGTGTCCGATCTGGATGTTCCAAGCAAGAGATTGCATATTTGTTTCTTGTGAAAGATACCTGAAACAATATTATTTGTATAGGACTATAATAGTCTGAGCAGAATAGGTAGGTACTTTATTTCCTGAATAATAATTTAATTTCATTTTAAACTAAGCACTTACTGCAGTGTAATAACAAGCCTTTGCTCTGGAGATATCCCATCAGATCGAGGTTGTTTTTGAATAGGCGGTTTTACTTTTTCCAAAAGCTTATCACATACAGAAACAGTCATTCGAGTGTATTTAAACAACTGGGCTGAATCTAGGGCTTTCATTTGTTTGTAATAACCAAAGCCACCAGTTTTTTGGCTGTTTCTGTTTATGGGTCGTGTTTTATTTACGGAAAACGGATTGTTTAATAGGCACCATTCGCATTACTGGAGCAAAGAAAACCAACACTTAACAAAAGTAGGTACGTGGTTTTCAAAAGCGAGGTGAGTTTAATGTTTTTTGTGACGGCTTGGTCGAGCAAATAAAACACATGCGTCAGTAACAACTCTGCCACATTCACCATTGTATTAAAAGTAAATTGTTATAGGTTGAGTTGTTCGTGGTAATTTGATTTGAAAAAAAAACTGTCATGTAGTTGTGAATATAATTTTTTGTTACTTTTGTCCCTCATATTTTGTGCTCTAACTAAAAGTTGCTATTAACACTTTATTCATTATCTCTGCTAAGACTATCACAAGTATGCAATACATTTCTGCTGCTTTTCAATATTCACGGTGAAGATTACAAAAGATTAGTTTTGAGTATAAAAATAATTAAAATAGAATCGATTAGATCAAATTATGTTCAATGGATGTTGCCGATCGTTAAAGACATGTGTTATTTTTAGTAAATTAGCTACATTTTGTCAGCTTATTAAACGTGCGCTACTTAAATTTGCAAATTTGTCATGATCAAACACATCAGCTTGTGAAAGTTTCTCATATCAAACAGAAACAAACTTTCTCGATGCTCGGATAACAAAGGATGTGATGATCCGGCAGTCAAACAAAATTAAAATACATCCAATTGGGTAGAAAAAGGTCAATGCTTTGATCTCCAAGGGTGTCGCGAAAGCGACGCACGCGATCCGACGCCGTCTCATTTAGAAAGAACACCGTCGAGGCGGAATTTACAATGTGATTGCCGCTTTTGTATCTTTGCTCGTCAAAGCTCTGACGAGTTATATTATTCTAGGATTTGGAATTAGGAATTAATCTTCATTGCGAGTTGATACTGTGAAAGAGACACAGTATTTTGAATATAATTGATTAACGAATTTACGTACAATTGTGATGAGTTAACTTAACAAGATTATTCACGACAAATACGAAAATAAAAAATAGCATCTACTATCAACATTGTAGTTTAGGAATAAAAAATGTAAATGTGAAGTTTTACTGTGTATACTAGAATCAAAAGAAAATTCAAAGAAACTGTGCCCGCAAACGCAGAATTACCGAAACAGGGCGTTGAAGTTAAGAAGTAAACATAGTTACCAGTCAATAAACTGTTTTTTAAATAATTTGGTGAGCTTCCTCAAGCTCCATTAACTTCCAGCCTGTGTAAAATATCTGTGTTACTCAACTAATCTGCTTTATACAGTATATTTCTTTCACTGATCAGTATGTATTTTTCACAGTTGAGATTCTCACCATTAATCTTTGAGGAATTTTTATTTTTTTGAATCGACGTGTTTATTACATTTTCTGCGAGGACAGTAACACACACAGGCAACAGCTGTCAACCAGCAACACCATCACGAGGAAAACTCTAGAGGAATCGAACAAAAAATTGATAAAATCAGAAATACTCTTGGCCTTTGAACACAATACTTAAGAGGTTACTGAACACCAAAATAATTGACAAAATGATAACGACCAACATAAATCAATTGATCGATTGAAAGAGCTTACATCTGTACTTGACTACAAGAAGCACTTAGGTGTTTACTCAGGACGACTAAAACGATCCTAACTCAGCAATCAACCGAAAACACAAGACAACATGCTTAGACAAATTGAAAAGGAATTTTACAATTACCTTATCGACAAAGACGCAGCAAGAATCACCCAAAACCAACCCAACAAGAGATAACAGAGTTTTGGACAACAATATTGTCAAATCCTGCTGAACATAATCCTGAAGCTGTGTGAATCACGTATGCAAAGACCTAGAGACAGAAGCCAATAATTTAACCACATCGACAGAAGGCAGACTACTATCAGTAAAACACATAATTGGAAACAACCAGGCGACGACGAAATACATAATTACTGGTTGAAAACATTCAGCAGTATGCACAATGAACAGAATTGATTACATTTATAATTTACAGCCCAGCTGAAATACCTGACTTTTTAATACAAAGAGTCACATAAATAAAACCTTGAAGTAACGACACACTCAACCCAGCTAATTACACAAGTTTACCTCCTTATACATAATAATATCGTAAACCAAAATAGATGTCGAAAAATAATTATTTTTATCCTAACGCTTTATATAGTTTTGAAAAACATTTTTCAAAAACAGTGACCATTCAACTAAGAAGCAACAACTACTTCCCGTGCTATATGCACCGATGGATATTGAATTACACTTCAAAGTCAAACGGAGTTGGTATATCTACAAGATATACCAATAACCTCTAATCCGGGATGCTACCGAACGGTTGGAAGGTTTTGTGGAAAAATCGCCACTTTGGAAAAGGGAGATGGAAGCAGGTAATATTGTCAATTTTTTGATGTTGGAACAGCTGCTGACACATAGTGATGGCAGCACTATGAAAAATACATCAAAAGTGGTACAAACTGAGGTGTCAAAGTATCTGGAAATATTGCAAAAGTCTTCTGAAGGTTACTTTAGTCCTGAATAGCTTGACAAAGAAAAATGGGTGCGGAGTCCATTTCTAGTTGATATGGATAATATCAGCGATGAACATCTAATTGAAGATGATTTAATTGACATGAGATCTAAAGAAGTGTCTGAATTTCATGGAAAAGGACTTGGCAAATTTTGGTGTTTTTTGAGTCAAGCTCACCCTCTTCTTGTCTTGATACCTTTTGCTACAACGTATCTTTGTGAGGGAGGATTTTTAGCTCTAGTGTAGATAAAAACAAAACATAGCAATCGATTAATAGCCCAGTCGAGTTAGCTCAAAACCGGGCCAAGATTTACAAACATTTTTAGCAGCAATTTTCCTTCGGAATTCGTTGGGGGTGGTCACTGGTAGACTACATTCAAAGAGTTGGGGTAAAGGGTTATTTTTTGTCTCTTGAATGACTCGTTTATTTTCAATTTCACACGGAAAATAGTTATTACAATAGTTGTTTAAAATTAAATTTCCTACAATTTTGATTCTCATCAATTTTTTCATAGGAGGTTTTTTTCCGATTTTTACCCGGAACGAGGGGGTTAAATTTTGGTTATCGAATAACTCGTTTACTCTCAATTCAACGAGAAAAATTGTGATAAACAAAGTTGTTCAAGAACTTCACAAAACATCATATCTACAGGACGCACCTGCAGGTGCAAATGTGGATGGAGTATGAAGTTAACGCTACGGAATGGGGGTGGAGAAAAACTAATCGTGGACTCGAACCTATCGCTACAATGGCCGATCCAGCTCCAGAATTTTTGCTGAAGACGGTATCATGTAAATGCAAAACAACGTGCGGAAAAATGTGTGGTTGTCACAAATCCGGACTCAAATGTTTCGCCTTATGCCACAGCTACAACGGAGAAACGTGAGAAAACGTTGTTTCAATTCGAGATCTGCTGGTTGAAGATGACCTTGGTAGTGACGAAAACCGTTCAGAGCAAAGTCACCCTCGTCCCTCCTGAGGAAGAATCGAACGACGAAAACGTTCGCTAAACGTTCCAAACAGACGTAATTGAAATTTCGAAAGACTTTTAAAAGTGTATTGAAAAGAAAATAAAATTCATTTTTTACGATTGTAAAAATTATACTGTTCGATAAACTGAATTTACACCCCTCTTTTCCTTTACCGTGATCGAACGTGAGTCCCAAAAATATAACTTTAGAAAAAATCAGAATCATAATTGTACCAAATAACATTTTCAACACATCAAATTTATAACGACAAACACCACCAAAAAAACAAACAGAAAAAATAGTAGTACAACATCAATAATAAACGCGATAATAGAATACTTAGGTTCACCCCCCAACTCTTCTTAGGTATAAATCGATAATAATCGATCCTACGAAAAATTTGATAGGCATTAAAATTGTGGGAAATTTACTTTTAAACAACTTTGTTTATCACAATTTTTCTCGTAAAATTGAAAATAAACGAGTTATTCGATAACCAAAAATGCATCCCACTTTTCGGGTATAAATCGAAAAAAATTGATCCTATGAAAAAATTAATAGAAACCAAAATTGTAGGAAATTTAATTTTAAACAACTTTTGTGATAACTATTTTCCATGTAAAATTGAAAATAAACGAGTTATTCAAGAGACAAAAAATAACCCTTTAAATCAAGATGGCGGATGCAACAACAAGTCTGGTACCCCAACTTTTTGAAGGTAGACTACCAGTGACCGCCTCCAATGATTTCCGAAGAAAAATTGCTGCTAAAAATTTTTGTAAATAAAAATACCAATTCGATTGGGTTATAAACGTCAAAGATGACATACGCCTTGCCATATCGAAGACAATCCCTCTATTTGCTCATTTACGCCAAACAACAGCATCCATCTCATCAGCTATTTTTATTTAGCAATTTTAATTTAATTAAAGTGTGCATTTGTACCTAAGTTTGAGTAAATTACCGATAAAAGTAATTTTTTAAATCAGCATTTCCATTTTATTTGCCAAGGAGGGTCCGTGGCACCGCGGCACCGTGGCATTTTAAAAAATATCAAAGTGGTCCGTCACTGTACATAGTTTAAGAACCCATAATCCAGACAGACACAATGATGTAGCCGAAATTATACACCAAGAAATCTCACTTGAACACTCTCTTTCCTACTATCAATACGAATCAGCTGATGCTCTTGAAAACCAAGACTACAAAATATACTGAAACATCTCCAGAATCAGACAAGATGCAATAGACCAGATATCACTTTCACTGACAGGAGGAATAAGCACAAATATCTACTAGATCAATACCTGCGCTGACCAGAAGATTACTGCGAAATTCTCAGAAAAAATCCAAAAATTCATCCCATCCCACTTTCAGTAGTTATTCTCCACACATGCAATATAGTTCCTACGACCACAATCGCCATTCCTTATACTTGGTAAACCCGTATAATGAAGTTGTCCGGGACACTCCTGTGCTGAACTTCATATAAAGGATCATGAAAAAAAAATAAAAAGACAAACATCTGGAATTATTTAAAACTGTCATCGAAATGTCCAGAAACGTCTTTTACTTAACTACTATTTCCTGTAATTTTAGCAAAGCATGTTATCAATAGCCGTCAAAGATAATATAGTTTAATACTATGGTTAGTTATATCGTGCAGATATCCAAAACCCGTTTAAGCTAGAAGTGTAATTCAATGTCTGTCGGGGAACATAGACCGAGAAATAGTTGTTGCTACATAGTGAACGGTCTCTGTTCTTTGGAAAGTAATTTTCAAAAACTTTGTAAGGCGTTATAATAGTATCTATTATAGCGTATTCGACTATGTGCACTGCTGCGCTCACAGATCAACTTTTTACAGTGCAGTGCAACTTTCCATTTTCGGATTACTCACCCGAATGTCATGCACAAAAATCCGCATATTCGGCTATGTGCATGGCAAATGTGCAGAGCAATTATTTTTGTTTGGTGGGTTGTCACTGCTCGGAGAGAGTTTGATCTTTTTGGAACTGAAATTTTTAACATTAAGACGCAAACAGAAGAAAGAAAGATGCAGAAAGAAGAAAGAAGAGGGAAAAAAGAGACAGAGAAAGGATGAAGAAGAGCAGAAGAAAAGACAAAGGAAGCAAAAAAAGAGAAAGAGGATAGTATCAAAAAGGAGGAAGAATAGAAGAAAGTCGCAGATAGGAGAAGAAAAGGAGAAGGGAAGACGTAACGAGGAGAGGCGTAGTCAAGCAAATGTAGAAACTTTGAATGGCCTAGCACATTTCCAGGAACCATTAAAGCTAGAGGTAGGACAGCCTAATAATAGAATAGATCATTAAGAACAACAACAAGAACATTTAGAATCCAATTTTAGAAGACAAAAAAGAAATGTAATAGTTGAATCTACAAGAAGAACTCGTACCCAAACTTCAGTAACCAATATAGAAATAGAAATGAGTTTAATAACTTTTTTGCAAGTCTTGCTGATGGTATTATAAAAACTTTTCCCACAATAACTCATGAAGATCAGCTAAATTTTAAAATGTTTCCAGTACCGGGTACTTCTTTCTTTTCAACACCAGTAACCGAAGGGTAATTTAGTAATATAATCAGTTCCTTAATAAATTCCAACTCTCTAGTTAAAAATAATCTCAATAGTTCTAGCATAAAAGAAACTTGTAAGTTTATAATTAACCAGCTAACAATATTAATATAGGGGTTGACAAATTATCGTTGAATTATTTCTATTTTTAGTGAGATCATTGAGGTGCTGTTAAGGCATACGATTACTTCGACAAACAATATTTTTTCTGTAATTAACAATATGGTTTTGAAAAAGAACGTTCGACTACTCAAGCGTGAGAGCGGAAAGCATTCTGCTATATATTACACTATGTGATCTTTCTAAGGCGTTTGACTGTGTTTCTCACAGTATGTGGCTTCGTAAACTCAACTACTATGGTATTAGCGGTGTGCCACTACATATAATTGTATCGTATCTAAGTAATCGTTATCATTCCGATTTTAAACTTGTTGTTTATGGCGTTCCTCAAGGGTCAGTTCTTGGACCTTTGCTATTTATTATTTACTTATATAAATTACTTACCCAGATTCATATATCCTTATGAATCTGTGGAAACTTCAAGTTAATTTCGGATGATATTGAAGACAAATCTGAAATACGGTTTTTGTCCAATACACTTAAATCTCTACCTTTCTTCTAACCAAACCATTGATAATGGAAAATTGTTGGAACTTTTTTTAGATATATCTCTGTCGTGGCATTTTCATCTAGACTATTTAAGAAACATAATATTTAGCTGGGTTTAGCAGTTTAGCTGGATATGGTATGGTTGGGTTCAGTTAATTGTCGCCAACATGTCACTTCTGATTGTTAGAAGCGAGTTAGTGATAACATCTGTGATTCTGGAATGACTTTGGTTGTTGGTTCCTTCATGCCAGTTCCCCTTGCATTCCAGTATGTATGCAGCCATCCTCGCTTCCGCCTTAACGTGCAGAGCAGGAGGCGGAAGATTGAGAATTGCTTCCATTGCCAGAGTCGGGCTGCTTCTCAAGTGCAGTGTTCACGAACAACTGTCAGGAAGTTGACGTGACATACATACGGGAAACGGGTGTGTCATACATGTGAGATATTCTGATTGTTGAAATATAGTTAAAATAAATGTTTTCATGTACATCTGAGTTGTAAATACACAACATCATGGAACCCGTTATACACAGACAAGCCTCTGAAGTTTTGATAGCTCCAATTCGGCTTTCCTCTGATCGGTTTTTGGCCACCAAACCAAGGCTCCATAGGTGACCATGGGTCTCACCACAGTTGTGTACAGCCAGTGTACGATCCGTGGATTTAGTCCCCATGTGTTCCCTATCACCCCTTTGGCAGCCATTAGTGTCATTTTCCCTTCATTGGTTTTGTCATCAAGGTGTGAGTTCGAGGTTAGTTTGGCATCCAGAATTATACCCAGGCACGATATCCCCAGTACGAGTATTGTCAGATCATCTGCATACCCCTGGGTGTATATCCCTTTCCTGTTCATTTCCACCAGGAGATCGTATATGACGAGGTCCCACAGCAAAGGAGATAGGACTCCTCCCTGTGGGCATCCCTTCTTTATCCGTACCTCCGTGGAGCCTCAAAACAAGGTTGTTGTTGTTGTTGTTGCTGTTCTGTTGAAGAGCATGTTTTTCATCCACCGACATGTGGTGTCGTCTGCTCCACGCCTTGCGACAGCAGCTATCATGGAATCAAAGGAGGTGTGGTCAAACGCTCCTTCTATGTCAAGAAATGCTCCGAGAGCAATTTCTTGATTTCCTAGTGCAGCCTCAATTTTCGACACCAGTTGGTGTAAGGCTGTTTCACAGGATAGGCATGTTTGTTATAGTGAAGTGGCCTTTTAATGAGAAAATTTTCCCGAACGTGTCTGTCAATAAGTTTCTCCATTGTCTTCAGCATGAAAGACGACAGAGTTATTGGCCTGAATGGCTTTGCCTGGGAATAATCCTTACCTGGTTTGGAAATAAAGACAATTTGGGCTCTTTTCCAAGCAGTTGGAATTTATACAGTTGCCAGTGTTGCTCTGAAGAGTTTACAAAGTACTGGAGATAGATATGATTGCCCCTGCTGCAGATGCGCTGGGATTATACCATCTGGTCCAGGAGCTTTGTATGGCTCAACCGAGTTGATGGCCCAATTCCATTTGCACTGGGTTATTACTTTGTTGGAAGCCCTCCAATCTTCCTTCCTCGCACGAGCTAGGGGAGATGGAGATCTGATGGATAGTTCCATTCCTATCTCTTCAGAATCTGGTTGATGTGCCTGCAGTAGAAGGTTTTTTCCACCTCACCACAGAATTTCCTCCAGCACTCCCTTTTTGCCTTCCTGATCTGTTTGCTGTAAGCAGTCAAAGTGGAGTAATATTCCAGGTTAATTTATTCCTAGAGGAGCGGATTACCTCAGAGCAGTTGTTGTGATAAGAGAGATCGATGCCCTCGCAAAGCTGTTCAGAGGCAAGCTCTATATCATCGCTGTTTTTTATTTTCCTTTTAACATTCCCTAGTCGAAGTTCAAGGTCATTCCTGCATTTCTCCCAGTTCGTGCTTCTCTGGTCACGGTACCTCACTATACAGGTTTCTCCATTTCTGAGATTTCCATAGAGATGTACCGATGATCCGACAGAGACGGTTCCTCAGACACGTGCCAGTGAGTTAGCTGAGAGCTTATATCAGTAGACGCTAAGGTGATGTCAATTATCTCCTTACGAGTTTTTGTCACAAAAAATGGTTTTGCCCCCCAATTCACTATTACTAAATCATTAGAAATAATAAGGTCTAATAGGTGCACACCTCTTGAGTTGATGTCACTGCTACTCCACGCAGTGTGATGCGAATTGGCGTCCATCCCAATTATGGTCTGCAGCTCACCAGCTGCTCCAGTTCATAGAACGGAGGTAGGGTTGGGAAAGGAAAGGAAGGAAAGTCATAGTTCCCACCCTAGGGAGATAAGTACCCTTATTTCAGTTATGTTGTAAATGATTTAACTTGTAAATTGTTTCTGTAGTATCAACAACATCTCGTATTCTAGTAGAAATTGATTATGAATGTTACTTCAATGTTAGGTTTAACTTCAAGATTGTTATAGTACGGTTTTTGACTTACGAATAAAACTATCAATATGCTGTGGTTCACTTACTGTTTACATTGCGATTGACTTTTAGAGTTCACAGTTGTTACGTTTATTGAACTTTATACACTATTTGAAAAATGGAGCCATCTACAGACCAATTCTGACTTTTGGTTGTGAATCATGGACATTGACAGGCAGACAAAGGAGCAAGATACAAGCGGTAGAGATGAAATATCTAAGAAGAGTTAAAGGGGTCAAAAGAATAGATAAAGTAAGAAATACGAAAATAAGAAAGGATTTAGAAATCAAATCGACCCTAGACTATATACAAATAAGAAAATTGGGATGGTGGGGACACCTACAAAAAATGCCAAATTTCAGACAAGTTAAGCGAGTATGGGAGGCAAGAAAAGCGAATAAGAGAAAACGTGGAAGACCGAGAGATACATGGGACAGCAGTGTAAGAAAAATACTTCAAGAAAAGGGAAAATCATGGAATGAGGCAAGAATATTAGCAAGAATTAAGAAGGAATGGGCAAAATTTGTTCACAAAGATATTACCACCTAGTGGTCAAATATAAGAAAAAATATATTGTTAAATAATGAAATCTTTTACCCTACACCATTGTAAAATGGTAATTGGGTTATTGATAATATATATATATATATATATAATTTGAGATTAATTATTTGCCAACTTTATAATTAAGATTATGTTTATTGGGTATGTATATATATATATAAAAATGGAGGCCGATTGAAGTGATTTTGAATTTACAAATACGCCACCTAATATTAGAAAACAAGCCAACAAAGTCTTAACCTTCTTACTACAAAAATTAAAAGACTGGTGTGAAAAACAATAAGTATATACAATATTAGCAATGGGTTGAAGAGAAAAAATTCAATAATTATTCGAAAAGAGATTTAATAAGTGCCTCTTCCTCCCATGGATTATTACTGTCCGACGCGAAGCTAAGGAAAGGTGGCACATTCCTCACTAGTAATACAAATAGCTATAACCCTATTTGAGCTGCTTTGATAAATAAAAACAATTTATATTAAAATGATATTTTTATAACCGCATTCGTCTCGTAGATAAAACTTCATAATTCGAGGTGGTAGAATCGGAATGTAATAACATCATATCTATGTATAGGTATAATAATTGGAGTTGATTCCATTTTTAAATTCATTATAATAATGACTAATGACTAGGTAGAGGGAACATAATTTTTTTCATAACGACATTTTGTGGTAACTACCATAATTACTCTTTATTGCGGCTGTGTTTTGAATTTAAATTAGGCTATTAAACAGAAATACAAATCCCAAAAAAAAATTCTGTGTTGACGAAACAAGAGTATATCAGTGCCGTATACATGGGCTGAAATAACGCTTTCTTCCGATTGAATTAATTCAACAATAAATAGCTATTTTTCGTAATTGATGCTGAAGACCATAACTTCCACTTTTTAAGATAATGAAGTTGTGTATGGAACAAAATAATGGAAAATGTTCCAAAAATTGTCAGTTAAAAACGAAAGCCATACCTCACGTCTGGACCAAGAAAAAGAAAGTAAAAATATATGTGGAAATGTATGAGTCTTAAACAGCCTGGAACTGCAAAAATCCCTTAAGGTATGAAGGAGTTGTCGGAAATCAGATTGCTGATGGACTTTTATCAGACCCGAACAATTTTGCAGTATACCAAAAAACATAATCGTGAAATCATGAATATCATTCTGTAAAATAGGCAAAGTGCTTAGTGGAACTTGCAGATTCTGTGATGATGCAGATGAGGCGGGGGAACAAATTATCTGTAATTGCAGGAAAATTGTCCGCCCACGTATCAAATAACTGGAACAAGTCTACCTAGAGCCTGATCATGTTACAAAGCAAACTCCAAAATTAATAACAGACTTTCTCAGATGTCTAGATCTCTTGGACGGAAATATACATGTGGAGTATACACAAAATATGTTATGTAGGCCGCAGCGTGTTAAGGCCAAGTTAAGCCAAGCCAAGTTAAGTTCCAACAATAAAAAATAGGTGTTTTTGGTTGGATTGAGTTTAATCTGTTTACAAAATATACTATTACGTTGCAACAAGTTACCCTGCAGAAGACCGTACTCACTCTTCCCCACATGTTAATGTTTCTAGTTTATCAAGTTGAATGTCTGGAAAATAACATTAATACACTGTGCCACACGGAATCTACAAGCCTTATGGGGCTTCACAGTTTGAGAAGAGAGGTCTATATAAATGCTTTTCTGGTGCTAGCTTCGATCCACTTTGTCGGTCCTCTAAATCATTATCTGCTACTATTTTATGAACCAGGTAGAAAGTCCTCAATTTATGAAGATTGATATAAATTGAAGCTTAGTTAATAATGACTTTAAATCACTAGAAATTCAAAAACTCAACTTTCTACATCTGTTCACACTTTGACAGTTGTTTTGCCAAATGAATATGTGATATTTTTGACATTAACTTATAAATGTGTTTGGCCTTTGGAGTTGGGAACACTGAAAAGGTAATGCTAACATTCCGAGCTTCGTTCGCTGCGTCTCGGAGAAGAAATGATTAAATACTGCACTTAACTCAATTCGGCACTTATGGATGATTATGAAACGCTAAGCTCAGTTCGCTGGAACTTGGTTTTCTGTGATCATCGACCTTTTCCTCTCCAGTTTTACATACCGAGTGACTTACGAGGGTGAAATAAAACATGATCAACAGATTAAGCGAAATTTCTGGTCTCAGTGTTATTGGAAAAAGCCAAACAAGTAAAAAACTGTAAAGAATCTCTTATCAGGTTGACAGGAGACAAGAAAGTGTCTCTAATACCTATAGCTGACGGCATATGAAGGGATTGCAAGGTTCTAAAAGAGACTTCATAGGTCTGGAACCGTTTTGTGGAATCACAAAAGATTGCATAAGAGGGGAAATCGGGAACTCGGGAACGGGAAATGTAGGTTGACACAAGTTGACACTCCATACAAAGAAATTACTGAACAAGGTAGACAAGGAACTCTCAACTAGACCACTGAAGACAGTTACCGACCTGGCGACTGGACACTGCACCCTGAGGAAACATCTGCGCAAAATGTGCAACGTTAGTGAACCTATGTGCAGAAAATGTGAACTCTATCATGAAATACCTACTAACATACTTTGCTCCTGCCAGAACCTACAAGGACTCAGACGGAAGCACTTTGGAGAGGAAATAATAAAACCACCACAACTACTGAGAATCCCTCCAGTCAAACTAGTGGCCTACATAGAAGACACGAAGCTTCTGTAATGAAAGTAGATAACATGATGGGAAATGGTACAAAGATTCAGTACAAGTGCCTGGACTGTTAAGCACAACCCAAACGAATGAATGAATGATGCCAAACGAGGAATCAAAAATGCAAATGTTTTGGACATCAGGTACAAAAATAGCAAGACAAAATGGTAAATTCTTCACCAAAAATGAAGTAGGTACTAGGGCACGTTGTGTCAAAAACTTTGTTGTAAGAATTGTGTCAAGGAGAACACAATTCTTACAACAAAAATACCCGTTTATGTGCTGTTATTTGAGTTAACAAACTCAAAACTTTTATCTTTGACACAAATCTTACTAGAAACAACGCTCAAAAAGTTCATTGGAAATGGTCTCCAATAAATTCAGCATAACGTTGTGTGAGCGTGTTAGAATTTTATATAGAAAGAAAGTAAAAATCACACAAATTTTCAAATAGAATAGAAATGTTACGTAACAATTGGTGAAGATTTTGAATTCCATCTGCGTTAAATTTTGTTTCCCTACTAGTTATATACATCATGTTATGTGCTGAAGTTTCTCCATAGTTACTTGAAGGACAATTCAAAATGAAACACCTCGTATATGTGTTTTCATTGCAATGAAAATATATATCAAAATAGTGAAGGGAAGATGAGATTTCTTTGGTTAGAAAATTATTTATTTTACTTCCTTTATTGAAATATCTTTAAATTTAATATTCAGGACAGCGATTTTCACAGATGATATTGTGTTTGGAAGTACAAGAAATTAGAAGCAATTTTCAAAAAAAACGTAATTAACGCATTCGACGTCAGCAGAATTTTTGCCGCCTTCCTACACCCCTTAACGCCTATCGGCAGTACACAGGCCGCCAAAGGGCGTTATGTACGTCCTATTTGAAGACTACAATAACTCAAACTGCTAATTCAGAATCGTCCCAACCCAACGTCGCCTATTTTACATATTAAATTAAGGTTTTGAGAACAAACGGCTTTCATGAATGTAATGACGAATTTCCTTTGTGCCTTTTTTATTAAGTTGGAGAATTGAATGAATGGTTAGTATTATCTTGTTGGAACTTTTTTGTCTTGATCTTTTGTCATCTTATTGTCAATCATATATATTTCTTCAAGTTATTTGCATGAAAGTAATAAGTGACAAGTTAATGAAACTCGAAGTAATCCTCAAAACTTATTTGTTTACATCAATAAATATCTTACTGACAAACATAATGAGAATAAATCAACAATGCTTACAAAATAAAATATATAAGAAAACTACGTGTGAATGATATTAAAGAATGAGTACCCATCTAAAAAATTAGAAAATAGTGTGTGTATTAAATTTGTTTGCAAAATGACATTTGCAATTGATTTTTGAAATTTTTATATCACTAGTTTTTCAACCAATCTCACTAGCTACTTGATCTCCATAATATTTAACCAAGGGATCTCACCAGAAAGAGCAAAGTCCCACATAAAATTAAGCGACAATTTATTTATTTATCAAATTCCTACCCTAGTAATAATGTAAATGGAATATGATCAATTCTTGAAGAGAAGAAAATATCTAATTATAGGAAAAGACGAATAAAGTTTCATTTACGTCACCAAGGTCGTAATTCTATTGCATGTGTCGCTTCTAAGATAACCCAATCAATAAAAAAACTTTTATAACAAAATAATATATATGCAATGCAGCTTTTTGGGTTTAGACGTCCCTCAATGTGAAATTTTTATTAAGGAGCCACCAATTAATGACGGTAAAATATTCACTGCCAGAAAGTGTCATTGATTTTTGGGCTAATAGTTGAGTGCTCTATAAAATTTTCTTGTGACAAAAAAATGTTCTTTCTTCAAAACAACAAAGTATTTTGTACTTTGATTGTCAAAATGCCAAAATAGCTGAATAACCAATGCAGCTTGTGGCTTCATTAGTTAACTATTTTGAACAAGAAAGGAATAATAATGGCCCTTTGTTGCCCTTAAAAGCCGAGCGAGAGGTAATATGTTAATAAGATAATCATTACTTTACTTCACGAAAATTTGTTATTTTAGCGTGTATGCTGCTTTAAAAATCAGTATAAGAACAGTAAGCAGCATTTGTCAAACAGAGAAAAAAGGTGAATAGTTTGAGTCAACAAAGAACAAACGAGTAACATACAGAAAATCTTAATACAAGCTTTTTTCGTGATACCATTTACAATATGTACCAAAGAAGTAAGTATAATTACGACAATAATGTACATTTAACATAATGTCTGTTTACTTTCAGAACAACTCGTAACGATTTAATAATTGTGGTGTCAAGCGGAAGATGAAGAATTATTTAATGGGAACAGAGGGAAAAGAGTAGAATTTTTAAAATATTATGAAAAAGCGAAGGACGAATATATATAGCAATTCTTCGATGAAACTTGTATATTCCCAAATGGCATTTTGCAGGCATAGATTGTTAAATCCACTAAAACAGATGGCTTAATGTTTGTTGTATTAAAAAAGCATAAGCTGTTACATAAACATTTAAATAATATCATTGCAGATATGGATGCAGTTACGCTGGAAATGGAACCAGATTTATGGAGGATCCTGAAGCAATGTTTTGTTCAAAAACTCAACTTAGTGGTTACCATGGGGAAATTAACCAGGCGAATTTCTTGAAATTGTTTTAATATCAGGTGCTGAAAAACTGGGCGAATCCTTCTGTAATTATCGTAGGTACTTGACAATACACCTTATCACAGCATGTTATTGCATAAAACTCCGAATACAGGATGGTTAGAAAGTGCCATTCAGGAGTGGTTGACAGAAAAAAAAACATTCCCCATTCTCACATGATGTTCAAAACAGAACTAGTGCATATGGTTTCTCAGTAAATAAACAGATATACTCTTACATATTGCCATTTATTTCGAACATGTTCATTAGAAGAAGACCATACAAGTATATAGTGAACGATTTGGCAGAACGGTATGGACACAAAGTTTCACGTCTTCCTCCTCACCCCTATTGAATTAATTTGGGGCATAGTGAAACATTATTACAGTAGGCACACGGATAGGGATAGTAACAGCGAGAATAACTGCCTAAACATCTGACATGAGCCACTACACATGGTTACTCCTGATATGTAGAAATATTCTATACAACATACTCAAAGAGAAATATTTAAATGGTACGATAGGGAGCAAATATTTCATCGTCCAGAAATTATGTATATACTAAATATTTTTTAATATCGGGGATTGCAGCCAGTAGTTATATTAAGGAAGTTTCAAGATTTTTTCATTATTCATGAACCAGCTACTACTACTACTAATTTAGTCAGGCTATTCAGTGGATGCCTGCTTATGTCCCCAGAGGCCATAACAGGGACTCCGAAGATTCGCCTGCGTAGCACAGCCCAATGTGGACATACGAGGAGAACATGGTCCGACGTTTCGTCAGCCATGCCGCAGCCCCTGCATAGGGGACTTTCCTCTAAACCTAGGCTACAGAGATGTTTCCTCATACAGAAGTGCCCTGTTAGGAGACCTGCTATCTTCCTTAACCTACTCCTTAGTAGTTGTAGAGCAGCTCTAGCATGTCCATCAGTCCATCCCCTCAATAGGAGCTTGGACTGCCGAGACCCTATAGAGCCCTCCAGTGAGCAAGGTGCTGGTTTCTCAACCAGTTCCTCGTCTCCTTACGGATTGTTTGTTTTGTGAGGCCCAAGGTCGGGCCCGGGCCGTTAAAAGAAGTACCCGCGCCTTCCACAGCCAGCGCGTCAGCCCTTCATTGCCTTCAAAACCAGAGTGGGCCGGAATCCATTCTAGCCACACTGTGTTCCGCCTTGCTAGGTCAGCAAGGCGTTCACGACTTTCAGCAGCAAGTCCAGAGTTGATTGTATATCCACTCAGGGCCTTGATTGCCGCCTGACTGTCGGTGTATATGGTTATGTATCGATCCGTATAACCTCTTTCTAGGTTTATCTGCGCACCACACGATCCCATGAGGCTGTGAATTTCCCTCCATTTCCCAGAATTCTTTATTCCGGATCTTCACCCTATAGGGGGTTACGAAGGAGTACCTGCGCAGGCAGACATTAGCCGCTCGATCCAGAACAGGGACATCTTCCATAAGCCTGAGGTTATTGACATGCCTGCACTCTTCCTCGTTTCGCACATATCCCAAACTTTTCAAGCGTAGGAGTGCCCTCCCAGTCCCAGCCTCAGTTAGCCCCAAACCGACCACCCTTTGGAGGCGTGCTAATTGCGACTTAGTCGTGGCCAGGGTTACCCTTGGCCACCAGACCAGAGCCACGTATGTGAGCATTGGCAGCAAGATCGTCTTGGGGGGTAGTCCCCATTTCGGACCAATGGCTCTCCTACAGGCCCAGTACGTGCTAGTCACCTTGTCCAGGCGACTATCAAGGTGAGCCTTCCATGTCAGCATCTTATCCAGGATCACTCCCAGATTTGTCTCTTGTTCAACCACTGGAAGTGTCACTCTACCAAGGTGCAGACCATCAGGTCTTATACCTCTCTTCTTGGTGAAAGCAATTATCTCAGCCTTGGCAGGATTAACTGCAAGTAAGTGGTCGATGCACCACCCCTGTACCCTATTCAGTGCCCTTTGTATCAGTTTCCTGAGGACGGTGATATGCCTTCCAACAACAAGTACAACGATATCATCGGCATACCCAATTGCCAGAAAGCCCTCACCATTTAATAAGGATAATAATTCGTCGACTACTAGGTTCCACAATGTGGGCGAAAGGACGCCCCCTTGTGGACATCCCCTGTTGACGACCATTTTAGCCACATGCTCCATGCAGCCTCTACTGTGCGGTTGCGAAGCATGGCCCCAAGCCAATGGATTACCATTGGCTCTATTTCATAATCTACTGCAGCTCTACACATTGATTCTACAGGGGTGCTGTCGAAAGCCCCCTGTATGTCCAAGAATGCGCCAAATAAATCTGGACTGATAGCAGGCCAAACAAATCGCGTGATTTGAACCCCGTCAAGATACGTAGTAACTATCCGAGGAGTGTGGGGCCGTGCATTATCATGCATAAAGGTTGCGTCGTCTCCAATAATAACCATCAACGGTAAAACATGGTCTTCTAGAACCTCTGTCAGGTACTTATGCGCAGTCAACGTCCCATTCTCGATAAAGACTAGCTCCGTACGAGCGTCAAAAGATATGCCTTCCCATGCCATAACTGATCCTCCACCAAATGGAAGTCGCTCAGCAATACACGGTTGAGCATATATCTCGCCTTGTCGTCGCCACACTCTTGGAGCCCTTTCAGACTAGGATACTGTATCTGAGATACGCGTATCCAAGATACAGAAAATACATGTGTCTAAATGTAGCTATTCACACTGCATTCATCACGGCACAAAGTATCGCGATACTAAATTTCTGAATCTCGCCCCTTCAGCCGCCGGCGACAGTATCCGAATCTGGGATACCGAATTATCATTGTGGCTTATGTACCTGTTCAGACTTGCATACTTTTGCGATTCAAAAAGCACCATAGCATAGGTGTACACATTTTTATTATTCATTAGTAGAAGTGATTTGGGATGGAATGATTGAAAAACTTTGTTCGATCTTGTAGTAAATCTTGGTGAAGTAAGTCAAAGGTTCCTTTAATTTCCCTCAATTCTTATATAGGATGAGCCCACATAGTTTGTCTCCTTTTAACTTTTTTCATTTAGAGTAAAATATGCCACAGCATAATGCACTCTTCAATGTCCATTTTATAAAAAACACTGATATTGTCTTTGTACTGGAAAAATTTGTTTACAAAACTATATTCTGACAAAAGTATCTTGACTGTATCTGGCCTAAATTTTGTATCTCGCATACAGTATCTCAGATACAGTATCCTAGTCTGAAAGGGCTCTTACAGGTCTATCTGACACTGTGAGACAAAATCGCGATTCATCAGACAACAATACGCGACTCCAATCCGCTATTGTCCAAGCCAAGTGTTCCCGTAAAAATTCAATCTAGCAATCCGGTATCCACGAGAAAGCGGCAGTCCAGTAGCTGTAGTTCGAGAAGATAAACCAGCATCGTGAAGTCGCCTCCTAAGTGTCCACTCACTTATGTTTACATTTCTCAGTTCTCGCAGATCATTTCGAAGGGCAACTGCCGTAACCGTTCGGTTTCTCAAGGCAAAAGAAACCAGAAACCAGTCCTCTCTTGCTGTTGTACTCCTGTTGAGTGAGCGTACTAGTCTCTTCGTACCGTTGCCATACTCCTTGCACACTCAAGAGACTTACGCCATCGTTTCTGGCAGTTTCGCGCTGACCTCGAAAATCTTCTAAAGCCGCCACAATTCGTGCCACAACAATAGGATTTAAGCTCACTTCAATACAGTGACAATGACAACACTGAACAAACAATTTGCAATAGACCAATAAAACCGTAGGAACAAAAAATATGCTAGTAATGGTTTTTAGGAATCTAGGCGAGGGGCTGTTTTTTGTTCAATCGCTTTTCGAAATAACAAAAACTTTCTTATTCAAGTAATCCGTTAATAAACCATGTTACAACCAAGAAAAATCCGAAAAAATTAAAAAAAATTACAATATTATAAAATTACTGGGTGACCCTAATTGCATGCTCGGCAGTGTATATATATTAAAAAAAATGAATAAAACGAATAATATAACAAATTTATTAGTTATTTTAAAGGAAAGCACTTCAAATGTTGAAGCTGTAAAATAAAAAGATACAATACAAGAACAGCGGCTACGAAAATATTATAGATGGTGTATAAAAATAGCTTACTTGAAACTATGTTCCATAACGTTTCTCAGTTCGAAATTGAGAAAAACTTATTGAGGTACTATAATAATACATGCTATTTTTTGGTGGTATTTGTATTTCGCTATTATAGGTTGAGTCTTAATTTATAAAATGCATCATTTGACTGTATGTTCTGAATAATTCAACCAATTGGCATATATATTTCCAATTATTCCATAAAATTTGAGAAACCCTTTAATAAAAGTTGACCAAGAATTTTGAGCTGTTATTTATTCCCACATATATGATTTATTTTCAAAGAACTTGAAATTTATTTTGATGGAAATGGTAGATAGTCTAAACATGATAGATCTTGAAGCATTCAAGGAAGACCCTATACGCTTAGAGCGGTGACACATAGGAACCCTTAGCTCATTTGAAAATATATCATAAGAAAACAAATAGAAAAAAAACTAAACCAAAATTGTAACTAAAATTTTATAAACAAATCAAAATGAATGAAAAATAGTCGCCAAACATTTCTTGGGTAAAGAGCACCTGTTAATGTTACGGCTCTGACTGTAATGTTAACCTAGATCAATATTATGAAACGACATACTAATTCTATTTAATTCAAATTGATTACAAAACACGTAGGTAACTGATTTGCATTATTGTACGAATAGACAACGTTTGAGCATTCCAGACATCCGGGATATGACCATTCGCTCTTTCTAGTCGCAAGACAACATTCTTCAAAGTGGTTTGATATGTCATGTTTCCACTTGCCTTTCGACGATAAATATTCAAATCGCTTTAATTCGTAAAACGTGTTTTGACTTAGAGGAAGTGATAGATACTGAAAGAATGAAAATTAATTTAATTGGTTTGTGAGAATTGCCGTTGGAAGCGATGCGATGGAGCAATGACGTATCATCCAAATACATTTAGTTTTAAATACGACAGCATTGTATATATCTACAGGTAGGTATATTCATTCTAACTTTATTTTGTGCTGGAGACATGTAAGGCATTTTTTCAGTCATATGTTTCGTTAAACGTGGAGAAAAATATTTTAAAAGATAGTTTCATTGGACACTAAATTTAATTTAAATTTAAAGAAAGTTGATTGTTATACACAAATTACTTGAAAACCAGACAATTTAATATGGCAAACTTATGGTGAATATTATTATGGAGTAATAACATATATATATATATATATATATATCATGTTAAATCCAGAGAAGCATTGTAATAATTGCATACTTTTATTTTTAGGAACACATTATTTAATTATTAAAATAATATCGATAATTCATTAAATATTCTAACTATAATAACCACAAAAAAACAATTGATAACGTTAACTTATTTCGTAGTTAGATCGGTGCATGTATACAAAAGGTCACATATTATAGATTCCCTGACACTCCCACTTGGACCAAATCTTCAGTCAGCACCGAACCTCATTATTTAAACTACAAAGCATTAGCAAACATCCCAACAATCACCGTCGGCACATCTCATGCCCTTTTGACAATAAATTCACCATGGTCTCTTTCAATCTGAAGTGACAGTTAAAATAAATGACAAACATATTGGAGTCATTGTCGTCGTTATTGTAACTTAACCTCAAAAACGTTCAAGACTTTGACTTTGCATTTTGGGATTATGAATGGACAAAGCATTGGCGAAACGAAGACAAGGCGAGGGGATATTTATTTGTGTAACAAAAAGTCAATATAACGGTATGGTTTTCTTATGATTCATAAAAATACATTTCAGCAGATACTGATATTTTATTTATTCAAGTTAATAGTTTTTGTTTTGTCTACTGGTTGAAACACTGCTAACACCAAAACTACACAGAATATATATTGCCTGTGTGCCATTTAATTACTTTAAGAAATCCATGCTCATTAAATTATTATTTACATGTTCACTTCATTATTAAAATTAAGAAAAATCCTCTCCAGTAATAATATGATATGCTGTTACTATATAGACATACCTACATAAAAATATTATCATCAATTTGTTTAGCTATGTTGTTGGAAAGAGCTATTGCTTAGCACAAAGATACGAAAGTGAACTGTTAGGTTCCGAACTCTTTGTTAAGCATTATAAATGCATTTTATCGTTCGATGTAGAAATACTTCCTTAACTGTTATCCAGCACTGCATTACAGTCGTCAGATTTGGATAATATAGCCAGGCTAGATCTAGAGAATAAACTGTACGTCTAAGCTACAATTCACATTGAAAGGTCGTCAGGCGAGGACGTGGCACGATTCTATGTAATTGAATGGTCCAATGTACCAACACAAAGAAGAAGTGACCGGGACAACCGTCGTTTCGCGTTAGCCACGTCTCTCGAGACGATATTAAATATAACATTAAATTTTACCAAATTTACACAATTTGAAAACTGTATTCTCCAAATCAGTTGGTATCCAAACTTGGAACCAATCTAGTGACCTGACGACTTTTTTCCATCACTATCCCGCCCCCTCTGTTTGCACTGCACATGTAAAGTGTCTGCCACATTCGTCCACTGTCTTTTCACTCTTTTTCTCTGAAAATTTTGATTACTCTTTCGTATCTGTGTTTAGAATATTTTGATTCTTCATAAAATATGGAATAATACATTTTTTTTATAAAGAAAATATAATTACTCTTAGTTTCAATAGTTAGGTCCCCCAAACCCAATTCGGCATCATCACTGTTTGCTGTGAGTTTTCCACATCGATCATGTAAACTACGGAATAGTACTTATTGCAACTGAGATTATACATATTCGTGTACTTCTAAATCAGCTTATACTAATTGTTTCTTCTTGTTAATTTATCACTTCACCGTGTTGTGATTTTTTCTGTGCTGTTGATTTTGCTCCTTGTTTTTCCTTCTATTTTGTTGTTTGCAGTGTGAAATAGAAATATAATAAGTATGTTCCTTCTAGTTTTATTGACTACTGCTCCATAGTATGTTGAAGTAACGAAGACGAAGACGAAGCATTAAGTATTGAGTTTGTATACTTTACATATGATCAATTGAAAGGGTGAACAAAATGTGAATGGAATGTTAATTAAATTTCTTACGAATTCTTTATATTTTTATTAAATACCTCAACGAACTCTATATGGTATACACTTTCGATCTCACGTTTGTGGTATCACGATCGAATAACAATAATTTAAATCAAATGACCAGCATTTAATGTTTAATCAAAGCATAAAAAACATACAACAGCACTACGAAATTCTCCAATATCAGAAAGACAGACGATAAAAACAATTACTCTCTAAACTTTTTGTAATTTAGATAATAACTATTAATTTTTTTTAATATTTTTTTGGTTTCTCCTCTTTATTTCTAAATTCAAGAAAAATTATTAATTAAGTTAAAGAGTTACTAGTATAACTTTCAAGAATATTCCTGTTGATGATTTTAAATTTGTGAGTGAACTTATTCATTTATCATTGATAACGTTATTTCAACAATACTTAAATGAGAAATTTAATTTTTTTCCTCATCACATCACTATTTCACAAAAACAATCTTTCTTAATAAGAACATTCTGTCCGCCTATGGTATGGATATATAAAGTCCCTCTAGTTAGTAATAGCCTCTAATGGACCCATTGCCATGAAATATGGATGACATCCCTCGAGGGTGTAGTTTGCTTAACACACAATACCGAAAAGAATTCCCCAAGCTCTTCTTACTAACGCAAAAGATACTTTTATCAAGAATAAGGATTACGTGAAGCACTAAATTGTCTGTTTGTAGATTCAGTGAAGCTATGTATTTATTATCAAAAATCTTGAGATACATATTATAACACGTAAGGTTAGTATGTTCTTACTAGTTGATTAAAAGCTGGTAAGTATTTACTGGATGTAGGAACTCCTCAGCTTTTTTTCCCAGAGTGTTCTATCCATGCATTATTTATACAATTGTTGTCCATTTCCTAGCTATTTTTCGCATCCATAAACTGTTTAATGTGGATAGACATTTCACTTTATGTATGTAGTGTTTTCCTGCTCTTCATTTTTTTAAAGGTATCTACTTTGTAAATGTAGTTGTTAATAGTAATGATATAAAAGTGAAGTCATTTGGATTTAAATAAGGGAGCAAACGATCTTATAGATAATTTGAAATATTCAAACATTTTTTCATTATTATGAAAATTATGAACCACGCTTAGCTCAAGAATACCAAAATAACAGTAGAGAGAATGGAGAATCGTTCTGCTATTATTCTGGTATTTTTTTAGGCCAAGGAAAATTTTCAGCTCATGAATAAAATTGAACTTAAATCAAGCAAACCACAATAAATTTTTAATTATTTTCTATGTATAATATAATATCCTTTCACCTTGATTGATTGGATCAGCACACCAGTCAAAGGATTGATGTCCTCGGCACCTCAGCCTTGAGGCTTTTTGTGCTCTTGGTTGTGCCGTTTATGGGAAGAGACTAGTAGCCCTTATCAGGCTCAGCAGACTTTTGACTAGGTTCTTCTTGGAGAAATCCTCCCTTGGATATTCTAGTCCTAGGAGTCTATATCTCCAGTGAGATAATGCTTCACAATCAAAGATAATGTGAGAGGGTGTTCCCTCCTCTTTCATGCACAACCGACAGATAGGTTCCTCCCTATATATGCCAATTGTATGCATGTGCTTCCTTAGAGTACAGTGACCGGTGAGTCCTTTCACCTTGTAAGTGTCTGATTTATACCTACTTTAGATTTCGTTAATAAACTGTTCCCATGATTTTCCGTCGATTTCCAAAGTGAATGCTTCTTTTCATGTCTTGCTTCTGTGTTGTAATATGTTACCCATCCGTGTATTTCACGCCTGTCTTGGTCTTCCTTTTTATTCGTTATTACACTTTTTATACTGGTTTTACTTGTCTGTTGGTACTCTTTCGATGTATATGCCCCCACCAACTTAATTGTTATTTTATAAATTGTTCTGTAGGTTATATCCTTAAGGGCACGTTGCATGAAACACTTGAACTTGGTTTAATGATAACTAATGTTTAGTCTGTAACATACTGATGTGTTCCTTATCCATCAATTACATCAGTCTAAACATCGGTTATCATTAAACCGTTGATCAACGATTAAACCGAGTTTAGATATTTGATAGAACGCGTCCTAAGTCTATACATGTGTTTCTTATCCTACTTTCCCTACTAACACCAAGAACACGTGTTAAATATTCCACCTCGACGGCTTGTATTTGATTTTTTTGTTCATATGAAATATTTCACGATTCGCATCCATACGTTAGTATACTGGTCTCTATATGGTTTTGTTTGATTAGCGATTAATTTTTAATTCATAATTAGTATAGTATATAGTTTTAATGTTGTTTTTAGTCTTCCGTTGATTCCAGTTTTTTGTTTTCCAGTTAATGCTAGGGATACTCCTGGGTATTTAAATTCATTTATTTGTTCAATTTTGACATTGTATATACCGATATTAGTTATTATATTCTGATTTCCTATTACCTTTTTTTTCTTTCAGTAGTATTTTTTACATTCCTCTCCATCCTCTTTTTTCTTCCACTGTTTTATTTCCATTATTACCATGTCACGTCGTCTACAAAAACTGCGTGTTTCGACTTACATCTTACATCTATCCGCATTTTTTGATAATATTGTCTATGTGTACGTTGAAAAGAGATTGGCTCAGTTCTCGTTTTGTGTTAATCCCGTCTCTGTTTTAAATCTCTCTGATTTTATGTAATTTCTTATTACATAAGTATTCAATATTATTTGTTTAATATTTAAATTCAAGTTTTGGATAATTCTTATTCATTTTGTTAGGTACTTCTCTCTCTTTCAGACCGTTCCATACTTTCAGTCTGGTTACTGTATCGAGAGCTTTTTCTGGGTATATGAATGCTTGATATTGTTTTTTATTTTGCGAATCACGTTTTTCTGTTAATCATTTTATCGTGAAGATGATTCCGAGTGCTTCTTCCAGGTCTTAATCCGCTTAATGCTGCTGATAATTGACAATCTAAGTCAATCCACCTCGATAAAAAAATAAATAGGCTGACAAAAGATTTATAAATAAATAAAATTGGGGATGTTGAGAGAAAAATATCGAATATGATGTATATTCAGTATATATTGTATCTACTTCAATATGTGAAACTTTCGAAATCTTAATATTTCATATTATTACATTAATTTTACAAGATTGCAAATATATTATGCGTGTCCCTTGTTTTATTGAATATCCGGAATTCCTTTGGTGATTAGAGATCTTCAGGTAGTGTGGGAGTCTCCCAAATACATATCGAAAATATTCCACTTCCTGCCGCTGCGCGCTGGTAGTGTTTTCTAGTTATCTTCGCTTTTAGCATATTGTTTATTACATTATTCAGTGATATTAGCTCAGCTTGATATTTTTGCCTCATAGTAGTTTCCCTGGCTTATTTCTTGATACTACTGTCATCATCTATTTTGAAAAAGTCCTCCTCCTTCTTGCATGCTAGTAGATCCTCCAGGAACAGATATACAGAGTAGGTGCTTTATCATAATCCAAATATATCAAAGTGAAGAAAATCACCGATTTCTATAGGATTCCGCACGAAACATTTAGGTACAATTATTTTCGTGACCAAACAATATATTTCAAATGTAATGAAAAAAGCAATAAAATGAGACAAGTTTCAATTTAAATGTTATGTATTTAATTATCTTCTATTAGGTATACACCCACATAGCATTGAAAGAAGATTCATATGCCAAGTATATGCCTCCAAAGTCCTGTAAAAGATGTTCGTTTCGGTACATGATTAGCATATGCTAACCACATACTGTTTGAGCACATCCCTGTACATACATCCATAGCAAGTGCTAAGAATTTTAGATTTTAACTTGTTTTTTTCCGTAGATCTTTCGCATATGAGTCGCACATCCATAAAAGGCCACCCAAAGTTTGTTTTTTTAATTATATATTTAGCATATAATAATGATTTACCATTAACTAAAGTCCTTTTTAGTACATTCAGCGCATATGCTAAGTATATACCTTGAAGAATATCAGAAGTATTTTATTTTACAGATATCCTAAGCATATGATAAGGATTATCAATAAGGTCAGGTAATTTTACATCAGATCTTTAGCACGTTTTACATACATATATGAATAAATATTTACTATTTTTGTTTAATACATTCAAAGCCATCATTGGTGTTGTACCCTTTTATTTGAAATATTCAGCATCTGCCGATATCAGAATTTACTCAAAAGCCCATCCTTAGCATGTGCAAAATATAAAACATAGAATATTATTTGGTACATTTAACGCAAATTCTACGCATATATACCATAAAATAAAGTCAAAGGCGAATATATACCTTTAACATGCGAACCAAAATACATACGCTCAATCGTTTGGTGGTCGTTTTGTAGTTACTTAGTTTTGTTTGGTAGTATCTAGTTTGTTTATTAAGAAGTAATAAGAGAATTTTGGATTCAAAATTTCAAAGTTAGGGTGCCAACTTCAAGCAGGTTCCTTTATATATGAAGAACTACTAATACTGCACGATGAGGACGATTCATCTCCGGAAGACAAGGCTTGTCCTTCCCTGCGCCATACTTCGACCGGACTCTTTAATCTGAACGCATCCGAGTTCTGAACACACCCGTCACTTGTCATTGTTAGGGTAGACCCATGGGTAGACCGTATTTCCCGTATTCATTTTTGTTGCTGTGGAATTTTGGGTAGGGTTGCTTGGCCTCTGGAGTTTTTTTACATTTTTTGATTAGTTTTTATGTGTCTTTTGTTGTATAATTATTGAAGATTAACATAGTAGACTTGATAAAAACCTTTTTGGTTGAAGCCAAGGAAATGATAAATTTGGGGGACAGAAAGAAGACTAAAGCTTTAGCCGATGAAATAGAGAAAAGCTTGATCACCCCTACATATTTAGTACCTAAAAATATTAATTATTTCACATCTTTTAATGTAGATACAATCTTTAAAAATATATGATAATAGAGCTATGTTGTAAAGTGGTGTTTACATACCAAATGTCTATAGTTATAGTTTTTTACCTGGACGCCACAAAAAAATTTCCGAACGGCATGCGTAAGTGCGACTTTTCGCACGCTTTCCACATGTCCATGGGAAAGTTATGTTGCAGCTTTATTCATGCAAGGGATGAGAACAAGATATCCTTAACACTTACTACAAGAAAGTCTTTAATAACATGCTATGAAGTTAACTAGGATTTGAAAAGAACCTGCCATAACACTTATTGGCAACACGGTATTCGTGCTGGGTGCATGCTCAGTATTTGACAAGAGTATCTTTGGTACATTCTATGGACCTGAATCGCATGTGATAAGGGCGGCACAGTACCTATTTTTAGCAGGTGGCGTTGTATCCTTTTAGTGCACATGCTAAGGATGGGAATAGATTGTACCTACCCACTAAACATAGGATATCCTATGGATATCCATATAATATCCACGATATGGACATGGAGACAGATAGGACATCCAATAGATGTCCATTTACCATTAGTACAATGGATATCCGTTTAGAGACATTCACTGGACCTTCAGTTGTCGTTCATCACTGGACGTGAAGATTTATTCGAATGATGGTCGGCCATTGGACATCCATTGTTCATCCTTCGGTCGAATCGAGATATAGGTACACTCATTAAAAATGTACTAGGTCCGCTATATTTTATACTTATACCTTCCATCTGCTACTCGAATAATTTTTTACACTCGTAATGGGTACCTATTATATTTTCAGTTTCATGTAATGAAAAAAAAACTAATTGAAGGTAGCAAAAGCTTAGACCAGTGCGGCTAAAGGAAGTGGCATTACATAAAATGTCTATTTGTATCTGATTTGGAAGGAGGAAGAGTGAATAAGGCTGAACATCTGTGGTTTCATGAAAATAAATGATAATTTGATGTTAGACTGTGTAGACAGCTCTTGTACAAAATATATCCAGTTCATGTCCTCAATCTATGCAGCTCATGTCCTAAATGTCTCCAGTTCATGTCCTATAGTATATTATTCACAATTCAATTATAATGATGGCTATTATTCACCATGGTGCGAGTGAATAATAGCCATTATATGCGAGTAGAACACTATATTTTGTCCACGACTGTGAATTACCTGTTTGTATACATTTTTTTGTCAAACTAAAACACTATACTTTATTACCAAAAACTACTAATTACTAATATTTACTTCTTATGTTATTCAACAGATTATATATTTCATAAGTATTTCATTATTTAAAACGTCTCTTTTACTTTTGACATACATCATACACACTAGATAAAAAACTGCATGTAAAACGATCTATTCGTATATATACAACAGCTTGATAAGCTATCACATGTATCTTCATAGCATGGTGGTTTACGGCTCTGACTCGGTGAAGTGAGGAATTTTAGACATAGGATCGAATCCCCGTCGCGGTGAAAATTTTAAAATAATAAATTATGGCATTTGTAAAAATATGAAATATCTGCAATACATGGGAAGTGAAGTATCTAGTACTTGTAAAATGTTAGAATAATTATCAAATAGTCCATATTTTTACAAGGAATATCCATTTTTAGTACGAAACGGATATTCAATGGATGTCCATAGGATATCCATCTGCACTTGAACGGATATCCTATGGATATCCCTTATGTCCAATGTGGATATCCATTGGACATTCATTGTATTTTCATATGTTATCTGGGTAATAACATCTTTATCACATGCTTGTTAGCACTTTAAGTTTTTTAGTGCTGGGTACATACTCAGCATCTTATAAGAACATCTTTGATTACATTTCTAATAACCTGACCAGCATGTGACCGGGCGCAACACAATCTATTTATAGCACTTGTTTTGGTATTATTTGAGAACACGCTATGCACATCCATGTTCTTTTGAAAATATTCCACGCATATGCTAAGGATGTCAAATTGCTATGTGGGCAGGCTGTTTCACGACGAGCTTGCACTATCCATATATTGAAGGCATATGAACATTGGCAAACATAGAGAACAAATTATGGCAAATTCATGGAAAATATTTTGACATACATGTCACTTCCGGTTATCATTTCACATTATCCCGACAGTAACAAAAACTCTAAGCCAACGATCGCTTTATTACCGTTTCTCAAAAATATTTAATATTCATCCCGAGACAATTCCATCCACTAAAGTATTTCCAAAATTTGTAAGACTTGTAAAAAAGTTCCTGTTAGAAGTCTGGTATCCAATATTCTCTAATATTAATACTTTCTTGACTTCCTGAGTGTCATTAGTATGTTTAATTTGTGTATTTTCATCCATTTTATTTATGTTTTATCCAATTTATCTATTGCATTTTAATATTTTATTCATTATAAAAACAAGTGCTTGGCACTTATTTAGTATCAATTCATCCTATTTTATTGTAATGTGATGTATGTAGGTATGTACTTTTGAAGAATAAATTATCATTATTATTATTTTTAAGGCAGCGTCTGCTGCAGTCATTAGCCTATAAAATACTGGTAGTACATTTTCTTAATTTTATTTTATATTATAATAATATAATAATCATAAATAATTATTATTTTAAATGTAGCTATTTAAAAATATTAATTATTTCAGCCTTATATGGCGTAGGCCGTGTTATTTATTCTTCTAGCAGGCTGTGTATTCACCTGTCATAATTAAATGATATTAATTGTCATTATTTGAAGTCAATCGCATCGTACAGTGCGCATGACTCGTTTGGAATTAAACAATGAAGATTATTACAGACTCACTTACAATACATGGTGAATGTAGAGTTTGTTCAATCATCGTTTGCCGTTACGTCATAATCGGTGACGTATTCTGCTGTTTCACGTTTGTCTTATATTAGTTGAATGTCATTTTACACTTAACCTCAAAATAATAATCAATGGATTAGGAATTGTTTTCAATCATGCATGTTAGGGTGTGTTTGTATGAATAAATTGGTACCTAATGCCAAAAATTGTATTTTGCTTTTATGCGTTGCGTACCTTTTTACATAATTTAGTTTTGTTTAACTTGAAATCCCCGTTTTTTTTTAACTGATTTGTTTCAAATTTCTAGCTTGAAGATTTTTAACGCCCCTGAACATGATTTTTTACTGAATTCAAAAAATTACGGATTAAAAATGTATTATACGATTATATTTTTGGGGTGAACCCAAAGGTTATTTAGAATATCTATATGCTCATATTTTAAAAATTGTATAGTTATTATTGTTTGTGTCATTGTGAGAAACAATTTCGTAAGTATTCCTTAGAAATGCAAAAAAACAAATGTATGGGAGAAAACAGGCAATAAATAAATTTATTTCTGAAAAAACTCCCAATAAAAAGGAAAAAGGCACGAACAAACGGATAAGAAAGGTAAACTGAAATAGCATATAATGAAATAATATGCGAAGTCTAAGCTTCATCACTGACAAAATCATCTTCATCATTATTGTGGAAGTCCGATTCATTCAGATCTATAATAGCTGGACTGCATTTAACGGTAAAAGCGGCATTCCAGCATCTTTTTCTCTTGAAAAGTAATTAATCAACTTCAAAATTAAACTTTGCTCTTTCTCATTATACCGGAACGGCATTTTGACAATGAAAAATTAATTGAAAAAGGCGAAAATAACCAAAAATATGACGACTGAACTGTCAAAAGTAACAAATAAAATTTACGTCGACATTAGTTAAGAAATTCGTTAATGACGTCATAATTCCATCTCATCTATTTCATGAATGAGAGATAAAGCTGGACAATGTATGACGTAACGGCAAAGGATGGTTAAACAAACTCTACTACAAGATATCCAGATCGATACCAACCCAGCTGTCACTCAGTGAATGAAATATTAGAACAATTTAACACAATTTGGTTGTTGTTTTCAAGCAAAAGTTTAAAAAGTGAAGCGTGTTGTAGATATAGTGATCAATGTTCTTGTATAAGTACTATACTGCGTATCCCGAAACGTCAAATTATTACTTTTGTGCTCCAAAAATAATACATTTCAATGTTTTCTTAAAAAGAGTGCAGAGTAAAGTGTCACAGCATACTTTTTTTGTAATGTATAATTATTTATTTACGTTTACAAACCTTACATAAATGAATTTTTAAAAGGATTGCATATAATATTATATTATAATAAAAATTATTATTGATTTTCATTAAAACAAAAAAAAAGACATGTGAAATCAAAATTGTTAATTTTCTATCAGGTAAAAAGTTTATTATCAATCTTCTCTATCCGTATCCCTATCACTAAGACAAGTCATAGCAGGTTCATGAAAATGAGGTATATTTGAATTAAATGTGTTTACCTACTTACCTATTTTTCAAGTAAACTGTATGTTTTGTTTAAATATCGACTAGAAAATTCTTGATAAGCCGATAAAAATATATAAAATCTCAGCACGCGGCTCTATTTCAGGTGCGGTGCCTGAAAACAGTCAACCGACATCAGACACAGAAACAGGAGGTGGATTGGTAAGCTCTTCGAAAAAAATAACAAGAGTTGAAAAGTGTATGTTTTTTTGCACAACATATATAAAAAATGTATGTTGTCGGTATCTATTTGTTAGCTCATTGTTATTTTGAAATTTATTTGTTAATAACAAATGACTGACCGCAAAAATGTCACTGAGGTTTTTTTGTTTGCAATAACTCAATGCTCCTACTGCAATAGGTTTCATCATAGCAGCTCTTCGTGGTCGGTTAACACGATTTTCTATGCGCTATTTTAAGAGTGCACCGCTGACCTAATAAATTTAATCCTTATGTCAACTGCACTGTGAATTCCAAAAGTGACAAGTAGCGATGCAATACTATTTTAACTTCTCCTGCAATTCGTGTTTCCAGGACAAATCTGCGAAAAATTGTTGCCTGAAAAACGAAAGATTGTTATAAAACAGTATATACTCGTTCCAAAAATGGGTGTAAATAGAAAGGTATTTTTCATATGACAGCTAATGTCAGTTGTCTTAATTTTTCTCTCCTACTTAATCCAGGCAATAAAGACCATATAAGGACCTTAGCTTGCAAAATTTAAGGTAGTTCTGGAAGAAATAATCTTATATTATGTTTTTTGGGTCGCTGACCCCCCCCCCAAATGTTGAAATAGAGAAAAAATTTTTTTTTGAATTTATTTTTATTCTGCATGTTCGAAAAAAACTACCTGGAATTTCGGACAGCAGAAAAAATTTGCGACAAAAAACATTTTGACGTAAGATAGACGTAGACGATTTATGTCTAGCGGTTGAAATTATGCAGTGCGCCAGAAACGTGTACTGGTTTTTCCATTTATCCAGATTTTATTTCTTATGATGTAAAATCAGACGCTCTAAAAAAGTACTGAGAGTTTTGGGAATATCAGACTCTGCATCGCGGAAAGAATCGTCAGAAGGAGGATATTCTTGTTTCACATAAACTTTACTCCTGATGTCTTCTAAAATTTTGCTAGCTGCTGCTTGCACCACTGGATTTCGCTCTTCTTGCTCATCGGCACATTTCTTCTGGTAAAACACATCATTGAGAATTTTATCTCCCAGCTATGAAAAGACGCGACTTCAGGTTTTTTGTGGGCTTCATGAAACAATAATTCCATTGCCGTACTTAGCGGTTAGTTGAGCCTTTATTGTTTTAATTCTTGCTCATTTCCTTGAAGAAAAAAAAATAAGTACTACATGGCAGCTTGTACTTCCATTCCGAAGGCTCCACGGTTTGCAGGTTCTTCATATTCGAGTTTTGGAATAAGGGTAAGCTTTTTCATGCAAGATACATGATACTGGGATTCTTCTACCACCAAATCGCCTTCAACAGGAGTTATGTCTATGGTTTTATTTCGTATAGGTATTTAGCTGACACATATTGTACACGGGGTCCCTTCTCTCTGAAGGCAAACGTCATGGGAGGCGCGGATGAATAAGCAATGTCGCAAAAGTGGTGAAAACTACGCTGTTGCCATCTGATGTTTCAGCGCGGCGCGCGTTCGACACCGACGCGCAAACGGCCTATGCATTCTCTCTACGTCAAAATATCATATAATCTTTTTTGTCGAAAATTTTGTCTACTTTCTGAATTTTCAGGTATGTAGTTTTCTAAAATACTCAAAATAACGATTTTTTTCCAGAAAAATAATACTTATTCTGTTCTTTTTTTCACAATTTGGGTGGGGTGAGGGAGTAATTTTTGGTGGAAAGTTGAAAATTCGGATTCAGCGACCCGGAACACGTAAAACAAGCTTATATCCGGAACAACCATAAATTTTGCGAGCTAAAATTATGTATTACCTGGACTAACTAGGATATAATGAAAATTAGCAGAGAAATTAGGAGAGGAATTCATCTTCTCGACTCGAATACAGTATTAATGATATAAACGATATTATTTAAAACTAGTATTAAAAAAAATATCTTATGGCATACATTAATTTGAAGCCATGCTACTAGAAGTAGAAGTGTACTGAAACAGTCGAAATAGTCTGTTTTTCCAGTGACGGTTCGCGTTTCTCCAATTTTATAATATATACGTTACCTATCCGTTGAAACACTTGAAAAAAAACTGCTATCAATATCTTAAGTAGTTATATCCAGTGATATGTCATTTAATAATTTACCCTGCAAAGTTTGTTTTAAAGTATTTAGCTGACAAATATTTTTGAAAGTTTTTTGTGAAAAATTCAATCAAGTGTCTCAACCTAGTGATAATTTCCAGCACTTTTGAAAATTACAATCAATTAGGTACACCTATATCCGACAACGATAACCACAAAAAAACAACCCCTTGCCTCCACCGTTGCTTTAACGAATTTTTCACCGTTTCATGGTCCAGGTGTTGCCATTCTTTAGTTTATATCACTTCTTTTTGTTCATATGCCCCAAAGTTTTTCTCTTGTATGATAGGCGTTGCCCACCCTGCCTCTGGAATTACTCGATTTGATACAGAAAAAGACCGGCGCATTGTGAAAAATGATTTGTTGAAGGGGCGTATACGGTATCTGGTCGAAAAAGGTGCGAATACAAAAGACACGTTGATGTTGACAAATTTCTGAAGTCTGCGTGTAATTTTTCAATGAACTTTTGAATTTTCGATTCGTATTTGAATAAGAACGACGACGCCCATTTCTTGGTATATCGTGCTAATTTGGTGTGTACACGGCTATGAATGTGTAATTTGATACCAGTGATTTATAGCCAATAAGAACGACACGATTTCATACATAGATTATTTTAGATAAATAGATTCAGTCGTAAATTAATTGAAATAAGTCCATTTAAACATACAATTGACGAGAAAATATCCGTTTTAAGTAAAATACTTGTAATGTTCTGATACTGAATATAGGAACTTGTCTTCAATAAAGACTTATCAATTTTTGCCATGGAGTGAGTAAGTTTTCATATTTTTGAATAATTGATAATGCAATAAATTAAATTGTTCTTTATATACACAGATAAAAAATATAGTAGTAAATAACACTTATTTTTGATATTTTTAATCAACGTAGCTGAACTAAAGAAATTTATAAGGTGGAATTAATATTGTTCCTTAATTCCTAGTGACTAACCATATTACTTACATTTAGGAAGTATCCCACGTCTGCAAATTAAAGTTTTACAATGTTTCTAGTTGTAGTTTGAAAACAGTAGTTATTGTAACCGCTTGAAACACAAAACAATTCAAGATTTACCGGATATTCAACTCTCACAGTAATATATAGATCCTACAGTTTATTATCATAAAAATAACAACATTTTGCTATTGTAGTTTCATAAAGGATAAACCTCTAAGCAATCGTCAATATCAATCTGGCAAATCTATTGATCTAGCGCTGAATGATCTAAACAGGCTTATCTTAAAGCCAATAGAAGACAAAGAGATAGCGATGGCCACTTTCTCAGAGATCTAGGAAGTCTTTAAAAATGCTACCACGAATTCATTGGTTGATACAACGAATAGACGGGGGACATCCACAACAATATACCGATGGATAAAGGCAATTCTAGAGGATAGGATAATAATCTCCACTCTGGGGCAAGTAACCATCAAGGCAAGGACGGTTGGAGGATGTCAACAAGAAGGAGTGCTAACACCACTATTATGGGTTACCTTAGTAGACGAGCTCCTTGCAGATCTTGTAACGCTCTTTTCTTCCTGCTTGGCTTATATCGATACTAAGTAACTAGACACGTCACAATTGACACCCCAAAACTGCGGACTCAAGTTTTATCTAGGGCGCCAGATTTTTATCGTGGTTAACTTCACGGCCCCTCGACTCCAAAATTTCGAGAGTTCCGGATAACAACAGATGGAGGTACGGAAAATGCCAGGGGTCGGACTGTAAATACCTGTAGAGACTAAGTAGCGGTATATTTATTTTTCAGTCGAGCTTAGAATTGCCTTAAAACAAGTTGAAACCAACGGTAATAACGAACGGCTAGTAAGACATGAATAAAACCATAATAATTCATATAAAGGTGTATATTTTACAACATATTAGGTAGCAAGTAAAAACAAATACAAACTTTTATTAAGCCTACAGGACCAAGTTATAAGCAAGCAGAGGGATATCCAAACAAATAATATAATATACACAAGGCAAAATATACTCAAGCAAAAAAAAACGACGGTTTATATACAATGCGTATCAGAGAAAAAAAATATTTATACGGAATCAGTGGCTCTACAAAGGTGACTTTCGTATTCAATATTACTAAAATATTTCACGGTACTGAGCAGCGGTGTAACAGAAATTGAAAATTAATTTCGACAAGAAAATTTTAAATTTGAGAATATCACCGAGACCCGAGACAGTCGGCGATTCGCTGAGATTCCGGCCAAAATAATTTTCATTCCTGAACGAAACTTTCGAGACGTCCAACAATCAAATAATATTTCGGAAAACAAAACCTTATTAACAATCTATATGCACGAAAGAGGAAGAAATTTCAACGAGACCTGAGACAGTCGGCGATTCGCTGAAATTCCTGACAGAATAAATTTAATTCTCGAACGAGACTTTCGAGTCGCTCAGTAATCAAATATTATTCCTGACAACCGGTAGACACTATTTAACAACGGGGGAAAATAGAAATCTCAACAAGACCCGAGACAGTCGGTGATTTGCTGAGATTCCAGTTAAAAAATAAATGTAATCCCTGAACGAGACTTGCGAGACGTCCAGCAATCAAATATTATTTCTTAAAAACCAGCAAGGGAGACCCTAATAAAAAAATTTAAGTAAAACAAATCAACATAAAGTAAAAGACCAGTGAAAAAAACCGATGCTTACGAAAAACTGGAATCTTAGTCCCAGCACGAAAAATCTATGGACCAAATTATTTAAATAAACTTTTTCGTGCAATCGGACGCGAAGTCAGTATTTCGCGTTCTCAACAGTCCGCGAAATTCAATTTCGTGGCCGCTACCCATAGCAACGGCTGCGAAACCAAACGTCACTTCCAAATTTGACATTTCTAAAATACTACAAAGACAAGGATTATTTTTTATTGAATACCAACAAATACTTATATTATTTAGGATTAATACTAACATTAATTGTACAGTTTTTATTATTAGTTATGTTTACTCCAGAAGTTGAAGCAACTACATCTAATGTTTCTGAATAATGGTTATTGCCTACATTCAAACCAGATACTATATATCGCCGGAAATTGAGTTGGAAATTTGCTTCTTATTTTCGATAGAGTCTTCTATATATCTTTCCGCTGCTGTCGTGGACTTCCATCCACCGTGACGTTTAAGAAATGACATATCAGCCCCAGTATTAGCAAGCAGCGTGGCAGAACTTCTCCGAAAACAGTGACCCGTGTATGTTTCAGGATTTGGTAATCTAAGATACTTGGCAATCATACTAGGCATTTTCGCAATGGTATGCACTCCAACAACTTGTGCGGTGCACTTTCCGTTAACGTATCTCAAGAATATACGACGATTATTAACAATATGTTTTGGTCGAAGAGCTGCATATTTACGATACATTTTTATGAAATCAATATGAGTAATAGTGAAAACACGCTTCTTATCCGTCTTGGTATCAGGAACGGTTACTATTAATACAACATTCTCTTCCTGAATATCTTCAATGGCCATGTTTACTAACTCATCTCGTCGCAAGGCAACAGATATTCCCATTATCAAAACTACCTACAAAAATCAGTACAACAAATAAAACAATATTGTAAATGACATCTCTTAACACTTACCTTCAACAATAAGTATTTTTCATCATTAGCTTCTTTCAGGAATGTATCAATTTGCTCACGCGTAAAAACTTTAGACTTTTTTGCTCGATAACCTACTGCTTTTCTTTTCAGAAATGGTACTAATTTTGAAAACTGCTTGATGTCGATATTGTCTAGTATGTTCAGCATGGAATAAATGCTCCATAAAGTTGAACTTTTTACAACATTTGATTTCTGCATCAAATAAGCCAATAAAATGTTTTCAGACAACGTCTTAACATTCTGTTTGTCACACCAATCTTTAAACTCGCCGTAACATTTTTCGTACTGCCGTTTAGATTTTTCAGGTATTAAAACGGAAAGCGCCGAATTTACAACGCTTTTGAGTTCAGGAGGAGTGGAAGGTACTGAAATATCGCTATCAGTATCAGACATTTTGCGTTTTGTCAAGAACTGTCAAAATATATATTGAAACATATCATTTCCATAGCACCCATTGTTAAATAAATTAAACTGCTGTTGATTTTAGAGCAATGATATATTTATTTACAATTATCTAGTTTAATAATTTTAACGATTGCACGAAAAATAGTGTGTATGCCATGGCCGCGAAACTTTTTAACGACCTCAAGATTATCTTGCCTCGGCCGCAAACGGCCTCGGCGATAACTGTTCTTTCGGTACGTTAAAAAGGTATTTCGCGGCCTAAGCATACAAATAACTATTTCGGGCAATCGGACGCGAAGTCAGTATTTCGCGTTCTCAACACAGTCCGCGAAATTCAATTTCGCGGCCGTTACCCATAGCACCGACTGCGAAACCAAACGTCACTTCCAAATTTGACATTTCTAAAATACTACAAAGACAAGGATTATTTTTTATTGAATACCAACAAATACATAAGTACTTATATTATTTAGGATGAATATTAACATTAATTGTAGTTTGTATTATTACTTATATTTACTCCAGAAGTTGAAGCAAGAACTGTCAAAATATTTTGTATATATTGAAACATATCATTTCCATAGCACACATTGTTAAATAAACTGAACTGCTGTTGATTTTAGAGCAATAATATATTTATTTACAATTATCTAGTTTAATAATTTTAACGATTGCACGAAAAATAGTGTGTATGTCATGGCCGCGAAACTTTTTAACGACCTCAAAATTATCTTGCCTCGGCCGCAAGCGGCCGCGGCGATAACTGTTCTTTCGGTACGTTAAAAAGGTATTTCGCGGCCTAAGCATACAAATAACTATTCAAGGTAACCGTTAAAAAAATTATGTCGGATAGCTTACAAATTTATTTATCGGAAAATGTAAGAAAATTTAAAAAATGCAAGATAAGAATACCACTGAGTATTATACACTGTGCCCGTAAAGTATGGAACAAATTCATTTTTAGCTGAACAGGCCATTTTAAGAAATAATCCTGAAACCCGTCGATTTTTGATTTTAATTTACCGTATTTCAAAATGGTAATCTAACATACAGGGTGAATTAATTTCGAGTAATGACGTTACCGTCATTTTTTTAAATGGAGCACCCCCATTTTGTCTCAATTTTCGGATTACTCTAGCCGAGCTGATTCCAAAAATGTATCACATGTTGATTCCAATTGGCACAGGGTGGACAAAAATACAATAGTTTTGTGTGTGCAGCTCATAAAGTAACGCGTAATATATTATCAAAAATACTTATTGTCTAGCGGACAGAATGTGATGAAATACATGACTTCATAAATGTTCGAACTGCAGCCTTTGCTGTATTTGACAGTAACCCATACGGAGTACAAATTATTGTTGAACCTTGTTTATTGTGTCTTGAGAAATATTGTTTATTGCTGTCCGAATTCTCTATTTTAATTCTTGAATATTTGCTGGTTTCGTTTGATACACAACATTCTTCAGATGGCCCCACATAAAATAATCCAAAGGATTGAAATCTGGTGACCTCGCTGGCCATTCAGTAGGTCCACGTCTACCAATCCACCTGTTCGGAAAAATTTCATCTAGGTACCTTCTAACATCATAATATGGAGGTGCACTATCCTGTTCAAACCATAAACTTTCATCAAAACCTCCAGGATTACGTCTGCTGGGAAACAAATTACGGAAAGAAGGTACGAGATACCCTCTTAAAAACCCAAGGTACGTTGCCCCGTTTAAATCACCTTCGATAAAGTAGGGTCCGATGATTCAATTACTTACAATTCCAGCCCATACATTTACCTTTTGCGGGTATTGTGTATAATGCTCACGCATCTAGTGGGGGTTTTCTTTTGCCCAATTCTGACGGTTAGACTCGCCATTTAAAGTGAAAGTGGCCTCATCAGAAAAAATAATGTTTTGTATCAAGAGAGGGTCTCAGTGACATTTATCCATCATTTTTTCGCAAAATTGGATTCTTCTATCGGGATCATCTTCGTTTAATTCCTGCAAAAGTTTGATTTTATAAGGATGCCATTTTTCAAGCTATAATAGATTTTGTACCGTTGTTTTGCTAACACCGATATTGCGACTAACTTTACGCACAGAAGTATGCGCATCTTCTTTAAAACTAAGTAAAATATCTAGTGCTGTATCAGCATTTGCAGAGGGACGACCTGCTTTGCGTGCATTTTCAACCGTACCAGTTTCTCGAAATTTCTTTTCAACCTTACTGACTGTTGAACGCGTTATAGGTCTCTCTGGATATTTATTATTTAACAAATTGCACACTTCCATCTGAGTTCGCGATCTGTCTCCATACCCAATAATCATAAGTATTTCAATTTTTGTTTTACACTTAACTCCATTTCTACTTCAAATTAAATCTAAGCAATGATTAAAACATTCACGGATACCAAAAATATTGTAGTACTAAACTGTCACTGAACATCAATAAATTACTAAACAAATCATGAAATTTCACAAAAAACTAGACGACTATGTTTTTTTTTTAAATTGATAAGAAATAATTTCTTTCATATTCTGTCTGCTAGACCACAAGTACCAAACATGTTTGGAAACAGCTCATTTTTATTAATCTAAAAATGTAACAAACTACAGGGTGTTACATTTAAACCAATTGCCGCTAGACAATAAGTATTTTTTATAATATTGTTAATTTAACTAATAAAGAATGTTACGCGTTACTTTATGAGCACACACAAAGCTATTGTATTTTTGTCCACCCTGTACCAATTGGAATCAACATGTGATACATTTTTGGAATCAGCTGAGTAAGGAGGAAATAACACGTTACATACTTTATATCTTGAAAACTAAATAAACTAAAATTAATACCGGAAAAGAAAATAATACTACAATTCAAATTATTATTAGACCTGAAGAGTAACTTCGTTACAAATTGTCTACAGCAGTCGACATCGTTATTGTAGCCAGGGGCAAGTTTGCTGGGGTGATATCGGAAAGAGTGCAAATAGCCTTAAATATAGTTGATAATTGGTGCATACAACGGAGACTCAATTTCACGAAAAAGACGGCACTACAAGGCCTAGAGCCAATAGTGCTATGAGGAGAGGTGAATTCATTTGCCAAAGAAACAAAGTACCTAGGAGTACATATTGATTAAAGGCATTCATGGAACCCTCACCTTGAGAATATAACACATAAAGCCAAATGCACGGAGCTGACTAACGAAAGCTTTTCGAGGAGCTGAAAGCGAATGTCTTAATTGACGCAGCAAAGACGAGTTATAGCTTAAAAATTAAGATCCAAATAACTATACCAGGTAGGAAAGACAGTTTGTGGTAACCTGGTATAAGGACGGCTCCAAGACAGAAGTAGGTGTAGGAGCCAGAATTGTAGGGCTAAAACAAAGGATAGCTGTTCCAGTAAGCCTGTCCAAAGACGTCACAAGTTTCCAAGCAGAAGTGAGGGTGATTCACCACTGCGTTGAAGAAATTAAAAGGAAAGGTCATACCGTTCAGTTGCCATCTTCACCGACAGCCAAGCTGTACTTAAGGCATTTGATTCCATAGAGGTCAATTCAAAGCTAGTATGGGATTGCATTGGTCATGGTAGCCTGGCCATGGCAGCTGAAACGACCGGAACCCATCTTTGCGTCGCAAAGACCGAGACAAATGATACTGAATATGCAGGACCAAGACCAAGACTAAAAGTATTTCAGCAAGACCAAGAGCGGACAAGCAAGACGGAGACCGTTGTAAAGACTGTCTTGGTATTGGTATTGGTTCTTGCTTTGCTCATTTATCACTATAAACTATGCGGTTGTTAATGAAGGCCCCTCATTCACACTTCCCTGACGTCTAATTGTTATCTTCTCTCGTGGTAGAATAATTTAACAATTTCAACACAAACTGTCGATTTTCTGCAGTTAATGCTTTTAAGTAGGTATATTTGATAAGACACATTGATGACATGTGTGTCTAGGTACTGAAAAGGCCAATGTCAAAAGTTTGATTTTCAAAGAGTATACCGAGAAGTAGATGTTACTTCCCAGTGAATGGTCTATTCTGAAAAGTAATTTTCAAATTTGTGAGGCGGTATAATAGTATGATACTATTATCATGACGTCTATTGATAACACGCTTTACTTAAATATGACAATTGTTACAAGAAACTCTAATTAAGTAAATAATTACTATATTGACTTATTCATAGCAAACTCTTATAAATCCAAATTTTACATACGAATTGAACTGGATACAGATGGTACGATGAAAAAACTTCTCTTATAACCTATTTTAGTGATGTCTTATAATTTCTGATGAAACTATAGGTAAATAATTTCATCATACATAAAAATATAAGTTGTGCGTTCTACTATGGGAAAACCCAGTCACAACTGATCTTTTAGAAGGTAAACTGCCAATAAACCGTATTCTTGACACAAAGTACCGCCTCCCGAGAGAACAGATATTTCGTCTTTCACCTCATTGCTTAAGCAAACAGGAAAGATAAAGACAACATATGAGTTCTCTCGGGAACCTCAATTCCCTCAGTCAATTCCTGTTCCATCAGCTGCATTTACAGAAGAACGCAGTGAATATGTTAAGCACTTTAAGTATTGGATTGGCATTTTAGTATCACTTCCAGTTTTCACCTTCACTCTAACATACGTCTGGTAAAATAATCAAAACGTGTTTTCATAGAAATAATTCTGTATTTTCCAGATAATGGTATACATACAACTAAATTAAAAACGTATTGAATGTCAGAAATTTATAATATGATTATCCAAACGTCATTAACCAACACCAACAGAGTTTACAAACGTCCAATAAGACTTTTTGAAAATTTCAACAACTTGACAACATCAAGATCTTCGATCGTATTAGTATTTTTGTGATTAGTATAAATATAAGCAAGACTCGTCTTTATCAACATATCTAACATGGTAAAACTTCTTTCAATAAGGTATTGGCGGTCAGAGCATTTACCAAAAATTTTACGTAGCCTGCTTACATCTCTCATTATTTCTTCGCGCTATATGAATAATCTACCAGTTGGTTTAATTTTAAAAATATTTCTTACATTAGATTAAATGTTTTGTGGGGAATAACTGAATAATAAAAAATGAACCCTTTAAAAAATTGTATTCACATTTACTATACTAATAGCCCCAGATGCATTAAATTCTCGAGTTTCCACCTCACATATTTAAAATTATAATAGAGAATATAATATCCAACCCTCCTAGGTGTGTCATTCCCACCCTTTTGAACATCTTCTGGGCGTGATGTTCGTAAATATTCAAAAGGAAGAAACGGTTACACACTGTCATTTTTAAGAACAGTAGCTGAAAGGTAGGCTATGCTTTAAAACATTATGTCATCGTACGTCCCTTTCATTATGTTTTTTAATAAAAGAGTATGAGAAATATGACAATGGTGTATCTCATTGCTTTCCTTAATATTTTTTGCGATTAAAGATATCAAGAAAAAATCATATTCACTATACTTACACAGAGTTCATAAAGTTTGGAATTCATTAATTTTCAGTTGAACGAACGATTGAGAAAATTCTCAGGCAGGTGGACTTCAATTTAGTTTACTTTTAAGTAACAACCAAATATACAGGATAAACCGACAGACAGTATAATGACCATATTGTTTCATGTTCCTACTGTAAGTACACAAGTCTTGTGTTCGGTAATCAGTAGTTTTAAAGATTAGCAATCCTTCCGAAATCAATAATTTGAATACATAAAAAGAACAAAATAGCACTAAATTGGTACCTACTGAATAAATTATGGTAAATGTTCGAACTACCTTCGTTTTTCTACTAAACAGTGTCCTATGCGATCAACAATTGCTTTTAAAACCATATTATTAGTTACCTACGCCTACGAAATGATATTTATTTGTTGTCTTATTTCATCTCTTAAATCGTAAGTTGTCTGTTTTACTTTTCCAAACTACATTTTCTAGATGATCCCATAACGATGAACTGCAAACAAAGAAAAGTTTTGGGATGAACTTCAACAGGTAATGAAACAAGTTAAGGGTAAAAAATATGAAATAAGATTTTTCAATAACTGATAGATTAAATGCAGTCACTGGAAAACATGGAGAAGTATCTACAAATAACAATGGAAGAAAAATTTTGGTCTTCAGCTTCAGAAACATTCTGATCTTATAACAAGTTCTATAAACACAAATACATACATAAATTCAAGATAAATTCAGGAGGTGATTGCTCGTATGAAATTAAGATGGTCATTTCCATACCAAAATTTCCTCACAGCCTATCCCTTTCCGATATATCACCCTTAAAAGTTGATGACTAAAATAAGGGTGATATCTCGGAAAGGGGTGAGCTGAGGAAATTTTGTTATAGGAAAGACCCATCTTAATTTCATACGAGCAATCACCTCCTGAATTTTGTCGCATAAATTTAGAAACACCCTGTATATAGCGGTGCCCCCGTTAATATACACTCATATAAAGTTTAATAGAGCGTAATATACATTTCAATAAACAGTCATTTGGAGTTACTTGGTCCGTCATATAGAGTTAAATAGACCATTCTATAACTTTTGGCTATTAGCAAATGAAAAACTTACATTTGATGAAGAAAAATGGAAAGAAAGCAATATTCAATAACTTTACAAAAAAAAACTGAAAGAGTACCCACATAACTATTTATAAAATTTATGTGGGAAATACACATACTAAGAAAAATTATGGCAAATCAAACAAATGATCAATAATAGCTATAACTTTTTATTGGGAAATTGAAAATAACAAAATTGTCTCCTGTTGGTACAAACTGAATATAATAGTATTAATATCCGCATTTATGATTTGATAACGTATAGGTAAATAAACGAAATTCCATTAATAATTATTTGTTTTATTCACAAAAATCGCAAGCTACACAACCAATATATTACAAAAAGTCTATAAAACAGAAATAAATAAAAAATTCCATAAAAAAAATACCCGAAAGGAGATTCTATAAAATATCAAAATAAAAAAGGCTATATACAACAGATCAAAATGACTAAAAAAAATCCAAATGTTGATTTGATTTCATGTACATCAAGTATTAATCTAAATGTATCCACTATATAAAAAGATAACTCTCTACAAAAATCAATTATATATATCTATACTTTTATATGTATACCTTTCATCCTGTACATAAATAGATGTTTCACTAGCTACTGGGAGTTAACAATAAAAATTAACTTTGTTACAATTTTCATTACGAGCCAAATAATAAATGGAAGTGGTTTTGTCTGGGTTTTGTATATTATAAGGTCAAAACTATTATATCATTTAATGATTTAAAATAATCTGTAATAGACAAATTCACATCAAAAATACAGCACCACCAGTATAATATAATTAAAATACCTACGTTCCAGTAATATGTAAAACAGGCATAATTAGATTTCTCAAAACATTAACATAATAAAATAATAGAATAAGTACAATACTTACCCTTGAAATATTCAATATATTCGTTTTCTAGATTGAAATAAGATTTTAATATTTCTTCCATAATAATAAGCGCACCTTGCAATAGGTACACAAAAATGCATTAGCCAAATGACCACAAAACATACCTCGATATCTCATCAACGAAGGCGTCAATATATATGACGATGGGGTAGGAACTAGGGTAGTTACATTTCGATTGTACCTATCTCATTAAGCTAGAAATATGTCTAATAAGGTCTAAAGTACGAGAATGTAAAATTAGATTGCTGAGAGTATACTCGTTATCTGAAATTTCCAGGTCAATTCGGAATACTTACTTAGGACACTGGTGAACCAAATTTATAGGACGGGATATTTGAATTTATAGGATAGATTTTTATTTTAAATAGATATTTCTAGAAAGATTAATTTATCTGTCGTTGTATTATGGATTTTTCACGTTTCATTGGAATTTCATATAGTTGATATATGAAGACGTTTTGTAAGACCGTCTATTAGACCGTCTTTTTTCACAAATACTGCATCCTTGAAAGCAATAAAATTAGATAAGATAGATCTTGGATTTTTATGGCAGACAGATAATGGCTCATTCATTTAATTGAAATAATGGATACTACAAACTAGATGTAAATAATTACAAATTTAAGACCGTTACAAGTAAATAAGAGAGTTATTATTACTATATTAAAACAAAACAAATTCCAGAATTCTGACCTTTACGAATAAGGAGTAGAGTACAGAAATAGCGTACAGCAACAACTTCTACTTCTTATTGCCGCTTCTTGTTAGTCTATCTAGTTTATCACTTCTCGAGCTGGAACTGGAGTAAGTGCTGGAGTAGTGTTAGTGTAAACAGTGTTTAGAGACAATATTATGTTTTGCGATGGGACAACTTTTGTTATTAAAGGAAGCGTAAATTGGCATAATTATATATACTGGCCCCATAACAGTCCTCTTTGGATACATGAATATCACACCTATAAGTAGGTATCCTTAAAACTTGAGATGGGGGCTGGAATAATGGGCAACAAATAAGTGGACCCTATTTCATTGAAGGAATCTTAAATGATCCGGCGTATTTAGATTGATTGGAAATCAGTCTCATACCTGAGTTGGTTCGGTTATTTCTAAGTCGAAGTTAGTATTTTCAATCACCTTTTAATTTAAAAATTTCATCATTCCCAACTTTCAGACAAAAACAATACACCAAACAACAATATTTGACTGCAACATGGTGGAGCTTTACCACACTACACGCTTAAGTTAAGGAAGCTGAGGCAATATTTAAATAATGTATTTCCCATAAGATGGATTGGAAGACATGGTTTATCAAATGCCCCCCCCAATCGTTAAAGTTAGAGTTGAAAAAATTGAGAGAGCTAGAACAGAAATTGGAGTAACAATATTTTTAAGAGTTTCCTATTTGCATACTACTGCCACCATGTAAATAATATAAGATCGGTTGTCTTACAGAACCCTCACAAACCAAAATTTCGAAAAAATTATAGGTAGGTACAAGCCGCTTCTGAGATAATTTTGGCGTTCCATGTTTAAAGCTCACTCTGTATATTATATACATTGGAAATTTCAAGTGTCAGAATAACTTATTGGACAATATACATTTTGTATTCTACTCACGTTTTTTTCGTGTCTCAAACAAAGAGAATTTTGCTGGTTGATGTGACAAAAACCTGAAGTTGGATTTGTCTTGTGCATAAATTGAATTTACAGTTTGTGTATTCATAATTCAGTTGGTTGTATAATCAACCTAAAATTCTAGCATTGTCCATTTGTAGCATGAATCTTTTACAGACAGACTGTTTATATGTTACTGAAGGATACATACAAAAGATATGTAATTCACCTCGTATAAGAAATTTTCAATTGTTATATTTTTGCATATTATTTTCCGGTGGAAAGTTAACTTACAAAGAAAAGTTACATAATTATTTGTACTGTTTCCGGAAGTCTTAATGTATTTTCTTCAATGCAGGCACTTATGTGAACCAAGCACATGTATATACTACTTGCCGTACTTAATTATTGATATTATACGTTACTCCTATTATTTTCTGTGCATTGTACGGGAAAAAAATAAGTATGAAATTATATAGAATTTTTCGTAAAACACATGTGATGAGGTCGAAAGCTTATTGTTACAATGTGTATCGGTACAGCAACTGCTGTTCGTTTCAATTTTTTAATACCTTGACATGCGATGCAAAGTCCGGGATTATTTAATCGAAGTAGATCAACTTTTCGTGGAATACAGAAGGCTATTAAACCATTAAAAGTATTCACTCATTCATTAATGTCGTTATTTTTTAAAATAAAATTTGTTGTCGAACCGGTGTTAACGCAAGTTCTTATTCACTTAAGAATAATTGAATATTCTACAGGATATTTCAAAAATTTAATTCACTATTTGTTGTGTTAATGAATACCGTTCGCGGTAGGAAATTAAAGTCAGACAGAGTTGAACAGAAGATGCACCGAGAAAACATGTCAAGTAAACTAGGTTACTATAGGTATAGAAATTATCGCTATCCATAATTAAACTTGTAGAATAGCACTGGAATTTATAATTTTTTACAGTTACATTTGCTAAGCTAGCAGTTTAATTAGAGGTCTGGTGTTGCGACTAGTGCTGGAATCCAGGACTCTTTGAGTCGCTTTAGCGGTGTGATGTCCTTTGGGCATTACATGCAAGCAAGAATAAATTCATTGAAATTTATAACAAATAAAAAACAATACGGTTTATTCACTTAAACATAAATTGTATCATGGTCAGCAGTTTTCCAGCAATGTGTGATGTTTAGAAGGTCAGACCATGTTTATACGTAGGTGACCTAGGTCATATATATATATAGTTGGGAACTAGACTAAAGAAATTATTAAGCATTAATATTTATACGATTATTAATATTCTAATATATTAATGCCACAAGGAACTTATAGAAGATATAGTCTACGATATTCTATTCTATTCTATTCATTATGGATTAATAACCATTAGTTATTCCCCAAGTATCAGTATTAGTTAATTTATACTATTAATGTAAAATGTAGTTAGTGTTAATAAAACAATCTCCCAGTGACATCCTAGCTGCAAGTTGTTAGTGCTCCCATAGGACCAGGAGGTTCACATGTTCCATTGAACTTCCCAACAACACATGGCGGTTCTGCAAACTTCAACAACTTATTATATATACTTAAGACATTCACTATTTGTTTTTAAATGGAATAAAACATTTTATAGTACTGATGTGATATTTAAAACTTCGAAAACCGATGATAAAAAATATTTGAAAGTAGACGTTTTGTTTGGGATTCTTGTTAAAGTTTATTCTGGACACAATACCATAGTGCTAACATTGTTAACAACATTTCTATGATACATTGAGATACCTGCAAAAGGCAATCTAACCTCATTGCAGTGAACTGCAGCTCAAAGTAGCCTTATACTTTTTTTGATACCTACTAATATCAGTTTTTAGTTAGGCAGAGTTGAGTATTGAATTAAATTTCAATCTGTATTCGAATATCTGAAATAATGTATCCTGGCCAAATAGAATTTTTATTTGGGTAAGTAGGTATCTATATGGATTTAAAAATTACATCCTGTATTTTTTGTTATAGGCGAGCCGGACATACCCAAAAAGTCGCTTAGAAATAGCAGTATGTGACCAAGGAGTAATAATCGCTAAAACCACTTTCTTTTCATGTTTTCGAGGTTGCTGAATACGAATTTAAAATTATTTTGTATCACACAAATTTTCTTTTGTGCAATATAATATATAATAAATGGTTTTAAAAGGCTTTTGATTTCTTTTTAATTTCCCTAGAAAACATACGTTATTGGTGATTTTATACTCTCCTTGTCTAAACAGTTTTACTATATAATATATGATTAAAACGTCATCAATAGTGAAACAATCGAGTAATGAAAGTCCTCAGTTAACAATAATATAGATATGTTACTGTTTAAAATATAATTATTACCTAGTTATTAATAGGTTTAATCACTATTACCAACCAATTCCGTTGCTATAATAAACGGGTTCAATTGTGGTAAGTGGAATAGTTAATACTCCCAGATATTATGTTTTCTAAAGTAGGTACCTAATTGATTTTTTATCACTAGTGGTTACTGGTTTTATTAGGTTATTGAAGTGTCTCAATCACCTTGAGTTGACGGACCTTAATAACGATATTTAAAGCCCTTTTTATTGCCATAATTAAACATTTGTATCCAATGATACGTATTAAAGTTTTAATCCATTACAACTAGATTCTTAATAATTCTGAATACATTTTTTCCTTAGTGTGTAAATATATTTTCTGATAATTATATCTATCCGAATGAAAGTATTTGTAAATAATGATTTTCAAGCAAAAGTTCAAGTGGTTCAGGGTTAAGTTTAGTCCATAGGAATCGTAATCAGATTTTTTCATATGTCGTATTTGAGGAAGTGATAATGACAAATCTAGTTTTCGACCTCGGAAGCACTCAAGATTATTGTTAAAAATACTTGAAAACCCGTTAAATTTCAGAACTTTTTCCAGGTTTTGTTGAATTTCACTATTTTGGTCTCGGTAAACCAAATGGTTTTTTTCTTAGTTTTTCTCAATATTAATCACTTAGGAGATATATTACGGAAAAATTAACGAATCCGTTATTGGAGCGGACTAAATTTGCATTAAAATGTGACAAACTTGTTCTATGTAGACCTAACAACACCCGAGATACAACTGTTCAAAAGTGATGCCATGAGTAGGTATGCAAATCATTGATTTGTACATGCTGTTTTGTAAAAGAGTTATATAATGATTTCGTGTATTTAGATTCCAGATTTTAGACATTTGTATACCTATCTATACTAAACTATCATCTAGCCTCAATCCCGAGTGTTATTAAATTCAGTACAATGCGTACCTGGCTCAGTAAGTTAGTCGTCAGCAAGAGGCTCCGAGAATCCCAATTCTTTATATGCAATTTGAGTGAAGGTAAAGTGAATTTGCACAATGAAGTAGAAGCCCTGCTCACGTGCAATATTAAAAAAAAAACCGGGAACATGGACGTTCATTGAAAAAAATGGGCGAGGTTTTAGATTATTGTACGTGAAAAAAATACACCAATCTCAAATGGATAAAAGCAGCTGTGTCGCGTGGGGGGAAGGCAGTAAGATCAACAAGTTTAAATAGGTGTTGAATTCATCGAAGCTCAGGGACCCTGGACGATTTTACTCTCCCTGAACCTACTACCAAGTAGAGGTATTGATTTTCTTGAGTTATTGTTTTTAATTTTGTTGTTGGTTCCTTTTCAGGTACACAAATTGCCTCATTCCTCCATTGATTACGAAACTACCAGATTCTCAGCCCCTGCTAAACATGATTTCCTGAAAATGCAAAAAGGGTTGTACAAGAATTACGGTTGTAGGAAGAGAGGACTTTGATGATCGTCTGTTTGCAATCATTGTAGTAATCAATCTTGTAAAAACTTTCCAGCTGCAACAAATATAAATTCAAACTTATACATTACATTTTTTATAATCAATAAAAATATTTTCTCCATTATATGTATTTTCACCTCTAAACCCAATACTTGCACAGATATGCCATGGTATATGACCATGATTCAAACATATGTTTTCTAAACCAACAACATTTCGAACAATTAATGCTATTTGTCATATAAGTTATAATAGACCACCAAAGTCGTGAGATACAATACAAAACCACAAGAATTCCGATTTGGAGTACTATTCCTCTAGTGTATTGAGTTCATTCATTGTGAATGAATATAAGGAATAATAGGTTAGTTCTTTGATTTATCACTGACAATTGAAGAGATACAAATCGGAACCTTGAAGGTACCTACTATGATTAAAAATATACTTTAAAATGTTCAAGTCAGTGGTTTTATTAACCATACGAATTTGCACGATAATTCGCATTAATAATATTACTACATATAAATATTCCTATAGTATAGTATGTCATAATATCATAATAAAATTTTTAGGATTTGTAGTTCGTTGCCGGGACATAGACGAGACTGGAAAATACAAAGACAATGTTCGTATAACATATACATATACTTTATTAAGGTATTATGATTATTATGTTCAACAAAAGACTTTTCCAATATCACTCTGGTTTGTGTTTTGTATAGCTGAAACTAATATTAGATTAATCATCCATTTTCATTTGAGAATTCTTCCTATCCTATGTCTTACGTATAACTCTACACTTGCAGATTTACGCGTATTTAAGTAACGCGTTACTTTAACTAAGTAACGATTTCAAGTTACCTACTTTATAAAAGTTACGCAGCTACCGTTACTTTTCGCCAATTTCAAAAAGTAACAAAATTACGAATAACGCGTTACCAGAAGTAACGTTTTTTTTTCGTTACTCCTACCTCTGTCATCTAGTCTGTTTGATGATCAAAGGAAGAACTTAATCATTTCAACAGATGTCGAAAGAATAATTATTTATACTCAACACTCTATAAATTTTTGAAAAATGATATTTTTCAAAATAGTGGCCGTTCAACTGAGGAGCAACAACTACTTCCCGTGCAATATGCACCGCCGGATATTGAATTACACTTCAAAGTCAAACGGGCTTGGTATATCTACAAGATATTTTAAAACCAACCATTCTGGTTTGCGATTAGAAGGGACAACACAACTTGTAGACCGGTTTAGACGTATTTGCGCCTCATCAGTACAAGGTATGTGCTGTCCGTTCGTCCGGGATTAGAGACTCTTATTTTTTTTCAAACTGTTAATATATTTCGTATCACAGTAAATCAATTCCACCCCCAACCAGGCAGAAATGGAAAACACCAGCGAGAAGAAGGAAGAGGAGGGGAGGGCTATGGAGGAGGGGACCTCGGAGGAGACTCTTGAGATGGGTGACCATTACAGGGCCCTTCAGACGGAGTCTCCCGAGAGGGGCCCCGAGACCAGGCCCTCGGTGGTGCAGGACGAGGGGGAGGGATCGGTGAGGGCCCAGGCGATGCCGAGAACAACTGCTCCTTCACCTTAGGGGCCGAAAAGGCACCGCAAGGCCGTTTGGGCACACAGTTTATTCTATGCTGTGGGTGAACCTAATCCTAGAGTGTAAAAGCAATAGTGATTAGAGAACTATGTTTCAGTAATCTAGTTGCGGTAAGAGGGGACTTATCGGGCGGGAACAGTACGAGGCGTAGTTCAGTCGTATTATCTGCTTACCTACCCTACAACAGTACAACTCATCAGGATTACCGCCCACTGAAGAGCTTCGCAAGGCGGTGGATTACTGCAAGGCTAGGAAGTTGTCTCTCCTTATCGGCTGTGATGCTAATGCACACCACACTATGTGGGGCAGCACGGACTTTGCTTGACCACTGATCTTCAGCTACTCAACCGAGGTTCCTAGGTGAAAAAAAAATCTTTTCATTTCCGACCAAAGTGGTGATAACCTGCCCCAACCAACAAAAAGAAGTTCTTGAATATTTTGGAATAATTTTTAACAAGTTTTAACACGAACCATCATGAAAACAGTTAACCATAATATTTCGGTCTGCAAACAAAAAGTAGGTATTCCAATTGTTTCAAAAAGTATACCTCTGTCAATAATAATTGATAAAAAATGGTCAAAGAAAATGATCTGTTAATTTTTTAAGTCTACACAACTATTTTCTCACCAAAAGTGATCCGTAAAATAAGGAAAAAATTATTAACAAAGAATTACCTACCGTAAGAATACAGCTCCATACAGTCCGCAAGCGTTTCCCAAGTTAAATATTCGAATACAAACGATAGGTATACGTTAAATATTTCTTCATATTCCTTTGAATTAATATAATATGTTATTTATTAGGAAATTTTGTAGCCAACAGTGAAAAGAGAACTTATTTTTTTCAGATTTAACTTGATATTTCCAAATTTAAAATACTAGCTTAAAAATTTAACAAGAGAGGTTAATTGGTTCGATCTGAAATTGAAGAGCAATCAATTTAAAACTAGCTTGGCTGTATTTGAGTAAAACAATTTGCATTATTTTATAATTTATCTTGTTTTCGAGTAAGCAATTAAAGTAGCTTTGTAGTTTCATTTGTGAAATTTTTATTCGATTATAGCGTTATTATAAAGATAATGAAAATATCAATTCTCATGAATTTGGTTTAAAAAATTATTGATGTATGTCGAAAGAAAAGTTATAAATAACAAGTTTCATCCTTTGATACATTGAATACAATGTATCCTGCCATTTTTATATACTACAATATGTATTTACCTTATACTTATATCAGTTTATGTTTGAAAAAAATCACTTTTCTGTTATTTACTACCCCCATGATTATGTTTTAAATTATTACTTGTCGAAGAAAGTACTAGTTACGTATATCCCTTTATTGTACTTGGTTAAAAATTTATAAACGCATTCGCAGCAGATGCTACCATTTCAAAAGACTATACAACATACAAAATCCTTAAATAACAATAATTTTACTTAAGTTCATATCATCTGGTGTACACGATGCGTCCAACATTTTTTTTATCCAATGCAACATATTTCTGTCATATTGTGACAATGTGCTTTATACATTTTGCATTATTCAATTATTGAACGAATTTGCGTTCATATCTTTAGAAATATGACCTAAATTTATTTTTTAATTATTTGTCTCTGTATCGTTTTTATTATTTTGATGCTTTGTCTTTCCGTTATTATTTCAGTTATTTTCTCGTAACGCGAAATATATTTCCTTATCCAATTAATCTGCTCCTCAAGCAAAGCGCAGCCTAATTATTACTTCCATAATCAAATCTCGGACTTTCTAGTATTTTTTGAAAAATCTGACAAATGTAACTACAAAATGACAACACTACCAAAACAAGACGATGGTTAATTTTAGTGAGTACGTTATTTGTGAGTAACTTTCCTGCAACGTCGCGAACAATTAATGTATTTTTCAGAATGAACAAATGTGTAATCTTGTAAGCGATGTTGTCAGTGCTGATATTTTACTATAAGAAATTTTTGGAGTATATTGAAAAAAATTGTGGAATATTTATTATTTCATAGAATCGGGGCATGTAAAATGAAAATTGCAAATTTACTATCTATTTTCTAAAAATTCAATCGTGTATTTTGTCATAATTTTGTTTATTTATGGCTACAACGTGTTTAGTACTGAAAAAAACGATGTTGGCTAATTCTGGTAATATGAACAATTCGGTCTCTTGTTCATTTACTGTCAGACCCCAACATACATGGTAATGACTGTAGCACCTACATAATTGGAAGATAAATATGATGCAATCGTTAATAGGTAGATTTGAATTTTTGTTTGTTTTGTAATTCATGAGATGAAATTGAAAGTATTGAAAAAGAGCATTAGAAAAAATTTGTGAAATTTAAAAATATACACATCCTTGAAGATATTGTAACATCTAAGCTGAGCACGGAACTTTTTGACACATTTTACATGGAAGAAGTGTTAAAATTGTTTGATCATTGAATAAGTCTCAAGGCTGAGCATGTGAGCATGGCCTTGGGCATGAGTTTTTGACACATTGCTCATGGATTGATTGATTGATTGGTTCAGCACCACCAGTCAGAGGCTTAGAGTCCTCGGCACCTAATCCTTTAGGCTTTTTGTGCTCTTGGTTGTGCCGTTTATGTAAAGAGACCAGTAGCCCTTATCAGGCTCAACAGTTTTCTCACTAGGTCCTTCTTGGAGAAATCCTCCCTTGGATGTTCTAGTCATAGGAGTCTATATCTCGAGTGAGATAATGCGCTTCACAATCGAAGATAATGCGAGAGGCTGTTTCCTCCTTTTCCATGCACAACCGACAGATAGGTTCCTCCCTATATATGCCGATTGTATGCATGTGCTTCCTTAGGGTACAGTGACCGGTGAGTAAACTCGTCACTATCCTTACCTGATTTCACTTTCAAATGGTAAGTCAAATATCCCATAGTCATCCTGAACGTCAAAATTCTTCAATCTCTCGTAATAACTAATACTAAAAATTCTAAATATGTATAAATAACAGCTTATTTTCATCGATGAGAAAATGTAATCCGTTGAAAGTTAAAAAAACTACGTACCTATCGTCAACTACAGTTGAGTGCATTATCTGCCATGTCATTTTACGGTACTAATATCTAAATTACAGGTTATTTGTTTAGTAGAATGTTAATAATGGTGATTGTCTTTTCGAAAATTAAAAGTTTTAAACCACATCCTGAGCTACAAGAGGAACGACTAGAGAGACGGTGGACGGCTCATTACTCTAATTTCAGTAACAATACTGTATAATAAATACGTACAGTGCGTTTATTGGGGCCACAACCCGCCCTAATAAGCACCATATACGCCGCTTCCTCGTTGCACCTAAATGAGTGCATACCAATTATTATGCGGATCGAACTAAGGTAGCATGTTATGTACTATGAATGGCCGATTTTTCGCTATAGTTTCTGCATGAAATGGTCAGCGGAAGTTTCAGCGTTTTCACCGAAATTTTATTGGTGGTTTACATAGAATCATTATCCGTAACTTAATATTAACCGCCCATTATTTCAATATATTTAATATGTGGTATGGAAGTCGATGTAATTCAGTTTTTGGGTAATAACAAAGCAACATTTTCAACACTAAATGGTTTTAAAAACGATTAGCAGATATAATCCGTCTAGAAGTTTCTTTATAGTCTAAATTGTTTTGGTTCAATATAATTTATTTCGAAATTTGTAAATCCTAACTCTCGAAAATTTGAGAAGTCTTCACGTGTGATATTCTCTTCTTTTCACATACAGTCTCAACCAGCAAATTAAGAATTATTGTAAATGAACGATAATTTAACAAAATCGTCAATACTAACTTATTTTAAATCGAATTTAGTTTCAAATGTTTATTCAATTCAATAAATTTATTGTTCATTCGTAGATATTTTAACATGAACAAGCGGGACGGGCTAATGTACCGGGTGGTCCAATAAGCTGATCCCTCGGCTATATATCAGGAACTATCCATGCTATAACTTTAGGAAAAAAAATTCCTCAGTAAAAGTGGCCAAGAGAAATTGCTGGACATAATTTTCAAGTATCTAGGTTAACGCAAGGGGGCGTAGCCTGTGAAGAGAAATTTTAAAACCAGTTTTTTGTGAAATATCCCTAATTATACCAAGTGTTAAATAAGTAAACTAGAAAGAGGCCTAAATTCCTTCAATCTTTCCCACAGATAAATGTCTAGACATGTTAAGTCTGGAGAGCTAGCTGGCCATGAAAATGTACTTCCCCTTCCAATCCGTTTATTTAGATAACTTACATTTTAATACGAGTAGTTTCAAATAATCTCTAACTCGTCTGGAAAAGTGCGCAGGACACCCGTCAGAATGGACATAATGTTATAGATTTCCAGCTTTGTGTCCATATCAATGTGTTAATGGCTTAATAATGTTCGATTTAAGGAATAATATAATCTTGTCGATTTATTTGCTCTGTTATGAAGTTCTGCATCTATTTTCCCATCTTCTGTTATGATACTTCCTAGGTAGTTATAGGTTGTTACTCTTTTTAATGTTTTGTGATTACATTTCAATTCATTGTCATTACTCCCCTCTCGCTGTATACCGTTTACTATCATTACTTTGGTTTTTTCTTTATTTATTGTCATTTTCATGTTTTCTATTTCTCTTACCAATAAGTTAACTGGTTTCTGCATTTTATTTTTTGATTTTGTCATGAGTACAATATCGTCTGCATATAGTAGATTACTCAATCTGACCGGCACCATGTTTCTGTACCCTATTATCATGTCCAGATTCCCTCCTTGTCTTTTTATTTCCTTGACAATTTTGTCCATAATAATGACAAACAACAGTGGGCTTAAGCTATCACCTTGTTTTATACCTTTTTTCATTAAAAACTCTTCCGATCTTTGACCTCCTATCTGCACTCTTACTTCTACAGTCTCGTATGTGCTTTCAATTATATTAATTCGAGCTTTCGGTACTTCTAATTCTTCCAATACCTCCCAACTTTTTTCTCTTTCTACTCTGTCAAAAGCTGCCTTCAAGTCTATAAATGCTAGATACATTTCTTCTTCCGCTTCTATTGTATTCTTCTTAAAATGTATATATTGTCATTCGATTGTCTTCCTGGTCTAAAAGCTGCTTGTTCCTCTTCTAATTTTGCTTCTATATAATGTCTTAATCGAATCTTCATTATTTTCGTATAGATTTCAAAGCTGGTTTTTCTGCTATAAAAAAAATTTGAAAGTACTGACTTATTTTTCAATTTGTTTTAATACAGGGTGAGTCAATACTATACTTACTTATGTCTATGCGTTTTTATTTATATCTCGTGTTCGACAAAAGCTATCAACACGTGGTTTTCACTATTTGGTTGAAAATTTAATCCAGTTCCATTATAGTTTACAATAATAAGGTGTTTCTATTAAATATTTGTAAGAAAAACAAATTTTAATGTTTTTCATTCGAAAGTACCCTCTACCTATGACAATTAAAACTGAATGCAATTGTTTGATGGTAGATGTAATTAATTCATCTACACTCTTTCTAATGACACCAATTTCGTTAAAATCGGTTGATCCAAATCAAAGTTATAGGTATTTATCCACAAACACATTCCCACTCTCCCCCACCCTTTACCTATTAGAAATAATTTTAAAAAAAAACTACTTAAACTAATTTGTGCGGAATTTAGGCCTCTTTCTAGTTTACTTATTCAACACTTGATATAATTGGGCATATTCCACAAAAAACTGGTTTTGAAATTTTTCTCCAGTAGTTAACCTAGAAACTTGAAAGTTATTTCCAGCGATTTCTCTTGGCCACTTTTACTCAGGAATTTTCTCTCCTAAAGTTATAAAATGAATAGTTTCTGATATATAGCAGAGAGATTGGCTTATTGGACCGCCCAGTACAGTGTTTTTTCAAATAAAACAAAATAAAAACAAACAAATAATAAATACAATGACAAGTGAAAGTTGTACCTACTTATTGGATGAGCATGTCATTTGACGTTAATTATAAACGATCTTAATTTCATTGCCTCACTTACGAAACGATGCAGATGATACAGAGTAGAAATATCTGGTACATGACAGAAGTGAGTCTAGATCGTCTGAACGACCTTCAGGTTTAATGATTCTACTTCTCAGATTCTTATACAATGGACAGCAGTATGTGTTCGAGAGTTTCCGTTTTCAAAAAGTTACAGATTGAGCAAAAAAAAGTTTTGTCGATTTTATAAGAAATGTTATTTATGTATATACAGATTACATGAATTACATCGGAACCCTCACCTTGGATTACACAAGTACGACAAGGATATATGGAAGAAAGAGAAAGAATAATTGTGCGTGGTCATCACTTTGTTTCATCTTACGGGTGTATACTTATTTCCCGAGACTGGCCGAATGGTCCTTTACAGAGAGAATTCACTAGTTGGTGGTATAAAGGTGGTATTCAGTATGCTCCCAACATGGAAGGAGTGAGGGTCTTAAAGAAATAAAAAAATACAATCGTTATTACGTAACCTGTACATCTTAGAATTTTTGTCAACGTGATCATTTCAAGTTGACAATTTCTAACTACAATAGGATATTATTTTTTTCATTGTATAATGAAAATAAAACAGCATTTCTTGAGAGAACCATAATTAATAAACTAAAAATCCCATACATTAATAAATTAAATTGAAAAAATAAAATAAGTAGGTAGGTACCTACACCTATTCTGAACATAAAATATAAACTTCCTGAAAAAAAAATAAAAATCCATTCTAAACGTAAACATAATTTTGATGAATTAAGTGCTCAAATAAACCACCTTCCTGTGCCAGACAATAACCAAATCTGTGATAAAGATTTGATCTCATATCTCTGAGATTATTTGGCGTAGTGCTGGCACAAACGTGCTGTATTTTCACCCTCGAAAAAAAGTCAACGATAACGAGACAAAAATATCATTTATACAAATTAATCTGCGCTTCTGGCAACAGCGGTTAAAATAGGGGGGCAATGAGCATTCGGCCAGTCTCGGGAAATAAGTATACACCCCTAAGGTGAAACAAAGTACACGCCTTAATGACCGCGCATAATTATTCTTTCTCTCTCTTTCCGCTGTTTTTCTGTCGTACTTGTGTAATCCGGACGGTTCCGATGTAATTTACGCAATCTGTATATAATTTTTCTATGTTAGCTGCTCTAAGCTGAGCGACAAGTTTTCTAATATGCAAAGGTATTGTGGTATTTGGGTAATTATAATTAATAACGAGATTTCTTTGTAACAGGTGTTTATAGAGAGGATGGCGAATAATGATTAGGATTCTGTTTAGATCTTTCTCATAGTTTTTCTGAACATAAATAGACACGATTTTTTGTTTTGTATTCGAAGTTATATCATTAATATTAATTTCTGTGTTACAATAATTAATTAGACATTGTTGTTATTTATGAAAATTCACATTGTTGTCATTGATCATCCCAATTATTGTATTTCAAGTTACTATTAGAGGATCCTTGCAAAGTTATTAGGCGAACTAGTGCACGATAAACATACCGGTTAGGGTTCTTAGTTTTTATTCTCAGTAGTATTTCCAGTGCTTATTTAATAATAAAATAACCCATTTTACACAAGCTGATAGATTTTTGTGTTAATTATTATTATACGATTATTATAATTTTCGATAACTATGTAATGTGTATGAATAAACAATAATATATTGTATGAAATATTTGTTAGAACAAAATATTAGTGATTCTAATAATGTAACAGAATTTTCAAACAAATAAACTACAACAAAAATATTTAGTAGTCGTGGATCAAGTATAGTATTCTACTCGCGTATTCCGTCGGTAATTTATGCAACTCGCTAGCGCTCGTGGCAGTAAACTTCACCTCGTTCATTATACGCTCGATGAAAAATATCCAACTGGTATTAAAAGCATGCTGGAGATCGAAAAATATAGCTATAGTCAAATGCAGTCTTATCATGCGGGTCATACAATTCAACAAAGACATACTCGCAGTTTTTGTTTTCTTTTATTGCGTTTAATCATAACTTCCAAATAAAATCCTTAAGATCAATAAGACAGACTTATGCAATTTTGACAGGAGAAAAAAGGATATGTATATATAGTTTTCAGCGATTCTAAAAAGTTTTTATTTAAATATGTCAGTTCTGTGACTTTGGCAATTCAAAGTGACAATAAGGAGCAATTTTCCAGTTTTTTGCATCCTCAAGCTAAAAAAGTGTTACTTAATCTGATAGATTATTTCGAGAATGAAAGAAAAAGTGGAAATTCGTCAACCAGTGTACAGGAAACAGTAGCGAAAGCACTAGGAATTAGTTTAAGGACTGCGCAGAAATTTGTGCATGAAAAAAAGCATAATATAATACCGAGGAATACCAAAAAATGCAAACGAAGAAAGCCAAACAGGATTTGCGGAAAATATTAAAATGGAAGTTAAGATGTTATTTATGATTTATATAGAACAAAATCCAATATAACTCTTCCAGTTTTAAAAGAAGCTTTAAAAATTCGATGTGTTTTGGAAATCGGAATTAAATCAATAACAAAATCAATAAAAAAGTTGGGGTTTCGCTATAAAAAAGAATGTAACTGAAGATTTTTATGTGAGCAGCCACAAATAGTGAGTCAGCGTGTTCAGTTTTTGAAAAGATATACGGAAAATGACAAATCAAAATTTAGAAAAGTGGTAATTTTGGACGAAACGTGGATATTTTCAAATGGAAGTGGTTCAAAATGTCGGCAAGATGAGTCTGTAAAAACCGTTAAAAGAAAAATTTCCAGTTTTTCTTTTTATTTCTTGAAATAGTTAATCAGATTAAATAGATTTGGTTTTGAGAATATGATTTTAAGAAAATTGCTCTGTTTATTATTATTTTCGTTTTAAATAAAGAAACTATTGATTAGGTTATCGGAATAACGATTTTATACAGCGTGTTTCTGGAAGTTCTTACCACACGGAAACCTTTTTATCATAGATTTCTCAGAAAATTTTAATCTTGATAAATGTATGTGTACCTATGCTGAGAAAATTATTTTGACGTCTCCAGATTTTCTTTGGTGTATACCGGGTGAAAATTAAGCACAAAATATGACGAAAGTAAATCAAAGTTTTTTAAAAATATAGAATCCGAAACAGGAAAATTCAACAACTGACAAAACAAGAATTTCTGCAATTTTTCGCAAATTCATATTGACATTTCCTAGGAAATATTGGCATTGGAAAGAACTTTGCTTAACTTTTTATCTCAGATTTATAAGTCCTTCAATTTGGCTGACTCAGATTCCATATTTTTAGAATTTGATTTATTATCATCATACTTTTGTGCTTTATTTCCACTCGAAATACACCACCCAAAATCTGAATACGTCAAAATAATTTTATCAAAATACAAAACATTTTTATCAATATTAAAATTTTCTGAGAAATCAAGGATAAAAAAGTTTGCCATTTTGTAAGAACTTCCAAAGATACGCTGTATATTTTTTGTTATCTTTGATCACCACATGTACTATAGAATTTTTGCAAAAATAAAATTACCAGGTACGTCTATGTAGCTGTCTTCATGTTAGTTAAAATGATAAAACCATCATTCTTTTCTCCGGGTATATTTATAATCTCACATTTTGGTAACCTCTGTGTTTTCTGATTTGATACATATAGTTAGTGACCTTTGGACCCGCACGATAAGAGCGCTTTCGACTATATACATTTTGTTCTGAAATGATGAGATCGTTACTTTCAAAGAATTATAGTGAGCGACGATTGACTATTTTCTCCATAAGTTTACATATTGAGCATTATATTTAAATTGGCCTATATGATTCCGGGTCTAGTTCCATTATGTTATTCTTTAAAAGCGGTATTACCATCGACTTTGACCATAACGATGGAAAGCTGTGTTTGGTCAATATTAAATTGAAAATCCTAATAAGTAGTAGCTTACCTGACTTTTGAGATTTTTTAGGAGAGCAGGAGGAATATCATCAGGTCCTGGGCTAATGTCCTTTAGGTCGTCAAGGTAGGTCTTGAACTCTATGGACGTTATTTGATCGCTTAAGCAATGTTCTTCTATGTCCTTATAAAGTTGGCACTGTATTGTTCACTTGATGAGTGCTTCTGATAGACATTTGCAAAAGCATTTGCTAATTATGAATCAGATGTGACGAGTGTGTTTTGATGTTTTATAGTTTTTATGGTAATTGAGTTGGAAATCCTAGAGATCTTTCTTATATTTTACCAAACGTTAGTAGGAAAAGTGGTTAATGTGTTAAATTTTAACACATTAAAATTAAATTAAATTAAAACTTAGACAATCTGCTAACTCCATTTCACTATTCTGTATACATAATAAGCTTTAAAATATTAACGGAAAACTTTTAATTGGGCACCATACCTGTTAAAATTTAAATCCTAATATTAACTATGAATATATTAAAACATTTCTAACAGCGGAAACTTCGTCAAATATAACGACATTTACCCTTATTAAAAATAACTATAAACTATCCCAAAATTGTCTTGTTCAAGCCATTGTATAAAGACTCTAAATATTGATAATTTACAGAAACAAGAAATATAACATTCGGGACGTAGTTCATTTCCAAACAAACCAAAAATGCTAGAGATTTTTTGGCATTAAAGAAAAACGCAATCAAATATTCCAAATCATAAGTATGCTTAAGTCATACGAAATATAATCTTCGACACTATCTTATTTTCAACATAATAAATGTACCTGTTGTACAAAGTCTAATAATAATTTAATGTCACGCCACTGCAAGCGCTGGCCCATTTAAACCGTTCGACCATCAAGTTGTCCTTTGGTAATTTGTTTTCTTCTTATTCGTGTTTCCCTCTAGTCGTCTAGGAAGAAATCAAAAATGAGATGCTGGCGCCACAAGATTTGGCCGGCGCTTTTGTCTTAATTCCATTTCTAATTGACTTCTTGCTAATTTTATGATTTCCTTTCGGCCACTACATCGGCTCACTTCATCTTGGTTATTACTTTACACAAATTTGATAGTTTGATGATTTGTGTAGGTTAAGGTAGGTAAAATTAAGAAGTGGTTATAATTAAAAATGTAACTACCTGTATTTCTATTATAATCAGATTTAAAAAAAAACTCAAATTATATTCCAAACACTTCCTTCTATATATGCATTGAAAAAATAAGAAAAACCATACTAATATTATTCTTCTATGCAAAAACTAACTTTTGGCGTCTAATAAATAGTACCTAAACTCTGTCACCTTAAATACGAGCTACGATCAAATACTTACCAATTTTAAAATTGTTAAACATACAATATTTTTAGTTAGGTAAACTGTAATTTTTACTTATTTTCAACTGTCACATTGTTAAATCTGCCCGTTAATAAATAAATGTTTTGAAATCATAGATTTTTTTTAACATTATTTTACAGCTAAAGTTTAAATTATCAAAAAATTTGAATTTACCCAGTTTAAGAATTAGGTCCGGTATTGCAGTTACGAACATTGCAGAAATGAAGATACAGTGAAAATACCACAGTAAACCTGCATCCATCATCCCCGTGGGGAGGGGATTGGGTTGAAAAAACTCATACATAAATTTTTATTGTGGGTTATTTTTTATAAAATAGAGTGTCGTATAGTGAAAAGTACCCGAAACAATACACTAAAAAGTGCTGTGTTTTTGCACTAAAAAGTGTTTTTGTGTTTTTCGTCGTAGGTGTCTTGAATCAGCTTGAAATCAAAGTAAAAATATTACGTTAGAAGGTTATTTTGATTGAGTTATCTACCAATGAGAAGCTAACCCAGAAGATATTTCATTCGCGCAATAAAAAAGTATTCATAATTCAATTTAGATAGGAATAACCGTAAGTAAAATTTAACAATTTTCTGAGATAGTCGAGCAGCCATCATGGCGCGGAGCTCTTATAGAAGATGATTTGGAACTGCCCAGGAAGAATTAACGAACTATGAGAAAATATCACAGTCCAGTCATAGTGGTAAACTAAATTAAATAGCTGATGAGCTAGCCGGAAGGGTATTAACCAACCAAGTACCTAAGCCGTTCCAAGGAATTGGTTCTAATGTCATTAGGGTGGAATTGAGAACGGAGTGAAAAAAGGCAAAGCAGACCTCTGGAAATGAATTAGGGGACGGAAGCAGCTCAAAATGTCTTCAAAGGAACTGCATCAGTGAAAACCATAGTGTATTTTTTTAGGGGCATTGTAAACTAGATCAACTAAAGACCTAGAAAACCGGTTAATATATTCTATTCATAGTCATCTGTCTTTCGTTGAATAAGATCGTTATACATAGTTAGCCAACTAATTTTTGCAGATACTGACACTGATCTTATGACTACTACTGAAATTAAATTATTTATAGAGGTATTCCAAAAGGATTGAAAGCGAGACGTTCAAAAAAATTTAAAGGGGGTACAATCTTGTAGTTGGGAATCTTATGAACTGTTCATTCAGTTTCTTATTATTCAGTGTAGGGACAAGTATTCCACAAAGAAGTATAGTAACAAGTTAATACTAATGGAGTGGGTAGGAAATTCAAAAAATGGATGATTTCGTTTCAGACCGTTTGGACAAAATAAGAGTCGAATATTACATTTTATTGAACGACTGTCGACCAATTTTTATGTAGAATCTTTTGGTGCTTCTGTAAGGCACATATTTTCAACTTCCATAATTGATACTGCTGCAGCATTGTGTTCGTTCCTAGATTATCATTGAAAATTATAGCCAAGGTTCCGGCACTGAGGCCACTGGCGGGCTCATTTTGCCATTCCTGCCACTTAAACATCCATGCAGCCTAGCCCCTCGATGAAGGACTCAATCCTCTTCAGTGGATGCCTGACTATGTCCCCAGAGGCTATAACAGGAACTCCGAAGATTCGCCTGCGTGGCACAGCCCAATTTGGACATACGAGGAGAACATGGTCCGACGTTTCGTCAGCCATGCCGCAACCCCTGCATAGGGGGCTTTCCTCTAAACCTAGGTTACAGAGGTGTTTCCTCAGACAGCAGTGCCCTGTTAGGAGTCCTGCTATTTCATTATTTAACCTACTCCTTGGTAGATCTAGAGCAGCTCTAGCATGTCCATCAGTCCATCCCCTTAATAGGAGCTTGGACTGCCTGAGACCCTGTAGAGCCCTCCAGTGAGCAAGGTGCTGGTTTTTCAACCAGTTCCTCGTCTCCTTACTATAACGAACTATCTGCAAAGTATCCCTTATTTTGGTGCTTGTGTAAGGCACATATATTTAAGTTCCATAGTGAATATTGCTACAGTATTGTGTTCCTTTGCTTACCAACTGATTACTGCATTTCCTAATTTGAAAGTATATTCTGAATATGATATATACGATCAAGGACATTATTTCCCTAGTCAGTATTAGCAAATTTAATAAATTATTCTTTTGTTATTCTATAAATTTTATAAACCAATTCAAGATCTGGTGGTCCTCTCAAATATCCTAGTAGTTTATTTGCTGCTTTCCAATGAGTTTCTGAGATACAAGTGTTAATGACAAATACGAAATTTCTTTTCAATTCCGCTTTTTAAATAGTGCTTCATTCCAGAATCTTTCAATATATTGTACATATATTTTGCATGGAAAAACTCGATTACATTTTCTAAATAGTTAAACCCTATTCGTAGAAATATTTGCTAACCATGTAACATCCTGTACAGTTGTCGAAAGGAATAATTATAAATATTCAACACTCTATGAATTTTTTGAAAAATAATATTTTTCAAAAACAGTGGCCGTTCAACTAAGGAGCAACAACTACTTACCGTGCATATGCACCGCCGGATATTGAATTACACCCCAAAGTCAAACGGGGTTGGTATATCTACAAGATATTTTAAAACCAACCTTTCTGGTTTGCAATTAGAAGGGACAACACAACTTGTAGACCGGTTTCGGCGTATTTGCGCCTCATCAGTACAAGGTATGTGGTGTCCGTCCGAGAATCTCTAGTCCCGGACTGAAGAGTACACTTCAATCACAATCAATACATGTCTTCCAGTAACGGAAATGTAAAGATTGTGACGGTAGCGACCTCTTCACTTCCAATCGCAAACCAAAAACCTTCAAAAAATTCATAGAGTGTTGAATATTTATAATTATTCCTTTCGACATCTGTTGATACATTCACTCTATTAAATACGACAATATTACAGGAAACTGTAATAAGATCCTGTACAGTCCTCAGAAAACGGAAATAATGTTTTAAAGAAAATTTTGGAAAGAAACTTTAAGCTTTTTTTCCTGGCTGCACATTTCCCAAGATCCTAATTTTTGGTTTGTAATAAAATTGTTACCTGTAATTGTATTATATTTAAGAACATATGGACATGTGAACTGAATTGTTCACATGTCCATACGTCAGATAATAATCCAAGTACTATAGTATGTATGTATGTATATTGGGGTATATTAGTTCCTGAGGAAAATCTAAGAGACTAGCCGTTGCTGTAGACCTATTTACCGGAGGATTATTTCGATATCTTCAGGCTTCAGCTTACGTAACTATCCCTCTTCTATCCAGTATTCTCCTAGGTGCTGTGCCCTAAGATTCTGTATTTCTGTACAATCGGCAATGGAGGCTTCCTCTTACATTTCACAGAATCAACATTCTTCTAGCTCCATTAGCTTGAGCTTTTTAAGGTTCCCATTTGGGTGACAGCCAGGACACCTGTCAAATCTCTATGCTTCACTCTTCCATAATTTCTGCTGCGCTCCTATTATCTTGTTGTTCAGAATTTTTCGATTTTTGTAAAATACTCTCCACCTACACAAGCATTTTGTTTACTTTAAGTGACACGCAATAAGGGTTAATGGCCACTTCCACTATTTATTTTGTTTTGCCACCACTGGAACAAATATTTCTTTTCTACTTTTTCAAATTTTTTGTTCATCTTTAGTTAAAAAATAATAAGTTGCAGGAAATGCTTTAAAGTCGCAGGTACTTTATCTACAAATCATAATCTGTTGTGTAATTTACATATCTACAGTTAAAAAACAAATGGGATTAGTTCTCCGAATTACGCAGAAACTATCAAAACTAAATACATGTGAAGCTGTTTTTGTTCGATGACAAGTTTTTAATTTGAATTTCAAACTTTCAACGACCTGTATCCCGGGTAGCTGGACCCTTCAAGATTTCTTGTTTCCATAATCAAAATTCATCAATTAACAAGAGAGTTATCGGACGAATATAACAGCACCCTGTATATACACTAAATAATAATCCCTCATCGACACTTCAAGAGACTTATCTGAAAAATGTCAAATTAGCCCGGATCTCACCATTGAAACGTAACGTAGCGTAAATATCTGCTTTTAAAGGGATGTCATACCGCACGGGTACAAATTCAATGAACACCAATGAAGTGAACATTTTAGCACAGCCCGGCCATTTAGTGTTAAATCCGTAGAAAATTTATTCACTTTTTTATTATTGACGTCATCAATAAACTGTGGGAATTCTTCGCGTAGATTAGTTTTTGAATTAATCAATGCAGCATAAAAATAAGAATTTACGATAAGGAGATTCAAAGTACAGAACTTTATTTTACATGGAACTCTGTTCTTTAGGAAGCGTTTGGAATGAGTATTTCCAATTTAAACATCAACTTCATTGTATATTTAACAAAATAATAATATTTTTAAAAAATCTAGCCCGCTAAGATATTATTTTTCAAAAATGCAAAAATTCAATATATACCATTAACTTAAAAATAATAATGTAATTTCATAATAACGTATAAACTAAGGTTTTTATGATAATTGGTTCAAAAATTATCATAAACGTTTTCATACTATGGAAATATTTAAAATTCATGTGAGGAAAACAGCACGCAAACTTTGTAACTTGATATAAATAGAAATTGGAAAAATATGAAAAAGAAAGAAAATTTCCTTTTATATACCTACGAATGTTTTTCAATGCGATTTTTTCCTGAAAATTTTGAACGAGCTCGGATAAAGAGAAACTTATACTACTAAAACATTTTCGGAATTTTTAGACAATGTAATAGTTGCAAGTCATATCAATTATCATTCTAGATTATGTACGTAGACCCTTTGTTGTTGGAGGGACAAAAATAAATAACCTTGAAGGTGACAGCTAACTCTGACACACACAGAGAACCATAATAAATGCTTATATACAGCTTTACTCGAATCACTCTGAGAAAGCGTATTTTACCATAAAGTGGTGTTTTATCAAATGTATTATGTAGGTATTTTTCCATCAGTAAGTATTTCTGCACTTTTCGTTGACAATAGAGACGTGAAATAGATCATTTAAAAAACTTATTCCAACGTACAAACAAACTCTAATCTAATTTGGGTCTGTAAAGACCATAAGCAAGAGGCCTACATGTGATCGGATGACTTATGACGACTAGCGATGACTCTTAAAGATGACTCCCGCATATTTCTTTTCTTGTCAGTTGGTGTATTCTTTGATATGGACGTTAACGTCGACGCTGCGAAATTTTGTAATTGTTTATTTTAATGACCTGCTGGTGCCACTGCGAAAAATACACATTTTCTGACTGTTATTATTAGAAGATAAAGTGGAAAGGAAAATCGGTGTAGTTTCAGCGCAATACCGAATAGCTCGTCAAAAAGTTGAACGAGTGAAAAAATCAGGAATTGGCACAGAAGGGATTAATAATGAAGTTTGGTTTGGATACAAGCATAATATGGGTTTTTTTAAGTGGCAGATATACACCGAATGAAACACGGGTAGCACTCTGCCATTCAAATATTCCAACCGTAGAAAAGTATTTAGCAAAATTATCGAAGTTGTCGTGACTAGACAATACATTTTCGTGGAGTGTTTCGTAAGCTCTGAAAGTAGTTCATATCTGATTGATATTTTCGCCACGAGCCAAGAATTAGCTGGCATATACTCCTGGTATAAGAACAATGCTGACATGCCCATTATAATTAAAAAATTGCTTCCGCCATTGAAGGGAGCTTGAAATGTGGCGTGCTTTCCATCGATAGCACCTATACAGTGTGGGAAGTTCCATCTATCTTTGTATTCGTCGGCAACCGCGAGCTATTCTTTAGATGAATCCGGGATTTGAAAATAAATTACCAAAATAAATACATTTCAATGACATGTCTAGCGCATTGCTTAAATTAAATTCAAATAAAAATGTTAGATTATATTTTGTTTTAGGAGCCTCGTCAGGATGAACTTGGCAATGTGGTAACTTCTGGAACAGACGTGGAACCTAAGGACGTCGTCGATGAAGCGAATACAAGAAACGACAATGAACCGCAGGATACAGAAGGACAAGCGACTGCAACCGAAAGTTTGGAGAAAATAGGCAAAAATCGAAAAATTGTGTCGACAACTAAAAAGCAAGTATTTAAAAACGCGAAGACAACAGAAAATGACAAGCAGAGCACATGTAGAATATGACATTAAGAAAATGATTTATAAGACCGAAGTTAGCATTTCACAATCGCAATTCACTAATCAGAATCCACAGTCACCACCTCACCACAGACAATTTGTAGTATGTAGTACAATGCCACCCAGCACAATTTATGACACAAAAAGTATAACAGTAACAAAATTCTTATTCCAGAGATATGGATCCACAAGCACGTGAACGAAAATAGATATAAAAAAAGGTTTCAAAACCGTTTCTGGGGTAGAGAGGGGGAACTAAAATGACTTGAGAGAGAACGCATCTCCATCAACCCCTATGCCCCACCTACGAAAATTCAAATGGCAACCCTCTACATGTGATACGTCGTTGGAAACCCCGTAGAAAATGCTTTCCAACGGTCTAGGTGATAATTATACAGGGTGTAACAATGAAGCAGAAACCAACAGGACGGCGATGGCAATCCAATTCAAGATGAAAATTTGTTGCACTTCTAGCAAGACGGAGCACCTCCCCATTACGCAGTAGCAGCTAGGTACTGGTTAGACAATAATTTTCTAAATAGATAGATTGGAAGGAGAGGTCCCATTGAGTGGCCACCTAGGTGACCAGACTTACCACCACCTGATTTTTTTCTGTGTGGTCACCTTAGGTCGGTTGTTTAAAAAACTCAACCAACCTCAATCAACGATTTACGACGAAGAATAAGTCAAGTATGTCGTAATATTACTAAAGCAAGATTTGCCAACGTTCGCAAGGAGTTTGAAAATAGATTTTATTATTGTTTACAAAACAATGAAAATCATTTTGAACATTTACTAAATTAATTAACATTTTTGTAGTTCGACATTTAACACTTTTTAATTTTGTTGGCAAATAAATGTTTCTGTTTTATTGTAACCACGATTTTGAAATTTTTTTGATATCTCTTTCCGTTCACGAGGTACAGCAGTTTTAATATTAACACCCTGTATATAGAGCGATTTTCAAATAAACTTCTTTGCCACCATCGCCTAGTTTACTTCTTTGCCACCATCGCCTAGTTTTATTACGTTCCCTTTTTTTCGACTCGACACTTTGTTTTAATAAAAAATAGCAACTATTACATCTTTTTCTTCATCGCTTTCCATTTTTTAAAAATTTATTTCTATATTATAATTAAATAACTATATCTTGAACGTTCTTAACATTAATAATAATATTTGGGGCACTCTATGGAACTAAACAAACTGAACACTGGTGGGAGGGATTGAAAGAAACTCTTTTGTGTGGACGTATGTGTTCGCGAGCTGATTGGTTAAATTGTATTTTGGTCAGTACGAGCCTTTAATGATAGCACTCTTACAATTTAATTCTGATCTAGTAAGCTTCTGTTCGGCTGAACTAATTACACAAAGTCCCCTATTTGTTTATACAATTTTTTCCAGAGATGTTCTCAAATTAGAACCCCATTAAAAACTAATTCTTCAATAATTACTATTTCCCTCAAATTTTCGTCCCTTTTAATATCAGTTGGTGTATACAGTTCTCAAATAAACCTTTGCTTAAATTTAATTCAACCCTGTCATTAGAACTATTGTGGGTATTAATTTGAGTTAATTATAGATTCTTAAGTGGAACTCCTAGCAACTGCTGTTATTATTTTTCTATTTATTTCGATGTTAGTTAGTATGTATGGATAGACCCAAATTATTAATGTTGGATTCTAAAGTTTTATGTTTTTGAAGTAATATTTATATGAGCTAGTAAATAATGCAATTACTCAATAATCGTCAGAAAATCGAAATGTATTCAATTTTTCATACAGTGTGTCATTTATATTATAACTTACAATGGACTATATTTTATCTCTTAAACAGGAAGAATTTCGAAGAATCTCTATACCATTTATAGAGAAAGGGAACTACTAACTATTTCTATAACAAGGAAGCAAAGTCTTAATGTTCCTCCTGAGAATGAAGTTCACAATTATTAATCATTAAAGGCACTTTACCCCCATGTTACACATATTAATTTGCGCCTTCCTCAAATAACAAGTCATTTTTAAATAATTTATGTATGAAACTAGCAAACAAAATTTATTAAAGACTAAAACTAAGAAGTAGGTAAAATATAAATTTCCATCCTCTCATCCTACATATTTTTAATTTGTGGTGAGGTAATTATTTATACGAATGTTAAACGTACAGTTTTGAGCAGTGGCTATTTGTCCCCTTTCGTTGAAGCGCATTTAAAAGTAACTTGTTGTTCCAGCTCTCACTTTGAAACTTTTTGAAAGTTTATGATATTTTCGGAAGTAATTACAGAAATGCATTAGAATTACAGATAATTTTTCATTCAAGCATGTTGTGTAAAAACTGCATGAGTTTATTTTCATGTTTTGGTGAAAGAGCCCGACTCCGAATGAAATTACCAGTAGTAATACCACTAGGGGCCTAGGATCTTGATAATACCGAGATAATTTTGTCATAGAAAATGCTGAAAGCGTGTTGCTTGATAATAGCCCAAGGCCTCAGGCCGATGGCTATTATCCTTGAGCAACACGCTTGAAGGATTCTCTATGACAAAATTTAGAGTACCTATTTATCAGGGCCCGAGGAGTATTCGATATGATAATTTTTTACTTTGTAGATATCAAAAAATTGATTGTCAATCTGACGTTTAATAATTTTCGGGGGTAATATCCCTAGTGCATTTAATTTTTCCGGAAAAATTCGGGAAAACGAGTTTCTTAGTAATTTCGCGAAAGTGGCAAAATCCTCGTCTTCGACTCGGATTTTTAAAACCACTCTCGCTCATGCTATTTGTTGAAACAGATTACTTAGAAACGAGTGTTCCAATTTTTCCACAGAAAAATTAGATGCACGAGGGATATTTGGTAAGATTATTTCCTGAGTTGAATAAACATTTTATTTTAATACAACATTTTTTTTAATTAAAATAATAAGAACAATATCACTTGTTTTTACAAGGCAACATGTCAAACTTGCATGAAATTTTTTCGATTTTTTTTTCCGGAAAAACTGCTGACAGCTAAGTTGACAGTTGTTAAGTAATATTTCAACTTAAAATTTATATTTGACATACCAATTCTTGATAGCGATTGGTCAAAATTAATAGGAAGGAAATAATCAATACAAAATTTATTAGTTTTAATCAAACAAATATTATTCATTTTTATTTAAAACTACAGTTGTGAAAAGTACAATTGGTATATGTTAAATTGGAAGAAGAGTTTGCTGAAGTTATACGATTTGATTGATTCATAAAAGTTTCTTATAAAATTTAACTCTTGCAATGAAAATGAATCGATAATTTCCATTGCACTAGTTAAATTATAACTGAATATTTCTGAAGGAGATGAAATAAATTTCTCTCTTTAATAAAATCCATAAACTGTCTCCATAAATATTTATGGTTCAGTAATGTATTTTTTGGTTTACTTTCGGTCACTTTTTCTTGAATAAAACTTAAGGAATCTTGTTCAAATCGCGACATTTCAACGAATTATCAAATTTGGCATATGTCAAAATGACAAATGCGCAATTTTAACACTCGTTACTGTAGTTACGGACCTGCAGGTTTGAGGAAAAAAATGTATCACTGTGCCTGGTTATGCATGTACCAAGTTTTAGGTTTGAAGGTATAGAGGTTTTACTTTACTTACCAGCGTCATCTTCAAAAGGCGCTAGCTACTTAAGAAAAGATTTATGATGAGGGTAATTAGGTTGGATGGATATAGAATCAAATTTTTTATTAGCAGTAGTTTGTAGATAAACATCTTCAAAAAATTGAACAATTTTGTTTTTTCATTTGCTGCAATTTCTAAATATCATAACAAACATTCTAAAGAGTCTTTATCCTTTGAAAATCCAATCACAAATCCTTTTCGTTAAATTTTATGTAAGTATAGAGTAACCATATAGCTTTTAATTTACTCCATTTCCGTGCGCATTCGCCATAACTTTATGTGCGCTTGGTATGGAAACTGCAGATACGATAATTATAAATGGTACTATCTACAGCTCCATAGCTTATAATAAGATCAAACGTAGTAATTATCAACTGTTTTGGATCGAAGGATGTGAATCTTCGCTTCGGTTAATCAGATGATGAGTGAAGACCATATGACATGGCACAGAATTTTACCAAAATTAAAAGTCATGAAACTTGAAATCTTTCACTCTCTGATAAATTATTCGATAAAAAAGATTTGCAAAATTATTAACAAAATGTGTCCCATTATGAAATTAGAGGTGACTCAGCTTAGAGGAGAATATGGAGAAGAGCCATCAAGTGGGATATACCGCCGCTAGACTTCTGACATAAAGTTTAACTTAGCCTGAAAAGTGTGGTTAGCTTGTAAAATTGCGATACCGTGAATTAACAGTAAGTCACGTTTTAGTTATTTGTATGCTTAGGCCGCGAAATACCTTTTTAACGTACCGAAAGAACAGTTATCGCCGAGGCCGTTTGCGGCCGAGGCAAGATAATCTTGAGGTCGTTAAAAAGTTTCGCGGCCATGGCATACACACTATTTTTCGTGCAATAGTTAAAATTATTAAACTAGATAATTGTAAATAAATATATCATTGCTCTAAAATCAACAGCAGTTTAATTTATTTAACAATGGGTGCTATGGAAATGATATGTTTCAATATATACAAAATATTTTGACAATTCTTGCTTCAACTTCTGGAGTAAATATAAGTAATGATAGGTACAAACTGTACAATTAATGTTAATATTCATCCTAAATAATATAAGTACTTATGTATTTGTTGGTATTCAATAGAAAATCATCCTTGTCTTTGTAGTATATTAGAAATGTCAAATTTGGAAGTGATATTCAAATTTGGAAGTGACGTTTGGTTTCGCAACCGTTGCTATGGGTAACGGCCGCGAAATTGAATTTCGCGGACTGTGTTGAGAACGCGAAATACTGACTTCGCGTCCGGTTGCACGAAATAGTATTTTTTTGTATGCACTATATCAAATAACTTTTGAGGTAATCAAGTGTTATTCGGTTTTCCATCACATGTCATTTGCAAACCAGATAAACAAATTAACCACAATTCCAAAATGGCAAGACGGTGTAGGTAATAGAGGACAGGTGCAAATCCGCCATATGACGGTATAACCCCGTCAACGTTTAATGTCAAAGCATCTCCCGAACTTACAAGGGCACTACAGAAGGTGGGTGTCGGAATGTTTGGAGGCTGCAATGTTATAGCTCCGTCAAATAATTCAAAAGCGTGATTTCATAATACGGTGAGTGTGGGTTTGTTAACGCTTCATTATATTATATCATCATTTACCGACAAAATACTGTAGGATGAAGATAAGAAAACGAGTTTTGAAAATAGATAGTCAATTTACAGTGATTTAGCCGACAACTGCATTAAAAGGAGCGATTAACAATCAAAATATTCTAACCCGCGAAAATATTATTAATGAATAGTATTAGTTACAAAACTTTTCCTTGTACTTTCCATAGTATCTCAGTGAAAATTGGCCCATTTCAAAAGCTTTTCGTCCAAACAAGTTTTATAGAGTTTCTTTGGTTGCCGATACAAAAATCGTTCAATAATAAAAAATCATCCATCAATATGGGTCATCCTATTCCATGAATGATTTTGTATATATTAATATAGCTCAAAAATAAACGATCAACAAAAAGGCTAGATATTATTGTACTAGACAGTGTGAGTATTATTTTTATGTTCCTATAAGCATACCGTTAATTTACCATTGATATATAGTTATAAAAAGCTTAAAAACATAATTTTCCATATCCTTGCTGCTATACTGTTTATTATAATTGGGATTGATAAACACACGAATTTTAAATAAATATTTTATAAGACCCGCTCATATTTTAGTTGAAAAAGAATCATTCGGCAAAGTAAAATCCTTACATCTTGGACAAGTGGCAATGATTAGCTAAGTGATTTCTAAATGGGCATAAAGTGTTAGCCAAAACTCGCCGAGCACAGATTTACAAATACCTAGATGACAGTGCCGAGCAATCAAAGTGGGTATGCTCTACCGTCTCATCTTCCTGTTCACAGACTCGACAGGAGGATGTGTCTGCTAGCCTCATTTTATGAAAATGTTTATTTGGTTAACAACGTCCGGGCAGAGACCCTGTTGCAGAACGTTTTGCTGCTGCACTATCAGGATAGGACAGTAGGTACCTAATTCCTTGGGTAGTTTGCACTATTTTTGATGTTCCATCCCACCTTTTTTTAAACTAATGGTTGGTATGTTTACGCACTAGGCTTGCTACTACTGAAACTGTTACATTGGCGGATCAGGTACGGTCAAAAAGTGTTTTTTGGCCAGGACATCAGCCGTGCGGTTATCTCTAGACTTTCCATGGCCTTGTTGCACTAGTAGCTCCTTCAGTCCTATTTCTAGGATAAATTTAATGTCCGGGCTATACATAGCCATCCTATGTTTTTATAAATTCAGAAATATGCCTCATGATAGGTAGGTACCTCCAGCTTCAACTTTCAAATTTTGTTGAGTTATGGTTGCGCTATTTCGTTGCTATGCTAGACACCACCTAAATATTCTTGTATCCGTTACTATCTTGTATAAAACTAAATGTTTCCAATTAACTCCACTATTTAATTATTAAATTATTATTAGTAATTTCCATGAGGTAGGTACAGTTTTTTTCAATCCGCTCTAATTTTTCCGTCATTATAAGTAGGTAATAGTCCACTCAACAACAATAAACAATCAGTAATAGGTATTATAATTTTAATTTTAGCTTTATGAGAGTTTCGGTTGATTTCTTCATAATTTTTTTATTTCGATTTCATTTTCAACATTGTTCTATATCGTTTTGCTTGCATCCTACCTGATAATTTTAATTTTCAGTGAAATTTTGCGAAGAAAATCTAACTTCAATAATAGATAGGTACACAATAATAACTAGTGAAACGTATTTATTATTCATCATCATTTTTTGACAAAACAAACAGTAATTCTGTAATAATTCATAATATACCAAACAAAGAGCAATTCTAAGATAATAGGAAATTACATAGGTAACTATTATCACCTGTTTTTGTATAGTCTTGCCTTTAATAAAATTTTGCAATCCTATGTAGGTAGATTATTATGAAAATTGTGAAAATTGTAGAAATTGTGAAAAATTGTTATTTTTGAAACCTCATTTCACCCATACAATGGAATTGTATTGTTACTTTGTAAATTTCAAATAAAAACTGTTAACCAGAATTTTTTAGTAAGTAATGCTTATATGGATAGGTACCTACACATATTTTCAGCATCACTTTGTTATTCTTGAAATTTCTGTAAATTCGATTTAATGAGGTATCGGATAAAATGGTTGTATATTAATAAACGAATACGAAATGTAGCAGTTTAATGATAGACTTTGCTCCGCCTCTAGCAGGAGTTAGAAGCGAGTATTGGTTAGAGCTGCAGGTGGCGTTTCTCTCTCTCTCGTTTGCTTTCTTTGTCTCGCCCATCTTGACTACTCGCGGCTTTAAACATGTTAGTCCATCTTGCTAATATTCATTGAAAATGTATTTAATATGTTGTACTCTCTGGACAACGTAACGAGACGTGAAACAGTACAGCATGTAGGCGTCGTTATATTATTCGGTTGACCAAAGGGAACTTTAGATCTGCAGGAAATTCGATGAAATATTAACCATGATGATTTAAGATTCAGATAACAAATATTTATATAAACAAACATTGTAAAAATAACAATTGAGGACACAACACATATTTTACGTTTTGACCTACCTAAATTTCAATTCAGGAGAGAAGCACATAGGTAGGTTACAAGTAGGTAGGTACCTACCGACCTTATAGTCTAGTCTACAAGTTCAGAATTGTATTAATTTGACATACTATTAGTAAAATTAAGTGGATTGGATGATTCGATCAGGAATGATGTCTAAATCATTGTGATAAAAAAGTAAAATAGCCCATCAAAAATTTCATAAGTTATAAACAATTAAGCTACTCAAAAAAAACAGTGTTTGGTTTTTTGCTTATAGTTCGCAAACTGAAATATTTTTGAATTTTGAAAAAAAGATCCTTAAAGAGGTGGAAATTTGATAAAAAAAAGTTCCGACTCCCGGAACTGTACCTACCTCCATTATTTATAATTTGAATTAAACGATGAAAATAGCCCTTCACGCGCCATAGTTAGGCTGCGCACACGGTCTCCAAACCGATTGCGTCACTTGAAAACATTTTTTTAAGGTACTTAATCTAATCTAATCTACTTTAAGGTACGTAATCTAAATACTATAATGAATTGATTCCCGTTGGAATTTTTATTTTAAGTGAATTTCTCAATAAACTAGACCTATACGATTGTTAATTTACCAAAATTTTCCCAAAATTCCTTCATCGATCTAAGCCAAGGATGAGCAACACGTGGCCCACGGGCCGCTGGCCCGCCAAGCATTTCTAAAATTTATTCTATTTTATCGACTTTCTCCCATCAATATACTATTATTAAATTAATTAAGAATAATAAAATGTTAGTACCTACATACTAAACCGAAATATGTTTTTATGGCGAGTTACTTGTCGACGACGTTTTTAAACATGTTATACCAACGCGCCGCGTCTGCGCGATTTTTTTGTGACGAGATACACACTTGTCGGTGACTTGTTCAAACATGCAATATGGACGCGATGCGGCTGTGCTTGTTGTTTGCTTCTGTCACACAATCAGTCAAACTGGTAAGCTGATAACAATCTATTATAGCAATTCTTCTGTTTCTTGAAAGGTGTGGGTGCAATATTATTTTCAAAGATAATATTATTTTCAAAGATAATATTAGATATTTTTTTATTCAAAATTAAGTTTTCATACCAAATTTTTTAACTCTCAAGTTTTTGATCCATAATAGCATGTCAGAAAAGCAAACAAAAAAACGGAAGATTGCTGATGAGCATAAGTATATAGGCATTTTCTAGAAAAGTAAAGATTTGATTATTTTTCCACTTTCTCTAAAGATAAAGTCACGCGCGCTAAATCATCGTCAATTTAAAGTATTCCTGAAAGATTTAGAAACTGAATATGACGACTTGGTTGCCATACGTTGGCTTAGTAGAGGTGCAATGCTAAAAAGAGTGTACAACTTAAAAAGCGAAATACAATTGTTTCTGCATATGAAGGGATATGCCTTTCCTCATTTTGGACACTTTCCACATTTGGGAAAAGAAAACGTTACTACTTCTCAAAAATACGCACAATATATCGACATTTTAATCAACGAATTTCAATTACGATTCCAAATGTTCAAAGCTGAGAAAACAGCGGTTTCCATGAAAATGTTTTCCTCGCCATTTAATATGTGGATACAGTTCCCGAAGACTTTCAAATGGAAGTGATTAACATGCAGAATAATACCGATTTAAAAAATGTATTTTTCTCAGTAAGTAAACATCGAAATTTTTTATAAATCTTATGTGAGCCCTGGAGAATTTCCGCTTGTGACGAAAAATGCAACGCAAATGATGTCTCTGTTCGGAAGTACGTATGTTTGCGAACAATTATTTTCAACCATGAAATTAATCAAAAATTGCCACCGATCAAGACTAAGTGATGGACGATTAGAAAGCTGCGTACGTGTAGACCTCATCCATTCCTGCTGATAATGATCAGCTGGTATCGAAAAAACAGTGCCAAATTTCTCATCAAAAATTTAAAGTAAATTCGTCTTTTCTTGTTTGTTTTCATCTTGCGTTAAAATTTGTACATTTGAAATCTTCACTTTTTTTTAGTTTTATATTTTTTTATTTTATTATTTATTATAAATAAAGTTTCGTAAATTATTAATTAGAGTTAATCTATGTTCGGCCCGCCAAAAAAAAAATTAAATTTAAATTGGCCCATTGATTAAAAACGTTGCTCACCCTGATCTATGCTAAAAATAATGTTGAAATACTTGTCGTAAAATTTTTTCGCTTCTTGGAGCTCTTCCCATATAAGTTAAATATAATCTTCTTACTCCTGTAGCAAAAAAACATCGTTTAAGATGTAACATCGTAGCCTAAGATACAGAATACCTTTCCCAGAAAAACTAGCTATAGCTATTATCGATGTTAATAAACAATGCGTGAAGATGCTGCTTCTCTATTTCTTCGTACCAGTCTCTGCTAAGTGTTATGATTATAATAGTTACTTTACCACTAAGTACTAAGTATTAATAAAACATTTAAATTGTGTTTTCTCCTATTACAATATTATACAACTTACACTTTTCTATAAGCTGGTATTTTATGCGAATAACAGTTCCTCAATGCTATTTTCCATCCTATGGGATATTTCTAGTTGCGTTCTTTCTCTCTATAACATCTTAATAAAATCAATATTGAAAAAAAAACAAGTATTATGAACAGATAAGCAAGTTTATGTGCAGATCAATGGAACATCTATAGATGTAACGCCCTCTTGTTGTGAATGTACTTAAGTTACAAAGGACCACACACAAACTCATCGTAAAAAATACACTACCACGTGAAAGTAATAAAATATCAGACATCGATGTCAATCCATATTTAGAAAGACGTAACGAATTGACACGTCATCGTTAATGATATATGGGGTATAGATAAGTATATAGGGATACAGAAAAAAAAATAAAGTTGTAGGTGCGTTTATAAAGGAGACAAATGAAAGTCTGGAGTGAGGTGAAAAAAATTCTAATGTTAAATCTCTTTCTACTGATTACCTTCGGAGTCCTGTTTTTCGGGAATGAAGCTAAAACAGGTCGAGTTATGAATTAAATTTTGTATTATTTTATCATGTGAATTAATTCACATATATAGACATATCATGAGGGTAGGTATAGAATTTTCTTTAAATGACAACCTGCCAACCTTTTAGCTCGGGTATGTGAGCATTTCTATTAAAGATTATGTGCCGTTACCTATTTTCACTTATCGTAGTTGGGCAATGTTTACTCTTCAAATAACCCCAAAATAAATGATCCAAATGCGTGTGGCCAGATGATCGAGGAGGCCACTTTATTGAACTTTTACTAATTCACCTGTTCAGCATATAGTGCTAGAGCAGTATCCTGCTAAAAACAGATTTATTCATCAATACTATTTAGATTGTGGAGATCACAAAAATTAATTCTGAAGAAATTCTAAGTAACGTTCACCTGCTTTCCATAGCTTTCAGTTCCCGTTCCTCTGTTAGTTTTGGATCCGTCACAGAATACCACACTATCTTGACTGTATATTTCCATCCCACTCCAATTTTGTTTGTTGAATATTGCATGGATGGTTGTCCCCATCGTTACACTACACGTTTTGTCAGAACATTCAGTAGTTCCAAAAGTAGCGGTGATAATTCTCTTCCCTGTTGGCAGACATGAAATCTCCGAATAGCTTCAACGTTGCTATTTTTTTTTGCAAGGTATGTTTTCATCAACCGCCATGCGATGTCGTCTATACTCCTCGTAATAGCAACTGTAATGGAGTCAAAGAAAGTATAATCAAAATCTCTTTTTTGTCCAGAAATACTTCAAGCGCTATTTCTTTATTTCCCATGTAACTTCTGACATTCTAACAATGATATGTCAATATCGACATAATTATCAATAAGTATCTTGGAATTTTTATATTTTTTCATTAAATAGTCAACAGATTCACATTTGCTGTTCGATAGTTAGCGACTGAATTTTCAATTGGTTAGATTCAAAAAATCCAATGAATCGGTGAGACAACAAAAACAGCAAACTATATAATATGTCCATAATAATAACAGCGACAACGGAAAACAGACTATGACCACGTAATAATCTACTTTTTATGATCTTAATATTTCAATATAAGTATTCGTAGAAAGCCACGTAAGTTTACTAGATAAGAAACAACAGATAATCAATTCAATGATAAATGCATAAATGTTTAATATGAAACACGACAGCTTTAATCATAAAATTCAAATGGTGAGCCAAACATGCTCAAAAATTCCATTTTAATCAATATGTTTCTGTAGTTATGATAATTTGATAATACATGAAGTATTGAATATTTGATAGGAAGGTTGATTAAAGTTTTAAATTACTGAATTAACTGTTGAGTAATTTGTATGAACCACGAGAAGTGTATAAGAATGCAATTACTTGAAACCAGTTTCGCGACAATAGATGGAATACATTCAAAACCATTAATATTATTTTGGAGAAATATTCACATCGAGTCCTGGTCATATTTAAATTTTAAATTATTGTCTAATATTTTCTTTAGATAACGATGCTTCCCGACCAGACATCTCAAAATTTGGTAATTTTATTTATTAAAATATCGGAAAAATGCTTATTTTCACCAGTGAAAACGTAATAGATTAATTTCAATTATACAGGGTGTACCAATCTTACGACAAAGTTCAGGGTATGGGTTATTTTGAGAGATATCAGAAAATTTTATTAAGAAAAATAGTAGGTAGATGTTTTTAAGGTCCATATTTTGAAAATATCTCGAACTAAACAAAGTGTAACACCCTGTACTTCATAGTTTGGGATATATAACGTAGCAAAACATTATATCAAAAGCTTCAAAAAAAATGTGAGCAATCCGAATTAGGTAGGTATAATATGTAGGGCTTCTTATTTAAAAAATCATATGTTTTGTTTGTAACGGAGTTATGCAACACTCTGTACAGTTCAAGATAATTCCAAAATATGGACTTTAAAAACATGTACTATTTTTTTCAATAACGTTTTTTGTCATCTATCGTTGTCGTAAGATTGTGCCCCATCATATATACTTATTTAAAACCATACCAATTATAAAAATTGATTTCAAAGTGGTTATGTAGTTGAATATAATAAATTATAATTGCTTCTATTGCAAAATGACAAATGTTCAGTTGTGCCACTCTTGTCGGAAGGCAGTGATATTTTGAAATAGCTGAAAAATGTAATTAAAGTTTCTTTTTTCTTGGACTATAGTACAGTGCTATTCAAAAGTCCCCTCCCCCCCTCGTATCTTTTGAACGGCTACACTTACATTAATAAAATTTAAAATTTAATAAAGTGGTAACAGGTTACGTAATAGTAATAGATGACGTCACAGTGCCACTGTGGCCAATAATTTTAAATAGGACCTTATGACAAGTCATATCTCGATTGGAAGGCATTGACATTGGCTACATAGCCATATTAATTTTGTTTGGGTTTAAACTGATTTTGTCGGATAAATTAAATAAATACCAAAATTATTATTTCACCTTTAAATATTGAAGATTTTTAAGTCCGCCTCTGGTTAGTTGTCAAAAAAATTGACGTTTTTAATTTAATAGTATTTGTTGCTTTGCAAAAATTTTCTAAATACAATAGCTTAAATATTTAATGTTATTATTGTTTAACGAGACGTTTACGAGTTTACATAGGCAAAATGGTACGTACTCAAGCCGACAAAGTAGCAGCTATCTCAATAATTGGTGAATCTGGAAATAATCTCCATGAAGCGGAACGTTTATTTAATGAGAGATACCCAGATCGCCCTATCTCGAGAACTTATTTGAGGGAGCTTCTTCACAAGTTTGAAGCAACAGGTAGTGTTCAAGATGCCAAACGATCTGGTCGACCAACATTTAGTGATGATACAAAAATTGATATAGTTGCTGAAATGGTAGTAAACCCTACTTCCTCTTCAACTAAAGTTGCGTCTATCTGTGAAGTAAGTAAAAGTACAGTACAGAGAGTGTTGACTAAAAATAAATTTCATCCATACAAGTTAAAAATGGTGCACCACCTTTCGGATGACGACCCCGACAGAAGACTCGAATTCTGTGAATGTATGACAAATAAAATTAGTCAAAACCCACATTACACAAAAACAATTTGTTTTAGTGACGAAAGTAATTTTTTCCTCAATGGAAATGTGAATACACAAAATGTGGTGTGATACAAATCCTCACACCTTTCGTGAACAACATACCCAATTTCCAGAAAAACTCAATGTTTGGGCAGGTAGTTTGGGAAACCACATAGTTGGTCCTGTTTTCCTAAATTCAAATTTAAGCGTTGAAGTGTATCTGGAGATGTTACAAAATGCAATTGAGCCGTTAATTCTTGAAATTCTGGAAGATAATCTAGATGAATTCGGCCATCTGGAAATAACATTTCAACAAGATGGTGCTCCTGTACATTATTATGGTGCAGTAAGACGTTACCTGGATGAAGAATATCGAGGTAGATGGATCGGCCGGCGAGGTCCTATAGAATGGCCACCTCGGTCACCAGATCTGACACCATTAGATTTTTTTCTATTGGGGTACTTAAAATCCAAGGCTTATACTACGGCACCAGATAGCATTGGCGTTTTGAAAGAAAAAATTATTGAAGAATGAAATGCAATTTCAGCTGACACATTCGAACGAGTACGACAAGAGTTTAATAATGGGATGTATTACTGTCAGGAAGTAGACGGAGCACATTTCGAACACTTGCTATAAGAATCCATTGTTGATATTTGATTAATTAAATTTAAAAAGCAATTTCAATAATTTTGGTATTTATTCAATTTATCCGTCAAAACTAGTTTAAACCCAAACAAAATTAATATGGCTATGTAGCCAATGTCAATATCTTTCAAACGAGATAACACTTGCCATAAGGTCCTATTTAAAATTATTGGCCAGAGTGGCGCTGTGACGTCATCTATTACTATTACGTCACCTGTTACCATTCGTAGAGAAGTTTACAACACTTTATTTTCACGCTCCAAATTTTATTAATGTAAGTGGAGCCGTACAAAAGATACGAGGGGGGGAGGGGACTTTTGAATAGCACTGTATATGCTTCCAAAATGCAATGACTAGCTATTGATTTTAAAAAAGTAAATTACTCAACATATTATTAGTTCACCTATTTAACGGACTGGTTGATCAAATTATTCAATACAATTCCGTCTTTTTTTGAAACTAAGTATCAGATGTTTTTTTCTGATCGAAATGTAATTTAACGTAGGTACTTAGTTGGCGCGGTGTGGATGGATGGAGGACAGTGAAATGACCTTTCTTGACCAATATTATTTTGTTGCTTATGAGCTTTACATAACACGTGTGTTTTGTGTAGAATTGATAATATTTTTGTTTAAAAATACGAATTTACTAATCAAACCCAATAACTACAGACATGTACCTACCTATGAATTTATTCAAAAGTTTTCCATAATAGTCTTTTCCAGAATATATTTCAGATTACAAAAACCACATATTAATTAACAGCTCTAAACTAATACCTATATAAATTACTTTATTATATAAATAGTAGTTTTGAAAGCCGTTCTTCCATTGTTTATAGTCATATTCACTCCTCACAGTTTTTTTAATGCTTCATAGTAATTAGAATTATTCTACAACAGTTTTGTGAACAGAACAAAAATCGACTTGGAATATACAGTAAAATTCACGAATGTTTCTCGTTACGTCATACTTCCCTGAATGTATCAAAGACCGCGTATGTCCAATTGAAACAAATGGAAAGGTACATTATGTATTTTGTGCCTGAATTAAGCTACGTCATTAAGTCTTTATCGGTTTGTCACTGTCTTGTGTTGTGACAACGATTGTACTTAAACAGTGAAACGTCACTTTATGCGAAAATCTTTCTGTCACAATTGAACTTCGTCGTCATTGTCATTACTTTAAATAGGTAGAGTTTATTTAAATTCATTCTGATATTTTTCGACAAAATGCCTGGTAAACGTTTGGAAGAAAGTAAGCGTTGGTAAATACTGTCTTATTAATTTGATTCGGGTGTTTATGAGTTATGACGTAACGAGAAACATTCGTGGCTTCTACTGTATGTAGGTATGTATGTACATTGGAGTTACATTCACTGAGACCGAAAAGATCGATTGCGCCTCTTTACTTCTACATAGTTCCTGAGGAAAGTCTCAAAGACCAGTAGCTCCTTTAGACCTATTTCCTGGAGGAATTTTAGGATGTCTGCAGGCTTGAGTTTAAGTAAGTCTCCTAGGTGCTGTGCCCTGAAATTCTGAATTGCTGCTCAATCCGCAAGTATGTGGACGTAGGTTTCTTCTTCTATACCACAGAATCTACATTCTTCTTCCTCCATTATTTTGAGCTTCTACAGTTGCCCATTCAGGCGACAATTTATCATCAGAACCCCTGTTAAAACTCTTAGTGCAGTTTTACTCTGACTTAGGCATTTATTTGTTCTCAACAGGTTGTAGTAACCAAGAAGTATCTTCAATTTTCTGAGCCCTACAAGATCTTTTCAATGGTCAGATCTTCTCTTATTTCGGCTTTACCTATTTCTTCCAATATTACATTGGAGCTGATACCCCAAAAGAGTGTTTCAGTCCTCCTTTTTACTAGTTCATCTGCTATTTCATTTCCTTATATTCCAGTGAGTCCTGGAATCCACAGTAAGGTGACGAAGTTTTTCTAGCCTAGTTCATTGAGTTGTAAATGCGAAACTGTCTAATTTGAGAGGCTAGAAAGCTACTCTGTAAGGTAAAACTGTACTGTAGGCTGGATCATCAAATAATGAGATCGTTGCATATGGTAGAATGTAAAGTTGGCATACCTAAACTACTCCAGATTACACTAATATCATCACCAAGTAAAGTGAATTCACCATTTTGTTACGTTTGCTGCTTGTTACGTATGATTTAGTAAGAAAAAACGACCAACTTGAATATTCTAGACTGATTAACCCTACAAGAAGGATTTTCCATAATAGTATTACAACGTTAAAGATTCAGTTAATATATTTTAAAATACTCCGGAATCTTTGGCCCAAAGTAACTTTGTGCCCGACTGCAGCCCTGGAGGTGATACTAAACCTACCGCCACTACATATCTTCGTTCAGGGAAATGCAAGATCTGTTAGTCACAGATTATTACAGGGGCCTCCTCCTATAAGTCAAGGACACGGCAAGGCCTATAAAAAGCTATATGAAGAAATAAAGGCAGATCCAATACTGGGAATGCCAATGGATCAGACTGCCCCACAATACAGCTTTAAAAATGAATACAGAGTAGTTATTCCAGAGAGAAAGGACTGGGAGGCAGGGCCTCCTATAACAGCGAATCTCAACTGGTACACTGATGGCTCTAAAACAGACTCTGGAGTAGGAGCCGGAATATATGGGGTACAAGAGAAGATCAAGATCTCTCTAAGCCTAGGGAAACATGCCACTGTCTTTCAGGCAGAGGTAATGGCAGTGCAATGCTGTGCAGAAGAGTTGATAAGACGGAAGGTGGATAGCCAAAGAATCGTCATCTACTCCGACAGCCAGGCGGCACTAAAGGCGATAAGCTCATATCGGATAACGTCAAATCTGGTGTGGGAGTGTCGCAAGGCCCTCAACAGACTAGGTAGGCACAATAGAGTGACCCTAGCCTGGGTACCAGGTCACCAAGGAATAAAAGGCAATGAAAAGGCTGATGAATTAGCCAAGCAGGGAGCTACTGAGGTCATGATAGGGCCAGAACCTTCCTGTGGAATTGCAAAAAACCTCACTAAGGAGAGCATCCACCAATGGATAAGAAATCAGGCGCTGTGCTGGTGGCATGAAACCCCAGGACAAAGGCACGCTAAACTATTCCTTAAAAGCCCTTCGGCCAAACTGTCACGCGACCTACTATGTCAAAGTCGAGAAACGACGAGGATGATGGTGGGAATGCTGACCGGACATTGTAGGCTGAGGAAGCATATGCATGCAATTGGCCTAGCAGATGACAGCCTATGTAGGTTTTGCCAGGAAGAAGATGAAACCGCGAAGCACATACTTTGTGAGTGCGAAGGCCTAGTAAGGGTGCGGTTTCACCTATCCGGAGAAGAAAAACCGAGGGCAGAAAGCTATGCACGGGAGGCGGTATCCAGGCTAATAAATCTAATAAAAAGGATAAAGCTAGATATCGAGCTCTAAGGATAGGGGGGACCACAAACAAACTGTTGTAAATATTAGACTAAAACCTTTTTCGTACTCTAATCACAATATCGCTTATTTCTAGACAGGGCCGTTGGAAGCGGGCGTGCAAGGCGTTCATGGAACGCGGGCAGCCAATTTTTGGGGCGGCCTCACAGGGCCAACTCTTGCTTAGTTTATAGTTGCCAACATTTTCAAAAAATTAAAATATCGGAAGTAACAAGTAAGATCTGTATAAAATTGGTGCAATATTCCATACTTATCCCCACATCATAAAAATTTATTGATTGGTGTTTAAGTACTCAGATCTGGGGCGTAGCAGGTAGCAAAGGCAATTATTTTGTTACTTTACAGCCACTGTAAAGTTCTTTTTTGAGTAGACATTAGACAGAATTACTGGATTTTCCCAGCGCCGTCGATCTTATAGTCTTTGTTGATCACGTACTTGCATGTTATTCTCAAATTTAGCATTTATTTTATTACCTTTTAGGGCAAAATATTTTATGAATTCGTAATAGCGTTTATTTTTGGTATTTATTCGTGCTTAACGCCGCCCATTTCTACCCCCTAATTGTGGTAGATTTTTCTCATTGGTTATACATTAATTTTGCAGTAGGAGTAGGTAATAATAATATTTTTGTAATAAACTATTTCTTTTAGTTTCACCAGTCAGTTTCAGTTACATTTTTGCACTTACGTACGAATCAGTTATATCATCTTGAGTCCGAAATTCGTTAGTTAAGTGTCGTGTTTTATAATTACTAATTTTTGTTATTGTACTTATGTTAGTTATTAATAATGTTAGTGTGTTAACTAAAGTTTAGTAAATACATAAACATCATTTTTAAATTTATTGTTGTGAGAAAAAGACGAGGTATTGAACAGTGAAAATATGGACAATATGGTATGGAGCTACCGAACTTGCAAATGATTTAGAAATACAAACGGATTTCCCGCCCGTTCATAGCATGCGTCGTCGTAGAACCTCGCGTCAATTTGATTACGAGCATGAAGACGAAGCAGTGCGAGATCCCAAAATTCATTTTAAAATAAATTTTTTCTTTAAAGTCCTTGATCAGATATTATCGTCTTTAAGTGACAGGTTTGATGGTTTACAAAGTTATAGTGACATTTTTGGCTTTTTGTTTAAAATCGGTGACATATCAGACCAAGATTTAATGAAAAACTGTAAAGATATGGATTTAAAGCTTCGAGATGAATCCCTAAACGAGTCCGATATTGACGGAAGTGATTTATATAATGAAATTAAAGCTTTTAATTTACATTTTAAGGAGTCTTTACAACGTGAACCTGAGGATATTCTACAATTTATTTTAGAGAACAGCCTTATGGCAACATTTCCTAATCTGTTTGTTGCTTTAAGAATAATGTTAACTTTACCAGTTTCAGTTGCAACCGGCGAAAGGTCTTTTTCAAAATTAAAAATTATTAAAAATTATGTAAGGTCTACCATGTTGCAAGAACGATTAACAAATTTATCATTAATATCTATTGAACATGATATTTTGGACAGTTTGAATATTAATGACACAATTCAAGAATTTGCGGAAAGTAAAACTAGAAAAGTACCTTTTTTATAACGTTTTATTATGATAGACAATTTAGACCTAAGCGTTTATTTCTTTTTATGTTTATTTTTTATTTTTATTAAATATTACTTCCATACTTGCATTATATGTTTAAATGTATTTTATACGTGCTAATTTGCACAAATAATTTAATGTTTAATTATTATTATTAATAAAAACGTTACAAGTTACAACATTTACTTCATTTTTTAAAGTTTATTTTCAGAGCGGGCGGCCGAATTAATTCTAGCACGCGGGCGGCCGAAGGCCTAGCAACGGTCCTGTTTCTAGATCACCAAAAATAACACTCTACTAATATTTTTCCAGTTGTCTAGATGATTTTCAATGAAATTGTGATCACTGCTTAGCAATACTATAAGGATAATTATCATTATATCCTTTATGTTGAATATTGAATAGATATTTGGACTACCATAATAGGTCCAACAAACGCAAGCCAATTACATAAATACAATTTAAATAATGTCAATTCATTTTACAAAAGATATTAAAATAGTAGTACCACACGTATATTCAATCTTTTCTATATCAATTACTTTAAAAATACCCCACTAAGTGAAGACAAGTTTCACTATCATTATAATACCTACCAACACATGAAATAAAATCTAGTCTACCGTAATACTGTATTTGAAAATGTGTTAACTTTGTAAGGTGTTAGTACTAATAACTATCGATCTATCCCTCTTAATTTTATACATCTATTTTCCAAACAATTGCATTGATGGTGAACTTAGTTGATGAACGAACTATGAAGTTCTTGGCATTACACAGACTTTATTTGAAATTATTTTCGACGACATAACGGAAAAATAGACAGATGTAAAGTACGTTAGTTTCTTTACACCCTCATAGATATATATACACGAACGACCAAATCACATTTTACCTCTTTTTGAGGAAGGTCTCCACCCCATGTCAAATACTACAAAGTATCTTTTGTGGTACAAATTACAGGGTGAAAACCCGTAATTCACTTCGCTATAGGACCCAGCATCCGGACTATACCAAAGGGTTTCTTTATATCAACCGGAAGTGTTATGGAATTGAATTAATACGTAGCAATTACACCTCCCAGTTTTCTTTTTCTTCATTTTCTTAAGAAGCATTTAGAGAACACCAGGAGTCCAATAGTTTAGACGCGTGTATACCATTACCTCACCAGGATCTCGCGTGGCTGCGCGGCCAACGGTTAAGGTAACATTTGATACGAAATAAAAATGAAATTCTAAGGGGTGGAGAAACAATGTCATACAATTATATCACAGTTGAAAAGAAAGTAGACACATAATATAATTGTTAATAATAAATTCTTATAGAAAAACGATGTTAACAGGAAACAGAACATTTTCTAAAAACTGCGCCAAAATTGTCCATTAAAGAAGCAATATTTGCAATTCTAAGTTGGTAGTGTAATCAAGTTTTGAAATATACGTTATTAAATAAGTTCAAAGAATTCAAATTAATTAGAAAATGATGTCAACTGTAACAAAAAAATAGACATTGAGTATATTTTTAAAATGAGAAATCACAACTGACCAGATTCTCGCTCTTAAGCAAATTATAACTGAGAATTACAAAATATCGGTACTTTTTCCACTACTTATTAGTATATGCATTCATATTTACAAAAGTAAAGTAAATGAAGGCAATGCTACAAATTCTGTGAAAGATAGTTCGACTTATAGGTACAATAATAAAAAAATATCCGAAAAAAGTAATCAGACATTATGTAAGCTGAAAAAGGTATTATTAGAGTTAGATGCAACTTCTTATGACATGTTTAGTTTCAGATCTCTACGTTGAAAGAATGCAAACAGTCAATGGTCAGAACACAAACACAAATGATCAGCTTTGCGAAAAAGACAACGCTACAAGGCACGATTCCAAATTGCCAGGAGAAATGGAGATTTGATTTGTCAGAGAAACAAAATACCCACAAGTACCTTTTGATCAAAGGCTTTCAGGGAACACTGACCTTCAGATCACATATGCACAAAAAGCGACTATTTACCTCGATAGATGCAGAAGAATGTGTGGAGAATCTAGGGTTTTAACCCGAAATGATCCAATATGTCTATCCACAAGAGTTGTAAGACCAATAATAGTCTAAGAATTAGCGATGTCGTGGAAAAAGACCATCAAATCGGATCTATAAGACTGTTAAGTAGCACGAAAAAGGCTGCTTGCCTGTGCATTACGAGGACCATAGAAAAAACTATTACAATCTTGATGGAGGTACCGTTGAATTAACCACCACAACATATTTTAGTGTAAAGCGAAGCCGGATCTGTGAAGCACAGTCTAATTCAAAGTCTTCTAAAACACATATGAAAACTTATCAAGGATCTAAAAGTCAATAACTAAATGGGGCAACCCATTGACGCAACAACAACAAGATAATCAATGATAAGTTCCAAATAACTATACCAGGTGGGAAAGACTGGCAGAAAGGTGAACCTATACCTATATACTGAGGCAACCATTGCATTGAAGAAATTGAATGGCAAAAAAGAACCACCCGATCAGTTGCCATCTTCACAGACTAGCTGAACTGAATGCACTCGATTATATAGAAGTACATTCTGAGCTGGAATGAGAAACGTAGTTGTCTCAAACACAATTGCATGGAAATTGCAACACAGTACATTAAAGGATAATCACTGAAATTTACGGTTGACCTAATAAGCAAATATTGGAAAACTACTGTCAAAGCCGTAGTAGGTATGTTAAAGTTTAACTGACACGCAAAGCTAATGGGGTTGACAGACGAAACCAAGTGTCACCTAGGGGAGGAAACTGTGGTGCATAGAAAATACTACGCCATCCTGACTGCCTGGCGAATATTCGGTTTATTGTATGTCGTAAGAAGAGCCGCCGACATGGACCGTTGAGTCTCGACGTTGATTGACTAACAAGTCGGGCTGGATAATGTAATCTAGTTTCAGACGATCCGCGTCGCCTAATTTTCCGCACTAGTTGGAAAAATAACTATTCACTTTACAAATTCCAAACAAGTTCGTTAAAAGTAATGAAAAAGTCTTTAGTTGAAATACGAATTCCCAATGGTGAATATGTACATTTGAAGATCAACAACACTTTTTTTAAGCATTCTCGTGAGTTTTAGCTTGTTAATTTCTCATTTATTAATGGTTACATAATCATATCTTTTATGTTCTACTATGTATGTATACATATCCCACAGGTGGTGTCATACCTACATCGTTAACTTGTGATTCAGTAACGTTGGCTGGGCTAGTCATCAAAATGTCATTTGTGCTGTTTAACTTCGATGTAAATGAACCTGTTGATTACATTTTGTTTGGTCTATGTATAAACAGGTAATTCAATTTGAAAGCTGGTGGACTGACTTTTTGACTATTTGGTGGAGTTTATTGAAAATATAAGGTTCAGCTGCAATCCTATTATCTTTTAACATCTCAAATCCTTTCGCAATCCATTTATTGAGATAGGTTGTACGACAGTACTTATCTCCTTCCATTTAATTAGTCTCATGTCTCAATCATATTACGATAAATAAAAATAAAATATCCCCGATAAATATACAGGTTGATTAATTAGTGCGATAAAGTCCAATACCTTGTAAATCCTCAAAGATATTCGAATAAAATAAGTTTTGACCGGCACAATTATAGAGCGTGTCCCAGAACATCGTGACAGATCAAAGTTACTTTTTTGAAATGGGACACCCTGTATCTTACTTCAAATTTAAATTCTGCTTGACTTCTGTATTGCAATTATTTAAGGTTGTAGTAGGTTATACAGTGTATTGGAAAAGTTCTCATCACTTGTTCCTGAAAATAGTAATGAGTTCAACGCCCCGTATACTTTAAACTGCACAATTTGAAATCAATCTCTTACCATACCATACGTATGTCGTACCTAGTTTATATGTGGTATATAGTTTATAATGGAGAATCCATTTGGAGGTATGTATTTGTAAATTAACCCTCCCTGAGTCAATGACCAAATTATTAATAAAAAATTCTTACGGTCAATCTCCCATTTTGTGGGATGCACTGAAGATGGCTTAGGTCGAAAGCGCTCTGAAAATTAATTATGAGAAACAATTGTTACAAAACACACCTTTTTCTTTTTTTATTCATTTTTGTGTTTTCTTTCTCCTATCGCCTCCCAAGCCTCTTGCCATTTTTTATCCCTATAATCTTTATAGCAATTTTTGTACCAAAAATTATACTTTTTAACTTCTATTACCTTATCTTTAATTTTTGTACTTCCACTCCACAGCAACATGCATACCCAGGGGTATGCAGATGATCTGACAATCCTTGTACTGGGGAATCACCCTAACGTTATATCGGAGCTGATGCAATAAGCTCTGGAAACGGTGGAAATATGGAGTAGGAGGGAATTCCTAAGGTTGAACCCTACAAAAACTGCGCTCATTATCTTCACTAGAAAAACGAAGCTTGAGAGACTTAACCCTCCATCACTCGCGCCTCATTTTTTCACGCCATCGCTCGCGTGTTAGATTTTATCTAACATCCAGTTAATTTGGAATAAAAGTATTATAGTAAGCAGAAAGGTTTATTCTTTTAACTGTAACTATTTATAAATATATTTTAACACAAAAAATATCTAAAAAATACAATTATTCATAAAAACAAAACTAAGCAACTGGCCATAAACTCGTTGGGATCTAAAAAAGACTAGTTTGAGAAATGGTATTATATAAAGAGCGAATAGCTACCTTCAAAAATAAGTCGCACCCTAAGCATCTTCGTCATTGCCAAAACATTGACGACAAATCACCAATTTTTTACAAAACACAAAAAAATAACATACGCAACACAAAAAATAACATACGCCTTCACTCGCGTCGTTAGAATTTTTCTAACAGTCCGTTAGTTTTATACTAACAATATGTAATTACAGCATCTAAACAAATACTTTTCCCCTCCCCACTATACATGTGCATAGTAGACCATGTCGTCATGGTATTCCTGGGCGCACGACAAACAAAAAGCAAAATTGCAAAAATTATTTAACATTTTTAAAATTTGTTAGATTTTTTCTAACGGTGCGAGCGATGGAGGGTTAAACTGCCAAGCCTATGCAACGTGCAGCTGTGTCTTAGCGAGGAGGTCAAGTATCTGGGTATAATTCTGGATGCAAAACTAACTTGGAATTCACACCTATATGACAAAACTAATAAATGGAAGATGGCCCTAATGGCTGCCAAACGGGCGATAGGAAACACATGGGGACTAAATCCACGGATCGTACGCTGGCTGTACAGAGCTGTGGTGAGACCTATGGTTACATATGGAGCTTTAGTTTGTTGGCCAAAAACAGACCAGAGGAAAGTCGAGCTGGAGCTATCAAACCTTCAGAGGCTTGCTTGTCTGTGCATGACGGGAGCGATGAGAAGCAGCCCGACTGCTACAATGAAAGCAGTTTTCAATCTTTCGCCTCTTGCTCTGCATGTTAGGCGAAAGCGAGAATGGCTGCATACAGGATGGAGTGCAATGGGAATCGGTACGAAGGAACCAACACCCATAGTCATTCCAGAATCACAAATGTTATCACAAACTCGCTTTTAGAAATGAGAAGTGATAACATACTGGCTACAATTAACGACAGCCAACCATACCACTTATCGATTACTACTTTGTTCAACCCTATTCTTGTTACTACATTACTATTTTTTGTATATGTATACTGAATAAAGTTCTATTATTATACCATATCCAGCTAAAGTAGGATGGGCTGGAAGCATGCAGTCAGGAAGGAACGTTGGTGTGGTTCACAGGCGGATCTAAAACTGACAAAGAAACAGGATCTAGAGTCCACGGTGCTCGATTCAGATGCAATATCCTCGCATCGTTGAGGAAGGGGGATAAGGGGCCAAAATATTCTTATTTTCTCAAATATTCAGGCAGCACTGACTTTTTTAGCATGTCCTCAGATAAGATCTAGACTGGCCTGGGACTGCCTACAAAAACTCTTAACTCTGGGAAACTATAATAGAGTGACTCTTAAGTGGAAGCCGGAGCACAACAGTATTGTAGGCAATAAAACGGCAAACACCTTAATGTAGCTAGTGCCTAAAACAACATTCACTGGTACCAGTATTTGGAATGATGTACACTGCATCACTGGTAACTGGATCCATTCCAACTGCTCTGAAGAGTTTACATAGTACTGGAGATACATGTATTTGCCCCTGCTGCAGATGCGCTGGGATTATACCATCTGGTCCAGGAGCTTTGTATAGCTCACACGAGTTGATAACCCAATTGACTTTAAACTGGATTCTTACTTCACTAGCAGTACTCCAATCTTCTTCCCACGCTCGAGCTAGGGGAGTTGGAGGTTTAACGGATGGCTCCGTTTCTGTCTCCGGGAAGGTTATTGTAGTATCTTTGTATAGAGGAACAATGCTCAAACTTATCATTTTTGTTATTTGACATTATGTAGTTTCATAACATTTCTCTTATTCCAACTTGCCTGTGAACAAACTAAAACTGCATGCGATTCGCTTCTCAACACCGTATACATCTTATGCGTGTTCTGCAACCATGATGTTCAACGAATAAGTAATTTTGAACTGGCGTTTTGCACGCGCTTAAATATTATGGATTTCAAAACCCTCTAGTTTCTTTAGAAATAGGAATTCAAAAAAATCCTTCAGTGGATGAGCTATTATAGTTGTCTAGATTGTAAATTTAGTCAAATAAAAAGAATGTGCAAGTATCCTATTGTTGTGGATGAATTTTATGTAGCTGCTTTTTGTTGATGTTCCGATGGAATTAAAATTTTTAATCATAAAATTGAAATATCACAAAAACTATTCAGTTTGGGTATAGGGAATAACCAATCAAATTTGGAGTAGAGTAAGGTAACTTTCATTTATTGATATAAAATAGAGGTTAGGTTACGTTTAAAAAAATTGTGAAACCGATGTATACGAGTTTGTACCCGTCCTGTATATGGTTTCTCAGAGGTGCAAGCAGGTCTAGTGAATGATGATACTAGAAAACCGTCACAGACATATTAATTTTAAATTGTGCAGTTTGAAGTATACCAGATGTTGAACTATAATTACGATTTTCAAGAACAATGGTCATAACTTTTTAAATACAATTATAACCTACTACAATCCTAAATTATTGCAATAAAGAAGTCAAGCAGAATTCAAATTTGATAATTTTGAAGCAAAATACAGTGCCTATTAAAAAAATGTAACTTTGATCTGGCTCAGCGTTCTGGAATGGAACACGCTGTAAAATCTTTAACGAATCACTATATATACAGTAATGTACCGATTATTTCCAAACAAAAAATGTATTAAGGGAATGTTTTTAATAATCATGTGTTCTTCCAAGGAATATTGTGAAAGTTAAATTTCATATATTTATTAATTAATAAATGTTTAATCCAAGAACGGAACGTCGTTATGAAAATATAGTGTTTAAATTAATAAGTAATCAATTCAACAACCCCATACCCAAGGAATTGTATTATATATTATGCGCTAGAAATAATCTCATTTAAAACGAACATAATTTGCATGTTTTGAATAATCGTTGGCATTTTTTGAACAATACAATGTAGCTAATTTGCATTTCATGAAAAACAATTAATGCAATTTCCACCCTCTAGTTATGTTACTGTTTTACCAAAAAAATTATTAGATTACAGAAAAATACATAGACCTCGACATGGGAGCAGTAAAGCCCTAATGGAAGGACGGGTCAATTAAAACAGTTAATTATAAAATGCGTTTAATTATCTAGATATTCTCAAACCAGATAGGCCAGGTCTATTATTAAAAAGTAATGAGCAGGTATATAGGTGCGTTTATTTATATTATCACGAAAAAAAATTTGTACGTGGTTGATGGTTTCATTAAAATAGCTAGCAGAAAAATATAATTACTATGAAGTTACCTTAAATGGATAAGTCAATTATTTAAATTCATGTATCACATTATTGAATTCAAGATAATATCCAAAAACCATTTTGGATCGTACATACAACCAAGAAATTGATTATATCGTAAAAAAAGATAGATATATACTTAGTTAAGAGATTTTGAGATTCACAAAAATCCCGATATTTGTTTTGATAAAATAGAGACTGATATATCAATGAACTGATAATTCCCAAATCTATTCACTTATCCTACTGAAATCCATTGTCCACTATTTATGCACGAATTTAGCTCTGCCTTTCAACAAAACACGGCACTAACTTATGGGGTTTGGTTATTTTCAATCTTTGAACAAGATGCTAGTGATCCAACAACTGAAGAGCAACTGTGTTGTCATCGACGTGTCTGGAAAGTCTGTATAATTTTCATATTACTGCTTTTGATAAAACTATTTCATAGTATAACATATAATCAAATAGACTTTAGCACTAGGTTAAAGATCAGGATTTTGTAGCGTAAAAACAAATTGGAGTTTTTTCCATTAATCCATCTATAATGTCTGTATTCGAAATTTTATCCAGATTTTTCTTTTTGGTATATTATTTCGATTTTAATTTGGTAATCAGAGTCAGAGTTGCATTTGATGTGATTTTTTATTGGTTTATTATACCACTGCAACCTTCTTATATCTACTGTGTGTGTGAGTGACGAATAGAGAGAGGAAGAAATTTGCTTCACATAAGTCGAGTCTATCCCAATAAAGTTGATCAGATAGTGATTTTTAGAGTCAGTAACCCATCGCTCCGTAATTCAGCTGGTCGTGTTAATCTTGATATAATAGAATGACCTAACTTTATTTGATATATGACTTCAATAATTATTTATTCATCTTCGATTTCGATTAAGTTTAATAGTTTCTACTGTTGCTCTTTCATTTCCAAGATACAAATGTCTAATGTTATGTCATTTTATATTTCATCAACAAAATATTTGAAATAAATTTCAGTTAATGCATCAATGATCGGTAGCGTAGCGTATTCCTTTCTGATGAAAAAAATGACGACTGCTACTACAGCGCTCACATCTGATCAATGAACAAAACTCGCGTTTATCAGGAAATTGTTGATCGCTCCGGTAGCAAAATTGTTTTTCCATAAAAATATGCCCTTTTACATTTTAAAACAACCTGCCAAATGACAAATCAATTTAACCATCCATTTTAAAGTTATCAAATGAAAACATTTAATTTTTCATAACTTCAACAACCCGTATCTCGAAAAGTAAATGAGCTGGACCCCTCATTCTTTATATCATTTTGTTCAGTTTTATGAGAGGTATCTACATGCAAACGTTGTAAGTGTCATTTGAAAACACCCTGTATAAAAACTTCATAGACAAAGCGTTTAACAATGAGGAATAAAATTAAGAACTTAACATGGAATACAAAAATCATTTTTCTACTGAATACAAAGAAAATGTGATCAATTAAATTATGATACAATAATATAAAATTGTTATCAAGTTAATGACAATGGTCGCGTTCATGCCAACAAAGTTGGTCAGGTAGCGATTTTCAGAGTAGTCCATCATTTTTTAATTCTGCTGAACGTTCTAATCTTGATATAACACCATAACTTAATTTTATTTGACATACGACTGCAATAATTATTAATCCATCTGCTATTTCAATTTAGTTTAATAGTTCCCAGTGGTGTTCATTCATTTTCAAAATACAAAGGTCTAAAATATCTTCAAACAAAAATATGCTACGTCATTTTATATGTTTATTCACATGATATTTGTCATAAATAACAGTTAATGCATCACTGATCGGTAGCGGACCGTATTTCAATTCTGATGGGAAAAATGGCGACTGCTACCACAGCGCTCACATCAATCAGTTGACCAAACACGCGTTTAGCAGGAAATTGATTATCGCTCCGGTAGCGCTACGTTGAGATGAACGCGACCAATGTAACTCAAAAATCTAAAGTACAATGTTAAATTCTGTCACTCTGGATTATAGTCAATTTTCAGAAACTATTGTAAGTATTTACCGATTTATATTCTGGAAGTAGACGGTTGTACAATTTTGTGGCATTGGAGGTAAAGGAATATTTTAGTAGGTAGGTCATAGGTCTGTACTTTAAGATCCTCCTTTCTTGTAGGGTACCTGACTATGAATCGATCTCTCGGTTGAATTGTGAATGTTCTTTTGAACTGAGCACACGGAAAGCGGGAAGAGTTAAAATTTCGTGAAATAAAATTCGCAATGAGTCCTACTAGTTAAACCAAATACGTTACGAACTGCTCTTTTTTATAATTTGAAAATATAATCGAAGATGTACAAACTACAAGAGACCCAGAAAGGCAGAACAAAGCAAAGGTGAAATTCAAAAGGAGAGAAGTAAGTTATTAATGCAATAGAGAAATTGAGCTGTTAAGAGACAGATTTAATAACAAAACATGCAGAAAATAGTTTTTTTTTGCTAATGGATTTATACGTACAGACAATTTAAAGGCATCGTCAATATGCAGACCAGTAAACTCAATAGTTTGTGGATTTCATTAAGTTATTGTTCGAAATACACCTAGATACTTTGTTTTTTGGCAAACGAAATTACCTTTTCTCCTAGTACTTTTGGTTTCAGATATTGTGCTGCTATATTATTTATAATGCTGTTGTGCATGCTCTCTGAGCCAATCTGTCCTGTTCGCACAAATAATTATCAACTATTCTATGTTTTTCAATAGCAATGTCATCTTTGTATATTAGACAGCAAAAGTCTGTTGTAGACAGTTACGTGAATTGGCCATATTTTAAGATGATAACAATAAATGCTTCCTTGATGTTCAAGGAAGTGACCAGTGTGATCACAGCTATTTTAGCCTGTTTGTGATATTGACCTTGCTCTACCCCTTTATCTACATTGGATTTGGAGACCCCATATAGCTTATATTCTAAAATCTCTTCGTGTCATAATATCTACGTCTTACCCATTTACCCTGACAGACTCCCCTTGTTTGGTTCCCTGCCGTTCAGCTTGGAGTGTCTCTTTTGAATTCTCGGCCCTTACAGAATCTAGATTTTCTTCAGATGTTCGCCGCCATTTGTACTCAGAAACGTTCTTTTTAGCCTCCTGACCTTTTGGCTTTGGCACTTTTTCGCTACTTTTGCAACTGTCCATACAAGTCCCACAATACGATGGCGTCAGACTAGTTTCTATAAAAGTACAGTTCTCGACACTGTCTACCTGTGCCACGGTTTCTCACGACTTGGCTTGGACGATGTTTATCAACCTGCCCGTCTGAGCAGTCCTTTATGGAACGTGCTTAAATAAAAGGCAGAGGTACTGATTAAAAATGTTTGTGAGAATATAATAACTAAGCGTTAGACTGTTGGAATCAATTACGTATTAAAGATGAACAAGCCTTGTTTACATTTTTGTTATCCCCAACATAAATTTAAGACGAGACTATTCTTACATGGTGCCAAATTTTGTATAACAAAAATTGTAATTAACGAATATATTTGACATTTTTGCAGTATTTTGCGTTTAAAAGTTGAGAAAATAAGTGAAAAGCATTTAAAATAGGCATGACCAGCCCACCACCCAGCTCACTTTTTTTTTCGAACTACTTTTAGAGATCTGTCAATAAGATTTCAATTAAAATGATGTTTTTCTTTGGTTTTTATAGTAATTTGTTTATTCCACCGGTAAGGTTACAATATCATAAACGTAGTATGAGGTATATGACGAGATATCGATATTTTGACATTCGACTTCACCACGAATTCAATAAATTGAAAAACTGCTAATAAAGTAATTTATTGAACTTTCAAACAGTTTGATTTTGGGTGTGGGTTACTTTATATTGTAGCCCTTACTATATTTGTTTATATTTATTGTTCATAAAATAGTTTAAATGAACCCTTCCGAAATGATTCCCAATATTATTTTGAACACACCATCATTTAACTGGAAAAAAGGTGCTGTTTTATCAACGAAGTGTAACCAATTTTGAATAAAAATGTAAGATGTTATAACCATCAAAGTATAATATGTCATTTCATTCTTCATTAAAATGAACCAACTGTATTTATATACAACAATCCCTTGTTCATGAAACTTCTTATTAAATTCAAATCAAATAACTTTTGATATAAATAACAAGTGGCAAAAAGGGACAACCTGACCCTCGATAACAACAGAACGAGCAAAACGGATAAAAGGGAGGGTCAGTTTATCGGAAAACATAAATCCATAAATAAAATCGCCATAAGTTTGTCCTCCTTCGGTTGCACTAAATTTAGAGAATAATTCGGCATAGGTTGATATGATTTATTCATTTTGTATTATTTAGTGCCGGAAGTTGTTGCTTGAACATAAATTATAATAAACTTTTATTTATGAAAATAAATTTAACTGTTATAAATCAGAAGTTGGAACCAAAGTTGGAATAAAAAGGGTATTTGAACATAGAATTATTTTTATATTTGATTCCCCTTTGGACTTTTTACCGAAATGTAACTCTACAAACAATTTCACAACTACTGTCATGATTTACAGGTTTTCAAATACCATCTGCAGAAAGATGACGATTAATAATTTTGAATATAAAAATGTCATTTCGAAAATAACTGCGATTATAATAAAAAACAAAAACGATAGTTCTCGAAAACCAGTTAGAGAAATTACGGATTTTCTCAGTTATAAACATGAATGTTTCCTACCTTAGTATAATATATAAAACACTAGGATCTCTGAAATGTTTTCGATGTTTCGGTTCCCGATATGGAATTATTATCAACATTTAGAAATGGTTAGGAAATATGAGAATAAGCGCGGTTTCGTGTCCTGAATGTACCCAATCCAGTCTTCTAGTATTGAGCACCCATGAGATTTCAATCTGGCCATTCCACTAGAAAAACAAATTTTTGTTTTTCAGTGAAGTTCTGACGATATAATCAATTTTTTTTCCAAACTCTTTAGCTTGAACAATTTTTTGGAAAAACATTTGAATTTTCTAAAAGCAACAAGCCATTTGCCTTACCGCTATAAAACCTATGTATGATTTATAAATGTAACATCAACGAACAGATGAGAAGTAGAAGTTTTATATGGAACCAAAAATTGGCTACCTCTACTTTCATAAGATTCTCTACTCAGGCTCCATAAGTAATATATAGGAGTGCGGTTATGTTTCATAGCTTCTTAGGTTTTATAGAAGAGATAATAGTAATATAATCATAGCCATTGTAATATAAAAATAGGATTTGCATGTCCAAACCGCAGATAAAAATTGAATACTAATACAGCTATCCAAAATAAAATAAAAACTTCAGTGGGTTCATCTCATACATTTTATTTTGATATTAGCGAGGATTTAATGACATGGAAAATAAATTTGCTATATCGCATCCATTGATTTTACCTCAATCACTGAAAACAATTCTCGTGATTCATTTATCATAAAAACAAAAAACTCTTCTTCACGCATTTCCCACAAAAATGTTTTTTACTGAATAAAACTATAATTTGATTTATTTTTAAATATATGCAAATGCTATTACATCCATCCATAAATAACGTTTAAGCAGAAAAATAATTCTCTAAAATACCCTAATCATACGCCATTACATTCGAATCACGCAATGTTTCTGATCAGATTTAAGTTTATTAATGTTGAAATTTAATTTCAAATGGCGCCGACATTTTGCTGCAATTATTAACATGGCCGATACACAGACACGGGCTAGCACTCTAGATTTATCATACGGAAAATTGATCAAACCGCCAAAATATATATCTTCCACGCGTCATTTGAATTAGCACCACCTGTCTCGTGGTCCAGTACAGGAGAGAGTTGTACTTGATTCAGAAGACTCACAAATAATTTTGACGGGCGTATAACCTTAAATAATTTTCATAAAATTATACACATGGAGTAAAGGTCATAATAACAGAATAGAAACTAGAAACATAATTTTGTTCCGTTTGAACAAATATTGTTCTTATACCACATTTGCAATTTCTGAAAATATTGGGTCCTTACTTTAATCGAAAAGTTTGTCAGTTACCCGATCGTTAACTAAGCGTTAACCGCACCATTAACCACTGATTAATGTGTAACAAACCATTTTTGAGTTGACTAAGGAATAACCAATCGGTCAAATTTAATCTAATGGAAACTATAGTTTATAAAAATGGTCCTTGATATTTTTAAGGCAGAAAAGTGAAAATAACACGCTTCTGAAAATTTACACATTTTTCCAAGTTATCTCTGTAGCTTAAAGTTTGAAGAACTGAGCTATTTTGTAAATTTATTCTTTATCTAACGCAATTAAAACACAAATCAGTAGTTATCGACACGTATGTTGTTTTGTTTAGTTTCTCCTTCATTACAACAATCTGCATGCAAAAATTCATCACATCTGCATGTACAACTTTTCGAAATGTGTTGAGAATTGTACTGTAGTTAATAAATACTTTGCCAGCTTAAGGGGGCACCGTGGCAAAAGTAGGCATGTTCAAAGAAGCAAAGACTCACATTTAGTTTAAAGATAAAAATCTAAAAATTTATTTTAAAATGATTGAATTGCATGTCTGGAAACTAAAAAGTGTTGATGTTATTATTATCAATATATTCAAGTTATAACGTCTATCTCTGTCTTGATTTCTTTTTCAAACCGAATCAACATGATTATTAGTCATAATTCACTTCAAAAATATATAATATATATATTATAACTTGAATATTATATTATTATAGATATTTATTATACAAGGGAAACAATTATTAGATTTTAGCTCGAGCTTCGCGTCGGGAAACAAAAAACTACTATTTTTTTCTGTGACTAGAAAAATGACGATATAATATTGAAAAAATGTTTTATTTTGGTTGCTCTAAATGGATTGAAAATGGCGTGGATTTGAATGTTTATGTTTGACATGATGACAAAACGCTGTAGAAAAATGTCAGATGAGTGCAATAATATATCTATATATATGCGGGAAAAAAGTACTCATTTTTTTCCCGGGGAAAAAAGTAATTTTATAAAAAGTGATATTTTGTTACCGGGCAACAATGATAAAATGTCAAACTTTTTTCCCGTCACAGAAAAAAATAATTTTTATTATAATGTCCGTTGAATTTTATCGCAGATTTTTTGAGAATAACCCTCTACCTATACCTGGTGTCCCAGACTGATTTATCCAGACTATATCTCTTAAACGAATAGAGATTTTCGAATGGGACAAAAACTGATCTGTTCCATTTCTAATACACTTTAATATAGTGTAGAAAAAATCATCCCCTAAATATTCATCCTTCAGTTACAACCCCTAATTTTAAACTTATTAATAGCACCCTGTATATTTTTTTATAATTTTGGATGTGGTCTATTCAACAAATTTTCAAAAAATAAAATGAGTTCCTAAAAATAATCAAGAAAATTCCAGTTTATTATTTACATTAGATGTTCGAATTGTAGTCCACCTGCTGCAACAAATATATCGAATAAATAATATTAATTTGTTAATTGCTATTTTTATTTATTTTTTTCAAGTAATTTCAATTACATTTATTTTTATTGTTCCTTTAAGCTTTGAGGCTTTCTTGATTAATTTTACAAAAATAAGAAATAAACTGATATTTTCTTGATTATTTACGAGCACATTTTATTTTGGAAAATTTGTTGAATAGACGATGGAAGACCACATCCAAAATTATAAAAAATGTACAGGGTGCTATCAAAAAGTTTGAAGTGGGGAGTTGTAACTAAGGGATAATTATTTAGGAGATGATTTTTTCTTCGCCATATTAAAGTGCATTAGGAATGGAACAGATCAGTTTTTGTCCCATTCGAGAATCTCTATTAGTTTAAGAGATATAGCCTGGATAAATTAGTCTGGGACACCCGGTATATTGTTTGAATTCCTTGGGGATAGGATGTTTAAGTAGTCCGAGTGAGTATTTTTAAGATTTGTTTTTAATCTACTGATACTAATATAACGGATATAATATATGAAGACATGTGATATACACTTTGTTGTAGCCATCGGTTAGTGATTTCTGGTTATTGTGTTAGGGTTATACCCAGTGCGCTGAAATCAGTCTTACCCCCCCCCCTTCTTAACTTTCCTATTATTATACAATGAGAAAAAAGCTCGGACAGGTCCATTACATCATGCGGCACCTAGTTTGAAAGCTCTTGAAATAACAATGTTGTAACACTTTGGTTCCAAAATTCACGAGTTATAAGTTATGCGCGAGAAAGAGGTTTAGTATGGACATGCCGAAGTTTCAAATAACTTGATTATCTTTTTTTATTACCTCTATCAAATGAATTTGCTTACTATCAGTGCCACTCTTTGAGATAAAGAAGGTTAGACAAAGCCTTCTCTCTATTTCCTGAAAAGAATTATATGTTAAACACCATTTATCAGAATATCTTAAATACATTTTGTATAAGACAAAAGTCTGTAAATTCACAAGCACAACTCCTGCAAATAGTCAATGTTTTGGCAGGCGGCGTAATTGCATCATAGGTCCACCATAGGCTTATTGATGGGAATTCAAATGGTGAAATTTATTTAATTATGGTGAAAACAGAAATCATGGTAGCAATTGACGATATTATTACAAACCACCCACATGAATTTGGTCAAGATGTAATATTTAAGCAAGACGGGCACGGGGCTTCGCCTTCCTAATGCTGTTAGGATGGATTGGCCAATCGGGACATATAGAGTGGCCGACTAGATCACCTTACTTAGCCCCATAAAATTTTTCCTATGGGATTATTCAAAATCCAAAGTAAATACAATTAATCAACTTCGAGGAAGAATTATTGCAAAATGCCGTAATATTGATCAGATGTTAGAAGGAAACAAAATATAAGTTGCATTAGTGCCGAGAAATTTAAAATTTATCTTGTTTTCAGTACACCCTTAGCTGTTACTTGTATTTCATTGCTCTCACTAAATTTAGTTGTTCAATTTACAATTCAATAAAATGGAAGAAAAATATCGTCAACCATGAAAAAATTCAGTCCAGCTAACAAAATCCATTGAATGGTTAAATATTGAAACTTTTTCACGCATAACTCATAAGTCGTAAGTTCTGGAACCAAAGTATTATAGATTTTTGAGATCAGTGTTCTAAGAGCTTTCAAACGCGGTGCCGTATGATGTATTTTCTCATTTAAAATAATTGAAGGAGGATGGTCCCCTGAAGAGGGTTTGAAACTGGTATATCATAGAATACTATGATTATTATAAAAATCGTCCTGTCCGAGTTTTTTTCTCATTATATGAAAATAAAGAAGTTAAGAGGAGGAGTAACATTTATTCCATCTCACTGTCTTAGGTTTTATTGGAATAGGAAAAATAATAATTTGTATTTGAACATAGTTCAATTATAATGAAGGTTTAAACAAAAATTTTTATTGTTTTATTTCATATATGAATCTTCATCAAGTAAAAGCCTCATCTATTCAATAATTTGTTTATTTGGATCAGTAGTGGTATAACGGACGAAGCTGTTTCAGTTCCGATGGAACATGTTATTACTATATTCTTGTCTTAGCTTTTTTATTTCTTCAATTCAAACTTTCACAACTCGTTTATAACATAGAACTTAAATCTGTAATACTTCAATAACTAAAAACTAGCATAAACGGTCCCGCTTTTCATACTATTCACATGTTTCAACAGTTGTCGACTTTTCAATGACAGTTCTAGATGATTTCGGTTCTTTTTTTCCATTTTCTTTATGCGCCTTTACATATTCGCAAGTACAGGTCCGATTGAACATTGCTCCCTCCTTTCTAGTTATTAGTCCCGAACAACTAACTGATTGGTTGAGTGTGGCAAAAGTCAACAGGGTGGTTCGGTCCCGCAGTAAAGAGCCAACCCCTTGATATATATGTCACCTTGGGCTTACTCCTTGCTAACAATTGGATGGATCGGGAGACAGTCTTCCAAGAAGAAGAAGATCGTGGGGAAGCTCCATTTCTCGAAGCTCCATTTCTCTGCCAGTAATTATTATAGATGTAGTATAACCGTTTCGTGTTCAGAATTCTATACGCCAGCATAAATAGAGGAACTAAAGTGTGCCAGTTCATTGGTGTAATGTGTATATGTATATTTATGGTATCTTATATAGCAGAATACTTTCCATTTTCCTTATTCCTTCATATCATTAAGTGGCGTCCCAAAAACCAAAATTCCAAGGCTTTTTAAAATCAATATTCACTGGGAAAACATAGTTGAAAGTTCCGTGTTATTGAAAGTCATTTCAAACGAGCATATAAGTGGAGTAATTTTTACAAAAATCCTAGTATAAAAAGGATGATGTCTCATATAGAAGAGTATAATATAGTACCTGTAATAATAATAATATATATTATAATGCTTATATGTTTTGCAACACGTAAATATTCTTCAGTAATTTGTTATCAACACTTTAATCGAAAAAAAACGTACTTTTCCCAGTTTTTTTTATATAACGTGAAAGGTACCGGTACTCAATGGTATGTATAGAGAAATCATGGGTAATTAGAATACGGACAAAATGAGGGATTGTGCAACTTGATTGGATAATTGAGAACCACCGAGAAAATTGGAAAATGCAGAAAAATTAGTCATTTTAAAAAAAATAATTTATTTGCCATTTTCCAATTTTAAGGGCTGAAGTTCTTCTTATGCACTTTATATGTGCGAAGATCAGACGCTAGGCAACGGTGACTGCAATTTTTGAGGCGATAATTTGCGGCCTGTATGGATTCGTTATCGATATTATCGATTATCCCATATTCAATTTAAAATAGATTTCTAAAAGTATACAATATGTTGGCAACAAAATTAATATTCTTGATTTGTAATTAAATGATGCCAAGTCGGCTAGAACTGCTCGATTTATCTATACAAACCATTGAGATTGTACTTTATACGTTATATGAAAACAACTAAAAAAGTACATTTATTTCGTTTTCAATGATTAAAAAAAATTAGTGAAAAACATTTATGTACCCAAAACATATCAAAATTATAGTACGTAATGTTTTTTATATGATGGCACAATCCGTTTAAATCAGAAAAACCACATAATTCGCTAAATGTATTCATAAACTATTGAAATTATCTCGAAGAGCATATTGACTTGGTTTACTTCTAGAAACACACCTTTGAGGACGGTATTATGAACCCTCCTGCTGTTTAAGGATTAGAATGCATTTTGACGCACGTCATCGCGCCACTGTCGGTGGCTGTGGGGGGTCTTTCGAAATTTTTAAAATACTTATGTAATACAACCAAAAATAAATGTATAGGCGCCGTAGCGGTAACTTGTCGGTGTCTTTGAAAATGAGTACGTCAACAAGAGAAACCTTGCTATCAATTTTTGTATGGTTGTCCAAATGGTTACAGATTTCTATTTATTGAATAGGCTGGCCTTTGTACACTGCAAATATTTCATAATTCAACATCATGCACGATATTTTCTATATGCCGTCACTGTACTTTAAAAAGATGGCATATTGCAGTGAGATGGTATTTACTATTAAAGGTAATACTAAATTTTCACAGAATTTTTGAAATCTTGCATATCGGTTGATGACGGACGAACAATGATCGAATATGATGAAGACAATTGCGATATTAAATGGTTTGATTTTAAATGTGTTGGGAAGGTACAATTTCCCGATTGTGCTTCGAATTGCAGTAAATGTGATTATTGAATATTTCTTGCTCATCAAATATTATTTTTGTTGATTTACTAATTTGGTTAAGTACTGTTAAATACTCAAAAAACATTCTATTAGTTTTTGCTTGAGAACTTTATCTTTGGGAAAAAACTGAACGCCTCCATAAATCAATTCCTTGGGCTAGGTAACTGAAGAAACGCGCCTATAACACGTAACGAGATTCTTTGTTAATTATTTTTCGAGCTACTGGTTTAGTTATAGCTGGTATACTATGACCATATTGAACAAATATGATTGATAGTTAATTCTGATTTATTTATTAGAGAGATTGTGATGTTATTACCATAATAGTTTACAAATATGAAATGCATTTTAAGTCCAAGTTGTATGTATGTATATGTATGTGTGTATATTGAAGTGACATTCATTAAGACGTACAACATCTATTGTGCCCCTCAATTCTACTTAGTTTCTGAGGAGAGTCACAGATACTAGTAGCTCATTTAGAGCTATTTCCCGGAGGAATTTCAGTATATCTGCAGGCTTCAACTAAGATAAATTTCCCTCTTCTAACCAGTAATCTCCTAGGTGCTGTGCCCTAGGATTCTGAATTGCTGTGCAATTCGAAAGTACGTAGATGGAGGTTTCATCTTCCATGCTACGAAAACTACATTCTTCTTCCTCCTCAAAATTGAGTTTTTCAGGTGCCCATTCAGGCGGCAATTTCCTGTTAGGATCCCTGTTGAAACTCTTAGTGCAGTGTCACTTTGACTTATGCATTTATTTGATCTCAACAGGCTGTAGTCACCAAGAAGAATCTTTGATTTTCTAAGCCCTAGTAAATCTTTCCAATAGTCAAAGGGCAAAAGGGTTACGGTCCCCAAAAGGTTACTTCAGTTCCCCTCTTTGCCAGTTCATCTGCTATTTCAATTCCTTCCCACACCATTTTGGAACTAATTACACAAGAGCTCAGTGCTTTGATTGCTGCTTGACTAAACGACATTATGATAATCCTTTGCCTTCTGCATCCTTTATCAATATTGAACTGGGCACACTTTCTTATGACGTGAACTTCCGCTTGAAAGATACTTGGGGTTTGTCCCAAGCTTTCAGAGTGTTTGGTTCCCGGCCCGTACATTCCTATCCCAGCTCCCTCTGTTGTCGTCTGTGTACCGTTGAATTACATTCTAATATTTGGATCCTATTCCCTCTTGTTGCTCAAATCCGTAAAGAATTTCTTTGAAAAGTTATACTTTTTCGTTATACCATCTTGTGGCATATCCCAGGTTTTCTGATTTTCTATTCCTAAGTCAGTCAAATCATACAGGAGTTCTCCAACCGTTAGACTACATGTTAATGGGGATGTTGCTCAGCCCTGTGGGCGTCCTCTAGCTGTACAAATGGAGACAATGTCTGCTCGTTCTCGTCTCTGCTACTCTAGTGGTAAGCAGTTCCGACAATCATTTAGATGTTGTGCTGTCTACACATCTTCTATTTGATACTCTCTTGACAGCTTCATGTGGAGTATTGTTAAAAGCTCCTTCCATATAAAAAAAATACACATACTATAGTTTCTTGGTTGTCTAGAGCACGTCGGATATGCGTCAGTGGTACCAGTGCAGTGTAGATCTGTCTGCCCGGTTAGGTCAGGTGTTAGGTCTGTGACGTGTTTTTCACCTCACTTTGGCTCCTACCAACTGGGCACGTCACTTTCGACACCCTTGGTGCAAAATCTTCTGAAAGAAAAGCTCGGGCGCCAGATTTTTTTCGTGGTTTGCTCCACGGCCCCTTGATTCTAAGCGTCAAGAGTTCCAGATAGCCTCAGATGAAGGTTACGGAAAATTCCAGGGGTCTCGTTGAATACAACACTTCTATATCAGTATAAGCCCCTATAGTCCGACCGCCCACGTGGGGTTGAGTATACATTTTGAGGTCCCCTTGGTAACTTTGCTTTTTTCATGTATTTTGGGTCGCTGATTACGATTTTTTGGTTACCAGCCCCAAAACCCGTTAGTTAATTTTTATTGCAAAAATCATAAAAATGGTTTTTTCGAGCAGGACAATATATTTTTATAAAATATGACCTATTTTAAGAAGAAAAGGTCTCCTGCAACTTTTCCGTAAAATGCATATTTAACAAGTTATATGCAGTTGAAGTTCGAAAATCAGACGTTTTGCACTAACTTTGACTGTTAATAACTTTTGAACTATACAATATTTCTTGAAACTGAAAACACCATACTATTCTTTGAACCTTACTTTACGAATTGATACAGCCCAATGTTAGTGCAGATTTTTTTCAGATAAACTTTTCGCGATTAATATTTAGTGTATATTAGTCCGACCGCTTGGGGGAGCGGGTTGAGTGTACATTTCAATATCCTCTCAGTAACTTGGTCTTACTTAATGTTTTTTGGGTTGCTGATTCCGAGTTTTTTGTTACCAGCCTCAAAACCTGCAAGTTAATTAGTTTATAACAAATTTATTGCAAAAATAGCCGTTTTTCTTTCACCTTTTCTACCTCTTACCGTTAATATATACGAAATCTGATGGTACCAATCAATTATACGGGAAAAATTACGTAAGACCTGTACTTTTTATTTGTAATAAATGCATTATTATTATTATTATTCTGATATCGTATAGCCCAAGCGCCCCTATGCGCGCTGCATACTGCTACCGCGAGCGCTCTACGTTCACGCGTACGCAGTAACACGTAAACATGTTTTCTTTTCATCAAATTAACAATAATTTTGATCGCATGAACATTCATTATTTATTATCATAATTTGTTAATCTTTTTCATACGATAAACATAAAAAAACGTTCAAGGTCGTGTAACAAAAGTAAACTGTTTTTTATTGAATCCAAGCCGTTAGTTTGCGGCTAATGAAATACTATTGTTTTTATTTGTAATTACCTAATTCATGAAATTATGAAATTGAATGTTCAACTGAAGTTTCCCTTATGATAAAGAATAATATGATGTTTTCAGTTTCAAGAAATATTGTATAGTTCAAAAGTTATTAACAGTCAAAGTTAGTGCAAAACGTCTAATTTTCGATCTTCAAATGTTTATAACTTTTTAAATATGCATTTTACGGAAAAGTTGCAAGAGACCTGTTCTTCATAAAAGGTCATATTTCATAAAATATATTGTCCTGCTCGAAAAAACCATTTTTATGGTATTTGCAATAAAAACGTTAATAACAAATTAACTAACGGATTTTGGGGCTGGTAACCAAAAAATTCGTAATCAGCGACCCAAAATTCATAAAAAATAAGCAAAGTTACCGAGGACACCTCAAAATGTATATTCAACCCCCCGTGGGCGGTCGGACTATTGGACGACTATGCTATGGGTTATTAATTTTAAGAAAACACTGATTATGTCGGTACTGAATACGGTGAGCTAGCCTGGACAGTCAATCAACCTATGGCAATAGCCTCAGACTTGTTTGACTATCTTAAATTTACTAATAAAACTATTTAAAAAAAAATGAAACTCCAAATAACTTTGCCGGAAAGTTGGACAGCTTGTGGCAAAAGCCTCTTCTCTGCCCAGCAATCAGTTTTAAATTTCAAATTATCGGAAAAATGAAAAATTAATAAAACCGGAACAAAACGTCTCTATACTTTGGGTAGTTGGGAAAAACGGATAGACCACTAATAATGAATATGCTCAGCAAAACTTGATAATCAATCAACCTATGGCAACAGCCTCAGACTTGTTTAATTATCTTGAAATTACTAATAAAATTATTTTAAAAAAAATAAACTCCAAAGAAAATTCTACCGGCTGAAAGTTGGACAGCTTGTAGCAAAAGCCTCTTCTCGGTCCCGCAATCAGTTTTAAATTTCAAATTATCGGAAAATATAAATAATTAATAAAATATATTGGTCACGGAAGACAAGACAACGGGTACCCAAATATAAGGACTACTGTGGTTTAAAATAGATATTCATTCAACATATGGCAACAGCCTGATAGCAAGGCCAGAGATATTATTTTTAATTTTGACATCTTGTGATGCCTTTTGGCCTAAACATTAAGTCATTAAATCTCAATGTGTACCTACCTATTTAAGTTAATTTTAATTTAATTAAAGTTTTATATTTGAATTTTTGTCTTTTTGACTCCCAATACATTCATGTACATTTGAAATTAACAACTTCTCTTAAAAACAAAAAAAACAATTTTTATTGTTTTGAATGAAAATTTAGAAAATATCTACCTACTTATTAGGTAATCATTTCAGAATATTTTTGGGTTTTCACTTCTTGTTTCTAAAAACTAGGAAATGAAATCTGATTTCCATAGAGAACACATCAATAAAGGAAATGAAATGAAGGGGTCAGAGGCAAAAGTGCCTAAGTGACATTTTCGGTGAAAATGTCCTAAGTACAGATTTGTATTCTCAGTGTTCGGTTCTGTTTGGTGTAAAAATTGCCCAAGTAAAAATTGTAAGGTGGCGCCATCTTTTACTGGCTAGAAAAAGTTGTATAAATAAGATGCATATTTTATTTGGTGGTAAAAACGCCTAAGCAGCACTTAGGTTATTTCGCTGCCAAATGCTTATGGATAAATACACTAGATATTCAGATAGGTTATTTTAGTGGGAATTTCGTCATTCTTACATGGAATGCGATAGAAGTTTCGCTTTGATTGAAAAAAGCAAAAAAAATAACCCTCAAATATTTTTACCGGATCATTGGTGTGATCTTATCACAAAATGCTCCAAAAAATTTAAGGTACATAAAATTAATGATTTTCTGTCTCCTACAAGCTTGAACGAGTTTATCAAAGATCCCAAAAAAGACACCGAAAATCAGGTAATTAAGTGGAGACAGACAAAGTGGTTTTCGTACAGGAAAAACACAACATACCAGTTTTTCTTTAAATCGACCCTTCAAGAGGATTATCCTTTTTTTACATCAGAAAAATGTACTAAAAAGGTCGGGCGTCCTGCTAGCAATATTACTTTAGAATCACGCAACAAGCAACCTTGTAAAATAAAGTACCAAAAGTGGGAAAAGTTGCAACAACTCTTAGATTTTATTCTTCCTATCTATCATGAATTTTATAAAGGATTGCCACATGAAGAAAAAGTTGACCGAAATAAAAAAAACCAAATCTCTACCCCCCCCTCTGCTTCTTCTTCCGTGAGAATCCCTGGAGAACAAGAAGAAGATGGCAGCTTAATGTCCGACTATGATTAATATTTAACCGTTACTTAGCTAATGTTTGTTTTTTGTAAGAAATAAAGGTTTATATCCAAATTGTTCATATTCTTCTAATTTACGTGTCAATAAAGTTTGTAACCTGTTTGGTATCAAAACGACCTAAGTGACTTTTTTGGCAAAAAAAAACTAAAAAAGAAAAAAAATCATTATTTTATTGCATAATTTAAGTCTTTAAACTATTTTATTACATCCAATGTGGTAAACAGAAAATTGGAGATGCTCAGAGTTTTCAATCCTCAACAAACTTTGGAGGCCATTTCCTCAGAATAAACATTTTGTTACTTAGGTCGTTTTGCTTCTAACCCCTTCAAATTTGATCTCCATAGAGGACACATCAATAATGAATGATGTTCGAGATTTTCCAGATATCAAAACTGATCTGTCTCCCATGAAGATTGCATTAATTTTCTATCAATATTAGAAACAATTAGTGAAAATTCAAAAAAATTCTTCAAAAGTGAACAAATGTACTTGATTTTTTTGGGAATGAAACCACAATAATGTTTTTAATCTTTTTATTTCGACGTTTCGGTAGCGTTCCAGCTACCGTTGTCAAGATTAACTAGTAAAGAAATAATCTTTGGTCCCTATCTGACACAACGGAAAAATTTGACAACTAGACAATCAATAATATTTTGAAGTTTAAGACTACAAAACTTTGTTGTCAAATTTTATTAAGGTCCATTTATAGTAGATCACACCTTTTATTTTATGACATTCTAACGATATGTAGTCCACTAGAAGTGGAATCCAATGAAGTTCACGTTCCAAGAACGGTTTTTATTGGGATAGCGCTTTTTTTCCGATTATTTTGGAAAATTCGTTAATAAAAACGCATTTGTAGTTACTTTTTTGTGTATGATTATGTTTGTTTTCATGTGTATAACTCAGTTTGGTAATTTTGTGTATTGAAGTGTGTATCGATTAACAACTATTCCAAATATAAATCATAAGAAAACCGGGGTAAAAACGTATGATGCTATCCTGATAACGCAGGTAATTGATTATTGGAAATTCCTCTTTCTAACATTGGTAACCAAATTTGACTACATTCGGCTGAAACACTAGCTACACATTTATCTGCATTTAGTTGTATTAAGGCACTTTCTTTGATTTTTCGTCTTTTATTATCGGGCTCTTTCAATATTATTTTTGTCGAATCCCATTGAATTTTATGCCCCTCTTCCCAAGCATGTTTGCAAATACCTGACTTAAAGAACTCCCTATCTTTGATATACTTTTTATGTTCATTTATTCGGACTTTCAATGGTCTAGATGTTTCACCTAAATAGAATTTGTCGCATTCACAAGATATGTACTTGACAATGATTTTTGAAACCTTATGGTAATGTTAAAGACAAGATTGGTGATAAGTTACTGATATATAACATAATATTGAATATGTTATTTTCCACTAATGTCTATTCTATGTTGCGGAAACCTTGCTGCAATTACTAATTACATTACATTACATATATCAATCCATTTCAGTAGTTGCTGCAATACTATCAGAAGATGACATTTTCAATATCACATTTGCAATTTTCCAGTACATTATATGCAATGTTACAGTAACCTTGCTGGAATAATTGATAATGACACATACCATTTGTAATATTGGGCGGATGTAATTTGGGCGCTAAAGGATTAATGCACTTTTTACAACATGTAAACTAGGCGCCAAGACCGAAGGGTCATTTTAATCTTATGTGTATTTTGGGTGTACGTGATTTATGAAATACAGTTATTTATTAAATCACCGACATTTATAATAAGATATATTTTTGTAAAGTAAATTATAATAATTTTCAATAATAACCCAACCAAACCTACCCCTACCAAACCACCTTCGTATTTTTAGTCAATTTTTGAAAAATAAATTATAATAATTTTCAATAATAACCCAACCAAACCTACCCCTACCAAGCCACCTTCGTATTTTTAGTCAATTTTTGAAGAATAAATTATAATAATTTTCAATAATAACCCAACCAAACCTACCCCTACCAAACCACCTTCGTATTTTATTAAGATAAGAGTTATTTTATGACTCGACCTACCTGCACTTCTTAGCGGCAACGGCGAAAATACATGTCGGATTATCTACCCTTCTTGGTCAGACAGGTAAAGAAGGATGGTTAGCGCCTAAATTACACCCGCCGGTAATATTGCTGAACGTCCGTTTCAGTAGTTGCTGAACCTTTGGAGAAAGGTAGCAGAAAACTCTACCATTACTATGAGAGGTAACTGAAATATTGAATAAATGTTACTTTGCTTAGTTGGTTCATTCCTACCTACAATTTTTGGTCATTAGCGAAATTTTATTCACTTGCAGCTCCTAATATACTGGACGGTTTTCGATTTAATTAAAATAGTTTATATACCGTATGTCCTCTACTCTTTAAATTTTGAAAATGGAAATTAATAAAAAATGTTATATTTGAAATTGGAATTCATGTCGTCTGAATTACTCATCAAATCAATAATAATTAAAATAATGCTGATATACAAAAACGGTACAAGAAATTCAAGTCGGGAATTAAGTAACGAGTTATATAAAACTTACCAATGGTAAATATAATAACGGAGAAAAATAAAAGAAGATCCAATATGATTTAAAGGTCTCTCTAGGATTTCCGTTCTAATATAGTTGTCAATAGCTTTTTCCATCGTTTGGAGCATAAACGATGTTAGACTAATTGGTCTGATGGATGTGGGGTTTGTTGTGTCCCGTTTGTGTCAGCTTTTTGTATGAGGGTTACTATTGTTCTCCTACATGCTTCTGGTATATAACCCAGTTCTAAGCTGCTTTGACCTGTTCTAACCAAATGTGGTAGAATTTAGTTTTGTCCTTGCTGGAGCATTCTGGGAAAATCCAATCTGCTTCCGGTGCCTTGAAAGGAGTTCATAGCTCATTTCAACCTATCGTTACTACAAATGTGCCTAGCCATTGTAGTACTTTCTCTTGAAGGCCTGTCATGACCATCGCGAGGTTTATCTCCCCTATTTGGTGTACTCCCAGGAAAACGAGTTTCTAGTAAGAGTCGCACTCTTTCCTCCTTATTCTCGGTATATTCACTCAAAGCCATATCTGTGTTGACTCTACTTTTCAGTATGAGTGTGTAAAGTCTTGACGCAGCAGGTGATGTGTTTATACATACATATCTTCATCGAATTTCTAATTTCCTTACAAGGTGTTTCTCAACTCGATGTATCTCTGCCAGTTTCCGGTGAGCTCTATTAAAACGGTCCCGGGTTTGATATCTTAATTCTGACAGATGTTTATTCCACCAGGGTTCATCTTTGCTGCTTCGTTGTTTTTGAAGAGGGCAGCTCGATTCAAATGCATCGATTTCTGCCCTGTTCAGATCCTCAAGCTCATTTTCCAGGTCGAGATGGTGCTTAGCCCTTCGTCTCCTCTGGATATGTGCTAGATTTCGTTTTAGACAGGTGTTATAGTTTTCTCCTGAGGCTTGCCCCAGGTATGCCTAGTTCTTGAATGTTATGATACTATGATCGGTTAACCCCATACTCTCCAATCTTTTACTATATGTTTTAGATCCTATGTTGCCAGTGTGACATCTAAAACTTCTTGCCTTACCCTTGTAACAAATTTGAGGGTATTCCCTATATGGTGAATATTAAGGTTTTTATTAAGGATATATTCTACAAGTTGCTCACCCCCCTGGTTGGTATTGCCCCAAACGGTGTTGTCTGCATTGGCATCACATGCTAAAAGTAGAGGTAGTCTCTTCTCTTCAAAGTACTTCACCAGTCTTTGTCCCTCTGGTGGTAGTGCGTGCCCGTCTCCCTCAAAGTAGCATTATACTATCACTATCTCTTTGCCATCCTTCCCGTGTTTGAAGTGTGCTGGAACTGGAACGAGGTCTTGAGTCATGTATTCTGAAGGACAATTATAGTTAATATTGTTCCTTAACATGATACATGTTCTTGGTATATCACTACCAGTGTGATATACTCTTTTAGCATTTTTACATGCTAATTCTCTTACACGGTTATTATTGATCCAATCCAATTGAACCATCCTGTTGGTTGTCTTCTTGTTTACTTCCCTCTTTCGTCATTGTGATGTCCCCTTCTGTAAGAGCGATGTCCCTTTCCACTGACACAATCTCCATTCCCTGTTTTTCTCCTCTTTTCGTTTTTTGCGCCTTGTGCTTCCTCCGGTGCAGGTCCCTGTTCAAAAAAGCGAAGATACCATCCTATCCCCACTCCACTAAGTCCAAGCCTTAGTGGATCGTTCCTTCCTCCGGGTATACCCAGTTCAGGTATACCCGTTGAGATCAAAAGAATGCCTAAGTTAGAGTAAAACTGCACTAAGAGTTTTAACGGGGATACTAAAGGGACAGGTTCGCCTAAATGTGCACCTGAAAAAGCTCAAAATAGTGGTCGGATAGGAATGTGGATTCTGTGGCATGAAAGGAGAAGAAACATCCATCCACATACTCGCGAATTGCATAGCAGTTTAGCACATACAAGACTACTATAGATAGAAAAGGGAGACTCGCCCAAATTGAAGCCTGCAGATATCCTAAAATTCTCCAAGGAAATAGGTCTAAAGGAGCTACTAGTCTCTGAGACTTTTCTCAGGAACTAGGTAGACGTGAGGGAGCACAAAATATCTATTACGTTTCAATAATTGTCGGCCCAATAAATATAAATACCTTGATACAAAGAGATGCAGAAGAATGAAAATTTCAACTCCAAATTTATAAATATTCTTTAAATTTATGTTTATGCTTATTCAGTGCGCCCACAAAGCATAAATTAATTATTAGCTAAACAAACAGTAATATGTAAAATATTCGAAACAGGTTAATTTTTTATTTCAAACTACTATTGTTAAACAGGGTGAATAACCTTCGAATAATGACATCAGTACCAGATCTTTTCAAGGACACCCGCCCTTTCTTGCAATTTGCGGAATTCCCTTGCTGAGGTGGACAACAACGTTAAAGTTTTTAACATTGTATCTTTCTACTTTCATAAGTAATTCCAGCCGCTCGACTAAAGCGACTAAACAAAAAAATTGTGTTCCTTGACATTTGTTAAAAATTGTCATAAATACACAACTGCAGTTTTGTATTGTCGATCTAATTTATATGATTAAACTAACTGTTTTGTTGAAATGCATTTAACTGAAGTTGCGAGAATTGCAATTTCAATGATTATTGGTGTTGGTGTAAATGTGAGTAGTTTCTCATATTGCGAGTTATATTTAGTGCTTAAACTTAAGAAAAATGCCCGTTAGCTGCATTGTAGTTAGCATTTGGCGTGTAGTGAGAATTTATTAATTATGCATATTCAATTGTTGTAATTATTTCCAGGAAAACCTGCTACGTTAGAAATCGAAACCAATCCTGACTGGGTTCCTTCACAGAATTTGGGTGATTCATCTCAAAATGTTACGAAAAATTGTAACAAACGTTCTGCTACCAGCTTAGGTACACTACTCCTCCAAGGAGCTGTCAGACCTGGTCGTTGGTGGGGAGCCGAGTAGCTGATCCTCGGTCCTCCTCGGGAGGAATACGTGAAACCAAGGACAGTTCAACGGATTCCTGTGGAATGCAGAAATCCGATATCAGGATCTTCAGTGTGAAGAGTGGACTGTTGTCCCGACGACTTCGTTGATAGCCGGTCGGTTGTCGGAGTCAGCGGGGTCGACAGAGAGCAGTAGATTGCTTGTGGAAATCTGCCTGATTTAAACCGTATTTAGTGGAAGGTGGTTGATGAGGTATATTCACTAGATGTGGGGGCTTGCCTTAAGCCGCTGGCCAAGTGGAAGGAGACCACAATAAAATACCCCCCAAGTCAAGGTGGAACAGCATATGCCGTGGACTGCGTGCTTGATAGCTAATATGCAAAATCTGGATACTTGGGTACATCCAGTTAAAATACCCTCACTCGTGCATGAGGGGTCTGCAGGAGTGGACCTAATACTAATACTTCCATGGCCACCGTTGAGTATATTGACATTGCGCTGGTAATGCATATACAGGCTGGTCTTTGAATTTTGGAGAGGTTTTCTCTCGTCGGTAATTGGGCTAGCTCTACTAATCACCCAATGGGCCTATAAGAGATAACTGGTCTTATTATGACAGAGTACATCTTGTCTTGTTTTTGGGCTACAACTCCAATTTCTCCCTGCAGGGTCATGCACACCAGAAGACCCACTTTTTGTGTTTGTTCCACAGAACTCTCCAGAGTCAAACCTGGATATTTAAATGCTTGTCTTGAAAATCAATCAAAAAGTGTGAAGTAGGTTGAGCTTGCAGGCGACTTAATTACACCTTTTTGAACAATCCAGAAAACTGTCTTCAACTATTGCCTAGCGTCTCTTTGATAGTGAGGCCCTGAGCTAGTTTGTTGAAAATGTATGTTTATATTTGGAACGGTGTATTTCAGGAAAACTTCCATTTTGCAGCAGATCAGGATATTTAGCACCGGTAAGCGGTTTTTTAATAAAAAAAGAATGCCCTTCCAATCATTAGCCTTTTGTCGCCGCTTGTGTATAAAACTCCTCCTTCTCGTGCGGATTACAATCTGACTAGTACGGAATGCGTATGTCTATTCGAGCAGTATGTCAGCTCGAGCCGGAAAATTCTAAGACTTTATTTGGTATTGCAGTTTCTTCAGTAATATACTCACAAATCTCTAATCGTCGATTATAATCATCTGGGATAGGACAGACAGCCACTCCATTTCTAATCTAAGCTAATCATCTTCAGATAATTCTAGAAGCTTTTGGTCTTCATCTAGATGGAAATTATTTGTATGCAAAAAAATACGTCTATATTTTCCACAAATACCATGATTTCTTGCGAATTAAATTTTTTGAAAGTTATCTTGAGCATCTAAGCATCTCTACATCTAAAAAGTTTTATCTATCAAGAGATGGGAACCAATCTAGATTGAGGTTATAGTTTTTCTCCAAAATCTCAACTAACCGCAAGATATTTGCTCCAAGAGGCTAAACACTACATGGTCGAAATCAATTGGACTTGAAACAATTATTAATCTGATTGTTTATTGTTCCTATAATCAAAAGGATTTATGTTGGTCAAGTGTGTAACGTATGGTATTCAAAAACAAGCAATGAATATTAACATTTACATGAACTTTATTATTGAGGATCTTATTATTACCAGTCGAATGTGTAAAGTGAACAAACAAACCACAGAGATCTTACAAAACATAACAGTCAAGTGTTCAACACTAACTATACACAATCAACATAATTTGAATAGGGTGAGTTACATTACTTATAACAAGTATACAAAGAGAGTGTTGTTTTTGGATCTACCAGTATAGGCATATTATCACAGATGAACAAGTGAAGATCCCAATATTTGGTGCAACATGAAAATTCCAGATACAAAGAATAAAATAAAATATACAGGGTGTTTCCCAAGTAATCTAAAATATTGTAGTGTAGTGATTAGTCTTGTCGTTAATGAGATACAGGGTGTTGAGTTTTTTGTAATAAATGAGCTCTGACTGTGAGTTAAATTTATTTTTTTTGGTATGCTACTGGTTTTTAGAAGTAATACGAAAGAACTTGCTTATTGTAAGTGACATTTGAAATAATGTTGACAAATATATAAATGTACCTCTTATTATAAGAAGGCGCATGACGGTGCCCCTCCAGATTTTGCAGTGATTGTACGCGAGTTTTTGAATAACGTTTCTCCTGGCCATTGGATCGGACGAGGATCTCCACACCCGTGGCCCCCTAGGTAACTTGAACACAATCCTCTTGATTTTTGTGTGTGGGGATACAGAACCCCGATATTAAACCTAGATCTTAAAAATCGTATCAAACAATGCTGTAATGTTATTCGTAACAATCCAGGTATCGAACTTATTCGGCAATCCTTTAGACGTCGATCGGATGCTTGCATTTTGGCTGGAGGTGCACTTTTTGAACATATGATCTGAATGTACTATTTTTCCCCTATGTTTAACACATGTTGTTGCATCTAATAAAATAATAAAACAATTCAACACCCTGTATTTCATTAACGACAAGACTTTTCACACATGTTTATAAGAACTTTTCGTCTTAAAATGAAGTGACGCCCACCACAATGTTTTAGATTACTTAGGAAGCGATCTAACAAAATGTAAAATGTTGCATCAAAGGTAAGCATAATATTATTTGGTAGTATGTAGAGAAAGTGAAGAGATAGGGTACCGGTCACCGTACAGATACAAGATATCCCTAAAAACTGTCTATTCACATATAGAGAATCGTGATTTGATAAGAATAACGTACATTAAAACGATTTTTTATTACATAGTCATATTTACGAAGGAAAGAATATCTTATTGAAATGTCAATGTGTATGATTGATATAACAATAATTATGTATATTAAGAAATCAAGACTCTAACGATTATAATCGCTTAAATCATATATTCTGCCAATTAAATTGATATGCATATCAACTTACTAACTTGGAGGTAAGGTAATTAAATATAGAGATAATTAGTCCATAACAAGCGAGTGCTCAAAATAAAGTTAAGTATAATTTAAGAGTTCATTTAAGATGGAAAACTGTATTATTCAATAAGAGGTAAGTATAATGTTTATAGAAAAAACTTAGCTACTGGAACTATCTTGGTTTGAATAATTACCTAGTGGTTAGTATAATTAATGTAATTTCTTGTAATTTCCTCGGAAATATTTATGAAAATCGAATCTAAAATTATACAGGACTGAAATAATTCTGCCTAGATGTGCATGTCTCTATTACACGTAGGTATATACAAATTGTCATGCAATTGCTGTTTTGTCGTATTGTTAAACACAAGATCCTTGTTATTTCATAGATGCATTTCTTGTGAATGTAATTCAACTGTTTATCATTATACAGTTTGGAACTTGTATTTATTTTCACGGATAATGATATATACATCGAACGAAAAAGCTGCAATTTCCTATTTAATAAGGCTTATCGAGCTGGTCACTTAACTTTGTTTCCTCCTATTGGGTAATATTTTTTTCTATTAATGTAGTAAATTATCGATTTGATAACAACCGGATATGCGCTTTTCAATTCATCAATGAATTTGTGGTTGATCCTACGAAATTTTTCTTTCGCGTATTATTAATCGCAAATGACGAGTAATATATATCTATTCAACTCTATCTTCGTCACAATAAACTTCATCACATGATATGAAATCAGATTTTAGTAATATCAACGATAGTAGTGGTAAATTCATAATATAAAAGTGATTTTTCCCTCATTTCGTTTGACGCGAAAAACAAAGCAACCCCTATTATTTTTACAACGTACAAATCGTGGAAAGTTGAACAGCAACGAACTTCTGAGTTACGCACGAGCAATCACTTTCGTGCCGATCTGTGTATTATCACCGAAATACGCGCTTCTTATTGGAACAAGCTCGCTGCAATACATACTATGGTGCGACTTTTTTCGAAAATTAAGTTCTGTGATATCTCCGTTCTGCGTACGAGCGGAAATCCATATTAATACATACCAACTATTTCTAATTTAATATTTATACCATACTCAATCAGGTATAAGCCGATTCGTCACCAAACCCTTGAGGTCCTAAACTCAGAAGGGCCAATTGGTCACTATTGAAACGGAGCAATTTCAAATGAACCAATTCGTATAATCAAAGTAAATGTAGGTTATTAATGAAATCCCAGAGTCAGCTATTACTAACTTAATAATTTTATAATATTGGATAGATATTACCTACATTACTAATTATTATTAGGATAAAGATGGATTATAAGTTGAACCCCGTCTAGGTAAGATTGCCTGACCGGAGCCCAAATATGAATATATTGTCTGTGAAAATAATCAGTAAGATATGATATACAAGTACATTTAATAAGATTTTCTATTCGCCGTACAAACTAATCCTTCATTGGCGACCGTGACAAGCGTGAAACCGAATAGATGGAAGCGACCTACTAAATTCTGTATAATGAGTATTCTTCTTCCTTCCATTTGAGCTTTTTCAAAGTGCCCTTTCAGTTGACAATGCCCCGTTAAGATCCCTGTTAAAACTCCTATAGTAAAATCGCAATCGGTGCGGTGTAATAAAAGTGTCGGAACAGGTCATTTCAGGGGTGGGTACCTATTGTTATAGAGACATTCGGATTACTAAAATATTTATTACGAATATCATTGAATGCCTATATTATTTTGGTGTGTTCAGTTGTAATTTTTTTTATGAACTTATAAACGACTTGCATATTATTATTGTTGAAACAATTTTCAAGAACTATTGCGAGTCTTAATGACCTCAGGCAGATGGGGTGGGATTATAATATCAGAGATAATTCCCCTACCTGAGTATGGAATTTGTGTATTTTTGTTTCAAGGGTAGTTGCAGTCTGACTATCAGCAATTATTCATTTAGTGAATTTAGAAAGAACTTGCTGGCTTGATAAATTTTATAAAGTAATTATTGTGATTATTAGTTTCGGTTAATAGTGACAATGGCAGAAAATCTGCAGTGCGGATCCGGATTTACCACCTGTAAAGCGTACGAAAAAGTCGGCGCTTTCGGTGAACGAGAAAGTAATAATAAACAATGTTGATAATTACTTAAGAACTGAAAATCCTTCAGGTTCTGTTGGTGACATTGTTGCAAAGACAAGAAATATGACAGGCGTAAGCAAATCAACAATATAGAAAATTAGATGTGAAGCGAAAAGTGGAGTTATTAAATCCGCAAAGAAAATTGCAGACGGTAAAAAGAAAGTTTTATTCACAGAACAAATAAGATATCTACGTATTTTCATGATTTAAAACTTAAGTAATACAACAAATATTAACATACGAACCCCTAATACTGTTCCTAAACCTACGCCTATTATACCCCTAGAAAGTATTAAGATAAGACTTAAGAATGGTACAACCAAGAGAACAAAAATCCCAATGGCTGAGGTGCCGAATTATTTAATCAAGGGATATATTCCCAAAAATGTGAGTGTTTGTGAAATATTAACATGTATTTGAAAATATAAATAATTTCTGCCTTATTGCTGCCTTTCATAAGTAGTCATGAATCTGGATATCTTGTAGCTAATGAAGCTACAGTAGTAAATCTGTCACATTTAATATATATCATATAGTATGTGATTTTACATAATCTCCATTGTTTAATTCCACATCAACCATTTTTGTGACTTTTTTTAAGTACCAAAAGCCACAAATAATGACAATTAATATTTAATTATGACAGTTATATACATTGTTTGATGATATGAAACAATAAATAACCCGACCTACTGATAAAAAGAAGAAATAAGGTAGAAATAAATAAAATTTTCAAATGTATGTTAATATCTCAAGAAATATTAAGTTTGGGTGAACTCCCCTAATTTGACCACGTTTTTATTAATTCGCTTTCTTGTATGCCTGCCCCGGTGGACCTTCGAACACGATCTTACTTATTTTCCTATGGGTAAGAGACTTAAAATTTTCAACATAATTCAGATCTGGATTTCCATCAAATGAAATACGAAAAGAATAAAAAAAGATAATAATAAATGAAATGAAAAAAAATTAACATACCTACCACGTTTTTAAAACGAACAGAAAAGTAAACATAGTGTATCTAATTTTTTTTATTTCATTTATTATTTTTGGCCGTAGATATGAAAAAATTGAGATATAAGTTGAATTTACGATAACATAGAGGTAATTGATTATTGGAAATTTATTTTTCAACATTGGTAACCAAATTTGACAAAAGGAAATTATAATATATGATGTTACAAATATTCAATAAAATTCTAGAAGAAACACTACAAAGGGACAGGCAGAATTTTTAAGAGAAGCGATGTGGAGAACTGCAATAGCCATCGTGAAATAACATTAAACAGCGTTTCGATGAAAATGTTGGAGAAAATACTGGAGAAAATAATTAGGTTCGCAATAGAAGATACACTGGAGGAATCACAGAGTGGATTCAAAAGTGGAAGAAGGACCCAAGACTATATATACATATATATATGAAATAAAAGTTTTCGAAACGTTGGGTAGTAGATAAGAGTTTTATTCAGCCCTCCTTACGATGGAATCCCTAAGATATATAAAACCTATATATATGTTGATATAAATTTTTGATTTTGTGTGTTGTATACAATTGATATGAATTTTTATTATTTGATTCAATTTGATTTTAAAGTGTTTGTGTTTGTATTGATATGAAATTTTTTTAATTTATAGTGTTGTGTTTGTATGTTTATTTTAGTTCAATGTGTTGTGATCTGTTTATTTTGGCGCCAGTTAATGATGAATTTTGATTTATTTTAATGTTTACTTATTTAGTGATATCATACATCACTCACCTGTGACTATATTTCTCAGGCTAGGTTCATGGGCTAGTACTCACACTGTTTCTTTTTAATTAATTGGTATTAACGAAAATGTTGCTTTTATCTGTTTTATTTATCATGAAATTTAAATCACCTTTATTATTTTAAGATACCCTCAGGCCGGTCCTGTGTCCTTGCCCTTGAATAATTGAAAAGATTTAACTGTGAAATCGTTTTGCCAACTTTACTGGAAGAAAAAGTCCTTGGATTTGAAATTTTAAGAAATGTTATTTAATTCAACTGATAATGAGAGACGTATTTAGGTATACAAATTTGAAAAGTAAATACATAGAAAACAATTTTAAAAACACATATCTAAATGATCTTTCACTCCACATTCATTCTAATGAGATTTTATATCTAATAAGTACACGAAATTATGCAACTCTTTTTACAAATATTTTATACGTTGAATGGACGAATTTATCTTCGTAACGGAGAGAAATAAATATCAAATTTCGGATTTATTCACGCACACGTAAGTTTGATGATTAAATTTATAGTTAATGAAATACCTTTTGTCTTTTAGTACTTTTTGCAGATTGGATAATTACTTCTTTTCTATGTTTCAGACCGCTCTGGCACTTGAAATCCCTCGTAGAAGTGGCTTCGATATAGTTTCGGTGTCGGCTTGGTAAAATTTTCAGTTCAGCTTACCTCTTGGAGTTTTCACTTATGGTTTATTTGAGGATTTTAATATTTACTGTGGTTATTTAACGTTTATTTTTAGCAGGAACTTGCTACGAAGGTTAGTAGCACAAATTTACTGTATAGTTTCACTTTTTAACTTTGTAGATTCTTTTTAAATTATTATATTAAACATGAATAAATTTATACTTTTCAATTCTGTATCTTCCTTTCTGGTTTTCCCTCATAGCAACGTATTTCCATTGTTTTATTAATCAACAATCGTAAGTCTCTTTGTTTTAGGTTTATTCTATATTTGCTGACCAATCAAATACATTCAATAATTTTTGATTTCTGTTATTTGACTGGATTATTTTATAATTTGAAGAATTTATTGTTGATTTTATCTTTTAGTTAAAAAAATTTAAAAAGTATTTGACATTTGTTTTTATTTCTGTTACTAGGTTCTTTCTTCCGTTCGAGTTGACAAATCTAGGTTCACACCTTGTTAAATATGTTCATAAGTGTACTTTTTCTAGTTTTACCAATGTCAGATTTTATACCCTAACTAATAATTTTTATTTTTCAGGTTCGTTTCTTTTTAGACTTATTCTGAGCCAAGAAACCTTTGCAAAGCTTTTGAAAATTCTGAAACTATGTGATAAGATTTCAATAAATTACAGAGAAGTTATCAATATTTCCGTTTCAAGTTTGGGTCTTAAATATATGTCAGGTGATTTGTTTACATTTTATTCAGTTAACTTTATTCTAATTTTATCATTAATGTGAACAAAGTACATCATAGAATTCAAACTGTCCTCTCTAGTTTGATTTATTTTCTTTATTTATTGTTTATCAGAGAAATTTTATTTTAAAATAGTTTTGATTAATAAGATTTAGAACTAAATTAACCCTTGTTTGGTGTACATATTGTATGATTTCACTTTCCATATCAATATACATATATATTAAACAGTTGGCAGAAAAAGCAGTGGAAGAATAAAAGAGACTACTCGGGGCTTTTTGGATCTAGAAAAAGCATTTGACATAGTACCTAGAGAAAACCTGTTTAAAATATGAGCAGAAAGGAGATTAAAGGCAAAAATAATAAGAATAATACGGAACATCTATGAGAAAAATGAAAACGCATAAGAAATAACAATATTACAGAAAATTTCACTACAAATATGGGACTAAGACAAGCCTTTCGAAATTTATGGAATCGTTAAGAAATGCACAAAACTAAGTAAAAAAGTATGTGTGGGAGATTAGCAATTGTGCAGGCTAAACATCGGTTTTTCACATTTCACTAGAGAGTTACGAGGTTATGTGAGAAACGTGCTTAAACAAAAGCTGGACATTAGGAGTCTGCCAACGTAACAACATCTCAATTATAATTTTATTTTTAATAACGATCATTGGTTAACTTATCGGGAAGGGCTAGGAAGATAATTGAAGAAGGAATACAGCGTAGGTATATTGAAAAACTGCAGCAATGACAACTAATTTTCTTCAAATAAAGTGTCATGAAAAATTTCACTCTCCTGTAATTGAGGCGGCCGAGTTTACATACTTGGAATCCAAATTTTGGCTGGCCAAGATTACATTCTCATTAGTGAGCATTACCTGATAATCGGTCCAGTTTACAAACGCCGATCTACAGCATTAAAATGAAAAAAGGTATTATTGCCGCTAATCGTAAAAAACCTCACAGCACCAACCACTCCTCGACTGCATGCATTGAATTTTTGTACTTCCCCAGCTTTGTCTTATTTCATCAACATCATTTACCCTGACAGGATTATTTCTGTAAAATTTGCTTGTCCTAAATACACTCTTATAAAATCGTTGATTAACACATCATCTTGAGATAATAATAGATATTCATAAAAATGTAACAAACGCGTTTTATGAAAGATGTTTCTAAGATGAGAATTTCTTTGAAAAACTGTTCCTAGAATATGCATTCCATGGATCCCATTCCTAAGAGACTATAATACTAGAATAATATTACAATACCATAAAATGCATCTTAATTGAAAATCTGTATCTCAATGGATATCATTGAAGTGAAGGTTCTGCATATCTAATAGATAAAATCAATGAAAGCGAATGGAAGAAAATTGTTGTCCACGACTATTTGATAATGTTCACATTCTATGTGTGCTCTCTCGAGTATAATGACGTTTATTATTCTCAGTGGATAATATGAGTGGATACGACTAAATATTGAAGTCACAAGAATAAATCCGAACTACCGTTCAAGTGGAAGGAATACCTCGGAAGCTTTTTATTGCCACTATGTTATTAGAATACATAATTTATTGGATTAACACATCAATATATTTGACGATGTCTGAATGTCAATTCGGCCAATTCTAGAGCCACGCAAGGAATCAAGATTTCGATTCAAGAACCTTTCTGTTGGTCAGCTTTTGTAGGTACCGTTCCAAAAACTATTTATAATCGGTAGTAACGCTGAAGGAATACAAAGATACCTAGATAATTTTATCACCAGCTGGAACAAACATAATTACTCACGTCTATGAGACAAAGTGATTTTGATAATATTATCTATGGTTCTTCTTTTTCTTGACTTTCTAGATTATTATATAAAAAGATGATACAATATTAATATTTTTGTGCCACTGTATACAGGGTGTCCCATGAGTTCGTACCAAAAACTTGGGAGGTGATAGAAAGACTAAAAATAATGATGGTATGTCATATAAAATTTTTTCTTTAATCCCTTCGTTAACGAACTATAGGGCTCTAAAGTTGGGAATGAAAAATGGTTTTTTATTTACAATTATTAAATGGCTAATTGGAAATTAGTAATATTTTAACCGTTAATAAACACCATGATTGCACACTTTTTGGCGTGATAGACAAGTCTACAACATACTTGCGAACTCAGGTACCGACTAAGTTAAATGGTGGATGCGCAATTTTTTTGGTAAGTAAAACTTTTTTCAGTTATAAATGCAACAATTGGCTTTTGTGAACATTTTTAGAGATATCAAGTCCTCTTGTGACATCTCAATAACATTAACGGTTTAAGAGATACGGGCAATTTTATGTCGCACTGCACACCTATTGGCACATTCACATTTATTTTGAATGTACGATTACAGGAACCTGTATTATTATTAAATTATTAATAAATCGGTACAGTCTACATTTATAAAAATAAACTTTTACATTGATAATACTACTTTTATTATTTACTAATTATGATGTAGGTATAGAAAGCTTTTCTGAAAACAAACACAATTAATTTAACAAAAGTAAAAATACGAGAATACCAACAACAACCAAATACATACATTATTCTAAGTAGGCAGCTGTCATCCCACTTTAAAATCATTTCTAAATGCTTGTCATCTGTCTACACTTGTCAGGGTAAGAAATTGTAACATTATTTATTTTAAATTCAAAAATGGAAGAATATACCTTTAATGAGTGTGCCTAGCTAGAAGACTTTATTCGGCAGGATATCCAAATCGAGGGTTACCTAACAGGAAAACGTTTGAACGCATAGATCGGAGTTTAAGAGAAACAGGTACGTTTAGCTTAATGCAGTAATTTTATATAAATATGATTGCGCCAATAGGTGTGCAGTGCGACATAAAATTGTCCGTATCTCTTAAACCGTTAATGTTATCGAGATGTCACAAGAGGACTTGATATCCCTAAAAATGTTCACAAAAGCCAATTGTTGCATTTATAACTGAAAAAAGTTTTACTTACCAAAAAAATGGCGCATCCACCATTTAAATTAGTCGGTACCTGAGTTCACAAGTATGTTGTAGACTTGTCTATCACGCCAAAAAGTGTGAAATTATGGTGTTTCTTAACGGTTCAAATATTACTAATTTCCAATCAGCCATTTAATAATTGTAAATAAAAAACCATTTTTCATTCCCAACTTTAGAGCCCTATAGTTCGTTAACGAAGGGCCTAAAGAAAAATTTTTATATGAAATACCATCATTATTTTTAGTCTTTCTATCATCTCCCAAGTTTTTGGTACGAACTCCTGGGACACCCTGTATATAGAAACAAACAAAATATGTCAAGAACAATAATTTGCATCTCTTTCCATACACTTGTCCAGCCTGGAAAATGGAAAATGATCTATACCTTAACATTTTTATTGTTCGTTTAATGTAATTCATATGTACGAAATTGAGAACATAAAGCAACTGAAATTCAATTCCAAGTTCCTATCTTATAATTATTGATGGAATACGCAATGAGAAATATTATATTTTGGAGTCCCAGGGAGATTCTTTAGATGTACCTAGACCTAGTGTCCCAAGACGTTTTGATAGTCCAATATCTCGAAATCTGTTGACATGACAAGTATGAAATGAGGTTGATATGGACAGTTGAAACTGAACACTGTTTAAACTACCACTACACCAACACTAACATCAACACTTTACACTAGCTTAACCAAGTTATCTTCTTCAGAGACTGACGGTAACCTCTAAATTATGGTTATATTTATTACAAAAAGGCTTCCGTTTCTTCTAACAATTCTGGCGTGACTCCAAAAAAAAATTTAGATAGGACCACTATTTTGAAAACAAATTCACTGATGGCACATATATTATCGACTATTTATAGCTGCCAAATTTCATACTTGTCATGTGAACAGTTTTCGAGATGTTGGACTGTTAGAGCATATGGTGGAACCAATGACGTCTTAATTAATAACGTACATCACTTAGTCTAAAAATAATTTTCATAAAATAGTTTAAATGAACCCTTTCGAAATATACGCTTCTGTGCGTTGTACTTTCCATGATTTATGTTGCGACCAAAACATTGTGTAGGTAGTAATGTGTCAAGGCTGGTCTATCTTTAATACGTCATTGGGTGGAACCAATGAAAATTTAGATAATATCCTGTTTTAACAGCGGTATTATAATGTAAGTAGACAATTGAATTCATTTTATATTCAATCGACTGTATCTTTATTCCTTTAATAATAATTCTAATAAAAATGTGTCTCCACTTTCACATTCATTACATAAGTTTTTACAACAAAATGTCAAAAAGTTATTGAGTCACCGGTCTTAATAAGTACTGTACGAGCCGAGAGCCCTCTAGGGGTCTGTTTTTAGCAAACAATTACGCGTGCTGATCGAATAATCAAACGAGGAGGCTGAACTTTTACTCAATAGCGCATTTAGAGATTATAAAATAAGTAGCCAAACCTCCCTTCTTTGATATTCGACCATGTGTCAAAAGAGGTGTATCTTCACAACGCCCTCTGCAGCTGTGAACGTACATTCCATTGTCACCAAGAAGGCGGAGATCTAATGTCACAATTGCGACCCGTGCGTCGAAATAGTTCACTGCCAGGAAGTAGGATGAAAATTGTTGGTTATGTGTTATTTTTCGTATTTGGAGATTAATATAACGAGTGCCACTATTGTCACAATTTAGATAGAGTTCACGAGGACGAATGTATAGGGCCAAACACTGTAATAGGTACCTATCCCGTGGGAGTTCAATAAATTATTGGTATATTTGCAGTAAAAAAAATTTATTGGTTGAAATATATCGAAAGTTTATATTTTAGTATTGTCATCGTTATAGTTACCGACACGGTAGCTATAACTTAAAGTGATCATTTATGTGTCGCTAAAAAGAGAACTAATCTAATCATACATAGTCTTGGGAAGTAAGGTCTAAAAATCTACCTAGCATCAAATATTTTTGATAAGGAATATTACCTATATATCATTAATCAAAAACATATTGACCCATAATCATTTTCCTAAATTCTTGAATATATTCCGTTTGAGCTTGCTACGATATTTCTTTCAATTCTGCTTGCACATACAAAAATTTTGGACATTAAAATTGTTGGAAATTGTATGCCCTATAATATGATTAAAGTAGATTGAAAAGAATTGTTAAGCAATTTGAAATTTTGTTTATTTAAGCGGCAAGTATGATAAAATGGAAAATTGAGTATGATAATATGAGGAAATATAAAGTATGTAAATGGTTCGAAAAACTTAAAATGGCGGCCGCGCACACTCTATATACCTACCATATATTTTTCAATGGCTGTTCATTTTATGAACATTAATAATTTTGAGATGAGGTTTATCGAAATCAAAAGGCAGTAGTTTAATTTAATATAAGTAAAATTTTCAAAATTTTGTATTTTCTCAACGCTCTAATCTACTTTTATCATGTTTTAGGGCATAGAACTTAGGACATAGAACAACTTTGATGTCCACAATTTTTTTATGCGAGTAAAACTGGAAGAAACGTCATCGTAAAAGACTTCAATTCCGAGTTCTCTACGTTATTCTTGCAGGCTGCGCCGCAAGCTCCAGCGGAATTTATTCGAGAATTTGGGAAAATGATAAGGGGTCGATATGTTCTCGATTAGGTACATAATATTTCTTATCGAAAAATTCGAAGGTAATGTCCTAACTATCCCGGACTAATATTATTGTTCACGTATAAATTTTCAGAAGTAATATCACAAGAGAGTGAGAATAAATTGAAAATAATTCGACAGATTTTAGAAAACTTTTTGTCAGGCAATAGACACGAGTGGCTATTGCAAAATGGCAACAAGTTTGAGAAAATGCCTGGAGAAGTATTATCTAATTTATCGAACTCTCGTGTAGTATTCGATAGATTATTTTTTGACGTTACAAATTTATGACAGACGCGTCAAATCAGTAAAATCCGTTGTAATGTGGTTGTCATTTAATAAAAACAATGTAGGTACATTGAATTATTCTCGCTGGAATAGTGTAAGTAGATTATTCTCACTGTAATAATGTTTTGATTGGCTAGAACGTATACTTATGAATTACTGGAATTGAACATTTCTATTGGTTTCGAGAAACGTCAAAAAATAATAGGGGGTAATATCCGTAGTGCATTTAATTTTTCCGGAAAAATTCGGAAAAACGAGTTTCTTAGTAATTTGTTAAAACAGATTACTTAGAAACGAAACGAGATTATTTCCTGAGTTAAATAAACATTTTATTTTAATACAACATTTTTTTAAATTTAAATAATAAGAACAATAATTAATAAGAACAATATAACTTTCAAGCTAGGAGGGGTAATTACTTCAAACTCATTTTATTTCACAATTTATATAAAAATTACAATTATTGTAGGTGACAGGAGTATTGTTAGCCATATCGGTTAAATTGTTTTTAATTATGTTTGTAGTAGCACTATTCTCTATGTTGCTGTGAGGAGTGTAAAACGATTGATGGTGTTGGATCGAAGAAGTGTCTTTTTTCTGTCTTTTCAAGGTTATAAGGCAACATGTCAAACTTGCATGAAATTTTTTCCATTCTTTTTTCCGGAAAAATTGCTGACAGCTAAGTTGACAGTTGTTAAGTAATTTTTCCACTTACAATTTATATTTGACATACCAATTCTTAATAGCGATTGGTCAAAATTAAAGGAAATAATCTTTGAAATTGGCCCCTTCAAGGTATACCGAGAATGTATGCAAATAAATGTTACTTTTATCAGGAGTAAAGTTGGTGCACTTTTTCCTCCACCTCTTCAAATAAAGTAGTGGTGGTAAGACAAATATCGATTTCACAAAAAATCATATGTGCTAGAAGCAAAGTATCTGTGGTTCTCACTAAGATCGCTAGATATCGTTTTTTTTAATATGCACATTTACCTCAGTTATATAGAGTAGGTATTGAAGGCTTATAGGAAGGATGCAAACCGCAAGTCTCTATCTTTATTCTGCCGAAGGTATTAATCGAAATTATCCACGATACCGTACACCGAAATAGATTTTACAGGCATTTATAAACTGTTCTGGAATCGTATCTAGTTTTGTATGGTGCGTAAACTTGAATTAGGAATGGATCTTAACCAATAGATCAACTTTATCACCCCTTCCAGAAGGTACAGAAGATACTTAATCAGTTGGAACGCAGGAATACAGGACTTGATCTAACGATACCTAGAACGATTCTATCACCAGCTGGAACAAACCGATTGATTTTTAAAATCCACGGATTTTTTTTAAAAATTGTGGGCTTGGAATGAACCTTTTAAAATTTTGTTTTATTTGTCTCCCTGAATGCAATGGCCGCTATCCTTTTACACGCATAGCTTGACCCTTCTTGTATAAAAAACCGCAGCTTCGATTTTCTCTCTAGTAATACCATGAATTGCAATTTGATCCAAATACCCGAAAGTGAAAATCTAAAACGTCCCAAACACTGGTGAACTAATGAGTGATAGTGAAGCTTTTCTGTAACAATTATTTCAAACGAATAAATCTAGTTTCACAACTCTTTCTAATAGTCCACTGATGAAGCAGTGATGAATTTATAAGAAATTACTCAGGAATCACTAAGAAAATCAACGGAACAGTTTCAGTATTTCTATCATCAAAACTATCTATGTTGAATTTGTGTTTTTATTTGAAAACAGTAAACATCCTAATTGTAACGGAACAAACTTTGCTACAAATTAAATAAAAGTACTACTGAAGAAGGTGATGATTCTTTTCTTTCCATTATTTGTGATAGATTTTTCATTAAATTTCCTGCTGTATGTTCCTTGTGGAAAATAATTCCAAAAAATACTTATGGATATACAACATTACAAACGTAAAACTATGAACATTTGTATGTTCGTGAAAGACAAAATAATTACCTATGCTTATTTATTTTGAAAGCGTCTAGTTTCCCAAAATAATCTGTCAATAATATATCTTCATAAATTAACACATACATTTTAAAAGATTCGTTCTCTCAAAATAGCTCACTGGTTGATTTTTCGAAGCAGTAAAATTATACCATTTTTCCGTTGCTCAACTACTGTTTTCGAGCTGTTGAGTCTTATAATCAAAAGCGGTGGGTGGATTCATATGCAAAATTAAATTCTTATTTCTGAGAACCGAGTGCTACATTATTTCAATCCAAACCGATTTAAATATCATTGGCAAGGAGTTAAACCTATTACAAACCTTCTGATTTTCCGTATATTCGCGATCGCGAAGAATCTTAATCACTATTCGATATGATGGAAAAGCAGTTGTGGCATCTAAGAACACGCCCCGTTTAAGTATTCCGAATGAAAGGGTTCGGCATCAAGTTTAATGCGTTTTACGGATTCGTGCAGAAACGTTTATCTGTATTATAGTGCTTGATAATTTCCATATGAGATGATTGAGATGATGACGGAGCACCAGCACTCGCGGTCGCCATGTTTAAATAATCTTGAAGCTGCTGGCTAACTTGATTATAGTGATGAAAGAACAGACGTTCATTGATTTGCTACCTCGGGGTAAGATTCCAGGGCTGCCTTTGACAATCTCGCTGGTATCGCTATTAAGTTTGTTGAGATTGTTTACAATTTTTTTTCCAAATCTTCGTCGGTCGTCATTTTGTTTTATAGCAAATCTTTAATATAGATTAGCCTCAGGAGGAAATCGCTAAGCTGTTTGTGCTTTTCGGTACATACATTATCCTCGGGTGTTAATCAGGAAAAACAGGTGGAATCTGCATAATTTGTAATAAATAGGGCACTCCATTTCACATAAAAGGTCCACTTTACCAAAATGTTGCAAGTTTTTGTTATGTAAAAAACAGCAAGACCCACTTAATTATATGGTTTGGATAAATTTTGCAAGTAAACAGAAACTTCGGGTAGTTAAGTGATTTAATTATAAGTAAGGCCGAAAATAATCGTCATTTTCACGGTTGCTTGGAGCAGCATCACAACAGTGTGACAATGAAATTACTTATCCCATAATGAGCTGCGAGTGCCAATAATCTTTATAGACATTGAGGTTTCAACTCTCCAGCTTATTATATAACATTCTTCAATCTCCCAAGCACTTTTTAATTTGTCGTATGAATGACGACTGAAGAAATTATAGTTGCATCTGTACCGAATTTCAGACCGTCATTTTATGAATGTGTTGAATTCGAGTTACACTTATGAAGAAATAATAATAATAATAGCGATTATTGTCCAGCATTGTCCGATTTACAGATAAATTGAAAGTGCCAATATGGCTTAGAACTGTAATAATGAAAACAAAAAAAATCCAACAAATTCACGTTATTTGATTTTAGGTATAATACTACTGTAGGTACTTAGAGTTATACTGGTAAGATTCCCCATACACATAAACATAGATTAAATACACCCTGTCACTGTAAGCATTACCACAAATTAATGTGGTTATCGTAATGTTCCCTAAATATATACCATACAATTGAATTGCCAATGATAAGAAGAAAGTCTCAGCACAGGATGCTCGTAACTAAATATTATTCCATCTACCAAGTACATTTTTTCTTGGTGTTCATGTCAGGTTTGTTCGTAGAAAGGAATTTCCAGTCGATTGGAAATTCCTCAAACTCCTACATTCCGTTTGTGATTCGTTGTGAATCGATTGGCAATTTTTGTTCTACGAACGGGTGAAAAATTTTGACAGTAGAGAGTATGACGCATGACATTTAATCATAAATATCTACTGCTATTCATCTGATTGAATAACTCTAAATTGAATTTATGGTCGACATTCAAGGTATGTTTGTACTTTTCAAACCTAAACTTTAGTTTAGAAGGAAGTGGTTTGCTATTTCGTTGTTTTATTCACAATAAAAGAAACTTATTCAAAACCAAATACCAAAGATATGTCACTTGTCACTTTCAACATCATCACAATTCGCATGCTCCAACTGAAAATTTGATCCCGGTCAGCGAATTATTCTGACAGTTGGCAACTGGCCTGAAACTGCCAATTTTTTTCTTCGAACAAAGTATTTTTAAATCACCTACTGCCCAATTGTTTCTACGAACGCTTTTTTTAATGCGCATGCGTCTGACGGTTTCTAGTCAACCCTATTTTGTGAGCGAGATCAGCTCTTCCACACAAAAACTTCTTGTTGCCTTCCTTTTTATTTACAAATCTTAAAACTCTCCAAAGACTGAATCTGGAATTTTCAATTATATTTTTTTCTCCAAACTTTCCTACTATTGGATCAGAAGTGACAAATTCTTTTTTTTCATGCATTTAATTTATAGTGTCGCAAACTTCAAATTTGTGAACTTCGGAAAAATCAACATTTTTCGGATGCTGAAGGCGTTTACATTTTCCAACATTTTTCTCGTTCTTTTCATTTATAGAACGGAGGTTTGGGATTTCTATTATATGGAGTATTGGAGGAAATAAATTTCGTACTTTTTATGTAAGTACCTATGGCCAGTTGAACGTTTTGATTTTGTTGTATATTCGTCAAATATACAACATAATCATGACTAGAAGTCGGGAAATATGCTAAATGCATATTAAATGCATATTTGCATATTTTGAATAAATTTTGTAAGTGCTTGTGCATTTATTATAAGTACCTACATATTTTCAGCTATTTTTGGATTTCTGCAAACAAAAAATTTCCAATAGGGATAATCATCTGTGAAATTAGATAAAGAAATAAGCGAAGTAGGTATACCTGTCCCATGGAAATACCCATATCCAGAAGTAGGTACCTGCCCCTCGGAAATGCCCATATTCATATTAGCTTAATAAGGTTAATAAGATAATGTACCGATAAGCCGGATGCCATCATAAAATCAATAATTGCTTTTGCCGAAAGCTTAACAAATTTTCAGAATTTGTTTACTAAAATACCCAAATTGGAAGTGGAGGAAACTATTAACAATTGATATAATTTTTAGTATTGTTGAATAGGTACAGGCAGTGTCTAAAATTTATTTTTCGTGCAATCGGACGCGAAGTCAGTATTTCGCGTTCCCAACACAGTCCGCGAAATTCAATTTCGCGGCCGTTACCCATAGCAACGGCTGCGAAACCAAACGTTACTTCCAAATTTGAATATCACTTCCAAATTTGACATTTCTAAAATACTACAAAGACAAGGATTATTTTTTATTGAATACCAACAAACACATAAATACTTATATTATTTAGGATGAATATTAACATTAATTGTACAGTTTGTATTATTACTTATATTTACTCCAGAAGTTGAAGCAAGAACTGTCAAAATAGTTTGTATATATTAAAACATATCATTTCCATAGCACCCATTGTTAAATAAATTAAACTGCTGTTGATTTTAGAGCAATGATATATTTATTTACAATTATCTAGTTTAATGATTTTAACGATTGCACGAAAAATAGTGTGTATGCCATGGCCGCGAAACTTTTTAACGACCTCAAGTTTATTTTATATATAACTGTTCTTTCGGTACGTTAAAAAGGTATTTCGTGGCCTAAGCATACAAATAACTATATTTCAAGGCACTAGATTTATTTTTATCAAAGATGTAAACATGGTCTTGACACTGACTTGCATACATCTGTATCTGTATCTGTAGAGTAGGAAGGGTGAGTTAGGCCCACAGCACTTAGGCCACATGTGACCCATTGTACATCCTCCCGAGGAGTTGTCTTCCTAGGTCATCGTTCATCCTGTCCTTTCCAGGAAGGTTGACAGGTCACTAGGAGACATCTCCTTTATATCGGCAGGTGTAGGCCAAGACTCACCGAACACACACTCTCTTATTGACGATAACTCCGGGCACTCGCATAAGACATGCCTGACAGATTCTTCTTCCTATTCACACATCCTGCATAGAGGTGTGTCCACTAGCCCCATTGTATGGAGGTGTTTCCTTAATTGACAGTGGCCAGTCAGAAATCCTACCTATCATAAGGCCAATGTTAACGTACGGAGCCTTTGCATGGGGACCGAAGGTTCTACAAGCAACGGCCATCCAAAAATTATGTCAAATACAGAGAACGGCTTGTTTAAACATTACAGGAGCCATGAGAACAACAGCAACCGCGGCAATGGAATTAATTACTGGTCTAACCCCTCTGGACTTGTACGTTAAAGAGGTTGCGTTAATGGCCATGCTACGATTGCGCACGGCTGGTGTAAACCCAGAAGTAGGAATGGGTCAATTGAGACTGTGGCGGGAAGCGCTTACTGCTCTACCTCTGCTGCAGTCGGCCAGTGATTGAACCCGTCTCGAAGTATGCTAGGGTAGTGATTCTGAGGCGGGAGTAACAGCGAGCTTTGAGGTGGGTTTGGTTGGTAGGCATCCCTTGGGATGAGTCCAACACTGTCTGGGTCATGGGACATGGCCCATTCGAACATGAGTTTCCCATCTCGGCCCGAAAAAAAAAAGGTTTGTGTTTAATAAACCCTACAAAATACAAATAAAATAGAACACAAAGTCAAATGCAATACGCATATACACAGACGGCTTAAAAACCAAAAAAGGCTCAGGATGTGGAGTTTACTCCAGATCACTAAGCCTAAGGATTAAGTGGGGAATGGGAAAAAACACCAGCGTGGTTCAAACAAAACTGGATGGTATTTCAATTGCCACAAAGGAACTAACCAGAAAAGGAATTTCTGGCAAAAACCCCCATCTCTAGTCACCTAAATGTACCGAAATTTTGTGAGTGTTGAGTTGTCATGGCATGTTATTTAAATGCAGAAGCGTGAATTATTAGTTCATAATTCACTCTAGTAGAAATATGGGTAGCATATACCTTTTCTAACACAAACAATAGAAAAATGCTACGAACATGGTATAGACTTACAAGTAATATTTATAGATTTCAAACAAGTATTTGATAGTGTCTCCCGAAGTAAACTATTACAGGTTATGAAAGAGTTGGCAATACCATCAAAGCTGATCAGTTTAACAAACATGTCTATGGAACAATCAAAGACAAGAGTAATAACAAGACAAGAAGTCACGGAAGAAATCTGGATTGAAACAGGAGTAAGACAAGGAGACGCCCTATCCACCACACTCTTCCACATTGCCTTGGACGGAGCAGAAAGGCAGACTGAAATAAGTTGAACAATTGCGCAAGCTTTAACATGCATGGAAAACGCATTGTTAACTCTCATCAGAGAGGCAGGGAAAAGAGAGTTACAAATTAACGAAGAGAAGACAAAATACCTCATATGCTCAAGAAGAGAGAAACCGAACATAAAAGAGATAAAAATAGGGGAGAATTGTTTCGAAAAAGCGTCAATCTTTAAATACCTAGGGGTAATTATTACCAGCGGAAGACTGCTCAAAATGCATCTAAATTTTTTGTATTGTAATCTTTGGTAGAATATGCATACTTATCATCGCTTAATACAAATTGATAATAATATAATATATTATACAGGCGCTTCCGAATAGAATATTCACCCATCAGAATATTTCCACTGAGTTCAACAAAAAGGCATTCAATTAATCATCGTGTATAAAGAAGAGATCAACTGTCTGTCTTGTAACGATCTATTCCTCGTAATTTAAAAAAACCACAAAACTGTTACAATATCGAAGGGGACAAAAGCCCCTAAGGTACAAAAGCTTCACCACATCCGGAACGATGTATGCTAAAGAATATTTGCTGAAGACGTCTTAGATGTCAATTTATAAAACGAAAACGGTAACGCCGACAGGAAGTAGATATTCGATGACACTTTGTCGCATTTTAGATCGGTAATAAAAATGTTACTTGTATAAAATGGAACATTTAGGACAATAAAAACTTTCAAGTTTAAGGCAGCGGCAAGGAAATTCTGGTTTTTTGTTACAAGGTTATTCTGCGTGCTTTTTGTTAATAATGTGACGGTGATAATTCAATTTACTGTGTGTCCCAAAACGTACGTTCACCTAAATTATCTTATATGAATATTATTTTAAGCTGTTTACAGAAAAGACAGCTAGAAATAACTTTGGAATATTTTTACATCACATTTAATTACTAATTATGTAATTTAGAGTGCTTGCAGCATCTAACTGGGGAGTGAGGAGTCGTTCATTTTATAAAAATACTCGTATTCAATCAATCCAACTTCAACAAAACACTGTTATTAATACTCATCTCTGAAATAATAAATTTCAGATTAAAACTGGTACTTCACATGAGAACTAGATTCCTTCAAATTTAAAGTATACTCAAAGGGCACTAGCTAAAATATAGATGCTGTTTGGAGATCACTCTATATATCGAAATGTGAACGGCACAAGATGATGCTATATCGACATGATTTTTATAGGCATGTGTCTCTTGTTCTTTTTATTTTTGTTACTTCGTTTGCAACATTTACAAAATGACCATTATAAAAGTTCCAATCTTTTTCGCTATTAGTTTTGTGTAAATTAAATCTTTTTTTTTTGGAACATTTGCGCATGTGTTACCTTTCTGGTGCCGTGAACAGGATTTTCATACAGAAGCCTCTTCGTTTCCTGGTCAACTTATTTGTTGAACGCTGTCAAAAGTGGCATGTAGAGGGCAACATTCGTAATTCTCTTTATGACCATTTTTAACGACATTACTGACAATAATTTACATTTATTCTCAGCTGATATTAGTTTAAACTAACACTTTTAAAAATACAAATAGTTCTCGATTTTCTCAAAAAATAACCGAAGAATCATTTTCTGGAGGATCTCGAAACATTAATTGTGAAGGAATGCCTGTAACTAACAGTGATATTGCCAGCCTTTGTGATACTCTCCCAGAATTTTTCAATGAATACGATAACATTTCCACATTCATTGAATCTGTTGATAATTTAATCAATGTTTAAAAATACTCATTATTTTTATTTCATATTTTTTATAAGTTTTACAAAAAACTTAGATCCGGCCGGTTTCGATGTTTATACATCATTTTCAAGGGGTGGAATGAAAACATTGTTTATTATGTAACTAAGAAAATGGAAGGAATACTTTTAGGGTAGGATAGTAATAGGTATCATATAGATAGAATTAAATAAAGAAAACAAGTGTATTATTAGCTAAGTTAAAAGGGGTATATATGTACATATTTTCGCGATGAGCAGAATTTAGAAAAGATAGGTGGAAACACATTAAAATATATCGGTCAAACAGTCTAACAAAGGAGATTGTAAAGTATCTATTTGCTCATTTACAAGAGTATACTGAGGATCATTGGAGTACCTTCTTAGGTAAGGGTTGAAACTATCAATTTATTGAGATAATTTAATCGCGTTTTTTATTGATCAAACTGTAAATGCGCCCCAAGAGTTCATTTTAAATGCAAACATTATATCTCGCGTAAAAGGTGAACACAGAAATCTCCTAAACTATTCGAATAAAACTCATTTGGCTGAGATAAGAACCGCTTTACTCTCTAAATATGGTGACAATAACATGTCAAGAGTCTCCTAAAAACAATTCTACATTTTTTTCTTCACATTTATAAGGAATATTAACTAGGAAGCAGTCAAGTTGTGTTTTAGTGGTACCTACGCATACTTTTATCAGTAAATATTGGTCAAGGCTCCCAATTTTTTAAATTTAAATCGAAATTTTCCATTAAATCGATTAATAAAGTTTTTTGATGTGATTTAGTGAAGAACTCCGCATTTAAATCTCCATAGGGAGTGAAATAATTAAAATTTGTTGTACAAAACACTGTTACATTCGATCTATGAAAGTATTAAAATTTTCCGACGGGGATCTATATATATATATTTAGCAAACAACAACTATTCTGAAGCAGTCCAAAAGAAACACTGGCTATTTCTAGATCTAGTTCTACATATCTTCTATAAGTTCCTCGTGGCATTACTTATTCTTTTTTCTTATTTTTTTGGGAATCAAACCACAATAATGTTTTTTATTTTTTATTTCGACGTTTCGGTAGTGTTCCAGCTACCGTTGTCAAGATTAACTATTTATAGTATAGAAATAATTTTTTGGTCCCTATCTGACACAACGAAAAAATTTGACAACTAGACAATCAAAAATATTCTGAAGTTTAAGACTACAAAACTTTGTTGTCAAATTTTATTAAGGTCCATTCATAGTAGATCACACCTCTGGTAAAATGTGAAATAAAATATTTTATTTTATGACATTCTAACGATATGTAGTCCACTAGAAATGGAATCCAGTGAAGTGCACGTTCCAGGAACGGTTTTTATTGGGATATCGCTTTATTTCTCGCTTATTTTGGAAATTTTGTTAACAAAAACGCGTTTGTTGTTATTTTTTGTGTATGGTTATTTTTGTTTTCAAAATATGTATAACTCAGTTTGGTGATTTTGTGTATTGAAGTGTGTATCGATTAACAACCATTCTACAGATAACTTATTTAAAACATGTTATCTCTTTACTTTTAGGAATGATTGCACCAAAATTAATACTCCACCGTGTGTTTCACTAATCCGATTGAATTTTGTACAGAGTAATTATCAAACCTTATAATAATCAATATTGTCATCATTACACCAAGTTTCTGGAAAACATAATATAATATATTAGTACAGTCAATGAAGGTTTTCTCCTCCGATTTCGTTGAATCTCCATCGATTTTCATGAACATTGGTGTGTAGGGGAGGGGGATACCTTAAGAAACAAAAGTGACATAGTGCCAACTTGCGCTTTTGCACTGGGGGTGGATGCCTCCCCTTCTCGGAGGTGATCATTATTTTAATAAAAATAACCCCAGGAATCGATATAAAGACAAATTCTAAGCAAAATTTGTTATATGAAGTTTTTGGAATAAATCAATACTCTCTGTTATTAAAGATCAAAGATTGAGATTTTTCGTCATAAAAATACATGTTTTAAATCGGTTTTTCATAAATAACTCAAAAAATATGAGTTTTTACAAAAAATGTGTCATTACCAAAATTGAAGCTAATTAAAAAACAAACAAATTCCTAGTTTTGAAAACCCTCTAATATCAATTTAAAGTGAGCTATAGGTGCTTGTATGTATATTTTTTTTCGACGAGTACTTAAATCTAAGCATTCAAACTTAACGGGAAACCGATGCATTTTATGACATATACTTCTGGAACACTTTTTAAAGTTCTCGGAAATACCTTTCTAATGAGCACGTAAAAAGTTAATAGCATTTAAATTGAGTTACGATAGAAAATTACGATAAAAATAAGATGACACTTTCGAATTTTTTTGGAAAAAACGAAAAATAAAACCTTCATTATTTCCACAAAAATTCAAATTTATGGTTGTCCCTAAAGGACTTGCTTTTTATTAGCATGTGATGACATCAATTTTGCCTGGTTTAGAATGCTCATTTTTGAAAAAAGTATGATTTAATAAAATCGGAATTTTTCAAATTTTCGTAAATTTCATTTTCTTTTGAAAATAACTTCAAAAATATTGGATATTCGTCAAAAATGATAAAAGCGAAATTTGAGTTCTTTTTTAACAAAAATTTTGGTTTTTCGTTTATTTTTATAGGATCAAAAATAACCGAGATAGAGACGTTTAAAACCTAATATTTACTGCGAGAACCATGTAACCGGGACCAATTAACCCTTTATCTTTTAAAAAATAAGTGCTGTAAAAAATTTTATTTTAGACACTCTTATAGCTCTTGAAATTACCTTTCAAATGGTTTTTGGATGAACCTGATATCCTAAAAATTAACGGAGTTATTGTAAAAAAAACAAACTATATTTTTTTGGAAAAATTTTTGGTTCAGAGATTTGGTATGCGTATATTATAGGAAAACGTGTCAATAGGTACATGCTTACTAAATACATACGTATAGGTGTGTGTATGTGTATTTTGAAGGTAAAGAAAGTGAAAGGAACGGTAAACAACTGCTCGAAAACATGGTGGGGCTTTCTAGAATGATGTGTGTCTATTGAACATTTTTCTCTTAATTAATAAATTAAATTTTCACGTCAAAAAATATTAAAAAAGTATTTCCAACTTTAAAGTATGCTTTTTCATAACTTTTTGCACAAAGGGTATTTAGAAGTTGTAGTTTGAAGAGTGTGAATTGAATAATATTAATAAAGTTTGAAATATATTAATAAAATTTATCTTAACTATTAAAAAATATTCTTACTAATTAAAGCTAAAAAAATGATTTCATTATTATTATGAGAAAGGGTAGTTTTTTAGGGTGGAAAATTTCGCAATAAATAAATAAGTATTTTAATACACAGTGAATAAGATTTCACTTCAGAAATGTACTATTTGATAGGTTAGAGTTTTTGAATCCAATTTTTACAGTGATTCTGCAATAACATGGTAGTTTTTAAGGGTTGAAATTTCAAAAATTATATCATAAGTATCAAACAAACTGTTTATGTAATGTTAATATACGATTTTAAAACCCAGAAATACAAAAAATGATTTTTTCATGATTTTCGATTTGAGGGGTGGCTGCTAAAAGGGTTGAAAAATTAATTAAAATTATAAATCATGCATACAATTATTAAAAAACATTTATTTTATCTAATTAAACACAATTACTTAAGCCATAATGGTTAAATCTGCATTTTTTTCCCATTTTTAACAAAAGGGGTGGATTTTACCCCTAAAATGCAAAAAGCGCAAGAAGCGCATATGTCACTTTTGAAGTAGAGGGTAAAACATACCCAATCCCAAATTTTCATCCAAATCTATCAACGAAATCGGAGGTTGTAGCAGATTTTTGCCTTCATTTACTATATTAATCTGGATCATACTACTTTATTGTAACACGTTTTCATTAACTTGCTCGTATGTTTGCCCGGGTGGAAGTGTTTCATGATTTTAAACTTATTTTCCGATGGGTTAATAGTATATTATTAAACGAGCAATTTATGATAGCCATTATTCACGCAGGGTGACGTTTGCGTCCCGAGCCGTAGGCGAGAGGCGCAAGTCACCCGAGTGAATAATGGCCATAAATTGCGAGTAGAATACTATACTTTATCCACGACCCTTGATTTCTTTATTAAATAAGGCGAGTGTAGAACGGATAGTAATAATTTGATATTATTGACAATTCTAACGTCAAAATTAATAAATTTCAGGAGTACGTCAAATGTGACGTATAGAGATTCACCGTACCGTTATAAATATATATTATTGTTTTAAAAATATCAATTTTAAAAATACCGTTATGAAAAGTATTAATACTAAAAATCTCAATATTTTATCGATACGATATATTTCAGAAACAAATGTCCTAAACAAAATACGCAGATTTAATAGTTTATTTCATATTGTACCCCCATCTTTATGTACCGAAATTTTGTGAGTGTTGAGTTGTCATGGCATGTTATTTAAATGCAGAAGCGTGAATTATGAGTTCATAATTCACTCTAGTAGATATATGGGTACCATATACCTTTTGTTAGGAGGTAAAATATTGACTTAAAATTGAGTGGTCGTGGACAAAGACTTAAAATCTTCAACTTAATTCAGAATTGGATGAGAATGGAAGAAAAAAAGGAAAGCATTTTAAAAAATGGAAAATTGTTGATAAAACGTCACATTTTCAGGTTTGACATACATCATATGGTTTACATACAACATAATTTAGTATGTCTTCCTAGATGAGTGGTATGGTGGTTTGGCTGCGAAAATTATGAATTGTAGGCTTATCCTGGACACGGTGATAACATTTTTATTTGTTATATTGTGACATTTATATATGAATAACCTTCAATGTAGTTCCTATTAATCCGTAAACACACCTTACAGTAAATAGAACTAAAAAGTGAAAAATAAAAGACATAAAAATATTTTTAACATACCACCACGTTTTGAAGCGAACTAAAAAGTAAAAATGATGATTATATTGTAATAATAAACGTTGGGCCCATGCGTCTTAGAACTGTCGCATGGTCCCCGCGTTTATTATTATTATTATTTCTCACTCCTTAGCTCGTTTTAAAAACATGTGTAACCTTAATAACACCAGTATAGAGCACTCTACACCAGGGAGTGGAATTCGGCACCAATTAAACTATTTTATACGCTAGCACTGGGCAATTAATATTAAATTGGACGCCACCAACTTTTAATCGGTGCGATAGCAATGAAAAACGAAAGCAGAAGGTGGAAACACCTTGTAAAAATTAACGATAAGTAGCTTAAAAAACATCAAATTACTCATCCCCGAACACGTGTATTCAATTTAATGATTATTGAATAATCCATACAAAAAATGAGAATGATAATTATTTATTGAAATATTTGGAAATTCAGCATAAATTGAATACTCCAAAAACACCAAATGAGGAGAATACCAAGTCCGAGTTGTAATAATTAACATGCCAAATCCAAATCTTACACACGATAAATATATGACAAAGGAACTTATATTGAAGGGCTGGGGTTGATTGCAGCTTTTAAGGTGGCGGTTCGCGCCGCGACAGAGACAAGAGACCGAGACCGGTGACTGAGACAGGAGACTGAAACTCTCATTTGTCTTTAGGCTTTGTATGTGAGTCAGTTGGCATGCGCGACCGAGGCAAGAGACAGAGACGCGAGACAGGAGACCTTTAACAGCCAGTTTCACAATCGGTGGTAAACTCCTAGGGTCAAGTAACCTTGACCGAAACTTTAACCCATATTTTAACCAGGGACATGTTTCACAATCATTATTTATCCACAGGTCAGGTAACCATGACTGTTCATTAATTTTTGTTGCGTTGGTATGAAATCCAACACTTATTTTCATGTTTCATGTCAATTGAAACAAAAAAGTTGTGTGGTTATGTTTATTTCATGCCTAGGTGACGACCAATGACGTATTAAAGATAGACCAGCCTTCACACATTATTACGTACACAATGTTTTGGTCGCAACATAAATCATGGAAAGTACAACGCACATTAGCGTATATTTCGAAAGGGTTCATTTAAACTATTTTATGAAAATTATTTACGTAATTAATTTTTTCGTTTGAATAAGTGGAAATTATATCGAAGATCGTAGCTTATGGACAAGTTATTTTTTTAATAGATACCTTTAAAGGATTTTGAAGTTAAAACAAGTTTTGTACTACAGATTGTTAACATGTTAATATAATATTTTCAATTTCATCTAAATTCATAGTAAGCGTTCTAGACATTTTTCAGCTTCGCAACCAACAGTAACTGCAATTTTGGACGCTTTTTTTAAGTTTTCCAAAAGTTTTTTTAATTCCTAGTTTTTACAAACTACAATCACCTCCTAAAAGTATAGAACATCTGTTTGCAATGAATTTTTTTGTTAAAGATGTTTACCACAAATCCAAAAATATTAGCAACTACATCCTTAGTACATTCACTAAAAAATAAACCGAAAGATAATCATGGTAACGAAGATCTTTTGACAATTCTAGACAATTCTTCAGAAACCTGATAATAAACAAATAGACAATATTATTATGAGAACCAATGTTGAATCCCTCGTCTTATACCTATACTACGCTCATGCTACTATAACCTCACCTGTGAAATGACAGATTATCATTCTTATTCCAAGAATTTTCACACAATATACATTTTCTCACTATCATAAATGTCTTAAAAGCACCTTAATAGACAAATATCAATCAGAAACCAAATAAAAACACAATTATAATTAAAATCTTATTGACAAACTTAACCAAAATTACTGAAGTAGTTCGAGGTTGCCAAGCTAAAAATTTATAAACTATTTTACTTATGGCAAAGAATACATTGGTGTATTCTTTGCTTATGGCATTAATAGAACATAAAAAATTTAACCGAAAAACAAAAAGGTGAGCTGGACCGAAGGTTGGTCATACCTATTTTAAATGCTTTCCACTTTTTTCTTACGTTTTAATCAGAAAATGCTGCCAAAATCTAAAACATATTCATCAATTACGATTTTTGTTATACGAGATTTGGCATCATGTAAGAAGAGTCTCGTCTTAAATATGTTGGGACAACCAAAATGTAAACAAGGCCTGTCTATCTTTAATACGTCATTGGTGACGACAAATTTTTGAATAAAAAAGTGCTTCAAACAAATATAATTATGGAAACACAAATAAGTAAGAGATGTTCAAACTTTTCTAAACAAGAGGAGCATCTATTGGTTTCTTTAGTGAGTAAATATAAGGACATAATAGAATCGAAAGAAACCAATGCGGTGACCTGGAAGAAAAAAATGAAAAATGGATGCAAATTGAAAAAGAATTCAATGCCAATTCTGGCCTCAATGGTTGCAGATCCATGAAGATGTTAAAAGAAAAATATTTGAATTTGAAGAAACAAACCAAAAGAACAATTTCACAAAATAAAGTGAACAGTAACCAAACTGGAGGGGGTCCATGTATTGAAAAAAAATATTAACAGATGTTGATGAAGCTATCTCAGATTTATTGGGACAAAGAATGGCTTTCCAAGTTTTTTTGATAGTGATAGAGGTAGGTTATTTTGTTGTAGGTATATCTTATATGTTACACAATACGAGCAAAGTTGGGATTGTAATGTGTAATGTAATGAGGATACTGGGTGTAGTAGGATAGTAGAAGGGCCTCTGACTAGGTGGTGCTGCTGGTCACTTGGTGGGTCATCCCCCAGGAATAAAACAACTACCTGTTTCACTGGGACATGTTCTATTTAATATTTACTATACATTAACCACTAACACTAATTGACTACTCTTAGATTACTACTTAGAATGAATAATACTGACTGTAATCATCCTTTCATGAATGACCATCATAATGACTTAATAATAATAATGAATCAATAATGAATTGATAATCAATTAATAATGAATTAATAATGAATGCTTAAAATACTATTGTTACCTATATATACAAAGAGTCAAGTTCACTATAAGTAAACATACATGATACTAGATAATGTTTATTTGCTTTGACATTGACTCGTACGTGTAACCTTTATATTTATTATTTATAAAACAATTCGTGGTTTATTGGAATTAGCTGAAGGGAATTTATTCGATAATATTTTAAATAATTAATGACTTAATGTTTAGGCCAAAAGGCATCACACCTTCCCCTTTTACAAAAAGAATAAATTCCGTTGAGCTTCCTTTCCCCCTAATGAAATGAATTTACAATTATCCTAAAAATAAATGGTAGATGGTTATTAAATAATGTCACTAACCTACGATTACATAATATATTCATAAATAAATGAATGTTCATTGCCTTTAAAAATTGTTTACGATCACTTAGTTGTTTATTTATTTTCACTTCAATGTTTTGAACGTTTGTTATAACACTTTTGTTTATTATTCGGAAATGTTTATAAACTCACTCGCACTTTCAATTTTACAATTTTTAATTCATTTTACAATAAGGATGGATTCTGTTTTTGTGTATTTCTTTTATCACACCTGATTCTAATTTAATTTTACAGTTAACATCGCTCACCTCTGTGACTGTAAATGGACCTATATATTGAGATTCGAATTTGGTTCTATTTTCCCTCTTTACTAACACTGAATCCCCTATTTTAAAATCAACTGGATTAGCTACCTTACTATTTTGACTTTGTCTACTCAGTTTATGTTTGGTTAAATATTTCTCTGCTCTCTGATGAGCTACCTGCAGTTTATATTTTAACTCATTCTGATATTCATCAATATTATAGCATGGCTCAATCTCGTTTGTTAGATTCTCGGGTAAGTTAGCACGTCTACCGAACAATAATTCAAATGGCGTATAACCATGATACGAGCTTGGAGTCGTATTATAACAATAAGCAAATAGTTTACACCATTCATCCCAATCATCCTTACTTTCATTTATAAAGTGTCTCACATACTCATTAAGCGTTCTATGTAATTTCTCACAACCTCCTATAGATTGATGATGATATGCTGTTGAGTAATTATGCCTAATATTTAACATTTTAGTTAAAGCGTTGAATATTTCATTTTTATATTCTGTGCCTAAATCTGTCCTAATTTGTTTCATTAGACCGTAATTTGGTATGAAGTTTTCAAAAATTCCACGAGCTATCGTGTTCGCTTCTTTGTTTTTAACTGGAATTATTACTGCATATTTCGTTAATTCACATAACATTGTGATGCAATAACGGTTACCATTTTCACTTTGTGGAAAAGGACCGACCGTATCTATATATGTTATATCCCATGGTTTTTCTGCTGTATCCGTTAATACAAATTCTTCCTTGTGATTATTCTTTGCTTTATTGACCTGACACTTGTGACATTGCTTAATATATTTTCTTACATCTTTTTCCATGTTTTTCCATCTAAAATTCGCTCTTAATTTTTTCAATAGCCTGTTATTTCCTACATGACCTCCAAATAAAGGATCATTATGATAAGTTTCTAAAATCTGTTGCTTTTCTTTTTCTTTTTCCACCATCTTAGGTATATCGCAAATACATATTTGTACGTTTTTTAACGTATTGTTTCCTTTTTCCATAAACTCTTTTATAGTGCACTGTGTGAAAATAATATCATTCATATAAATTTTCATCCTTTTTATACCATTATTTACCGCTAGCTTATCAAGCTGAACTAACGTTTGATCTAAATCAAAGTTAACTATATCGGTATTTAATAAGGCTTGGCTAAATCTCATCCTGTTTTTGATCCGTATGTTCATCCTTAACGAAACACGGTTATTTTCAAATTGCAGAATTGGTAATTTATGCGCCTCTAAATTATTCAGTACTTTATATACTGCTGGCTTGCGAATATCTTCCTTTATTTCTGTGGAAACTATTTTATCTTCTCCTATAGGCTGAGCTTTATTATGACGAGTTTTTGACCTCGTTATTGCTAAGATGTGAGCATTGTCAATGTACAAGTCTTTTAATTCATTTATGGATATCCTTGAAATACTGTCCGCATAATTTGAATTTCCTTTCAAATATTGTATTTCGAAGTTGTATTCTTCTAGGTCTAGTCTAATTCTCGTAAGTTTCGAAGTTGGGTCTGTCATCGAAAAAAGATGTGTTAACGGCTTGTGATCCGTTTTCACAATAAAATGTGTAGAACCATATAAATAACACTTAAAATGATTAATTCCCCAATGGATAGCTAACAGTTCTTTCATGATTATAGGTTTATTTAATTCACTTTTCTTAAAACCTCGCGAAGCATAAGCTATAGGTAGATCTATACCTTCGTATTCCTGGCTAAGTATTGCAGAACACGCAATATTTGAAGCATCTGTTGTCAATATAAATTTTTTATTGAAATCTGGATATTTCAAAATAGGCGGCTGAATTAATGCCGATTTTAGTATTTGGAATGATTTTTCGCAGTCTTCCGACCACTCGAATTTCACATTTTTCCTAGATAATTTATTGAGAGGTATGCATATTTCAGCGAAATTTGGAATGAAACGTCTGTAATAGTTACAGAATGCTACGAACCTTTTAGATTCTTCTGAATTTTTGGGCACTGGATACTTCTCAATGACTGAATATTTTGCCTTATCGGGTAGAACCCCTTCGCTGGACAAATTGTGTCCTAAATACGTTACTTCTCGCCTGAAGAATTGACATTTTTGTGGATTTAATTTAAGGTTGAATTTCCGACATGTGTCAAACACCCTTTCGAGATTACTTAAATGATGATTTTCTGACATCCCTATTACGACTATATCATCCATATAAAGAAATGCTTTTTCTGGAGTTAATCCTGAGAATGCTATGGACATCATTCTTGAAAAACTATTTGGACTTATATTTAAACCAAATGGTAATCTTGTATACTGAAAAGAACCTTTTTCTGTACTAAAAGATGTATATTTCCTTGACGACTGTTCTAAAGGAATTTGATGAAAACCTGACATAAGATCTATGACTGAAAACCATTTCGACCTCCCTAACTGATCTAAAATCGAATCTATTCTGGGTAATGGAAATTTATCTGTGACTATTTTCTTGTTCAATTGCCTGAAATCTATACAAAGTCTCCAAGACTTCTCTCCATTGATTGCCTTTTTGGGAACAAGTAAAACTGGACTGTTATAATCTGAGATTGAAGATTCGATTATACCTTGTTCTAATAACTTTTGGACCTGATTATTAAGTTCTGAAGATTGAGAATGTGGCGTGCGATAATTTTTAATATATACTGGAGTATCATCTTTTACCAATAGCTTTTGCTCATAAAAATTATTATGCGTTAAAATGTCGTTCTTTAAAGCAAAAATGTCTGAAAAATTCTCACAAAGATTTATTAGCTTATCCCTTACGTATTCTGGTACCTCTAAATTTAATGTTTTTCTTAATTCTTTCAACCTATTCTTACTTTCATTCTTCACAGCATATACATGAAATAAATTTAAATCCAATATTTTAATATTGTTTGTATTTATCGACTTGCTTTCATAATTTGTGTTTAAAATTCTGACATAAGGATTAGTTTTTGATATAATAGATCTTGCTATAAATATTCCTGGTAATAGTTCTTGTTGCTCAACAACTTTATCTTGTCTTAAGTTTTTGAAACTTTCTACCAACCGATAGACTTCACATCTAGGCGGTATTGCCAAAGTATCATATTCAGGATTGTCAAGAATTTCTAATGTTACTGTATTCCTAGATTTACAATCTATGTATAATTTTAATTCTGAATAATCTAAAATACAATTATAATTTCTTATGAAATCCCTACCTAGAATTCCATTCGTAGGTATAGGAAATTCTTCCTCTACTACATGAAAACAATGTTGAAATGCTATACCCTTAATAAAAAGAAAAGTTTCTATTGTACCCAAAGTTTTAATTTCTCCCTGAGTTATTCCTTTAATATTTAAGATTTGTGTTGTCTTTATTAAGTGATGTGGAAAATTATCTGAAATTTTTAATAACGATATATCTGCACCTGTATCTAATATAAAAGTATCTATATTATCCGATATGTCAGTTTTAATTTGCACAAAGTTTGAAAGAGTTAAATCAAAGTTATAAATGTAATGATTATTATTATGCAAGTTATTTAAAATTTTGGATTTTTCACCTTTCTTTTTCAAAACCCCAATTCTTTCTGTTCATCTTCCACTCTCGTCTCTCCACTCTCACACATTCTTACATTTCTATATTTATTATCATTGTTAAACCTATTGTTAGGCTTGTTTCTATATTCTTCTGGTTTCTCCCTGTAACCAGTAAATCTCCTATTGCCTTGATTGGCGTGAAATTTCCTACTGTTATCGTAGTTATTTTTCCTATGGAAATTATTTTCTCCATTATGATTTACATAAGAGTGTCTTCGCTGAGGAAAATAGGTATTTCGCTGTGGAAAATAGGTATTTCCTGACACAAACTTATTTCTATCTGCCTTATAATGCAGAACACTTCCTGTTGACTGATTGTTTCCCACATTGATGGAAACCAATTTAGTCATCACCTCTTGCGGTGTCGTAAAATTTCCAGCTGCTATAACGGTTTTTATCCGTTCTGATGCTGAGTTGTCGATCAGTGACTTTACTGCTGCTTCTGTTGTATACTTAGTTGCTAAGTGTACTGGCATTCCTTCTGCCAAATACGCGGCTTGTAACTGATCTGTTAATTTCTCTATCTCTGATGCATACTCAACTATATCCTTATTGTTTTGTCTTAATTTGCTTAATTTAGCTCCTACTAAACTAGCACTATCTCCCTTTAGTCCCTTTTTTAGGGTTCCTATAATTTCTACCAACGATTTTTCGGTGGTGATTAGACTCCTGGCCTTTCCAGTTAGCCTAGTTTTCACAAATAGTACAGCATTCTCCTCATGCTCTGCTGCACAAACCTGTAGCAAACTTATAGCATCTACAAAAGATTGCAATTTGCTTATATCCCCATTAAATTCATTTGGTAATATCTTACCAGCTAAATTGAAAAAATCATTCATACTTAATGCCATTTTCTCCTTATTATCTTTGCTCATTGCTTCTAATATTTCTTTATTAATTAAATTATTACGCGTAATTAATTGAGACGGAACTTCATACTGACAATCTAACACTTGAAATGCTTTCTCTACCTTTTCTCTAATTTTGTTAAAATATAAAATACATGTACTCTGCTGATTCTCCTCTAACTTATACCAATTCTTATTTATTAACTTAGAGAAACTATTAAATGAATCACACAACTTATTTATTATATCTATATGACTATCTGAGCTTTTTGGAACCTCCTTTTTTAACACACGCTTACTATTCCTACGTATATCTTCTAAAATTAAATTCAATCTAATCTCAAATTCATCCCACGTTACTGCATTTCCATCACTCGAGGACATTTAAAATTCATTGTCAATAGAAATAAAAATATGAAATATCAATTATCAAAAAAAATTTTAGCCACAAAACAGAATATACCCTTAAAGTTTACAAAAAAAAAATAATATTCTCACCATCCTACAGATTTAGCGTGCTTTGCTGTAGATTTCTTCTTATCTCCCTCTTCATTTGTCTTCTATGATTCTTGTATATAGACCATCCAAATTGTAGTACCAAAACAACCACAATAATGTAGATAAGAATCTTCACCTCCAGATCTGCTTTGAGTTCCTCTTCTTGTACTATAAAATTACTGTTGACCACGCCATTTTCTTGGACCGCTTGTTTCGTTGCTTTACCACCCATTGTTACAGAACTCCAATTGTTGGCAGGATCGCCATGTAATGTGTAATGTAATGAGGATACTGGGTGTAGTAGGATAGTAGAAGGGCCTCTGACTAGGTGGTGCTGCTGGTCACTTGGTGGGTCATCCCCCAGGAATAAAACAACTACCTGTTTCACTGGGACATGTTCTATTTAATATTTACTATACATTAACCACTAACACTAATTGACTACTCTTAGATTACTACTTAGAATGAATAATACTGACTGTAATCATCCTTTCATGAATGACCATCATAATGACTTAATAATAATAATGAATCAATAATGAATTGATAATCAATTAATAATGAATTAATAATGAATGCTTAAAATACTATTGTTACCTATATATACAAAGAGTCAAGTTCACTATAAGTAAACATACATGATACTAGATAATGTTTATTTGCTTTGACATTGACTCGTACGTGTAACCTTTATATTTATTATTTATAAAACAATTCGTGGTTTATTGGAATTAGCTGAAGGGAATTTATTCGATAATATTTTAAATAATTAATGACTTAATGTTTAGGCCAAAAGGCATCACAGGATTGCGAAAGTTACATTTGTTTTAGATACGTCAGCTGGTCAAGAGCAAAATGGAACAGAAATATTAGAATTAGTAATTGATGACAGTCCAGAAAACATCCCAGAGACGGAAGGTAAAATAAATATTCCTGATATCTAGAAAACAATACATAATAAGGAAATTTTAACTAGATTTTTTCTAGTCTTAGAAAATACTGCCAGTGGGAGTGGCGACTGGGAAAAATACTTCCCAAAAGACCTTTTAAAACCAGTAAATCCAAAGTTAGCTGGTAAGAATTTTAATGTACGTTATACAAAAGCCAATTAAATGAAAGTACTGCTCACTTGAAGCTAAAGCTAAGAAAATTCACAGGTTGATTGGCTTGCTTAAATTGGGTTAATAAGATTTAATTGGCTTTTGTGGAAAGGTGATATTCTACTTAGTGCTGGAAGTATAAAATGCTAATTTTTAGTAAGCAACAGAAAAGCTCTTTTAAAAACAAGGAACGCTGTCACAAATGAGTATAATTCTATAAATAGAGAATTAATAAAAAAGTAATTGGAATTTGTCAGGCATCAGCAACAAAAGTTTGATGAGGAACACAAGCTAAAGATTTTATCTTTAAATAAAGATTTAGAAGTAAAGAATAAAAATCTACAGAAAGTCAATTAAGAAATACAACTTCTGAAAAAGAAAATGGATTTAAAAGATTAAACAGTTGCAACTTCTTAATAAAGAACAAGCCTTTTAGTTGACTTTGTTATGTAATGTTTTGGTGCCATTTTAAGAATATATTTCATGTTAAATATGTATTTATAATGTTTGAAAACATGGTTTTTGTATGAGAATGTTACAAGCTTTGTTTGTTATGTGATTTTTGGGTTCCTTTTGAAGAATAAATTTTAAGTTTAAAATTTATTTATAATGTTTAAAAACATTGTTTTTTTATTTTTTGTTATATTGATGTAATTATGTTGTGGGTTTCCATTTTTTTTTAGTAATAAATGTTTTAATATGACTTTTTTTTTCTAAAATTATTACAAAAATTGGTACCAATTGAATAGGAAACAGGTTAAATAATTTTTTATTTAAAAGCAAATTCATAGAAAATGTATATAGTAATCATAGACACATCACAATGTATTATAAATTAGCAAAATAATTATGAATAAGATTATATCTTCTGTTGTCTGGATTGAACCTGTTTTGAACTATTTCTTCAATATTAGGCATATTTACATTATTAGTGAAATAAATAGCTCTTTTTTGTACTTCGTTAACTGGTGGCTCATCTTCATTTGCATCACAAGCAATGTTGTGGAGAACAGCAGTGGCAATAATGACTACAACATTTCTTGTTCGGAATTGAGATTCGTTGAATAAACCCTCCACCCTATTATTAACATTGTATAGAGGTTTTATCAAATAGTTTTGAATGGCATCCACTGTCCCCTACTAAAACATTATCTCCATATTCACCATTTTCAAATCTTACATAGAGTGAAGAATTGCGAAATATATGGGAATCATGGCTGGAACCTGGCCACCTTGCAACTATGCCTCTAATTTTCAAATGTGGATCTGCAACTGTTCGAACGTTTATGGAAAAGAATTTTTTTCTATTTCTAAACATCTCTGCATTTTGGCCACCAGGACCTTGAATTTTTATATGGGTGCAATCTATAGCCCCTATACATCTTGGAAACCGTGCTATGTTATAAAATGACTGTTTAATTTTATCCAATTCTTCTCTTTCAGGCATTCTAATATACTGTGGTAATAATCTTGATATTGCCACACTTACTCTTCTGACAACTCGGCTTGCTGTGGATCTACTAACGCCGCAAAAATCTCCTGTTTGCATTAAAAAAGAGCCATTTGCATAAAAATTAAGTGCAAGTAATAACTGCTGTCGTGTAGATAAAGCATCATTTCTAGAATTGAGAACAGTATTAATAATAAAACATTTTTATACTTAGAATGAAACTTACCTTACTGTAGGATGGGCAATAGCATCTTCTATTTCTTCTGAGAGCCTTTCTACAGTTCTCTTGGACAAACGAAATCTACAGAAAAAATCGTAATTGTCGAATTCCTCGAAATAGTCGCGTCTTGGCCGAATAATCTTTGGCCGTCTGGCCTCCTCGTCGCTACTATAAGCATTAATATCATAATCATTCATACTGAATAATAGTAAACTAATAATAATCAAGAATATAACTTTGATGAGTGACAATCATAAATAAGGTTAGATTTCCTTGGTAACCGGTACTTTGCGTTGCGGTGAAATATTTCACTACTTAACCAACAGTTAAACCCTTGACCATCTTTTGTGAAATCCAAATTTTATCGTAACTAGGAGTTACTTCTTAACCACAAGATAACCTGATATTGTGAAACTGGCCGTAAGATGGTCTCCGACCTGGACTAGTAGTGTCTCGTGTCTCGCTCGAAAAGCACGTATAAAATTATTCAAAATGACGTCGTTTTCTGATAAAGATAAGTACAGAGAAATTAATTGAACTGATTAGACAACATCCAGTATTATTTAATTCACAACTGGGTTCATACAGAGATGAAATCTTAAGGAATACTATTTGGAAAATTATAGCTGAAGGTATAAATAAAGCTAGTAAGTAGTTTTTAAAATGTTTTTATTCTTTTGCATTTTATGAAATAATTGAAATGAAACACTTCTAAGCAAGTCGTGTGACACGTTGTTCTTGCCAGTCCACTGCTCCTTGCTGTGTCATAAAATAATCTGTAAATTTTGCTCTAACCTCTAGAGTCTAGACCATTCTTATTTAAAAACCCTCCTCTTCCACAGAATGGAATAAAATGTTGAGGTAAATTTTCTTCTTGGTTCCATTGAGCTAAGGGTGTTTGTATTGATTCTAAAAATCCTTCCTGTAACAAATTATGGACGCAAGAGGCAACTAATATCATGTCGGTACATGTTTCTGGCGCTATTCCTATAGGAGTGTAAAATATTCTAAAAGTTTGATACAGCAAACCAAACGCGTTTTCCGATACTCTTCTCGTACGACAGAGACGGTAAGTAGAATTTGATAAAAATGAATGTTGGAGTGGCTAATGCGACAAGGAAACGGCATGTTAAGAAATTTAGTAGAAATGTGGCAGGAAGTGACTAATCAGCCACAAAAATTAACCAAATAAAATAGTTTTAAAACAAAAAACGTAACAGAGTGAACGGCATGTTACACGTGGTATATGAAAATTCCTCACCTCACCTCACTGACAATTTATATTTAAAATGTTGTTTTTACGTATTGGTTATCCTCGCTGTCTGGAATTGAAAAAATCTCTGGACATGGGCTCCGTGAGGCCAAATTTCATTGTTTCATTGAAATTCCAACTGTAAACACTCACTTTAAAAGAGTTGTATAGAGATGAATACTACAATTTTCTTACAATCACTTCCGGGAAATGGTATTTTACTAAAACTGAAGTTAATACTTAAATGTCAACTACAATTTGATAGAATTTTAAGAAAAATATAGGTCACCAACGGGTAGTTCAATTTCGACCATTTTTTCATTTATTTTGAAGCTTCGTGCTAATTTGATATTATTATCAGAATTGACAATGACTTGGAGCAGGCATAACATTAAACCAATTGAAAATTAGGCTTAGGTACAAGATGGAAATTGGAAATATGTATACATTACGGAATGGAATTACTCGATTACAGCTTAATGGATATTTCATGCTCCCTACCTGTCAATAAAAAGAAAAAAATGTTCGAACAAGTCGATTTTTATCAGGAGATGACAACTCTTTTTTTATTAACAAAAATGGTCACCTGATTTGAAACGGTATAAGAAGGTAGTTTTAAAAATGTATTAGATACACATGGTCTAGGTTAGGTTAGGGTGGTGAGTGAGTCAATTAGGCCCTCCTCTGCGACTCCCAAGTGTCTCTGTTGCTCACATCTGCTCAAAATATTTTGCCAAACTGTAACGATGTTCGTCAGAAACACCATTCTAGAGACGATTATGGTTCGAAACAAATCTGTTTTACCAATCCAGTGTAGACATAAAAGGGCGAACGAAAATCGTATCAAGCATTCTAGAGAGGTATTGACTCTGTGGGCTTCTTTCTCTGGTTGGCAAGGTACTGACTTGTCCACTTTCCCTCTTTCCGTTTGACCTGTTTGAATAAACCTGTCCGGGCTAAAGGTATTGACTTCAGTGAAAGTCCAGAGCCCGTTAGTGTGGGAAAGGTATTGACTATCATACTTTCCTGAACCTCCTGCTCTGACTTAGGGATACTTCACCGCGTTGAAGGTATTGACTCCAGCGGACATCCAGAAACCCGTAAGTGTGCGGAAGGTATTGACTTTCGCACACCTGTTCCAAAGGTACTGACTTAGATTAGATTAGATTTTATGAGGTGGCTTTCGGCCTAATCCACTGCGACCTTTTCAGATCTATTGTGGTCCTCTCAAACTCTAGATTACATTCTCCAGCCTGACGCTTTTTAAAAAGTCTATTAGCGTGGAGACTGAACCTTCCATATAGCTCTCTGCCACTGGCTTTTCTTCGCCTAATGCAAAAAACCGCACATTTGCCAGGCTATCGCACTGACATAGAATGTGTTCCGCCGTTTCTTCTTCTAGGTGACAAAACCTGCACGTATCTTCGTTTGTCAATCCCATCAGCTTTAAATGCCTATTGAGCTTACAGTGCCCCGTTAACAGACCCACTACAGCTTTAACAGTTTTCCTGTCTTTGGCCATCAGATCTGCTGTAAATTTTGGCGAGTGTTCTAATATGAACTGTTTCGCTTGCCTCTGTCCTGGTGAGTTCCTCCACCATTTCAGAGATTTGTGGGAGACCCACTTCTTTGTTTGTTTCCTTGTTATGGCTTTTGCAACGCCGCAGAAGGGTTCCGGACCAACGAACGTCATTGATGAGCCTTGCTTGGCCATTTCATCTGCTTTTTCGTTGCCCTTATGCCCCTCGTGCCCCGGTACCCAGGTGACATTGCTACGCTCACCCAGTGTGTTTAGGGCCCGCACACAATCACATACTAGCTTAGAATTGACCTCTACGGAGTTGAGTGCCTTTAGCGCTGCTTGGCTGTCTGTGAAGATGGCAATTGAACGATATGTTCTCTTCTGCCTTTTAATTTCTTCCACACAGTGGTGAATCGCCGTAATTTCCGCCTGGAAAATTGTGACGTTCCTTGATAGGCTTACTGGGAAGGCTATCCCTTGCTTTAGCCCTACTATACCGGCTCCTACGCCGTCTAACGTCTTTGACCCGTCTGTATACCAAAAAACATCTGCATGTACTGACTTAGGCGTACTACACCGCGCTGAAGGTACTGACTTCAGCGTGTATCCAGAGACCCTATAGAGAGAGGAAGGTATTTACTCCACTTCAAAACCTCACCTCACGTCAAGTATTCCCAAACTAACAATCCATTTTAGCACTCAATTATTGTGATGACACAAGGAAAATCCCTTATTGATTCAAAGGATTCCCACTTATGCCTGATTCATTGTTGTAATTTCATAAAGAAGCAATTATAATGGACTTCACCCCCTCACTTTAAGGCCTGACTGGATGGAAATCATTTGCATACCCACTAAGCTGTTGCTGCTTATTTGTGAAATTAAGTTACTATGAAAATAATATTTTACCCTGTCGAAAAACAACAAATCTCTCACTATTTGCTATTTTCAAACCTTCTTCAAAAGAACAATCACCTTCATTATCTGATTGGACATTTTTGTAAATATTTGTAAATTTTACCCAGTGATTCAACGTCAGACTTTTTGTTCATTGGGTCATTGGATCCTCACCATTATGTATGTATTCTAAAAACTCTCATTTATAATAGTTCTTTCCAGCGTCTAGGATTGCTATATTATCGAAATCAATGTGACGTAATTCGTTTGTAACATGTTTTGTTGAAGCACATTTCCGTTTTTAAAAATCTTGCATCACTTTTGTGTTGGGCACATCGGGATTTTAAATTCTAAGAGGTCATTCCAACATATTTTTCAGCACAATAGTTGCAAAGGATACTATACCGCCTTGGAAGTGATTCTCCACCTCACACCACTACATATGGTGGTGGAAAGTGTTGCAGAAAGAACAAGATACAGACTAAGTAGAGAGGGAATCATTAAAAACCTCCTTACTTCTTAGAAATCAAAAAATCTGAGACATGCCACATGATAGTATGATGAAGAGGTACAACTTTTCAAAGAAATTCGTTACGGAATCAAGCAACAAGAAGGAATAGGATCCAAATACCATTACCAGACTTGGAAAGAATGCCATTAAATGGTACACAGACGGCTCAAAAGCAATAGAAGAAACTGGGATAGGAGTGTACGGGCCAGGAACCAAACATTCTGGAGGCTTGCGAAAAGCTCCAAGCATCTTTCAAGCGGAAATTCACGCCATAAGAAAGTGTGCACAGTTCAATATTGACAAAGGATATAGAAGGCGAAAGATTATCATAATGTCGAATAGTTAAGCAGCCATTAAAGCACTGAGCTCTTGTGTAAGCAGTTCCAAAATGTTGTGGGAATGCCTAGGCATGAACTAGGCGAGAACAATATTGTAATCTTACTGTGGATTCCAGGACACACTGGAATAAAAGGAAATGAAATATCAGATGTACTAGCAAAGACGAAGATTGAAAGACTCTTTTGGGGGCCGGAACCCTTTTGCGGTAACAGCCCCAATGTAATATTGGAAAAATATGGAAACCCGAATAAAATAGAAGGTCTATAAAATAAATGTACTTATAGTAAATATTGGGGAAAATATTTATACGATATTTTCTTTAGGTTTTTTTTATTGGGACCTGGAGCTGTAAACATTTTTGGATACGACTTGTTTTTTTCTATTCTATTCTGTTCTATTCTATTCTATTCTATTCTATTCTATTCTATTCTATTCTATTCTATTCTATTCTATTCTATTCTATTCTATTCTATTCTATTCTATTCTATTCTATTCTATTCTATTCTATTCTATTCTATTCTATTCTATTCTATTCTATTCTATTCTATTCTATTCTATTCTATTCTATTCTATTCTATTCTATTCTATTCTATTCTATTCTATTCTATTCTATTCTATTCTATTCTATTCTATTCTATTCTATTCTATTCTATTCTATTCTATTCTATTCTATTCTATTCTATTCTATTCTATTCTATTCTATTCTATTCTATTCTATTCTATTCTATTCTATTCTATTCTATTCTATTCTATTCTATTCTATTCTATTCTATTCTATTCTATTCTATTCTATTCTATTCTATTCTATTCTATTCTATTCTATTCTATTCTATTCTATTCTATTCTATTCTATTCTATTCTATTCTATTCTATTCTATTCTATTCTATTCTATTCTATTCTATTCTATTCTATTCTATTCTATTCTATTCTATTCTATTCTATTCTATTCTATTCTATTCTATTCTATTCTATTCTATTCTATTCTATTCTATTCTATTCTATTCTATTCTATTCTATTCTATTCTATTCTATTCTATTCTATTCTATTCTATTCTATTCTATTCTATTCTATTCTATTCTATTCTATTCTATTCTATTCTATTCTATTCTATTCTATTCTATTCTATTCTATTCTATTCTATTCTATTCTATTCTATTCTATTCTATTCTATTCTATTCTATTCTATTCTATTCTATTCTATTCTATTCTATTCTATTCTATTCTATTCTATTCTATTCTATTCTATTCTATTCTATTCTATTCTATTCTATTCTATTCTATTCTATTCTATTCTATTCTATTCTATTCTATTCTATTCTATTCTATTCTATTCTATTCTATTCTATTCTATTCTATTCTATTCTATTCTATTCTATTCTATTCTATTCTATTCTATTCTATTCTATTCTATTCTATTCTATTCTATTCTATTCTATTCTATTCTATTCTATTCTATTCTATTCTATTCTATTCTATTCTATTCTATTCTATTCTATTCTATTCTATTCTATTCTATTCTATTCTTTTTTTTTTTTTTTAGTATGGGCATCAACTACTTAGAATTATTAGCCCATCTACAAATGTATCAAGCTCCAATTTTTATTTTTTATTTTTTTTTTAAATTTCTCCATAAAGATTATTTGATCTAAGAAAGGTAAGTATTATTTTAGCCATATTTATATTGTTTAAACATTTTATCACATTTTCAGGTACGCCTAGCTGCCGCCTGCTAATTGCGTATTTGGCGCAATCAATTAGAACATGCTGCACTGTTAATGGGGTTCGACAGGTGTTGCATATTGGTTGTCTTTGTCCTCTCAGCATATAGCACGAAGTAAGTCTTGTATGACCAATTCTTAGTCTTGCAATTATTGTTTGTTCCTTTCGGCTAAATTTTGTAGGTAAATGTGTTTTCTACTTCAGTGGATGGCTTTATTTCTTTAAGATGTGTTTGTTGACTCATCCATTCTCTGTTCCAATTTTGTAATATTTTGTGTTTCAGGTGATTTTGTTGATCTTGAAATCTTATAGGAATGTCTTCAACTATTTCACTCTTCGCTGCCTGCTTGGCTGCTTCGTCAACAAGTTCGTTGCCTTGAATCCCCACATGACTGGGTATCCACATAAACTTTACTGTCTTGCCTTGTTCTTGAAGCCAGCATAGTGAAGCATGAATTCTTTTGACTAAAGGGTCTTTGTTGAAAGTATTTTCAATCGCTTGAAGTGAACTAAGAGAGTCACTCAATATTAGTGTTGTTTGGATGTCAAGCTGATCTATATATTTCAAGGATTGCCAGATTGCATATAATTCGCACGTATATACACTTGAACTCCAAGGAAGAGTCCAGGAGAATTTTTGATTGTTACATACGAAAGCGCTTCCACAACCTTCATCTGTTTTCGAACCATCCGAATATATAATATGACATCGTCCCTGCTGTTCCAGTATGAGATTAATTTCTGTCATATAAATGTCTTTTGTGTTGTCTTGTTTTTTATAAATAGTACATTCTTTGTATACATGTGGTTTTTTATTTGTCCAAGGCGCAGTCTCATATTCATCAATAGGGTATGTGCTGATCAATGTTTCCTGTAAGCTTTCGATTAATTCATGAAGTCTTTGAGTTGCTGGTCTGGTAATAGTGCTTCGACCCTCAAACATGGCCAACTGTTCTTTCGAGAACATCTTAGTGTATACTGGGTGTGACTGTTGAGACCACATCTTAATTGCGTAGTTACTTAGCAGGGTTTGTCTCCGATATTTTAAAGGAGGTACACCAGTTTCACTGCATAAAGAAAGATATGGACTTGTTCGGAATGCTCCCAATGCAAATCTCAAAGCTTTTCCTTGTATGGATTCTAAAATTTGTAATTTTGATTTTCGTGCGGATGAATATATGATCGATCCGTAATCAATTTGAGAGAGAATTATAGTTTTGTACAATGTTATTAGCATTTTCCTGTCGCAACCCCAAGTTAAATGTGCCATGACTTTAATGAAATTTAACCTTTTCTCACATTTATCTGCAAGATATTGAATATGTTCCTTCCAGTATAACTTTCTATCTAATATTAGACCCAAAAATTTTGTGGAATTTTTTTTGAATAATTTCTGCACCATATAATTTGATGTTAGGTTCAAGATGTCGTTTTCTCAGTCTGCAAAAGTGAATGAGGTGGGTTTTATCTGTAGTAAATTTAAAACCACTTCTCTCTGCATTTTGCGCGATTTGATCAACTGTCTGCTGGATTTGATTTTCTAAATGTTCTGTTGGATGTCCTTTAACAAATATGGCTATGTCATCCACAAACAAACTTCGTCCTACTTTTTCAGATATGTTTTCGAAGATCCCGTTTATAGCTATTGCAAATAGAATAGCACTTAACGGGGAACCTTGAGGGATACCATTTTGCATTAATCTTGTCTCTGAAAACGTTTGATTGAACTGGACTTTGAATAATCTATCAGAGAGAAAACTGTCAATAAATTTTGGCAACTCCCCTCTAAAACCCCAATCATACAATTTTTTCATGATTCCGTACCTCCATATTGTATCGTATGCTTTCTCCAAATTAAAAAATACTGCAATCATATGTTTCCTTTCGGCAAAGGCAGTTTGGATTTCGTGTTCCATGTAGACCAATTGGTCCGTTGTTGAACGGTTTTTTCTAAAGCCCATTTGATATTCTGATAATAATTTTTTATTTTCTAAAGTCCACATTAACCTAGTTGCGACCATTTTTTCCAGAACTTTTCCCAAACAACAAGTTAATGATATAGGTCGATAGCTTGAAGGGTTTTGCAGATCTTTGCCAAATTTGGGAATAGGTTTCACTATGGCAGTCTTCCATTTCTTAGGGTAAGTATATGTTTTCCATATTTAATTATAGATATGAACTAACTGGCCTTTCACGTTTTCAGGAAGGTGTTCAATTAATTCGTACGTGATATCATCACAGCCCGGAGCAGTGTTTTTTGATGAGTGTAGTGCTTCTTCCATTTCCACTGATGTGAAAGGAGCATTATACAGGTAGTTGTGCCAGCCAGAAAATTCTAAACATACAGTTTCTTGTTGGAATTTAATATCCTTAAATAGTTGACTGTAGTTATCTGACGCACTTACTTCTTCAAACTGTTTGCTGAAACATTCAGCTATTTGTTGGTGGTCACATATGGAAGTATTATTTATAGTTAGCGATGGGCTGAGTGTCTGAAAGCTTTTCCCTATTATCTTCCTAGTTTTTTGCCAAACCTTTGTCATTGGAGTATCATGTCTACCGGTTACTTGATATTCGTTCCAGCTATTTCTTTTGTTCTTTATAACAATATATCTTGCTGTCGCTTTTAATCTTTCGAACTCTAACATATTTTTTATTGTTGGATGCTTTTTTAAAGTATTATATGCCTGATGTTTATTTTTAATTGCAATAGCAACCTCTTTGTTCCACCAGGGGACATTTCTTTTTCTTTGTATACCTCCTGATTTTGGTATTGATTCGTTTGCAGCTAACGTTATACTTTCTGTGATAGATTCGACTTGTGCCGCAACTGACGTGAGTGGTTGTATAATATTCTGATGTTCGAATACGCTTGTATATTTACCCCAGTCGGCTTTTTTCAAGATCCACCTTTGAATAGTTATATCTTTCGTGAACCTATTCGCAAATTCTATATATATTGGTAAATGTTCATCTGCATATTTTCCTAATGTACTCCATTTTACCAAGGGGGTTATATCTGGTGTACATATTGATAGATCTATAGCTGACATATTATTTGATCTTGTGTTTATGTATGTACCTTCACCTGTATTTAATATGGTTAAATCGAAGTCTTCTACCAATTCTTTCACTGTTCTTCCTCTCGCATCTGTTTTATTTGAACCCCACAAGGTGTGGTGGGAGTTAAAGTCACCTACTATTAGGAAAGGAGGTCTTAGCTGTTGAATCAGGTTTTCCATTTCCGCATAGCTCCACTGTATATCTGGTAAATAAATATTACAAATCGTCATTTGTTGTGGATATTGTACACGTATCGCAACTGCTTGAAGGTTTGTGTTTAGTATGATTTCGCTGACATTCAAGTTTTCTCTTGATAAAATCATAACTCCTCCTCTAGCCCTTATGTTTGGGGCTACATCACAACGAAAAGAGTTATATCCTCTTATTGAGAACCTTTCTCCTGGCTTTAAATGTGTCTCCTGTAAGCACAAGATTATTGGTGATTTCTCCACCAACATTTGTTTTATCTCAGGATAGTGTGTCGTGTATCCATTACAATTCCACTGAATTATATTAATTGGATTATCGAAAATCGTCATAAAATTATATATTTTGGTAGAGATCCTTTTAAGAGTTTAAAAACTATATAAAATAAGTGTATATATATATGTATAGGATAAATAAATAAAATGTATAGAATTAATAAACAAAATGTATAGTGTAAATAAAATAATTTATAAAAAGTACTTACAAACTATATATTTGTAAATAAGTATTAAATATTATATTTTTTTTAAATAATTGATAAATATATATTTGAATGAATAAATGGATGTAGTATTATTCACTATTTTAACTGAAATCATTCAAAAGGACATATCTGACCTTTGACTGCTTGCGGGATTATTTTCATTGACACGATTGTTTCGTCGGGGCTTGCCTTTGGGCCAGCCCGGTTTCTTCTTTTTCTTGCTACTATTACTTTGTGTTTCACTTGTTACTGACTCAGCCTCAGAGCTGTCTGTTCTATTTCGTTTTGGTTTTTGTGACTGGGATAATTCGTGTTGCGATATACTAGAGACGGATTTGGGATACTGGGAGGGGATTAAAGGGATCATTTGCAGTTGTTTTTTAATCTCGTTCATTATCATAGGTACAATGTCGTTTATTAGATCTTTGGTATTAGTACTCGGAGTGTTCGTAGAGGAGCGATTCAGGCTGGCTTGAGCATATGAAATGTTTGGTTTGGGAGTATCAATAACTACCTTTCTTCGTGCTTCAATATATGACAGATTTTCTTTAACCTTAAGTTCCTGAATTGCCACCTCTCGTTTATATACTTGACAGTCCTTGGATCTCGCAGAGTGAGGTCCATTACAGTTCGCGCATTTTATCGGAGGTTGACATGGATTACCGGTATGTAAGGGCTGGCCACATATACAAATTTGCTCTTTTGTGCATGATAAAGACGTATGTCCGAAAAGTTGACAGCGAAAACATGTCAGTGGTGAGGGAATGAATGGGCGCACAGAGAGTTTGTAAAAAGCAACTTTAACTTCTTTTGGAAGTTTTGGTGTATTAAATGTCAAAATATGATTTGGGGTTTCTTTAAGTTCTCCATCTCGTTTCGATTTAATTCTTTTCACTGCGATTATTCCTTGTTCTTTGGTTTCATTCAGGATTTCTGATTCTGTGCAATTTAACAAATCCTTACAATATACTATACCCTTAGAATAGTTTAGTCTCGAGTGCGGAAACACTTCAACATCAACATCTAGAAATTTTGTTATCTGGCATATTCTTCTTGATTGGGCTGCTGATACGGTTTCAATTAGTAGGCCTTCTTTAACTTTTTGCACTTTTTTAACTTCCCCTGCGATTCCATATAAAAATTTACTAATCAGGAAAGGATTTGTGTTAGAAAAATCCCCTTCCTTTTTCTTAACGATCAGGAACCGAGGTGGAACCGTCGTCTCCTGATTCGTATGTATTTGAAGCTGTTCGATAACAGTTACAGATCCAGCTCCACTATCTGCAACCGGGGTTGTCTTTTGTTTCGTGTTTTGTTTCATTACTTGTCCCACGAGTCTGGAAGAAAATACACGTCGACTACGACAGTGCTCCATATCGTAGCAAGGCTATTTTCAAGTGAGGGTCGCCAGGTACTCACAGGGAATCGTTTACGACCAGCTACAGGTGGCCATTCATCTATCAGCACGATATCTTACACTTTAAGATTCCGGATTTTTTTTTCCGAGGTTTACTCCTCTACAGGTAGGAGAGGTGGTAGGTACTGTCAGTGTAGGAGTGGACATTATAGGATTGGAGATGGAAAAAGGAAGGACAGCTGCTCCAGATAGTCGCCTTTTACGACAGGCAGGAGGTTCCGTGGGCATATTATGTAACCCGTCACCCACACGGGGTTCTATTCTATTTTATTCTATTTTCTATTCTATTCTATTCTATTCTATTCTATTCTATTCTATTCTATTCTATTCTATTCTATTCTATTCTATTCTATTCTATTCTATTCTATTCTATTCTATTCTATTCTATTCTATTCTATTCTATTCTATTCTATTCTATTCTATTCTATTCTATTCTATTCTATTCTATTCTATTCTATTCTATTCTATTCTATTCTATTCTATTCTATTCTATTCTATTCTATTCTATTCTATTCTATTCTATTCTATTCTATTCTATTCTATTCTATTCTATTCTATTCTATTCTATTCTATTCTATTCTATTCTATTCTATTCTATTCTATTCTATTCTATTCTATTCTATTCTATTCTATTCTATTCTATTCTATTCTATTCTATTCTATTCTATTCTATTCTATTCTATTCTATTCTATTCTATTCTATTCTATTCTATTCTATTCTATTCTATTCTATTCTATTCTATTCTATTCTATTCTATTCTATTCTATTCTATTCTATTCTATTCTATTCTATTCTATTCTATTCTATTCTATTCTATTCTATTCTATTCTATTCTATTCTATTCTATTCTATTCTATTCTATTCTATTCTATTCTATTCTATTCTATTCTATTCTATTCTATTCTATTCTATTCTATTCTATTCTATTCTATTCTATTCTATTCTATTCTATTCTATTCTATTCTATTCTATTCTATTCTATTCTATTCTATTCTATTCTATTCTATTCTATTCTATTCTATTCTATTCTATTCTATTCTATTTTATTCTATTCTATTCTATTCTATTCTATTCTATTCTATTCTATTCTATTCTATTCTATTCTATTCTATTCTATTCTATTCTATTCTATTCTATTCTATTCTATTCTATTCTATTCTATTCTATTCTATTCTATTCTATTCTATTCTATTCTATTCTATTCTATTCTATTCTATTCTATTCTATTCTATTCTATTCTAAATCAGATAAATGTTATTGAATATTCTTTACTAAATTGTAGCCAATAGTAGTACCTATATATAAATTTTTCTAGCATGGCCAGAACATAGATTGCTATAGATTTGCTAGATAACTGATGCTTATTTTTGTTTCTGGTTAAGAGATCAATCTGGTTTACTCTTTACTCTTTTGAACCTCTCCATCTCCACTAGAGCTGGCAGTACACCTACATAGACCAGGAAGGAGTCTCGATTTCCAGCAAAACTACAAGTCCTATGGAAAAAGTTAAATGGCAAAGTTGTAGGTAATAAAAAGATCTACAACATTTGTATCCACACTTTTTTCACATAACCTCAAAATTTATGTGAAAAATTAAAAAAAACAACTTTTCAGTTTTTCATTTTTATTTTCTACAAAAATTTTTTTTGTCACGAGATTTGGTGAAAACTTACCTTTTTATGTCCCAAATACACTGTAATTTATTTGATTTGAAATATTGATTTTTTGACCTTATCTTGACTTAATATCGAAACAGTACCCTAATTTTCAATCGAAAATTCACCCGTCAAAATATCAGCTTTTTTCAAAAAGTTGGTGTGCTTTCTGTTCGTTGAAATCTCTACTTTCCGATGGTGTGAAAGTATAGTAAATCGATATATTGCATTTTCTGAGAAGATATACTATAGTAATATATATATTTTTTCACACCATCGGAAAGTAGAGATTTCAACGAACAGAAAGCACACCAACTTTTTGAAAAAAGCTGATATTTTGACGGGAAAATTTTCGATTGAAAATTGGAGTACTTTTTTGATATTAAGTCAAAATTAGGTGAAAGAATCAATATTTCAAATCAAATAAATTACAGTGTATTTGGGACATAAGTTTTCAACAAATTTCGTGGAAAAAAATTTTTTAGGGATAAAAATAAAAAACCATAAAGTTGGTTTTCTGAATTTTTCACATAAATTTTGAGGCTATGTGAAAAAAGTATGGATACAAAAGTTGTAGATCTTCTTATTACCTACAACTTTGTCATTTGATTTTTTTCCATAGGACTTGTAGTTTTGCCGGAAATCCAGATAAACCGTTTTATTCTCTTCAAAACTCCCTACCCATCGCCCGTAAATTATTTTTCCTTTCATTTTTATAATATTCTCCTTCTCTTCCAATGGGTTTCATCCTACTATTTTTTTTTCACTTTTTATTATTTTTAAAGGCTTCTACCCTGGTCTAACAGTCGTAGGTAGCGACTTAATTTTCTTCATTCAGTAGTTCATAAATTTTGCCAATATAAATATTTTCGGCTGCAAATAGTAGGTATGGAAGTCAATGGTCACCATTTTCAACATCTAATTCGTTAATTCAATATTATTCTGATTTAGTTAATTCTCGATATAAATTAATGATCATATTGCAATATTTGTTTTAATTTATACTTTTTATGTGACAGAAAAAATGACATATTAGCAAACCATAGGCATTTCGTTTCATTTTCAAGTGGTGCTGTACTTAATATTAATTAGGACTTTTTTTTGCACAGCTGATGTAAATATCGAAAAAAGTCATGGACGATCATTATGTCTGAATATTCCATCTAAATGCTTTTCTAACGATATGCCGCACATGGTATATTCCCCATCTACAAATAAAGGGTTGGTGGAGTGGACGGGAGGGGGTTGACAAATGACAGATGCCGGTATCGTAAAAATGTGTCCCCCTTAGAACAAAAATCGACGTGTTTCCCAATTTCCTTGAAATCTAAGGAATACTACCCAATATCGGGGTGGACTGTTTTCTGTGGCCCACTCTGTATATGCTTTTCATGTTGTCGTTGACCAGTATAAGTTTTGATTTTTCGATAGATCTTTCTCACTCTATATGTTAAGCGCCTAGACGGTTTCAAGTTCAACTCTGTTAACTGCCCCAATTCCCTTTTATGTCATCGATGGGACTTTCCAGCTGGCGTTGCCACCACGGCTTGAGCTTTTTGTAGTCCTTACCCTGATTGTTCTTAGGGAATTGGATTTGTTGATTGTGAATTCGAAGCACTGCCACTGCTCCTCAATAGATGAGAGTGTGAAGTTGCTCTAGTGCTTCGCAGTCTTTAGCGTAGTTCTGCAATAATAAATTCACAGCTGCTAGTATGCTGTTAGTGCTCTTATTGGTTCGCAGCTTGGGTAGTTTTAGCCTGTATATTGGGTTGATGCCAATTCTGCTAGTGCTTTACAAAGTTTTGTAGTTATCATTTTATGTTTTCTCAACTCCGTTGTGGTCTCCTTGGACTTCTCCTTGAAGTTGTTGCAACGTTGGACCGGGTAGTAGATTGTTTTTCACAATTCTTCGACGTTGGTCGGCAATACGTTGTTCCGTAAGATGCTGAAATTCTGAAAAATGTTCAACAAATGTATGGTGGAGGGCGTATCTGTATGCCCTCATAACAGCTTCCATTCTGGTGATTTCAAAGTAGGAGCGTAAAATGAATGAGTTTCCTGGTCCTTCCGGCTTTTGTGGTCGTATATTCTAATGAGTAGTTAAATATTTAGGTTAAAATGTATGCTTATTGTTAAATTAAATGTTATTAACTTTAGTAAGTATGTGTTTAGTTAGAAATTTGTGAAATATATCGACCAAGCAATTTGGTTGATTTATTTATTGAAATAAATAACAATTGCTAAATAAGCAGACACGCGCTAAATTGATAGAATGTGTAGGCTGGAAATGGTTGCTTTGGGTTTTGTCAAGGAGTTCTAATAAAGCATTTATCAAAGAAATGTGTTTTATTTTCAAGAACGTCGACCATAACTGAAAGGAACCTGAACCAAATAATTTAACATTATTAGGTGGCGACCATGCCTGGATTAAGTAAATTTTGAATTGGGCGGCTTGATCGGCTGAATAATTTACCGTAATACCTTTCTGGGGGTACTCACTTAATATTGATTATTTTTCTGAATACTGCAGCATACATATACATTTGTGACATCTCTGTATCAATGCATCCTTAGATTGACTATTTTGAATTGCTTGAATCACGGAGAGAGAATCGTACACAATTAAAAATATTTCAGAGAAAGATACATGGATGCAAAATAGAAGGGCTTGCAAGATGGCAAACGGTTCGACCATGTACACCGAAGCATGCTGCAAGATTGACCATTTATGACTATGGCACACCTAACACCATTTTCCGTTTTTGATCCATCAGTGTATACGACTTTGTCGTGATTTAGATCTGAGACAACCCTATGAAAGTGTTGACGAAAAATAACTGGTACCATATCTGCTTTTGGAGCAAGATGGAACAGATCCGTGATCATTATCTTTTTATGATATCTCCATGGTGGAACTTCAGGTAGGTCAATGATCATTCAGGGGGCTGGAGATTCGGCTCACTAATAATTTCAAGAGCTCTGATTCTTAGTGGTCTAAAGATTGTGGGTCTGCTTGCATAATCGGTTTCATGGGAATTAATAAAAATATGATTACTTTGAGATCCTTTTGCCATTAATGACTTTTTATATGTCAGTATCGCTTTATCTCTTCTCTAGGCCAATCCACTTTCACTATACAAACTGGACGAAGGTGTCGTGCGAAAGGCGCCCAGGCATAAACGAAGTCCTAGGGTATGAACAGCATCCAGTTCCTTCAACAGAGATTTTCTTGCTGAAGAGTATACAATACAGCCATAATCCATTTTTGCCAGTACAGTACATCTTCAATTCGCCAAAAAGACCATATAAACATTTCTGAATTTGGAATGGGTTGACTTTATCAAAATTCTCTCTATCTTTTCTTTTCAGGACCAGGAACCGACAATTTGCCGTCACCTGGCTCCCAATGGATGCATTGAGTTGGTAAGAATATAATGGTCGACTGCAGCAGAGCTTCCGTACTGCAGCAAGGCAACATACTGCAGCATACAACGATGTTCGCCAGGTGCCACGAGGGCGATCGCCAAGGACCGGTCCACCCACCAGCCATGCATCTCATCGGTGCGCATCATACCTTGAGATTGGGAATTTTTCATTGAGGTTATTTCCTCTTGGTTTGGTCGATTAAGCCAGGATCCCCACACTCACACTACACCGAGATCAATATGCATACAGAGAGGGAAAATCAACCAAAACTGCATTACATAAATTCGTAAAAAGGGCTGAATACGTGCTGGAAAACAAAGGGTTGCTGCTCGCAGCGTTTCTAGATATTGAAGGAGCTTTTGACAACACCACCTACGAATCCATAGCAAAGGCAGCGAGGAAAATTGGGATCGATGCCACGAGCTGCAGATGGATAGACTACATGCTCAGAAGCAGGCTAATAGAAACAACTCTTATGGGGGAGACAATGGCCGTACGTGCAACCAGGGGTTGTCCACAGGGGGGAGTACTGTCCCAGCTGCTGTGGCACCTGCTCATGGACGGGCTCATCAGAACCCTACACAGAGAGGGATTTAACACCATAGGATATGCAGATGACCTGGTAATTCTATCCCAAGGTAAATACAACAGTACAGCCAGAGACAAACTCCAGATGGCTTTAAATGTAGTAACAGGCTGGACCGTAAAAGAAGGGCTACGCATAAGTCTCTCAAAAACACAGATAATTGCGTTCACCAGAAGAAGGAAAAGGGAAGGACTTGGCCCTCTGACGCTTCAAGGTGAACCAATACGATTGTCGGGTGAAGTAAAATATCTTGGGGTTATCCTAGACCCAGGTTTAACTTGGAACTGACACCTTCAGCGCGTGATCAAGAAGGCAGAGGCATCCTTCATGGTTGCCAGACGCACTTACGTCACTAAATGGGGACTTAGACCAAGCATGGTACACTGGTTGTACAAAATGGTTGTCATTCCCAGGATAACATATGCATATCTGATCTGGTGGCCAAAGATTAGACAAACCTCCGCGATGCTAAAACTAAGCAAGGTCCAAAGACTTGCATGCATAGGCAGTACAGGGGCAATGAGGACTACTCCTACAGGGGCGCTGGAGACAATGCTAGACCTTCCTCCGCTACATTGTGTCATAATGTGCGAAGCAAGGGCAGCTCTAACCCGACTGGAAAAAGCATCAGACCATGACGTGGCACATGGGAGAGGACACACAGAAATAAGGCACGTGGATGACGACATCTTTAAAAAGCCAACAGACCACATGACCGCCAGATATATCTTTCGCAAGAACTTTGAGATTGTCATCAAAGATCGGAAGGAGCTTGAGGAAGAGGACGTACCACCAATAAGCAGAGCGAATGAACTGATCTGGTACACAGACGGATCAAGGAGATAGCTCGGCACCGGAGCGGGCATATACAGCAAGTCGAGCAAATATGAAGGAATCGTCTCACTTGGTAAATATGCCTAGGTATTTCAAGCAGAGGTCTATGCAATACTTGTATGTGCAAGGGCAAATAACATGAGAGTCTACAACAACAGGCAGATCAGGATCTACAGTGACAGTCAAGCTGCCCTTAAAGCACTTCAGAGCTCTAAGGTAAGATCTCGGCTGGTATGGGAATGAGAACTTAGAAGACTGTCGACTCGGAACAGTGTAACACTGGAGTGGGTCCTAGGTCTCAAAGGAATCGCTGGCAATGAAAAAACTGACCAGCTGGCAAGAGCAGGATCGTCAACCCTGATGAACGGACCCAAAACATCTGAAAATTAAGCGTTTTATGGGGTTGGACATGTATTTCAAATGAACCTAATCTGTCTAATTTTTGGGCTCTTAAAGACTGTGCTTCCGAAACTGTTTCTATTAGTAGACCGTCTTTTATTTTCTTGATACTGCGCAATGTACCTATCAAACCAAAAAGTTGCTTAGAGATTATAAAAGGGCTAATTTTATCAAAATTACCCATCTCCTTTCTACCAATTACAAGGAACCGAGGACTCTGGCCCGTCTTTTCCCTATTGAATGGTGTATCGTTTCTTGTGGTAGTTATACGTGGGGTGGCGCCGCTTGCTTCACTACGGAGTGCTGCTGCTCTACTACAGTCTTCCCAGCACCGCAGCTTTCTGTAGGGCCTGTTTCTTACTTATTTGCCATGTCTCATTAAGTTTTCCTTCGTCACACACGTCTCTTTTATGTCGAGAAGACAGAGCGTAAGGGCCCACTGACGCAGGGTCATTCATCCCGTCGGCGCGACTCCACACCTTAGGATTTCGGGAGGAGTTACAGGGAAATAAGAGGAGGGGGCAGTGGCAATGGGCACCGGGCAGCTGGACTGGGGTCCCGTGGGATCGTCAGACCCTTAGTACACTGGTTTCGGTATGGAGTAAGTCCACTCCGGAATCATCATCATCATCATCATTATTATTATTATTATTATTTTTTTTTTTTTTTTTTTAGTATGGGCATCAACTACTTAGAATTATTAGCCCATCTACAAATGTATCAAGCTCCAATTTTTATTTTTTATTTTTTTTTTAAATTTCTCCATAAAGATTATTTGATCTAAGAAAGGTAAGTATTATTTTAGCCATATTTATATTGTTTAAACATTTTATCACCTGCTAATTGCGTATTTGGCGCAATCAATTAGAACATGCTGCACTGTTAATGGGGTTCGACAGGTGTTGCATATTGGTTGTCTTTGTCCTCTCAGCATATAGCACGAAGTAAGTCTTGTATGACCAATTCTTAGTCTTGCAATTATTGTTTGTTCCTTTCGGCTAAATTTTGTAGGTAAATGTGTTTTCTACTTCAGTGGATGGGTTTATTTCTTTAAGATGTGTTTGTTGACTCATCCATTCTCTGTTCCAATTTTGTAATATTTTGTGTTTCAGGTGATTTTGTTGATCTTGGAATCTTATAGGAATGTCTTCAACTATTTCACTCTTCGCTGCCTGCTTGGCTGCTTCGTCAACAAGTTCGTTGCCTTGAATCCCCACATGACTGGGTATCCACATAAACTTTACTGTCTTGCCTTGTTCTTGAAGCCAGCATAGTGAACCATGAATTCTTTTGACTAAAGGGTCTTTGTTGAAAGTATTTTCAATCGCTTGAAGTGAACTAAGAGAGTCACTCAATATTAGTGTTGTTTGGATGTCAAGCTGATCTATATATTTCAAGGATTGCCAGATTGCATATAATTCGCACGTATATACACTTGAACTCCAAGGAAGAGTCCAGGAGAATTTTTGATTGTTACATACGAAAGCGCTTCCACAACCTTCATCTGTTTTCGAACCATCCGAATATATAATATGACATCGTCCCTGCTGTTCCAGTATGAGATTAATTTCTGTCATATAAATGTCTTTTGTGTTGTCTTGTTTTTTATAAATAGTACATTCTTTGTATACATGTGGTTTTTTATTTGTCCAAGGCGCAGTCTCATATTCATCAATAGGGTATGTGCTGATCAATGTTTCCTGTAAGCTTTCGATTAATTCATGAAGTCTTTGAGTTGCTGGTCTGGTAATAGTGCTTCGACCCTCAAACATGGCCAACTGTTCTTTCGAGAACATCTTAGTGTATACTGGGTGTGACTGTTGAGACCACATCTTAATTGCGTAGTTACTTAGCAGGGTTTGTCTCCGATATTTTAAAGGAGGTACACCAGTTTCACTGCATAAAGAAAGATATGGACTTGTTCGGAATGCTCCCAATGCAAATCTCAAAGCTTTTCCTTGTATGGATTCTAAAATTTGTAATTTTGATTTTCGTGCGGATGAATATATGATCGATCCGTAATCAATTTGAGAGAGAATTATAGTTTTGTACAATGTTATTAGCATTTTCCTGTCGCAACCCCAAGTTAAATGTGCCATGACTTTAATGAAATTTAACCTTTTCTCACATTTATCTGCAAGATATTGAATATGTTCCTTCCAGTATAACTTTCTATCTAATATTAGACCCAAAAATTTTGTGGAATTTTTTTTGAATAATTTCTGCACCATATAATTTGATGTTAGGTTCAAGATGTCGTTTTCTCAGTCTGCAAAAGTGAATGAGGTGGGTTTTATCTGTAGTAAATTTAAAACCACTTCTCTCTGCATTTTGCGCGATTTGATCAACTGTCTGCTGGATTTGATTTTCTAAATGTTCTGTTGGATGTCCTTTAACAAATATGGCTATGTCATCCACAAACAAACTTCGTCCTACTTTTTCAGATATGTTTTCGAAGATCCCGTTTATAGCTATTGCAAATAGAATAGCACTTAACGGGGAACCTTGAGGGATACCATTTTGCATTAATCTTGTCTCTGAAAACGTTTGATTGAACTGGACTTTGAATAATCTATCAGAGAGAAAACTGTCAATAAATTTTGGCAACTCCCCTCTAAAACCCCAATCATACAATTTTTTCATGATTCCGTACCTCCATATTGTATCGTATGCTTTCTCCAAATTAAAAAATACTGCAATCATATGTTTCCTTTCGGCAAAGGCAGTTTGGATTTCGTGTTCCATGTAGACCAATTGGTCCGTTGTTGAACGGTTTTTTCTAAAGCCCATTTGATATTCTGATAATAATTTTTTATTTTCTAAAGTCCACATTAACCTAGTTGCGACCATTTTTTCCAGAACTTTTCCCAAACAACAAGTTAATGATATAGGTCGATAGCTTGAAGGGTTTTGCAGATCTTTGCCAAATTTGGGAATAGGTTTCACTATGGCAGTCTTCCATTTCTTAGGGTAAGTATATGTTTTCCATATTTAATTATAGATATGAACTAACTGGCCTTTCACGTTTTCAGGAAGGTGTTCAATTAATTCGTACGTGATATCATCACAGCCCGGAGCAGTGTTTTTTGATGAGTGTAGTGCTTCTTCCATTTCCACTGATGTGAAAGGAGCATTATACAGGTAGTTGTGCCAGCCAGAAAATTCTAAACATACAGTTTCTTGTTGGAATTTAATATCCTTAAATAGTTGACTGTAGTTATCTGACGCACTTACTTCTTCAAACTGTTTGCTGAAACATTCAGCTATTTGTTGGTGGTCACATATGGAAGTATTATTTATAGTTAGCGATGGGCTGAGTGTCTGAAAGCTTTTCCCTATTATCTTCCTAGTTTTTTGCCAAACCTTTGTCATTGGAGTATCATGTCTACCGGTTACTTGATATTCGTTCCAGCTATTTCTTTTGTTCTTTATAACAATATATCTTGCTGTCGCTTTTAATCTTTCGAACTCTAACATATTTTTTATTGTTGGATGCTTTTTTAAAGTATTATATGCCTGATGTTTATTTTTAATTGCAATAGCAACCTCTTTGTTCCACCAGGGGACATTTCTTTTTCTTTGTATACCTCCTGATTTTGGTATTGATTCGTTTGCAGCTAACGTTATACTTTCTGTGATAGATTCGACTTGTGCCGCAACTGACGTGAGTGGTTGTATAATATTCTGATGTTCGAATACGCTTGTATATTTACCCCAGTCGGCTTTTTTCAAGATCCACCTTTGAATAGTTATATCTTTCGTGAACCTATTCGCAAATTCTATATATATTGGTAAATGTTCATCTGCATATTTTCCTAATGTACTCCATTTTACCAAGGGGGTTATATCTGGTGTACATATTGATAGATCTATAGCTGACATATTATTTGATCTTGTGTTTATGTATGTACCTTCACCTTTATTTAATATGGTTAAATCGAAGTCTTCTACCAATTCTTTCACTGTTCTTCCTCTCGCATCTGTTTTATTTGAACCCCTCAAGGTGTGGTGGGAGTTAAAGTCACCTACTATTAGGAAAGGAGGTCTTAGCTGTTGAATCAGGTTTTCCATTTCCGCATAGCTCCACTGTATATCTGGTAAATAAATATTACAAATCGTCATTTGTTGTGGATATTGTACACGTATCGCAACTGCTTGAAGGTTTGTGTTTAGTGTGATTTCGCTGACATTCAAGTTTTCTCTTGATAAAATCATAACTCCTCCTCTAGCCCTTATGTTTGGGGCTACATCACAACGAAAAGAGTTATATCCTCTTATTGAGAACCTTTCTCCTGGCTTTAAATGTGTCTCCTGTAAGCACAAGATTATTGGTGATTTCTCCACCAACATTTGTTTTATCTCAGGATAGTGTGTCGTGTATCCATTACAATTCCACTGAATTATATTAATTGGATTATCGAAAATCGTCATAAAATTATATATTTTGGTAGAGATCCCTTTAAGAGTTTAAAAACTATATAAAATAAGTGTATATATACAGGGCTTTTCACGATGAGCGTTAATTAGACGTTTCTGGCAAACGAGACAACGGATCAAACTGAAAATTTTACAGTATGCATAAATTGATATGATCTGCACGCCTAAAATATTTTAGATGATGCGGCGTTGCCACTACTACTAAAAAGTAGCGACTACTTTGATTTTTCAAATGGAACACCCTGTATATATTATCATATTATGATTTCTTATCACTTTGTCAACAACTTCATGTACTATTTCCCTATGCCTATCTGTTACCGTTTAGAAGGTATAAATTAATTTCGATTTTTTTTTACCAAACATGTACTTTTATAAACGCTGATAATCTTGAACTCTCTGGTACTAAGACGATTAAATTCGAAATGGAGTGGAGTGATACCATGAAGATCTTCACTTAGAGTTATATTTTTATTTGCTTCTTACAGGGTCTTTAAAAAATGCAGATATTTTGATCACATGAAAAAATGAGTGGAAGTCAATTTTTTCAAATGGAACACCCTGTATATTTCCACATTTTTGAGCTCTACATCCAATTTTAGGTTGACTTTGTTCAGATAATCATATTTTAATTTCGAACAGTTTTCGAGATAAACTGTTTCAAACAGAAACTGACGTGATTTCCTTGTATTCATCACTTATTTTTGAAATTTAACAGATTCCGTTCGATAAATAATTATTAAAATACTCTTCAACCATCAAATGAAACTTCTCTTCAAACAATAGTTTTATTAACGCTGACACACGAACTGAAAATAATTTCATGAATTAGTTAATTCAATTGTAAGTGTATTTCAGAATATGTTCGAACACATCTCCACCTCTACTTAAACAAACATGTAATCTCTTCAAAAGATTTTCAAGTGTAGCGCTCCTGATTAAGTCTGGAGTTAAACTATTGAAAGCAGTTCTAACTCTCGATTTCATATCTTCCATTGTTGTTACTGGGTTGGAGTAAACCATATTTTTAATGAAACCCCACACAAAATAATCTAATGGATTGCCATCTGGTGTTCTAGGAGGCCAACGAAAAGGTCCATTATTACCAGTCCATCTGTCTTCGAAGATTTCAGTTAAAGCTTCGTTTACTAAACCAGAATTATGGGGTGGAGCACCATCCATTTGGTACCATACACGTTCTCTTCCTGGTCTATTATTTAAAATCATTTGAACTCCATTTCTCAGTAAATCTTCATATTTTGCTGCATTCAAATTACCATCATAAAACTCGATATAAAAAATTGACCCATTCTTTAAGGCACAAAATACATTAAATTGCCATCTTTCTTGAAAACCCCTTTGGCGAACGACATGGTGATTTTCTGGCGCCCACTAATGACTGTTGTATCTATTGAAAACTCCATTTTTTGTAAACTTGGCCTCATCTGTCCATATGATATTGTCAAGAAAATGTTCATCCTCTTGAGTCTTGACAAGTAACAATTCAAAGAATTCCAGTCTACGAGGCAAATCAGTCTCTTTCAGATGTTGGACACAGTAGAATTTATAGGGATGCCATTTGTGCTTATTAAGAATGCGATAAATTGTGACGTAGGGTATACCTATCTCCCTTTCAACCTCATGTAGAGAAGCATTTGGAAATTCATGAAAAAATCCCAAAACTGTTATGCAATTGTCATCATCATCCACTTTAGGCTTTCTACGAATGATTTTTGGACGAAAGGTTCCATTCAACCTACAGTTTTTTAGTAGTCAATTTATCAGATTATTATTCGGATTCGGAAGTTGTGGATATCTTTCATGAAATACTCGGCATGTTCTACTTGCCATTCTATTGCACTCACCATAAATTATTAATAAATTCAAGAAATCTTCATTACTGTAACCTAATCTTGACATTTTTCTATTATTATTGGTATAATAATCAGTCAAAAACACTAACGAAAGTTTGACGTTTCAAAATTGGATTATTTATTTTTCGAAAGCACACTATTAAAAAATATTAATTTGCAATGTTGTATGGTCGAGACACTCAATACCTCATACAAATTGTAATTTTTTCTACGGTACATATCAATTTCGAATACTGATTTGAGACTGTTGAAAAACTAAATCGAAAAGAAATATTACGTAGTATAAAATAGATGTACAATTACAAAAATAAGTGATGAATACAAGGAAACCACATCAGTTTCTGTTTGAAACAGTTTATCTCGAAAACTGTTCGAAATTGAAATATGATTATCTGAACAAAGTCAACCTAAAATTGGATGTACAGCTCAAAAATGTGGAAATATACTGGGTGTTCCATTTGAAAAAATTGACTTCCACTCATTTTTTCATGTGACCAAAATATCTGCATTTTTTAAGACCCTGTATGGGGCAAATAAAAATATGTCTTGAAGTGAAGATCTTCATGGTATCACTCCACTCCATTTCGAATTTAATCGTCTTAGTACCAGATAGTTCAAGATTATCAGCGTTTATAAAAGTACATGTTTGGTAAAAAAAAAATCGAAATTAATTTATACCTTCTAAACGGTAACAGATAGGCATAGGGAAATAGTACATGAAGTTGTTGACAAAGTGATAAGAAATCATAATATGATAATATATACAGGGTGTTTCATTTGAAAAATCAAAGTAGTCGCTACTTTATAGTAGAAGCGGCAACGCCGCATCGTCTAAAATATTTTAAGCGTGTAGATCATATCAATTTATGCATACTGTAAAATTTTCAGGTTGATCCGTTGTCTGGTTTGCCAGAAACGTCTAATTAACGCTCATCGTGAAAAGCCCTGTATATGTATAGGATAAATAAATAAAATGTATAGAATTAATAAACAAAATGTATAGTGTAAATAAAATAATTTATAAAAAGTACTTACAAATTATATATTTGTAAATAAGTATTAAATATTATATTTTTTTTAAATAATTGATAAATATATATTTGAATGAATAAATGGATGTAGTATTATTCACTATTTTAACTGAAATCATTCAAAAGGACATATCTGACCTTTGACTGCTTGCGGGATTATTTTCATTGACACGATTGTTTCATCGGGGCTTGCCTTTGGGCCAGCCCGGTTTCTTCTTTTTCTTGCTACTATTACTTTGTGTTTCACTTGTTACTGACTCAGCCTCAGAGCTGTCTGTTCTATTTCGTTTTGGTTTTTGTGACTGGGATAATTCGTGTTGCGATATACTAGAGACGGATTTGGGATACTGGGAGGGGATTAAAGGGATCATTTGCAGTTGTTTTTTAATCTCGTTCATTATCATAGGTACAATGTCGTTTATTAGATCTTTGGTATTAGTACTCGGAGTGTTCGTAGAGGAGCGATTCAGGCTGGCTTGAGCATATGAAATGTTTGGTTTGGGAGTATCAATAACTACCTTTCTTCGTGCTTCAATATATGACAGATTTTCTTTAACCTTAAGTTCCTGAATTGCCACCTCTCGTTTATATACTGGACAGTCCTTGGATCTCGCAGAGTGAGGTCCATTACAGTTTGCGCATTTTATCGGAGGTTGACATGGATTACGTAAGGGCTGGCCACATATACAAATTTGCTCTTTTGTGCATGATAAAGACGTATGTCCGAAAAGTTGACAGCGAAAACATGTCAGTGGTGAGGGAATGAATGGGCGCACAGAGAGTTTGTAAAAAGCAACTTTAACTTCTTTTGGAAGTTTTGGTTTATTAAATGTCAAAATATGATTTGGGGTTTCTTTAAGTTCTCCATCTCGTTTCGATTTAATTCTTTTCACTGCGATTATTCCTTGTTCTTTGGTTTCATTCAGGATTTCTGATTCTGTGCAATTTAACAAATCCTTACAATATACTATACCCTTAGAATAGTTTAGTCTCGAGTGCGGAAACACTTCAACATCAACATCTAGAAATTTTGTTAGCTGGCATATTCTTCTTGATTGGGCTGCCGAAACGGTTTCAATTAGTAGGCCTTCTTTAACTTTTTGCACTTTTTTAACTTCCCCTGCGATTCCATATAAAAATTTACTAATCAGGAAAGGATTTGTGTTGGAAAAATCCCCTTCCTTTTTCTTAACGATCAGGAACCGAGGTGGAACCGTCGTCTCCTGATTCGTATGTATTTGAAGCTGTTCGATAACAGTTACAGATCCAGCTCCACTATCTGCAACCGGGGTTGTCTTTTGTTTCGTGTTTTGTTTCATTACTTATCCCACGAGTCTGGAAGAAATACACGTCGACTACGACAGTGCTCCATATCGTAGCAAGGCTATTTTCAAGTGAGGGTCGCCAGGTACTCACAGGGAATCGTTTACGACCAGCTCCAGGTGGCCATTCATCTATCAGCACGATATCTTACACTTTAAGATTCCGGATTTTTTTTACCGAGGTTTACTCCTCTACAGGTGGGAGAGGTGGTCGGTACTGTTAGTGTAGGAGTGGACATTATAGGATTGGAGATGGAAAAAGGAAGGACAGGTGCTCCAGATAGTCGCCTTTTACGACAAGCAGGAGGTTCCGTGGGCATATTCTGTAACCCGTCACCCACACGGGGTTGTTATTATTATTATTATTATTGACATTCATTTTCGAGTGATTTTGTAACGGTTTTTAATTCTAATTACTATAAAGATGAGGACCTATTCCACCAGTGGTTCGGAAATTGATTCGTATTTTTTAACTTTATTGAAATCGTGTATTAAAATGACAGATTTGAATGGTAATAGTGATGATTTACCTTGTATAAGGTGTAATAAATTTGTAACTACCGGTATTACGGTGTAAGATGTGGTAGGCTTTCTCACAAATGTTGTTTGGCTTATCTAAAGATAAAACTGTTGAGTAAAGACACTACTATTTTTTGCAACGATGTTTCTGAAGAGAAAGATAAGGCACTTGAAACTGTAATCGGTGGCTGAAACTGAAAATGAAGACACCAATAATAAGGATAGTCTTAGAGTTGGTTTTCTAGAAAAAAAAGGTTCAAAGATTCGATCATAGAAAACCAGAAAATTGCCAAATTGTCAATTGCCAAATGACTTATCGAGCCACTCAGCGATAACGAGTATTCCTGCAATAAACAAGGGTTTATCCACTAAGCAACTGGCCTCGAGAAATTCTCATTTCTACATATCTGCGGCTGTAGTAGCTGGTGCGGTACAAAACGCGACAGCTCAGAATTTTTGTGATACAATCATAAACGCGAAGGAGTATCCAGGTAATAGAAAGTTGATACCTGATAGTTCGAGAAAACCGACTAATAAAACAAGAAATTTATTAGTGGGGTCTTTCAGTAATGCTGAGGACTGCAAGTTAACAGCAGCTGTTATAAATAAGAAGTCCTATTACTACCATGCTTCAAAATTTTCCACTGATACTTCAGAAGAAGAGCTAACAAAGCATCTTTGTCAATTCGATGAAAGTGAATTAAACTCTCGTTATCCAAATGATTATAGTTCATTTAAAATAACCGGCTGATGAATCACATAATATTCTAAAATCTGAGGTGTGGCCTTCTGGTGTCGTCCTTAATCGTCTTTTTCCGACAAGAAAATTCAATTCATCCGAAAAATAGTGGCAGTTTAAACGTTTCTTTGGATCTGATAGATAATAGAAAAATGTTTCAGTATTATATATCAATGTACAGAGTTTGGCTAATAAGAAAGTTTCATGATTATTTGTTATATACTTTCTCAAAAATTTATAAAAATATCAATATATTGGGGGATATTAATGTGGACCTGAATGTTGATACTGAACGTGTGAAAGATATTCACAATATTATGAAAATGTATGGTTTTAGACATTATATAAATGATCCAACAAGAATCACGCCAACAACTAGATCTTCTTGGATAATATATAATTTCCGTAAATCTTACCACAATCACTAGTACCTAAGCTACCTACATGAATCTGACAATAAAAGCAAAACTATATGAAACATAGTGAATTCCGAGGGAAATACTAAAACACATGGTACTGTTGCTACAAAATTGACTTCAGCTGATTTGAATACATTTATTGTTACTTTAGCAGATAAAATCACTATGAGTATTACGGACGAATCCATTCATCCACTTGAATATCTACATAAGGTCTCGAAACCTTCGGGTTTATTTTTTATTAGTCCTATCTTGGAATCTGATATCAAACTGGCAATATTAAGTTTAAAAAATTCAACTTGCTTAGATTTTTAAGGACTGAATAGCCATATGATGAAAGCCTCGTTTGAGGCACTTGTTGGACCATAAGAGATACTTTTTAATAAATGTATATTGGAGGGCTGCTGGCCTGATTCATTAAAAATAACAAAATTATACCTATACATAAAAAAGGAGATTTGAATAACCCTGACAACTTCAGGCCAATTGCAATTGTACCAGGAGTGGGTAAAATTTTTGAAATTATACTTAAAGATAAACTTGCTTCTTTTTTGGAACAGAAAAAATTATTGTCACCCTCTCAGTTTGGTTTTTGGAAAAACATGTCCACAATTAAGGCAGTAGTCAATATTGTTCAGACCGTGGTTGAAGGCTTTGATGAGAGATATGATACATTTGCAACGATGTATGATCTCACCAAGGCTTTTGACTGTGTTAACATTGAAAATCTTTTAGATAAATTCAAATATTACGGTGTTAGGGGTTATGTGATGAGATTATTTAGTTCGTATCTAACAGGCAGGTCTCAATACGTGAGCTTCGATAATGTTGAATCAAATTAACTCCTGTTTCAAGAGGAGTTCCTCAAGGAGCTGTATCAGGACCATTATTATTTATTGTATACGTAAACGATTTGCCAAGTTCCCTGGGGGAAGCTGGCTGTGTTCTGTTTGCTGATGATACCACAACCTTGGTTAGAGATGTATGTAGGTAATGGATGAATTGCATATTTTATCTTGTTCAAAAAAATTGCTAGAGGCGGAAACCTTGAAAAAACTAATAAAACGAGTTCAGGTACTTATCCAATTTTTTGCATTTTACACTGAACATAATTCTATTATTCTATTTAAGTAATGCGCTCTCAATACTCTCGATGCTCCCTTTGTGATAATGTATAAGTTTTTCCTAGCTGCTAAAACATATTTGTGTGAGAGTCTGAATACAATAAATTTGGTGTCCCTTTATTGTTGTATTTTTGGGACATAATAATCCCACACGGGTGCAATATTAATCAATTAAGTAATATAACAAATTTTCACCTTAGGGCAACTATAACTTGTTCTAAAAAAATCTCGAACCCAAATTACGTTCAGGCAGGATATTTAATATCCTTACATATAGGAATAGATTATTCAATGTTCTATTTTAATCAAGGCTTGACTGAAAAAAATTCATTTTAATTCAGAGTGGCTACCTGAATTAATATCTAATAAAAATTTAGTTTCTAATTGTATGATATTAGAAAATATTCAGCTTCCGATAATTATATATTCATCCATACCTGAAAGCATCTTGCATATTTCTTATAATTATTCATGATTCTCAATATGTTGATCTATAATTTTAGTAAAATATAAATAATCATTTTAACGTGTTTTGATCTCAGACTGGAATTTGATATAATTTAGAATGGCTTCTGTTTCATGATATGTAGGACCTATCTATTCCAATCACACATTAAAGAATATTTCTCAATATCCCATATGATACAACGTTTGATGTCCTTTTAAGGTCAAAACTGGGTACTTGGATCAATATTGATATTGAATAAGTTCAAAAACTAAACTGACTACTGAAAAATGAATGGAGAATAAAATATGCTCATATGAAATTGTATGTACAAATTCATCAATATTTACCGCCTTTTAAATAAACAGCTTACAAGTAATAGATTTTTTCTACGCCCATGTCTGTAAACGTCAAAAATCGCACTGACAACATTCCTTGTAAGTGACATTTAACAATAACATGCACGTAATGAAAATCTCATAACATACATGTGCGTTTAGATAGAAAAACTTAGATTTCTTTGTTGAATCAAATTGCAATCAAATTTTTATTTACGTACTACTTTATTTGGTTTATTTAGCTCTTAGCATTAGTGAAATACATTTTAGATTAAAAGAGTGATGCCCCTAAATGTCGGCAACACATTTTACAATTTCCAAAAACATAGGTAATTCGCTTTTTATTGATATGGGAAAAAACTTCATCTCATTTATGCTGTCAATTTTGGTAACAAATTATAGTATCCGAACATTTTCTCAACTTTACCTATGAATATGACTGTTAGTAATGAAAAAGATGAAATTATGAGCATTCAGAAGAAAATAGATGGGCGTAGAAAAAGTATAGTACGTTACACGAGTTGTAATCCCATTACGCACTCGTGTAAACTTTTTCACTTCGTGCGTAATTGGTTACTTACAACTCTTGTTACGTAATATACTATTACCTACGACCCCCCCTGTAATCAGTCAATAACACACAATCGGCATCAATGTAATGACGTCTATTACGCACGGTAAAAAAAACGCACAGCTGTTAAGTAAATCGAACGGCTTCCCTAGCAACATCTTAGCAACTGTCTATAGACGTCGCCATTTTATTCAAAAATATAGCATACGCCGTCAAAACATCAAACTTTAGTAGGCCGCAATAGCGATTTGCGAACGAACTGTCAAGAAACTGACAAATTTTTTTTTTATTATCCTTATAACTTATAACTGGTTTGTGTATTTGTGTAAAGTTTTCTTCAATTAAAAAATATAGCAGGTGCAAGTAATAGAGATGGAAGTTTACCAAGCACCTCTAATGTAAATGTTGTTTCTTATGCTTCAACAAGCAAAGGAAGCGATTTACCATTTGTGTTCAATAACTGCAATGTTACTATAAACAATTATAATAATTAATAGGTATTATGGAATTAAATGTTATACAATAAAATTATCAAAAATGTTGATGTTGTTCAAGTATTATTAATAATAAGAGTATAAATACAAGTACAAGTAGGTCGTAGGTAAAGAATAGTACGTAACTCGTGTTGTAAAGCATTTTACGCACTCACGGAATTACTTTTCCATTCGTGCGTAAAATGCTTCTTACCACACACGTTACGTAATATACTATTTTCTACGCCCATGTCCGTAAACGTCAAATATCGCACTGACAACATTCCTTGTAAGTGACATTTAACAATAACATGCACGTAATGAAAATCTCATAACATACATGTGCGTTTAGATAGAAAAACTTAGATTTCTTTGTTGAATCAAATTGCAATCAAATTTTCATTTACGTAATACTTTATTTGGTTTATTTACATACTTTTAATCAATTGAAAAACATAAAAGCTCTTAGCATTAGTGAAATACATTTTAGATTAAAAGAGTGATGCCCCTACATGTCGGCAACACATTTTACACTTTCAAAAAAAATAATTCGATGTTTCTTGATACGGGAAAAAACGTCATCTCACTTATGTTGTCAATTTTGGTAACAAATTATAGTATCCGAACATTTTCTCAACTTTACCTATGAATATGACTGTTAAAAAGATGAAATTATGAGCACTCAGAAGAAAATAGATGGGCGTAGAAAAAGTATAGTACGTTACACGAGTTGTAATTCCATTACGCACACGTGAAATTTACACTTTAAACTTTTTCACTTCGTGCGTAATGGGTTACTTACAACTCTTGTTACGTAATATACTATTAATAGGTATACAGTGTGGAACAGCCAAATGAAATGAAATTCGATAACGATAAATGAGGGCGTGTTGGGAAACGCTTAGACATGTCGATTTGTATTTTTAAATGCTCATTTAAAAAAATATATATAGGGTGTGTCATGTGACAGTGGCCAAATCAACTTTCTTATTTTAAATGCAACACCCTTTATATTATTTATTTTTCAGATAATTCTGGACATAATTTATGGACAATGTCCTATACATATTTTCAACTGTTTCGGAAATATTAACGGTTTCCAGATGTATTACAAAAATTAACATTAAAAAAAGAAAATTATTTTTTTCTGTGACGGGAAAAAAGTTTGACATTTTATCATTGTTGTCCGGTAACAGAATATCACTTTTTTTGAAATTACTTTTTTCCCGCATATACAGGGTGTAACAAAAAGGCAGGTCATAAATCATAGCATTGTCTAGCCCAACGTTATATAACTATCTCGCAACGCCAAATGCTGCTTGGGTAGACCGTCAAGTGCCAAAAGAATAATCGAGAACGTATTTGGACTCGTGGCTGTCCAATATCGTATTTTAAGAAAGCCTATGGAACTGGGTTCTGAAAAAACTACTCGCATTGTGTGTCTTACCCATCTTTCTAATCTGTCAGAAAAGTAAGTTTTATGCACCAGGGGGTTCTTTTGATATGGATGGACAGGACGCAGCATGGCGCAGTGTCGGAATGCCATAATCTAATCTGAGCTTGATCCTGGAGCGGCTCATAATTGTAGTGCAAGTGCCAAATATATCAGAGAGGAATTTAGAGATTACTTTGTTTCGCCACAGGGCGAGGTACAATGGCAGTACAGGCATATTTAAGAAACTATTTTGATGATATTTTGTTCGTAGATTGTGTAACTTTCGAGATACTTCAGTTTCCACTGTATTAAATTTTACAGCTTATTCATCTATTTTGTTTTTTAATCCTGTTTCTATAGTTTCTGCTTTTGACATCCCATAATTCCGGATATAAAAAATGTGTCATCTCTCGACCAACACTTTTTTTCTGCCATATATTTAATAACTTTATAAAATTCACTCTCGCGTAAAATGAAAATAAAATGCTGAACTCTGAGAAAAGTGAAAACACTATATCCAAAACGTACAAGTCGACCAATATTTCTTGGCACCCGAGTTTTCGATGCGCAGTGGCACAATGTCGATTGTACGTCCGGAGCTCATTCTGTCTGGTGCTCTCATACAGTACATTTCAATATTACTTACCAGGTGCGTCTGATTGGTTATTAAGATGGCTTTTCAAGAAAGTAAGGTTTTTAAAAAAAAATTAAGTGCACAAAGTCGTGAAATATTGAACAATATTCTAAAATGTATGAAAGAAGAAGCTGAAAGGGGAGAAGTTTCAATTCCTTTAACAAAGGTAAGATGTTTCACATATCATAAGAACTACTAAAAACAACGACAATTACAAAAAATTCTGTAGTGCCAATTTCAGAAAAATAAACATTCTTTCTGATTTTGTAAAATAATTATTATTTGTTTCACAACGGTAGATACAATTTTTTTTATAGCTATTAGTATTAGTAAATAATGGTATTTTGTGTTTTAAACTAGTTAAGATACTGCTACATAAATATTCTACATCTGGCTATCAATTATCAACATTTTTTTTTCGAAATAAAATAAAAGATTGTAATGCTTGTGAAAGAAAATGTTTTTTCACTGTAGTCAAAGAAAATGCTTGGCCTTTTGGTAATTGTATCTAATCCAGTCATAAGCCAGCTTAAAAACCTAAAATTTTATTTTTAGGTTCTTGAGCGAGTAGCAGCTTCAACAAAGGTAAGCACAAGAACCCTTCAGAGAATTAAGATGGAGAACAATGAAGTAATAGAGAAAAGCTCTGTTTCCGAACTAAAAAAGAAGAAGAAAACTACTGTCGCTTTAGATCAAACAGACAAATGTATTCTTCGGCGACTGATCATAAATCATCATGTTACAGAAAAATCCGTATCTACATTATAAAAAGTTTATTCGAAGTTTTGCAGCGACTATGAGTATCGCGGTTCTATAGAATCACTGAGGAAAGAGATGCATGGTATAGGCTTTCGTTGGAGAAAAATGCAAAACAACAGAAAACTTTCAATGGAGCGTGAAGATAAGGCATTCACGCCTTCAGTATTTAAGACGTATGAAAAAACATCGGTCAGAACGCAAACATTCATCTCACACTCACAATAAAGCATGGAGTGATAACACAAATGAGGGATTGAAGCAACCAACATCTAAAGGTGATCGCTTGAATATAATTCACGATGGTTACGAAAATGGGTTTATGCAAACGCATTCACTTGGAAATCTAGTACCAAAACGGGAGACTATCACCATGAGATAAATTATGGAAACTATGAAAAATGGGTAAAGGAAAGATTAATACCAAATCTTCCAAAAAATAGTGTTGTTGTAATAGTTAATGTCCCATACCACACAATTGGAAACAACACACTGTTGGAAACATTGCCAACATCCTCTTCAACCAAATTACAGATGCAAACTTGGTTATCACAAAGAAGCATAATATTTTTCGGCAGACATGTGTAAACCCGAACTATACAATATAATTAAAACCCATAAACCAAGCTACAACTTGTACAGAATAGATGTTCTATTTCAAGAAAAAGGTCATGACATCGTGAGACTTCCCCCTTCTCATCCGGATTTAAATCCAATTGAAACTGTGTGGGTCGCGTTCAAAACATTTGTAGCAGATAAAAATGTAAACTTCAATTTTTCGAAAGAAATTGATCACTGCAAAGAATTTTTCGAAACGTTTACTCCAGAACAATGGAAATCAAGAGTCAAAACCACGCCATAATAATTGAAGGAGATTTTATGACCTAGGAACCTCTAATAGATACTGTTATTGACAAATTGATTATTGATCTTAATGAATCAAGCGATGACAGTTTGTCGGAATACTACGATTCAGACGCAGAATCTGTCCATGAAGATGAGGGGGACTCTGGTTATAAAGTTGTTTCAGTCCCAAGTACTTCAAAATCATATTTTTCTTTATAATTTTTGTTACTCTAGTCAAAATTTGAACATATTTAAATAATGAAAATATAATTATTTTTGATTTTTTTTCCATTATATCAACTACCATAAAGCGAATTCTCCTATAGTTTTAAATCGTACCTACCTTTAAATTTTTGTTTGTATTATATAAACCCAATTTGTAGTAAAATGTATTAAATAATTTCATTCTTAGTTTTGGTTTGAAGAAGAGACAATTTATATTATACCTATATATTATGCACTAGAACTTTATACAGGGTGCGGCAGATAAACGGTCAATTAGAAATATCTCGAGAACTAAAGGTATCTGAATTATGAAAATTGGCATGAAGGGGTTTTGAATAATGAGCTATTTAATGAAAATATTGCCGTCACCATTCACCATTATACCGGAAGTTGCACATAACTTTGTAATTTTTAATGAAAGACCCCGTATATTTTCCAATTTTAGAAATATTTACGTTATTCTGAACATTTTTCGTTAATACTTCCCTATACCTATTTTGAACCGTTTTTGAGTTATAATGTTTTTTATATGAAAATTACACTTTTTTACCACGTACACAAAATTTAATATCCTCTAATGTAATTTGAATAAAAGTTTAAATTTCTTAGGAACCATGTACCACATATCGCTTTATCGTTTACACTGTAAAGTTCCCTTTTTATTATACAGGGTGCTGTCAAAATTGGAATAAAAACGGAATCCACAATCTTCGCATAATTCCTTTTTTTCAAATGGGACACCCTGTATGTGATTATTTATTATAGAAGAATACGTTGCCCACTATCGATATGTATTACTATTCCCTATACCTATCTCCTGCAGTTTTCAAATAAATCAGCTTTATACATTTTTGTCACAAAAAATTAATTTACCAAGTCGCCTATGGAATATTCTGACAAATGTCAGTTATTGTTAATGTTTAGTAGTCACCTTGTTGTATGCCGTTGTGTGAAAAGTATAATAATAGTTTGCCTTTAATTTTCTTGACAAAATAATAATGGCACATTTAGGATATACAAATGATGATTTTTTAAATTTAATTATGATTCACGGTGAGTATAACAGAATAGTCTCCAGAACTTGCCGTGTGTTTGCTGAGAGATATCCCGAAAAAAAAACTGTAAAACGTTTGCTGCACACCTGTTCCCAATTTGGTCAGTTTAAAAGTAAAAGAAATAAGCTCAAGACCCATGACGATAATGAGGATTTACAAATAGACATCCTGGGATATTTTGCAGCTCATCCAAATTCATCCTTAAGGGAATGTGAGAAACTGTTAGAGGTGTCGACTAGAACAATTCACAGAATTTTAAAAAAACATCATTGGACCCCTTATTCGTATAAACTAGCTCAGCATTTACATCCTGGAGATTATGTAAGACGTGCAGAATTTTGTGAATGGATTTTAATGAAATGCCAAGAAGATAAAGATTTTACAAAAAAAATTATTTGGTGTGATAAATCGAAGTTTACTAAAAATGGTTTGTTTAACCGCCATAACAGTCATTTCTGGAGTGACGAAAATCCTCAATTCACATGGGATAGTAAATTTCAAGTTTCCTTTTCGTTTAATGTTTTTTGTGCTGTGAAAAATAATAAGTTATTCGCTCTCATGATTTATGACGAAAATGTAAACGGAGAGCGTTACTGCAACATCTTACGGCAAGTAATTGTACCAGCAATGCACGCTTTACCTAATAATGAGGCTAACGAAGCTTGGTTTCAACAAGATGGTGCACCGGCTAATAATCTTCGAGGACTAGGCACATTGCTTGATGAAATATTTAACGATAGATGGATAGCTAATAAAGGTCCGTTTCTTTGGCCACCAAGATCCCCACAATTGTCACCATTAGATTACTATATTTGGGGATATGTTAAAAATGAGGTATTTTCTGAACCTGTCACTACTAAGGAAAATATGATAAACAAAGTCCTTCATGTTTTTAACGGAATAGATGGAGAATCACTATCAAGAGCTACTAATGAAAATCTGATTAAAAGAGTCCATAAATGTTTGGAAGTTGATGGGCAACATTTTGAACATTTGTTGCATTAACAAGCTAGTGCCTTATTATCTTTGATAGTATCTGTATAATTGTTTAATGTTAAACTTAATAAAGTAATACCACATAGCCTATAAAAAAATTAATTTTTTGTGACAAAAATGTATAAAGCTGATTTATTTGAAAACTGCAGGAGATAGGTATAGGGAACAGTAATACATATCGATAGTGGGCAATGTATTCTTCTAAAATAAATAATCACATACAGGGTGTCCCATTTGAAAAAAAGGAATTACGCGAAGATTGTGGATTCCGTTTTTATTCCAATTTTGACAGCACCCTGTATAATAAAAAAGGTAACTTTACAGTGTAAACGATAAAGCGATAAGTGGTAAATAGTTTCTAAGAAATTTAAACGTTTATTCAAATTACATTAGAGGATATTGAATTTTGTGTACATGGTAAAGAATTGTAATTTTCATATAAAAAACATTATAACTCAAAAACGGTTCAAAATAGGTATAGGGAAGTATTAACGAAAAATGTTCAGAATAACGTAAATATTTCTAAAATTGGAAAATATACGGGGTCTTTCATTAAAAATTACAAAGTTATGTGCAACTTCCGGTATAACCGGAAGTAGAATGGTGACGGCAATATAGGAGAAGGTACCTACAATATTTAGTTAGTTAAGTAATAATAGTAGTAAATATGTTAGGAATGTTCAATTATACGGGCTTATTACGCACTTTTACATTATCCGGCAAACATAATCTATAAATAAACAAAATCGTTATTGTTTGCTTACCATTATTTGTTATTTATTTCTATTATGTTTGTGTGCCTTTCGGCTTTCTGCATAAAATATTTTTAATTTTTATGTTTTATTACTTATCTACCTGCCAACGCTTTTCTGAGAACTCTTAATTACTTACAATGTCATTAGTTTATTTTTAAAAAAAGTCGGAAATCATGCATGTACACTCTATGCAAGTAATTTCATCATAAAATAAAAGACGAATGTTCAAAATTATGAAATGTAAAGAGATTAAAAGATGATTTATTACTAAACACTTGTTACTCTTGCTTATTTACCATAACAAACTTTAACCGCACCCCTGAATTCGTAGTATCTTGGAAATGTCGGTGTTAGGTGCGTGCATCCCTATCTCTCCTGTGTTTTCGTTCGCGCATCGTTAGGCGCCAAGAAATATTTGTTGACGAAGGTGGCATAAACACCTAAGTGAATATAAGCCATTATATGCGACTAAAGGAGACCCAACTGTCTGCGAAAACTACAGAGGAATTTCATTGCTTGATGTTGTATATAAAATATTTGCAAAAACTGTTAAAAACAGACTTGGTCACTACGAAGAAAGGCAAGTTGGGGATTACCAGTGCGGATTTCGAAGGGGAAGGTCAACTAATGATCAAGTATTCACGCTAAAACAAATATTGTCTAATAGCTTCGAACACAATCTAGCAGCCCATGTTGTTTTTATAGACTTTATGAAACCATATGATATGCTGATCAGAAATGAAATATGCAAAAGTATGGAAAATTAGAAAATACCAGAAAAAATAATAAGGTTAACAAAATTAACACTAAAGCCTCGGTTTCCTCGAAAGCGGTACCGACAAATTGCGACCGCAATAATGCGATGAATGACGTCATAGAAAACTGTACCATGCACATCATTACCAGTGGTTTTTAAGGAAGCGTTGGTGGTCACCGCAACGCAATATGACGGTACCGGCATAGTGAATGCGGTAGACATTGCGGCGAGAAACAGTTTGTCAACGGTTTAGTGCGGTGTGGATGTGTTGTGATTTCGTTTGTTTTTGTATTATATCGTCCATGTCGATTGTTTTTAACGCAAAACGGTACTGGCGACGCTTTCTGGAGTTACACATTTACTTGCCGCAATTTAGAACCCTGATTTTCCCACCGCAACCTGACAGATACAGCAAACACTGTTTCTATAAACGGTCATCAAACAGATAGCTTCATAACAAAAACCAGAGTACGCCAGGGAGACCCAATATCAACAACTTTATTCAACTTCACACTAGAAAACATATTGAAAGAGAGCAATATTCACACAAAAGGAACAATATATAGTCACAAACATCAATGTCTAGCCTATGCTGACGACTTAGTGATAATAGCAAGGTCTAGGAAGGAGCTAATCGAAGTTTTAAAACGTCTGGAAAATAGTGCGAGAAAAAAGGGCCTTCAGTTAAATGAACATAAAACAAAGTACATGATAATGAGAACAGGTAATGAAAAACTTGATAGAGAACTGACTTTCCGGAGTATTTTAGACAATAAAGAGTACACTATTGAAAATACAAACAAAATAAGCTACCTAGGAATTAATATCAATAACAGAAATGATGAGTCAGAAGAAATTAATACAAGAATAACGAAAGGAAACAGACCAAAAAAAAAGTGGATAGAAGCAGTAGAAAAGGACCTAGAGCTGTTGAACATACGCAGATGGGAAGAGGTGGCAAAACATAAAAGAGAATGGAGGAAAATAGCCAATCAAGCCTTAGGCCTTCATGGCCTGTAGAGCTGTTATATATATATATGCGACTAAAATTATATATTTTGTCCACCACTATTAATTAGGTACATGTTTATTAATGCCTAATTTTTTTTCTCGTTTCTCCATTTAGGAAGGGATTATGGGCTTTCATATACCTATAATTTTTCAATTTTTCTGTCAAAATATTTTAAGGATACTATTTATTATAATTCTATTATTTTTGAAGGGGTAGGTAATAACAGTTGATTCCAGTGTCTGATTTGCTTTCTACAGTATAATTTCTAGTAATTCCAATTTCAATTCAGTATATCTATAAATTATTTGGAACTACTTTCTTATTTTGACATTATCATACGCTACTATATAAAACAGCTCGATAAATAATTATATATGCTTCCATAGCGAAAAAAGGTGTAATATCCTTTTGGATCTGCTACGGCTACAATAACATTCTCAACTTATGCGAAGAACCAATTAATTTTGACATTCTTTGTCTTTCCGAAAATTGGCTTACCAACGATAATCTTAATGTGCCTGATTGAATAATGTATTTTTGTCTTCGACCACTTAATAATAAGTCAATATTTTAACTACTAACAAAAGGTATATTGTACCCATATATCTAATAGAGTGAATTATGAACTCATAATTCACGCTTCTGCATTTAAATAACATGCCATGACAACTCAACACTCACAAAATTTCGGTACATAGGTGACTAGAGATGGGGGTACAATATGAAATAAACTATTAAATCTGCGTATTTTGTTTAGGAACTTTGTTTCTGAAATATATTGAATCGATAAAATATCGAAATTTTTAGTATTGATACTTTTCATAACGGTATTTTTTAATATTGATATTTTTAAAACACTATATTTATAACGGTACAGTGTATCGATACTTTACACAGTATCGCCCATCTCTATATGTCACATTTGACGTACTCCTGAAATTGATTAATTTTGACGTTAGAATTGTCAATAATACCAAATTATTACTTTCCGTTCTACACTTGCCTTATATTTAATAGAGAAATCAAGGGTCGTAGACAAAGTATAGTATTCTACTCGCAATTTATGGCCATTATTCACTAGAGTGACGTCACCCTGCGACCTGCGTGAATAATGGCTATCGTAAATTGCTTGTTTAATAATATACTATAATTATTTTATCAAACAAAAATAGTAAATTACGTTATAGATATTATCGCGATCATGCTGAATATAATGTGTTGAACTTCAATGTTAATAATTAGTTGAAATGAGGAATCAATAATTTTGAATATTCATATTTTCATAAAATGACAATAAAGATGTTGAATTATTTTGTACTTTTTCATACTTACAATAAATCACTAAATATCTTCTATAAGTTCCTTGTGGCATTACTTATTCTTTTTTCTTATTTGTGTCAGATAGGGACCAAAAAATTATTTCTATACTATAAATAGTTAATCTTGACAACGGTAGCTGGAACGCTACCGAAACGTCGAAATAAAAAATAAAAAAACATTATTGTGGTTTGATTCCCAAAAAAATAAGAAAAAAGAATAAATCACTAAACTTGAATTTCAAACTATGGCGCTCTGTAACACACAATGAATTATCATAGTCATAAATTATGGTTGAGACAATAATTACCGACTTTCTTACCGGATATTCTAAATGTCTTGAAAATATAGATATGGTACATTAATTCAGTTTTTGTTTCCATCAACCAATAGTCCGTCACTGATCTCTGTGTGTTTCATGTTCTGGGCAAAATCACGATACACATGTATCGTGGGCAAAATGATGTATGTATCAAAAAGAAGAAAATGTCATCTGTCACTTTACTGTCGTTGGTGTCAATCTGGTAACCCGGTGGTGTAGTGTTAGGTTAGCAAAAATTTTTTGGGAAATTATAATATTTAGACTAAACAACACTTAACATAGGTCTTGAAGGTAAGTGAACTTAATAATTCTATATATCAGATTATACAGGTTTGAAACGTTTGAGGCATCCTTTAATTAATAACAGAAGAAAAATGTTGAACCAAAAACCATAAGGTAATGAAGTTTATCAAATGTATAATTCACTTTAGTGAACAGTACTTTTGAATAAAATAGATAATAAGCTTGTTCCTCACTTTTTCATCAACATTATATTATCCTCTAAAGATTTTTGAATTAATAAACAAACTTTCACATTGTTAACTGATAGACAGGCATATAGGTTAGAAAATATAGTGCAGGATTATTTAATCCTACACATGTATTTTTAGAACATTTATCCATTTCATAAAACTGAAGATGAATGATCATAGTTTGAATTTTCAAAAACTAAAAGCTTGCCGAAATGAAAGTTAATTAAGTATTGGGCTAAATATGGCAGATTTATTATTGTGTGGGAGCTCAATCTGCTGCTAAGATTTAGCACTTTTGTTAAGGTATTAAATTCTAAGTGAAATTTTATTACTTGTCAAATGGAAAAATGTAGTCATTTACATTGCATATTACCTATCTTCATGGTCAATCCTAAGTCCAATTCAAATTTGTCCAAGCTGCTTGGCCGAGTAAAGCAAAAATTTGTATCTTATAAATTGCAAAGTTATGTTCACATGTTCAAATCATAGATAACCTAGGTTCAAATAGTAAATATACAAGTCATGTGCCTAAGTATAGTGAAATAGTATGGCCACTCGTATGGCTATGAAGAGTAATGGAATGAATATGAATAATATAGTAAATACTAAAGATTCCACATAAGATTTTATCAAGGAGCTGACTTTAAATTATGTCTTAATTCAGAAAATAAACAATCCAATGTAAATGGCAATAAAATCATCTATCAAGTGATTTCAATTTGAATTGGAATTGAATGTGAACATACCTTAAATTTCCAGAGGTAATTTTGAAAGTTATAATAGTAGTATTCTTTTTACCCAAATTAACTGAGAATAAGTAAGAATCTTAGTTAGTTAGTTGCTCAGTTTAAAATGACCATTCTTTTTACCTTCAGCAACTAAGTTTGAACTGAGATTTTAGTGAGATACTTACTTCAGCTGAGCTTGTATTTTATGAAGCTTTCAACTGAGAAAGAGCTTTTTGAGGTTAAGGTGTTTTGTTTTTAAATTAATCTCAAGAATCTATGGTCATGTCAGAAAACATCTGGCCGTGGTTTGTCGTTTGGCGAATTTGGGCTGAAGTCCATCATGTCATCAAAATATATTATTTCTACCCACTCATACAATATTGTGTTTGACGAAAATCGAGACGAAAATAACAAGTACATAAGAAATGATGAAAAGTCAATTCTTTTGCAACACATTGTAGGTTAGTAACTAGAGTACCTATTTTATCTGAGGAATCCTCGTAAAAAATGTTGCTCTAAAACAGTTTTACTCAATTATTTTGCATAAAAGAATTAATAACAGTGATCTACATGGCAATAAAATTCACCAATATCAGCTTACTTACCACAAGTACATTTGTGAAATCTATCTGTTCATTCGTTTTAATAAGAATCAAAGGTTTGACAAATAAGTGTAATTTCAGCAATGAGACAATGTAAACACTCGAGTTTATAAGGTTATGTATTTGAGTCAGAATGTTCTTTTTAGCCAGAAAATTATACCGAATTTATCTTAGATCTTAGAAGAATCTAAGCTCAGTTCGACTCAGTTGTGGCATCTTTTAGCGGTAAAAAGAATACTACTATTATTCCATATTTAACAAATCAAACCAGGTGATCTGTGATTCAACCCATTGATTTAATGTTATATAATAGGCATGAGTGTCCTATTGATTAAATTGAGTTTTAAAGTTATTATTCTGAACGTACATAGCCAAAGGCTGTAGTATGTAGAATTATATTTATATCAAAAAGCATTTCACATTTAAAATTTTAGTATCAGATTGAAAATTGCTATTTTGAGTAGAGTTAGGTTGCTTATGGTAATGTGTATTATTAAATAGATAACCTAACCAAAATGCCAAAATCTGAATATTGGTGATGTAAAATGGGAAATGGGTGGTACGCTTGAATGCATAAATGATTGATTATCAATATTTATTTATTTATTTATCATTGGATAACTGGGTCACTAGTTGAATAAGACTCAAATAGGTACTTTAGCTGCTCACAGAATTCTAGTAACCAGCTAAACAAAAAAAAGAACAAGTAAATATGCCACACAGAAATGTATTGCTTAATAACTTAAATTGTAGTTAGTGCATTTTATAAACTAACTGAACTTTTTGCTTCACATTTTGGATATTTTAAGTTGCAGTTGAAATGAATCCTTTCTTCATTTATGTATTTGTAGTCTTTTAGTATTGGCTATTTACCTACTCAATTGTAAAAAATAAGGATTATTCCAGTTTTTTCTGTTATTTACCTAATTTTGTTCCAAGGTTCAAAGAAAATGTAATGGGAGTAAACGTGAAATATTTTTGTGAAAAATCGCTGGTGGTATATAGACTTTCTACAAATAAGAAAATATAGAAGTTTAATTTCATATAAAGAGATAATAATTTCACTTTGCAACAAGAGTTAGCTTGTAGTTGATTCTTTGAATTGTTTAATCAAGTGTCAAAAAGTATCTGAATAAAAAAATGGAATCCAAACATAAACATTAGCCAAATGTGCGAAAAAATAACTAAAACTTCAAATTTCACGAGAGCGTAATAGGATTACAACTCGTGTAACGTACTATACTTTTTCTACGCCCATCTATTTTCTTCTGAGTGCTCATAATTTCATCTTTTTCACTATTAACAGAATATTCGTTGGTAACGTTGAGAAAATGTTCGGATACTATAATTTGTTATAAAAATTGACAGCATAAATGAGATGACGTTTATTTCCATATGAAGAAGAAGTGAATTCTTTTTTTAAAAATTGTATAATGTGTTGCCGACATTTAGGGGCATCACTCTTTTAATCTAAAATGTATTTCACTAATGCTAAGAGCTTTTATTAGTAGTACATAAATAAAAATTTGATTCGACAATGAAATTTAAGTTTCTTATCTAAACGCACTTGTATGTTATGAGATTTTCATTACGTTTATGTTATTGTTAAATGTCATTTACAAGGAATGTCTACAGTGTGATTTTTGACGTTTACGGACATGGGCGTAGAAAATAATATATTACGTAACAAGAGTAACCCATTACACACGAAGTGAAAAAGTAATGGGATTACAACTCGTGTAACGTACTATACTTTTTCTACGCCCATCTATTTTCTTCTGAGTGCTCATAATTTCATATTTTTCACTACTAACAGACATATTCGTAGGTAAAGTTGAGAAAATGTTCGGATACTATAATTTGTTACAATAGTTGGCAGCATAAATGAGATGACGTTTATTTCCATATCAAGTAAAAGCCATTTTTTTTTTGAAATTGTATAATGTGTTGCCGACATTTAGGGGCTTCACTCTTTTTATCTAAAATGTATTGCCGACATTTAGGGGCTTCACTCTTTTAATCTAAAATGTATTTTACTAATGCTAAGAGCTTTTATGCTTTTCAATTGATTAAAAGTATGTAAATAAACGAAATAAAGTAGTACGTAAATAAAAATTTGATTGCAATTTGATTCAACACAGAAATTTAAGTTTTCTCATCTAAACGCACGTGTATGTTATGAGATTTTCATTACGTGCATGTTAAGCTGCGTCCTCACCGAGTCGACACTGTCGATCGACTCTTGTTTTCATGAGTCATAGCTTTTATTGAGGCATACAAATTAAAATCAAATCTATGGGATTCCAAAACTAATAATTATAAAAACAGAAACATGAGGCACGATGCCCTATATGGAAATTGCTAATGAATCTTCGTCGGACATGTTGATTAGTCTGATCGACAGTGTTGACTCGGTGAGGACGCAGCTCAATTGTTAAATGTCACTTACCAGGAATGTCTACAGTGCGATTCTTAACGTTTAAATAATTTTATTCATATTCAATACACATAATTCTAACAATGATAATTAGCAAGGATATCATGAGGGTAGAGGGATACAATATAAATGAGAAAATAGGATAAGGTGTTAGGGAACGATGTAGCCTATTTTCATTGTTACTAAAAATGTTTTTCAAGCGATTGAAAAAAAAATAGTTTAGAGAATTTAACAGTTCAAGCAGAAATGATTACCCTATCTCAGTCAAACTGTATGCTAAATGTTCAATCACAAATAAGACTTGTAACATTGAAACAAGCAATCGAAGTCAGTTTGACACAAATAGTTACTTTATATAGATCTTATTGAATGGATGAAATTTATAGAAAAAATAAACATAGTGTTTCTACATTCACATTTTTTTTTATATAGGCTCCCCATATCTGTTGCTTGGAATGCTTTCTTCAGGTCCAAAAAAGCAAGATGTGCGTTTAGGGTATTAGCAGTTTTCTTTTCAATTAATAGCTTTAATGTAAAAATATGTTCTTGTATGATACGTCCTTTCCTGAATCCACGTTGCGATTATGATAGTGCTTGCTATAATTTTTTTATCAATCCCCTGTACAATTTGTTGATACTGTTTTAATGCAGAACTTAGTAATGTTATTCCGGTTATTCATTTATAATGGCTACAATCCATGGTATCTGCTTTCTTAAAAATTGGTAATATCACACTCATTTCCTAATTCGTATCTCCTCTTTCTTCCATATTTTATTGAATGATATTCTGATTATTTCCTTTCCTTGTTCTCCTATTTTTTAAATCATTTCAGATGTTATCTCGTCATGCCTTGTGGCTTTTTCGTTTTTCAATAATTGTAAATCCTCTTCTAGATCTCGTTTCATGCCCAAGTTTTCCATCCTTTCCTTTAGAATATTATTGATATAGGTGGCCAGTATTTTGTAAGCCACATTTAATAGCGCTATTCCTCTGTAATTATGGCTCTCATTTTTATTTCCTTTTTTATATATAGGAAATGTTATAGCCTTGGTCCACTATGTTGGCATTCATTCTTCCTCCCATATCATTTAAAGTTATTTTTGCATTTCGTCAGCTAGCCGCGTTCCTCCATATTTGAACATTTCCGCTGTTATTTTGTTGCGCCCTTTTAGATTATCTATAATATATTTTAATTTACCTATCTCTACTCAGAGAGCTCTAAATTTTTTCCTACATTCTCTTTACTATCCAGTTCTTGATCCTCGTTTCGTCGCCAATTCAAAAGATGTTCGAAATATGTTTTCCATCTCTTTTTTGCCCAATAGCATTTCTCCATCTTTATTTTTAATAAATATGGGATTTGAATTGGATTTTTTTTTCTCTTTTTATTCCTTGAGATAGGTTTCTCAGATCTCCTTATTTTTGTTCTGTAATTATCCTCTATACTGTGTAGTAGTCGCTTATAGTACTCCCTCTTTTTCCTTCCCAATAATTTCTTCATTTTTTCTTTTGTTTACTGTAATGAACTCTCTTTTTTTTTGCTAATAGTTTTATAGTTTTACGAGTAAGTAGTTCTATTTACCTCTCGTAAACTTTTTCACTTCGTGCATAATGGGTTACTTACAACTCCTGTTACGTAATATACTATTTAATCGACCTTTACAATAAAATTACATTTTACGTACTAACTTCCAGATGAAAAATCAACTTGCTTTGAAGGCAAGTATTTCTTGTCCACTTTTCGTCATCAAACTCTTTCCGTCCGCTAAAACATTAACATTATCCAAATTTCCGAAACGCATTGCATTTTTAAAGCGTTCTACTTACCTTCAAAAATAGTCGATTTTTCATTCGGAAACTAGTACTTTTTGGTAAATATCGACGAAAAAATGTAATATGCACCTCGGCGAAGAACTGTCTAGTCTCTCGCCGCGGCTATCAATTTGCAGGCTCTACTATTATGGACAGTTTTTTGTACTTTGTACATAAATAACTATTCTCTTATAGATAATTTATTTATTTTCAGTATGCCTCCCAAAAAGGTTCAAGAACCAGAAAGGAAGCCTCTAATTGGAAGGGTTGGTACCAACTTACGAGTTGGTATAGTTGGAGTACCAAATGTAGGAAAATCAACTTTTTTCAATGTCCTGACAAAAAGTTCAGCAGCTGCAGAAAACTTTCCTTTCTGTACCATCGATCCAAATGAAAATAAGTATTTTTTAAATTTCTTATAACTGCTTGATTCATAGATGTATGACGTTAAACAAAGTGAAAACAAACAGCATATAAAATGTATAAAGGTATTATGAAATCTGTCACTTCAATGGGGTGTTGTTTTATAAATTTTATCGTTACCATTATAAGTTTTCGTTAACGTATTCAGGTAGTTAGTTTTTATTTTTGTTAGTGCTAGATATTTTTCTTAAATTATTAGAATGACTCCTTTTTCATTGGTGAGGCAGATGCTTCTTTTGTAATAGTCAGATCTAAAGTATCCAATTTAACAGTATTCTGAGATATTAACTGACAACTAACACCAACACTTTTTACTTCTAAGGGACTTTGTTGGACTCTGTTGGTATTGATTGATCATTGCCGAGGAGGTTTGAGTACCAACATCATAATCATGAGAATCTTCTGTAAAACAGGTTCATTTGGGACTACCAGCTCATCTAATTTTAGCTTTTTGATTGAAGATTGTTACATCAAAATGATCTTCAATAGTAATTAGTTTTAATCTGTTTATATTTTCTTCTAGCAGCGTCAAACCATAATTTTCTTTCAACTTTTACTGCAGGCACAGTTACAAACTTTTTACCAGGCGTTGTAACTGTTGTGTTCGTGCAGTATGATACAAAACAAAATTTATACGATATTGACATTATTCCAACTTCAAAAATGATGGAGAAAAACTTACTAAACTTATCCAAAAAAATGTTAACACAATTTTTTTATAATATTTAAATGTCAAACTCGAATAAACTGTAAACAAAACCAAGACACTCACATATTATTATTTGTATTATAGATTTTGACAGTTCTTCAAACTTCAAATTCGAATGGCCTTTTTATAACTAGATATTGATTCATATAACATCTAAATCAGAAAGTGGCTATTCATATTTAGTGAGGTGACGTTCTGTAGTGAAAGTTGCAAACATTTAGGAACTCTTAATTTCCAGTTTTCTCCTAAAATATTCGGTTTAAAACAAATTTAAATTAATTTTTGCAAAGTAGTACCAATATACTTTAATAAAATACCAAAAGCCGGATATCGGCTTAACAACCCATTGATAAGCACTTCTAACTATTGGCACAGTGGTATATAACTATAATGTTTCAAAGCTGTTGAAACTACGATTGACTTTTAATTTTAAAATAACTCATGTAGGTAGTTGAAAAATTTACATCAAAGATAAAATTTTGTGCTATTTTAAATGCTTGTAACTGACAGTTTTTATGTTGAAAAATCTGTGTCTATTTTCTTAATTCACAATAATTATTTAGCGTAGGTATCAGAAATGTTTTTCAAAATTTTAAGACAAAATTTCAAGATATTGGTTTTTTCAAATCTATCAATATTAGCAGAAAGAAAAGAACACAATTTTTAAACTTTTTCATAGAAATCATCAAACTATTTCTTTCTCTTCTCCTAGTCGATGTCTCTATGCCCATATAATTTCGTAATGTTTGAACGTTTGTGCTGAAAGGTTGATGTGTTGGAAAAATTGTGTTTTATAATTATTCATAAGAAATTTGTAACAACTTAAAATTTTTAATAATTTAAAATGACTTCCTTAGCTGGATCAATTTTCTTTCGTATTTTGTTTATCTCATAAAATGTCGTTCTGGATTTTTTTAACTTTCATTTTCAGGCAGGTCAGAATTTATATGACGCAAAAGCTACTGTTCAATTTATAAGTTTATACCGAAAATAGTGAAAAATAATCGATTCATCCTGGTGAAGCTGTTTAAATTGACAATTAAACATTTTCAATTGTTACAACTAAGTATTTTATAAATAATTTAATGAGAATTATCTTTAAAATTTATATATTTCTTATTGCATCCCAAAAAAGATAGGAATAAGATAAGATATACTCGTAGCTGCTCTCTGCTAATTTTGGTTTTTTTCCTTTCCTTTAAGAAAACTAATTAATTCATTCTGACAGTTCTTATTTTTTATTGGCTGGTGTCTCGTAATGTATGAATCGAATGTGTTTAATTACCAATAAAAGGCTTGTATTATGTGGAAAATTTGGATAATATACAAGAAACAGTAGGTAATCAATCATTCTATAAAGATATATATATCAAGCTTAAAACCTACATATAAATATACAGTGCTATTCAAAAGTCCCCTCCCCCCCTCGTATCTTTTGAACGGCTACATTTACATTAATAAAATTTGGAGTGTGAAAATAAAGTGTTGTAAACTTCTTTACGAATGGTAACAGGTGACGTAATAGTAATAGATGACGTCACAGTGCCACTCTGGCCAATAATTTTAAACAGGACCTTATGGCAAGTGATATCTCGTTTGAAAGGCATTGACATTGGCTACATAGCCATATTAGTTTTGTTTGGGTTTAAACTAATTTTGACGGACAAATTAAATAAATACCAAAATTATTGAAATTATGTTTTTAAATTTAATTAATCAAATATCAACAATGGATTCTTATAGCAAGTGTTCGAAATGTGCTCCGTCTACTTCCTGACAGTAATACATCATATTAGTAAACTCTTGTCGTACTCGTTCGAATGTGTCAGCTGAAATTGCATTGCATTCTTCAATAATTCTTTCTTTCAAAACGCCAATGCTATCTGGTGCCGTAGTATAAACCTTGGATTTCAAGTACCCCCATAGAAAAAAATCTAATGGTGTCAGATCTGGTGACCGAGGTGGCCATTCTATAGGACCTCGCCGGCCAATCTATCTACCTCGATATTCTTCATCCAGGTAATGTCTTACTGCACCATAATAATGTGCAGGAGCACCATCTTGTTCAAATGTTATTTCCAGATGGCCGAATTCATCTGGCTTATCTTCCAGAATTTCAAGAACTAACGGCTCAATTGCATTTTGTAACATCTCCAGATACACTTCACCGCTTAAATTTGAATTTAGGAAAACAGGACCAACTATGTGGTTTCCCAAAATACCTGCCCAAACATTGACTTTTTCTGGAAATTGGGTATGTTGTTCACGAAATGTGTGAGGATTTGTGTCACATACCTTACATTTTGTGTATTCACATTTCCATTGAGGCAAAAAGTACTTTCGTCACTAAAACAAATTGTTTTTGTGTAATGTCGGTTTTGACTAATTTTATTTGTCATACATTCACAGAATTCGAGTCTTTTGTCGGGGTCGTCATCCGAAAAGTGGTGCACCATTTTTAACTTGTATGGATAAAATTTATTTTTAGCAAACACTCTCTGTACTGTACTTTTACTTACTTCACAGATAGACGCAACTTTAGTTGAAGAGGAAGTTGGGTTAACTACCATGTCAGCAACTATATCAATTTTTTTATCATCACTAAATGTTGGTCGACCAGATCGGTTGGTATCTTGAACACTACCTGCTGCTTCAAACTTCTGAAGAAGCTCCCTCAAATAAGTTCTCGAGATTTAACTTGTATGGATGAAATTTATTTTTAGCCAATCCATCTGGGTATCTCTCATTAAATAAACGTTTCGCTTCATGGAGATTCTTTCCAGATTCACCAATTATTAAGATAGCTGCTACTTTGTCGGCTTGAGTACGTACCATTTTGCCTATGTAAACTCTTAAAATTAAATATTTAAGCTATTTAGAAAATTTTTGCAAATCAACAAATACTATTAAATTAAAAACGTCAATTTTTTTGACAACTAAACAGAGGTGGACTGAAAAATCAATATTTAAATGTGAAATAATAATTTTGGTATTTATTTAATTCATCCGTCAAAATTAGTTTAAACCCAAACAAAATTAATATGTAGTCAATGTCAATGCCTTTCAAACGAGATATCACTTGCCATAAGGTCCTATTTAAAATTATTGGCCAGAGTGGCACTCCAAATTTTATTAATGTAAGTGTAGCCGTTCAAAAGATACGAGGGCGGGAGGGGACATTTGAATAGCACTGTATAACATAAATATTGATTATAATAAATGTAAATAGTATTACTTACGTCTCTTACAGCAAGAAGCGTTCAAAATAACTTAACAAAGATGTTATATTACCATCTTCGGAGTTTTAATTCGTTTAACCACACCCTGCAGATTTGTTTGAATAATTAATTATGAAATAAACTTAGTTTTTTAGTCCTAAAGAAACAATTAACTCAAACTAAGCTGAGAAATGTTTCCAATAGAGCTGCAGTTATGCCAATCCGTAGACTATAAATATAATCATTTAAGTATAAATTGTTTTTACGGATGGTACAGTTATACTCATTCTGATAAGCAGGAAAGTAACTAAAAATTACGTCTTTATATGTTAAATTGACCTCTTCCAAGTATGTCACCGTGACAACCTCCACACTAAATTCTAATATAACCTCAAACCGTATAATACAACACGATAACATTCATAACAATTGCTTTTTCACAATTTTAAATTATTTTGGTTGGTCTACTTTCGAAATTACTATAGTTTTTCTATAAATATCAAATTTTTTAAATAATAGACAATTATTTAAAATAAATACTTAAATCAGAGGTCTGTCAGCATACCTTCTATAACTTTTTATACCGTTTATGATATTATCTAAAAATTTGTGAACTTTATAATGAACCTATTAAGAAGTGATCGCGATACAAAAGAACACACCTATGGCTCAGGTAAGAAAGAGAAGGGATCTCAAATAAAGGTGAAAAAGCAGGTGAGAGAGCGTGGAAAATCGATGATAATACATTAAAGAATTTTAAAAAGAATTATTTTTCTAAATGTCATTGTTTATTTACTATCATAAAATTAAAAACATGAAAATTGATGATGTTCAAAAATACTACTATGGAAATTTCGAATATATTTTAAAAACGAATGCAGATACAAAAAAAATGTTCAGACAAATTTTGTAGATAAATGTATTAGCTACAATTTTTGATTTGAACATTTTTCTGTGATTTCATTATTTAAACAATTAGAGCGAAAAAACAAAAACAAAAATTTTCACTCGACGATTTTCCGGAAAATCGCATGCCTAGCATTGTAAAGTTTTTCTCATGTTAATCACAACCCTTTTAAATACTCAATTTTGAATTTTCAAGTTTTTTGTGTTTTTTGCGGCATTTTACGAATATTACTTTAACTACGCTATAGGTAATTAGCAGCAAATATGTTAGAGACAATCTCCTGAGTATACCAAATTATGTTGCACACGTTTTTGTTAAACTACTATCCTTGGATTCTCGAAACATTTGAATTTGTCCATTATTGATCTAGGTTAATAATAGAAAAAAATATTAACCACTATCACTCAGTTGGCGAGAAGACGCAATAATTGTCAACTTCACAGCTAGAAGTGGAAAAATGAGTTTCCTGCATGTGTGGTACACAACTGTTTTTCGCCTTCCGAATAAACCTAAAAATAGGAAAATATAACAAAAAACACACACTGACGTTTAATTGGAAAATTCACGTGAAACATCAAAGTAACCAAGTGACAAATGGTGAAAAACTTCAAAAATCATGCCGTATTTTTGGTGTTCATATGATTGGTTTTCCGGTAACATAGGCGAAAAAAATATAATTGCAGCTGTGTTGCTGGGTTCTGACCTAACGCTCCTCTAATACAAACCACAATCGCTTCAGTCGCATATTTCAGTAGCCTATTTATGATGTACAACATTATCAAATACCCTTTTCAAATATTATATTACTAAAGTTAACGGTTTGTAACAAAAACTGAAAGATTTTCAACTATTTATAGATGATGAAATATTTTCAATTGTCTATTTTTGAAAATCATTAAATCGAAGCTGATTTGACCGATTCCCAGATTTTCTCACTTTTGGGTTGACACTCCACCAACTATGATTTTAAAATCTCCGCATCAATATGATGAGGAAACAATCCCTTAGTTTTGACAACGATATTCTGACAGTGACTCTTTGCTTGGCATATAATGGCATGCTACTGTAAGCCTACAAAAAAAGATTTTTATCTCCGCGAAGAAAATGATTTTTTCGAGCATTTTAGTGCAGATCAATGTGTAATAATAAAACAGAATTATTTACAATATACTGCCGGTATCAAATATGAAATAAAAGAAGAGTATAGCTCACCAGTTCCAGTCGAATGGTACCCCCATGCAAATTCTTATTACCCATTTGCAGAAGACGTCGATCCCGTAGAAAGAGTTAATCACTTATTGGGAGATAAACCTTCTTTTGTGTCTTTGAATAGTTTTTATGCCGATAGCGAGGTGAAAGAATTAGTGTATTCGTTAAAAAATGCTCAGCAAAATTATTTAGAATCAAATCCGGTTTCTTTTATTATTTTGGGCAAACCTGGTGTAGGTGAGGAAAACTTGGGAAAACAGCTAGCTGATTATTGGCAGTGTGTGTATATTGAACCATCTCTACTTATAGATCAAGAAATTCGTAGCGAAAGTAGAGCTGGTCAGTGCATAGAATTTAATTTAAGATGTGGTAGGGCTGTGGGGATTGATGTAATTCTACGCCTGGTAGAAAAACGAGTGAATTCCGAGTCTGCTAAACATCGTGGGTTTGTAATATGTGGATTGCCTGTTATTCCAAACGCGATGTACAAAGAAGATCCGACATCCTCAGAGTCTGCTGTTTTTACGGTGAAAGATATTTTCGAAGAAATATTGGACACTACATTTGAATTAGGAGTACCTCCTCCTAGTAGACCTCAGTTGTCAGAATCTCTCAAAGGTGCTAGCAAAAGCATGCAAGCAGAAAGCGGTGAAGAAAAAAGGGTGCAAAATGAACAAGCTGGAGAAGGGGGCATACCGATATTGCCTCTTATGCTAGTAGATTTACCTACGCAACCACCAGTAGATGTAGGACAAGACTATGGCGTATGTCATGCTCCTGAAATAAGCACTAACTATGAAGAGCAACTAAATTTTCTCTTCAACCTTCTCAAACCACCATTTTTAATCATATATCTAATAAGTAACAATAAAGATGTAATTACCAAAAGAAAAAACGAAAAGTATGATATTTATTCAGAACTAAACATTAATTTATTACAAGAAACGGCAAATAAAGCTATTTTTAACTACTTTGCTAAAAGAAATGATCGAGCTAATGAACTGCCTGTTGATTCCTATGAAACATTTATCCACGATACCGATACTGAAGTCGCCTACTTGAAGCATTTGGTTACTCTTCCTAAAAATTTTCCCATAAATGTTGAATCTCAGTTAGATTCTTATCACTATACAGCTATGAACTTCATAGAACGCCGAATCATGACGCACGACCCTCAGTATTTTGTGAAACTAGATGGTAGAACAAGCGTTCGAAGAATGTTCCACGTTTTGAAAGCAAAATTAAATTCTCTACCACTTCAAAAAGTAATAATTCCAGAAAAAATTGTACTGGAAACTTCACCAATGACAGGAGAAGCCAGTCCTGTTATAGGATTTGCTGATGCAATGACGCTGGAGGAATCATTTCATCAATACCGAAAATTACGCACACCTAGTGCAACTTTCAGTTGGAATTGGTCAGATTGGGGCATAAAATGTCCTGTAGCTCTTAGAAATGGAGTTCTTAAAGATGGTGATAATAAATACAGTGTTCATTTTATGGATAAAATATTCTTCTTGTCAGATGAAGATGCTTTTTTAAAATTTTATCGTAATCCTAGGCCGTACTTATTAGAACCCTATCCGAAACCAACTTGTAAAATATTCATATTTGGTCCCAAATGTTCTGGAAAAACTGCAGTTGCTAACTGTTTAGCATATCTACTAAATGGAGTTGTTTTATCAACAGCGTCAATCGTAGACGACTACATAGAACAAAGAGAAAATGAATATAGAGAGAAAATACGGCAAGCGGCCCTCGCTGAGGGCTTGGAATTACTAAATCAACTAAGGCACAAAGAAGCCGAAGATGCTGAAGAAGAAAGGATTAATCTTATAAAAGAATGGATAGCAAAAGTTAAATCTATGGTAGAATCATATGCACAACTGATGAACGATTTAAAAAATGAAGCAGAAAGGGCCAAATTGGAACTTTCGTCTTTTCCGATGGCCATGGTAAAATATAGTATAGCAGAAATCGAAACGGAAACAACCATTGCGATCAAGAAACTTAGAGATCAATTTATACAGTTGAATATTCCAGAAGGCCCGGTTGAGGTACTGGAACATTTTGTAAAAGACAAACAAAAAATGTTAAATGCTATTCCTGATAATCTGAAAAAGAAAATAACTCCGAAACCGGCCACTGTGTATGACGAATTCGTCATTCAACACGTGAATAATGCCCTTGCTGAAGCAGTTTTTGTACAGGAAAATGTGAGTACTCAAAATATTGTAGAAATGTTGGTGGCAGCAATTAAAGATATCGAAGAGAGATACTTGGAACAAGGTAATAATCGGGGTGGTTGGATTATTGATGGTATGTTATCTGATGTAGATATATTTAAATATTTATACCCAGACTATATAGCTGATGATATATTCATTTTGAAAGATACCGATGATTTTGAATTTTTGAGACGTAGATTTAAAACAAGAGGAGCTAATATATTTAGAAACTATAGAGATTTCTTTATGAGTATTGGAAAAGTGGATGCAGCCTGGAGAGCCCCATCCAAGGTTATATCAACTGCATCGTACAAGAACAAAATTGGGCGTAGCATATTATCAGAAATTTTTGATGACGCTCAACTTGGTGGAACAACTGCAGCTGGAAATTTAATCAGAGATGAAACATACTTCGAAGAGCTGTTAAGATATAAAATAAAGATCATAGAAGCGGAAGATTACTTCAAGGAAATCAACAAAGCCGTTTTAGAACTGGAGGTAACAGAGAAAACATTACCAGAGTTATTGTTAGAAGCGATAAGACTGATACAGGATCAGTATAGGGTAAAAGCTTCGCAGTTCACTGATGCGGATCGAGCTGAAGAAATAGCTATATTCAGCCAACAATCGGTTGCAGAAGAAGCGGTTGGAGAAGAATCAGTTGTCGTGAAAGATGCGGGTGAGGACTTAATCGAGATTAATAGACGGTATGGAGATACATACCATTACTGTCCTGTTAGTTTTCATGAAAAATGGGTTCTTTGGAAAGGTAGACCAGAGTATGCTGTGAAATTTAATGATCAAGTATACTTTTTATGTTCGGAGGAGGACATGAAAATTTTTTTACAGATTCCCAGGAAGTTTTTAACAGGAAAGCCTCCTAAAGAGCTACCTCCTCCAAGAATATGCGTAATTGGCATTCCTGGTACCGGAAAAACTGAGTTAGCACAAGCGATATCTTTCAATTATGGTATTTTTTATTTGAGTTTTGAAAGTTTGGTCAAATCTTATTATCATATTCACTCCACCGAAACATTCGAGGATTTAAAAAAAAATCCAAATATAAATGAACATTTACGTCAATACATCCATGGAGTGGCTCCTTTACCGGAAGATTTTTACTTAAAACACATTCATCAGCTTTGGTTCGAATATCCCATTAAAGAACTCGGGTTTGTAATAGACGATTTTCCTAAAAGACTTTCAGATGTTCAAGTGATGATAAAATTCAAGATGATTCCAGATATTGTTATTCAACTTTCTGCAGACGAACTTGACATGAAAAATAAACTATTAGAACTTCGCCTAGCTGACTGGCAAGCCAACATGTTGGTTAAAAGAACGTTATGGGAACAAGCTAACAAAGAATCGTTGAAGGACTATGAGCGAAAACGAGAAAATAAGTTTAAAGAAATGATAGAAGAAAGAAGAGAAGAAAGATATTCGGAAAAGAAAAAGTTAAAAGTAGAGAATCTTGACGACGATGGTGATATTGGTAACATTTCTCAAGTGAGCTTTGATTCTATAGCCGAGCAAAATGATATGGACGAAATAAACAGAATGCTAGATGCTAACCTACCCGTTTTGATTCCCGAACCCCCTGAACAGTTTGATGAAGTAAGGCAATTATATGAGACTCAAATTGCTGAACATGTTAATGAGGAAACACATTTTTTGAAAGAAGTCCAAATAGCTTGTGACAGAGACTTAATACCATATATTTCGATTCCCATATATTTGGAAGATTACGACAAAAATGAAAGAGCGGTATACTATTATACAGAACATATTAAATTTAGAAATCAATCGTTCTTTGAGAGGTGTTATGAAGTCTCGACGGAAGTTGCAGAAAGACTTCTTTCCTGTGGCTACTATTTTCTCAGCAAATTTGGGAAACTTTGTCCTGTGCAGTATAATGAAAATCAGAATCCTTTTCATCTGTTTCAATTTATGGAATTGAAGAATATTGTGTTTCCTGTTATTCACAGGTAAATAATTTCAAATTCATCCCTATAGAGTTGAGTAGTGTTAACAAATAATATTTTGACTCATTCATTCAATTCTTTTTAGATGTCTTTAAATATTGTGCTGTAACAAATTACGTGTATCCAATTAATTGTAGTCACGGGTGGGCTATTGGACACTTTTATTCAAAATTTCATTGTCTCTTAAAATGCCCCCATTATGACATGATATTTAATGAACTTTGATATACTCAATGATATCATTAGGCTCTCCTCTGCGACTTGCAAGAGTCCGTTGTGGCTCACACAACATTTCCGATTTGTAAATATAAATATAAATAAAAAACGTTTATGTAATTTCGCGCAGAAATAAATTGTTACTAAGTACTAAGTTCTAGGAACTAATACAAGTTTAAATTTTTCCGAAACAAAATTTGTTATTTTTTTGCTTTAAAAAAGGTATTCTAGTACATTTTTTTTTTATCTTGAACATTCGACCTTTTCGTCTTTAGTTATTTTATTCTTTTTTATAATTCAGGGTTCCACCTTAATAATGTTTGGTTCGACCTGGGTTAAGAACACCTAATTATTTTCTTAATCTTATCAAAAATGGCAATCTCATTTTAAATAGAGCAAAGGGGTTAATTTGATACTCTAAAATTACCTTAAAAGTTTTTAATTCTTCAGAAAAATATCCTAAAAACTCGATACACTGGGTACAACGCTCCTCTAACATTTTTATTCCATCGCTGTAATAAGATTCCGAAAGCTCTATGCGCTTTCCAGGAAGGAATTGTTTCAGATTTCTGAAAAGATGATAGTCGCTGGGAGGTAAATCTACTGAATAGGATGAATATTTAAAATTAACCATGTCAAAAAAATTTTGAGCAGGTGCGTTGTCCTGATGAACTTCCATTTACTAATCCTTTAACAAATTGTTTTATCTTTCTATAGATAATAAATAAACAATAGGATATTGTATACCTAGGCGGTAAAGTGGCATTTTTCAGGCCGAAAGAAGAGCCGAGCCTAGCCACTTCTTGAGGCCTGAAAAAGCACTTTACTGCCGTGGTTTACACATAATTTTTCATCCTACACAATAATTATTGGTAATATTATTTTATAATATGAAATTCATTACAGTTTCTATCCTACACAATAATTGTTACATTATTTCATCTGATTCAGGCTCCATAACAGACAAGTTAACTTCAAACAAATATCAAAATACGACAACTTATGATGGAATTTGCAGACATTGACAACTGCTAACAATTTTTATACTGACGTTTAATGGTGTTGTTTATTTTAAGCGATTCTTTTTTGTTTCTTCTTACTTTGATGTGATTGAAATCCCTTATGCTATTTTAAGTGGGAAATCAATCGAATTCGCAATTTTTATTTAATTTGTCAATTGGGGCGCCAGCTAGCGTGGAAACGTAAAATTTATTTTCTCGGCTAGCCGTAGAAAAGGTAACTTTCTCGTCTCCGTAAAGTTGGTAAAATTCAACTTTCTCATAGTGTAGGATAAAAACATTTTTTAATCACTGAAATCTGATGCCATATTCTTCCTTATTGATCATATGCTTTTCAGCTGCTTTGGAGCATTCTTTTTAGAGGGACAAATTCGTCCAACGTTCTTACCGTCACTGCAATAATTTCATTTGGCGTTGAACTCTTTTTCTTCACAACGTAGCACGTCAACTTTAAATGATTTGGGATCTATAAATGGCGGTACACGAACTTTCCAACTTAGCCCAGTCATTTTAGTCAGTTCACCTCGGAATCAAAGATAATAAGCTGTAACCTTTTTCATTCTAAAAGTTGTCTAAAAACTCTCGTGTCCGCGTTCTGAGATATCGAAGGTCAAAAATTCAGTTTTTTGTAAATATGTTGCTTCTTGTGGGTTTAATGATATTTGCATCTACTATAAATATTTTAGAAAATAAAATTATCTACAACTTTTGCTTCAAACATTTTTTGTGGATTGTTATAATCGGTTCCAGGAATTTATTTCGCAATATACAACCTCACTCTTGGTGTTCTAAATAATTCCCCAACAAAGTTCGAATTTGATATTATTTGATAATTGCATGGGTTTATTGAGCTTTAACTTGACGAATTGTTTGTAACAAAGATGATCAATGATGTTCTTAGATTTGGGAGCATTATATATTGCCAACAACCAACTCCATTTTCATATAATGTTTGTAAAAAGCAGTTATCTTGTTAAAATACTTCAGTTAGTTGATCCAAATTGGAGGTGGGCTTCACCAGTGTTCTAACAATAGTTTTTTTCTGTTTTTAAACACTGCAGAAATCGTTTCACAGCCCCTAATGCGTGCAGAAATAAAATGTGTTTTTTAGAGCAAGGATATTTATCAAAACTTTTAGGGGAGTGTGTTTCAGTTTTAATATTTAAAAAACGCAAATTATGTATGATTATATATTTTTTGATGATTTGTAGACTTAATAACGGCGTATTATTTATCGTAACTAATGGTTGACTTGTTAAAGGCTAAGAGCTGCAGTTTCGTATGGAAAAGTATGTTTGTAGTAAAAGTTGTAGATTATTTTATTCTCTACAATATTTATAATAGATAAAAATAGCATTAAACCCACAGGAAGCGAGATATTTACAAATATTCGAATTTTTGACCTTTAATATCTTTATTGACGGACACGAGATTCTATGAGACTTTTGAGACAACTTTGAGAATGGAAAAATAAGGTTTATATCTTTCATTCCGAGGTTGACCCTCTTTTAGATTACTGGACGAAACTACCCATATTATCTATTCAGGTTGCCACAATAATATTAACAGACTTTAAACATTAAAATGTAAATAATCTATAATCAATCTCAAGGAAAAAGCAGTTATTAACGTATGTTTTCTTATAAAAAAGAAGCTACATCTACTATATTATCGGAAAGGAAAATGTTCAGAAGTTCAAAAAGCACCCATTCAAATACGTGGATATAGACAGTGTTAACTTCCCCAATTTACCAATGAGATTAGCTGTAACAGGTCCTCCTAAATGCGGCAAGACCGTCTTGGCAAGAAGAATTCAAATGGAATACGGAATGAAAATCATTTCAAGGGGACAAGCTATTAGATTCGTTTTAACAATTTTGCCGTTTTCGAATTTAGCTGCCAATTTAGAAACTGTGCTACGAAAAGGTTGGGAAGCGACAGATGAAATGGTTGTTAGATGTGTTGAAGCTGCTGCTATCGATCCTTGGGGCGTCACTCAAGGTAGATGAAATCAGTTTATCAAATGTTCCTCATATTCGACAATAATTCTTAAGCCGGTCCCAGACACTACGTGTATTTGACAAACATTTGGTATTCGGACTTATTCGCGTACCGTGTGGGAAATTAACTTTGGCAAATATTCGTCCTTCGTCATTTTCCCGGCGCTGGTCGGAAACTAACACGAAGTAAAGGACGCAGTAGTTCGGCGAAGTAAACTACGTGTACCTTTGCTATACTACGGCACCGTGTGGGAGATTAAGCAAACATTCGTGCAAATGATAAATTTTGGCCTATTCGCCAAATACACGTAGTGTCTGGGACCGGCTTTAAATACATCCGTTGTCTTAGAGAGATACGAAAAAGTTCCATATAAAAGTTTTACGGAAGATTGAGCTTCACATTACTAAATTATTTTATTGTATACAGGGTGTTCCTTACGGTTACAGAATATCAAAGTTCGTGTACTTTAAATGGAACACCCTATATTGTATATCAAATTTTCAATCTCACTAATCTTTTCCTTTCTGGCATTGTAAGGTTTTACTAGGTTCTTCTGTATACTTTTAAAGATATGACCACCTTTATGGGAAAATCTTGATGAAATCGCCACCCGGTATTATTTAAAATCAACAACTGATGTTAAATAATCTTTAAAGACTAAATATTTCCGTGCTAATCTAGTCTGGTTCCAATTTATCACATTTTTTATAGCTTTCATTTTGTATACAGCATGAACCAAAACTCAAGCTCATGATTTTTCCGCTTATTTTAAATCGAACATCCTATATTTTATATCATTTCCAAGGCCACTTACAAGATACTTTTTCACACAACAATTACCCCTTAACCGACATGATATTTTTAATTGGGTATTGCGGATGTTCACATATAATTTAACATTCAAAATGTCCCATAAAATCATGATATCCAGAGTGTTCTATTTAAAATAACAAAGTTTCTGTTTTTGGTATAACTGAAAGTGACATGTCTGTCGGAACATTTTCCATAAAGGCCAATTTAAATAAAATCCTTTGAATAGTTTCCAGTATATGGATAGTGTTAAGCTTGTCGTAAAACAGTCTGTACCCTGAACCACAAGTACATAGTATATATAATATTATGTGGTCTACCCTTTTTTGATTTTGAAGTAGTCTTACCACAACTTTTCTTGATTTATCACTACTTCTAGTATTAATAGTCCAAGAGCTGGCACCAATTTTTGGGTAGGTATTTGAGGCAAGCTGCAAACTTGTACTAACCTATCCTGGTGAGTAGCGGGGCTAAATCAACCCCTAAATACTTAAATATATTAATTTTTTTTCCCAAAAATATTTTTGTGGCAATTTGAAATTTTCATGTTGTGGTTTAATGTTTAAAAAGTGAAGATAAAAATGAGCTATGCGATTCAGTTAGGTTTTTAACCTTGCAGACGCGTGCAAAAATACAAAAAAATGTATTTGAGGCAACCTGAAATTTTAATTGGGTATTATTTATACTTGAAAGACAAGATTATAAAAAAGACAGATAATTTTGGTGAGACTAAAAAATTAGGTATAGGTGAGAGTGAGAAGCGTTAAAGGCAAGCTGAAGTGTGAGTGATGGCCCACTCTGTTCAGAATGGCGTCTATAAAAATGTATCGAAAGTATGTATTAGCATAGGAAAAATTGCAATTATTATTAACGTATTAAGATGAAAAAAAGATAGCATCAATACTTAGAGGATTTTAAAAAAAGGTCCTGAAAGAGGAGGAAATTTCCAATAAAACGGACTCGGACTCGCGGAACTCTATCTCTATTATTTATAATTTTAACTCAACGCTGAAAATATGTCTCCGCGGGTCATTTTGGGTATGCGTGCGCCTCATCAAAAGCAAACAGGTCACCTTAAAAAATAGGTATTGATTGTTGATTTAGAAATTTGGAAAAATTTTGCTTTATTCTGTACACTTCAAAGAATTCATTGTCGTTGGAAACCATTCTTAAACTTAGGGAATTGTTGATTAACAAATTGTTCTTGGTCTTCCTGCCCTTCCTATATACATACTGTTACTGTTTATAATAAGTTAACAATAAAGGACTGATTTGCCATTTTGTGCCAACTTATATTACTGGCTACAGGATGCGAAACATTTTTTAGACAATTATTCAAACATTTTTCTCAGCTTACAATAAACAAGGAAGATCAAGAATAATTAACAATTGACTAACTTGTGGAAAAATTACCTGTAAGACTTTTTTCCAATTTTTAAGTTAACAATTAATATCTACCTTAAAAAACCATTTAATGTGATCTGTTTGCTTTTGACAAGTCGCACGCATACCCAAACTGACTCACGGAGACCTATGTTCGGCGTTAAATCAAAATTATAAATAATAGAGATATAGTTCCGGGAGTCCGAACTTTTTTATTGGAAACTTCCACCTCTTTCAAAATTTCTTAAATATTAATAGCATTTGAGTTATTACCTATTACAACTTTTTATGTGCTGATCCATACTTTCAATACATTTTTCTAGACGTATTTCCGAATCGAATGAGCCATCGTTCATATTTTTAGGAGCTTTATTAAGAATTAACACGTTTTTGAAATTGTTGATTAGACTAAGCTGCCTCACCTTCAGTAAAAATTATACCCTATTAAAATTTCAAGTTGCCTCAAATCCATTTTTTGTGGGTTTTTTTGCAAAATATTACTGCACGCGTCTGGCAAGGTGAAAAATCCAACTACTCTTTAAACATTAAACTACAACATTCAAGAATTTCAAATTGCCTCAAACATATTTCTAGCAAAAAATTGATATTTTTGAGAATTTTGGGGTTGATTTAGTTCTACTACTCACCAGCCAGGTCTGCAATTTCGAGTTGGGGTTTAATAGGAGAGGTGTAGGACAAGTTTTCAGCTTGCCTCAAATACCTACCCAAAAAATTGGTGCCAGCTCTCCTACTATAATGTGTCTAGGAAGGGTAAGTTAATGAACACAGAAATCAAGCAAATGGTCCAAATCCACAATTGGAAAATAACATGATCCCTAAAACACTACATATAGAGATAACAGATGCTTTGATTTCCTTGTTGGAAGAAACATTTTCCAATTTCTTAATTATTTCCAGAAACCAATCACGTCCAAAAGTACCTCTGGATTTATATTTTAGTATTCACAACCTTCTTCAATGTGCATTTATCCGTTATAAGTAAATTATTACCTGGCTGTATACTTTGGTAGCTACTACCTTCTTCAACGTGATATTTCATTTCACTTGGTCTATGTTACTCTCCTTACAAAATTCCATGTCTTTTGGATTGATTATCAATAGGTACTTTGATATTTAACACTCTTTGGTTATTCACGAATAAAAAATAATGAAAAAAAGTTTAAAGAAGTTTACTTCACAGTATTTTTAATTTGTGAAAATATTATTTCTAATATGATTTCTTTCTAAGGTGTAATCTTCGATGGATTTCCCAATACCATTTCCGAAGTAAGACATCTGTCGTATGTAGGTTTGATCCCACAATTAGTTATTGATCTTCAGTCGACGAAGAGACAATCTTTTGAATGCTTAGAAAATGATAAGGGTCGGATGGGCTTCGCTAAATACAGTTTACGTTTTGTCAATCATCTTTACAAAGAGTACAGAGAAACCGCCGAAACATTCAAGCCTTGGTTCGACAGAGAATATCAAGTCACTACCAAAATCTTTATAAATACTTGCAATTGGTCAGTTTGGTATCAAGCTAACAAAGTTATAACAGCTGTTTTCTTTGAAATAAAACATTATTATATCCATTGCCACCAAGATTGGCCATTACGCCTAGGAAATATGCAAGTAACACCCTTAGAATTCTTGGAGAGGCAAAGTTCCTATAAAACTTTTTGTCCTTGTTGCCTGCACTTTAGTAATATGCTCACGAGCGGAGGTGATGTCCCTGATAGAACTGGTTTGGTACAGTGGAGGCAATTCTACTATTGGCTCTGTCCCGAACACATAGAATTATTTTTTAAAACGCCTGAGGCTTTTCTACCACCTTACGGAGCAAACGCACTGCCTCCTTATCTACCTACACGTTTACATCTCAAACTATTCCCACTTAATCTCTTTGAAGATGGCACTTGCATAGTGTGTTACAAAAACAAAACTGTTATTATTAAAGGAGTTTTGAAATACGCAGTGAGCTACAACCATAAAACATATCTCTTTGATTGTGTAGAATGTTTGGAGGAATTTATGAAGAGACCTGCGCAATACTCTTTCAACATCCGATTTAGACCCCCTGAAAATTATCCCACTTTAGAATACAATGAACTTCCAATACTTGGAATGTTAGAACAGTATGTCGCGAAAGATCTTATTACAGCTGTTAAATATATTTCAAGAAGAAGACCCGTTATACCTGGGCTTAGTGTATCTACTTCCGCTGCTGTTGGAATCGGATTGTATTTAAAAGTTTTTGATAATGCTATTTCTGGAGAATACAAAGCTCGATATTTACAAGGAGATGAATTATTTCATACTAGAAGAGAAAGGTTAGTTGAATATTTGCATAAAATGAAACATATCATCAATCCCTATCTTCACTACGAGGAACCTCTACCTAAATTTCAAATAGTTGGTGACAGTGTTGGGCCATCATCTTCTAGCAGCATTAAATCGCAAATTGATATATTATAAGAATTATATTATGCAATAAATTGGATTTTTGACATATATTATTATTATATTATTAAATCTACTGTTTGGAATCTACTCATATTACTTTTACAAATGAAACTGTTTCTGCTTAATCCCACTATTTAAGGAAAACATTTATTAAAATTCTGAGAAACTGATAATTATTTAGATATTGACAGATATCGTCAGAATGACATTTGATGTGTTGCCTACCTGATTAGACCAAATGGTGACTTTGTAATTGACTTAATATACAGGGTGTACCAATCTTACGACAAACTTCGATATAATATGGGTTATTTTAAGAGATATCAAAAAATGTTATCAACAAAAATAGTAGATGTCTTTAAGGTCCATATTTTGAAATTATACAGTGCTATTCAAAAGTCCCCTCCCCCCTCGTATATTTTGAACGGCTACACTTACATTAATAAAATTTGGATTTGGTGAAAATAAAGTGTTGTAAACTTCTCTACGAATGTTAACAGCTGACGTAATAGTAATAGATGATGTCACAGTGCCACTCTGGCCAATAATTTTAAATAGGACCTTATGGCAAGTGATATCTCGTTTGAAAGGCATTGACATTGGCTACATAGCCATATTAATTTTGTTTGGGTTTAAACTAATTTTGACGGATAAATTAAATAAATACGTTGATATCCTGAGAAATGTTAGTCACTCATTTGAACCAAGACTGCAGCATTGCGTTGATGTTAACAGTAAACACTTTGAACCTTTAGTTTAATATTACGGTTAGGATTATACTTTTGGAGGCTTGTTTTGTTGAATAAATTGCAAAATTTAGTATTATTTAGGATTTTTTGTTACATTCAACGTTTATTGATTTCACATACTAGGTCAATAATTGTAGTTTACAATAAATATTACAAAATAACTCTGTTTTTATAAACTTTGGGTATAGGGAATGCTTGACAAAAATTAAAGTTACATAATCGAAGTTACATAATCCGAGTTTCCGTCCACCCTATTTACAAAAAAGAAAATAATTAAACTTTAATAAAATACGGAGATATTGCATCATATTACGAAACTCTGTTAGGCAAAATAAAAATTTTCTCTCCAACGTACCATAAACTACAGAGCACTGATTTACCCACGATTTTCACGTAAACTCGTCCATACCCTTTGAAGTACTATGTATAACGTAGCAAAACCTTATATCAAAAGCTTCATAAAAATCATATGTTTGGTTTGTAACGGAGTTGTGCAGCACTCTGTATAGTTCGATATAATTTCAAAATATGGACCTTAAAGACATCTACTATCTTTGTTGATAACATTTTTTGATATCTCTTAAGCCGGTCCCAGACACTACGTGTATTTGGCAAACATTTGGTATTCAGACTTATTCGCGCAGCGTGTGGGAGGTTAACTTTGGGAAATATTCGTCCTTCGTCATTTTCCCGGCGCTGGTCGGAACCTAGCACGAAGTAAAGGACGCGAATATTCGCCAAATGTTTTCAAAGTCAAACCTTTGCACTACGGCACCGTGTGGGAGATCAAACAAACATTCGTGCAAATGATAAATATTGGCCTATTCGCCAAATATACGGAGTGTCTGGGACCGGCTTTAAAATAACCCATTTATCGAAGTTTGTCGTAAGAATATGAATAGACAAAATAAAAGATGATATTACAAATATTAAAGATATATTGAGATCAGTATAACTGTGCAATAATATATGAAACCAAGGAAATCTGTATATGCTGATCTTTACAATTATTATAACAGGAAGACGTTTATTAGTGGAGACCTCTCTAGATTTTTCTGTTTATTGGCGACTCCATAATGAAGGTCTGTTAAGTGTGTTCTACACACACCGGCATATTTAAAGGAACAAATACAAAATCTAATGATTTTCTCCATAGTGCACATATTTTTAGGATTTCACAAAAAATATTTGAAAACAAAGTAAGGTGAAGTAATTGGAAGAAGAAAACAAGTCGAAGAGTTCAAACTCAAATAAATAACTGGTTTTTAACAGGATAACTTTATTGTACATTTTGAGCTTTTTTCACTAAAAAAATGCATTTTTTTCTTTTTCTTCAATAGCGGGTGTTTCCACCACGAGCCCTTACAACTGCAGTCATTCGTCTTCCCATTGTTCTGATGAGGCCATCGATCAGTTGTTGAGGCAAATTATCCCATTCCTCAATTAATGCAATTCTTAGTTCCTCTCTGTTTTGAACAGCAGGTATTCGTGCCTTAAGTCTTCTGCCTAGCATGTCCCATACATGCTCGATCGGATTCATGTCCGGAGAACACGCTGGCCAATTCATTGTTGTTACGCCCACTTCATTTAAAAAGTGCTGTACACAGCGGGCGACGTGTGGGCGCGCATTATCCTGCATTAGAACGAAATTGTCTCCAATATATGGGGCAAAAAGTACCACGTGGTCTTGAAGAATATCTCTGATATACCTATCTGCAGTCAGTGCTCCACCATCAATCACCACTAACTCTGTTCGTGCCCCCAAACATATGCCGCCCCACATTATAATTGAACCTCCACCAAAAGATACCGTAGTCGTAAAATTAAATGGTGCATTTTTTTCTCCTTGGCGTCGATACAATCTTTCTCTTCCATCGATGGAATTTACACAGAAACGGCTCTCGTCCGTGAAGAGAATTTGACCCCACTGATTATCATCCCAATTCTAGTCGCGCTACACGATGGTGTATCTGGAGTCTTGTGGCTTTTTTTGGCACATATGACTTAAGACCAACTTCTTTAAGTCTTCTTCTTACTGTGCGCTCACTTATGGTGGTTCCACGAACATCTTGCCTGCCTGCCCGGTTTGAACTGCCGTTTGACGTCTGTTCCGCAGTGTTTGCAACGTTATAAAACGATCATTACAGCCGTGATTGAGCGTTTTCTGCCTTGTCCCCTTCTTCTTACATACTCCCCAGTTTGCCTCCAACGATTTACGCTACGGTGGATGGTTGATGGTGATTTACCAAACATTTGAGCAACTTCCCTGTATTCCCGACCATGTTCGATCATTGCTACGGCCCCGGCAATATCAGTCGGTATTAAATCACCCTTTATCAGCTGATCTTTGCAATACGAACAAAACTGATTTTAATAAATCACAAGAAAAACCGATTCCAACAAACCCGAACAAAACAACTGATTAATTAAAAACCACTTACTTGTTATCTAGAGATAATACGAGTTTAAAATGTAAGGCACAACACAAATGTTTGAAGTTTTGACAAAAAACAAATCACACGTTTGACGTTTTGACATTAAAAAATTAAATCGTTGCGTGGTTCATTCAAAGCTATCTATATATTATCAATAAAATAATGAGATAAACTACATTCATAGCCTGTTCCTTTAAATTTGCCGGTGTGTAGTTTCTGATTCTTCAAGGAAATCTAGTTCTTGTTTTGTTAAAACCTTTGATATTTTGTCGCAAAGGTTTTCCAATCAAACCCAATTTTAGTCTCACAGTTTTATTGACAAGTATATATTCAAAAGTGACAAATCAAATCAGTAAAAGTAAAAAAAATCATACAAAGTGGAACAAATTCACATTCTCCCCCCGCTAGAGAATTTATTATTCCTCTAGTTCTAATTTACAAATTTTCGTAACCGGACGCTTATATTTGGAGGTCTCAACTTTCCGAGCTCGAAGGAGAATGTATCGCTTTCTGGATTCCACCAGATGCCTAATATTCGATGTAAAGACGTTTCGTCTATATTTTTTGTAGCTGTCAGAACCAGAACTGTGAGTTAGTCATCCAGTTAACCACTTCGTATCCAGCCAATTTTTGAACTCTGCAGATTTCTAGAATAGTAAGTAAGGATTCATCCTCGGTATCTTTCTAGTCTAAGTAATCATCGACGTAGAAGTTCTTGACAATTGCTGATTCGATGTCTGGGGTGGCGAATTTGTTGGCATTGATATTTTCCACGAATTAAGCACATACAGGGGAACATGTCGCTCCAAAGGTCATTACTAGCATTTCGTATATATCAGGAGGCTTGTCATATTCCAAATTTTTCCAGAGAAATCGCTGAGCACATCTGTCCTCTTCGCGTATTCCTACTTGATGAAACATCTCTCTGATATCTCCGCAGAATCAAAAGAGCTTCTGACGAAATCTCCACAAAATAGCTATGAGCTATGAATAAATGAACTCTGAATTACATATTGGCATTGATGTACATGTAACATATGGGCTGAAAAGTCCCGGGGCTGACACATAGATGGTGCTAGTTTTATTGCAATCGCCTGTTTTTCTCTTAGTACTAACCTTTAAAAGACAGCTGGCAAAATTTCATGATATTCTATTCATTAGTGCGTGAGTTATTGTGCTAAGAATGACGCTACTTTTAATATTTTCAAAACAATGGATTAACAACATTTTCGTGTATTATGTACATGTACATGAATTGAACTTCGAATTGCTCCCACATCTATCGTATTCGCTAGATTTGACTCCCAGCGATTGCTGGTTGTTCGCAGACCTAAAAATGCTCGCCGATAAGAAATTTCGCTCGAATGGAGAGGTTATCGCTAACGCTGATGAGGCCTATTTTGTGGCAAAAGATAAATCGTTCTACAAAAGTGGTATTGAAAAATATTAGAGCGGCGCTGGAATGATTGCGTTGTTCTTGATGGAAAGTATGTTGATGAATAAAACTAATTTTGAACAAAAAAAAACGTTTTCTTTGTTAGACCCGGAACTTTTCAGTCCATGTGTTATAAAGACAAAAAAGTTTTAGCAATGTATTGAAAATTGTATTTTCGTAAAAAATGTGAATAGTAAACATTTATATTTTTTATAAAACTCGAGCGAGGGACATGTAGCAAATTCATTAAAGAGGCCTTTGGTTTGCTTCAGGTTCTCAAGTTTATGCTGCAATTCTGTGTACGCAAATAGTAAAATCGTTAAGCCTTAAAACCTGTAAGTATATACCAAACTTGTATCCGTTCCGATATTACGTGTCATATAGATCGTTACAATCGCTAAGATTTTTACACAGAATTGCAGCATTAGGTACCTATTCAATAAAACAAAACTGTTACAAATGGACTTTCCTGGATTTAATATGGGCAAATTTAGTGATAACACTTTTAATATCGACTTCTTTGCAAACCGTACTCTATATTCGTCGGAGATGATGAAGACGTTCCTGGCCCATATAGTCTACCTTAATTCATTTTTGATACGTTTTAATGTTGAAGAAGAACGTTTGCCACTGTTGTTGGGGATCATGAGAGACAAGTAACTGCGCAAGGCAATTTCACAAAGAATTTTCATTATGCACTTGTCAATTTTCTATTTAAAAAATTACTATCTCGATAAGTATAAATTTTAGATATAGAGTATTCTACACAAAGTGGTATTAAAATTTACAATTTTTTGATTTAAAATAACAAAGTTCTCGTTTACTTTTGGTACAACCGGAAGTGACATGTATGTCAAAATATTTTCCATAAATTCGCCATAACTTGTTCTCCTCCTATGCCAATTTGTATTTGTAGTATCCAATATATAGATAGGGTGAGCTCGTCGTGAAACAGCTTGTATATAGGGAGTTTCTTATAACTTTATTACCTCTTACAAAAGCATTTATGTATTAGTATATTATTATTTTTGTCCACGACCACTTAATAATAAGTAAATATTTTACCTCCTAACAAAAGGTATATGGTACCCATATATCTTCTACAGTGAATTATGGTTCATAATTTTAAGGTTTTTGCATTTAAATAGCATATGTCGCTATGACAACACAACAATCAAAACATTCCGTCACATAGGTGATTAGATATGAAATACACTATTAAATCTGCGTAATTTTTTAGGAAATTTGTTTCTGAAATATATCGTTTCGATAAAATATCGAAATTTTTAGTATTGATACTTTTCATAACGATATTACCTAATATTGATATTTTTAAAACAATATATTCATAAAGGTATGGAGTATCGATACTTAACACAGTATCGCCCATCTCCATATGTCTCATTATTTGACGTACTCCAGAAATGTAATAATTTTGATGCTAGAATTGTCACACTCACTCACTCACTTGACTTTTATTTAATAGGGCCGTGGACAAAGTATAGTATATACTTTGAATAGATCATTTAATTTCAGATAAGATAAAACGTGACGAAATCGAGTTTTAAATATTCAGGTGGGAGTAAAGCATAGCCTTAGCATCTTGGACAGGAGTTGTAGCGCGGAGCCCGTAGCATTTGCTACTGTTGCTAAGTGGCTAGTCCAGCATTGCTTTCGAGGTAATGCATTTTAACAAAAGTACATACACGAACCACAGATAATATACTTATGACACGAACTTCATGCAACATTTGGCGATAAAGCAGTTCGCTAACGCGTGGATTTTGTGAAGGTCATCCATAGATATAAGTAGTATAGTTTAGGTGGCGAAGCGTGTACTTTTTATGGAAAATAGTGCTTTCAAACTAAAATATTAAGTGAAATCGGGGAGAAGAAGAAGAAGAAGTGTTCTTTCCATGAAATTTGGAATTGATTTTCCGCGAATTTAATCATTTATACCGACAACTACGTGCTGTCTCAGGAGCATTTATTGTATATCTCCAGGAACTTTTGACAAAATTGTAAAAGCAGTAACTATCGAGCAATATCGTGCGGGCACTGCGACTAAAATCAAGCATATTTGGTCATTCATACCGTGTGTATGATGCGTGGAATGCATCCATGTAAGTGGATTACTTTTCGCACAAAGCACATTGCCTGCATTTACGCTGGACTTGGCGTTACGACAAGCATCGATGATGTATCGCATGAAGAATTTGCTGTGAAAGTACTTGGTGCTAGAAAATAAGCAAAACAAAACGGCAATATCCTGTGTGAGTCTTGTAGCTAAATTTGACAAAACCTGTTTGCATGAGAGGCATTTCGAAATTGGACTTAATATTTAGTGTATAAAAATTCACATAATTTTAGCCACGTTCGTATTGCTGATCTATTTTAATGGGAGTATAAATTAAACTGTACAGTTGGATTGGATAGCCGTAAAATAACTGTGCATAAACTATAATAAAAAAATTTGTGAATTAAAAGAAATTTTATTTTGTATTTTGTTTCAGCACGTAGGGTACCAGTTCCGGATGAGAGATTTGATCATTTATGTGATTATTTCAAACCTCTCAGGTGAGTACTAGCATTTTTAAATTGTACCTACTACTTTAGCTAATAAACACTGTACAAGCTTATTGTAAAACGGAATACCATCAAAAACCCGTGAATATCTATAACTATAAAAAAATTTGGAATAAGCCGGGAATTTCATAATCAAACTTCATCTAAAAAAAAGAGATAATTCACTAAACATTTGGATGAAATATTTTACATTTTTTAAATATTTTAAAGATATTATGGTGGGAATAGGGTAGCAAGGCCATCCTTATTGATTACCTCAATCCCTTTTTTTCCTTTTAAATACGTTATTGGTCCCTGAGAAGGCTCCAGCTTCTAATGTGGCATAATCTATGTAGATGGTGTGAGGAATTCAGGTTCAACTATTCTCACGAGTTGGAAAAGTATTTTCTTCCCTCTCTATACTTTTTCTACATCTGCACAAATGTGAAGAGTAGAAGTAATGTAAATAGATATACAGTATGGTGCAAATGTAAGGAATAAATTCGTTATTTCTTAAGCCGGCGTCTTTAAGGAAAAATCCCGAAACCCGTCGATTTTTATTTTTAAACAGGCTATTCGTGAGGATACCTTTTTTTTTGACGTCATCTATATGTGCGTGATGGCGTCATCGCTAAAATTTTTAAATAGAAATGTGGGTGTTGTAATACATTATTTGAAAGGTCTTTTAAATACCTATTCCACCATATCAATATGTTCAGTAATTGATTTGCGTATTGTCACAAATATTATTGATGAAATTTCAACAGATTTCTTAATAAAATGTATCAAGTATTGGTATGATGTATTTATTGACACCCAAAAATAAATTTTGTGAAGGAAGTCACTGGCTATGAAATGTCTTATCTACCTACTTTTTACCTTTTTTAAAAATCTAGTTACCTTATCAACATCAACATTAACACTTGGACATAAGTAACTTTCTGTCAAGTGATTGATAGTATTATTCTATTAGACGAATTCAAAAAGTCTTTGTATTCATCAACATGAAGCTGACTGAAACGCAAACAATTGAAATTCTAATAATGATTGGTTGTGGAGATAAAGCACGTACGCAGAAAGAAGTATGTACGTTATTTGATAATAAATACCCCAACCGAGAACCAATTTCACAATCCACTATAAGCAAAATTGAGAAGAAATTCAGAGAAACGGGTCATGTCAAAGACCTCCCTAAAGGTAGTAGAAGACCAATATCAGAAAACAAACAACTAGATGTTCTGTTAGCCTTTCAAGATAATCCCCATACCAGTTCACGACAAGTAGCATTAGATAATGACATGGACCATTCAACAGTTCTTAGAAAGTTAAAGAAGGAAAAGTGGCATCCCTACAAAATAAGTTTAGTACAAGAGCTTATGGAAAATGATTTTGATAGACGAATTGAGTTTTGTGAAACTATGATGGAACAAAATAACAGAGATCCGATGTTTTTAAAAAAGGTTCTTTTCTCGGATGAAGCTAAATTTCTACTAAACGGTCATGTCAATCGTCAAACTTATCGGTACTGGGCTACGGAAAATCCACACTGGAGGCAAGAATATCGTACTCAATACCCAGAGAAAGTTAATGTTTGGGCGGGAATAATAGATAATAGGATTATTGGACCATACTTTTTCGAAGAAACCTTAACAGGTCCTCGATATTTAGAATTTCTTCAAAACTTCTTGCTACCCGAATTGAACCGGCTGTTTCCAAACATAAATGATTTATGGCTGCAGCAAGATGGTGCGCCTCCACACTATGCTGTCTTGGTACGCAACTATTTGAACAACGTCTTTCCAAATCGGTGGATAGGTCGAAGAGGAACAATAGAATGGCCGCCTAGGTCACCTGATTTGGTTCCTCTTGATTTCTTTTTATGGGGATACTTGAAAAGCAAAGTGTAAACAAAATATCAATGAACTCAAAGAAAGGATATGTATTGAGGTTGCACAAATAACTCCGGAAGTTATAGAGAAGGTTCGAGAAGAGTTCGCGGCACGTCTTTCTCATTGTATTTTAGCTGAAGGTAAACAATTTGAGCACTTAATTTAGGTTTCGTTGTATTTAATGAATATTTATTGTAAAAATAAAATTTTATTAGTTTTTTAAACAAATAAAAAAATCAATTACTCAGACATATTGATATGGCTGAATGACTATTTAGAAGACCTTTCAAATAATGTATCACAACACCCACTTCTCCATTTAAAAATTTTAGCGATGACGTCATCACGCTCGCATAGATGACGTCAAAAATAAAAAGGTATCCTTACGAATAGCCCGTTTTAAAATAAAAATCGACGGGTTTCAGGATTTTTCCTTAAAGTCGCCGGTTTACGCAATAACGAATTTATTCCTTTCATTTGCACCATACTGTATATGAATTGTTATGGTTAGTAAAACTAAAATAACATTGAAGTATCCTACCTGTTAACAATTTAATAATTTATTTAAAATTATAGTTAATAGTAAATTTCGTACAATTTTGTATAGTCAAACCCGGAACTTAAATTTTCTGTTATATCAATAGACCATTCCAGAATAACGTCACTGAAAGGGATTGTTCTGGAAGGCACATGTCACATTCTATTCAGTTTTCATTATTTAACTCTTTCTGTCCCAGCGCTGCATATATATGTTTTTTAAAAAGTGGGTCTGTAGTCCCAGCCGCCGTATACGAGGTTGGGTTAAAGTATGGAACCAAGTAAATATCTTTTTAAACGAAAAAAACGATATTTATGAAAATTTGCAAGTAAGTCCAATGGAACAAAATGCATCTGATGTACATTTTTTTTTAATAATATACTTCCGGTTTAACCGGAAATGACATCAACTTCTTCAATTTAAATGGGACACCCTATATATTTTTACAGATTTTGAAAGAGCTTGTTATTTTGAATTCATACATACTGAGTTTAGTGTAAAACAATTTGTAAAAACGAGGAATAACTCACTGTTAGTTGTACAATAGGTGTACATTTCATTATTTTAGAATAATGAGAAACAAAATTACTTCAAATGTTCAAAATGCTCGCCGATTACTTGCTGACATTATGCCATCCTATTAAAAAATTATTGAGTCACTCTTTCCAAGACTTCTCCACGTATTAGTTCACATTCATCAATAATTCTTTGTCTCAATTCCTGTAAGTGTGTTGGTCGTCTAACGTAAACACGTGATTTTAGATAACCCCAAAGAAAAAAATCTAACGGGCTAAGATCCGGAGAACAAGCAGGCCAGTCTATGAATCCTCTACGTCCAATCCATTGATTTGGAAAATTCGCATCCAGAAAATCCCTAACCCGTCTATCATAGTGGGGAGGTGCTCCATCTTGTTGAAACCAAACATTTTGTGGTAATTGCCCATTCTGTTGAAGTACAAGAATAATTTCGTTATTCAGTAGATCCAAATATTTGTCACCATTCAAATTTCCGTCGATAAAAAATGGGCATATACATATATAAGATTATTTTCGACAATTCCCATCATCCAAACATTTAACTTCTGTGTATGCTGGGTATGGGCTTCATGAATCCAATGAGGATTCTCATTTGACCAATACCTTTAGTTATGGCGATTAACTGTTCCATGTAAACAAAAAGTTGCCTCATCGGAAAAAACTATGTTAGAAGCAACATTGTCGTCGACTTTACAGATGTCCATTAGCCGTTCGCAAAATTCCAGCCGTCGGTCAAAATCATTGTCTGACAATTCCTGAACCAACTACCTTATACGGATGATACTTTTCACTTTTTAATATCTTTCCTACAGAACGTCGACTGATACCATGGTTTAGTGCCGAATTTGTGGTGGAAGTTTGAGGTGATCCTTCTAAATCGATTGCAATATTTTGTTTAACAGTTTTGTTCGTTGCAGTCCGCGGTCTTCCAGGTTTTAGCAAATTTTTTACCATCCCAGTTGTATTAAAACGTTGTGATGTTTTAGTTACTGTTGATCGTGAGATAGGATTTCTCTCCGGATGCAAATTATTAAAAATATGACACACTTCTTCATGAGTTCTAACACGATCACCATAACCGATCATCATTAAAATACGCTCTTTTTCACTTGATTGAACCATTACAAATTGTAAAATTTATTTCCGTCAATTAAAATTTGACACTTGGAGAACAAAAGACGTACTAAACAGTACTCGTTTATTTATTACTATGCATACAAACAACATCAATTAGTTTATCTAAATAGTTTTTTGCTCTAATGCAAAAAACTCAAAGGAGGTTGATTATATTATATTCCTCGTTTTTACAAATGTTCTTGTACTAAACTCAGTATGTATGAATTCAAAATAACAAGCTCTTTCAAAATCTGTGAAAATATATAGGGTGTCCCATTTAAATTAAAGAAGTTAATGGCATTTCCGGTTAAACCGGAGAGTATCTAACCACTACACATTGATGATTATAATTTTTTGTCTATTTTTTGAAAGCAGGTTTCGTTGTTTCTAGTGCCATTTATAATCGTATTGCAATTCAGATGAGAATCTACTTATAATTTATAATGATAAAAAAATACGGGAAACTATAAACTAACCTAACTTTAAATTTAGATTGACAAATACTTCATGTGACAAACGACATTAATAAAAAAAACATGGCCAGTGCCAATACAAAAATGGAAAATAGCTATAAAATTCCAACGATGCCACATCTTCTTTATTTTGTGTTACTCAGTTAAATCAGGTCAAAATCTGAATGGTGCAAAAGAACATAAATATAAGTTACCCTTATAGTTAAGTGATACGTTACTAAGTATCAGTTTTAGGGATAGATGGTGCAAATGGGCCTCAGACAAATTTTTCCCATCTTGGGCGTACTATATAATTTTTAAAAGGGATTAATTTGTTTGTAAAAATGCTATATTATGAGCATACCACAAAATTTTTCGAGCGGTTTAATTTATTTGATCAATTTTCCATTTGCTATGGAAATTTTGAAAGAGGTTAGTTTGTTTTTGTTTTCACTTCCCATGGTTGCCTATTTGCTTTTTCTTATCCATAAGTATTACCGAATGTCTGCTCATTACCTGCCTATTACATTTTCCGTGATGGTAATTAGAAAAAACCTGAAGGCAGTCGCCAATGAATGATTTTGTAATGTTTTGATATATCTTAAATATGCGAAGTAGACGAATAAATCCCTTGCCTAAGTTTATTTAATTAGATACCAAGTTATGTATTCTCACAATACAGGAATTTCTTTGTACTGAAATTTCAATCAAACAGTCAGTTTTTGTAGCAGTTTCAAACGTAACACTACACATAGTCACACCTTTTACTTTTTCAAAAATAAATATTTTTTTGAAAAAGTTCCGAAAATAATTGGCCAAGTCAGTAAGATTGTTCGATGGAAAAACAATAAAAATCGTGAATTTTCGGTTGGTCTTAATAATTTACGGACACAAGAGGTAATTAGTAAAAACTTTGAATAAAGTGCTGTAAGCTGCGAAGTCAGACTATTGGTCAGATTTGGGATAAAATCGCCAAGATCAGCCCACGCCTTGGAAGAGGGACGAATATAGCCCAAATTCAATTGGTAACCACCTATAAATTTAAGAAAATTAACTTATACTGTAAGTCATTTTATTTTCCATCTCTTTCCTATTCCAATTTCACTATACAGGGTGATTGATTAGTGTGATAAAGTTCAGTGCCTCCTTTGTCCTTTGAGATATCAATTTGAAAATTTGAGGGTTTATAGCCATCATCATTCTCCACATTTTAAAATTATTTACAATCTTACAGGGTATTCCAGAATGCTGTGCCATATCAAAGTTACATTTTTTTAAATGAAACACCCTATATTTTATCGCATATTTGGAATCAGCTTGACCTCCCCATTACAATGATATAGGATTGTGATGTGTTCTACGGAGTATTTAAAAAGTTATAACCAATTTTCCATAAAAATCGTAACAAGTTCAATACCCTGTATAATGTAAGAGAAATTCAAGAATAAAAATCTGTTGCGGCCAAAGCATTTGAGTAGTAGTAAAAATCCTGGAAAATTATTTATTTCGTTAATATTCATCGAATCTGATACAGGGTGAATCAAAATAAGAATAGATTATTTTCTCGGTTTTTTCAAATGGATCACCCTGTATTTTATGTGAGAATCGAAAAGTACTACCAACATACTTCTTTTTCCATATAGCATTCTCCATACCTAAAATTATTAGTTCTTGAGATATTTTGATTTTTCTATGCAAAACATTGATTATATCAAAAAAATATGGTCTACTAGATATTCACCAACAATACCTCCCCACACATTCAACGACCATCTAGTTTGGCTGTGTGTCACTATGTGACATGGATTAGTTTATGAATAATAGTGAAAGTTGTGCCTATTAACACAACCATTTTTATGAAACGTGGCTCCTTACACTTGTGAGTGGGTTTTCAGTAACTGCCAGCAAAACATTAATTTAATTTTCTTCTGTCACAGAAGCTTTTGTTTTGTAGGTTGCCGTCTTTCAGGAAAACGTTCATGGTATTCTCTTGCCGAAAGTAAGGCGTTTTTATTGCATTCTCCCAATATCCCGATCATATCAATCATTTCATCACTAGTGAAATTCATTTTTGCCCTAGTTCAAATTCTTCAAAACACCAAAAAATATACCAATGTACCTACTGTCATGTCATGTTATTGTCAAATATCAGTTTTTGACAAATCAATCACACCCAACTCACACTTAATTATTAAATAATTAGATATAATCAATGTTTTGCATAGAAAAATCAAAATATCTCAAGAACTAACAATTTAAGGTATAGGGAATGCTTTATAAAAAAAGAAGTATGTTGATAGTACTTTTCGATACTCTCATAAAATACAGGGTGATCCATTTGAAAAAAACGGAGAAAATAATGTATTCGTATTTTGATTCACCCTGTATTAGATTCAATGAATATTAACGAAATAAATAATTTTCCAGAATTCCAGAAATTGCACAGTTTCAGCTTTTAAAATTAAATGTAGACGCTATTCCTCAGTATGCTGGCAACCCTTATACACTCGGAATTTTTATAGATAATTTTATGAATAATTTTGAACAAATCCTCCATAAAATGGTTATATATTAGGAGCAATAATTGATAAACTCACAGGTAGAGCATTAATACTTGTCGGTTCTAGAATTGAGTTACGAAGCTGGGCTTCAATAAAAGATTCCTTGCAATTATTGGTGATCAATGGAATTGAGACTGATTAAAGATGCAATCACACTTTGTCCCATTAAAACGAAGCTCCGTATAATTTTGGTATGAGATGGCAAGATGCGCGTAGTTTAATAGTATTGAAAATCAATTGTCTTAATTTTTTGCCGGAAGAAGTTATTCATCCTTACACCACAACAGAAGATAAGTTATTCAACTTAAAAGTTATGATGATTTAGCTTTGGGAACTTCAATTCGCGAATTGATAGGACATTCACAAAATAATATTAGACTTCGAAATCCTGATAGCATGAAAAAAGCGATGTCATTAATTGTGGCGGAAGAAAACTTCTTATACAGCCTAAACCGTAGCAACTGTCTTAATTTGCTAAACAAATTTTAGGCCTTCTCAAAGAGTAGTTCCATCTATCAATCAAATACACTAATGCCCGGTTGCAAGAACGCTTATTAAAAATAATTAATGATTAACGGCTAATCAATGAAATAATAACTCGTTAATTCTTCATATCAACCATCATTTACACATGAAAATGCAACGGATTGGTACCAGCAATGATGAACAATTAATCGACTATTATTTTTTTCGTGCAACCGGGTTCCCATTGATGGTTCTTCATTTTTTAATCAACCATCACACGATGAGAGATTTTATTAGCGTTCTTGCAACCGGGCAAAAGAGTTTCAAATACGCCCACAATCAGGCTTAAATTATCAATACCAATGCGTACACAACCTAATTTTAATAATTCTCACAATCCAAACTATATGAACACGTTCAACCCTAGAAATGGACAACCACAATTTCAAAGTTTACCCATGTCCAATTTCCAAACTAGATTTTCACCCCCGAATTTCCCAAATAATTTTAGACCACCTTTCCAAAATAACTTACAATTTAGACATCAACAATCTCAGAATCTTCAACAAAATCTAACATTTAATTAAAACAGATTTGCACAAAAAAATAATACCATTTCAAAACAATTATACAGGGTGAGTCATGAGGAACTTTACATACTTCTACCATTTGTAGAGTTCCTCAGGTAATTCAGCTCACGGTGGAACCATGATTTTATCATCAAGCGAAGACTTCTCGGCTGTATGAAAAAATCGTTTTTAATACGTCGAAAATACTTTTCAATTTTCCATAATTTACAACAAAAATATCTATTTATACCTATATAATTCGTATTTATAGACCACCATTTTTTTTTCGAATGCCTTCTAAATTTACTTGACGCGCTGTCTGTTAAGAGCAGGAAAGTTTCATGCGGTGATTTTAACATTGACTGTGCTAATGACTGTGCCTCTCGGAAGTCTTTGGTGAATATTTTTGAGTCAACTCATCTAAATGTACACGTGGATTCAACAGCCCGAATTACTAAAACAACTTCTTCAATTTCAGATTACATTGTCTCCGACTTTCTACCCCCTGATGTGACGCACTAAGTTATTAACTCAGGTCACTCTGAGCATGAAGCAGTTTTTGTTGAATTTGTATTACCTCGTATACGTCTTGTAAAAAGCACTCAGTGGGTGAGGATCTTTTCTCAAACAAAACTGCCAATTTTCATAACTGATTGGATTCATCTTTATAAAGATATTGACTGTAGATATTTGGATTTTCTCAATAAAATTATCAGGTGTTTCAATACATCATTTCCTCTTCGCTCTCGTAAACCTAAACATTACAAATCATGGTCTACTAAAAGAACACGTACTTCATCTGAGAATATTACATCCCTCATGCACAATAAAAAAATCACAGATGTCCTCACATTTTCAATTATATAAATAACTATAAAATATTGTACCGGAAAACTATCAAATCTATCAAACAAAGCTACTATAACAATCGCATCTCTAAATTCCTACTTAGAAGCTTGGTCTGTTATCAATGATTTAAGGAACAAAACTCGTTTATCAAACTTTATTGACCTTGACCCAGACGAACCTATTTTGTAAACGTTAGGAAGAGTATTTAGCTCTAAAATATCTTCAAGTCACGATGCTCTTTCTTTCCTCGTTCCTTTTAAAATAATTATTTACAGTTTCTTCCTTTGACCTGCAGATAAATTTGACCTTTCCACATTCAGCACAAAAAGTATCACTTAGGCTCTATAGGTAACGATGGGTCTCACCTCAGTTTGTACAGCCAGTGTTTGATCCGTTGATTTAGTCCCCATGTGCTTCCTATCACCCGTTTGGCAGCTATTAGTGCCATTTTATATTTGTTGATTTTGTCGAGAAGGTATGAATTCCAGGTTAATTTTGAATCCAGAATTATACCTAGATACTTGACCTCATGGCATAGACACAGCTGCACGTTGAAGAGACTTATTACATTTAGTCTCTCAAGCTTCCTTTTTCTTGTGAAGTTTTTGCAGGATTCAACCTTAGAAATTCCCCCTTACACCATTTCTTTACCGTCGCTGCTGCTGCTGCTGCTGAGGCAGTTGGAGCAGAGCTGGATTTACGATTTGCTGCCTCAATCGCACGTTTGCTTCGTTGTGCTCCCGAAACGAGAGGTTTGTTTACGCTCTAACACCGCCTAAACTGGTAATGTGGGTATGCAACAGTAAAAATTTTCTAATTTAAATTGAATTGAAATAAAAGCCAAATCCAAATTCGTTAAAGAAGTATGAATAAATTTAATTTCATAAGATACCATAAATATGTGTTTTTTTCTCCATAATTACTTTGTTCCACTCTACAGACGCTCCTTTTTTAATATTGTATATAAGTAGATGTCTTCTCTTCGTGTCATAGAGAAATAGTTAGTAAACTAGTTATTTACGAATCTTTCTAAAGGTGAAATTGCCAGTTTTATGGTTAAAAATTAATTTTTCTTTATACGATAACAAAAAGAAGCTCCTAACGTACAATTTCGTTAAGTGTGCACTTTAGCAAACTCTCTGATTTGATCGAATAGTTTTAGAAATAAAATACAATTCGTGAGACGCCGAAGGTGAGACTGAGGAATTTTATTTTGTGAATTTTACTAAAAATGTGATTTGGTAAATGGATATTGCAAGGTGTTCTTTGTAGTGGCGTTAGAGGGAAGCAAACTAGTGTTTATAAGCAATTAGATGGCGGGCAATAAAAAATTTCAAATAATTGATGTGTTTGTTTTGTTGTCACAAATAACCAAATATACAGGGTGTTTATATAGTTATGCGAAAAAAATGTAGGGGATTACCCGTACAAAATTTAGTTACATTATTTATAAGGGGGTAAAATCGTTAACACTTACTTTATTTAATATCAAATCTTTTTTTTTGAGATCAATTTTGGCGAACTAAAAATGTTCAACATTTCTGAGGTATTGAAAAACAATTATGCAATTTTTATTCACTCCCATAAGGCCTATGACACGGTTAATAGATACCATCTATAAAACATTATGAACAACCTCAACAAACCAAAAAAAACTGATAAATCTCGCTAAAAAGACTCACGAAAACACTTAATCGAAGATTAAAGTTAACCAAAAGTTATCAAACAGTTTTGAGAGAAATGCTGGACAGAAACAACGAGATCCTCTGTACACTGCGCTGTTCAATATAATACTAGAATGGATAGTGCGAAGAAGTGGAATAAACACTGAAAACAAAAACGTTAGAATTGCTGGCCTACGCAGACCCTGTAGTAATGTTATCAACATCGGAAAAATAACTGAAAAGTCAATGTTTTTTAAAATAACAACCCCGCAAAGAAGAGAAACGAAGAGGAATTTATTGAGTAGAATTGATCTGACATAGATCTGTGGAATTCGAACCAAGTCCAAAGCTACATCTATCTAAGCACAGTTATTAAGGAGGGTGGCGATGAGAAGATGAACATAGAAGCAAGTCTAACAAAAAGAAGTAAACAGGAAAGAACCCTAAATAAAATAATAATTACAAAGAAAGTACCTAGAATCACCGAGGATACATCTATACAAAACTGTTATGAGACCAACGGCACTATAGGGATGTGATATATGGATATTGAATAAGGAGGAGGAAAATGAAGTAAATATATAGTAAATGAAAATACTCAGAAGGATATTAGGAGGGAAAAAAAGAGGTATGGAGAAGAAGAACAAACCAAGAAATAAAATATTTATTTGGAGAACACGGAATGAGCAGAAAAATACAAGCAAAAATACTTGGATGGCTTGGTCATATAAACCTAACCTAACCTACAACAGAATGACAAAAAAATTATAGACGAAAACGAGGAAAACCTAAAAAAAATGGTATAATGAAGCCATTGAAGACCTAAAAGATAGAAGTACCGGACTGGAAGGAGAAGACAAGGAACAATGGGAGTAAATTATCACAAAGCTATGTGCCTAAAAAGCGTGTGTGTAGCATTATACATATTATATTTTAATTGATGTAAACTGCGAAACTGGTAAATCTATTATATTCAAATTGTTTTTGTAATGTCTATAATATCTTATACATCCTGTATTTTATTAAAAAATAAATAGAAATGGTACTTCAACGTTAGGTTTTTAAATAAAAATTTCAACTTCAGGATTATTAGTTTGTTTTTTGACGAATCAAATAAATCTTAGTATGCTATGACTGACTGACAGCAAACATTGCGATTGACTTTGAAGTTCAAAGATGTTACGTTGTACTGTTTTATTTTTTTGAGATATGGAGAGCGATTCAGGTGATTTTAAATTTGAAAGTACTCGACCTTATAGAAAAAAGCAACATAGACTCATTAACCTTGTTATGACAAAAATCTGAACACATGGATGAAAAACAATACAAGCAATGGGCTGAAGACAACAAAATAAACTATGATTCAGGAACTGTTTTAATGGCATTTTTTTCTCCTGAAAAAAAATCATCGATAGTTATTTATGTATCAAGGGAGTTATGAGGATGTTAATTACAAAGGGCAACAGATTTTAATCCCGAGGGACGTAAGTCCCTTTGTAAACTTATCCGATAAGCGTTGGTGAATACGCGCAAATAAAGAATGATGAGGCGTCACTCGTTGAGGATATGTTTCAGCCTAAAGACGTCTAGTTCCTGGAAAATAAAATAACCATTTGCCGAACCATACACAAAATGCATATCGGTAATGTCAGCTTTTGTATACATAAAATGAATAAATTGAACTAGTGTAGAAACAAATAGCAAACTACCAATAAACTTTATTCGCTTAATATTAAAATGTTTATTCAAAAAATCCAATATCATTGGAAATTATGTAAAACTCATATTAACCATAATGATATTGTTTCTTAAATTAGTTCTACAAAAAGGCGATAGAATTTGGGTTTCTAATAAGGGCTGCCAATTTGACGGCGCCTCATGGCCGCGTGGGAACACAAATATGTCGGGACATTCTGATATACCTTCCTACTTTAACTACCGTTAAGATATCTATTAGTCTACACCTAAATTGATATCGGCAACGGTTTCGAATTAATAAAATCGTTCCAAATTGTTATTTTCATCTGCATACCCTTATTAATTAGAGAATTCAGTGTTGCCAGCAGCGTACAAATAATTGTACTGTTTGCGGTGGGGGAAATGTACTGATTCGAGGAAAAATGTACTGACATGTCAACCATAGAAAATACACATCAAGATGTCATGCATTTTCTATGCATGACAACTAAGCTCGTCTTTTTTAGGTAGTTTTTGCACTTTTTAAAAATAGTAGGTAACGCATTATATGTATATTTATTAGACTATTTAGTTGTATTTTTCTCTATTTTCATGCTGTACTATGTGTTTGTGTTGCATAACGCGAAACGTCATTGACATTGAAGAGTGTATTTTTACTATTACTGTGCTATCCGTTACAAAATTCTAATTTCTGGAAATAACCCAATTAATAATACACATTTAGGTTTTATCATAGTTTATTTTTCTTTTTAACAGAGTTTCGGAGGGAGTCCAATCAAAACATGGCTTATTTTCTAACAACTCCTTTCCTAACAACAGTGCATTACAAGTTTCTGGCAGAAGTCGATTTCTGAGTTTTGTTTTTACATTATTTAAAGCAGAGAAAATTCTCTCTGCACATGCACTGCTGTGCGGAAGGCATAATATATCAAAAACATATAAGCATATGTTTTGGAAACAACTTTCACCTAGCACATTACGTATAGACTTTATTTGAAACCAAAACTGCTCTAAATCTAGCTGAGACAACTCAGTTTTAACAGTGGCTGAAAGGTTACATATTTCCCTGTATTCTTGTGCTATTAGTTCAATGTCGTTTTCTATAGGAAATCTAATAAACAAATCAGCAATATTACTGTTGCCACTTAAAACCTTTGTAGGTCCTAAACATTCAAAACATTTATATTGCTCTAAATTATGAAACCGTTTTTTCATTTGGCAACAGAGTTCTATATAATATGACAAACAATTCAATTTAAAATTGTGGATCTCATTATTTGTCAAATTTTTGTTAGATCTTAGTATCATTTCGGCCGGATACGAAATGCCTCCCGAAAAAGGGTTTCTTACCTGTCGCTAAAAGGGTCACATACGAATTGCCTCCTAAGCTCTAAATAAATTACCAGCTTCTAATCTTTGTACGAAGGTGAGACGTTGCCAAACTTTCGTCCTTTTATAGAATTTCGTTAATAACTCAATATTAACCATTATTTTTTGGTTTTAATATTTTGATTATTTTGATCAAAAACATAAAGACATGATAAGTATTTTATACATTTATTAAAACAAATCATCAGCAGAAACTTACAAAATTACATAATATTATCATCGCAGAAAATTTAAAAACACCAATTTTTAAGAAAATTACGACTCAAACAATAAAATTCAGTCTGCAGACTGAACTATTCAATTTTATATACAAATCATCAGAAGAAATTTACAAACTTACAAATTATTTTTCCTAAATTTGTATGACACTAGTTTCACAAATTCTAATTTATTTATTGTACCTTCTCTTAATTGTAATATTTTTTCATTTACAAAATTGATTTTTGCTGTACTTTCCTCAACAATTCTTTTTGGTACCGAGACAGAATTTATTTTAATATAGGTATTTATTTGAAATTGTAAAATAATCTCAATAAAATTATTTATATTTGGATGAGGGCAGTAGAAAGACGAGTTATACTTGGAATGGAAACTTTCACATGGGTTTGTGGTTCTTTCTAAAGATGAAGAGTGCTCAGCCCAGAGATGTGGCGGAAATTTCGAATTTTCCGATATATAATTATCCACAAGATAATCACAAAACTGAGTGACCCTTTCATCGACTGGTTTAATTTCGGACAAATCTATTGCAAAAAAATCGCCAACTTCTTCAGGATCTAAGAATGATAGGCCAAAAATATATGACAGAAAATGGGTAATTTCACTTGAGTCAGCACCTTTTTTCTGGTATTCTGGAGCTAAGCCCAGTGCTTGAAGCTTTCTATACCAAGCCTGACCCAAATGAAAACGACATCCACGAAGATCTGCTTCAGGGAATGCCTTACGGATACCATTATGTATAGAAATTTCAAAGTCTGAAGTTATTACTTTAGGGGATACAGGGCAATTGAGTTTAATACATTCTTCTATGATATATTTAAACACGAGATAATAAGAAGATGACTTTTTATCTTCAAGTAAACAGAAGACGAGAGGAATATAATGTCCATTTTTTAAGCCATGTATAGTGAACAATTGGGTGAAAAAGCGAGGACAGTACTCAAAAGTTCCGTCGACATACCAATTGGAAACAGTCGAAAGAAAAGAAAGATTTGAAGAACAGGATAATATAACAATGTGATTATCTTTGTCATTTTTAATTATAAAATTTTCGTTCCTATTTGTAATAATCGAAGTTGAATCGATAGCAATATGAAATTCAGATATACTTTTAGGAAGTTTAATTAAAGAATTAGTTGTTCTAGCGTAATATAAATTCTGTCTCACCCTATAGATATCGTTGGTAGTAAATGTCTCTATATTCGTCTTCTTAAGTTCTTTACATATGAGCTTCATTGGTTTTTCGTTGATATCTTCCACGGCTGCTCTTTTTATCGAATTGCTTACGGCTTTCCTATTGGACACTTCGGCAGACAACTTCTCGTGATTGTGATCTAATATCGACTCAATTATCGAATTGTCACATCCCTGCGTTTTCACAAATGCTTTGCAGGTTTTCTTAGTACATGTCCATCGCTTTACCGTATCTTTGGCCAACATTTTTTGAAAACCGAATGTGAAACCATCAATTGATATTAAAGGTTTGCCCTTTTGACTCGAACACATCGTTGATTCCATTATTTCGAATATTATAACTTAATCCACTTAAACACAATTTGAACTTAAAATTGACAAACTGATACAAGCTTTAAATCGACAAAACTGAGACAAGAACTAATAAACTTGAAGTATTTATACAAAAATTAAGTGATCACATAATTATAGAAAGAATATTTATTATAAACAACTAATTACCAGATTTAGTAGGTGCAAACTACCCTATTCATGGAATAGATTAGAGATTAGAATCGTGTTAGATCAAAACAATTAGAATACTTAGTGTAGGTACATCGGCTTTATTTTTAATGGTAAACAATTTTATTTTCTAAACAAAAATGTACACTGATTAAGTAATCACATCATTATAGAAAGGATATTTATTATAAACAACTATAAACAATTGGAATACTAAGTGTACTTCGGCTTTGTTTTTAATTGTAAACAATTTTATTTTCTAAACAAAAATGTCGTACTCTGAAATATTTTGTTAACAGATTTTATGTACAGTGCATAAGAATTAGAAAAATAAAAATAGATATATATTTACCTATTCAAATTATAATTTGGCAACATTGTGTCATTATACAAAGATTAAGCACACAAAATATTACCATAAATGATTAAGGACCCGGAGGCATTTCGATTGTACCCGGGAGGCATTTCATCTATGAAAATAGGTACCTGAAAAAACGGGAGGCATTTCGATAACACCGATCATTTCAACATTTGCACCTAAATAGAGGTCATCTAACGATTTGTAATATCTGGGATCAGATACGTTCACTGCCAAAAAAGGTGTTTTGTCAACATAATCATGAAGTAAAAAATTTTTGTAAATTGTTTTACATGTCATTTCTATACGAGAATAGATACTATGTAATTGAGGCTTTTCAGCCTGAAATTCTAAGTTCAGCTTATTAATAATTGGAAGAATGTAAGCTAAAAATGTGCAGTATAATTTATACGAAGGGTTGTTTAATGCATCGTGAATGGTTTGAGCAGCTGTTAGATTATCTTCCAAAACGGCAGAATTAAAAAACAACAATAATGCTGGCCATTGCTCAAGTGTTCGTTTGACTACAGCCTGGAATTAAATTTATTTTTGAGAATTACATACAAAACCATTCAAATATCAGTACATACCTCTAAAGAAAGCCAACGTGTTTGGCCAGGTTTTAAAAGTTTGTGTGGTTTTAAACGAACATATTCTTGAAACTCTTTGTACTCCGCGAGGCGCTTGGGACTAGAACTCAAATAATTATAAACGTTCCTGACGAAATCTTCTATTTCGTTTGGTAATTTTAGAGCAGCAGCAGCAGAGCACAAATGCAATGAGTGACATATACATCCCGTAACAAAAATGTTGGGATTTAATTCCTTCAGTCTTGCTTGAACACCTTGGTATTTGCCCATCATTACTGCAGCATTATCTGCGCCAAATCCAAATAAATTATTCAACGGAATCTCTAAAGTTTGGAGAGCATTCAGAATATCATTTAAAATACCCTCTGCTGTGGCAGCCTGAACTTCTACTAAGGAGCAGAGTCTATCTTTTACCTTTCTTTGGTTGGTATCTACATATCTCACCAGGATAGCTAAACATTTATGTGATGATAAGTCAGTTGTTTCATCAACGATAACTGAAAACTTTGTTTGCTGTAAAATGGCTGCTAGTTGCTTCTCACTTTCGGCCTGAAAATTCTTTAGGAGGGATGTCGTCTTTGTTCTAGAGCACTGAACACCTTTTAAAATCTTTGAATCGGATGCTGCAGATACTAACAATTTTGGTAAATGATCCATAAGTAACATAGGAAGATTATGCTCGATTATCAAGGCAGTTAATTTCAACTCGCATTCCTTCACTTTTTTTGATAGTACTTCCTGCTCATTCGTCTTTTTTTGGAAATTTCTGACATCAACTGTATACTTCATTGTTTTCTCTGCTTTTTTATGTGACGAACTGGTTTCATGTCTTAGTAAATGTGAGTAACCCCCAACAATGGTTCTTTGACAAAACTTGCATAAACTGCTGCCATCTTTGTTGACCAACCACTGAAATTTTTGTTTATACACATCACGGCATTTTTGGGTGTACTTGTTTCTATCTGATGTTTTTCGTTTCTAAGAGAAAAAAATATATTGAGAAATCAGAAACATTCAATGAACTAACATTTGTCGTACCTTTATATTTACAATCTGTGGCAAATTATTTCCATCTAGATCATATTCAGAATCGGAACCTGAACGTAACAGTGTTTCTGTTCCTCCTGTATTTCTGGTTGTTTCTTGAGAATCTGATATATCTGATTCAGGATCGTTTTCTTTCAATTCGTTGTTTTTCACTTCCTCTAATAGCAGTACTGGTTCTGGTAATGGGACTGACGTAGACGTCGACGAAACTTTTACAAACCTAAAAAACATACTCCAGTTCAATACGCTTTAAATTTAACTGACTTGAGTAGTGAGTAGGCAGTGTAGGTATACTTAAACATTGCACACAAAGTACCGACCTGGTAATACTAGACTGTTTAGCCATGACTAATTCACTAGTAATCATCCATTGACCATCACCAATAAGTAAGAAAAAGCGTACATGCAAAAATACAAAAGCTACTGGGCTACCAATTTTGAGGAGTCTTTCACCGATCACCAACACCCTGAAGCAACCATTATATTACATATTTACATTTACAGGTTACGTTACAGCTTGTAAAAAATTACATACATACCTTGCACAGCTTTACCTTTACCACGACGATGAACGATGGTATTGTTTTTTCGTTAAATCACGTAAAACACGCCAATAATTAAAGTAAAAAGTAATGGCCACCATAAGCACAGAACACCCCCTTTTAATTTTAACCACAGTACATGTAATTATTGTACTGTGTTTTAACAATACACAACTGTCAACCATAGAAAAAGAACATAATTGTTCTATGCAGTCTACAATCCCAACCACAGATCATCACAGACAACAGTCACGACCACAGATCACCACAGATCACAGTACAGAGATAAACCCAACACCACAATACCATAAAACATAGACCACAGAGAAAGACAACATGAACGCATCAGCCTGAAAACCTGAAAAAGTACTGATTTGGTGAATGTAGTACTGACGTACTGATTTGCTGAAAAAAGTACTGGTTTCAGTACATTTGTACTGACGCTGGCAACACTGAGAGAATTATTTTAGGCATATAATTTTGGTTAGCTATTTATTGTGAAATATTTAAATGATACGGAATTATTTTGAACAAGTTATTATCAACAGATGTCGAAGAATAATTATTTATATTCACACTTCATACATCTTTGAAAAATAATATTTTTCAAAAACAGTGACCATTCAACTAAAGAGCATCAACTACTTCCCGTGCAATATGCACCGCCGGATATTGAATTACACTCCAAAGTAGAACAGGGTTGGTATATCTACAAGATATTTTAAAACCAATTGCGATTAGAAGGGACAACACAGCTTGTAGACCGGTTTCGGCGTATTTGCGCCTCATCAGTACAAGGTATGTGCTATCCGTCCGAGAATCTCTAATCCCTGACTGAAAAACACACTTCAATCACAATCAATACATGACTTCCAGTAACGGAAATGTAAAGATTGTGACAGTAGCGACATCTTCACTTCCAATCGCAAACCAAAATTCGAAAAAATTTTGACAACAAGTCACGTAGGCTCGAAACAATAAAGCTTAATACAGTTTCCTGTAATATTGTCGTATTTAATAAAGTGTTTTATCAACAGATGTCGAAGAATAATTATTTATATTCACACTTCATACATTTTTGATAAAACACTTTATTAAATACGACAATATTACAAGAAACTGTAATAAGCTTTATTGTTTCGAGCCCACGTTCTCAGGCTAAACTATTAAAAACTTTTGTGAATCACACAAATTTAAAAGAATTGGTTTAGAGATGTTTCAAACAGTATTAGATACGAATTACTTGAATAAAAAAGAGGCAATAGTCAATAGAGTAGAATGGATGAGTTATTCATTTTGGGATTCAAACATTCCTCATTTTCATAATTCTCATGTCCCTTATAGTAGTTTTCCGGTTATTTAAAACTTTCTTTTTGACAAGGCCAATTTCTTCCGTGTGGGATAGCACATATCGCATGATCTTTATTGGTGGCAAAGTAATAGATCTTGTGATGTGTGTTAGGCAACGTGGAATAATGATTATAACAAAAATGTGATATTTGGGATCTATTTTCGCAAGAGTGACAAACATTTGGATTTAGGAGTTGAATGTTACGAGAGCTATGGTTTTTGTGGATACGATTGTTGCGAAAAGTTTTACATTTCGGTTGTGTTATCCTGAAATATGAACGAGATTTTAAGAGTTTCAATATCACACTTTTTATTAATAAACATTTTAGTATAAAACAAACTGTAATTATAAAGATGTGTTTTATTTTATCGTTGACTCTGCAGGTTGGTGTCTTATGCCCGTTAAGGCTACATTTCTATTTACTTATACGCTTTTTAAGCATCTTATTTTCGTTTAACAGGTTTCAGAAAAAATAACACTCAATTGTTCAACTAACTGAAAGGCACTTTCATTTAATATGGGATTGAATGGACAAATGTGGAAACTGACAGAGCTGGCACCACCCAAGCCCAAGGGTGCGTTTTGAAAAAGTATATACTGATTTTATAAGAAATAAATTTTAAAAAAGTTTTTCAATTTTCTTTAAATTTTTGGATCTGCTATTTGGTGAATTTGAGAATATTAACTTCTAATTTCATTATGATAGGTACTACAACCAAGGAAACTTGAAAATACATAATTATATTTCACGTTTTATTTACACTATAAAATTATTATTTTCTAGTCGATATTTTCTTCTAAATATTACATACGTTGTGTGTTTAAATCTGTGACGAACTTATTGAAAAATAAGCAGGTTTATTGTAAGCAAAAAATAACACATAATTTAACAACCGCCTACGAGCACCCAATACCCATAATATTCAACAAAAAACACCTCTTTTACTAAATTAAATGTACCTGCTGTCATTTACAGTAATTGCCAGTATAAAGCTATTGGCCACGGTCAAACTGTAAAACGATCTCTAATGATAGAAATTTTACACTGAGACAAATTGGACAGATCGGTTTAAGGTCAAAGACTTTTTGGTCTATAATTTGTTGCAATTTAGCAATTTATGTCTAAGACAACGTCTGCCACCCTTAGGCCATTAAATTTCTCATATTGTTATAAAATTATCCTGGAGTCTCATATTTTCAAATAGAATTACGTTTATTTAAATCATAGATTTCTTGACAATTTGGTTTAACAAGTCAGATGTTTGACAACGGTTCCTGAATACTTCGGTTTAATATGGAACAGTCAAACGGTGACCAATATCGATTATTTACATGGGTTGATAAATATTTCGGTAGCAGAGAACAAAAACAAAGGTTCCTCAACGTTTTAGTGTTTTATTGTATTTTAAAATATTCTCCATGGGTAAGTTGTTTACAAGATGTTGAATCGTTGTGTACTATGCAAAAAAGTTAGTTTTACAGTTCTGAAACTTACAATGTCGTATCTTTGGATATATAAATGCTATTTGCCAATTTTAATAAAAATACAAATTTATATTATTAACAGAAATAAACAATGTTTATAATTCAATATCGACGGCAACTGAAATTAATACCTAGTGTAATAAATGAATTTAAGATAACTATTTCTATTTAATTTAAATCCTCACATTGCACTGTTATTGGAATCTGTGTATTGCAATCCTTGTTTTGGAATGAGAGAATCGATTTAGGTGTTGGTTACTAATAAAGCTGTTAGTATAGTGGGTTATTCATCTAATCCGTTTAACCCTTAACCGGTCATGTGGCGTCTGAGAGACTATGCAATATATAAATTAGGCCATATTTCTATAACGGTACTGCCTACAAATCGGTCACGCCACCTAATCCTCCCTTTGCTGATGAACTATTTGTTGCCACACTTAGTCGACTGTATTGATCATTGGTTAAAAATATACGGGAACAATTCAGTTTGCCGTAGTCTGTTAGACGGTACATGTCGGTTTGTGTTAGTAGGATTTTGAAAATACCGGATGTAGATTTACCACCAGCTGAAGAAAACTTAGTGTTGCAGAACCGTAAGATGTGTTATTTATGTCCGCGAGCAAAGCATCGTATGACAAAATACTTATGCGTGCAGTGTAGGAAGGCCATTTGCTTGCAATGTTCCAAACCGTTATGTAATACATGCATAAATATTCGGGATGTTTAGCCATTGCTGCAATGTACTATGTTAATTTTCACGCTTTTTTTTCTTATTTGTTCTATAATATAATCCTGTTTGGAAAAACATTTCCCAAAATATTTATCTTTTTAATGTTTGTTGTGTAATTTTTCAGAAAAAGACAAAAATGATGTATATTTGAACACATTTTTGTATGGGTGCCCTAAAATATATTTTTTTGTTACTTTTAGTGCAAAAATTAAAGCAAATTTTCTTGTTGTATGTAGTAATAAGTATACTTGTAACGTTTCAATACTTATAAATAAATTTAAAAAAATATATATATATTGTTTTTATATTGTTTATATGTAGTCTGTCAGACGCCACATGACCGAAAATGCAAAATAATCTCACATGGCCGGTTAAGGGTTAATGATCGACAATGAAACTTATCTCTTTGTCTCTCTTTCATTTATCTGACAATTCGGTAACTACTGAACGTTTTGACAAATGATTTAAAGAAGAAAGGCGCATGTTTGGTATTAAATTTCATTAATTCATGTTGCATGAGCAACTGATTGTTTTAACTCCCAAGAGTCCATCCATATCTCACATGTGATTAGAATCCAAACAAAAGGTATTGTATTCCTGTCTTTTTTGTTCGTTGAACTACACTTTTCTGGTGTTTCATGTGTTTCAGAGGTATCTGTCAAGGGTCAAGAATTCATTTTGTACTTCCGTTTAGTATCCACGTGCATCGTGTATATTATATTCTCTCATTGTATTAATCTCCAATTAATAGATAATTGTAATGGTAAACATGTGGTTGTTACTAATAATGACTGTTTGGCTGAGGAGCTTGTGGTTCTGACTTCTAAATTTTCTTTAAGCACTAGTTTTCTGGAGGGGTGTTGAAAGTTTATTTTCCAAAAAAAGTTTTTTGACCTTTGAGATTTTGATTTTGGTTAAATTTTTTCTTCGAATTTTTTCTTTATATTTAAAAAGTTTTTCACAGTTCAATACACAATAATCAAAGATATAATTCCCCGTTCAAGTTTATTGAAGGAAGAATTTTCTCCTTGGGATAGATCTCAATTACCTTTTAGTATTAGCATATTTCATTAAAATGTTATAAGATACGGTTTTCTCATTCTGAGAATTTGATCAATGTCCTATCCTATTATTTTCTTCACTTTTTCTTTTCTCATATACCACAGTTTAATTTGTGTGGTTTCTTTTCACAGATTTATTTTATACTTGTATGTAGGATGTTATAAAAAGGAAAACATTTTTTATGTGATGGTTACTCATACCTCTTCCAGTTGTACGTGTTTCATATAGGCAACTAAAATCTTTGTTTTATTATTGAGTAATCAAAATTTTTCTATTGTGAGAAATAATTTCATCCCTTTTTCAGTAATTCATGAACAGTCAAGTATCACTTAAAACATTTATTTGTATCTTCAATTTATAATATTTGTTTTGTATCACAGCTTTGTTTCAAATTTATACTATATAATACCATTAGATCTTTATATCAAGTCTACTATATTTCCATTTCATTGCCTGATGATGGTAATATATTTCCGAATCTAGTAGCATTAAGTTGATTGGTCCTACTTGGGGCAAATAAATTAAATTGTGAGTTTTATTGAACCCTTTTGTTTGAATATTTTAAGTTTAAATCTAATTTTAATCTTAAATTAAGTAATTCTAGTTTAACTGATGTTGCATGAATCCACTTTAAATCATGTATTGGAATGTAAGTGTTTCTTGGTGTAGGTAATGGAAACGCGCACGGCTATGATAGTGAGAGTCGCGTCGGTTCAAATTCCATCGGCTTACTGTTTTGGTTTTTTATGAACTATTGCATTTTGGACGTTTTAACATCAATATTTATTTTTGTTTTGGTGGCCTATATTCAAATCCCTTTTTTCGTTATAGAAAATCGTTCATCAATAGGGACCAATAACGAATGATTTTGTGTACATAAATTTCTTCACGCAGTAGTGCGTAAAGTAAGATGCACGAAGAAATGTTAATCACTCATACTTCTATTATAATGTTCCAGTATTATATAACTGAATATTTACTTATATTACCTAGGTAAGTACTTTACTGAATATATTTCATTTTTGATTTACAAAAAAACTCAGGTTAATCATCCATTAATTATACAGAGCGCCTAAATTATAGAACAAATTCATTATTTTAGATAAACATCCAGAAATAGGTCAATTAATACATAATAATTTTCAGCTAAATTAAATGCCAACCACTGGTCTCTTCACAATAAGCAAATCGACGAACACAAGTTAAATTAATTAATCGAAAGTTTTGGTTTTCCAAAACAATTTATTTTACAATTTTATTGATTGTTCATAGAAAACGACAGAAACAAGAATGAGAATTAAAGATAAGATAAAGTTCGACGTTGCCTCCGGGTATCTTGCAGCGTCGGCTAGTTTTTATACTGGGTGTGCCATTATGTTCATATAACTCCTCCCCTTTTTGGAGAAAAACAATACAACTGGAGGGTGGATTGTTTTGGTCAGCTGCGCCGTCTTCGGCAGGGTTTTCTTTTCTTGAAGTCTTCTTGTTTTTGATCCATAATATAAAAATTAAAATTACAATTATAGTTAAAATAAACAAAATAGGGATATTCCAAACGGCGGGGTGGGTTGGATGGCTTCTGCTTCTAATTGGATATCTTGGATGGCTTTCAAATTGATGTTTTTCAATTTCAGGACACTTTTGTCTTCGTTTTGTATAATTATTTTATTATTAAATTCTTAGTTCATTTTTGATAGAATTAATGGGTTTCCTTTAATCACTTCTTTGGTATTACGGAATGTTAGAGTTTTTGTTAACAGGCTGCACCCTTGGGAATCTTTATCAATGTATTTTTGTAGAGTTGAAGTAGTCTCGATTTTTCGCATTCAATTTGAACTTTTATTGATTGGTTAGTCGCTGGTAGTAGTAAGGTAACTTTGCATTTTGGTTTTTCTGCTTTCATCAGGGCAATAATGCAGTTTTCTTTGGAAATTTCTTCATGGAATTGGCAAAAATAGGTTCTTCTGCAAATTGGTGGAATTCTGTACCGAGTACAAGGTAGGGTTTCTTAGGAATGATTATGGTATTTTGGTAAGGTAAACCAATGATATGGGAGGTCTTGAATTCCTCTGTGTCTATGATAGGTAAATGTATAGCAAACGAAGCAATTTTCCATTTCAGGTAGCGCTCTGGTGCACACTCAGAGCCACAAAATAAATATACTTTATATCGTGAATGCGAATGTCGACCTTGTTCCGATTCACGTCTGTCACGGGTGATGGCTCTTTTGACAAATATTTATCCCAGTATCTATCCGAACTACCGGATTTTTCATGAAGTGTCTACTACTAGAGATGGGTGCGTGGGATCAAGAAAATGTTAAAAAGTCTTTTGGGGCCCTTTCGTGAGGAATTTGGGAGTTAGATGGATCCAACTAACCTACCTAACGTGATTGCTGATGATTTTGTTCGGTTTCATTGCTTCCGGTTGCTGTTAAAACATCGGCCTAACAAATTGACCATTGCGGAGGCACCTTCTGGAGAAATTGCGATTCTGATGGCACAGAAGTGTGGCAGACCTCCTCATGAGCGCCCGACATACAAGACATTTGCTATTATTGCGAGATTTATAGTGCTAGGATGCAAAATGTTATGCTCAGGACGCAACTTTAAGACGCCACCACCGCCAAACCGTAGGGCCTTCACAGTTTTAACCCATCACGATCTCTTAGTTACCATTAAGACTACAACATATCAAAAAAAATCGAAAATCGTACGAGAACCAGGATTACCTATAAAATGGTGCAGGGTCCTTTACTTATACCTTCTATTATATTTATGGCGTTGTTAGATTCTATCAAATATGCTTATCCGTATTTTGAAAATGAGTCAAAAATTGTTAGAAAATTTGTTTTTCTAATTTGAAAAATGTCAATATGTATCATTTCGAGTGGTTTTGAAGGGGTCAACGTTAAGGGATATTTTATTTTAGGTGGATGTCTATCGTATTTAGCTTTAGCAAATAGAACAGTTGTTTATATATTGTGTTATACTGTTTTTCATGTCAGGCAAGTAATATTTGTTTCTTAGGGCTTCTAGAGTTTCATTTATGCCTCTATGACACGTTTTTTTCTCATGGTGATACATTATAATGTTATCTCGTTCGTAGCTATTATCTAGATCTGTTACGAACTTCCTTGAAATTACTAGTTTATGAGAATGATTTTTATAAGTATTTTGTAACGTTGAAATTAATACTGGTACTAAATCTAGGGTGCTACTTTTTATGTGAATACAATAAAGTTTATTGGGGTCGACATAATTATTAAACAAGTCGATTATTTCTTTTTCGTTGATTTCGGTATTATTTGTCAAATGAGCAGAGATTCTAAATTTTGTTGTGAAATGTTTACTTTTTATTACATGAAATTTGTTTGAATTACCTTGCTTAATTATTATTTGATTATTGTATGAATTAACGCATTGTTCTGTAATTGGTATTGCAAGTATTGGATTTTCTTGGGAAGTATGTACTGTTTCATTGTCTGATTCTGTATCGTTTTCTACGTCAGTTATGCTTGTATTTTGATTCGAATTGTGGGGTTGTATTATTTCTGTAATTTCTTCGATATCTGTGTTTGTCAGTGTAGTGTTACTTATGATATTTTCTAGATTTTGTTCTTCTACTAAATTTTGTATAAAGTCATTGACGTCGAAATCTATATCACCTGGGTTTCCTATTATTGATTCATTTTCGGTTGCATTGATTTCTATTCGGGATAGGGCGTCTGCGTTCAAGTTCAATGATCCGGATTTGTGTATTACTTTATATTCGTATTCTTCTAATTTTGAATTTGGTTCTTTAAAATTGAATAACCATTTTAAGGGTTTGTGGTCAGTGACAACGTAAAATTTTCGTCCGAATAGATATGGTCTGAAATGTTTTACTGCCCAAACTATGGCCAGTAGTTCTTTTTCGATCGTACTGTATTTAGTCTTGGCTGGATTTAGAGTACGTGCTGCGTAAGCAAGGGGTAAGTCGTGTCTAATAGGTCCTTGGCTGAGAACAGCGCCAATTGCAAAATTCAAGGCGTCAGTAGTCAAGTTGAATGTCTTTGTAAAGTCGGGATATTGTAGAATTGGGTCGTTTGTAAGAAGTTGTTTACATAGTTCAAAAGTTTCTGTAAATTCTGTATTATGTTAGATTTTAGCACCTTTTTTGAGACACTTAGTAAATGGTTTTGTTAATTTAGACAAGTCTTTAATAAATCTTCTATAGTAACGTAACAAACCTAAGAATGATTTTATTTGCTTAGCTGTTTCTGGTATTGGAAATTTTTTTATCGCTTCGATTTTAAAGGGGTTCGGTTTAATACCGTTGGGAGTGATTGCGTGCCCCAAAAATTCTACTTCTTTCCGAAGGAATTCACACTTGTCTAATTGAATTTTTAAATTTGTATCGCGTAATCTTTGGAAAACTAATTTTAAATTTTGGATATGTTCCTCTAAGCTAGAACTAAAAATAATTAAGTCGTCCATATAAATGAGAACAACTTTTCCTTGTAGATTTTTCAATACATTATCCATTAATCGTTGGAAAGTACTTGGTGCATTACGCAATCCATAAGGGAGACGTAAATATTCATAATGTCCGTTATCTACTGTAAAAGCGGTTTTTTGAATAGAATTTTTGGCCATCTTGATTTGGTGGAAACCGGAGTATAAGTCTAAGGTTGAAAAATAAGTACATCGACCTAATTTGTCTAAAACGTCATTAATATTTACCATAGGATACCGATCTGCTATAGTTTTTTCATTTACTTTTCTATAATCTACAATTATACGCCATTTTTGCGTACCGCTTGCGTCAGGTTTTTTACTAACTACCTAAATGGGGCTGCTCCAGGGAGAGTCACTTGGTCTAATTATTCCGTCAGTAAGCATTTTTGAAATTTGTTTTTCTACTTCGTCTTTGTTAATGAATGGGTACCTGTAAGTCTTAGTATAAACGGGTATTTCGTCGGTTGTCTTAATTTCGTGCTACACTTGATTAGTAAATGTTAGTTTGTCGTTTGGCATTTGAAAAATGTCATTGTATTATTTGCAGAGTTTTGTTATAGCTTTTTTTTCTTCTATATTTAAATGGTTTTAGCGTAGTTTATTTTGAAGATCAGGAATATTATTATGTGTCATTTTTATCAAAATTTTGCAAAATTTGTTCCATATTTAAAAAATCAAAATTTTGTCTGTGCCATTCTGTAACATGTACAACTTTTATGGGTTCATTAAATGTTAAAGTTATTCTTTTATCTGTGTCATTTCTTATCACTGTTTTAGCCGTGTTTTGCATGTGTTAATGTTTCGGAGAAGTAAAGATTATTCATTTTTTCTTATTTTCTTTGGGAATCAAACCACAATAATGTTTTTATTGTGGTTTGATTCCCAAAGAAAATAATAAAAAATAATAAGTAATGCCACAAGGAACTTATAGAAGATATAAAGATTATTAAGTTTCATTTCTGGTACTATAATCTCACCGTTATCGTGATTCACTGGAACTTGTCTATGGTCTCATGGGAATCAACAGAAATTGTATAATTTGATCTATTAATTTCATAAAACAAAGGGATTTCAGCTACTTCGTTTTTTAGAACATTATTGGGAAAATCTATAGAAAAATTTAGTCGGCGAATGTCGTTTAACCCAATCAGTCCATCGAACTGATTGTGAAATTGATATAAGATGAAATTAATTTTTATTTCGGAATTGAATTCAGGAAAAGCGGGTCTTTCTGCCATGAATTTAGATTTTTTTTCTCCTACAGCTATTTTGATAATAGGTATGTTGTGATAAATTGTTTGTGGAAAAAATTTTTCTGCTATAGCGGGACTTAAAAAAGAATTAAATGAACCTGTATCTATTAACAATTTAATCGGCGGGTATTTTATTTTTATATAGGGTAAGTCGGTGGAAAATTAATCGGAAAATATTTCGTTTATGTATTCCACTCTTTTTGTCGAGTTATCCAAAAATTTTGATTATTGTCACCTTCTAGGTGATAGTTTTGGTTATCAGTATAACCACACGCATTTTCTTCGTTATGTACGTCATTTATTGTATTATGATTTGTCAGAATATCGGAAGAATTATCGTAACGATTCGGGGTGTCAGATTTGACATGATCGATTTGGTATAATTCTTCGGAAGTGAAGTTTCTTGACGGTTGTCTAGGTTTGAATGTATTTCGTGATGTGGTTGACATTGGTTCTACTGGGTTATCAGGTTTTTTACCTGTTGGCTTAAAAACATTTTTCGGAGGACCGAAAGCTTGTCTATTGGTAGGGTAGTGATTGTTGATTGTTGAATATTTATAGGTTGGCTTGGGAAGTTATTATTTTGGGGGGGGGGGATGGTATTTGATGATTGGGTGTATATTGACGTTGAAAATTTGGTGTTTGAAATTTGGGTGGGGAATTTGGTTGATAATTTTGACGTGGAGAATTATAATGCGGATTCTTAGAAAAAGTATTAGGACTTATTATTTACAAAATATCGATTAGTTGATTGAGGTGATTGATGATATGACGGTTTATTAAATGTAATTTGATTATTATTATTTTGTATAGGTGAATGATTTCTTAAATAATTTTGAGAATACAAAAAGTTTTCTTCCTCTATTAAATAAGAAATGGCTGTTTCGATATCATTAGGATTTTTTAAACGTATAGTTAATTGTAATTGACCTTTAAGATTTTGTAATAAGGTTCTTAAAGGCATTTGCCCGTATTGGCGTATATGAATTTCTTTGGTTTGGGCATTCATTTGCCCGTCATTAAAACTATTGATGGTTGGTCCCCCCCAATTTTGACATTTGCTGGACCTGAAAGTACAATATTTCTATTATGAATAAAATTATCCCAACAAATTTGAAATGTGCAATATTGCAAGATCTCTAAACTTAATTGAATCTGCATAAATATAATGTTTATTTATTCTAATGTGACAAGCATCAAACTGTAAACTACATCAATTCTACAATATATGCTCAAAGCAAACAGTTTTATAATAGTTAGTATCTTATTCCACACTTAAATATTGAAAATTTGTAATTTTTGAAACTTACGGCATCTTTAAAACAGTCTTCTTCTTGCAAATAATCATGTACTGCCTGTAAATCATTTTTCTCCGTACTTAATTGGAAAGCTAACTTTGATTAAAAAATTTTCTTCTGGGCCAGAAGCCAAAGGTTTCACAATATTTTGGAGATCGTCCCTGATTTGAAGTATACTAGCCTTCAAAGACAACATTTTGTTGTTGATATCTGTGTGAAATACATCTGTAATAGGGACAAAATGTGAATTCTCCAAATATATTCATACTTACAATTATAAATAATAAATTCGCCCCTGCTTTTAATACGTAAATACATACATACTATTGATGTCTTTAGTAGAAAACCTTATGACAGTCACAAGGTAATGAATTAAAAAATGTAACTTTCAAATAACACACCTATCATTGCAATCTAATATAATGGTATAGTAATATTCAACCTTAACAAAATTAAATACCAGTAAATAACATCTTAACACTTCTTAAACTCTTTTTAAATTCTTCGCAGCAGCAGTGCTTTGATAGAGTGCCTGTCTCTATAAAAAGATAATGTATTTTTTTCAAAACATCAATAATAAGAATATTAATAGCCATGTATATACTAGAACTAAACTTATTTATATTGAAACTTACGTCTATTTACGGGAGTTGAGCATGTAGGTGAAGGCCTCGGTGAATGCATATCTGCCAACTCTATCAGATTTGAAGTTTTGCTTTTATCTGCATTACTGGTAATTTTTGTTCTTTCTATTACAGAGGTTTGCCCCAAAATAATTGTTGGAGGAGATGGTAATTCTGAATAATTATCAGATTCTTCAGAATCTAATGTGTCAAACACATTTCTTTTTTTTTATTCGTCTTCTCTTGCTGCCCCTTCAGTTTAGGTCACTTGTCTGGCAAGGTTTTTGCAACTTTGAACGAGCACTGAAGTAATCATCTAGAAATAAATGTGTGACGGACCAATTTAGCAGTTCGACTGATGTATGGGAGCTCGCAACGTCTTGGTGAAGATTAACGATTTTTCATTCCACTTGACACACAAATGGTTGACAACCTCTCAGAACTGTCTGATTATTGTGACTACAGGTGTAGTTGCATCACGACCAGTCGTACCGAAGAACTTGGGCATGTACAACCTTGAAAATTTCGTTTTGCTGGAAGACTTATGGATCACTGATTTATTTTGGGCCCATGCGTATAAATAAAAAATATCAATTGGTACTTATTTTCATTCAAAATCAAGGATCAGTTATACAAAATCTATGACCTTAAATACAAGCCAGACATTTTTATGAAACAAAGGGAAACACGAAAAAAGTCACAGGTATTTGAATCAAATACCAAAAAATTGACACATGCACACTCTGCTGCTATAATACAATGGTAACTTTGGGAGACTCGGTAATCATTCCATCGGATTTGTAGATCAACCATTTTCCCGTATTTTTCACCTCATTATTTTTCAATTCAGCTTCAAAACAACCCGATACTCGTGAACCTGAGTGACCTGTCAATTCTCGTAAATAGATAAGTTAGGGGGTTCTGCTAACGAAATTAAGCTTGATGCTTATAATTCCGAAAATGTTCAGTATTCACGACAGATTGAATATTTAATACTCAAAACTATTTTTTCTTTGTTACAGCAAAGTTCCGGCATTTCTGAATGTAGTCGATATCGCTGGTCTTGTGAAAGGAGCATCAGAAGGTCAGGGTCTCGGAAATGCATTTCTGTCACACATCAGTGCTTGTGATGCAATATTTCACTTGTGTCGTAAGTATATATATCAACATATTGATCAGGGGAAGTTAGGACACAAACATCAAATTTTTCCGAAAAGCAATATTATGTCTCTAATAGGAAATACTTATATTGACCCCTAATTGAATAAATTTCGCTACGCACTTTGCAAGCACAACCTAGAGAACTCAAAATTGGAGTCCTACGATGATATTCCTCTCAGTTTTGCTCGCACAAAAAAATAGTGAACTATCATGTTATAGACCATAAGATCTCGTACAATTTTGATGTTAACTATATTTTTGTGCGAGCAAAACTGGATGAAATATCGAGTTCTCTGGGTTGTCCTTGCAAGCTGCGTCGTAAGCTCCAGCGGAATTTATCCGAGAATTGAGCAAAATGATTAGGGGTTGATATTATGTTTCCGATTAGGTACATAATATTCCTCATCGGAAAAATTTGATGTTAGGTAGATGTTTCGACTTTACTTTCCCGTACTACATACTATGAAGTTAGATACCTCCATTGTCTTGAAAGGTACGAAATAAGTTTCTAATGAAAAACTTCTAGAGTTGATAATCAGTTTACAAAATTATATTCCAATATAGGTACAGGATGATAATTGCTGCATATAATAGTATATTATTAAACGAGCAATTTATGATGATATTCACGCAGGGTGACGTGACGGCTGAGTGAATAATTGCCATACACTGCGAGTAGAATACTATACTTTGTCCACCACCCTTGATTTCTTTATTAAATAAGGCGAGTGTAGAACGGAAAGTAATAATTTGGTATTATTGACAATTCTAACGTCAAAATTAATAAATTTCCTGAGTACGTCAAATGTGACATATAGAGATGGGCGATACTGTGTAAAGTATCGATACACCGTACCGTTATACCGTTAAAAATATATTGTTTTAAAAATATCAATATTAAGAAATACCTCTATGAAAAGTATCAATACTAAAAATCTCGATATTTTATGTGATGATATATTTCAGAAACAAATTTCCTAAACAATCTCTAGATACCTATGTACTGAAATTTTGTGAGTGTTGAGTTGTCATAGCATGTTATTTAAATGCAGAAGCGTGAATTATGAGTTCATAATTCACTCTAGTAGATATATGGGTACCATATACCTTTTGTTAGGAGGAAAAATATTGACTTATTATTAAGTGGTCGTGGACAAAAGCTATGCTTTAAATAGAACATCTAATATATTAAAGTGAGCATGGTTACACCATCTTGTTGAAATTAACCAAAATTAATTTCAATTGTTTGTCTTCCGCTGTGCTCATATAAAACATGAAGTCTCAAACTCTATCTAAATTCACTCTCAATACATTGTGAATATGACAGAGTTGCTACTAGAACATGTGTTTTATTTGCTACAAGATATCCAGATCGACCCCGATACAGAGTGAAGAGAATATTAAACTTGAATTCAACACAATTTGGTTGTTTTCAAGCAAAACGTGAAGCCTGTTGTAAATAATAGTGATCATAAAATCATGTTCTTAGATACTATGCTGCTTATCCCGAAGCCTCATAACGTTATGGTGCGGGAGATTTTGGTAAACCTATGGTATAGTTCAACGAATTTTAAAAACATATAGATTTCATCCCTACTTTTTCAACCCAGTCCAAAGTTTAAAGCAAACAGACTATAATAGTAGAATAGAATTTGCAGAATTTGTGTTTGTGAAATATCAAGAAGATAATGAATATTTGAAGGGTATTACATGGTGCGATGAATAAAAATTTACGAAAAACGGAATATTTAATACGCACTCTTCGCATTACTAAAGCTAAGAAAATCAACACTTAACAAGAGTACGTGGTTTCCAAGAGGTATGGGAGTGTATTTTGTGCGATCAGAGACAACCAGGATAACTCTTCACTTTTATAATGGAAACTCAAACTTTCAGTAATTGTGGTAACGTAATTTTAAATTTTTTCATTTTCTAAAAATTTTAGGTCAAAGATATCTTGAATTGAGCGGATTAAAAACAAATCATTTATATTGTTTATAAAATATTTTTCCTTCACTATGGAGCTCCTCCTAACTTTTCCAGAATGGTATTTACTTCTCATAATTTAGGCCCGGTCTTTCCAAGTCCGAATAAAGTTGTGAATAATATATATTTATCAAATAAGAACTAGATTCGTCTTTCCAATATTGGATAATTCATATTCGCAGAATATATAGCATTATTCTACAATTAAGGCCCGGTCTTTCCAAGTCCGAATAAAGTTGTGAATAATATATATTTATCAAATAAGAACTAGATTCGTCTTTCCAATATTGGATAATTCATATTCGCAGAATATATAGCATTATTCTACAGTTAAGTTATTAGGAGGTTTAAGTTCGAAATAAAGTTGTTCGGGTTGTGAATAACAACCGACTGATGCCGATTAACTACGAATTGAGTTTTTCTCTTTTCAAAGTGTTGGCATGGTGCTGGCGATTCTAACCTAGTTTAAATAAAAACTGTCACATCCATTTTGAAATGGATATTTTTAATGATTTCGAGGAGATCGAAGATCAAGAGATACAAGAAATTGTAGATTTTTTAAACCCAGATCGTCACCCATATACGGTTAGAGAACGTATTGACCACTTTGAAAGATGGGATGATAAAGAATTTTTACGCCGTTTTCGATTATCTAAAGAAACTGTGATTAACTTATTGGAGGAGATAGGGCCCCAACTACAACATCGTACAGATCGGTAAATCAAAGTAGAATTTGCAGTGTACCTATATTAATATATTTTTTTGCTTTTTTCAGCAACAAAGCAGTGTCTCCACTGAATCAATTATTATTAACACTGAAATATTTAGCAAGTGGTTGTTTTTTACTTTAGTTGGTAATACACAATTTCAGCAATTATTTAAATATTTACTTACATGAAATCCTAATTTCAGTGCTGTCAAGCAGGTGACAGCTAACCTAAAATCTATTTGGCAACTTACAACGCGTCCGCGAAACATAACAATTGTCTATCACTTTCTATTATATACACATTGTGCATGAAACTATCTTTCCCTACACATATTATGAAGTTAGCTATTGTAATTTTATTGCAGCCAACGTTAAAATAATTATTTTTGTTATGTTAATTCACCGAATAAGAAATCAATGGTTAAAGTCAGTTTGAAAGACATTTACACTTTATTTGTTGAATAAGACTTCCTACTAAATTTATTTTCCAGTTAGTTATTGGCCACTTTATTCGTACTTGGAAAGACCGGGCCTAAGTTATTAGGAGGTTTAAGTTCGAAATAAAGTTGTTCGGGTTGTGAATAACAACCGAATGATGCCGATTAACTACGAATTGAGTTTTTCTCTTTTCGAAGTGTTGGCATGGTGCTGGCGATTCTAACCTAGTTTAAATAAAAACTGTCACATCCATTTTGAAATGGATATTTTTAATGATTTCGAGGAGATCGAAGATCAAGAGATACAAGAAATTGTAGATTTTTTAAACCCAGATCGTCACCCATATACGGTTAGAGAACGTATTGACCACTTTGAAAGATGGGATGATAAAGAATTTTAAATATTTACTTACATGAAATCCTAATTTCAGTGCTGTCAAGCAGGTGACAGCTAGCCTAAAATCTATTTGGCAACTTACAACGCGTCCGCGAAACATAACAATTGTCTATCACTTTCTATTATATACACATTGTGCATGAAACTATCTTTCCCTACACATATTATGAAGTTAGCTATTGTAATTTTATTGCAGCCAACGTTAAAATAATTATTTTTGTTATGTTAATTCACCGAATAAGAAATCAATGGTTAAAGTCAGTTTGAAAGACATTTACACTTTATTTGTTGAATAAGACTTCCTAACAAATTTATTTTCCAGTTAGTTATTGGTCACTTTATTCGTACTTGGAAAGACCGGGCCTTAATAGTATTAATTGTCGTTATTTGAAGCTGTTACTAGAATATGTGTTTTAATTGCTACAAGACATCCAGATCGTCCCCGACCCAGCTGCCACAAAATGAAGACAATATTTAACAATTTAACACAATTTGGTTGATTTCATACAGAATTTTCAATATGAACCTGCCGATTTTTTATTAAAAAAATTAATATCTTGATAAGTATATATTTTAGATATAAGTTATTCTACACTAAGGGCCGGTTTATCAATTGCAATTTATCTGTCAGATAACTCTTAACTAACAGTTAGTACAGAAAGACGGGTTTATCGACAACAGGATAACTCCTATCCGGCAGTTAAAATGTCAGATAGATATCTTTTAAGCGGGATTTATAGTTTGACGTTCTGTAAACGTAGACGCACTGTAAAAAGATCAACTATCAGAATTTACGTACCTTGTTTATAAAGGAACGTAAGTGCATGACGTAACGTAAGGGGAACGGACTGGAACGGAAGAGTTGGCCAACTTTTATCTTTTTACAGTGCGTTCTTACGTCCGGCCAATCAAAGGAAATAATTTTGTGTGATGTCAGCGTGGCTATCAGCTGTCATTTAATGTTGTGTTTTTGAATGTATAATACAAAATTTAAAGCTCGAAACAACATAGGACACAGGCTGTAGATGATTTGTATAATTTCTAGGTTAATTTGAATGTCGCGAGTACGTTACCTCTGCCCATTCGCAAAATTTCCCTTCCGTTTATTTATAACTGCAACAATTTTTACATACCGTTCGTTACGTATCCAGTGCGTCTACGTGTGGTATACGTTTACAGTCCGTCAATCTATAAATCCCGCTTTAGTTGCAACTGGCAGATAAATCAGATAACTGATAGATAGCCCGTACATACCATAGAAACAGGAATGCTAGGACTGACAGCAGTGACATCTGAACCTATAAGTTTTGTCAATTCTATTTGAAGTGTGTATAGTAAAAGCCTAATTTATTTTGATAAAATGGAGATTAATAATAAAAAACGAGGGATCAATTTCACTCTAGAAGAAAGAAATTTACTTTCAAAACTGGCCAATAAAGCGAAGAATGTAATTGAAAATAAAAATCTTGCATGAAAATCATGCTCATCCCATTTCTCAAAATTATCGACTCTTTCCCTCACTACGTAGGGCCTTCGTTCGTGTTGAAGGACTTCCACTATATGGAATGTCCTCATCACTATCTAATACGTAACCCACAAAATCCATAGTATTAAAATATAAAAGAAATAATTATACCTAATAACCCTACAACGATCTAAAGTCGCCAATAAAGCATAACATTAAAATATAAAAGAAACAAATATAATAACCCAACAACGATCTAAAGTCGCAAATAAAGCATAAAATGTTATTTTGAAGTATGCCAATATAGTAAAAACCATGGTGAAGCAAACAACCAATCAAATATTTTATATTTATCACTCACTATTACCAACATTCTTTATCTGACAGTTGATAAACTAGTGGATGAAAAATATCTCAAAAACCCAACTGGAACTTACTGCAAGTTACTTTTATCTGACAGATACCTAACTACTGGATAAAAACTGCAATTGATAAACCGGCCCTAAGTGTCATTAAAATTTAATGTAGAACTCGAAAAGTTGATAATATACTGGGTGCTAAATTTAAAATAACAAAGTTGTCGTTCGCGGTCGGTATAACCTGAAGTGACATGTATGTGACAATATTTTCTATGAATTTGCCATAACTTATTCTTCATCTATGCCAATTTTTATAGAAATCGTGTGAGTAATCTCCAATACATGGATAGTGTAAATGTATCTTTCGACTACAGTTTTGTTCTAGTTTTCCTTGCAACTTCAAAAGATTTTAACAGTGTCTCACTTATTTTTGGAGTATGACTTTAAATCTATCATTGATATCAAATACTATAGGTTGCCAATTTCATTAAGATTATTTCATAAAAGTATCCAGTAGAACCTATCAGATCCCTATATTATAGGAATGGGGAAAATGAGGGAAATATGTTTTCATCTATCAAGACATCGGAGGCATCAAACTCACGTATATAAAGCGTTGCTGAAGTCCCGCACCAAGGGATTATATTTGAAACGGATAAAGGGAAAGTAATGGAATTCCAGGACGATGAATGAGACGTTATTCTGCATATTTTAGAGCAAATGTCAAATGTTTTTGAGTTGAGAGTACGGCCGTCATTTTGAATTTTTTGAAATGGCTACCTAGGTCGAGGGACGTATATCAAAGAAGCTTATTTTTGTTCTTTCTAAGCAAATGTCTTATAAAATAATAGTTTATTTTCCTAAATTATATTGGACTGTACTAAATTAAACAAAAAATAATTGTGGGCATTAGAAACGTCAAGCACATTATTATTTATGTACTAATTCAAAATTAAAACGAATTAAAAAAAAACTAATACAAATACCAATGTTAGTTGGATATGGTTATTGGAAACAGGCCCAAGACAAAGCAAGTATATTTTTTACGATTTAATTTCTGGATGCCCTCCTAGAAATAGATTTAGAGTTATGAGAATAATAAAAAAAATATCACTATTTTTCGCAAGGGAAACAATGAACTTCTCTGTGATAAATCACTTGACCTGGGCTGCCATCCAAAGGAATCAAGATGGCGGCGGTACGCCAGTCGCTGAAGTCAAAAAAATTTGACGTGTACCTACTCTGAAAAATGCAAATTACAATCTCATTCACAACTATCTGTTCAGGCCTAATGCCTTTTTGGTATTTAGATTTACAATAAATCGCAAATGTGGCAACACCTAGTCCGAAAAGAAAGAAATAAAGTACATTAATCGAAGAACAATCCCCCAATCCCAAACACTATTCATCCGATTCAAAGACAACGCCTTGGTGCGATACTTTTTCGCAACCCCCTATAAATAGCTTTCCCGTCGATTGTTTTTGAATTGTTCTTGGATTTTTACATTAAAAATATACAACACTTCAATAGTTATTTATGTAAAAAGGATCGTAAAGACGATCATTATGGCACAAGTCGTGAATGTTATTGGGTGAGGCATAGCCAAGTTCGATAGCATGACGGGTTCTATAATGATTATTTACGATTCGTATTACATACTAACTTTTATCTGATGGCATTTATATTTTCGAAAAATTAAAAACTGCATTTTTGACTTGTCACAATGACAACTAGTTAAAAGAATATATTATGTGTGGTTTGAAATATTATTAGCTTAGTGAGCTGTGCTTTGCCATTTCCTTGAGAACGTCAGGAAAATTGAATATAATTTAAATAATAATGATTTATTCTGAAACTGGTAGTTTACCTTCTGACTTGGAAGAAATGTCGCGAAATATCGTTGACTCAGTTTTGCCGGAAAAATCAGGGAGTGTATATGAAATACCGTTTAATCGGTACGAAGAATGGTGTTCTACTAAGAAAATCAAGAATATCACTTAAGAAAAGATAATAGGTTTGTTCCAACAAGCTTGAGTAAAATTCCAAACTGATTCTCAAGCTTGTTGGAACAAACCTATTGTTAGCTTACTTTGAATGCTTATCTAAGAAAAGAAAAACATCTCTCTTCTTGTTCGATGATAAGAAGTATTGTATTAACAAGAAAAAACGTTAATATTAGGGAGTACCTACAGCTTGTTGCACTACTTCATCGTAAATCAGAAGGTTACAGAGCTGAAAAATCAAATTTATGCTAAACAAGAAGTGTTGCCAAGAGTTATCCTAAATTTGAACGATTAGCGCAAACATACCCCTCACCCTGAAAATACGTTATCTTTTCACTCAAATTGGAACGAAAAAGAAAAACAACAAAAACATTTCAATAAAATTGCACTCTGAATTAGAATATATTTATCAAAAAATCGAAGGTCCATCGTAACCAACAATTATAATTAATATAAATAGGGGTTAGCGAAACTTAAACCTACATGTAAAACTTAATCCATATTCAGATCACGGTGAAGTGCCCGTTTCTAATAATTAAATTTCTTGGAATTCTAAAAAAAACTTTATCACCTCAAATAAAATACTCAACCCATTCCCTCTTACTGGGAAGGCAAAGGACATTTTTTTATCACCGGACGTGTAAACACCCCTTTACTAGTTTTAACCGTCACATTCCGCACTACTCCATCCTTACCTGGATGTATGTCCAGCACTACGGCAAAAGGCCAATGTAAGGGTGGAGCATTTTCCGTCCTTAAAATTACTACCGTTCCCTCAGCAATATTGGAATAATCTTTAGACCACTTTGGTCTAGCTTGCAATGGTGTCAAATATTCTAATCTCCACCGCTTCCAAAATCCCTGTACCATACTATCGATCAGTTGAAAACGATCTAATCTGTTTAAATATATACCATCCAAATTTTCAGAAGGAAATCCTCGTAAAGGACTTAAAGTTAAAAAATGAGCTGGAGTCAGAGCTTCCGGATCCGCGGTCAAGCGACATAACGGTCGCGAATTAAGAAGGACTTCCACTTGAGCTAACAAAGTAGTAGTATATGAGGGGCACTAGGAGTATTAAACCTCCATTCAATATCATTTATGGCTAATTCAGTTTCCAAAGAATTTGTAAAATCGGAAGAATTAATAAATTCATTAATTTCCCTCAACACTCCCTTTGCACCTACAAAATTTGACCCTCTATCGGAATAATTAATAATTTGAACCGGACCGCGTCGAGAAATAAGGCGCTCGAAGGCTTGTAGAAAATGAGCCGTTGACAGAGAACTAACCAATTCCAAATGAATCGCCTTAACCGCCATACAAATAAACAAACTTACGTAGGCTTTGTACACTGGTGCATTTTTTCTTCTACCCATTGTGATATTTATTGGACCGAAGTAATCCACGCCCGTATGAAGAAATGCACGCGCTTTTTGCACCCTTACCGAGGGCAAATCTGCCATGATTAAACGAAAACAATTATTACATCTGCGCACTTTGTCGAATTAAACTTCGACCACCCAATATCCAAAATTTTTGTCGTAAAAGAGCTTCCAACAAATGAGCACCCTTATGCAAATTAATTTTATGGTAAAAATCTACCAATCTTCTTCTTCTCTAGCCGGTAATATTAAAGGATGTTTTTTAGTAAAACCTTAAGTTGAATTACTGAGTCTACCCCCCACCCTCAGCAATACATCCTGCAAAAAAGTCGTAACTTTCGTAGATAAGGGAAACATACTCCTTCTGATCTTAACCTTTCGATATCCGAATAGAAATGCTTCATTTTAATTAAAACTGATTCCGCCATTCGATTGTCACTCGCTGATATAAATTTCCGCCGTGGAACCAACTTCAAAAATCTTAACACATATACCGTAATTCTCAATATTTTATTCCAACACGAGATTTTGTCGATTAGATAAAAAAATGGATGACTTTCAATTAAATTCATCTCGGTAAGTAAAACTTGTGGTGGGTCTTTCTGTCAAATTTTGTTGAAAAGCCGGCCATTGAACTTCTGGAAGCTTTATCCAGGATGGACCTTGCCACCACATAGGATGTTGAATTAGTACCGGAGTGAGACCTCTAGACAAGCAATCTGCAGGGTTTTGAATACCGTCAATATGATACCACGAGACCTTTGGTATATTTTCTTTAATTTGCGCCCCGTATTCATCTAAACTAGCGTCGGTAAAAGCTAAAATAATTGGTTGTCGCGCAGAGGCACCTATGTACCGAGGAATTTGAAATGTTTCCAATTCATTCCATTCGATTCGAATTTTTTCCCAAATATCTAAGATGTTTTTTTGGTGGGTGGTTTTTCATCCCAACCCAACTTCAAGAACCACAATTCCTTAATTAGTTTTTTTGAATATAAAATAAATGGTGCCAATAGCCCAATGGGATCATAACATTTTGCCACCACAGACAAAATCAACCGCTTTGTACGTTTTCTGTCCGGAACCTGGACTTTAAAACTGTCACTTCGCGCATCCCATTGTATACCCAAAATTTTTGTGTCCGTCTTAAACATAAGATCCCGATTAACTATGCGTTTTTCCTCCGGCATACATTCTAAAAGCTTGTCCGAATTCGTCGCCCATTTAGTCAAATCAAACCCACTTAAACTAAACAAATCAACCGATTCCTTGTACAACTAAATGGCACAATCTTCCGTGTCCAGACTTGAGCAGAGATCATCCATATACAAATCTCCATAAACCACCTTTGCCGCTAAAGGAAACCTGCTAACCTCATCTTGAATTAGTTGTTCCACCGTCCGTAATGCTAAATAAGGTGAAGCCTTTAACCCAAATGCTACCACTCTAATCTCATAGATCTCTATGTCATCTTCCGAACTAAATCGCCACAGTAATCTTTGGTACCGCCAGTGATCTTCAATAACATTAATCTGTCGGTACGTTTGACTAATGTCGGCCGTAATCGCGATTTTAAACAATCTAAAATTTAATGATAAGATAAAAATATCTCTCTGCAATTTTGATCCGCTATAGAAGATATCGTTCAAAGAAACGTCATTGTCGGTAGCAGCACTTCCATCCAAAACAATGGATGATGTGCGATATAATAAGCGGCATCTTTATCGTGTTTACTCTTTACTAAGCCCATACGACCTTGACCGATGAAATCTTCCATGCCTTTTTTATATTCGGTGCAGAAATCTACACTAACGACATGTGTTTGCAATTGGATATCGAAAGGGGGTATAGAGGCCAAAATATCCTCATACTCTCTAATAGTCAGGCAGCACTACAATATTTAGCATGTCCCCAGATCAGATCTAGACTGGTCTGGGACTGCCTACAAAGCTATTAACCCTGGTTAACCATAATAGAGTAACTCTTAAAAGCGTCCCGGAGCACAAGGGTATTGTAGGAAACGAAAAGGCAGGCACCCTAGCAAAGCTAGCGTCTGAAACTTCATTCACTGGTCCTGAACCAATATCTGGTATATCAAAAACTGCTGCATCTGGTTGCACATCTCGTCGGATTCAAACCAAACATCAGTCGTATTGGAGAAACGTGCTGAAACAGGAAATCAGCACGTGACAGGAAGCACATGCATACAATCGGCATATACAGGGTGGAACCTATCTGTCGCTGTGCATGGAAGAAACAGCCTCTCACATTGTCTTCGATAATGAAGCATTATCTCCTTGGAGATATAGACTCCTAGGACTAGATGTTTTAATGGAGAATTTCTCCAAGAAGGACCTAGTGAAAATATTGTTGAGCCTGATAAGGGCCACTGATCTATTCACATAAACAGCACAACCAAGAACTCAAAAAGCCTAAAGGCTGAGGTGCCGAGAACTTTAAGCCTCTGACTGATAGTATCGAACCAACCAATCAATCAATCATGATATATGCCATCAGATAAATACAGTGAACGGCTAAATTATGGAATATTATCATTATTTCGAGAACCGTCGAGTTTTTAGGGAAATCCCGAAACATGTCGATTTTTGTTGTAAAATACCCATGTTATAACGTACATGGAGTAGGGATGATGTCACCGGTGTAGGTGTAGTGACGTAATCGGTAATTTTTTCACATAGAAATCGGTATAATGTCACACCTCATTTGAACGAGAATTCTCTATTTAACATTACATTTTTAATTGAAATATTTTTTTAAGGGTACGAAAAAAAATGTTTTTATTTAAATTCAACCAAATTTTGCATAACAATTATTTTAAATTAAATGTTCGAAATGCCATCCATCGGTTTCTTGACAATATACGACTCTACGTACACATTCATCAAGTACACTGCGACCTGTTTCAGGATTTCCCTTAAAACTCGACGGTTCTCGAAATAATCATAATATTCCATAATTTAGCCGCCGTTCACTGTATATTTATGTATATTCCAAAACCTTAAAATTTTTTCACTTCATCTTTTTGGCTTAAGGGGCGTTCGAAGATGATGATGTAACTCATGTAGAAGGCGAAGTCAATCCGGTTAGAGATTTGGACATTATTAGTGAAGAATTGAGATTGAAAGATGAAGATACGTTGCTAAAGAATTTGGAAAAACTGGAAAGAACTGTAGTTAGGGGGAATGATAAGAAATCAAAACCAGAATACGTAAGTATTATAATATTATTTTATTTCGTTAACCTTTGATAATAATCTTTATTTGTTAATGCTATGAATTCATTTATATATATATATATATATATATATATTGAAATGGTATCAAATACTTAAATTACTTGAATAATAAAAATAGGAAAATTGGGAAAGAAAATAGTTAGAAAATAGTTTGAGAAAGCTACTGTGTAGCGAAACGCGTCACAAGTTGTATTTGAACATAGTTCAATTGTAATGAAGGTTTAAACAAAAATTTTTTATTGTTTTATTTCATGGTTAAATATTCATCTAACCAATCAGAAAAGTTAATAAAAAAGGTTAGTCAATTTAATTGGTACCAATATAAACTTTAATAAAAAGCATATGCATATCGGATGTACATCTAAAATATATTTCAAAATTCATTAATAATTTAATTTAGTCAACCATAAATAAGAGCTCACCTTAGATTATAAATTTTCCATTGATTATAGGATAGGTTGCTGTATTCATGTAATTGTTTCATTCTTTAGTAGTTTTAGTTAAATTTGAGTTGATATTCATATCAATATTATCCAAAGGTAATCACAATTAGTATTATTAAATTAACTTGTTTGTTTCCGTTTTATTGGTATAAACAATAAATTTTCATAATATCTGACCAATAGATCTTTATTTGATGTGAACTGAATTGTTTGCAACACTCAATACACTACATATTCATCGACAGAGACATCTACTGCCTATTTCAGTAACAATCAAAATAATAAGAAAGGTTTGGCCATAGGCGTTACAAAATTTATTAAATAATAATGTTAATAAATTTTAAACATTCAGAATTGATTCTAGTAACAAATATCTGCGAGTAAATTTAATAAATAATTAATAGCACCAGAACCCAAAGAGAGACAGAGTTTTCTTGTCCCGATTTTCTTATCTGAGCTAGCTGAAAAAAGGGTAAGTATAAACAGTATAAATTGTAATGAACATTCAAAATTAATATAAAAATTAAATAAAATAAATTTTGTAATGTTTATTGTATTTTATTTAATTTTTATATTAATTTAGAATTTTCATTACAATTTATACTGTTTATACTTACCCTTTTTTCAGCTAGCTCAGATAAGAAAATCGGGACAAGAAAACTCTGTTTCTCTTTGGGTTCTGGTGCTATTAATTATTTATTAAATTTACTCGCAGATATTTGTTACTAGAATCAATTCTGAATGTTTAAAATTTATTAACATTATTATTTAATAAATTTTGTAACGCCTATGGCCAAACCTTTCTTATTATTTTTAATCTTACTGAAATAGGCAGTAGATGAATGAATATGTAGTGTATTGAGTGTTGGAAACAATTCAGTTCACATCAAATAAAGATCTATTGGTCAGATATTATGAAAATTTATTGTTTATACCCAATAAAACGGAAACAAACAAGTTAATTTAATAATACTAATTGTGATTACCTTTGGATAATATTGATATGAATATAAACTCAAATTTAACTAAAACTACTAAAGAATGAAACAATTACATAAATACAGTAACCTAACCTATAATCAATGGAAAATTTATAATCTAAGGTGAGCTCTTATTTATGTTTGTATAAAATTAAATTATTTTGAAATATATTTTAGATGTACATCCGATATGCATATGCTTTTTATTAAAGTTTATATTGGTACCAATTAAATTGACTAACCTTTTTTATTAACCTTTCTGGAACAACTTCTTAATGGTTTTTTTTCTGGTACGTTTTTAACTTTTCTATAAATACTTGATATTTCACTTCACCTTTCTTAATCTTAAAAACTTTTTAACCAATATTTATAGTTTTATTATAACTTTTTACTTTAAATAATATTTTTAATTTCTCTTTCTTTTTCAAATCCAACTCTCCTCTCTCATTTTCTAATCAACAACCACCGTTGCTATCCTCCATTTCCCAAAGCACTTGATTTTTTCTTCATAATTGCAAAATTTCATAATTTCTTGTTTATATTGTCTATAATATTTATTCTTACACTATTGTAATTCTTTCTACCCTTTATATCACTAAGAAATTCACTAAATTTACCCTTTAAATTGTCCCTTTTTTTTAAAATCCTTGAAATTTTGGTCTTCCGGTAAAGGGTTTTACTCAATTTTTTTAAAATAAACCGCAATTTACGATCAAATTCAATAAAATATTTGTTTTTTATTTTCGTCCCCGTCCTCGAACACCGTTTCCCGAAACAAATTCTTGTGGTCTGTTTTCAACAACTTGTCCCCAATTGGAGCAAATGCCTTGAGGACAATTTTATTTTGAAGGGCAAAATTTTTTTTTCGACTTTTTTTTTGGCAAACGGCAAATGGTAATTTCCTCTAAATAATTCCCAAATATAATTTTTATTCTCGCCCCCTGTCCTGTCCTCGTCCCACGTAATAAATTCACATTCCCTATTTTTTAATCTGTCCACTTTTTGTCAACTGCAACCAAATTGTCCAAAAAGTGATTCAAAACACTACCCCTTAAATATGTAATATACAATTTTCTACTATCAATAATTTTATTTTAATTCATGTAAACTCATAACCAATGTCCAATAAATATTTCCTATTACATATTTTATATAAACTAATTCTAAATTTGATTATATTGCCCTAATCACAATGCAGTATTTATTCTCTCCTTAACAACCATTTCTGATAATATTATTCTTTGATTCTGTCTTCCCAAAACATAACTCATCTTGACAGTGACATTCAATTATACTTTAGGTTAGAATTCTGCCAAAATATAATTTCTATTGATTATTAGATATTGTGTACTAATAAAAATTTTTTTCAAGGTGTACGCAATACATATTTGTTATAAAAAAAAAACAAGCAAAATATTTTAAATGAAGAATTATAAATTCAATTTAATTGTTACTAGATACGATAAAAAAATATGATACTTTATTAATTCAAGGTAAGTCTTTCTGTTTTTATTTCTAAACTTGTATTCAAAATAATTTATTATAAAGATTTATTTCCTGCATTAATGTTTTACTGTGTTTCTATAATGAAAATAAAGTGTTGTAAACTCCTCTACGAATGGTAACAGGTGACGTAATAGTAATAGATGACGTCACAGTGCCACTCTGGCCAATAAAATAAGACCTTATGGCAAGTGATATCTCGTTTGAAACGCCTTGACATTGGCTACATAGCCATATTAATTTTGTTTGGGTTTAAACTAATTTTGACGGATAAATTAAATAAATACCAAAATTATTGAAATTATTTTTTTAAATTGAATTAATCAAATATCAACAATTGATTCTTATAGCAAGTGTAAGAAATGTGCTCCGTCTACTTCCTGACAGTAATACATCCTATTAGTAAACTCTTGTCGTACTCGTTCGAATGTGTCAGCTGAAATTGCATTGCATTCTCCAATAATTATTTCTTTCAAAACGCCAATGCTATCTGGTGCCGTAGTATAAACCTTGGATTTCAAGTACCCCCATAGAAAAAAATCTAATGGTGTCAGATCTGGTGACCGAGGTGGCCATTCTATAGGACCTCGCCAGCCGATCCATATTCCTCGAAATTCTTCATCCAGGTAACGTCTTACTGTACCATAATAATATGCAGGAGCACCATCTTGTTGAAATGTTATTTCCAGATGGACGAATTCATCTGGATTATCTTCCAGAATTTCAATAATTAACGTCTCAATTGCATTTTTTATTATCTCCAGATACACTCCACCGCTTGAATTTGAATTTAAGAAAACAGGGCCAACTATGTGGTTTCCCAAAATACCTGCCCAAACATTGACTTTTTCTGGAAATTGGGTATGTTGTTCACGAAATGTGTGAGGATTTGTGTCACTCCAATACCTTACATTTTGTGTATTCACATTTCCATTGAGGCAAAAAGTACTTTCGTCACTAAAACAAATTGTTTTTGTGTAATGTGGGTTTTGACTAATTTCATTTGTCATACATTCACAGAATTCGAGTCTTCTGATGGGGTCGTCATCCGAAAGGTGGTGCACCATTTTTAACTTGTTTGGATGAAATTTATTTTTAGCACACACTCTGTGTACTGTACTTTTACTTACTTCACAGATAGATGCAACTTTAGTCGAAGAGGAAGTAGGGTTTACTACCATTTCAGCAACTATATCAATTTTTTTATCATCACTAAATGTTGGTCGACCAGATCGTTTGGCATCTTGAACACTACCTGTTGCTTCAAACTTGTGAAGAAGCTCCCTCAAATATGTTCTCGAGATAGGGCGATCTTTGTATCTCTCATTAAATAAACGTTCCGCTCCATGGAGATTCTTTCCAGATTCACCAATTATTAAGATAGCTGCTACTTTGTCGGCTTGAGTACGTACCATTTTTCCTATGTAAACTCCTAAACGTCTCGTTAAACAATAATAAAATTATATATTTAAGCTATTTAGAAAAACTTTGCAAAGCAACAAATACTATAAAATTTTTTTGACAACTAACCAGAGGCGGACTGAAAAATCTTCAATATTTAAATGTGAAATAATAATTTTGGTATTTATTTAATTTATCCGTCAAAATTAGTTTAAACCCAAACAAAATTAGTATGGCTATGCCAATGTCAATGCCTTTCAAACGAGATATCATTTGCCATAAGGTCCTATTTAAAATTATTGGCCAGAGTGGCACTATGACGTCATCTATTACTATTACGTCACCTGTTACCATTCGTAGAGAAAAATCAAGGAGACTGCTTTAATACAACTTAACTCAGATAAATGTGTAGCTAGTATTTCAGCCGATTGTAGTCAAATTTGGTTACCAATGTTAGAAAGAGAAATTTCCAATAATCAATTACCTGCGTTATCAGGATAGCATCATAAGTTTTTATCCAGGTTTTCTTATGATTTATCTTTGGAATGGTTATTAATCGATACACACTTCAATACACGAAATCACCAAACTGAGTTATACATATTTTGAAAACAAAAATAATCATACACAAAAAAGTAACAACAAACGCGTTTTTATTAACAAAATTTCCAAAATAAGCGAAAAAAAAGCGCTATCCCAATAAAAACCGTTCCTGGAACGTGCACTTCACTGGATTCCATGTCTAGTGGACTACATATCGTTAGAATGTCATAAAATAGAATATTTTATTTCACATTTTACCAGAGGTGTGATCTACTATGAATGGACCTTAATAAAATTTGACAACAAAGTTTTGTAGTCTTAAACTTCAAAATATTATTGATTGTCTAGTTGTCAAATTTTTTCGTTGTGTCAGATAGGGACCAAAAAATTATTTCTATACTATAAATAGTTAATCTTGACAACGTTTACAACACTTTATTTCCACACTCCAAATTTTATTAATGTAAGTGTAGCCGTTCAAAAGATACAATCAACAATGAACAATTCATACGCACCCTGTAGGTAAATTTTATATAATAATAGATGTTGGCATTAATTGTAAAAAGGTAGATTCATAGTAACAATTATTTGAAGTACACTGTCAAGATGATACCCAATCGGAATATAATGTTTGTATGTCACTTTTGTTAGATGGTTTGATTTAAAAAGAAAATTTTTAATAATGTGTAATATAAGTTATAAAGATACTCTGATTTAGTTTAGGTTGAAAAATTTAATTAATAATATTATGAATAACAAATGTAATTAAAATGTCATGAAGTGTCAAAGTGAATTTAAAGAAGTAGTGACATGATTAATAAAAAAAAGTGAGGTTGGTAAGACATTGTGGAAGGAAGTAAATGAAGGTTTTCAGGACAGGTTGCTAAGGGGAAACTAAGGGGTTGTTGACGGGGTGACGCACAAAAGGTGGTCACAGAAAAAGTTGAAAAAGAATTAAAATATTTTTTCTTCTGGAAAAAGAAACCAGAAGATACAAATAGCAAGGTGCTAGACAGGAGACGAGAGTTCCTGTATATGAAGAGGTAAATTTCGAGATCGTTGGAATTTGAGACGAGTTGTGGATAATAACTTACCACAAACCAAACTTCGAGTCTTCTGAATTGGTGAGATAACCACTTAATCAAATATTATTTGCATTGTGCATATTTGTACGAGATATATTAATCGCATAGATTAATTTGAACGAGGTTCCAGTATCCAGATGCTGAAAGAAAAAGTATAAATATTATTTATGGTTTGGTATTATGAAAGGTTAAGTCTTGTAATATATTCAAAGTGATTTGAAGTGCATAGATAAGAGTTATTTATAGGTTGTACTATATAGAATAGATCTTTATACTTACCAGAGAATTTGATATCAAATTCTTACTAATACTCGCAAGGTATATAACGTAAGTTTGTTTATTTCGTTTCCGATACATTTCTTCATTTCAGTTTCATATAGGTTAGATTCCAGTAGAGCCGATCAGCTGTTTATTCGGTTAAATCGGAAAACCGTGTTCCGTAAATTTTGCAAGTATTACATACTGGTAGTAAAAAAATTGCAAAATGATTTATAATTTATATTGTCGTTAGTGCTAATCAAGTGAATTATTGATAGCCGTATATGTTTATTGTGGTCTAATATATTTATTGTTACATTAAACAAAATCAGAGTAAATTAATAAATTTCATTTTTACGATTGGAGCTCCATCTACGTACCGATATCTCTACTAACCCTGAAACACGACCTTGAGGTGAGTAGTCGAATCTCTAAAGGAGAAGCCGTGGCAAAAATATGATATCTTATTAATGAACATTTAACGAACACCCACACCAACAAAACTAATAATAAACAACTTAAACAACACAACACGAGAGAAATAAAATATATAATAATATATATATTAGCCGTTACATTTCTGGTGAAATGATTGGCGCTCCATCTTAGAGCTCTAGGATTCCTTTATTGCGGTGAATCCCTTGTTATCTGAGGTCTCTTTTTCTTCATAGTTGTTTGTGTTTTTTTGCCTTGTCTACAATTTCTCTCCACTTCTTCCTGTCCTGGCACAATTTATTCCAGTTTTCAATTTCAAGAGTTTTAATGTCCTCAATTGTTTGGTTCCTCCATTGTTTTTTTGGCCTCTCCCTTGGTCTTGTTGTTTGCGGTATCCATGCAGTGATTTTTCTTATTAGCTCCTCTGGTTGTCTGCGAATAATGTGTCCCCACCACCGTAGTCTTTGTGCTTTAACTTTATCTTCAACCTCATTATTGAATAGGCTCCTGTACTGATCGTTATCTATTCTTTTGGGGCCGTTAATTCTTTGTATGATTTTCCTATCGAATATTTTTAGTTTTTCTGTGTCCTTGGCTGTGAGACACATTGGGAAACGTGAGATGAATGTGAATATAAAAAATTTAATAGATAGAAACAAAGGGAATAGGAAAATGTGGCAAGGTATTTACAAAGTAATGGGTAGGGAAGGGAAGGGAGGTGATAAAAGCTGTATACTTCAATGATATATTAGTGGAAGATGATAAATCATTAGCTGATTCATTTAATAATTATTTCGTACAAAGTATAGGCCTAATAATAGCTAATAGGGACAAACATCACGATCTGAATCGAATGAGTCATGATAACCAAATATTTCCTTTTTACAACTTTCAACCCAACACAAAATAAACCGTTTGAGACGATATACAGGGATTTGTTAATCGTAAGGGAGATTGGGGAGGGTTGAGCCAGAGGGAGGTTTGAGCCATAAATGTTGCATTGGTAACGTATACTTGAATAATCTTAATTTTACTTTTAGTGGATGCCTATTGATTGCGTCTTTCACATTATCTAAGTTTAACAACAAATCGAAGTCGTTTACGAAAGTTATAGTAAAACGTTGTTTGTGAGGCTAAGAAATGTAAGTTTTTTAACAAACTGTATAAGGATTCTTTATTCACATTATTATATTTGGAAATATATGAATGAATGACATAATAATTTAACATACTTTCATGTATTAAATTAATTGTTAGGTTATGTTTTAACTTGAAAATCTCAATTTGTTGTGGCTACTGGTACGAGGGGAAGGATGAACAGGTTTTATGTGGGAGGTTTGAGGCACGGATCAAACCTCCCATCATCGCTAGAAAATACCTGTACTTCGTTTCCAGTATTTTTTTCTGACTTTCCCAAGTGAAAAAATAAAAGCTAACGTAGATTAATCCTTAGCTTCTTCTGCTAAAAGCTTCACTGCAGCATCTACAATAATAATTACCTTAACTGGTGGGAAGTGCTTACGTTCGCACTTTCACGCCGGCCAATAAACAAGGTGGATTTTCACATACTGGTATTTGTCCATACAATCCAGCTGTATCTTCAGATTTTACCCGTTCGGAAATTACAGACCGGCCAGATCCATCTCTTTACAGGCTACAGAAAATATACTTTTATAGCTGTCCCTAGTACTTTCCAAAATAAACCAAACGCCTTGGTAAGCCCTGAGTTATAAGGCCATTTCCGAAAGCTCTTCCACGTAAAAAGAAGGCTGGAAGGAAATGTGGGAAAACACGGATTTCAACGGACACTCCCGAAAAATACCAAACAGAAAAATAATTTGAGGAAAGAGCAAAGAAAAAGAAAGAACAAAATAAAAAAAGAAAGAGAGGGTGGAAAGAAAAAAATTGGTGATAGAAGATGAAAAACAGGTGCCCGTTAAACAAAATAAGATTGAGATAGTCATGGAGGAATCTGGACAATCTAACCGTTATTTCAATTTTTCGAGTTCTGATGAGTTAACAGATATTGAAGAGCAGATTTAAAAAGAAAATGTTGAAGAACGCTTCATGAATCAAGAAGATTGTAAGGATGACTATGTTCTTGTAAGATTTCCTACCAAAAATACTTTCCGTCATTACGTTGCTAAGGTCATAAATATTAATAGCAACGATTACGACTTATTATGCATATTCTCGTCTGTGGCCCGTATAGATGGTGCCGACCTCGGGCGCCATCGAGTATCTCCGGTGGCGCTCGGCTTTCATGCGAAGCGCGCACGGTTCTAAAGCTTTTAACCTTCTATACGATATCATTAATGTGTGCAGAGATTAGCCCAGCGTAAGCGTGCTGGGCTCTTAACACAGAGGTACCAGGTTCGAGTCGTGTCCGAGTCAAGATATTTTTATTTTCTTATTGTTTTTTTCAAAAATTGACTAAAAATACGAAGAATTTTTCGATTCGGATTAGGGTAGGGGGTAAGGTAGGGTGGTTTTGGTTGGGTTATTATTGAAAATTATTATAATAATCTGTCAATTACACAATTCAATTTTTCGATTCGGATTAGGGTAGGGGGTAAGGTAGGGTGGTTTTGATTGGGTTATTATTGAAAATTATTATAATAATCTGTCAATTACACAATTCAATTTTTCGATTCGGATTAGGGTAGGGGGTAAGGTAGGGTGGTTTAGTTAAAAAAGTGTATGGAAAGCGAGGAGATGTTCTTTTCATCGACACGGGGTGTTTGAACCGTGCGCGCCCCGAATGAAAGCCGAGCGCCGGAGATACTCGATCGGCACCACGTATACGGGCCACAGACGAGAGTATTATGCATGAGGCATAAGCCTCCGGGATACAAATTTATGTTTCCCGATGTTGCCGATGAATGTTGTGTACCTGGGGATGATCTGGTTAAGTAACCTTTACTGGAGAAACAGCAAGAACACTTAGGACCCTTTCTTTCCTAGTCGATTATTCCAAATATGAAAATTTCTTCTAGATTTTTTTAGCGAATATTTATATAATTGCTGTATTCTTTTATTTTTTTCAAGTACCTACCTATGTGTATTTTTTTTGTCAATTATTATTATTGCAGTGTTAAACACTTGTTAACTGTCTTTAATAAATTTGATTTTAACTGGTGACGTTATCGTTTCTATTCTTATCTCAAGCCTCCCTACGGTTGCCTCATACCTCCCTTTACTTGTCTCAAACCTCCCTTATGAAGGTAGGTTTGAGACAAGTGCATGTGGTACTTATATCAATTATTTGTTGCTTAAATAACGATTGTTATTGTGTTAAAAAATTAAAACCAATAGTTAATCAATCTTTATGCAATTACTAAAACACGACAGAAAACCAGGTCGATGAAAAAAAGTGGCTCAACCCTCCCCAGTCTCCCCAAAACTAAAAAAATATGGGATACTTAGAAATGCATAAGAATGGAAAATCGGTACTAACAAGTAAAAGTAAATAATTGGCAGTAAAGTAAACTTCTTGTGAAGTAAGGAGTCCCACAAAGACTATTCATTTTATATGTTAATAATCTTGTTAAATTTTGTGATATTCCATTAATTTTAAATTTATTTGCTGATTTGTGATATTCCATTAATTTTAAATTTATTTGCTGATGGCACAGATATTATACAGTGGAGGGAGAAAATGTGGAAGAGAGAATAAATAAAATGCAGAATACTATTAAATTATTTGTATATAATTATTGTATATTATAATTATTTGTATACTGTGGGCCGAAATAAAGGAGTACATTTTTTAATTGAAAATATTTTTTTTGTTTTTTGAGCGATTTATTTTCTTTTTGCAGGGATAATAACCTAACATGTCCTCATCATGACTGTAAATTTGAAAGCAAAAATAATGTACAGGGTCAGACTTATGAAAAAAAGTCTTAGCTAAAATTGTACTAATACGCTTTTTCGGTAGATAAACTATCCAGAACACTTCAGTAAAAAGCAAATTTTCCGAAGTTACCGGATTCGCGAAATACCATTTTTTTATTAAATAACATTTCAACAAATAACACATTTATGTAAACAGTTTAGTAAGTTTAAAACTTAAAGTAAAATATTATGAATGTGGCCATCATTATTTAATGAAAAAATGGTATTTCGCGAATCCGGTAATTTCGGAAAATTTCCTTTTCACTGAAGTGTTCTGGATAGTTTATCTACCGAAAAAGCATATTAGTACAATTTTAGCTAAGACAGTTTTCATTTGCAACGAGCTCAAATGCACTGTTATATATATATTTTTTTATAAGTCCGACCCTGTACATTGTTTTTGCTTTCAAATTTACAGTCATGCTGAGGACATGTTAGGTTATTAGCCCTGCAAAAAGAAAATGAATCGCCCAAAAAACAAAAAAAAATATTTCCAATTAAAAAATGTACTCCTTTATTTCGGCCCACAGTGTATATAAACACAAATAAAACAGCAGTGATGTTATTTAACAGCAATGAAAGTAAGGTATTAAAGTTGTTCGGTCAGTCCTAAAAACTAGTTAGTGAATGTAAATACTTAGGGGTTATTATTGATAAAAATTTGAGTTTTAAAAAACATGGTCAGTGGTTTATGAGAAAATTAGTAAAATAATCAATTATTTCAGGAGAATTAGTTCAAATCTATATCTAATGACAACAAACTATAATAGCTTCCCATTTCAAGTATTGTCCAACAATTAGATATTATTCAAGCCAGTCTGATTACAAATTTTACAAAATAAAGCAATGAGGGTTATTTAAAAAGTAGATACACTGGTATTAAAGATATGCTTAACCGTTCAGGATTAGTTTGTGAGTGTTGTGTTAATCAGCGAATGGTTTTACAAAACGTAATTCTTATTTTTAATATAATTACATTGTACAAAATAACAGCAATGGTTTCATTGAGATCGGATGATAATTGAAAAAAAAATTCTGCCAGCTTTAGTTTAAAGTAGCACAATACTACACATCACTGAAAAATATCTCCGTGTTTTCAACCATAACCAATATTCTTCCCAACCAACATATTTAAAGCATATCGAAATCAAAATAAAGCTCGAAACAGCTTTTTTTATAGGTTATGATATAATGAAAGTATCCACTGAGAAAAGGATGACAACGTTTTCATTCAAATAATATATGTATTGCTTAGCTTATCTTTTACTTTATTGATATTCATCACAAAGAAAAAATAGTATCTATTCAAGATCATGCTGACCCTATTTTGATTGCCCGTTGACGTTACTAATGGGACGACACCTGCGGCTCCACGGGACCAATATCCTGCTGTGGAGCGCGACAAGAAACCACCATTGGGGGCCGAACTTGATCCGCCCATGAAGCAGCGGTATCCGCACGGCCCGTGCCCATAGTTACAAACCCAGTATACATTATAATATATTTACTATAAAATAAAATTAATTAAAAACACAGAAAATTGAAAAGTTAAATATGTACCGTATTGAAAAGTCATCAGAATAATAAAGTTAATTGGTCGTGTCTAACGGCGATTATCATTTCTCAAAAAAAGTTTATAGGTATTAGTAACAGTTTTTAAAATTAAATATTTGGAAATAGTTCATTATATAATAATAATACAAAAATAAGCTGCTAACTCATCAAATTTCTAGCTCGTTGACACACAATTTTTATTTCATTCTATATGGCAAGCAAACACTCTTGTTCGCGCTATTCAGCCGTGATACATTCTCTTCTTTTTCGAAATGAGTGAAACCTATGCCTTTCACCCTACGACGGGTCTAGTGCGATTTGGTCGGCAAGTGCATGAAGTGGTGGATAGAGATATTGGGCTCTTATCGCACGAAAATTAACACTTTAATTTAAATGCATTGATTAGTAAAAATATGTGACCATGAAATTCGTGATTTATACAAACGTTCTAAAATCAGCTACAATTATATGATTTGAAATGTACGTAAAGCAGTAACTAATAATGTGAACTGTCAATGTCTAATTGAAACTAAATTTTCTGATTCCTAGGCTGGCGTCACGAGGAAATCAAACATTTTAGATAAGACCACTGCGTACTAATATTCTTAAGAACTCGCCAGTCTCTAATGTATGTGAAAACTATAACAATAGTTACAACCTGTTTGACATTTTTCTTGCGTCTCCTGGACAAATTAAATGTATATATTTAAAACGTATACTCAAACTGATTCATCTCAACAACTAATTCATTTATTTTTATAGTTTTTTTAGTTTTTTGTTTTGTGTTCATTTCAGGCTTATATAATTGATGTTATTTATCTCTAATTTGTTATTGGGAAACTGTGAATTAGAGTAAACTAAATAAATAAATAGGCAATTGATAATTCGATCAACATCAATAGATTGGTGTGCTAAATCGTTAACACTGAAAACGGTGAGAAAAAATATTGTTCTTGATAGAATATCGGCTTCCGAATCGGACCATGTATATAGCAATGGAACTTTTATAATGTTTATTTTTTGAATGTTGAAATCATAATCACACAAGTAAAAAGAACAAGAGACACATGTTTCACAAGAATTTATATAAAAATAATGTCGATGTAGCATCTTCTTCTAATGACGTTCACATTTCTCGTCCCTCCTTTGGATTGATATTTGTCCGCGAAGTCTTACGGGCTTTTTTAAAAAGATCTTTTAGAATTTGGACTTGGACAGGTCCAAAAGAATCTTGGAAATTCTCCTTCTTTTCCTCAAGAAAATGGTTACAGAAAAAAATAAAACAAATGTTATTAATAAAAGTGCAGTAATGCTGAGGCCGGTTGGAATAGGCGGTAAAACTTTTGTTTCTTTTCTTGGTTGTAGTTGACCATGGGTATTTTTATTGGAGAAAGGTATGCAAAAAATTATATTTTAAAATTATAAATTAATCATCTGCATCTTGTGCATTATTATACCTGTTTTCATTTATAAAATACTTTATACCTGGATACTTTTATACCTTTTCACTATATACATTCTGTTCGTTGAATATTCATCTTTATATTACAGGAGTATCAAATTTTATTTTGATCTATGAAAATTGCCTTTTTCGCTTATAATACAAAAAATCATTGAATCCAAAAATGTATGTAAATTAATTAATTTTGTAATTATATATTCTTGATCTTAGAAGTTTCCCCAACATTTCTAGGCAAACCCCATCAAAATTACTTTAGTTTTATTAAAGTTACAGTACTTAATATATATATATATTTTCTTGTAAATTTACAAGATAATGAAAAGTGTTGTATTTCGTAATTAGGAAAAATTAATTATCCGTCAATTTTATTTATGGAAGAGACCTCCTAAATAACAGTTTCGATCGTTCGAAAAATTGTTTCAATTCCTCCTTATTATATAATATATTTTTTATTGAGATACTTGGTTTTTGATTAGAATATAATATGAGTAATTTGCTAAATGATTATGTGCTATGACAAAAAAAATGCCATCTTAAAGCTGACACTTCCCTCTTCAAAACGCCCTATTACAATTATTTATATATTACATTATAACTGTACAATAGTTTATAATGTACTCCGCCTCGCTTCAGAAAATAGGTTTTCTGCCGTGTGGCAGAGTCGCGCAGATGCGGAATACATACTTAGTTTACCGAATTTTTTCCGGACAAACCATTGCTCGGTCGAAAAAAATGCAAGAAACCTTTTTTATTGCAAAACACTTCCCCTACACGGTGGTGTTTATTTTTCTCTACCTTCCTCCCAGCGCGAAATATTAAAGAATTTCGAAAAAAAAAAATTGATTTTTTTTCAATTTGGGAAATTGATAGACTGGTAAACTTTTTTTTATATTAATCTACATACTTTAAGGTACTTATAAAAAAAATCAGCCGTATTGCTAATTACTTATAGTTGTGACCCCTATCGATTGGCCTATAGCCAGTCAACATCCAAACGAGTCAACCAGGGTTCCAAGCAGTTGGCTAACAGAAACACTACACGCCAATCCACCCTTCAACCCTTTACACCCAAACCTACCAATATTTCTCAGCAAACACTCAACCTCAGGAAGCTTTTTACTCTTCTAAACACCAACGAAATCCTTGTAGGCCAAATTCGATACCTTACTGCCAATCCTAGCTGTACTGCCCTTTTGAAGATTTCCAAATCTATACAGGTGAAAAACCTCGTGAAAAAAACATGCTCCTAGCTTCTTTTTTGTCATCTTAAATGTTTACATATGCATCTCCGACACCGAAATGACTGAAATTCCTCAGTCACCAACTCGTCAATCCTCCTTGGTCAGAGTCGTTACCGACTCTGAAACCCACTATCACCAGGCCCTTTCCAAAGGAATTTCCCTTTATGGCCTCAACCACAGATGCGAGCCATTTAATGACAAGCCTCTTTCACCAGTTCTCAAATACTTTTGTGACAAAGTCCGTTATATCTGTTATTATAGGAGATACCAAAAAAGTTTTCTACAAAAATAGGAGGCACCTATAAGCTTCACATTTTGAAATTAGTTAAAAGTATACAGGGTCTTCCATAATACTGTACCGCATCAAACAAATGTTTTTTTAAAATGAAACACCCTGTTTTTTATTTTAAATTTAAAAACCACTTCACTTCCTCGTTACAAGAATACAACGTTGTTATGTGTTGTACAGGGTATTTAAGTAAGGTAAGGTAAGGGTAAGGGTAATTAGTAAAAAAAAAGTTTACAGTCTCAGGTTAACGGAATTAAAGTAATTTTACATAAAAAATAATAAAAATATAGCATATGATATTTTTTTTGTAGTTTTATTGGAAAATATTTGAAATTTTTTATTAGTGTTATCTTTGACCGCGGATATCTTTGAAGCCGTTAATCTGAGGAACTTTGGTCTTCAGACGTTTTTTGTAGAGCGTAAAATTTCCTACAAATATCATTTATTTTTTCAGATTGTTATTACGATGAACCGTTCCAAAGTAATAATAATTAAAAAAAAATTTCCCGTGTTATTTAAATGGAAAATAAAGAAATGGATACAGGCAAATCTTACTATTGATATTAAGAGCTCACATGGGCGCCAACATTTTTGTTTTTAGGTATACTATCAATTTTTAGACACCAAAAGAAAAAAAAAATTCGTCTTTTTTTGAAACACCCTAATGGAGGGTCTAATCATTTTCTTTTCCAGAGTTTATTTATTTGTTTCGTAACTTCTTCCTGTATCGTTTTGGGGTGTCTGAAACCTCTAACATATATTGGATGTTCGTCTCGAGTTCTTTTTTCGTGCTTGATGGCAGAATTAAAACTCAAGTCCGATTTTTCATCATAAAAAATGTCGTTAAATTTTTCACAGTAATTTAAAATTTAATTGTTTTTATTCAGAATTTAAATGCTGAGTTTTTATTTATGTCCAGTCAAAGTTCGTGGGACCGTTGGAAATTTTATAATTACTAAGATTCTCAACATGTATAGTATCAAGTTGCAATGGACTTGGTAATATGATTTTGTCTACATAGCCTAAACATTAATTTAGAGATCCTGTAATTACTCTACAAAAAGTTTATTTCGGGTACCTCTGTTTTATAAAATTACATGCCAACTTTTCTATTGTCAGTCCGCAACTACTGCAGCTACTGTAGTTTCGCCTCGACTTCCTACTCGTCTTAAGCATATACCTCTCAATGGGTACACAATGTCTTATTTCAAAAGGACGTTGAAATTTTGGCTTAATTTTCCACCAACTGACTATTCTCTATAACCACTTCATCGCCCACAACGTACAGCACTGCCCTCACTCGCTTTTTATTAATGCAATTTTGATAACACGAACTTTATAAAACCAAACATCATTTGATTATATTCATACTTTCCGTCAGTTGTCACTATGGCAGTAATATGTTAAGAATATTGAATCTACTTCGATTTAGTGAAATCGATCCTGATCTTTTATACGAGGTAATGGGCAATTATTGCGCAATACCCTTTTGTTTACATTTTGAAAATCCACACTAAACCGTTTGTCTCCATTACTTTTTTTCACGATGATAATAGGGCTATCGGAAGCAGATTCATAAGCTTGAATTATTCCGTTGTCGACATGCACTTTTATAATTTGTTTAACTTGAAATCTTTTTGTTATAAGTGACGTGCCTTATATTCGACCAGCTTACCGTCTCTTGAATCACTTATGTTGTTTTCAACTTGCCAGTTGTTAAGGCAGGCGGTGATTGATTTATTTATTTTCGAGCAATGTCTTAATATTATTACATAATCGTTCGTCCAATCCTGACAAATGTAATCCTTTTTCGTCAAAAGTGTGTACGATACACATACAGGGCATACCTGGTCGTTTGATATCATGGTAAATCATAGCGTCAACATAATCTCCGGGAATGGATCAATTTGAGACAATAAAATCCATCTCCAAGTCATGGTTGATGTGAACCGAGGTGTAAACATTGAAGCAGTGCTGCGACCAATGGGCTTCATTATGCAATTTCTCATTCCATGAAAAAAATTAAGTATTCCGATGAATTTTTAAATTGAAATTTTTGGCAATTTTCTTATGCAATATTGAGACATCTGCACCAGTATCCACCAAATGAGATATAGAAGTAACTGTAATTGTTGTTTGTAAGTGGCGCTAAAGGCTCCGAGTATCCAAACGAATATTTTATGACATCATTATTCGTTTTGGAAATCCATTTTTGCGATAACAGACATCATCTGTGTGGCCTTTTTTTGGCAATAGTTACATGTTTATTCATTTGTTGATTTTGTCTGTTCAAGTGGTAAATGAATTGATGTCGCTCCAGAAGGACTTAGAAATCAGGTGTGAATACAGTACCTTTTATTTGTTGCTTTCAGAGCTCCTGTTTATGTCCATAAAGATTACACTTTCGACCCTTTACTTTCCTAGCAATCCACGGTGTTACGAGAGCTGTTCGGCCTATTTCGTGATAATTTCGCGCACACGGTCACCGTCATTCATTTTGCTAGCATCACAAGCAGCTAATAATTTAAACAATTCGGCGTCACATTTGGGTGGTTGTTGACAGATCCCGCTTTTCACTTCCACATTTTGCTAAGGATTATATTCCACGGAAAATCGGTATAAAATCGTCTAATTGATATTAGTTTGGCATTTCCATATTCTACTAATAATTCAAATTTGAACTAGTAATCGCTAAACCTGCACAATTACGAGTAGCTGGTGTAGGTACCTTGTTCAGAAAATGCTACCTCGAAGTCTCGACAAAAAGAAATCCAATCTCTAACAATAGGCTTCCAGTGTTGAAAAAATCTGGCTGCTCGGCCTCGGAAAGCGTGACCTGCTCTCAAAACAATCAATGCGTCAGATATTCCAAGCTTTCATTGAATTCTGGTTACGTCATCCATCCACTCCACCATAGTAAACGGCATGTCGTCTGGATCAAAACTTGTCATTCGAAACTGCAAGGTTGCACTGTCAGAACATCCGGTACTACCATATTAATTGATGAATGTTACCCCACCATACATACATACCGTATTAATTGACTGATCCTGTGACTTTTCCACTGTCGACTGCAGCGCCGCTTCAGCTTGAGTGTGAGGTCTGGGCGTTGACTATTGTAGGTAAAATTTGCATTTGGTTTTGAAAATTGTTATCACTTTCTTGTTGCATTTTAAAGAGCAATATCATCTGATTGTTAATTAATGCACTTTCACTATCGCTGGTATAATAGCTGAGTTACACGTATGTTGACATTCGCGTTCTTGGCCATTGTCGGCCACTTTTAATTTCAATTTAAAACTCTAATAAAAGTCACTATTTAGTCGTTTTCTCTTGTGATTACTGCACAAATAGATATTCCACAACTGATGTTAACTTTTATTTATTGTTTTAAGTAATTTAACCACAAATAATACCTACACAAGTTTAACCAGAAACGGTTTATTACTTATATTATACCTAAGTCGTCACAATTACAAGTTAATCATTCGAAAATTGATAATCGACTGCTGCTTTGCATTAAAAATTGTTTCAATTGCCGTGTTACCATATTCTTCTCAATTCGAGCTTAGTTTGTTTAAGAAGACCTCAAATTAGGTGGTTTAGAATTACACAAGCCAACATAATATATATTCCAAAAAAACGAAAAATTTCTCTTATTACAGACACTTCGTTGTGTTCTTAGTATTGGTATTATACCTCTCAATTGTCCAATATCCACTTGTTTATAATAAAATTCTAATTGTGTTTTAAGAAATGCAAGTTCTAGTTTTGTAGGATAGATAACATTATATTTCGTTCCTATTATTATCTTACCTCTTTATATAAACCAACACTTTGTTTATACTAAATATGGTTGTTAATAAACAAATTCAGTTAATAGGGGAATATTTTGTCAACTCCATTGAATGTTATTTGATTTGACTTTATTAATTTTTAAATTCAATATAGGTACATTATGTTTATCTTAATGGGATAAAAAACGATTGAATCAATTGTTACAATGTCTTTAAGTTACGTCCTGGGTGACCAAATAAAATACTTTGACATATAACACGTAATTAAATATTTTTGTTCACCGCATTCATTCTAAAAACATTTAATTGAAAGTATTTTCTACAGAGCTACAATGCTCCATCAATCAAAAACATAAATATCAATGACATGGCACAAAACTGTTACCTGTTTTGCATCCAACAACATTCAAAATATGACTATGCAACTTCTACACCGTTAACGAAACATGAAAATGAAAAATATGTACAAAAGTTCTTACAATATTATGTAAATGAATGGCGCATGCGTCGTGTGTGGTCCGAGAAGCTGTTCAGATTGACAAGATTGGGTTGTTTAACCCGTAATTAGATGTAGAATCGACGAGTTGTGAGGAGGAGGAAGAAAGTAAATACTGTATTCAAAGTATATACCAGGATTGTTTAAAATCATACTAAATATTTAGAAAGATACCTGTGCAATTAAGTTGTAAGGAACAGACTTTTTTTCGGCTTTGCCTATTTCTTCCAATATCACATTGGAGCTGATACCGCAAAATGGTTCCGGCCCCCAAAAGGGTGTTTTGTTTTAGTAACCCTCTTTACTAGTTATCTGCTATTTCATTTTTGTCTATCCCAGTGTGTCTTGTAATCCACAGTAATGTTATTATATTGTTCTCGTCCAGTTAATTGAGTTTGCCTATAGACATTCCCATACCATTTTGGAACTGATTACACAAGAACTCAATTGCTTCAAGAATTGCCGACACTCAACCTACTTTCCTATTTAGTAGTTGATGTTTACAATGTGTTTTATAAGTTACATTAAAACTCACTCATGTTTTGCGGGTTCTTCAATAACACATTTAAGCTAAATGTAACTCTTTATTAACTATAATTGAACATTTCACAAAGGATTTTACATAAGACCGAGCATATCGTATAATATGATGAAAGGCGCCAAGCCTCGATTATCTGACCGTCACACGTCAACTTCCATGAGTTTAATCTGGCAGCCATGTGGTGCGTTCCGCAATACAATGGCGTATAGGCCACGTTCAGTAATACGGCTAGAGCGAACCAAGCGCATCACATAACATGCTCTTTCTTTTTTTTTTTTTTTTTTTTTTTTTTTTTTTTTTTTTATAAAATACATACATGTAAAAAGGCGTTATTAATCAGAGGAATCAGAATTCATAACATAGTCTTCAAACCGTTTAGGTTTTCTTGGTATACGTTTACGTTGTATTGTCACATTTGGATTAATGTCAAACTCGGGAGCACTATCAAAACTATCACTACTAGAATTATAACTATTATTAACAATAGAGTATTCTGATTTAGTAGAACTTATACTGTTGTTATTTGAAATATCAGGACTCTGTGGCTCCTGAATAATTGACTGGTTTGGTGTCTGTTGAATACTAGAAGGAGTAGGAGAGGTATTAGGCACAATAATGTCATTTTGATTTGCTTGTTTTATAGAAAAATAATCATCAGAATCATACAGTAAATTAAAATCGCTTTTGTTTTGAAAGATTAAATTAGTTTTATTTAAATACCTTCTATTCCTTCTATACTTATTACCATATTCATCTACAACAATGTAAGACCTACTATTGACAATTTCTAATACTTTTCCTTTTTTCCATCCTTTTCCCTCCTGAATTAGGATTGTCTCACCTAATTCTAGTTTAGGCAAATCCTTTGCTGTTTTATCATAAAAATATTTAAGAGTGTCTTGCTTATTCTTTAACATTTGTTGTACTTTATCACTGTCAATCAAGACGGGTTCTAGCGATTTTCCAGAAATAGGTATTTTGGTTTTAAGGGTACGATTTAAAAATAACTGACTAGGCGAATAATTAAGTGAGGGCAAAGGGGTGCTGTTATATTCTAAAAGTAAAAGTGGCAGATCATTTTCATTATTAGCTTTTTTTAACATTTCCTTCACTATACCTACATAACGTTCAGCTAGTCCGTTTGACTGATGATGATAAGGACTGCTAAAAACAACTTGGAAGTTCCAATTTTTTGCAAAAGATTTAAATTTATGAGAATTATAAGGGTTATTATCGGCGAAAAATGTATCTGGTATTCCAAATTGTTGAAATTTATTTTTGCAAACTAATATTAGCTCATCGGCAGTTTTTGTTTTTGTGTGAATTACTTCAACCCACTTTGAGTAAGCATCAACCATCAAAAGAAAGTTTTTACCTTTGAATTCAAAAAAATCGGAGTGAACATATTGCCATGCACGAGAAGGAATGTCGTGAGATAATAATGTCTCTTTTGGAAGTGATTTTTTGTGAAGTTGGCACGTTTCACAATTTTGAATAAAATTCTCTATATCTTTAGAAATATTTGGCCAATAAAATATCTGACGAGCTCTTAATTTTGACTTTTCTACACCAAAATGTGCTTCATGGATGAGCTTAAGCATATTCTCTCTCAAAGACTGAGGAACTATTATTTTTTTATCTAGGAACAAGAGATCATTAGATAAATAAATATTATTTTTAATTTTAAAATACTGTTTCATTTCAGGACAAATTTTTTTATTTTCGTTAGGCCATGAAGAGTTACAAAATTTTTTTATTCTTGACAAGATAGGATCAGAAATAATTTCTTTTCTAAAAAGCTCTTTCTTTTCCTCCGACATGGGAATATTGTTACTTACGGTATGAACAATATATGTCATCTCTGGGTCATCTGCAACAGGTTCATCTATATATGATCTAGACAATGTATCCGCAATTACCATATCTTTCCCAGGTAAATACGTAATTTTAATATTATACTTCAACAATTTTAATAGCAAACGTTGGAGTCTTGCGGAAACTTTGTCGAGTTCCTTGTCAAAAATATTTATAAGAGGCTTGTGATCAGTTTGAATAGTTACTTCATAGCCATAGATAAAATAATGGAGTTTTTCACATGCAAAAACAATTGCACCCAATTCCTTTTCAATTTGGGCCCAACGTTTTTCTGACTTTGATAAACTCCTAGAGGCAAAGACCACTGGGTGTGAATTTTGTAATAAGCAACACCCAAAGGCTTCACTTGAGGCATCGGTTTGTATCAAAATCGGCATGTATGGGTCAAAGATTTGCAAAACAGGCTCTTTTGAAATCAACTTTTTCAAAAGTTCTAATTCTTTTTCATGGTCATCAGTCCAAACAAAAGGCACATTATTTTTGGTAAGATTACGCATATGTGAGGTTAACTGAGACAAGTTTGGTATAAATTTAGAAAAAAATTTAAGTAAGCCGAGGACTCTCAAGACTTCAGACTTGTTTTTAGGACTTTTTATAGCTTGAATAGCTTCAACATTGCGAGTGTCTGGTTTTACACCATCTTTAGAGATTACCTGACCTAGAAATACTACCTGACTCAGTTTATACTGAAATTTCTGAAAATTAAACTTGACTTTGTATTTACAAGCCCTCTGAAATACTTCCTTTAAAGCTAAATCATGACTTACTTCATCAACTCCAGACACAATGATATCATCGAAGTATATCTCTACTCCAGGGATATCTCCGAATATCTCAAAGTTCTTTCTTTGAAAGATTTCTGGGGCGCTTGAAATCCCGAATGGTACCCGGTTGAAACGGTACCGCCCAAAGGGGGTATTAAATACACAGAGGTCAGCACTCTCATTATCAAGCTGGAGCTGCCAGAACCCATCTTTCATGTCAATTACGCTAAATAAGGTTTTTCCTGTAAGCCTAGAAATGATATCGTTGGCCCTTGGTATTGGAAAATGTTCCCTACGTATATATTTGTTAAGCGGCTTTGGATCAATACAAAGTCTGAGGGACTTATCATTTTTTTCTACAATCATGAGACTGTTGACCCAATTTGTAGGATAATCCACTTTTTGAATAATTTTTTTGTGTACAAGATTGTCCAAAGTTTGTTTCAATTTATCATGTAAAGATAAGGAAACTTTTCTCTGACACTGTATAACTGGTTTAGCATCATCGGTCAATCTAATAGAGCATAATCCTGGGATTTTACCTATACCTTCAAAAACATTTTTAAACAATTCATAAATCTTTTCTTTCTTTGGTAAAATTTCAATATTATTAACTCTTTGTACCAAACCAAACTTTAGACAATCATCTAGACCTAACAAAGGTTGACTATTACTGTCAACAATTACAAATTTTATTTTTAAGGTACTATTTTTGTATGAACATTCCAATAGAATTTCACCTAAAGGTTTGACCTTGAAATTACCATAAGAGACAAGCGTTACATTCATAGGAGTAATATAGTATGGTTTTTTAATTTTTCTTAGAACATCTAAAGGCAAAATACTACAATCTGAACCTGTATCAAGTTTAAAACTTACTTTCGAGCCTTCAATATTGAAAATTTCGGTCCATGATCTTTTCTTACCACTTGTAGCACACTCATTTACATAAAGCATATCTTCATTATCACTATCATCTTCCTCCTTGCAGTTTACTTCTCTAACCTGTTTTTCTTGTCTTGATGTAGATGCTTTATTTCCTTGTTTACATTCTGCTCTCTCTTCAGACTTCTTATTCTTGCAAGCTTTAGCAAAATGCCCCTTCAGTTGACAAGCAGCACACGTTTTATTAAATGCTGGACACTTATTTGGCCAATGTTCATACAAGCAGTTTTTGCATTTAACTTTCTGGGACTTTTTGACATAGTTTACTTCTTCTTCTGGATTTAAAGTTTTCAGGTGTTCTTTACTAAGTTTAACAGATTTACAGTACTCTATGATTTTTGTTACGTCTACATCCGGTTCTCTAATCAATCTAGCTTGTATCTGCTTATCGAAGATGCCTATTATCAATCTGTCTCGAATCATACGATCTTCATAACTTGTGGCACACTCAGGTTTTTTACAAACAAAATCGCAAAGCTTAGATTGCTTTTTGAGCTCAGTCAAATATTGGTCAATAGACTGATCCTCAGATTGGGTAAGGTTGTTAAACTTAAAAGCCTCCATTGGGATTATTTTCTTAGGTAAAAACTGATTATCATAAGCCTGTAAACATTTTTCCAAAGTCGAGGTATCATCTGGCGGGAAGGTATTATAAATGTCTAGGCCTTCATCACCAATGCAGTTCAGTAGAATTGCTATTTTGATATCTTCTGCTACGGCTTCCTTACCAGCGGCTTTTAGGTAAATTTTGAACTTTTGTTTCCACAGGGTCCAGTTTTTGATATCATAGTCCGTCAAAGGACTGGGTGGTTTAAAGACATCCATACTCACAAGTAAATGTCGATTACTATTTTCATGCACTTTTGTCTAGTCTAGCAAACTTTGCAGGTGGCAAATCCAGCAGCCACACCTGACACCATGTTTTGCGGGTTCTTCAATAACACATTTAAGCTAAATGTAACTCTTTATTAACTATAATTGAACATTTCACAAAGGATTTTACATAAGACCGAGCATATCGTATAATATGATGAAAGGCGCCAAGCCTCGATTATCTGACCGTCACACGTCAACTTCCATGAGTTTAATCTGGCAGCCATGTGGTGCGTTCCGCAATACAATGGCGTATAGGCCACGTTCAGTAATACGGCTAGAGCGAACCAAGCGCATCACATAACAACTCACAAATATAAAAAAATCTTTATTATTAAAACCCACTTGAACTAGAAGGCTATGAAATGATAAAATAAAGTTAAACTAATATTAGAATTTTGAAGATACAAAAAAAACACATAAGGTTTTGTAATCCATTTTTATTTTAAGTAGAAGAATTATTATAAAACTGTTAAAAGAAACTCGGTAACTCAACTCAAGAACTATATTTGACAACGGACTACAAAATATTAATTTATTGAAAATGATCTTAAAAACAACACGTTCCCTTTTTCAAGCGTGCATGCGATAAACCAGAGATACGTCGATAAACATGCCAAGGGGTAGAAGATAACCGCTGAGAGCCTCGGACGATCCTGCATGTACAGGGTGAGGCAAAGACCTAGCATACAGGGCGAGTTCCAGCGATTACAGTTTTGTTTCTCAAGCGAATTATCAACATCTGATACGCATAGAAGGAGAATATGCTTTTCGTAGTAATACATTTTTCTACTATTGAAAATATTCATTGTTAGATTTCTTCCATTATTATAAGTCAATGAAAAATACACAGCACAATAACCTCTCAAAAAACAAACTATAAGACGCATCGATTGCCAAACATTCGATCAGAGATATTTGAATGCTATAAGCAAAATTGCAAATTAAATTGTCTATAGGCTTATAGAAAGTAATAGATTTGCTTACAGATGTACACATACTTCACCTATAAGTAAGGACTAAGACTAAGTTTTTTAATAAAATCACCATCATATTTAGGTGAGAGTAGAAATTATTGAAAACTATTTAAAAAATGGCGACACATAGGATTTGTAGTAAATAAAAAACGACACATTGAAAACCCAGTAGGAAACAAAGCGGCAGGGGTAGTTGGTTTGAGGCAAGTTCCTGCTGATCCAACTCTTAGTGCAAGAAAGCTAGCAGAATTATCCGGAGTAAGTTAACGTACCGTCGGACTAATTTTCAAAGCCAACAAATTCCATTCAAATAAAATTCATCTCGTTCAAGAACTTAACGAAATCTATTATGATTACCGATTACAATTTTGTAAAATCAAGAGTAAGCATAAAAAAACACATTTCTTTAAAGTTTGTTTTTCGGATGAATGTAGTCAACACATAGAAGAGTTAAATGTTTGGGTTGAAATATACGGCGATCTTATTGTGTGGCAATTTTTTTTACCAGCTAATTTAAAGGGGGGATATATTTGGAATTACTCGAAAACACACTTGATCCATCCAATGTTAACACACATAATAGAAAATGATAACCGATACATTCAAGATCAACTAATATTTGTACAGGGCGGGGCTCCTCCACATTTTGCTGTAGCGCCTGTAGCGGTTCATCAGTAGTTAAGTGAAAGATATCCTTTGACACATATATGTTTTTTCAATAGATTATTATATTAGGTGATTTTGAAAAAAATGATAGAAATAATTGTAAAGGCAGGGTTGCCAGCTCTTAGTCAGCAGCAAATTCTAATTAGCAAATTCTAATTTGCCAGGTGTAAACATGTACATTGATGTTCATTGTAAGTTTGAACTCATTTGTTTGCAATTGAATATTATACTGTTACGAAGTCATCAACTCAGATGCCCTGTCACCGAATCATAAATTTTGGCGAATGCATATTCTAGAAAACTCTAGGATGGTCGTTTAGTTTTTGGGAAACGGAAGCTTCAGGAATGTGATTAAATGGGAATCGGCTTCTGTTCATTCGAGAAGCCGAAGTTTCTGAATGGTGTTAGAATGTATAAAGAGAATACAGAAAGTAATCGGACAGTAAAGTAGTGCATTATTTAAAATAAATAGTGTATATTCAAGTGGGAAAATAAATTAGAACTATACCGAGAGTAAATTCAATTCGATCTGTACACGATAGTTCATGGCTGCCTGAAGAAAAATGCCGCGAACACTAGTTTACACTGCATATTAGAAACTGCCCACACGATTTTTATTAAAAAAATATATATAAGTGGTACAAGGTTTGAGAAAAACACGAAATAATTAAGATTGGTACTTGGAACATAAGAGGCATGTCAGGTAAAGAAAAAGCTTTAGAAGAAGAGTTTGAAGATACATAGACTTACTAGCAATTACTGAAACAGAAAAAGGTGAGGTATGGTGAAAATAGAGAATGGCAACATACTTATGTATAGTGGCGTGCCAGAAAGTCAACTGAAGAGGATGGTTTGAACGAATATTATCAATTTAACCTAATGATAAAACAAAAACAAGAAAGCATTTATAATAGTGTATGAACCAAACGAAGACGAAAAGAAAATTTTTGGGACAAATCAACGTTGACAACAGAAGAAGCGCATGGAAAAATAATAATATTAGGAGATCTTAACTGCAGTGTAGGAAATAAAGATGAAGGATACGCAACAGTAATTGGGCCTCACGAAGAAAGCTGTAGAAACAGTAATCAGTAAAAATGTTTCTGTGAGATGCACCAATTGATTGTGTTAAAGGAACGAGAGAACAGAAAAAGTGTACTAGATTCAAAGGTGAGAAGAGGGCCAGAAATTGGTAGTGACCATTGCTTTCTTGTATAAAAAAAGAAAAAAGATGAAAACAAAAAAACTGAAAGTAGTATAAAACCATCCAAAAAAGTAGAATATGAATAAATTAAAACGTACAAACTTGGGGACACAGAAACTGCTGAAAGATACCGACTAGCACTGAATAAGAAATTTGAAAATATTTCAGAAAAACAATAAAGTTTGGTATGAAGAACGAGTACTGCAAGAATGGAAAACAGCTTTAATAACACCAATATATAAGAAGCAAGATAAATATAATTGTAGAAATATAGAGTAACAAGAAACAAACTATGGAAAATACTATCACTAAGAGAAATATCCACCAAAATAGCATTTCAGAATCTTTCACAAAAAAAGGAGGATTGAGCAAGTAGGAGGTCTAAGTCCTACTCATAATATATTGCTGTGGTATCTAAAATCAGCAACAGAAAAATGCTAACAAACATGGAAAAAAAGTGAATAAATATTAAAACAACATTTTACTTAAAATATAATCAATGTAACGGAATATTTGAATGATAAAAAAACAATTTAAAAGGCTACAGAGACTATCATCTTGGAAAATGCTAAAGGGGTATCACTCACTACAAAATTGAGTAGATAATTTAATTATATGTAAGTCTGGGATGAAAAAGAAAGTATTTTTAGAACCTGTATACTGTATTTGTAAAGTTTAACATAAGGTAGTGTGAGTGAAATACAACTAAAGAGCCCTACGGCATGTTTTTCCAAGTGAGAAAAAGTGTTTCCGAAACAATAAGACACATGGAGAAGAAAGTAAATAGGCTAGGTAATTATAGAATATTAGAAAATAGGTGTACAATTTAGATTTAAAGGGTGAAAATACCAATTTAAATAAAATTCAGTTTAAAATATGCCAAAAAAATCCTTCAAAAGTGATTGTTGCCATAGGGATTTACAAGTTTTCAACAATTTAGTCTGAATTTCTCACTGGTATAGGACACATCAAATCGTTTTTTCTCCATCTGACAGGAAGATAAAGGAGGTTATAAAAAGTTGTGAAATGTGACAATAATTGAAGCTATTAGTGCATGAAGGTGTTAACTCACTGTTTTATTAAAATGCCGAAAATGGCATGTATGAAGGTGTTAACTCAATCTCTTTGCGTTAGTACAGACTCTGGTTTATAGATGTCGCCAGGAATCTTAAAAACTGAAGTTCAAAACACGTCAACTCAAGCATTGTCAAACATATTTAGAGCAAGAAGGTGTCAACTCTTGCTAATTATGCAAGAAGGGGTTAACTGCTAAGTTAGCACCTTCTTCCAATATAACTTAGTACGAATTTGATTGTTTACATTACACAGTGTTGTACAAAGTTGTACAAAGTGATATTTCTTGTGTTTATTATTATCCGGCAACAAAAGTAAGTCCTTTATATGCATTAGCCAATGAATATTATAGTTAATTTAAACAGAAAATCGTATTTATAAATAATTAAAATGCTTTTTAAAACATAACCTTAAAATGAAAAATATATAAGGTAACCAAATATTTTAAATTTTAGTTTTGAAAATACTTCATAATGGCTGGAACTAGTGGAAGAAGTGGTAGAATTCTTAAGTTAGCCTTGGATGCTGCTGAAATAACAGAAGCCCAAATAGAAACCGATGAGGATCCATTTTTAGATTCTGGCTCAGATTACCAACCAGCATCTGATTCTACTGACGAGGAAACTGATGAAAATTTTTCTCCTAAGAGAAAAAAAGTTAAGAAAGAAATAGCCAAGAAGAAATTAAAGCAAAATACAGCTTCTTTTTTCGAAAACCAAGAACAAGTCCTAATAAGAACTGAGCAACAAGACAAAAATCGAACACAAAATATTAATGACCCTTAAGAACCTGTTCAAATTATACAGAAAAAGCCGGAGGAAAATATTGACAGAGAAGTTGGAGATCCACAAATTATTGGCAATGAGACAAGAAATGAATCCGACGAAGTTAAAGAACAACAGATTAATGGAATGGAAAGATATATAAATATTCCTGCTGTTGCCATTGAAGTTAATAAAAGAATAAGAGAAAAAAAATCAAGGAAGCTTGAAGCTCAACCAAAAACCTGGAAAAGAAATATTAATATGGCAAATAGAGAAAAAGGAAAAGAATACACCGACTATAAAAATAGACGCGTTCCAGAAAAAACATCCGCAGCTGGGAAAATGCTTTGCACCGAAAAGTGTAGATTAAAATGCAACAACAACTTTACGGAAGCTGATCGCATTACCTTATTTAATCAATACTATTCATTACCTACTATCAATGAAAAAAATGTGTATCTATTCGGTTGTTTCAAACCATTTGATGTTAAGCAACGGACCGGTAATATTGCTCATCGTCAAAAATCTTTCAGATATTTTATAACTTTGGAAGGGAAATCAAAACAAGTATGCAAAAGTGCTTTTTTAAAACTACTTGATGTCGGAAGAAAGAAATTGGAACTAATTCGTAGTCAAATTTCACAGGGACAAGGTATCCCTCATAAAGATCAGCGTGGTTGCCATAATAACCGCAAAAACCGAACACCCACCGAGCAGCTTGACATAGTATGTCAACATATCAAATCTTTTCCTGCAGAAATGTCACATTATTCCAGGAATAAAAATGAACATCGCTTATACTTATCCCCTATGCTATCAATCAACAAAATGTATGAACTATACAAGAATCAGTGTAATGAACAAAACATACAGTTTATGAAAAACAGCAGATACAGAAAGATTTTTGTTTCCAAATTTAATCTTGGCTTTGGGTCTCCAAAATCGGATACCTGCAAAGTTTGTGATGCGAAAGAAACAAATGATGAACATGTAAGACGGTATAAGACAGCGTTTGAAGAACAAAAAAAAGACAGAAAATTGGCACATGATGGTGATATTCTATACATTAATTTTGATATGCAAAAAACATTACCTCTACCAAAGCTGTCTACCAGTGTGGCTTTTTATCTAAGACAAATGTGGCTATACAATTTGGGGATTCATTGTGTAAGTAAAGGTGACGCCTTCGGTAAAGGATTTTTCCACCTTTGGACAGAAGACAAAGGTGGTAGAGGCCCACAAGAAGTTGGAAGCAGTATTTTGTCATTCATTCATTTGTCGTACAAAGCATCAATAATGAAAATGACCACTTAGTAGCCTGGAGTGATTCTGCGGGTGGACAAAATAAGAATTTTTTCATTATTTGTTTGTGGCATTACCTAGTACACCAGGGAATTTTTAAAACTGTTGATCATAAGTTTCCGGAGGTTGGCCACAGTTTTATGGATATTGATAGAGACTTTGGTGCTGTCGAAAAAGTTATTCGAAAAGTTCAAAACATTTACACAGTTGATCAGTACATGACGTTAATGACGGAAGCTAGAAAAAGGAATCCGTTTGTATTAACTAGAATGGAAGATAAATTCATTGATCTGAAAGAACTGCCTAGAAAGCTCAACTTGTTGGACAGAAAAAAAAGTAATAAGGGCGAAAAAATAATTTTTCGCAATGCAAGGTGGATAAGAGTTGATAAATTTGGTACAACGAAGTATAGATATTCACTAGATGAGACAGAAGAGTGGAAAGAAGTAGATATTATTAAACACAAATCAACCCGAACAACAGAACACGATAATTTTTTTGTTCCGTTAAATAATTAGTGTTTAATAAGGTTTAATTATGGCGGAGAATATTGAACCGTATACAACTGTAGAATTTAATATTGATGGAAAAATATTGCGTAGAAATATACCAACGAATATGGATCGAATATTTGTTACAGAGCAGCATCAAAGCATAGACGTTCAGCCACCTTCAAGCGCTTTCACAGAGCGCCGCTGCTAACGCTAACTTTGTGCTAGCGTGGCTGAACGCGCCCATTATATTTCGTTTGCTGTCTCTCTTCTCCGTCTGCGCATTTGAAGTCTTAGGGTAACCACACACAGTCGATTTCTAATTGTACAACAATTTAGTCGGCTTTCTCATGGTATTAGCTCTAATGTAAGTACGCACACAGTACAACGGGGGACCAACTTAATTTTTAAATCAAAAGCAGTCGGTGCACCCTTTTGACTACACTCAACTAAACAGTTTAGTCGTTTTTTAATCGGATGTGTGCGGTTACCCTCAAGCTACAAGGTCGAGATGTAAGTGAGCGTCGTTCCAACGTTTGGAGCAGCTGCCGAGTGAGTTGTATAATAGTAAGAGAGGGACAGGAGCGTAACACGCGAAAAGCCGTACCCGCCGCAGGAGCGTAACAAGCGCTAAAGCGTCTGCCAGAAATGCTACACTAAAAATGTCTGAAAACAGGTTTTTGGTAATTCTGGCAACAATATGAAAAGTTTAAAAAAAATTTATCCGGGTTGCTATGATACAGGTCGGCTAAATTTGTTGACATTTTCAAAAATTCGCTCAGGCTATATGCTACGCGCAAAATGTCTGAAAACAAACTTTTTCGTCATAGAATTATAAAATCTATGTACATTTTCAATATCAGACTACTATAATACCGACTGCCTTTTTTTTGACACAGCAGAAATGGCCTCCCACGCAGTTGCTACACTTTCGACCGTTACTACACACCTAGTCGGGTTCAGAATCATATAAACTAACGATTTAATAGGGTTTTGGCCGTATTGCTATGATACATGGTTTTGGTCGTGGGCTCTCGTACTACATTACAAAAAAATAAGGATATTTGCTAAAGTTGAAGTTTTTATTGAAATAATTATATTGAAAGCAACCTAATGAACAAACAAATAAATTAATAATACTTACTTCCAAGATTAATATTAACGTAGATAGTTTTTTTTTATGTAAAATTTAGAATTGTTATATTCGTCAGCCATTTTTGTATTGTAGGTTATATTTGACGTATGTCAATTTTGTTGATTGATGATTCTAACGAAATACTTTCTATTCTTTCGGTTTTTTCTGTAGAGATAACGTGTATCAGTTCTATGGTTACACAGGTTTCTTATATTATATAGTTTGGGGTAGATAGTAACTCTAGTTAGTATTTTCCAAGGCTATTATTTTTCAATAGATACTAGAATGTTATTCTATCATTTTGAATGAATTGGTTTTCTTGTTGTTATACATTTGTTGCACATATATTTGTGTATCTACGAAGTTTCTTAGTTCTATTGAAATAGAAGGTAGCCTGGGAAAATTATATGAAATATTATCCCCCTATAGCGCTATATAAAAAAACAAGAAAAGTGTAAATTACAATTTTTCGTTGTTTTTTTTGAACCCAAGTTTCGGCCTTGAGATACAAATTTTAAATCTAAAACAATAGTAATAATATTTTTCCAAAATTTAAGATAAATGCGTTTCGTGCATCTGGCGCCCAACATCAATAAAAAAATAAATTACATATTTAAAAAAATAGTTTATTCATAGATACATTTTGTAAGTTTTGTAGGCGAGGTTGTATGTTGAGAGGTTTGGAGCGTTACGGCACATAGCACAGCAATATATTGATGAGGTAATAAAGAAATGTAAAGTAAAAGTTGAAAAGTCTAAGGTAGGATAGAGATATATGAAAATATCAGAAAAATATGTGAACAATTTTAGCATATTCCTTGTAAAATCGTTTGATACAAAGTGTAGATAACTGTTTAAGGTGCTGGTTTGTTTGATTAATTAAAAATTAGGAGGTCTTCTTGAATGAAGCGATTATGGACAATTCAACATTCTTTATTGTAGGTATAAAAACCACAAAACCACAGTACATTGATCTCTTCAATTGAAAATTCGAAAAAATTAAACAGTTTTTTTGTCTTGACAATGCGTGAATTGAATTAAATTTTTTCTGTCACTGTCACTTATATATTTTACATAAACATACAATATGATATCAAGTAGTTAAGGAATTTCTTGTGATGATAAAATGTTAAAAGGAAATAGTTAAAACTTGCAGAAAATTCTTGTGACACCATTTAATTGGTGTGGTTGCAACAGTGGTTTATACATGATTCTCATCGTGAATTTAGTAAGGTACCTACTACGTGACTTGGCGTAAAGAAGGGATAAGTTGCGACGAAGTAAATAGTAATATTTTACTTTTTCTGTTCAAATGGCTGTGGAATTTTAACATACTGGCCCGCGCGAAAGCGAATGTGAATTTAAGTAAATAAACCAATAAAAAAAACAAAGCATGGGATGTGAACATAAAACTAGAATGTACATAATCAACAAAGACTGTTACTAACAGATAAAGGCGACAATCTCTTACCAGGGATTGAATGGTTGAGTGTGATATTTGCTGTGAACCACAGTTAATTAAATGTCAATTTAAAGGTTAAACATGAATCGATGACTATCGATAAAAAATAAATATAACCTTAAAGGATCATAGCTTGTTAAGGGCAACAGTTAAATACAAAATCTTAACCTAAAATATTAATCAATGAAATTAAAAAGGTACGCCAGAGGTCAAACGAACCTATCCCAATTCAAGGTTCTAGTTTCCTCTATCGTGGCACTTTTGTCCGTCCTGACAAAAGCTACTTACTATACACGAAATGAAATGAAAAAGGCTTTAAAGTAGAATAACAACAACACTAAGGCTTAATTTAATAATAATAACAATACAATGAACGGATGAAAGTTTGCGTGGGTGCCGCGAAAAACAGCAAGTGCTGCCCGGATAAAATACAAGGGAATAAGCGAACACTAAAATACAATTTAAATAAATGCAAACGGAAATTAGAAATATCTCTGAATCGCTAATACAACAATAAAAAATGACAACTTGCCTTATTTAAGGTAAAATTGAGAATACAACATGGTGTGTAATTTTGAAAAGGAATTAAATGTTTCGAAAAGGGTAGCCCAGAAATCTGGGGGTTCTGTGACTGTGTGCATGATAGTTTTCTTTTCCTCAGGTGGTGTTGGTGTGACAATTTTTTGATTAGCATTAACTGTCTAGGTATTGTTAAATTTTTTAAAATAGATAAGTTGTTACAAAATTTTGTCCAGTCTTTTAATAATTTTGGATCTGTTATATTTTCATCCCAATTCAATCTTTGTAACCAAATATGTTGCATGATTAATTTACCGTGTGCTAAAAGAGGGTTAACCAAACCTAATGGGTCAAAGCAACTAGATATGGCCGATAAAATGATTCTTTTAGTTACGTGTTGTGTTGGAAGTGATGATGGAACTGATATTTGAAATCGATCTGAGTTAGGATTCCACTTCAATCCTAATATTTTACAGGGCGAGTTTTCTAAATTCATATCTTTTATATCTGATACTTGATTTGAGTTTTGCATTTTAACTTTAGAGAAAAATACGATGGTTGGGCACTCCCTATTCCTAAATTTACTACTTATTGAGACATTTTGATTTTTATGTTCAAACTATTGAATAAGTATCTAAATGTTAACCAATAAGTTGGTCATGACTCACTTGTCAAAAATTAACTGTTTGTTATTATTGTGTAAAAAATTCATTATTTTAGTGGATACTGTTAAACGGAAGAATGTATATTACAAATAAAACTTACTATAGCGAAAAAAGAAATCAAACATAATTTTACTCAAATGTAGTAATAATAATTCAATACAAAAGGTGTTCAAAATGACCTCCAAGGACATCTATACACGCCTGGAAACGATGATTAAAAAAATTGCTAACATTACGCAGCAATATTTTGAAATGCGTTCCTTATTCGTACCTTCATGTTTTCTCTTGTTGTTGGAGGTATTTTATAAACTTCGGTTTTCACGTAACTCCAAAAAAACGAGTTCATTTTATCAAACGCTGGAGGTCTGGGTGACCACCGCAATGGTCCACCTCTTCCGATCCATCTTCTATGAAACTGATCATCGAGTTCACCTCAATTAATTTGTGGTGAGCAGGAGCACCGTCGTGTAAGAACCACATAATATGTTACCGTAGATGCAGTGGAACCTCTTCCAATAATAAGGGTAACTGGTTAGCTAAAAATCTAAATATATCTAAATGGTCTTCAAAAAATATGGTTCTGCTACATAATTTCCAACAATTTCCACTCACCATCTGATTTGATTATGTGTTATTAGGTTTGTTGAGAAACCGTCAAATGCATGCGCATTCAAAAATAAGCGTTCGTAGAAACAATTTGGCAGTTGACGATTCAAAAATACTTTGTTTAAAGAAAGAAATTTACAGTTTCGAACTATCAGAATAATTCGCTGACCGGGATCAAATTTTCAGTTAGAAACATGTGCATTGTGATGTTATTGCATTGCATTGTGCATTGTTTTGAACTCACATCTTTTGGTTTTGAATAATTTTATGAAAAAAACATCGAACTAGCAAACCACTTTAGTTTAAGTTTGAAAAAGGTTCTGGTCGACTTCGCGACCCTCAGAATTTTATGTTAATTTTGATTTTGTTTGATAGCTTACCTTAAATAAAGCAGATTAGAACAAAAATTTCGCTGGATCATTAAGAAATTACTTCAAAATCACGAATTTAGTTCAAAAAATGGTACTTACTTTTTCAACACTAATTTAAACTGTAAAGGTTATTATCTTGAACTAAATGTAAGTTTGTTTCACAAAAAAACCGGAAGAAAATACTTAAATTTTGCCAATTTTTAGAAATATTTTTAAGCATAATTATTTTCAGTGTACACTTTAGGTTATAAAATTACACACTAGTCTGACACTAAAATCTCATGTCTAGGTAGCCTAGGTTCACAATTTAGGACCAGCTGACACATTTAGCGGCGTTGTCGAATTGTATTTATTTTCTTTCAGTTGACTTAATTATGCATTGTCATGGATTACATGAATATAACATAAAAATAAAAATTATTTACATTTATAATGAAAAGTATTTTTCTTTTATCGCGAATTTTAGTTCACTATGATAGAGGTAATTTTTTCAATACTAACAATTTGTCCAGTGCTACAAGCTAAAATAGGTATACTATCAGGAATAAATACACAATTTGCAAATACAAAATTGAATGAACCGCCATCAACAGATTATGAAAAATGCGCGCCGGGTCGACGTTTCTTAATTCGCGCGAGCGAATTGCGAAACTTCGACCAGGCGCGCTCGCTTCGTTCGCGATATTAGTCTACTTTAGTATTTTAAACCGAAATTCAATCTACGAGCTCAAATAGGTGTATACTATCAGGAATACATACACAATTTGCAAATGGAAAAATCGAATGAACCGCCATCAACAGATTATGAGAAATGCCTTGAATGTTGACCATAAATTCAATTTAAAGTTATTCAATCAGATGAATAGAAGTAGAGTTGAATGATTAAATGTCATGCGTCATGCTCTCTACTGTCAAAATGTTCCACCATTTCGGAGAACAAAAATTTCCAATCGATTCACAACGAATCACAAACGGAAAAGTTTGAAAAATTTCTAATCGATTGGAAATTCCTTTCTACGAACAAATCTATTATGTGATATGGGTTAGTTGTCGAATCATAATTAAAGTGCCTGTTCATTAGTGATGAGTAAAGCAAGACCAACAAGCTTTTCACCTCAAGCGCATGCTTCTTGTTAAATAACGAAAGGAAAAAAATCTTACATCGGCAAAACGGTCCTTTTTAAATAAACAATAGGAACAAATCGTCAACGGAATAAAAGTCTGCTATGATCAACAATACGGAAAAACTGAAACGAAATAAGACGGTCCCTGTTCAAATCAACAATCAGCACTCTGCACTTTACTACTATAATCAAGATGGTATGATGAAAAGGTATAACTTTTCAAAGAAATTCGTATCTTTCAATTGGAAATTCACGCCTTAAGAAAGTGTGCCCAGTTCAATATTGACAAAGGATATAGAAGGCAAAATATTATCATAATGTCGGATAGGCAGCCGTTACACAACTGAGCTCTTGTGTAATCAGTTCCAAAACAATGTGGGAATACCCCACTCAAAGAACTAGGCGAGAACAATATAGTAACCTTATTGTGGATTCCAGGACACACTGGAATAGAAACAAATGAAATAGCAGATGTACTAGCAAAGAGGGGGACTGAAATACCCTTTTAGGGGCCGGAACCTTTTTGCGGTACCAGCCCAATGTAATATTGGAATAAATACGCAAAGCCGAATAAAAGAGAATATCTGACCATTGAGAAGATCTAGTAGGGCTTAGACAATCAAAGATTCTGATGAGTGACTACAACCCGTTGAGATTAAATGAGTTTATAAGTCAAAGTAAAACTTCATTTAAGATGATGATTTAACAGGGATTATAACGGGACATTGCCGCCTGAACGGGCACCTGACAAAGCTCAAAATAGTGGAGGAAGAAGAATGTGGATTCTGTGGCATGGAAGAAGAAACCTCCATCCATATACTTGACTTGCGAATTGCACACAGCAATTCAGAATCCTAGGGCACAGCACCTATGAGACTATTGGACGATTCCTCTGAAGAGGGTAACGAATATGAAGAGGAAACATCTACTATAATTAGATTTTCGCCTCCAAAACGCTCGAAAATTGGATGACATTTTGAATTTTTTTGTTTTATGTTTTTTCTTAAAATAGATTTTGAATAAATTTTTGAAAAATATTTGACATAATTAATAATAATTACTCAATAATCAAGGATCAAATCAAAATACTAAATATTTTGTAGTTGTACGAAATATAATGAAATAAGATGAAAAAAAGTTCATTAGGTAGGTATGCAGGTGAGGAAATGAAGTATCAATTGTTAAGTACATAAACAATCGCGATATTTTTTTTTGTTCTTTTGTTGAATTTGTACCATTTTATTGTATACATACATACCTTGAAATTTTCGACCTTATGCCCGGTAGTCCAACATTGAATGTCCTGTATCTCAAAGAGTATTGACATTAGAAAAAAAAGTTGTAGAGAAAAAAATTGATCTTTAAAATTGGATGGATGCATTTTAAAGATTAATCTAATATTTCACGAGTTATCAGCCGAGATAGAAGAACCGGTTATTTAAATGGTCCATAAATCGTAAACGTAATCGTAAAGTTCCCGAGATATCGCCCAAAAAGGGTTTTTCAACATGGCGCCTGTAGCTCCACCAGAATCTGTCAGCATTTTAATTTGTATAGGTGAAATTTGGTTTTTTTTAACACGTTGTGTACTGTACTTTGACTAACTTCACAGGTAGATGCAACTTGAGTTGTTGAAAAAGTAGGGTTAATATTACTATAAATTTTTTTCTCATCAGAAATTTGAGGTCTGGCAGATTAGACCAGGGTAGAAGCCTTTCAAAATAATAAAAAGTGAAAAAAAACAATAGTAGGATGAAACCTATTGGAAAAGGAGGAGAATATTATAAAAATGGAAGGAAAAATAATTTACGGGCGATCTGTGGTCGGGAAGGGGAAGGGGGTGCGTTTTTAACGGTAAAAAAAGGTTTATCTCGATTTCCGGCAAAACTACAAGTCCTATGGAAAAAAGTAGAATGGCAAAGCTGTAGGTAATAGAAAGATCTACAACCTTTGTATTCACACTTTTTTCACAAAACCTCAAAATTTAAATGAAAAATTTTATTTTTATCTTCTACAAAAAAAAATTTTTGCACGAAATTTGGTGATTTTTTTTGTCTTAAATACTCTGTAATGTATTTGATTTAAAATATTTATTTTTTCACCTTTTTTTTATTTAATATCGAAAAAGCACCCTAACTTTCAATCGAAAATTCACCCGTCAAAATATCAGCTTTTTTCAAAAACTTGGTGTGCTTTCTGTTCGTTGAAACCTCTACTTTCCGATGGTGTTAAAAAATATATTACTATAGTAAATCTTGTCAGAAAATGCAGAAAATATTGTAATGAATAGCGTAATCAGAATAAAGCATCTAAATTCAATAGTACGATTTACATTTATATTTATATATTATGAGATTTTCTATGACATAAATGTAATTAAAATTTGATAAATCAAATTTTTAATTGGAAAAAATTGCAGCAGTCATATTTTTTAGATGAAATTCTATAAAAATGGCATTAAAAAAAATTTTCGAATTCGAGTTTTTTTCGATTTTTTTGCATTTTCTGAGAAGGTTTACTATATTTTTTTTACACCATCGGAAAGAAGAGATTTCAACGAACAGAAAGCACACCAACTTTTTGAAAAAAGCTTATATTTTGACGGGTCAATTTTCGATTGAAAATTAGGGTGCTTTTGCGATATTGAGTCAAAATAAGGTGAAAAAATAAATATTTCAATTCAAATAAATTACAATATATTTAGGATATAGAAAGGTAAGTTCTCACCAAATTTCGTGAAAAAAACCATTTTTTCCCATTTTGATGTATAAAGTGACACTTTATAAAACTCGTTGACGTTATGATACGTCTTACTTTTCGTAACCAGTTACGAAAATTGAAATATTTCCTAACTGGTGATGGGAAGTAAATTGCGGAAAGTAATTGCGAAAAGTACAGAATAGTTGTAAGACTAAATTACTTGAACTACCTCTTTATTGTCGTTAAATATGGTGTACTAACATAATATCAAGAAAGTTTTATAACTTTATTCAATTTTAACACGTTTAAAAAACTATTTGTAAATATTAATAACACAATTAGAACAGTTACTAATGTTGACCCCAGCTGACAACATAGTTCCCTGATTAGCATTAATTTGTGATGTATTTTCTATGTAATTTTCTCCGAATATGTTCGTGGCAATCTTCTGTTTATTAATGACTTAACCCTCGGCAACCGTATTGGATTTCCATCCCCCATGCTGTTTTATTCTAAGCAAATCAGTACCTGTATCAGCAAGAAGAGTAGTCGACGTCCGCCTAAAAGAGTGACCGGTATACAAACAAAGGTTTGGCAATTTTAAAAACTGAGCGATTATTTTCGGCATATTTCCAAATGTATTAATGTCCATTTAAATATTTGACAAAAAATCTGTCATGCTTAATATTTAACGGCCTTAGCAGAACGTATTTTTTTATAATCTCGGTACAATTTATACCATCAAATGCTCCAGTGGTTATAACAAATTGTCGACATACTTTCGTCTTGGTGTTGGGAATGGTCACTTTAGCAAACTCCTCCTGAAATTCTACATTTTCTACACGAAGAAAAGTTAATTCACTTTTTCGGCAAGCTCCAGCAACTCCAACGATTAATGCTCCCTTGGTCATTAAATGTTGCCCGTCGGAAGCTTCTTGCAGAAAAATGTTTTCTTCACTAAAAACTTGCGACTTTTTTGGCTGGTAACCTTCAGAATGACGTTTTAAGAACGCCAGCAAATTTGTATACTTTTTAATGTCAATATTTCTTTTTAAGCAAAATTCAGTTCTTAACATCGAATATAAACTCCATAAGGTTGAATTATTCAGTAACTTTTTTTCTTGAAAATAGGCTAGCAAAACTTTTTCGTTCAAACGGGTAATCCTTTTATGTTCACACCATAAATTAAATTTGGCATAGGACAAATCATACGTGCTCTTCGACTTCTTAGGAATAATTGTGGATAACGCAGATTGAGCCGTTTCTTCATTGTCGCTCGGTACGTCGTTCTCTGAATCGGACAGTATTTATATATTCTTCTACTTTCAAAAATAGTGAATGAATTATTCACGAGAAGAAAAACTATTTTTAATATCTACTTTTTTTGACAATCAAAATGTCGAAACATGACAATACTTGCTTCCATAGTAACAAATAAACAACTAGGCGACTTAAAAGGAATCTACGAGAGACGCTCGTAGGGTCGTTTCAAGAACTTTAAATTTGAATCCAAATAATCACGTCCTATTCAAAATTAGAAAAAATATTGTGTGAAACACGTTATGAAACACAATTTTTCCAACTAGTTCGACAAATAACTATTTTTGTAAAATTTAAAAAAAAATGAAAAACTTTTTTTTAAATTTTCCACATAAATTTTGAGGTTATGTGAAAAAATTGTGGATACAAAAGTTGTAGATATTTTTATTACATACAACTCTGCCATTCGACTTTTGTCCATAGGACTTGTAGTTTTGCCGGAAATCGAGATAAACCGTTTTTACCCTTTAAAACTCACCCCCTTCCCGACCTCATATCGCCCGTAAATTATTTTTCCTTCCATTTTTATAATATTCTCCTCCTTTTCCAATGGGTTTCTTCCTACTATTATTTTTTTGGTTTCAAAAATTATCGACCCTGGTCTAGATCGTTTTGCATAATTAATACTACCTGTTATTTCAAACTTACGAAGAACCTTCCTCAAAACGGGGCGATTGGTAAACCTCTCATTAATGTAATATCAAAATAGAAATTACATATTCAATTATACTATTTCAACATTTTTTGTTGCAGGATACATTATCCAAAATTAAAGAAGTTCTAGTCGACGAGAAGAAACACATCAGATTTGCTGATTGGGATTCAAAAGATGTAAGATCAAATTTTTATTATTATCTAATAATTCTCTATAATTAATAGAAAAAGAGTCGAAAGACTATTCAACTAGACCTCTTAACTTTGATTGTCTACAAGAATAACTTTGTTTAAAAACTCGTCCGTAAACGGATTACCAATTAATCAGGCTAATTGGTCTCTGCCAAAGCCACCCAACTACTTAAAAAAAACATTGACAAGTACAAGTACAGATGAAATTTCATATAAAATTTCAAAAAAATAAAAAATTAGTTTATACATCTTGTCACTTATGTATCCATTACATTATGCTCTAGATCTAGATAGTCCAAAAAAAAGTCCATCAAATCATAATTTTGAGTGGAGGTTTATTTTTTATATAATTTACTTTGAAGTGTCCACAAACGAAACATACATGTGACTATATTTCCACCCCCCAGAAAGGGGTTGAAAAAAAATAGTGTTTTTTGAAATTACGCCAAAAACTGTTGGAGTGTCAGAAAACCTTTCAAACAAAAATTGTAGGGTTTTAAATTTTACACCAAAATGGTACTTATCATTTTTCCACATATGACATTAGGGTGGCTAAAAGTTTCAATGTAAAAAACTCGTAACTCGTAGAAAAATTGAGATATTTGTATTCTTTTTTGTAATTACTCAACACACCCTGAACTTTCAATTCGGAAAAAAAATAATTTTTTTAATTTATTTATTAAGTTACTTTATGGCATACATTTAATTTTTTTTCACATTATTTTGTTTTTTTTTATAAATTGAACATTTTTTTGACCTTTCATTTTCAGCCAGGTATAAATTATTGTACCTGCTTAATATATTCTGTGGTCACACCTAACCTATGCAACTGCATTCGTGGGTCCGACAGAAACAATGCACATATCTCATATAACCTAAATGGAGTATGTAATAGCAGAGCATGCGTCGGCATTGAGGTTAGGTTAAACGGAATAAAATCACTAAAAAAATTAACTTTTTAAAATCACTACGTTTATTCGCCGGCCATCTGACTATTAAAAAAACCACTTGTCCGGAATTGAACATTTCGCTTACAATTTTTATGTCGCTTGTGCATGAAAACGTAAATACTATACCAACACAAGCATAGAAATATTCACGTACATTCCGAGTCGGACCCACGGCTGTAGATGCATAGGTGTCACCACAGAAAAATATCAAACAGGCAAAATGATTCATATCTGGCTGAAAATGAAAGGTAAAAAACTAGCAAGAAAACAAATTAAATTCATGCGATAGAGTAGTTTTAATTTTATATTTAAAATTTAAAATTGTAATAACTTAAACCAGCTTTATCATCATCCATTATTATTGGTCCATCCTTAACTCCTTTATCAAAAGACTTAGTGTTAGTGATTAGTTTCGATTTTCTTAAAGATACTTAGATACTACAAGTTTTTGATCAGATGTCAATATAGTTTTTATAATTGTGACAGTTTTGTAATCTTGAATAAAGATATAATTGCCTTTTAAGTGTTTTATTGTTTCGAGCCTACGTGGCTTGTTGTCAAAAATTTAAGGTTTTTGGTTTGCGATTGGAAGTGAAGAGGTCGCTACCGTCACAATCTTTACATTTCCGTTACTGGAAGACATGTACTGATTGTGATTGAAGTGTACTCTTCAGTCCGGGATTAGAGATTCTCGGACGGACACCACATACCTTGTACTGATGAGGCGCAAATTGTGTTGTCCCTTCTAATTACAAACCAGAAAGGTTGGTTTTAAAATATCTTGTAGATATACCAACCCCGTTTGACTTTGGGGTGTAATTCAATATCCGGCGGTGCATATTGCACGGGAAGTAGTTGTTGCTCCTTAGTTGAACGGCCACTGTTTTTGAAAAATATTATTTTTCAAAAAATTCATAGAGTGTTGAATATTTTAATTATTCTTTCGACATCTGTTGATACATTCACTTTATTAAATACGACAATATTACAGGAAACTGTAATAAGATTTATTTTCTGTTCAAAATCTTACTGTAACAGCTCAATCTTTGGAAATGGAAGCTTATATTAATAATCCTCAACTTATTTCCACGTTAGTTTTGAAATTGTCAGAGCACATGCAGTTCCAGTGGGCCAGAGAAGTAAGAAAACTTGATAATTGTATAATGTTTGGCTTCAAGAAGAATCTTCAGCACCTTCCATCTTATGTAAACCATCCAGCTCAAATGAAAAATATGAGAAGAGAAACAAAAACATAGTTTTCTTGGGTTCCGAAGGAAACACAAGAGAAATTCAATGTAAATTTTGTTCTAAATCCAATCATTTGATATACAAATGTAGACAATTTCTTGATCTGGCCATTGATAGAAGATGGGAATGGGTGAAGGAGCATAAAATTTGTTTTTCCTGCCTGGTAGGCTCTCATCAAGTGTTCAAATGTAAAAACAAGCAGAGATGTAGAGTTGATGACTGCAAAAAATATCATAACCGTCTATTACACGCACACATACCAGAAAACAGAAACTTTTGTCAAGATGTAGAGATGTCACTTAATCAAAATAAAAATGGAATCTCAAACTCACAGGAAACAACAGATTCATCATTTCTTATGGATGAGCACTCTTTACAAGTTGAAACAAGAAGTAGAAGTGTTCTCCTTCGAATTTTACCTGTCACTTTAATTGGAAGTAAAAAGTCCGTTAAAGTTTATGCACTTTTTGATGAAGGCAGCACGGTTTCTCTAATGGACAGTAAACTGGCTGAAGAAGTAGGAGTAGAAGGATATTTAGATCCCCTTAAGATATTTTGGACCAATTCGACTTCATTTTGTGATAACAAATCTAAGAGGCTGACACTAAAAATTCAAGGTACTCTTACTTCTGATATTCACGAGCTTTCAAATGTTCGAACTATGTCGAATCTTAATCTTCCAACACAGACTGTAAATACATCCAATATATGTTCAAAATGGACACACCTTTTAAAAATTCCCTCAGTAAACTTAAAGGAAGCCAAGCCTTTGCTTCTTATTGGTCAAGACAATATCGACTTGACAATTGCCAGAGAAGTGATTCAAGGATCAGCAAACGCTCCAGTTGCTTCTAGAACGAAGCTTGGTTGGGTAGTCCATGGTAATTTACCATACCTAAAGTACAGAATTGAGCCCCAGTATTCGATGTTTTGCCATTATAAAGTAAAAGACGAAAAAGATGATCTAGATGACCTAATTCGCCAGTGCATTGTTGTCGATAATATGGGTGCTACAAGTGAAAATCAGATTTTGTTGTCTGAAGATGACCAAAGAGGTTTATCGATAATGGAAAAAACCAGTAAACATTTGGAAAACGGACATTGGGAAATTGGTCGATTATGGAAAGAAAATGTAAACTTGCCCGAAAGTAGAAAGGCCGCATTAAGAAGATTGTACACAATAGAGAAAATAATGGATAAAGACGTAATGTTTGCAGAGAAATATTGCAATCAAATGGACTCGTTCTTGAAGAAGGGATAAGCTAGAATTCTTACCCCAGAAGAAGTTGCCATAACAACAGCCAAAACGTGGTACCTGCCGCATTTTTCCGTTAATCACCCTATTAAACCAGAAAAGTTTCGATTCGTTTTTGATGCCAAAGCCAAGGTGGAAGAAAAAAGTTGAAATCAGCATTTATACAGAGGTCCAGATTTACTAAATTCCTTAATCAATATTTTATTCAATTTTCGTCATAACCCTATAGCAGTTTTAGGAGATATTGAAGAAATGTTCTTACAGATACGCATAAAAACGGATGACCAGTGTGCTCAACGATTTTTATGGCGAGGTAAAGAAGCTCCCATACTAACATACCAAATGAACGTAATGATTTTTGGCACAATTTGTTCTCCTAGCTGCGCAAATTTTATTCTTAATAAAAATGCAAATAAATACGAAGAAGAATATCCTGAATCTGTCAAAGCTGTTCGAGATTATCATTACATGGACGATTACTTGGATAGTTTTGCATCTGAAGAAGTTGCTGTAAGAAGAGTAACAGAGATCATCAAAATTCATAAGTATGGAGGTTTCAATATGAGAGGATGGCTTAGCAATTCACCTAAAGTGATGAAGCACATACCAGAAACTCTTCATTAAAAAAAATAACTTTGATAGACTTAGAAAAATGGCAGTTGCCCACTTATGAAAAAACGTTAGGAATAAACTGGGAACCACAAAATGATTTCCTGACATTTTCAAATAAGTTTCTAGACAATTTTAAAGACATACTAGCAAAAGAAAATGTACCCACCAAAAGACAGGTAATAAGAATAGTTATGCCTATATACGATCCTCTTGGTTTTCTTGCTGCCTTTACTATCCAAGCAAGAATTCTCATGCAAGAAGTTTGGTCTCAGATAGAATGGGATGAAAAACTGAGTCCTAAATTATTCGAAAAATGGTGTTTATGGGTAGTAAGTCTTCTAAAATTCAGAGTTTAAAAATTCCTCGATGGTATAGAATAGAATTTTCTTCTTCAGTTGAAATTCAATTACATATATTTAATGATGGTAGCGAAAAAGGATATGCTTCTGTTTCATATTTCAGGATAATGTCGAAGGAGAGAGACATATTTACAGTCTTCGTTATGGCCAAATCAAGAGTAACTAGTCTAAAACCTATGACTATTCCAAAAATTGAACTTCAATCTGCATTGCTTGGAGCACGTCTATCGAAAACTATTGAATCTGGGCATAATTTCAAAATTAGCAAGAAATTCTTTTGGACAGATTCTAAAATTGTTTTAAGTTGGATCAAGTCAAATCCCCGAAATTATAAGATATTTGTCGCTTATCGAATTAGTGAGATTTTCGATTTGACTGAACCTACTGATTGGTATTGGATTCCATCCAAGCTGAATATGGCTGATGAAGCGACTAGAGGATTGTGGGATATAGGTAATTTTGAAACTTTGTTGCAGGGCCCAAAAATCTTAACTACAGATGAAACAAAATGGCATCTACATAACGATCAGTATGAACTTGATACTGTTGTCGAGAGAAAAAAATATAATGCTATTTGTATTATCCGAAGATGCGGAAATATTTGAATTTTCAAGATTTTCCAATTACCTACGACTTGTTAGATCAGCTGCATGGGTTTTGAAATTTTTCAAATCATGTAAAATTAAGATTGGTAAAATTGTTGTTCCAAACTTCTCTAGACAATTAACTGTTGAAGAATTCGAAGAAGCCGAAGTAACACTTTTTAATCAAGCACAAAAAGAAACCTTTCGTGAAGAAATGGAACAGTTATCAAGAAATCTAGCCGTATCTATAAGCTTAATCCATTTATTGATGCCCAAGGTATTTTAAAACTAAGTGGCAGATTAGACTATGCTAAACACTTACAAATGCCTATGAGACAACCAATTATTTTGGACCCCAAACATTTGATGACGGTGTTGTTAATCCGACATTATCACAAAATAAACTATCACCAAGGGAGAGAACATGTTTTAAGCCATCTAAGAGAAAAGTTCTGGATAATCAATGGAAGAAATGAAGTCAAAAATTGTCAAAATTCTTGCGTAGTTTGCATAAGAAAAAATGCAAGGTTGGAAGTGCAACAAATGGGTCAGATGCCAGATTTTCCAGTAACACCACAAGTCAGAGCCTTTATGGTAACTGGAATGGATTATTTCGGACCTATGCTAGTTTCGATTGGGAGAAGACGTGAAAAGAGATATGGTGTTATTTTACGTGTATGTCCACTTCTTCTCTCACAACGGATTCCGCCATTATGTCGATCAGAAGATTTATTTGTCGAAGAGGTTACCCATCTGAAATCTACTCTGATAGCGGAACAAATCTTTGCGGAGCAGACAAGGAGATGAAAAAGGCTATCCAAGAAATAAACCCTCAAGCAGTTCAAGATTTTTGCTGCAATAAACATATAAAATGGAAAAGAAACGCTCCCGGAGCAAGTCATGCAGGTGGAGTGTGGGAAAGACTTATACGATCTGTTAAAGATATCCTTCGAACAATATTGAAAGAGCAATGCCCGAAAGAAGAAATGCTGCAGACTCTATTGGTAGAGATAGAGCACACTGTTAATAGTCGCCCTTGATTGTTTCTTCTGATCATCAAGATGACGAGGCCCTAACGCCAAATCATTTTCTTATCGGACCATCCAATTTTGTTGGCTCTCCTGGAAAATTTACTGACTCTGAAATACATCTACGCAAACAATGGCGTATTGCACAAACATTTGCGGACTCATTTTGGAAAAGATGGGTTAAAGAATGGATTCCAACTTTAGTCAAAAGGAGTAAGTGGTAACATAATATTTCCAATGTTGCAGAAGGCGATTTAGTTATTTTGGCAGATGAATAATTTCCCAGAAACACATGGCCAATAGGGAGAATAACAAAAAGGTATCCAGGGCGTGACGGTAAAGTTAGAGTCGTAAACGTGAAGACATCATTGGGGGAATACAGAAGACCAATCACCAAATTGATATTATTAAAAAAAAGCAGCTCAATTTCGGGAGGCCCGGAGAATGTTAGTGGTTAGTTTAGATTTTCTTAAAGATACTTAGATACTACAAGTTTTTGATCAGATGTCAATATAATTTTTATAATTGTGACAGTTTTGTAATCTTGAATAAATATATAATTGCCTTTTAAGTGTTTTCGACAAAACACTTAGTTTGCGAGGTAGGAAACAGTTAACGAATTCCAGCCATTCGGTTCAATTTCTATGCCTAAATTGGTTGTGTCTTCCAGAGCTTTATTTAAAGCTTGTTCTACAATAATTTGAATACCGTTCTTCACTAACTTCATTGATCGAGGTATACTCGGTCTCCATAGCATTCTGGCTATTTTTCTTTACTTCTTTTGGAAATACGACATAATCCTCAATGTCATTTACTATATAATTTATTTGCTTGATTTCGATGTAGTCATTGAATGATGTCTTTCATGCTAGAATTTACCATGGTCGATAATTGAGGTCATAGATCTTCTACTTCTGAATATCTGTTCGCAAGCCTGGCTACTGAATGGCCAAGGAAGAAACATGTCTTCAGTAATGTTTTCATTCAACTTGATATGTATTAATGACACTTATTAAAGCGTGAGCGTTTAATTCTATGAATAAATATCCATAAGAGGTTATAAAGCTATTACCTAGATTATATTAAGGATGCTTTATTATCCACTGCCTCCAAATTCGGAGACAAAATACGCTATACCAAAAATTATACAAACGTTCTCAAGATTCATAACAGTGGAGTTCATGACTTTTAGGAACAATGCTGTACCATTGCTTTCTGGAATATTATGTAACAGATTAATAACAGTTGATGAACTTATTTTTTTCGGCAGATTCATAGTTCATCTTGTCAACGGGTTTGAGATCTGAAAAGATCAATAAATGTTTATCTTTGGGTACACTGGTACAGTGTTCATTAACTTCAACAAAGCTACGAATGGAATTGTTGATCATATCAGGAGTAATGAGACTTATCGGTTGATCCTTAAATGGCAATACAAATATGGTTATTTGAAAAGTTAGTGATAGTTTTTTTACCTTCTGCAACTTTGTTTCGAATAAATATAAAGGTCATAGACTCTGAACACTCATTTGACCTTGAAAAGAGTGACGTCACCCAGCCTGTAATTATGTTGGTAGGAAGGAATGCATCAAAGCGAACTTCAGCTGACAAGTCGTTTTTGTGATAAGATTGATTTACTTCACTAATATCAATGAATGAATATGGAGACAATTTCGAGATTAGCATTGAAAAAGCAGGGAATTAGGCAATTCAACGACCTGTTAAATAAAATTCAATATGGTTTTGGTCTTTTGGAATACACAAGAGTGCTTATTTTGGAGAAAGGTGACTTTATTTGGCTCTAAAGGAATGTCTTGTGCCTGGATAATAATAAACAATAAAATTTTAGTTTCATAAAACTTTGGTGAATTTTTGACCAACTTTTGGTTAAGTTGTGCCCAATAATACATTTTTCGTTGGTTTACTTTTATTGTTATATCTCTTTGTATTTAAATAAACGAGAGACGAATATACTTTATTTTAAAGAAACAATGCTCAAATTTCATTAACAAAGTGATCTAAAATAAAATGAGAACATTAAATAAAGTAATTCCAACGTTAAAATTACATGGGTAATTCAAAAAGGTGATTATTTAAACATCTTTTAGATCACAGAAATCTGAAAATAATTTACATTCTTTACATTTCAAAAAAAGAACTTCTTTAAAAAACACTGCCAGTTTTTAATTTCACGCAGTCAAAATGAAATCATTTCATTATTCACTTGATCACACAATATAATTGGTTTGCCATCATCAGCATCTTTAGAAAAATAAAATATCCCAGATTGTCAAACTTTTGCATGGGATATGCTTTCAACAAAATTTTGAACTATCTCTTTACCTAGCTATTCTTATTCATTTATGGAAACTTCCTCTACTTGTTGTAGGGTTTTCAGGTACTTTTTTTGCTAACACAAAATAATAAACTCAATTATTACCTTGCCTACTAAAATAAAAACTGTACTAAAGTAGATCCTACTTTCAGCACAAAGCCAAGTTCAAAATATTTGTTGGCAAGTAAACTTCTGAAAGCCTTCAATCTTATACGGTAGAAGTTATTTTTTTGCAAAAAAGTTTTTGCAGATTATCTATATAATCATATACCACTTCGGTTGTATATGTGATAAAGTTGTCTTGAAGATCTAATAGTGCACCTAATGGCTCATTAATTGCAACTTTCGGACTACCAGACGATTCCTTACGCTACAAGGATTAAATGCTTATTAATTTCTTGGGCTTTTTTGTCTCCCGGGCTTAGCTTCATAACACACATTCCGTTTCTCTACTTCCCTGTGCCAGTCTGTACAGGTTCCTAACCGTCTATTGTGTTTTTTACGATCTAATGTCTGACATTCTACCAGTATTTATATTTAGGAGGGAAGGTTAAATTGTACTGATAATTTTGCTTCAATCGCTCTTCAATTTCTTTATTCCTCACATTACACAAACCAATGGTATACACCTCTCTGAATTGTCCGGTTCCTCATAAAAAAAAGTTGCGTATAATTACCCTTGATGCACTGAACAATGAATAAAAACCGTAAACACCTTTGTACATAGCATAGGTGGAAACTACATGATTTCAAATCAATATAGACATGCTTTGATCTTATCAAGTCTATTCGACGAATTACTCCATTTATATCAGGCACGTACATTGTACACTCTGTGTTAAAAGCTCAACCAGAACTTCATATTTATTAATATATTCTTATGATGTACAATAAGCTGTTTTATTGTCTAAATTAGAGGAATATTCTATTTAACAGGCTAAATAACACATTCCTGCATTTGTGTGTGTGTGAATGCTGGGAGGGATTGCATCAGCTGTCCCATTTGCCACATACTATTATAATCTGGAGGAAATTTAAAAGGAATTTATACTTATATTTTAATATTGTTTTAATGTATCTTATTACGGAGTCCAAGATAAATTTGCCGTTTGTTGATATTACTGAGGTAATATTTGCCGGAAGCTGGAATCGATTTCCTATTAAATCGACTATAAATTGTTCAAAAGACGAAACATAGCTAGTGCATTCCTGCATTTGTTATTTATATTTAACTTTGGCTTGGGTTGAAATTCAGTTGATTAGCGCTACGGCACAAGATATAACTTTAATAATAATATCCAAATAATTATACTAGGTGGGGATCAAACTGGCTGAGGCAACCTAGTATATGGACAGCTATGGTGCCGGAATTGTAGGGCTAAAACAAATACCTATCAATAACCCCATGTAAGCACAAGTTTCCAAGTGTAAGTGATGGTGATGTACGACTCCATTGATTAAGAAAATGAAAGGCAGGAGAAACCACCATGTTCATATGTCATTTTCACAAACTGCCAAGCTGTACTGAAGGCATCGATTCCATAGAGGTCAATTCTGAGCTAGTAAGGGATTGCGTACGTGCATTGAACACACCCAGAGACCGTCGCAAGGTCACGGTAGCCTAGGTACCAGGGTACGGTAGCCATTAGGGCAACAAAAAGGCGGATGGAATGGCCATTTAAAATGAAACCGCTAGAGCCCATTTTTTGATATAATAACGGAAAATTGCAAAATTCTCTGAAACATTAAACTCAATGATATGACTTTTTTCCATAAAAATGTAGTAAAATGATACCTGAACAGGCTAGTGAAAACCATACCTCCATATCTTATTCCTAGCCTAAAACATCGGAGAAAGAAAACTTGGTTTTTATAAAATTTTAAAGGCAAGATACAATTTCATTATTTTTGAATAATAAGCAGAATTTTAAATATAACTAATGCCTTTTTAAATGCTCGAACTGTCTTCCATCCCACTCAATGCATTGTGTTCGTATTTTCATGTCGTCTCTCGTTGGTTTACTAGAAAATCAAGAAACATCGAGTGGTTGATCGAAGAAATATGGACCAATAATAGCCCAGGATGGCACACCACACATTGAGACTCCAATGGACTTGATGTTGGACCTCACCTAACTAGTAAGGATTGTTGTCTGAAAAATAATGCATATTAGGCAAATTGACATTTCCATAACTTCTAAAAGTCCGTCCAAAGAATTTCGTATAAAAAATCAGTATTTTCTCTAATCCTTCCCAGTATCTAGTGACCAAATCTATCCGTTGGTAGAAGTCTTTGTCGTTTAATGATTGACGTAAAACCGTATGATATTGGTGCAGCCCAAAAATTTGACACATTGTGCTCTAGAGGCATCGCTAAAAATCAGACATATCAAGCTGAGTTTGATGTAGCAATAAATGCTTTTTCCAACGAGACCAAGTTTGTTAAACTCCGTTCTATCGTTTAGGAGTTACAGCTCTTTATTTAAAAAAAGCATCAAATCTCCCCCATCACTCATGTTAATAGACACGTCAAAAAGTGTCAAACAAAAATACTCAAATAAAGCTTAGCATTTCAGAGAAAAATCACTTTAAAAGTATTAAATGACAGTTACGCCCCCTGTCGTCCATCTTGGAAACCTGAAGACAATTTTCAGGATTTTTTTGGCCACTTTAGTCATAATATTTTTTGAACACTATTCCAAATATTTTTTACCGCAAATTTCTACGACGAATAGTTTCCGAAATACAGCACTCTGCATTCTTAGTTGGCCACCTGGTACATATACACAAATACTATAAACAGCATCCACAAGTTGGAATCCGACAACATCGCTTGTTACTCTCTGTAAGCTGTTTGTGGCATGTGTATGGTTCTTAATTTATTCAACTCTGCGTTACTATATTTTAACAATGAAACGACAACGCAAAAAAATCCATCAACTAACGTTAAATTTTTCTAGAATAAAAAATCTGGTTAATAAACAAACTCCATTGCTCTCCATTTTAATACTCCGAACTTGAGTTACGTTTTACTCGAGTTAGAGACGTTCAATCGACTTACAATTTATTATCCTTGATAAGTATACGAAAGTTTAACATTCTCCAACTCTAAATCCATCGCACGACAAATCTCTTAATGATGGTGGTTTCATTTCCACACCTTAATAATTTCAAACGATTCTAAATTACTACCAATTTGTTATGCTTTTTAATTCTACCACATGTTTTTTCTCTTGAGTGTATATTACAGTTTACCATGACTCTTTATAATGTTAATGTGGTATAATAGTATCACCACCTGGTGATTGACTTTATGTCCAATATCACTGACACTATCGACTGTTTTTTTTGCACAGCGGGAATCACTTTAACGCATTGATCTAACAGATTGGTCTGCAGCACCATGACTCAACACATTTTTCATTACAATTTATCATATGACTTTTAAATTTGAGGCGACATGTCCTAAATTTTATGTCGAGATTTGAATTATAATTGAATGTTAATGAAGTAATTTCTCGGTATGCATTACTTTTCAATTCATGTAAATGTAAATACCTGTCATTTCACAAACTGTAACGAGACAATTTGTTATGATTTTTGTTCTCACTCTATTTTGAAAAAGGAAATATTCACTAGAAATAGTTTGTAATATGTAACAAATAGAATCATTTTTTTACCATTAAAAACAAATGACAAAATACAGATAATTCATATGTATATTTAAAATAAATTTCAATTGGTTAGGATCAAATCCGAACTTATAAATTATCTATAGGCTGTTTCACGAATATTCGCCTTCGGATTATAGGTAATAAATATTTAACTGGACATATAACCACTACATATATACATATGGAGGTGGTAACTGTTGCAGTAATAACTAGACACAGACTACATATAGAGGGAATCATTGAAAAAACCATCTCGCGTTATAAAAATCAGAAATCCTGGGACAGAGGTCTCTACCTACTTTGTAGTGATGAGGCGCAAATACGCCGAAACTGGTCTACAACTGATCTTGTCCCTTCTAATTTCAATCCAGAATGGTTGGATGACTCTTGTAGATCATACCGACCCCGTTTAACTTAGAAGTGTAATTCAATGTCTGTCGGGGAATATAGCCTGATAAGTAGTTGTTTCTTCTAAGTGAGCGGTTACGTTTTTGAAAATATTTTCAAAATTTTGTAAGGTCTTAATAGTATGTAACTATTATTCGATATCAGCTATCAACCTATCTTTCAACTGAATTTTTTCCAAAATCTTGGATTTCAATATCACGTTCAAGATGATCCTGAATTTTTAGCATAAAATTGAAATTTGTAAATCTAGCCTTGGAAGAACCTCGTCGTTTTACGAGTTCCTTAATTTCGTTGTCAGGCATTTTTTAAACTACGTTACCTATAGGCTAAAAATTAATCAAAATGGACGATGAATTTATTATTTTATATCCAAATAAAATACACCCTAACTAGGTGCTCAAATCCTATATCAATTTACATTCAATTTGCAAAATAGAAAACGGTAAATAACATAGTAACAGGATATTTGAGCGAATAATAAAATGAAATGCTGGCGCTATCCAATACAGAACCATATAAACGAGTCTTGACTTTTCTAGTGGTTCACTGCATTCGCTGACAAAGTTTGTCAAAACCCTATTTTTATGTATACCTATTTTTTCTAGTATCTTCGCTTAGAAAATAGATATTAAGATGCGGTTTTTAACATTTTTTTGAAACTCCCTCGTCTTTCAAATAGAGGTTTAAAAAATATAGCATCGCTTTTGGGGATTCCCAAAAACAGTTGAAAACAAAATATTTGTTCAATCACCGCCACCTAGCGACCGTTAAAACCACTGGAATGAAGAGATGATATAATATTTAATCAGTCATTGAATTCCCTAAGTGATACTAAGTTTGTCAAAATCCATCAAGCGGACAAAAGATATAACAATTTTATTGAATCTGCACTCACTACTTCCAGTTATTTTACAATATACAGTAAAAAGTACTGGAGCAAACTTACGTAAAATGATCTAATGGTTACGAATAATCAAATTTTGTGGTACTATAACGGTGCTTTTATTTATTTATTATTATAATTTATTATAGAAAAATGATGTTTTTGTATTATTGTGAACTAAGCCCTCTAGCGGTTAAATAATTTTCAGCCTTTCCTCCTATGGGAGTTTTTAATACTGATTTTTTTCTTTAACCTGTACGATCAATAGTACGATACAGCGGGTTACCTCTCTTAATCAGACACCCGGTACTACTCTTATTACGAAATATGTTTCCAGGTACCTACTTGAAAATTCCTGGTCTTCTTAAATTCAACTCGCGCTGATTATTGTCAAACAAAAAGTATGGTTAACATTTAACAACAACCACTAGCGATACGGCGGTGAAAAAACAAAATGCTCATTCAAACTCCACTGTGAGAATACGTCCATTATCAATTTTGGAAAATATTACTCACACATTTTTCAATTTTAAACTCAATTTACTATCAAACGATATTAACATATTGTAGATTTAATGTTGAATATGATAGAATTCTTGCTTTAATTAATCAACTTTTGTATTATTTTGTTACAGATTGAAATACTCAATAAATATTTATTCCTGACATCAAAACCGGCAATGTACCTAGTTAATTTATCTGAGAAAGATTACATCAAGAGAAAGAATAAATGGTAAGAATCCTTTTATTATTATTCCCAATTTTGTAGAAACAATACATTTTTACTAAATACTTTCTATTATTTACAAATCGTGTACGGGGTACGAATACTGCTAAATTACACCGTGACTATGATTACTTGTAAAATTTATAAAGTGATCTGAAAGAAGATGTCATAATTACACATCAAATTATTTTTCGATTCTGCAAATGTTGAAATAAACATCTGAGAAAATGAAGGTATAGTCAAAAGCGCTCTTATCGTGCTGGTCCAAAACCATATGTGTTAAATCAGAAGACACAGAGGTTACCAAAATGTGACATTAGAAATATACCCGGAGAAAAGAATGATGGTTTTATTGTTTTAACTAACATGAAGATAGCTGCATAGACGTACCTGGTATTTTTATTTTTGCAAAAATTTTGTAGTACATGTGGTGATCAAAGATTACAAAAAATATACAGCGTATCTTCGGAAAAAATTATTTTTCGTGCAATCGGACGCGAAGTCAGTATTTCGCGTTCTCAACACAGTCCGCGAAATTCAATTTCGCGGCCGTTACCCATAGCAACGGCTGCGAAACCAAACGTCACTTCAAAATTTGAATATCACTTCCAAATTTGACATTTCTAAAATACTACAAAGACAAGGATTATTTTTTATTGAATACCAACAAATACATAAGTACTTATATTATTTAGGATGAATATTAACATTAATTGTACAGTTTGTATTATTATGTACTTATATTTACTCCAGAAGTTGAAGCAAGAACTGTCAAAATATTTTGTATATATTGAAACATATAATTTCCATAGCACCCATTGTTAAATAAATTAAACTGCTGTTGATTTTAGAGCAATTCTATATTTATTTACAATTATCTAGTTTAATAATTTTAACGATTGCACGAAAAATAGTGTGTATGCCATGGCCGCGAAACTTTAACGACCTCAAGATTATCTTGCCTCGGCCGCAAGCGGCCTCGGCGATAACTGTCCTTTCGGTACGTTAAAAAGGTATTTCGCGGCCTAAGCATACAAATAACTATTGACGTATTCAGATTTTGGATGGTGTATGTCGGGTGAAAATAAAGCACAAAAGTATGACTGTAAAAACCTTTGATATTTTGTCGCAAAGGTTTGCCAATAAAACCCAATTTTAGTCTCTCACAGTTTTATTGACAAGTATATATTCAAACTGACAAATCAAAATCAAATCAACATCAAGTCAGTAAAAGTAAAAAAAAATCATTCAAAGTGGAACAATTTCACAATGACGATAGTAAATCAAATTTTTCTAATAATATGGAATCTGAGTCAGCCAAATTGAAGGACTTATAAATCTGAGATAAAAAGTTAAGGGAAGTTTTTTCCTATGCTAATATTTTCTAAAAAATGTCAATATGAATTCGCGAAAAATTGCAGATTCTATATTTTTAAAGAACATTGATTTATTATCGTCATATTTTTGTGCTCCATTTTCACCCGGTATACACCAAAGAAAATCTGAATACGTCAAAATAATTTTCTCAAGATACACATACATTTATCAAGATTAAAATTTTCTGAGAAATAAATGATGAAAAGGTTTCCGTTTGGTAAGAACTTCCAAAAACACGCTGTATATAATTGTTATTCCGATAACTTAATCAATAGAATATCAATTGAATATCTTTATTAAAAACGAAAATAATAAACAGAGCAATTTTTTCTTTAATTCTATTACCAGAACCAAAAAATACAATATGGTATTTAAACTGATTAACTATTTCAAGAAATAAAAAGGAAAAGTGGAAATTCGCCAACTAATAAGCAGAAAACAGTAGCGAAAGCCCTAGAAATTAGTTTAATGGCTGTACAGAAATTTGTTTATAAAAAAAACATAATATAGTACCGAAGAATAGCAAAAAATGTAAATGAAGAAAACCGTTTGTAATTATTGTAGACTAAAACCTTTCATCGTCACTTATAAAGTACAAGAACTCCTCGTCTTCTAAGTCATCCTCGAATGGAGCAATGATCACCGGCGCTACTTCAACATCCAGTGCTTGTTCTCGATCCCACCAATCCCTTATTAATTTTTCTGTATGCTCCACCGATTTCCTCTAGTACTCCTGCGTAATATGATCCAACGAATCTTGCCAAACTATTTCTACTTGATAGAATTTAAGACCATCACCTACATGTTTTTCATAATAAGATTTTGTCCTAGCCCATATTAGTTCTATTGCGTTAAACCGGCAATGATATGGCGGAAGTCGTAGAACCTCATGACCATGTTCACGCAATATTTCATCTACGGCGTATATTTTGGGTTTTTTGAGTGATTTTGTCATTGATAGGAGTTCAGATTTAAGCATCCGTCGAATTGCATCCGTAATCCAAAAAGGTCTGTTCATTAATAATCGCCTATCAAGGTCAAAGGCTGGTCAAGTTTTACAGAAATATTGCCGATATATTATTTGAATCGTAAATATTTTTATAAAAATGTCATCATATTCTCGCTATTACGCTATATTTTAATAAAAAAAACATAAGATATTCTCTTAACTTCTCTACCCAATCAAAAATGGAATTGTGGAATTCTTTAAATTAAGTTAATATATTATTCACTATATTGTTATAAAACTGTATTAGTCGCAGTTTCGGAAATAAAATTTAGTATCAATTACGATATCAGAATAAACATGACAACAATGCCCGCTTCTATTTAATTATCTACCAGTTTTAGACACAATATTAAATTTTTTGACGGGATGCAACTAGGCGGTAGGACGGATATAAGTCAGCGTAAGTTTGGCCTGCTCAAATGGGATGCAACTCACTGGTCCCCAAGATTACAGTTATGCTCCCGCTTCAGCTGAACAAGCAAAACTCACAGCCGTATGCGTAGACGGTCGCTGGCCATACATCGGAGATTTATTCCGTCGAACGGTCTGGCAACTTGCTAGTGAAAGGGCAAAGCACGTTTTGCTTTGCACAATCGATCTCTCTCCGTAGGTACAACGTCCAGTTTTTTGGCTTCAACTGATTCACTACGACTTCTGGAGAGGTTTTAACATGGTCCGTATCTCAAAACTTTTCTCAGTTCTGTTAATTGTTGATTGACAAATAAGATGTCGGTTGAGGTACTTAGCATTCAATAAATTAATAACCTCCACCTGTGCGGTTTCTTTTAGTTTAATTGCTATATTACACAGATTACAATTGTTATATTACACAGATTGCAATGTAACATTGTTATCAGTGAATCTTTTCTTTTTTTGGAACCTTCCACCAAGAGCACTACGATGTCTCATTTCCTGTGTCGGTCCATAGTTTAATTTAGTTGTTTTTATTTTTTTATTTATTGTTTGATTCCATTAAAATATGTAGGTACACAATTCAGGTCAACCCTGTAGAAATGGGTATTCAAATGAAACACCGCTGTAAAAACGATTCGAAGACCTTTTAAATATGAGGTGTCTCATGACTCGTGTTTGCATTTTTTTAAAATCGATTACGTCAATACTGATGACTTTATGTCGATTATATATCGTATGATGACACACTTGATACAACGAAATTGAGGTGTTTCAGGATTCTTTAAAATTTGTACGTTCATTCCAGACATTTGCATCATATTGTATATATGGTAAACTTGAATCAGATCATCAGTATTTTGAAAACCAAAATATTTATCAACACTAGACTGGGTCAAAAAAATCGAATATATTTTTTTAATGGTACTTTGAAATTATCATACATGATGCTAAAAAAAGTTGTGGTTAAAGTTATCTGATTTGATGTCGAAGAATAATTATTTTTATTCTAACGCTTTACACAGTTTTAAAAAATATTTTTCAAAAACAGTGACCGTTCAACTTAGAAGCAACAACTACTTCCCGTGCTGTATGCACCGACGGATATTGAATTACACTTCAAAGTCGAACGTAGTTGGTATATCTACAAGTTATTTTAAAACCAACTATTCTGGTTTGCAATTAGAAGGGCGCCTCATCAGTACAAGGTATACGTTATTCGTCCGAGAATCTCTAATACCGGACTGAAGAATACACTTCAATCACAATCAATACATGTCTTCCAGTAACGGAAATGTAAAGATTGTAACAGTAGCGATATCTTCACGGTCACTGTTTTCCAAAACTGTATAAAGCGTTAGAATAAAAATAATTATTCTTCGACATATGTTGTTAAATCGCTTTAATAAATACGACAATATTACAGGAAACTGTAATAATCTTCATTGTTTCAAGTCCACGGACTTGTCAAATTTTTCGAATTTTGGTTTGCGATTGGAGGTGAAGATGTCGCTACTGTTACAATCTTTACATTTTCGTGACTGGAAGACATGTATAGATTGTGACTGAAGTGTATTGTTCAATCCGGGATTAGAGATTCTCGGACGGTTAACATATACCTTGTACTAATGAGGCGCAAATACGCCGAAACCGATCTACAAGTTGTGTTGTCCCTTCTAATTGCAAACCAGAATAGTTGGTTTTTAAAATAACTTGTAGATATACCAAATACGTTTGACTTTGAAGTGTAATTCAATATCCGTCGGTGCATATAGCACGGGAAGTAGTTGTTGTTAAACGGTCACTGTATTTGAAAAATATTTTTCAAAACTGTATAAAGGTTTAGAATGAAAATAATTATTCTTCGACATCTGTTGTTAAATCGCTTTATTAAGTACGACAATATTACAGGAAACTGTAATAATCTTCATTATCTGATTTGTGTATATCATTTATTTAAATATTAATATTTCTGGTAGTTACAAAAATCCAAACTTAAAAAATATAATTGGGGAAAAACAGTTCAATGGTCAACTATTACATGAAAATAGTTTATTTGTCGACTATTCATATAAAGAGCTTTTTTTGTAGGGAATCCCTTAGAGATAGAAAATGTTTTCCAGATTGATGATTTACGTGCTCTAGATAAAAATCGCGACTATTGTAGGAAACCTCCAGTCGTTATGGAAGATATCTTGATATTAATATCAACGCTTCTTACTTGCACCAGAGTTTTTTGTCATAATAAATGATAATTTCAGAGTACTGCTCAAAAAAATATGCGATTACTTGGCCCAGTCTAATAAACACGTATAAATGACCATAAAATAAAACTTTCGAAAGAACAATATTAAAATTTATTATTTCCCTATTTGTATTTAGGGAATTAGCTAGTAGTAAAATTAATGTCAATATTTTTTTAAATTACTGTTATTAACCAGGTATATAAAGAAAACTACTACACAAATAATATAAACAAATAAGGCTACGGAATGACGTAATTGTAGAATTATGTTGAAAAAGATATTTCTCCCAATATTGTCGGCTACGTGATTTTTAATCACTTTCTGGAAAATTTTATTGATATGAAGTAAAGATTTCGTTGAAATGCAGGACTTGGTTCGAGCAAAACAATTTTTTGGCATATCTAACTTTTCCATGTTAGAAGAGATAGGCTTCCCCCCTGAAGACATCCTTTTGAAACCCAAGCTGCTAATGTTACCCATCGAAGTTGAGAAGATTGTTTCGTTTTTCAGCATCCATCTGCAACTTGTTTCGTCAATTTGCTTTCGACGAATCTCTCTCATAATCACTTCGTGAAAGGTGTTGTCAAAGGAACCCTCTATATCAATAATACTTCGATATTTTCGAGAGCATACTCTATCCCTTGTACTAAATGATGGTGTGCTGTCTCTTTGGATACTCCCAGTCTGTCTGATCCAGGTCGATTGGTTTTTCTACCAACGACCCTCCATTAATGTGTATGTCTACCAGTTTTTTCAATGACAGTGCAAACGACATCAGACTTGAGTTTTAGAGACTTTGCATCATTTTCCCAGGTTTAGGAATAAAGACCTCCCTCACTTTCCTTCAGACCTTTGGAATATACCCAAGTTCCATGCATGCGTATTTTTGCAATACCACAAAGCAGCTAGATCCAAGCTAATTATCTCACCCTTTGGGATTCAAAGCCTGGCCTATGCTAAAAGCTGATGGGAACTTTATTAATTTTCATTAAATACTTGTATATTTTTACATTTTATCCAAAATGTTGAAGTCACTTTGTGTATAATATTTTCTAACGAATTAAAAAATATCTTGATGTGGTCGTTGTTGAAATGAAGGTCAGAAGTGATACGATAAAAAGTTTAAAAATATTGAATATTCTTTGAAGTAATATACATTTAAAAAATACATAGTTGCTCTTGACTACATAAGCTTACGTGATGCCGTAAGAAAATATATTGTGATATATTTTTTGATGTAAACATATTTTTTCATATTGACCAAATCAAATCTTCGCATTACCTAACATTGTACGCTGTCTTGAACAGTTTTAGGAAAAATATCAATTAGAACGAACTCTAATTGTTTCAAGACATTCGATCTCATTAAAAGTATCTCGCAATTGTATTTGAATTATCTACATATATCCAATTGTGCGTTATGGTGTTCTCAGAAAGGATCGAAAATTACCTCAATATTCATTAATGCCATTCCCCTTACGCAATACGCATTAAAACTAATCAGAATGCACATCCCTTTTCCTTCATCAACCTAGTGCCACGTACCAATAGCAACCATAATAGTATTTGACTTTGATCTAACCGTCTCTACTTTACGCTGGTCTCGCCGTGGAACACTATCAATCGCTCTTAATTTACTATTAAACACCGGTAAGTCACGTAAGCTTAGACATATACACTATACACTTAGGATGATCAGGTGATAACATCGTATGTAGAAAACTTAATTATCTTGATGGATGACTGTATTTAGACGGCCTATACGTTTATCGAATGAACTGGCTGTTGTGAGTATAGCTACAAAATTTAGTTAAATAGAATCCTCAAATGCTAATCACCTTGTACAATATACAAGATGTCCGACCACAGTTGATAGATGATAGTAGTAAACTGCACTACGGGGTATGACTTTAAATAACTAGGCTGATGATGTCAAACAATTTATTTTGTTTTTGTGGATATTCATTCATGATCATCTTCAGTATGCATCCTTCCTCTATCCCTACCACTTCATGCGAATCTCACATTGCTCGAAACATAACAGTGCTGAAGCTTTTTCTGTCAACCCCTTCAGAACGCGTACTGCTTTTTCTTTCACAGATCCGTAGGACTAGAAGTAACACGGTACATACAGGGGGTTTAAGAATAATTGCAATAAAATTCAGGTGGTGGTTGCCCGTAAAAAATTATGATGTGTCTTTCCTGTGACAAAATATCCTCACCCCACCCCTTACGAGATATCACACTGCTGAGTAATCTAAATCAAAATGTATCAGTAAAAATATTAATATTTTTTATTGTGTATACTTAGTAAAAGATATAAAGGGAAATTGTAAAATTCACCGCTAACCATATCTTCTAAGCACAAATGCATTAAATATTGTACATGCATAAATATTGTATGCGCATAGAACTAATCAAAAGTAAATAAATAATTATAATAATTTATAAACACATTAAAAATAAGTACACACTTGAAAATTGAATGTAAATCATTTAAAAAAATGGAAAAGATGCACTGTTTTACTCACTTACTGTTACAAAACTTGAAAAAAGTTGGTTTAAAAATTTTTTTAACAACTTAAGAAAGATAAAAACAGAAAAAGAAAGGGATTTGGCTAATTGGTATCCGACAAATCCAACCAACTAGACAAAAAAAGTGTGCTGTAAACTAATCACTTTTTTTGCCCAAGAGGTAGGGTGGAAGCTAATGCCTTCCTCACAGCGGGCAGTGCAATGCTGTGGGACTTTCACCGCACTAAACCACCCTCCTCAATTACATGGGAGTGGTGTACGCTGGTAGGACATTGAATGTCATTTCATCAGCGCACTTCCCGTTTTGTGTATCTACTCACCTTACTCACTTATTTACCTTGCCTATTCCTGTCTTCTTTTTCCTTATTTTCCATGTTGTTTGGCTCTCTAACATAATATAACCGATCATTTCTGTCACTGGGGGTATTACACCGATACTTGCTACTAGGTTGTTTCTCTCCATGTTCCATCTAGCGCATTCATAAAGGACAGGGCCCGGATCATCCCTTACCCCGCACTACACAGATGTCATCTGGCGTCTTTTGAATTTTATGCGCGAAGGAGCCGAACGACGCATGTCCCGTAGGAATCTGCGTGATGAAGTAAGAGGTATTCTTGTGTTTACATTCTGCCCAGCTTTTGACGTCTTTTATCATGGTCTTTGTCCACTGCGCTTTGTGCTCCAGCTTATCCCACCTCTCTTGCCACTTTGCATACGTTCTCTCCCTTACCATCTTCCTGTTGCCGGCCAGTCTAACCCCCATTTCATATAGGAAGCATCTCTCAGCAATCATCAGATCGATGGGGGAAATCCCGATATGACCTGTTTTATGACATTTATGACATGTTTTATCTATTGTGTAGTTGATGTGCTCTGAAAAATTTAGATTTTTAGTTATCATTACCCCTAGATAATTCATTTTTTTAACTGCGGTAATGCTCTTGCCATCTACTACCATCGTGAAAGGACCGGCTGTCCTAGGACCTTGGACCTTTTATCAATAGGACTTCAGTTTTCTGTTGGGCGATCTTGAGCCCGTTGTCCCGTGTCCATTGAACCGCTAAAGCTGCCGCTTTTTCGGCCCTGTTTCTAGTATCGTTCTCATGTTTTCCCTCAACCCAGTACACCAGGTCATCTGAGTACGAAATTGGCTCCTGGAATAGGAATTATTTTCCTTGTATAAGAATAATACAACTTACTCGTACGAATGAATTTTATTGACTACTTTTATAAAAAACTCACTTATATTGGTTAATTCTTTATAACAATATGTAAGAATTGCTTATTTTGCTTATTTGCTGTTTCTATGGGGACCGTAAGTGACTGAACTCTACTTCCTGTAACTCGTGGCCATAGAAACAGCATAATACATATCGATTAGGTCATTAACCATATTATTCTTAAAACTATTTTATTACATTATATAATTTTATATTTTATAGTTTACCACTACATCTCCCTTGAAAAATAAAAGAATTTTCGTTATACAAAATGAAAATTCTGTTTCACTATAATTATTGAGGTGAAATATACTAAACTTTACTACTCGACTTATTACGAGAAATAAGGTTTTGTTCTGTTTTTATGAACAAGCACTTCCTTGCTCTTCCGGATAATCCTTACGTTTGGTGCTTCGTCATTTACCACTACATACGGTCCTTCATAGATACTAGACAGTTTATTTCCTACCTCACTTTTCACTAACACAAGATCGTCTTTTTCGTACGTCACTGGGTTTATATTTTTGTCATAAGTCTTTTTTCTTTCCACTTTACTAAAAACTAAATTATTTCGCGCATCTTCTTGAGCTTTTTGAAGTCTATATTTTAATTCTAGCGGGTAACTGTTATAATTATATAAAGGGTTAACAATATTTTGCAAATTGCTAGGTATGTTACATATTTTACCAAATACTAATTCGAAAGGAGTATATTGGGTTTCTGTATGAACTGTTGTGGTGTATGCAAAACACCAGTATGGAACCCACGAACTCCATAACGAGCTATTGTTTTTGCACTGTATTCTTAAATATGCACCAAGAGCTTTATGAGTATTTTCTAAAGAACCTATGCTTTCATGATGATACGCAGTTGATTGTAGCTTTTTAATTTCTAAGAGTTTACATGTTTCCGACATAGTTTCTGAAATAAATTCTGAACCTTGATCTGTGGCAATTTCTTTAGGTATACCGTATCTTAGAATAAAATTTTCGACAAAACTTCTAGCAACTGTAACAGAATCCTTTGATTTAATTGGATATGCTTCAACAAATTTTGACAGTTCACACTGAATTGTTAAAATATACACAAAATCCTTAGTATCTTTATCTAAAGGTCCAACAATATCCAAATAAATTTTTTCAAATGCTGTATTAGCAGTAGAAGTAATGACCATCGGTTCTTTTATATTTTTACAATGTTTTTGTTTTTGACAACTGTCGCATTTTTTAACGTATTCTGTGACATCCTTATACATTCCAGGCCAAAAGTAATATTTCTTTATGTTATTTGTCATTCTACGAATGCCTGCATGACCGCTTGTTGGTAGTAGGTGAAAATCATTTAATATACATTTTATCGTATCTTTGTTACTTATTCGTTGTACTCCTTTTATTTTTTTATTTTTTAAGGATAGCTATCTCATTAATATTTAATTCTTTACATAATGTAATTAAATCTCTCAACATTTCGACTCGCGTAAATGCTGATCGAGATTTCTGGAGCACATAAATACTAGATATTTCTGGTACATAACAAAAATAACCAAAGTTAGACATAAAAAATTTATGTTCAGTGTTTTTGTCTAATTTTTTATTGAAAACAAGTTCAATCATTTCATGAGGCTTTTTGAGAACTTCTACAATATTGGGTTGATCAGATCCACTATTTATAGGAGTTGTCTCAGCTTTACTCGTATTTTCTTTTTTACTTTGAGCTCTCGTCAAAATGTTAACTATATTTCTATGCATATCTTTGAGTTCTTCTGAAGTGAGAATTATTCGAGATAATGCATCTGCAGTTACATTATCTTTCCCTTTAATATACTCTATTTGAAAGTCATATTCCTCCAATAGCAATCGAAATTTTGTTAAACGGCTTGACGGGCTGTTATGATTAAACAAATACACTAAAGGTCTCTGATCTGACAAAATTTTAAAGTGTTTTGAGAGCAAATAAGGCCTAAAATATTTTGCTGCCCATACAATGGCCAAAAGCTCTTTTTCTATGGTTGAATAATGTATTTCACTTTTATTTAGCGGGCGACTAATATATGCCACTGGTTTGTTATTACTATTTGAGAGCACCGCCCCTATTGCTACCCCTGAGGCATCTGTTTGTAATATAAATTGATTTTGGTCAGAGAAATCTGGATAATCTAATACTGGCGGACTTCTAAGCGAATGTTTAAAAATTTCAAATGATTTTTGACAGTCTTCCGTCCATAAAAATTGGGAATGTTTTCGAGTTAACTTATTTAATGGCAGTGCTGTCTCCGCGAATTTTGGAATAAATTTTCTATAGTAATTGGCGAAGGCAACGAACCTTTTAACTTCTTCTGCATTTTTAGGTACAGGGTAATTCTCTAATACTCTTGTTTTATCTGGATCAGGTAGAATACCTTTAGATGATATCAAATGTCCTAAATACAATACTTCTTTTTGTAGGAAAACACATTTTAAAGGATTTAATTTCAAATTCACTTTCCTGAGCCTATTAAAGACATCTAACAAATTTTTATTATGCTGCTCCAAATTTCTACCGAAAACTATTATATCATCTAAATAACAAAAACATTTATTATAATTTAGACCTGACATAGCAACTGAGATCATCCGCGAAAAAGCACTTGGACTGATTTTTAGTCCCATAGGTAATTTTTTCATTTGGTACTGTCCCTCATTGGTTGAAAATGCTGTGCAAGGCTTACTTTCTGGAGTTAATTCAATTTGGTAATACCCCTGGCTAAGATCAAGATGTGTAAAATAAATTGCGCCGGACAAAGAGTCTAAAATTTCGACAATATTAGGTAATGGAAATTTGTCATCCTTGATTTGTTCATTTAATTTTCTGTAATCTACCACTAATCTAGTCCTTTTTTCAGTACTATTTGGCAATGATTTCTTAGGAACTAATAAAACAGGCGAATTAAATTCACTGACAGCTTTTTCTATAATATCTTCCTCCAGCATTTTATGTATATGTTTATTTAACTCTGCTTTCTGGGCATGAGGTACCCGGTAAGGCTTTACATAAACTGGTACTGCGTTTTCCTTGAGATGAATCGTTTGCTTATAAATATTTGTTATTGACAACTTATCTCCGGGTAGGTGAAATATATCGCTAAATTTAGCACATATATTTTCGATTGAAATTTGTTCTTCTAACTGCAAATGCTTAAAATCTAATTGTTTTAATAATGTTTTAATTCTCTCTGCTGTAACAGTAGCATTGAAAATCTCGCATTTATTATAATCATCAAGTTTGTGTATTTCTGGCGAAATATTTTTTAAAGTAACTTCATCTTCTCGAGTATTTAATATTTTTAATGGTATTTTCCCATTAACAGGTTTACATATAGCACCTGCTAAAAAAACTCCGTCACACAGTTCTTTCGGAAGAACTACACAGTCTTCCATAAAAGCAATAGGAAAGTATTGAATACTTTCGCATCTAGGATATAAAGAAATGTTATTTTCATGTTTTGAATTTAATTGTATCGTTACTTCGCTGTTGTTATTTAATAAAGATAAATTATTTTTCTCGAAATTTATTATTGCTTTATATTTTTTGAGAAAACTTTGCCCTAATATACCATTATTCACACAAGGTAAATTTTTAAATACATAGAACTTCTGATCAAAATAATGATTATCAAATTTCAATTTTAAAACTACATATCCTTCGGAAGTCAAATTTCCACCTAAACCCTTAACAGTCAAATTCTCTTTATATATAGTGTCGTTAGCTGTTAGACAGTTATATTTTATTACACTTACGGTAGCACCGGTATCTATTATAAAGTTATAATTTCGTTCTTGTATGTAACAATTCACCCAGTTTAAACTTTCACAGGAATAAATTTCATTAATTGTCTCGCAAAAACTGAAAATTCTCGCTATTTTGTGAATTTACAGTTGAATTTGATGCATTGGCATCTTCCGAAATGAAAACTCGGTTACTGATCTGTCGGCCTTGATAACGTCCGCGGCCTTGTCGTAACGTGATATTGTTATTGCGGTGAGATTCTCGTTGGTGTATATTGTTGTTTTGATAATGATTGGAATGATTGAATCCTTTATTACCTCTAAAATTTGAATTACCATTATTTCTGTAATTGGCTCTGGTAGAAAATGACCTATTGGGATAATAGCGACCCCTTCTACCGCGATGATATCCCCTTGTAAATGACATTACTTGCGGATTTTCAGAGTTTCTCTGTATATTTTCATCTAATGCTGATCTAATTGCGTCTTTTAAGGAGATAAAATTTCTAGCTGAAATAATAGTACTAAGTCTTTGATTTTTTAAGCCATCTGCAAATTGTTTGATCGCTAGTTTTTCATTAATAGGTTTTAGTATTCTAAATGCGTCATTGTTACCGTTAGCTTGCGAAATTGTCAAATCAACGAAAAGAGATTCTAGCTCTTTTCCAAAATCTTCGATTGATTTATCACCTTGTCTAGAACGCAAAATTCTTGATTGTAAAGCAGTATCAGATTTTCTAGTCAATAGATGTGTTTTTATATCAGAAACTAAATCTATAACATTAACATAAGTTTGAGATAGCCTAAGTTTAGCGCTCGCTGACAACCGTGTTTTTAAAACAAATGATACTAACGATTTTTTACCATTATCATCAAGCATTGATTCGTATAATTCAATTGCGTCAATTAATTGATTAGTTGTATTTTCATTATCATCCATTATAGGCAATAAATTTACGGCTACTTTTAAATCAAATGAAGCCATTTTTGTGTCAAAACTATAGCTCGTATGGACAAACCTTAAAATTTCTGAATACAATCCATTAATTTTATGTGTGTTAGCTTTTATTATTGAGATGTCCTCTTCCGAGTATTCAAAATTTTTAATTTTGTCATTAATTTCCAATAATATTCTCTCAAAATCAACATATATTTGCTTAGCTTCCCCAACTTTCTTATTTAAAATATCACCTTTTCTTCTTTCTGGTCCTATTTTAATTAAATACTTTCTTATTTCATGTAATTTGTCGTAAATTTCATTAAGTTTCGGCATAGCCATTTATATAAGATGTGAGGGAAGTTCGCAAATTAACCTTAATTGCAGTAATTGAAAAGTACATGTTAAATATATATAAAAAAAAAATTTTTTTTTTTTCTTTTACCAGTTACCCGTTCGTTCTTCTAGTGTTTAAAACTCACTGTTAGACTTGTGCACTTTCACACTTCCACAGTTTGACACTTATGCGGCGGTTGTCTCTTTTAAACTATTTCTTGGCTCCTTGAAATCTCTTTTCTAATCCTATCCACTATTCTTCTTTTAACAAACCTGTACAACATAACTACCAAAATGCACACAACTGCAATGAAAGCAACAACTCCTAGGACTTTAACAACATCCCATTGATTTGTGTTTTGGTTTGTCTGGTTTGTAACACCTCCACTGTTTCCAGCTTGGGCTATTATAACTTCCTCCTTTACTTCCTTTGATTGATTAGTTCCACCCATAATTTTATTTGTGAAACTTTTAATATTCTACTCGCACTTATTACAATCCCATTTCAGCTACAATACTTCACTAAACTTATTTTACAACACTCATTAAACTTAAAGGCAGGATCGCCATGTGATGGCTCCTGGAATAGGAATTATTTTCCTTGTATAAGAATAATACAACTTACTCGTACGAATGAATTTTATTGACTACTTTTATAAAAAACTCACTTATATTGGTTAATTCTTTATAACAATATGTAAGAATTGCTTATTTTGCTTATTTGCTGTTTCTATGGGGACCGTAAGTGACTGAACTCTACTTCCTGTAACTCGTGGCCATAGAAACAGCATAATACATATCGATTAGGTCATTAACCATATTATTCTTAAAACTATTTTATTACATTATATAATTTTATATTTTATAGTTTACCACTACAGTGGTCCGTAGTCCAAGATCAGTGTACTATTATACTTGGCGTTCCACAGTACTGGTCCTAGAACCGAGCCCTGTGAGACGCCCATTGTACACTTATGTGACACTATCCCTGATCTTACAGTCTTATTACTTAAGTAATTACTTACTATGTTAATCCGGTACTTACTTATCTTACCGTGCTCTAACGCGTCAATTATTCTCCCCCATTTGGCCGTCTTGAAGGCGTTACTAATATCGATTGCTACGGCAATGGCACATCTACGTTTACACGCTTCTATTTTTGCCTGCAGTGCCTTAACCGCAGTAACTGTGGAGTGCTTTGCACGAAATCCGTGTTGATGTGGGGATAGGAAATCCTTTCCCCCCACCTCTGTCTCCAAACGGTTCGCTATCATTCGCTCGAGTAGTTTACCGAAGGTGTTTATTAAACATATGGGTCGGTAACTGGATCTGTTGTTAGGGTCTTTCCCCTTCTTCGGTAATAAGACCACTCTCGCCGTTTTCCAAGCGACCGGGAACCTTTGTCTACTCATTAACGAATTAAGTTGTTCCAAAATTTCTAGTGGTTTTGTTCTAATTGCAATTTTGAGAGCTTCTGTGGTTAAGCCGTCAGGTCCCGGTGCTTTTCCATTCTTCATGTCACTCGCTGGTAGTTCTAGCTCCTTCCTGGTGAAATCGACAGACTCTCGATTCTATCCCTCCTGACCCCAGATATCATTTTCGAGGTCAGAGATGAGATTTTCCCAGCTCTTTTTCTTAGCATTCATTATAGTGGTCTTTAGCTTAATGCTCGTTTCTTTTAATCTAGTTTGTAAATTCTGTCTTTGTTCCATGATTTTTTCCCTGGTGTAGATTCTTCTGATTTTATTGTATTCACTACAGATTCTCTCAATCTCTGCGTTCCACCAGTAAGGTTTTGTCGAGTAACCTCCTTCTCTGTTCGCAGCCTTATTGTACGCTTCAATAATGTCATCGTATGTGGCGTTGCCTTCTCTAAGGTATTCAACATACTTCTCAACGTCTAGGTAGATCTTCAGATCTTCTTTTTTGTAGTGGATTTCTTTATTTTATTATTTGTCTTTATCTGGAAATGTATTTGTGCATGGTGCGTGTATGGATTAACATACTCCGCTTGCCAATTTGTAAGGTACCTGCGAAATCTCTCTGGGATAGGGTCACATCTGTATGTGTTTTTGAGTTTCCTCTCTCAAAGGTGTGTTGCCCATTATTGATTTTTACCCAATTCATCTGTGTTAGCCATTCCTCCACATGCTGGCCTCTAGCGTCAGTAATAGGTGATCCCCATAATGCCGATTTAGCATTTATGTCTCCCACTTTGATCATCTTTCCGGTGCTTCTGCCTGCGAGTTCGAAGACCTCTTCGATTGTCTTTTCGAATTCTTCCATGTGCACGTTGGGGGATATGTATGTTGCAATTATAGTGATGTCCATGATTTCAATCATCATGTGGCTCTCTCCCTTGATGACTTGTCCTATTTCCAGGATGGTATTGTTAATAGCAATAGCGACCGCTTCTTTTCTATCTACGATCCAATTTTTTGTTTTCGCTATCCTTTTGTTGGGTTCTGAGATTATTATTACGTCGATACCTTTTTTTTGAGCTTCATCAAAGGCTATATCGTGGGCTAGTTTAGATCTACCCAGATTGAGTTGCAGTACGTCCACCAAGTTACCAATGTTCTTTTTCCTATCCCCCGCCATCTCTTGTTTGTACCCACTTCTTGTATACAGTCAAAAGTGTACATAGAAAAAGTTTGAAATAACTAGTGAAAATGGTAAAAATAAAATACTTTATGTAAAAAAGGTGATGTGTAAAATAAATAAGGTAAAAGTATAAATAAAACCATTAGAAAAACTAGGGTAAAAAGAAAGGATGAAATACCCTATATAAAAGAAATTGACAAGATAAGAAATAAATAAAGAATGCGTTCCGACGGTTTTATAGAGACCGCCGGAATTGAAGCTGTAGACGATAACCCCGCAGTAGGGGATAGGACTAGGTAAACATATCACATTGTGTAGGTAAAAAGTGAAGATATGTATAAATATATATTGGAATGGCTAAAATTGTCAAGGTTTACATCTAGGAATATCCGCAGCTTGGGTTTGTTACCGAGTATAGGAGGCCGATTCATTTTGAATGGTATACTAAGTCCCTAAATTTCAGGCATCCCATGTTGTCCATCCTGTGCCCGTCCGTTTGGCACATGATGTAGTATCTATAGTTGTTGCATTCTCCTACTTTGTGACCTTTTTTCCGCAGTTTAGGCAGAGCTTGGTTCGGTCGGTTCCATCACAGTCCCCAGTTCTATGTCCGAACTCTAAACACATGTAGCAACGTATTATCTTATCTTACAAGACACCCAGCCTATTTGGATGTTTTCAATGTTCTCCATCCTGTCTAGCTCCTCAAACGGGATGGCGAAAGTTGCCTTCTGCTGCCCTATTCTATCAGTCCTAAGCGTCTTTATGTCGATTTTTCCCTTTTGAATGTTCGTCCTTTTACTTAGTGCCTCTGCCACTTCGTCCGCTTGCATAGCGGGATCCAGGTCAAATATGTCGTAAACCTGCCCTCTTCTTCTAATCACGGACTCGTGGTTAGCCATCTCCTTTATAGCCCTTTGCAGTTTTCCAGCTTTCCCGTTTCCTCTAGTTGTTACCACCACGTCTCCTCTGTTCGTTTTTTTGATCCTTCCTATCCCTATTCTTTCAACATTTACTTTTTCTTTAAGTTCTTGTATTACCTGAGCATGTTTTATCACCCGCCTTCATCCATACGCTTTCCCCTCCCTTACTTGACGTCGATGGTTTTTCATTCAAAATCTCACTGTAATTACTGCGTAAGAAAATAACTTAGTCAAAGATATGAAACCAATGATTTATGTACATTTATCCATAGTTACAGATTTAATGCGGAATTTAAGGACAAACCCTTCACAAAGGGTTAGGTCAACATAAATAATAATGAATCGTTGACCATCATTACCATTCGGTTTATGCAAACTTCATATTTTCATCTTATTAAGGTCTTATTTGCTTACATGTTTTAAAGTTTCCTCATAGCTGAGAGGCAAGATTTTGGAACGATATGTTTTCTGAAAAATATAATTCTGGTACATTCTAGTTTCTTAGGAGTATTATGTTACATAAATAGATTATTTAAATTGATAAATTAGATATATTCATATTGCAACAATATAATCAGCCATTCCTCGATTTCTATACCTATATAATTCTTCGACTACATATGAGATGATAATTTATATTTCAATTACTTCAAGTTTACAAAATTGCGGCAATTAACCTCAAGATTTACTTTTATATTTGGAATAAAAGAACTAAAGTATTAACCCTTTAAAATGGTATTAGTTTTATTCACTTAGTATATTATATGAATATAATGAAAATTACATTTTCATCTGTTACGAGTAGATTCACCTACCTGCGTTCACTAATTACTTGACCTACATTCTAACCTACCATAAAACTTATTTAAATTGCTCCTATTACCTTTGAAGGAATAATAACATCATGTCAACATGAAAGTATCCTTTTCAGCATTTTGCGGTTTTTTTTTCACCTTATTTAGACTGATTTGTTCATTTCTCACAATAAAAAATTCGACATATGCTTGATGGTAACAAGAAGATCGTTAAATTGTGTCTTTTGTTAATAGGTTGATTAAAATCAAAGAATGGGTTGACAAAAACGATCCAGGCTCTATCATTATACCTTTTTCTGGCGCATTCGAACAGAAGTTGCTTGAAGAATACGAAGATCCTGTGCTACGAAAAAAATTTCTTGAAGACAACGGCACAACCAGGTAACTATTTTTTGAAAGACGAGCATGTTTGAATTAGGTAATTGCTTCAATTAGGAAAGAGTTTAATTATCAAACAAATGGACAGATACCAAAAGACCAAAAGTTGTTGTAATACATTTTATCATTTCTAGTAAACTGTAGCTGATTTTTAATTTTCAAAGTAAGAATATCAGCCTTAAAAAACATTGATTGTAGTGAATTTCACCTTTTCTAAAATTGACCGACGCAGATGAACTGAGAGTCACAATTTACCTAAAAACTTATACGTATAGAGGATACCTCTTTTCGGTTTACAAATAATTATGATAACTTTGTCTTACTTGTTACAATCATAATATATAATAGGTTGAAATTTAAAATGTAAACCTGGAACCCGACTTAATAGCGCAATAAAAAATCAACTACAGTATTCTACAAATGAATTAAAATCCTACAATTTAGTTAGGGGAAAATGGATTAGACAGAATAAAAATATTCAACTTATACTTCTTATACATTCGTAAAACACGAAAGAAAACTTTTTAATCATGAATAGGTAGCTTTTAAGCTTTGAATGTGGTAACTAAACATCTTATTAGTCTTTATGGTTTCGATTTAATTCTTAACTTACGATTATTGTCACGCAACTGCTATTCTTGCCCAATATGTATATAAAACGGTTTATGCCAGGCACTGATAAACAATTATTTTGCGAGAAAATCCATATTAGATCTAATACGTCACGTCACGCATCTGAAAAAAATACAGTTGAGTTGGACAAAATATAATGAAATCATACAAGTAGTGGGTACAGTATATGTACGATTTCAGTAGAACGACCAAAAATAGCTATTCATATACTAGAGAGAAAAATGCCACTTTTTCTCCAGTAGGATGAAGTTTACCAACCGACTCGATTTTTCACACAAAAACTTTTCGACGTTGTCAAAGTTCTTTCAACTTTAACTACACTTCGTTTGGTGCATACCAAGATTACTAAGGCAACACTAAGGCCGTATGACATTTAGAGAAGTATATAAGAATTCTAAAGATGATATTTTTATTAAAAAAACAAGTGTAGAAGAAATAATGCTTCACAATCAAAGATAATGTGAGAGGGTGTTTCCTCCCTTTCCATGCACAACCGACAGATAGGTTCCTCCCTATATATGCCGATTGCATGCATGTGCTTCCTTAGCGTACAATGACCGGTGAGTAAACCCCTTACTATCCTTATCTGGCCCCTGTTTAGGTTTAGTATTTCATTAGTCAGCGTCTCCGAGGGTTTTTTGACCAGGAGTTTGCAGTGTTCCTGTTTTGGCACGTGTCTCCAGTACGACTGATATTTAGTTTGAGTCCACCGAGATGTACAACCACGTACAGCAGTTTTAGATATCCCAAATACTGGTTCAGGACCAGTGAATGCAGTCTCATACCCTAGCTTTGCTAGGATGTTTGCCTTTTAATTTCGTACAATGCCCTTGTGCCCCTGGACGCACTTGAGAGTAACTCTATTATGGTTAGCCAGGGTTAATAGTTTTTGTCGACAGTCCCAGACCAGTTTAGATCTGATCTGATGACATGCTAAAGATTTTAGTGCTGCCTGACTATCAGAGGGTATAAGGATCCACACCAACGTTCATTCCTGACTGCATGCTTCCAACCCATCCCAGTTTAGCTGGATATGGTATGGTTGGTGGTTGTCGTTAATTGTGGCCTACATGTTGTTACTTCTCATTTGAAGAAACGAGTTTGTTATAACATCTGTGATTCTGGAGTGAGTATGGGTGTTGGTTCCTTCATGCCAGTTCCCATTGCATTCCAGTTTGTATGCAGCGACTCTCGCTTCCGCCTTAACGTGCAGAGCAAGAGGCGGAAGATTGAGAATCACTTCCATTGCCGCAGTCGGGCTGCTTCTCATAGAACCTGTTATGCACAGACCGGCAGACAGACCTCTGAAGTTTGGTAGCTCCAATTCCTCTGATCTGTTTTTGGCCACCAAACTAAGGCCCCATGGGTTTCGCCACAGTTGTGTACAGCCAGTATACGATCCTTTAATACCCATGCGTTTCCTATCGCCCGTTTGGCAGCCATTAGGGCCATTTTCCCTTTATTGGTTTTGTCATGAAGGTGTGAGTTCCCAGCGACGATGTATATGATATCTCGATAAACATAATATCATGAAACCTGCATAAACTGGATTTCGATCTCAACGATTTGCTACGGACAATATTGTTTTCCTCCAGAGACATATTATAGATGGAGCTTTCTCTGAAAAACAAACTGCTATTACAGCGTTACTTGATGTCGAAAGTGGTTTTGATACCGTGCCCAAATGTATCATTCTTAACACAACGGCTACAACATTTCTGTTAACATGCATTTTTTTATTTAACAATCCCTAACAGGTAGGTTTCACAAAGTTTCTACTAATGGTGTCACTTCTGCTTCTTCTTCTTCTTCTTCTTTCTCCTAAGTTAAAATGGTGTTCTCCAGGGATTCGTTCGGAGTCACACGTTATTCAACATGGCTACGACGTCTTTTTAGCTATTCGTTAACAATTTGAAGTTCTTATTTACGCAGACGTTCTATTTTGTTTCTTCAAAAATCCAGTAACTACTTCTAAGCTAGTCCAAGATGCCGTTCTGATTCAATTTCTCCCTGATAAAATCTAAAGTTATAAAATTTGGTAATACAATTATTCATAAGCTAAAGAATCCTCTCTCTATGCTCTACTTAATATACTTAGCTCAAAGATACGAAATAGACAAAAAATCCTCTAGCTAAAATGATTCAATCTACCAGCTAGCTATCTTGAAATTCAAATAAAATGAACAAATACCTATTTATTTTTAAATTACAAAAAACAATATGCGGTACATAATCATACTTATTAAAACAAAAACAACTATTTCCTAAAAGAACTGAAAAATAATAATAATTCAAGCGTTGTAGGAGTTCAAAACAACTATATCCTGTACAACAAAACTAGAAGAATTCGAAAATAATAATAAATAATTAATGCCTTGTAGGAATTATGAAATGCTCAATATTATTATCTCAAAAGCTTATCCAGCTATTTACTCTTTAACCTAGTATAATGAGTTTAATGATTTATTAAATAAATCAAGGTATTTTAAATTGCTCAAAATTTTAGTCAATCAGACTTACATCAGTCCATTGATAAAAGTATCTCTATTCGTCAGAATTCTGTAATATGATGGTAAACCTATATTTAGGAACACTCGAATTCATTAAATGGACTCTAACGACCATAAATGCATTATAACAACTGCAGTTTGTTCCGAAAACTATGAACAGAGACGAATCGACCCGTAGCTTCGAAGGAAATAGGTACTTATTTTTTTCAACGTTACATTTTCTGTAAGATAGGGCTGGAACCTATTGCAATCTTCAGACCCACTATATTAAAAAGTATAGATGACCTCGTTATCTCCATAAATATTATCACATCTAAAAATTTATAACTGGGACAACGCAGAATAATGCATTCATGTTGCCCGTAATAAATTGAATCCGAAATAAACGACAGAAGAGGATATCCAATTTGTTATATAGAGGTTTCCAAAAAAAAGTCTGGATATGGTAAGAATTTGAAATTCCCATAGATTTCAGTGACTAAAAGATATTCAGGGAATGTTTATCGACTGAAGCCCAAAACGAATGATTAATATTTAAATTGGTGGAAAATCACTGAAAGGAAAAAACGGGATAAAAAGCTGAAGTCCACATTGTTAAAAATTTTATTTCTGACAATAGAGTAAATATTGATTTATTTAAGAGCGTGCGGAAGAGTATACTTTTTCTTACTCATTTCAGTTCAGAAAGATCTACGTTAAATACTACTTTACCGCACGCAAGGTATTAACTATTGCATTTTTGATAATTATTTTTTTACGAGCGCTTCGCGTTGTTCAGACAACTGCGATCGGGAGCGGAGATATCATTTTCAGCACTGGTTAGGAAAATATCTATTTTCTACGACCGTGCGTTTTAACTCATTTTCCCGCACGCATTTTAGTTTTGAAAGTGTCACTTTCCCGCACACTGGACCAGCAATTTTAAGTAATTTACAGAATGCAACCAATTGTGTTTTAAATATTAGTATTTATAATATTTTTGTATATGTACGTTGAAATAATAGTTATTTGTGCAACCAGTTGGGAAAAGTACAATTTTTCGTAACGAGCGGAATTCTGAGCAATTAGCGAAGCGATTAGTGCAAAATAACGCGAGTTACGAAAAATCGTGTTTCCCAATGTGTTCCACACAATATTTTTTCTAATTTTGAATAAGTAGGATGTGATTATTTGAATTAAAATTTAAAGTCTTGAAACGTCTCTACGAGCGTCCCTCGTAGATTCCTTTTAAGTCGCCTAGTAAAATTGGAGATGTTTATTTGCTACTATGGAAGCAAGTATTGTTTAATGTCATGTTTCGTGATTTTGATTGTCAAAAGAAGTAGAAATTAAAAATCGTTTTTCTTCACGTAAATAATTCACTATTTTTTAAAGTAGAAGAATATACAGTGCTATTCAAAAGTCTCCTCCCCCCTCGTATCTTTTTAACGGCTACACTTACATTAATCAAATTTGGAGTGTGAAAATAAAGTGTTGTAAACTTCTCTACGAATGGTAAGGGGCCATCCATAAAGTACGTCACACGAAATTTAGGACTTTTGAACCCCTCCCCCCGTCCTTGTCACAGGTTGTCACATTTTTATAACCCCCCCCTCCTGATGTGACGTCACACATTTTTTAAATTTATGTATGTATTTAAAAATAATCGAGAGAAAACAGCTATTTTCATTTTTTACTTATTTTTATTAAATAATAATCTAATAAAATCAACATAAAGTCCAACATTTCATAAACATTTTAAAATTTTTAATTCACATCCAAACTTTGCGTTTTAGTATTTTAAATTTTAACATGTGACGTCACAAAAGTATTGACCCCCCCATGCCCCTTGTCACACGATGTCACACTTCGGTGATACCCTCCCTCCCCATTAACGTGTGACGTACTTTATGGATGGCCCCTAACAGGTGAAATAATAGTAATAGATGACGTCACAGTGCCACTCTGGCCAATAATTTTAAATAGGACCTTATGGCAAGTGATATCTCGTTTGAAAGGAATTGACATTGGCTACATAGCCATATTAATTTTGTTTGGGTTTAAACTAATTTTGACGGATAAATTAAATAAATACCAAAATTATTGAAATTATTTTTTTAAATTTAATTAATCAAATATCAACAATGGATTCTTATAGTAAGTGTTGCTCCGTCTACTTCCTGACAGTAATACATCCTATTAGTAAACTCTTGTTGTACTCGTTCGAATGTGTCAGCTGAAATTGCATTGCATTCTTCAAACATTATTTCTGTCAAAACGCCAATGCTATCTGGTGCCGTTAAGTATAAGTCTTGGATTTCAAGTACCCCCATAGTTAAAAATCCAATGGCGTCAGATCTGGTTACCGAGGTGACCATTCTATAGGACCTCGCCGGCCGATCCATCTACCTCGATATTCTTCATCCAAGTAACGTCTTACTGCACCATAATAATGTGCAGGAAGACCATCTTGTTGAAACGTTATTTCCAGATGGCCGAATTCATCTGGATTATCTTCCAGAATTTCAAGAATTAACGGCTCAATTGCATTTTGTTACATCTCCACATACACTTCACCGCTTAAATTTGAATTTAGGAAAACAGGACCAACTATGTGGTTTCCCAAAATACCTGCCAAACATTGACTTTTTCTGGAAATTGGGTATGTTGTTCACGAAAGGTGTGAGGATTTGTGTCACTCCAATACCTTACATTTTGTGTATTCACATTTCCATTGAGGCAAAAAGTACTTTCGTCACTAAAACAAATTGTTTTTGTGTAATGTTGGTTTTGACTAATTTTATTTGTCATACATTCACAGAATTCGAGTCTTCTGTCGGGGTCGTCATCCGAAAGGTGGTGCACCATTTTTAACTTGTATGGATGAAATTCATTTTCAGCCAACACTCTCTGTACTGTACTTTTACATACTTCACAGATGGACGCAACTTTAGTTGAAGAGGAAGTAGGGTTTACTACCATTTCAGCAACTATATCAATTTTTTTATCATCACTAATTATTGGCCAGAGTGGCACTGTGACGTCATCTATTACTATTACGTCACCTGTTACCATTCGTAGAGAAGTTTACAACACTTTATTTCCACACTCCAAATTTTATTAATGTAAGTGTAGCCGTTCAAAAGATACGAGGGGGGGAGGGGACTTTTGAATAGCACTGTATATAAATACTGCAATGTCCGATTCAATCATTAATAAACAGAAGATTGCCACGAACATACTCGGAGAAAATTACATATAAAATACATCACAAATTAATGCTAATCAGGGAACTATGTTGTCAGCTGTGGTCAACATTAGTAACTGTTCTAATTGTGTTATTAATATTTATAAATAGTTTTTTATTCACGAGTTAAAATTGAATAAAGATATCAAACTTTCTAAATATTATGTTAGTACACCATATTTAACGACAATAAAGAGGTAGTTCAAGTAATTTAGTCTTACAATTATTTTGTACCTTTCGCAATCAGTGGCGAAATTTACTTTTCATCACCAGTTAGGAAATATTTCACTTTTCGTAACTTGTTACGAAAAGTAGGACGTTTCATAACGTCAACGAGTTTTATAAAGTGTCACTTTATATGTCAAAATTGGAAAAAATAATTTTTGAAAACTGGGTTGGTATACTTTTTTGTATATATGGTCGTAGAAAAAATAATGTTCCTAACTCATGCGTAAAGTGTCCTTACCGCTCTTGACCGATTGCCCGAACTTCGCTCCGCGTCGTTCGGGTCAACAACAGTCGCGTGCGGGAAAGTATCACTTTCCGCACTTGTTAGGAAATTGACTATTTTCTACGAGCGTTCGGAAAAGTATACTTTTCCGCAAGCTTCCACTTTACCGTCTGCTAAATACTATTTTACCGCACAGATGGTATTAACTATTGCATTTCATATTATTTTATTGAAATTTTGTTGAATACAGCGTTAATAACTATCAATGATTACATCAATAACCAGAAGGTAATTAATGAACTTGTTAGTTTGTATCTAGTTATTCGATGTCTAATTTCATATTCTCCGTCTGCTCGTAGAAACAATACTGTTTCTAACACAGACCTAAAGTGTCTCCTCCATTACGGTTTTGCTGTGCTTTGAAACTTTGAACACACAGTAATAAACGCATTCTTGTTACTATCTGAAAATAAAAAAGGAAAAGAAATATTCTTGTGATTAATTAATTATTAATTTGGGGGTATAAAATCTGGTATTTCAACCACCTTAATAATACATTCCAAAAAACTCAATCTTCTCGCCCATTTCAAATAATAGCGACCCAATGACAAATTCATTTCGATTTCTGACCACGGAATCGTCTTCGTCGGCCTGATATCTTTTCCCCCGTAATTATAGGTTTCGAGATCGAATTGTCTGCTTTTCTATCTCCAATCCAGGTCATTCTTTCTCAACAAAAAAAACGAGGAATAAAAAATAACATAAGTACAGATGCTATTATTGTCATTAAGTTTTATTTTTACATTGTGGAGACGTATAAGGCATAAAAATGAGATGAAGCTTTTGACGTAGGTCGAAATGGACCGGATTGAGAGGTAGATTATTTCGATTCTATTGTTAGCCTTTTTTGAAGAGTTATTAATTGTAGGTAGGAATGGTGTATTTAAATAAAAGTACAATAATTCATAAATACTAAATTTATTATCTATAATAAAACTATTTACAAAAAATCTATAAAACAATCACATCTTGTCCACTTTTTTTGAATTCTGTAACAACTCATGGGAACTTTTGTCGTAATATTTTCAAGAGCCCAGTTATATTACATCAAATCGTTAGTACTGGCAATAGTAACATCTAAAATACACTTTGAAATGTATCAGATTATTTTCTTCTCATAACTGCTAGCATACTGATGAATCTTCGCATTGAAACCATTACAACTTTGTTTCGTAGTCACTTATTGTAACCATTTGTAATTAATAATTAATTCAAACTTGTACATTATTTACAACTTCCCATTTTAAATGAACAACTGTAACAATTATTTAGTAGGAGTAGGAGGGAGGGAACAGAATCTGATGAATATCTTTCTCACGAAGTCAACTATACATTTACATTTCTGAACAGCTTACCAAAATCTTTATTCATAATGTTTTAATGAATTGTTATCTGACTTGCTCCTTCCGAAACCAACAACGAACCAAGCAAGAAACTTCTTGTTGTTCATACCTCACCCCATGCTGACATAGTAATTGTACAAGTTCTTAGCTGGGGGCTTGCTACATAGTTTTGCTTTGCCTTCTGGTTGGTCCTCCAGTTACTGTCTTTCACGAAGTCTATCGCACGTATGCAGTAAATGTTTAACTATTTTCGTTTCCTTTTCGCACGTGCAAGGTCTACGTTCTACAGTTAATATGTTCAGGTGAACAGTTCTGCTCTACATTTGAGACATCGTTCTTCCATGACATATTCATCTAGTAATTTCCATGCTGTTTCCTGATAAATCATTTTCCCTGGCTCAGGCTGTGCGGCCTCTAACCCCTTTCACCATGTTCATCAGCTTTTTAATTCTCATTGCTGCCCTAGTGACCTGTTATCTGTTACTCGAGTTTAAACAAATTAATTGGAGTAATTGCATATGTATAGGTACTCAGATTTGCTAAAAATTTGAAACAAAAACTTCAAGGCAAACTTAGTACCCAGCATCTTAATGCATACGAACTCAATATCTCTCAAGCAAAACTCATTAAACTTACACAATCTGAAATCTTTGAATTAGAAATAAAAAGTTTAATACTCTCCTCATTCAAATTGAAGGAATACTAAATTCAAGGCAACTAGTTGCAATATATAGTGATCCATCTGACCTTACTTCATTATCCCCTACCCATTTTTTACTCGGACCATCAATTGCTGCACCTCCTGATCTAGATGTCCAGGATACTTCTCCAAATCGATTATATAAACTACAATTATAACAATTTTGGAACAGATTCTCCAAACAATACGTTACTCAGCTACTTCATCAATACAAATGGAAGGAGAATCCTACGCCTATTAAAGTAGGTGATTTAATTATTATCAAGAACTCTCAACTGCCGTCATTTAGGTGGCACATTGGGAGAGTGCTTAAGTTGTTTACTGGTAAAGACAATATTTCTAGGGTGGCAGAAGTGAGCACTAATCAAGGAACCATTAAACGTTCTGTGCGATAATTATGTCCAATTCATAAACAAACATTAATAAGTTATTAATAGTATTCAGGAATTAGAATAACATTATTGTGCATTACATTGTTAAGTTAAAGTTTGTAATCAACCCGACACTTTTGACAGTCACAATTTGTTATAAATAAATAAATTCTCATTAAGTAAATGTGTACAGACCACTCATTTACTATCAAATCAAGTATCTATTATACAATCTGCTTCTTTCTTTTAGATACTTTTTTGTTAGTTTTTTGGTGGCATTGAAATAAAAAATGTCATACCCCATGTATGTATTTATGTATGTGTGTATATAGGGTGAGAAAACTACAAAAAGGTTGAACGAGCAAAGACAACAGTGACAGAGGAAAACGAAATGAATGTGGTATTGGTAGCTACAGAAAACCCATATACTAGTATTTATAAAGAGCAGCAAATCACTTACTAAGGTGTGCAAAAAAATCTTAATTGCAACAAAATGCTTTGAGAAAATATTAAAATTTTGTAAATGGGCCCTATAAAAAATAAATCAACAAAATTACTTTTTTAACTATATCTTCTGTAAGTTCCTTGTGGCATTACTTATTCTTTTTTCTCTTATTTTTTGGGAATCAAACCACAATAATGTTTTTTTATTTTTCATTTCGACGTTTCGGTAGCGTTCCTGCTACCGTTGTCAAGATTAATTACTAATAATACTCGTGATTTCCGTATTCTTAGAAATTCGTTATTCACAGTTCTTGAGTCGGCTAATTTATATTGGTTGTGGTGATGTTGAAATTTGATAGGTCACAAAGGTGATACATGTCATACGACAGAAAAATTGACGCTAGAGATTATTTAGGTTTTGTTATTGTTTTTCGTATTTATATCAATTTATCAAGAGAGTAAGATAATCAGTTGTGTAACATCAAATCAATTATGAAAATATGTGAAGTTTAACAAGATTGGCAGATATCAAGTCACGTGGCACTAACTTCAGTTTCCATTGGTGGAACTGCGAATCACGAATAACAAGATATAAAATTTGGTTATCTTAGAGCAACGACGACCGACGTGGAAACGACAAACTACTCGACAACAACGGTTTATAAACGCATGTATGTATCTATGTGATATCAATGTTTTATTTTCGAGTGGTGGGAATCACGAATAACGAACAACATAGTTTATAAACCCAGCTTAAATACAAAGCTTTGCTCACTTCGATCATGTTTTTATCGATTGTATCTCGGTCTTTGTCTTACATAATATTTATTTCATTTTTCCTGGTTTTTCTATAATTTGACATGATTTATTATTTAGGTGATTATTACATCCAAACTCAAGAATATTTGTTGGAAGCCATAAAAGTTTCAACGATTAAAAATTTACTGTTAAATACAGGTATCGTAGCTGGAAATATGAACATGCGCCATTGAAATACATCATATTTAGGAAAAAAGTCAAAAATGTGTGAATTTTTCGTCTTTGAAATTATGTACCTATACAGGGTGATCAACTTTTGTGACAAAGTCCGTTATATCTGTTATTATAGGACATACCAAAAACAGTTATTCACAATAATAGGAGGCAGTTATAAGCTTCACATTTTAAAATTAGTTAAAAGTATACAGGGTCTTCCATAACACTGTACCGCATCAAACATATGTTTTTTGAATGAAGCACTTTTATTTTAAATTTAAAAACCACTCAACTTCCTCGTTACAAGAATACAAAGTTGTTATGTGTTATGTGTTACAGGGTATTTAAAAAGTTATTACCAAATTTCTATGAAAATCGTAGCGAGTTCAACGTCTTGTATAAAAGAAAAGGAGTACAAGAGCAATGATATGTTGTAGCCATAGTTTAAAAGTCAAAACACAAATACATTATTTGCTCAGTTTTCTTAAATGCATATCACCATCATAAATTACAGTCAATGTATTTTAAATTGTATTGGAAAAAGGGATATTTCATTAATTAAATTCATTATTTTTATGTACTTTACTATTTCCAACAAACAAAAAAACAATTAAACAAAACATAAGATAAAAAAATTGTTATTTTTATTGTAGGAGTTCGAAATGAGCTTCTATATCATTAAAATCAAGGCTGCCATGAAGATATGTGTCACAAATTGACAATTCAGTTTTAGATCATATTGTTTTGACATTGTCTTGAATTTTGATTATTTTGCAACAGTCAACCATGAATTGTGGAAGGGAAGGACTGGTAGACATGGTATGGATCTTAGGTGAATGTAATAAGAATTGTTTACTTGCAACAAGAGTCTATCATCAGCGATATCCAGATCGTCGGCAACCGAATAAGAGAGCATTTCAAAAGGTAGTGGATAGATTCAATCGCAATGGTTCAGTGTTATATGAGACTAAAGGAAAAACAAAAACAGTTACATCGGAAACCGAATTAAATGTTTGACTGGCCGTTACAGAAGATCATCATTTGAGTATAAGAAATATTTCAAGAGAGCAAGACATTAGTTACGGATCTGTTCAGAAAATTCTCTCGAGACACCACATGCACCCATACCACATCCAGCTACACCAAGAGCTAACTGCAAATGATTTTGAAACAAGGATAACTTTTTGTGAATGGGCACAACAACAAATAGTTGTACAAAGACATTTTTTCGATTTTGTTATATTCGGAGATGAAGCAACGTTTCACAAAACGGATGTATCAATCGGCACAACTTCCACTATTACTCTACAACAAATCCGTACCACAAAATTACAAAGAGTCAAACTAGGTGGTCCTTGAACGTTTGGGGTGGTATCTTAGGTAATTATGTAATAGGCCCTTTCTTCTTTGAGGAAACCGTGATCGGAGATGTTTATTTAGACTTTTTAGTAAACTATTCACCTATTTCACTTGAAAACGTGCTCCTCAATACCCGTCAACAGTTATATTATTTACATGACGGAGCTCCTTCTCATCACTGATCCAAGGTGAATTAAATGACCAATTTCCTAACAGATGGATAGGAAGAGAAGGACCAATTAATTGGCCAGCTAGATCACCAGAATTAAGTAAAGTAGACTTCTTCTTATGGGGCTATATTAAAGATCTAGTATACCGTGAAACTCAACAACAATTGATGACATAAAAATCAGATTTACAAACGCATTTCATAATGTTACAAACGTATGTAGATCATTCGAAAACCGTCTTCAAGCCTGTGTTGACGTCGTGGAGCTTATTTCGAACACAATAAAAATGAGAATTTTTTTATCTTATGTTTTGTTCAATTGTTTTTTGTTTGTTGATAATTGGAAATAGTAAAGTACATAAAAATAATAAATTTAATTAATGAAATATCCCTTTTTCCAATCCAATTTAAAATATCTCCAAAACTATTAAGTTTGGGTATAGGGAATACTCGGTATAAATTAAACTACACTGACTGTAGTTTATGATGGCGATATAAAACACAGGGTGATGCATTTAAAAAAACTGAGCAAATAATGAATTTGTGTTTTGACGTACCCTGTATTAAATTTAAACAGTATTAGCGAAATCAATCATTTTTTTGAAGTTTGACAATCACTTAAAAACTATGGCTACAACACATCATTGCTCTTGTACCCTTTTTCTTTTATACCAGACGTTGAACTTGCTACGATTTTCATAGAAATATTGTAATAACTGCTTAAATACCCTGTACAACACATAACAACGTTGTATTCTTGTAACGAGGAAGTGAAGTGGTTTTTAAATTTAAAATAAACATATGTTTGATGCGGTACAGTGTTATGGAAGACCCTGTATACTTTTAACTAATTTTAAAATGTGAAGCTTATAGCTGCCTCCTATTTTTGTAAATAACTTTTTTTGGTATCTCCTATAATAACAGATATAACGGACTTTGTCACAAAAGTATTTGAGAACTGGTGATAGAGGCTTGTCATTAAATGGCTCGCATCTGTGGTTGAGGCCATAAAGGGAAATTCCTTTGGAAAGGGCCTGGTGATAGTGGATTTCAGAGTCGGTAACGACTCTGACCAAGGAGGATTGAGGAGTTGGTGACTGAGGAATTTCAGTCATTTCGGTGTCGGAGATGCATATGTAAACATTTAAGATGACAAAAAAGGAGCTAGGAGCATGTTGCCAAGTAGTTTGGTTGGTTTTGGGGGATATGATGCTGTTTAGTGGAATACATATCACGTGGTTGTCGCCGGTGGCATTCTGATTTTTTTTTCACGAGGTTTTTCACCTGTATAGATTTGGAAATCTTTAAAAGGGCAGTACAGCTAGGATTGGCAGTAAGGTATCGAATTTGGCCTACAAGGATTTCGTTGGTGTTTAGAAGAGTAAAAAGCTTCCTGAGGTTGAGTATTTGCTGAGAAATATTGGTAGGTTTGGGTGTAAAGGGTGGAGGGGTGGATTGGCGTGTAGTGTTTCTGTTAGCCAACTGCTTGGAACCCTGGTTGACTCGTTTGGATGTTGACTGGCTATAGGCCAATCGATAGGGGTCACAACTACAAGTAATTAGCAATACGGCTGATTTTTTTTATAAGTACCTTAAAGTATGTAGATTAATACAGACTTGGAAAGAATGCCATTCAATGGTACACAGACGGCTCAAAAGCAATAGAAGGAACTGGGATAGGAGTGTACGGGCCCGGCACCAAACACTCTGAAAGCTTGGGAAAAACCCCAAGTATCTTTCAAGCGGAAATTCACGCAATAAGAAAGTGTGCCCAGTTCAATATTGACAAAGGATATAGAAGGCAAAGGATTATCATAATGTCTGATAGTCAAGCAGCCATTAAAGCGCTGAGTTCTTGTGTAATCAGTGTGGTGTGGTGTGGGAATGCCTAGGCAAACTTAATGAACTAGGCGAGAACAATATAGTCACCTTACTGTGGATTCCAGGACACACTGGAATAGAAGGAAACGAAATAGCAGATGAACTAGCGAAGAGGGGGACTGAAATACCCTGCTGGGGGCCGGAGCCCTTTTGCGGAATCAGCACCAATGTAATATTGGAAGAAATAGGTAAAGCCGAAGAAAAGAGAAGATCTGACAATTGGAAAGATCTAGTAGGGCTTAGGCAATCAAAGATTCTTCTGGGTGACTACAACCTGTTAAGATCAAATGAATGCATAAGTCAAAGCAAAACTGCACTAAGAGTTTTAACAGGAATCCTAACGGGACATTGTCGCCTGAATGGGCACCTTAAAAAGCTCAAAATAGTGGAGGAAGAAGATTGTAGGTTTTGTGGAATGGAAGAAGAATCCTCCATCCACATACTTGCGAACTGCACAGCAATTCAGAATCCTAGGGCACAGCACCTGGGAGACTACTGGATAGAAGAGGGACAGTTACCTAAGTTGAAGCCTGCAGATATCCTAAAATTCCTCGGGGAAATAGGACTAAAGGAGCTACTAGTCTCTGAGACTTTCCTCAGGAACTAAGTAGAAGTAAGGGGGCACAATAGATCTTTTAGGTCTCAGTGAATGTTACCCCAAAAGACATACATACATACATACATACATGTAGATTAATATAAAAAAAAGTTTACTAGTCTATCGATTCCCCAAATTAAAAAAAAAATCAAAAAACTTTTTCTTTTCGAAATTCTTTAATATTTCGCGCTGGGAGGAAGGTAGAGAAAAATAAACACCACCGTGTAGGGGAAGTGTTTTGGAATAAAAAAGGTCTCTTGCATTTTTTTCGGCCGAGCAATGGTTTGTCCGGAAAAAATTCGGTAAACTAAGTATGTATTCCGCATCCTCGCGACTCTGCCACACGGCAGAAAACCTATTTTCTGAAGCGCGGCGGAGTACATTATAAACTATTGTACAGTTATAATGTAATATATAAATAATTGTAATAGGGCGTTTTGAAGAGGGAAGTGTCAGCTTTAAGATGGCATTTTTTTTGTCATAGCACATAATCATTTAGCAAATTACTCATATTATATTCTAATCAAAAACCAAGTATCTCAATAAAAAATATATTATATAATAAGGAGGAATTGAAACAATTTTTCGAACGATCGAAACTGTTATTTGGGAGGTCTCTTCCATAAATAAAATTGACGGATAATTAATTTTTCCTAATTACGAAATACAACACTTTTCATTATCTTGTAAATTTTAGGAATCTTGAATTTACAAGAAAATATATATATTAAGTACTGTAACTTTAATAAAACTAAAGTAATTTTGATGGGGTTTGCCTAGAAATGTTGGGGAAACTTCTAAGATCAAGAATATATAATTACAAAATTAATTAATTTACATACATTTTTGGATTCAATGATTTTTTGTATTATAAGCGAAAATAGCAATTTTTATAGATCAAAATAAAATTTGATACTCCTGTAATATAAAGATGAATATTCAACGAACAGAATGTATATAGTGAAAAGGTATAAAAGTATCCAGGTATAAAGTATTTTATAAATGAAAACAGGTATAATAATGCACAAGAAGCAGATGATTAATTTATATAATTTTTTGCATACTTTTCTCCAATAAAAATATGTAAAAATTAATTTATTACCTTTTATTTTTTATTTACAACCTTGACTCTTACCAAAAATAAAAAAAAATTCTGATTAAATATAAGTAGGTTTTCCGCAGTGCAGCAGAGTCGCGCGGATGCGGAACACATACTCGGACGAAAAGAACGCAGCAGACCTTTTTTATTGAAAAACACTTCCCCTACACGGTGGTGTTTTTTATTTTTCTCTACCTTCCTCCCAGCGCGAAATATTAAAGAATTTCGAAAAAAAAAAGTTTTTTGATTTTTTTTTTAATTTGGGAAATCGATAGGCTGGTAAACTTTTTTTTATATTAATCTACATACTTTAAGGTACTTATAAAAAAAATCAGCCGTATTGCTAATTACTTGTACTTTTGGTCTAAAATTTCCCCTACCGACTGGCCTACTACTGATAGAAGCTGCTGGGGAATTGAGTGCCTCTAAATAGGAGACACTAAGCAAAGTAACATTTATTCAATATTTCAGTTACCTTCTGGCAAAAACATAATAATCTGCACTGATAGTAGACAAGCCCTATTAGCCTTAAACAGACAACGTGTTATATCGAGGCTAGTACTAGAGTGCCACCAAGATTTAGCTGACGCCTCGGCAGATAACAATATTATCCTGAGGTGGGTTAAAGGGCACGACAGGAGTAAAGGAAATCGCATTGCTGATTCTTTAGCCAGGGAAGCCGCTGGACTAAAAATTCTAGGACCCAGTGACACCTACGGCCTAACGACTTCGACAATTGCGGAACTAGCCAAACGCTACACCCATACTCAATCCCTTAAGAGATGAGATGGAATCAAAGGATGCAGTCTTGCCAGGATCACCCTGGGCGACCCTGGGAAGCTGGAGCCGAAGAAGTATTTGGCGATGACCAGGAGAAACCTACGTTTAACGGTAGGATTTCTGACTGTTCACTGTCAACTAGGGAAACACCTCCATACTATGGGGCTAGTGGACACGCCTCTATGCAGGATGTGTGGACAGGAAGATGAAACTGTCAGGCATGTCTTGTGCGAGTGTTCGGAGTTGTAGTCAATAAGAGAGTGTGTGTTCGGTGAGTCTTGGCCTACACCTGCCGATATAAAGGAGATGTCTCCTAGTGACCTGTCCACCTTCCTGAGAAGGACAGGATGGACAATGACCTAGGAAGACAACTACTCGGGAGGATGTACAATGGGTCACATGTGGCCTAGGTGCTGTGAGCCTACACTCACCCTCCCTACTCTACAGATACAGAGATACAGACCTTCCATGGTAATGTGTAATGTTACATCAGCGTTTTCTGCTACCTTACTGCAAAGGTTCAGCAATTACTGAAACGGACGTTCAGCAATATTACAATTGGAATGTGTCATTGTCAATTATTCCAGCAAGGTTGCTGCAACATTGCATATAATGTACTTACTGGAAAATTGTAAATGTGATATTAAAAATGTCACCTTCTGATAATATTGCAGCAACTACTGAAATTGATTTATATATGTAATGTTTCAAAATTAGTAATTGCAGCAAGGTTACCGCAGCATAGAATATTATTAGTGGAAAATATCATATTCAATATTATGTTATACATCAGCAACTTATCACCAATCTTGTATTTAACATTACCATAAGGTTCCAAAAATTATTGTCCAGTACATTTGTTCATTCTTGAAGAATTTTTGGAATTCCCTAATTTTCACTAATTATTTCTAACTATGAAATAAAACAATAAAATTTTTTGTTTAAACCTTTATTACAATTGAACTATGTTCAAATACAACTTGTGACGCGTTTCGCTACACAGTAGCTTTCTCAAACGAATGGAGGTATCATGAAAAGTTCTTAATTTATATACAGTGCATTGATAAGGAATTTTACGGATAAAAGTATTATAATCTATTTACTTGGAAATAAAAAGCAAAAAATATGGGATTAACTAAAGTATTAAACAGGTTTACCTGGAAATTCATTTACAACAATCGTACAGGAAGTTTCTAAGTAAAAAGGTTTAATAAGGGAGAATTGTTGATATCTATTTGGTCGTTTAGAAGGTTATCTGAATATTTGTTTTTATTTATCTCAAGAGCTTCTAAAAGATTTAATTTCAAGGATTTAGGTTCTATATGCAAAATTTCAAAATTTGAGTCGAAAGTGTGTTGGTTTGCTAATAAATGATTTGAGTAGTTGGAATCTAATGTTTGGTTATCATAGCTACGTTTGTGTTCTGAAATTCTAGTTGTAAAATTCCTAAAAGTTCTACCTATATAAATTTTATCACAGTTGTCATTACCACATTTTAATTTATAAACTCCTGATTTGTTTAATTTTTTACTAAGGGGGTGTTTATGAATTATTTTTTCTATATTATCCCTGAAAATGTCTGCTAATACGGGACTGAGAGGGTTGCCCATAACTAAACCGTCTTTACTGCTATAAATCTCTCCATTGAAATGAAAATAATTTTGAGTTAAACAAACACTTAATAAATTTATGATATCAGAATGAATTAAAGGATTAACATTATTGTGTGTGAGCAAGTTATTGACCAGGGTTATAGTTTCATTAGGAGGTATACTAGGGAATAGATTTGTTACATCGAACGATATGAATTTAGAAGTATGAGTAAGTTTTATATCTTGAATATTATTTATTAATTCTATTGAGTTTTTAATTGAAAATTGAGGATTAAATGAGCAATATTTAGAAATGATATCTATGAGGATCTTTGAAATTTTAAATGACGGTGCTGTGAAAAAAGAAACAACCAGTCTAATTGGGGACCCTTCTTTATGGAGTTTAATTAATGAATACAGTTCAGGGTGTTGTGGATTGGGTAAAAATAATTTATATTTTTCTTTATCGTTAATTATTGATTTGGCGTTATTTACTGCTGATTTTATTTCCTTCTGAAATTTAATAGTTGGGTCCAGAAATAATGTATTCCCTAGATACATGAAATTAAAAACTGACAACAATAGCAACGCAGCAATTAAATCAAGTATATATGGTAAAGAAAGATGGTTAAAAGAAGAAAAGAAGACACAGTATAGTAAAAGATATAATTTTAATATTTATGTTAAGGTAATTCATTCACAACTATCACATATATTACACCCCATAGAGTTTGACATTTTAGATCGGGGGCCATCCATAAAGTACGTCACACGAATTTTAGGACTTTTGAACCCCTCCTCCCGTCCTTGTCACAGGTTGTCACATTTTTATAACCCCCTCCTCTTGATGTGACGTCACACATTTTTTAAATTTATGTATGTATTTAAAAATAATCGAGAGAAAACAGCTATATTCATTTTTTACTTTGCATGAGAGATTATCGCATAGCGAGAATGCTAAATTATTAATAAATATAGATCAATTTCGTAAATTTTTAAAATTTTTAATTCACATCCAAACTTTGCGTTTTAGTATTTTAAATTTTAACATGTGACGTCACAAAAGTATTGACCCCCCCATGCCCCTTGTCACACGATGTCACACTTCGGTGATACCCTCCCTCCCCATTAACGTGTGACGTACTTTATGGATGGCCCCTCGTGATATGAGATAAAATTAAATTAATAATTCACAAAAAGTACCAAGTACAAAAACGTAAATTAAAGTCACTATTGAATAATAAACCAGTATCAAAAAACCCACAAACCAAATTTTCAGACCATATATTTTTTCACAGATTTGGAAATCTTTCAAATAAAGAAGTTCAATTATTACAAAAAGGTTTGAACCATAATATTCAACCCACATGTTCATTCGATAACTTCAACAAACTAGGCATAGAAACAGAAATTAACTTGTATAATTTTCCAAACAACTCTAATCTAAAACATATAGCTTCCGATATTATTAAAAAAGAATTTGTCAAGTTTAACAAACCCAATTTCGAATCATCAGTCGTCAAGTCAATCCAACAAAAATCAAATTCAAATAATCTTATTTTTACAAAAGCAGATAAAGGAAATACAGTATTACCCAAAGATGATTATATATCAAAGACCAACGATTTTATACAGGCAGGAAATTTTGAGATTCTTAAAAAAGACCCAACTATTAAATTTCAGAAGGAAATATAATCAGCAGTAAATAACGCCAAATCAATAATTAACGATAAAGAAAAATATAAATTATTTTTACCCAATCCACAACACCCTGAACTGTATTCATTAATTAAACTCCATAAAGAAGGGTCCCCAATTAGACCGGTTGTTTATTTTTTCACAGCACCGTCATTTAAAATTTCAAAGATCCTCATTTCTAAATATTGCTCATTTAAACCTCAATTTTCAATTAAAAACTCAATAGAATTAATAAATAATATTCAAAATATAAAACTTACTCATACTTCTAAACTCCTATCGTTCGATGTAACAAATATATTCCCTAGTATACCTCCTAATGAAACTATAACCCTGGTCAATAACTTGCTCACACATAATAATGTTAATCTTATAATTCATTCTGATATCATAAATTTATTAAGTGTTTGTTTAAATTAAAATTATTTTCATTTAAATGGAGAGATTTATAGCAGTAAAGACGGTTTAATTATGGGCAACCCTCTCAGTCCCCTATTAGCAGAAATTTTCATGGATAATATAGAAAAAATAAGTCATGAACACCCCCTTAGTAAAAAATTCGTGTGCTGGCACCGATATGTAGATGACATTTTAGCTTGCTTCACCGGCACAACTAGACAATTAGATAACTTTATTACTTTCATCAACTCAATTCATAAAAATATCAAATTCACCGTAGAAATTGAACAAAACAAGTCTATAAACTTTTTAGATCTTACAATTACAAATATAAATAATACATATGATTTTTCTATATTTCACAAACCATCACAATCATTACAATTCATAACAGTTCGGTCCACCCATTCAGTCATAAATTAGCAGCTTTTAATAGTATGATACACAGACTTTTAACAGTTCCATTAAATACTGACAATTACAACAAAGAACTAAATATCATAAATAAAAAGATAAGAAAACATACTCTAGACCAAGTATTTCCTTCTGATAAAAACAAAAATAACCAATTTAAAAGCTTCACATATTTTGGAATACCATCCTTAAAAACCAAATCATTTTTAGTTACTTTAGACTTAAATATTTGCTTTAAAACCGATAACAAATTATCCAAATTCATTAAAAACAACAAATCTAAATCTTCAAAATTAAACAAATCAGGAGTTTATAAATTAAAATGTGGTAATGACAACTGTGATAAAATTTATATGGGTAGAACTTTTAGGAATTTTAAAACTAGAATTTCAGAACACAAACGTGATAACCAAAAATTAGATTCCAACTACTCAAATCATTTATTAGAAAACCAACACACTTTCGACTCAAATTTTGAAATTTTGCATATAGAACCTAAATCCTTGAAATTAAATCTTTTAGAAGCTCTTGAGATAAATAAAAACAAATATTCATAACCTTCTAAACGACCAAATAGATATCAACAATTCTCCCTTATTAAACCTTTTTACTTAGAAACTTCCTGTACGATTGTTGTGAATGAATTTCCAGGTAAACCTGTTTAATACTTTAGTTAATCCCATATTTTTTGCTTTTTATTTACAAGTAAATAGATTATAATACTTTTATCCGTAAAATTCCTTATCAATGCACTGTATATAAATTAAAAACTTTTCATGATACCTCCATTCGTTTGAGAATGCTACTGTGTAGCGAAACGCGTCACAAGTTGTATTTGAACATAGTTCAATTGTAATGAAGGTTTAAACAAAAAATTTTATTGTTTTATTTCATAGTTAAGTATGAATCTTCATCAAGTAAAAGCCTCATCTATTCAATTGTTTCTAATATTGATAGAAACTGAATTTCATGGGAGACAAATCAGTTTTGATATCTGGAAAATATCAAACCCATTCTTTATTGATGTGTCCTCTATGGAGATCAGATTTCATTTCCTAGTTTTTAGAAACAAGAAGTGAAAACCCAAAAAATATTCTGAAATGATTACCTAAAAGATTTTTTTTTGCTTCTTTTATGAGAAGTTGTTAATTTCAAATGTCCATGATACATTCATGGGTCAAAAAGTCGGAATATCATCAGATTTTAATGAACACAATGTTTTTCAAGTAGGTTTCCGTTCAATATATCTACCCACCTAAGTATATAAGAAGATGCACACGAAAGGACAGTACTATCAGATTCATTCGCAAAATAAGGAGGAACAAATATTTTCCTACTAAACCTAGGATGAGCATACCCGACCATCCTAACCTATAAAATAATGTATCACCCTGCCATAGATTTATTAGAATTATCCATTCTGCTGCTTCAACACTGAATAAATGAAAGTATATAACCAAAACGAAACCAACGCAACGCACAACAACAATATTGCAAAATGAATTGCGTGTGGTGCTACTGCTTGCTCCTTGCTCAAATCTTCACTCACATGACACATACCAACAGTATCTCACCCAGTTAGGTGACATCGCCTCCAGAGCGGGAAATATAAAATTGATTGGTTTCCTAATCGATGAAATATTATTTCGAGTTTCTTTTATGTTCACTATTTAAAATTGTCCTAGCGTATCAGTTTGTATATTTTTGCGATGATGCAATCGAAAACTAAAAATGTATTGCATTTTCTAAGTACTGTCAATATTGTTTGTAGTTAACTCATGTATTGTTGTAAATATCATGGAATTTGAAACCCAGTGCAACATTGCAATTTAAATTTATTCGATAGTTCCAAATGTAGCTTGGCACTTACATTGTTTGTAGATAGCTTCTGTAATGTTGCATTTACTATGAATTTTCATGGCTGATGCAACATTGCGCTTGAAACTCAATCAATAGCTCGCATTATAACTTATATACAACTTGCCAGTAGTTTTTTCTGTTGAGTTAAAAACTGAAATATAGCATTGAGCCATATGCAATATCATATTATCATTTTACGATAGCAAGCCCTACAATAGGCAATATTTCGTAACATTACATGTTTAGTGGGGAGGTGAGGATCATTTCTAAGTTTAGAAAATGGTGAGCTAGAGGTCTTCGAGTTTGAAACAGAGGAAGTTGATGGTGTTTTTTGAGAAGTTTTAAGAGGTGGAAATTCTTTTTTTGGAAGTAGATTTTTGAAGGAAGAGGTTCTGGATGCCTTTTGCGACCTGGTCGGATAGTTTAGGTGTAGGAGTATTTTTTTATTGAAGATTGGTATTGATAATTATCAAGTAGAAGTCGACGTATCGTAAACCGGTTACTGCCGAGGAGCTGCCTTGGCTAGCTTCGCCAGTGAATAAGTGCTTGGTGGCTTACCTTCTAGTAGAACAGATTTTTTTGTTTCACTAGAGCGATTTTGTGTCGGGTGTGCTTCCTGAAAAGAAAGCAAGCCCCTGCGTTGAATATTGAAGTTTTTGAAAATATATTTTTCGGCGCAACCTCGTAAACGAAGTTTACTCGGCGTGGTATACTCAAACTACGTGGAGTTTGCGTTGCGAAGTTGCTACAGAGTGGTGATAAAGATGAACTAATGAATATATAGGCACAAAACTGCCGAGAGCTGTATGAAACGGGTGGCAATCTGATCAATCACTAGGCAGCAAAAATTCTAATTTAAATTCAAATCGCTCCTCTCAGTCAAGCTATAGTTACATTCTAAAATTCAAAGCTAGTGTATAAACATAGTACAGAGCACTCCACGCGTTTACCACATTGACATAACTTTATCGTTACAAATTTTATTCGTAAAATAAAGAATTATTTTTTACTTCTTAGTTTGTTAACCTAGAAAGCGTGTTTTTTAGTTTTTTTTTTGTACTATAATAATTTATTTTTTAGTTTTTAGTACGATTTTCTTTGTTTTTCTATTTTTAAAAAATTATTATTAATTTACTTTTTAGTACTGGATTACCTCAAATTTGATCACATAATCAATGAAATAAGTATTCATAATTTTTTTGGGAAGTTCATGAATATTACAGAAGCTTCTTCGTCGCCTGCTGTGACTATTTAATTTGATGATCCAAACTTGAACAAGCGTTAAAAATGTATTAACGCAGTGTTGTGTGGCTAGTTTCGTTTTATCCAAGACCATTATGTTGTATTGTTAACAGTTAGCCAGTCTAAAGATAATTTTACAGCACTCAATAATCCAACGTTTGGGTTGAGGAAGTTTTATAAATCCCACTTTTTTTATAATTCAATATACAGGGTGATTGATTGGTGTGATAAATCTCTGTAGGTCTGCTGCAGCATATTTCTGTGAAGCGGTCAGTTTGTATTACATGTTTATGGCACATTCCTCTTTTTTGCTTCAATTCTTCACTTCGTTTTGCTTACGGTGTAGTTGAGAGTAGAATATTAATTTTCACCGTTTCACAATTTGTCGGCGAGATAAAGAAATCTAAAAGTAGAAGCGAAACCTGTGAAATTTACAGTCCACGTGGACTAACCCTTCTTGTGAATTTTGCATAGACCAATCGGAAGCTACATTGCACTTGTGCTTGTGGGTCGAAGTGATTTATGGCTTGTTTATCTTTTCGGCTTTTTAATCCTCAAAGGTACCTTTGCCGCATACTGTTATTATAACGTGAAACAGTGCAAACTAATTCTACTCTCAACTATACGTCCAAAAAACAATTTGAAGATCAACAGGCGATTGAATAATATAAATAAATGAAACTGTACATGTTAATAATACTTTTATATACAGATACTCGTAACTTTTTCGAGTCCACGAAAATTGTCGAGAAGCTTTAGAAAAAAAAATTTTGAGATATAATAAAAGTTACCTAATTTAATCATCGTTGATTCATATCAATTTTTTTTTAACACCCTCCGGTTTCGAGATATACTCAAAAAACCGGGAGTTCGAGTTTTCATGATCCAAAATAAAAAAAATAAAAATCGCGCTCAAGAATGCCAGATTAACGTTTTTTTTTACAAGTTTGCGACCTTATAACTCGGCGGCGTCAAGGACTTATCGTCAGATTAGTTAAATTTAGTCTTAAAACACTAAAATAAACCCCCAATATCTTAATCTGACGCGCTCGAGTATTTTAGATTATCGCTTTTTTTTTACTAATCTGATCGTCTATTCTTGGCGCGCGTCACTACATATAGAGCTAATACTTTCCAAAGTTGTTCTATTAGGTCTAAGGTATCTCTCATATCTTCAACTGCCACGCTCCAGTATTCCCGGAAAATCCCCTATTCGCCTCCCTAACTATTTTTATTCAGTACACTATACAGTAAGGTATAGGCCCTTATTTAAATAATCATTACATTTAACTATTTGTTATACAGTGTTATCACCTAAGTATGCACCATAAGGGTTACTTATGTATTAAGGGGTTTTCCATTAAAATATATTCATGGTAAAAGTTTGTGCATCCCCTAAAGCATAACATGTACCAACAAGATATATGGTAAAAAACACGTAATATACGTGTATAATTTAATTTTTTAGTTCGATTACCCTAAAGCGTGTTTTTTAATTTTTTTTTGTGTATCTAACAGGAAAACCAGTCATATGAACACCAAAAACTGGGCGGAAAGTATTGTTCAGCAGCCCAAGTGCCTAAAATTCACAACGCCAAGATTTTTTAAATTGTTCACCATCTGTCACTTGATTACTTTGACGTTTCACATTAATTTTTTAATTAAACGTCAGTGTACGTTAAAGTATGTTGTTATATTTTCCTATTTCTTGGTTTATTCGGTGGGCGAAAAACAGTTGAGTGTCACACATGCAGGAAACGCGTTAGCAGCCCTTCACTATCAACTGCCCTGGCTTTGCTATGCTCGCTCATGCATCTAATAGTCTTGGGCTGCTAAAGCTCATTTTCTGTCCTCGTGAAACAATATACTATTAAACTATAATTTATTTATAAATTAGTTGGAATGTCCATAACTCGATGCAAGATCAAAGTTATGTTTTTTTAAATGGAACACCTATTATTGTCATCGATCCTTGACATGTGTGCAAAATGTCTAATTAATCTGAGAGTTTAAAGTGGGTAAAAGTCGAGTTCAAAGGTTGCATTACAAACAAACAAAAATAAGTAAAGCTAATAATATGTACCATCATGAGTCTGGAATTTATCGTTTGAAACAAAAATCTTATATTTATACTAATAGGGACGAACAATTTTTATGTGTTCTGGCTAATTTGAATTACCACCTTTAACACAAAAACCTTTATTTCTGCTCTTAATATAATCTCCTATTATAAGTTATCAAGTTACACTCCAAAAATGGACGATAAGAAAAATGTATCAGTCTTATTTGTAATACTACTTTTGGTGAGGTTTCCGTGATGCTAAAAAAAATTTATTTTGTAGTGCACTAGAGAAAATAATAGTTCAAGGATATAAAACTCTACAATTAGAATATTTCTTCACTGCTGGAGCCGACGAAGTGAAAGCTTGGACAATTCAGGTTAGTATATTTTATAATCCTAAAATGATATCAATAAATAAGTCTCAATTTAACAGAGAGTGTATGTAACGTCAGAATGAACAAAAATTTTAAGTATCGACTATGATTATCGTCTTTATTTGTATCTTTCTGAAAATGCTCAATATTCCTTTTTCTTTGTTCCATTCTGAATTTTCTCATTTGAAAATAATAAAGGCGTTTATTATTATTATTATTATTATTATTATTATATACTTTTAAATTCTACACATATTTGTTACTTTATGCTTTTCTGAGTATAACCAACTACATAATTTACTAATTTGTTTAAAATTAATTTGGAATCTCCATTTTTCATTTACCGCTACAACACGGCTTCGACAAAGTAATCTTCCAAAATTTACTTGAATCCTCCCACTGTACCAACCAAATTTCAACACGATCGTCTTTCATCTTCGTAAAATAGAACGTTCTCCGTACATTGGGGAATCCTTATTAGAATATTCGGTGAATGTCGACGTTCTGCTTTGCAAAATTGCTACAAATGAAAATAAAGGTCCCATTTAACTGCCAATGCGAAAGTAAATAAATTACCCTTGCCCTAAAATTGTCTCTGGACGAAATTTGCATAAGAATAACCTCTCTTCTCTCAGCCGGAAAAATAGGAATGACGGGAAACGGCAAGAACGCGCTGAAATTTTCGAATAATCTCACGTGAATGGGCTCGAAAAGTAGCTGGAATAGTGATGAATTTTGTGTAGGGGTTCTTCAAGCTAAAAATATGCTATAGGAATGTATAAGCTGATATACTCCTTAAATATACCCAGTTACGAATTTTTTTAATGTAGAATGTTTCATGTTTTGAATTTACTGTTTGGACCATTACTTTGTGGAATCTAGTCATATTACTCTTATAAATGAAACTAACCGGATCTAATCAATTCCACTGTTTAATAAAAAAAATTATTAAAATTCTAAGATACCTTCACTTGGACATATGGTTATAAACTATCCCTCCCTAGGGTAGGATTGTAATGTTTATTTGGTCTGAAAATAGGTAGTCTAGCCTGGACATCTAATTCCCATACCGCATTTAACAAATTTTTAGTACAAAGTAAAAACGATATGGTGTTTTGCTTGCGTCTGCACTGCCGCCTCTCGGCCAGTTCTCCATCGGTAGAATATATACGTCCTACGGTGCGCCATCTATGGGCGGAGTTGCGAAGCCAGTAATTACTCGACTGGGTTCAATATCATCGCGTAATTATTCTACAAACATAATATATTATGATATGTATAACTCTACTTAATATAGAATTTACTATATCAAAATATATAATGAAAATAAAAGTTACACATATTATAAACTAATATACAGTATGTCACTAATGTATGGAATACATTTATTATTTCGAAAATAAACGACTTTTGAAAAAAATCCAAAAACATGTCAATTTTAATTTTTAAATCGTCATCAGATGATGTAGATGTAACGAACATTGCATTTCCAGCATTAACGTGATGACGTAATCGCCAATTTTTTTAAATGCAACCATGTGTCTCAAGACACCTCATTGGAAAGGTCTTCTAATCGTCTTTACAACGATGTATCATTTGGGCGACTTTGATAAACTTTGCTCTTCAAGTATCCCCATAGAAAAACTCTAAAGGTGTCAAATCTGACGACCTTGGTGTCCATTCGATCGTTCCTCTTCTTCCTATCCACCTATCTTGAAAAACAGCATCAACACCGTTCTGCTCAAATCACATCTATTTGGTCTATTTGGAAATAGTTGAAGTTATGAACTTGGAGTTCCAACAGAATAGCTGACGTTGCTGAATCGGGAGCGTTCTCCCACTTGATTATAACGTTAAACAAAACCAGGCGCAAGCCGGCATTTTTAGCTTTAATTTATAAATGATAAGTGATAACATCTATTGTCTTATAATGTTAATAAAGTTCCCCTGTTCTAAATCATTTGAATTTTTTTAAAAACGAACTTTTCACAAGTGAACTTAAAATTTTGATTTAATTGTGGTAATAGATTATCCCGAAGCAATTGCAGATATCGAGGACCGGTCAAGCTTCCTTCAAAAAAATATGTCCCTATTATTTGATTGTTTATAATGCAGGCCCAAATATTCACCTTTTCAGGATATTGTGTTCTATACTCCTGCATCCAATGAGGATTTTCACTTGCCCAGTATCGATACGTCTGGCGGTTTACATGGCCGTTGAGCATAAAAGTTGCTTCATCTGAAAAAAGTATATTTTTTATGAAATTACGATCTCTGTTACATCGTTCCATAATTGTTTCACAGAATTCGATTCTCCTATCAAAGTCATCTTCTAACAGCTCTTGGACCAAAAAAAGTACCTTATACGCATGCCACTTCTCATTTTTCAGCACTCTAGCAACAGTAGAATGGTGTAAATTATTATCCATCGCAACTTGTCACGAGCTGGTGTGGGGGTTTTCTTGAAACTCAATGAAAACGTCAACTTTTTTGTCTTCGGAAATTGACTTTCTACCACTTTTGGGGAGATCTTTAATTAGTATTTAGCATTAAATAAATTGCCAACTTCTTTCTGTGTCCTTACTCTATCTCCATAGCGAATCATCATTAATATTTAGTTTCGTTCAGTTTCTGTAAGTTACATTACTAAATTATGCTAATTTAAAGATTTTAACTATTGAACAGTAGACTGATACACATCAATTAGTGTTAAATTTGAATTTAGTACTATTATCAGTAACATATCCCAAAACAGAAATATTTTTTGGGTACACTACGATGTTTTATTTCCAGTGGCGGTCCTTACAATAACTTGGTTCATTTAATCAGAATTTATGATTAAAATTTTACCAAATGAACAGTTTCAGTCGACCCTGTAGAAATGAATATTCAAAATCATTGTAAAGACGATTAGAAGACCTTTCTAATGAGGTATCTTGAGACATATGGTTGTATTTAAAAAAATTGCCGATTACGTCACCACGTTAATACTGGTGACGCAATGTTCGTTACATCTACATCATGTAATGACGATTCAAAAATTAAAATTGACCTGTTCGTGGATTTTTTCGTCGTCGTCGTTTATTTTGGAAATTATGAATTTATTCCTTACATTTAGCGACATACTGTATTTATATTACCATACTTCTCTCACGACACACAGACAATAAAATGTAAGTACCTTTATATATTTATCAAATAATTTTACTCTAAAATAATTGTTGAGAATTATTATAGCAGTTAGTATAATAATTATTATTACTATTCTTATAAAACAATTTAATTTATTCAAATCTTCATTTAGAACTACGTTCAATATATATTCGTGACGCGTTTCGCTAACACAGTAGACAGTAGCTTTCTCGTACGAGTGGAGGTATAATGAAAAATGTTTAATTTATACAGTTCATTAATACTGAATTTTACGGATATTGAGAAAAGTATTATAATCTATTTACATGGAAATAAAAAGCAAAAAGGTGTCTAAATATGGGATTGACTAAAGTATTGAACAAGTTTACCTGGAAATTCATTCACAACAATCTTACAGGAACCTTTCTAGTTAAAAAGGTTTAATAAGGGAGAATTGTTGATATCTATTTGGTCGTTAAGATTATCTGAATATTTGTTTTTATGTATCTCAAGAGCTTCTAAAAGATTTAATTTGAGGGATTTAGGTTCTATATGCAAAGTTTCAAAATTTGAATCGAAAGGGTGTTGGTTTTGCTAATAAATGATTTGAGTAGTTGGAATCTAATTTTTGGTTGTCGTAGCTACGTTTGTGTTCTGAAATTCTAGTTTTAAAACGCCTAAAAAGTTCTACCTATATAAATTTGATCACAGTTGTCATTACCATATTTTAATTCATAAACTCCTGATTTGTTTAATTTTGAAGATTTAGATTAGTTGTTTTTAATGAATTTGGATAAATTGTAATCGGTTTTAAAGTAAATATCCAAGTCTTAAGTTTCTAAAAATGATTTGATTTTTAAGGATGGTATTCCAAAGTATTTTAAGCTTTTAAATTGATTATTTTTTATTAGAAGGAAATTCTTGTTCTAAAGTATGTTTTAGTATCTTTTTATTTATGATATTGTCTATTAAATTTGGATCGTAATTATTATTAACTGCTATTTGTTTTATGATATTTAGTTCTTTGTTGTAATTGTCAGATTTAATGGAACTATTAAAAGTCTATGTATCATACTATTGAAAGCTGCTATTTATGACTGAGTTGGTGAACCGAACTATTATGAATTGAAATGTCTGTATGTGATGGTGTGTGAAATATAGAAAAATCATGTTTATTAGTTATATTTGAAATTGTAAGGTCTAGAAAGTTTATAGACTTATTTTAATCCATTTCTACGGTAAATTTGACATTTTTATGGATTGAGTTGATGTAAGTAATGAAGTTATCTAATTGTCTAGTTTTGCTGGTGAAGCAAGCTAAAATGTCGTCTACATATCGGTGCCAGTACACAATTTTTTTACTGGGGGTGTTTATGAATTATTTTTTCTATATTATCCATGAACATTTCTGCTAATAGGGGACTGAGAGGGCAGCCCATATTTAAACCATCTTCAGTGCTATAATTCTCTCCATTGAAATGAAAATATTTTTGATTTTAACAAACTAGGGAATATATTTGTTACCTCGAACGATATGAATTTAGAAATAGGAGTTAGTTTTATATTTTGAATATTATTAATTAGTTCTGTTGAGTTGTTAATTGAAAATTGAGGTTTGAATGAACAATATTTAGAAATGAGAATCTTTGAAATTTTAAATGACGGTGCTGTGAAAAAGAAACAACCGGTCTAATTGGGCATCCCTCTTTATGGAGTTTAATCAATGAATAGAGTTCAGGGTGTTGTGAATTGGGTAAAAATAATTTATATTGTTCTTTATCGCTAATTATTGATTTCGCGTTATTTACTGCTAATTTTATTTCCTTCTGAAATGTAATAGTTGGCCCTTTTTTACAAAATTTCCTGCCTGTATAAAATTGTTGGTCTTAAATATACAGTGAACGGCAAAATTATGGAATATTATCATCATTTCGAGAACCGTCGAGTTTTAAGGGAAATCCCGAAACGGATCGATTTTTGTTGTAAAATACCCATGTTACAACGTACATGGAGTATAGATGTCACCGGTGTAGTGACATAATCGTAAATTTTTTTTAAATTAAAATCGGTATAATCTGACTCCTCATTTGAACGAGAATTTATTCTCTATTTAACGACATTACATTTTTAACTAAAATATTTTTTAACGGTACGAAAACAATTTTTTTTTATTTAAATGCAACCAAATTACAACTAATGATTTAATTAATAATGTACTTTGAAGTTACCAAATTATGGATAACAGTTATTGCAAATTAAATGTTCGAAATGCCATCCATCGGTTTCTTGACAATTTGAGAATCTACGAACACATTCATCAAATACATTGCGGATGACTTCTGGAGTAATTAGACTCATTACATGCCTAATTCTATCTTTCAATTACTGTAAGTTTTGGGGTCTATTGACAATATATTGCGGATGACTTCTGGAGTAATTAGACTCATTTCATGCCTACTTCTATCTTTCAAGCACTGTAATCTCAAGCACAATGCATTCTTATAGCAAGTGTTCAAAATGTGCTCCATCTACTTCCTAACAGTAATACATCCTATTAGTAAACTCTTGTCGTACTCGTTCGAATGTGTTAGTTGAAATTGCATTGCATTCTTCAATAATTCTTTCTTTCAAAACGCCAATGCTATCTGGTGCCGTAGTATAAACCTTGGATTTCAAGTACCCTCATAGAAAAAAATCTAATGGTGTCAGATCTGGTGACCGAGGTGGCCATTCTATAGGACCCCGCCGGCCGATCCATCTACTTCGATATTCTTCATAAAGGTAACGTCTTACTGCACCATAATAATGTGTAGGAGCACCATCTTGTTGAAATGTTATTTCCAGATGGCCGAATTCATCTGGATTCTCTTCCAGAATTTCAAGAATTAACGGCTCAATTGCATTTTGTAACATCTCCAGATACACTTCACCGTTTAAATTTGAATTTAGGAAAACAGGACCAACTATGTGGTTTCCCAAAATACCTGCCCAAACATTGACTTTTTCTGGAAATTGGGTATGTTGTTCACAAAAGGTGTGAGGAATTGTGTCACTCCAATACCTTACATTTTGTGTATTCACATTTCCATTGAGGCAAAAAGTACTTTCGTCACTAAAACAAATTGTTTTTGTGTAATGTGGGTTTTGACTAATTTTATTTGTCATACATTCACAGAATTCGAGTCTTCTGTCGGGGTCTTCATCCGAAAGGTGGTGCACCATTTTTAACTTGTATGGATAAAATTTATTTTTAGCCAACACTCTCTGTACTGTACTTTTACTTCACAGATAGACGCAACTTTAGTTGAAGAGGAAGTAGGGTTTACTACCATTTCAGCAACTATATCAATTTTTTTATCATCACTAAATGTTGGTCGACCAGATCGTTTGGCATCTTGAACACTGATTGATTGATTGATTGGATCAGCACACCAGTAAAAGGATTGATGTCCTCGGCACCTCAGCCTTAAGGCTTTTTGTGCTCTTGGTTGAGCAGTTTATGTGAAGAGACCAGAAGCCCTTATCAGGCTCAGCAGACTTTTCACTAGGTTCTTCTTGGAGAAATCCTACCTTGGACATTCTAGTCCTAGGAGTCTATATCTCCACAATCAAAGATGATGTGAGAGGCTGTTTCCTCCTCTTCCATGCACAACCGACAGATAGGTTCCTCCCTATATATGCCGATCGTATGCATGTGCTTCCTTAGAGTACAGTGACCGGTGAGTAAATCCGTCACTATCCTTATTTGGGCCCTGCTAAGGTTTAGTATTTCATTGGTCAGCTTCTCCGAGGGTTTTTTGACCAGGAGTTTAATGTGTTCCTGTTTTGGCACGTGTCTCCAGTACGACTGGTGTTTAGTTTGAGTCCACCGAGATATACAACCACGTGCAGCAGTTTTGGATATCCCAAATACTGGTTCAGGACCAGTGAATGCTGTCTCAGACCCTAGCTTTGCTAGGATGTCTGCCCTTTCGTTTCCTACAATGCCCTTATGCCCTGGGACCCACTTAAGAGTAACTTTATTATGGTTAGCCAGGGTTTTAAGTTTCTGTAGACAATCCCAGACCAGTCTAGATCTGATCTGAGGACATGCTAAAGCTTTTAATGCTGCCTGACTATCGGAGAGAATAGGATCTTTTGATCTCTGTACCCCCTTTCAATATTCAGTTGCAGACACATATCGATAGCGTAGATTTCTGCCTGGAATACAGAAGCAAGATTCCCCAACGGTGCATGGAAGTTGCACCTGGGTCTAGCACCATGGACTCCAGCACCTGCTCCAATGTCAGTCTTTGATCCGTCAGTGTACCACATCAACGTTCCTTCCTGACTGCATGCTTCCAACCCATCCCAGTTTAGCTGGATTTGGTATGGTTGGGGGTCGTTACTTCTTGCCAACATGTTGTCACTTCTCATTCTAAGGAGTGAGTTTGTGATAACTTCTGTGATTCTGGAATGACAATGGGTGTTGGTTCTTTCATGCCAGTTCCCATTGCATTCCAGTCTGTATGCAGCAATCCTCGCTTCCGCCTTAACATGCAAAGCAAGAGGCGGAAGATTGAGAATTGCTTCCATTGCCGCAGTCGGGCTGCTTCTCATGAAACCCGTTATGCACAGACAGGCAAGCCTCTGAAGTTTTGATAGCTCCAATTCAGCTTTCTTCTGATCTGTTTTTGGCCGCCAAACTAAGGCACCGTAGGTGACCATGGGTCTCACCACAGTTGTGTACAGCCAGTGTACGATCCGTGGATTTAGTCCCCATGTGTTCCCTATCGCCCGTTTGGCAGCCATTAGGGCCATTTTCCCTTTACTTAACCTCCTGACTTAGACACAGCTGCACGTTAAAGAGGTTTGGCAGTTTTAGTCCCTCAAGCTTCCTTTTTCTAGTGAAGGGAATGAGCGCGGTTTTTGAAGGGTTCACCCTTAGGCATTCCCTCCTACACCATATCTCCACCATTCCCAGAGCCTGTTGCATCAGTCCTGATATAACATTAGGGTATTTCCCCAGTACAAGTATTGTCAGATCGTCCGCATACCCCTGGGTGTATATCCCTTTCCTGTTCAGTTCCACCAGGAGATCGTCTATGACGAGGACCCACAGCAAAGGGGATAGAACTCCTCCCTGTGGGAATTCCTTCATTATCCGCACCTCCATGGAGTCTCCAAATAAGGTTGTTGTTGCAGTTCTGTTGAAAAGCATGTTTTTCATCCACCGACATGAGGTGTCGTCTGCTCCACGCCTTGCAACAGCAGTGAAGAAATTTGCTGATTTCTTTGTTACGGTGGACTGGTAGCTGGGGAATAAAAACTCTTGGAGGTGGGATTTCATTCTTTAATGGTGTTCAGAAAAAGGGTACAAAGCAGAATGTTATCCTCATGACAACGTGGCATTAATAAACCTTTGCGTTCATACGCAATTATCACTTATAACTAACACTTATAACCAACTCATGCCCAATTAATATTGGTACGTTTTGTGATCGAGAAACTTATCATAATGTTTCGCCGGTTTTGGCGCTTAAACTTTTCTAGAATCTTCGTTGCACGTAGCACAAATAAACTTTACTTTTATATTTAACTTTCACTTATAAAATTACATGATATACAATTTACAATATTATTTTTGTGGATTAGGAACTTGAGAGCATTAGTGATGCCGGTTTGTTGGCGGTTAAAACAAAGTTTTTTTTAGCAGCGTGATACAGTTCAGTGTTGCCCTTTCTATCGCTAATCTCGTTCTGCCCAACCGAAAACGTGGCACTCGAAAAAATGACCGTTGTACACGTGGCTGGCGAGAAAGGGGGTGGCGCGTATGAAGAGTTGCATAGTTCCTGTTTAAATTATATTGAAATTTAAACAAGCAGCTATCATGGAATCAAAGGATGTGTTGTCAAACGCTCCTTGTATGTCAAGAAATGCTCCGAGAGCAATTTCTTGATTTCCTAGTGCAGCCTCAATTTTCGACACAAGTTGGTGTAAGGCTGTTTCGCAGGATTTTCCTGATTGATAGGCATGTTGGTTATTGTGAAGAGGCCTTTCTATGAGAAAGTTTTCCCAAACATTCCTGTCAATAAGTTTCTCCATTGTCTTCAGCATGAAAGACGACAGAGTTATTGGCCTGAATGACTTTGCCTGGGAATAATCCTTACCTGGTTTGGGAATAAAGACAATTCGGGATCTTTTCCAAGCAGCTGGAATGTATCCAGTTGCCAGTGATGCTCTGAAGAGTTTACAAAGTACTGGAGATAGATGTGATTGCCGTTGCTGCAGATGCGCTGGGATTATACCATCTGGTCCTGGAGCTTTGTATGGCTCGACCGAGTTGATGGCCCAGTTCAATTTGCACTGGGTTATTACTTTGTTGGCAGCACTCCAATCTTCCTTCCTCGCACGAGCTACGGGAGATGGATGTCTGACGGATAGTTCCATGCCTATCTCTTCAGAATCTGGTAGATGTGCCTGCAGTAGAATCTGTAGGGTCTCGCTACCAGTTTCCGTGAAAGATCCATCGGGTTTTAAATTATTACCAATGGGATTGATAGGATCTTTGGCAAGGATTTTCTGGAGTCGAGCTGTTTCTGAGGTTGTTTCCACCTCACCACAGAATTTCCTCCAGGACTCCCTTTTTGCCTTCCTAATTTGTTTGTTGTAAGCAGTCAGAGTGGAGTAATATTCTTCCCACTCTCCTGTCTTTTTCGCACTGTTAAACAGTTTCCGAGTTCTTGCTTTGAGCTTGGTAAGCTCCTTGTTCCACCAGGTTAATTTATTCCTAGAGGAGCGGATTACCTCAGAGCAGTTGTTGTGATAAGAGAGTTCGATGGCCTCACAAAGTTGTTCGGAGGCAAGCTCTATATCATCGCTGTTTTTTATTTTCCTTTTCACGTTCCCTAGAAGGAGTTCAAGGTAATTCCTGTATTTCTCCCAGTTCGTGCTTCTCGGGTCATGGTACCTCACTACAGTTTTCTCCATATCGGAGATTTCCATACTGATGTACCGATGATCCGACATAGACGGTTCCTCAGTCACGTGCCAGTGAGTTAGCTGAGAGCTTATATCAGTAGTCGCTAAGGTGATGTCAATGATCTCCTTACGAGTTTTTGTCACAAAAGTTGGTTAAGCCCCCCGATTCACTATTACTAAATCATTAGAAATAATAAAATCTAATAGGAACTCACCTCTTGTGTTGATGTCAATGCTGTTCCACGCAGTGTGATGCGATTTGGCGTCCATCCCAATTATCGTCTGCAGGTTCTCAGCCCTGCAGTAGTTCACCAGCTGCTCCAGTTCATAGGACGGAGGTGGGGTTGGTGAGTCAAATGGTAGATATACTGAGGCTATAATAATTTCCGTCCAGTTTCCTGCTATCTGTGTTTTCAGTCTCAAGACTACTTGGTCCCTAAAACAGAAATCATGCATTCCCAGTGCCTGTATTTCATTCCTCACAAAAATGCAGGTTCTAGGATTTCCTGCAGAGGAATAGTGCAACTTACCCTTAGCCTCACCAAGTCCTCTTACATGCCCTCCATAAATGTAGGGTTCTTGTATGAGGACTATGTCTGTCTTGCCTTGGGTGATGTAATGGGCAAGTGCAGCAGTTGCCGCTTTATTATGCTGCAAGTTTACTGGAAGTACCTGCAGCATTTGCGGTTTCTGTGCACTTCCCCCTTCCGTGGGATACCCTGAAGGTTAGCTGCGACAGGCCGAGGTATACCTTCAACCCTCTGTCTGTCAGCGCCTTCAGAGACTGCTCGTCCATCCCTAAGACAATGGTGGTTCCCTTTGGCTCAGGATGGTTTCCTAGGATCCTCCAGTCCCCCGTTCTCAAGCCCGTATTCTGGGTTTCCAGGAGTTTGAGGATCTTGGAGGGTTCTTTGACCTCCAGGTGTTCTGTTGGAACCCACAAAAGAACTCTGGCAGTTTTGAGCAGTTCCTTTAAGTCGTCGACTTTAAGACCTGCTCCCTCCCAGGGCTTCAGTAGTGGTATTGTTCCCTTCAGCCAAGTCCTTGAAGACTGGTTTGCACAGGCCACTACCACTACAACCGATTGGACGTAGGTTCCCGTGAACTGCGGCCCAGTCCCCGTAGGACATTTCCAGATTTCTCTGGTTCATGCCAGTTGTACCTGCTTGGCCTGTTCAGGTGACAGTTTAACCTCAGGATAGTTCCCCAAGGTGATTCCCATTTTGATTGAGGAAAGAGCCTGCTGGTATGTTGCTCCTGGGGTTTCCCTGGGTTTTAGTACCTTCGCAGGCTCCTCCTTTTTCTTCTTTCCTTGGTTGACCGGAGAAGGAGTGATGGTTTCAGAGCTCTTCTACCCTGCCCTTTTTCTCCAGAACCAGATGGTTCTGTCGACGTTTCAGCGGAGGCGGTTTGACCAGGTCTGGATTTGCGATTAGACCTTGGTTTCCTAGGCCTAATCTCTACACTCCACTGGCTTTTGCCTTCCACAAAATCCAGAGTCCATGACTGTTCCTCTATCCGCCACCTGAGGACGCCCCACATAGGTAGCTCAACAGTGTGGCATCTTGAACACTACCTGTTGCTTCAAACTTGTGAAGAAGCTCCCTCAAATATGTTCTCGAGATAGGGCGATCTGGGTATCTCTCATTAAATAAACGTTCCGCTTCATGGAGATTCTTTCCATATTCACCAATTATTAAGATAGCTGCTACTTTGTCGGCTTGAGTACGTACCATTTTGCCTATGTAAACAATAATAAAATTAAATATTGAAGCTATTTAGAAAAACTTTGCGAAGCAACAAATACTATTAAATTAAAAACGTCAATTTTTTTGACAACTAACCAGAGGCGGACTGAAAAATCCTCAATATTTAAATGTGAAATAATAATTTTGGTATTTATTTAATTTATCCGTCAAAATTAGTTTAAACCCAAACAAAATTAATATGGCTATGTAGCCAATTTCAATGCCTTTCAAACGAGATATCACTTGCCATAAGGTCCTATTTAAAATTATTGGCCAGAGTGGCACTGTGACGTCATCTATTACTATAACGTCACCTGTTACCATTCGTAGAGAAGTTTACAACAATTTATTTTCACCCTCCAAATTTTATTAATGTAAGTGTAGCCGTTCAAAAGATACGAGGGGGGAGGGGACTTTTGAATAGCACTGTATAATTGACCGATCTAAAGAACTTGTAAAATTATTGTTCTCCAGGATAACCTGTAGGTTATTTGGTGAATAAAAAGTTAATAATCACAATGATCTAAACATTTAATATATTATATATACCTAAATATGTTAGCTAATAATACTTATAATGTGGAACAAAACAAAACTATGTTTAAGTTTAAGTAAGATACACAAATGCCTTATTTTGTGTTGAAGACTGTTTGAAGGAAACTATCTGCCCCTGACAAGGGTCTATTGTAAAATTTTGCAATCACTGTTCACTCCATCCCACAGACTTTCTAATAGTATCCACTGAAAGTCCCTTCCTGAATGCTTCTCTGGTTCATGCCAGTTGTACCTGCTTGGCCTGTTCAGGTGACAGTTTAACCTCAGGATAGTTCCCCAAGGTGATTCCCATTTTGATTGAGGAAAGAGCCTGCTGGTATGTTGCTCCTGGGGTTTCCCTGGGTTTTAGTACCTTCGCAGGCTCCTCCTTTTTCTTCTTTCCTTGGTTGACCGGAGAAGGAGTGATGGTTTCAGAGCTCTTCTACCCTGCCCTTTTTCTCCAGAACCAGATGGTTCTGTCGACGTTTCAGCGGAGGCGGTTTGACCAGGTCTGGATTTGCGATTAGACCTTGGTTTCCTAGGCCTAATCTCTACACTCCACTGGCTTTTGCCTTCCACAAAATCCAGAGTCCATGACTGTTCCTCTATCCGCCACCTGAGGACGCCCCACATAGGTAGCTCAACAGTGTGGCATCTTGAACACTACCTGTTGCTTCAAACTTGTGAAGAAGCTCCCTCAAATATGTTCTCGAGATAGGGCGATCTGGGTATCTCTCATTAAATAAACGTTCCGCTTCATGGAGATTCTTTCCATATTCACCAATTATTAAGATAGCTGCTACTTTGTCGGCTTGAGTACGTACCATTTTGCCTATGTAAACAATAATAAAATTAAATATTCAAGCTATTTAGAAAAACTTTGCGAAGCAACAAATACTATTAAATTAAAAACGTCAATTTTTTTGACAACTAACCAGAGGCGGACTGAAAAATCCTCAATATTTAAATGTGAAATAATAATTTTGGTATTTATTTAATTTATCCGTCAAAATTAGTTTAAACCCAAACAAAATTAATATGGCTATGTAGCCAATTTCAATGCCTTTCAAACGAGATATCACTTGCCATAAGGTCCTATTTAAAATTATTGGCCAGAGTGGCACTGTGACGTCATCTATTACTATAACGTCACCTGTTACCATTCGTAGAGAAGTTTACAACAATTTATTTTCACCCTCCAAATTTTATTAATGTAAGTGTAGCCGTTCAAAAGATACGAGGGGGGAGGGGACTTTTGAATAGCACTGTATAATTGACCGATCTAAAGAACTTGTAAAATTATTGTTCTCCAGGATAACCTGTAGGTTATTTGGTGAATAAAAAGTTAATAATCACAATGATCTAAACATTTAATATATTATATATACCTAAACATGTTAGCTAATAATACTTATAATGTGGAACAAAACAAAACTATGTTTAAGTTTAAGTAAGATACACAAATGCCTTATTTTGTGTTGAAGACTGTTTGAAGGAAACTATCTGCCCCTGACAAGGGTCTATTGTAAAATTTTGCAATCACTGTTCACTCCATCCCACAGACTTTCTAATAGTATCCACTGAAAGTCCCTTCCTGAATGCTTCTGATGTGGCAGCGTGTCGTGTGGAGTGCGCTTTGAACACTGGTGAATTTATCCCTGCTAATTCCAAGGCACCTTTTATCCAACGACTTAAAGTTTGCTTTGAGGCTTTCTCATGAGGTTTTGAATAGGTAATGATTAGATTGTCACAATTATCCGGAGTGGTTTTGATAATTCTAAATATTTTTTGGGAGTATTAGCTACGCATAGTCCTGGCTTTTCGCGTAAAAAACATAAATTTAGACAGGGTTGAGAGGCATTCGGCCTAGAGGTTTTTAGTAAATCTGGAATATAAATTTTGACTCCTGAATCCTCAAAGATAATGTTTGAGCATTTAATAACCGAAATTGTTTGGATTCTCTGTGCTGTGGCTAAAACTAATAGGATTATTAACTTATATGTTAATTTCTTAGAGTTGACTCGTCATGATTTTCAAAAAATGTCAGGACTTTTTGGGGGTTCCACTTAGAAGTATATCTGAAGACTCCTTTCATAAATCTTTTAAAGTTAGGATCCTTCCCTAGATTTTTTGAGGTGATAAGTGACAGGACTCCACGATGAGAGTTGAACAACGCAAATGTGTTATCCGTAGTGTCCAATAACTCCCGAAGAAAGGATATGAGATCACAAGATTCACCGACAAACGGTGATATATTTCACCTATTACAGTACCCCACCATGATTTTAGTGTTGAGTTATACTGTTTTAGGGAAGAGTCACTTAACGACTTTTACATTGCTGTAGGGAGAAAAAAGAATATCATTTTTGGGTCCATAGAACAAAGGTTCGCCTACTATTAGATTAGATTAGATTTTATGAGGTGGCTTTTGGCCTAATCCACTGCGACCTTTTCAGATCTATTGTGGTCCTCTCAAACTCTAGATTACATTCTCCAGCCTGACTCTTTTTAAAAAGTCTATTAGCGTGGACCTTCCATATAGCTCTCTGCCACTGGCTTTTCTTCGCCTAATGCAAAAAACCGCACATTTGCCAGGCTATCGCACTGACATAGAATGTGTTCCGCCGTTTCTTCTTCTAGGTGACAAAACCTGCACGTATCTTCGTTTGTCAATCCCATCAGCTTTAAATGCCTATTGAGCTTACAGTGCCCCGTTAACAGACCCACTACAGCTTTAACAGTTTTCCTGTCTTTGGCCATCAGATCCGCTGTAAATTTTGGCGAGTGTTCTAATATGAACTGTTTCGCTTGCCTCTGTCCTGGTGAGTTCCTCCACCATTTCAGAGATTTGTGGGAGACCCACTTCTTTGTTTGTTTCCTTGTTATGGTTTTTGCAACGCCACAGAAGGGTTCCGGCCCAACGAACGGCATTGATGAGCCTTGCTTGGCCATTTCATCTGCTTTTTCGTTGCCCTTATGCCCCTCGTGCCCCGGTACCCAGGCTACCGTAACATTGCTACGCTCACCCAGTGTGTTTAGGGCCCGCACACAATCCCATACTAGCTTAGAATTGACCTCTACGGATTTGAGTGCCTTTAGCGCTGCTTGGCTGTCTGTGAAGATGGCAATTGAACGATATGTTCTCTTCTGCCTTTTAATTTCTTCCACACAGTGGTGAATCGCCGTAATTTCCGCCTGGAAAATTGTGACGTTCCTTGATAGGCTTACTGGGAAGGCTATCCCTTGCTTTAGCCCTACTATACCGGCTCCTACGCCGTCTACTATTAAGTTCACGAATAATGGGTACCATGGTTGGTTCTTCCAGAATGGCACTACCACAATACCTGTTGCCTGTTGTCAGACCACCGCTGGCTGACCTACACGGTAAGCCAGGATCTCAGGACCACTGTAAAATCTCGCGACCCGAAGAGGACGGATGTAGCTCTCTACAATCGACTCTTAAAAGGTGCTCTGCGGGAAACAGAGGTCCTGACTCCTAGCAATAATGAGGAACTGGAAAGGTACACAGTATCTATCCAAAACAAAATGGACATTGCCTATAAGGAATCCTGTCCGATGAGGATGGTTCAGACAGGTGGCACGACCAATAGCTGGTGGTGCCCTGAACTGGAACACCTCAGAAAGACAGCGAGAACGACCTTTAACAAGGCAAAACGAACAACACTCGAAGAGGACTGGGGAATATACAAAGCCAACCTCAAGGAGTTCAAAAAAGTCTGCAGACAAAAGCAAAGAGAGGCCTGGAGAGCCTATTGTGAGGCAGTCGAAGACTTCCCACAGGTTTCTAGGCTACAGAAGGCGCTCTCAAACGACCAACATAAGAGTATCGGCATCCTTACAAGGGAAAATGGCGACAAGGCAGCCAACCTTCAAGAGAGCGCTGAGATTCTTATGGAAACTCACTTCCCAGGTTCTGTCTTTCCTGGAACGTCAAACTGGATGGAAGTACCAACAACACCCTCACAATACGACTGGCAATTTGCTAGTTCAGTAATTGACGAGGACAAGATAAGGTGGGCCATATCGGGCTTTTCCCCCTTCAAGTCACCAGGACCTGACGGAATAAGACCAGCCCTACTTCAATGGGGGATGGATATTCTTATGCCGCACCTGGTTGGAATTTTCAGAGCCTCTTTGGCTCTGAGATATATTCCCCGTAAGTGGAGAGAAGTACGAGTGGTATTCATACCAAAACCAGGTAGGATGGATTACACCTTACCAAAAGCATTCCGACCAATTAGTCTCACATCGTTCTTTTTAAAAACAATGGAGAGGTTATGCGAGCGGTACATAAGAGATGAAGTGCTAGTTCACCACCCACTTCATCCAAATCAGCATGCATATACTCCGGGAAGGTCCACTGATTCGGCCCTTCACCAAGTGGTTGGCAGAATCGAAAGATCATTGGACAACAAAGAATCCACCCTGGGTATATTCATAGACATAGAGGGAGCGTTTGATAAAACAACCTTTCCAACAATTACCCAGCAACTCAACTCCAGGAATGTACCTCTGGTAGTAGGAGAATGGATACTCAAGATGCTCTCTAGTAGAGCAATAAGTATCAATGTAGAAGACATCACAGTAAGAGGACTGGTCATGAGGGGATGTCCGCAAGGAGGGGTCTTATCACCCCTTCTGTGGAACATAGTCCTGGACACCCTGATTAATCACCTCAACAACAATGGAATCTACACAATTGCATACGCAGATGACATAGTTATTTTGCAGACAGGCAAATTTGTGAACACACTGTGCGATAGAGCGCAGGATGGGCTCAAATTAATTGAAACATGGTGTAAGGAACACTCACTTTCGATCAATCCCAGGAAGACTGAGATGGTCCTTTTTACCAGGAAAAGGAGTTTATCGGGTTTAAAATCCCCCGAAATCTTCAAAAGCAAACTAAACTTTTCGGAAGAGGTGAAATACCTTGGTATTACCCTCGACAGGAAACTAACATGGAACTCTCATCTACACAGCAGAGCAAAAAGAGCATATGTGGCTTATGAACAGTGTCGGAGAACAGTGGGACGCACATGGGGGCTGTCACCCCGAGTGGTCTCCTGGATCTACACTGCAATAATAAGACCTATGTTAACGTATGGAGCAATTGCATGGGGACCGAAGGTTCTACAAGCAACGGCCATTCAAAAACTATATCAAATACAGCGAATGGCCTGTTTAAACATAACAGGAGCCATGAGAACAACACCAACCGCAGCAATGGAGCTTATTACTGGTCTGACCCCTCTGGACCTGTATGTCAAGGAGGTTGCGTTGATGGCCATGGTACGATTGCGCAAGGCTGGTGTAAACCCCGAAGTAGGAGTGGGCAATTTGCGGTTAAGCCTATGGCAGGAAGCGCTTACTGCGCTACCTCTGCTGCAGGCAGCCAATGATGCAATTAAACCCAGATTTTTGTTTAATAAACCCTACAAAATACAAATAAAACACAACACAGAGCCAGATGCTGCAGATGCAATACGCATTTATACAGATGGTTCAAAAATGAATGAAGGCTCAGGATGTGGAGTTTACTCGAGAGCACTAAGCCTAAGGATCAAGTGGGGAATGGGAAACAATACCAGCGTAGTTCAAACAGAACTGGCTGGTATCTCAATTGCCACAAAAGAACTAATCAGAAAAGGAATTTCTGACAAAAACATAATAATCTGCACTGATAGTAGACAAGCCCTATTAGCCTTGAACAGACAACGTGTTATATCAAGACTAGTACTAGAGTGCCACCAAGATTTAGCTAACGCCTCGGCAGATAACAATATTATCCTGAGGTGGGTTAAAGGGCACGACAGGAGTAAAGGAAATCGCATTGCTGATTCTCTAGCCAGGGAAGCCGCTGGACTGAAAATTCTTGGACCCAGTGACACCTACGGCCTGACGAATTCGACAATTGCGGAACTAGCCAAACGTTACACCCATGCTCAATCCCTTGAGAGATGGGAGGCAATCAAAGGAGGCAGTTTTGCCAGGATCACCCTGGGCGACCCTGGGAAGATGGCGCCGAAAAAATACTTGGCGATGACCAGAAGAAACCTACGTATAACAGTGGGATTCCTGACTGGCCACTGTCAACTAAGGAAACACCTCCATACTATGGGGCTAGTGGACACATCTCTATGCAGGATGTGTGAACAGGAAGATGAGACTGTCAGGCATGTCCTATGCGAGTGTCCGGAGTTATCGTCGATAAGAGAGTGTGTGTTCGGTGAGTCTTGGCCTACACCTGCCGATATAAAGGAGATGTCTCCTGGTGACCTGTTCACCTTCCTGAGAAGGACAGGATGGACGATGACCTAGGAGGACAACTCCTCGGGAGGATGTACAATGGGTCATATGTGGCCTAAGTGCTGTGAGCCTACACTCACCCTCCCTACTCTACAGATACCTGTTGCCTTATCGTTCACTATCTTCTGTAAAGTACGCAGAATTAGGGCGAAAGGAGGAAACGCATAGAAATTTAGCCTGCTCCGAGAGACAGTGAAAGCATCTATGGCTTCTGATTCTGACATTGTCCGCGAAACATTTTAATCCAAGGAAAATCGCTCGGAGTTCCAATAAGTTTATATGATCCTCCGATTCACTTAGGGACCACCAACCGCACGCGCTTTCACCTTGACTGTAGGCACCCCATCCTGAGAGACTAGCGTCCGTTCGGATTTCCTTTATAAAGTCTTCCTTCTTCAGAATATTTTTCGCACTTGGATTTTTTTCTAACCACCAATGTAAGTCGGACTTAACTTTCATTCTTGAATTGTAGTTGCCATCGTTTGACCTTAAGGCCATATATTTGCTACCTTCCAATGTTTTTGTATACATACGACCGTACTTTATCCCCGGGCACGCCGAATTTAAAGTGCCCAGGAGCTGTGCAAAGTGGACTATTTTGCAGCTTTTCCTGGGTAAAAACGATTTTATACATTTCAACAGTTTTTCCCGTTTTTCCGCTGTCAATTCAATTGACATTTTAGTTGAATCAAAAATAAAACCCAGGAACTTGCATTTAACGTTAGGAAAAAATACACTTTTTTCTTTATTTATTATGAATCCGAGAGACGTTAAAACGTCTACTGCGACCTGAACGTTTGTAACACATTCATTACAAGACGATCCTAAAATTAAAAAATCGTCTAAGTAATTAACACATAACACGCCCTGGAGCGAAAATATTGGATTGCCGGCTTTATCAGTTTGGTGAACGTGAAATCTTTCCTGTGTTTTTTATTAATTTAAGCCGAATAATATGCGTTCTTGAGATCGATTGTTTGGCACTGAACGGCTATAAAGTTAACAAATTAAAAATTTAACTTTGCACTCACCGCAAAAGAAAACACAATGAAGTAAATAGCAAGAGATATACGGAAGTAGGAACGGATAGGGCCGGGCTTGGATTATTCTTCTTTAAACCTTGTGCTCAAAAGTATAAGACGCATGTACTACATTGTCAAAAATGGTATGTAATATTGAGGACTGGACCTGAAATATAATTTACTTGATCTCATACACTGTTTTAAGTGAAAATGAATAATAAATACCATGATATTCGAAAGCTCGGAAATAAACTCTTAAAAGAGTACACTCTGGTATTATTACCCCACAAAAAAATCCCTATATATATGCTTACTAATACTTTTATATGTTTGTTGATAAACATATCCATCCAATATTATAAAAGTATCAATTAAGTAATTGCTGACAAGTTTTCGTGATTGACCTACATGAACTTTAATTATACGAGGGGCACTACCCGGATACCAAAAATTTCACCACGATAAAACTGAATAGTCCTCTAAACCGGTGTATAGATTCTTGCAACAAGATATCTCATTCTAATTCAACATATCGATTGGAAATGGTGTACGCACTTTGTGAACATTATTATTATTATGATGCATCTGTTATGATTACCAAGTAATGGTCCAGTTATTACTCTGGTTATTTGTATGAACTGCTAAGAAACTTCCTTCGAAATAACAGACTACGCTTTATTTTTGTTTAGCAAGACAGGCATATTGAAGAGTACTTTTTCAGTATATTGTATAAAATAAATAAATTAATTGTTCCAACCTTTACTGCTTGGAATCTTTCCATATTCATTAAATAAAATGAATGACAAATCCTTTTTTTCAACATAACTAATAAATGTTAGAAGGTTGTTTTTCTTAGATATACATATCGGCATAGGTGAGTTGCGCGCAATGGTTAAAATTTTATCTTATTCAATAAGGGGTGTCTCAGGTAGTAACCGTCAAGGGATTATCGGTATTCCCGGAATACGTAATACGATACGATGACGATAATGATAAGGGGTGCTTATGCTAATAAAATGAGGAAAAAACCAAAATACCGTGATGAGGATATTTGTTGTAATAGAATTTCAAAACAATAACAAGCCAATAAATGTTCTGTTATCGGGACTGCCCTAATAGTTTACCCGGGCGGGGGTAGGGAGTAGGCAGAGGTTTTATTAGAATTCTATCTTAACAAATATTTTACTGTTGTACAACAATGATGGAAATTAAGTGTGAAGTTATGTTAAGTGTGAAGTTATGTTAAGTGAGAAGGTCAAAAATCTTCTTGTGGTAAACCGTGAAAAATTTCGAAAATGTAGAACGATGGCATCTGGCAAGACTTATTGGCGTTGTACAGCAAAATTGTGCAAAGCAAAACTATATGCCGTGGGCGAAAATAAAATTGTGGAAAGTGAATTAGTGCATAATCATGAAGTAGATAGTACTCTCGATAGACAAAAACTAAGTAACAGCGTGAAAAGAAAGGCTGTTGAAGATATTTCTCAGCGACCGATGAAGTTAATCCATAAAGAGTTGAAAAACTATCCCGAGCAATCTGTCGTTAAAGGAATTGGATTATACAAGAAATAATATTTATACTGCACGTCGTACGTTCTTGTCTCCTCTAACATTTAATTTATTTTATATCTCCTTAATCTCCTTCATTTTGTGTTTATCTTGTTGCGCGCAATTCGGCTCCTAATTTTGGTGTTCTTACTCGTATTCAGGTAGAAAATGACCGCTGCGCGCAACTCATCCCTGTCCATATATATTATCTATGTGTAGATAAAGACGCTTAACTATTTTGCGGTAGAATCAATACATTACTTATTATATTGGGTAACTATAAAGAAACATGCTGAGAGATTCTCTTTCTTTTCGAGTGGAAACTATCCGTGGTATTTTTCTCTGTCAATAGAAACAAGCTACCATGTTGATGCTTCAGAGAGTAGATGCTAACAGCAGGATCTGAAAGTTATTACGGTCGACATCTGTCCTTTTCACACAACCTGTAATATTAGTTTCCTCAATTGTTCAAAAAATTTTACCAAAGGTCAAATTTTGATAAATTTTTCTGATACCATACATATTTTTTTATTAGATCACTACCTATTTGCCGGCTAATCTTCTCCAAATCAAATTTTATTTCAGAAAGGAGCAAAAGCACCTCAAGCTGCCGGTCGCATACATACTGACTTTGAAAAAGGTTTCATAATGGCTGAAGTAATGAAGTTCCAAGATTTTAAAGAAGAAGGCTCTGAAGCAGCATGTAAAGCTGCAGGTAGGTAATAAAAATTGATTATATTTATATTCATAAACAAATTGCCAACAGTACTTTCACATTGACACATAGTGTGCAGAACGAAACAATATTTGACCTATTCACTGAAATTTCGAACTAATTGAAAAATTGGAAAAATGCGGTCTCAACGTCCCAAGCTAATGAGTATACAGATACTCAAAATCGATTAATAAAAAAATAAAGATAATAGGTAGCATCAAATAAAACGAGCAAGTGAATCCAACATTAAATACTACAAGTAATGATTAGAAAAATACTGGGAAACGTGATGAAATTCATTCTAGATTATATTTTATATGAAATTAAATGAGATTCTATGTAAACGGGATTTCTCAAATGTAGAATACAAAGATCACTTTAGAATATGAAGTACAATATGTTTATTTTCGAAATCTATGTCAAAGTTATATACCGAAAAATCACTAATCACTTGTCATCAATATAATTCATGTACAAAATAAAATAAATAATATATCTGTTAAATTATTCAGAGTGATCAACTTATACTCCGAAATTTGATACTTTCGTTGTCATTTAAAAGTTGTTGTCATACTTCACATTTTAAAATTATTTCATGATATATTGGGTGTTTCATATGGTTACAGAATATCATTTTGGTTTTTCAATGGAACACCCTATGTTCTACTTATATTAAATTTCAATTTCGTTCATTTTCCCCACTTCGTCACTATGGTTATACTAGGTCTTATTAGGTGCTTTTAGTTATTGCCATTTTTATGTGAAAATCTCAATGAAATCGTTACCATGTATTATGACCGTACACTAACTACCGACTAGTGTACGGTGGTATTATTTAATATTAACAGCTGAGGGATTAAAGCCAAAGAATTTGCGCGCTTGTTTGCAATTCGTCACGTTTTTGGTAGCTTTTTTTTTGTATGCACGATAACCCAAAACTTCGTTCATAATTTTACCGCTTATTGAAAATCATCGTCAAAAACAACTAACAAAATACGTTTCCTTTTGTTGAACATTCCCTACACCTTTTAGTTACCGAGTTATTTCGATAAGAATAAAAAATACATTTTATGAAATGTGAAAAATGAGGTGCATAAAACACGAATAACTATATACCATGTACCTGTTTAAGACATGTTCAGCTTAGAGAAAATAATCTGTATCACAAGCTGCTGGACATTATTTTCATGTTTCCTACTAAAACGTTGGAGGGCGTAATTCGCAATAATATATTATCACAAAAACATAATTAATGTACCGTTATAGTACCACAAAATTTGAATATTCGTTATCATTAGATCATTTTACCTAAATTTCCTCCAGTACTTTTTCCTGTATCCTGTAAAATGGTGGGGGTGAGTGAGAAAGCTGACTCAATAAAACTGTTATAAATTTTGTTCCGTTTTATGCTGTTTTATGGATTTTGACAAACTTATCATTCAATGCCCAAAAAAACTTCACATCATTTCATTCCAATAGTTTTAATGGTCTCTGGTGAAGGTGATTGAATAATTGTTATAGAATATATTCTAATCATTCACTTGAAAAAGGATGGAATTAAAAAAAACTGCTAAAAACCATGGCCCAATATCTATTTTCTAAGCGAAGATACGAGAAATAATAATAGGTATACTACTACTACTTAGTCAGGCGAACGTTGGCCAAGACAAACTCAAGCCACTTATACACCCATGAAGCCGAGCTCCTCGATGAAGGACTCAATCCTCTTCAGTGGATGCGTGCTTATGTCCCCAGAGGCCATAACAGGGACTCCGAAGATTCGCCTGCGTAGCACAGCCCAATGTGGACATACGAGGATAACATGGTCCGACGTTTCGTCAGCCATGCCGCAACTCCTGCATAGGGGGCTTTCATCTAAACCTAGGTTACAGAGGTGTTTCCTGAGACAGCAGTGCCCTGTTAGGAGTCCTGCTATCTTCTTTAACATACTCCTTGGTAGTTCTAGAGCAGCTCTAGCATGTCCATCCCCTCAATAGGAGCTTGGACTGCCTGAGACACTGTAGAGCCCTCCAGTGAGCAAGGTACTGGTTGAGAAACAACCAGTTCCTCGTCTCCTTACGGATTGTTTGTTTTGTGAGGCCCAAGGTCGGGTTCGGGCCGTTAAAGGGAGTAGCTGCCCCTTCCACAGCCAGGGCGACCGCCCCTTCGTTGCCTTCAAAACCAGAGTGGGCCGGAATCCATTCTAGCCACACTGTGTTTCGCTTTGCTGAGAGACAGCGACCCATCGGGAGTCCCGAATCACCCACCCTTCGGTCCTCAGAGCCGGGTTGTCCACCTGGATTCTTCTGAGTACCTCTTGTGGAGGCGACTCGATCGGCGCTGGTACCCAAACCGTTGCCCTTTTCAGGCGTTCAAGGGCCGGCTGCTCAATGATCTTGAGCGTCAAGCCCTCCAGCCTAACCCTGCCCACGGCTTTTTTAAACCAAGCCAGAGAGCCCCCGTCTGTACAGGTCACCATAAAGGCTCCCCGGGCAAACGAGTGTCCCTCAAAGCTTGGTACCGAGGTGCCAGGCTTGTACATCTCCTCGAGGAGATGCGCGTGGATTCGCGCACACTGCTCCTTGGTGAGCACATTGTCCGGATAGCCCTCGCAAATGATGGCCCTCTCTAGGTCACTGTATGCAGCGTCCCCGTAGGACTTATGCTCCCCAGGCGCAGTATACGCCTTCTTAGGGTCTGGCCTTTGGCGGCGTGTCAGCCACCCGAGGCCTTTTCGCCCCTTTAATGGCAGCAGGCTTGACCCCGCTGGGACCAGCACTTTCGTGCGTAGCCCGGCTTCGTCTCGCTGCTGCCACCTCCTTGCAAGAGCCAGTTGGGCCACCTTTCGGTGTCCCTTCTGCAGCATTTGCAGCTCGGCGACTCCGCCTCTTCTCGGCACCGCAGACGTCCTTGCGGTGTATTTCCGGCCCCTCAGGTGAAGGGGCAGTTGTTCCAGGCATCGCCTGGGCCCTCACCGCTCCCTCCCCCTCGTCCTGCATCGCCGGAGGCCCGATCTCGAGGCCCCTCTCGGGAGACTCCGTCTGAAGGGCCCTGTAAAGGTCGCCCATCTCAAGAGCCTCCTCCGAGGTCCTCTCCTCCAGAGCCCTCCCCTTTTCTTCATTTTTCCCTATGGTGTTCTCCATTTCTGGTCCCACGAGCAGCTAGGGAAATCTTCGGCCCACCCCAGCAGAGCCCCTCATGCGGGGGTAAGACTACTTACAATGGGGTGTCGCCAGGTGCCCCAAGGTCAGAACCAGTAGCTGCCGATCCTCTGTTCGGCCACGCATCCTATGGGCCTGGTCCTCCGACCACAGGATTCAGCTTTTTGATGAGGTTGTCTCCTCTTGGTCCAGGCGGCTAAGCCAAGACCCCCGACTCTCTAGCCCTCGAGACATGACCACAGACAGCCAGATTATCGGTCTCGTGGAGGTCCCCCTTGGGGCCCTCCGGCATAGTTTATCCCAATGCAAACCCTAAGCCACGTCACTACAGCCGGGTTGGGGGTCCGCGGTGGGGCTTTCGGAGTCCAGCTCATACCAGCCCCGACCCCCTACTGCCCACACTTTCCAGCACACCCTTCAGAACTGCCATATTGCGGTTTTAAGCGCTCAAGTAGCCCTTCCGGACGCTGGGTATCCCCTATCCGCCACCTGGGGACGCGCCCGATGGGTACCACCACACGGTATAATAGGTATACCAGAGGATGAAGTTTTATACTTGATTAAATTTAAAATTTCACATAATGTAATTGGCTTAAAGATATGCTGAATGAAAATCCAAATATTTATCAAATTTAATGTGGTCCGATGAACCTATATTTTTTCGGAAAATGGGCTAAATCGATATTAAATATAGTATATAGGGTGTTCCGTTCCATTTTGAAAATCATAACTTTTATATGCTGTAATCGTATGAAACACTCTGTATATTAGAAATATAAAACTTTTTTTCGTATCTCTTAACACAGCGGATGTATTATAAAATCCCTGTATAATAGAAAACATATATTTAGGTACAACTTTCAATATTTATGTAGATATCTGAATTCTTAATGGATCTAGTTAGTATTATTGTTGCGATTTTCTTTTAACGTTTTAACATTACATTTAGATTTTTGATGAGAATCGCCTTATGACCTTTGGGTTTTGTTTCCTGGGAGAGAGAATATTGTGACCACTGAAAGAAGATCGACTTTTGGCTGTAAATCGGTTGGATTTGGAAATAAAACTGTGCTAATGCATTTGTTATATACATAAATAATCTGTTCTCTCCGAGATTCAGTTGTTGGGTACATATGATGATGTAATATCGAAACGGTAGTTTTTCTGAAGATTTCGACTATAAAAAATGAATTGTAATATTAGAATAGCGTTGAAATGGCAATTTTAATGAACAATTTCTATTTTCCAAAAGAAATGCTTCTAGTAGTTGATTATTCTAATCTGGGGTTTTTGCCAAAGCCATAAGACTAATTGACAAAAAACTATGTATCAAAGTGTAATGAATACTTTTATTTAACGTTAGCGAGTTGTTGATATTACTGCTATTAATCAGTAACAGTGAGCACGTTTTTCCACCAACTGATAAAAAATGGTAGTAATTTAGTTAATCTTGATTCAATAATAAACAATTAATGTTAATTGTTACATTTAATTATTACATTACATACTTTTATTAATTGAAATAAACATTTGTTTTAGGAAAATACAGACAACAAGGCAGAAACTACGTTGTTGAAGATGGTGACATAATTTTCTTCAAATTCAACGCTGGAGCTGGGTTGCAGCAAGCTAAGAAAAAATGATCAACACTTTCCATCACTGTATGTGTTATGATTTACTTGTACTTGAATATGATATTTTTCTATGCAAGCATAAATTGTTAAAACTACATTCAAACCTCTTGTTATACATATATTGCTGTTTTATATTACTAATAAATGTTGCATATGTGTATGTACGAATACTTTAGAATTCTCAGTTCAATATTTATTTCTATAATCCAATTATAAAATCCAAAGGAACGACAGACAATTGTTCAATACAAAAAGCGGAAAACAAGTGAACAATAAATTGAAATCATTTTCCCTTCCCAGATTACTTAAAATATATATGTTTAAATAACGCAGGACTGTTTAGTCTAGCCTGTCAACAATCTCCATCATACAAAGGGTCGAAATACCGTAAAACATAATCTAAACAAACTTATCTAAGACAAATCTCTCTTCAAAAAACAAGGACGTCCATATCGATGTTTTCGTCGGTGATGGTGGCTGGTCGGTGATGAGGTGGCTGTACGCTGACATGTATGAATATACATATATTTATATCATATGTATAAGAGTGGTATGAAATGAAATTTTTAGCTTTCTTGAAAAAGCAAAATTCATGTGGTTTTAATGTTAGTTAAAATGTGATTTTTTGCATACAACATAACGAGGGTATGTACAGTATTTTGCAATAACCATTTTGGAAAAGAATTTTATAATTCAGGTGATATTAGTGAATAAACACTGAGCATTGGATACATTTCAAAGTAAACACGACAACCTGTTTTCTTATCAAAATCTGATAATTGTGTGTGCTCAAGTAAATTCTACATAGTACGGTTAAATTAACATAAATTATGAATCAACTAACAAATGAAGAGCTATTTCGTAAATTAGAAAATCTTATTACTTCCAAAACTGACGAAATAAAAAATGAAATTAGATCATTAGATGATAAATTTAATGAAGAAGTACAAGATCTAAAAAATAAATACCAAGATATAGAAAATAAAATTAAATATATTGAACGAGGCAACAAAAAAAATAATATTGTTGTCTTTGGTCTCCAGACAGATAGAGATAACCTGCTGACTGACACATTGCAAAAATTAAACAATAGTTTTAAGTTGAACTTAACAGAAAGCGATATAAACAATATTTACTTCAAAGGAAATAAAGGTACTATTATCGTAGAATTTATTTCATTTCTAAAAAAGCAAAAACTTATTGAAAACATCAAGAACCTTAAAGGTACAGGAATATCTATAACCCACGATCAAGGTCCGGAAGACCAAAGAACAACAAAAATTTTAGTGAAACACCTTAAAGAAGCCAGAGAGAAGAATCTGAAAGCTTATATAAGAAACTTTAAATTGTATGTGAATGAAGTCCCTTACTCATTAGAAGAATTAGAAAAAGAAAACACAGAAACTGATTCGGAATCAGAGTTCGAAATTGAGCCCAATAAGAAATCAAACAGTGCCCCTCCGACTCCGACCCCAGTAATATCAGAACAAGTCCAGCTCGCCGAAGAAGTTATTCCAGATCTAGCTAAGAAAACCACAAATAAATCTAAAAAAGAGAGTGAAAATAAATCTACAAATTCTAAGATTAATAATACTCCCCTCAAAAATATCGGTAGGCCGTTAAGAAATAAAAATGCATTGAAGTCAACTTCATAAAGTGTCTTAGAGAAAAATTATTTAATAAGAAGTTAAATCTTTGCTAACAGTTAAAAGACACTAACGTGATCTGCTTCATCACAATTTTAAAACTAGTTTGTCCTTTTTGTAATTTTTAAGTCTATTTTTTTATTTCTATTTTAAATTATAGGTAATTAAATTTGTAATTTTTAGTCTATTTTTATTTTTGTTTTAAATTGGATAGTTAAATATATAAATACACACATATACATGAGATGGATCAATATATTAGAAATTTCTCTATAAAACAAATAGAAAATTTTCATTTAAAAATCAATGAAGCTAAAGATATTCTAAAAGTGAACTATTTGTCGGAAACTTTTAATATAATTCACAATAATATAAGTAGCATCAACCATAATTTTGATGAATTTAAGTTACTGTTGGATGATATTGATATATCATTTGACTGTATAGTTTTTACAGAGACGTGGAGTGTTCCTGATATCACAATATTTAACATCCCTGGATATAAAACATTATACAACCACGGAGATCTAAACCAAAATGACGGCGTTGTAATATTTGTCAAAAATAATATTTATGAATCCCATGAAATTATTAGGTTTAATAACAGCAATCTTTTACAAGTTAAAATTACCTCCCATAATAATATTTTTATAATAAATGCCATCTATAGGTCACCCGCTACCTTAACTGATAATTTTATAAAAGACCTGCGAGACTTTCTATGTCAAGAAAATAAAACAGGTGACTACAAAATATTTATAGGAGACATAAACATAGATTTGTTACAAATACTGAAGAGTCACAAAACTACCTTGATACGATGAACGAATTTGGTTACTTACCTGCTATTAAATCTCCGACTAGAGAAAAAAATAACTCCTCAACATGTATTGATCATATATTTATAAAAAATAAAAAAATGATTTATGATACTATAATTCCCTTGACATTAGAAACTGATATAACAGATCATTATACAATATTAGCTCAAATTGTACTTCAAAAGGTTAATAAAAAACATAATGTAGGAAATAACTTAATCAAAATAATAGATGAAAATATTTTAAAAAGAGAACTTCAGACAGTTTCTTGGGACTCGGTTTTCAACTTAGATGATGACATAGAACCTGAAACAAACAAATTTATCGATATAATAAAAAATTGTGTAGATATATCTACCAAATATAAAAGGATTAAAAATCAAAAGAAAAAAAGGAAGCCTTGGATAACTAAGGGTCTTATCACCTCAATAAATAAAAATAAAAAATTGAAGCAAAATTATCAAAACTACAAAATAAAATATCGAAGATCACTGGAATATGCGAAGAAAAGTAAGGGTCCAAGAACGGAACCTTGTGGAATACCGCAAGCTACGGGTCTTTCCTCGGAGAATTTTTGTCCAACTCTGACTTTGGGTTTGTTAGGAAGTCTGAAAACCATTTGTTGAGAGTACATACCTCTTATGCCAATATGATCGAGTTTTAGTAGAAGTCTACGTTCTGGCACTCTGTCAAAGGCTTTAGAAAATTAAAGGTAAATTATGTCTAAAGGATGTCTGTCATCGAGTTCTTTGGACCAATCGTTGGTACAGTGTAGTAAATTGGTTAAAGTTGATCGACCTTTCAAGAAACCATGTTGGAAGTTTGGGATTACATTTTCCTGCAACAATAATTCGACCATTTGGTCGGCAACAATGGATTCCATTACTTTGGAGATAATGGGTAAGAAGCTTATCGGACGGTAATTGTTAGGATCCAATTTATTGCCTTTTTCAAATATTGGGGTGACTGATGCTAATTTCCAGGTTGGTGGTATACATCCTTCCGAAAATGAGGTGTTCATGATTTTGGTTAGCAGATATGATAATGTGTGAGCACATTTTTTAAGGAATGCAGGCAATCCATCAAGACCTGGGGAGGAATCGGTTTTAAGATGTAACAGGCGATCTAGAATTTGGTTTTGAGGAAAGGTGATATTGTGAAGTGATGATTCGATACGAGGTCCTAACAAGGTGCTTCATCAGGTGGTTCATTTGTAAAAACATTAGCGAAAGACAAAGCAAGAATTTCAGCTGCTCAGTAATCAGATCATAGGCTTCCATCTTCGTGTTGTAAAGATGGGATGGCAACTTTTGAGGAAAGCGATGTGTGAATGTATTTATAAAACTTTTTGCTGCTACCACTGTTGACAATGTTTTTTTCATAGCTTTGTCTAGAGCCAGATAGTTGCTGTTTCAATCGGTTAGAGAATCTCCTGTGTGTTAGGAAGTCAGAGAGATTAGAAGATTGTTTATATTTCTTCCACCAGCTCCGCTTGTGTTTCATCATCTGTAGAAGTTCCCTGTTAATCCACGGTTTTAGTTTGTTACGGTATGGTCTTCGTTCGGTAGTATGCTACCATCAAGATGTAAAATACGTTCCTTAGCTAACAAACAATTTATTATCCGTAAAAACAATAACTGAAAAAGGGTATGAAGTAAAATTTACTAAAAACAATCATTGAATGGAAAAAAGAAAGTTTTATAAGGTAAAGGCAATAATGGGCTATACACAGCAAAAATAACTCAAGAAAAAGAAGGGATTGCCATAATCTCAATAACAGAAAAACCAGAAGAGAAGGTATGACACAGAAGACTAGCACATTTTATATAGTATTTACTAGAACATAAAAGTTCACAATTTCAGGTCAGACAATGGTGGAGTGTATGTGAGCAAACAACTAAAAGAATGTATGAAAAAACAAGGTCCTATCCTTGACTGTACCCCAGCATACTCTCCACTACTTAATGGAAAAGCGGAGAGACTCAACTGCACTTTACTAGATAAAACCAGATCCCTAATACTCAAGTCAGAGCAGCATAAAGAAATGTGGGGTGAAGCCCTTTGAGTAGCAGCCTACCTACACAACAGAACTATTGAATCATTGAAGTGTTTGAAAAGTGGGAGGGTGAAATACCAAAACTAAATAATCTACAGATCTTTGGTTCAGATGCCAAAAACCTAAAAATCCTTAAAATTAGGTAAGAAAAATAAAAAACTTCCGATGATAGGATACTTAAACAATGGATATCGGCTCTGGAACGAAGATGAAAGGGAAATTGAAATACATAGAGATGTGGAATTCAATGAAGAATCTTAGAATAAAATAAAAATCTAGATATTCGAATATGATGAGAATGATAACAACAAAAGTAATAAAAACCAAGAAGAAGAAGAAAATTGTGAAGAAAACTCAAACTCGGAGAATGAAGTTGATGACAAAGAAAGAAACAAGAAATTCAAGGAATCAGTAAATATAAAAACTTTGTTTTTTGGAGCCCAGGGCTATGATTTTTTGAAGAAAATTCCTTATTCACCATCCAAAAGAACTTTGCATAAATTAACTGAAAACCTCATACCAAAACCTGGCCTTCAAAATAATAAAGTGTTTGAGGCATTCAAAACTAAAGTCAAAACAATGACAAGACATGAAAAACATTGTACCGGGTGGCCAACTAAGAACGGCCGTCGGCCATATCTCAGGAATGGATTGTAATATGCTGTTCAGCCTGTTACGTTTTTCGTTTTAAAAACTATTTTATTTAGTTAATTTTTGTGGCTCATCAGTCCCAAATTTCTACTAAACTTCTAAACATGCCGTTTCCTTGTCGCATTAGTCACTCCAAAATAAAACATTAATTTTCATCAAATTCCCCTTCTATTTTTGTCTTCAGATATTCGAAATTTCAAGTTTCGATTCAAACTCTTTATTTTCCTCTAACTGCCACTAAGAAGGCAACATTCAAATATATTTTTTAATTTATTATTGGTAAACAATTTTTATTGTTTGGTTGGTAAGTTAATAATTATTGTATTTTCCCTAGTTTATTTTCTAGTGTAGTGCTTACTGCTTATTTATGTTTATTGCTTATTGGCTAATTTGCATTTTTTCTATATTTGAAGAACAAAACGAATAGAATAAAACATATCACTGTCAAGTTGTTTTTTAACACGTAGAATTCGGGTTTTGTATGCGTTATAGCAGAAGCTTCTTTTTTACCCGATCTGTTCTATTTATTCGTTCCTTCCCCAATGTTTTTTTTCTAGTTCCTTATCCCCGTCTTTTTTCCGCAGCTCTGCAGCTGGCAAGTTTAAGTCACGTTTTAGGCAAGTTTATGACCACAAGTTTGAAGCAAGATTCCGCCAACCTCAGTTTTCTTGTTCCCGTGCAAGAGGCACACAGCCTGTAAGAGCTGCTAAGAGCTAAGAGCTGCAAAATATCCGCAGCCCTCTAAGATAAGTTCCTTCGTCTTATCTTTAGCGTATGTAAGATTTGGATTTGGCGTGTTATATTACAATTTGGTTTGGTTTTTTTGGTATTCAATCTATGTGAATTTTTAGATAATCCAATAAATATCTAATATCTTCAATTTTTTTATTGATTATTAAATATTTATTAAACTGGATACACGTGTTGGGGAATAAGTAATTTCATTTTGTTAATCTTTTTTTAAGTAACTTACCGTTAACTTTTACAAGGTGTTTCCAGCTTTCCGACTTTTGCTTTCGTTTTTCATCACTTTCGTTCGATTAATTTAATATTAATTGTACCCCCAGTGATAGCGTATAAAATAATTTAATTGGTGCCGAATTCCACTCCCTGAGGTGGAGTGCTCTAGCCTGGGACTTTTCAGTTACAAATTGGCGCCCAATTAAATGGTTTTTAGCTATTTGCCGAGTTGGTGTGTTTAATTAATATTAAAATTTGTTAATTTTTTCAATTAGGCTTATCAGGTAACTTATTTTTGACTACTCCCCGTACTTTTTGGTTTTCATTATTCTACTCCATTTTTAGGTACTTTTGCCTCTTGTTAATTATAGTTAACTTTTTTTGGGTTCACCCATTTTTACTCTTGCTTTGTTTAAGTTGATTGAAGTGCTGAAATATTGATTGTTGTTTTGTTGCCATCAAGTTAATTATTTCAGTAGAGTAAATTTTAACAGGTTTATTAATAATTAATTGGTTTATAGTTTTCAGTACATGGTATTGCTATTTTTACATTTTGTGCATACTTACTATTATATTTTGAAGTACACTTTAGATAGTTGGTTGTTTGATTACTTTTTTTTTAGTTTTTCAATAGTTTGAATATTTTTTAAACTTGAAACTTTTTATATCTCTTTAAACTTTTATATATTTCGGAAGTATTTTCTGACTTGACAAACTTTGAAATTTTATAATACTATAGAAGCAAGGTTAATTTATTTTTTCTATGTTAATTAATTTTGTACAAATATTTGCAAATCTGCCTTCTCTTAACGTTTTTTAAATAATTTTTGATACCTACTCTTAAATTTGACTGAATTTTAATTCATTTTCTTATTATTTTCAATAAATTTGATATATTTTTTTGAATTTCTTTGTTGTGTAATGTGTAATGTAATGAGGATACTGGGTGTAGTAGGATAGTAGAAGGGCCTCTGACTAGGTGGTGCTGCTGGTCACTTGGTGGGTCATCCCCCAGGAATAAAACAACTACCTGTTTCACTGGGACATGTTCTATTTAATATTTACTATACATTAACCACTAACACTAATTGACTACTCTTAGATTACTACTTAGAATGAATGATACTGACTGTAATCATCCTTTAATGAATGACCATAACAATGACTTAATAATAATAATGAATCAATAATGAATTAATAATGAATACTTAAAATACTATTGTTACCTATATATACAAAGAGTCAAGTTCACTATAAGTAAACATACATGATACTAGATAATGTTTATTTGCTTTGACATTGACTCGTACGTGTAACCTTTATATTTATTATTTATAAAACAATTCGTGGTTTATTGGAATTAGCTGAAGGGAATTTATTCGATAATATTTTAAATAATTAATGACTTAATGTTTAGGCCAAAAGGCATCACACCTTCCCCTTTTACAAAAAGAATAAATTCCGTTGAGCTTCCTTTCCCCCTAATGAAATGAATTTACAATTATCCTAAAAATAAATGGTAGATGGTTATTAAATAATGTCACTAACCTACGATTACATAATATATTCATAAATAAATGAATGTTCATTGCCTTTAAAAATTGTTTACGATCACTTAGTTGTTTATTTATTTTCACTTCAATGTTTTGAACGTTTGTTATAACACTTTTGTTTATTATTCGGAAATGTTTATAAACTCACTCGCACTTCCAATTTTACAATTTTTAATTCATTTTACAATAAGGATGGATTCTGTTTTTGTGTATTTCTTTTATCACACCTGATTCTAATTTAATTTTACAGTTAACATCACTCACCTCTGTGACTGTAAATGGACCTATATATTGAGATTCGAATTTGGTTCTATTTTCCCTCTTTACTAAAACTGAATCCCCTATTTTAAAATCAACTGGATTAGCTACCTTACTATTTTGACTTTGTCTACTCAGTTTATGTTTGGTTAAATATTTCTCTGCTCTCTGATGAGCTACCTGCAGTTTATATTTTAACTCATTCTGATATTCATCAATATTATAGCATGGCTCAATCTCGTTTGTTAGATTCTCGGGTAAGTTAGCACGTCTACCGAACAATAATTCAAATGGCGTATAACCATGATACGAGCTTGGAGTCGTATTATAACAATAAGCAAATAGTTTACACCATTCATCCCAATCATCCTTACTTTCATTTATAAAGTGTCTCACATACTCATTAAGCGTTCTATGTAATTTCTCACAACCTCCTATAGATTGATGATGATATGCTGTTGAGTAATTATGCCTAATATTTAACATTTTAGTTAAAGCGTTGAATATTTCATTTTTATATTCTGTGCCTAAATCTGTCCTAATTTGTTTCATTAGACCGTAATTTGGTATGAAATTTTCAAAAATTCCACGAGCTATCGTGTTCGCTTCTTTGTTTTTAACTGGAATTATTACTGCATATTTTGTTAATTCACATAACATTGTGATGCAATAACGGTTACCATTTTCACTTTGTGGAAAAGGACCGACCGTATCTATATATGTTATATCCCATGGTTTTTCTGCTGTATCCGTTAATACAAATTCTTCCTTGTGATTATTCTTTGCTTTATTGACCTGACACTTGTGACATTGCTTAATATATTTTCTTACATCTTTTTCCATGTTTTTCCATCTAAAATTCGCTCTTAATTTTTTCAATAGCCTGTTATTTCCTACATGACCTCCAAATAAAGGATCATTATGATAAGTTTCTAAAATCTGTTGCTTTTCTTTTTCTTTTTCCACCATCTTAGGTATATCGCAAATACATATTTGTACGTTTTTTAACGTATTGTTTCCTTTTTCCATAAACTCTTTTATAGTGCACTGTGTGAAAATAATATCATTCATATAAATTTTCATCCTTTTTATACCATTATTTACCGCTAGCTTATCAAGCTGAACTAACGTTTGATCTAAATCAAAGTTAACTATATCGGTATTTAATAAGGCTTGGCTAAATCTCATCCTGTTTTTGATCCGTATGTTCATCCTTAACGAAACACGGTTATTTTCAAATTGCAGAATTGGTAATTTATGCGCCCCTAAATTATTCAGTACTTTATATACTGCTGGCTTGCGAATATCTTCCTTTATTTCTGTGGAAACTATTTTATCTTCTCCTATAGGCTGAGCTTTATTATGACGAGTTTTTGACCTCGTTATTGCTAAGATGTGAGCATTGTCAATGTACAAGTCTTTTAATTCATTTATGGATATCCTTGAAATACTGTCCGCATAATTTGAATTTCCTTTCAAATATTGTATTTCGAAGTTGTATTCTTCTAGGTCTAGTCTAATTCTCGTAAGTTTCGAAGTTGGGTCTGTCATCGAAAAAAGATGTGTTAACGGCTTGTGATCCGTTTTCACAATAAAATGTGTAGAACCATATAAATAACACTTAAAATGATTAATTCCCCAATGGATAGCTAACAGTTCTTTCATGATTATAGGTTTATTTAATTCACTTTTCTTAAAACCTCGCGATGCATAAGCTATAGGTAGATCTATACCTTCGTATTCCTGGCTAAGTATTGCAGAACACGCAATATTTGAAGCATCTGTTGTCAATATAAATTTTTTATTGAAATCTGGATATTTCAAAATAGGCGGCTGAATTAATGCCGATTTTAGTATTTGGAATGATTTTTCGCAGTCTTCTGACCACTCGAATTTTACATTTTTCCTAGATAATTTATTGAGAGGTATGCATATTTCAGCGAAATTTGGAATGAAACGTCTGTAATAGTTACAGAATGCTACGAACCTTTTAGATTCTTCTGAATTTTTGGGCACTGGATACTTCTCAATGACTGAATATTTTGCCTTATCGGGTAGAACCCCTTCGCTGGACAAATTGTGTCCTAAATACGTTACTTCTCGCCTGAAGAATTGACATTTTTGTGGATTTAATTTAAGGTTGAATTTCCGACATGTGTCAAACACCCTTTCGAGATTACTTAAATGATGATTTTCTGACATCCCTATTACGACTATATCATCCATATAAAGAAATGCTTTTTCTGGAGTTAATCCTGAGAATGCTATGGACATCATTCTTGAAAAACTATTTGGACTTATATTTAAACCAAATGGTAATCTTGTATACTGAAAAGAACCTTTTTCTGTACTAAAAGATGTATATTTCCTTGAAGATTGTTCTAAGGGAATTTGATGAAAACCTGACATAAGATCTATGACTGAAAACCATTTCGACCTCCCTAACTGATCTAAGATCGAATCTATTCTGGGTAATGGAAATTTATCTGTGACTATTTTCTTGTTCAATTGCCTGAAATCTATACAAAGTCTCCAAGACTTCTCTCCATTGATTGCCTTTTTGGGAACAAGTAAAACTGGACTGTTATAATCTGAGATTGAAGATTCAATTATACCTTGTTCTAATAACTTTTGGACCTGATTATTAAGTTCTGAAGATTGAGAATGTGGCGTGCGATAATTTTTAATATATACTGGAGTATCATCTTTTACCAATAGCTTTTGCTCATAAAAATTATTATGCGTTAAAATGTCGTTCTTTAAAGCAAAAATATCTGAAAAATTCTCACAAAGATCTATTAGCTTATCCCTCACGTATTCTGGTACCTCTAAATTTAATGTTTTTCTTAATTCTTTCAACCTATTCTTACTTTCATTCTTCACAGCATATACATGAAATAAATTTAAATCCAATATTTTAATATTGTTTGTATTTATCGACTTGCTTTCATAATTTGTGTTTAAAATTCTGACATAAGGATTAGTTTTTGATATAATAGATCTTGCTATAAATATTCCTGGTAATAGTTCTTGTTGCTCAACAACTTTATCTTGTCTTAAGTTTTTGAAACTTTCTACCAACCGATAGACTTCACATCTAGGCGGTATTGCCAAAGTATCATATTCAGGATTGTCAAGAATTTCTAATGTTACTGTATTCCTAGATTTACAATCTATGTATAATTTTAATTCTGAATAATCTAAAATACAATTATAATTTCTTATGAAATCCCTACCTAGAATTCCATTCGTAGGTATAGGAAATTCTTCCTCTACTACATGAAAACAATGTTGAAATGCTACACCCTTAATAAAAAGAAAAGTTTCTATTGTACCCAAAGTTTTAATTTCTCCCTGAGTTATTCCTTTAATATTTAAGATTTGTGTTGTTTTTATTAAGTGATGTGGAAAATTATCTGAAATTTTTAATAACGATATATCTGCACCTGTATCTAATATAAAAGTATCTATATTATCCGATATGTCAGTTTTAATTTGCACAAAGTTTGAAAGAGTTAAATCAAAGTTATAAATGTAATGATTATTATTATGCAAGTTATTTAAAATTTTGGATTTTTCACCTTTCTTTTTCAAAACCCCAATTCTTTATGTTCATCTTCCACTCTCGTCTCTCCACTCTCACACATTCTTACATTTCTATATTTATTATCATTGTTAAACCTATTGTTAGGCTTGTTTCTATATTCTTCTGGTTTCTCCCTGTAACCAGTAAATCTCCTATTGCCTTGATTGGCGTGAAATTTCCTACTGTTATCGTAGTTATTTTTCCTATGGAAATTATTTTCTCCATTATGATTTACATAAGAGTGTCTTCGCTGAGGAAAATAGGTATTTCGCTGTGGAAAATAGGTATTTCCTGACACAAACTTATTTCTATCTGCCTTATAATGCAGAACACTTCCTGTTGACTGATTGTTTCCCACATTGATGGAAACCAATTTAGTCATCACCTCTTGCGGTGTCGTAAAATTCCCAGCTGCTATAACGGTTTTTATCCGCTCTGATGCTGAGTTGTCGATCAGTGATTTTACTGCTGCTTCTGTTGTATACTTAGTTGCTAAATGTACTGGCATTCCTTCTGCCAAATACGCGGCTTGTAACTGATCTGTTAATTTCTCCATCTCTGAAGCATACTCAACTATATCCTTATTGTTTTGTCTTAATTTGCTTAATTTAGCTCCTACTAAACTAGCACTATCTCCCTTTAGTCCCTTTTTAAGGGTTCCTATAATTTCTACCAACGATTTTTCGGTGGTGATTAGACTCCTGGCCTTTCCAGTTAGCCTAGTTTTCACAAATAGTACAGCATTCTCCTCATGCTCTGCTGCACCAACCTGTAGCAAACTTATAGCATCTACAAAAGATTGCAATTTGCTTATATCCCCATTAAATTCATTTGGTAATATCTTACCAGCTAAATTGAAAAAGTCATTCATACTTAATGCCATTTTCTCCTTTTTATCTTTGCTCATTGCTTCTAATACTATTAAATTATTAATTAAATTATTACGCGTAATTAATTGAGACGGAACTTCATACTGACAATCTAACACTTGAAATGCTTTCTCTACCTTTTCTCTAATTTTGTTAAAATATAAAATACATGTACTCTGCTGATTCTCCTCTAACAACTTATACCAATTCTTATTTATTAACTTAGAGAAACTATTAAATGAATCACACAACTTATTTATTATATCTATATGACTATCTGAGCTTTTTGGAACCTCCTTTTTTAACACACGCTTACTATTCCTACGTATATCTTCTAAAATTAAATTCAATCTAATCTCAAATTCATCCCACGTTACTGCATTTCCATCACTCGAGGACATTTAAAATTCATTGTCAATAGAAATAAAAATATGAAATATCAATTATCAAAAAAAAATTTTAGCCACAAAACAGAATATACCCTTAAAGTTTACAAAAAAAAATAATATTCTCACCATCCTACAGATTTAGCGTGCTTTGCTGTAGATTTCTTCTTATCTCCCTCTTCATTTGTCTTCTATGATTCTTATATATAGACCATCCAAATTGTAGTACCAAAACAACCACAATAATGTAGATAAGAATCTTCACCTCCAGATCTGCTTTGAGTTCCTCTTCTTGTACTATAAAATTACTGTTGACCACGCCATTTTCTTGGACCGCTTGTTTCGTTGCTTTACCACCCATTGTTACAGAACTCCAATTGTTTGCAGGATCGCCATGTAATGTGTAATGTAATGAGGATACTGGGTGTAGTAGGATAGTAGAAGGGCCTCTGACTAGGTGGTGCTGCTGGTCACTTGGTGGGTCATCCCCCAGGAATAAAACAACTACCTGTTTCACTGGGACATGTTCTATTTAATATTTACTATACATTAACCACTAACACTAATTGACTACTCTTAGATTACTACTTAGAATGAATGATACTGACTGTAATCATCCTTTAATGAATGACCATAACAATGACTTAATAATAATAATGAATCAATAATGAATTAATAATGAATACTTAAAATACTATTGTTACCTATATATACAAAGAGTCAAGTTCACTATAAGTAAACATACATGATACTAGATAATGTTTATTTGCTTTGACATTGACTCGTACGTGTAACCTTTATATTTATTATTTATAAAACAATTCGTGGTTTATTGGAATTAGCTGAAGGGAATTTATTCGATAATATTTTAAATAATTAATGACTTAATGTTTAGGCCAAAAGGCATCACAGTTGTTAGCTATCAGGTTTTTCATTTTAATTGATTTTTAAAATAAAATCAATATGCAGGCAAATAATTTGAAAGTATATGAACTTTCTTATGAAATTAAAATTGGATGTCACTTTACCCGACACAGTTGAGGAAAAACGCAAAGTTCTTACTGGTTTATTAGCTCGTGGGAAAGCAAACCGTAGTTTTTTATTACCGGCAAACAATTACACATTTCAGGAAGATCATTTTGAAATTCGTAGTACTATTCAGGATTTGACTGATGTCATTAACAATTTCAGTGGTAATAAACGCGAACCCGTGGTTCAAAGAATAAATTCACGATTAATTCATTTGGCCAATAGCATAAATAGAATGAATGTTGATTCCGATTATGAGAAACAAATAAAAATGTCGTTAGATAGAGAAGTACTTGTACTTTAATCTGATTTAGACACAAAGACAACTCCAATTATTTCTGTAGATAGTATAGAGTCACACAGTAATCACGTACATACCCCTTGCATCTTCTTCATCTTTATCTTCTCCAACAGTACCGCATTCTCGACACGATCCAGTGTATAAATGGAAAGAATGAATCACTTCATCTTTTTTTAGAAAACGTCGAATTACTTACGAGTATCACGAGGTATTTCGGATAATGAGTTATTTCTACAGTCTTGTGAGTTATTCCGAGGCAGCGCTTTTACCTGGTATCTCAATAATCGTGGCAAATTTCAGATATTGTTGTAACCATGGATGGAAGAATTGAGAAATGATACAAAGCCTGGACCCATTGACGTTCTGATTGGGGCAGATGTAGCTGCCAAACTGGTTACTGGAAGAAGGCATGCACTACAGTGTGGTTTGGTTGCAATTGAATGCCAGCTTGGATGGTCTCTTATGGGAAAAGCGCATATTAGATCAAATGACTTGATTTGCACTGCCTCTATGTTGACAACCTCACTTTTCTCCCAAGATGAAAATGTCTGGAATCTATGGACTTTAGATGTGTTAGGATTCACTGATCCAGCTGAGACAAAATCCAGAAAAAAGCCGAGGTAGCTGTTATGAAACATTTCAAGGATACTGTCCAGATCAATGACAAAGGCCGATATGAAGTCGTTTTGCCTTGGGTTGAAAATCACCCTTCTTTACCGAGCAATTTTACCATAGCAAAGAAACGTCTCGAAAATTTGATGTTTAAATTCGAAAAAGATGGACACTATAGTGACTGCGACCAAGTTTTTCAAGAATGGTTAAGAGAAGGTATAATTGAAAGAGTACCGGAAAACGAAATTACACATTTTGGTCATTATTTACCGCATCGACTTGTTATAAAGCAACAGAGCACCACTAAGTTCAGAACTGTTTTTGATCAGCTCATGAAAAAAATCAACCTTCCTTAAATCAATGTTTGGAAAAAGGAACAAATTTAATAGAAATGATTCCCTCTATTTTGCTTAAGTGCAGATTGGGAAAAATTGGTGTTATGTATAAGTATATCAAAATCTGATCGAGATTTATTCCTTCGATTTCTTTGGTACGATGAATCAGGTATAATCTATTTTCGTCATGCACGAGTTGTTTTTGGTTTGACTTGTATCCCGTTTCATCTGGGAGCTGTTATTCAACACCATTTGGATAAAGAAATTGATGCTATTTCTGATGAAAATTCTTGTTTTTCGAAAGAGATGATTTTGAAATTGCAAAAGAGCTTCTATGTTGACAACTGTGTCACTAGCCTCAATACTGAAGAAGAATGTTTAGAATTTATTGTTCAATCTAAAGCTGTGTTATGGACAAAGCAAAATTTGATCTACGTGGATGGGAAACTACGGTTTTAAAAAAAGAAGAAATCCCTGCTGAAAATTTTGTTTCATCTGTTTTGGGACTAAAATGGAATCGATTTGAAGACACTTTAAAACTATTGTTTGATTGGTTTGAAACTATAAATTTTGAAAAAGTGACAAAGAGATCTATTTTATCTTTAGCAAATAAGATTTTTTGACCCAATCGGAGCAACATCACCATGTTCCTTGTTTGCGAAGATCATGATACAAAAAATGTGGTCAATAAAAATTCCATGGGACTCCGAGATACCAAACGATCAAAAATAAATTTATCTGGATTGGGCAAAAGAACTGAGTCTACTGATCAACTTGAAGATTCCTCGATGGTTACTGAATTCCTCCGAAGCCACCCACGATACTTGGATAATTCACTTGTTTGTTGATGCCAGTTTACATGCGTATTCTGTTATATTTTTGCGATCAGAGAGTCCTACATCTGGTATTAATACACAGTTAATACAAGCGAAATCCAGAGTTGCTCCATTGAAAAAGATTAGTATCCCTCGCTTAAAGCTTATGGCTGCTACCATTGGTGCAAGACTGATTTCTAGCGTTATAGAAAATCTTGAAATACAAAATGTTCCGGTATTTTGTTGGTCTGATTCGAGCACCGTTTTGTTAGGGATACGACAAGAGTATCAATGGAAAACATTTGTATCGAATAGGGTTCAAGAGATAAGAACTTTAACAAAAATTGAGAATTTGTTATTTTGTCCCTGGAGAGTTGAATTTAGCTGATTTGCCATCCAGAAGTTGTTCACCTAAGAAATTATTGGAGTCAGAATGGTGGATAGGTGCGACATGGCTGAGAAAAAGTCAAGATGATTGGCCAAAAGAAAAAACTGAAGTTAATGAACAGATTGTTTTTGAGGAAAAGAAAAAGAACACCTCAACTTTAGTCAACAATAAGAAAAATTCAAACTGGTATTATTTTCGATTTTCAAATTTAATTACATGGATGCTGAGATTTGCTACAAACTGCAAAGAAAAGAAAAATGGAAAAATAAAAATAGATGAAGTTTTAATTTTGGATGAAGTCAACACCAAAATAAAGCAAACTACTCTGACATTAGATGAAATTGAAAAAGCTGAGAAACTCATTATCCGAATGATTCAACAAGAATATTTTCCAAATAAAAAAGAAGATCCCATTCCACAATCTCTTCAAAGATTTACAGATGATGAAGACATACTAAGACTAAAAGCGAGAATTACTGAGCGAGAAGATACAAATTATTTCAGATTTCCAATGATTTTTCCATCTAATCACCCTGTGGTCAAAAGAATGATTGAGCATCATCATAGGAAATTATGTCATATTGGTACTCAAGGTCTACTATGTGTATTATGAGAGAAATTTTGGATAATACTAGGCAGAAAAACAATTAAATCTGTGATTCACAAGTGTGTGATTTGCAGAAGACATGAAATAAAACATTATAAGACGCCCAATTTACCTCTACCAAGAAATCGAATTGCAGATACAGCTACATTGGCCGCTAGGTCTTGTATTAGAAACCTATCCTGGAAAAGACAAAAAGATACGTGTTGTGAAGCTGCGAACTGCAACTGGGACCATTGTTAGACCAGTACAAAAATTGTTTCCATTAGAAGTGACATCTGCAGAAGATACTGCAGGTTTACGGGAAAAGGTTAAACTTAACGAACCTAGACTGAAAGAAAAACCAGAACATAGTAAACTTAAAGAGCATAGATTGAAAGAAGAACCAGAACATGAGACTAGACAGATTTTCACAAGAAGTGGAAGAAAAGTTCAACCACCAAGAAGATTTAATGCGTATGTGTATAATTTTAATGTTAATTTGATTTTTATGATTGGTCAGTTAGTTGAAAAAAATAGAATTGTCAGTTTTTCATAAAAACTTTCATTGTACCTCAAAAAAATTGCATTTTTATTTTCATATATATCGATAGAAATATTAGAAGCTGGTTAAGCTCTCAATTTTCTTACACATATAATGTGAACCAATTATGTAAGAGAATAAGTTAGACACACAGATTATAACCTGTCTATACAAATGTAGCATTAACAGTGTGTATTGAATCACATTAACCCCAATTATTTTACTGTAAAAACTCCGAAAAAGAATATACAGGTCACATTCTACATAAAAATGTATCAACATTCGTTCAATAAAATATAATATTCGACTCTTATTTTGTCCAAACGGTCTGAAACGAAATCATTCATTTTTTGAATTTCCTACTTACTCCATATTTCAATTGTAGTTCATCGAGTATTTTACCAGATGTCATCTCTAAAGGTAATGTCACATGGCTATAATATACTGAATTAGTTTTATTCATTCTTCGAGTAGGTATCTAACATTATACTTTAACCACATGTTTTATATAAATTCCAATAATCAATTAATCATATTAGTTCAAAATTGGTTTCAAATAATAGTCAAAATAAAATTATCAACCAATGCCGTGTCAGAATGGAATTACTTCAAATAAATTATTAATCAGCTTAAATTGACAGCAAACTATTAAAAGCAACGTTGCCAAATTTGAAATATTGTCAGTTATTTGCCAAAAACCTACATTTTATCTTGAAATGTAGTCGCTAAAAGTGGACAACAACGAGATTGAGTTCTAACGAAATTATCACAAACTCAGTTGAAGGTCATTACCTAGGGCTATATTTAAACAAAGTATATTCGCAATGGATAAAAAAGGATACTCGCATCGGTATAAGCGAAAGAAAAATATTATAATAACATGAATTGTTCTAGAGCGTGTCCACGGATATGGGGTATCCTATGGGTGAAAAAATGTTTAAATATTAGTTTTAGTGAAAAATGTCATTCTTGATAAAAAGTTTTGCTTGTTCTGAAACCCCATAAAATGAAATAAATTTCAAGTTTTTCAAAACCCGTCTCATTTTATAACTAGTTTTATGAAAACCGTATGAATTTTTGCAGTAAGTTCGTAAATAACAATACAGAATAATAGTATAAGAAATACTAAGTAAACAAAAAATATCTATTCAATATATCCTCTCCCAGCTTCAAAACATTTCTCAATTCTCTTTTCAAATTCTTTGAAAGTATTTTGCAGCATTTCTGGGGTAATTTTGTTAACGGCATCAATGATAGCTCGAGTTTCAAGTCTTCAATATGATGATTTAAACTATTTGCGTTAACTTTTTGTTTTAAGTAGCCCCATAAAAAATCTAAAATAGTTAAATCGGGAGATAGGGTCGAAAAAAATATTGGTCCATAACGTCCCATCCATCGCCCAGGAAAATATTCATCCAGCCAGCCTCTAATTAGCAAAGTCCGATGTGACGAACATCGATCATGTTGAAAGTACATTTTACGCCTTTTCTCTAAGGGAATACTTTCTAATTTATGTTTTAAGAAGTAGTCCAGCAAATACAAATATACCTCCTGATTTAATGTATCTTCCAGAAAATACAGTCCAATTATTCGATCCGGTAAAACCGCACACCAAACATTAACTTTTTTAGCAAATTGACTATTGCAGTTAACCCTGTAGCTCGGGTTTTCACTAGCCCAATATATCGACCATTTTGGGAAGAAACGACTCTGTTTGTTGTAAACGTTGCATAAGTTTTTCACCAATCATCGCACAAAAGTCTAATAAATTTCGGTTTGAATGGATGAATTTTGTTTTGCTTAAATATTTTCTGTAAGTGACTCTTGCAAAAACCTACCTCCACTGCTCTTTTTCGTAGACTCAACTTGGGATTTTCCCTTAACGAATGCATAGCTAGTGCACTAGCTGCATTATCCTCCTCAACGTACGCCCTTTTCAATTTCTTTTTGTCTTGAACAGATCCTGTCTCATCAAACTTCTTTTATTAATTTTTTTAATCCACACTACGTAATGGAGACATCTGGATATTTTTCCCCAATACCATAACACTTGATAAGATATACTCTTTGTTGAATAGTTGACATTGTTGTCAAATATTTATTAAATAATGACAATTTGAAAATTATTTATAAAAGTTGACAGTTATTTGGTACATCGTAAACGTCACTCACTAGATTAATACATTATTTTCGAACTTCCAAAAATGCATACGGTTTTCATAAAACTGTCTATAAAATGAGACGGGTTTTGAAAAACTTGAATTTTATTCCATTTTATGGGGTTACAGAACAAGCAAAACTTTTTATCAAGAATGACATTTTTCACTAAAACTACTATTTAAACATTTTTCACCCATAGGATAGTCCATCCGTGGACATGCTGTATATATCTTTGTTATTTTTAAAACGTAAGAGCTTAAAGATTATGTAATTATTTGATACATTTACATGGGTACATTCCTGACGTACCTATATTTATTGTATAAAGTTTTGTTTTTGTTCACTCAATTCCGCCGAACAATTGGCAACAGCGTATTGTAACTATATATTTTTGCCATGTAGACGCATATTTCCATCTATGTAGGTATAATATACATTATAAGTCACAGTTTCTTGTTATGAAAATCGAGGGCGGTGTGGCAGCCTTAAGGCATATTAGATTAAACAAATTAAATTGTTTTATTTCATCGTTTAGTATGGATCATCATCAAGTAAAAGCCTCATCTAAGTACCTATTCAATTTTTACAAAAATATAGGTTAAATTAATTCCACCTCAGAAATAAATTGTTATTCATCTTCTGTGGATTCTCACCCGCAGTAATATTTCAAACACCATTATTTTTATTTTTTTAACAACAGCATCAAATACCAAATGCGGCATATTCTTCGTCGAACCAGTGAAGATCTAGCGTAGGTTTCATCATCAAGTGTCCATCCGTTCCTGTCCGGAGTCAAAGAGCAGAGGAATCGCAAATATAAATTTCTCCAAATACTCGTTATACATATATTGCGTTCTTAAAAGATCTTGTTGTAATTCAGCTTTGCACGGATGTAAACTAGAGGGATCACAATTTTTTAATGTTTTTTTGAAAGGTTCATCTTCAGAGACGGCTTTGTAAATCGCACAAAATTTTTGAAATCGGGCTGCATTTATATTTGATATATTTATTTATTCTCACTTTCTTGTGATTCTACTATAGCGCTATTCACTCGCAACTATACATAATTTGTTAGATCACTTGGCAGGTAGAAAGTCCCACCAAAATGATCGTTATACTGTATTTGAAAATCAAGAGAGAGTAAATTCCCAGAAATGTTTTGCAGTTATCAGTGTTAAAGGCAGTAAATCATAGACGTGCGTTTTCAAAATTAAATTAATATGGAAATAGAAATAATGAAGAAAAAGTCAATATTATTTTAGGCATTTTGTTTTAGGCATATGTTTATTTACAAAATATGTACATAATATGTACAGATAATTACAATTATTTATAAATTAATATGAGGAGCTAAAAAAACAATTAAGTAGGTATATGAGAAAAAAAAACCAACCGCAAGGATAAAATTTGACGAGCAACATGCAAAAAATACGACAATATTAAATCTTAAAAAATTAAAATCTAAAAATAAAATTAAAGTACATAAATTAATAATTTTAAAGTTATGGTTCCTCGCACTCTGTGTCAGAAGATTCACCATCTGATTCTAGAGAAATTACTTCTATTATTTAAACATTAAACTACAGCATATAAAAATTGCATATAGCCTCAAACATATTTTTAAAAAAAATTAGGTATATGTATTTAAAAAAATAGTGATTGATTTATTAGCCCCGCTACTCACCAGCCAGGTCTGCAGCTTCGTGTTGTGGTATAATAGAACAGCTTGCCTCAAATACCCAAACAAAAATTGGTGCCAGCTCTGCTACTATTAGGTTTTATCAAAAATCAGATACCAGATATAGTTGACGTAAAAGGTATAGTGCTTTTTGTTTGACTCTGAAGGCACATCCCCAATCAATTTAGTGGCGAAGTGACACTTCGGCACGCGTGCTAGGATAATCATGTTTAAACGTAAGTATCCTCAACACAATTTCGTGCTGACATGCACGCCGACGTAGAAGTGCAAGCTGTAAGCTTTTTCGGTGCGTGCTGAATTGTGTCATGCGCATTTTATCTTGGAAAAAATAAGTTAGGTACCATAACCCTATTTTATTTTATTATTTTCTTATTGCGTTAATAAATTGATTTGTTGTCTTTGATAAGTACTTGGTATCTAAGTAAGGAGCGGTTAGGTTACAGTTTACAGGAAAATTCACAAGGTAAACTCCACATCCAAAATAATAAAATAGCAATAACTAAGAAAATGCGCATGTGCAATCTCATTCAGGCTGACTGAATTGACATAATTGAGGATGGTATCCGTTTTGCAGCACGCGTGCCGAAGTGCCACTTTGCTAGCAGATTGATTGAGGATGTAGCATAAGACTAAGGCTATATTCGTAATCAATTCGCTGTCCAAGTGGCACGCAAGCTGAGCAAATCTATTTCAGTGTGATCGTTCACAACACAATTTGGCGTCAGAGTTGAAGTTAAAGTCGTCGAAATTTCTTGCAAGCTGCAAACTTTCACTTCGACTTGCACTTCGTCAAAGATTTAGGTAATTGATCACATTTAGATTTGTATTAAAATTGACTAAATAAAAAATGTTTCATTATAAAAAATATAATTACACCAAAAATATGCCCATTTAACACATACAAATCTACACAATAATTTGTATACGTTTAGTAAAGGGGTTATGTGCATTCTGCCCCAGGCGGAGGCGCTAACATGGAAATCTCCATAAGGAAATCGCCGATAAAGCTAAGGTCCAAAATGAAGTCGGCGAGTAGACTGGGGAGTGGTTAGATAGTATTATTGCGCATGCGTTATTATGTATACTATTAGTTTTTAATGCATGTACGGGGTTATGTCAAGAAGTAGGAAATCGTAACGAATGTTGACATCTGAGAGTCATCCTTCATATGTCTGGTGCCCACCCTCCAAATGTTTAGGACCCCAAACTTCCCCAAGTGCGACCCCCAAAATTTAAACAATTGGCCCACCCCAAATTTAAGAAATTGGCCCAAATTCCTCGAATTTAAAACAACACCAAATCTTGACAATTGGCCCACCCCAAATTTGATAAATTGGCCCAGCCCAAATTCCGCACATTGACCAACCCCAGCTACGTGACGTAATTGTCGTTGAGTTATTTTGAATTGAAAAAACTTTCGTCTGGAGACGCGATCCTTACGAATTCTGCTATACGCCCTGTTACGTCTTGCAAAGAAAGGTATTAAAAAAAATAGTTTCATTATTAGAGAATATTACCTAGTTATGAATGCTGAAAAAGCCATAACGTATACAAAAAAATTCTTTTGACATATACAGAGTGTAGTAAAAAAATGTGTGCAAATAAATCATGACAAATGACATATATCGTTGAAAAGGTCTTAGCGTATATCAAACATGCATTAAGATTATTTTATCATATACAGAGTGAAGCAACATTTAGAGTGCAAATAAATCATAACAAGTGACATATCCTGAAATGGTCATAACATATATCAAAAATGCATTAAAAATTATTTAAAAATATACAGTGTAGGGCAAATTAGAGTGTAAATAAATCAAAACAAGTGACATATGGTTATACCGAAAGTGAACAACAGCTTTGTTAGTTAATTCAAATATAAACCCCTGTATGCTATTAACTTTTCGAGTTCCACGTTAACTTAACATTGTTATTTTGAAAATAAAGGAAATCTCTGTTTTTGTCCACGGATAGTCAGAAAAATTAATAAGTAAATCAGAGACCTAATTATTTAAAGAGAATTTATTATAAATAGTTTCTCTTTTCATAATTCTTTTTTATACATTTTTACTCTTGAAATGAGTGACTTATGTCGTGTATCTACTCATCTTATATTGTTGAAAGTCACTATCAATATGTCACTGCTAATGATGATCTCCATACAAAATTTGTAATTGCTTAAACAATCTACTCTTAATCCATTCATAAAAATCTATTTCATTAATCAGTCTCTCCTCAAGTTTTCTTCTGAGTAGTTTTGGAGTATGAGATTTCTTTCTGTTATTTTGCAAATCTAAAATGTTTCAAAAATAAGTTGGCTAATGTTTGTATCACACTCAGCGTCGAGCGTCGTATTATCCTACAAACGCATGAAGCCCGTGCTTGGGGCGGAGCAGGATGACACGACGTCTCGGATAGATCCAAGATATGAAGAAATGATGAAAACAAAACAAAAATAAGTTCAGTGGAGCTTCATATCTATCACCTTCATATAATATCCCATTTTCATGTCTTTCATGTCCCATACAAGACCTTCCTAGATACATCGGAAGTATAATGCAGACATAGTTCGCTCTTGCACGAATTCCGTGATTACTGAAGCCTGAAGCATTTGATTTTGGAATCGACGGAATTTTGGGTTGAAAAATATAGCAAAAAGCTACCAAACATAAATAAAATATAATTAAACAAACCGGTTGGGAGGTTTTAACTCAAAGCTGGTAGCTCATTTGCCGAACAATGCCGAACGATCAATGGCGTCGTTAATATTTTGATTACGTAGAGAATAATGAAGTAGCTAAAAACAACAACACAAGTATCCTGAGAGTTCACAAAATATTCAGCCGGAAGAAAAATCATTTAGAGATGGCCAAAGGGGGGAATTATTTTATTGTCTAAGTCATTTACTACTGCTTCTATCCACTTCTTTTTTGGTCTTCCCCTCTTTCTTTTACATCCAGTTCCTCTTCTAAGTACTTCTTTTGTTGCTCTGTTATTTAAAAGTCTCTCTGTGTGCCCTAAGTATCTTATACGTTGCGACCTTACTACCTTCGATATCGGAGGGCTTTCATTTATTGTCCCACGACTGATATTACCTGTGCTGCTGCTGTATGCTTACTTCTAGATTTTTATAAGGTTTACATAAGAAATAGATGTTTGGTATTTCCACAGATTGGCTTTTATTTTAGACTGTAAATAACTAAAATTTATCTAAGATATTATTATGTTGATGATTCTATAATCAAAACTTGTAATCAAAATATTCTCCAATTAAAATGCTAGAAAATACTTACGTAGATATTCATTTTGATATAATTTCTGAATTCCTGTGAAAAAATAAGGTATTTTATGTTCTAGTACTTCTAGTGTAACATTAAATTCTTCCAAAACTCCAACAACTGGAAAATATCGTTCTACGTTCTCTTTCGCTCTTTGTAAAGCCCATTGGTTATTGAGAATACTGAAAGTAAATTTAATAATATAAAATCACTAAAATAGTACTAAAGCTCGCGATAACATTTGACAAGAGTATTGAAAATATTTTAATGTGGCAACAAAATAGTAGTGACTTGGAAAGTTGTTAATCAGTTAAAATTTTGAGTGTAATATAGTAATATATAATAATCAACCGACAGAATTTAGAAACAAAGAAACTAGAAAAATAGAGAATTGCTCACATTAATACGTGATAATGATGATAATAATAATAACTAGTAATCGTTTCATCTACTGGACTAATTCCCAAAACTCTACAAGACAGTCTCACCAAACTAGATCTCCACAAAAACATATACATCGATCTGCAGGAGGCTGCAATTTTGAATATTTGTCACACTGTTCGTAAATTTCTAAATATGTAACTACTGAGCCTAATCCCATTTGCGTTCACATACGCTCGGCTTAGCGCATTACTAGCAAAGACTGAGCAAGTGTACACTTAAAATAATAAAAATAAAAATAGTAATAGTAATAACCGAAGCTATTAAGACCACCAGTAACTAGAAGACACCAGGAGTTGATCAATTGATCATGTCCAGAAATGGCAACATCATTTTCACATATTCTGCAACATCCAGAAAATACATCTGTTACGTAGGGGGTTTCCTCCTTAGTATTTATGCTTTCTAAAATATTGGTAAAATTAAAGATTTTTCTATATAATATGCTTAATACCCAAATAATTTATAATCCTATCCTGCAGAATGCAGGTATTAGATAATTAATTTTCGTACTATCGAAAACTATCGATAATTATCGATAGTTGTGACTATCGATAGTTTTCCACCTCTATTCCTTAATGGTTGAAATAACACCACTCGTTTTTATTATTTATTTAACGTGCAACAGTAATACAAGTTACATTCATTTTTGTTTACACCATTTTCTCTGGCGGTACTCGTGGTTGCCGATCGTCTCTCCCTTTGCCGAGGTCAGAGAGCACAGTTTAAAAATTTACAATGTTGCAACTGTGACAAAGTATTACCTAAATATAAAGAAACAAACTCGAACAACACCACCATTTCTGATACTGAGTTCGACCCACTTGCTTCCAAAACGCATCAAACTCACGATCCTACGCAGTACAGACCCATAACTCCAACTATATATAAAATATTAATGGCTTGCATTAGTAATCGTTACTACAGACATGTGGACCTAAACAACATCCTATCGGAAGATCAGAAAGGGTGTAGACGAGATTACCAAGGCTGCAAAGAACAACTCATCATCGTAAATTACAGGAAAGCATTTGATAGCGTTCCACATTCATGGCTTGTTGAAGTTTTGCAAATTTACAAAGTAGGTACACCCCACTTTTGTCGTTTTTTTTAAATCATCGATGAAGCATTGGCGAACGAACCTTCATTTACAAATAAATGGTCAATACCTCGAAATTGATGAAATTTCTATCCGCAAGGGGATCTGCCAGGGTGACTCCCTTAGTCCACTTTGGTTTTGTTTGGCAATAAAGCCACTTTCCAATCTACTTAACGATACGGATTACAGCTATAAAATCAATGCCAACAGGAACACTAGCTGCACTGTTTCCCACCTATTGTATATGGATGACATCAAAATATACGCATCAAACCAGCGTCAAATTCTACATTAACTCAATATCTCTGAAAAATTCTCCAATTATATACAAATAGGATTTGGATTAGACAAGTGCAAAACCTTAAAGGTAAAATCGTAAACGGAGATGTGTTACTACCTAATGGGAACATTATAAATACCATGCAAAATGGTGAAACCTACAAATATTCAGGATTTCAGCAAGCTAGGCTACTAGACCAAAACCAAGCAAAAATCAGAATAAGAGGCCAGTGCACTCAAAGGGTAACTACGTTATTAGAATCCCAGTCAAAACTGTTTTTTTTTCCCAAAACAACAAAGCATTTTTTTCTTTGACTGTAAAAATGCCCAAACAGCTGAAGCCAATGCAAAGAACTTTTGGCTTCATAGCTAATGATTATAAACAAGGGAAGCATTATTCTAGTATGTAGCTGCTGCTTTAAAAATCAGTGTAAGAATAGTAACATACAAAAAAAGTGAACAGTTATTTTCTGTAGATTTCCATATTTCATTAACAATCTGACAACACTCTGAATGTTCACAATGATGACGTAAACGCACCTTTATTTGGCTTTCACTATACATACCATAAGGAAGATACAGAAGATAAAAGATCATACAGTTGTTTCGTGACTTATTCCCGAATACCAAGAATCCGAAATATAAAAACCAAAGTCAATATGTCAACAAGTCAGATGTTAAGTTCACTTGCAGTCCGTGAAAGACTTGAATGCAGGTTTGTGTTTTTGTTCTTTGTCCACCTAGAAAAGTAAGCAAATATGCTATTACTTGGGAACGCCCATTTCTGTTTGAGTGGAAACAGCTACGTCTCGGTAGGTACTGAATATTTCGACAAGCACTACGAGCCCAGCTGGTCCCTGGAAGGTTCAAAATATTTTGGTACTTCTGCCTACGCCTTGAACTGGTACCTCTCTGACTGTATGTTTTTTTTTTTTTTTTTTTTTTTTTTTTTTTTTTTTTTTTTCGTTTCAATTATAGAGCGTCGGCTGCAAAGGCCATTGGCTCTGTACATTGGAAGTCAGGGGGGAAAACTCATGTTCACTCATAAGAGTAGTGTTGGGCTTCATTTACATGACCTACCAACCAAAACCCCCTTTGTAAATTTGTTGACGTTCATACTTAGACGGTTTTATTGAGAACATAAATCGATAAGCTACTTGTGGGATTAAATCTATTAATTTTAAATATTCAATAACTTTTTGAAACTTCGTCGTAAAGGACAGGTATTTTGGGTCGTTAGTTTGTATACCTATCTGATGGCGAGAATCTCTAAATTTTCTACAATAAAAAAGAATATGTTCGACTGTCAGTTGAGAACTACATTCCTCACATTCCGGGGGTATTCTTCCAAGGAGTAAGTATGAAGATGTTAAATGTGTATGTCCCATTCTTATTCTGGATATGATGACCTGGTCTTTTCTGTTTGTTAAGTTGTATATACTTGGGCATAACGATACAATTGGTTTTACTGATTTGAGGAAGGTGTTATTTTGCCAAGTATTCACAATTTTGCTGCTAAGGTTATTTTTCAAATCTTGATGGGAATATCTGCTTACATTTATCCTGTCTAATAAAATTGCCTCCCTTATCTGCCTTTTCATTTCCTGGTATGCCTATGTGACTCGGTACCCAGATAAAAATTACATCTGTTCCATGCACTGTCAAGTCATGAAGAATAGTAAGAATACTTTTGCTGAGTAAATCTTCATTATTTGGATTTTTCAGGGCTGTCAAGCAACTGAGAGAGTCGGAACAGATTGCAGCATTTTTTATACCATTGTTTTTTATGTACATTAATGATTCCAGAACTGCATGCTGTTCTGCATAGTAGACACTAGACCAGGGGAAATGTTTCCATTTCAATATTGCGTCTTGAGTGAAAAATGCACTCCCTACACCTTGGTCTGTTTTAGAGCCATCGGTGTATATTTGAATTGGATTTTTGTGATAACTTAAAATTATCTTCAATTCATTCATAAACATATCGATTGGAGTGTTGTTTTTTTCGAACTTTTGGCAATTTGTATAAATGTTAGGTGTTTCAATTATCCATGGGGGAATATCCGTTTCTATAGCAGGAAAAACGGGTGGTGTATCTTCCCCCAAGTTTGTCATTAAACGGTTATGACTGTATGTTATCCTGCGTTTAAGTATTCCAACTGTTTTTCTAATTATGGAGGTTAAACCTACAAGGAAGTATATCTCATAGACTTTTGACTGAAAAAGGTATCCACCAAAATGCTAGAAAGGGGCTTAATTAATGTCCAACAGAAAGACGTTAGTACAGGAAAAAAGTGAGCAAAGAATAACAGTATAACTGAAGGCAATACGATATTGATATATCTGTGGGCACAGAGTGCCCCTGCCAAGTCGAACAAAAATAAGCCAACATTTTAGTTCGATTTTCTAGATTATACAAGATGTACCTGACTTTATCCACCAGGCTTTATCTTGTAAACGGAAATAGATATCTGAATAAGACAAAAGCTACTCTATTCTCATTTTGGGGACACTTTGATATGACTTTTTATTTATTTTATTTATTGGAGGACGGAAAAAAATTAAAGAATCTATGTCAACCAATAACGTGAGTCATTATAATGCAGATAAACAGACAACCAATAAATTTCACGCATCACCAGTGGAAACCAATATAACCAGCCCAACAAATAAACCACTCGTAGTAAAACCTCACACCTGTCTACCCACTTTTTGCATAAACAATAAACATGCATCATATATATCTGTGAAATTTGGCATTATTGTATTTTGTACATTTGTTTTATTTATTTTATATTTGTGTCCATGTGGCAACGCCGCACACACAAGGGCCGTCACACGATACTGCAACTGCAGTTATTATTACAAGCAAGATTGCGCCGTATAGTTGGTAGGGTTATGAACTTCATGTGGAATACAAACTATTTGATATTTACTTGATTACAGTTTCCAGTATCAATTGTCATAGTAAAGCGTGTTATGAATAAACGTCAAAATAATATTGTAAAACTATTAAAACGCTTTACAAATTAGAAAATTTATTTCCAAAGAATAGACCGTTCACCAGGAAGCAACATCTATTTCTCGGGTAATATGCCCCGCCAGACAATGAATTACACTTCCAAGATAAACGGGGTTGGTATATATGAAAATATCGAACCAACCATTCTGGTTTATAATTAGAAGCAATAGTATCACTTCAGTCCAAGATTAGGATCTTAGAGCTTCTGGACGAATAATATCTACATTGTACTGATGAGGCGCAAATACGCCGAAACCGATCTGCAAGTGATATTATTCCTTCTAATTATAATCCAGAATGGTTGGTTCTATATTTTCATATATACCAACCCCGTTTATCTTGGAAGTGTAATTCATTAATTCATTGTCTGGCGGGGCATATTGCCCGAGAAGTAGATGCTGCTTCCTGGTGAACGGTCTATCCTTTGGAAATCAATTTTCTAACTTGTAAAGCGTTTTAATGGTTTTATACTATTATTTGATATTTTTTCGAGAAAAAGAAGGGAATATACCACGATTCTTGAGATAGTCATATTTTTCCTTCTCCTTCTCGAAAAAATATCAAATAATTTGTATTCCAAATGAAGTTTATAATCCTACCACCGTACATAATGTTACCCTACCAACTATACGGTGCAAGCTTGAAGGTATTAATTCCTCTCCCGAGACTTTTGCAAGCTTGAAGCTATTAATTCCTCTCCCGAGACTTTTGACACTCGGATCGGAGCTCCCAGTGTGCTCCCAGTAACGCATAGACGCTAGTGTATTACTAGGCAATATAAAGTTGAAGGTCTCTCCGTTAACACGTACCGCATATTATGTGAAACAGTAGAAATGAAAATTTATTTCAATGTTTGGTCATTCAACAACTAATTGGACCAGCATAATTGAAATCGAGTGAACACTGCCGTGCAGTTTACATTTTTTGCTCGCATTCTTTTATACTCTATTTTACCAGTTTTTCTACCTTCGCTGCATTAGCGCGTGGATGGGTATTTATTGTAAACATTATTTTACTGTTTGAAGTTTAAAATTTATGTTTCACTTAGTTTTATTTCTTGAAAATATATGGGGTGTTGAACAGCAGTATCTCTAATTCAATTTTTATATAAACAATGTCTAATAACGGTGACGAACAACAAAAAAATTATTACCAGATTTATTGCTCGTCGAGGTAAATTGAAAGCACAATTAACACCTATAAAACTAAAGACTGGTCCAATTCGTTGCGGTCATTTTTAGATAACTTTCAAAAACACTAAGAAGCTTTCAAAAATTTTAATAAACCTGTGGAATCATGGGGTGTCTATTACTTTCCAGATTAGACATCAACACTAAACGGAAATGGGAAGTTAAGGATATCATCTCTTCACAGAGTGATGTGTTTATTAGAAAGAAGCCAGTGTCGAAGCACTGAAAAATAAGTCCAGCTTTCAGACTTATCAATCGATCAATAATCGCAAGTTCGCTGTGACCACAGTGCAGTCAAATGTTTGGGTCGATAAACCTTGCATCTTTTGCAAGAACAGTGAACAGCTTATATATTTCTGTAAATTGTTCCATAATTTACCGGTACCCTCGAGGATACAAGGAATTCGAAAACTATGAGTTTGTACGAATTTTTTGCGAACTGGGCATACCAGTCAAGATTGTAAATCAAGTACGTGTCGTATATGTCAAAACAAACTTAACTCATCATTGCACTTGTCTAAACAAACCTCTAGGAGCAACGATCAATTAACTTAAAATATACGTTAATCGTGTCACGACTACACTGACGCTAGCCAACGGACGGCTCGCTCAGATAATTCCAATACAGTCCAAGTTACAAACGAAACGAATTCCAATTCAAGCACAATAAATCTTGATACGACTATAATTTCTTGTTCACAAACCATGAATAGTGCCACAAACTCACAAGATCATGACAATACGTTTGTGAACGTATCAACAGCTCTTGTTAAGAGCTTTGATAACACAAAACAAACCTATTCTCTGCAGAGCTTTATTGGATGGAGGCTCTTAGTAAAACTTCATCACTAACAATCTATTTAAAGGTTAGGTCTCAGATCCTTCAAGTCTCCTATGACAAGGGCAAAAATTAAATCTTCTACTTTAAATTTCCACACCTACCTCAATTTTGTAATCATTAATTAAATCACAGAAAGCACATCCCAAACCAGCTTTGACTCGTCCTTTCTAAACGCTTTATCAGATATAAGGTTAGCAGACTCCACATTTAACATATCAAATAAATTCTCCTAGGTGCAGATGTTTTTTATAATCTATTGTCAACTGGTCAGATAGGGTTTGGTGATTTTAGGAGGACAGGAGTATCCTCCGCAATGAACATATTAACTGCAATCCAAAGACAAGCCCTCCTAGGTATTACCGGAGCGATGATCAGCACGAGGACGGCATCAATGTAAGTCCATATTGGACTTCCTCCTTTGGAACTTTTTGTTAGGGCGGTGGCGATGATGGCAACTAGATGAACCCATATTTCACATGAGTTTTGACTCCGTTCATACCGGAGAACATATTCACTGAGGAGTGAATATTATCATCCCATCTATGTAATAGGTGATGCACCCAGGTAATTCTAGATTAATCATCTGGTTCACTGGTGGCTCCAAAAATTGGGCGCTGGGGCTGGTCATAGAAGTAGAATGTTCTTCAGCTTTGGTGGAAACGTCTGTTTCAAGTAGAGACGACTGTCGCTATAACCTGTATTGAAGAAAACATCAGAAGAAAAACTTAAAATACCAGGCTCCGCTTAAAGCTATCAGCAATCCAACAACTAGTTCTAGTCTGTTAAAAAACTGTAAAGAATCCCTTAACAGGCTGGCAAGGGACAACAATGTCTCTTATATGGGTGCGAGCACATGAGAGGATTACAGGTAATGAAATGGCGGACCAGTTAGCTGAAAAAGGTTCTAAAAGAGACTGCATAGGTCCAGAATCCGGAACAAGTACACCTCCATACAAAGAGTTTACTGAAGAAGGAAGACAAGGAACTCTCAACCAGGTTGTTGAAACTGAGTGAAACACATACCGCTAAGCAAGAAACGTTTTTGTGACGTTTAGTTGCGTTGATTTCAAGAAACTTGCAGAACATTCTCCATTAAATATCTAATTGACGCAACAGTTACTATTTTCTACAACATTTAATGAAATAACGGCTTTGTAATGTTAATTGTTAATTTCAATGTTTGACTTTCGGTACCCAAATGATTAAATACTACAACGTCGTATTTTTAGGGATAGCAGTGTAATTGAAAACGCTTTTGGAATTCTTCTTATTCGTTGAGGCTATTACATGCTGACTGCGGAGGTTAACAATGTTTACCTTTTTGTAAAAGCAATCTTATGCTTGCACATTTATGAAAAAAGAAGCAGAAAATAGAAAATCCCCACTTACTGTCCGCCAAACTTTAGATACTGAGGAACAGCTGGGAAGGTGGAGAACCTTCTAGAGTCAGAGGGGCAAGTTACAGCCTACAGGGCAGCTCAAATATTGAACTCCATTAAGAATGGGCTGAAAGAAAATTCCCTTGTCAGATGAGGGTCAAATTCCATGGCAAGATGAATTTTTGTATGATAAAAGGAAAATCTGATACTATCATTATTGGTGAAGCGTTTTATAAAACCTCAATTTAAGAATACATCGATCAACATCTGTTCTGGTTCGAAGTCGTTAGGTTGTCGTCAGCGTCATCATGGGATAGGGAATTACGTCAACACAAACGATACCCACAGAACCGGTAAATAGTAACGCAAGAAATGGAATTAAACTGAACGATGAAATAAAACAATTCAATTTGTTCAAAACTTCATTATATTTGAACTAATGTTCAATTTAAACTTGTGACGCGTTTCGCTAACACAGTAGCTATATCGAACGAGTGAAGGTATACTGTAAAATTTTTAATTTATACAGTGCATTAATACGCAATTTAAAGAATATTGGCAAGAGTATTAGACAATAAGGTGTTCCATGGATAGTATAGAAAAAATAATTCATAAAAACCCACTTAGTAAAAAGTGTATGTACTGGCACCGATATGTGGACGACATTTTAGATAGCTTCATCGACACAACTAGACAATTAATATAAATATCTTAAAACAAATAGAAGTTGATAATAAACACGATCCAAATTTAATTGACAATGAAATAATTAAAAAGGTACTAAAACAGGCTTTAGAACAAGTATTTCCTCCTGGTAAAAATAAAAATAATCAATTCAAAATACTCTGGAATACCATCCCTAGAAATCAAATCATTTTTACAATTTTTAGACTTGAATATTTGCTTTAAAACCGATTACAATTTATCCAAATTCATTAAAAACAACAAATCTAAATCATCAAAATTAAACAAATCAGGAGTTTATAAATTAAAATGTGGCAATGATAACTGTGACAAAAACTTTCAAGAATTTTAAAACTAGAATTTCAGAACACAAACGTAGATATAACAACAATAAATTACATTCTAACTATTCAAATCATTTATTAGCAAACCGACACACACTCAAATTTTGAAATTTCACATGAAGAACCTATATCCTCTAAATTTTCTAATACTTTTGTCAATATTTTTAAAATTCCGTATCAATGCATTTGAATTTAATTTGAAAAATTCAATTCAAATTTCGCAACAAAACGCTAGAACAGTAATGGCATTTGTCTGTGTCATCACATCTGTAAATACTTCAAATTTTCGCCAGCTTGCAAATTGAAAGTTTATTTATAAGTAATTTGAACTATTTTGTGCGATAATAGAGAGTTACGTCTTTTGGAATTTCCTTTATTAAAAGATTCCTCTATTTTGACATATACGCATGTGTATTTCTCAAGTTTGTCTTAAAGGTTTTTATGTAAATAAAGGATATCCTTTATTGGAACTAAATACAGGGCCCGTATTCTGGAATCTCGACGGTGATTGTCGCAAGCGACATTTCAAAATTGTCGCACGAAACGCAAAACTGCAATTCTTGATTGTCGAAATCGACAATTTTCATGCTAAAAAATCTCACTAGGGTTTGAGCAGGTGACAAATTGTCATATATGCGAGATTTTAATTTGTTGTGGTTAGGTTAAGTGTAGAAAAGGTCAATTTTTCTTAAATTAAACATGGATGAATACGAAGAAGAGGATGTCGCTATTCAACAGGAAATATTACAAGAGCTGTATCCGGTTCTACCGGAAGTCGACTGTAACTTTGTTATTTTAAATAGAACACCCTGTAGATTAATACATTTTTAAAATCTACGTGAAACTTTAGTATACTTTTCGAGATTAATTTTTTTGTAAAAAATTTGACCGTTGCAGATCCTTATAAATTATTTTTTTACGAGGATACCCTTAAAGATATGAAAATTGTTTTTGTTCGTATTTGAATTCATGTTGAAAAATTTTTCATTTTATACAGGGCGTGTATAAAAAGTGTTCAAAGTTTAACTTCTTAATATCAAATTTCTTAATTTTTTTAAATAGAACCACTTGGTTTTTTTTTATTTTAATGCATTCAGGGGTGAAAAATAAGTCAAATTCATGTATACTTTCCTATACCTTAACCTTACCGTTATCCAGATATTAAATATTTTCTGTGGTCTAAATAAATAAAACGGATGATGTGAATTTGCTTTTAATACAGACATTGTAAATATTGCAAAGTTGTTACAAAAACATGTGCTTTATTTGCAGTAAGATATCCAGAAAGACCACGATCGAAATCGCACATTGTTAAAAGAATACTTAACAATTTGAAGTTATTCGGTCCATTTTAAGCAAAAGTTAATTGAATTAAACCATTTGTGACAATAATAAGATATGATACAAAATTTTATGGAAAATTAATAGCCAAAGGAAAATAGTCTGATGTTTTAAAGTAAATGTTCAAAATTGCTCCCTTGAACTTCAACCCTTCTCAGTATGCCTTCATTCGTCGCACGGCTTATCATCATCTCAGAAAGGGAATTGAAGGAATTTCGAATTCTTAGCTCACAATCTTCTCTCGTTGTTAAGGCTTGTGAGTAAACCTCTTGTTTTATATGACCCCATATAAAAAAATCTAAAGGCATCGTATCGGGAGAACGAGGGGGCCACCGAAAAAGACCATTATTTGCTAACCACCTGTCTTCAAATTGCTCTTCTAAAAATGTATTTATGACGATTGAATTATGAACAGGAGCACTGTCATGAATAAAAAAAAGTTTGTTTAATTCGTCTGGTGGTTTCAAAAAAGTGCGATTTCGATCGTGGTCTATCTGGATATCTCACTGCAAATAAAGCACATGTTTTTGTAACAACCATATTTACCATGTATTAAAAGCAAACTTACATAATATTTTTTATTTCTCAGTGCATGTATCAACGGGTCAAAATTAAATTTAGACCACACCTGAATCTCTAAAAATTTACAGAAAACATTTAATATCTGGATAACCGTAACGTTTAGGTTTAGGAAAATATACATGAATGTGCCTTATTTTTTACCCCTGAATGCATTGAAATAGAAAAAACCGAGTTCTATTTAAAAAAATTAAGAAATTTGATATTTATGAAGTTAAACTTTGAACACTTTTTATACACACCCTGTATAATTTGAAAAAATTTTCAATATAGATTCAAATACGTCTGACCTTGCTAAAAGCAACCGAACAGAACAATTTTCATATCTTTAAGGGTATCCTCGTGAAAAAATAATTTATAAGGATCTGCAACGGTCAAATTTTTTACAAAAAAATTAATCTCGAAAAGTATGCATTTTTCGAAAGTTTTTAAACAAAAGTATACTAAAATTTCACGTAGATTTTAAAAATGTATTAATATACAGGCTTTGAAAATATTTTAGTTAAAAAGATCGTATCCGAAAACCCAAACGTAGAAATTTTCATGATTTTACTATAAGTATTTTGCCATATACAGATAGTTTTAACTCGTCGTGGTACACCCTGTATAATAATTATTCCAAATATAATATTTGTGTTAGTCTCAGTGAATGTTCGAAATTCCACATTTTATAGTCTAATTTTTTTACTTACAAATTGTCCTTTTTAAAAAGTTTTCCTGTGACCTAACTATAATCACAAATAATTTACTTATAAGGCCACTAGGTGAGTTTGGTGAGGTACATTATTGTATAAAGTATGTATATACATAGGTACATTGATCTAATGACAATTTTGTGAGACAACAGTGGTATCTAAAATACTTACATGCACCGAAGGTCGTGGCCGCAGAAATATGGAATGGAGAGTTCATAAAGCTGTTCGTGTTGGAGTTTGCAACTGTGTTTTTCATTGATTAAACATTTGTAAGAATAATCTTTTGGAATATCATTGTTCGATGATGTCCTGTAATATGATCAAAAATAAACAATAATATAATATTAGGTGATTGTATTATAGAGAAAGTAACAATTATTAAGAGTGGCTATGCTGTACAGGTCAAAATTTGGGTAGGAGAAGAAGCGAAATTTGCAAAAACATACGAAACATTTTTGTTTCAATGAAAAATAAATTGTAAATAAACTTGACAAGTATAAGAAACAAGAAGAAATAAATGACGATGATACGAATGTTAGGTTTACTGTTAGCATAACAAGAAGTTACGAAATAGCGAATTACTATGAGGAATTTTATTTGTGTTCGTGGAGGTATAAAGATGGTATTGTATATTAACCGAATTGATGCTATTTTTCGACAGAAGGATTAAAAATGTGATTATCACAATTTTTTATAAATTTTTTATTTCCATAAGAAAAGAATATAATTTCCTAAAATGTTTTATTCGATGTTTACAGTTACGAAGTAATGCCGGAGCTTGAATGCTGGACGCACCATTAAAATACTGTACAATCCAGCGAAATACTGTATGTCTAGTCACCCTGTTGTACTTTAATAAAGCTACAAACAATTTCAATGACAAATAATATTTTATTGAAATCGTATATGGGGTGGTGTTCCAACAAAACTTGACCCCCGAAGAACTCAAAAAAGCTGCCATCTGCTGAGGCCCCGCATCAACCTTTTTTTTTAAATATCAATTTAGTGTAGGTGGCACATCATTTGAAAGGTAATTTATTTCTGTACACATCGTTGTAATTTTTTAAATGTATTAAATAACTGAGGATATTTTGGATTCAACTAATTTATTTGTTGAATATCAGGAGTAACACAAAAAATTTCACCAAATTAAATGTTGAAAATGACCTCCGCTGACCTCCATACAATGATACACTCTAGACTCCGTTTCACATAGGAACAAGCCACGTGAAGTTTGCCAACTGTCTTGCGCAGAAATCTAAATCGGTGTTGTTTATCTATGTTGCCTCGTAACTACCGTTTCATGCCATTGGCCTTACAAACGAACATCGCCAATCGTTAATTGAAAGTATAAATATTTCAACGATACCAAGTATTTTCATATACCATAGTCAAGCCACTGATTTGAAGTCGAATGCCAATTTTACAATATGGCGCTGCAAGTTGTTATTACCCCACCAATTAATTGAAAATAAATTATTTTTCTGCTATGGTAGGTAAACGAGATATTGAATCCTAATCAGCTTCTCAAGTATAGTTGACGTAAAAGATATAGTGCGCACTTATAGTTGTCGGCTTTTTGTTTCACTCTAAGACTAAGAGTATACCATCATAGCCCAGTCAATATTATAATTTAAAATGCTTACTTAGTTGAATAGATGAGGCTTCTACTTGATGAAGATCCATACTAAATGATGAAATAAAAGAATTTGATTTGTTTAAATGTTCATTATATATTTGAACTTGAATATAGATTCATTCAATGTTATAATTTCAACTAATAATCGTTAATAGTTATTTAATAAACTAGTTTATTAATCGCCCATTAACAAGTGAGTTAATTACAATATTTTTTCGTTGACCGTAAACTCTTTTCTTGTTTCAAAATTCACTTTTCCACAAAGACTATTAGGAGACAATAATGTCAACTCCATACCAATGACGTAGAATCACGACTGATCGTCAGTACAAATTATCAATCCTTTCTGGAATTGGTCTTAGCGTTAATGTATAGAACAAAACACATTTTTTAATAAATCTTTAACAAAACGACGACTCGAGCTTTCTTTTGATGTAGGTATTCATGGTCTCTTTCAATTTTAATTCTATTTGCTCTTTCCTCTGCTATTTATAACTCGAATATCAAACATTGCTTTAAACAATATTAACCTATTTATATTTGAAAACATCTTAAACATAATACCAGACAATTAACAAGTAACACTACCTTATATCTCGTTGTATTAAGACAAAGTAGAAATAACATAAATTTCAAATAATTCATTATTTTTTACATCTTTGTCTGAATTATAACTATTTTTGAGAGAGGGTTTATTTACTTTACTAGAACAGGTGTTCTCTTTAGTCGGTGGTCTGACATCAAGAAAGTGTGTGTGGAAATTGTAAGTAAGTATACATATATTTATTAGCAATTATATTTTTAGTTAAAAATTAAATATTTACCATGTGGCGTCCTTGGGAAATATCGAGTTCGGTCCAAAATATTGTGTGTAACAACGACGAATATTTAAATATTGGTGATGAGAGTGATGATATTAGTAATAACGAAAGTAATGAAAACAGGATTCGACGACATTTAAATTTGGAAGCACAGAAAATATGTTTCAATGTGTATAAGAATCTACGAGATAAGTTTGGGTTCGATGGAAAAACAGAATTAATGCAAGCAGTATCTGATTTAACAGAAGTTCTCCTGTCACCTTGTAACGAGTTATGTTTTTTGGGACCATTTTGGATTTCAGTTTATTTTGTTTTTCGTTAGTATTTTGAATTTTAGTAAGTTTTATATAACTCGATACTTAATTCCCGACTTCCATTTCTAGTAACGCTTTAGTATATTAGTATTACTTTAACTATTTCTTTCATTAGTAATTCAACATACATGAATTTGCTACTAAGAATATGAATATTTATAAATTCCGATTCTCAAAAATGTACACATTACGGACGTCCAGTATATCAACTATTTTAATTAAAACGGAAGCCGTCTATACCTTGTTTTTAAACTAAGAGGAGCGATTTGAATTTAAGTTGGCATTTCTGCTGCCGAGTGATTGGTCAGATTGCCACCAGTTTCACACAGCTCTTTTGATACCACTGACACTGACATTTGTCAGTTTTGTGTTTATTTATATAAAAATAGTGATTAGTTCAATCATTTCTACCACGTTTGTTGTTTATTGTTTATTTTTAACAAACTATTATATTTTACCCAAGGTATTTGCTATTTTTATTATTTATTGCCTTTCATGAAAAAAATCCATACTTCTTTTTTCTTGTTAATAATGTAAGTTTCACATCAAGTTTTACATACATTGCAGTACTATATTATGGTATTTTTCGATAACAAAACTTCTGTTCACTTCACTTTGCTCTTTGTTCACTTTGCTACACCAAAGCCTCAAAGTGTTTTCTTTGACTTAAGTTCGCCTCGGAGCATCATGACGCGCAGGGCCGAAATTCGCCTCGGAGCATCGTGACGCGCAGGGCCGAAAATTCAACTTTCGGCCCTTGGAGTGTAATATACTATTAACGTGAATTTTTATTCTGTCAAAACTGACATCTATATAAATACAGACAAAAATGTATATTTAGGGTATTTCAAACAAAATCGTTAATTTAGAAAATTCAACACTTCCTCCCAAAATTAACGTATAAAACGATCATTACAAATTAACTACCCCTAACATTTTTCTCAGTTCAACAAACTTCGGAGAAGAAATTGGTTTTGTCATCACATCTGCAACTTGATTGCTACTCCCAATAGGCTGAATCTTCATAACTCCCTGGTGGTATTTTTCTCGAACAAAATGAAACCTTATTTCAATATGCTTCGAACTTTTATGGAATTCTGGATTTTTCACTAGCTTGATAGCACTTGCATTATCCATAAATAATATAGCTCTTTCGTTGCTTCACTAGCAGCAATATATTCTGCTTCAGTTGTCGAAAGAACAATACTTTTCTGTTTCTGGCTGAGCCAAGTGATTGCAGAGTCAGAAAATTTGCTGACAACATCTGTTCGTCAACGTCTAGTTTCTGGATCACCAACGTAATCAGCATCACTAAATATTTTCAAATTATTGGTCGATAAATTTGTTCTATATACAAGTCCGAAATGAATTGTACCACGTAAATATCTTAATATTTTTCAGATACGACACTTACTGCATAAGCGATATCGGGACGTGAAACAACCATTAAATACATTGGGCTACCCACAGCCTCACGATACGGTACGGAACTATTTAAGACTATTTAACATTTTCATCTGACGAGTTTTTCTCACATGTTATTAAAACAGCATTGGAGTCCTTCATATTAAACAGTTCCAATATTTTATTGATATAGGCACTTTGATTAATGAAGATATCACCATCAAAAGTTTGCTTTACTTGCATGCCTAGAAAATAATCCAAAGAACCTACGATTATTTTAAAATTATTCTGTAAGGTATGCATAAATGAGGCGATCTCATTTTCGTAACTTCCTGCTACTAGTCCATCGTCAATATAAATAGCTACGATTAGCTTTCGATTGTCGTTAACTCGGAAAAATAAACATGGATCAGCTGTACTTAATTTCAAGTCCTGGCATTTTATGAAATCTACCAAACGTTTATTCCAGCAACGAGGTGATTGTTTTAATCCATACAGACTCCGATTCAATTTACAAACACGGCCTGTACCATCATCAAATCCCTCGCTGCTTCGTGAACACTTCATCCTGAAGTTCACCAAACAGTTAGTCAGTTTTCACATCAAACTGCAGGAGTTTCAGTCTTTCTGATGCAGCTACACTCAGTATAATCCTTACTGTGTCGAAACGTGCCACAGGGCTGAATGTTTCATCATAGTCTACTCCAGCTCTTTGATTGAAACCAAATCAATCAAGAAAAAACTGAATACATGATAGTCGACAGGAGAGCAGCATATAACCCAACGGAAACTCAAATACAGGATTAGGTATAATACACACAATAATATACACAACTAACCAAATCCAAGAAATAAATCAAATAATAATTATATATTTATTTAGAGCAAAAGGAGAATATTAAGGAACTTTTTGGGTCCAGTCATAACAGAATAGGTGGAATTCAAAAGTATAATCATTAACAGGGAATAAAACTAAATACCTACAAGAAAAAGTAAGATTCTTAAAAGCTTACAGTTACAATTAGAAGCGATCCTGTACCAATAATTAATAAAGTAACTAATTGGATACAGCAAGTGGGAAGACCGAATACAAGATCGGAAGCCCAAGTTAAGGAAAATATGTGAAAATGCGAGTAGATTTTTGGAAAAAAGTTATCAAGAACAGGAAAAAATGGAACAAGATAACGAAAAATACCAAAAATTATAATAATATATGAAAATTAGGGAAAAAACAAGATTGATTCACAACAAACAATGAATCTGACAAATTTCAAGGAGCGGCCACTATTGCGATAGGAATGAGCAGCCTATACATAGTAGACTATAATACGCAAAATTTTTTACTTCCTAAACTATTTTAAAAATAAAATAAATCAACCTAGTCCTGTAGACGGTTTAAAAAGGAAAAAAAAATTAAAATTAATTATGGGAAAGAGTTATTAGTAAACTCTATAAATGATTTTATTGGATAAACACTGTTAAGAATCAAAATTTACTTACCTAGAGATTATTTTATCAACGGGATCTCTTATTAAATTGATATATGTAGGAAACTGCTTGTCAAAATTTGTGAAGTTTACAAAGAACACATGTTGATCGAAGCTGACAGGTACAGCCGCTTCTTTCACTGTATCGTATATTTCTGAAACCAGGTTATCCTGAAAATTTGATGATCAAATGTTATCTTGAACTTCAATGCTGGTAAAATATCTTTAGAAATCAAAAATTTTTCATGGTACAATTCAAATTCACGATTATTATTTACATTACATTCTGAGAGCAAAATTACAATCAACAGTTGAAGTCTCTTATTATTCGTATCCCTTCTACGGCTTCTTGTCAAACGACATTATCCGTAGTTCTGTTGTTCATTCGGGACATCATAGCGCGGTCGAACATCTATACCAGCCCATTGGCAGAAAAAAACCCTCAGTGAATCAAACTCAATTTATCTTAATGGCTGATATCAAGAAGAGAGGAGTACTCAAAACCAAATTAACATTGCTCACAAAATATTAAGAATCTTCATCCGAAAATGTAACTGAACTAGAAATTTTACAGTTAAAGGAATGGCTTGCCGACTTAAACGTCTTTTTAGTTTCAAATATCTCAATATAAAAAGTTTATATTAAAGTATGAATCCAAAAATATTTCTAATATCGATAGTCAATTACCAAAATCGTCAAATATCGTATCTACGACCCCTCTTCTCTTCTAAAATTACCAACAATAAATTAACCCAAGTTCCATGGCTCCTTACAAACATGGCTGGAATATAAGTCTTTCATTCAAAAGAATAAAACATTTCATTATTTAAGGGCATCTTTCGACTGCATGGCGGTCCAAATGATACGATCGTTAAAAATTTCCGCAGCTAAGGGCGCGTTGTATCTCACACCTAAACTCGGTTTAATTATAACTGATGTTTAGACTGATGTAATTGTTGATAATAAATAAATCAATACGTCACAGTCTAAACATCAGTTATAATTAAACCGAGTTTAGGTGTGAGATACAACACACCATAATAATGATGTAGCATGAAATAGACTTTCTGAACATTTTGACAACGATCAGCTGCTAATGCATAATCATGTAAAAGCTCTTTTTAATTACGAGCCTTTTATAAAAGAATTTGCCACAGTCCTCATGAAATACCTCCAATTTTTCTTAAGAAATTTAGCTTCATTCTATCTCGTCCACTCTTTCACGTATTGAATAAGTCTCTTGTTACTAGCGACTGCTCGAGCATTGTTCAGTCTAGAGCTAAGCTGTAAACTATGTTTAGTAGCGATAGTGATAAACGTTTTGTTTGTTGTAAAGAGAATTGTCATATAATAATTTTAATTAATTGTCAATCTATTTAAAATAAATAATCTAATCTAGTCCAGCAGTTATTCAACCTGGTATTTTCTCTCCGTTTCTTGGTTTCACGATCAGATATACTTGAAGCGTCCCAGGAAACCCCACATGGTCCTTCGAGCCGGATGTTGAAGCTGTTGCACTGGGTGTAGAAGAGAATCGACAATTTCGATAGTGTGAGTCTTTCAACTTGATAATATCTGTTGTGAGCAAAGTTTTCTCAATTTTTTAATTATCTTATTGGCGCTTAAAAATATTTCACTGAACGTATGGCATTTTACATTGATCTTTATCTGTAGAATCGTTGTAGTTCGGTCTAATTCGTCCCAATTACATTGATTTTTATCTGTATATTGTATTATTAAACAACCTCTCGCAATTTGCATTGATCTTTATCTGTAAATTCTATCGGCACCTATTTTGCATATTTAAAAAAAAAAGTTATATTTGTATTGAATTGACATATTGAAAGGGATACTATCTTATTAGTTGTTTCGCAGGTTTACTTTTCATATTTTTGCATTTAGAATAGTCGTTATCTAATTTATTTTGCATTTTTTACTATCTTCATTTGAGATGGAAGCCATGAGCGATTAAGTTGCTAAAAGGGGTAGAGCAAAGGGTATTATCAAGCGAAATATTAATTGGTATTATTCAGTTGATATGAATATTGTTACAAAAACAGAGGTTGCACATAGATTAGAGAAGCTCCAGTCTGCTTATGATGACTTTGACAACTGTCAAAATCAGATTGAGGAATATGGTTTAGATGCTGAAAATCTAGAAAGGCAATAGGAGGAAAGAGTTCGATTCGAAAATGATTATTTTCGTATAACAGGCCTCTTAAAAACAATAGTTCAACCAATTGAAGCTTCATCTGAAGTGTATGAAATCGATCGGAAATCTTGCGGTTCAAATGATAATTTGTCAAATAAAAATTTTAACGATCCCAATATAAAATTACCCACAATCTCTTTGCCCCAATTTTTCGGTGAGTACGATAAGTGGTCTACTTTTCATGATCTATTTAAAAGTCTTATTCATAACAATAATTCATTAGCTAATGTTCAAAAACTTTATTATCTACAATCTTCTTTGAACGGAGAGGCCGCTGAGATTATTGCTGAATTGGAGTTAATAGACGATAACTATTTTATTGCTTGGGATTTACTGGTAAAGCGGTATGAAAATAAAATAAAAAGAATTAATATTTACTTGCAGAATATTTTAGATTTGCCAAATTTAGTGGTAGATTCTCCAAATTCTTTGAGACAATTTTTGGATTCATTTTACAAAAACACCAGAGCTTTAAAAAATTTGGAGAATCCTAATGAACATTGGGATTCATTTTTGTTACTTTTGTTAGAATCTAGACTAGATCCCAACACCAGCCGAGACTGGGAGTCTAAATCATCTGGTGATGACTCAGAAACATATGATAATTTAATTGAATTTTTGAATGAACGTTACAAAACTTTAAATAAGCATCCCATGAATAAATTTAGTACTCGTCATAAAACTGATTATGTAGCTAATAAATCTCATATTTCCAGACAAAGTCATATTGCTACTAACCCTTCTATTTTTTGCATAGTATGCAAGGAGAATCATTACACTAACCGATGTCAACGTTTCTTAAAAATGTCAGTTGTTTCTAGATTACATGAAATCAGAAAACTCAGAGCATGCACTAATTGCCTAAAAAGGGACATTTCTCTTCTGATTGCACTAAAACGACGTGCAAACTGTGTCATCAGAAGCATCATACTCTTTTGCATTTGAACAATAATCAAAATACAATTAGCCCAGGAGCAAAATTACTATCAGTAATGTCACCTAACTCATTAGGTGTATATGCTCAGAGTGTAAACGAAGAAGTTATCTTATCTACATTTTTGGTTCATATGATTGATTCCAACAACATTCCAATTAAATGTAGAGCAATTTTGGACTCTGGAAGTCAATCTCCATTTATGACATCTGAATTATTTCATAAGTTGAATTTGAAGCATAATACGATTAATTTATCTATTGTAGGAATACACGAAAGTAGAGGTATTCAAGTAAACAAAAGTACTCAAGCTAATATAAAGTCATTGTTATCAAATTTTGAAATCACTGTACCTTTTTTGGTGCTAGACAAAATAACTGGTATGGTGCCACAATTTGAAATCGATATTTCTTCTATTAATATTCCTCCAGATTTGACACTAGCAGATCCTACATTTTTTAAGCTTTCCCAGATCGACTTGATCGACTATGATTTACTCTTACCTGATCAGGTTCGAATGAATATGAATGAACCTGTACTACAAAATACTAAACTAGGATGGATAGTGTCGGGTTCTATTGGAAAATTTCATAATAAAACAATTCATTCTTATGTCTCTCAAAATTTTTATATCCAAAGGCAACTGGAAGCGTTTTGGTTATTAGAAGATATTTCTCATGGAAAGTCAATCATATACAGTACAGAGGAAGCTGAATGTGAAGATGATTTCGTAAAAAATGTTTCTCGGGATACAACTGGTCGATTTATTGTAAACGACAAAGTTACGTGTCGTTTTTGACGCATCTGCGAAGTCTGACAGTGGTCTGTCCGACGTTATTAGTGCGTATGTTTTCCTCACCTTTATTTTGGCTTTGCTCAACGAACTTCAGGTACAGTATGTTGAACTCTATTTAAATTAATAGGATTTGTTGGACATGATGATTCCGAATAATTAGTTAATCGTAACAGATCCACATGTCTGATAATCTTCTGTCCATCAACTAGAATTTCATAATTTAAGATGCCCTTTTTACCGCAAACTGTACCAAATTTCCACTTTTGATTGCCTTTGTAGAATCTTGCTTGAACTGTATCTCCTATTTCGAAATGTTTCGAGCACGGTGTGATCATAACGTTCTTGTCTCCTATATTGGAACTGCGTTTAACCAAATCAATCTTTGTTCTGCATGTTCTGTTAAACATTAATTGGCCTGGACTCAATCCTGTGATAGCATTTGGTGTTTTTCGGTGTTGCAGCAGCAGTCTTGCTAGTTTAACGTTCAGATCTCCTTCTTCATCCATCATAGCTCGCAAATTTCTCTTCAAAATCTGAACACACCTTTCAGCTTGCCTGTTTGATGCTGGATGGTAGGGCGCAATTGTCTTGAATATTATCCCGTTGGAATTGAAAACTTGTCTTATCTCCAAGGATGTAAATTGTTGTGCATTGTCAGAAACGACGCTGACCGGTAGTCCAAATCGCGCAAATATCTCTCTGAGGATATTGATGGTCGCTTTACTCGTTGTCGTTTGTGTAGGGATAGCTTCAATCCATTTAGTATAGGCGTCAACGACAATTAAAAAATTATGACCTAGGAATGGACCAGCATAATCGATATGTAAACGAAACCATGCTTCATTTGGATTTTCCCAATGATGCATGGCCACCTTCTTTGGATTGTTTTGAACCAAACAACAACTTGTACAGGATTTTGTAATTTCTTCAATATCTTTATCGATTCCACGCCACCAAACGTAACTTCTGGCAATTGCTTTAATTTTAACAATTCCAGTATGTGCTTCATGGAGTTCTTCAAGTATACGTATATTAAACATTTTGGTATAAGTACCCTATTGTTGTAGAAAATACATCCTTTCTCGAGTGAATATGCATGTAAATAATTTTCATCACCTTCGCCAGATTTAATATTATCATAAATCATTTGACATTCTGCATCGTTTAATGTTTCTTTTTTTATTTCGTCTCGTGTAACTGGAAGAACATTAATTTGGTCAAGAAAAAATGCTCCATCAACGTCAATTTCTTCCGATGTAGATTCATCTTGTGAAACACACCTTGATGAGTAGTGTGCATTTCCATGTTCCTTAGTAGATCTTATTTTAATGTAATTGAATCCAGATAAGTAATTCGCATAATGTACCAGTCGCAATGCAGTAGTAACAGGTAAGTTCTTTTCAGGAAGGAAAATTCTTGAGAGTGGTCTATTGTCCACTATTAATGTAATCTGTCTGCCATAGCAATATTGAAAAAATTTACGTAGGCCCCAAATTACAGCGCTTTCGTCAAAGATCTCGAGGCGGACGCCACTGGTCTTTCTGTTCCATCTTCCATAATATTTGATAATACTGCTCCTAATCCTGTTGGAGAAGCATCCGTGGCCAACGTAACTGGTAAATTGACGTTGAATGGCAGAACCTTTGGGCTTACAATCTCCTTCTTTAAACCTTGAAAAACATCTTCTCATTGTTTATTCCAGTTAAATTTTTCATCTTTCTGCAGAAGTTTATGTGAAGGATTGAGTTTTGAAGCCAAATTTGGTATAAACTGGTGATAGTAATTCACAAGACCTAGAAAAGTTCTCAGTTGGCTGACATTTGTTGGTCTTAAATTATTCAAGATTGCATCAATTTTCTCTTTCATGGGGTGCAATCCATGTTTGTCGATTGTGTGGCCCAGATAAGATATGGAGGTTTTGAAAAACTGACATTTCTCTTTATTGAGATGAACGCCACTGTTACGTAAACGGCTTAATGTTTCACGTAACCTCTGAAGTAATTCAGAAGGTGTACTCCCCTAAATCACGACATCATCGAAAAAACAACCCACTCCTTGTAAATCTTGTAGGGTTTGATCCATAAAACGCTGCCATGCGTTTGGTGCAACCTTTACTCCAAACATCAAGCGTTTAACCCTATATGTTCCTTTAGATGTGCTGATGGCCCGCATTATACTGCTTTCCTCATCAACCGGCATATGTAAGTAGGCTTGATTGATGTCTAAGGTACATAAATAAGCTCCACCGCATATTTTGGAGAATATATCCTCAATTCGTGGAATTGGGTAATTGTCGTTTTGTAAATATTTATTGAATGTAACTTTGTAAACCGCACATGGGCGAATATTTCCATTTTTCTTTACGATTGGTACTATAGGAGTTTCCCATTCAGAAAATGTTACTTTTTGGATTATTCCAACATTTTCCAAACGATCGATTTCTTCTTCCACGCGTTCTTTTTAAGAGCAAACGGAACTGGTCTTGGTCGAACGTAAACTGGTTTCGTATTATCTTGAATTTGTAAAGAATATGTATACGTTTTAATTAGCCCAACTTCTTGAGAAAATAAGTCGTCGAATTCTTGTAGTAATGTAGAAAGTTGATCTTTATAATGTTGATCACTATAATTTTTTTCAGATATGCCAATTGAGCAAATTTCTGTCCAATTTAGTTTAAATAATTGAAGCCATTCTCTTCCAAAAATGGGTGTTACCGAATCAGCTAGTACGAATAGTCTGCCCCTAGCTATCTGGTTTTCATATTGGATTTGCACTTGACACTCCCCCAAAGGCATCATGACTTCTCCCGTATAGGTTTTTAGTTTTGTTTCAGTTGGTTGTATTTGTACATCTGTATTGAGGTTATCGAAGAATGTAAGTATTTAAACAAGTTGAAACAACGGCACCAGTGTCTAGCTCAAACCTGCAAGATGTACCTACCTATTTTCAATTTTAAGTGGAAGTGGAAGAACAACAAAACATACATAACACTAGGTTTAATAAAATATTTTTATTTGTTCTTATTTGTCTACCTAATATGTTATAAAATAATAATATACACCTTTATTAAATTATTATGGTTCTATTCATAACTTACACTAGGCGTTCGTTATTACCGTTGGTTTCAATTTATTTTAAGGCAATTCTGTGCTAACAGTCGAGAAATAAAGTTCGAAAGAAAACATTTTTTTAAGGTCCATTCAAAGGACCTTGGTGAAATGTGAAATAAAATATTTTATTGCATGACATTCTAATAATACTATAGTCTACTGGGAATGGGATCCAGCGAAATGCACGCTCCAAGAACGGTTTTATTGGGATAGCTTTTTTTGCATATTTCGGAAATGCTGTTATTAATACAATGTATATCGATTAATTTTTAAAGTGTTCAATTATTTTCAAAGTGTCAAATATGAGTCGGATACGTTATCAATTGTGGAAAATAAAACATCTCTCGCTACACGTAACATTAAATAAATTTCAAAAATAACTATTTCAACACAAATAAAATTTCGATAAGAACCATTAAAAGAGTGGTTCAAGAAGGGGAGCAATTAATTTCTGTAAATAACGTGCAAGTAAAATTTTCCACCCCAAGAAAGAAGCGGCCTAGAAAAGCACCAATAACTGATATTCCCGAGTGTTCCAGTATTAGACGGATTATATACGACGACGGAACGGTGTCGTATTACGGTAAAAAAGTTACAACACAAAATTAATGACGGTTTGGGAATTGTGGCGGAAATATACCATTTTGGTCGCCGCGGTCAGTTTTACCCAAATTTAATCCTTTCACTATTCGAAAGGTATAGACCACTTGGTCGCCAAAGCTGGATTAAGGGTTCCTGTGGTGACCACACAACACACAAGTGACCACACTCAGCATCAACATATTGGTTGTTTCGATTGTATCAAACTCGCGAACGTTTTTTAAATGGCAAAAAGCGCAGATGACAGATGTCACGAATGATAGTTCGTTACAGCTGACGAAGTGTTTGTTTGTCAGGTTTGTTGGTGCGTTATAAGTGTAGTTTGAAAGCGGAGTATTAAGAAAACGAAGCTAATTACTAGATGTTGGTTGTCCAGGTAGGTCTCCAAGAAACCAGAAAATAGAACATATAAAATATAATCAACAACAACGTCTTGTCAAAATCTTTATCTTTAACGCTTTGTCAAAAATACAAATTTAAAACCATTTTTAAATTTATTTGAAATACTTCACAAAAGGTATTCATTTTAGCGCAAAATACAAATAATACATGTTGCGCTAAAATATTGGTGACCCCTTCGTGATAGTCCACAGCCCAACGACGAACGTTTTCGACTTGAAATAAATTCCTCCAAGATAGTCCACGGCCCGACTACAAACGTTTCTACTCGAAGTAGTTTCCTCCAGTTCAGAGATACAAGACCGTCTACAACGTCAAATCGACACGGAAGGGCGCAATGGCGAAGTTGGTAAGCAAACATCTTGTCAGTTGTCTTTGCCAAACTTCATTCACCTAAAATTCACATTTCGTAGTGTAAATTCTAAATCTAATCTATTCAACCAAATATGTCAGTAGACGAACAGATTGATGACATTAAACATGTTAAATTCCCGACTTTTTGGCACGCTAAGCCAGACATGGGGTTTAAACAAGTAGAGGCACAGTTTTTTGTTAATGAGGTTAAGAATGACGATACCAAATATCATTTAACCCTCGCGAATTTACCTAGCGATATTTTTTGCGAAATAGTCGATATAATAGATTCTCCTCCAGTCAGAGACAAATATGAGCATTTAAAAAAGAAAATCATTAGTAGATTAACTTTATCCCAGGAACAGCGTTTGGAAAAAATTATTAATAACATGGAATTCGGAGATCGTAAGCCATCAGCTTTTTATAGGGAATTATGCTTGCTGGCGGGAGACAAAAATAACCAAGTCGTCGACAAAGAACTTCTGAGAAAACTATGGGCAAGACGTCTTCCAAAATTTTTGTCGATAAGTTTGATTTTTAACGACGGTAAATCGTTGGAGGAAAAATTGGACTTAGCAGATAAAATTTGGGATGCCAGTGAAGGTAATTACTCACAAAATGTATCGGAAGTCTCAGATAAAAACTCTTTTTCTGACATTCTTGTTGATTTTACAGAAAAATGGCAGATTGTTCTCCAATTTAACTGAGCAGCAATCAATAATTCGCAAAGAAATTGAAACTTTAAAAGAAAACAATTCGTCGCAAAATAAAAAAAAGATTTTTTCGTGTAGTAGGTGTCGTAATAGGTCTTCAAGTCGCAGCCGAAATAAATACGATGATGAAGTTATATGTGTTTATCATAAAAATTTCATAAAAGATGCTAGGAAATGTAGCGGACCTAATTGTTTGCTATACGAAGAAAAAACCCTTCTTGTTCAAAAAACGAGTAGGTTTTTCAACCCCAAAAAAGTCAGAAACGTTTTCAATAACTTCCAAAAGACTTTTTATTTATGATAAACGTAACTAACTCAATTTCCTAATCGACAGCGGAGCGGACATTAGTGTCGTTCCTTTCTCTTATTTTAAGGGAAACGAAAAAGACAATTCTTATGTAACTTCTGCAAGCGGAAATCGCATTTTTACTTATGGCAAGCAATCCATAAATGTGGATCTTGGTTTAAGGAAGAATTTCCATTTCACTATAGCGGAAGTAAATAAACCTATTATAGAAGCTGATTTCCTAACTGAATACGATATTCTTATAGATCTCAAAAATAGAAGAATAATCGATAATCAAACCAAGCTGGTGAGATTAGGAAAAGCTGTCGAAATAGATGAAAACGTTTTAAAAATGCCAATACTTTTTGCGGTTGAAAATCAATTCAATAAGTTGCTTAAAAAATATTCAAATCTTTTTTCAGAACCTAATTTTAAAGTCACTCCCAAACACAATACAAAACATCATATCGTCACTAAAGGACACCTTCCTTTTTCAAAACCCAGGAAGCTAGATTCTACAAAATTCAAAATCGCCAAAAAAGAATTCGATGAAATGTTTAATTTGGGTATTATTAGACCTTCTTCATCTTCAGTAACTTCACCTTTACACATGGTACCTAAAAGCGACGGTACTTGGCGAGCTTGCGGTGACTATAGGCAACTTAATAAGGTAACAGTACCTGAAGGATATCCTTTACCATTGATTTCAGATGTAAATCTGAAATTGAATGGTTGTCGCATTTTTTCTAAGGTAGATATAGTCAGAGCTTACCACCAAATACCTATCGCAGAAGAAGATGTTCATAAAACAACTATTACTACACCTTTTGGAGCTTTTGAACTTTCACTCTTATGTTTTGGAATTCGCAAAGCAGGGATGTCATTCTGAAAATTTTTGGCAGACGTCCTAAAAAATCTAGATTTTCTTTATTTTTACATCGATGATATTCTAATCATGAGTAAAAATGAAGAAGAACATATTCAGCATTTGGAATTATCATTCCAAAGTTTAGAAGAATACGGCATCAATATTAAACCAACGAAATGTATTTTCGGTGTAGAAAAAGTTACATTTGTGGGTTTTGAAATTTCAGAGAAGGGGATGCCGGATGGTTCCAAGCAAGGAAAAAGTTAAAGCCATCGAGGATTTCCAAATACCAACGACCGTAAAACAATTACAACGTTTTATAGGTATGGTAAACTTTTACCACAAATTTGTTGAAAATTTTGCTGAAATCCTTTGCCCTTTGCACGAACTCGTGAACGGTTTGACTAAAAACAAAATTAAAAATATAGACAATTGGTCAGACTCTCAGATGAATAGTTTTTTGCAAGCAAAGAAGGAGCTTGTTAAAGTTACTTTGTTAGCACACCCTAAGGAAGGCGCTAAACTATGTTTAACCACTGATGCAAGTGGAACAGCTATCGGTGCCGTCCTTGAACAAATAGTCGATGGACACAGACATCCATTGGCATTTTATTCTAAAAAATTATCTAAGACCGAAGCTAATTACTTTTGATAGAGATCTCTTCGCGGTTTATTCAGCAATAAAACATTTTCGGCACATGCTGGAAGGAACAGATTTCATCGTATTAACAGACCACAAACCTCTCGCAATTTTTTCAAAAACTGAAAAATCACCAAGGCAATTTCGCTACATAGAATTCATATTACAATTCACGGGTAATATTTTCTATGTAGGGAGTAAAAACGTTCATGTGGCATATTTTCTTTCTGGCATGGAGGAAGACGCCCTCAACATCGTAGATTTCAATCTAACTCTTATATCAGAGAGTCAAAAATCTAATCAAGAACTACAATTTTTACTGAGCCACAAAAACGATCAAAAATACGAATTTGAAACCATATTTAAATTTATTTGAAATACTTCACAAAAGGTATTCATTTTAGAACAATATACAAATAATTCATGTTGCCAAGTTCCAAGAAAATTATGGGATTATTTAATTATTCTAATACTAATATGGGTTTGTGACCTGTCGACAACCAAAATAAAAATATTTTTCATCAGTTAGTTGTCTGCATTCTTACTGAAAAGATTTATTTTTTTTTTGAAAAGTGATTTTCTAACCTAACCTAACCACAAACATTTAAATTCTGATTTTTATTCAGCGCATCCCGATATATTCAAATTTGTGGATGTAATTCTCGATATTCAGTTAAATACTTATGTGAAATTAAACAGTACACATATACCTAACAAAACTAAAAACGCTAATTACAAAAAACGGCATGCGTATTTAACGAACGTAATAGAACAATACAAAAAAAAGGTCCCTGTTCCCTGTTTTTTTTAATTTGGTTTTATTCTTTTCATGACCCACATTCTGTACCATATCATATCAGTTGAACTATTTTCTTCTTAAAAATATTATGTTCAATAAATCGAATTAAATACCTTTAATCATTGATAACTACGGCGACCAAGAGGCCTACCTGGTTTTGAAACTGGCGACCAAGTCGTCGATGACATTATGGAACCCCCGCTGACAAAACTGACCGCGGTGACTAAGTGGCCAACACCCATTGTGGCTTCCGGAACATCCCTCCGTAGAATTTTAAAGAAAATAGGTTTCAAATGGAGAAGGACTGAAAATAATAGATAATTTAGTTGGGAGAGTCTGTAACTGGCGCTTGCTGTAGATAGATTTGTCGGAATTCAAACTATGAAAAGTGATTTTATAAAGAACCATTCGTAGAACTATATTTTGTGATCAACTTAGTGTGTGTGAGTTACCAAAAATTCCCCGGAGAGGATTATTTTGAACCCATGTAAAAGAAATGGTAGCGAAGTATTCACATATTTATCATCATTTAATAAAAACCGATACTATTATTACAGGTACCTATCCAAGAACGGCTGTGAGCGATAAATGATTGACAAGGAATGTGAGCACCAATAAAACTGGAAGGACTGTGAAAACCAATTATAATAGAAGGGCTGTGAACACCAATAAAACTAAAAGGGCAGAGAACGCCAATAAAACTATAGGGGATGTGAGCACCAATAAAACCAGAAGGACCGAGAGCGCAAAACGACTGAGATTGCTTGTAATAATTGACCTAACATCTTGACAAACTACTGGTTATATCTTCTTATGATGATATTTACTACAAGGAATGTAGAAAAAAAGAGGGAAGGTGAGAAAAAAGAAAAACTATTACATTCATTGGGTACGCAGTTGCTTATAATTTACCCTTCAACAAGAGAGCAAATAATGATGTTTCTGAGGCACGCATAAATTAACTGATTACGTTCCTTTAAAACTAAATTCCTCTTTCGGCCATGCTTCAGAATCATACAGAAAGAATATGGAAACAATTTCAACAAATATTTAATTAAAATTATACAACAAGCGAACGGTGTTCTTTCGGCAAATCTGAAATTGAAACCATGCAAATAAAAAGGAACTCATAAACGCACTTATCAAAAAGAAAAAAGAGTGGACGAGTTAGAACTATGTCAGGAGCATGAAAAAATAGGAAAGCAATGAACACAACAACAAACGAAGAAAGTACATTTTCGGTGGATGTCAATAAAATAGCTAAAATTTTGTGTGTGTCAGTTTTTTAACCAATTTTACATTAAAGTAAAAACTCGTAAGATATTTTCCAAAAAAATGTGCACTTGTTTGAATTCGCCATTATGAAAAATCGATTTTAATTTTTTTGTATTTTCACACGCTTCGTATTAGTTTCACTTATATGTATGTTTGTTTGTTTGTAACGCAATGTATGTTTGCTTGTTTGTAATGCAATGTGTGTTTGATTGTTTGTAACGTAACCTTTAAAGTTAATTTTTACCGACTTCAAACGCTAAGATTAATTTAAAATTTTGCACACTTGTCAAGGACCGATATCAATACAATATGGTAATGAAAAATAAAATATAGTGAAAAAATAAATGGTGTTCCATTCCTAACGCAACGTACAAACTTGAATTTTACCCACTAAACGCTTAAAGTGATTCAACTTTTTTTGCACACTTGTCAAGGGCCTATGGCAATACGATAGGTAGTGAAATATAGGGTGCTCCATTTATAACCAACTTTTAAACTCGATTTTTACCCACTTTAACGCTCAGATTAATTCAAAATTTTGCACACCCGTCAACGGCTGATAACTATACAGTGCTATTCAAAAGTCCCCTCCCCCCCTCGTATCGTTTGAGCGGCTACACTTACATTAATAAAGTTTGGAGCGTGAAAATAAATTGTTGTAAACTTCTCTACGAATGGTAACAGGTGACGTAATAGTTGTTTGGGTTTAAACTAATTTTGACGGATAAATTAAATAAATACCAAAATTATTATTTCACATTTAAATATTGAAGATTTTTCAGTCTGCCACTGGTTAGTTGTCAAAAAAATTGACGTTTTTAATTTAATAGTATTTGTTGCTTTGCAAAGTTTTTCTAAATAGCTTAAATATTTAATTTTATGATTGTTTAACGAGACGTTTAAGAGTTTACATAGGCAAAATGGTACGTACTCAAGCCGACAAAGTAGCAGCTATCTTAATAATTGGTGAATCTGGAAAGAATCTCCATGAAGCGGAACGTTTATTTAATGAGAGATACCCAGATCGCCCTATCTCGAGAACTAATTTGAGGGAACTTCTTCACAAGTTTGAAGCAACAGGTAGTGTTCAAGATGCCAAACGATCTGGTCGACCAACATTTAGTGATGATAAAAAAATTTATATAGTTGCTGAAATGGTAGTAAACCCTACTTCCTTTTCAACTAAAGTTGCGTCTATCTGTGAAGTAAGTAAAAGTACAGTACAGAGAGTGTTGGCTAAAAATAAATTTCATCCATACAAGTTCAAAATGGTGCACCACATTTCGGATGACGACCCCGACAGAAGACTCGAATTCTGTGAATGTATGACAAATAAAATTAGTCAAGACCCACATTACACAAAAACGATTTCGATCAACATTTACGATCCTTCACCAACGCTTAAGACAAACCACGTTCTTAATTCACATAATGCATATCAATATGCCTACATAGGTGAAAATCCGCACGCCACGAAAGATACGACTTAGCATCAATGTAATGGGTATAATCGGCAACCAACTACTGGGTTCAGTAGAAATACCTGGCCGCTTAACAGGACAGGATGACCTTAACTTTCTGCAAAATAAATTGATGACTCAGCAAAATTTATGGTTCGTCACTACGTACGGCAATCGATGGATTTAACGAGGATCAGCCAATTGGTCTGCAAGATCACCCGATTCTTCGCCATGCGATTTTAGTTTTTGGGGTACTTAAAATAATTAGTTTATTCTGTTCCAATACAAAATCGAATGTAGTGAAATTTGATATATAACAAAATGTTTTCAAGAGCTAGATAATCCTTACAAAAACGAATGGATTTATGTCTGCAACAAATGGTAGTTATGTAGAACACATATTATAAAATTCAATAATATTCTTTTTTTCAGAAAATAAAACTTCGCCAAAAATTGAAATGGATTTTTCCCGTGCCTAGCGAAAATAGTGTATTGTTATTGAATTTAATGTAAAATTGGTAGAAAAACTGATACCTACACGAAAGATTTAATCAAACTGACCCGTTCTCTTCTTAAACGCTTTTGATGTCAATAAAAACACGGGATAGGATCCTTGCACATTTTCTATTTTGTCAAATCTATAATGTAGACATAACTAATAGATCATCCAAAAAAGAATCCTTTTTACTTCCTATTTTTAAAGAAGCTAGAAGTGTTTAAGATCCATAATAATTACCTAAGTGCGCGAAACCGTTAACCAAAAATTACTTGTTTGGTGACGTCATAGAGCAGCATGGTCGCAGTACACGCATAAGATTATACGCTGTTGCACAGGGAATCGCATGCAGTTTTAGTTTGTTACCAGATAAGTTGGAATAAATGTGAAACCTTACATTGGAAAAAATGTGGTATAAAAATATATAATGGAGCATTATTCCTCCATATAAAAATACTTAATAGTAGATTATACCACGAGTCAATAATTATAGCCATTATTGCGAGTAGTATACTCTACTTTATTTACGACAAATTTATTTATTTTAGATTTTCAATGAACAACTTTATTTGTCAATAACATTTATTTTAGATTTTCAATGAACAACTTTATTTGTCAATAACATTTAAATTAGTGACAGTACAATTAATAAACTGAATTGGTCGTAAATTATGATTAACTTTGGAAGAGTTTTCAACACGAATATTTGGAATTTCGGTTGCTGTAAAAGAAGAAGTTGCTTCATTACTATTTATCTGTTTGGCAATAGTATCTGCTGTAGTTGTTTTGTTTCTCATAGACTGATCAATGTATCCTTCAGCTACTTGGGTAGATTTCCAGCCCCAATGGATTTCGATGTTTCTGGTATTAAGGTAGATGTTGTTGCTGCAGCTAATTGTATAATTTCTGGTGGTGTACAAGTGAAAGATTCTTCATTTTCATTCATTTTAATACAAATACACAAACACTACGCGTTTGACACTGACACTTTTGAGTTTGGTTATATTGTTTCCATGGTATTATTTAATTCGAGAAATTTTGTGATAGGAGTACAAGAGGGAATAAAGACTATTAATCCCTCGCCATTATTCCCTAAGGGATTAATATATGGCATTATACTTCAAAAACCACAAGTATAATACTTATATTATATATTAGTCGTAAATAAATAACTATTATATAAGTATAAGTATTTTATATTTTATACAAGTACTCAAAAATGATTTGAGACGGAATAAATTGTGGATTAGTCAGGCTAGACGTGAACCCAAAGAATTCACAATGGTTTTCACAATATACGTATGTGAAGATAATTTTGATATCCAGGTATACCAAAACCGATAGTACAAGCCAGATGTAAAGCTAGAAAATATATCCAAAAATTAAGATGGGCGCTATTTATTATGACAGTAAATGATAAAATTCATAACTATAAGTACCTTTAATACATACGGCTTCTGATAACGGTCAAATAACGACTTATAATTATGAAATTTGGTATGCGGCGGTTATCAATAGTGCCGAATTTAAAAAGAATGTTTGCAAACGTTATCACGTTTTTCAAACTTTCCAATGCAATTTTTATTAAAGTTGTGTTTTTCGCTTATAATGTTAGTCATCTGAAATGTTTTCAATTTTAGAATATATTTTTTATGCAGTTTTGAAAGCAAAATATTTTTTTAATGAAGGTGATGTCTTATGGTTATGATATTCGGTTGACTTCTGAAGCATTTTGGAGGCACTAGACCTTCTAGAATAAAAGTTCTCATTTGTATCATTGATTGAATAGATCGTAGACTTCAATTATATGGATTTTATATAGGATACAAAATGTATACCTATAATAAATATGCATCACGCTAATGGAATTGATTAAAAATTGGTTTTTACTTGGAAACTGATGTGAAACCTTATATTAATGGAAAAGTTTGCTATCATGAGTGAGACCACTTTGGGAAGGTTATTGGACTGGCCTTTCAAATATCATTTTTTAAACAATGACATCGTGCATATTTATCTTTTTTAAAGGAGATTAAATATTGAAAATATCGACCACCCGGTGCTTGGGCTTGTACTGGTGTAAATTCTGCACGTAACGTATACCTACCTACCATATTCGATATTGTATAATAGAACAGATTTAAAATTCTACATGATGAAACTAATCGACACTGATGCAAGATGCCTATATATTGTAGTAAACAATTTATCATTGCAGGGTTATGCAATATACTAAGTTTGCAATTTGTAGTTAGTGTTTTTTTATAGAAATAGTTAAAAATTATCTTCCACAGTAAATCTTCAAAAGGCGCTGGCTCCCTTCTAAGAAACTTTTGAATAAAGGTGAATTAGGTTAGGACATAAAATCACTTCTTATATCTATAGTTTGCAATTGACAGGAGAGTTTCCAGTCATCCTGTATACATATAGGAGCTATAAAAATTTAAATCCAGATAAAATCACTTACCTGTTGAAAATTTGACAACACATTTTTATTTCCTCCATTCAGTCTGACATGTCTATAGTTATTGTAACCTTGTAATGTTTGCAACAGTAAAATTAAAAGTTCAGATCCACATTTAGGCACGTGATTGAGAAATACTACGTGTTTATTCACTTCATCCATTCTTCCCAATTGTGCTAAGGATTTTGTAACATGTTTTGAGTGTTCCAAAGAAAAAGAAATTCCGGTTGTTCTGGGGGTAGTGTGTAATAAATCGGTGTCTTCTTTCATCAAAAATATAGAACTACTTAATAAAATGACAAAAAATATTGTCACACTAAGCCACTGCAGCTTAAGTTTGAAGCGCATCTTCTACAAAAAAATTGGCAAACAATTTCCAATATCGATCAGTAATACATTTTTATCCAGTTCACCTAGTCATAATGCCAGGAGAAGTAATTATTTCAATTTTGAAATGAATACCACTAGTTCTTAAAAAAAGAAGCATCCTAAAAAAAAGTCATAGTAATAATTACATCATACTTTTTACAACTAATTAAAGTTAGAAATATCCCTTTAAAAAAAAAAATTGAAATTAATTATGATTATTGGTGATCTTCAGAGGATCATTATTTTTTGCGTATTTTTGTAATTTCTGGAAAATAAAACAACAACATCAAGAATAATTGATTTTCTTAAAAGGAACTGCGAAAAATGTCAACTTTATAAGGCCGAAAAAACTTGGCGGAAGAGTGTATATTTTTGAAATTGTCACACGTATGTATTGAAGTAAATAAACAAAATCCATTTCAACATTATCAAAATTATCTTGGAAGGGGGAACACCGAAATCAGAAAAATATTATACGATACAGAACCAATTTTATCTGTTGGAGAGATGTGAAAGATATGACTGCGCTATGCATCTAAACATATCATAATCATATGAAATAAAAACCTCATGAAATTAATGTTATAATATTTAAAAGGGAAAAAATAGTATTTGTAATGTATTCATGTGGAATAGGCAGGGGTCTAAAGTGTTAACAAGTGAAAACATTATTTTATTGTTATCAGTAAAATAAAATTCCTATCCTCAACCAGTCATATATTTTAAAATATTACGTGCAAATATATGAAATAATAATTTCAAATAACGTTTTCCACGCTCAACATTTCTCAACTTCTCCCGCATTGCTGGAATAATTTTGTATTGTCTCTAAGCGTTCACATAGCTTTAAGAATATATGGAAAACCATGTTTTAAATAAATATTTGCACTATTCTGGAAGTCTTTTCCTTGACAGCAAATACTATTTTTTTGGTTTTTCACGAATAGGAAATATACTCTCATATTTCTAATATTTATTAATAAATCGTTTCATAAACTTTGTAACGTGTTTTCTTCTTTCTCTCTCCTACTTCTACCTACCTACACGTGGCTCCTGCCACTCGAACACGTCACTATGGACACCCTTGATGTAAAATGTTTAATGGGATTGCTCGGGCGCCAGATTTTTAGCGTGATTTGCTCCACGGCCCCTTGACCTTTATCGTCAAGAGCTCCAGATAGACTCAGATGGAGGTTACGGAAAATTCCAGAGGTCTTGTTGAATTGACTTAAGCTAACTTATTACAAAATCACCAAAATAGCGGTTTTCCCACTAACTGCTTGCAGTTAATAGCGGAGGAGACAGGAATTCAAACCTTCAATATCAATACCCTGTGATCTATTTTAGTTATAAATCTGTAGGGACTGATAAAATAACGGAAAGAAAGTAACGGACGCAACGGTCCAGGCTGGTCAGGTTATCAAATAAGGTACAAATCAGTCAGGCAATCGAACAAGCGTAACTGAGCCACATCCAAGTTCAACCCGGGGGTTTTCGAGGTCGCTGATCACGATTATGATGTTTAAATTGACCCCCCGAACACCTGGGGAGAAAAATGATTTACAGGCAGTAATGATTATTTGCAAGAAGAAGCCTGTTTTAAGGATGCCGTAAGTTTCAAAAATTACAAATTTTCAATATTTAAGTGTGGAATAAGATACTAACTATTATAAAACTGTTTGCTTTGAGCATATAATGTGGAATTAATGTAGTTTACAGTTTGATGCTTGTCACATTAGAATAAATAAACATTATATTTATGCAGATTCAATTAAGTTTGGAGATCGTGCAATATTGCACATTTCAAATTTGTTGGGATAATTTTATTCATAATACACATATTATACTAGATGTATGTTCTTTATTAGGTCTTGCTTTGGAACAAAATTTTTTCAAGTTCAATGATAAATTTTACTCACAGACTTCTGGTCTTACTATGGGTTCGAGTTTGCCACCTTTTCTTGCTGAAGTTTTCATGAACAATTTGGAGACATTATATTTGAATTCCGATTTTAAGAATAATATCATATTTTACTATAGATATGTTGATGATTGTATTTTGCGTTTTAAGGGTACTAAGTTTGATATTGATTGTTTTCTGAATTTTATTAACACTTCACATCCCAGAATTAAATTCACAATTGAGTTAGAAGTAGATGGTAAAATCCCTTTTCTGGACTTATTGATATCTAGAGACTTATCTAACCAATCACTTAATTTTGATATTTATAGGAAACCAACTACTACTGATTGTTTAATAGATTACTATTCTTGCCACCCAATGTCACATAAATTAGCTTCTTTTAATAGTTTTTTCCATAGATGTTTTTCATTACCACTCTCTAAACAAGCTTTTGAAAATGAAATAAATGTGATTAAACAGTTGGCAATTAATAATAACTTTCCTTTAGATGTTATAAAAAGAATTTATATAAAAAACTTTTATAAATTTAGACTTTCCTTTCCTACAGTTGAAGAATTAGATACTAACAATAAAAATTTTAGAGGTTCACTTTTGTATTTTGGAGATATTTCTTATAGAATTGCTAATGTTTTCAGAAAGTATAATGTGACAGTTGCTTTAAAGACTGATTCGTCATTGAAACATATTTTTGTTAAGAACAAGGATAGAGTTCCTATGTTACATAAATCGGGTGTTTATAAAATATCTTGTTATGATTGCAATGCAGTATATGTAGGTCAGAGTGGCCGTAGACTTGAATACCGTGTAATGGAGCATAGGAATTGTATTAAGAAATATTCCAACTTTGATTTTAATAATTCTCCTTCTTCTTTTGCTAATCATATTTTGAATGAACTTCATTCTCCAGATAAGTTTGAAGTTGAAATGGTCATACTTGTAATAAAGGTATTAGAATGAATTTACTGGAGAATATTGAGATTCATAATGCTTTTTTAGATAGTGATGTCACTTTCTTAAATGAACAGATTTCTTCTACTGAAAATTATATTTTCTTACACCTACCTAAGGATATAATTTCTGCTGGTTTTAATAATTGACTATGTTTGTTTTGTATAATTATTTCGGAATGGGGGGTTGGATTTAATGTTTATTGTTTGTTGGGTTTTAATTTTAGGTTATTGTTATTATTGAAGTTGAATCTTCAATCTAGTTATTCTTCTTTTCTTTTATGTAAATGAAACATTAACAATTGTATGGGTTGGGAGGTTTTGTCAATTTTATTCATAGAACTATATAAGTTTCAATTTTCAATTTTTGTAGTTTCTTATGTCAAGCGACATTTGTCAGTTGTCAAGAATCCATTTTATTTCCGGTGTTAAGTACATCACATGTGCTAGTGGTTGATTTGTACAATATTTTAATTTTGATGGAGATTAATTATTATCAATTTCAATATGTTTTCGGTTATAGTTACAACTGTCACGGTTGTAATAATCATTTTATTTTCAAAGTTGGTGATTGATTGTTGCCAGGTTGACGATTACAACTTGGCAAATAGCCAGGGTCCCAAAGAAGCTATTTGCAAATTTCCTCGGATGTATTTACAATTCTTATTTATTACCCCCTTTTTGTTTGATGGATCCTTCAAAGTGAATATAGATTTTAAAATGTTTTTAAATTATAAAGAATTTTGGAGAAATTTTGTGTCTTCCATGTAATTATCTTCCAGTCTTTTTTCGGTTTACATATAAGAAACCATTCCCTTGGGTTTGACCCATATTATTAGTATAGTTAAATAACTTTTTTCTTCTTAGATTTATTATAGTTTTCTCATGAGAAAACTTTTATATATTAGTGTCTTTTATAATAATTTTCCTTTTTTTTCTTGTTTTCCATACCACTTTTTATTGGTTTTTTCATTCAATGATCTTACTTTAATATCATAATGAATAATTTTGGTGACAGCAACCTATGATTTTTCCAGTTGTTTATGTTTCATGTAGGTAACTATCACCGACACGTTTTCGGAAATATCTTTTCCTACAACCACTATGCAAAACAAGCTTTTCTACACAAATTTGTATACGCAAAGCAGGCCTTTTCTTGATTCTTTTGATAACAGTTGGAAAAGTAATGCGAAAAGTACACGCTATGGCACTTTTCCGCACCGAAATGTCAAACAAAGCTACCTATGACCTGTCAACTTTTTTTGACAATTCAACCTAATAGTGAACTTCTTATTGGTGTACAATTTTTAAATTTAAACCAAAAGTAAGTAAACTATTTATTTCATTATTTATTTTAATTTATTCATTATAAAAACATTAACCCATTAAGTATTACTTCAGGAATTATGAACCAAGATCAAAATAATTTATCGTTTGAGTTGTCCGAAACTATATAAATTACTGTATTTCTTTCATTGATAAATGTGGTTGTAGAAAAAATATTGTGTACAACTTGTACGCAAATCACTTTTCCTACTCGCTAGATTTGCGGCACTCGCCTCTGCGCTCGTGGGAAAAGTGACGCTTTGCGCACTTGTTGTACAAACTACTATTATTTTATGACATTCTAACGATATGTAGTCCACTAAAAATGGAATCCAGTGAAGTGCACGTTCCAGGAACGGTTTTTATTGGGATAGCGCTTTTTTTCGCTTATTTTTGGAAATTTTGTTAATAAAAACGCGTTTGTTGTTACTTGTTTGTGTATGATTATTTTTGTTTTCAAAATATGTATAACTCAGTTTGGTGATTTTGTGTATTGAAGTGTGTATCGATTAACAACCATTCCAAAGATAAATCATAAGAAAACCTGGATAAAAACTTGCTGATGCTATCCTGATAACGCAGGTAATTGATTATTGGAAATTTCTCTTTCTAACATTGGTAACCAAATTTGACTACATTCGGCTGAAATACTAGCTACACATTTATCTGAATTTAGTTGTATTAAAGCACTTTCTTTGACTTTTCGTCTTTTATTATTGGGATCTTTCAATATTATTTTTGTCGAATCCCATTGAATTTTATGCCCCTGGAACGCTACCGAAACGTCGAAATAAAAAATAATAAACATTATTGTGGTTTGATTCCCAAAAAAATAAGAAAAAAGAATAAGTAATGCCACAAGGAACTTACAGAAGATATCCGATATTATTGTTAAGACAGGTGCTACCGCAGGAAATCATCAGACTCTTGAATCATTATATGGCTACTTCATTACCTTAAGTTTTTTGCCAACCTCCTCGATATCCAATAAACCATTTTTAAAACACAATCCACAACCAAAACACCGACAATTCACAAGACCTTCGAACAAGACATTTCCTTATCAACGATCAAATAATATAACTTGCTACAGATGCAATAAACCTGGGCACACCACCAACGTTTGTCCACAGTCCGATAAGAGGAAGTGTAATTTTTGCAAACGAAGTGGACACTTCGAGGAAGATTGTTTTTCAAAGAATAAACCACAGAAAATAAAACCAACCTTCTGACTAGTAACCGAGACAACAAATAAAAAATTTCATAAAAATATTCTGATTAATGACATTTCATCTTTAATGTACATTGATTTGGGTAGTTCATGTAGTAGCCGAGGCGGAACGAATTGGTTTACCTATTGACATAACTTGCACTACTATACTTCATGGTTATGGTAATGGAAGGATTTCTACATTAGGAGTTGTTGATTTTACCCTCACCATAGATAAAGTAAAAGAAGGAATTACCGCCCATGTGGTACCCAATTCGGCTCAAGATGTCCCAATTTTATTAGGAAGAAACTTCACGGAGAAACCCAACATATTGTTAATTAAAGATGACATGTCACTACAATTTTTCAAACGTTCACAAGAATCAAAATCACCCGCAATAGAAACCAGCAACATAAAATCCAAAATAATTCTACGCATTGCTGAAGATTTCACAGTGTTGCCAAACCACTGTGGAAATGTACCCGTAAATGGTGATGGATTCGAGGGAGATGCATTTGTCGAAGCCAGCATCAGGTCTCCAGAAAATATCGACTAGTGCTTTCCTCATACTGTACTATCACTAAAGAAAAATGTTTGCTCAGTGATACCATGTATCAATTTAGCAGACAGAGGTATTACTTTAAAGAAAGGTACCATTTTTGCAAGATCATGGCCTTGCATCGAAGAATTAGAAGAACCTTTTGAGAAAATAATGTCAATTGAAGGAAAGGAAGTATCACCCTTGCCGTTAGAAGATGTTCAGGTCGGCCCAATCGACGATGAACATAAACTTCGACTATTTAATTTTTTAAATGAGTTTCGAGATTGTTTTGCTCTGTATACAAGTGAACTTGGTTGAGCAATATCAGCCACTATGGCAATCACTTTAAATAACAACAAACCATTTACTTACCGACCATACAGGATGTCAAAATCTGAGCAAAACGTAGTCAAAGATATTGTAGACGACTTACTACTGAATAGAATAATACGCGAGTCCGACTCACAATATGCTTCTCCTGTGGTATTGGTTAAAAAGAAAAATGGAGAACAAAGACTTTGTGTGGATTACCGAAAACTGAACTCATTTACTGTGAAAGATAACCATCCCTTACCACGGATAGACGATCAAATAGATAAACTACAAAGAGGAAATTATTTTATAAGCCTAGATTTACCTTAAGCAAACTGCAAGTCTTTCTTTTGTAGAAATTGGTCTCCTCCAGTTTGTAGTACATTTTATTACGCCTGGACTTATTAGATCATGGATTTCCTCAAAGCACTCTATTGACATTCGAAAATACTTGAAAAAACGATCTTCGTGTGTTTGTAATTCCCTGCACAGCCGGTGATATTCGCCATTTTGCTCTCTCCTCTTATTAATTTCATGTAGGTACCCACAATCTCTTTTTTCTAGATTTAACTACTGCGTAGAGCAACAAAACTTCGTCTTCGGAAGACGACATTTTTACAAATCCGATTGACCGCTCCTGCTGTAAAAACTAGAACCGCGCTCTGTGTGACGTTCTACGACCGCTTTTGGGACGCGTAGACCGCAATGGTATGGTTCGCGGCGGGCAGACCGCGTTCTGCGTGGCCAAGCCTTAAGTCTCTTACAGAAAAGATTAATTTTAAATTATATTAAAGTTACTTGTGTCTGGGTGTGTTCAACTGAATATTGGTCTTTCGAATCGTTTTGGAAATTAAGGTGAGTTTTCTCACTGAGTAATTAAGTTTTATCCATTAGCAATTGTTTTATTCCACTTATATAATTTTACCTACGAGGTGTGATGGAAAATAAAGTGATTAGTAATATTATATTGTTCGTTTCGGCGTAGTCCATTGCGCTCAGTGGATGCGTTTGGTGTTTGGATTACTGAGGGTGGTCAGTTTTCCAGGGGTCGTACTGTGGGTGGGCAGTACGGACTAGTTACACTGAGGATGGTCAGTGTTCTAGTTTTCACACTGCTATGGCACAAAAATGATTGTTTGTTATTCTTGTTACAAGAGTGATTGTTCGTTATTCTTGTGGTTATAGTTAGTGTTGTTGCCCTGTTGTATATCGATCGATAGAGACACTGTAGGTGGGCAGTGTCAACGGAATGGAGAATTAATATTTGGTCAGTTCTTTCTTTTGTGAAAACTAAACCAACAAGTTCTTGACATAATCAATTTTATTATTATTATTGTTTTGCTAGTTAAAAATGATTGGAAAAGATGATAATTTCAGTTATATATCAATATCCATTTTTAATTACTTTCTTTAATAATAAAATACTTTTGGTAGGCTTGATTGCTCATTCGTTTCTTTTTAGTTTCAGGTACGACATCTCATACATATTATTATAGTTACTTTATTTCGTTTGATATGAATACCTATTATTTTATTTTTATATTTTGCAGTTAATATATTATTTTTTTTTCTTATTATATAACATATATACTTATTTTATTATATTCTCGATTTGAAATTGGTTGATAGTAATAAATCATTAAAATCCGTCAAACACGTATACAAAGTGGTCCACCTAAATTGCCAAGTTTTAAATAGTATATACATTGAAAGTATAGACCCTTTTGCATTTATTAAACTTTCCATTCCTATAGATCTGATAAGGGCGTCGAATACAAAGATTAACCCGAGGCTCGAACAATAAGCGAAAGGATTCTACCTGTGATGTTTTGCACTCATGCACGTGCTTTCGGGTGGGTTTAAGTTTATATTAAACACAATAATTATATAATTTAGTGAACATTCGGATGTGTGGCATAATTTGTTACCCTTGTATTTGAATAAATATAATACTAATAACAATAAAGCAACCAATAAACAAGTAAATTTGGAAAAATGTTTCTATTTGAAATTCTATAAAATTTATAGTAAGTCATTACATTTCTTCGCTTTAAATTAATCATCATCAGAAAATGAAATATCTGAGGGACTGTCTTCTTCCCCTTAATTGATAATAAGTGGTTCGACCGTTTTCTCCAGTAAACTATCCAATTGCCACATTTTTTCCTCCTCCTTTATTACATGCTCTATACATTTAATTCGCAATGGTAGGGGGGAGCCGAAGCACTATTATATTTTGTTTTTTGGCCATTTCGTCAACAACATATTTTTGAAACCGATGTTTATGGGTGTTTACAATTGATAGCAACTCCTTTTTAACCATATTGTCCTCAAATTGTATTTGTTTCTCCACAAGCCACTCGATAATTTTTGCTTTTCGCCAAGCAGTTGTAGGCATCTTCTCCAATCTTCTGGAGTGATACGGAGCGTTATCTAACACAATGACGGAGCCAGGTGGAATCAGCTCTATCATTTGTTCGAAATACTCCTCAAAAACATCAGCATTCATATCCTCGTGGTAATCGCCTGTACGAACTGATTGGAATGATAATAGTCCACCTTCTAAAAAGCGATTGGAGCTACCGATGTGAGTTATAATTAATCGTTTTCCTTTTCCAGAGGGCGGATTTATTCCTGTTGATAGACCGTCTAAAAATGCTTGCCGGTGAGAAGTCACATTTTTGTCTGTCCATATTTTTCCAACTGTGTAGCCTTCGTTCAGCCATGTTTCGTCCAAATAGAAAATTGTTTTGTTTTCATTGCGAAATTGTCTTATTTTTCTCAAATAATTACGTCTCCAACACACTATTTCATCTTTTTCGAGCAAATGAGACTTCCGACTATGTTTTTCCCATCTAAAATTCATTTCTCTTAGAACTTTCCATAGTTTATCTCTCTTGATTGCAGGAAAGTCTTCTTTTACTGCCCCTAAAACTCTATCCAAAGTAGGGATCTCCTTATTGAAATAGAATGAATGCACCTTTCGTCTTATGATGGCCTTTTCGTCCTCATCGATCGGTATTGTTCGCCTTCCTGGAGATGGTTTTGGTGGCGTCACGGTTCCTGTCTTTTCTTCCCGCATCAGCCTGTAGATGGTTGCTTTTCCAATACCTGTCATCTTTGAACAAAGTTCCACTGTAGAATCGATACGTATTGCCCTTTTTTGATATCTAAGTGCATTGAATACATTAAGCACAATAATCTTTTCACTAATGCTTAGCGCTGATTTCGCAGCTCGCTTAACTGGAATAAATCCTGATAGACTCTCCATTTTCAAAAATTACCCAAATGTGTGTCCTAGAATACTCGCATTAGGTTTGTTCGCTCTTAAAATGACTCACAGTTTTATACCAATAAGTACCTACCTACCTAATTTTTCGTAACAACCTGAAGTAACATTGTGTATTAATTGTTCCCGGAATTCTCGGCATAATTATTTTTACCTGTTATGACAATAATGATTACTAAATTATTCGGATAAGTAAATAGGGTTCAAACCGGCACGTCAGGTAGGTGCGCCTATGGAATCGGCTGCTAAAAATGATTTATTACTATCACCGAATATTTAATATTCGGTGTTACTATCAACCAATTTCAAATCGAGTATAGTATCTCTTACATAACCAAAATACAAAATGGCAATCTTGCCATAAAAAAAGAGATCTTATCTTATCTTGATTCGAAAAGTGATTGTATTGCAACCGGGTTCTGAACTCTGTAACTGCCGAAAATATAAGAATTTTAATTTACTACATTTGTGTTTAATTGAAATTAAAACTATGAAATAAAACAATTTAATTTGTTTAAATCTTCATTATATATTTGAGCTAAAACATTCGTGACGCGTTTCGCTAACACAGTAGCTTTCTCAAACGAGTATATTGAACTTAGTTCAAATATATAATGAAGATTTAAACAAATTAAATTGTTTTATTTCATCGTTTAGTACGGATCTTCATTAAGTAAAAGCTTCATCTATTCAATTTTTGAAATTAAAACTTCAATTAAATTGAATTTGTCGTTTTACTACATAGCTGTTGGATGTATGTGCCCTAAAATAATATTTCCTGTACCTGATAATATTTGTTTAATGCCAGTTATTAAGATTTCGTTATCTGTTGTTCATTGTTATGAATTAACATAGTTTAAAGACTATTAGAATTAAGATACAACTCCTAACATAACTGGTAATTTACAATATCTATTAAATTGGCACCTTTTCACAATTTCCCAATCCCTGCGTTTTACACTCCTTTAGTCGCATGACACACACATAACTGTTAAGCAATCTTGAAACGATCCATGTAAATATTTCTTTAATATCAGTGAATATCGATTTTTGAACGCCACATATTTCAAACATCTCCTAATAGTTATATGAAACCAATTTTCATGAAAAAACTTACCATCAAATGGGTGATTCTCTCTATAGTCCAACTTTTTATAACTGCGTAGGTACTAGATTGTATACCACAAATACTATATTATGTACAACGGTAAAGGTAAACTAAGATTTAAAACACAGATTTGTATAAATGTGAAAGGTAAAACATCTCTGACACATCTTCAATAATATCTAAAAGAATCGCGATGTTAATAGGTTTATTTACTTTCAATTCACTATACAAAATAGTTGTTACGTTCAGTGAAAATTCAAGCGAAAGTGGGAGTAGGTATTGTTACTACCCATAGTATTTCATGCTATATTTATAAGAGCAGACGGTTTGATTTTGGTATGCAGAACAGTTTAGTTTTAGTCAAATGATTTTCAACTGTCTGTTAAATACCGTCATTTAAAAACTATGGCAAACTAAAGCAGAAGGATATTGTGACGAGTTATTTTTTTTGAGTACCGATTATAGGGTTATTTTTTTTTATTTAGTAATTGTTTCCGTAACACAATTTTATTTTGCTACTATAACTCGTTACTTACTCTCTAACAGTAGAGATATTGAGTTCAAAATCCTTCTCTGTTTAAGATACTATATTTTATATTTTGAGTTTATATTTAACTATAACATTTGTATTTACATTGTCAACCTTTTTAAAGGATTTATTTTATTGTTTCCTAGAAGTGCTCGAACTTCCCCAGATAACACACGATCATACAATGGATGTCCAATGGATATCCACATTGGACATAAGGGATATCCATAGGATATCCGTTCAGGTCCAGAAGGATATCCTATGGACATCCATTGGATATCCATGGATGTCCGTTTCGTACTAAGAATGGATATACCTTGTAAAAATATGGACATTCACTGGACATAATAAATAAACCATGGAGAGCTCATGGACTTTTCATGGACCTGAACTTGATACGTTCTGTACATGGACAGGATGGCATATGGACATCCCGTGTACTTGTTATGGACGTGAACTATTTATTTTGTTCACGACTATTTGATAATTTTAACAATTTGGGTGTACTTCTTCACTTCACTTCGCATATATTGAAGATTATTCATATTTATACAAATGCCACAATTTATTATTTTAAAATTTTCACCGCGACGGGGATTCGATCCTATGTCCAACATTCCTCACTTCACCAAATCAGCGCCTTATTAAACCACCATGCTATGCATATACATGCAGTAGTTTATCAAGCTGTGGTATATATACGAGTAGATCGTTTTATATGCAGTTTTTTATCTAGTGTGTATGATGTATGTCAAAAGCAAAAGAGACATTTTAAATAATTAAATACTTATTAAATATATAATCTGTTGAATAGCATAAGTAGCAATTAGTAGTTTTTTGTAATAAAGTATAGTGTTTTAGTTTGACCAAAAATGTATAGGTACCTAAGCAGGTAATTAATAGTCGTTGACAAAATATAGTGTTCTACTAGCATATAATGGCTATTATTCACTCATCTGCGGTTCACGACATAAACACACCATCGTGAATAATAACCATCATTATATGCTTGTTGAATAATATACTATAGGACATGAACTGGAAACATTTAGGACATGAACTGGATATATTTTGTACAAGAGCTGTCTACACACAGTCTAACATCAAATTATTATTTATTTTTATGAAACCACAGATGTTCAGCCTTATTCACTCTTCCTCCTTCCAAATCAGATACAAATAGACATTTTATGTAATGCCATTTCCATTAGCCGCACTTGTCTAAGCTTTTGCTACCTTCAATTCTTTTTTTTTCATTACATGAAACTAAAAATATAATAGTTACTCATTATACGAGTGTAAAAAATTAATCGAGTAGCTGATGGAAGGTATAAGTATAAAATATAGCGGACCTAGTACATTTTTAATGAGTGTATATTTCGATTCGACCAAAGGATGAATAATGGATGTCCAATGGACGTCCATCACTCAAATAAATATTCACGTCCAGTGGTGAACGAGAATTGAAGGTCCAGTGAATGTCCCCAAACGGATATCCATTCTGTGTCCATGTCCATATGGACCAATCGTGGACATTATATGGATATCCATAGGAGGACGCACCGGAATTCGGTCCCGCTACCTGCGGAAAGGACTACCTGTAACGGATTAAATTCGAAGTGTGGTCACACCAGCGAAAATGCGATTTCGGAATTGGGTCACATGTACCTACTATTTGTTTTTTGACTTTTATTTTCCTTCACATTTTTTTGGGCTTAGGACCAACAGAACACACTTATTGTTGTTGTACTGGCATGTTTAAAAATTTACGCTAAATGCGTATCGTCAAAAATAAAAACAGTACGTGAAATAATAACCCAACCAAACCTACCCCTACCAAACCACCTTCGTATTTTTAGTCAATTTTTTTGTAGAATGAATTATAATAATTTTCAATAATTACCCAACCAAACCTACCCCTACCAAACCACCTTCGTATTTCTAGTCAATTTTTGAAGAATAAATTATAATAATTTTCAATAATAACCCAACCAAACCACCTTCGTATTTTTTAGGTAATGATTTTTGAAATCAAAATTTAAACCCATTTATTATTAATAAACGCTTACCCTTTTCACTCGTCATAGAGGTGAAATTAATATTTTCCATGTCAAACAAACAAACAAAATCACAATAACGGACACAAATAAACACGTCTTACACTCTGCACTTCAGAAGAACAATTGCTAAAAATAATCTTTTAATACCCATATGAAATCTACCTGCTTCGACAGCGGACCGAATTACGAAATCACCCTTTCGGATTTGGACAAGGTCCCTGTGAGCAGGTAGCCCGGACCGAATTCCGAAACACCGCCATAGGATATCCTGTGTTTACTGGGTCGAGTCATAAAGACCAGATATAAATTTAAGCAAAATATAGACGATATAGACCTAAAGTATTACCAGATGTTAAAAAGGACAAATAGAAGAATAGTTGTAAGTAGGAGAAGCAGTTCTCTCTGATCCTCGAAATAGTAAAGACATACTTCCGAATCTCTATTTTTAAAATAAAACAATCTTCTAAAATAAACTTTCAATTATTTAATAAATAGACCGTTACCCAATCCATAATCCCAACACCGACCTTTTCAGTTACCGAATTGTTTTTATGTAATTGTATTTTTTTTTATCAGTCCGTAGGTACACTAATTCATAAAACTTTAGTCATCTCTTAGAGTGGTTCTGAATCCAGCTGTCCAGCTAAATGCTTGATATTTATTGAAGTGAATTTATAGAAATTTTTTGTTGGTGGACTATTTAGATGGGAGAATACATTAAATCCCAATGTTCCGTTTCTCAATGCATGTATCTGTATAAGATAACACGTTAATAATATTATCTTTGGTTCTGACGTTACACCGCATTGGAAACACAGGTCGGCGTAAACTTCCCGTAGTACGTAACCGTTGAACCAGGCGTGGAAAGAATCTGTTCCTGAAATGACGGCTATGTGGATACGTCATCGCGTACTCTCTAGCAATTATTATAGCATTTTGAAAGCACTCAAAGTAAACTTGAATCGTATCGACGGTCTCATCATTCGTAAAAGGCAAAGGCATTTTGAATGCTTAACCGAAGACAAAAAAAATTTGACGTTTCTTTGTAATACTTGCTGTTCCGTAATAGTATAAACTCTAAGGCCAAGCTTATTTAAATTTATTAAAAATACATTTACAACGATAGGTACGTTACAAAAGTTACAAGTACAAGTGCCAGTGCCACATCTGCATGTTCATTCTCGTATATTGTCTCTGCTGCGCAAGTCGACAGTGTCACAATTATTAGCGACATCGGTCGTCGTAGCGACGAACACCCGACTTCGATCAGTAGTTTAATAAGAGACGCGCACTGACGACACTAGATGGCATTAACGCCTCAACATGCCGGCCGCCTTGAAATATGTTGCTTAAATTATTTCAACATTTTCTTGCGAGGGTAGAACGCAAACTTTTGAGATAGCTCTTTTGTAAATAGAGTTTCCAACCTTGACACTAACCACTCGCGTTACACCATCTTGTCCTGGATGGACTTCTGTTATTCTGCCCAGTGGCCATTGCAATGGGGAAGCGTCTTCTTCTTTAATGAGGACTATTACGCCTGGTTTTGCTAGCTCGTTGTAGCGGTGTCGCCAGTTGGTTCTGACTTGGAGCTCTGAAATATATTCGATATTCCAGCGGCGCCAAAAGTGTTAAATAATTTTCTGTAGCCTTTGAAAACGTTTAAGACGGTTTTCTGGGATCTCTACATAGCTAGGTTCAGGTATAGCTGTTAACGTCTTGCCAGTTAAAAAGTGAGCCGGAGTAAGAGGTGTAATATCATTGGGAGAGAAAGTGAGTGGGCAAAGAGGACGGGAGTTTAAAATCGATTCAATTTGAACCAAGACAGTAAAAAACTCTTCATAATTAAGATGAGCATTACCAGCTACACGTTTTAGATGAAATTTAGTTCGCTTGATTAGGGGTTCCCAAAGCCCGCCAAAATTCGGGGATTTAGGGGGAATATTATGAAAAGTTATATGGTCTTTAGATGGAGAATTACGGATTACTCCCGATGATTGCTCAAGAAAGTTTTGAATTTCATGAAGGTCGTTTCGTGCACCAACAAAATTGCCACCGTTATCCGAATATATGTTAGAAGGTTTGGCCCTTCTGCTAATAAAACGTTTTAGTGTAGCAATAAAACTATCAGTGTCCAGCATTGTCACTGCCTCAATATGCACTGCCTTTGTCGCGAGACATTGCATTTGAAACAAATTACACAATTTCTGACAACATGTCTCGTTGCACTACGACCTGATATTGGCCAATAATGTTCACGAATGGATGCTAGTAACATTGTTGGACCACAATGTAGTAAGCGTTTGTGTTCTTCGGTAATGATAAGTTTCGTGATTGGATGACCCCTGGGTAATATGATGGGATGTTTTTTGTCAAATTCATATGGACCCTTTGATAATCTGCCGCCTACTCGAATCAAACTATTTACATCTACAAACGGACTTAGTGATACTCAGGAAATTTTATTATTAATATTTTTGTTATTCATTAGATCCTGATATTCTTTATGGAATGCTTCTCGCTGCGCGATTCTAAGTATAGCGTTACGTGTCCGTTCTAATTCAGCTACTTGTAATTCTCCCGTTATTTTATTATTTAAAACATTGCGCCATCTATAACAGAAGGCGATAACACGAACTAATTTAGTGAAACTGGAATACAAAGAAAACTGGAAAACAAAGGAAAGTCGGTCTCAGTGAACACTAAAATATTTGCAACTATTCGTTGCTCTGGAACGTCTCGTAAAACGGTTTGATTATCATTTTTAATATGATCTTTACCCGATAGCCAGGTCGGTCCTGTCCACCACAAATTTGAATGATTTAATTCGCCTACAGTTATGACTGGCCTAGTAAGCAGATCAGCAGGATTATCAGCAGACAAAACGTGTCTCCAATGAGACGTATTGGTTATTTCCTGAATTTGACTAACTCGGTTGGCAACAACAGTTTTCCACCGAGAAGGAGATGCTCGAATCCAAGATAACGCAATCATTAAATTAGACCATAAAGTAATTTTGTTAAAAGAGATATCGATTGATTATTTAACCTTTTGTACAAGTTGAGCTAATAAAATACAACTACAAAGCTCTAACCGAGGTAATGATATTGTTTTAAGGGGAGCGACTTGGCATTTAGCGACCAGTATTCGCGGGTGATATATTCCATTGGTTTTAGTTCTAATATAAATATTGCTTCCGTACGCGCTTTCACTACTATCGGCAAATCCGTGTCACAGAGTACTGTACTCTGTGTCCGTGTAGTTCAATACATTCGTAGTTTGTCATCGTCACGGAACGAGGTATCGATGTCTCCTTCAATTCTGCTAAATCGTTTCTAAAAATGTCCCATTGAAGTTTCAAGTGATTGGGGATGTCTTGATCCCATGAAATCTTCTCTTTCCACATGCTTTGGATAATCAACTGGGTCAATATTTGTGATATTTCTGATAAAATTGTTCTTTTTGACATTTTACTTTGATTAACGATGGAAGCAGAGAATTGGATAATATCTGGGTTTGAATTCCACAATATGCCCAATGTTTTACTAGCTTCATTTTCACCTATTGGCAAAATACTTGCCTCTATAGATCTTCGTTTATGTTAAATTGAGAATATAAATCTTTCGCGTTGCATAGCCACTTTCGTAAGTTAAAACCAGCGCTTGCCAAAATGTTCGTAACATGGCGTTGAACCTTTATTAGGTAATTCAGTTTTTGAATTATTACCATACAAGAAATCATCAACATGAAAAGACGTTTTTATAGCGTCGCTAGCAATAGGAAATTTGGCTTTATTTTCGTCAGCAATTAGAAATAGACATTTGATTGCTAAAACGGCGCTGAAGCCGTACCGTAGGTAACTGTGTTTAGTTGGAAGCATTTTACGTCGGTATTTAAATTATCGCGCCAAAAAATTCTTTAAAATTTTTTTTCGTTCGGATGGATTAACACCATCCGATACATTTTTTATATGTCTGCACAAATGACGTATGTAAACATTCTGAATCTTAACAAAATTGACAATAAATCCCTTTGAATTGTGGGGCCTACGTATTGTGTATGATTTAAAGAGAGGCCACTATCAGTTTTCATTGAAGCGTCAAACACTACTCTTAGCTTGGGGGTGTAGCTTGTTTCGCGTATTACCGGGTGATGTGGAATGTATTTAAATTATCGCGCCAAAAAATTCTTTGAAACTTACTTTCGTTCGGATGGATTAACACCATCCGATACATTTTTTATATGTCTGCACAAATGACGTATGTAAACATTCTGAATCTTAACAAAATTGACAATAAATCCCTTTGAATTGTGGGGCCTACGTATTGTGTATGATTTAAAGAGAGGCCACTATCAGTTTTCATTGAAGCGTCAAACACTACTCTTAGCTTGGGGGTGCAGCTTGTTTCGCGTATTACCGGGTGATGTGGAATGTAATAAACCAATTCTTCATCTTGGTAATTTTTATCGATTTCTGTCATATGACCTAAAGATTGGTATTATCTCATGAAGTTTGAATATTCAATAAATAATTGTGGATTTTTGTGAATCTTACGTTCTTGTGAGAGATATCTATTTAATGCTAGATTTCGTGATTTTCCTAACTCGTTTAAATTGTTTTTAAATGGTATTTTGACAATAAACTGTCCACTTGGACTACGCTCATGAGTTTCAGCAAAATGTGTTTCGCAAAATACTTCACTTGTTAAATGTGTATTTTTTTTGTTTATTTCTTCTATTTCCCAAAATTTGAGAATCGTGTCATTTATTGACTGCAAATTTACATGTTTATTGAAGCAACTGATTGTTTTTTATTGATGAATGGGATGTGTTAAGCTACCTGTCAACACCCACCCAAGGACGTTTTTTTGCAAAGTATCTAATATTACTATTTTCTGAATGAATTTGACCAAAACAAATCAATTCCCAAAATGCATTTGAGCCTAACAGTAAATCTATGGATGCTGACTTGAAATAATGCGGATCAGCAAGCTGAATATTATTTGGAATTTTTATAATGTTTTTATTAAACGACAGCATAGGGTAGGGTAGGGTAGTTAATTTAGGAAGTACCAGACAATTGAAGGAGTTTTTGTAAGTTTTGTCAATTGATGTTATGCTCAAGGTCGTAAAAAATTTGACATTCGCGATAGCATTCCCCACGCCACTGACCGCGTATTCAACTTTGTTTAATTTTAGGTTTAATTTATTACATAAATTTTCGATTACAAAATTACTCATAGACCCCGAATCTAAGATCGCAAGACACTGATGCATTTCACCCGTTTGTGAATTTTTGATATAAACAACAGCTGTGGCTAGAAGCACCTGCATACGCGAGGATTCGACGGGCCATATTGTTTATTATTATTGTACGCAAATAAAGGGTGTGTCATCAACTTATAATCATTTTATATTTTATCTTTCGTGGTTGTTGGAGTTTCTAATTATTCATTTATAATATTTTATAACTACCTATTTGAAGATAAGTTCCTATGTGAGAAATTGTGCTGTGTTCCTGGATGCATTGACAAACAGTCGAGAAGATTAGTACTAAATAACATGTTAATTTCCACATTTATGTATTATCTGCAGTTGAAGAAAAATTTCCAAATTTCTGTTAGAAACCAATAATTAACCGGATTTCAGTGATGAAGACGTATATATAATTATTTAATATATTATAATATACTAGTTAAACTTTCAAAGCATTCCATGAAATTTTTTTAATAAAATGAATTCAAATAATAATAGGCTTAATATTTGGAATTGCTAAGTAGCTGTGTTAATTGAGGTTTATACTTAGTCAAGGATTTCCTTGAAATAAAAAAGGAAAATATCAACTGAGTACCTATTATCAATATTTTTCTGCTAACTGAGAGGTTAATGGTGTTTGGAATGATAGAATTAATAATTCTAAGTTGGCGTTTGAGTCTCACAAATCTTATAAAACACGTGTGACACTCATTTTGAAGATTGTTGTAAACTTCCTTGGGGCAGATTGAAGAAATTTTCTCTACCACTATATTTGCCTGGTAAGTACATAATTCATCTATATTGATCCCCAAAAGATATGCTAATTTAATTTTTGGATATATTTATTGATACTTATTTTAAAAAACCTTTTTCAGAATCCACTTCTATTCTAAGTAGTAATAGTCCAGCAGGAAAAGTACAACGACCAGTCAAGACATATTCAAGGAAGCGTTTACTATATGAGTTTAATGAAGTAGAAGTATTTTTAAAACACCTAAGGCAGTATAGCTTATACGGTTACTTGTGTTGTGTTGGAAACTCAATTGTAAAAAATTCTTATGTAATTTTCTGCTTGCAGTTCCAGTAAACTTGATTTGGATGAACCATCCACATCAAGTTTTTCACAATTAGCCAAGAGGAAGGAGACTTACTTTAGAAGATAAAATGTTTTCACTCTCTTGTTACAAAAATAGTGGAAAAGGTTACAGGTTTCTTTCTAAAATATTTTCTTTACCCAGCCGCAGAACTTTAAGTAAGTTATTATAAATCGTTAGCCTTTCAGTTGTGGGATAAATGAAAATATTTTTGATCATCTTAAAGGGGTTGTAGATAAAATTGTTGATGTTGATAAATTTTGTACATTAGTGTTTGATGAAATTTCATTGGATACTTTTCTTACATATAATCCAGTAAAGGGCTGTTTGGAGGGTTTGATAGATTTTGGTTAAGAGGACAGGAGAGCTGCTTTTGCTGATCATGCTCTACTTTTTATGGTCAAAGGTGTATGTAGAAGTTGGGAGCAAAAGCAGCCTCCTGTATTGCATATTACTTCTGTTAACATTCTACTAAAACATTTGATTTGCTAAAAATTAAAAAAAAATGTTTTAGTATATCTACTAAACTACTTGAAAGATTGCCACACTTGATAAATTCGTATGACATAAAAAAACACATTTTTCGTTCAGAGGAAATTTCTTCTATTTATAGTATGGATCTTAAGATTTTTGTGGATACATTTATTAATATTGTTTTCAATGCTTGTATTTTTCATTATGTGGACACAGTTAATATAATTTAAAAAGGAAAAGACCTTCGCTGTAAAGATTATGATATCATAATGAGTACCTATGGCGTTTGCCAAATATAAAGATAAGTGTACAGCATTTTTTATAGTTTTCATACAGCCAAGATCTTTTGTTTTTATTTTAATAATCGAAAACTTATTTTTATATTAAAGTATTCTTGGAATAAAATAAATATTGTGCAGAGGATGAAATTGTGATATCAAAGCGTCAACATTAAAATTATATTCAGTAATAGATTTATTACTACTTAAATTTAATTTTTACATATTGATATCACAATTTCATCGTCTGCATAATATTTTAAAACTTACATAAATATTGAAAACTACATCTACATGGTTAGGTATAGACAATATTTAAATTTTAAAATTAGCGTTTTAAAAAAATGACACCTCAAATTTTCAATATATTTTCTGTTTTAAATAAATTACGTATTAAATTCTCAATGAATTTTCTGTTATAAATAAATTGCATATTAAATTTTCAATGAATTATCTGTTTTCTTATTGTGTTTTTATATTTATTCAAGTTTATTAAATAAAGTGGAAAAATAAAAACTAGATTAATGCTCATGTCGCCTTTTAATTTTTTTACCTACCTTCAACTTGTAGTAATTCTGTAGTATGAAGGTAATCAGTTGTAACTACAAGTTATATTAGTAGAGTTATTGTCTTAACATTACACTGGTTTTATTTGCAATAGCAAAATAAAGAGTGTAATGCAAAGATAATAACTCTACTAATATAGCTTTCAGTTACAACTGGTTACCTCATTATTACAGAATTATTACGAATACAACAATTTGAATTTCCCACGTAAATTTATTTTTGAATATCCCGCGCTCTTTTGTTTTTGAATTTCCCGCGCTATTTCGTTTTTGAATCTCCCGCTAAATTTTAACAAATGACAGGTTTAGCCTGGATCTGAACCTTTAGCGAAATTAATATTAGTATTACTGGTCTCCAAATATAGATGTCACTAGATTTGATGGCGTGGCCATTTTTTCTACACAGTAGCCGATCTACTTGTCTATATTATCTCTGTGTCTATCTATCAGTTGGTTATCTATGTGACACACGCAGATAGAAATAGGAATGTGTTCCGTTCATAGAAATGAAGTATTGTACATCAAAATATTTTAACGTTATCTTTTGTGAACACAACGATCCCATTATTTTCTGTTACTTCACTTACTGACATCAGATTCCTAGACAGTTCAGGAACGTAGTGAACATTATTCAAATCACATTGTTTAGCAATGAAGGTTCCTTCACCTGCAACAGACATAGCATGATTTTTCTTGGTTACTAATATATTTTCACTGCAGTTCTCAACACTTGTTGTACGCTTCAATTTGTTTTCTTCCATCTGCAACGTCGAACACAGGCTCTCTATAGTCCTGGACGTCTCTGGAGTTGAGTCCCATGCAGTACTGAAGTGGGTATATTCCTCGGGCAGCACGGACAGGATTTCGGTAATCAGCATCATCTCATCAACTTTCTGGTCCAGTTTGTTAAGTTTAAAAGATATGTTCTGGAGGTCACTTATGTTGCTCATCATATCCTTCTTGGCATCAAATTGAAAGTTGTAGAAGTCTCTTAGCAATTGACATTTTTGTTGACTCGAGTCTCTCTGGTAAATGTTTTGGAGTGTCGAACATCTCTTTAGCAGTTGTACAATTATTTGGAATATGTGGTCTAACTTGCTGCTTGTCAATAGATGTAACGATGTAATACTGGGCTTTTGCATCTCGAGTCTTCCAGTGTTCTATTGTGTCTCGATTTCTGACAGGATCAGTAACGAGCATCTTTTCCATTAACACAAACAAATTAGTAAGTGTTGAGGCTCTCCATATCAACAGTGTATGGATCTAAGCCATTTATTATCCCCAATTTCTGCTGATACCTGTAGAATGAGAAAGAAATCCCCAGCGTTGAGTACTGAAAACAAATCATGGGATATCCAGCATATTATACCTTTTGTCAACAACTAGATTTTCCACTATTAACGATTTAAAATAAGTAATCTCCACCTTAAAATTGCAAAATTGTCCTTCTCAAACACTACAAAACACCTTGAAACCCCACAAAATACAAAGTAAACCATTTTATAACTATAAAACTCCGCAGCTTTCTAGGTACTGAATCCAATGTCAAACAAATAAGTAAAGTTAACATTCCATCTGCATTCAACAGCCTTTGAAGATATTACGTTCCGTGATCTCAAATCCTGTGGAAAATACGCGATAGAATACCACTTTAGAGGTATATTTCATTCACAATCAGTGCAATTCTGTTCGCAAATAGCAATATTGTTACAGAAAATATATTGCTATCATAGAACATTCCAAAAAATGGTATTCTGATCATCATGTTAAGCAGCATATGACCTGTCAATTTTAAAGACATCTTGTTATTTACCTTGTTATCTCAGCAACCCCATTTTTTCTAAATGCATAACAAGCTTTTTAAAAATGGCAATAAATCCATTGTTTTCCCATTATTATTTTTTCAGGAATTCAAGAATAATGAAAAGAGGTGAATTATGAATGAATATTATTTTGCTAGGTTTATTTATATATAAATAATTTGTATAAAAACTATTAAATTGCAATTTTGTCAAATTGGGGATAACAGCAATTTCACACATGTATATTCACCACCTCTTGCTTTCTGGATTGATTTATTATTGTTCAGACATTTTCTTTTGGTTCTTCAATTCATATAAAAACTAGAATATGAAAAGAAAAAGTTTGATAAGAATATTGATTTGAATTATACTCAAATATACACTATTATAGTTAGGAATTGATACTTATAGTTTTCCACTGTTTCTTTATTTTTTCGTGCTCCATCTCCCACCATCTTTTAACATATTATTGGTTAGCTCTTCTCCAACAATTAAGGGATGACATTTCCCAGTAATTAATATTTAATTTTTTTCTAAATAGTTTATTACTAGCTCCCTTTGTGCTTTACTTGTCTTACGACTACGCGACATTTTTTGTTAGTAAAATAAACGAAAACATAACAAATAAATCAGAATATTTCTCCAATTTATAGGTTAAAATTAAAATAAATCTTCTATCTTCACATGGAACGCCGAAATAGAGTGATGCCAGTAGTTAAATTCACGCTACTGGTAATTAACATTGATATTGACAAAGACAAAATCTTGAACCATTCTCGCTATGAACACAAAATAGTATATTGTATAATTAGTGGGAAAAGCATAATATTCCCAAACGACTGTGATAATTACCAGACGAGGAACGTAGCGTCGAGTCTGGTAGCACAGGAGTTTGGGAATATGCTTTTCCACGAATTATACACATACTATTTTTTCTTCGATCGTTGATTTACATTTAAAAAATTAATTAAACAACATTTCATTCAAGATGTAATCAAGTAAGTTTAAATAGGTGTCACATTAAAATATATCGGTCAAACAGTCTAACAAAGGAGATTGTAAAGTATCTATTTGCTCATTTATAAGAGTATACTGAGGATCATTAGAGTACCTTCTAATGTCTAAAGCCTCTAAACAGTTAAGTTTAGTATAATTCTGGCAGTCATGTAGTTATTTGGTTGTTCAAATTTGGTTTGTGGTTTTGTTACTACATAAGTGTCAGAACTTTACTAAACTTAACTGTTTAGAGTCTTTAGAGATAAGAAGGTACTCTAATGATCCCCAGTATACTCTTATAAATGAGCAAATAGGTAGATACTTTACAATCTCCTCTGTTAGACTGTTTGACCGATATATTTTAATGTGTATCCACCTATCTTTTCTAATTTCTGCTCTTCACGAAAATATGTACATATATTGTAACATGTATACAAATACCTGATAAGAATGTTCAATTTACAATGTTGAAGTTATCTACACAAATAACCACTATAATATTGTTTCAAAAACAACATATTCATACCATAACATAAAATATGAAATATACATCAGTAAATAGTTCAGTGAACAAATAAATATTGGATAAATGCAATTCATATTTCGATTAACTTTGATAAACTTTGTAAACACAAAATGTCACAACCACATTTTAAATGTTGGGTTCGGGTCCTGGTAACTTGAATTAGCGTGTAAGCACAGACCAGGATATGTGGTTTGTGCGTGTAAGTTAATTTCACTAAACATTTTAATTTTCTAAACTCACCAGAGGGCGAAACAAAGCACCGCGATTGCGCATTGTGTACCAGCGTTTATGAATCGATCAGCTGAGAGGTACAGCAACAAGTACTATTTTTATTTCATTATTTGTGTTTGGTAGTTTGATTTGTGCGTTAAAATTTTTGTGTTATTCTTTCATTTGAAATCCGCATTTTTTTGTTATTTAAAATTTAAAGCTTATTAATTGAGAACTTTTTCGACATGATTTTTAATTGTTTCGTTAAGGGTTGTAACAATTATAACATGCCCAAATGCATATTTTTCCAAAAGATCAAGTGGTAAGTGAAATAATATTCCATAACTTTATCCTAACATTCATGTTATACATTCTTGCCCATGAAAAAACTAAAATTTTAGAATTAAATTCAAGTACCTATGTAATTATATACTTAGTGTTAATAAAAATAATATATTGTAGAAGTGTTTTATTTATTTACATAATGCTTGCTTTCCTTAATCGAAATGTTCAAAATTAACCTGAACATTAATTTGAAGTGAAACTTTTAAACATCCCACCAAATATTTAATCGGTGTTATTTCCTAAACCAGCAAGGTGGCGCTGTCCGCAGTGTTCAAATATAATGTGAACAGTTTCCTATCTATCTCGTAATATATAATCCTTTATCTATGGTTGGGTTAAAATTGTTAATGTCAATGGTTTAAATCAAAATAATAAGAAGAATAGTATGGTGTGAGATGAGATGTATGTGGTTATTTAAAAAAAATATTTTTTGGAAATTAAAAGAAATTAGTGATTAGTAAATAAAATATTTTACAATGTAGATTTAGTTTATAGTACATGTAAAGAAGGTATAACAATTATTAACAAATTCAAAAAATTAAAATAAATAATTTGACAAAAATAGCGATTCCGGGAGACACATTCGAACGAGTACGACAAGAGTTTACTAATAGGATTTATTAAAGTCATGCAGGAAGTAGACGGAACACATTTCGAACGCTTGCTATAAGAATCCATTGTTGATATTTGATTAATTAAATTTAAAAAAATAATTTCAATAATTTGGGTATTTATTTAATTTATCCGTCAAAATTAGTTTAAACCCAAACAAAATTAATATGGCTATGTAGCCAATGTCAATGCCTTTCAAACGAGATATCACTTGCCATAAGGTCCTATTTAAAATTATTGGCCAGAGTGGCACTGTGACGTCATCTATTACTATTACGTCACCTGTTACCATTCGTAGAGAAGTTTACAACACTTTCACGCTCCAAATTTTATTAATGTAAGTTTAGCCATTCAAAAGATACGAGGGGGGAGGGAACTTTTGAATAGCACTGTATAATTAAACCAAATTAAAAAAGGAACGAAAACAAGAGAAGCAGATGTTGGAGTAACACAAAGTAAATTGTGAGAGCTGAGTAGCCGAGACGTTAATAAAAACCATTTAAGTAGATAATGAAACAAGAAATTAAAAGCATATAAGTGAGATAATCAAACTAAACCAAAATAATTTACAAGAAAAGAAGTTAGAAGTGTAGCAGAAGGTACATAAGAAATCTTTTAACAACTATAGAAGCAGTGTTAACGTGAAGTATGAGGATTGAGACGTAGGAAACAAATGAAGATTGCTGGCGAAGAGGGATCATTGGTAGAAAACGTCACGGAACAGAGATCAAAAACATTATACGAACCGGTAGCAAAATAATTTATTCTCTAAAGATTTAAAAAGTTTATAAATTTCTCTGGAGAGCATTTATCATTTAAATAGATATATATATTTTAAATCTCAAATAACTTAAAATCCATAATAAAAAGGTTAAATACTTTACAAATTTAGATACATATTCAAAATTACAAAAATATAACCAATTTTATTATTTATCAATTAAAATTAAAAATCATCAACTTATAATTAAAATAAAGCGGTAAACATATTAATTGATATACCTTTATAAGTAAATTTGAGTATTAAAAAAATTATAAATTGTGTGAAAGTATCATTCTTTGTTTAGTGTCGTGTCTGTGAATTGTTATAGAATAGTTATTTGTATGCTTAGGCCGCGAAATACCTTTTTAACGAACCGAAAGAACAGTTATCGCCGAGGCCGTTTGCGGCCGAGGCAACATAATCTTCGCGCCCATGGCATACACACTATTTTTCGTGCAATCGTTAAAATTATTAAACTAGATAATTGTAAATAAATATATCATTGCTTTAAAATCAACAGCAGTTTAATTTATTTAACAATGTGTGCTATGGAAATGATATGTTTCAGTATATACAAAATATTTTGACAGTTCTTGCTTCAACTTCTGGAGTAAATATAAGTAATAATACAAACTGTACAATTAATGTTAATATTCATCCTAAATAATATAAGTACTTATGTATTTGTCGGTACTCAATAAAAAATAATCCTTGTCTATTTTAGAAATGTCAAATTTGGAAGTGATATTCAAATTTGGAAGTGACGTTTGGTTTCGCAGCCGTTGCTATGGGTAACGGCCGCGAAATTGAATTTCGCGGACTGTGTTGAGAACGCGAAATACTGACTTCGCGTCCGATTGCACGAAAAAATATTTAATAAAAAAATAATAAAAGGTAAATTTGTTTTAATAAAAAAACAATACAATATACACCTTTTAACTTAGCTAATAATACACTTGTTTACTTTATTTAATTTCACTATCTATATGATACCTATTACTATCCTACCCTTAAAGTCTTCCTTTCATTTTCTTAGTTACATAATAAACAATGTTTTCATTCCACCCCTTAAAAATGATGTATAAACATCGAAACCGGTCGGGTCTAAGTTTTTTGTAAAACTTATATCAAAGTGTATTATTTGCTTATATTATAAAATATTGTGAAATAAAAATAATGAGTATTTTTAAATATTGACATGTATGAATTTCACAGTGTAAGGGTTGAAACTATCAATTTATTGTAAATATTAGCAACAATTAATTTGTGTTCAAGAATATCGTCACAAATTAGATTTTTCTTTTATTTCTTTTATAACAACTTTATCAATATAAAAATTAAAACCATACTTTGTTTCATTTTATTTTGTAATAAGTAATCCATATTTTGTAACATTACCGCATGCTACAGCAGTGCGGTAAGAATATTACCGCACTGTTATTTTCTAATTGCTTAGCAACGTTGAGCTTTGCTCATAGAAAACAGGTCAAAACAGTGTTACTTTTCCCACGATCGGAGAAAAACAATATTGTTTTTACAACAATGTTTTCGGAAGTAATTGCACAAGTGCATCAAAATTACCGATAATTTTGCATGACAGCGTGCAGTCTAAAAACTGCATGAGTTCATTTTCATATTTTGGAGAAAGAGCCCGACACCGAAGGTGGAGGGGTCTTTTAACAAAATATGAAAATGACCGAATGTAGTTTTTCCAAGACAACACGCTAACTATCAATAGGGCCACAACTGCAAATTTTCCTTTTTTGGAGTTATGGCGATATAAAATTTTCTAAATTTAACTGAATGGGATGCAATACAGCCATAACTGAACATTGCATTAGTTTGGCCTTTAAGTGAGACACATCCCTATTGCAATAATGAAGTTTTTTGGAGCAATACAGCCCCAACTGCCAGTTAGGGCGATATGTCACCAAAACAGTCCATGACAAATTAGTTCTATGAGGCCACAAAAAGTTAGGTTCACAAAACATTAACCTAGGTTATGATGTCGTGGTAAAAACTCTCGTCTGTGGCTCGTGTAGGTGGTGTCGACCTAGGGCGCCATCGAGTATCTCCGGTGGCGCTCGGCTTTCATGCGGGGCGCGCACGGTTCAAACACCCCGAAAAGAACATCTCCTCGCTTTCCATACACTTTTTTAACTAAACCACCCTACCTTACCCCCTACCCTAATCCGAATCGAAAAATTGAATTGTGTAATTGACAGATTATTATAATAATTTTCAATAATAACCCAACCAAAACCACCCTACCTTACCCCCTACCCTAATCCGAATCGAAAAATTGAATTGTGTAATTGACAGATTATTATAATAATTTTCAATAATAACCCAACCAAAACCACCCTACCTTACCCCCTACCCTAATCCGAATCGAAAAATTCTTCGTATTTTTAGTCAATTTTTGAAAAAAACAATAAGAAAATAAAAATAACTTGACTCGGACACGACTCGAACCTGATACCTCTGTGTTAAGAGCCCAGCACGCTTACGCTGGGTTAATCTCTGCACACATTAATGAAGGTTAAAAGCTTTAGAAACGTGCGCGCTTCGCATGAAAGCCGAGCGCCACCGGAGATACTCGATGGCGCCCGAGGTCGACACCACCTACACGAGCCACAGACGAGAATGTGGTAAAAGACTCTCGTCTGTGGCCCGTACAGTAGGTGCCGACCTCGGGCGCCATCGAGTATCTCCGGTGGCGCTCGGCTTTCATGCGAAGCGCGCACGGTTCTAACACCCCGTGTCGCTCTCTGAAAAGAACATCTCCTCGCTTTCCATACACTTTTTTAACTAAACCACCCTACCTTACCCCCTACCCTAATCCGAATCGAAAAATTGAATTGTGTAATTGACAGATTATTATAATAATTTTCAATTATAACCCAACCAAAACCACCCTACCTTACCCCCTACCCTAATCCGAATCGAAAAATTGAATTGTGTAATTGACAGATTATTATAATAATTTTCAATAATAACCCAACCAAAACCACCCTACCTTACCCCCTACCCTAATCCGAATCGAAAAATTCTTCGTATTTTTAGTCAATTTTTGAAAAAAACAATAAGAAAATAAAAATATCTTGACTCGGACACGACTCGAACCTGGTACCTCTGTGTTAAGAGCCCAGCACGCTTACGCTGGGCTAATCTCTGCACACAATAATGATATCGTATAGAAGGTTAAAAGCTTTAGAACCGTGCGCGCTTCGCATGAAAGCCGAGCGCCACCGGAGATACTCGATGGCGCCCGAGGTCGGCACCTACTGTACGAGCCACAGACGAGAATTGGTAAAAGTATCGATATTGTTTATGTGCAAACATCATGTTTATGAGTGAAAGGGGGCCCGGTAAGATTCGCGACACTAGGAAATTTTGATTGATTTTTTTTTATTAGAAAGGCCTATTGCTATAGAACATTTTAATAGAAAAAAATTCTTGGATCATTGACTTTTGATAGAGAAAATCGCAATTGAAAGTACTAAAAATCCGCCATTTTTTTTAAATTTCTGACAATTATGTCTAGATAGCAGATGGTCACAAATTTTAGAAGGAGCGGTTGATGAACAATGTTGCCAGTTTTCATTTCCGTAACTCGTTACGGCTTGGAAATACTTTACACAAGATTCTAGATCTTTCCCATATAATACGGAAATACTTAAACGTTAAATGTCTCGATAAGTATATAAATATTCGCATTTTTCACAATCTGTTTATGGCTGTTCATTCAATTTGGACTCGTCAATTTGAAAAGTCAATTCGTGATAAAAGAAATATACTCTGTGGTCCAGTAGTTATCTAGTTTGTTTTAATCTCTTTTATTTTTGTATAAAACAAATCTAAGATAACCATTACGTTCTAAGGATATTTAATATTTCAATTGGTAATTGTGCCGATAACGGTTTTCGGCCAATTTCGCAATTTTTTAAAAACTGCTTATATAGACACTTAATATAGGTTTCCCTGATCATTGTTTAACCACCGCTGTTCTAAAATATCCAATACTTTGTAACTCAAGAAGGGGAAGGGTGAATCCAATGATTATATTCCCTTCTCTTTTCCCTTCTTGAATAACTTGACGCGCGCGTTACAAAGTATTGGATATTTTTCATATTTTTGGACTTTTAATGAGAAATATTGTTTAAACATTGTGCATTATTTAAAGAAGGTGCAGAACATATGTTATACAAAGTTCATTGGTTAGTATTTACCGAAATATACCCCACCCTGCACCCCTATTCGATGCACTATCTCGTAAGTTTGTTTAGTTATAACTAATTATTTAAACAATATTTTAGAACAGCGGTGGTTAAACAATGATCAGGGAAACCTATATTAAGTGTCTATATAAGCCGTTTTTAAAAAATTGCAAAATTGGCCGAAAACCGTTATCGGCACAATTACCTTTCAATTTTCATTATAAATGTAAACAATTTTTTATTTTTATGTTATATTCATGTAATCTATTACATTGCATAAATAAGTCAACTGAAAGAAAATAAACACCATTCGACAACGCCGCTAAATGTGTCAGCTGGTCCTAAATTGTGAACCTAGGCTACCTAGACATGAGATTCTAGTGTCAGACTAGCTAGTGTGTAATTTTATAACCTAAAGTGTCAACTGAAAATAATTATGCTTAAGAATATTTCTAAAAATTGGGAAAATTTAACTATTTTCTTCCGGTTTTTTTTGTGAAACAGACTTACATTTAATTCAAGATAATAACCTTTACAGTTTAAAGTGAAAATATTTATCGTAAAATAGCATTAATTAGTGTTGAAAAAGTACCATTTTTTGAATTAAATTCGTGATTTTTGAAGTAATTACTGAATGATCCAGCGAAATTTTTGTTCTAATCTGCTTTATTTAAGGTAAGCTATCAAACAAAATTAAAATTAACATAAAATTCCTAGGGTCGCGAAGTCGACCAGAACCGTGAAAGGTAGTTATTATTTATAAAAATATCGTGTGGTGTACATTATAATGTCCGGCAGATCTAAGAAAATTCTTGAACTAGCTAGAAAAATTGCTAGTTGTGATAATTTCCCACAAAATTTACAGGTAAGTCTCTACTTTATTTCTCAAGCGATACCTCTAAAATTACCTATGGTTTTTCTTCTATAGCCAACGACTTCCTTTGATGATTTTCATGCCGACAATGATAACACACTTGCATATTAATTGAGGTTTGTATTATTTCATCCACATCATTATAAATAAGGTGTACTATTTGCTCTTAAGTATAATTTAACCGAGATTTGCGATTTTTTATTGTCAATATCCTTTTTGATTCTATATTATTAGAATGGAATCTAGAATATCGAGCTAAACTTATACTTTTTTAGCCTGTTCCTTTTTTATTACCTGTCCAAGAAAATAATATCGATATTCTTGATAATGGGACAATTCATAATTATGATGAAACCGACAGTCGCTTCGTTATACAAGAGGTTTATTTTGCTCTGATTTAAGTTAGTAAAATTTACTAATAATTTAGCGTAAATTTCAGCTTTCTTCAAATACACAGCCACTTGAAACAAATGGACAATTAGAATATTATATAAATGAAGAGGTGTCTGAATTGGAAAATACAGACGAAAATCTATCGGTTACTGAGGAACAACGTGCTGAGCATCCTCAGGTAAATTAATTAATAGCAGATTTCGAATGCAAGAGGAAGAGTTTAATTCAGATGACTCGGTGGTAGACAAAAATTATGAACCTTCTGATGAAAATAATGCAAGCACCGATAGTGAAGAAGAGGATAAAGAAAACCATGAACCCATAACAGAAGGACAAACTGAGAATGAATTAGAAGAAAACAATATGGTTAACAATAATGAACCACACGAAGAGGCCCAAGAAAAACATTTTTCGAAAGAAAGCTCGTAATCCAAGTCAGTGGAAGAGAAATGTGAAGAAATTAAAATGAAATAAAACAATAAAATTTTTTGTTTAAACCTTCATTACAATTGAACTATGTTCAAATACAACTTGTGACGCGTTTCGCTACACAGTAGCTTTCTCAAACGTATGAATCTTCATCAAGTAAAAGCCTCATCTATTCAATTTTTGAAGAAATTAAAAGTCAACTCTGGTCTGCCTTATATAAAAGAAGGTAACAAAGAGAAAAGCGGAAGGACTCTAAAACCTCCATGTGGCATTAACTGTCGGACGAAATGCAAAGAAAAATTTAGCCATGAGGCCAGAAAGGAAATTCATTCACGTTTTTGGAATCTAAAAGACAACGCTCTGCAAAGGCAATTTGTTGTTTCTCATTTAGAAAAACTTGTTACAAAGTATCGAAGAACTGTTGAAGGAAGTAGCCGCGGTATTAATTTATCGTACTTCTTAACATAAGATGGAACGAAGGTTAAGGTATGCAAAAAGTTTTTCATGAATACCTTGGACATAGGCGACAAATTTATAAGAACGACATGGAAAAAATCCGACGGCAAGGGAACGGTCGAAAGAGACAAAAGAGGCAATTTCATGAGGCGAGAAGGAGTTGCTGGTGTAATTAAAGACAAAATACGAGAACACATAAATTCTTTCCAAAGAATAGAATCGCACTATCTTAGGTCTCAAACAACAAAAGAGTACATCGATGGTTCGCTCACACTTGCGCAAATGTATAGATACTATAAATTACAGGAATAAAGTGAAGGGAGACCCGTAGCAAAAAGATGCACCTATGAACACATTTTCCATCATGAGGTCAACATAACATTTTTTCAACCCAAGAAAGACCAGTGCGCCATCTGCGAATCATATAAAAATTCTAGCCTTGAAGAGCAAGCTGCAAATGATGAAAGTTACAAAAAACACATTTATAATAAGAGCAAAAGTCGAGAAGAAAAATCACAAGAGGGGAAAAATGATCCTCAAATAACTGTAGCTTGCTTTGACTTGCAGGCAGTTCTTCCCACACCATGTGGTGATATCTTCACTTTTTATTACAAATGCCGCCTTAACTGCTTCAATTTTACGATCTTTGAAATGGTTTCAAAGAATGGTTACTGCTATTTTTGGCATGAAGCCATCGCAAACCGTGGCACCAATGAAATAGCTACTTGTTTATTGGATTATCTCTCATAATTTTGTGTTAACAAGGATGTTATATTTTATAGCGACAACTGTGTTGGTCAGAATAAAAATAAATTTATCGTAACCATGTACCTCTACGCAATTGCAAAAGTCAATATAAAATCAATCACACATAAATTTCTTACTGTGGGTCATACTCAGAATGAAGGAGATGAAGAAGTTTGTATTAAAGGAACCACAAGACAATGCACAACTTCTTCAGTAACGGCCCTGGTTCTGAAAAAAGCTTACATAAAACCACCTTCGATTTCGGACAAAACTAAGCAACACCTCTTGGAACTCTGTAATAAAAATTTGATCAAACCCGTTCACCACAAATTTTTTAAAGAAATATATTATTTCTCTATGGTTCGCACCGTATTTAAAGGCATTCTTAAGAGGGGCCTCCTCACAGGTACACAAACAAAACTGGTCACTTATCTAGTTATTTTTAAGTTCAAAATATTTACGATAGATGTCGCTAGTAGTATTAAATCGGCTTTTATTTAATATGCATCTCTTGACGATTCAAACAAACGCCTCTCCGGGTCAGCTGTTTCGATGTTTTGGTTTCAAAGGTTTCCTAGGTTTATTACCTATACAATGTTTTGGTCGCAACATAAATCAGTGCGAGTACATTGCACAGTAGCGTATCATTTCGAAAGGGTTAATTTAAAGTATTTTATGAAAATTGTTTTTATAGACTAACGTTATTAATTTTTCATTTGAATAAGTGGAAATTATACAGATACAGATAATGGATTTTAAGTTAAAACGAGTTTTGCAATACAGATTATAATAAATAAGTTTGAAATGTTTTTTTATTTTGTTTGTACAAAACTAAGGAATGAATAAAAGTTTATTAAAATGGTAAACAATAAAATAATTACATCAATCTTCATAATATTAATATTTATTGATCTTAACAATTATTTACAATCATATTTCAAGATAAAATAACTAGCTTACAAAATTGAACCTATAAAGAAAAGTAAAAAATGGAAATTATTGGCTTTGAAATAAAATAGATCTTGTAAGCAGACTTTGGCAGTATTAGAAGTTTTTAATTTATTAAATTCGTGGTGAAGTCGAATATCTATATATTTCTCCAAAATAAGTTTCGTTACATTAATGCAGTGATCATTGAGTGGTTCAAAGTCAAATATGTGATTTGAAAATACGTCAAAAATGTTTGAAGGTAAATATCTTATTGAGGTGTGTATAATCTTTTTTTTTATATTTTCAATTTTATTAATATTACTAATATCTAAATTCATATTAAGTGTTTTTAGACATTTTTCAGCTTCACTGCAAACAGTAACTACAAATTTAGAAGCTTTTCTAAGTTTTTCATAAGTTTTTTTAATTTGTAGTTTAGACAAACTGCAATCACCTTCTAAAAGTATAGAACACTGTTTGCAATACATTTTTTTATTTAGGATTTTTACTACAAAACCAGAAATATAAGCAACCACATCCTTAGTATATTCACTCAGAAAATAAACTGAAAGATAATCATGGTCACACGAAGCTCTTTTGACATTTCCAAGTATTCTTCAGGAATTTCTGATTGATCACTACTTATATTCACCGCTATTTTGCTGCAATCCAATATGCTGGTTCCGTCTAAAGCAATTGCATTGGCAGTATTGTTCGATTTCACTTCATTATGAATTAACAACTTTTTATAGCAACTTTCAAATAACCTGCATGTAGGATTATTATTTGAACCACATCTGTTACGAACTGCACTGAAGAATAGTTCCAAATGGTCCTGTGATAATTTGTAAGTGAGAATAAAATTTAAATTAGGATCTATAACTACCAAATCCCAAAATAAACATTTCGTACTTTCTATACAAATCAGGAATCCTAAAAAGCCTGTCTTTCTACCACTAACAACTACAGGATCATTATTTAATTTTAATTCTAAAATATACTTACAAGCTACATCAAAATATTTACAAAGATCCTGCCAATTTTTTTCAGATGCTGGTTGCTTATATTTATATTTGGCAAAAAATTTTTAGAATTAAAAATATCGAAAATATTATTAAAAATCAATATCAAATCTGAAGTAGCTTCAGAGCCCACAAAGTCATCCAATTTCAAGTCATTTTCAAGGAACTTAAGAGCATCAGAGACACTTTTAGTTAAAATTTGTACAGCAACTCTAACTCGCATCTTCTCCCGAAACCACTCTAGATGTCCAGCTTTTAGGTTTGTTCCTGCTAACAACCCCTCCTTTTCTTGTAGTCTCACTAACTTGCGAATATAATCACACTTTATTAGCCTATCTTTGCCATCTTTTAAAATATTACCACCTGTTCCAAATGTATTTGTTACTCATTTAAGCATATGACATGGATCCAAAAAAAAGTAAACTTTATCATTTGTTGTTGGATGGGTAAAATATGTCGTTATTGAAGATGGTATGTCTATGTTTGCTCCTAGGGATTTCATCATAGTGATATTAGCTGCGACTCTATCACAGGTTAAGGAAGTTACTTTTATATCAACTTCACTTAAAAACTTTAAACATTCTTTTACCAAATTGGCTTTTTCACATCCAGATAAGCTTTCTATGAAAAAATAACCAACAAGAATTTTCCACAAATCATTCATAGCAACTACCATGAAAACTAATGCTTGAGTAGCTTCAGGAACACAATCAGAGTCCAGCTTTGCTCCCAGATTGATGTATCCAACCACTTCTTCTCCTGTCCACTCAACTTTCTTCATGATATGAATTTCATCGAGGACCAAGTTAACAAAAATCTTTTTTGTGGAAGTTGCAGTTTTTGCCCTTATTGCACGTAGTGATTCCTTTGTAAACCCTGGTTTACCATCAACTACACTATACCACTTTGTTAGGGTCCTTGGATGTGGTAGGGAATTGTTGAACACATCTCTTACAAAACTGTAGGCTTTTGCAGAATAAAAATTGAGTGTCAAAGCAAAAGTCCTTAGCATTGGTGTATATTTTTCATGTGATGGACCTTTCAAAAATCTTTTTATTACTTCCGTTGCACTTCCAGGTAGCGTTGCCTGAAAAATAGACCATTCTCAATTAATGATATATCAGCTGCTGTAGTTAAAAAACATACCTCAATTACAGATTCGGCTGATGATGTAATATACTGATTTTCTCTCAAATGTTTTATAAGAGAATTGAGATTTGAAATTTTAGATCTCAACCGTTTATTTTGTCTTTGCAGCAAAAATATTTTTCTTCTTTGTTTTTCTACAGTTAGCTTTGCTAATTTTAAGGCTTCTTTAGCAGTTGGACTGGACAAGTCAGAAGAATGAACATCATACAAGTAGCGGGGCTTCTTGAATTTTTTCCTACAAATCACAAATTTGTAAAATAGTACCTAATTATAATTATCCATATACATAAGGTTTTGATGTGGGTAACCTAATTTATGGACATTTTATGTAACAGATTGAATACAATGTTACCTTTTAGGAGGAGGTGATCCAGATACACTAGATATAGCTGTCAAAGTTGTTGAAGAAGATGAATCTTCATTATTCTTTAATAAACTGAAAGTATAACAAATTATTCATAAAATAGACCTTTCAATTACAACAGATAAGTTACCTTGTTGTTGATGGAGGGTTTTTTGCTCCAATAGTCCTGGGGTCTTTAAAGAAAAATGTAATCATTTCTGAGCTAACTTGAAGTGTACATAGTTACAAATTAAAAATACCAAGTATATTACTTACTTGAAAGGTGTAGCAATGTTTCAAAACATGTTTGCCACTTAAATTTGCACATATGTCTGTTTTCAAAAAATGGTCAGAACACACCAAAGCAAGTTTAACTTTGAAAATGATGTCCTCTTCTACCAAAAATAAATTTTGTAACCAAATTTCACGGCGAGCAGCATCTCTGGGAAACCTGATCATAAAAAAATAAATAATATGATGAAAACAAATACTGAATCCTTTGTCTTATACCTATACTACGCTTGTGCTAATATAACCTTACCTGTGAAATGAACGATTATCGTTCTTATTCCATGTATGTTCACATACTACACATTTTCTCACCATCATAAATGTCTTAGAAGCACTTTAATATAAAAATATCAATCTAATACCACATAAATGTTGAGAAAGTAGGTAATAGTTTATAAAAAAAATTGATTTTGTATTTTGTCAATGTCAAAGTATAAAATATAAAAAGTCAGTTCTAAAATAAAACTGTGTATTCTTTATAAAATAACATGAAAAACCAACAGGTTATGGGCCCAGGACCTCGCTAATAAATAATAAAATAAAACTGGGTATAAAATAAAATAAAACTGAGTGAAAAATTTCACAAAACACGAATAAACTGAATAATAGCAATAGAAATGGGAAATGAAACGGACGATATTGGAAATATTGAAAAACTAATAACCTCTGAATCTTTTGAAATGTGGAATTTTCAAACATCTGTGTATTTTAAAGCTAGTGGATTATACGCAATAGTGAATAATGAAGAAAACTTTGAAAGGTTGACTGAAGAAAAAGAAAGGAAGAATTGGATACAAAGAGACGCAAAAGCTCAAAAAATAATAATCTCTACTGTTGACAAAAAGGTTTTAGTGCATATAATGAACTGTACTACTACTGCAGATATGTATAAAAAACTCAAGGTCCTGTTTCAAAAGGACAGTGAAGATCAAAAATGCAGATTATTAGAAGAATTTTTTTGTTTTAGCTATGAAAGGGGTAACGACATATCGACACATGTGAGTAAGCTACAGAATTTAGCATATAGACTTAAAGCATTAAAGCAAGAAGTTACAGACGAAATGTTGATCTCAAAAATATTAAGCACTTTACCTGAAAGATTTAGATTTTTCAAGACTGCTTTGGAGTCAACTCCTCGTGCCGAAAAAACCTTAGAAAATCTCATTTCAAGATTATTATCAGAAGAAACTGCAAACAAAAACAAAGAAAAAGAAAGATCTGAAAGATCTGTTGCATTCCAGTGTTCTAGTGGGGAAAAATTATGCCATATTTGTAAGAAACCCAATCACATAGCTCGATTTTGCAAATATAGAAATAAAAATTACATTGAAAATGGAAGACAACAAAATGAAGATAAAAATCTTAATAACAATCAAAGCCGTCAAAACACAACAACTTTTAAAAGATGTAGTATTTGTAAGAAAACTAACCACACCGAAAACAGTTGTTTTTACAGAGACAAGCCTAGTACAAGTAGTAAAAATAAAACTGAACACAACACATATAAAAAAGTGTCTTTTTTGACAGAAAATAAAAATTTTGATGAAACCGAAAAGAATATGTTTATATTTGATTCAGGAAGCACAGCTCATATGGTAAATGATATAGGATTGTTTGAAACCTTATCAGATCAACAAACAGACATATGCGTAGCAAAGAAAGGTACTCAGATTACTGCAGAAGGAATTGGAACAATTGATACAAAAGAATGTATTTTGAATGAGGTACTATATGTACCAGAACTTAGCAGAAATTTATTATCAGTAAATGCTATTACTCAAAATGATGGGAAAGTGATATTTGAGGAAAATAAAGTAGGTATATGTGATGAAAGAAAATAAAAAAGTTTTAGAAGGAATGAAGAATGAGAGAGGACTTTACACCATAGAACTTATAAAAGAAGATATTATGAGTGAATACATGGAAGAATGCATGGACGAAAGTCTGTTGACCGAAACAAAAGTAGAAAAAGTAATAAACTGGCATCGTAAGCTTGGACATATGAACATCAAGAGTATGAAGAAAATAATTGAACAAGAAATAGTGACAGGAATGGATATTAGCTCAAACGATTGTGACCTATTTAAACTGCCATGTGACGTGTGTATGAGAGGAAAACAGACAAGACTTCCATTCAACATCGAGAGGACCAGGGCCAAAGTACCATTAGAAATTATACACAGCGATTTATGTGGTCCAATCGACCCACCAACATGGGACAATAAAACATACATCCTTACAGTATTAGATGATTAAACACACTACTGCGTAATATATCTCCTGGAACATAAAAGTGAAACAACAGATTTCCTAAAACAATATATAGCAGAGATGGAGAGAGAACAAAATCTAAAAGCTAAGAAGATAAGATGTGACAATGGTGGCGAATATGTAAGTGGTAACTTAAGAAACTACTGTGAAGGAAATGGAATCATTCTTGATTATACAATACCACACACACCTCAGCTAAATGGTAATGCAGATCGACTAAGCAGGACACTGATAGAAAAAGTGAGAGTTTTACTATTTGAAACAAATACAAACCAAAAGTTTTGGGGAGAAGCAGCAAGAGTCGGTACATACATTTCAAACAGAAGTATTACAGAATCTCTAAATATAAACATGACGCCCTATGAAATCTTGGGTATTTAAAAAAATTGGACAGCCGATCTGAAAAACATTTATTTATGGGATATGCACCAACTGGATACCGCTTATGGAATGAAAGCAAACAAGATATAATAATAAGAAGAGATGTAGTCTTTACAAAACCTGAAATTCATAATAAAACTTTGATTAAAATAAAATTGAATTATGAAAATGAAATGGAATCAGAAAATGGGACAGATAACAGTGAAGAACGAGAAAATCAAACACAGAAAAGGCAACAGCAAGAAATTCAGATACAGAATAATATACAGCAAGTAAATGAAACAGAAAACAATGATGAGACACCTGAAAATGAAACAATATCACAAGAAAACGAAATAGAATACATTTTTGAAAATAGCAGCGAAGAAGATTTAAATTTGGGACACGGTAAAACAGTTACAAAAAGGGGAAGAAAAATAAACAAACCAAAGCATTTCGAAGATTATGTTTTATTAACGTACAATGAAGCAATAGAAGGACAAGAGATAGATTTATGGAAATATGCTATAGAAGAAGAAATAGAATCATTAAAGGAAAACAAAACTTGGGAGTATGTAGGCAAAGATCAAACATATGGAAAAAAAAATTTTGACAAACAAATGGGTATTCAAAATAAAGGACGATGGAACGTACAAAGCCAGGCTGGTTGTAAGAGGTTGTCAACAACAGAAAGGTATTGATTACGAAGAGGTATTTAGTCCAGTGATACAAGTTAGCTCACTGCGATTGATGCTAGCCATTGCAGTGCAAAAATAATATGAAATAAAGAAATTTGACATAAAGACAGCTTTCCTATATGGTACAATAAATGAAGACCAATACATGCAGATACCTGAAGGTTATGTGAGGCAACATGACAAAGTTTGTAAATTGCAGAAATCTTTATATGGACTGAAACAAGCACCTATGAGATGGAACGAACATTTCACGAAGTTCTTGAAACAAAATAATATGGAAACTTTAAGTGTTGATCATTGCATATTTAGAAACAGAAAAGGAACTCTACTTTTAGCAATTTATGTAGACGATGGATTGATAGCGGGAGAAAGCTCTGAAGAAATAGATGAATTACTGGAAATATTAACGGAAGTTTGAAGTCAAAATGTTTAACAAAGTTGATACTTTCTTGGGCATAAGAATAACAAAAGGTGACAATTGGATTAAAATGGATCAAGAAAACTTCATTGAAAGTGTTCTAGTGTAACGAGTTATTTTTTTTTTTGGTACCGAATTGAGGTTTACTTCTTTTATTTTCTTTTTAACTAACGTTTTATTTGTGTTTCACATAACTCGTTACATACATTCCGATTCCTTTTCTGTAACCGTAGTGGTTTCTTATTTTTTTTTGTATCTAGTTTTTTTATTATTAGTCCAAGGGTACGTATAGTCAAATCGTAACATCTAAAAATGTTTTCCGTTTCCGATATTTAAATTCTTCAACTCACAGGACATTCAGTATATTTACCTTTTAATTAAATCCGAAAGCCGTTCCGTATATGACAAACTTTTTGCTGTAATTAAGAATTTTTACACTGGCTGGTCGAAATAGAGAGCAGAAAGGGAAAATATAAAAGGGGCAAAATTTGAGATTCGTGGCGAATAGTAGAGAATCGTAGTAGTGACCATTGATTAAATTGTGTTAGAAAGTTAAGTTGAAGTGTTTTTCCGGACCCGGACTTTTATTTGAGAAGGTAACTTATTTTTAAAATTTCCTGTGTATATGAATACTTTCCGTACCGCCGCTAAATATAAAATTATTCACTGTATTCTTTTCTGAAGAAACAATTACCGTCCGTTTGTTGAAGGGAAATAGTTTTTCCCTGTTTTTGGGTTTTTTTTGTATTAAGAAGTAACAATAAAGATTTGTAGTAAAATATAATTTTCTTTCCATGTTTTATAACTGTGATTAATATATTAATTCTTAAATCGACGTGAAGTATTATCCGGTTTTCTAGTGGTTTTTTTAAGCTGTTACTTTCTGCCGTCTTATATATACTTAACAATCGCATGGATTTCGAGCAGTTAATTTTATTCCGGTCTTATATTCATACTCTGTGTGTCAAAAATCAGGTACTTTTAAATTAGTGAACTTATTTTTAAATAGTAGATTATACTACTTTCTTATTTGTGCTCGTGTTTATTTTAAATCCAAAGGGTTTATCGAACTTGGAAGAGGCTAAGCCATAACTTGTTCGATTTACCGGCAGATTTAAAACGTTCTTTCGCCGCCTCATGGTCCAATAGTTTTTTTTTGTTATCTAAAAACTAGTTACCGGTATTTATTTTAAATCCAAAGGGTTTATCGAACTTGGAAGAGGCTAAGCCATAACTTGTTTGATTTACCGGCAGATTTAAACCGTTCTTTCGCCGTCCCCCGTGGTTCAATAGTTTTTTTTGTTATCCAAAAATTAGTTATCTGTATTTATTTTAAATCCAAAGGGTTTATCGAACTTGGAAGAGGCTAAGCCATAACTTGTTCGATTTACCGGCAGATTTAAACCGTTCTTTCGCCGTCTCGTGGTTCAATAGTTTTTTTTATTATCCAAAAACTAGTTAGCTTTATTTATTTTAAATCCAAAGGGTTTATCGAACTTGGAAGAGGCTAAGCCATAACTTGTTCGATTTACCGGCAGATTTAAACCGTTCTTTCGCCGTCTCGTGGTTCAATAGTTTTTTTGTATTATCCAAAACTAGCTTTCTGTATTTCTCTTAAATCCAAAGGGTTTATCGAACTTGGAAGAGGCTAAGCCATAACTTGTTCGATTTACCGGCAGATTTAGAACGTTATTTCGCCGTTTCGTGGTCCAATAGTTTTTTTTATTGTCCCAAAGATTAGTTTCTGTATTTCTTTCAAATCCAAAGGGTTTATCGAACTTGGAAGAGGCTAAGCCATAACTTGTTCAGTTACCCAGCAGATTTGTACCGTATTTGATAACTTGACCGGCTGTGACTTTATTTTTCCCGATATTTTGACTGTCATTATAGATATATAAATCAAATAGACCACAGAGTATTAATAAACCGAAGACTTTCCGTAACTCAATACTTGGAGTACCGATATTGGGCTCGTCCGAACTGTATAGAATTAGTTAAAGTAAATTCAACCAGACCCCTGGAATTCGCCGTAACCTCCATCTGAGGCTATCTGGAACTCTTGACGCTAAGGGTCAAGGGGCCGTGGAGCAAACCACGTTAAAAATCTGGCGCCCGAGCTTTAAACCGTAAATTAGCATCAAGGGTGACCATAGTGACGTGTAGAAGGAAGTAAACGCGTTACACTAGATAGATTTGAAATGACAAATGCAAAAGCTGTATCTACACCAATTACAGAATATGATGAAAAATCCGCAGAGTCAAAACAAGAAATAAAATTCCCTTATCATGAGGCAGTTGGGAGCCTTTTATATTTATCCAATAAAACTAGACCCGACATAGCATATGCAGTTGGGTTTTGTAGCAGAAATTTGGAAAATCCAACAATGTCAGACTTAAATAATGTGAAAAGAACTTTAAGATATCTTGGAGCTATTGTTTTTGAAGGTACTATTAGAAAGTTTGATTTTTCAAGACTCAAACATCATTTTAAATATGTGCAATCAGTATAATAAAAAATGCTCAGTTTAACAAAAGATCTAAACATATTGACGTTAGGTTCCACTTTATTCATGAGAAAATAAGAGATGGCTTAATTTTTGTAGAATATTTGTGTACACAGGATACTATATTGCCGACATTTTTACAAAAGCATTAAAGTCTGTCAAGTTTGAGAAACATAGAAATTTGTTAGTTAAGTCAGACTTATAAGTTTATGTTTTTTCTTTGTATTAACTAATATAACATTTTTTTTTAAAATATTAGGACAAGGTGTTGAGAAAGTAGGTAATAGTTTATAAAAAATTGATAATTGTATTTTGTCAAAGTCAAAGTATAAAATATAAAAAGTCAGTTCTACAATGAATAATATATAATTGCACACTTTTTGGCGTGATAGACAAGTGTACAACATACTTGTGAACTCAGATACCGACTAAATTAAATGGTGGATGCGCCATTTTTTTGGTAAGTGAAACTTTTTTCAGTTATAAATGCAACAATTGGATTTTATGAACATTTTTAGAGATATCAAGTTCTCTTGTGACATCTCGATAATATTAAAGGTTTAAGAGATACGGGCAATTTTATGTCGCACTGCACACCTATTGGAGCATTCACATGTATTTTGAATGTACAATTACAGGAAGCATCCTGTATTATTAGTAGATTATTAATAAATCGGTACAGTCTACATTTATAAAAATAAACTTTTACTTTGTTTAACCATAAAAAACTTTATTGAAAACGAACGTTACTTTAATAAAAGTAAAAATAGCAACAAAATCCTGAAAAATGAATAACTACATTACATTAACAGATTAAAAAAACGAGTAACCAAGTAATTAACGACATTAAAGAAGTCAAAACGGTTTAAAAAAATTACAACAAATGTTCAATATAGGCTCCTCTTACATCCACACATTTCCTCAATCTTGTAAGATTAGATCTTTAAGTTTGATTTCGAACAAGAAATGTTGATCGCACTGTTTTAGTGATGAATGCATTGTAATGCACACTAGGTTATTCAAGAAGGGAAAGGGAATATAATCATTGGATTAGCCGTTCCCCTTCTTGAATCACTTGATATGCGTGTTACAAGGTATTGGATATTTTTCAGAAATGGGAAGGGTGAATGCATTCAATACTTTGTAACGCACATATCAAGTGAATCAAGAAGGGGAAGGGTAATTCCAATGATTATATTCCCTTTCCCTTCTTGAATAACTTAAAGTTCATTACAAAGTATTGGATATCTTAAGGGGAAGGGTGAATCCAACGATTATATTCCCTTCCCCTTCTTGAATATATTAATGTTCATAACAAAGTATTGGATATCTTAAGGGGAAGGGTGAATCCAATGATTATATTCCCTTCCCCTACTTGAATATATTAATGTTCATTACAAAGTATTGGATATCTTTTAAGGAGAAGGGAGAATGTAATGATTATATTTCCTTCCCCTTTTTCTCACATTTACCAAATTCTCAATATTTTGTATTCAGTAAAAGTCTACTTTTACTACCTCCAGACAGTGAAAGTATACTTTACCTAGGGAGAGTCTACTCTGACTAGTAAATGTTGATCAAATTTCAATACTTTTAACTGAAAAGACCAGTAATTGTCTACTTTACCTAGGAAGAGTATACTCTTCCTAAGAATCTACTTTTACTCTAACATGTAAAAATTGTAATTTTTGCCCAAGAATAGGTACCTTTATTTTGGACAATTTCAAAAATTATTATAAAATACAAGATACCCATTTAGAATTAAAAAGAATATCCAAATATTCAATATTGTTTTACATCAAAAGCTCTTCATTCTTTATTTTACAGAGAAAAAATAATAAATAGTATATCTATTTAGAAATTTGTGGCGAATGTAGGAAAAAACCACAGGCGGCAAAGTCTAGGGGCGGCAATCTGGCTAAATAAACAAACAAACCGTACCAACGACTTTTTTTTCCAATGGTGTGTTGGCGCGCATCTGTTCCAAAAATAATCGAGGCTACCTAACTAACGTTGATTAATAACTTATCAATCAACGCTAAGACTGATAAGACAAGAAAACAATTGAAGGAGAAAATATAGCTCAGATGATAATATTTCAACTCTACCAAAGCGCTATCTATCTATCGAGAAGCGCTATTGCCATTTCTAGAGTAGGTTAATTCTTTAGTCCTCCTTTTGGTTTACAATATTTTTTTAATATCAACAACTAATAACACTATTACTAAGTCATCCTTTAATAAATTATTTCGGTTCTTATTTTATTTAATTGTTTTAAATGCTTATATACAGGGTGCGCCAATTATTTCCACTCGATCTCTAGCACCGAAACTAAAAGAGGTATCAACAAGATTTCTTGTAGGTTTATACGGTGTCACTCGGACTACAATTGTAAAATATTTTGATGTATACAGGGCGGCTAATTTTTGTGGAATGAAAATTAATTTGGTTTTTTTAAATTGATACGATTATGTCTTCTGATTCTACTTAATATTAGCTTTACGGTAGTTATTTGAATTTGTAAATCCGACGCGGCGTTGACAAGTTATTCCTATTATAAGCAGATTTAATGAAAAAACAGCACTTCAGAAATATTAGCACAATAAACACATTTTTTCAAAAATTCCTCCAAAAGGCTACTATGATGTAAATGAAACTTACACCTACCACAATAATTACCCAACATCTTCACCTGTTGTACAGGGTGTTTGCCGATGGCGTGCAAATAGTCTAGTTTTCAAATTGCAATAACTTAATTTTTTCAAATGGGACACCCTGTATATTTTTCTTCAGTTAGAAGCTCTCCTTAATACACATTAAAAAATATAGGGTTTTGGACATCTAACTTTATTATTTACTTTAATAATTGACGTTAAATGAGAAATAACATATTTTACAGAATTTTTAATAAGAAAACAAGTTATCTATGAAAATGACAGTAGGTATATTTTGTTGTAGCATTAATTGTCAACATAAAATTTTGTATTATATCACGTCTACTATATTTAATCGGTATTAGGTATAAAAAATGGATTATAATAAGAATTATAGTGTTCAAGAAAATATTGATATGATATGCTATGGATACTGGGTGAATGTCAAAAAAATGCGTTTCTTGCTAGTAGGGTCTATCGTCAAAGATACCCAGAAAGACGTCATCCACAAAAGGATACATTTGAGAATTTAAAGAATAGATTTGATAGAACGGGAACCGTCAAGTATGAAAAACATTCACGTGATGCTACAGCTGTTACTGTTGACAACGAATATAAAGTAATGATCAGTATAGTTGAAGATTCCAATGTAAGCACAAGGCAATTAAGCAATCGGTTAGATATTTCCAATACCACAATTAGACGCATAATAAAGAAGAATAAATATCACCCTTACCATATCCAGCTTCACCAAGAATTGTTACCGCGTGATTTCGCGCGTAGAGAAGAATACTGTAGATGGTTAATAAACAAGATAAATACAGAGCGTAACTTTTTAAACAAAGTTTTATTCTCCGACGAAGCCACATTTCATAAGAACGGTTGTGTAAATAGACACAACTCCATTATTATTCGGACCACAATGAACATTTATTTAGAACCACATCACAGTATCGATGGTCTTTGAATGTGTGGGCGGGAATAATAGGTGATTATGTAATTGGTCCCTATTTCTTTGATGGGACTGTAAATGGAGCTGCTTTTTTAAATTCTTTAGAACTTGATTTTAGAAACCTTTTGCAAAATGTGCCTCAAAATTATCGCAACGGAATGTGGTTTCAATTAGATGGTGCCACACCACACTACCAATTAAATGTTCGCAATTGGTTAAATAGGGAATTTCAGTATCGTTGGATAGGAAGGGCAGGACCTACAAATTGGCCTGCTAGATCGCCGGGCCTTACACCTTGCGATTTTTTCTTGTGGGGTTTTATTAAAAATATTGTTTACAAAGAAGAGGTTACCACAAAACAAAATATGAAAGACAGAATTACTGCAGCATTTAGACAGGTGACCCCTGCAATGCTAAGAGATGTGCGTAAATCAATGAAAGAAAGGGGAAGAAAATGTATAAATGAAAATGGAAGACATATTGAACACCTATTATAAATTTTAACTTTCAATATTGTAGTTTTCTTACGATTAAACTTTTTAAAATTTTGTACTTATTAAAAATTGTGTAAAATATGTTATTTCTCATTTAACGTCAATTATTAAAGTAAATAGTAAAGTTAGATGTCCAAAACCCTATATTTTTTTAATGTGTATTAAGGAGAGCTTCTAATTAAGTTATTGCAATTTGAAAACTAGACTATTTGCACGCCATCGGCAAACACCCTGTGCAACAGGTGAAGATGTTGGGTAATTATTGTGGTAGGTGTATGTTTCATTTACATCATAGTAGCCTTTTGGGGGAATTTTTGAAAAAATGTGTTTATTGTGCTAATATTTCTGAAGTGCTGTTTTTTCATTAAATCTGCTTATAATAGGAATAACTTGTCAACGCCGCGTCGGATTTACAAATTCAAAAAACTACCGTAAAGCTAATATTAAGTAGAATCAGAAGACATAATCGTATACAGGGTGTTCAATTTAAAAAAACCAAATTAATTTTCATTCCACAAAAATTAGCCACCCTGTATACATCAAAATATTTTACAATTGTAGTCCGAGTGACACCGTATAAACCTACAAGAAATCTTGTTGATACCTCTTTTAGTTTCAGTGCTAGAGATCGAGTGGAAATAATTGGCGCACCCTGTATAATCAATTAATTCGCAAGGTAGGTAATTTCGACTATATATTGTAAAGACAAAGTTACAAAGACATTTGTGCATCCAAAATTTTCAAAAAATAAATTTTATTCTACAATAAAATTATTATAACCTATGGCAAACTAAAAACTAGATAACCATCCTCATCTCTTTTTATAGTCATAATCAGAGAATTGTATAAATTATTAAATAAATTGTAAGGATTTCTAGGGACAATTTCCACATTTGACATCGATGCTTTAGAATCCAATGAAATCTAGTGAAAAACACATTACTACATTTATAACCAATGTTGCCATTTTATACGAAAACCCTTAAACTGCACGGGGAAAAAACAAACAAAAATTTTTTTTAACAGGAAAACTGAAAAACTATGCACGTCATAGATTATTAGGTTTATTTAGGTACTTGCAATATCTATATACCTAGTGACCATTTTATCTGTATGTTAGGTATTTTATGTTTTCAAAATTCGATATTCCATCACTACGTAAGTACGGTGTATTTGTGTATTAGCCATAAGGCAAATTGTGATTAATTTTTGTGTTTATAAAATAGAAATATATCAGGTATATATAAATTATATAAAAACACCCTGTAAATGCCTTTTTAAAAATTGGTTTATTAACTAAGACAACTTATCAAATCGGATACAAGTTCTAAACTGATTAATTTACATGAGAATTAATTTAATGAAGAAATATGAAAAAGAACAACTCAGCAATTTATTATTATACAACTATAAACTATAAATGATGACTATGCTAAATAAGGTTCTACACCTAGGACATAGGCGTAGGTGACACCTCCCCCTTCAGAATGAAGCTTCTCCAGGAAGCTGAATATTTTCTTCCGTTGCTGTGGATTTCGGTGGTTTCTTTCTTGATTTCTGCTTCTTCTTAAATATGGTCCATGCAAGAGCTAATATTATTGCTATATACAGAGTCAAAGTCCAGATGCTTGGAATGTGAAAGTTGCTAGTTTCAGTAAACACTGGTGTTACTAGCTGGTTTGGAATGTCCTTAAATTTCAATGTTTTCAAGTCTATCTTCATTGGAGAGACATGTAACTGATTGAATTTCAATTCTAAGTTGTTAGTAATGAAAGGTTGCCCAAATGATTTTTGTTGAAAAACTAGTTCTTGGTTTTTGAAAAAAATTTTACACTGTGAATTTTCTATTAAATATATCCCTTTCAGGATTTTGGCTTCTGTCTCTTGTTTACATTTAATAATTATCTTTTCTTCAATTGGAAATATTGCCAAAAATTGATTAATTTCCGGGATGATTTCAATATGGTTTTCTGTTATATCAATTTTTGTGTATTGACAATTTGTAGAGTTTCCTGAGATTAAAATATTTTCTTCACAATAATGATTATTGTTATCTTGCAAGTGATTAGGACATTGAAAAATGTTACTACGTATGCAAATGTCGTGTAAAGGCTTAATCATATTTTCTGATTTGAGTAAAAATTTTGTGTTTGGTATTAATATTACATATTCTGATTCAACCCTTGTAGGGATAGGTAGCATATAAAAAAGATTAAATAAAATGTTATAGTCTATAGGTATTGATAAAAAATATTCTATTCTATTATTATCTAACTTACAAACTACGTCTATGATTGCTTCAAAATCTAGTATATTCTTATATTTTATTTCAAAAGGTAATTCTGTTTTGTAATGAAAATGCACTTTTTGCAATTCATCAAATAAGTCGTGAGATTTTATAATACTAGGATGTAGAGTTTTAAGTTTACAAAACGTTAGCGAATTTTCTACTGTTGTCATAGTATCTAATATTACGTTGAATGTGATTAAAAGTTCATTGAACAAATCCACTAAGTATATTATATTTTCTGCATTCCCTTGATAATTTAAAATATCCCATAACTCGTGTATTTTTGTTTTTAATAAATTTTCATTGTACTGGATGTCTCGAACTGTTTTATTGAAATTTTCTATAACTTGGTGACTAACGGAATATTGCATACTTATTTGATTTTGTAAATTTCCTTGATTTTCTTTCAAATGATCTAAAATAGAATTAATTCTTTTCCCATCCTCATAATCTAAATTTCCTGTAATAGTTTTAACTATTGATCCAAGACCATTAATTAAACCTCTTTTTTGTCTATCTAATGTCGAATGAATATTAATATTATCAAATTTATCTTCTATACTAGACTTCGTGTACTCTATAATATTTACAATATTTTCTGTTAGATTCAGAAAAAAGGGCTTACTGGAAATATTACGTCTAACGTTAATATAATGTAAGTTAAGATTATTGTATTCTACTAGTAGTGGGTTTAAATCATAATAATGTACAAAGGTATGACTGGATTTTTGCAATTTGGCAGGTCCAAGATTGATAGGAAGAATTCCTAAATTTTGTGTAATGTCCTTTATTTCGACTGCGGTATTTCCGACTGCTACGAATCTGAAATAAATTTATAAGATTTCTTTTTAGGGCGCTTAATATTAGACAAATGTATATTTTCAGCAGTGTTTTTATGTCTTGTCATAATTTTAGCTGTATTACGCTCGGGGTTTATTGACTTTATTTGTTCACTTTGGTACTTATTTTTAGTTTTTCCTTGAATCTGCTTATTTCTAACAAAAATTTTTGTAGGAATATTTTCTGGCAATTTTTCTCGATTCTCGTTAGCTTTATTTACTACTTTCTCTTTGGATCTCTGTAATTTTTCGTTTATATCTGAATACAACAATTTCATTTTATCTTTGTGATTTTGAATGTAATTATTAGCTAATTGTTTATCTATTTCTAGATCAAAAGGTGATCTGTTATCAAAATGACCTGTAATGATTTCGTATGGCTTCAATTTTGTTACTGAATGAATGCTGTTATTGTAAGCTAATATTGCATAATTAACTTTTTGTTCTATAGGTTGATTTTTAAAATCGTTTTGGTTATTTAAAAGTCTTATGTGTTCTATGATAGTGGAATGGCATCTTTCCGCAATTCCATTTGATTCTGGATGTTGCGAGCTTATGAAATGTATTTTAATTTTGTGTGTGTCTAATAATTCTCTTAGAACAGTATTTTTTAATTCAGTGCCATTGTCCGAAATAATTTGATCTGGAATACAATGGTGGCTGAAATATTTTATTAAATTATTTACAATTTCTATTCCTTGACTGGAGTTAATTTTATAAAGTTGACAATATTTTGAGAATGAGTCTACTATGGTAAGAAATTTAGCATTTTCTAATGTTATCGTGTCTAAATGTAAAATTTGGAAGGGTCTAGTAGCTGTTGGGGTAATATTGTAAATTGGTTTGATAGGTTTTCTATCATACTTTGTTAACTGACATAACTCACATTCGTTAATGTAATTTTGTATTGATGATCTTTGGTTAGGCCAATAATAAAGCATTTTAATTCGATTTTCTGTTTCGTCTAGTCCCCTATGGTTTGTTTTACCTTCATGGTAGTTCTGAATAACCTCCTTAATTTCATTTAACGGAACATCTATTAATTTTTTGGTACATTTGATTAATGAGATCTGAGAGTTTTTAAAATATTTTTGAATAACAACACTGAATTTTTCGTATACGGGGTCTTCAAAATAAATGAAATATTTTACTTTAGGAACAACATATTCCTTGACAAAGTTAATAACGTCGTGTTCAAATTTATTTTCTGATAATTGTAATAGAAATCTTTGTTTGTTTTCAAAAATTTTGATAATTTTAGTTTTTGCTGGTTCAAATTTAACTACAGAAATTAATATTTGATTTTTTCCGATGTTTACTGCTGATTCCGAAATCGGTATACCTACAATAGGATTTTCTATATTTGTGTGAACAGTGATATTCTCGTCATCTTCAACGTTATGATCATCATCTGGTTCAACTATAAGTGATTCGGATTCTATATTAACATCACTTTCAAGAGATTTATTGAAATCTTCCATGTATTCAAAAAATTGTTTAGAATTTCCTGGAATTTCTGTTCCAGTCTCGTTTATATTCAATTGAATTCGTGACAAACAGTCACTGTTAGTATTTAAAGCTCCTTTTTTATATATTATATCGAAGTCATATTCTGCAAGTTTAAGACGCAATCTAACTAGTTTAGAATTGGGGTCTTTAAGGGAAAAAAGCCATTGCAGTGGCTTATGGTCAGTGACAATTGTAAATTTCCTTCCAAACAGATATGGACGGAAATATTTTACTGCCCAGACAATAGCAAGAAGCTCTTTTTCGATTACTGAATAATTGATTTCAGAATCGTTAAGAGTTCTACTTGCATAAGCAATAGGAAGGTCAGAACCTATTTTACCCTGGCTAAGAACAGCGCCTAGAGCATAGTTGCTGGCATCTGTAGTAAGATTGAAAGGTTTAGAGAAATCTGGGTACTGAAGAATTGGATCGTTAATTAATAAGTTTTTACACATCTCAAAACAATTTATATAATCCACGTCTTTGATATTTATAACTGCATTTTTCTTTAATCTCAAAGTTAGGGGTTTTGTTAATTTCGAAAAATCTTTAATAAATTTCCTATAATAACCCAATAATCCTAAGAATCCTTTCAATTGTTTAATATTTTTTGGTATTGGAAAATTTTTAATAGCTAATATTTTGTCAGGGTTGGGCTTAACACCTTCCGATGTGACAATATGCCCAAGGTAAGCGACTTCCTTTCTTAGAAATTCGCACTTATCAATTTGAAGTTTAAAATTTGATTCTCTTAAACGGTCAAAAACTTCTTTTAAGTTGTTTACGTGTTCTTGTAGGCTTGTGCTGAACACAATAATATCGTCAAGGTACACCAAACATTTTTCGTTTTGTATACCCCTAAGAATGTTGTCCATGACTCGTTGGAATGTTGAAGGACTATTCTTCATTCCAAAAGGCATGCGCAAAAACTCATATTTTCCGTGTTCCGTACTAAAAGCTGTTTTCGGAATATCTTCCTCAGCCATCTCGATCTGATGGAAGCCAGAGGCAAGATCTAATGTTGAAAAATATTGACAACGCCCTAGTTTATCTAGTATCGTTGTTATTTCCGGTAATGGATACCGATCACCAATGGTAATGGCGTTCAGTTTTCGGTAGTCGATAACTATCCGAAATTTTGGTTTTTGAGAAGAATCTCTTTTTTTGGGTACAATCCAAATATTACTTGACCAAGGCGAATTAGAATGTCGTATGATATTTTGGTCTAGCATATTTTGGATTTGGTTTTGTACTTCTTTTCGGTAAATTTCAGGATATCTGTATGACTTTGAATATATTGGTACTTCATTAGTAGTTTTAATATGATGTTTAATTTTGTTTGTAAAAGTTAATTGGTTTCCCTCAACATGAAAAATATCCGTATATTCCTTAACTAATTTCAATATAGTCTCAACTTCCTCAGAATTCATGTGTTCTGTTCTAACTTTAGAAATATCAAACTTAAATTTTTCAGTGAAAATTGTATTTAAATTGTGTGAAATACGTTCATTTTCATTAAACGTTTCAGCTTCTATAAAACAATTTAAATTTACTTTAAAATAAGATTCTGTAGGGTTAAGAATTGTACAAATAGCCCTATTATTTTCAACTTTTGCTATGCATTCAGGAATTTCTAATTTCCCTATTTGTGTGTATGGGATGATAACATCACCATAAGCTACATTTTTTATATTCAGACTTATTATTTGTTCGCAACGTGGGTGCACTACTATGCAATTCATGCTCTCTTTCTTTATGCTGAAATAATTTAACTCAATCTGACTATTTGGTGTCACGAGAGAATTTTTTGTAAAATCAATAATAGCCTTTAATTTTTTTAAATTATCTAATCCTAACAAACAGTCAAAGTGTTTGTGGAATTTAAAAACACAATATTCTAAATTAAATTGTTTTTTGTAATTGAATATACTAGATGTAGGAATTTTCGTACAGAAGTTTTGTCTAGATGTACCAAGTGCTGAAGTTATACTTGAAATGGTTTTCTGATAAAAGATTTTTTAAAGTATTTTTCTGCAATTTCTGGTGTCACAAACGATCTTGTGCTCCCAGTATCGATTAAAACTTTCAAGTTATATTCTGGAAAAACTATGTACGGTAATTCACTTACTGAATCTGTTAAATTCAATAATTCTACTCTAGTTCTTGTGGTCCCGAGGCTGTTATCTCTAAAAAATCATCTTGTTCCTCACTAGAACATTGACTATCATCTAAATTGTGTAATTCTTCAGAAAAAAAATTCTTGTGTTGCCTCACAGAACTATTTTGATTCTGTGAGTGATATTGATTTTGTTGAGGCCTAAATGTATTTGACGTGGACACACTCATAGGTGTTGGTCTTTGTAACCGATGATTTTGACCGGGTTTGAAGACATTAGTATTATTTTTGTTAAAATTTGTATTATTCCGTTCTGATGAATTTCTTGACGTATTTGGTATATTTTGCAAATTAGTATTCAATGGTTGGTTTCTCTGTATAAGATTTACAGGAGTACCTTGATTATACTGATTTGATTTTGATTGTTGTGGATAATTTGAATTATTTTGATATTGATTCCTATTTTTATTTTGGTTATTTACGCCACTAAATCTATTTTTTGAATAATTATTTTGACTTAAGTATATTTGGAAATCATTTGTGAGAACACTTAAAGCTACATTTAAATTTTCCGGATTTTTGGTACGCATAAGTGTACCTAGAGGTTCTTTCAGTCCTCTTAATAAAACTCTAAGAGCTAAATTTCTAAAATAACTACCTAAAATTATTTGTTCATTACAATTAGAATGCGTCATTAAATGAGATATCTGTAAATTTAAAATATGTTGTATTTTATTATAAAATTCATAGGGAGATTCGTTACCCTGTTTTAAATCAGATAATTCTAAATTTAAAGTATAAATATCACGTTTATCTGCGTATGTGTTCACTAACGCATCTTTAAGGTTTTCCCATGTTCTTATATTGCATGAGGAAATATTTATGGCGGCTTCGCCTTTAATTTTAGCTAGAATACTCGACATCAGATATTCATTCTGAAAGTCTCCTACATCTGCTGCATTATAAAATTTATTAACTAATTTTTCTGATATTTCCAAAAATCTTGGAAGAAGTGCATTATCACCATAAAATTCTGGTATCATATCTAAGAATTCTTTCTTTAAAATTGGAACTTGTGGTGTAGCCATTTTGTTGGATAAAATAAAAAAAAATAAAAAAGAAATAAGATGAAAAAAAAAAAATGTATGAAAAGTTAGTTTTCTATATATATTTTTTTTTTGATAAAATTTGAGCTAGAACTTAATCAGAGTTTGAATCAGAATATCAAAGTTTTTTAAAATCAATTAATAGTAAAATTTTCTTTATACGACATTAAGCACTTACAGTAAAATCATCAACGTCCTCTCCATGGGCTCAGAAGTACAGGAACACTCCAATTTCCACTTGGGTCTTCTGGCTTCTTGAACTAGGAAAATCTTCGAGTCAAGCTACTAAATTCACTCAACCAAGAGTTCAAACGTTATTCACTTGAAATAGTCAATAAATCGTTAACACGAACCGACTGTTATTTGCACTAACACTTCGTTTGACTATCCTACTGACTGCGCCAATTATATAAAAACACCCTGTAAATGCCTTTTTAAAAATTGGTTTATTAACTAAGACAACTTATCAAATCGGATACAAGTTCTAAACTGATTAATTTACATGAGAATTAATTTAATGAAGAAATATGAAAAAGAACAACTCAGCAATTTATTATTATACAACTATAAACTATAAATGATGACTATGCTAAATAAGGTTCTACACCTAGGACATAGGCGTAGGTGACATATATGTGCTTATATTTTATTATTGTATCATTGCAGCTGATTGTAGGTTTTTTATTATTATTTTCTCGTTATCTACAATAACTAGGTGAGTAAATTAAACATTCTTTTTCTAGTTATGGCAACTATGTAAATTCTTAACATTTTCGTTTTTTGCGCGAAAAACGAACAAGGGTAGGGGTACTAGATAAGAACATTGGGGGCGGTGAAACATTTACTTACGATAATCCATGAAACATTAATTTAATTTGAATGCTATTTGACAAAAAATTTAATGATGGAAAAAAAATATATTTGATTACTATGAGACAAAAAAAAATGATGGAAAATAAACTGCAGGTTCTTATCAAACTGATTAATTTATTTGGAGATAACAAAGCCAGTTCTCAGGACTTTGTTATCTGATGGAAATTAAGAAACTAGAAAAGATTAGAGAAGGAAAAGAAATTTAAGGGCGCCACTAATTTTGTTTCCTAAAACAAAATTAGAAAAAAAATCAAATAAATAAAATCAGCTAACTTTTAATCTTTGCTATCTACTCAAAAATAATAAAGTTAATTGAAAATGACAACTGATGGTGGAGGTTTAATAAATAAAACTTTCGCTATAAAAAATTAAAATGGATAAACTATATTACTATAAATGTTGAAACATTGACTGTGTACAAACAAAATAACTATAACTAAAAGGGTTAGTAAAGCTTAACTCTACAAAATACTGATCATAAAAATTTTGTAATTGACAGTAAAATAAATCTTAGGGTACAACCTCTTTTTTTCTTCTTATGTTTTGGTCCTGATGCGTTGACGGGATAGAAAAAGTGGTTTTTCTACCTTTTAACTTCAAAAAAATTGTGTATACTTCTATAAAGAAGCACACTCTTCTGAAAGAGACAGGTGCGCCTCTGCGCTGCGATGATCCCAGGAATCTGTAGTTACTTCTAGAAAATTCTCCAAGAAACGGGATTCCAGACAACTGACTCCCAGAAAATTGTAGGTAGGTACTTCTGGAAAATACTCCAAGAAACGGGATTTCAGACAACGATATCCCAGAAACTGAATTCTCAGAAACTGTATTCTCAGAAACTGTGCAGTAATCCAGATTCTTATTAAATAAGATCTTCGTAAATTATCGTTTTATTATGCAGCACACAAGATATTTCTAAAGATTACTGCACAGTTTCTATTTTCTATATGTTGCTTCGTTGACTGACGATATGAGAAGCCCTGCCGGTACCTTCTCCGTTCTTATAAAGCCACGTCAAAATTTTAAATTTCGCGGTATAATAGCTATAGAATATTGATTTTTGATTAATGAATTTATTCCACCACAAATCACAAATGTGAAATAATTTATTAATTTTTCGATGGCAATATTTTTAGAAAATCGATGCATTCAATTCCACCAAAAATCAAAATTTTAAAGAAATTAAACTATGAATTTATCAACTGAAAGGTTGAACGCAAAGTTCACGTTTCAGCGGACTAGTTCATTTTATCATTTGCGATTGTCATTGTTTCAAGCTTTTTTCGCTATTGTCTATTTATATATTATTATTACTTTTATTTTATTGTGTTATCTTTATTGGTGATAAGGACACCCTCCCTTAGTGAAAGAGACACTTTCTTTAATTTTTTTACACCCTCTCTTAGTGAAGGAGACACTTTCTTTAATTTTTTTGACACCCTCCCTTAGTGAAAGAGACATTTTTTTCAGTTTTTTTGATGATTATTTGGTGAAAGTAGTTTTTTTTTGTTATCATGGCGCGAGAAAAGAATAGGAACCATAAAACGAAGGCAAAAGCGAAGAAGTAAGTAAAAAATCTTTTTCCTACAACCACTATGCAAAACACGCTTTTTTACACAAATTTTTATACCTACGCAAAGCAGGCCTTTTCTTAATTCATTTGATAACTGTTGGAAAAGTAATGCGAAAAGTACACGCTATGGCACTTTTCCGCACCGAAATGTCAAACAAAGCTACCTATGACCTGTCAACTTTTTTGACATTTCAACCTAATAGTGAATTTCTTATTGGTGTACAGTTTTTAAATTTAAACCAAAAGTAAGTAAACTATTTATTTTAATTTATTACTTATAAAAACACTAAGCTAGCTATTAAGCATTATTTTAGGAATTATGAACCAAGATCAAAATAATTTATCTTTCGAGTTGTCCAATTCGGACATTGAAAATACTCCTCCAGATATTATCGAAAAGGCTCGAACTGCAACCGAAAATTTGTTACCTGAGGTTTCGAAAGAAAAATATCAAAAACATTATAGCAAATTTATGAAGTGGAGAGAAATAAACAATATTAAATCATTTTCTGAAAATGTGTTGTTGGCTTTTAGGTATTTCCAAGAAATTTCTCAAAACTTTAAACCGTCTACGCTGTGGTCTATATTCAATGATAAGGAGCCTCATAAGTATTAAAAACAACGTAGATATTTCAAAGTATACAAAACTAAGAGCATATTTAAAAAAACAAAACGATAAAAGCAGTAATAACAGAAAAAAATCTCTTACATTGACATCTGCAGAAATCCACAAATTTTTAGAAGAAGCGCCAGATGATATCTATCTACTCGTCAAAGTAAGTCACAATTTTAAAGATTACTTAGTTATTCAATCTAACTAATATCTCATCATATGAACAACAACATTTTCAAAATAAAAAATATTCAAAATTAATTTTTTTCAAATGAAACTAAGTTATAAATCTCAATACAGTGAATTAATATTCTAAGTCTTGGTAGCTTGTTGGGATATGCATCTGCTTCTCACGCAGCAGTCACGGGTTCGAAACCCCGTCGCACACAAATTTCAAGTAGTGGTATTTAATATTTAACTTGATTTTAACGACCAAGAATAAAATTTTAAGTTTATATTTGCTTGTAGGTTGCCATGGTTTTTGGATTAGCTGGAGCATGCCGGAGGGAAGAATTATATAAATTAACCATTGATGACGTAAGAGATTTACAAGAAGCCTTATTAGTTACTCTTCCAACAACTAAAACAAAAATTCCACGTACATTTACTGTAGTTGGAAAATTCTATGATTTATACAAAAAATATGCATTTCTGCGTCCACAAAATACAGATGAGAAAAGGTTATTTCTTAATTATCAACACGGGAAATGCACGCGGCAAGTTGTGGGCATAAATAAATTCGGAAATATGCCTAAACAAATTGCAGAATATTTAAAATTACCTAACTGCAAATTATACACAGGTCATTGTTTTCGACGATCTTCAGCTACCATTTTAGCAAATTCAAATGAAGTTATCAAATATTCTTCTTTTTATTTGGTTATAGATTAGGTTTAGTTTTTGATAGTTACTGTATATAAACAAACTTGAACTTATTTCTGTATAAAACTTTTATTTGTATGTTAAAAGTAAGTACTAAGTGAGAAATTATTGTTCTAAAACCTATTGAGCCTAATAAGGTATGTATGAAATAGTTGGAAAATTCAAGATTCATTTTAATAAAAACAAATTCATATTGTGGTTTATTTTTCTTGGAAATCCACTGTGTCATATTTTAGGAAACTATGATTAGGAACATTCTACATTAAATAATTGTTCTTCCTCCAATTACAGCAGTAACATTTCTAAAGTGACATGGATTATCTGTAAATAAATTGTGCAAATATAATTGCTAAGTATTATGAATAGTGTAACAGAATACAATAAATACAGTTGATTGAGTATAATATTAAACTCATACTTACTTCCTTCATACATGCTGTAAATAGTCAGGAATAGATGAATAGTAAATACATCAACTATTGCAGTGTTATTAAGTTTCATTTATACGTTATGTGAAAATTTACTCAGTTTTTAGCAGTTTTTTATAACAAAGAGAAGAAATAATCAAAAAATTTAATGATCACCCACATAGCAATTTGACATCCTTAGCATTATGCGTGGAATATTTTCAAAAGAACATGGATGTGCATAGCATGTTCTCAAATAATACCAAAACAAATGCTATAAATAGATTGTGTTGCGCCCTGGTCACATTCTGGTCAGGTTATTAGAAATGTAATCAAAGATGTTCTTATAAGATGCTGAGTATGTACCCAGCACTAAAAAACTCAAAGTGCCAACAAGCATGTGATAAAGATGTTATTACCCAGATAACATATGAAAATACAATGGATGTCCAATGGATATCCACATTGGACATAAGGGATATCCATAGGATATCCGTTCAAGTCCAGAAGGATATCCTATGGACATCCATTGAATATCCGTTTCGTGCTAAAAATGGATATTCCTTGTAAAAATAAGGACTATTTGATAATTATTCTAACATTTTACAAGTACTAGATACTTCACTTCCCATGTATTGCAGATATTTCATATTTTTACAAATGCCACAATTTATTATTTTAAAATTTTCACCGCGACGGGGATTCGATCCTATGTCTAAATTTCCTCACTTCACCGAGTCAGAGCCGTAAACCACCATGCTATGAAGATACATGTGATAGCTTATCAAGCTGTTGTATATATACGAGTAGATCGTTTTACATGCAGTTTTTTATCTAGTGTGTATGATGTATGTCAAAAGTAAAAGAGACGTTTTAAATAATGAAATACTTATTAAATATATAATCTGTTGAATAACATAAGAAGTAAATATTAGTAATTAGTAGTTTTTGGTAATAAAGTATAGTGTTTTAGTTTGACAAAAAAATGTATACAAACAGGTAATTCACAGTCGTGGACAAAATATAGTGTTCTACTCGCATATAATGGCTATTATTCACTCGCACCATGGTGAATAATAGCGATCATTTTAATTGAATCGTGAATAATATACTATAGGACATGAACTGGAGACATTTAGGACATGAGCTGCATACATTGAGGACATGAACTGGATATATTTTGTACAAGAGCTGTCTACACAGTCTAACATTAAATTATCATTTATTTTCATGAAACCACAGATGTTCAGCCTTATTCACTCTTCCTCCTTCCAAATCAGATACAAATAGACATTTTATGTAATGCCACTTCCTTTAGCCGCACTGGTCTAAGCTTTTGCTACCTTCAATTAGTTTTTTTTTTCATTACATGAAACTAAAAATATAATAGGTAGGTACCCATTACGAGTGTAAAAAATTATTCGAGTAGCAGATGGAAGGTATAAGTATAAAATATAGCGGACCTAGTACATTTTTAATGAGTGTATATCTCGATTCGACCGAAGGATGAACAATGGATGTCCAATGGCCGACCATCATTCAAATAAATCTTCACGTCCAGTGATGAACGACAACTGAAGGTCCAGTGAATGTCTCTAAACGGATATCCATTGTACTAATGGTAAATAGACATCCATTGGATGTCCTATCTGTCTCCATGTCCATATCGTGGATATTATATGGATATCCATAGGATATCCTATGTTTAGTGGGTAGGTACAATCTATTCCCATCCTTAGCATGTGCACTAAAAGGATACAACGCCACCTGCTAAAAATAGGTACTGTGCCGCCCTTATCACATCATCACATGCGATTCAGGTTCATAGAATGTACCAAAGATACTCTTGTCAAATACGGAGCATGCACCCAGCACGAATACCGTGTTGCCAATAAGTGTTATGGCAGGTTCTTTTCAAATCCTAGTTAACTTCATAGCATGTTATTAAAGACATTCTTGTAGTAAGTGTTAAGGATATCTTGTTCTCATGCCTTGCATGAATAAAGCTGCAACATAACTTTCCCATGGGCATGTGGAAAGCGTGCGAAAATTCGCACTTACGCATGCCGTTCGGAAATTTTTTTGTGGCGTCCAGGTAAAAAACTATAACTATAGACATTTGGTATGTAAACACCACTTTACAACATAGCTCTATTATCATATATTTTTAAAGATTGTATCTACATTAAAAGATGTGAAATAATTAATATTTTTAGGTACTAAATATGTAGGGGTGATCAAGCTTTTCTCTATTTCATCGGCTAAAGCTTTAGTCTTCTTTCTGTCCCCCAAATTTATCCTTTCCTTGGCTTCAACCAAAAAGGTTTTTATCAGGTCTACTATGTTAATCTTCAATAATTATACAACAAAAGACACATAAAAACTAATCAAAAAATGTAGAAAAACTCCAGAGGCCAAGCAACCCTACCCAAAATTCCACAGCAACAAAAATGAATACGGGAAATACGGTCTACCCTAACAATGACAAGTGACGGGTGTGTTCAGAACTCGGATGCGTTCAGATTAAAGAGTCCGGTCGAAGTATGGCGCAGGGAAGGACAAGCCTTGTCTTCCGGAGATGAATAGTCCTCATCGTGCAGTATTAGTAGTTCTTCATATATAAAGGAACCTGCTTGAAGTTGGCACCCTAACTTTGAAATTTTGAATCCAAAATTCTCTTATTACTTCTTAATAAACAAACTAGATACTACCAAACAAAACTAAGTAACTACAAAACGACCACCAAACGATTGAGCGTATGTATTTTGGTTCGCATGTTAAAGGTATATATTCGCCTTTGACTTTATTTTATGGTATATATATGCGTAGAATTTGTGTTAAATGTACCAAATAATATTCCATGTTTTATATTTTGCACATGCTAAGGATGGGCTTTTGAGTTAATTCTGATATCGGCAGATGCTGAATATTTAAAATAAAAGGGTACAACACCAATGATGGCTATGAATGTATTAAACAAAAATAGTAAATATTTATTCATATATGTATGTAAAACGTGCTAAAGATCTGATGTAAAATTACCTGACCTTATTGATAATCCTTATCATATGCTTAGGATATCTGTAAAATAAAATACTTCTGATATTCTTCAAGGTATATACTTAGCATATGCGCTGAATGTACTAAAAAGGACTTTATAGTTAATGGTAAATCATTATTATATGCTAAATATATAATTAAAAAAACAAACTTTGGGTGGCCTTTTATGGATGTGCGACTCATATGCGAAAGATCTACGGAAAAGAACAAGTTAAAATCTAAAATTCTTAGCACTTGCTATGGATGTATGTACAGGGATGTGCTCAAACAGTATGTGGTCAGCATATGCTAATCATGTACCGAAACGAACATCTTTTACAGGACTTTGAAGGCATATACTTGGCATATGAATCTTCTTTCAATGCTATGTGGGCAATATTAAACTGTCACAACATAACCCTAAAAATGTCAAGACGTCAACTGAATCAGATAAACAATTTTAATCGCGGCAACAGCGCGCATTTTTGCCAACATATAAAGTTTTTAGTATGACTCATGTTAGTTTGAGTTTAATAATTAAGTAACCCATGAGTTGTATTACATATGAAATCAATTAAGAAAACCTTTCTTTAAGCATATATTCATATTTTTTGATAACATGCGACCTATAAATTTCAATATTTATTAGGATTAAGGCTGTAAAACATACTGATTGACAGCAGCAAAAGAATGACATAATACAAGCGAACGTCTGTTTTTTGGCACTTTGATCACGTGAGACGATATTTATAAGTTACGAACTATAGACGATTCGCTATCCAACAAAATAGAAATCGCCAATAAAATTGAAAAATCGATTATACCTGGAGCTTCTACTTCATGTATCATTCCAAATAATGAAAAACAAGCATCAACATCTTCGCTGACAAACACCAATATTACAATTCATGAAAACTTATTATCCAAAAAAGATACACCAGGAATAACAATACAAAATTGTTCAAATTTTACAATTAATTGTACATTCAACTGATTTTTCTATTTATTTTCATATTGTAAGTTCTTTCTGTTCAAAGTTTAAATAAAATAACTATATAAATGACTGTATTTCTTTCATTAATAAATGTGATTGTAGAAAAAATATTGTGTACAACTTGTTCGCAAATCACTTTTCCCACGAGCGCAGAAGTTTGTGGCACGAGCCGTAAGGCGAGTGCTGCAAATTTAGCGAGTGAGAAAAGTGACTCTTTGCGCACTAGTTGTACAAACTACTATTGCTTTACTAAATTTTTTTGACACCCGGCCTGCAAAAAAGCTATAAATTCCCATGAGTGAAGTGCCCTTAGGGTGGGGGCAAATATTTTTAAATATGTATGAGATGGAGGGTTGGGCGGGTTCATTAGCTCGGAGTCTATTATCTAGTTGAAGTAGCGATGGAGCAATTAGTAAAAGAGATGTACCTAGGAGTCTCTTTTATGATACAAAATTTGATGTCTTGGCGTGCAATTGGGGGTCTCAGGCAAGCTGTTTATAATGAGAAAATAAAATAAATGTTTTTCATTATTTAGGCAAAGAGAAAAGACAAAACCACTAGATGAAGAATTTCTACAACAGGAGACGGAAGTAGAGGAATTTCAAGAATAGGACATTGGACTACAGGATGCCACAGAAGAGGATGCTGTAGAAGAGGACAATCTAACTAAATAGAAGCCTGATGTAACTGCCCAGCCCACACAGATCCAAATAATTTTCATACAGAAGTGTTCACTGTAACTATTCCATAAGTAACTTTCTACAAAAATCTAATGACAAGATGGAAAAAGGAAGTTTAAGTGGTGGGCACTTGGATAGTCTTTGCGAAAGTGATAGTTGAACGTAGTAGACTGTCACAGAAGAGTTTCATATGGAACTCCAAGAGCCTACCGCTAAAACATCCGCCATGGACCTACAAGGTCTGTAGTGCTAGTATTTATATTATATACAGTTCTGATTATGTAACTAAATTGAAGTCTGATGTAACTGCCCAGCCCACACAGAGCCAAATAATTTTCATATAGAAGTGTTTGCTATAACTATTCAGTAAGTAGAAAAACTACAACACCTATTTTTTTTATTCCATTTACAGTTCTGGTTATCTAAATGAATAGAAGTCTGATGTAACTACCCAGCCAACACAGATCCAAATAATTTTCGTACAGAAGTGTTTGCTATAACTATTCAGTAAGTAAAAAAATGGCAATACCTATTTACCAGAAACATCTAATTTTTTTATTCCACTTACAGTTCTGATTATGTAACTAAGATGAAACCTGATGTAACTGTATTTGAAATAAGAAATGTTTTTTGTTCAGTATTACAACTATATGGATCAAGACTTCAATGTTGCTGGGTGTCAGCTCCCTTTGTGAGTATACAATATTAAAAAAACGGTTAGTTTATAATTTTTTTTTGTCTAAGGATTAAGAAAATGGAAGATGCAGTTCAGTTGCCATGTATAAATAAAAACAAACACAATTTATTCAGTACTTGTGTATTATCAAATTTGTAATATTATGGCTTCCAAGATAAAATGGATTATTCATATATTTTTTCTGAATTGGGTTAGAAAAATAATTTGTGAGTAAAAATATTATTTATTTATAGAGTATTTGAATAATATTTTTTTATTTTCTTTTTGTTCTGATAAATGGAAGAGAAAAATAGAAGATGAACTTCAGTTGCCATGTATTTTAATAAATATGAAGACAAATACATTAAATTTGTAATAATAATTTGGTTTATATTTTTATAGAATATGTTTGATTTGTTTCTTTTCAATAAAAGCATGAACTTATTTTTGCTGTGAGTTTTTTTAATAATCAATAAGGGTCAATGAAAAAGCAGACATGTCTGTTTATTGCTATAATAAACCTTTTTATAGTTTACCTAATTAGCATTTCTTTGCTATAATGCATTTGAATGATTGAGAGGGGTCAGTGGAAAATCAGACATACTGTATTACAATAAATATAAAAAGTACCTACTTACTTTGTACTTCAAATTTGTAATACTACAAGCAGATTGCCCAAAAGATTTCTTTTCGTATTCAATAAAATGAAACATTTTTGCTATAATTTCATATAATTTACTTGAATAATTAAGAAGAATCAATGGAAAAACAGGCATGTCCGTTCATAACAAACTGGAGGAAAACTGCAAAAAGTATTTTATAATAACATTTGGATACATAACCTGGAAAAATTGAAGATCAAACATAATATAACATTTTTATTCCTGTGTTTCGAAAATAATGAGATTACAATAGAATTTGGTAATTGTATACAACAGCTCCTTATTGTGGAAAATTGAAATATTAAGAAAAACAATGTTGCCAAGCTTTTTTTTTATCCAAAAAACGATGAAAAATATTTTTCTTATCAAAAAGACAAAAAACCAAAACAAATCAAACCTACCCCAACCATAACCTAACCAAAAAACGTAAAAAACTTTTCAAGAACCAATTAATAATAATAAGGGCATCTAGAGAAATTATGGAAAATTGAAATATTAAAAAAACGGTATTTGTGCAATAAAAGGGACTTAATTAGTCTTAAAAAGTCCAATATAATATATTTCCAAATAAAAAAACCTAACCTAACCAACCATAACCTATCCAAAAAAAATGTAAAAAACTTTTCAAGACCAACTAACTTGGCAACACCGTCAAATTCTTTTGTTCAATGGATTGTGGTGCGTCGGGAGAAGTGTACATAATATATGGGAAAAATGTCCGCGTAATTTGAAAATTTACATACTTTAAACGCCAGTAGCAAAGTAACTAAAAGCGTGCGCCAAAAACAGAGTTGTGTTTAGAGATCGAGAGGGTGTACTGAATACGTGAGTACAACTTTTTTTTGTAAAATCCATAAGGACCTGTTGTATACAATGACCTAGAATTTAATAGAATACGAAATGTCTATTTTGGTCAATTAGTAGAATGCAATTATTTTTATTACTATTATCAATGTAGTTTCCCTCAATAACTCAGGAGGCTGATGTATATAACTACGTTTATGCTGATGCAATCTACGGCTAGGTACAGGACCCCGGAGGAACCAAAAGACCCAGATCTGAGGATCAATAAATATCAGGCACTTCGAGGAAAAACTAGCAATAGCTAAAAATATTTGTGGTTTAGTCCCCTGCACTAAACACTATAGGTACTTGTGGTGAAGCACATGTGAAATGAAAATAAACAGCATTTACGGAGCACAAATTTAATTTTCCAGCATAAAAATTATTTTATTATAACCGTCTGCAAATACTAACTGCCGTATATTTTTAGTTGGCATTTTCTGCTAATGTCAGCCAAGTCATTGGTTGTCACTTTGATAATTGTGTTTTTGTAATGAAGTCTTTTATATATAATATAATAAAGAAATACTGAAAAGATATAGTTGTATTTTCCCTAAGATACACAACATAAACTTGGCGACGAGTAATGAACCCATAGCCACAGTCTATAGTTAATAAATCGAAGTATCGTCAAGTCCACGTGGCCGAAGTACATGAAAAGCCGAAATCTGTCAGTTTAGTGTTTCTATCTAAAATTTTTAAGAAGACTTTTGTCGAATTATCATGTCATTAATAGGATCTATAGAAAGTTTTAATCCCAAGTCGTCAGATGTGCTCTCATATTTTGAGAGGTTAGAACAACTTTTCTCCTGTAATGATGTTGAAGATGGAAAAAAGGTTCCAATGCTCATCACCCTAATAGGTCAAGAAGCATATAAGATCTTAAAAGACTTAGTAGCACCTGCACTGCCATCGTCAAAAACGTATGTCGAGCTAAAAGATGTGCTTACACAACATTTTAACCCGAAACGCCTTGTGATAGCGGAAAGGTATGTATTTTATAACTGCCAGCAAGAAATAAATGAAAGTGTCAAAGACTATGCTGCTAGGTTAAAAAATTTGTCACAGTACTGTGAGTTCGGTAATTTTCTTAATGAAGCTTTAAGAGACAGATTCGTGTGTGGAATGAAGTCTGAGGCTGCAAAAAGAAAGCTGTTAACAGAGGAAAGATTAACCTATGAAAATGCTTATCGGCTAGCAGTTAGCTTTGAGGTTACCGAAGGCAATTTGAAAGTAATGGGTCCAGAGGTATCTACGGTGTCCAAATTGTTTAAAAGCAAGTCCAGTAGTTTAAGTTATCCCAGTAAGCCACCACATGGCAGTAGTCGAAAGGATTATAAAGATTGCTTTAGATGTCTGCGAAAACATGATCCTGAATTCTGTCCAGCAAAAAACTGGGATTGTTTTAAGTGCCACAAAAAGGGGCACACAAGTAATGTCTGTAGGAAGTATAAAGGTGTCCCAAAGTCAGTGCATCAAATAGAAGAGGAAAAAGAAGAAAATCAGTCGGAAGAGTCGGAAGAAGAGAATTCATTAGATTTAGGGTTTATAGGCCAAATAAAAAATCAGGAAGAAGGGTCATTAAAGGTAACACTAGAAATCGAAGGTAAGAACTTTGTGTTTGAAATTGATTCAGGAGCTTGTAAAACTGTATGTCATATGTCGGATTATAAAAATAAACTGTATTTTTTGCCTTTAAATAAAGTTGCTTACAAGTTAAAAGTAGTGACAGGGCAAAATGTACAGATCGTAGGGGAAGTTATGGTAAATGTAAAGTTTTGTCATGAAAGTTTTGTGTTGCCAATTGTTGTTGTTGATTGCTATAATAAATTTACACCACTGTTACGCAGAAACTGGCTAAATACTTTGTATCCTCTTTGGAAAAATTTGTTTAGTAATCATACTGAGAAAGTAAATATATCACAGTTAAATAAAACTCGAAAATGCCATGTTGACAGTAAGAAGGTTGAAAGTCAAAGTAAAATTATAGTAGTAAAGCAATTGCTTGATGAAATTCCTAAATTAGTAGATGAATTGAAAACTAATTTTGCTTCTGTTTTTGAAGAAGGAAGTCATTCTTGTATAAAAAAATTTACAGCTGAGCTTAACCTAAAAGAAGGGGCAATACCAGTGTTCCATCGCGCTTATGAAATGCCATATGCCTTAAAACCAAAGGTAGAGCAAGAAATTGTTAAATTAGTAGAAAGTGGAATTTTAACCAAAGTGACTTATAGTAAGTGGGCCAGTCCTATTGTAATAGTTGCGAAAAGAAATTCAAATGACATAAGATTATGTGTTGATTTTAAGAGAACTATTAATAAACTAATAGACACAGATCATTGTGTGCTACCCTTACCTGAAGATATTTTCGCAGCACTTGGTGGCAGTAATATCTTCACGGTAATAGATTTAAAAGGGGCATTTCAACAACTAGAAGCCAGTGAGCAATCTAAGGAGCTGTTGACAATAAATACTCATCTGGGACTGTTCCGCTACAACCGTCTTACGTTTGGAGTTAGTTCAGCCCCTGGAATTTTTCAGTCGGTCATGGATTCTATATTATCCGGTTTACCAAGCACAAAGTGCTATCTTGATGATATCCTTATAACAGGTACAGATATATCAGAGTGTCACAAGAATGTCTGCGAAGTGTTAGACAGACTAAGTAAATTCAATGTCAAAGTTAATGAGAAGAAATGTAAATTTTATGTAAGTTCTGTTGAATTTTTAGGCCATGTCTTAGACTCCAAGGGAATTTACCCCACAAAAGAGAAAATTGACTGCTTACAGAAAGCCCCATCTCCCCAAAATATAACTCAGTTGAAATCCTATTTAGGTCTCCTTAATTATTATGGAAAGTTTATCCCCATGTTATCTTCAACCTTAAAACCCTTGTATGATTTGTGCAGCCCTAATAAAGAATTTAATTGGTCAGTAGAGTGTGAGAATGTATTTCAGTATAGTAAAACCCTATTAACGTCATCTAATGTTTTAACTATGTATAATCCAAAATATCCTATTTATGTCACCTGTGATAGTAGTGGTTATGGGGTGGGTGCAGTATTAAGCCATCACATTGATGGGGAAGATCGGCCAGTAATGTTTGTGTCCAGCACCCTATCCCAACATGAGAAAAAATACTCAAATCTAGAAAGAGAAGCTCTGGCTTTAATTTTTGGGTTAAAAAGTTCCACAAATACATCTATGGGCGTCCCTTCACTCTTATAACGGATCATAGACCGTTAGAATTTATCTTTAACAGAAACAAAAGCATACCAGTTACTGCTGCCTCTCGCATCACGCGATGGGCAATCACTTTATCAGCATACAATTATAGAATTGAATACCGAAAAGCAAAGTCTGTAGCTAATGCTGACGGATTGTCACGATTACCAGTTGATAAAGGCACAGAAGTACCAGAATTTTTGAATTCATTTAGTTTGATAGAAAGTATTCCTATAAATATTCAAGATATAGCTAGAGCCACAAAAAAGGACTTACTTCTTCAAAAATCTATTGACTTTACACTTTCAGGGTGGCCAAAAAGTGTTACAGATGAACAGTTAAAACCTTTTTTTAATAAAAGACATGATCTAACAGTAGAATCTAACTGCTTATTAAAAGGAAATAAAATAGTAATCCCCAAGTCTATACAATTAAGTGTCCTCGCACTCTTCCATGAACAACATTTAGGTGTCGTTAAAACAAAAATGTTGATGAGGTCATATTGTTGGTGGAATAATTTATCCAATGACATTGAAAAGTTCATAGCCCAATGTGAAATTTGTCAGCAAACACAAAACTTCTCTAGTGACACAAATTTCTTAAGTTGGCCAAAAGCACCAAACAATTTTTTTAGAGTCAGTATAGATTTTTTCCACAAATTTAACAATACCTTTTTGATACTTGTTGATAACAAATCAAAGTGGATTGAAGTTAAAATAATGACTAATACGACAGCCCATGAAACAATATTAAAGTTGAAGGAAATATTCTCAGTATTTGGACTCCCAGTTGAATTATTGTCAGACAACGGTCCACCCTTTAATGCTGATGAATTTATAAAATTTTTACAGTCAAATGGTATAAAGCCATTGAAGTCACCACCATATCACCCTCAAAGTAATGGATTGGCAGAAAAATCGGTCCAAACAGTAAAGAAAAGTTTGGAAAAAGCGTTATTTTCTGAAAGGGGGGAGATAATTACCAAAGACACTATTCAATCTCGCTTATTAAATTTTCTTATGACATATCGTAACACACCTTCCGTATCTACAGGGCTATCCCCTGCTCAAGCTCTCTTCAAAGTACGTCCTCGTACTCGGTTCGATTTTATTAAACCTTCTTCTGATCACATTATTACCAAGCCATCAGTCAACTTTGAATTAATGAAAAATACTAATCTCTATTCTCTAAATCAACAAGTATATATCAAAAACTTTCAGACAAAACTATGGCAAAAAGGAATTGTAGTTAAAGTATTAAGCCATTCCACATATCTTGTTCGCACTAATGATGATAATATTAAGTTTATACATTTTAACGATATGCGACCTAACAGAGCAGGTAATGAAAATAATATGTTAGACTTAAATAATGAACATGTAAGTGATATTGTACCAAGTAGTTCTCCACCAGTTGGTGTCGACCTAACTACTCCTGTTAGTGTTAGTGGTAAAGATATTGATGATTGCCCTACAACTACCGAAGAAATATTAGTAGTAAATAATAGCCCACTTTGTCCAGCCCTACAGTCTGTACCAAGTGGGAAATCAATACTTCAGGCAGATACGAATACTACTAATGTTCATTCGCGTTCTGGCAGGCTTATTAAAAAACCTGTCAAATTAAATTTGTAGTTGATATTTTAATATTTCAAATAATAAAGAAAGGGAGGAAATGCCGTATATTTTTAGTTGGCATTTTCTGCTAATGTCAGCCAAGTCATTGGTTGTCACTTTGATAATTGTGTTTTTGTAATGAAGTCTTTTATATATAATATAATAAAGAAATACTGAAAAGATATAGTTGTATTTTCCCTAAGATACACAACACTAACAAGCTATAAACAATAAATGAATAATTTGAAGTATCTTTATTTACATAAAACACATGATAAGACAACGACATTTGACCGTCGTCATCTGTCAATGAAGTTCCATCCATCAAGACGGTGGAACGTCGAACAGCTGAGCTAATACTCTGTTTACGGAAACTATGATCGGGTCAACCCGATCACCAAGATTACTAATCTGGGCGTTCGGAAATAAATCTAATTTCGGATCACTGTGTCTCTATATTATCTATGATCACTGTTGTACGGAAACTGATCGGGTTGGTCGGATATGTTATCTGTGGGTCGGATTAGTATCATATGTTTGGATCCCAAGAAATTCGAGGGTTAAAGCGATCAGCTGTTTTTTCTAACCTTACTTTTTTGGCGTATTTTTGTTTATTTCTTGCTGTATAAATAATAATAAAACAAAAATGAGTTTTGTAATCACTTTACAAGATTTTGACGAGGGCAGCGAGTATAATGTAGAAGTTTCGGAAGAAGAATATAATAAAATAATGGCTGGAGGTAGGGTCGTAGAGTTCTACAAAATTTGTATTTTTTTAATATTAGGATTTTTTATATTTTAGATAATGAACTAGCACATAAATATCTCCAAAGAGAAATTGAGAGGAAAAATAGATTATTAGCTTATCAACTCTTGCTAAATGCACCCAAAAACACACAGAAATCCAACCCAAAGCTAGGTAAAAGAAAGGCTATTAAGTAATTCTAATTAACAATAGTTATGATGATTTCAATTTTTTACAGCAGTTGATAAATGCATAAATAACACAAACAATGTGGTTGAAACAAATTCCCCAAGTCATATTTCAGAGCAAGATTTACATAAAAATGATTCAAATTGTAAGTATTACTATGATACAAACTTTATTTCTTATAATTTAAACTGAATATTTTTAGTTACTCAGCGTTGGACCGACAATGAGACAAAAAAACTAATTGAACTATTCAGGGATAATTTTGAAAAACTGCATGATAGAAAATACAAGGCAAAAAATATATACTCCGAAATGGCAAAGCATTTTGACAAATTTAATTCTGAACAAATTGAAAGTAAAATAAAAAATTTGAAGAAAACCTACAAATTAATATTGGATAATAGCAATAAAACAGGAAGGGGAAGAATTACATGGCCATATTATAATAGTCTGCAGGAGATATTTGGAAATAAGCCAGAAAATAGGCCTTTAAGCATTGCCGCAAAATTCAGTTGATAGTTCTGCCATAACTTCCGATACTGATTCAGAAACTTCACCAAAGAGACCTAAATTAAACCCAGAAGATGAACCCATAGCTGGACCATCCCATTCAAAGGGTAAGAGTTTAAAAAAAAGGTAGCTACTTCCACCAAAATAGTACCAGAACCAGAGTGGGTAAAATAATTTCGTACTGAATTGGCACAACAGCATAAGGAGAAAATGGATAAGCAGCAGCAGTTTTTAGATCTCTTTAAGGAATGGGTGTCAAAACCTAAGGAGTAAATCCCTACAGGATTGGTTTCAGGACAAATTAAAGAAACTCTTAAGGCTTAAAGTGAAGTAGGATAGATTCAGTACAAATATTTGTTTTGTTTCACCCTTAAACCAGCCTTTCACTTAATTTAAAGATACTGGCCATAGCCTATGCAGTATTTTATACCTATTATTAGGTGAAATTTACAGTTCCTAAATAAATTAATTTTCACCAAAGTGCAATTTGTGCAAAAGTCTGAGGATTTATATTTTTTTTTATAAAAATATATATTATAAGTTGCATTTAAATATGTAGGTTTCTTTAGTTTTTGATATATTTTTTACATATTTCTATACCTTGTAAGTATAGTATATAGTGAGTATTAGAAATTTGAATGTTTTTGATGCCAAAATTTGTTTTTGTTACAAAAATATTTTGTAGAAAATGTGTAGAACAGAATTTAGTTTTGGTTTGTTATAGCTTAAGAGCTATTTATTTTGTTATTTTTATTTATGTGTTATATTTGTAAGCATGAAGTACTATAATAATTAGTACAAGTTTTTTATGTTAATATATTTGAAATAAAACAATTAACGGACAAACACCCAATTTTATTAACTACCTATAATAATATTAAATACTACAAAAAAAACATGCTGTAAAATTTTCTAATCCTATAATTTAGAAGCTATACAGGGTGTTTCTTAAGTAATCTAAAATATTATATGGGGCGCTTTGTTACTCAATTTTAAGACGAAAAGTTCATATAAACATGTGTGATAGGTGTTGTCGTTTATGAGATACAGGGTGTTGTACGTGAAATTAATTTTTCTTGGTGACGCTACTGATTTATATTTTTTATTATTTTATTACAAGCAACATGTGTTAAACATAAAGAAAAAATAATACATTTCAGAGCAAATGTTCAAAATGTCCACCTCCAGCTAAAATGCAAGCATCCGCTCGATGTCTAATGGATTGTCGAATACGTTCGAAGATACCAGGATTGTTACGAATAACATTACAGCCGTCTATGATACGATTTTGAAGATCTTGTACGTTTAATATCAGTGTTGTGTAAACAAGCGATTTCAAATATCCCCACACACAAAATTCCAGAGGATTGTGTCCAGGTGATCTAGGGGGCCACGGGTGTGGAGATCCTCGTCCGATCCAATGGTTTGGAAAAACATTATTTAAAAACTCGCGTACAATCACTGAAAAATGTGGAGGAGCTCCGTCATGCATGAACCACATCTTCCAAAAGAAGTGGAAGTTCATTTTCTAGAAAACGAAGATATGTCTCACCAGTCAACCGTGCAGGAAGGAAAAATGGTCCAATTAAATAATCATCGATGATGCCAAGCCAAACATTGACCGAAAATGTTTGTTGAAATCGTTTTACACTTATGGTATGTGGATTTACATCTGCCCATATGTGGTCATTATGAAAATTCATAATCCCATGTCTAGAAAAGTTGGCTTCATCCGTAAATAGAATATTGGCAACAAAATTCGGATTGTTCGCGATTTCACGTAAAATCCATTGACAATACTGTATGCGTAATGGATAGTCAGTAGGTAACAAATGTTGAACACGTTGAACGTGATATGGATACAATAAATTATCTTTTAGAATATTCCAAACAGTTTTGTTACTAACATTTACTTCATCTGCAACTTTTCTTGTACTCGTTTCTGGATGTTGGTCAATAATTTGAAGAATCTGGTTTTCCAATTGGGGATTTCTCACAGTTCTGGGTCGTCCAATAATATTCTTCGATTTAGCAAAAGTTCCAGTTTCTTGTAAACGAATATGTAACTTAGTAAACGTATCTGAACATGGTAAACGATTATTTGGATAACGCTGGGCATACGTACGTCTAGCTTCTAAGGCATTACCATTCGCTAATCCGTACAAAAAATGCATATTAGCCATTTCAACATTAGTAAACACTGGCATAGTTATTAACTGAACACAGAGTCAATCAAATAAAAATGTACGATTTTTGCGTTGGTTTTCAAATTTGACACGTGTCAACGTTGCTACAAAGGCCACTTAGAATAAGCATGTTTTTGCGTATTATATATATTTCACGTACAATCAGAACTGACTTATTACAATAAATTCAACACCCTGTATCTCATAAACGACAACACCTATCACACATGTTTATATGAACTTTTCGTCTTAAAATTGAGTAACGAAGCGCCCCATATAATATTTTAGATTACTTAAGAAACACCCTGTATAATCGCGCTTAAAATTGCCAGTTCTGTTATCACCATCCAAGCCCTCTTGTTGAGGCTCGCTTCCTCAGGTTCAGGCTCTTCAACGTTATCCTTTGCATCAATACAAAAGTTGTGCAATATGCAGCCACCCAAAATTATTTTTGGAATATTAACTGTATTTTTTACATTAACATATTTCAGAACTCTAAAACGTGCCTTTAGAATACCAAAGGAATGTTCTATCCTTATTCGTAAGGCAGATAATTTATAATTAAACCTCTTCTGAATTGCACTGAGGTGTCCATTGTCTCGATATGGAGTTAATATATAGTTGGTTAATGGATATGCTGAGTCCCCCAACAAATGATACTCGCTGGAAAACATTAGTTCTTCGGGATTATCTTGAAGAATTTGTCCTAAGTATGTTTCTTCTCGGTACCCTTGCGTCATGCATACTACCAGGAAAACCTGCAATTTGTTATTGAGTTTTTACAAACTATAATACTCCAGCATAGCAAGATTTACAATGAACTAAAACATATTCAACAAAAAACTTTAAGATTCCCTATAAATTTCTATTATTTAAACATCCAAAGCAATCAAAGATATTATATTTTAAAGGAGTTGCAAGTAATAAATGTACCTAGGAACTTACCACATTCAACATCAATAAACTTCCTATAATCATTGCATACTCCTTGCAAAAGCAAGGAATGAAACCCCTTTCTATTGATGTAAGCATCATGTTCTTGTGATGGCTTGGCAACTGGTATATGACAACCATCAATACACCCAATCACATTGGGAAACCCATTTTTTTTTTGAAGTTTTGGGCTGTTCTTTGGGCTTCATCCAAGGTTGGCCATTTAATAAACTCAGACCTCTTTGAAATTAGAATATCCAAAATCCTATATACAATTTCCCTGGTAGAACTTTTGCTCATATTAAAACGATCAGCCAGACATCTAAAAAATAATGTTACTTTTAACACATCTATTTATTATTTTTATTACCTACATAAAACTCTTTTGAAAATTTACCTAAAACTTTCCTGGTTACCTAAATACCATAATGTAATTAGAATTTGTTTATTCAAATCACACTGTGGCCTTCCAGTATCAGCCTGCAAATCGGGTCCTAAATGAGAAGCCATTATTTCAACTGTGACTCTCGACATTCGAAAATGTGTCTTAAAATCTGAAAAAAGATTTGCCTTAAGTAAGATTTTTAGGAATTTTAAATCACCTTACCATAATCCGTATATCTGGGAATAACATCTTCAAAATAATTTTGTATGCATACCCTGGCTGTTTTGTTAATATTCGCACAAGTACTATTTAATGCCTCAAAGAATATTTGTAGCTCAAAGTTACCATTGCCAGAGTTAAAAAGAAATTCATCAGCGGCCCGGAGAATAAATGCACTAGTGCCAGCGATAGACATTTTCACAATAAACAAAATACTCAAATTCGTTAAATAAAAAACTTTTTCTAACTATAATTTTCCGTTGGAAAAGATAAATTTGTTTAGCGGTGTGAAGACAGCAGCCAGACTTGGCAGCCTAAACTTCCGACCGCACCCGATCGTTCAGTGGCGTGCGTACTTAAAAAAATGGTGGATGATTATTTATACATGCAAACAAGGAAATATTTAATCTGACTTTACTAATAGTTGGTATAGTGTTTCTAATGTGAATGTAACGACAATAAAATAAAGCAATGTAGTCAGATTTACTTTCTAAAATTGTCAGGATCACTATACTAATGTTCCCCTTACTTCAGTAAACCGTTAGTTCGTGATGTTCTTAGAAAGCTAGTTTGGAAATATTAAAAAAAATACCTAATATGAATTTATTAGTAAGCATTAAAATAAACCGCTTGAAATTGCTGGAAAAAGAAAAATTAATTGAAACCACTTTATGTATGCTACTACTTGAATAGCTGGCAACGTAGCAGCAGGTGAATTGGAAATCGAATAGTCCAACTCCAGTAATTGGCATAATATAACGAAGTAACTGGTCAGTTATTAACGCGGTCCACTGCTTCATAAAAAATTTTAACGACCTAAAGAAGTTGGGGTTACTTAGCATTAATTTCATCCAGGGGCGTGTGTGAATTGTGTTGTAGAGAAATATTATTAATATAATATCTATTTGTTGCTTGAGTGAGTTTAGTTATATTATATTACAAATTTTATGAGTTTTGTATGCAGGTTAATTTTAATCTATATTGAATTCAATGAAAAACATTACTTCACGATATTAGAATTTGTAAAAAAAATTTATATGCACGCCATAGGGCGGCATTTCTCATCAATGGGATTAAAAATATGGGTCATTACATTAACATTAGAATAACTATATATCTTATTTCAATTGTTATTTCTCGGAATCTATCTAGCAAATACCTACTATTTTATTGATGAAGCCGTAACAATATGAAGATCAAAAATAAGAGATGATAGAGTTTGTTTAATCGACCTTTGCCGTTACGTCATAATCGGTGACGTATTCTGCTGTTTTACGTTTGTCTCATATTAGTTGAATGTTATTTTACACTTAACCTCAAAATCATAATCAATGACATTTGTTAAGGTGTGTTTGTATGAATAAATTAGTAATGCCAAAAATTGTATTTTGCTTTATGCGTTACGTACTTTTTTACTTAATTTAGTTTTGTTTTAATTTGAAATCCCCGTTTTTTTTAACTGATTTGTTTCAAATTTTCAGCTTGAGGATGTTTAACGCCCCTAAGCATGATTTTTTATTGAATTTAAAAAATTATGGATTACCGAATTGTGATTAAATGGCGAATTATATAATATATATTGAAAATGTTTTATATACGATTATAAAATTATATATACGATTATAAAATTTTAAAATCAAATCAAGATAGACACTAACTCTAATTTTGCATAATATAGATAGATACTTACGTTGTAGACTGCATTTAACGGTAAAAGCGGCATTCCAGCATCCCTTTCTTTTGAAAAGTAATTAATTAACTTCAAAATTAAACTTTGTTCTTTCTCATTAAACCGGGAAGGCATTTTGACAATGAAAAATTAATTGAAATAAGCGAAAATGACCAAAAATACTGATCAAATCAAAATGTGACAACTGAACTGTCAAAAGTAACAAATAAAAATTACGTCGACATTAGTTAAGAAATACGTTAATGACGTCATAATTCCGTCTCATCCATTTCATGAATGAGAGATAAAGCTGGGCAATGTATGACGTAACGGCAAAGGTCGAGTAAACAAACTCTACGATTGTTTTCGCAAACGACAATAAAAGACAAAATTTGTTCGTAAGTCGAAAGGATAACTTTTGATGTATACCTAAGAAGGTAATTTACGAAAATATTTTCAACTTCAAGGGACTGCAGGGTCGTATTACGCAAAATGGGAAATTTAAAAAATGTAATTTTTCATTGATTTCGCAAACGGCTGCCAATATAAGATGTGCTCAGGCAGCTTACTTTCGATGTATATTAACGTGTTTTAGTGAAATAATTCCTTGCTCAAGGTGATAGCAGGGTCGTATTACGCAAAATAGGAAATTTAAACAATGTCATTTTTCATCAATTTCGCAAATGGCTGCCAATATGAAATATGGTCAGGCAGCTTACTTTCGATGTATACTAACGTGTTTTAGTGAAATAATCCCTTGCTCAAGGTGATAGCAGGGTCGTATTACGCAAAATAGGAAATTTAAAAAATGTCATTTTTCATTAATTTCGCAATCGGCTGCCAGTGTAGAATATGCTCAGGCAGCTTACTTTCGATGTATATTGACGTGTTTTCGTGAAATAACTCCTTGCTCAAGGTGATAGCAGGGTCGTATTACGCAAAATGGGAAATTTAAAAAATGTCATTTTTCATTAATTTCGCAAACGGCTGCCAATATAAAATGTGCTCAGGCAGCTTACTTTCGATGTATATTAACGTGTTTTAGTGAAATAATTCCTTGCTCAAGGTGATAGCAGGGTCGTATTACGCAAAATAGGAAATTTAAACAATGTCATTTTTCATCAATTTCGCAAACGGCTGCCAGTGTAGAATATGCTCACGCAGCTTACTTTCGATGTATACTAACGTGTTTTGGTGAAATAATTCCTTGCTCAAGGTGATAGCAGGGTCGTATTAGGAAAAATAGGAAATTTAAAAAATGTCTTTTTTCATTAATTTCGCAAACGGCTGCCAATATGAAATGGCTCAGGCAGCTTACTTTCGATGTATATTAACGTGTTTTAGTGGAATAATTCCTTGCTCAAGGTGATAGCAGGGTCGTATTACGCAAAATAGGAAATTTAAACAATGTCATTCCGGTACCAATGTTATTTTGCAAACAGTTCCTTTAAATAGTTCAAAAATGGAATATTTCGAATTAATTAACATTGGACAGCTACTAGAAATAATAAAATCCCAAAAAAAGAAAAACAGTACAGATGAATTAGGCCTTGATATTATTGAAAATTTGTTTCACGTGATAGGCTATCCTTTGCTTAATATGATAAATTTAAGTTTGGAAAAGGGCATAGTTCCTCAAAGATTTAAAACTTCAACTATAGTTCCTATTCCCAAAGTATTAAATACAAACAAAGCTGATCAGTTAAGGCCAATCAATATGCTACCATTTTGTGAGAAATTACTGGAACTAGTTGTGTATGATCAAGTAAGTAAATTCATTTCTGTAAATAAGATATTACACAGTTATCAATCTGGTTTTCGTAATTCGCATTCTTGTGAGACAGCACTCCAACTGGTTATATCTGACATGAAAAATATTCTAGATAGGCCGGGAGTAGGAATTTGTTCAGTTTTTATTGATCTCAGAAGAGCTTTTGAAACAGTAGATCGTGATATATTATTGTTGAAATTGAGAGAATATGGCTTTAATGGGGTAGTTTATTCGTGGATTCAGCATTACTTAAAAAACAGATATCAAATAACCAAATTTAACAATTCAACATCGGATCCGGAATTAAACAATATTGGTGTTCCACAAGGTAGTGTTCTTGGGCCCCTACTTTTCATATTATATATAAACGACTTAGGCAATGTACTAGAGAAATGTAAAATCCATCTTTTTGCGGATGACACCCTCATTTACTATTACGGGGATAATTTTATTGAAGTAGTACAAACAGTCAATTCGGAATTGAAAAAAATATCTGACATATTTAAGATCAATAAACTAAAAGTAAATGAATCCAAATCTAAATTTATGTTCATTGGTGGTCCTGTTTTGCGTGCTAAATTTTTAAAACTTAATTTGAGTGTTAAGATAAATGATCAGGACCTGGAGCGTGTACATGAAATAAAATATTTAGGTTTTATGATGGACCATGAACTAAAATTTAATAGTCACATAGATTACATATGTAAAAAGATTGGGAAAAAAATTGGTTTTTTGAGAAGAATTTCACCATTTCTGTCAATGCATACTAAGCTTATGGTTTACAATACATTAATTCTACCACATTTTTATTACTGTTGTTCACTAATTTATACAGGTTGTTCTAGAGCTAGTTATGAACGATTACAAATTATTCAAAACAAGGCAATGAGAGTAATTCTGGGATGCAACAGGTATACTGGTGTGGAGTTGATGACTAATTGTTTAAATTGGTTAAATATTGAGAAGTTTCTGTACGTACAAACAATGATTTTCATCTACAAAATTATCAATAATCTCTTACCGCAATATTTACATAGTAAACTACTTCCAATCTCACAGATACATGATAAAAACACAAGATCAGCAAATTCAGTTAATTTTTATGTGAAAACAACCATTAAAGGAAGTTCGATGAAAAATTTATTCCACAAAGGGGTTGTACAATTTAATAACCTACCGCAGTACATAAAAATTAGTCAAAATGTAAAAATATTTAAAAGATTATTGATTATATACATTAAAAGTAATCCTACAGAAATCTAGTGGTTCATATTCATATTCATATTTTATAGTCATATTTATTGGCATTATTGGCATGTATATGTGTGTATATATATGTATGTTTGTATGTGTATGTATGTGGGTGTATGTGTATGTGTGAATATATTCCTATTTATTTTTAATAATATAGATTTCTTATAATATTGTATATATATATATATTTTTTTTTATCTTAATTTTATATTTTATTGCATAAATATGTATTTTGTTATTGTTAACATTATCTAAGATAAATAAAGCATAATAATAATAATCATCATTAACTTGAAGTGTAATTAAATTTTCGTCTGCAAATTATTCTAATTTTCGGAGTTTATAACGGAAAATAATCATAGTGAGCTTAGTAGAAGGAAATGTAAGTGTTAATTCAACGGATTATTAAAAAAAAAAAACTAAAGTAATAATATGTAAATAGCTGGAGTCCGGTTCTGGCAAAGTAATATAAAGCTTGTTTTAACCTCGCTCTTAGATTTTTCGATTCAAAGGATAGCTAAAGTTTTGCAAAAATTGTAATTTGTGCAACCGTAGTGCTGTTAAGGATCAACAATTGTACTGTAAGTGTTCCAAAAAAGTTTAACAACCAACTAACATTTAATTATTGGAAATATTCTACTATACAATACAAGACCTTCTGCTATCAATAACCAGTTCAATTAATTGTCTGATATGGACAGAGTTGTACTGGCCTATAACGGTTTGATAACTTAAGCAGTTCTACAAAAATGGCAACACCTGAAAACTTGCAGAATACTTCTGACTACAGAAGCTCTGCAAGTGAAAATCCACAGTCTTCACAACACAAAACCTACTCCAATGCATTAAACCAAGTAAAATTCCCGAATAAAGATCAAGCAATAATTTTCAGTTCATTAGATGGATGTTCAATTCAGGACTATCTAATACCGTTGGGAGCTGTCATTCCCCCCAAAAATATAATCTACTTATCTAAAATGACAAACAATCGAATATGTGTCTACTTAGCCAATAAGGACATTGTAGAAACTTTTATAAATGAAATTGGCGAAATAACGGTAAATGGAATAGTTTTAAAAGCTCGTAAACTGATATCTCCAGCTGAAAGAATAATTTTATCAAATGTTTGTCCATCTATCTCACATGAAACCATTATAAATGAACTTATCAGGTTAGGTCTTAAACCCATTTCACCAATGACCTCTTTAAAAATTAGCACTACACTTCCTGAATTCAGTCACATTTTAAGCTTCAGAAGACAAGTCTTTATTAGTCCTCATAGTACTGAAATCCCTGAATCTTTTGTTCTAAATCTTGATAACACCTCCTACCGAATATTCATGACAAAAGATGGAATGACTTGTTTTCGATGTAAGAAAACAGGCCACCTTGCGTCACGTTGCCCAGAGCAAGCAAATACTAGCATTGACTCCATTTCCACTGGTGCCCCTATACCAACTACTTCTGCAAACAATGACAATACTGAATATCTTCCATCAACCTCCCAATTTGAATTGTTTAGTTCAAAAGACTCTACTCATCCAATGGAAATAGTACATTCCCAAGAAACCATTGACACAGAGAAAAATGCTAATACGAGTAGTTGCAAACGACAATTATCAGAAGAATCAACGTCGCAATCAGATAGCGCATTAAACAATAGCAAAACAGATATGTCTCCCAAGTTTGTCAAACCATCAAGCAAACAATTTATAAATTCCAAGAAGAAAATAAAAAATACAGCACCAGATCCAACGAAAAATTCAAATTTATCAATGCTCGAACCAGCCAAATCATACATTGACGAAAACTCAGAAAAATTGCCGCTGAACTTTGAAGAGCTTTCTGATCTTCTTGACAATATTGTCGGCTCTCATAACCCAGTGCCAATAATTCAAGATTACACGAATGACTTGGAATCACTAATAGATATGTTAACAAACATCCGCCCACTACTGAAAGAAAGAAGTATTAAAGTGAGAATTACAAAATTAAGAAATAAAATACTCAAAAAACTGGGTATTGACACTACTGGTACAGAAAGTGACTCCTCTTCTCAGGACTGTTGAAACTTTCAAAATAATTTTTCTATTCAATATTCAATTTAAATCTATACTGCAGTGGAACATTAATGGCTACTATTGTCATCTGCATTTACTACAGATTGTTCTAGCAGAGCAGTCTCCAGATATTTTATGCCTTCAGGAGACCCATTTTAAAAACAGTCATTGTCATTTGTTAAAGAACTACCAACGTTTTTTCAAGAATAGAGTTGATAGAGATCACGCAAGTGGAGGAGTAGCGATATATGTATCAGATTTCTTGAATGCAGAAGAAATTCCAATTACCTCCAATCTTGAAGTAATTGCAGTTAAAATATCGTCTACTTCCACAAGAACCTTCAATGTTTGCAATTTTTATCTACCACATGGTCAAATACCATATCAAGACATTTGTGATGTTATCGACCAAATTCCCTCACCAAAATTAATACTTGGAGATTTCAATGGCCATCATATTATGTGGGGCTCTGAATATACAAACAGTAGAGGTCAAGCGATAGCAGATGTAATTGATAAATATAACCTCAACATTCTCAACAATGGGTCCAAAACACGTTTCAATACAGCAACTGGAAATTCTTCAGCAATAGACTTGTCCTTTTGTGATCCAGCAGTTCAATTGTTCGTCTCCTGGGAAGTTCTTCCATATTTATATGACAGTGATCACTTTCCCATTATTATAACCAATAACAACTATAGTATTAATCAAACTTCACCTGTCCTCAAGTGGAGGCTACATTCGGCAGACTGGAAAACCTTCTATCAAATAATTCAAGATCAAATGCATACATGCACTATCACAAACAATATTGATACTACTCTCGAAAAGTTCGAAAATGTAATTATTCGTGCAGCTAAAAGCGCTATTGGTAAATCAAGTAAAATTCTCCATAAGAACCCAGTCCCTTGGTGGAATGAAGCATGTAATGAGGCCCTCAAAGCTAGTAAACACGCATTTAATAGATACAAAAAATATAATACTTTGGAAAATCTCACTGAATTTAAAAGATTGAGAGCTATATCAAGGCATGTGATAAAAAATTCAAAGAAAGATTCCTGGAAGCAATTTGTTTCTACAATAACTAGCTCAACTTCTGTTAGTGAAGTGTGGACAAAGATTAGGAAGATTTCCGGTACGAATTCCTACCAAAGAATACATACTCTTGAATATAATGGAACTTCAGTGTCAGATAATTTGGACATTGCAAACATGCTTGCAAGCACTTATGAAAGATACTCTACGGATAATAATAATAATTTAAAAATTGCGACAAAATCGGCCCAAGAACATAATGAAATTGAAATTGTGGATACGAATGATCCAATAAATGCATATATTACTAAAGAAGAATTTAATGAAGCTCTTTCTAACTTAAACAATACATGCGAAGGACCTGACGATATACCTGTGATGTTTTTAAAAAACTTACCACAAAGTGCAAAAGATTTTCTGTTAACTATCTATAATACTGTATGGAACAAACATGTTTTTCCAAAGAAATGGTCCGAAGCTATTATACTACCTATACTAAAACCCAACAAGCCAAAAACCAGCCCCGATTCGTACCGTCCCATATCTTTAACCTGTACGATGTGTAAGCTTCTCGAAAAGATCATTAATAAGCGACTGGTATGGACACTTGAAAACAGAGGACTAATAATGCCAGAACAAAGCGGCTTTAGAAAAAATAGATCCACATTAGATAATTTAGTGGTTCTTGAAAGCTACATACATGAAGCCTTAGCTATGAAACAGCATTGTCTAGCGGTATTTTTCGATATTAATAGAGCGTTTGAGACGGTGTGGAGACATCATATACTAAATACACTAAATGAATGGAACGTGAATGGAAATATTTTATTTTTCATTAAAAATTTCCTAGCCAATAGGACCTTCAGGGTGAGAGCGAATGGTTCGATTTCAGAGAGCAAGCACCAAGTAAACGGAACACCACAAGGATCAGTACTCAGTCCAACTCTTTTTGGGATTGCTATCAACAATATCATAAAAACTGTGAAATTGCCTGTCAAATCTGCGCTCTACGCCGATGATTTGGTTGTTTTCCTCAAGGGAAAAAATCTACGATCTATGGAAAGTTTCATACAAAATGTTTTAGATGATCTCGAAAGCTGGAGTAACATCACAGGATTCACATTCAGTCCCCTAAAAACACACTGTGTACTTTTTTCCAAGACGATTACAAATTTTCAAACTACGTTAACAATACAAGGACATCTACTCAACGTTAAAGACTGCACTAAATTTCTAGGCATGTACTTAGATTCAAAATTGAACTGGGAAAAACATATAAACAATCTAGTTCTAGAATGTCACAGGAGAATTAATATTATGAAAATGCTTGCCCACAAAAACTGGGGAGCAGATGGACCAACCCTAATGCTAATTTACAAGTCTATGATTAGATCTCGTCTAGACTATGGTGCTATAGTATATGACTCCACCAGTGCATCCAGAATTAATCAGCTGGAAATAATACAAAATACTGCATTTCGAATTATAACTGGGGCATTCAAAACAACTCCCACAAAATCTTTACGGTGGGAACTTGGAGAACCTGAACTAAGACTAAGACGTAAAGTCTTATGCATTAATTATGCAGTGACAACCTATGCTAATCAGTCGAATCCTGCATATGTATTCTCTAACACAAACAGACTTTTGACTTCGTTCTCTGAAAGACCTAGACTTGCAAAACCATTTTATGAAAGAGTAAAAATATATCTAGAGCTTTTTCAAATCTCAATTCCAAATATATGTGCATATACAATAGGTGCTATTGAACCTTGGCTTCTTAAACCTCCTAAAGTGATTACTTCTCTCACAAACTTCAACAAATACAGTACAAATTCAACTTTCATTAAGTCAAAGCTACTGGAATTACTTGACAGTTATAATAGTTATCAATGCATATACACAGATGCTTCTAAGGACGCTAGAGGCGTTGGAGCTGCCGTAGTCACTTTGTCTCAAAAACTAATGTTTCATCTCCCAACTTGCACTACAATACTTTCAGCAGAACTCTTCGCAATCTATCAAGCCCTCATTTATATTAACAAAGACAACAGCAATAGTAATCAGTTTATTATTTTAACGGACTCACTCAGTGCCATAACTTGTATACAACAATTATACCCGAATCACCAAACTGTAATTGACATAAAATTCGAATTGGCCAATGCTGGAAATCAAAATAAAACAGTAATTTTCATCTGGATTCCATCCCATATTGGTATCACCGGCAACGAAGAAGCAGATAAGTGTGCTCGCGGCGCAATCTCCAACTGTGATTCTACGAGTGTAAATAGGGTTATTAGTGCGGATTTTAAGGTGTCTGTCGAAAACAAAATGATTGAATTTTGGCAATCGGAGTGGAATAACGTTGTGTCTAAATTGCATGAAATTAAGCCGATGTATCACAAGTGGCAGTGCTCTTCTTTCAGTCGGTCGTATCAAGTCAAAATAACAAGAATGCGTTTGGGTCACACAAGGTTTACGCACGACTACCTAATGAAAAAAGAAGAGAGTCCGGTTTGTGATACATGTAATGTTATTATCACAGTAAAACACATATTGCTAGACTGTAAAAAATACGATAGTCAGAGAAAAAATGCAAATTTACCAAATGTACTATCGTCCATTTTTGATAGAAAATACGAAAATAACCTGTGTCAATTTCTTAAGTCAACAAAGTTGTATAATGTTTTGTAATTCATGCATCTATCCAGTGTAAATTGAATGGTTCCTGTCGCTAATAACCCTCAGCGGTTGATGCGACAATAAATCGAAAAAAAAAAAAAAAAAAAAAAAATATGTAAATAACAATAGTAAATAATCTAAAGTGTGAATTTTAAGTGATAAACCTGATATAAACTCGGAGTGATAACGATTTACAGTCTAACTTAAATACAAAGTTGCCAGATTGGGTAAAATAAAATACATTCAAGGAAATGGCTGAAAATCAAGAAATAACACTGAGTATAATACGTGACGAGATTTTAAAAAACAGAAGTGATATTAAGTCTCAAATAGAAGCAGCAGAAGCGCGCATGTTAATGGAAGTTCAATGCTTAAAAAGTCAGATACGAGATCTACAAGCTGAGAAACAATCTCTCAAAGAAGAAGTTGAGTTATTGAAAAGACAAAACAAGAAAAACGCGGTGGTAGTATTCGGGCTTAAAATAGAACAACAACCATTAACTGCTGAAACAGTCTGTACTAGCCTAAACAACCTCCTGGAAACTAACATACAATCAACTGATCTAAACGATTTTTATCAATTAGGCAAAGCAACCAGCTGTCCAATTAGGATAGATTTCTTGCGAAACTGGACAAAAAAAGCTATCCTAAAAAACTGTTACAAACTAAAAGGAAAGAATATATATATATTGTAAATGATCAAACGCCAATAGAGAGAGAAGAAAGCAAAGTACTGAGGAAACATTTAAAACTAGCTAAAGAGGATAATAGAATCTGTCATATAAAAGGAAACGTACTTTATGTAGATAATACTTCCTATAGTGTGGAAGAATTGGTGCAGCGAGAAACCTCTACAAATAGAAGTAATAGTGCCCCTTCTACACCTGAAAATAAAGTAACTTCGCCGAAGCAACGGATTACACAACAAATCTCTCAACAAAAAATCAATTCAGCAGAACAAGCAAAACCAAAAGTTGTGACACGTCTTCAAGGTACCAAAACTAGAAATAACTCTGGGTCGAAATAAGTGTTGATCAAATTTCAAATTTTATTCTTTTAAATACTTGCTTTGTTGTTCATAGCGCATAACGATAATTTTACGTGAAAAATATTTTTTTACCAAATATACTTTGATTTTTATATATTTTGTTGCAAAACTAAATTTTTGAGCACTTTTAATTTATGAAATAGTTGGTGAAACAATGGATCCGTTTGTATTACAATACCTATTGAGGCAGAAAACATATTTCAATTGAATAGTTTTAAAAATTATGTTACATTGAATGAATTTAAAATCTTTCATATGAATATTAGAAGCGTCGCGAAAAATATCGATGAATTGTTTGTAGCATTGGACGATTTGGGTGTAAAAGTTGATCTTATAATATTAACTGAAACGCATCAATTAGTTGATCCTAATTTATATCAAATCCCCAACTATGATATTCTATATAATGATGGGAGTTTAAACAGAAATGATGGAATATTGGCATTCATCAAGTCAAACTTAAAATACACTTCATCTAATATTTTTGTTGGAGATGTTAAGTGTTTAAAGATTCAAATCACTTCTTTCAAAAATACCGTAGACATTACAGCTGTTTATCGATCACCCTCCACATCTCCTGTAATTTTCAATTCAGAATTACTCAAATACTTAAATTAGTTTCATCGTAGTGAAATAAACATTATCGTGGGAGATATGAATGTGAATCTTTTAGACTGTAGTGACTATATTGAAGAGTATAAAAATATATTGAGCTCTCAAGGCTTCATATCTTACATCAATGAATACACACGATTACCGAGTAAAACTTGCTTGGACCAAGTTTGGATACAATGTAAGTTTAGGTCAGAAATTGAAAATATAAAATCATTCATATTTAGATATTATATTACGGATCACTGCCCAATAGGAATCTCATTTAAGATAGATGATAGAAGTAACAAGGAGCATACACAGAAAATCAAACGGTACGTTAATTTTAAAATATTGAAACAGGACTTAATTACTGAATCTTGGAATGGACTTTATAATGAAATAAATCCAGATATAATATGTGAAGAGTTTATAACTAGATTGAAATATTATATAGACAAAAATACAAGTGAGATTGTGATAAGATCGAAAAATGTATGCAAAAAAAAAGTGGGTGACACCGGGTCTACTAAAAAGTATTAAAAATAAGCAAACAATGTATAAAAGAATATTAAAAAATCCAGATAATACGGAATTAAAAGAACAATACAAAAGCTATAATAATCGATTGAATAATTTAATCAAAAAAGCTAAAAAATTGTATTTTTCTCGACAGATTGAAGATAAAAAAAATTCATCAAAAGCTATTTGGGATTGCGTAAACCATATTAGCGGCAAACATAAACAATATAATAACATCGACGAAATTAAACTTCCGGATGGGACAGTGGTTAGAAATAAGGATGAAATTGTGAACCATTTTAATACTTATTTTAGTACAATTGGCAGAAATTTGGCTAATAAAATACCAGATCTCAATAATTATAATGAAAAGCTGGATTTTTTTAATGATACTATGTATCTAGCTCCAACAGATGCATCAGAGGTCTTAGAAATAATACATAAGCTAAAAAAAATAAAAAGTCTCCAGGTTTAGATGGAATACGTGCTGAAACTTTAAAACAAATCTCATAGTTTAAAATGTGCAGTTTAAAATGTACAGTAGTCAAACCGCTTTATAAAAATGGAAATAAAAATGAATTAAGGAACTACAGACCAATATCTCTATTATCAACAATAGCAAAAGTAATCGAAAAAATTTTAAAAATACGCCTTTCCAAATTTTTAAACAAATTTCATATATTATCTGATCACCAATTTGGATTCAAAGAAGGACGATCAACTGACGATGCCATTTATAAACTAACCTCAATAATTTATGAATTGTTGGACCAAAAAGTACCCATTCTATGTATATTCCTAGATCTCGCCAAAGCCTTCGACACTGTTTGCCACGTGAAATTGTTAGAAAAGCTGCAAAAGTACGGGATAAGGGGTAAATCTTACGACATATTCGCAAGCTATCTGTCTAATAGGCAGCAGCTCGTTCAAATTTGTGATAATAGAAGTAATGTACAAAAAGTAACTGCTGGGGTTCCTCAAGGAACGGTATTAGGTCCAATCTTTTTTACGATATATATAAACAGCCTTCTTAGTTTGGAATCAGTTGGCAAAATTTATAGTTTCGCTGACGATACCGCTGTTGCATATACTTCACATTCTTGGGATTCTTTGAAACAAAGCGTAGAAACTGATTTTCCAAGAATATCAGATTGGCTACAATATAACAAGCTTACAATTAATTACACAAAAACAAGCTATTTACCATTTAGCTCTTATGCTAGTGGTCTCCCATCAATGGGAGCATTAAAGGTAAACCTAGATGTAGAAATTCCTGAATCCACTTCGGTGAAATATCTTGGAATTGTTATAGATAGACATATGAGGTGGGATTTACATACCAAACAGCTTGTAAGAAAAATAAGAGGATTATTACCAAAATTTAGATATTTAAGAGACTTTTTGAGTGTTTCTACTTTAAAAACGATTTATTTTTCGTTGGTGCAGTCGTTGTTGTTGTATGGAATTATAGGCTGGGGAGGAGTTCACGATAACTTTTTGAATGACGTTCAGGTTGTGCAAAAATGGGTTTTACGTATACTATATAAGAAAAATATTCACTTTTCCAGTAATTCTTTATATGAGGACTTAGAAGTTTTTGACTTGAGACAATTATTTTTCTTTAAAATAATTCAATTTATAAAAACATACAAAATTGTTATGATATCACATGAACATCAATACGATACACGACGAGTAGGGCACATTTATTTTCCTCGGAGTGAGAAAACTATAGGTCAACGATCGTGTAACTATCTTGCGCCAAGAATGTACATTTTAGTACCTGAAGAAATAAGAAATGTACCATCTTATACTGCATTTAAGAAACATCTTAAAAATTGGATTTTCCAGAAAGGCAGGGAAGAATTTAATTTCATCATTAATAATAGCGTATTATCAGCCCGGATGTTGTTTTGATTATTTTGTGTATTTATTCATGATTACGAACGCTCCCATTTATGACACCCTTCCCCAATGATTGCAAGGATTTCAAAGATCACAATGTGAATTGTTTTCAAGTGTAAAAAAGAACGGATCCACGTTTCTTGCCTTTGCTCATTTTTATGTTCTGAATCATATGTTCTTTTGAAATATTTGTTTGTTTTACTTCTTTTATTAGTGTTTAGGAATTATTGTATTTTATATTGTTGTATTGTAGGTAAGTAATTTTATTTAAAGTCAATTATATGTATTTTACCACGTACAAGCTGTTTAAAACAGCTTCTGTGTAGATTATGTTTATTTTCTTTAAATTATGTATTGTGATTTTATTTTTCATGAATAAACATTATTATTATTATTATTATTATTATATTATTATTATTATTATTATTATTATTATTATTATTATTATCAATTTCGCAAACGGCTGCCAATATGAAATATGGTCAGGCAACTTACTTACGCTAATAACAATTTTTTTACATTCGTAATTATTATTTTTGCACAAAGCAAAAATTTTAATAATAGTTCCGTCTTTCAGATATTTTGTATATTTTATTATTATCGTACAAATGTTGTTTACAAATCTACTTAGGCGGTTACGAAAATAAAACGGATAATATTCTTTAACTAACCGGTTGTCACGAATTATGTGATTTCTTATATCACTTTCTATTTGAAAAGTGCCTTCCAAAATAGTGCACTGTTTATATGAACTTTGTGGTAGGTCATCAACGTTACAAGCATTTTTTGGGATCACTATATTATCATCTCCTATTCCAGACAAGTTCAAAAAACATTTTGGAATATCAAAAGTTTCAGGAGTCACTTCATGTTTGTGTTCCGCAATAATTTTTACTTCTTCAGAATGTTCATTCTGTTGAGGTATAGATATTTTCCTTTGTTGCATGTTATCTGTTTCTACAATAATTGTACTAATATCAAAACGAGCTTTTTTTGTGGGATGTAAATATGTGTTTATCGGAGAAGAGCAAACAGCATACTGATTTAATTCCAACTTTTCCGTACAATCAACAGTGTTCTCAAACAATTTGATATTGTCCGCATTTACACCATCGTCATTCAATATTTCAAATATTTTTGGTTTTTCATCTTTTTGGCAAACTTTACCTTTAATGGAAGCAAATACCTCTTCAATACTGGCTTTATTTGCGTGAATTCTCCGATACACTTGACTTGGAGATTTTAAAGTTCTATGTCTAATATTTTGACAAACAAAGCTGAATATTCGATGATCTGGCTTTAAAGTAAAAAGTGATTGATATGTACAATGACTATCAAACGATAAAATAATTTCTAGAATTTTCTTCAACAATAAATTTTTTTTAACGTTTTCCATAGTAGGTAATTTGAAGAAAAATATTTGGTACCTATGTAAATATATAAATAAGCTTATAGAACTAAAATAATATTAATGAATTATTAAAAAAATTAAAATTAAATAAATTATCTGATACAGCTCACCTTCCGTGGTATAATTCAAACACTTGCACTTAACAGCGAAACTATTTGACTGACAAAAAATAATAAGCAATGTAGAAACAAGGAAAGAAAGATTTTCAAAAAAACATTTTCTTTCCACTGTTTAATGCTTTTACCATGAGCTAGCGCGCCGGCGATAGGACAGTGTGATGAAATCCTACGTTCTACGTTTTCTTGTAATATATATTATATTTCTTCTAGCTTATATTTTAAATACCACTATGTATAAACATTTCTTTAAAGGGAGACTGTAAGCTTTTAAAATAACGAGGGTCGATACAGGTACTTGCTATTAATAGATTTATCACTCGAAAGGGAAACTTAAATCTTAAATACATGTTTGAAAAAGATATTAAACAACACCAGAATAAAATGTACTTTTGAGTAAGACGAATCGTTTTATTTTTCTGCCGTTACAATTCAGAAGTGAGATCAGAATTTTTGTTGTTATTTTTTTTATATATACCGCACGCCTTTGATTAAAGACATAATTATTATTAAAAACAATTTGACAAAGATGAGCAGTGACTGTGAGAATATACAAGTAGTGATAGTGATAACCGCGATGAATTGTCGAAACAACAGCCACGTAGGCGCTGTCAGTTAGAAAGGAACTTTTCTACGGAAAGGCAAAAAGAGCCTGAGTGTTCATCAGACGATGAAAATATTCAAGTCGAAGCTAATCAGAGAAAAGCTGCGAAGAAGCGCAGAATTGAAGAGCTTATAGCCACAAAGGTTAGTGAAATACTTCAACAAATGCAACCTCCGATTCAACCGGTTGTAGACGATTCCTTTTTAAATAATGTGCATCGTCAATCCGCAACAAATAATATTAACCTAACCAAGAGTGATATCATACCAATTTTTGACCCCGAAACTGGTGATATGAACGCCCAAAATTGGCACCCCTGTTAAGCTAGCAGAACCACTTTGGAATTTTCAACTTTTTTTTATGCCATAATTTTAGGCTAATTTATTACCCTATTGAAAAATTTTTTGCTCTTCAATTGTGGGAGAAATCGCGGGTTCTGCTAGCTTAACGTTAAGCTGGCAGAACCAATGAGCTAATCGAATTTTTATGGAAAATTGGATTACACCATAATTTTAGGCTCACGTTTGCACCCACTGCCGATTTTCCTAATGCACGTTTTTTGAATAAAAACCTGGGTTCTGCTAGCTTAACCGTAAAGCCAGCAGAACCCAACCGTTAAATAACTCCGCAGAGAAGATCCAATTAGACAATAATTTTAGGCTCTACTTACACTAATTAATTACCCTATTACAAAATTTTTTGCTCTTCAGTTATAGGAAATAACGTGTGTTCTGCTATTTTCATCTAAGAGCTGGAGTTACAAAATGCTAATCGAATGTATGTAAAAAATCTGATGACACTACAATTTTATGCTCATTTTAGGCTCACGTATGCACCCACTGCCAATTTTCTTGATGGACGTTTTTTTAAAAAAATCCTGGGTTCTGCTAGCTTAACCGTAAAGCCACCAAAACCCAACCGTTAAGTAACTCCGCAGAGAAGATCCAATTAGACAATAATTTTAGGCTCTACTTACACTAATTAATTACCCTATTACAAAATTGTTTGCTCTTCAGTTATAGGAAATAACGTGTGTTCTGCTATTTTCATCTAAGAGCTGGAGTTACAAAATGCTAATCGAATGTATGTAAAAAATCTGATGACACCACAATTTTAGGCTCATTTTAGGCTCACGTATGCACCCACTGCCAATTTTCTTGATGGACGTTTTTTTAAAAAAATCCTGGGTTCTGCTAGCTTAACCGTAAAGCCACCAAAACCCAACCGTTAAGTAACTCCGCAGAGAAGATCCAATTAGACAATAATTTTAGGCTCTACTTACACTAATTAATTACCCTATTACAAAATTGTTTGCTCTTCAGTTATAGGAAATAACGTGTGTTCTGCTATTTTCATCTAAGAGCTGGAGTTACAAAATGCTAATCGAATGTATGTAAAAAATCTGATGACACCACAATTTTAGGCTTATTTTAGGCTCACGTATGCACCCACTGCCAATTTTCCTGATGGACGTTTTTTAAAAAAAATCCTGTGTTCTGCTAGCTTAACCGTAAAGCCACCAAAACCCAACCGTTAAGTAACTCCGCAGAGAAGATCCAATTAGACAATAATTTTAGGCTCTACTTACACTAATTAATTACCCTATTACAAAATTTTTTGCTCTTCAGTTATAGGAAATAACATGTGTTCTGCTATTTTCATCTAAGAGCTGGAGTTACAAAATGCTAATCGAATGTATGTAAAAAATCTGATGACACCATAATTTTAGGATCATTTTAGGCTCACGTTTACATCCAATGACAATTTTCCTATTATCGTTAATTGTTCTAGTCCTGGATTCTGCAAACTTGTACGAATAAGTTATCCCAGGAGGAAGATTCAATTTTAGGAGACACTCATATTTTGACTGGAACATTTTTGTGCCGAAAAATATAAAGTTTTGGAAAATGATATATCGATTGATAACAATAGTTCAATAGAGAGTTTCCAAGAAAAATCAAACATTGAAAAATTTTCTATATTTGTTTCTGAAGAAGAATTTTTGGCTTTGGTGGAAAGGAAACAAATTCGAAGAGCTGATAGACCCTATATATAGGAATATATGTTGGGAAGTGGATCCATCATTTTTTTTTATTTTTTGTATTAAGCTCCCGGTTGCATCGATACATAATGTTACGTGCCCCTGCTTTACACTGGAGCAGTAAATATGAGTCTGGTTATTGCTCCAGAAGAAAACGAAAAACGGGTCAAATCCTATATTATGGATCGATCCTTTGAAATTATTATTTTTCATAATTTCCAGTGCTATCAAAGGGTCTTGGTGTATATAATTCGAAGCAACAAACTCATTTTTTGCCACCTTCAGAACGCTACTAGAATAAAGATGAGGGGGTTCATCATCCCCAACATCCATTAGAGCCGCCGCTTCTTCCGAACGTAAAACCACTGTCGATTTGAATTTTAGTTTTTCTGCCAAGTGGGAGCGGACAGGTTCCCTAAGATACCGTTTCCCGCATTTTCCCTTTTCTGACCCTCTCAGCAAAGAACATTCTATGTGTATTTTTCCCTTATCCGACGTTACTATTTCACATGATAGCTTGCTACCACAAGTACAATGACCTAAAATATTGAAAAAATGTATTAATAAATATCAGTATATTCGAACTGAAAACATTCCATGCCTAACAACAAATTCCTTTTCAGTAGAAGGCGAAAAAAATATCGTTTTTTATTTATATTCATTTAATTAGTTTTGATAACGATATTGAATAGATGGATTACAAAAATTGTCCCCTCGTCTTAAATTCCTTATAACTCATAAAAATATTTGTGACAGTCAAATAGTGATTGACAATAATGTTTGCAAGCAGCCACGACGCGCACTAAAAACGCGTATTTTCACCGGAATAATGAACTGACAAATTTCAAGTCGATCTGATTAGTGCAAGATTTTAAGCTTGTAAAATCAAAATAAAATTTTATAGAATCTGAATTAATCCATTTATGAAGGCAGATATAGGATGACCCAGCCAGAAGGTATTGTAGAATAAGAAGGTCCTGATCAGAATAATTTTGTATTATTTGAATGGAATGGGAGTACTTACCTTTGAATTTTCCCGATACTAAATTTTCATTCAAATAGTGATACTTGAACCGAAATCCACATTGCAGCTTTACGGCTTTCCACAATTCGTGTGTTAACCACGCCTGCCATAGCCCCTTTTTTAATCTAAAACAGCTTCTTAAACTATTTTTTTTGTAGGGTCTATCAGCTCTTCGAATTTGTTTCCTTTCCACCAAAGTCAAAAATTCTTCTTCAGAAACAAATATAGAAAATTTTTCAATGTTTTCTTTGGAATCACTGTCATTAAAAATGTTTGATTTTTCTTGGAAACTTTGCTCTATTGAACTATTGTTATCAATCGATATATCATTTTCCAAAACTTTATATTTTTCGGCACAAAAATGTTCCAGTCAAAATATGAGTGTCTCCTAAAATTGAACCTCCCTCCTGGGATAACTTATTCGTACAAGTTTGCAGAATCCAGAACTAGAACAAGAACTAGAAAATTGTCATTGGATGTAAACGTGAGCCTAAAATGATCCTAAAATTATGGTGTCATCAGATTTTTTACATACATTCGATTAGCATTTTGTAACTCCAGCTCTTAGATGAAAATAGCAGAACACATGTTATTTCCTATAACTGAAGAGCAAAAAATTTTGTAATAGGGTAATTAATTAGTGTAAGTAGAGCCTAAAATTATTGTCTAATTGGATCTTCTCTGCGGAGTTACTTAACGGTTGGGTTTTGGTGGCTTTACGGTTAAGCTAGCAGAACACAGGATTTTTTTTAAAAAACGTCCATCAGGAAAATTGGCAGTGGGTGCATACGTGAGCCTAAAATAAGCCTAAAATTGTGGTGTCATCAGATTTTTTACATACATTCGATTAGCATTTTGTAACTCCAGCTCTTAGATGAAAATAGCAGAACACACGTTATTTCCTATAACTGAAGAGCAAACAATTTTGTAATAGGGTAATTAATTAGTGTAAGTAGAGCCTAAAATTATTGTCTAATTGGATCTTCTCTGCGGAGTTACTTAACGGTTGGATTTTGGTGGCTTTACGGTTAAGCTAGCAGAACCCAGGATTTTTTTAAAAAAACGTCCATCAAGAAAATTGGCAGTGGGTGCATACGTGAGCCTAAAATGAGCCTAAAATTGTGGTGTCATCAGATTTTTTACATACATTCGATTAGCATTTTGTAACTCCAGCTCTTAGATGAAAATAGCAGAACACATGTTATTTCCTATAACTGAAGAGCAAAAAATTTTGTAATAGGGTAATTAATTAGTGTATGTAGATGTAGAGCCTAAAATTATTGTCTAATTGGATCTTCTCTGCGGAGTTATTTAACGGTTGGGTTCTGCTGGCTTTACGGTTAAGCTAGCAGAACCCAGGTTTTTATTCAAAAAACGTGCATCAGGAAAATCGGCAGTGGGTGCAAACGTGAGCCTAAAATTATGGTGTAATCCAATTTTCCATAAAAATTCGATTAGCTCATTGGTTCTGCCAGCTTAACGTTAAGCTAGCAGAACCCGCGATTTCTCCCACAATTGAAGAGCAAAAAATTTTTCAATAGGGTAATAAATTAGCCTAAAAATATCCTAAAATTATGGCATAAAAAAAAGTTGAAAATTCCAAAGTGGTTCTGCTAGCTTAACAGGGGTAAAATTGGCTAAATAAGATTGAACAACTTGGACAAATTCATCAATGGAATGATGTAACAAAATCCTATTTTATGCAGTCAAAATTGTCAGGAATCGCTAAAGTCTGGTATAACGGTCTTCAAGAATATAATAAATCGCGGACAGACTGGAAAACTGAATTATTACGAGCTTTTCCTTCAAATGAAAGTTTTATGGAAAACCTAAAGTCAATGATTGCCAGAAAAAAACAACCTGAGGAGACAATGTTACATTACTATTATTCAAAATGTGTGCTTATTAGGAAGTGTGATATTGTTGATCTTAATGCAACTTTTTGTATTATCGATGGACTTCCCATCGAACATCAAGCAACAGCAAAATCCGCCAACTTTAGAACACCCGAGGAATTATTTCAAGGGTTTTTATGTAAATTGGATAATACACCGCCATTATCACAAAAACGTGAAAGACTATCCAAAGATGATTTTACGAAGTGTAATATTTGTAAGAAAAGTGGACATTTCTCTCGAAATTGTTTCTTCAGAGACTCAAACGCGGGACCATCTGGACTAAACAAGAACGTGGAAGACAGAAAACCCAGTGACTACAAAACTCCAAGCTTCGGTGGTGCCAGAGCCAAAACAAAAGAATGCAGTCATTGCGGAAGAAAAGGTCATATTAAGGAAAACTGTTGGCATTTAAATCCAGCCAAAGTACAACTATTACAAAGGCAAGTACCAAATTGTACTTATAATATTAATGTTTGTGTAAATAATATAAATTGCAAGGGCTACCTAGATACAGGTAGTCAAGTAAACGTAGCTAATACTTCTCTGATAAAAAAGCTAAATATTAAATTAAATCAATCGAATATTATTATTAAAAGTTTTGGGAATAACATTATATTTCCCGAAGGCATGAATTTTGTTGAATTTAAATTCAAAACTTTTTCCATAAAATCGGCTTTACATTTTGTAGACGTAGATATGGCCGCTATTGAAGTGATAATAGGTCAACCAATTATTAATCATAATGAAATAATGTTAAATATTCAAAACGGACAAGTTAATTTAAATAAAATAATTGATGTGAAAGATAGTCGTCCAGTAATATTAGAAAAAGATATCTCAATAAAGCCTCATTGTACCTCTTTAGTTCCCGTTAGTACAAATAGTAGTAAATGCCTACTTATTTCAGCAAAAACCTGTGATTTTTCAGAACATTATATCATTCCTACTTGTTTATTAAGCGAAACTAATAATTTTCTTAGCATTACCAACACAGGTCCGAATAAATTAAAATTGTATAAAGGGAGAATTTTAGCAAGGGGCCAAGACATACATTTTTCCGAAAATAAAGACGATTTTTCACAACCAGCCATACAATTTACATGGTCTTTAAATTTAACTGATGTTAAGGTAGATTTAAAAGTGTTAAAAGAACCTTATTTAACCCAATTTTATAATATTTTGAAACTATTTCAAGACTGTTTTGCTAAAAACAGTTCTGAATTAGGTTTTACAAATCTAATAGAATTTGAAATAAATTTAGAGAAAAATTAACCCATATTCTACCGGCCATATCGATACTCGGAAAAAGAAAAAAATATAATTCGTAACAAAGTTAAGGAAATGCTGGAAAACGGAATAGTAAGAAAGTCTTGGTCTAGTTATTCAAGTCCGGCAATTTTGGTTAAAAAGAAAAACGGTGATCATAGATTATGTATAGATTATAGAAAATTAAATTCTATAACAGTAAAGGACAGGTATCCTCTTCCACATATAGAAGACCAAATCGGTCGTCTTGCAGGACAACAGTATTTTACTAGTTTGGACATGACACAAGGGTACTACCAAATACGTGTTGCATCAAATTCAATAGAAAAAACAGCTTTTGTGACGCAGGACGGACAATACGAATTTTTACGGATGCCCTTCGGATTATCGAATGCTCCAGCGACTTTTCAAAGGTTATTAAACAATTTATTCTCCGATCTGTGTCACAAAAATGTAAGCGTTTATTTAGATGATATATTAATTTCATCCAAGACAGTAGAGGAAGGCATTAAAATGCTAGAAATCGTTTTAAAGTTGTTAAAAACGGCAAATTTAAAATTGAATATAGAAAAATGTTTTTTCTTTGAAACTAGTATCGATTATCTTGGATATGAAATAGATGCAAAGGAAATGCGTCCAGGATCACATAAAATTATGGCCGTTTCAAATTTTCCAGTACCTAAAAATTTGCATCAATTAAGACAGTTTCTTGGTTTGGGCTCATATTTTAGGAAGTTCGTCAAGGATCATGCGCTAATAGTAGCTCCATTGTCGAATCTCTTAAAAAAATCAGTACCATGGAAGTGGTCATCTATAGAGAAAAATTCATTTAATGAAATGAAAAAACAATTAACATCAAGGCCAGTACTTTGTGTATATGATCCAAATTTAGAAACTGAATTACATACAGATGCCAGTAGCAAGGGTATAGCTAGCATTTTATTACAAAAACATGGGGAAAACTTTAAACCTGGTGATGTATTATAGTCGTATGACATCTAAAGATGAAATGCTATATCATTCTTATGAGCTGGAAACCCTTGCTATAGTGGAATCGATTAGACGATTTAAAATTTATTTAACCGGGATACATTTTGTAATTGTAACTGATTGCGCAGCTGTTCGGTCTACTTTTACAAAACGTGATATGTTACCACGTGTAGCACGATGGTGGCTAACCATCCAAGACTTCGATTTTGAAATTAAACATAAGCCAGGAAATAAAATGAAGCATGTAGACGCTCTAAGTCGTAATGTATCCAGCATTATTTGTTCTGATGACTGGTTTTTATGCGTTCAGCACCAAGATGACACTATAAAAACAATTTATAATAAATTATCTCAAAAAAATTGTGATCAGCAATTAAAAGCTTTATACACTATTAAAAATAATAGATTATATCGTATAACAGCAGATAAAAATGAAAAACTAGTTATACCAAAATTCGCTAGGTTCAATATATTAAGAAAATATCATGATGATATTGGACACATTGGGTATCGTAAATGTGACGCACTAATTAAAAGTAAATTTTGGTTTAAGGGTATGACACGCTTTATTAAAAAATATGTGTATTCCTGCATTGATTGTGCCTATAAAAAAGACCAATATGGAAAAAAGTCAGGATTCTTGCATCCCATTGATAAGCCCACTGAACCCTTGCATACCTGGCACATTGATCATTTGGGTCCATATGTCAAAAGTCCTGGTGGTTTTTGTTACATTTTGATGATAGTTGATTCTTTTTCAAAATTCTTATTTGCGCGACCAACAAAATCTACCAACTCCAAAGAAGTGATATATATTTTGAAAGACCTCTTCAGTATGTTCACAGTTCCCAAACGAATTATTTCTGATCGCGGTAAAGCCTTTACTAGCATAAAATTTAAAGATTTTTCAACAAAATATCAATTTAAACATATTTTAAATGCTATCTCTTCACCCAGATCTAATGGTCAAGTGGAAAGGTACAACTTGACTCTTAAATCGGCTATTAATGCTAGTGTTAATGATGAAAATGAATGGCATTTCGTGCTTCCAGGCGCAGTATGGGGTATAAACAATACTGTAAACGTAAGCACAGGTTTTACTCCGTGCAAACTTATGTTCGGTTTTGAATCCCCAAAACATGTAGATTTGGAAAACACAACACAACACACAAAGTCAGATAAAATAAATGAACGAAAAATAGCCAAAACAAACATGGATAAACAAGCTAAGAAAATGAAAATATTATTCGACAAAAAAAGAAAAATAGCGGTTTCTTACTCAGTTGGTGATCTGGTATTGTGGAGCGGCAGTGGAAATTCGCAAAAAGAAGTTACAAAAAAAACGCCCATTAAATTTGGTGGGCCTTATAAAATTACTAAAGTTAAGGGTAATGATCGTTACGAAATTTCTTCATTGAAGGGCATGAAAGGTTATAAAAAGTATAAGGCCACAGTACCGGCTGACCAGCTGAGAAAATTCAAATCATGCGTAATACTCGAAGAAGAATCTGACAGTAGTGTTAACAGCACCGACGAATTATTAGATTTGTTGGAAAGTTAAATTAAGTACCTATTCTAGATATTAACTACCATAAGCATAGAAAGAAAATATATATAAAAACTCTATATTTTTATGAGCTCTAAAGAGCATAAAAAAAAAGGGTTTTAATCAACCTAAACAAAAAAATATTGAAATTTAAGTGCAGCCTATGGTTGAAAAAAATCTAACCTAACTTCATTTACACTAAGCTTCAACTACTTTATTCTGTTTTGATTGTAGGTCTCGGAATCAAAAAGTAACTGAAAAGAAGACGAGGACGTCTAATAATCATCAGGATGGCCGAATGTGATGAAATCCTACGTTCTACGTTTTCTTGTAATATATTATATTTCTTCTAGCTTATATTTTAAATACCACTATGTAGGTATAAACATTTCTTTAAAGGGAGACTGTAAGCTTTTAAAACAACGAGGGTCGATACAGGTACTTGCTATTAATAGATTTATCACTCGAAAGGGAAACTTAAATCTTAAATACATGTTTGAAAAAGATATTAAACAACACCAGAATAAAATGTACTTTTGAGTAAGACGAATCGTTTTATTTTTCTGCCGTTACAACAGAGTGGTGCAATTTATTAGGATTAGTGGTAAAGCCGATATAGAGATTAAAAATTTACCCAAAAAAGTCATGGTGGAGGAAAAGTAAGTCATTTTAAAAAAAATTAAGATTTCAAAATAAGCAACTCATTGTACAAACTTCTAGCTCTTGTTAGTTGAAGTAAAATTACCAATACCTACAAATTTTTGGTGCTATAGATATTTAATCTTTGAGTTTACTTTATGTTGACGAGTCCCTTTTTTACATTTCTACAGGAAAATCTAGTAGTTGCCGATAGCGATAATGTTTGCTTTATCGGAGATTTTAATATTTATGTACACATGGCCAGATCTGTCAGTATTCAAGTTATTGTATCTTAGCTCCTCTACTTTTTTTGTAAAAAGTAACTAGTACCTACATTAAATAGTACCTATATTAAATACTTTTTATTCTTATAACAAAGGTATATAATGTATTATGGATATATTGTTTTATTGCAGTAATTTTTTTATTTATTCACGTAATAAACCCTTTGGTTTGTATGAATAAAAGTTAATAAACAAAAAAATACTTTACTACCTAGGTACGCAATGGATTAGTTTCAGTTAAGAATTCAATGTTACGTTGAGGAAAACTGTTTGTTAATGAAATTCTTGCAATGCAATAAGTAGTGGTATTGAGTTTGTGTAGAGATTACCAAATTTCCCCCAGTCGCTCCTATTCACCGAGAATTGCCGACTTCGGTCGGCACTTTTAGGGTTGGATTTTTTATGTATTAATTGTATTATCATAGACAAAACAAGTATTATTGTCTTTTGTATATTCAGATATAGATTAGTTTACTCCAATAACTGGTATTGCAGTCATTTAAAAACTGTACTTTCTGTTTTCCTTTTCCTTTTTTGGCAGTTCTAGAAAGATTTCGATATTATGTAAGTTGATATCTATCTGATTTATTATAGAATAATATAATATAATATAATATAGTATAATATAATATAATGTAGTAAATAACAGTTTTGAAGATATTACGATTTATAAAAATTGAAGAAAACAAAATAACACGACATTAATTCTGAATTATCACATCAAAATAAATTACATTGAGTACTTAAACTGAGTTTTTCCTTCTAGGTACCTGGTACATGAAAAGTTCGTTTGATTATTAATTATTGATTATTTTTTAATTATTAGGGCTGGTGGTAGGAAGTATATACCAGTTAAGCACATGGATAGCGAGAGGCATCAGTGGTGGCACTTGTATAATAACAAAAAAATACCAATTCGATCGTTCATTATATTACAAGGTGATTTGTTCCAATCCAACAGAAATATTGCTCTGGCACATTGTGTATCGAGTGATATGCACATGTCACGTGGAATTGCTGTCACCTTTAAGTAAGTTAAAAACATGTCTCATGTGTATATACATACTACAAAACCATTTATAATGAAATTATAGCTTGAGAAAATTTCACTTATAAATTTTAGGCGGAAATTTGGAGGGGTCCACCATTTACTTGGGCAAAACCAAAGAAGTGGAGGAATGGCTTGGCAATACACCCAAGGGAGGTATATTTTTTATTTAGTCACCAAAAATAATTATTTTGATAAGCCCAACTACAGGACTATTTTCATGAGTCTTCGTAAATTACGAGATTTCATTGATGAAAATAATGTACCTGACTTGGCTATACCTAGATTAGCTTGCGGCAGAGATAAAAAAAATTGAAGCTTATTAAACTCATGATAAGTTACCTGTTTCGAAGCAGTAAGTGCCGTACATATATATATGAATGAATTTTTCATCATTGATGAAAGTGGTAGAAATAGGGCTCCTGGCGAACCTTCCTCTTAAAAAAAAGGTAACACGCCCCTGCCAGATCTGCGTGGACAGATCTTGAGCTGCAATACCTCATGGGTGGGTGTGGAAAGTTGCATTATCTTTTTTGCGTAATGACATTTTTTAAATTTCCTATTTTGCGTAATACGACCCCGCTATCACCTTGAGCAAGGGATTATTTTACTAAAACACATTAGTATACATCGAAAGTAAGCTGCCTGAATATATTTCATATTGGCAGCCGTTTGCGAAATTGATGAAAAATGACATTGTTTAAATTTCCTATTTTGCGTAATACGACCCTGCTATCACCTTGAGCAAGGAATTATTTTACTAAAACACGTTAATATACATCGAAAGTAAGCTGCCTGAGCACATTTCATATTGGCAGCCGATTGCGAAATTAATGAAAAATGACATTTTTTAAATTTCCTATTTTGCGTAATACGACCCTGCTATCACCTTGAGCAAGGAATTATTTTTCTAAAACACGTTAATACATCGAAAGTAAGCTGCCTGAGCATATTCTACACTGGCAGCCGTTTGCGAAATTGATGAAAAATGACATTGTTTAAATTTCTTATTTTGTGTAATAAGACCCTGCTATCACCTTGAGCAAGGAATTATTTTCCTAAAACACGTTAATATACATCGAAAGTAAGCTGCCTGAGCACATTTTATATTAGCAGCCGTTTGTAAAATTAATGAAAAATTACATTTTTTAAATTTCCTATTTTGCGTAATACGACCCTGCTATCACCTTGAGCAAGGAATTATTTCACTAAAACACGTTAATATACATCGAAAGTAAGCTGCCTGAGCATATTTCATATTGGCAGCCGTTTGCGAAATTGATGAAAAATGACATTGTTTAAATTTCCTATTTTGCGTAATACGACCCTGCTATCACCTTGAGCAAGCAACTATTTTACTAAAGTACGTTAATATACATCGAAAGTAAGCTGCCTGACTATATTTCATATTGGCAGCCGTTTGCGAAATTGATGAAAATTGACATTGTTTAAATTTCCTATTTTGCGTAATACGACCCTGCTATCACCTTGAGCAAGGAATTATTTTACTAAAACACGTTAATATACATCGAAAGTAAGCTGCCTGAGCACATTTCATATTGGCAGCCGATTGCGAAATTAATGAAAAATGACATTTTTTAAATTTCCTATTTTGCGTAATACGACCCTGCTATCACCTTGAGCAAGGAATTATTTTTCTAAAACACGTTAGTATACATCGAAAGTAAGCTGCCTGACTATATTTCATATTGGCAGCCGTTTGGGAAATTGATGAAAAATGACATTGTTTAAATTTCCTATTTTGCGTAATACGACCCTGCTATCACCTTGAGCGTTGATTGATATTCAACGCCTTGAGCAAGGAATTATTTTACTAAAACACGTTAATATACATCGAAAGTAACCTGCCTGAGCACATTTCATATTGGCAGCCGATTGCGAAATTAATGAAAAATGACATTGTTTAAATTTCCTATTTTGCGTAATACGACCCTGCTATCACCTTGAGCAAGGAATTATTTTACTAAAACACGTTAATATACATCGAAAGTAAGCTGCCTGAGCATATTCTACACTGGCAGCCGATTGCGAAATTAATGAAAAATGACATTTTTTAAATTTCCTATTTTGCGTAATACGACCCTGCTATCGCCTTGAGCAAGGGATTATTTCACTAAAACACGTTAGTATACATCGAAAGTAAGCTGCCTGACCATATTTCATATTGGCAGCCGTTTGCGAAATTGATGAAAAATGACATTGTTTAAATTTCCTATTTTGCGTAATACGACCCTGCTATCACCTTGAGCAAGGAATTATTTCACTAAAACACGTTAATATACATCGAAAGTAAGCTGCCTGAGCACATTTTATATTGGCAGCCGTTTGCGAAATTAATGAAAAATGACATTTTTCAAATTTCCCATTTTGCGTAATACGACCCTGCTATCACCTTGAGCAAGGAGTTATTTCTCTAAAACACGTCAATATACATCGAAAGTAAGCTGCCTGAGCATATTCTACACTGGCAGCCGATTGCGAAATTAATGAAAAATGACATTTTTTAAATTTCCTATTTTGCGTAATACGACCCTGCTATCGCCTTGAGCAAGGGATTATTTCACTAAAACACGTTAGTATACATCGAAAGTAAGCTGCCTGACCATATTTCATATTGGCAGCCGTTTGCGAAATTGATGAAAAATGACATTGTTTAAATTTCCTATTTTGCGTAATACGACCCTGCTATCACCTTGAGCAAGGAATTATTTCACTAAAACACGTTAATATACATCGAAAGTAAGCTGCCTGAGCACATTTTATATTGGCAGCCGTTTGCGAAATTAATGAAAAATGACATTTTTTAAATTTCCCATTTTGCGTAATACGACCCTGCTATCACCTTGAGCAAGGAGTTATTTCTCTAAAACACGTCAATATACATCGAAAGTAAGCTGCCTGAGCATATTCTACACTGGCAGCCGTTTGCGAAATTGATGAAAAATGACATTGTTTAAATTTCTTATTTTGTGTAATATGACCCTGCTATCACCTTGAGCAAGGAATTATTTTACTAAAACACGTTAATATACATCGAAAGTAAGCTGCCTGAGCACATTTTATATTAGCAGCCGTTTGCGAAATTAATGAAAAATGACATTTTTTAAATTTCCTATTTTGCATAATACGACCCTGCTATCACCTTGAGCAAGGAATTATTTCACTAAAACACGTTAATATACATCGAAAGTAAGCTGCCTGAGCATATTTCATATTGGCAGCCGTTTGCGAAATTGATGAAAAATGACATTGTTTAAATTTCCTATTTTGCGTAATACGACCCCGCTATCACCTTGAGCAAGGGATTATTTTACTAAAACACATTAGTATACATCGAAAGTAAGCTGCCTGAATATATTTCATATTGGCAGCCGTTTGCGAAATTGATGAAAAATGACATTGTTTAAATTTCCTATTTTGCGTAATACGACCCTGCTATCACCTTGAGCAAGGAATTATTTTACTAAAACACGTTAATATACATCGAAAGTAAGCTGCCTGAGCACATTTCATATTGGCAGCCGATTGCGAAATTAATGAAAAATGACATTTTTTAAATTTCCTATTTTGCGTAATACGACCCTGCTATCACCTTGAGCAAGGAATTATTTTTCTAAAACACGTTAATACATCGAAAGTAAGCTGCCTGAGCATATTCTACACTGGCAGCCGTTTGCGAAATTGATGAAAAATGACATTGTTTAAATTTCTTATTTTGTGTAATAAGACCCTGCTATCACCTTGAGCAAGGAATTATTTTCCTAAAACACGTTAATATACATCGAAAGTAAGCTGCCTGAGCACATTTTATATTAGCAGCCGTTTGTAAAATTAATGAAAAATTACATTTTTTAAATTTCCTATTTTGCGTAATACGACCCTGCTATCACCTTGAGCAAGGAATTATTTCACTAAAACACGTTAATATACATCGAAAGTAAGCTGCCTGAGCATATTTCATATTGGCAGCCGTTTGCGAAATTGATGAAAAATGACATTGTTTAAATTTCCTATTTTGCGTAATACGACCCTGCTATCACCTTGAGCAAGCAATTATTTTACTAAAGTACGTTAATATACATCGAAAGTAAGCTGCCTGACTATATTTCATATTGGCAGCCGTTTGCGAAATTGATGAAAATTGACATTGTTTAAATTTCCTATTTTGCGTAATACGACCCTGCTATCACCTTGAGCAAGGAATTATTTTACTAAAACACGTTAATATACATCGAAAGTAAGCTGCCTGAGCACATTTCATATTGGCAGCCGATTGCGAAATTAATGAAAAATGACATTTTTTAAATTTCCTATTTTGCGTAATACGACCCTGCTATCACCTTGAGCAAGGAATTATTTTTCTAAAACACGTTAGTATACATCGAAAGTAAGCTGCCTGACTATATTTCATATTGGCAGCCGTTTGGGAAATTGATGAAAAATGACATTGTTTAAATTTCCTATTTTGCGTAATACGACCCTGCTATCACCTTGAGCGTTGATTGATATTCAACGCCTTGAGCAAGGAATTATTTTACTAAAACACGTTAATATACATCGAAAGTAACCTGCCTGAGCACATTTCATATTGGCAGCCGATTGCGAAATTAATGAAAAATGACATTGTTTAAATTTCCTATTTTGCGTAATACGACCCTGCTATCACCTTGAGCAAGGAATTATTTTACTAAAACACGTTAATATACATCGAAAGTAAGCTGCCTGAGCATATTCTACACTGGCAGCCGATTGCGAAATTAATGAAAAATGACATTTTTTAAATTTCCTATTTTGCGTAATACGACCCTGCTATCGCCTTGAGCAAGGGATTATTTCACTAAAACACGTTAGTATACATCGAAAGTAAGCTGCCTGACCATATTTCATATTGGCAGCCGTTTGCGAAATTGATGAAAAATGACATTGTTTAAATTTCCTATTTTGCGTAATACGACCCTGCTATCACCTTGAGCAAGGAATTATTTCACTAAAACACGTTAATATACATCGAAAGTAAGCTGCCTGAGCACATTTTATATTGGCAGCCGTTTGCGAAATTAATGAAAAATGACATTTTTCAAATTTCCCATTTTGCGTAATACGACCCTGCTATCACCTTGAGCAAGGAGTTATTTCTCTAAAACACGTCAATATACATCGAAAGTAAGCTGCCTGAGCATATTCTACACTGGCAGCCGATTGCGAAATTAATGAAAAATGACATTTTTTAAATTTCCTATTTTGCGTAATACGACCCTGCTATCGCCTTGAGCAAGGGATTATTTCACTAAAACACGTTAGTATACATCGAAAGTAAGCTGCCTGACCATATTTCATATTGGCAGCCGTTTGCGAAATTGATGAAAAATGACATTGTTTAAATTTCCTATTTTGCGTAATACGACCCTGCTATCACCTTGAGCAAGGAATTATTTCACTAAAACACGTTAATATACATCGAAAGTAAGCTGCCTGAGCACATTTTATATTGGCAGCCGTTTGCGAAATTAATGAAAAATGACATTTTTTAAATTTCCCATTTTGCGTAATACGACCCTGCTATCACCTTGAGCAAGGAGTTATTTCTCTAAAACACGTCAATATACATCGAAAGTAAGCTGCCTGAGCATATTCTACACTGGCAGCCGTTTGCGAAATTGATGAAAAATGACATTGTTTAAATTTCTTATTTTGTGTAATATGACCCTGCTATCACCTTGAGCAAGGAATTATTTTACTAAAACACGTTAATATACATCGAAAGTAAGCTGCCTGAGCACATTTTATATTAGCAGCCGTTTGCGAAATTAATGAAAAATGACATTTTTTAAATTTCCTATTTTGCATAATACGACCCTGCTATCACCTTGAGCAAGGAATTATTTCACTAAAACACGTTAATATACATCGAAAGTAAGCTGCCTGAGCATATTTCATATTGGCAGCCGTTTGCGAAATTGATGAAAAATGACATTGTTTAAATTTCCTATTTTGCGTAATACGACCCTGCTATCACCTTGAGCAAGCAATTATTTTACTAAAGTACGTTAATATACATCGAAAGTAAGCTGCCTGAGCATATTCTTCACTGGCAGCCGTTTGCGAAATTGATGAAAAATGACATTGTTTAAATTTCCTATTTTGCGTAATACGACCCTGCTATCACCTTGAGCAAGGAATTATTTTACTAAAACACGTTAATATACATCGAAAGTAAGCTGCCTGGGCATATTCTACACTGGCAGCCGATTGCGAAATTAATGAAAAATGACATTTTTTAAATTTCCTATTTTGCGTAATACGATCCTGCTATCACCTTGAGCAAGGGATTATTTCACTAAAACACGTTAGTATACATCGAAAGTAAGCTGCCTGACCATATTTCATATTGGCAGCCGTTTGCGAAATTGATGAAAAATGACATTGTTTAAATTTCCTATTTTGCGTAATACGACCCTGCTATCACCTTGAGCAAGGGATTATTTCACTAAAACATGTTAGTATACATCGAAAGTAAGCTGCCTGACCATATTTCATATTGGCAGCCGTTTGCGAAATTGATGAAAAATGACATTGTTTAAATTTCCTATTTTGTGTAATACGACCCTGCTATCACCTTGAGCAAGGAATTATTTCACTAAAACACGTTAATATACATCGAAAGTAAGCTGCCTGAGCACATTTTATATTGGCAGCCGTTTGCGAAATCAATGAAAAATGACATTTTTTAAATTTCCCATTTTGCGTAATACGACCCTGCAGTCCCTTGAAGTTGAAAATATTTTCGTAAATTACCTTCTTAGGTATACATCAAAAGTTATCCTTTCGACTTACGAACAAATTTTGTCTTTTATTGTCGTTTGCGAAAACAATCGTATCATCTCTTATTTTTGATCTTCATATTGTTACGGCTTTATCAATAAAATAGTAGGTATTTGCTAGATAGATTCCGAGAAATAACAATTGAAATAAGATATACCAACTATTAGTAAAGTCAGATTAAATATTTCCTTGTTTGCATGTATAAATAATCATCCACTATTTTTTTAAGTACGCACGCCACTGAACGATCGGGTGCGGTCGGAAGTTTAGGCTGCCAAGTCTGGCTGCTGTCTTCACACCGCTAATTTGTTTTTAGGTTAGCTTTTATGCGCAATTGGGGAATCCAAACTGATCCAAACCACGTGACTTTTCAACTGTCAAGATGGCGCCTGGTTGGCAAACAAAGCAAAGGTAGCTATAATCTAAGGTTCAGTTCGATCAGTAACAGCTGATTTAGGATTGGTAATTGAACGGAGGGGATTTCGTTTAGTTTCCGGACAGCCGAAATCCCAAATGCGTATTAGGCAATCCAACGACCTGTCAAATAAATTCAATATGGCGCCTGGTTGGCAAACAAATTGAATAATACGTTTGTTTACTTGATCAGTTTTGTTAATTGTTGAAGCTTTTTTGAAGTATTTGGGTATAATTACCTTTGGTTTTATTCAGATTTATAGAAAATAGTGAGACATAAGTTCAGTTTTGAAAAAAAATGCCAGTAACGTGTATTGTAGTGGGTTGTGGAAGCCGTGCAGATCGGGACCATTTACTTAGTTTTTTTCGCATTCCCACATTGAAAAACTTTGTACATTGCCCACATATAAACGATTTATCAAGGAAAAGGAGGGATATGTGGTTAGCAGCCATCAAGAGGGAAGATCTAACTGAATCAATTATAAGAAATCAAAGGATATGTAGCAGACATTTCATAACAGGTACCAAGTGAAGTTTATATACCATTTCTAATAAGTAATTATCTATTATAACTTTTACAGGAAAAGTAAATAGTAAATACCTAGTGATATATGAAGTAGCAAATGTAACAATGTTTTTTTTGGTAGTAGGGGTATACATTAGCTTTGAATACATCCTATATTTTAAACAAACAATATATTTTTTTCTAACTTGTAGGAAAACCTAGTGACTTGAGTGACGAAAATCATCCAGATTGGGTTCCATCCCAGAATATGGGTCATAAATCTCAAGCCCACTCAAAACGCAATTCTGATGTGGATCGAAAATTGAGAGCAGATAAAAGGGCTAAATTAAGTCATGAAGCATTGGAACTAAGAAAATTGGTAAGTTTATTAGAAATTTAAACTATTTTGACCTTATGTAGGTAGTCTGATATCTGCAAAAACAAGATAACTCCACCTTTTGGCATTTTTGATTAAATTTCACTTCCGGCTCCAGCACATTTGTTGGTTTGTGAAGACTACTTTGTTTTTAGTGCATTTTCCCGATGAGATTATTTTGTAATAAATATTTGTTAAGTTTTTGCATTTTCAATCCATTTTAAACTTTCAAACTGCTTCTTCTGAAACCTTGCAAAATGTGAGTTATCTTGTTTTTGCAGTAACCTATACTCATGCCAAGTAATTTATATGCCATTGTAACATATTATTAAATGTAAAATTTCTCCTTTATTTTATAGAGAAATGAAGAAAATGTTTCAGGAGATGAAGGACAATCAGGCCAAGACAGAGAAGGAGGCTGTGCTACACAAACAGAACTTACAATGACCATGTTGACCACACAAACTGAGCAGTTTGAGTTTGCCACTAGAAAATTAGCAGACTTGGAAAAAAAAGTTGAAACCACACCACTGGGACTGATGGATAATATTAAGAATACCCATATGTGGAAATATTATACAGGGTTTGACTATGAATTCATCAAAATAGTTATGTTTCCAGAGATAGAACCATTTGTTACTTCAACATCCACAACAGTACTCAGTCCCTTCAACCAACTGTTACTCACATTAGTAAAGTTAAGACTAAATTTACATTTCAAAGACCTGGCTTTTCGCTTTAAAGTGGCTGCTACTACAGCATCTACTTATTTTCAAAACATAATTCACATTATGTATGAGCGCTTTAAAAGTTTAATAATTTGGCCAGATAGTCCAGAATCTCAATTAAATATTCCCTCATGTTTTAAGGAATCATTCCAAGACAAAACAACAGTTATTGTTGATTGTTTTGAAGTTTTTATTGAAAAACCTGACAATTATTTGACACAGCAGCAATGTTGGTCAAGTTACAAACATCACCATACCATAAAATTTTTAATTGGCATCACTCCTCAGGGATCGATTAGCTACATAAGTAAGGGTTGGGGTGGTCGCACTTCTGATAAACAAATGATAGAATTGGGAGATTTTTGTAATCGAATTAAACCTGGTGATGTGGTTTTGGCTGACAGAGGATTTATAATTGAAGAAATATTAGGTAGATTTGGGGCAAAATTAGTTATTCCTGCATTTACAAGGGGCAAAAGTCAATTACATCCTCTGGAAATCGAAGCAACACGCCACATTTCACATGTGAGAATTCATATTGAGAGAATTATTGGAGTAATCAAAAACAAGTTCAGAATATTCAAAGGACCAATACCAATAAGCATGCTGAAAGTTCGGGATAATGGAGTATGTATTCTTGATAAAATAGTCACAGTTTGCAGTGCATTATTAAACATTCTTCCTACAATATTGCCTCCTTAATTATTCCGAGAGTTCCTTATTCTGTAAGAATTTTTTGAAAGTTATTTAATATCAATATTTTATTATCCATTTGTCACAAAGTTTCATTTTTCTTAAAAGTTGGTGCATTGCAGAACACTTATATTGGAGTGATCAAAATTCTAAATTTCCAAACAGTGTACAGGGGAGAGCAAAATTAGGGTAGTTTACTCTTGATCAAAATTTCCATTATTTCTGCTCCCCTGTACACTGTTTGGGAATTTACAAGTATGATAATTTCAATGCACCAATTTTTAAGAAGAATAAAATTTTCTGACAAATGGAAGTTTTTCATAAGGTGCAAACTTTTGAAACACATTGTATATGAACTGGCATTTCTAGGTAATCATAATTGTATATATGATCGTGTGTTAAAAATGTATGTATTGTCTTTATATCTACTGACAACTCCTATACATCATGTAATGTCTTTGAGGAGAATAAAGTTATTATTATTAATAGTTAAATAAAGTGTATACCAACATTATGAAATTTTATAAATTAAAAAAATTATGAAAAGAAATACTTAGTGTATTATTTCACAGGAAATTTTTTGCTCAAAGAAATTTACTATCAAATTTGTCTATTTATAGTCATGTGTTTCAAAGTATCCAATGAAACCATCATTACACTGATTATTACCCATGGATAGTTATAAATTAAGTGTTTTAACATTTCATAAATTCAATTTATTTCGAAAGTGTCAAAACAAATTCTCACCAAATATCCCTCGAACATTTATAAATCTCATAATTTTATCATAACTTCCTCAAGCAAGTTGGTTTAGGTAACAGCCCGACACCATATGTAAGGACTGTTGAGTAATGTGCTTTCCAAAACTGTGATGAAATTATTTCGTTGGTTATCAATGTTCTTGGGATATTACAGATGAAAGTAATATACCTAAATTATGTAGCAAAAACCTGCAAGGAAAGTTAGGATTTTCAGAGGTATGATTAAAAAACACATCATTGTGGTTTTTGTTTATAATGAAACTTGGAAATGTTTAACAGGAACTATGGTAGAAATCAAAATAGAATCTATAATGAATTATATTGGATAAATTACAAAAGTATATTGAATTAAATTTGTCTACAATTATCAAGTATATTTATTTATTTATTTTAATCCAGAAAATAGAATACAAATATGCAAATTAACAATTATAAAATTTGCATACCGCTGCAGAGACATAAGTCTGTCCGCAGTCTGGCTTAAAACTACCTTAGCACTAAATTAGGTCATTAAAGCTTACATACTAAAAAAACTAAATCAATATTGTACATTTTTTACTAAAACAAAAGATTACTTACATAACTCACAAAACCATTGCAATTTTGGGGTATCTGAAAGGCCTACACATTTAAAATGAAACCATTTAATTTCACACTCAGCATTGTCACAACAAATCATTGGGGTACCATCATCAACACTATTACATGTGCACCAATATTTTAATTTTGCTGATCCTTCACTTCTTGTGAAATATCTACCCAAGAGTTCAGGCATTATAACCTCAGAATGAAATTTTAAGGCAATTTTACAATTTTGATTCCAAAATTGTAAAATCTGGATATATACGCTCTTGAAAAAAAATGAATGGAGACCAAATAACAAAATCACAATATAGCAAATTACAAACAAATATTTGCATTTGCACTTGATAATAATATGCATGATCATGTTTCAGTGTGACTTTATCATCTCTTAAAATTACACAAGAATTTTTGTAATTAGCATACTCCTTGATGTCTTTAGTGCCGCTTGTATATAGCAGGTAAGGACATTTCACCTCCAACACTCCTCCTAAGCAACATTCACAAAATATCAATTTGTCTGGAGATGCTCCTAATTGTGGCCACTTTGTACTTATGAATAGACCCACATCATTAACAATGAAATTTTCATGATTTTCCTCCATGATACTTTTGTATTTTTCTACAGCAACAGATTCATGATGTAATCCCCATTCTGTGGCTTTTGTACGGAAAGAAGTGTTGGTCGGATAGCATATGTTTTTAATAAGAGACAGAGAAGGTGATTCTCTATTGGTTCTGCAAACAGATTTCAGTTTTGAAGCTGTAATTCTTCCTGCTCTTTGTAAATACCAATCATTTGAAAGATGTTGTCCTCGGGTATTCTGCTCAATTGATGATACTTGCTCTGAAGTCAACGAAATATTAATTGTTCTTGATATTTCCATCAGTTCTACATAATTCTTGGAAATATATCTTTCTTCAAAAACATTGAATAACATTGGTAAAATGACAGCTGAGGTTACCTGTAGTTTGCTTGCAAATGGCTGCATTATCTTCATAATACTAGCAGTATGACCCAAACCATCAATCCGTTCAAATAAACTTATAGCACCTTCTTTGGACATAGGAGGTATAGCAACATTGTGTTGTATTACAGCAGTCTCTGTACCAAAGTCCATTGCTGCTATTGGGACAATAGGCACAATTGTAGAGAGTGATGGCATGGGCCACAAAGCAGCTACATCTGTACACGAAACTGTGCCTTTATTGCGGTTTGCATATTCAGCTGCAAAGAGCAAAGCACCAATATGGCTACAAACTTCACTATTGCCTGCCATACATGTACAGTGACAGCTTGAAATTGAACCATCTTTGATGATTATACACCAAGCATCAAGAGGTTTAGCATTGGCCCTTTGTGAATGTTTTACCTAAAACAAAAGACTACATTAGACCAAAATGAATACGAGGTAGGTATATGATATATGAAAACCATCATTATGAATTTTATCTTATCATTGATAATTAAGCTTCCTTTGATTTAAATATTTATTACAAATTATTAACATCACAACAAATAATACATGATTTACAAAATATAAGCTAGTTAGTTATCAAAGAGTACTTATAAAAACAAAAAATTACCTTTCCAAACATGACATAAAAATCATTTACAATCTTCGTCCCTACTTTCAAGACAAAACCTGCGGAAAAATACTTGTGAGCATCAAGGGTTTTGTAGGCTTTCATCTGCTCACTCATGACTGTAGAAACTGTGAGACAACACAGTGTAGGAAAATATATCAGGGTACCTATGTGACTGGGGGAATGCCATTAACACTAAAGTCTAAATCGGCAGTTGCAAATGTAAAAGGATCCAAATTCTCAATCACTGTCAGCTTCATTAGGTACCTAGAAACAAATTATGATTTTATAATAGTTTCAAGCATAACAATCCACTAGCTAAAATATATTTCAACTGATAAAAATGCTAAAATAACAGCAGAAATCTTAATAAGTATTTACCTCTGACCAACGTCTGGATTATCCTGCAATAACTTCTTCAAATATGAACTTTGCATATTGAGCACCGTAACAACTAATTTAAATAAACACTAGAAACTCCTTAAAACAACTGAAATTTAGAATCCTATTGGGAAAAGTAGAATTCGATAGATGGCGCTCTGAAATGTCAATGTCATCTTAGCAACGAGTAAAACAAATCAGCTGCCGTATAAGCCCTTTGATATTTAAGTGGTTTTATTTTGCTGTTTTAGTTATTTTCAGTGTGTGTTTTGTAAAACTTTTGCTTTTTCTTTGATTGTGCTTTAGTAATTTGTGTTGTTAAACCAAATTTTGACTCCTAATATTTTTATTTTTGGAGTAATAGGTATGTTCAACTTTTTAAGTGTTACCGGGAATGTTAATTATGTTTATGTTTGTATATTTTATTGTGACTTACCTTTTGGATTTTTTCATTGTGAATACTGTATGTATTGAATAAATAAAAACACTTATTATTTTTGAAATTGAGTTTAATTATTTTTGTACAAACGTAATGCAAAATTTATGAACTAATGGTCATGGTCGTGGCTTGACTGAGGTAGTTTTAAGGAAGGTACTGCATTTAAAAGAAGATACTTTTTCTTACCAAGACCTGAAGAATTTGTTACTCATTTATATACTGTTCACCTTTACAAATATAAACTGTACCATCCACTATTAACTTATAACTATTACACACTTGGTACTAACCTTGACTATAGTAGTCTTCCCTTTTAAAATGTAAAGAACACACGGACATACTGTCTGAAACTGGTTTCCCCATTTTTACTTCCGTTGCCCAAGCCTTTCTTTGAGATATATTTTCCATAACTCCAAACGTATTTTCAATATTTACCATTCTTCACATGGGAGGAAATTTATGGAAAGATAAATCGGGATTTTTCCCTTTACGGCTAGTGCAACCTAATCCACAACGGTTTCGATTATGCAGCGACATAATTCAAAGTATAAAACTTTAAAAAACGTACAAAATATTGCAATCAAACTTGATCTGCAACGAAAACAAAAAATAGAATAACATAACCTCTTCCATAATATCTCTGATTATTATAAGAATATTACCTCAGAAATGATGACAGTTGAGTTGAATAGGAAAACACAGTTTTAAGCTTGTCACTGACACAAAATTAAACAGATAAAGTACGAATTTACGGTAATTACGTTGACTTAAATATAATACAAAAACAATGCAAAACGAATTATTTTACTCGTTGCGACAATTACAATTTTTTCCGCCAGAGGTCTCATTGAATTCTACTCCGCCCAATAGGCCTATAGGTAATCCATTCCATTTTTTTGAATTTACCGCTCAGAATTCCATCAACTTCGATTATTTGACTTGTCAACGTCAACATAAACCGGCTGATTTCGGTTCCTGTAATAACAGTCCACGTGAGATACGATATACGGAAAGTTCCATTCTAGAAGACGCAGTTTGTTTATTTTGGTTGTTGCGCTTTTACGTTTCTACGTTATCAATTTTATCATTATTGAATTTATCAGAAGATTGAAAAATTATATAAGAGAATGGCAGATACATTTGAACGATTGCAGGAGTTGAATCTTTCTCGTGACGAAGTGAACCGTATTGGAGAAGCACTAAAGAAACCAGAATTCAGAAAATTACTGACTGATTACGTAGAAGAAATACAAGATCCTAAAAATAAAGAGCTGTTTGAAAAGGAAATTACCCAGCTAGAAAAAGAAAGAGGAAATGATATAACCTTTATTCATCCCAAACCGTGTTACGTTATTAAAACAAGTGTTGACGGAAGCCGAAAAGGATTTGTTAACATTTGCAGCAACGAATTAGTTGGAAAACCGTCTTCTACTCCAACAATTAAAGAAGGTGAAAAGGGACTAACGTGGTCATTACCGCATTCTTTATCACCTCCAAGAGAAGACATCGATAATAAAAGTCAACGGTGCCAGGTACCTAATTAATATATTAACATTTTTTATATTGACAAGCTCAAGTTTTTGTCCAAAAATGATATAATACCTACTTGATGTTTTTATTCAGCTTAATACTTCCTTGTAATTCACATTAGAAATAATTATTTTGCTAGGAAATTGAACCAATTGTCAGCTATTGACAAGTCTGCTGTTAAGCTTCTTCAAATTTGAAATATTCTAACTATAGAGAAGGTATCAAATCAATTAATTTTATTGCAATTGCTGCAAATGTCATATTTGCAAATAAAACTTTTTCCTTCATATGATATACCTACCTAAGTTGTTTTTGCTGCTCTTTTTTGCTTCCAAATCTACAAGATTTTTTCTTAAAGATCCTATTACATGTACCTACTAGTTTCTAACTCCAGTTACAGATATTATATAAAACAAAGGAACATATATTACCAGCCTACTTCAATATGTAGCTTGTTCACATTTTAAGGAATGTACCTAATATTATTTATTGTTTTGAAAACCTTTTTTGAATATTAGAATCACTTTTAAACATAAAGCACAACTCCTAAAAATGATACTATTATTCATTCATTTATAATAGTAATGATAGTAGGAAACAGTTCAATTGTGAAGATTTAGTGATGCCAATAAATAGGTACTTATTTGCCAAATTTTATTTAGAGACTGCCGCAGACAATGTAATTTATGTTGACTTCATTTGTAGGAGTACCTTGACATCATAAAATTTAATTGTAATTTTATATTCATTTATTGGCTTTGGTAGCTAACCACTTTACATGATTTTTTATTAATTGGGTTAGTTTCTAGTAATTTAATTGTGTATATTATTAGTTATTTTTGGGAGCTTGATATACAGGGTGTTTCATTAACAATTGTCCATATCATAACTTAGAAATCTTGGTACATCATTAAAATGAAGATTTAACCTAAAACACTTGAATAAAATATTCCTCCTTATGGAGTTCCAGGGCATTAGTCCATTGTTTTGACACATTCGTTTTTTGTCTATACTCGACAAACAATTTACTAACACTGACCATCAAAAAAATTTGGCTATCAATTGTGGAAGTAAACACCCTGCATACATTTTTAGTTTAATTGATTTTATAATCAATTCTTCAATTTTATACAATAATTTCACATTCTTTATTTATATTTTCTTTGTTATCCTCATCAACATTTTATTTTGATACATGAATGTGCGAAAGCTGGTCATCTCGGTGGTCATTAATTTAATTTAATTTTCTTGTCTATTACCTACTGCGTTTTTACCATCAAAGTTGGAGTGTCCGAAGCCACAAACAATTTTTGATGGAACTAGTATGTATGTATGTATGTATGTATGTATGTATGTCTTTTGGGGTAACATTCACTGAGACCTAAAAGATCTATTGTGCTCCCTTACTTCTACTTAGTTCCTAAGGAAAGTCTCAGAGACTAGTAGCTCCTTTAGTCCTATTTCCCCGAGGAATTTTAGGATATCTGCAGGCTTCAACTTGGGTAACTGTCCCTCTTCTATCCAGTAGTCTCCCAGGTGCTGTGCCCTAGGATTCTGAATTGCTGTGCAGTTCGCAAGTATGTGGATGGAGGATTCTTCTTCCATTCCACATAACCTACAATCTTCTTCCTCCACTATTTTGAGCTTTTTAAGGTGCCCATTCAGGCGACAATGTCCTGTTAGGATTCCTGTTAAAACTCTTAGTGCAGTTTTGCTTTGACTTATGCATTCATTTGATCTCAACAGGTTGTAGTCACCCAGAAGAATATTTGATTGCCTAAGCCCTACTATATCTTTCCAATTGTCAGATCTTCTCTTTTCTTCGGCTTTACCTATTTCTTCCAATATTACATTGGAGCTGATTCCGCAAAAAGGTTCCGGCCCCCAAAAAGGTATTTCAGTCCCCCTCTTGCTAGTTCATCTGCTATTTCGTTTCCTTCTATTCCAGTGTGTCCTGGAATCCACAGTAAGGTGACTATATTGTTCTCGCCTAGTTCATTAAGTTTGCCTAGGCATTCCCACACCATTTTGGAACTGATTACACAAGAACTCAGCGCTTTAATGGCTGCTTGACTATCAGACATTATGATAATCCTTTGCCTTCTATATCCTTTGTCAATATTGAACTGGGCACACTTTCTTATTGCGTGAATTATGGAACTAGTATTGGTAGCTACTAAATAGAGTAGTGAACAGTATCTCACTTATAGAAAAGCCATAATAAATACCACCTACAAATTCAGTCCACAACCTGAAGGTAATAGACCAGTAAGCTTCATTATTTTAAATGGAAGCTGTTTTCACCATCAAGTTTAATGTGAAAAACAAGTAGAATAAGTCTATTGCCCAAGACCCAAACTTGCTAATTGATGCTACAGGAGACATTGAAAATCTTAGAATTTTTATGAAACAAGAACAATTAATTGATGGACACCATGTACTTGGATGCATTCCCTGGGTACTACTTTATCATCAAAAATAACAAATCCAAGCAGTACTAAGGGTTAAGAATTGATAAAAAGTGGAAAAAAAAACAATTAATTAAGTAATGTATGCCAAAGATTTTGCATCTTAGTAGATGTTGAAAACATTAGTGGCATACATTTTACTTCATTTGTTGATAATTTTCCAAATATGATTTTCAATGTCCTCTGTAGTGTTGGTGAATTTTTTTTGTAATAAGTAAATTAATTTCTCCGATAATGCCAAAATAGTAGGTACGAATAAAAATATAAATTCGAGAACGGACCGTTTAGAGAGGATGATTTATGATTATTAATTTTTCGCTAGAGTAACGCTGCTGCCGTTTGTGCTTTCTGCTACCGTAATTTTTTTTGTGTAAACTGTTTCCTCCGGGTAGATAGTTCCGGAAGAACTATTAAAACATTTTTTTTTGAGTTAATTAGATTTTGGTTTGGTGAAAGTAAGTGCACGACCGTTTGAAATCTTCTTGATGATGAGTAGAAAAGTATGATGTTGAAGTACAGTGTAAAACAAAAGTAAGGTAAACTTATTTTAGTAAAGCCGCAGAATCTTCTTTTCAGTTTAAAAATAAAACTTTGATTTCTGTTAACCATTTCAGTGTCAAAATTTTTTAAATTTTCCACCGCATTTTATTTACTGGTTTTCTTTTCAATAGATGAGAAAACATTTATTTTCAGTTTTTTTATTATTGTTTTCTTTGATAATTAGTCGAATGCTTAATATAAGGTAGATTTAAATTGGATTTTAGATTTCATTTTCCGATTACAGTTCTTATACCCGTTGTCCTACCTTCTGACCAAACTTATATTATAAATTTTTGTACGATTTTTATTTAAATTTAAAACTGCGTTGTCCAACTTTCAGCCGGTAAAGTTTAATTGTGTTTAATTTTTTTTAAATAATTCTTTTTTTTTACAAATTTACGATTCAAACAAGTCTAAGGCGATGCCATAGGTTGATTGAATATCTAGTTAAATTCACTGTATCCATTGCCAGTGGTCGTTCCGCTTTTCCTAACTAGCCAAACTATGCGACCTTTTTGTTATAGTTTTTTTATTAATGGTTTATTTTGTTACCCTAACTTGAAATTAAAACTTATTGTGAGGCGAGTGCGAGGCCGATGCCATGCGTTGTCCAACTTTCAGCCGGTAACGTTTAATTGAGTTTCATATTCAAATAATTATTTTCACCAATTAACGATCTTCAAACAAGTCTGAGGCTGATGCCATAGGTTGATTGATCATTAGTATTTTTTTTCGATGAATCTGGTTATAACTCCCCACATAACAGCTTGACCATCCTTACCGCTAAGATACTTCAATTTTTTTGTTTGCTACTGTATTTTTTTTAATTCTTTCTTTAATACGTCTCACCGTTTGCTTACGAATTGCTTATTACTGCTTCACCTGTCGTTGATAACTAAAATAATCTGCTTACATCGTGTTTACCGTACCAATTTTTGATACACGTACTACCGGCAAATTTTTGTATATATTACTTTGTTACATTTGCCCTGTATTTATTTTGCATGGAACTGCCGAAAATATAAAATTTTGAATAATAGTAGGAATTGTTAATTTTGTATACTTGTTTATTGACTCTGGTAATATACAACCCGACGTAATTAGTGTTTTCTTAATAATCCGTAGCAGAGCCGTCTGAGGGTTTATAGTTTTATAGGAGTGTTAAGTTCAACGAGACCCCTGGAATTTTCCGTTACCTCCATCTGAGGCTATCTGAAACTCTTGACGCTTAGGATCAAAGGACCGTGGAGCAAACCACGAAAAAAATCTGGCGCCCGAGCAATTATTTTAAAGATCTTGCATCGAGGGTGTCCAAGTGTCGTGCCCAGTAGGTAAGAACCTGAGGGAAGTGTAAATAGTCGTCACAAACTTTCTAATTCCCAAAAATAAAATTTGTCACCATAAAAGTTAATAATGGTTTTAAAGTGAAATGTACACATGTAGTAATGATTACGAAAAAAGTCTCGCGACACTGGGAAGCCCCGTTTTTGTAGATTAGCTTATGTACGTAGTTATGAATTTCAACATCAGAAATCGCTATAGAAAATATTTTTCCAGCACTTTATTTAGAATTTTGAGAAAAATGGATGTTACTAATTTGAATAAATTTTACAGCAGAAAGAGAAAGAAATAATGATGAAAACATAGAACAATATTCTATGAACAATTATCACTATTGTAAGCACGAAATTGAAGAGCAACTATACACATTGCGTGGTGTAATAGCTATTGCAGGGAGAGAGAGGAATGTAAATACTATTGGGCATTACGTTGCGTTTGTTAAGCAAGAATGTTTGAACTACTAGGAACTCCATGGGAAATTTGGGCAATAACAATAAATTGAGCGCATTTTGTTTCTTGTACACGATTGTACAAAAGATGCCCTTGTTCATTTTTCAATCCACCCCATGGGGGGGGCAGCACCCCCCTTTTATTTGTTAATAACTTTTTAAGATCACTACAAAAATGTACATACATGAGTACAAAATTGCTACATTTTCAATTTTATGATTTTGGTTTTGGGAGGGGCTGGAGACATGCACATTTTAAAATACACACATTATGTATTCAAACGTTGTAAAGAGCACTTCGCAAATGTAGCTAAAATAAAAAGATCGTCTAATTTGATATTACTGATACAATTTTATAATCCACCATGATTTTATGTAACAAACACAAAAAGTTTAAATTTATTTTTGTCGAAAACGGTTCATGATATCGATTTGAAAGAAGAGTACATTTTTTATGAACATTATCTTGAATTTTCCAAATTTGGTGTCGGATACACAAAAAACTTTAAAATAAAATTTTTTTAATAAAAATACCTGTTGGTCCCCCCGACTGACACGCTTGTGATGGATCTGAAAAAATTTATTTACAGCGAACGACTGGTTTGTAACTGTTTATTGATTATTCCAAGTTTGAATATTTTAAGTAACGGTATTTTTGAATAAATTGGATAAAACTCATATGAGGACGTTTTCTTCAAAGGGCTGTGTAGCTCCCTTAGGAAGCATTTTCTGTAGTTTCCGTTTGGCTGGAGAGTTTCTGGACACCTTGTATAATTAGTACACATTAGTTACTACTTATAAAACTATTGCTCACTCAATTCTCATGTTTTTTATTCAATTTGTTTTTCCAACAATTTTAGTGATAATCCTTTTATTTTAGGTATTCGACGTGATTTTTCATCCAGATACACTCCATTTGGCAAATAAAAATAAAGCTTTTCGCGATATGGTCAACAAAACGGCGCTGGAAGCTGTAGAGAATAATTTTGGTATATCACTAGACAAGAAAAATTTGAAATTTCCAAAACTATCGTATAAAGGCATTATTCATTCAAGTGTCATTAGAAAACCGACAGAAAAAAAACCCGAACACTCTCCAGAAGAAAAAGAATTATTGGACAAATTGTTTGCAGAAATTGATAAAAATCAACCAGAACCTAAAAAGTATAAGAAACCAAAAAAAACAAGTAGCGATGATGAAAAATCAAAATATACAGTACCCAATTATTTCATCAAACACAGAACTCATGTGGACATGGAAGATTTTACTGAGCATAGGGGAGCTAAATTGAATTTAGCAATTCCAAAAGAACTTGTTGTAGACATAATGCTGCCTTTGTTAAAGTCGTCAGCGGATATAACACTTGATGTTACAGAAAAAACAGTACAATTAATCAGTGAAAACCCTGCCAAGTACAAACTTAACTTAACTTTGCCTTATCGAGTGAACGAATCCACAGGCAATGCAAAATTTGATAAAGACAAGAAAAAGTTAGTTATTACCCTCCCAGTGAAACGAAATTCGTCCTCAATTATCGATTTCACCGACAGTGGTGTTGAAAGTGATCAGTGCTCCCGCGGAACTCCCGAATCGGTAGAAGATATTAGTGAAAAACTATTGAATTCAGAAAATATACCAAGTGAACCAGCGAATGACTTGTGCCTGAAGAAATCCGTTGATTTCCGGACTAAGTTCTTGGATGAAAGTTTGCATTATAATTTACCTGAATTTACATGTCATGTATTTGAGAACACTATGGCATTTACCTTCAATGTTAAAAATGTTGATGAAAATTCTATTGATAAAGTATTTCTCCAAGGAGCCTCGAGTGTTCATGTTAAATTTACTAGTATAGGTTCTAGTTTCTACCCCACTCATTATTCTTTTTATGTAAAATTTCTTCTAGAGAAGATTGATAAAGAACTGACAACCATTGAAGTATGGGACAACAATGTTATTCTTCAGTTACCTGTGATTTGTAGTAAACCTACTGTAACATATTTCTATGGGCCAAGTGAGAGTAATCTGATAGAGAAATATGTAGAGGAACCTGAGATTATCAATAGGATTCTTGAGGATACTAAAGAAAATGTAGTGAACTTCCATCAGAAAGAACAAATTCATACAAAAACAGGTGATTAATGAAATTGCATTTCAATATTGTAATGATGTTAAAAACGATTTATTAGCTTTTTATATGTATAATCAGTTATGAAATGAGCAATTTTGTGTAACTCGTGACCTTTTGCGAGACATTACATACAAAAATAAAAAAAATAATACATGAAAATTATAATTATAATCTAGTGTATTTCCTGCTGTCATGTCTAATTTTGTCGTTTAATACTGACTGTACAGATTAAAAACTTTCAAGTTTGACAATAGGTTAAAAATCCAAATTTGACAGTGAGGAGAAATGATCATGCTAATAAAACACTAATGGTCAACAGAAAGTTGTCAGAGACCTTCTGTGTGAATTGTTTCTACAGTCTCTCATGTTCCAAGTACTGATGAAAGAAAAACTGGAAATTAATTAAAAACATTTAACTTGAAGTAAGTTTTCTTAATACAGATAAGAGAATAGATATTTTTTCAACAGCAAATGGGAATAAGATTTTGTCACAACACTAGAATACTAAATTTAACAAAAAAGTAAGGTAACTAGTTATACATGTGTTTATTTTTTAATTCAACTTGAACAGACAGAATTAGACAAATATTGAACTAGAACAATTAGGTTAACACTACTTAACTTAAACTGAAAACCTAAGATATAATATATCAGATTAATTAGTCAATATTTTCAAAATGGCCACCTCCAACTCCTTACAATTTTTTAGCCGGTCACTTAAGGATCGTCTGACGTTGGAAAAATTAGCATTACAGCTTAAGGATTTGGAGATATTGGATGATCCCAATGATTCAAATCTCCTTCCAATAATTATATCTTGTTGTTTTTGTTAATTATTTTGGGAAATCAAACGTCCATATATTTTTCAATTCTACGATTCGGTAGAGTTCCAGCAACCGTTATCAAGAACAATTAAGTTTTTTTTGAATTCTGGTCCCTATCTGGCACTAACGAAAAAATTCGACAACTAGGCAATCAAGAATATTTTGAACCTTAAGAGTCCAAAAAATTTGTCATTTATTTAAGGTTCACAGTAGATCATATCCTTGATAAAATGTGAAATAAAATATCTTTTGTATAACATTCTAACATATACACCACCAGGAACATACAGAAAATATTATAACTTGTTATCTGACCCTTCGGATATCTTCTTTTCTACACGGAAAAAATGGAACATTGTTCAAGGAAATTGGAGATTATAAAATAGTACAGAACTGTGGAACAACGTTCGACGAAAAGCTATTCCATGCAAGAGAAATATAGATCACTTTACGAAATCTCAGAAACTTCTATTCCTCGGTACAAATCTAATAATTATTCTATAGGACAACCCTGGTGGAATCAACAATGCCAGAAAGCTATAAATAAGAGGAAAGAAACATACAACATGTATTTAGTGACCACCATGTGAAAAATTAAAAATATGTGGAGCTGCTGAAATTCATTAAAAAAAAGGAAACTAGTCAGCAGGTAGACCCGGAAACACAGTGGCATCAGGAATTACAGGAAAAATTTTCTCCATACTGGGTCTGCTCTAAACCCCTATCAGTATGATTTACCACAATATATTCAAAGTTTGTGCTAACTTGAGGCACAATTTAGCAATGGCGGAACTTTTGAATATGAATTTCTTGATTCACACCTTATTAATGATGGAATAATAATATAATGTGAACCAATTATGTAAGAGAATAAGTTAGACATACAAATTATAACCTGCATATACAAATGTAGTATTACCAGTGTTTTGAATCACATTTATCCTAATTATTCTACTGTAAGAACTCCGAAAAATAATATACAGGTCACATTCTATATAAAAATTTGTCGACATTCGTTCAATAAAATGTAATATTCGACTCTTATTTTGTCCAAACGGTCTGAAACGAAATCAATCATTTTTTGAATTTCCTACTAACTTCAATTGTAGTTCACCGAGTAATTTGTCATCTCTAACGGTAATGTCACATGAGCCTAATATACTAAATTAATTTTATTGATTCTTCGAGTATCTAACATTATACTTTTACCGCATGTTTTATATCAGTCTCAATAATCAATTAATCATATTAGTTCAAAATTAGTTTTGATAGTAGTCAAAATAAAATTATCAACCACTGCGGTGTCCGATTCAAATTATTTTAAATAAATTATGAATCAGCTTAAATTGACAGCAAACTACTTGAAGAAACGTTGCCAAATTTAAAATATTGTCACTTTTTTTGGCGAAAACTTACATTTTATTTTGAAATTTAGTCGCTAAAAGTAGACAACTACGAGATTGAGTTCTAACGAAATTATTGTTTTATCATTAAATCTAACTGTCGCATTTTCGTATATTTACACTGATGAAAATTCACTCATTACATTCAATTATGTTCAGAAGATTGATTAAATTGAATTGTTCAGAACTTCCATAAATTTTTCTAATTGTAAACTTGTAAACCTTTCAAATAATATATTACAACACCCACATTTCCATTTACAAAATTTTAGCGATGACGTCATCACGCTCATATATCAAAAATAAGAAGGTATCATTACGAATAGCCTGTTTAAAAATAAAAATCGTCGGGTTTCGAAATTTTTCCTTAAAGTCGCCGGCTTACAAAATAACGAATTTATTCCTTTCATTTGCACCATACTATATATACAGAGTTCGGCAAAAGTCCCGGACCGGACAAATATTGAAGAAAATATGAATTTTGCGAAAAACCTTTTTATACCACAAATTTTACTCCAACTTAAACTATAATTTGAAAATATTTTGAAATATACAGGGTGTTCCAATATAGTGTGGCATATCAAAGTTATATTTTTTCTTATGGAACACCCTATATTTTATTGCATTTTCTGATTGCCCCTAAAAAACATAATACTCCTTCATAATGGTTCCCTATACCTAAATAAAGAGGGTTCCGAGTTATGCTGACTTTTTTAAAAATGTGAACATTTCGAAAAAAATTAATAACTCATTGATATAACAAATTCTAGCAAATTTTCTCTTACTTCTAAATAGTTGGACATTCGTTGAATGTATTCCACGATCAAGTACTAAACATCTCTTTACAGGGTGTTCAGAATTTTCAGTTCCATTATTAGAGCATTCAATGTGCAGTATCAGGCTTATTTTAAATGGAACACCCTGTATTTTAATGATTCATCATATTCAGAAAAATGTCCTCTTTCGAATGGTATGAGAGAGTCCTATACCTAGGTATTATACTTTTAGTGCAATTTACAATTTTCTTAAATCGTATGCTAAACCGATTTTAAAACATCTACAACTCTCTCTAAATTTCAAACTAATGATCTTGGCATAGTTGGCATATAGGGTTTTGCTATCCTATTCCGAGTGGTTAAAAAGATATAGCTACTTTCACAGAAAAGTCACTATCCACTTGGAGACATTTTATGAAATAACAAAAAACAGAAAATGTTCACACAATACGAGTGATCTTGAAAATTGGTTTAATTATTATTATTTAGAACATTAAAATACAACATGAATAAAAACGAAACTAACAACAAACAACTAAAAGTAATAAACTCCATTTCACGAAACGCAAAAGCTGTAAGATCCTCTTTATTATAGTAAATGCTCAAATTGTAAGCCTTGTGTTTGCTGGCAATGTCCTAACCGTGTATAAAAGGCGTTAATAACATTCGCTAATGTGTCCCTCCGGATTTCTTCGATACATCTTCGGATTTTTAATTCTAACTCATTAAAATTATTCGGTTTATCTTTATACACTATAGATATTCACGAACTATTATTGCATGATGGGGAGATACTCCATCATGCTGATACCATATGTTTTCTGATGGCAATGGAGGGTTTCTATTTGAGTTCGGAGAAGATCCAAATACGTCTCACCATTAAAATTACCTCGTATAAAGAAAGGACCAATGCTATTGGTACTGACCATTCCAATCCAAACGTTCAATTTTTGTGGATATTGTGTATGATATTGTTCCATCCAATGCGGATTTTCGTCAGACCAATATCTTGAATTATGGGGTGTTAACAAAACCATTTAAAGAAAACGTGCATTCAATGTGCAGTATGAGGCTTATTTTAAATGGAACGCCCTGTATTTTAATCATTCACCATATTCAAAAAAATGTCCTCTTCGAAAGGTATGAGGGTGTTCTATACCTAGGTATTATACTTTTCGTGCAATTTACAATTTTCTTAAATTGTATGCTAAATCGATTTTAAAACATCTGCAATTCTCTCAAATTTTATACTAATTATCTTGACATGGTTGTTGTAAGAGACTAAATAGATCACGTTTCAAGCCTTCAGAAAATATAGGGTTCTGCTATCCCATACCCAGTGGTTAAAAAGATATAGCCACTCTCACAGTAAAATCACTATCCACTTTAAACATTAAAAAACTTAAAGAAAAAGATATCTAGTATTAATTTCAATAACATATTAGACCTTATCTCTTAATAGTTATAATTAGTAAGTATTTCGCAATAATGAATATTTTAAAATAATGATCAACATACATAATTATCCTCTGGTGAATAATTTAGATATTTAGTAGCTGTGAAGCAAGTCATGGAACTGTCATTATTAAAACGTCAAACATAAGTTTCGTTATGGTGTCTTGTTAAAATTTTTAGTAGCCGTCAATTAGTTTTGGTATTATAGTTTAAGTTGGAGTAAAATTTGTGGTATAAAAAGGTTTTTCGCAAAATTCATATTTTCTTCAATATTTGTCCGGTCCCGGACTTTTGCCGAACTCTTACTACCTTCTTATTATGAGCTATATGAGCGTGATGACGTCATCGCTAAAATTTTTAAATGGAAATGTGGGTGTTGTAATATATTTTTTTTATTGGTGAACCATTTTACCTATTTAAAGCACGCCTCAGCGTGTTTAAATCGAACTTTCAAAAACGCGCGTTTTTTAAAGTTACCATGACAACATTATAACAACTCGAGAAACGAAGTCTAAATGACAATTTTTTTATCATTGATCTGACAGGAGAACTTTGTAACGTCAAAACCTTTATTCGAACAATATTTAACAATTTCAATTTTTTTTTATACGCATCAGAAGATTTTTGCGGTATTAACCGCGATTCTGCTTTACTACTTAAAAAATCGATATTAGAATTCATTTTTATGCACTTCGGTGACAACAATAAATCTTAAAGACAAAATGCAAATTAGTTTATGTTTTCCTCATTTCCATGACAACGCAAGCATCACGAATTCAACCATTTTACATTATTAGTTCTTATTTCCATTTCTTGTTGTTGTAGTAGTAATAGATACCAGTATATATTTATAATTTCAAAGAGCACCAATAAAAAAAAATAGCGTAAAGTATTTGTGGATAACTGGTCTCTAAAACACTTGCTCTATTTCGAGCACTCCGGCTTCGCCGTCGTGCTCGAAAAATCGCGCGTGTTTTAAAGACCTTAATATCCACTTATACTTTAATATACTATTTTTTTATTGGTGAACCATTTTACCTATTTAAAGCACGCCTCAGCGTGTTTAAATCGAACTTTCAAAAACGCGCGTTTTTTAAAGTTACCATGGCAACATCAACAACTCGAGAAACGAAGTCTAAATGACAATTTTTTTTATACGCATCAGAAGATTTTTGCGGTATTAACCGCGATTCTGATTTACTACTTAAAAAATCGATATTAGAATTCATTTTTATGCACTTCGGTGACAACAATAAATCTTAAAGACAAAATGCAAATTAGTTTGTTTTTCTTATTTCCATGACAACGCAAGCATCACGAATTCAACCATTTTACATTATTAGTTCATATTTCCATTTCTTGTTGTTGTAGTAGTAATAGATACCAGTATATATTTATAATTTCAAAGAGCACCAATAAAAAAAAATAGCGTAAAGTATTCGTGGATAACTGGTCTCTAAAACACTTGCTCTATTTCGAGCACTCCGGCTTCGCCGTCGTGCTCGAAAAATCGCGCGTGTTTTAAAGACCTTAATATCCACTTATACTTTAATATACTAATTTGAAAGGTCTTTTAAATACCTATTCAGCCATATCAATATGTACAGTAATTGATTTGCGTATTGTCACAAATATTATTGATGAAATTTGTGGCATAGAAAGATTTTCCAAAAAATTTATATTTTCTTCGATATTTGTCCGGTCCCGGACTTTTGCCGAACTCCGTATATATATATTTCTTTTTGGAATACTTGTCTCTACACCGAAAAAAAAGTAACTTGACAGTTCAGTGCAAAGAATTTCCGAACTACAAGATTGTATATCCATTAATTTATTTTAGACCTTTCGCTTTCAATCCTTTTGGAATATCCCTATAAATAATTTAATTTCACTAGTAGTCATAAGTTTAGTATCAGTATCTCCAAAAATTAGTTGGCTAACTATGTATAACAATCTTATTCAACGAAAGACAGATGACTATGAATAGAATATATTAACCGATTTTGGGGTTATTGATAAAAATACCACTATATATCGCTATATTTAGACAAAGTATATTCACAATGGATATGATAAAAAAAGGATACTCGCATAGGTACCTATAAGCGAAAAGAAAATATTATAATAGCATGAATTGTTCTATATATCTTTGTTATTTTCAATACATAAGAACTGAAAGATTATGCAATTATTTGACATTTACATGGGTGCCTATACATTCCTGACGTCCTACTTACTTATTGTATAAAGTTTTGTTTTTGCTCACACCATTCCGCCGAACAATTGGCAACAGCGAAATGTAACTATATTCTCTTGCCATCTATGTTTCATGTTATGAAAATTGAGGGCGGTGTGGCAACGTTGATACATCACTACTAGACCACAAAAACCCGTCTTCAGAAAAGGATCAGATCCATTATAGCAAATATATGCCAAGAAGGACAAAGAAATCTATCTCAATAGGAATAACCTCATAGTATGGCTTCAGAATAGGCATATTCCATGACTTAACTGGAAATAATAACATATTAAGTATATTGTTGGTGCACAGAAAATTCAACAATCATCATAAGTGCTTTATGCGGAAGTGATTGCAGACCCAAATACTGCCATACTGTTCTATAAATGTCTTGACATGTTCTATATTTTGCCACAAGATGCTGCAAATTCTCTTTGGGACAAAATAAAATAATTGTATATAAATATTAGTCCTAGAAGCCGAGATTGGAGAACCCGCACTTCACCTCCGAAGATACTTTTGTGCGAAAAGTATTTAGTTGAACTCATGTTTAAATACAATTGATTACAATCATTATTGACACATTAGCGCTGGTATTTAAATCACAGATTCTAGAGATATGAAAAAATACCAAACCTCATTGAAAGTTACAATATAACTGCCTTACACAGAGAACATTTATTCCTCCATAAACGTATTCAATATTATACCGACATGTGATTACTGAAGATATACTTACTCTTATAATTGATACATTGACCAACCTTCATGATCGTATGTACAGCAGAATAGTGGAAGGAAAGTTTAAAACTCGCTGGAATAACTTCCAATTCTATAAAGACGAGTCATTAAAAAACGCAAAATGTCTCAACTTACAGAATACATCTCCAGTTGTTTTCTTCTCGGAAAGTGCATTATAAAGTATAACTTCACCTTATTTTGTCGATATTCTCAAATTTCACAAGGAAATTGAAATTAATCTCTATCTCTAGTGTGGATCAAGGCTCATATAAATAGTGTATCCATTTAGTGCGGCATTATTCTCTTACGTCGTATTTGAAATGCCAAGCAAAAATCAATTGTGACTTAAATATGACACCAATTCAGCTACATTTTAAAATTATTTTGGCTTCTACAGAGTCTTCCAAAAAAAGAGTGCCACAGAAATACATTTTTTTAAATGGATTGGTGGAGATATTTTGGCACTTTCTGAATCATTGTTGAGGTCTACATTACTGGTCAATTTTTTTTGACTATCCCATACAACTTTGCCAAGTTATTACGAAACTCGGAAACTCGTCAACATTCATCATTTTATCTCTTTTTTCAGAAATCTGCATGAGTCTGGTAGAATGTATAAGTATTGTTGAAAAGGGAATTGAATGGGGTTTGCAAACATGCAAGATACAGGGTGTCACATAAAAAATTCTTTGAAAATTTCTAAACTTTGGCATGGAATTTTGGTTACCCTGTATGATTGAAATCAAATGTACTACTATCGATGTTTTTCTGGTATTTACGTTAGTTCATCTTTAAAATTGTGTTTAAATTACTTAGCAGAATGATGTCTTTTGTGTGTCTTTTTAAATAAGGTAATGTAAAAACACATTTTGACGAATTTCGTAATAACTTGGCAACGTTGTAAGGGATAGTCAAAAAAAATACCAGGAATGTAGACCTCAATGGTGATTCAGAAAGTGCCAAAATATCCCCACCATTCCATTTAAAAAAAAATTATTTTTGTGGTACCCTTTTTTTTGGAAGACTCTGGTAGAAGCCAAAATAATTTAAAATGTACCTTAATTGGTGTCGTATTTAGGTGTCAATTGGTTTTTGCATCGCATTTCAAGTAACGCACTTGAAGGAGGAAAAATTCCACATTCTAATTTGTACAACGTAATTAAAAATGAATTGACGGAAAATGGTAAACCATATATTATAATATTCGGCTAGACCATTTATTTGGACCTTTGAGTGAGAAGCTGCCTTTAACAATGCCAAATAGGTAATAGCCAGCAAGCAAGTTTTAATTCCTTTTTCACCAAAATTCCCAATAATACTAGCTACTGATGCAAGTCGATATGGCATTTCTTGTGAACTTTCACATGAACCAGTTGTTTCTATTACAAGATCATTAACAAAAGCAGAGAGAAACTATAGTCAATTAGATCGGGAAACAACCGCAATTTACTGGACTTTTAAAAAACTGTTTCTTTATATTTTTTTTTTTTTTTATTATGTATATATTTTATTAGCAATCAAAACTTGAGACGTTCTATAAGCTAACTGGTTGGCTTGAGGGCGGTTGGCTCCTGCTGGCGTGGTGAGACCTTCTCCAGTGATGGGGTCTCTTCAACCGTCTTTCAGGTCAGTTGTCCAGTTCCTTTTGAGTCTTCGGTTAAGTTGAGGTTCTAGGAGTGGATGGAGTATTGGATTAACATGTAGTTCTAGTCTACTGCAGTGTTTTGTGCTTTGTTTTGCAATTTCATCTCGTACATAGGGGATTTTTAAGTCTTCATGAAGAGTTTGATTCGTCACGTACCAGGGTGCATTTGTTATTATACGTAAAATTTTAGATTGACTTCTTTGGATGATGTTTATATTTGATTTGCTCGCACATCCCCAGAGTTGAATACCGTACATCCATATTGGTTTTATAATTGTTTTGTATATAAGTAATTTGTTTTCCAAAGCCAGTTTCGATTTTTTACCAATTAGCCAATATAAGTCTTTTATTCTTAAGTCGATCTGCTTACGCTTCTTACGTATGTGTTCATTCCATGTAAGTCTTGAGTCGAGATGAATTCCAAGATATTTAGTGCTGGAAGTTTGTGGTATTTGAGTGTTGTTGAGAGAAACTGGAGGACACTGGTCTCTTCTTAGGGTAAAAGTCACTTGGACGGATTTAGACTCGTTCGTTTTAATTTTCCACTTATTTACCCATGTTTGTATGTCATTTAGTTGCCTTTGTAGAATGATGGACGCTGTTACTGGATTTTCGTGAGTTGCAAGTATGACGGTATCATCGGCAAAGGTGCCCGTGATAGTGTCATTGCTTGTTGGAAGGTCTGCTGTGAATAGTACGTACAATAACGGTCCGAGAACACTTCCTTGAGGGACTCCAGATTTTATTGGATAGTTGTTTGACGTACTTTCGTTGACTCTTGTTCTAAATTCTCTGTCACTCAGGTAGGATCTTAATAGTTTGTAGTAGGAGATTGGAATATATTTCTTGATTTTATAAATTAATCCCGTGTGCCAGACCTTGTCAAAGGCTTGGCTGACATCCAGGAAAGCCGAAGTGCAGTACTGTTTGAGTTCCATGGCTAGATTAATACAGTGAACCACTCTATGCACTTGCTGTACTGTAGAATGCTCTTTGCGAAAACCAAATTGGTGGAGTGGTATCCATTCTTCTGTTTCTGGGTCAGATTCGATCCTTTGTAGCAATAGTCTTTCGAGAATTTTAGACACCACAGGTAACAGGCTTATGGGCCTGTACGATGAGACTTCGTTTGGGTTTTCCCTTGTTTTGGAATTAGTATAATTTCTGCGGTTTTTAGCAGTTTTGGCCAATAATTTAAGCGTATGATGGCATTAAATATGAGAGTAATGTACACAATTCCTTTTCTAGGGAGTTCCTTAATCATTGTTGGGGTTAATTTGTCTATACCCGGTGCTTTTCTTGTATTTAAGTATTTGATTTCTCGTTGGACTTCATTCACAGTTAGTGGTCTTATTGGTGGTATATGCATTGGAATGTTATTTATGTCTCTTTCCAATTCGTTATCTGGTTGATCATCGTTTGGAGTAAATACCTGTGCTAGATGTTCGGCAAATAATTGAGTTTTTTCATCGTCGTCTCTGGCCCATTGTAAATTCATGCCACGTTCGTCTCTGATAGGGGGTACATGCGTTTTGGGTTTTTTGGAATTTTTGATAGGTTTCCATATTGAATTATCATACCGATTGAGATTAGTTATATAGTGTGTGAATGAACTTTCTTGTGCCTCTTTTAGCTTGGTTTTCAGCTGATTACTTAACCTGTTTAGTGTGGTCTTGTCTGCTGGTGCGTGAGTTTGATGCCATCTTTTTCTGGCTTTTCTTTTCTGTGCTATCAGCTTTTTAATTTCAGCTGGAATGTTGTGCGTTTCATTACCTGCTTTTGTCACTGGTGTGGCATTTTGTGCAGCAGTTTTAAGTTTATTGTTCAGCATTGTTAGTGTTTCATTTATATTATCAGTTGATTTGAGGCTTACGTGTAGGTTTATTTCCTCTTCTAGCTCGGTACGATATTTTTCCCAGTTTGTTTTGTTGTTGTGCAGCTTTGGTGTGACCTTTTTGTAGACTACAAAGCAACTTATGGTGGCTATGATTGGAGAATGATCAGACGAGAGATCATGGCTTGGAGTAATATCCATATAGGCAGGGGATATTCCATTGGTGATGAATAGATCCAACAGGTCGGGTATTTTATTTGGGTCAGTCGGCCAATAGGTAGGAGTCCCAGTTGACAAAGCGTGATAATTGTTTTCTTGAATAAGACTCATTAATTCCTTCCCTTTAGTTGTAGTAAGGCGTGATCCGTATAATATATGCTTACTGTTGTAATCTCCTCCTGCAATGAATTTGTTGCCCAGAGTTTCAAAGAAGTCCTTGAAGTTTTCTTTCTTCAGGTTGTACCGAGGTGGGCAGTAAACTGCTGCAACTGCTAGGTCATAAGTTCTCATGTATACTTTTATAACTGTAGCTTGTAGAGAATGTTGTACATATTTTGGTAGTTCTACATGTTTTATCGTATTTTTTATTATAATAGCCGTTCCAGCGTGGGCAGTGTTGTCTGGATGGTTTGTGAAGTAAGTTGTATAACTTGGTATTTTAAAGTAAGACCGATCTGTGAAATGACTTTCACTTATTAGAAGGATATCTATATCGTTATGTTGCATAAACAGTTCAACTTCGTTTTTATGTTGCAGGAGCCCATTGGCATTCCATTCTGCAATCTTGATGGAACTATTGAATTTTACTTATTAAGGTCGTTAGCATGTTTAAAACCATGCTATTTTGTTGAATTAGCTGTTGAAACATATTTTTGAATTCTTCTAAGAATTTGTTCATTATTTGATTAATATCTGTTTGTTGTTCGCTACCATTTTTTAATGCATTTGCATAAGTCTTGTGATTTTGATGTGGGTGTTGGATGTGAGGCACCGTTGTTGGAATTTGGTTAATTGCGCTGTTTGTTTTGTTACTTGAATTTTGTTGGATATTCATTCGGTTGTTTGTGTTGTTTGATCTTGTTAGATTGTGATAAAATTCACATCCCTTATAATTGGCTGGATGAGGACCATCGCATAAGGCACATCTAGCTGGAACATCTTTACTTTTAGTGCAGGTTGTAGTATTGTGACTTCCACCGCATTTGACACATACATACGGCCTGTTACAGTATGATCTCGAATGTCCATATTGCTGGCATCTCATACATTGTGTGATACCTTTTGTTTTCTTTGGTGGTTCTACAAGTATTGCTCTGTTTTGAAGATTTTTCAGTTTATAAATGTCTTTGTTGTTATTCGCCGGTTCTAGGTCGACAAAAAAGAGATTTAATGGTTCTTTGGTTATTCGACTCTTGCAATTCATCACATTTCTAACCGTATGTCCGTTTGCTGCTAACTCAGTTTTGATTTCATCTATGTCAGTTGTGTGGTGCAAATATTTTATCACAATTCTATACGCACGTTCATCCTTGGGCTGGTAGGTGTGATGTATGACGTTGTTGTCTCTCATTAATTTTATTATCTTCCTGTAAGTATCTGGTGTGTCACTTATTATTTTAACTGTGTTGTCTGCTATCAATGTTTTTGTAATGTATTGTTTTCTTTCCACTACTGTATTAATTTTGGCTTCCATTTCTTTGCAGTTGATTACCCCATAGATAAGTATTGGAGGAGGTCTTGGTGTTACGTTTTCTTCTGTGTTTTTGTCTCGACTGCCATCTGCATTATTGATTGTGTCACTGGTTTCGTCACCGGGTTCATTTGCTAACGGACTGAACTTATTATTTGTAGTAGTTTCAGGATGTCTACTGTCTTTGTTAATTTTTCTTTTTTTAACTCTTTTCTTTATCTCCTGCCAGGGGTTTTCATTTGTGATATTATTTTGCTCGCTCTCCTCAAAACCAGGGAATTCTTCATCGCTAGTAGATGTCATTCTATACAGGTATTGACTACTGCTTGGTATGTGCTGTGTAACATTTGCTTGATTACTAGGATGCTGGGGTTGTAAAGCATACGTACTAGTGCCATATGAATTTGGTTGAGTAAAAGTTTGAATTTGTTGTGGTATTTGTGTGTTATAAAATGGGACAGCCTGTATAGCACTGTTTGTAGGAATTATTTGTTGACTGTTAATTACTCCTGGCCCATTAAAGGCAGGTATTGAGTTCATATTATTAATTAATTAGTTGTTCAGTTTTTTATCACTCACTGTTGATTTATTTTTAATGATTCACTGTTTTTGTTGGTTTTTGTGTTTATGTTTATCGTAGCGCGGTTGATAAGAGAAGTAAAAGTACGTCTTTACACTACGAAACTCAAATGAATACTTATATTTTTAAACGTAATGTCTTCAAGCAGCAATGTTACAAGAACTATACTTGGAACACATAGTAAAAATGAAATATATATCCCGAAGATACTGATACTGGAAGGGTATTGATAAAAATAGGGAGAATTCAGTTAATAGCTGTAAAGCATGTGATATCAAGAAAACTCCTAAAAAGTCACCACTACACCTATGGGAAGTGCCGGAAAAAAATTGACAACGGGTTCACATAGATTATGCTGTCCCAGCTTTAAATCGTCAAGTTTTCATAGTTGTAGATGCAAAGAGTCAGTGGCCCAAAATTAAAACGTCTAAAATTGCACCAACAACTTCTGGATTATTATTATGTCATCTACCAGAAATTTTCCATTGTTACGGATTACCAGAAATAATTGTTATTGATAACGCATCCATTTTTAAATCAATAGATTTTGTGAAAGAAATGGGATAAGAAAAAGGCTTATTGAGGTCTTTTTAACGTCAACCCGGAAAATTATATATGCTAGAACACAATGGCCGCATTCAGAAAAGCTCATCGATGACTAACGATGAGAAATTTTGTGCTGAACGGTGTCAAACCGAAGGATGAGTAATCGGAAAATGATCAATCGGACGCCATTTTTTCCATCGGAAAATAAATGCGATTAGTTATCGCGATTAACGATTTGTTTATTGTTTGAATGTCAACTTTCAACCATGTTCAAGTTTAACTTACTTCTGCCGATTCTCTGGACATTCTAAAGTGTTCAAAAAATTGGAGGTCTGTATAAATTGGAATTATTTGCTCAAAATAATCCTCATTTCGCACTTGTATTGGCCTAGGTTCTATTATCAACAGAGGTAATGGTCTAGCAATATTATCCACAATATTTCCTACTATGTTTAGGTTTAGTGCATCATCGTCAAAAAAAAAACTGATCAATTATATTATCCATTTTTATAATTCAAATTAGTGATACTGCACTTAACTTGAAACAAGAATTTAAAAATTATTTATAATCAACAGCATTACCATAACCTCAAAACGTCACGCGTATATTATGTCTCTGATTATGTCAAAACTTTCTTTCAAAGTTCGATGGAATTCTCAGATGTATTCAGAAAAAGTCATCGAGATTAGTTATCGTCACGTAACCGATTTCTCATCTTTAACTCATCGTTTTTGCCATGGAGATTTTGAGGTCAGGTTTTGTCAATTTCTCCGTATGAGTTAGTTCTCCTTATATGGTCTCCATGGTTTTTGCTTTCTGAATACGGCCATTGTATTTGGTTATTTTGCATCTGCTGTTTTTGTCATTATTATTACTACTGTCAGTTATATAGAAATAAATGTCATCAATTGTGAAAGTTTTTAGTTCAACTGAATTGGACATACCTATCTTCTGTATGTTACTTAGGGTGTATTCATTATTCTTGTTGTTATTTGTTGAGAAATTAAACCACAATATTTTTTGTATTTTTATTTGAACGTGTTTTGATAGCGTTCCAGCTACAGTTATCAAGTTTAATAAGTTTTTTATGAATTCTGGTCCCTATCTGACACAACGAAAAAATTTGACAACTAGACAATCAATAATATTTTGAAGTTTAAGTCTGCAAAGAATTTGTTGTCAAATTTTTTAAGGTCCATTCATGGTAGATAATATCCTTGGTAAAATGAGAAATGAAATATCTCATTATACGACATTCTAACAATGTGATAGTCTACTAGGAATGGGATCCAGGGAAGTACACGCTCCAGGAACGGTTTTTTTGGGATAGCACTTTTTTGCTTATTTCGGGAATGTCAATAAAACGCGTTTGTTACCTTTTTTTGTGTATGTTAATTTGTTTTCAAAATATGTCTAACTCAGTTTTGTGATTTTATATATTGAAGTGTGTAACGATTAACAACTTCCAAGAAAGAAAACCTGGATACAAACTTCTGATACTATCCTGATAATGCAGGTAATTGATTATTGGAAATCTCTCTTTATAAATATCTTCTATAAGTTCCTTGTGGCATTACTTATTCTTTTTTCTTATTTTTTTGGGAATCAAACCACAGTAATGTTTTTTTATTTTTTTTTTCGACGTTTCGGTAGCGTTCTAGCTACCGTTGTCAAGATTAACTATTTATAGTATAGAAATCATTTTTTGGTCCCTATCTGACACAACGAAAAAATTTGACAACTAGACAATCAAAAATATTTTGAAGTTTAAGACTACAAAACTTTGTTGTCAAATTTTATTAAGGTCCATTCATAGTAGATCACACCTCGGGTGAAATGTGAAATAAAATATCTCATTATATGACATTCTAACAATGTGATAGTCTACTAGGAATGGGATCCAGGGAAGTACACGCTCCAGGAACGGTTTTCATTAGGATAGCGCTTTTTTTCGCTTATTTTGGAAATTTTGTTAATAAAAACGCGTTTGTTGTTACTTTTTTGTGTATGATTATTTTTGTTTTTAAAATATGTTTAACTCAGTTTGGTGATTTTGTGTATTGAAGTGTGTATCGATTAACAACCATTCCAAAGATAAATCATAAGAAAACCTGGATAAAAACTTATGATGCTATCCTGATAACGCAGGTAATTGATTATTGGAAATTTCTCTTTCTAACATTGGTAACCAAATTTGACTACATTCGGCTGAAATACTAGCTACACATTTATCTGAATTTAGTTGTATTAAAGCAGTTTCTTTGATTTTTCGTCTTTTATTATTGGGCTCTTTCAATATTATTTTGGCCGAATTCCATTGAATTTGATGCCCCTCTTCCCAAGCATGTTTGCAGATACCTGACTTGAAGAACTCCCTATCTTTAGTATACTTTTTTTTTGTTCATTTATTCGGATTTCCAATGGTCCTAAATAAAATTTGTCGCATTCACAGGATATCTGATATATACAGTTTTTTGAAGAGTTTTTGGTTTAGTTTTTGTTAGTATAGATCTCAACGTATTGTTAGATTTAAAGCTAGTTCGAATATTGAATTGATTACCAATTTTCTTGATTCTTTCTGATAAACCCTTAACATACGGTATTGTTAAGTTTTTAAAAACTATGTTAGCTGAATTATTAATATTATTGTCATTATTATGGGGTAACAACAATGAGCCATTCTCTATATTCCTGATTTCTTTCTTTATAAATTCTGTTGGGTAATTATTGTTATTTAAAACTGTTTTTAGTGAAGTTTTCTCCTTTGTGAATTAATTATCAGTAGTATAATACCACAAGGACATTGATAATTGTACGAAAAAATTTTATGACAGATTTCGAAAGTTTGTTGCTTGGAAACAGACCGATGCCGTAGGTAGTTGACATAATTGGGTGAAATAGTTCATATGATAAAAAATGAGAAAATTTGATTGGTTCGTGGAACTGTCAAAAAATTTTCATTAGAACCAATGATTTTGGTCATATATAAAGATTTCACTATCCGTTTTTTATGCTTATAAAGTGATTGGATTCAAAATTCAAATACCTATTAGTGTGTTTTGGTTTACGGTACATTTGTTTCATACCCTGTAGATAGGAACCAGAATTTATAAAAAACTTAATTTCCCAACAAATAACAAAAAATATATACATTATAACGTATAACGTTTGTGAATAATTCAATTACCGATACACTTACTATTTACATAATATAATCTTTGTAACTGTAACAAAGAGCTGTGTGCTAAAACCATAAAACTAATTTTAAAAAATGTAATGTCTAAGTATATATTCAATCATTTGTAGGAGCTGCATTTACTGAAAACAAAGTGGACAATTCTGACAACATTTTGAATATGAAACCATCCAAAGCTATTGATATCGTTGCTCCTTCTTACGAATCAAGTGGTGATGAATTGAGTTGTAGCAGTTTTAGTCCATCGAAAAATAAGGGTATTTTGAAAAGGATGAGTAGATTTTCTGTTGGACGTAGCATATCTGAGTCCAGTCTAGATAATTATGTGTTTTCATCATATGAAAATTGTCATACCAGTTTAGATTCAATAATACCTGAAGATGGTGAGGTTTCCTCTAGCGAGAAGAAGACTGTGAGGTTTAATGATGTAGTTATGAGCCAATTATTTAGGTATGTCTAATTAATATTTTTTTCTAATCAAAACTTCGTATTATATGATACTTTCAGAATCACATCGAAAATATTAAGTACTAAATACCTACTGTTTTTCTACTCTTAATTTGATCATGAGATATGCAGAAACTGTACTTTAATGATATCTATTGAGATACAGATTTTTTTTATTAAGATACAAGTTAGATCCAATGGGAATGCAACATCATAACCGTGGAGATTATAATATTCGGTCAATATCCAATACGGCTATGACTACCTATCTGACAGTTCTTAAATTAATTGGATTTTCTTCAAGTTTACTTGAAATTTGTACATTTCTAAATACAATTAAACTATAGGAATAAACAAAAATAGTGTATGCAACTCATATTTAATGGCGATTAAGACACCCGTATATTTCAATTTTTATACTCATCTCACAAGTCGTCTTCAAATACCAGTTGGTCCAGTAACCTATGACAGATGTATGCTTCATTATTTCGGATGGACGCCGTTTTCACCATCGACTTTTATGTGAAAAACAAGTAGAATAAGGCCCCAAGTGAAAATTGAAAATGTTAGAATTTCCACAAAACTAGAACAATTAACTTACGGATGCATTCCTTGGGTACTACTTTACCACCCGAAAACAATATGGCATACAAATCCAAGTGATAGTAAGGGTTGATAAGCAAGGGTTAGAAATTGAGAAAAAAACTGAAAAGAAAAGAAATACTAGTATTTGAGGATTAAACGACTTACCTGTATGAAGTTCAATCCTAATTATACGAGATTGGACACGTCCTCCTAGATCACCCTGTAGTGTACTTCTTATCACTAGTGTGCTCGCAAGTTTAAAGATAATTAATAACCACCTACCTGGCCCGTACCTAGTCCCGTCATTATACTTCTGGAGTGGTTGGGATCGCCTGTGGGCCGGGTTTATCATAGCCTAGTTTCCCATTTAATGTGTTATTTTGCTATGAATTTTAGGGAGAGTTTGATCTAGGAGGACGTGTCCAATCTCGTATAATTAGGATTGAACTTCCTACAGGTAAGTCGTTTAATCCTCAATTATACTTCTATTGTACACGTCCTCCTAGATCGCCCTGTAGATGTTTAAAGATATAAGTAGGCGATCCCCAAATAATACACATCCAAAGGTGTTTCTGCGAAACATAATATATTGTAATATATAAATATATATTAAATAAATGAAGTATATAAAGGTATGTAAAGTATATAAAGAAACGAGTATAACTGCATCTGTTATAAGAGCATTTTCAACACTTAACTATAGTAATAAATACAACTTAGAATTACAAAAACAACGATAACATTACAAACCAATGAACAACAAATATCAGTGAATTGTGGTTTGTTTGCCAGTGCATAATCCATTTATGTAATTTGCAAAGGTCGTTTCATTAACCGATACAGGTCTGTTATAGAACCTGCAGAAAGTGTTTGATTTCTGGGACCAACCTGTCGCTTTTCTTATACTCTCTATATCTGTCCCTACTCTTAAGGCAGCGGAGGTGGCGGCGTGACGAGTGCTATGCCCCTTGAAGTTCTCAATATTGATGCCACTCCATTTTAGTCCTTCTTTTACCCAACGGCTTAAAGATTGCGTCGAAGCTGGGTGGTGTGGTTTCTTGATAGTTAGTATGAGAAGTTCTTCTTTCCCTCGAACCTCCTTTGTTTGGTCTATGTAGTGAAGTAAGGTAGTCGCATCACAAAGCTCTGGCTCTTCTTTGAAGAAAGGAAATATTAGTTGGGGCTGCATCTTCTTAGGTGCCGATGTTTTAAGTATATCGGTTATTTTTACTTCCAACCCTTGTTCCGTGGCTCTGATGTTTCCAACTCTTATTTTAGACAGCGTTTGCACCCTCTGTGCTGTACATAGCGCTAACAATAGGGTTAGTTTAATCGTTAGCTTTTTAAAATCCAGGCTAGCCAAAGGGTGAAGTTTCTCTAACATGAGCAGCACTGGATGGGGATCCCAGATTTCCTTGTATCTTGGGTAAGATGGTCTGGATTTAAATACTCCCCTCATGAACCGCTCTACCACACTTGTTTTTCCTGCTTCTGATAATGAATTTAACGCTGACCTGTGTGTATTGATGGTTGAGTAGCTTGATCCATTTTGGAATTCTTGGGTCAAAAACTCTAGAACATCTTGTATAGTGGGCTGATATATTTTGTCTGATTGTCCTTGACAAAAAGTCCACCATTTTGAAAAGGTTGAATTGTATTGCTTAATGGTGCTAGGACTTAAGGCAGCAATTATTAATTCGGTGGCATTTTCTGGGATTTGTTTTCTGTTGTAGGCTTCCCTGAAAACATTGCAGACCCCAGGGTAAGGCTGCGCCAGAGTGGGTGAGGTTCCCTGCAAGGAGTTAAAAGAAGGTTAGGCCTCGGATTGAAAATTATAATTTTAGAAACTAGCATTTTCTCCAATTTAGGGAACCATGCTTGTGATTTCCACATGGGAAAAACTATTATACTTTCCGACTCATCCGATTGCATTTTGGAGAGAACTTTTGACATAAGTGAGAAAGGCGAAAAAATGTACGACTTTAAATTTTTCCATGACATGGTGAAAGCATCTACTCCGGAGCTTTCTGGGTCTGGATGCCAAGATATGAATTTTTCACACTTTACATTTAAATAACTGGCAAATAAATCAATTTCTGGGGTCCCTAGATTTTGTGTTATATCTTGGTATGCTTTTGGATGCAGAGAATATTCTGTTTCTGTAACCTTGGCTCGTGATGCTTTGTCGGCTTCAAAGTTGTCTTTTGTGTTAATATAAGATGCAAAAATAGAAATATTCTGCCCTACGCACCATTGCCATACCTCCTTTGCTATTTTACTAAGTTTTTTGTATTTGACACCTCCCATTTTATTTATATATGAGATTGCTGTTTTGTTGTCTACCCGTAGCAAGATATGGCAATTGCGTAAGTGTTTGGCAAAGGTTTTTAACCCGTACAGTATTGCTTTCAGTTCTAAGAAGTTAATGTGCTTCTCTGTATCATTTGACTCCCAGCAACCCCTTGCTTCCTTCCCATTGCAAATGGCGCCCCATCCTGTTTTGGAAGCATCGGTAAAGATTGTGCAACTATAGCTTGGACTTTTAATGTTATTTTCGAGATTATTAATATTTTTTAACCACCACATTAAGTCATTATTTAAACTACAAGGGATTTCCATGGCTTCATCGTAATTCCCATTGGACAATTTTAGAGCGAGATATTTTTGTCGTTCGAACCCTTTGGTGTATAACCACCCATAACGAGTGGCTGGACATATAGAGATTAAATGTCCAATGAATCTTGAAAAACGCCTTATCGTGGTTTTCTTTTGGTTTAATATTTTACTAGTCATAATTTGAATTTTTTGCCTTTTGTCTCTTGTTGGATATATTGTCATTGTTTTTGTATTGAAATTAAAACCTAAGAATTGTATTTTTTGTGTTGGATACAAGCAGCTTTTATCCGAGTTTATTAAAAACCCTAATCTCCTGAAAATCTCGGTAGTACGAGATGTTTTCAAAGCACTCTGTTTTATTTTTGCCTATAAGTAGTGCATCATCTAAGTAAAAAACCGACATTAGGTTTCGCTCCCTGAGATGCCTTATTACAGGCCTTAGTAATTTTGTAAAAACGTAAGGCGCTGTAGATAGACCAAAGGGGAGGCACTGAAACTCGAATACTGAATTTTTAAATACAATTCTTAAAAACTTTTTGTACTTTTGGGCGATGGGTACTAAAAAATAAGCATCTTTCAAATCTATGGATACTAGGTAACAGTTTTTGAACATAATATTTTTTGCTGTTCGAATATCCTCAAGTTTGAAGTGAGGAGGAGATAAGAAAGCATTAAGTTGTTTGAGATTCAATATGAATCTGTACTCCTCAAAAAATACTTTGAAAGAAATTGACCTTTGCATTCTTCGACACGTTTTATAGCCCCAGATGTAATGAGGCGTTGTATGCTGTTCGAATAAAGCTTTTCTGATTTTTTACTGAATATTTGTGGCTTAGTCGGTGTATAGGGCCTTTTAGTGAACGGTATTTTGTATCCCTTTACCCAGCCAAGTATTTGTTGGTTGGTTGTTATTTTTTCCCATTCATTATAAAACAGCTTTATTCTCCCAGCATACTTGGTCTCTAAAGTTACCTCTATTGGTATCTGGTTCCCTCCTGTCGCCTGTACTTGTACTGGTCGCCTCTGTATTTCGCTCACGGGTGGTTGCTTCTGGCGTATGTTCTCTTGAATGCTAACGTCTTGTTGCCATTGTAGTTGGTTTTCCCCCCTTTCTTTCCTTGTTTCCATCGGCTTTTGGAGGCGTAGCCCTTGAAGTTTTTTGAGCTCGCATTTCCTTCCTTCCTGATAGTTCCAGATTCTTTGCCGATTTGCATTTTTCACCAAAGTCCACTCCGAATAGCATGTTATCTCGGTTTTGATCAGATGCTATTTTTAAGATTTTGCTATTGAAGTTTGGGTACAGCTGGAACTTCCTGTGATTGGTCATAGCGTGGTGAATATAACATAGCATCTTCCCCGCCTCAACAAGGTCTACTAGGTTTGGGTCTGGGGTATTGGGGTTTGCTTCCGTGCTCTCTAGAGTTTTAGATAGCACTGCACCTAATGCACTTATACCTTTACCTAGTTGGTTCTGTAAGTCCATGACAAATGCGTTTTTTTTCGCATCTGTTGCTGGGATCATTGCTTGAACCTCCGGATTTAGTATGGGGGCTTCCAAGGAAAGGCAATTGCTTGGAACCTGTCGACTGTCAAACAATTTTGATTTGATTTCCTTTTCTATACCTTATTGCCGCAAGTAGCTAGTCCATCTGCTTGCTAGGCTGCCATATATTTCTGCTCCGTACGTTTTTTACCGAGAGGGATCCTCTCCAAGAATGTGTGTCATGTTATCTATGCCCACTTCGCCATTGCTGCTGCTAGAACCATGTTCCGATTCACTGCACACATTACTGGTGGTCGATGACGTGGATGAGTCAGAATCAGCCTGTGAAGAAAAACTGTTCTATAGCCAAATTAACATTACTACGGCACTGTCTATTTCACAGAAGCCTATAAAGTATTTTTAGCTTTGTTTTTAAGACCCAGTATATTTCACAGGGTGTATAAGAGTTTAATTTGAAAGGTATCTTATTGTGGCCCAGCTTATTTTACGTAGGTATAGGCTCGTCAGTTAATGAGTTTAGTCGTAGAGTGAAAATTCACTCAATGTTTAAAACATTAATCTGTTATCTCTGTATATTTCACAGAGATGTATAAAGCCGATGTAAATTCATTTTGTTTCCATGATACTTTCTACAGACACTGTATATTTCACAGTTATCTATCAATACAAAACTCCAAACCATTTAAATACGTTTTTTGGCCACGTTCGCCGGCTTATCGCTTGGAAAGAAAAAAGGTAAACATATTAGTACCTATATCGACTATTTTTGTCGATAAAATCGGATTGCATGAATCATAGATTTCGACAAGTAGAGGAAAATGCTATTTCCTTTGGTCTTATTCGTCTTGAGTTGACATTTTGGTGGTTCTCTTTCAACTAAAAATAATGAAGGGTTGATGCGGTTAAAATTTTACTTACTTGATTCATATTTTTTAAGTTTCTCTTCCAACCGTCTCATTTTCCTGCGAATTCTAGACGCTCCTTCTGCTTTCCTTTTTTGGGCCTTTTTATAATTCCCCATTTTGCTGGATGATTTTAAGCACACAGTTCAAAATTTTATTTATAATTTAACGATTCACTGCTTGTCGTGCACGAGGGCGGATGTAATTTCGGCCGGAAAAGGGGCAGGTACTAAAAGCCGGTAGGTAAATTCGGCCGGAGGTTTTAAGTTGCTTCCTTATCTCATAGGTATTTTCGGCCGCAAATCAAATAAAATAACAGAATGCTTTATATTAAAATATTTCTTTATTTCAATAACCTAACCTAACCTAACCTGTTGTGGTTTTCGGTCCATAACTATCGAGTACAGAATGTACATCGTGAATATCCTTAGGCAGGGCTGGTAAGAGCTTACGGAGGCTGTTGTACAAATTTCTTCTTATTAGATTGACATCTATCGATGACAAATTCTCTGGCAAATGATTTGAAAGAACGCTTTTAATAATTTTTGAAGGTTTCTCCGATATGTCTTCCTCAGCTTTGCGCTTGCATGAAGTCGTCACTATTTTTCTCTCCAACGTAGTTTCATCGGACTCGTGGTTGTGGATTAATTCACTTCTAGTAACTGTGTACTCCGCACCAACAGTGTACAGTTTGGCTAAACATCTTAAATTTTTCTTTATACACCTCCAACGTACTTCACCACTTTTTAATACGTCCTGTTTACAAAACTGAAACTTTTCTACAACTAGTAAGTCACAACCGCGTGAACTGATGCCATCGTATACAAATAATATATTTTATGCTTTCTATCGACTAGTAGCTTCAAGATAAGTTATAATACTGACTAGCTATAATAATTTTATACCTGTTATTTGTGAATTTTATACATTTAAAAGAATAATCTTAAGTAGGTTGGCCGAAATTACCCCTGTCATAAATGGTACCCCTTGATTTATGCAGGTAGGCCAAGGGATTACCGGCCGAAATTACGCCCGCCGGTGCACGATACAGCGCAAGAAGTATAATGACGGGACTAGGTACGGGCCAGGTAGGTGGTTATTAATTATCTTTAAACTTGCGAGCACAGCAGTGATAAGAAGTACACTACAGGGTGATCTAGGAGGACGTGTACAATAGAAGTATAATTGCCGAAGAGATTTTAGATTTTGTTATTTTAGTAGATGTTGAAAAAGTAGTGGTATATATTTTACTCTTCCATTTGTTAAAAATTTTCAAAGTATGATGTAAAAGTCATAATTAGTAAAAATTAAAATGCTTGACACTTTTTGTATAGTGGAACATCTCTTTATTAATGCTAACTGCAAGATGGGCAATGGATAAAAATATTGAGTATTTTTGAACAAAAACTAATGTATAACATTAGGTATTAATTATCAACGAATTATTTCTATGTATTTTTCATCGTGGCATACAATTTAATAGATATCGAAGATTAATTATAATTAGGTATTTTAACGTTTTATAAAGTTTTGAAAAATATTTTTCAAAAATAGTAACCGTTCACCTAAGAAGAAACAACTACTTCCCGAGCTATATGGCCGACGGATATTGGATTACACCTCAAAGTCAAATGGGGTTGGTGAATCTACAAAATATTTAACTTCAACCATTCTGAACCAATTAGAAGGGAACTTTCGGTTCCGGTTTATAGTAGGGGAGCCCAAGCGGGGATTTCGGGATTTACTAAAGCGCGGCAGATTAATATACAGGGGGATACCTTGTACCCGGTTAAGTACCTCCACAAAACATGAGGCCCATATATAAGGCCGCCCGTGAAGGATACAGGATCAGATTAGTAAAAAAAAATTGACCATCAGAAATTCTCGAGCGCGTCAGATTAAGGTAGGGTGAGTTAATTACATCCTAAAAAGTGTATATTCCACTAATCTGACAATTTGAGAGTGACGTAAAAAAAGGGGAGGGCAACAAAGTTGTAAAAAAAAAACGTCATCTCGACATTCTCGAGCGTAGCTAATTTTTTTTTTATTTTGAAGGTAATAATTCAAGAATAATGAAAAATATATAATCTGACAATTTCCGCAAGCCGAAATAACAAAAATTCGTCGATAAAGTTAAATGCGTGCAGCTGCGTGATGCCTACATTTCCTTCTCCGCGTTTCTATTCCTCTCTCACTCTCTCTCTATCTATTACTCTCTCACTCCGTCCCCACTCTGGTTTCTGTTGCCACGACGCCATCACAGCTGATCATAAAGACTCGTTTGTGGCATACTGTTTACAACGTGTTTCCAACGTTTTGGCTTTTTTTGCTATTTAAATATTATTTGTGTGAATTAAAGTTTATAAATATTTAATATGAGTGATATTAATTTGAAATGTGTATTTTGTGGTGAAAGTACCTTACAAAAAACAATCAAATTTACGGTAGAAACCCGAAAAAGTGTTTTTTCGGGATTACTCCGAAATTTGTGGCTCGATCAATTAAAATTGCAAAATTACTTATGAGGATGATAAAACTGCGTCGAATTGCGCCAACGGCTTGAAAATTGCTTGATCCATTCAAAAGTTATTGCGGTTTGAAAATTCCAAAAATACTGTTCTATGAAATTTCTATCAGACTTTCGAGCTGGGAGAGCTCAAATGCATAGAAATATTATTTCTTTGAACTCAGCGAGCTCAAAATATCACATAAATTATATTTTGAGCTCAAAAATGTCATAAGTACAATTTTAAGCACCCAGGAATGGAATTAGCGGGAAGTAGCAGGGATGGCCTTTAAGGTGAACCGTTTTTCTAATTTTTTTTTGTCAGATCAGGCAAATCCCTCTAGATAATCGTCAGATTATGAGACAGTACGTTTAGAACATAAAGATTAACCATATATATCTTAATCTGACGCGCTTGAGTATTTCAAAATGGCGAATTTTTTTTGCACATTATGAAAACGGCCGCGAGTTTGCGTCCCATCGAAATCGTCAGATTAGTGAATGAGAGCTTTTTTTTGGTGCACTTAACACTCCCTTAGAAAATCTGACGCGCTCGATAAATTTTTTTTTTTTTCATTTTCAACCCTTAAATACAACCACCCCCATCATGCAAACGATCAGATTAAAATACGTACATTATTAAAAATACGTAGGACATTGATGCTATCAATATCTGACGCGCTCGAGGATGTCTACGCAACAGTTTTTTTTTACATATTTAAAAATCTATAGCCGCTTCCCCCACCGATGTAAAGGTATGTATCATATAACATTTTTTTCTTCTTATCTTCTAAGCTTTGCATCCCAATAGGTCTCTACGACGCTCGAGTAAATCCCCATTTAGCCTCGTGGGCTCCCCTACTATTACGCGTATCTGTGCCTCATCAGTACAAGGAATATGTTCTCCGTCCGAGAGCTCTAAGAGCCTAATCCCGGACTGAAGAAGACACTAAAATCACAATAAATACAGTTTAATTCAAATATCTTCATATATCTATAAAATTATCCATGAAGATTATTACTTAATAACTTCCTAAAATATGTCTCTATAAATTATTATTTTTGAATAATATAATTCACTTTAATCTAAAATATAAATATAATAAGATATCTGAATTACACAAATCTATACAAAAGTTGACTATTTGATACATAATATAGGCAAAGGGCATAGTGTATTATTAAAAATAAGTCATAAATATCAAAGTGGTCCTGTTCATCCCAACAAAGTTGATCAGATAGCGATTTTCAAAGTAATCCATCATTTCTCAATTCTGCTGAACGTTCTTATCTTGATACAACATAACCAAATTTTATTTGAGACATGACTGCAATAATTATTCATTCATCTGCGATTTCAATTTAGTTTAGTAGTTCCCAGTGGTGTTCATTCATTTTCAAGATGCAAAGGTCTAAAATATTTTCAAACAAAAATATGCTATATCATTTTATATGTTTATTCAGATGATATTTGTCATAAATGACAGTTAATGCATTACTGATCGGTAGCGTAGCGTATTTCAATTCTGATGGGAAAAATGGCGACTGCTACCACAGCGCTCATATCACTTGACAATACATGCGTCCAGCAGGAAATTGATTATCGCTCCGGTAGCGCTACGTTGAAATGAACGCGACCAGTAACATCTTGTCTCATAAGTGACAAATGTCTATATAATTCAAAATTTATTATACCTTGTTGTTTAATTAAGAAAGTTTCAAGATTTTTTTTATATTTTTTCATCATTAACGAACTAGTTAATCTCAAAAAGGTAATGACTAATTTAATATTTCTCAACTAATTAATAAAGATCTCGTTATTTTATTCATTTTAGAAGTGACTGAAGGAGGTAAAAAATATTACCGAACGCTTTCACTGTATGTTTAAAGAGTATACATTAAAATTACTGGCTGCAATCCCCGATAATTGAATATATTATATATATGAAATATAAAAAATAATAATTCCTCAATTTTTAACAAAAAAAATCAAATCAAATTTTACTATAAATTGAAAATTTAGCAACATGAACCTGAACCATAATTTTGAAAAAAATATAATTTTTCTTGTAAAACTTTTTTTTCGGACAAAAATTACATTTCAATAGTTAGTTATAGCTCGTGATATATTTTCATTAATATAACTGTTTTATTATTTTGCGAATCGGCTTTCAAAAGGTACACACTGTTTTGAATAATACTACATCACCCTGTATAAGATTTCTTTCATGATTCATTAATATTGTCATTTTATCGATTTATCAAAATTTTGTTTAGAAAAATACAGTCTGATCCTTATTAAAGAAAAAAAAATGACTATTAAAAATGAACTAACCCATTTACATGTTTAGAAAATTTACATAAAATAACTTACGAATACCAAAGAGAAAATTGTTAATGCATACGCTGCCAATAAATTCTTGTCGGGTATTTATATTTTCTCCACAAACCATTCCTTCCAATCGATATCATATGGAATAGTCGACGGGGTTGAAGCCAGGGGATCTAGGTGGCCCTGCGTGAGGGCCCCCGCGTCATCTCCACCTATTTCCGTAAGTGGCATGAAGATGTTGGCGAACAGCAACTGAGAAATGTGGTGATGCCCCGTTGTGCATAAAGTACACACCTGGGATGGCTACATTGGCTAATTGATTCGGCAAAATATTTTGCAAAAAATCTAAGTACACAGCACCTGTCAGTGATCCATTAAAGAAATGGGGGCCTATTAGCTCCCTAATAACACAGTAACATGTAAGACATTGTAGAAACATCCACATGAGACAATAGGAACATCTCTGGGAAATCCCAATTTTCCTTGGGACATTCTAGGGATGTTGCTGGCAACATCCGTGTCAGCATTTGCGATGTCCTATAAACATCCCTGCAGAATGTATGTGGGATAATACAGGATGTACTAAAGACATACAGGGTACCACATATAAAACATCCTTATGATGTAGAGCGGAGGCTGGTGTGTACCCTACTCCCCCCCTGTGGGAATATTCGACACATACCTTTTTTTGTTTGTATTGACATGTACTTCAAGGTTTTAGGCGTTTGCCACTTGCGAATTACAGCATATCCCGGAAAAACACGAAAAAATCATGAAAACTACCAAATATTTAATATATTTAAATTATTTGCTTCTAATATACCATGGGCATTAGCCACTGCCGATGGATGCCCAACAAAAACAGAAAAGTCTAAACTACTCCATGCTTTAGAGTATTCCTTAATACAGGAACTGGTAACAAACGAAGGGCCATAAATGTCTCCGCCATTTCTCATAATTTAGGTGTAGAAATGAGCCACGCTATGTTTCATATTTTTAGCTCGTGGTCAAATGCTATTAGAATGTCTATTAAATTATTTAAAAAGTGTTAAAAATTAAACAAAATTGTTCTAATATTTTTCTATTCAAACAAAACAAAAAACATCTTAATTCGATAAAAAAAACTAAGAAACAATATAAAATTCTACTGTTCAATTCTTTGCTCTTCTCAGCTAATCGCCAATTCATTGCTTCGTTTCCTGATTAGTACAAGCATAGCCCGATTTCTGTGCTCCTTCTAAAAAAATTGTATATAAATTAGTGAGACAAAAAACATTTCTTCTGTGAAAAAAACTTTTATATTAATCTTTAATTTTGAACTCAAACGCAAAAGTTAAATATAACACTTTTTAAACTCTAGGTAAATCTATAGGTTATACGATATTAAAATTCAGATCAAGAAGTTGTTATCTTGAATTATTTAGTTAAAAAACGTATTTTCAATTGTCCATAGTTTTAGGTAAGTTTTGGTAAGGTGATTTATCTTATGAAAATACAGGACTTTTGACAATGGTCTTAAAAAACAATATAAACCATAAGTACTAAGTTTCCTAATTACCAATTACTGCTTATGCTAGAAGTGTGGATCCAAATGAATTTTTTCCTTTGTTTCCCAAAAAAGAAAACTGTTCAGCTAACGAGTCGTCAATTAATGGTGCAATACAACGTCGTATCAACTCGTATGTATTATTTCCACCAAGCTTGGAAAAAAACAGGACCGAAAATGTTAAAATTATATATATTTACTGGATATGCAAGCTTAACTCTGCATTTCTTTTTTGTACAAACTACAGAGGATAAATATCATACTATGCACAGATGTAATTGAATGCGTTTAATTATTAACACCTTTTGGTTTCTGAATGCATTTTCTATTTCCAATTGAAAAGAAATAGAAATAAAATCATGGCCGCAAAAGGGCTGTGTAGTGTGTAGTATAGCTAAATTAATGAATGAAAAATATTTACTTACCAATGCTGTGAAATTTTCTGGCACTGACAGGAAATTCTCGAATTTTTTTAAATTTTCGATTGTCGTAATGGGAAACTCAATTTGAGATTTTTCCAAAATGCTGAGAAGGGATTCAGACTCTGGTTGCAGACATTGCTGAGTTTTGAATTAATTTCTATCAGCAGGGATTGTATATTGTACAATAATTTCTGGTTGCAACAACAACTTTTTGAAGTTTTATCTGAAATATATTCAAATTAAAATTGAAAACATTAATCAATTTACACTTACTTATATTTTCTTTAATCATTTGCACAGGAGTTCTAGGACTACTTGTTGGCTGCTCTAGTAGTAATGGAACCCTGGTGAAGCTTGTGATTGGCTGTGAATCTGTAATATAGTTAACATTTGTAACAAAAATAAACAGTTCAATAATTATTGAATTACCTTCAGTATCATTACAATTTTTGTCTCCTGTTTCATCCAAATCATTAGTCCAAATTGGGGGAGGCGGCAAATTTGTGTTCTTTATTTAAATTTTTTTTTGTTTCCATCATCGGTTCATTGTCTTCTGATTCAGAAGAAAAAAATACTTTTTTTCTTAGAATTTTTTTGTCAGGTATCGCAGTTTCATTCCCTTCCTCCGTATTCAGGTCACTAGTATGTTCAGCTTTAGATGCCTTTGCTCTTGCGACTCCATAGACATCTACAAAATGCATAATTTATAAAATATTTAAAAAGTGGCTTAAGTAAATTGACCTTACCATATGTAGCATTTCTAAATGTTCTGACTTTGTGTGAGGGCCAGCAAGAGTTAAACTCGCATTTTTTAATTAGAATATTCATTTTTTCCCGTGTGACAGCAGGCCACAGACATTCATCCCCATTGATCCATCTAGTAGGTACTGCTTCAACTGTTTCATCAGCAATGAAGCAAACAACTGTCCATGTTTTATTGGGCAAAGACATATTTTTGTTCAGATACTGATGACATGAACTAAAACTAATAAAACAAACAATACCCCAAAAAATTTGAAGCAATGTTACTCAATGTTAAAATAAAATAATTTTTAAATATTCATGGAACGTTATTTAATGAAAGTGTTCAACACAAAATTTGTTGCGATTTTTATGGCAAATTAGGTGTATTTACCAAAAAACAGAAATATGGAAAAGAGATGTATTTTTTTCATTTATATTAATATATTGCATTTTGGATTCTATGAAAAACTCCTAAGAATATTTTATGTATGTCCAATCATTTTCTGGCAGTTGAAAACTACCATGTTGGAAAAATTCAATTTTGGTTTAAATATAGTAGTTTTCAACTGACAATAATTATAACTAGGGCATTACACATAAAATATTCTTTCAGGATTCTCTATAGAATCTAAAAATGCAATGTAATACATCATTTTTTGTAACATTTAATCTGATTTAAAAGTATGAAGTAAGGGAAAGGCAACAAATTTATTTTTATAAATCAATTTTATACATTTGTAGGTAATTTGACTCAAATCCCAGGAATGAAGATGAGAATTTAAACCACTAATCAAAAATATATTTAATTTAGATGATTCACAAGGTGACATATAGAAGTTTTCTGTTATTGAAAATCTTTTACCAACTATTTTGGTGTATTTCTCATGAACTATAATATTTTCTATCAAGACTACACTTTTATCTTTAAGCATACAACAATTCAAATGTTCAAATAAATATGTTTATACTGTTTTACACCCAAAGATTTGTCAGTAACTGGTCCTTCAGAATGTTCTTTTTTAAATCTGGTATCAAAATTTAATGAGTTTGGATTTGCATCAAAATCTATTATTGATCTTTCAGAAATTCTATTTATGATCTGCTGTAGTGGTTTGTCGCCTTTACGAACTAGTTTTTTTATAAAAATCATGTGGTTTTCAAACGGAAAAGCACTGAAATTTTCTATGCTACCAAATTCTTTAACATCATCAGCAAGATGTAACAAATTATGAACATTATGGGAAATATGTTCATTGCATAAAGTATAGAAAAGGTATTTATAAAATGTTTTATTAGTTGGTGAGCATATAATAAATTTTCATTTTTTGAAAACAATGATATTGCAACATGCAGACATAAGAAATTTTCATATACATCTGGTACATTTTGTTTTAAAACAACAGGACCCAAGTACGTGTGGAACTCTGTAGTAGCTTTCCACTGTTTTACTTCCAACAAAGATCTTGGTTTCCGAAGTATTTCTTTTGGCATTTGATCTGAAATATCTTGAATGTTTAGAAGAAAAACGATATGGTGGTTTTCTACCATGCCAAAGTTTATTTTGTAGCTTTTTCATGACATCCAGACACACCAAGTGCATGTAATCTAGAGGAAATGATTTCACCATATCTAGCCCTGGAATATTTTTTAAGCTAGTGGTTTCAATGTGATGACTTTCCTGTTCCTTTGTTCGAAAACCTATGTCTGTCCTTAAATTAAAACCCTCTAAACCTGGAAAACATGTGCGGTTACCTATATATGTGCCTTCAATGTCACATTTAGTGCAAGACATGTATCCACTGTGGCCTTTGACACATTTTAAAAATGATTTAGCAGGAACATCACATATGAAAGCAAGTATTTCAACAGTATAATTTATGTTGTACAAAAAACCATGTTAAATTTACAAACTCACTCATAAAAGTATTGCTACTTTTAGGTTTTTCATTGCCCTGATAAATACCACAAATCTGGACAAAATTAACCATTATTGGCCAAACTTGGTTTCCAGAACTTTATTAAAGAGGCAAGCCATCAACAACACAAATTTCCAAGACTTTGTTGTTTACATTATGTTTTAAAAACTCAACTAACAACTTTTGTATGCACTGTGATAACCTCAAGTGGTAATAGAAACCGGGTTCCACTATTTTAATTTGAGAACCCGTTTGTCTGAGTGTTTTAAGAAGGGTTCTTGGGTCTTTTGGCAATTCAGGATTATTTTGCCTCAAAATGTCCTACAAATCAGATAAAGCGGAATGATTAATATTATATTTCATAGCCCAGGTTCCTCAGGAAGATGCCAAAGTCTCATTTGATAAAATAGGAGGTGAAATAAGTTGGTTATTCTCAACGCAAGTATTAAAAAAACATTCATTTGTTCATTTCTATATATATACAATGCTCTGATGAATTATCTACAGAATCATCTAAATGTTCAGAATCAGTTATAGGCTCTGAAATCTGAGTTGGAGCTGGGCCCCCAAAAACTGAATTATCTGAAGTAGAGGCTTCACCACAGTTTTAGGTTAATTTTAGAGTTTTCACCTTTGTTGATGCTCGAACTTATTTAAAAGCTTTCTTTTATCTCCAGACTCCATAATATAAAAATACGTTTTACTTACCTCAAAATAATAAAAATAACAAATTTAATCATAATAATATGCACTTGCCGCAAATCAAATAAAATCGAGCATACAAGCACCGGCCAAAAAACGAAAAATCCAAAGATAACCTACTAAACAAACAACACCAAAGATGATATACTAACACGACCTGAACCAGACATGGCTGCAATATTGCCAGATTGTTTACATTTTCACATAAAATTCACCTCGTGAAGCATTGACACCATATTTATTACACATAAATAATAGGATTTATATCCTCGACAGCTTTGGAAATATATAAACTTTGAATTTTCAATAGATTTTATGGTTTAAATAGTTTGTCGAAATTTAGTTTAATTTAAACAGTATTTCACTTTGTTTTCGATTCTACGGAAATACATTTTTAACAAACATCAGGCATTGTTGCAAGCGATCGCGAGATCGGCAACTATCAACAATCACCGCAAGCGCGCCAAATACCGGCGGTTATTTACTTAATAGCGGGATTTTCAAAAGTTTTCGTTTGAATATTGAATCATATGATTCTTAGGAATTGATTAAAGGCGGATTCTCATGCATCCGATATCCGACGATACGATGATCCGACGAAATTGCTATTGGTCAGAATGATTTGGCGCCTTTTTTCATCCGAAGATGTTATTGTTCGTACGACGTCGGATGATTGTTAAAATTATTTCAACTTTTGTCCGATATCGTTTGTCTCCTAACCTCTCTCACTGTTCGTTTTTTGTGTAAAAGGTCGTTTGCCATTTCTGTGTTATTACATACTATGAAAATGAACGTTTATCAGCTCCAACAACGGAGAAAGCTAAATAATCGAACAAGAAAAATTTGGGTCCGGGATATTTATAAAAACCGAATAAAACAAGTGGTCTATCACAATTTGTTAAAGCAGATGATATCGGATCCAGACAAATATTATTTCGGATCGTCGTAGCTTCGGATATCGGATGTATGAGAACTGCCAGCATTTGAATTCTTCAACCAATCACAAATACATAACTTCAACCAATAGAATGATTTTCGTATCATTGTATCGTCGGATATCGGATGCATGAGAATCTGCCTTTATTTGTAGTTTTTGTTTATTGACTAAACTTTTAGTGTAAGAATTTCTGATTATTTCATTTCGGTAGGTATATATGTTACGGTTAAAGTATTTACTTGGCTAGTATATAAACTAGTTGGATAGTATACAAACTATCCAACTGCCTGGTTATTTTGATGAAAAATCATATTTTCACTAAAATAGCTACGAGTAATGGCTGGTTTGTGTACTATCCAGCTAGTTTATAAACTACACAAAATTTATCGCAAAAACTCAAACCACAAGGAAATTACACAAATTAGCTAGCATTTTTGGCTAGTTTGTAAACTATCCACATTAGTTGGATAAAGTGTGAACCTGATATTGGTAGTAATACATAATAACCAACGAGTTGGCTAGTATGTAAACCAACCAATTCTCTTTGGGTAATTTAGTGGGGTTATGTTTCGTCAAGTGTTGTGTGTTGTGACGGTGTACAGTTGTGTCTCGTGAAATTTGTTTAAGAATAGGTATCGGGTTATTAAAAATGAATCAACAGCAACAATTTGAAAACCTATTATTAGACGTTTACGAGAGTCGCAAAATTCAAAATTAATGAATGATAGCGATCATAGTGAACTTTTGCAACGGATCAAGAGAATATGCGAAACTGGACCAGACAGTAGTAACAAGAGTGATTATCATGTGATAAATACTTATGATTTACAAAGAATCGAATCATCTTATGTAATTCTACATAGAAGATCTGGAAAGATTATTTTACGTTTGAGTGAATGTTATGATGCGATTAAAGCTGCCCATCAGGGAACTGGGCATGGAGGGCGTCAAGCAACAACAAAATTATTAAACGAAAAGTATCACAACTTAACACAGGAAATGGTAAAATTGTTCATTGAAACTTGTGAAAATTGTCAGCTTAAACGGAACAAAACTAAAAAGGGAATTGTTGTTAAACCAATTGTTTCAAATCATTTAAACTCTCGATGCCAAGTCGATCTCATCGACTTACAAACTAGACCAGATGGTGACTACAATAGTTATTTGTATGCTTAGGCCGCGAAATACCTTTTTAACGTACCGAAAGAACAGTTATCGCCGAGGCCGCTTGCGGTCTTGAGGTCGTTAAAAAGTTTCGCGGCCATGGCATACACACTATTTTTCGTGCAATCGTTAAAATTATTAAACTAGATTTGTAAATAAATATATTATTGCTCTAAAATCAACAGCTGTTCAATTTATTTAACAATGTGTGCTATGGAAATGATATGTTTCAATATATACAAAATATTTTGACAGTTCTTGCTTCAACTTCGGGAGTAAATATAAGTAATAATACAAACTGTACAATTAATGTTAATATTCATCCTAAATAATATATATAAGTACTTATATGTATTTGTTGGTATTCAATAAAAAATAATCCTTGTCTTTGTAGTATTTTAGAAATGTCAAATTTGGAACTAATATTCAAATTTGAAAGTGACGTTTGGTTTCGCAGCCGTTGCTATGGGTAACGGCCGCGAAATTAAATTCCGCGGACTGTGTTGAGTATGGGAAATACTGACTTCGCGTGCGATTGCACGAAAATTTATTTTTGTCTACCAAGACCACCTAACCAAATACGTCAGGTTGAGAGCGCTAAAAACAAAGAAAACTAAAGAAGTAGCTGAGCACCTATTAGAATTATTTGCAGACTTAGGAAGCCCTTGCGTGTTGCAGAGCGACAATGGCCGAGAATTTGCAAACCAGGTGGGTATTAGGGTAAAAGGCATGCTAGAAAGGACATGGCATTTTTTATGGGCATTTTGGCCCTCTGTATTTTTGATATGTTGTAGCTGACATTAAAATATTTTTTTTCCTTTGCGCTAAAGTCCTAGCTCTACTGGGTGTACCGGAAAAATGGGCCCAAAGTTGAGATTTTGAATTTTACATGTATTTTGAAGTGTCATGTCCTTTATTTCAAATTCCCTAAATGTTGCTTATATGGATGAAATAAAACAAAATCAATACATAATGATTTTTATAGGTGATTGAGGAATTAGTCGGAATGTGGCCTGACTGCCATATTGTGCATGGTAAAGCGAGACATTCACAACCACAAGGTTCAGTGGAGAGGGCGAACCAAGATATAGAGAACAAGTTAGCGTCGTGGATAAAAGATAATAACTGGACAAAATGGAGCGAAGCTTTAAAAATTGTTCAATTTCAAAAAAATCGGTGAGTAGGCTAGTATTTTGAAATTTAAGGAAAGAAATTGTGTTTTTCTTATTCATTTGCCAGTTGTGAAAACGGCGCAGCGGCATAATTTTGTATCTGTTTTGTTTGCGTAAGTATAGGTGAATACAACTCTGTATTTGTATGAGTTGCGTTTTACCTCAGTTCATTGTTTTTTGTAGCTGCTTTCATTTTGGTATTGGACGCAGTCCCTATGAAGCTTTATATGGTGTAAAATGTAGAGATGGTTTAAATAACCTCCCTGTTTCTATCACAAACATTAAATCCATACGTACATAAGAAGAACTGGAAACATTATTATCTTCTAGTAATGGCACCGAGGATAAAGTGGAAGTAGATTTACATCCTTCAAATAATTTTGTCCCCGATGAAAAATCTACCGTCACTAAAGAGGAAATGGCCGCCCAACAAGTGTCTGGTACGTATCTATAAAGTATTCCCACATTATTTCACAATGCAACCTAATTTCTTTTAGATTCAATTGAAAATGCTACGCTGGTTCTGCTGCCCGATAATACTCATAGCCCAGTTGTATTCGCAGATAATACTGAAACCCCAATTCGACTCGAAGTTAATACTGAAACCCCAATTTTACTCGAAGTTAATACTGAAACCCCAGTATTACCCGAAAATAATACTGAAACCCCAGTTTCGGTCGAAGTTAACAATAAAAGCTCAGTTTTGTTTAAAGAACAAGCAATGGCATTGCTCTCTACTGAAACAAAAGAAAATGCTCTCAATGAATCATTACGCAAGCACAAAAAATTCTACAAACTTCTCGCAAGAAATTTAAACCAGGAACTGTCGGCATGTCCGTGAGAGTACCCATTCCAGATGTAGATCGAAGTCGGTCAGATCATAGAAATATATTGGGCGTCATAACGAGTGCAGAAGATGAATTTTATCGAATTGGAACTGTTCACGGTGTCCTTAAACAGCTCTATTCCCGCAACGAATTTGAAATATGTAAGCAACAATTTTTGAAGTTGGAAAATGTCAAGACGGACACCGAAATAACATTACGAAGTGCTGCAGGCAAATTTTCAGTATCGGGTTCAAAAAAGTGTAAATGTCTTGCGTCTGGATATACGTGTAATAGTAAGTGCCACAACAGTGCAACTTGCTACAACAAATAATACTGTTTTTTGTTTGGTGGTTTCAATGTCCTGACATATTTTATTGTTAATATTTTGTCACCTGGTATTATTTGAGTAATATATTTCTTTTACTTTTACTAAAGTAATAATAGGTACCCGTAACAATCTTACATTGTACCAATTAAGAAACCATTTTTGACTAAGGATTTTACTATCCTAAACTAAATTAACCCAAGATAATTGGTTGGTTTACATAATAACCAACTCGCGTTGGTTGGTTTACATACTAGCCAACTCGTTGGTTATTATGTATTACTACCAATATCAGGTTCACACTTTATCCAACTAATGTGGATAGTTTACAAACTAGCCAAAAATGCTAGCTAATTTGTGTAATTTCCTTGTGGTTTGAGTTTTAGCGATAAATTTTGTATAGTTTATAAACTAGCTGGATAGTATACAAACCAGCCGTTACTCGTAGCTATTTTAGTGAAAATATGATTTTTCATCAAAATAACCAGGCAGTTGGATAGTTTGTATACTATCCAACTAGTTTATATACTAGCCAAGTAAATACTTTAACCGTAACATATATACACATAAAAAGAAATAACTATCAATTCTTGATCAAATTTTACAACTGTTTAATTAAATAAAATATCAATAAAAATGTAATAAGTAATATTTCTTTTATGAAAAAAGATTAAAAGGGATGTTCCTTGATCATCCTAATAAAAACATAAGAGGGATGTCCCAACACAAACATCTATAGCTGGCATGTCGTACCTAAGTCATAAACATTGGGACATGTGTAAGACCTTAGTGGGATATACCAGCAAGGTTCTGTGTTATTTGGGTTGTCTGTCTATTACTCCTATCCAAACATTCACTGAAAATCCATTCTGTGAACAAGATTCGCGAATCATCACATGAGCATTTTCATCTGCCCAAATATGGGAGCTGCGCAACTTATTTATTCCAACCCTTGTAAATTGGGCTTCGTCAGCGAATAGGTGATAGTGATCATTATTCGCAATCCTCCTACCGAATTGCATCCGTGGGATTCCATCGCCAAGATGCTGTCGTTGGAACTGTTGGATGTGATAAAGGTGTAAATTAATGTCTCTTAATACTCTCAACCTTTGATTAGGAAACGTATACCTACTTTCCTGGTACTTATTATTGGATCTGATTCGACTGCATCAAGAATATGTTCTTGTAAACGATATAATGCTGGTTCAGATTTTGATTTAGGAAATGTTCCACTTTCTTTGAAATGGTTAAACACTGATAAAACCGTTTGAATGATTCGAAAATCGTCTTTGATAGTCTCTAGTGGCAGCCCTATCATTTCCTTCACTAAATCCGTAAACAAAAAGAATGCTATTGAAAATTGATGTGATATTTTCCAATTAATTAAATCAATTCAAATCACTTACTCTACATTAAAAACCAATAACAGACCGTTAAAATAGTAATACATAAACACAAACAAATAATAACTATGGAAAAAAAGAAGTCAAATAATTATGTACCTAAACAACTCCAACGGAAATGTCAAATTATCACAGTCTCCTAAGATACAATTGAATTTTCAAAATGTATATTAAGTGGTAAGAGGGTAGAGAACGAAATTGATTTATAAATGTTTCTTGTTTAGTACCTATTGTTTAATTTTTTTTTCATCAACTCCACAATAAAATTTATCATCATGTATCATGTATTACCGTAGCTTTGAGAAAAAGTAAAACAGAATTTTGATAAATCGTTAAAGTGACAATATCAATGAATCATCCAAGAAATATTATTCAGGGTGATGTTTAAGAATTATTCAAAACAGTGTGTACCTTTTGAAAGCCGATTCGGTAAAGGATAAAACATTTGTATTATCTAAAATATAGCACGAGCTATGGTACTACTAATTCTAGTGCGTTTTATAATTTGTTTTTCCTTGGAGTAGGTATCCCCAATTTTTTAAAAGCCACCCAATCCTGTTCCTTTTAGCATTTTTCATCAAAAATGTCTACTGATATAACCAAAACGTGACACACAATTGTGTTGCCAAGAAGACGACAACTTAATCTCAAATCCCAGCTGCAAGACATCCTAGGGGACCCAAACCAAATCGAGACAACACTGAGATTCTTAAAAGATATATCACTTTATCATAAACTTTAAACTATGTTTTTAACTAACTGTAATAACTATTGTTTTCTGTAATCGCCCCTGTGCAAGTGGCCATAGTTGCCGAGCACGTGAATTGAATGAAAAAAAAAATTGTGTTGCAAAAGTAAAAATATTTAAATGTATTTCGGAAAAAAATTTAAAAACTTGATTATCCTCTCCATTGCTAACATTTCATTTGATATATCTGTTTTTTATAAAAATAAATATTTAATACTATCATGCTACTTTAATTCCTATCACTATGTTTATTAAAGCAATAGTTCAATGTTTAGGTTAGCTTTGAGTCATTAGATGTTAGTACTTTTTTCCTTCTGTTTAATAATTACATTTTTGACTATCATTTTTATTGTGTCCAAAATGGATCGATTTATTACAGTTGACAATCGAAGGAGGTAATATCCATAAAATTTCACTAGATATCTGCAAATCACATTTCTTCATAATAATCTTCATTTATTCAGGCGATCTACAAATTTAACCAAAATAGTTATAGGTAATATATGAGTTGACATGCATTGTATTCTTTAACATAATATGTAGAAGTGGTCAGGAAAAATAACTGGGATAGATTTTGTTAATTTGAGGTTGTGACTTATTATGACAGCTGCAATTCACTCGTGTTTGTCATACAGAGAAACCACTAAAAAATATAAACGTGACTCGTATTCTTACTAAATTATTGTTTTCTTTCTTAGGTCAAACTCCAGTATCTTGGGTCAAAAAAAGAAAAACCAAAGAAAAGCTAGAAATAAAAAACGTGCTTTGGAACGTCGTCACAGTGAAAGTGAAGCTTCAGGTGATGAGAAAAAGGAGGGATACTTGAAAGACTGCGATTTCAAAAAGGACAACTATAAGAAAGACGATAATATTTTTCACTTGGAGGTCGATAATTAAAAACTCTGTTTCGGTACCATTTTTTTGAATTTCAAGGAATAACATCGTGCACAGCAATAATTATGTCTTGAATGTTAAATATCAAAGCTGTTTTATTTAAATTTCTACTTATTTAGGAAAATAAAATAACCACGTTTCTGATCTTTTGCCGTGTTACCAATCAAACTTTTTATAATATGAATGTAATCAACACAAAAGTAAATCATCTGACGGATTGTATTATTCATTGTTATTATTATACTGTGAAATAATTGAGTATTACAGATGATTTGATATACATTTGTATCTTCTCAAAATAACAACTGCAGCTTGTGGTTATTCTACTTTTTTCAGTGAAACTGGGAAGAGATACAAATAGGGTTCAGTTAACAGGTAAAATTGATCACTGTGTGCGAGTGGTGTTTTTACCAGAGTATGAGCGAGGATAGTGCGAGTAGTTATTCTAGATATTTGCTCGAGCCCTCATTATCGTTTTACGCCATTTTACAGTTCATGTGCTCCGTGCTGCTAGTTTGTGGAAGTGTGAATTAGTTAATATTATCTATCATTAATCATTATCGAAAAAGACAATGTCCAAATTTAATGAGAAGGAATATAACATACAGTGCACCCACTAAGTATCATTTAAGTAAAATAAAACAAAACATCTTTCATTACATTAACAATGAAGTAGTTTTTTTCTTTATACAGCTTTATATTTTCAATCCAGGAAGAACAGCTTTTAATATGGTTGGGACGAAGAGGGAACAAATCTTTGGATTTCAAAAGGTCTAGTCAGAGATAATATACACAAGTAGCCACTGTGTAGAAAAAAAATGGCTACGCCTTCAAAACTAGTGACATCTACATTTGAAGCCTAGTAATACTAATATTAATTTCATTTAAGGTTCAGATCCAGGCTAAACCTGTAATTTGTTAAAATTTAGCGGGAGATTCAAAATTGAAATAGAGCGGGAAATTGAAAAACAAAATAGTGCAACAAATTCAAAAATAAAATAGCGCGGGATATTGAAAAATAAATTTACGTGGGAAATTTAAATTGTATTCGTAATAATTCTGTAATAGTTGTAAACAGTTGTAACTGAAAGCTATATTAGTAGAGTTATTGTCTTTGCATTACACTCTTTATTTTGCTATCATAATCAAATAAAACCAGTGTAATGTTAAGACAATAACTCTACCAATATAACTTGTAGTTACAACTGATTATCTTCCTACTTCAGAATTACTACAAGTTAAAGGTAGGTAAAAAAATTAAAAGGGGACATGAGCATTAATCTAGTTTTTATTTTTCCACTTTGATATAGGACAATTACTTTTCAAAAATCACACTAATAAACTTGAATAAATATAAAAACACAATAAGAAAACAGATTATTCATTGAAAATTCAATATGTAATACATTGAAAATTTGAATTTAAAACAGAAAATACATTTAAAATTTGAGATGTAATTTATTTAAAACACTAATTTTAAAATTTTAATATTGTCTTATAACCATGTAGATGTAGTTTTCAATATTTATGTAAGTTTTGAAACATGCAGACGATGAAATTGTGATATCAATACGTAAAAATTAAATTTAAATGTAAATAGTAATAAATCTATTACTAAATATAATTTTAATGTAGACGCTTTGATATCACAATTTCATCCACTGCACAATATTTATTTTATTCCAAGAATACTTTAATATAAAAATAAGTTTTCGATTTTTAAAATAAAAACAAAAGATCTTGGCTGTATGGAAACTATAGAAAATGTTGTACACTTAATGTTTAACACTGCCTACTTTACACTTTTCTTTAGATTTCGCAAACGCCATACTCATTATGATACCATAATCTTTACAGCGAAGGTCTTTTCTTTTCAAATTTTATTAACTGTGTCCACATAATGAAAAAAACAAACATTGAAAACAATAATAATAAATGTATCTACACAATTCTTTGATCTATCAAAAAATATAAGAAATTTCTGCTAAATACTCTGAACGAAAAATGTGTTTTTTTTTATGTCATACGAATTTATCAAGTGTGGCAATCTTTCAAAAAGTTTAGTAGATATACTCTTAAAAATATTATTGTAGTTAACTGATGGTGCACATACACATTTTTTTCAATTTTCACCAGATCAAATGTTTTAGTAGAATGTTCACAGAAGTAATACGCAATTGTCTGCTTCCAACTTCTACGTACACCTTTGACCTAACATAACCTAACCTAACCTTTGACCATAAAAAGTAGAGCATGATCAGCAAAAAAGCAGCTCTCCTGTCCCCTTTATCAAAATCTATCAAATCCTCTAAACAGCCCTTTACTGGTTTATATGCAAGACAAGTATCCAATGAAATTTCATCAAACACTAATGTACAAAATTTATCAATATATCAACCATTTTAACTACAACCCCTTTAATATGATCAAAACTATTTTCATTTATCCCACAACTGAAAGGCAAACGATTTAATAACCTGTTTAAAGTTCTGCGGCTGGGTAAAAAAAATATTTTAGAAAGAAACCTGTAACCTTTTCCACTATTTTTGTAACAAGATAGTGAAAAAATTTTATCTTCTATAGTAAATCTCATTCCTCTGGGCTTTAATTTTTTATTTCTTTGTTGTTGCAAAATAATTGAAATGTGGATAAATTGACATTTTTTAAAAATTGAGTGTACTGCAGATTTATTTCCAAATATTTAATTATCCGCTTTGAAAGCAATTTCTGGGCTTCCACTTGCTTACTTGGTTCATCCACATCAAGTTTACTTGAACTGCAAGCTGAAAATTACAGAAGAATTTTTTACAATTGAGTTTCCAACATAACACAAGTAACCAAATAAGCTATACTGCCTTTAGGTGTTTTAAAAATACTTACCAGGTTCTTCATCAAACTCATAGTAAAACTCACTCGACTAAGAAATAGATACTAGATATTTACTACTATTATTTTAAATATTTCTTTAAAACAAAATTCACACTCGCCCCTGAATCGACACACAATACTAGTATCTCTCTAATATCGCAGGCCACCCTCGGAGCTTAATTTTTTTTAGTTACAGTGGTCCGCCTCTAAGTGACCAGTTACTCCGTTATAATATAAACAATAATGTACTTGATGATTGTATTGTCTCGGAAGTTCGTGAACACCTGCGATGCGTTGCCAGATATACAAAATTTTCTTAAATATAGTGGGCATACAAAAAGTTGTTTTAATTAATTTCTCTTTTTACAGCAATTTCGAGCGACTTTTTTTAATGCTTACTAATAAATTCATATTATGTATTTTTTTAAAATATTTCCAAACTAGCTTTCTGAGAGCATTACGAGCTAACAGTTTACTGAAGTAATGGCAAACATTTGTATAGTGAGCCCAACAATTTTAGAAAATATATCTGACAACATTGCTTTATTTTATGGTCATCACACTGTCTTTAGTTAGACTTTAAACGCTTCCTTGAATATGTCTTGACTGGTCGTTGTACTTTTCCTACTGGATTATTACTACTTAGAATAGAAGTGGATTCTGAAAAAGGTTTTTTTAAATTAGTATCAATAAATATCCAAAAATTAAATTAGCACATCTTTTGGGGATCAACTTAAAACATAAGTATTTATACATCATTAATCATAATTTGTACAGTTATAATCTACTATCTATTGTAGTCCCAATAACTACTATTTCAAACAGTGCAGTACACATTATAGATGAGATATGTACTTACCAGGCAACTATAGTGTGGGTAGAGACCATTTCTTCAATCTGCCATAAGGAAGTTTACAACAATCGTCAAAATGAGTGACACATTTTATAAGATATGTGAGACTCAAACGCCAACTTAGAATTATTAATTCTATCATTCCAAACGGCATTAACCTCTCGGTTAGCAGGAATGCTACGCCTATAAAAAAATATAGATAATAGGTAGGTACTCAGTTGATATTTTCCATTTTTATTTCAAGGAGTATAAACATCAATTAATACAGCTAGAAATTCCAAATATTAAGTCTATTATTATTTGAGTTCATTTTAGAAAAAAAATTTCATGGAGTGCTTTGAAAGTTTAACTAGTATATTATAATATATTAAATAATTCTCTATACGTCCCCATCACTGAAACCCGGTTATTTAATTATTGGTTGCTAACGGAAATTTTTCTTCAACTGATAATATAAAGGTGGATATTAACATGTTATTTAGTACTAACCTTCTCGACTCTTTTGCCAATGCACACAGCAATTTCTCACATAGGAACTCATCTTCAAATAAGTACTTATAAAATATTATAAATGAGGAATTAAAAACACCAACAACCACGAAAAAACGCGATAAAATAATCATAATTTGATATTGATACTGACTCGCCTTTAATTTACGAACAATAATAATAAACAATATGGTTGCTAGTTCGGTGCATGATTGCAGCCTAATTTAATTTTAGACTCCATGATAGCCAATTGAAACTTAATTTCATGTTAGGCTCCATCTACCAGCTTTATTTGAAATTTTTAACGTTTCTCTTTCGGCTCCAGATATAGATGTCACTGAAAATCGTAACAATTTTGAATTAATTTCGCCTACCTGAGTGCCCGGGCCCCGGGTCTAGTTGTCGAATTTTTTCGTAGGGTCAGATAGAGACCTAAAATTTTGAAAACCGAATTATTCTTAATAACGATAGCTGGAACGCAACGTTGAAATAAAATTATAAAAAATATTGTGGTTTAATTTTCCAACAAATTAACGAAAAGTTAATCATTAATACATCAGAAGGAACATACAGAAGATATAATTATATTAATTGAATGTAATTAAATGTGATCATGTTCTATACTATAAGCCAAATAAGTTATAAGCATTAGTTCGTACTCCACTCTGTCAAAGTGCATTGGTTGGACTTCTGTTGATAATATAAGCAGCTGTTTGTACTGCTTCTCCCCAAAACTGTTTTGTAAAGAGTTTAAACTATTAATCTTGACGCGACCCTTTTCTACTAATGACCTGTTCATCCGTTCCGCTTCTCCATTGTGTTCCAGTGTATATCAAAAATTACCTTTATTCCTGATTCTTCTACTTTTTTTACTGAAAGTAGATTTTTTCTCAAGTTGGGTACATAAAATACTTTTTTAATCAAACACTTGTATTGTTTTTCATTTACATTACTAAAAAAGATATATTTCCAATTGTTACTGCTGACAAGAAGTTATGATTTTTAACAACTGCAATTGATATAGGCTCATTTGAATTATTAACCCAGAAAAAACGCTTACTAAATGATCCGTACAACCGGAATCTATATAAAATGTTACTTTATGTTTCCGACATGCATTATTTACATTAGTTATCTGTGATACAAAACAAACTTTATTTTCTTCATCATTTGATACAATACCTACGTTTTCATTTTGAAATTAATTTGTGTTACTTGTATTCATACCTGAACTACGACCTCTATTGAAGTTTTATCTACCTTTTGAATAACCTCAATATGATCCTCTTCTAAAATGTCTACCTTCTTACATACGTGCTGTATAGAAATTGTCGCTACTTTGTTGCTTACTGTCTCTTCGGTTTTTGGGTGAATGTCAACATTCTTCTCATCCACAGCTACACAATAGAATAGTTCTACATTTCGAATGCATTGTCTTTATTTCGTAAGTATTCTAGTTGAGAGTCACTGACACATTGTACCAACAGTGATTCAGCTCTGCAGTCGTTTTCCAACACTTTTCTTTTCTCTTCTTCGTTTAAACTTGCTGTGTTAATTTTCTTTTGTATATATGTTCTAGCACACCATTTTCAGCTAATATTATTTCCATGCGAAATTTCCAGTAGTTATCTTTATTTAATGGTTCAATGTTAATGAAATTCGTACATTGTGCCATCTTATCATTAGATTACAAGGTACGTGAGCCATACAAAGCGCCTGGACCAGATGTTATAATCCCAGCGCATCTGCAGCAGGGGCAAGTACACCTATCTCCAGAACTTTGTAAACACTTCAGAGCATCACTGGCAACTGGATACATTCCAACTGCTTGGAAAAGAGCAAATAACTCAGTCGCCTTTCATGTCGAAGATAATGGAGAAATAGATAGGCATGTTAGGAAAAACTTTCTCATTGAAAGCTCATTACATTACAACCAACACGCCTATCAATCAGGAAAATCCTGTGAAACAGCCTTACATCAACTATTGTCGAAAATTGAGACTGCCCTAGGAAATCAAGAAGTAACTGTCGGAGTATATCTTGATATAGAAGGAGCGTTCGACCACACCTCCTTTGATAAAAGGATGCCCACAGGGAGGAGTTTGGTCACCTTATTCTCTGTGGGACCGCGTCATAAACGATCTCCTGGAGGAATTGAACATGAAGGGGATGTACACCCACGGGTATGCAGATGATCTGACAATACTTGTGCTGGAGAAATACCCTAATGTTATATCGGAGCTGATGAAACAAGCTCTTGAATCGGTGGAGATATGGTGTCGAAGGGCATGCCTGCAAAAACTGCGCTCATTCACTAGAAAAAGAAAGGTTGAGAGACAAACTGCCAAGCCTCCACAACAAGCAGCTGTGTCTAAGTCAAGAGGTTAAGTATCTGGGTAGAATTCTGGATGCCAAGCTAACCTGGATTTCACACCTACCATACCAATAAAGGGAAAATGGCCCTAATGGCTGCCAAACGGGCGAACAGTCACTCTTAAGTGGGTTCCGGGGCACAAGGGTAGTAGACAACGAGGACCAGGCAATTCAAGGGAGGATTTCTCTAAGAAGGACCTAGTGAAAAGTCTGTTAAGCTCTTCACATAAACGGTACAACCATCAAGAGCACAAAGAAACACAAAACTAGAAAAATTCATCGGCTTTCTCCAGGAAACAGAATAATCATAACATGCATTGTAATTATTTTGACTAATAAATAATTTAAGAAAACTACAATATATTGAGTTGATGTTGTTATCTTTATGTTATAGGCTTAAAATTCTCAGTTTACTGCATGTTTGTAGGCTGATGCTCCAAATGTTACTTCGTTTATTATATTAACATACAAAAAATCATAAACGTGTACTATAAAACTAAACTAGATTACCACTTGCGCACTTAGAATGTCAAATGGATATGTACGGAAGGATAGGTTAGTATTATATGGGAAGCTTTGTTTGGATTTGTAAAAAAGTACAAGAAAATGCATGTGATAGTTTTAATATACAACTTGCTTTATTTTGAGTTAAAGTGACTAAATTTTACTCACTGATTTTATAGAATTTTATACAATACATGTTCTTAGATTAATAAAGGTGTTTTAAATGATTTCATTATTGTTATTTTACAATTTCCAGCATACCTACATATATGTATGTATGTGTGATGAGGTGACATTCACTGAGACCTAAAAGATCTGTTGTGTCCCTTACTTCTACTCAGAGGATATCTGTAGGCTTCACCTTAGGCAAATGTGCTGTGCTGTGCCCTAGAATTCTGATTGCAATTCGCAAGTATGTGGATGATGATCTATTCTTCCATGCCAAAGAATCTACATTCTTGTTTCTCCAGTATTTTGTGCTTTTTCAGGTGTCCGTTCAGGCGGCAATGTACCGTTAGGATCCCTGTTAAAACTCTTATTGCAGTTTCACTTTGACTTATGCATTCACTTGATCTCAACGGGTTGTAGTAACCCATCAGAATATTTGATTGGCTAAGTCCTACCAGATATTTCCAATTCTCAGATCTTCTATTTTCTTCGGCTTTGCCTATTTCTTCCAATATTACATTGGGGCTAATACCGCAAAAGGGTTCCGGCTCCCAAAAGGGTCTTTCAGTCCCCCTATATGGGTCCATCTGCTATTTCATTTCCTTCTATTCCAGTGTGTCCTGGAATCCACAGTAAAGGTTGCTATATTGTTCTCGCCTAGTTCGTTGAGTATGCCTAGGCATTCCCACACCGTTCTGGAACTGATTACACATGAGCTCAGTGCTTTAATGGCTTCTTGACTATCCGACATTATGATAATTTTCTGCCTTCTATATTGTGTCAATATTGAACTGGGCACACTTTCTTATGGTGTGAATTTCCGCTTGAAAGATACTTGGGGTGTTTCCCAAGCTTTCAGATTGTTTGATTTCTGGCCCGTACACTCCTATCCCAGTTTTTTCAATTGCTTTTGAGCCATCTGTGTACCATGGAATGGCATTCTTTCCAATTCTGGTAATGGTGTTTGGATCCTATTCCTTCTCGTTTCTTAATTCCGTAACGAATTTCTTTGAAAAGTTTTACCTGTTCATCATACTATCTTCTGGCATGTTCCAAGTTTTTCTCATTTCTAAGAAGTAAGGAGGTGGTTTCCTTTTAATGATTCCCTCTCTACTTAGTCTGTATCTCGTTCTTTCTGCAACACTTTCCACCAGCATATGTAGTGGTGTGAGGTTGAGTATCACTTCCGTGGCTGCCGTCAGGCATGTTCTCATTGCTCCTGTAATGCATATACAGGCTAGTCTTTGAATTTGGAGAGGTTTTCTCTCGTCGTCCATAACTAGTTCTACTCCACGCAATGGCTCCATAAGTGATAATTGGTCTCACTACGGCAGTGTACATCCAGCTCAGGAATTTTGGGTTACATCCCCAATTTCTCCCTGCCAGATCCCTGCACACCATTAGACCCATTTTTGCTTTGTATATAATCTCCTTTTCGTGTTCGTTCCACAGGAGTTTACTGTCTAGAGTCAAACCTAGATACTCGACTTCTTGTCTCCCATCAAATTTAATGGATTTGAGGTTAAGTTTTCTGTTCTTAGTGCAGGCTATTAGGATGGTCTTGACGGGGTTGATGTTAAGTCCCACTTGCCTATACCAGCTATTTGTATAGTTCAGACCCTTTGGTATCATGTCACAAAGGGTGTTTTCGAATTTTCCCCTGGCTGTTATGACAATAATATCATCGGCATATCCTTGCTACTCCTCCCTGTGGACATCTTCGGTTGTACAGATGAAGACGATGTCGTCTCTGCTACTCCAGTGGTGAGCAATTCCGACATCCATTTGGATGTAGTCCTCCCTACACCTCTTTTATTTAATGCTCTTTTGCCAGCCTCATGAGAAGTATTGCCAAAAAAGCGCCTTCTATATCTAAAAATGCGCATATTACGATTTCTTGGTTGTCTATAGCACTTCGGATATCCTTGGTCAGTACCAGTGCAGTCTCCGTAGATCTGCCTGCCCGGTAACATGCTGATACGGGTGTCTCTCGAGGACTTCCGTTCTAATATATTGTCAATAGCCTGTTATGACCTTCGAGAGGATTATCTCCCCTATTTGGGCTACTCCCAGGAAAATGAGTTTCTAGTAAGATTCGCACTCTTTCCTCCTCATTTTCGGTGTATTTACTGTCTTGCTTCCTCAAAGCCATATCTGTGTTGACCCTTCTTTTTGCCATGTCTTTGTTAAGTCAGGTGTTGTGTTTATACCTTTACAGAATTTTCTGAAGCTATGTCTTTTTGCTTTTCTAATTTCCTTGTAGTAGGTGTTTCTCGCCTCAGTGTATCTCTGCCAGTAACCGGTGAGTTCTGCTCTGTTAAAAAGGTCCCGGGTTTGAGCTCTTAATTCTGACAGATGTTTATTCCACCAGGGTGCATCTCTGCTGCTTCGTTGTTCTTGAAGAGGGCAGCTCGATTCAAGTACATCGATTATGGCCCTGTTCAGGTCCTCAAGCTCATATTCCAGATCGAGATGGTGCTTGGTGCTTATCCGATCCTCTCCAATCAATTACTATACCTACTCATACATTTTCCTCAGTTTGTCTTGGATGTATGTTAGAATGAAATATAAAAATGATTGTAATAGGTGTTGTAATTACAACATTATAATAATAATTTGAAATGGTTGTTGTTACGGAATATTTGCCAATTTAATTATAAGACAAATAATAACAGACTGCTGGCTGAAAGGGGAAGGAGGGACACTTGTGTAAAAGGGCGCGTATGAATAACACGTGATTGTAACACTGAAATTAATTGTTTTTAAGCCTATGAAAAGTTTATACAGTCCACTACTTTTATTTTAATAGTTACGTTGGTGTCTCAACAGTTTGATCCTAGGAACCGGATTTACCTGTGAAAATCTATAATAATTGGGACAATTTTGAGAAAAACATCGGTAAAAAACGGGTGTATTAATATTAGTCAAAAAGTAGTTCGAGAATTAGACACCAATCTAGAAAAAACTTGTGTTAGTCTCAGAAAATCCTAATTATTAGAACATTAGTAGATAGTCGGTGAACAAAGTGGACATAAAAGGTTAAAAAGTTGTGGTGTCCAAGGGCGTTCCAGAAGATTCTCAGAGCAGTTAGCGACAAGTGGTCGGCGTTTTCAATCATATATATTGTGCCAAGTTCAAGTGATACACAAATAACAAGTAAGTCTGTTCCTTTTTATAAATGTCCTTATATTTTTCGTTTAATTTTAAACCAATATTTCAGAAAACGAGCAGCTCAAGAAATTTAAAAAAGCGTGGTAACTTCAAATCTAAATCCTGGAGACATAGGATTTCAGGTTAATAAAGAGAAATGAGATGTTGCAGGCATTCAAGGCGCGGATAATATCCGTCGCAATTCCACTGAATGATTGTGAATTTACTAGTTTCAATCAGAAGAGGTCGGTATCTTCACAATCGTTAGAGCTAATAGATGTGAGACTAAGAATATCGGCAACATCGCTAGGATCCATGGTACATTTAATTTTCTTTTGTATACGGGTTATACGATTCCTAAGTGATCTATCTGGAACTGCATAATAGATTTGTCTGAGGTCTTCAAGGAGAGCTATAATATTGGAGTTTTCTAAAATTGCAATTAGTTGTATCGAAGTCATTGAAAAAGATGTTGGGTCCATTTCAATCAAGTTTTCTATAGTCGAACGAGCAGAGGGGCTGATAGTTTTTTCCAGGGTATATTGTGTATTGTGTTGGCTGTGCGTGGGAGGATCACATAGGGAGGTTACAGGGAGAGATTCAAGGCTTGAGTCAGCTAAATGCATCCTTTTGAGGCAAGAGATAGTGGGGGTGGGTTTAGTTTGGACAGAAGGTGGAAGGGAGATATTGTAAATTATCGGTTGGAGAATTGGAGACGGATGTAGGGGTAGTGAAAGTAGGATCTGATGGAATATTGTCATCTGATTCATTCCGAATGGGGGCTGGTGGGGTGAGGGACAGGTCGAGACAGGTGGGTTTTGACAGGTTTCTGCAGTATGTCCAGCATGTTTGACGACGAAACATTACAATTTGTCTGATGTGTTTTCGTAGTGAATGACGACTGAAGTTTATATTTCGAAGTTTTCTTTGTCAGGTATCACATATATGTATCGTCGAAAGCTTAATATGTGGGAATAATCTTCTTCAGGTGAACCAGTAAAGATGTTGGTGATTGAGGGGCAGAAATTAAATATCAATAGTCTTTTGGAAGGGCTAATGAGTCTGCGAATAGGGACGATTTCTTCTTTAATAATAACTGTAGGATGATTTTTAAGAAGGTTAACAACGACGGAACTGGATGCAAGAAAGATGCAAATACGTTGGCTGGAAGCATGAGTTATTCCTTTTGGCGCCACTATTTCAGCAATTGCCTTAATATCATCAAAAAGAACAGTATCTGGAAGTGCATTTATTACGATCGCTTGATTCCTACTAGGGTATGATGTGGGTGACGGAGTTTTTATTGGAATGGTTTTAGTAACAGTAGCAAAGCTTGGAGCAGAAGATTGTGTTGTCACATTTAAATATTCTGGATGTCAAAATGTTTAATAAACTAGGCTCAATAACTGTCCTACAGAATAATTTGAGTATAATAATCAATGAATGTAAAGAGACACATAAATGGCGAAAAACTTATCACTTTTGTTAAAGATAACGTTAATGAGCATTCGGTACGTAAAGGAAAACCTTCACTCTCGGAGGTCACACGTAGAATGGAATAAAAATAAAATGCCCCAATTCACATATATCTTAATTGTATATTAACGACCTGTGAAGAAAAAAAAAATGTAAACTCAATATAGAACCGGAGAACAAGTATAGCCAATAAGAAAATATTCACTGTGGTAATAAAAAAAAACTCTACGGCAAATCTCATTCAACTATAAATCTTTATCCTTCATACTACTAAACCAAGAAATAAATGAAACTTCTTCAACACAAAAAAAATAGCCGGGAAATATTCCCAGAAAATAATTCAAACTATCGAAACTGTCTATCTATCGAATTTTTGAAGTGTATTATTAAAATATCTTTACCTTTACCAAAAGCACACACTTCGACCCAGGAGTTCACAATTTCGAATATTCCGGACACTATTTAACTCGGAAGACACAATCTACGCAGAGCAAGAAAACTATCAAGAATGATGGGAAGCTTCTTTTAAGAAATCCAAAATCCTCATATTTTTAATTTCATTTATGTTTATCAAAAGGTTTGTCATATACTGAATGTCTTTCGGATTTGATTGAAAGTATATATACCAAACGTCGTTTTCGGTTGGAAAATTTTAAATTTTTCAGATCACTAACATTTTATAGAATTAGAATTTGTGTACGTACCTCCGGACTATTAATAAAAATACTATATAACGGTAATGAATAAAAAAATCTATTCGGTAATAGAAAGGGAGTCGGAAAGTAGGGGACAAGTTATATAATACCTAGTGGTAAAATAAAATAACGGAAAAAAATACTGAACCTTAAATCGGTGACAAAAAAAATAACTCGTTACACACCCCCTTTTCTTCGGTAAAAAAATTAATGAACGAAAGTGCAACTTTCGGTCATTACATTTTTTTTCAAACACCATCTCAATATCTATAAAGAGAAAATAAACGAGTATCCACTTAATGGTGATCCAGGACGTAGCGGCCTCATTACCTGGAACGTCGGCGTCGGATTGAGTGGTTTGGAGGGTGAGGTTCTCTTCCATGAGACGACTGACGTCGATACGACCTGGAGCACCGTCCAGCTACTTCTATCACGGGTGGGGGTCGCTCTGTGTCTATGCTGCACTGGGTGGCAATGTCCTGCATTGGTCGGGGTTGGTTAGTACGGGCGACCAGGTGGGCTTGTACTGCCATTGATCGGATATCTTCTTTAATGCAGTAGTCCGGAAACTTCTCTGGGTCCTTCAGAACCTCTTCTTTTTTTGTTCCGATACCACGAACATTCGGCAGTTACATCGGTCAAACAGAGAGAAGACGGTGGATCGGCCCCGATTTAGCGCACCTTTACTTTATTGTATCTCGAAATTATACTGTTGCAGAAAAATACTCCACCTAGCTAGACGTCACGACGGACTGGATATGGAATGCAGCCATCTAAGAGATTGATGATCAGTAACAACCGTGAAATGATAGCCCTCTAAATAAGGACGCATACTTTCCCCCAAACAATTGCAGGACATTCTTTCTCGGTGACGGAGTAGTTTTTCTCGATAGGACTCAGGGAGCGACTTGCATACGCTGCCACGTGTTCATGACCATTCTTCTGCTGAGTAATGGCTATTCCCAACCTATATTCGGAAGCGTCGGTCTGTAGGATGAATGGTACGGTAAAGTCAGGACTACTTAGAACGGGTGCTTCAGACAGACAGGCTTTAATCAAAGCGAATGCGGTGTCTTGCTCTTCAACCCATTTCCATCTTTGAGATTTGCGACCTTCTCTGGATCGGTACGGATTCCATCTCCAGTGATGACATGGCCGAAGAACTGTGAATTGAAATAATCCTCGTCCCGGTCGGTGGGGTAAATGCGGTAATAGGTTTGCTTTCGGGCGTTAACGGAACCTGCCAATATCTTCAAATCCAAACTGGAAATATACTTTTGGCTTTTCGCAGTTTATCCAGTATAGCGTTAATAAATGGAAGAGGGTAGGCATTCTTCATTGTTACCTCGTTGACTTCAAAAGACTTCAAAGGTACATCGTATGCTATTTTTTAATCAACCGGGTATATCGCGTCTGCATCATCCTATTGATACGTTCTCTGTCTTACTCATTGCAAAATATTTCGTTATTTTATAGTCGGAGACTTGAGAGATTACAAACTTAAACGTTCCCCTCGTATATACATACGTCATTACAAACCATGCCTCGCATGTGATCCTTTTGGCGTGGACTTTCTAATATGCTGCGATTTATTTGATACGTCAACCGGTGATGGCGAAAGTAGCGGCATCAGTAAGCTGAAACAATTGTCATGTGAAGCGAGGATAGATGCTGTAGGATAGTTCCATCGAGCTATAGTGATTTGTATTATCTTTGTTGTAACAGCTGTAAGCGGAAATGGCACTTACAATTCCAAGATCACGTACCGTTTCAACTTCTCTAGGACTCTCACTGTACGTGCATGAATCGAAAAGAAAGGCGCCAGAGTTCGGTGCTAAAGATACATCCCCTCCTCCGGAAACTTCTGAATTTCATTCGATAGCTATCATTGAAGCGTCCATAGCAAAGAACGAGTCAACTTGGTTGATGCTAAATTCTACGAAATCTTTACTATTGAATGACTTGATAAACGGAGTATAAAATCTATACTCAGCCTTGTTAATAGACTCATCGAACGTTGGATAGCGACGCAGATCAAACATTGGAGAAGTATGTGCTTCCTCAGCTTTTCGCTTTTTGTACATGATGGTCGTCGACATGGCGGTATCCAAGTGAACGTAGAAACAATGTATTTGCAGCAATTAGATGTCGACGCTTAGACGTTTGCGACAACACTGAAGCTTTGGAATCATCAATATCTTTTCTCATAACTAATAACCATCTGTTCCTTGTTCACAACTCCCACACTAGAGTGCTATTTTCACCTCGAAAGTTAACGAGACCGTCTTGATCTAAAGCCAACACTGTGATGTTGGTTACTTCTCGCTGTGGTATAACTGGTGAATATAGTAAATTTGAAGGAGTTTCGTCGATAGCGCATCCAGGATCGACTTTTATAGCAAACTCGTAGATCGTGTGTGCAGGTCTGTCTCCGTCAAAGGCTCTCGACGAAATGTTGGCATCAAAGTGTATAGTCGATACTTTTATAATATTGACGGACAAATCTGGAGAATGTGTTTGGCTAAGATTGAGAATTTTTTCTGATAATCCCATTATACTTCCAAAACTATTCGACTATTTCACATTGTAGTGTATTGTTGTTAGGTTGCAAAGTCAAATATGGTTCTGGGTTAGTTACATGTTCAAGTCCCATCTTCATTAGTATAAATGTTTCTATATATAAGCCCCAGTAAAGCTTGAAATAACTCGATATTCACAGTTATTATTGTTATTGTGTGTGAAAGGTAGAAAATAATAGTTAATTTGATCAAAATGGTTTATTCTTCGAATGAAGAATATACTGATATGCATTTAGTTTATGAGGAAGTACAATGTAACACTCGTGCAGCAGAGCGAAGATATACGAAAAAATTTCCAAACAGAAGGCATCCTGCTCGCGCAACATTTGTAGCCGTAGATCAAAGATTGAGAGAAAGTGGCTTAGTAGTACCTAAAAATACTGAAACTGGTAGATGACCTGATGTGACAATGAAATACGAAGCCGATATTTTGATTGAAATCGAAAATAATCCTGAGGTTAGCACCAGAAGACTCGCTGCTATGTATCCATTTCCAAGTCTTCCATATGGAATATTATTCATAAAAAAAACCTTCATTCTTTCCATTTTCAAAAAGTTCATGCCATGGTAGATGGTGATTTCCCTGTCCGCATAGATTTTTCAAACTGGTTGCGGAACAAAAAAATCAGGATCCTAATTTATTTTCCAATATTTTATTTTGCGATGAATCTACGTTTACCAGAGACGGAATTTTTAATTTACATAATGCACATCATTATGCCTACATGGGTGATAATCCTCATGGAACAGTAGAGAAAAAGCACCAGCAAAGATTTAGTATAAATGTTTGGATAGGTGTAATCGGTAATCAGCTTCTGGGACCCATAGAGGTTCCTAGCCGTTTAACAGGACAAGAATATCTTAATATCCTACAAAATGTTTTACCTGATTTAATAGATGAGGTTCCCCTAATGATTCGAAATACTTTATGGTTCATGCACGACGGTTGCCCAGCTCATTTTAGTAGAGAGGTTCGTCAATATATCTCGACAATAACTATCACGATAAATGGATTGGAAGAGGTGGTCCAGTTAATTGGCCCCCAAGATCTCCAGATTTAAACCCCTGTGATTTTTGTATTTGGGGTTATTTAAAATCATTAGTCTATGCTGTTCCAATACATACGTTATGTTCCACAGGGTAAATCCTAGGACCGATCCCTGTGGGACCCCAGCAGTGACTGCTAGTATGGATTCGTTGCTCACGTATAAGGTTTTATCGCTTAAATAGTCTCCCAGTACATTCATGAGATATGTGGCTTCACTCTTTCTTCTAATGCTCTCATAACTTCTGGCCATCCAAGTAAATTATAAGCGTTTTTCACATCCAACATTATAAGTACTCCCCATTTTTTGCTAATTTGTTTCATTCTTCTCCCAAGTACCTCTTCCACTACCTGAATGGTTGAGATACCTTTGGTAAAGTCATACTGGTTAGCCGAAAGGGCGCCCCTATTTCTGATATGTTCAACAAGTCTTTTCCTCAGTAACCCCTCGTATACTTTGCTTATGGTGTTGAGTAAGCAGATCGGCCTGTACTTCTTCATGTTGATCTCTGATCCACTCTTCGGTATGAGTATTGCTCTATTAAAAATGTTCCGGATTTGAGCTCAGATGTTTATTCCACCGTGGTGAGAGAGATGTGTAGGCTTTCTTCACTACCCGAGCCGTCGCTGGCCTTGGAGGAGGCAGAAACCTTTTCCATGTGTCCTCTCTCTTCTTTTCTGTGGCCATGCACGGGGATTTTCCCAAACCGGTAGTAAATGGAGAACCCGTTTGTTCAGATTCACTAAACATTCAATGGTACGGAAAGTTTGGCGCTAAAACACTTCTGGTTAGAATGTCATACACTGCCATATATTGAAAATGCCATTTTATCAGGACAAGCCCTGGTTGCCAGGACTTCAAGATAAACATAGATACAAATGACGGTTTTGTCAAACCCCCTAAATTTTCCACGTTCAGTTTATATTCGTAGCAATTAGTATAAGTTAAAGTATATTACAGTGTTTTTCCAATTGAATGGTCTTTCATTTAAGCCAAACTACACCACCGACCTATTCTTCGAATTGCTGGGTAGCCCAGTAAATGAGCTACAACTCCCAGCACCCTTTTAATTGTGGAATATCCACCGTTATCCTTGATTTTTTTACAGGATATGTAAGAAAACGAGGTTATAAACTGCTGGTTCCAACATGAATCCAAAGTTGTTTGCTTTGGGCGGGATTCCTTACATAATTTTGAGCGGGTCAAAACTAATAGTAATCGAAGGACCACTCTAGTTAAACAGCTAGAGACTGTATACATTTAAAGAAATATCAGAGGTTTGGGAAAAACCATCGATTAGGATTGCGGAGCAGGTTAGAAAGTACACTCTTCCGGTTATACCTTATATTACGTTCTACCAAGCATAGGAAAAGGTATACAAAACCTGACAAGTGCACTACTTAGCGAGTGATAAATACAAATAATAAACTGGACGTTTGCTCCTCCTGAGGTCCAGTAAGAAGATATACAATATAAACCAAGTAATCTAAGTGTTCTCTTAGATTCGTAACAGTTGAACAAGTAAATGGAATAAAGATTGGAGAACAAAATCTAGTAAGATTGGTAGAGCAATTAGGTAACGTAGCGGATGCCGGCAAATAAAGTTTGTATATCTACTGATAAAAAAAGGTGTTGACTTACGACCTTTCACAAACACTTCTGTATATACAAGAACTGTAGCACGTATTTACATTACACTTTTTTTACACTATATTAGTAAAAACTTATAATCGATACTATCGACATCACGTCGATGTAAAAGAGAGCGACCACTCCCTTAAGGATCAATTTACTGACTGCTGCCGTTTTTTACATATTTTTAGGGAAGAGGGGAATTAGGGGTTTGTTGGTCTTGCGCTATAAACAGAATTGTTATAAAACAGGGGAGAATTATGCTCTAGTGGAAGCAGGGGCGTCTTCGCTTGAAAAGAAAGCACTCTGTTTAAACTGTTGTTTGAACAGGATAGATGATCTGGTCCTGCCCTCAAGACTATGCCTTTGCCCTCTTTCTTGAGATTAAGGACCTTCCATTGGTTTGTTGTCCTCCTATCAAGCGTAGAAGTTTCTTTTCTTCTACCCATTTGTTTCTTGGGAGTAAAAACGTTGCGGTGTGCATTTTTCGGATGTTATTTCCCTGGCACACCATCAGTTCTGCTCCCTTCCAGCTTTTGAGGTGTGGTACTATCGTCTGGAGCCATTCTGTAGTCGTGGTGTTTCACAGTCGATTAGAACGACTCCTGGTCTGAAATATATGCCGCCAGACTGGAGTTTATGCTCCCATCCAGCATACATTTTTTCTACTATTGCGTTCTCCAATAGGGTTTTTGCTGTACTACGTAGCTGCCAGCTGAAGAAGGGATGGCACTTTTGCCCTTATTTTTCTTCTTCCCCAGTACTTGCGGTGAAGGGGTTGTCGCCGCTTCCCGCTTCCGTCTTTCCCCTTTAGGAGTGATGTTCTTCTCCTCTCCCTGCTTCTTCTTCCGCTCTGCAGCTATCTTCTTTGCTTCTTCAGGTGCAAGTCCCTGAACAAGAAAGCGAGGGTACCATCTTACCTTCGCCTCAATGGGTCGTCCCTTCCTCCGGGCTTACAAACTTGGCCCCATAAAGTCCCTCCCATTGTTTTACTGATTTCACTAATCTGTGTCTAACATTCACCATTGTCTTGCCAACACTGCATTATTCATCAATTTGAAGAAATTTTTTTCAAAGTCGTTTCATTCAAGCTTGTTTAAAATGTATGTAGTGCATAATGTATTTTTCTTTATTATATAAAGTGTCATTAATTTTGGTTATTTTGATCCCGGCGGATGTTCGGAAGAAATTGTAAAATCTTTGTGAGCGTCAAGTAATTCGAGTGGATGTTGGAGATCAACTTGAAAAATATAGACTTCTAGCGCATTATCGGGTATTGTGAAAATATCAATGTATTTAGGTACATCGGATTTTGGTCCAACACCAATTTTGGTAACATCATCCTCTTATTCAAACCCTCCGCAGGGTCAGGGTTTGCTCATGGCCTAGCAATAAAGGCTATTTACATCTAATTACATTAGATATTTTGAGGGCTTTTTTGGGTCATACTCTGACATATATTTATTGTTAGCTTCCGAAAATTGGTTGCTGCATACAGATATTTCGCCTCTGATCCCTTTTTTGATAAATATGATCATATCTACATCCTTGAGTAATTTTGTAAATTTAAGCATACAATCTTATGTATACCTTGGCATGGTACAGTACCATGCAGGATCTAGATGGTATGTATCTTGACATTTTTGTCTGAATTGTTCAAAAACATCGGCAAGAAGCAAAATATCTGTCTTTAAATGAATGTCTGAATAGTAGCCTGAATTTTCACAATTGAAAGTGGTCCAAACTTCTTGCGCATCAGCGTACTTTGCCTCAGTAATATCTTCATCACATACAAGTCGACAAATATTTCTTGGCGCCCGAGTTTTCGATGCGGAGTGGCACAATGTCGATTGTACGTCCGGTACATTTCAGTGTTACTTACCGGGTGCCTCTGATTGGTTATTAAGATGGCTTTTCAAGAAAGTAAGGTGTTAAAAAAAAATTGAGTGCACAAAGTCGTAAAATATTGAACAATATTTCAAAATTTATGAAAGAAGAAGCTGAAAGGGGAGAAGTTTCAATTCCTTTAACAAAGGTGAGATGTTTCACATATCATAAGAACTACTAAAAACAACGACAATTACAAAAAAATATGTAGTGCCAATTTCAAAAAAATAATTTTTGTAAAATAATTATTATTTGTTTCACAACGGTAGATACAATTTTTTTATAATAATTAGTATAAGTAAATAATGGTATTTTGTGTTTTAAACTGGTTGATACTGCTACATACATACATACATATTTTACAACTGGCTTTCAATAATTTTTTTTTTTTTAAATAAAATAAAAGATTGTGATGCTTGTGGAAGAAAATGTTTTTTCACTGTAGTCAAAGAACATGCTTGGCCTTTTGGTATTTGTATCTAATCAAGTCATAAGCCAGCTAAAAAACCTAAAATTTTATTTTCAGGTTCTTGAGTGAGTAGCAGCTGCAATAAAGGTAAGCACAAGAACAGTAATTTTTCATGCAGGCCAGACATCGATATTTTGTTCTTGGGCACTTTCGTTGAGCTTCTAATCTTCCAATCTCAGCTTTCATGTTTGAATAACATACGGAACATCTATTTCGTTTATCTTCCTCTATTTTGTGTTCATTTGGCGCAACATTTATTTCGGTTCTTTCGCTAATTTTCAACAATTGGAGAGCAACTGCTTTTTTGAAGTCAGTGATGGAGATTTTATTTTGGGTTACTTCCTTATAAACAATAAACGCATTTACCATGGCAGAACCAAAAATTAGTTCCATTGCCAACTTCCTGTACCATTTTGTGTCTCTTCTGAGACAATGTGAGTAGGATTTGATTTGGTCGGAAAGATCTATGTAAGCCTTACACTCATTGTAATCAACCACAACTTTTGGCTTTTCAATTTCTGCTCCCCGTTGTCGCACTACTTTTCTTTCTTCTGTGTGTTTGGTGGTAAGCATAAGCACGTCTCTTTTATCTTTCCATTTTATCATTACTATACCATCTTCACTTTCACGCGCAAAACTTTCATTTTTTCCCAACTTTTTTTGTGTTACTTCAGTGCAGTTCAGTTTTCTATTGAACCTTACAGTACCCACAAGATGTGTCTGTCTTTTTGCTAGTTCTCTGGCAAGATGAACACTTGTATAATAATTATCGGTGTATAGGGTTCGTCCACAATCCAGTAAATTTTCCATAAGTGAAAACACTATGTTGAAAGATGCATTTCCTATAGCACCTTTATCATTTCCACAGTATAGGTACTTTGATATTATATGTGTATCCATTTTGCAGACAAAGTTTGTATAATTTTATACCAAATTTATGTCTCTTATTCTTTATATATTGCTTGAATTTCAAGCGGCCACGAAATGGTACCATTGTTTCATCAATGCAGATGTTTATACCGGGAGTTATGACATCTTGAAAGCTTTCCACAAGGCTTTTCAATAATGGCGTGAGTTTATGTAGACGGTCAATCTCGTCGTTGTGAACCTGATCATTGTCACTGAAATGCCACATGGATAGGAGCTGCTCAAATCGATTTCTGGTCACAATTTTACATACATTATTTTGAAATAAAAAGTTTTTCCTCCAATAATCCCTAAGTTGCGGGGTTTTAACATCCATCCATCCATCCATATCAATATTCCAAAAAAAATTTCCATTTCTCTTGCATCTTTGTTGATAAGAGAAATTTTCCTTTTAAACAGTTTTCATCATTAAAATGTTATACTGAAATAACCCTTGTTTGGTGTATGTGATGTATGATATTATTTTCCATATCAGTATACTTACTTACAATTTCCACACAAAAGCACAAACACTTTCTTGATGTCAGACCACCGACTGAAAAGAACACCTGCAACTATCCCTCAAGAATAATTATAGTTCAGTCAAACTATTAAAGGCACTCATTCGCTGTCGCTCGTTCGTGCTTTAAACAGTTTCGTTTATTACGACACCTACAATTACTCCCGACTACCTGAACAGTGCCATGTATGCCAGCAATAGGGGCATGCAACCTCAAATTGCGGTAGAGCACCACGTTGTTTGAAATGTGCAGAGAATCACAGGGCAACTTACTGCAATAAGCAAACATCAGAACCGGCCAAATGCTGCAATTGCCAGGGTAATCACCCGGCAAATTCTGACAGCTGTCCCGTATACCTAAAAAGAAGGCAATACCTTGATGAACGTCGGCAAAAAACGAGTCAGACAAAAAACGTGAAATACGTAGATGCTCCTAACCCCGAAAGCAGCCCGTGGGAAGAGAAAAAAACGGATACAATAGACATCACCAACTATAAAATCAACGATGAAAATGACTTCCCCTCGCTCACGCGTAAAAATACACAAAAGAGGCCAGAGACGACCAACCATCCAACATCATACCCCATAGCAACAACACAACCCCCTCAAACTGACGACATCTCTAAAATGCTCCATTTAAATAATGTATTCAAGAAGCTAAACGAGCTAATTGACCCGGAGGAGATGACAAGGGTTGTTACTGACCCATATAATGCCCTACTCAAGGCAAGTACAAAAGTTGAAAAATGTATGGTATATAATAGATTCGTTTAAACTATTGACAGATATAACTTCTAAAGTCATGCAGGGTACAGGTACATATATTAAAGGCAAGTTAAATATCACTTATGTAAATATTAGAGGCATCAGTTCTAAGATAAATGAAGTCTCACATTTTCTTAGAACGTATAGACCTGACATTCTTTTTATAGGTGAAACTTTTCTTAAAAAAGGCACCAGAATAAAGATGAGGAATTCGGACTACCTTTACTTTAGGGAGGATAGAGACACTCATGGGGGGCATCCTCGTTGCGATAAAGAAAAATATTAATTATAAAATATTAAAAAAACAAAATTCTATAATTGAACATATGGCAGTTTTATTAGATAAGATATTAATAAAAGGCGCTTATAATTTACCCACAACGAAATTAGTCAATGATGATTTTTTAAACTTCATAGACAACCACAATAGAGTCACTATTATAGGAGACCTCAATTGCAAACACCCGGAATGGAATAAAAATCTAGGCAATGTTCTTTATACTTCGGGCCCCACATATTACCCTTTCACAGGGTAAACACTGAGTTCACTGGACATTGTAATCAGTAAAAACATAGAAGTCATTAATAGAATAAGGACATTAAAAGAACTAACATCAGACCACGACCCTATCCAAATAACAACAAAATTACATCACAAAACGGGAACAATAAATAAAACATATTTCGACTTTAAAACCACAAATTGGTCACTCTTTGGAAAATACTTACACAACAATACAAAGCAAGTAGATAAAATAGAAAATAATGATACATTAAATACAATACTTTCCGAACTGGAAAAAAAGATTACCAAAGCACGAGACGAGACCACAAAAAAGGTAATACTCCACAACAAAACCGACAAACTTCCAGAGAATATACTTGACAAAATAAAACAAAGGAATAAATTAAGAAAAATTTGGCAAAGAGCTCGGGGCAAAAAATCCCAAGACGACATGCTATTCCCACAAAAAGAAATACACAATGACATCAACAAACACAGAAATTAAAAGTGGAATAATTATCTTGAAAGCATGAATACCGACAACGAAAACATCTGGATGGCGCTCAAAAAATTAAAGAACAAAAATAAAGGAATGACAAGATTTGAAAAAGACGGACAATACATTACGGACCAAAGAGAAATAGCTCAAGCCTTTGGAGAACAGTTCCAACAAAATTTCACTAATAAAATGCCTAATAGTGAACAACACTATAATAAAATAAGAGAAGCGGAGAGATTTATGCAGACAAAGCAAGACTACCACCTAAATCCCTCACTTCTGCTAAAGAAGTATATCATATTATAAGTGGATTAAAAATCAAAACGGTGCCAGGAAGAGACGAAATACATAATATCTTGCTGAAAAATCTACTCCTAAAATAATTTCATTAATAGTAGTAATCTTGTACATTTTGTACACATTCATAGAACTTAAGACTGGACGTGAATGGGAGAGAGTGTATGCGATGTAAATAGGCAGGAAAGAAGAATGAATGAGTGTATATAGTTTTAAAAAACATTTTAACCTCTTCACGCAAAATAGGATTAGTCTAAAGTCTTTAATATGTGACCCTGTTTTTTGCTGACTTCTCAGGGATAACACAATCTCCTGGGAATGTTTAATGTTAGATGTGGACGGATCGATGAAAGATCATAAATCTACGACAATAAGCGGATAATGCTGTTTGGCAAGGAGACGTGATTGAGAGATACGTTGTGAATACCAGCGACTATGAGTATCGCGGTTCTATAGAATCACTGAGGAAAGAGATGCATGGTATAGGCTTTCCTTGGAGAAAAATGCAATACAACAAAAAACTCTTAATGGAGCGTGAAGATATAAGGCATTTACGCCTTCAGTATTCAAGACGTATGAAAAAACATCGGTCAGAACGCAGAGCCATTGTTTATATGGATGAAACCTATATACATTCATCGCACACTCACAACAAAGCATGGAGTGATAACACACATGAGGGATTGACGCAACCAACATCTAAAGGTGATCGGTTAATTATAATTCACGCTGGTTACGAAAATGGATTTATACAAAATGCATTCACTTGTTGGAAATCTAGTACCAAAACGGGAGACTATCACCATGAGATGAATTATGAAAACTATGAAAAATGGGTAGTGGAAAGATTATTACCAAATCTTCCAAAAAATAGTGTCGTAATAGATAATGCCCCATACCATATGACACTGTTGGAAAAATTGCCAACATCCTCTTTAACCAAATTACAGATGCAAACTTGGTTATTACAAAGAAGCATATATTATTCTGCAGACATGTGTAAACCCGAACTATACAATATAATTAAAACCCATCAACCGAGCTACAACTTGTACAGAATAAATGCTCTATTTCAAGAAAAAGGTCATGACATCGTGAGACTTCCCCCTTATCATCCGGATTTAAATCCAATTGAAACTGTCCAATTCTAGCAGATAAAAATGTAAACTTTAATTTTTCGAAAGTAACTGATTACTGCAAAGAATTTTTAGAAACGTTTACTCCAGAACATTGGAAATCAAGAGTCAACCACGCCATAAAAATTGAAGAAGATTTTATGACCAAAGAACCTCTAATAGATACTGTTATTGACAAATTCATTATTGATCTTAATGAATCAAGCGATGACAGTTTGTCGGAATACTACGATTCAGACGCAGAAACTGTCCATGAAGATGAGGGGGACTCTAGTTATAAAGTTGTTTCAGTCCCAAGTATTCAAAATCATATTTTTCTTTATAATTCTTGTTACTCTGGTCAAAATTTAAACATATTTAAATAATGAAAATGTAATTGTTTTTGATTTTTTTTCTATTAGATTAACTGTTATTTAGCGAATTCACTTATAGTTTTAAATCGTACCTATAAATTTTTGTTTGTATTATATAAACCTAATTTGTAGTAAAATGTATTAATTTCATTAGTAGTTTTGGTTTGAAGAAGAGAGCATTTATATTATACCTATATTATGCACTAGAACTTTATATATTATATAATTACATATAGAATATAATCTTTACTCTTTCTTTACTTTGTTTATATAAAGTTTTTTAAATATTTTTTCTATGTAGTCCTTAGTTTATAAAATTAAAAGAGTTATATCTAATAAATATTCCATATCTAATGATAGGTTAATATTTATTTTAATGCAAGCTAAATTATAAAAAATAAAGATATTGCATTTCGCAAATTCGCTACATTACTCTCAATACTTATTTCCCATTTAGCTCTTGATATTGAGAAAGTAAGCAAAACCAATTCCTGCATTCCTTTTTATTGATATGGAATAAAAAAAATACAAAAACAATTTTGTTTATTTTCGTGTAAAACTCATAGCCTTAGCAACTTGTTGCCTGCCTGCATGGAAGTACTGATGAGTGTCAGTGCTATTGTCGTTTGAATTTCGTTAACTGTACGTAACTGGTAATGTTTTGAATGCTGAATCTTTATACAATGAAATCCATGAAAGATCAAGAAAATCAAAAAATATTATTATTTATAACCTCCAAGAATGTAATTACCAAGACCATAAAAATAAAATTGCTCACGATGTCGAAAAAGCTGCTGAAATTATAAACCTGCTTGAAGTGAATACTGCTGCTGATATGTATTGGGACGTCCAGGAAATAACCCCAGGCCATTGAAAGTTTCACTCTGTAGCGAGGAAAATGTTTTAACATGTTTAAGAAACAAACGTAGAATTGCCACGTTTCACCCAAGCATTAGAATTAGTGCAGATCTAACATTTATGCAAAGGGATCACATCAAAAAACTACACAAATAGCTGGATGACAGAAAATATAAGGGTGAAACTAATATTAGTGGTCGCTATTCAAACGGTATTCCTAGAATAACGAATTCCTATAACAGATCTAATGACTTGTATCCAAAAAACGTCTAAACTCCTCTCTCTAGGTTTACTGTCAGAACGTTGGTGGAATTCGAACTAAACTGGATTTTTTAATGCACAACGTTAATATGTGTAGCTATGACATCATTATTCTTGTTGAAACTTGGCTTAACCATGAAATTGTTGATGCTGAACCTCAGTTCACAGACTTCACTATATACAGACAAGATCGCTCTGCAAGCACCAGTAATAAAACTAGGGGTGGAGGAGTACTTATTGCAACACGCAAATATTTATCTACTAAGTTAGTGATAACCTCGGCAGAAAATATTGAACAATTATTTGTTAGTCTTAAACATGGTCAGGATAGATTTATACGTATCTACAATTCAATTACCATAATATTTAACACTCTAAACCTAACTGATATCACAACAAGTTGTTTTCACTCTGATTTGATATTAGTTTATAAAATCTTATCTGGTGGAGCTGATTGTCCATTTCTTTTGGATAAAATTAACCTTGTTGTTACTTCTCATAGAAGTAGAAACCCTCCATTATTTTATAAAAAATCATAACACAAATTATGGTTACAACTCACCTGTTCCTAGAGGTTTAAGATGGTTTAATAAATATAATATTGATTCATTTGTTAACTCTTTAAGTATGTTTAATAACTCAATTAGAAATGTATGCTTAGATTATTAGATTCTTAGATTAGTTCACTGTAATATTATAATTATTGTAATTACTTGTAATTGGCGAGTCCGTTAAATAAATAAATAATATCAGAAGAATGGTTCATTTAACACACGGAAACAAATGAAAGCTTCTCGCTTATTTCACGAGGAATTTCCAAATTTGCCGCCTGTATCCCAAGGATCAATTAGCTAAATAAAAAGCAGTTTCGCAAACTTGGTCATGTAAGACAGATAAAAAACGTAGCTGCCAATGCAGTAACTGATGATACGAAATTGGATATTATACTTGAGTTTCAAGAAAACCCAAATAATTCTGGTATGAAAGCAGCCCCACCGTTCAACGTTAGCACACATACATTTTTTGAACATTAAAGGAAAGTAAAATACATCCCTATAAAATGATGCCAACTCAGGAGCTCATGGAAGACGATTTCGATAGAACGTTTTTTGTGAACAAATGATGGCAATATATAACAATTAGAAGATGTTTTGTTTTCTGATGAGAGCACATTTACACTTCACGGTCGTGTTAATCGTCAAAATTGCAATTGTTGGAAATCATATCGTAGGTCCCTTTTTCATTGATGGCAACTTGAATAGAGATAAATACTTAGAACTGCTCCAAAATAATATTGTGCCAACTCTGACAACTTACCAAATCAATGTCCGGCAGTACCTGAACCAAATTTTTCCAAATCGGTGGACAGGGAGGCACGGATCGATAGAATCGCCAGCACGATCTCCTGATCTGACGCCAAGATCTATACTACAACAATCGATCCTACTACATATTTATGTTTTTTCCTCAAATAAAAGAAGTACATATATACAACAGTACTTTTTAATATACCTACGAAAATGATAGGGTACAAAAATAAATAAAATAAATATCAAAATGAAAAAAATTCAATCCTCAACTAAAAGAAACTTAAATGTTGGTTGTGTTGTTAGAAATACTAATGTTCTTAATACCTGAAACAAAAAATCTTTAATTATCTCAAAGGTAAAAAAACTGACAGGAATCATTGGCGTGCCATTTGATGATGGTCTAAATTTTATTTTAGTTGGTAGTGAATTAAAAAAAAAATCAACAAACCTTTCTAAGCAATTTTGACAGCGGATAATGGAAGATTGATGATCCTTGACATTTTTTCCAGATTCCTTGCCAATCGTTTTGGTTTTCCGGTCTGTTTCTCTGGAACACAGATGGCATCTTTTACATGTAACAGGTCCCACTTCGTTTGGTGGTTGTAGCCTCGGTTTGTGTCCCAGAAAATTATTTATAATAGATTGTGGATCCTGTGAAAGTGTTTTTATATTAGATCTAACTTTTAAATGGTCCTAAATTAGTGCTTTTCCTAAATCAACGCTAAATTGTCGACCATTGAGACCATTTGAAAGAATCTACTGAAGCTGACAGAAGAAGTCATTCATTCTGGAGATGTCTAACATTGCTCCAAATACTGCCATGGGCCACCTTCTAGTTCGTCTTTGGCATGAGTAGCTAGCGCATTTCTGGTCAAGAGCATCAACCCTACCTTTCGTGCTGTTGTAGAAGTTGATTATTTGGGGCTTTCCGTTTTCTTCGACGCTGTTACTGTGGTGCATCAAAGAAATCAACACAACACTTCTACTTTCTTTTGGTACGAAAGATGTCATGGTATAATCCCGTGTAAATCCAAAGATGCTTGAAAAAGGTTGTCTGATTTTATTTGGCAAAAACTGAAATGGGATTTCTTTTTTGTTCGTACGAAGTGTTCTCACATATGTAAGCTACACATTTTTCAGCTCATTCATTAACTCTATGGAAGTAAGCCAATTATCGCCTGTTATGTTTCGGTTAGTGCCCATAACAGGAGATACTAGTTTTAGCACACTGAGCGTGGGTATTGAGGGTTTAGCAGTGGTAAGTTTCGGACGTTCACTTTTGTGAATTGTGTCACTACCTTTTCCTGTGTACATAAAAGAATTTATCAGGTAGTGTGATTTGGCGTCGCAAAACACGTAATTTTTATTCCGTACTTTTTTGGTTCACTTTTGATATATTGACGAAATGAGCACCGACCACGGAACCCTACTAACATCTCATCAACTACACCATATTCACGGCAGGTATAGTTGGCTTGACAAATGCGGTTAAAAATGTCATATAACTTTGAAATAGAAGCTAATTTATCACCATCTTCAATTCTTTGTTCTCGAGTATTTTGATCATCAAATCGCAATGCAGATAGTAAAAAACAAAATCGGTCTCTACTCATAACACCCCTGAAAATCTCTGTACTATCAGATGTGAACAGACTTCTAACATATTAAGGCAGGTTCAGTGGCACTTCACAGAATGATGAGATTTCATCGTTCTCCTCCTCTTCCGGTAGTCCATGTAACAAATATGTAAAAATCAATGAAACATTTAATAAATACTATGTTAAAGCATCATGATAGATAAAAAGTAAAATTTTATATACTCACTTGAGCCACCAACCGCTGAAGAGTTAAATATATTTCTGGGTCATCATCTTCGCAATTGGCACCAATTGAGTGCGAAGATGTTAACTGGTTAACCAACAAGCTGTTGTAGTAATATTTGAAAGCTGTTGGAGTCGGAATAATATTTCTGTGACCCCTCTGACGAATTTTACCGAAAAATTTTTCCAGAAGATCTTGATTAAATGTCCTTGGCATTAAATATTGGAATCCAACGTCCTTCATCATACCCCAAAGTAATTTGAAATTCCGTATAGTTGATATTAAATTTTTGACACTGGGTGGTATAAAAAACTTCCATCTCTTTGGTATCGAAAACTCCTAATTTTTTCAATGGCCACATCCCAATAATTTACATGATGAGACCCCTGTGTCACACCAGTTCTTCGATTTCTTCCATAATAGTATTTTGATGCACCCTCCTCCTTCTCATCCCCATCACTTTCATCTTCATCTTGTTCCAAAAATTCCTCGGAGTCACTATCTTCTTTGTCTTGTTCTGGACTACTTTCGGTACCGCTTTCTTCCAATTCTGATCCCGTATCGCGATAACTGTATTCACTAGCGGCGTCACTTAAGTCACTGTCTTGTTCATTATAATTATCTTCTTGATCACTGACATCATCGAAAATGTTTTCAGCAAGAGCCTCTAATTGTTTTGGAGTTAAAACTTTTTTATCCATTTTTTAACTACACTTAAGTCTATAAGACAAAGACTATCGTGGGGTACTTCAATACCCCAAATTCATATAACTTTGACAAAAAAAAATTAGCAAGTCTGTTTATACACCACTAAGTTATTCTTTATGATATAGAAAAATACCTGAAATGAGAAAAATTTAAAATAAAAATCAAACGAAAAAAATGAAAAAAACAAGAGCTGGGAAACGAAATACCCCACGATAGTACTTAAGGGTTAATAAAAAAGTTGGTATTGGCCACTGTCACATGACACACCCTATATAATTTTTATAATTTTGAATAAATGCGCGTTTAAAAATACACCTCAACGTGTCCGAGCGTTTTTTCCAACACGCCCTCGTTTGTTCGTTATCGAATTTATTCCATTTGGCTGTTCTACACTGTATATTGATTATATATAATGAGTACAAATAATATATAAATCTTGGATTTAAGTTTATTTCATATTATTCATGCAATTCTACATCAGAGTGGCGAGTGAGAGGAAGAATAGACTGCAAATATTGAGGAAATCGTTAAATTTAGAAGTACCAGAGTACATGAGGGATAACCTGATGAATAAATCTCGGATTATAGGCAAAATGTCTTTTTTACCTATTCTAGATGCTTTTTGTATATTTTGACTTTTTTCATGAATTCCTCCTTTTTGTGCAATTTTTAAACTTTTATGCTACCCTACTGATGATGTTATTCATATTCGGTAGGTACTTCATTTTATTACTTAACCTTTCTTCAATCTTCAATCATAAACAAGCACATTTTGCACAGAATTTCATTTTTGCATCGGTTGCTAGGCAAGCTGCTAAGCAACAAATGCGAAATGGAATATTTCGTGTTAGGTCTAGGTTCACTCTAAAATCACGACGACTACGGCTTGTCAAATTATGACGTACAGCGACAAATTGAAGAAATGTCAGTAGATCGTTTCTGTCAACGTTTTAGTAGGTAACGAGTAGTTAAATAGTTGTTTTCTATAAATACATTTTCGTGCAACCGGACGCGAAGTCAGTATTTCGCGTTCTCAACACAGTCCGCGAAATTCAATTTCGCGGCCGTTACCCATAGCAACGGCTGCGAAACCAAACGTCACTTCCAAATTTGACATTTCTAAAATACTACAAAGACAAGGATTATTTTTTATTGAATACCAACAAATACATAAGTATGTATATTATTTAGGTTGAATATTAACATTAATTGTACAGTTTGTATTATTACTTATATTTACTCCAGAAGTTGAAGCAAGAACTGTCAAAATATTTTGTATATATTGAAACATAATGTCCATAGCACACATTGTTAATAAAATAAACTGCTGTTGATTTTAAAGCAATGATATATTTATTTACAATTATCTAGTTTAATAATTTTAACGATTGCACGAAAAATAGTGTGTATGCCATGGCCGCGAAACTTTTTAACGACCTCAAGATTATCTTGCCTCGGCCGCAAACGGCCTCGGCGATAACTGTTCTTTCGGTATGTTAAAAAGGTATTTCGCGGCCTAAGCATACAAATAACTATTTCGTGCAATCGGACGCGAAGTCAGTATTTCGCGTTCTCAACACAGTCCGCGAAATTCAATTTCGTGGCCGTTACCCATAGCAACGGCTGCGAAACCAAACGTCACTTCCAAATTTGAATATCACTTCCAAATTTGACATTTCTAAAATACTACAAAGACAAGGATTATTTTTTATTGAATACCAACAAATACATAAGTACTTATAATATTTAGAATGAATATTAACCTTAATTGTACAGTTTGTATTATTACTTATATTTACTCCAGAAGTTGAAGCAAGAACTCTCAAAATATTTTGTATATATTGAAACATATCATTTCCATAGCACACATTGTTAAATAAATTAAACTGCTGTTGATTTTAAAGCAATGATATATTTATTTACAATTATCTAGTTTAATAATTTTAACGATTGCACGAAAAATAGTGTGTATGCCATGGCCGCGAAACTTTTTAACGACCTCAAGATTATCTTGCCTCGGCCGCAAACGGCCTCGGCGATAACTGTTCTTTCGGTACGTTAAAAAGGTATTTCGCGGCCTAATCATACAAATAACTATTAGAGGCTTCTATTTTTGTGTACCTATTAAAAATAGCAATAAAGAAAATATTTACATGTTTCTTCAATTAATATTTTAATTCTGATAGAAAGCCAATTAGCGGCGAATTCGGAGTAATGAAATATTATCAGTTTATTTCTTTCAAAGTTTTTGCAATGTATGCATGTATTAAAAGTGAACGATAATTTCAAGTGGTTACAATGTTCAATTATTAATTAACAATAATTGTTTAGTTATGTTGTGCAAATATATTTGTGTTAAGTTAATGTTAAGTTAATTCTCTTTGTATATTGTAATAAATTCTCAATAACCATTCATTAATAATCAGGGAATTAAAAGCATTTGCTATATTGCCTATATGTTGAGATTTCTGTCTTTTTCAATAAAAATCTTTGCCTATATAAGCGCCTTTTTCTTCAGTTTTTGTTACCTATAAATCCGAGCTTTACTGATGAATCTTGGAGAATTTTTTTTTGTTTGAAAAATTATATTTCACTACAAACAACATTTACAAGCAAAAGCTATTGGTAAATAATAATAATATCCCCATATATATTAAAAACTATCACACACCACATTTCCAGACATCAGAGCTTACCTACTTCTGAGTACAATAGTCCAGTATTCTTGGTACCTTGAAATTCCGTTGATGGAAGTAAAGCTTTGAAACTTTGTATCGATTTTTGGCAACTGAATAGGAAAATAATTACCGACAGATTTCCGTTACCAGCTACTCAATTATGGATCAGTGAGGCAAATATAATTGGTTTTCAGTCATATATCTTATGTTAGATTTTTAACGAATTCCTTTAAAAAGGATCATTTCGGTATACAAGATTACCTGTTGGTTTAAACATTGGTCAAAACAGTTTCTCACTGATGGTGACCATAGCAGGATTACCTAATTCAAGAGAAAGTTTTTATCCACATGGATGAAATAGTTGTGATAGGCATGCTGGAGAATCATCATTTTGGAAGTCTCGTAAAAGTATTTGAGACATGTGAATTTAATCTCAATTGTCAATTGTTTAGGTTGAGAAGTTACATATATTATTTAGGTCATAATCTGTTGAGTAAGGTAGTTTGAACCGACAAGGTAAACCCATATATTCAGAATCCGATAGTTTAGATCTACCAATTGCTTATGTACATTTAAAAAATAGTTAATTGAATGAGGCAATAATCATTAAGGACTTATTAGCAAGCAATTCACCTAAAATTTTTGGTGAAAACTGATAACAGATCGTTAACACAATTTATACTGAATATCGAACCTGTTCCAAAACTCAGTGGAGCTTGTTTAATTTTGGAATACCATATGTGACAGCCAATTCAAATCATGCAGATAGTATTCCGAAAGTATCTATAAAAAAAGGTCTGTACATTGAAAATTCACATATCTTAGCTATAACGAGGACGAAAAGTAAATAGGATAAAGCACACAAAAACAAAAGATAAGAAATAAAACAGTTTCCACAAATACAGAAGAAAAAGTCTTAGTCTATCAATAATAAAAAATTCAAATAACTTGGAGGCTCATAAATGACCAATTCCACAATTTAAAACAAACTGTCTCGCTTAGAATGAGAATTCGGATAAACAGGATAGAGCTAACTAGAGTGTTAAATACCGATGTATACAAATTTTATTTAAACGGTTGGTTCAGCTAGAGCTAGCGTTAATAAATGATATGAAAAAAAAATTAATTTATAAGAAGCATTTTCCAGTAATTGAAAATTGGCACCCAATTAAACGTTATTCAGCAGCTTGCTAAATACTGCGTTTAATTAAATTGCCATAATATACATTGGAAATCTGCATACGATCCGAAGACAAAACCTCTGAAGACCATGTAGCTTCAGCATTTCTCCAGCTCACAGCGCAATATTATTGAAGAAAGTCATGAGTAAAGTACGTTCCTGGCACCTACCCCTATTCGTCTCATTTTCTGTCCGTAACTATCGGCCGAAGTGTTACAAATTCATTGCTGATTTGGTATTTACAGTCAGCATATTCAATTGAGTACTCCCATTAACTACTTTTAAATTATTTCCAGTTATGGGTAAATCTGAGAAGCGTCCACGCGAGCATAAAAATTCAGATAGCGGCAGTGGTGGAGCGTTTTAGATTTTTACTCTTGAAAACAATTAAAACATCTCGTTTTCTAGTCTAGTCCTACAACCAGGAAAAAAATGATCCACAGAGTTCCAAATACGATTCATGGCTTGCCTAATTCCAATTCCGAATTTTTCGACTGGATAAAGATGTACGATCCGGTCTTAGGGATCTATTCTTCGTTAGCTCCTATGTGGAGAGTTAAGCCTTAGGACGGTATAATTTACCCCAAAAACTTGTTTGAAATCGGGTTTCAATTTAGAAGATGCCAAATTAGCGAAAATACAAAAAAATGACTGGTAACGAATAGAGATTTACTCACCTCCGCTTTATCACCTATATTTCCAGAGAGCTCTCTCTAACACAGCTTCGTTTACTGTCACCAGAAGTCTTTTTTGTTTCTATCTCAACACGTAGAAAACAGTAGGTACTAAACGCACATGCACGTATTTTGAACTTTACACGAATTCTAATAGCCGAATTCTTGGCCCAATGCTGGCTGTCGATTCAATTGGAATGTTGTGAATCTCTAATTAAACGCGAGCATAAAGAACCACACGATTACAAAGGTTAGTTGGTTAGGTCCTTAAATTGTAACATTTCAATGGACTAAATCGGTATTTTTCAAGGTCACAGTTTGTTCCAAAACAATTCCTTAATTCTAATAAATCTGTACAAAACCTATTATATTAATTTTACACGATTTTCCTCGTTGATGACGATTGATTTGTATTAATTAATTAATTTATCACTGAACACTGCTTACCACTACACCTACACTCAGGGCCTATTTTTCATCTGGTCGGGCCCTAAGGCACAAGAAAAAATTCGGGCCCTCTTTTCCAGTAAAATTCAAAAATTCTCTTGTTAGTTTGGGTTAAAAAATAAAACAATTATTTTTATTTTTTTAATAATTTTAAAAAATAAATTAACATTATTATATTCAACAAAATAAATAATGAAAAAAAACAACAATTAATTCTAATTTTAAAAATTAAATTATTTTTTTTAATAAATCCGAGAACTTACCTTAACAAAATTTCTATGTAAATTTACATTTGAAATTCTGAATATTTTCCAACCTTTTACGGGCCCCCCAGACCACCGGGCCCAAGGCCCGGGCCTTATGTGCCTTATGGTGAAATAGGCCCTGCCTACACTTTATATTATCTTACGTGTGTTTCAATAACCAACTTATCTTCTGCAGAGACTGAAATTTACCAGTCAGTGAAAAAGATAATTTGGTTATTGAGATAGTGTAAAGTATTAGTATTGGTGTAGTTATAGTGTAAAGTTTAGTGTCAAGTATCGCCAAGCTAAACTTTTTTGTAGATCAAATTCTGTATCAATTATTCCTATTTATTTGACAATTTAACAATAATAATAGAATATGAGTCTATGAATTATTCATTATGACGCCTTCTGGAATTGACTTTATATTATAAATATATAATACAATCCTTGTACATATCAAATACCAAAATTTCTAATTTACAATGGTCTAAATTTATGTTGAAATCTTATGTTTCTCCAGTCTTCAACTGTTGCTACTGTGAGTATTGTCAAATGATAAATTATTTTCTTTATTTATATTTCACTTATTATTGATCTTTGAAATCATAATTTAAAAAAAAATTATATTATTGAAAATAACCTGTTGGAATTACTTATTCATCAATCATTGGAATCGAAGTTATAACTTATAACCATACTTACAAACGACATATTTTTACAAATTTCATAGATCAGTTACCTACATTTTCTGAACTCTTATAAATCCTCACATTTCACCAATAACTACTATCAAATTTCGATTATTACTGTGGCTCTTTATAATATGTATACAGTATATCCCAAATGTTGGAATTATTATGTCTGACGAAGCTGCACTTCATATGAATAGACCAGTTAATAAACACAATAGTAGGATTTTCGGATAAAAAAAACCAGAGAATTGTATCAACATGAGAGATTTTCCGAAGATTGCAGATGTATGGTGTGCAGTATCGCGTGAAAAATTGTATTTTGCAGTAATAACTGTATCAATACGGTGAAAAACTTTTTCTGTTCCAAGTTAGAGCAGGATGGTATTTTCAACAAGAAATGTATACTTCAAGGCCAAGCAATGGTTGATATTTTTACAAAAATCCTAGTAGAAAATGGATGGTGCTATCGTATAAAAGACAGTATACGTAGGGATAGTATAGTTTTGATACGCGAATGTGTTTCAATGATTTATTATAAAAATTTGGAAAAAAAGTATACTTTTTTGAGTTATTTGAAGTGAAAAAAAGGCACATTTTTTTTCACATTATTTTTATTCACCATTGATTGGTTGACTGACGACATGTTAGAGTCATCAGTGGCACATAAAAAAAAACAGTTGTTGTTTATATCATTCATCATTATATCTGTCAACTGACAATCGACACCACTAGACATTTTTTGAATTTCTAACGCTGTTAATAGTGCAGTCAATACTTAACCATAACATTTTAAATTGATTTTTATTTATTCGTCCATGTCTTTAAAAATTCGCTATAACCGCTTCCATTCTTTACTTTTTTGAGGTTAAGCTATCATTTTGTAAGCCACCAAATTTATCCACCACCTCGAAACAGCGGTTTAATTTTGGTTGATGCTTCAGTAATAAATGAATGCGTCATTTATTCAATCTAAAATCCGCCTATGAATATAAAAACGCAGTTGGTGGATTAGTGGATCTACCGGTGAATAAAAAAAGCCTCTTCTCTAGGCGTGTTGAGGACTTTTTCTGTGAACAAAAATCATGGAGACCGCGTCATCATCACCGAAAGCTTTCCATGAGCTATATGTATACTGTGTATATATGTGTACTTTTTGGGTGAATAAAAAGCGTGCAGCTCGCTTTCCATGAGCAATATGTATACTGTGTATATTGTGATGATTTGAAAATAGGAGGATCCAATTCAAGGTGAATAACCTGGAATTAAAGAAAGTTTTATGTCAATAAACAATCATTATTAGTTATTATGTATAAAAAAAACAACTTAACATTAATTAATTCACCCTGTATAGGAATTATTTTTTTTAACGAATTAAATTAAAATGTAAAATATTAACATAATGAGAACAAATTGAAGTAATAATAATAATCATAGAATATCTTTACAAACCTCAATAAATAATATTAAAATTGACACACTATTTGTAGAGTGTAATGATACTGTATTCCAATTAGATTAAGGTTGTTAATTTAAAATTTGGTGAAGTGACAGTATTTTTATCGCGAAATGAATCGACCGATTAAAAAAAGTGTAGTTAATAGTTGATATCATAAACATGTGAAAGGACCTTAATATGTCAATAGAAATGAATCAAAATGACATTAAGACAATTTGATCACAGGAAAAGTCGCCTGTGGGAAAAAGAAAAAAATTGGAAGGTTGTTGATTTTGGAACGAGGAAGAAGAAGGTACAAGGTATGAGATATTGAAAATTTAAAATTGAAAAATAAATAGTAAAGTGCCACAAAATCATACTAGACAAATAGAAAAACCAAAAGTACTAACCGTATAAGAGATTTCATCCATTTATTATCTACTAGAGAGCGGTAAGCTTTGTTTGACGTATATTCAACCTTGACTGGAGATAGCGTCCCAGCTTTTCAAAGGATACCGTATGCAGTTTAATTGTTCCTGAGAAAGTTCATTTTACTTTCTATAATAGTGTGTACGAAATCAGCAATCAATTCTGATTAATTTATATCCCACATAGCAGAAAAACGGATTCACTTGGTCCAAGTTCCTGAAAGCAGGTAACCTATAAATTTGTTCATCGTAAAAACATTTATTTTGCAATTGCCCATTTCCTATTTATTAAGTTAGTTAAGATTGTTGATATTAGTAGTAATAAATTAAAAGGAAGCTTACCTTATTAAATCAAATAATCCAAAGCAATTCAATACTCCAAATTTTGGTAAATACACCATTTCAGTGATCATATCCATTCATTTGCATTAATTACGGTTGAAAATAGAACCAGTCACTGTGTCTTTGCGCATGTCCCCAAATTGCAGTCTTTAATTGATTCTTGTTTATGTTACGAGGGGAATACAAAAGAAAGGTAATATTCAATTGCAGTGGATAATAAAAGGAAAATAAATTTATCAAAAGAGGTTTATAAAGTATAAAACAATTTATTAAAGTTTGTTCTCAAATGAACTAAAAAGAATACAGAAACTCCGTATATTAAATATTTACAAAAACGATTCAAATTATTTTATAAAGTTTTAATTGAGGAAACCGCAACCTGAGATAAAGAGTCGAAACCCTTTAATAGCTAGCCGTTTTTATTCATTATTAAGTAAAATTTAAAAGTAATTATACCAAAGATTAATTAATAAAAAGGTGTATAATAAATCATAATAATTAATATAACATATAATAAAAATTTAAAACAAAATTATTATCACTAAAATAAAATATAACAGTATATGTGCTTTTTGGGTGAACAAAAAGCGTGAAACTTTTAGTCATATTACAATATTTTTACCTAATATAAGGTTTAGTTCATTCCATTTATTTAAAAAACCTATAAGGTTTTATTGAGACTTAACTTTAATATTTCAAATCTTAAAACTACTTGACCATTCCAAACCTCACCAAAAACAATTCTAAGATAAACGAGGTTGGGATATCTGTACGATATAGTCGACTGGCTTCGGCGTGTATATGCCTTATCAGTAAAAGGTAGACGTCATCCGTCCAGAAGTTCTGAGAGCATAATGCTGGACTGGAGACAATGCTCAGTAAAGGAAATGCTAAGAATGCGATAACACGCTTTACTAAAATATGACAATTTTTACAGGAAACTGTAATTGAGAGAACCGAGATGGTTTCTTGTCAATTTTGGTTTGTTGTTGGATATTATCGCATTCTTAGCATTTGCTGTACTGAGGTTAGTGGATTGATGTGATTTCAGCATTGTCTTCAGTCCAGAATTATGCTCTCAGAGCTTCTGGACGGATGACATCTACCTTGTACTGATGAGCCGCAAATACGACAAAACCGGTCTACAAACGATGTTGTCTATTCTAATTACAAACCAGAATGGTTGGTTATATCGTGCAAATATCTCAACCTTGCCTGAGAAATAGTTGCTGCTTCTTAGTGAAGGGTCTCTGTTCATTGAAAAGTATCTTTCAAAAACTTTGTATGGCGTTATAATAGTATTAAACTATTATCTTTGACTTCTGTCTTTCAAATTACTGAAAAACATATTTGTTTCATGGCACCATTCGTCTTCTACTGGAATTTGTGTGAGAAATCAATATACTTGCATGCTTTATTGTTTGGCCTTTTTCAGATATACGGTGCTCCACTTCATTATTTCAACATGGCAAGAGAATCTGTCAACCAATAGAGGAGGCCAATAAAAAAGAGTCGAAATTCTCCTTCCTGGAATGTTCCAGATTTTTTTATATGGAGATACGTGAAAAAGTATACAACCAGATGCCTGCAACTATTGGATTTAACACCTTCATGGTTCGATCCCTAAAATGTATGGACCAAGAAGATAGACACAACGAAATTTGATTTGAATTGTCCTAAAACAAGCTCTTGAGGGTTTGTTACTCACTCAGTTACTTTGTAATCAAATTGTGTTTATAATAATATCGACTTTTTATCTGAATAATTGCATACAGAATCCTAGTTAAAGTTTCCTAGTTTCCGAAATCACGCTACTATTGTAACGGTTGAATGGAATGAACACCATTTATATGAATATGTCACAACAAAACTCACAGCAATTTCATACCTAACTATGAAAACAGCGTCATTATCTAGAACCGTTTGGGATTATAATAAGCTTTTAAAAACAGTTGAGAATATGATGAGACTCCCAGTATAGTGTTATTGATATGAACAGTCTAATTTTATATTATTTTTTTAAAGTGTACGAAAAATCACTTCCAGTTGAATAGAATAAAATTAAATCTTCAATGCACCCCAAAAAAGCACGTGATGTTATTCTAAATTCAACTAACTGCGGATTCTATCTGATCCAGTTATTTTGTTAATTATTCTAATGTCGAAATAAAGACGAAATCGCATTGTTGACAATGTATAGTTAAAAATACTATGCATCTATCTATTTTAAATTTTTTGACCGGAAAATTTGCCAATTGTTTTTAAACTACCCATCAATAATAAAAAAGATTTATTGAAACCTCTCGTTTCGGAATGTTCCAACGAAAACAACTTTGTATCGTTTATGGCGAATAAAACAGAACAGATACATTTTACAACGTGAATTTATGTGTTTATATCCACAATGGTTTATCTTTCGTATGAAAAGTCTAGTTTGAAAAGAAAAACTATAGATCCAAAGTTTCTCAACAGATATTTTGAATTTATATTGAATATGAATGTTAAACCAATTGGAGAGTTTTGTTTATCATGAAAATGATAGATTACTTACATTATGATTGAACATAAATATGAGCTAGTTTTAAAATCATGTTCCAAATATATAATGAAAGTCTCCTGGAATCTCATGAATTAGTCGCATTTATTGAAGTCGCAGTTTACTGGAAATATTACTTACTGGGTAGATTATCCCCATTTGTTGCACGTAAAAGAATCATTGTTAAATGCATTGTCTCCTCATGTAACACAAAAGTATTTATTGAAGCAAAAATAATGACCATCGTTTCCTGGAAACTTTAGTGCGTCATTCGACACAGTCCATAATGCATTTGAAGACTTTATTAATTTAGTTATCTGAATATGGAACAAACGAGAACTATATAATACGAAGTGATATCAAAATGGAGCTAAAGTTCGTTGATAGCACAGATCGCCTATAATAAATGGAAAACGGAGGTCGGTTTATCTCCTATTTATGTTTTACAATGTATCTAGACTGAAAAGAAAGAAATTGTGTCCAGGCCACCCGGTAATCGGTCAAATAACAATAGGTAATAAAATGCAAATGAAGCATACGCTGTGAACCAAACGGTCCATAGTCGTAGAACAGGGTTATTTATGATTTTTGCTTAACGTTTATTACAATTAATATTATAATGAAAATACAAAGTAATCGTGCACTAAGATTTATATACACACATATTATTGTAAAAGTTAAAAAAATATAACAAATTATTGCGGATGAACATTACTTTCTTTATAATATATACAGCATTATAAACTAAATTCTTCATCAGAAAAATCTGAAGAATCGTCTTGTCCTAAGTTAATAATTAACGGTTCGATCTCTGTACTTTCGTCGAATTAGTCAAGATCCCACATTTTCCCCTCCTCAGCTATAACATGTTTTATGGCGCTTTGCCAGTTTTCGGCAGTCAGATTCGCCAATGAATCCATCAACAGTTTGTAACGCGTTTTTCTCCTCGTTTACTTATATCGATACTAAGTAACTGGACCCGTCACAACTGACACCCCAAAACTGCGGATTCAAGTTTTATCTCGGGCGCCAGATTTTTATCGTGGTTAACTCCATGGCCCCTCGACTCCAAAATATCGAGAGTTCCGGATAACAACAGATGGAGGTACGGAAAATGCCAGGGGTCGGACTGTAAATTATTACGGTAGAGACTAAGTAGTGGTATATTTATTTTTCAGTCGAGCTTTATTGCTCGATTGTCAACACAGAATTGCCTTGAACAAATTGAAACCAACGGTAATAACGAACGGCTAGTAGGTTATGAATAAAACCATAATCACTAGATAAAGGTGTTTATTTCATAATAGTAGGTAGCAAATAAGAACAAATAAAAACTTTATTAAGCCTACTGAAACAAATTAGCAAACAGGCGGTTATTCAAAAAAAATATACACTAGGCAAAATATAAAACGGTTCATGTACAAGACACATCAGACACAGACTCAGTGGCTTTATAAACGTGACTATCGTATTCAATATTACTAAAATATTTCACGGTACTGAGCAGCGGTGTAACAGAATTTGAAAATTAATTTCTACAAGAAAATTATAAATTTGAGAATATCAACAAGACCCGAGACAGTCGGCGATTTGCTGAGATTCCTGTTAAAAAAATAAATTTGATCCCTGAACGAGACTTGCGAAAAGTCCAGCAATCAAATATTATTTCTTAAAACCAGAAAAAACTTACTAATAAACTAAATCCACGGAAAGAGAAGGAAATCTAAACAAAACCCGAGACAGTCGGCGATTTGCTGAGATTCCTGTTAAAAAAATTAATTTAATCCATGAACGGGAAGTCCAGCAATCAAATATTATTTCTTAAAACCAGAAAAAACTTACTAATAAACTAAATCTACGGAAAGAGAAAGAAATCTTAACAAGACCCGAGACAGTCGGCGATTTGCTGAGATTCCTGTTAAAAAAATAAATTTGATCCCTGAACGAGACTTGCGAGAAGTCCAGCAATCAAATATTATTTCTTAAAACCAGAAAAAACTTACTAATAAACTAAATCCACGAAAAGAGAAAGAAATCTCAACAAGACCCGAGACAGTCGGCGATTTGCTGAGATTCCTGTTTAAAAAATAAATTTAATCCCTGAACGAGACTTGCAAGACGTCCAGCAATCAAATATTATTTTTTAAAACCAACAAACTTACGAATAAACTAAAGCAAAGGAAAGAGAAAGAAATCTCATCAAGACCCGAGACAGTCGGCGATTTGCTGAGATTCCTGTTAAAAAAATAAATGTAATCCCTGAACGAGACGTCCAGCAATCAAATAGTATTTCTTAAAACCAGAAAAAACTTACTAATAAACTGAGTACTAGATCTACTTATTACACAAACTTTTCGTCTCTTCAATCTGGTTTTGTTGTGGGAAGTTTCAGACAGGTTTTTCGGAACCTGTCCTAATTACCGTAAATTAACCAGAGACGGCCTAAGGATATTGTCTAAAGCATGTGAACATGACAGATAAAATTTCAATCGATGGAATAAATCCATCACAACAAACCTACTCCAACATACTAGCTACACATAAATACCCTACGAAGGAACAAGCCATTATCCTTACATCAATTGATGGGGCCAAGATTCACGACTACATCGTGGGCGTTGGATCCATAGTCCAACCGAAAAATGTTTTATGCATCTCGGATCACAAACAATAGAATTTGTATCTACCTTTCTTCCAAAACAACAGTTGATAATCTGATTGCTCAACATAAATCAATCAAAATAAATGGAATCGATACCGAATGTCGACGTTTGATAACTCCGTCACAACGTCTAGTAACATCTAACGTATGCCCAACAATACCCAATACACAAATCGAAGAGACAATCCAAAAAATGGGAATAAAAACAGTATCACGGATGACATTTCTAAGACTAGGAATGTCTGAAACAGATTACAGTCACGTATTGAGCTTCCGCAGAAACATTTTCATATCTCCTCTTGAAAACGAATCCATTTCAGAGTCTTTCGTGATAACAAATGAAAACACCACCTACCGATTATTTCTCTCAATCGATGGATTAAATTGTTCCGTATGCAAAACCATAGGTCACGAAGAATCCACTTGTTTAAAACAAAAAGACACACACACCTCCATAGAAGAAAAGGATATCGAAAATAACCCTAGGCAGATGAAAACATTCAAAACCAACTCTACAGAAGAAACAAGCAGCACACAAAACATAACAGAAACCACAATAAAGACAGCAACTGAGAGCTTCTTATCTGAATCACTAAGAACGTTCCCAATCAATCCTACCACACCTCAAACTTCCACGGCAAAGGCTTTCTCAAACGAAATAAAATTTTCCAAACCAACATTGAAACAGAATCCCCAACAATCAACTTCCTCCCTCACCACAAAAAGACAAATTTCAACATCACCTGAATGTTTAGAAAGCCCTTCCATCACTTTCGCTCAACCTATGGATCCATCCAAAACAAAAACAAAAAATAGCAAGAAAAAATACAAATCAACTAGTGAAGAACTTTCCTTCATACTAGAAACAATTAAGGATTAAATTGAAAATCGAAGCCCACCTTTTGTTTTGAGTTTCAATGAAAACTGTGACTTCCTACAAAACACTATTGGTGCTACAAACCCTGAAATAATCGCACCTGATTATTTAAATGAACTATCCGAGATACTCGAAATTCTAAATTACATCTATAAAAACATAAAAAACAAAAGCTTGAAAAAGAATATCACGCGACTTTAGAAAAGATTATTTGCTACTTGTTGGGAACACACCCCAACAAAATATTAGGTGAGACCACTCCAACCGAAAATAAGGTTGGCAATAAAAAAAAGAATGTTTACATCCTTGTTGAATTGATAATTATGTATTATTACTATAGAAATTAATACGAAACATTAGATAAAAATTAATATTGTATTCAGTCTATGCTGAACCCAAAAAAGGCAATTCTTTCTGTTTAAACTTGTTTACATATTTCACGTAGGTAGTTTTTTCATATTGTGATAGTAACAATTAACTAACAATGCCTCGAAAAACAGATTTATCAAATGCGGAGCGCCTCAAGGCAAATATTGAACAGTGTGAAAGCACAAAAAATAAAATAAAAAGGTTCTTAGCAGAACACAAACAAGACATTGTAGGTGACTATCTGATTGAACAGCTACAGGTAAGAAAAGAGATTATTTGTGAAAACCTCACAAAATATAAACAGACTTTAATTGAACTACAACATTTAGAACACGAAGTAGATATTGAAGATCACACTAAATTTGAAGATGAATGTCTTGATATTATCTCAAGCATAAATTTAATCACAAATAAATTTAAACAACCTCAGAGTACAAACACGAATCTTGGTGTTCCAGCTTTGCAAACAAAAGATGAACCCATAACATCTGCAAAATTGCAACCTATTCAAATAGAGCCATTTAGTGGAAAAAATATAATCAAATACAAACCCTTTATTGAAATCTTTATTGCAGTGATTGATAGAAATTCAAAACTAACGCAGGTAGAAACATTCTTTTATCTCAAATCATTCTTAAGAGATGAAGCCTTAGCCTTAGTTGATACCTATTTTACCTGTAATATCAGATTCTTATGATAAGGCTCTAACAATTCTTAACAATAGGTACAATAATGAAACTGCCCTAATTAATTCTTGTATCAATTCAATTTTAGATTTACCTTCAATGACAAAAGGAAGCACAAATGCTTTAAGAGAATTTACAAGCAAATTTAAACAATATTTAGGTTCACTAAGAAATTTACTGCATGATAAAATTGATACATGGGATATGATCTTAATTTGCATCGTTACTAAAAAACTTGACTCTTACACAAATAGAGCATATCAAATAGATAGGGATTTAACTAAATTACCCACATTACAGGAATTTTTAACTTTTCTGGAAAACAGTAGTTGTAGGCTAAATTTGAAGTGTAGTGTATGTCATGGTGGCCACAACACAATATTACACCAAGACAAATGTGATAGTGAAAACTCTCAACTTGTTCTTTTTACAAATAATATTAGTCAAAATGTGCTTCTTCCAACCATCAAGGTCAGAATCAAAGTAAATGACAGCAATTTTGTAACTGCGCTTGCCTTGGCAGACTTTGGAAGTCAACTATGTCTCATTGCATACAATTTAGTAAAACAGTTAAATTTAAAAACAATAAATTGCAATCATACCATATCAGGTATACAGGGAACACCTTTAAAAGTCAACCAAGCTGTTGAGCTAGAGATTTATTCTTGCCACAACCAAAACAAAATCACATGCAAATGTGCAGTAGTTGAAAAAATCACCCATAGTCCCCTGATACGCAATTGCAATATAAAGGCATTAAACATACCAAACAATTTAATACTTGCAAACAATGAATTTTGTACACATAAAGAAATCAGTACCTATATTGTTGTCCGCAGACATATTCTTTGACATTTTGTGCAATGGTTAGATAACACTTTCAAATGGCATAATTTTGCAAAACACCATTTTTGGATATTTAGCAAGTGGAAGTGTTATCAATAAAAAAAATGAACTCTATTCAAATGATGTTGCTGCAATTTCCTTACATACAAGTTTGATTAATGAGGGAGACAAATTAGAAACTATTATCTCAAGATTTTGGGAAATAGAAAAAGTACCTGAAATTTTTCAGGAGTATGACTGCGAACAAAAGGCATGTGAAGACATGTTTCAAAAATCTGTTGTATTAAAAAATAAGGAATTTGAAGTCAAATTACCTTTAAAATTTGACATGTCAGAAATTAATCTTGGCTATTCGTTTGCTGTTGCCTATACACGGTTTTTAAATTTAGAAAAAAGATTCATTTCAAACCCTCAGCTGTTCAACAACTATAAATCCTTTGTTCATGAATATATCAATCTGGGACATGCAAAAATTGTTGAACCAGGAAATTACGAAATTGATAATCAACCGGTGTACTATATGGCACATCACCCCGTTATACGGGAAGAAAAAAGAACAACAAAGCTTCGCGTAGTGTTTGATGGAAGCATGAAATCAAAAAATAAACTACGTATTAATGATTTTCTATATAACGGTGCGGTTGTACAAAACGAATTGTTTGACATACTCATTTTATTTCGAACTTATAGATACGTTTTCTTAACTGATATTAAACAAATGTTTAGGATGATAAAAATTCATCCTGACCATTACAGCTTACAAAACATTTTGTGGCGTGACAACAGTGAACTTCCAATCCAATGCTTACAATTACAAACCGTAACATACGGGCTAAAAAGTTCCAGCTTTCTCGCTACTCGTTGCCTTATGAGTTAGCACAAAGGTACAAAGATAAATTTCCTCTTGCAGCAAATGTGCTAATTAACAATACTTATGTTGACGACGTACTAGCCGGCGCTGACACCGTACAGGAAGCAGTAAAATTAAAAAAACGAACTTATATCGTTATTAAAATTAGGGTCCTTTAATCTGCACAAGTGGTGTGCGAATGATGCTTCTATTTTAAAAGACATTCTCCTTTAGAAATGCAACACCTTAATGAAGTTGACATAGATAAAATAGATCCTCCTGTTAAAACTTTAGGGCTATTATATAACGTAGATAGTGATAGTTTTAAAATTTGTGCCCCAAAAATCGACTCCAATGGGTGTATTACAAAAAGACAAGTCTTGGCCTTCATTTGCAAATTTTATGATCCTGAGGGATTTGCTGGTCCAATCTTAGTTACAGCCAAGGCATTAATGAAAAAGTTGTGGCTATGTAAATTAGACTGGAACGATATTCTTCCAAATGACCTTAAAAATACATGACTGGAGTTTCAAAATAGTTTAAATAACATGCCAGTCATAACAGATGAACGCAATTTACATTTACATGATGCAACAAGAGTAGAGCTAATTGGATACTCGGATGCGTCCTTCACTGCATATGGAGCAGTCTTATATATTAGAGCAATATGTAGCAGCAATATTTATTGCAATATTTTGTGCTCAAAGTCTAGAATTACTCCAACAAACAAACAATACACAGTACCCCGTTTAGAACTAAATGGCACACTTTTGTTGGCCGAGTTAGCAAGCAGAATTTTCACCCTGTTAAACAAAAAAATTTCTGAAGTTTTCCTTTATAGTGACTCTAACATTGCTTTAACATGGATTCACTCGGATCCTAAAACTCTAAATGCTTATGTCGCAAATAGAGTCATAAAGATCCAAAACTTGACAAGGTCATTTAACTGGGCTTACTGCAAGTCTAAGTCCAACCCAGCGGAGGAGTTGATCCACAAGACACAAAATATATAACGACCTGGCTGCATGGGCCAAAAAGCCTAAAAGAGGCAGACTTTCAGCACAACAAAAAATTTACAGAATTTGTAAATCCACTACCAGAAATAAAAACAAAAGAATTCATTGTAGCCGTCACAAAAAACCAGGAAAAATCTTTCTTCGAAAATTTCTCTAGTTTAACCAAGTTGGTTAGAACAGTTGCTTGGATAGCTCGATTTCTCTACAATACAAAAAATAAAAATAAAAAACTTACAGGGCACCTTTCTCCTTCAGAGTTAATTGCAGCATTGCATTTGATAATTAAAGTTGAGCAAAGTAAGTATTTTGTAGAAGAAATCAAGGCCCTTAACTCAACCTTAGAAATAAAATCAAATTTGAAAACATTACTCATTCATAGACCGGGAAGGCTTACTGCGCGTTGGTGGCAGACTTCATAATGCAAATATTGGGTTTGATCAAAGGCATCCCATTATTTTACCAAAAAATAATTACATCACAGACTTGATAATAAAAAAGGAACATTTAAAATTGTACCATGCAGGTCCAAAACATGTTCTCAGCAGCCTTAATCAAAAATTCTGGATAATAAATGGAAACCGCGAAGTAAAAAAAAATCTCCACGGCTGTACCATATGCTTCAAAGCAAAGGCCAAATGCTCAGAACAATTAATGGGAACTCTTCCAAAAGACAGAGTGCTCTCGTGTAGGGTATTTACAAATGTGGGCATTGATTTTTGCGGTCCATTCAATATTAAGCAGTCGAGAATCAGAAAATCAATCGTAACAAAATGTTACATAGCAGTTTTTGTATGCTTTTCTGTAAAGGCTGTTCACTTAGAACTTATTTCAGATATGACTACGCCAAATTTCTTGGCCGCTCTCAAAAGGTTTATCCATAGACGAGGCAGGCCAACAAAGATTCATTGCGACAATGGTGGCACCTTCAAAGGAGCCAACAATGAGTTGCAAGAACTATATAAAGCCCAAAACACGAAACAAAATAAGGACACTATCCTCAATTATGCTGCAAATGAAGGCATTGAATTTAAATTCATCCCAGCATATTCCCCTGTGTTCGGTGGGCTTTGGGAGGCTGCTGTAAAAAGCGCGAAGTTTCACCTAAAAAGAGTAGTAGGCAACGCTCTACTTACTTACGAAGAGTTTAACACTATAGTTATAGAAATAGAAGGCATTCTAAACTCACGGCCTTTGACCCAAATTACCAGTGATCCCACCGACTTATCATATTTAACTCCAGGTCATTTCACAATAGGTGCTCCAATAACAAGTTTTCCTGAAAAGAATCTAACCGGTGTTCCTGAAAACCGACTTAAGTTTTGGGAATTATGCACAAAAATAAAACAAACGTTTTAGAAAAAATGGTACAACGATTATCTAACACAACTCCAAACAAGGCCTAAATGGAAAAGTCCCGCACCGAATTTGGAGGAAGGAATGCTTGTACTTTTAAAAGAAGACAATGTTCCATCCCTTAAATGGCCAATGGCAAGAATCGTAAAGGTGATCCCTGGCAAGGATTCAAAAGTTAGAGTCGTTCATGTAAAAACTCAATCTGGAGTCTACTCTCGCTCAGTGACAAAAATTGCTGTTCTTCCCATATGTTAATCCGTACAAAATGAAATAAACCACTTTGAAAAAAAAGAAAAAAATAGCGAAAAAAATGTATAATTATTGTGTAATTATTTTAGAATTAAAAACCATGTACTTCTCAAAATATGTAAAGTATAAATAGGTAGATTTTTAGAAATATGTAAATAAACAAAAACATGCATGTGTACTTGACAGCGTTCAAAAAATGTACACATCAATGCGCTCAACTCAAAGCAGTTGCAATATAGCACCGATACAAGAGTATCAATATTATACAAAGTGCTCAACTCAAAGCAGTTGCAATATAGCACCGATACAAGAGTATCAATATTATACAAAGTGCTCAACTCGAAACGGTTGTAATATAGCACTGGTATCGATATTAAATACACAAATAATAAATACTTAATCGGCATGAGCCTAGTAAAAAAAAACACACCGCTCTCAGGAAAAATTGCCTTCTTCGGGCCCCCAGCATGTTGGGAACACACCCCAACAAAATATTAGGTGAGACCACTCCAACCGAAAATAAGGTTGGCAATAAAAAAAAGAAGATTGACAGCGCGCGGTCTGTCATAAGCAATATAACCAAAAAATATATGCCTACATGGGCAGCGATGTGCTCACAATGTATAAAAAAAATGTATATAAGTGTAAATAAAGTGTACATAAAAAAAACTAGTTCTTTAGTGTTGAACCTCACACGAATACAGTCCACTAATAAAATCAATTAGTTCAACACTACTAGCATCTCAACAACAGATTTAAGCGACAGTGACACATTATCTCAACATTAAATTAATGTGATGGATTCATTTATTCTTCAGTGGAATTTGAACGGTTTTTTCTGCCACCATGAACAATTGAAACTACTTATAAATAAATTATCCCCTCAAATACTTTGCCTTCAAGAAACCCATCTTAAAAATCAAACAAACGTTCGCCTAAAAGATTTATGGCCTACCAAAAAAACAGGAACACTGATTTTTCTAGCAGCGGAGTAGCAATATTTGTAAAAAACGACATTGAATCAAAGGAAATTGTCATAAATACAAACTTGGAAGCGATTTCAGTATCGGTTATTCACAAAAAAAAGATAAATATATGTAATGTATACTTACCTCACCCAAATCAGACCGACCTAGTTGAATTAAATGACCTAATAAATCAGATTCCACCTCCTGAAATTATTGTTGGAGGCATGAATTGCCATAATGCGGCATGGGGCAGTAATAAAACCCATAAAAATGGAAATATTCTACAAAATAATACAAATGCTTCAAATTTAACACTACTAAACACTGGAGAACCCACAAGATTAAATTCATTCAATGGCACCCTATCAGCTATAGATATTTCCTTTTGTTCTCCCACAATAACATCCTGGATGAAATGGGAAACCCTAAAATATTTGCATGATAGCGATCATTTCCCCATTAAAATATCCTTACTAGAAAAATAACCTCTACCAAGCCTTCCTTATCAAACATGGAAAATAAAAGCCGCAAACTGGAGCCAATATCAAAACGAAATAGAAAATAATATCGCAACCTTTGTGCATGTCAATGACGGATAATTTAGTGAAATTCTCAATTCTATTTTTGATCTTATGAATAGATTCCAAAAAGCAAAGGTTAAAACAATTATTATGCAACCGGTAAACTTAACGAGATCCAAACTTCCAGAGTTTCAAGTTTATAGCTAGTTTTCTTTTGCAGTTTTCTTCACTATTGTTTACCGCATAACGCATTTTTTACAAAAATGCTTCATAGTACTTTGGATGGACTATTTCGTTTGAGATACTGACCGAAAGATAATTTAAAACTGGCCAAAATTTAAAATTAGGTAGTATTTTACATTCATTCCATTAGTTTTCCTAAAATAGGTTCGTGGTGAGTGGGTCTATAAGGACTTATTCAACAAAAACATATTTTCACAATTGAGTAGCATTCCGAGATAAAAAAACACCAAATAAACATAATTATTTTATAAAATTATAAATAATAAAGTAAACTATACTACTCCAAGAAATGAACACACCACCAAAGTACTAAAATAATGAGTTATTTTTTATATCATCTTGTTTTTCTTGAATGGGCAGCCATTCTGCCACATAAACTTCAAATTCTTTTAGGGAACATGATATTTTCTGGTTCACCACTCCTAAAATAGAGAAATATTGAAATATTCACCGACATATCACACGACTTCTACTAACTATACAATAACTCCAAAATTTTCAATTGTCATATTATTTCGTAATTATTTTTTCTTCCTGTCAATGAGCATGCCCCTGCTAGCGAGTCAGTCATTACGGCCTTCATCATCCTGTGAGTCCAGTCTTTGGAGTCATGACCACCCACAGCTTTCAAAAATTTTATCTAGAATTAAAAAATACTTCATTTAAAAATAAATAAGAATATAATCGATAAACTTTTATTCGTTTACCATTCAAAATCATGAAACTAAAACATATTTTTACATATCATTTGTGTAAAATGATAAAATCTTAAAATACATATATTATTTACCAACATTTTTTCTGTCTTGCTTGCTGTTTTTTATTTCAGTATCAAAATTTTCCAAACTTTCCAAATCTGTCAACGGAAGAGGGTTGGATAGCTGAGCATCATCAGAACTAATATCTTTTTTCTTAATGAGATCGGGTATATTCTCCTTCAATTCTGCTAGATCTAGTTTAAATTCGGCCACCGTGTTACATAGTTTGTCCATTTTTGTTGCCAGTTCTTTAATATCTGTTTCTGAAAAAAACAGAGTGGTGCTAGAATCTCATTATGTTCCAAGTCCATTTATTTAATAGTGAAAGTATCAAAAATTTCAGGAATTAAAGGAACCTTCACTAACATTTTCTGCCTAAGGCGTCTTCTATAACGGGCAGAAATACTTCTAATTGATTTGTAGATTTGGAAAAAATTCGATATAGCATATAGTACTTACCTACTCAGCAATGCACGATTTTCTATAACACATTACACAAACAAGAATATTATGTTATGTATTGTAGTTTGGATAAAGCGAATAAAGGAGAAAAAGACACGGTAAACCACTTTTGTAGGGTTAGGATTGATCTTTTTTTGTTCAAAAATCACAATACTAAATTATCAGCTACATTACGGGCGATTTTCATACAACATTACCGTAAATCAGTTCTTGTTTTATTATGCGTAAGTATAACATGAAATGTGTCTGCAATATTATTTTGCGTATTTCTTTTTCACACTAAATAAATATATTAAGTGATGTTCCATAATCATCTCAACAACATTTCACTGTAGTGTTACCATAAATCAAATAAAGAAATGTTGGTTGGAAGTTTTTTAAATAGCTTAAACAAACGTTTCTTAGAAATGTTTTTAAAATGAATCAGGCACGTCTCTCGAAAACAATGCAATAGAAACGATATAGCGCGGTTGTTACAATGTAATCTTGAAATGTTTCAATAAGGCATTAAAACAAACGTTTCCCAACTTCCCCTCTATGTTTGTGCTGGCTGAGTATCGACACTATCTCAAAACAACAGACTAATATCCTCAATAACAGAAATCCCCAATATCTTAGCTGACACTTTTGAAAGAAACTCGAATGATATCAATCTAATTCCACCTTTCTGGAATACAAAAACTCAGTTGACTGCAACTTCAAAATAATAAACGATAACTCTCACCTGAATTTTCCAATAACTTACCAAGAATTTGATTTTTGTCTGAAAGAATTGAAAAATACTGCCCCAGGCCCTGATGATATTTTATCGTTATTTTTGGAAAACCTTCCATACAAAGCTAAACAAATTCTTTTAGAGCTCTTCAATAACATATTTTTACAAGAACAATTCCCCAATCTTTGACATCAGTCAATTAGTCATACCTATACCTAAACTAAACAAACCGAAAATCGACCCTACTTCATATCGTCCCATTTCACTCACATGTAATATGTGCAAGCTTCTGGAAATAATTATCAACTATAGACTAACCTGGCATTTGGAAAATGAGAATATCCTTATACCCAACCAAAGCGGCTTCCGAAGAGGAAGAAGTACTACTGACAACCTAGTAACACTCGAATCTGAAGTTCATGAGGCTTTCCTAATGGATCAAAAATTAATAGCAGTATTTCTAGACTTGAATAACGCTTTTGACACCAATTGGAGATATCATATCCTAAAGACTCTTAAAGAATGGAATATTCAGGGCCACATATTATCATACATAAAACACTTTTTGAATAATAGATAATTTCCAAGTTAGAGCAAATGGTCAAAAATCTTTGGTAAGACAACTTCAAAACGGAACACCTCAAGGATCCATTTTAAGTCCTACTTTATTCCTCGTAGCTATAAACAGTGTAGTTAAAGAAACCTGTAAAAGTGAATTTATATGCAGACGACCTAGTTATTTACATTAAAAGCAAAAACTAATGTTAGCATCGCAAATTTTACAAACGTGCTTACATAGCTTGGAAAATTGGTCTCTGAAAACAGGCTTCCAATTCTCACCTGAGAAAACACACTATATCGTCTTCAATAAAAAGAAATGCTTAAATAATTTAAACCTCCATCTAAACGAAAAGCCAATATCTAAAGTTGATGAAATACATTTTCTGGGTCTCACTTTTGACTACAGGTTGAAATGGGAAACACACCTAGCAAATTTACATCGATCATGTCAACCAAGAATAAATTTACTTAAAATTCTATCAAACAGTACTTGGGGTTCAGACACTGCAACCTTACTCGGTCTATATAAATCATTGATAAGAAGCAAGCTGGACTATGGAGCTATCTGCTATGAAACAGTCAATAAAACTTTGCTCAAAAAATTAAACTCCGTCCAATCCACTGCCATACGAGCATCACTAGGTGCTTTCAGAACCAGCCCCATAAGCGGCCTCCTAGCATTAGCAAATGAGCCATCACTGCATCTAAGCCGGCAAATGCTCTCCCTAAACTACGTGGCTAGAATATTAGCAAACATCCCCAACTTAGCATATTCCTCAACATTTAAAAATACCACCATAAATTTTTCTAGAAACAAACCCACAAAAAAGTTACCTTTCTACCAAAGAATCCGAAATATGAGTTATGACAATGAGAAATTTAAATACTCTCTAACATCAAAATTAAATCCCTCCATGGATCATTCAAATACCACATATAGAAACATCTCTAACATTCTATCAAAAGCAGACTACCACTCCAATCCAGATACAAAACTCCTTTAATGAACTAGCATCGAAATTTTCCAAGTTTTCTTTGATTTACACTGATGCTTCCAAAACAACTATTGGAAATGCTGCAGCTTACATATATAAAGATACAAAGTTTGCTATGCGTCTGCCACAAAATTTTAGTATATATACTGGAGAGGCGTTTGCTATACTCCATGCCCTCAAAATGTGCAAAACAGCTAATGAAAGCAACTTTCTTATTATCTCTGACTCATTAAGCACCCTAATAGATCTGAAAAATGTATATCCATCACACCCGATCCATGAACTCATTAAAAAGGAACTTCACAACTTGCGAGATAACATCTCTTTTTTATGGATACCATCACACATGGGAATAAGAGGAAACGAAGAAGTTGACACCTTAGCCCTAAAATCAACTTCCACTGATGATTTACCTCTCCTCACAAAATTTCCCCACACCGATCACAGATCCTCAATGAAAAAATATATTTACCAAAAATGGCAATCGATCTGGAAAGACCCTGAAACAAATTTGAAACAAATAATGCCGAAATTGGAACCAAACTCCCACTGCCTTTTAAAAGAAGAGAACAAGTACTGATAAACCGTTTAAGAATTGGACATACACGCATAACACATCAACATCACTTGACAAAAGCTGCACCTTCATGTCAAATAAGTAAAACTCAACTCACAGTAAAGCATCTATTACTGGAATGCCCAGAATATGAAAAACAAAGAAAATATCAAATATTATTTTTTAAAACCAAAAAACTTACGAATAAACTAAATCCACGGAAAGAGAAAGAAATCTCAACAAGACCCGAGACAGTCGCCGATTTGCTGAGATTCCTGTTAAAAAAATAAATTTAATTCCTGAACGAGACTTGCGAGACGTCCAGCAATCAAATATTATTTCTTAAAACTAAAAAACTTACGAATAAACTAAAGCAACGGAAAGAGAAAGAAATTCCAACAAGACTTGAGACAGTCGGCGATTTGCTGAAATTCCTGTTAAAAAAATAAATTTAATCCCTGAACGAAACGTCCAGCAATCAAATATTATTTCTTAAAACCAGAAAAAACTTACTAATAAACTGAATCCACGGAAAGAGAAGGAAATCTAAACAAGACCCGAGACAGTCGGCGATTTGCTGAGATTCCTGTTAAAAAAATAAATTTAATCCCTGAACGAGACTTGCGAGATGTCCAGAAATCAAATATTATTTCTTAAAAACAGAAAAAACTTACTAATAAACTAAATCCACGGAAAGAGAAAGAAATCTCAACAAGACCCGAGACAGTCGGCGATTTGCTGAGATTCCTGTTAAAAAAATAAATTTAATCCTTGAACGAGACTTGCGGGACTTCCAGCAATCAAATATTATACAGTATGAATGCACAGTAACAGAATTGTTCTTTTATGGTAAAGTTGTACATCTTTGAGGAATTGGAGTAGAGAGGTAATTTGTTTAGAGTTGTTAAGGATTTATTTGTAGTTTAGGCTTAGCTGAAACTGTTGTCTTTGGACGGTATATTTGTGACACTCGGTCAAAATGTGCTTTATGGTTAGATTAGAGTTGCAGTTGGAACAAATGGGTTTGGGGGTAGTAGACGTTAGGTATCCATGGGTAAGTCTTGAATGGTCCATTCTTACTCTTCTTATCGCAGTTAAGTCGTGCCTTGAGAGACTAGGTTAGGGATGACCAATAGAGTGCTGTATTTGACGAAGGGTTGTGTCAACAGTGTCCCAATGTTGCTGCCATGTTACTTTGAATTTTCATTTGAACTGTGATCACAAATCCTTTCCAATAATTATATTGTCGGTGACGGTAATTGCAGTTGCAATTTTCACCTGTTGGTCAGCAAGTTCGTTGCCCTCGATGTCAATGTGGGAAGATAGGTAACCAAATTGAGGTAACTGCTATTCCTTGTGATGATATAAGTTGGTAGGAGTCATGTACAGATTGGATAATAGGATGTTCGGTGAATATATTTTGGATGGATAATATTGAAGCAAGTGAGTCTGTACATAATGGCAACGAGCTTTTAAGTGGAGAGATTGAAATAATGGCCTGTAGAATGTTGAATAGTTCACACGTTACAAGTTGATGGGATTTGGGAAGATTTTATGGCAATTCATAACGTTGTTATAGCGCAGCCTACTCCTGTTTCATTTTTGGATGCATCAGTATATAGTACTAAATCATATTGCATATTAGTTGTTATGTCAATAAAATCATTTTTAATTAATTGTTTGAGTGTTGTGTCTCGTAAGGGATGTGTTAAATTTAGAAAGGTTGATAGTCCATAGAGGAGTAGAGGGAATAGGTAGGGGACTAGTTTGTTTGAGGTTAACACCGTCAAGCAGCTGTGATAAAATCAAAGGGACCGGTTTTAATAATGACGTGGTTGAGAAGTTGTGAGATGTGTTAGAAGTTGGTGTGAAAAGTGGGTAGACAGGATTGAGAGGGTTAGACTATACGGAGGCTGCATAAGAAAGCAGAAGTTGCTGCCGTCTGATCCAGAGAGGGCTTCGCAGTAAAGCCTTTCTGCCGGACTAGATCAAAAAGCACCTAAACAGAGGCGTAGAGCTGTATTATGCACCGAGTTTAAGAGATTCAGATCAGGATTTGCGGCCGAGATATATATGTTACACACATGATCTAATTTTGAACGGATAATGGCCCTGTATATTTTAATAAGAGAGTTTTCGTCTGCTCCCCAGTGATAATGCGATGTTAATAAGGATAGTAGGGGGTAGTGAAGGTGGTCGTCTACTAAATTTAATAATTTTGGATTTTGTTTGAGAAAAAGTTAATCCTAAGAGACTTATATTTTTTCTTAAGGTGTTTATTGCTAACTGCATTAGATTAGTTGTAGTTGAAATAGTCGTTCCATGACCGTAAATAACCAAATCGTCAGCATGCAAGGCATACTTGATGGGAGGAAGGAGATCAGAGCAATAATATTGTTTATTGCTAGATTTAATAGAGTGTGGCTTATAACCGACCCTTGGGGAACGCCATCAGTCTGGCTGTAGGTTGACGAGAAAATTCCATTAGTAAAGACTTCGTATGTCCTTGAAGTTAGGAAATTCCGAATAAAATGAAATATGTGTCCGGAGATATTTAGTAAAGTTAGTTAATTTAGAATTGCCTGTCTGCTAACAGAATCAAATGCACCGTTGGTATCCAACCAGAGATATGGGATTGGAGAAGAGCCAGATTATCTTAGGCCGATCTATTTTTTCGGAATCCCGACTTTTCATTCAGGATTAAATTATGATTATAGAGAAACCATCGAAGCCGCTTATTAATCATCTTTTCTAATAATTTGCACATGGTGCAGGTAAGTGATATTGGACGGAAAGAATTCGGTGAGGCATGTTCAGGCTTTTTAATAGGAATTATCGTAGAAGTACGACATTGGTTAGGGAATTGGTTGGTGGTCCATATTAAATTGTAAATTTCTAGAAGCTTGTGTTAACCTATACTGGAGAGTTCTTTAAGAAATATATACGGGATGTCATCAGGACCGGAGGCAGTACTTTTGCAGCTATTAAGAGCTGAGGTAAGCTCGAAGAAGGAGAATAAGCAGTTAAGAGAGGTAATATCTTGAGATAAAGTCATAGAGTATGGATAGGGAGCTTTATCTATACAGGGAGGTGTGAGATTAACTTTACATTTGAATTTTAATTCCAAGCTTTTTGCCAGAATGTTGCTGATTTCTTCATTTTCGCTTAATAATGTATTTGTTAAAGACTCACTATGTATACTTATATATTTATGTTAATTTATCTCGATACCTGGTGAAGAAATTTGCTGATTTCTTTGTTACGCTGGACTGGTAGCTGGGGAATAAAAACTCTTGGAGGTGGGATTTCATTCTTTAATGGTGTTCAGAAAAAGGGTACAAAACAGAATGTTATCCTCATGACAACGTGGCATTAATAAACCTTTGCGTTCATACGCAATTATCACTTATAACTAACACTTATAACCAACTCATGCCCAATTAATATTGGTACGTTTTGTGATCGAGAAACTTATCATAATGTTTCGCCGGTTTTGGCGCTTAAAACTTTTCTAGAATCTTCGTTGCATCGTAGCACAAATAAACTTTACTTTTATATTTAACTTTCACTTATAAAAAACTACATGATATACAATTTACAATATTATTTTTGTGGATTAGGAACTTGAGAGCATTAGTGATGCCGGTTTGTTGGCGGTTAAAACAAAGTTTTTTGTAGCAAGTAGCAGCGTGATACAGTTCAGTGTTGCCCTTTCTATGGCTAATCTCGTTCTGCCCAACCGAAAACGTGGCACTCGAAAAAATGACCGTTGTACACGTGGCTGGCGAGAAAGGGGGTGGCGCGTATAAAGAGTTGCATAGTTCCTGTTTAAATTATATTGAAATTTAAACATTTGGGGGGGGGGACGCGGAGGGCTTGGACTATGTGTTTGGTTATCGCATTTTGGGATGGGAGCAAGTTTTGTTATAGGTCGAGTGTAGATTCCGTCTCGGGTTTTTACACTTACCGAACGAATGCGACCGTCCTTACCTGGAAAAATTTCCAAGACTCTGGCTAGAGGCCAGTTTAAGGGAGGCGTGTCCTTTTGTGTTACCAATACCAAGTCGTTCACTTGCATATTGTGGGTTTCAGTCCGCCATTTGGGCCTTTGTTGAAGGCGGTTAAGGTAGTCAACTGTCCTTATCTTCCAAAACAGCTGTCGCAGTCGAGAGCACTGTTGCCAGAAAGACAACCTATTTACGGTAGTGGTGGAGACATCCTTTTCTGGAAATGATGTGAGTGGGACTCCTATAAGAAAATGACCCGGTGTGAGGGGGTTTAGATCAGCAGGGTCGTTAGATAGCGGATACAAGGGTCGCGAGTTGAGAATTGCTTCGATTTGTGTAAGTACTGTATAGAGCTGCTCGTAAGTCAAGGTTGAGTTTCCAACTATTCGAATTAAGTGGTACTTCGCGCTCTTTATGGCTGCTTCCCAAATGCCGCCCCAGTGAGGGGACCGTGGGGGGATGAATTTCCAGGTGATTTCTAATGATGCTAAATAATCTTTTATGCAAGTCATGTTTGAATTTTTTGTCAAAAACAAATGCAAATCCTTAAGGTGATTTGTTGCTCCTTGAAAATTAGTAGCGTTATCGCTATGGATAACCGAAGGACATCCACGTCGAGCAATAAATATTTTTAGTGAGCCCAGAAATGCTTCGGTGGTGAGGTCGGTCACGAGTTCCAAATGGACCGCTTTTGTGGCCATGCACACGAATAGTGAGAGGTAACATTTTAGCAAAGGTGCCTTTCGTAAGGTGGAAGCTTTAATGTGGAACGGTCCACCGAAATCGATTCCGACGGACTGAAATGGTCTGCAGGCTGATATCCTGTCTTGGGGTAACGCGGACATGATTTGTGTCGCTTGTTGAGCATTGAACCTGTGACAGGTCCTGCACCTTGCTATAATGCGTTTGATTTCTCTTAGTCCATCTAGCGGCCAGTATCGTAGGCGGGTATTGGACAAGACATTCTGAGGACCACTATGTCCCAACCTGATGTGCTCTCTGGTCAATAGTAGCGAGGTAACCTTGCCTTTCTTTGGCAAAAGAATGGGATGTTTGTGCGAGTAGGAAAGGTGTGATTGAGATAAATGTCCTCCAACACGGATAACGCCTGTGGGGTCCATAAAGGGGTGAAGAGATAATAATTTGCTTATTAGTTATGGGTGATTGTGTAGTCAGTGCCTGTATCTCCTTTTGGAAATACAGTTGCTGTGTGTTGCGAAGGATTATATGTAGTGCCTGGTTCAGTTCTGTGGTTGTCAGTGGTCCAGAGGTTTTTTCCTCTGACGAGCGACTATTGTGAATAAATCGGAGCAGATAGGAGAGTGACCTGACTAGTTTCGTCAGTGAGTTAAATCGGTCAAACAGAGTCGACCAAAAATCAGGAATCGAGACAACCGTGGCTAAAGTTATTCTCTTGGCTTCGGGAGGTACTAGAACAACTGAGAAGGTGTCGAGTGAGTCAAAACTTGTGTCATAATCGTGAAGGAATCTTGGTCCATGAAACCAATAATCGTATTTATCTGGGTGCAGAATACCTCGGGACAACAAATCTGCAGGGTTAGAAGCGGATGGAATGTGACGCCAATTGAATGTTTTTGTCATCTCTTGAATTTGTGAAACCCGGTTGCTAACATAGACTGACCACCTTGACGGGTGTCCCTTAACCCACGACAAGGCTATCTGAGAGTCGGACCATAGATTGACTGATTTGAAAGAAAATTGATTGTTTAAAATGAGTAAGATTCGTTTGACGAGTATGGCTAATACAACCATGGCGTTCAACTCTAGTTTGGGTATCGTTAGGATGGAGCTGATGGGAGCGACCCTAGATTTTGATGATAACAGGCTACAATGTACTGATTTGTCGGTGTATACTGAGCGAAGATAGACGTTTCCACCAAAAGCAATAGCGCTTGCATCACTAAAACCATGCAGTTCTAAATAAAGGATTTTCTTGCGAAGTAGCAGACAACGAGGGATTTCGAGCGATTTCAGTTCAATGAGTGTATGACAGAAATCTGCCCATCCATTGAGCAAAGTTTGATCGGTAATAGGTTCGTCCCAGTCTAATTTTTGGATCCAAGTTTGTTGCATGATTAATTTGCCGCGGACGAGCAAAGGGTTAACCAACCCTAGAGGATCATAGCAGCTGGAAATGGTTGATAAGATGATTCTTTTTGTGATATTGCAAGCAGGAACACTAGAAGGGACAGCAATCCGAAATTGGTCAGTTAAAGGACTCCACTCCAGCCCCAGTATCTTACATGGGTTGTTTTCGAGGTTCATATCCTTGACCGTCGGCCTAGACTTGACATATTTTAAATTAACGTTTGAGTGAAATTTGTGAAGCATGAAACCATAAGGGTTGAGACATTCATTTAGCTCTGTGTGTAGCAGTTGCAGGTCTTCCATAGTGTTCGCTCCTGCTAGAATGTCATCGACGTAAGTTTGGTTGAGAAGAGCGTTTGATGCTAGAGGCAGTTGGGGATTCAAGTAAGCGATTTCATTTAGTGTTCTACATGCTACGAAAGGAGCGCTTTTTTGGCCGAAACTAACGGAGGTCAACTCAATGCATTGCAATGGTTCGGATGGAGAGTTTCTCCATAATATGTTTTGGAGGAAGTTGTGTTCTGGATTCATAACCAATTGCCGGTACATTTTCTGTATGTCGGCCGTAAGGACGAATTGAAAACATCGAAAGCGACAAAGAATGTCGAACAATTCTGGTTGAACCCGGGGTCCGGTCAAAAGAATATCATTTAGAGAAATCCTAGAGGTGGTGGGACATGAAAAATCGAAAACCACTCTGAGTTTGGTCGATTGGCTGTGATCTCGTATAACGCATAAATGGGGCACAAAATACTTGTGTTCCAAACGTTCCGTGGCGAGGGTTAAGGGAATTACCCGTGCATGTCCCAACTGAAGGTACTCGTCTATGAAGTTTTTGTATTCGTGAAAAAGATTGGGGTCCTTGGATAACTTTTTCTCAATGGAGTAAAACCTGTTTTTAGCTATTTGGAAAGAATCTCCTAATGTCCGGTGAGCGGTGTTGGATCGTAATGGGAGATTCACCTGAAATTTGCCACAAGGGAGTCTAATCGTGGTGTTTTTGAAAATGTCTTCGGCTAATACGTCGTCGTCTGACACTAAAGGGCGAGTTTCAACTTCCTCCTGAATCCAGAACTTTTCAATCAGATCTTCGACAGAGCGTTCTGGAATCCAGGTAGTTGATGGTAAGATGTTATCTTTGTTAGGCGATTTATTGCAAATATTTAAATGACAAGTGGGAAAAGACTTGTTGCTGCTCCTATGAGCGCAAGGTAGATGTTGGACGTTTAGTTCAAACGGAGTAACTTCAACCGAAGAGCGAGATACTGAAGCTGGAGTAGCGTCAATCAAAAGGTGAGATACTGGAGCTGGAGTAGCTTCCACCAAAGAGCGAGATACTGAAGCTGGAGTAGCTTCAATCAAAGAGTGAGATATTGAAGCTGGAATAGCTTCCACCAAAGAGCTAGATACTGAAGCTGGAGTAGCTTCAATCCACGAGTGAGATACTGAAGCTGGAGCAGCTTCAATCAAAGAGTGAGATACAGAAGATGGAATAGCTTCCACCAAGGAGCTAGATACTGAAGCTGGAGTAGCTTCAATCCACGAGTGAGATTCTGAAGCTGGAATAGCTTCCACCAAAGAGCTAGATACTGAAGCTGGAGAAGCTTCAATCAAAGAGTGAGATACTGAAGCTGGAGTAGCTTCAATCCACGAGTGAGATACTGAAGCTGGAGTAGCTTCAATCAAAGAGTGAGATACAGAAGATGGAATAGCTTCCACCAAGGAGCTAGATACTGAAGCTGGAGTAGCTTCAATCCACGAGTGAGATTCTGAAGCTGGAATAGCTTCCACCAAAGAGCTAGATACTGAAGCTGGAGAAGCTTCAATCAAAGAGTGAGATACTGAAGCTGGAGTAGCTTCAATCCACGAGTGAGATACTGAAGCTGGAATAGCTTCAATTAAAGAGTGAGATACTGAAGATGGAATAGCTTCCACCAAAGAGCTAGATACTGAAGCTGGAGTAGCTTCAATCCACGAGTGAGATACTTCTCGTTTGTGAGGGATGCAATCCGCTTCCTTGTCAAAATTCCGTAAGCACATGTGTGAGGTGGTGTGGTAGCTTTTGGGTTGTGACATTCTGTTTGGCGGAACGTTCCCAGATATGACCCATCCTAGGTGCGTGTTAACTAATGCGGGCTTTCCTGATCCAAGTTTGTGTAGACCGGGTTGGATTAATTCATAATACATGTCGGCTCCAATAAGAATGTCTATATTGGAAGGAGTATCAAACGAAATGTCTGCTAGCTGTTTGTTGAACCGCGGAGGGATTTGTAGATGCTCTTTACACAGAGGAATCTGTGGAAACATCAATGTGACGTTGTCAACCACAGCGCATTTCATTACGAAGTTGGGTGAAGGAGACTGCAAAGAGGTGAATTTGATGTCCACCATTCGTGTAATTGGGGTAGTATTTTTGCATATACCATATACTTGTAAACTGCACCGGTAAGGGGTTAGACCTGCTCGGTGTATGAACTCCCTGGTGACAAAGGAGGTTTGGCTGCCACTATCTAGAAGCACCCTAGCAAAAACTGGACCATTGGTCGTAGTGATAACCGATATCTGGGCAGTTGCTAGGAGAACGTACTTTTGGGAGGTGGATGTAGCAGACAACGCCACATTGGGTAGTCAGCTGTCGTAGTCTCCTGGAGATGAGACATGCACTTGGGAGTTATTGGGCAGATAATGCGGGGGAGGAATATGTACGTCCGGAAGGGAGTTTGATGTGGCAGACGGTTGGTCAGTGGGAGGTTGACCCAATGATCTTGGTTGACCTTGCTCATGGATCAAAGAGTGATGCCGTCTGTTACATAAGGAGCAATTAGCTTTTGACAAGCAAACACTGACCGTGTGTTTGGTTCCTAGGCAATTTAGGCAAAGTCTGTTCGCTTGGACGAATGATTTCCTGTCTTTTACTGACATTGAAGAAAATGATGGGCAATAATAAATTCGATGAGAAGAATCTCGACAGTAAGAGCAACCTGCAGTGTTTGGTGTCGGTTTACGACCTACATTGTTTTGTTGATGAGTGGGATCATTTTGAGCAGAGTGAAGAGATATTTTGTGCGACTTAAAATGGTTAGAAGGAGCGTTTGTAGGCTTATGAGATTCAGCTTTTGGTTGGGCTGTGTTGATGGTTTCAATAACAGCACAGCGTTGGTGCAAAAAATTAAAAAGTTCGTTAGGGGTACTTAACGTATTTTGCGTTGCTTGCTCCTCGAACGCTTTCTTTGATTGGTAGTCCAGTTTTTGTGACATTATTTGGGTTAAAAGTGCATCTAACAATTGTTGTGGCGTTTGTTTTAGTGTTTGCAGAGATTCATATGTTGACTGTGTTGATGCTATAAAGGCTCTCAAATTCCCGACCGTACATTTTGCTATATCTAGGGTAGAAAGTAATTGCTGAAAGTGATTTGCTACGATTTGTCTCGTATTGTTATATCTCTTTTCCAAGAGATCTAGTGATACTTGCAAATTGCTTTCGGTGATTGGTAATGACTCGATTAGTTTCAAAGCATCCCCTGATAAATGCGACCTTAAGTAAAACAATTTTTCGGATTCTGAGCTCATACTAGAGTTTTCTATAATTAATGCTCTAAACAGATTTATAAAGGTTGTGTATTCCAGAGAGTTGCCAGAGAACACGGGTATTTTTATTTCTGGTAATTTTAATCGTGAGATGGGTTTAGGCGCCCATATTTGAGACGAAGGCATTTGTTGAGCATTGTATTGATTAGAAGGGTTAAATTCTAGAGCATCCAGAAGGGATTGCAATTTTGCATAAGTGTCAAAATACGATGTCTCTGTCAGCTCTCTGTCTGTGGTGTCATCGTCAACCTCCTCAACTCTATCTTGTGCTACGCAGTAATTGTCAAAATACTTTTTGCATTGCTCTAAGCGGATTATTATTTGATTTTTGTCAGTGCAATTTGAATTGGCCTCTGCCCAATTTTTTATTCTAGTAATTTGAGCCTTACATGATGTGCGGTTCCTTTTTATATCGTCCATATTTACTGTTTGTTTCGACCTTTTCTTTGTCATGAAGCTGAGTTTATATAAGTGGTATTTTTGCAGCTGCAAGTGTCTTGAGGAGATAACGAATCGCCACGTGGGGTGAGCTTTGATTAATGAATCATTTGTTGCAACAGTGTTCTAGTAGGGCCAATCATGGAGCACTTTCTGAATGCTGTTATAGCCTTCTTGTTATGTGTTGAGAACTAACAAAATTCCGCGTTGAGAATTTTTTTTTTCAAAGTCTAAAAAAAAATTGGACAGCGGTTCCCCTAGGACAACTGCCAATTTCAGTTCTGAAAAGCAAAATTGATTTTTTTTATCAAAAAAAATTTTCAAAGTGTTTAAAGTATAGAAAAAATTGGACAGCGGTTCCCCTAGGACAACAGCCAATTTCAGTGCTGAAAAGCAAAATAATTGATTTTTTATCAAAAAAATTTTCGAAGTGTAAAGTCTAGAAAAAATTGGACAGCGGTTCCCCTAGGACAACTGCCAATTTCAGTTCTGAAAAGCAAAATTGATTTTTTATCAAAAAAATTTTCAAAGTGTTTAAAGTCTAGAAAAAATTGGACAGCGGTTCACCTAGGACAACTGCCAATTTCAGTTCTGAAAAGCAAAATTGATTTTTTATCAAAAAAAATTTTCAAAGTGTTTAAAGTATAGAAAAAATTGGACAGCGGTTCCCCTAGGACAACAGCCAATTTCAGTTCTGAAAAGCAAAATTGATTTTTTATCAAAAAAAAATTTTCAAAGTGTTTAAAGTATAGAAAAAATTGGACAGCGGTTCCCCTAGGACAACTGCCAATTTCAGTTCTGAAAAGCAAGATTAATTTTTCATTAAGTGTTCGAAAAAACTACTTGATTAAAGTTATTTTTAGTCACGTCATCGATAAAACCTGTGTGAGAGAATGTGAGATATTTCTGATGCAACAAACTGTTCATCTGTTTTGTTGGTCTTTTGCTTAATTATACATAGGTAGGTACTTTTGAATTTTTACATGTTAACTCAATGAATATCAACTAGCATTTTACAAATTATTTTTTTTTACACAACTTATCTTAAATTATATTTACTTCCAAGTGTCAATTACTATTAATGAGTGTTTTAACAACGAAAACCGATTTGGTTTTCTATTTGTTTTTTTTTACTTAGCGAAATGTATCACTTTTGAAAAACCTCTGTAGGTACTTGAAATTCTTATATATGAAAAACTCACCGACTTTTTGCATTCACTGATTCACTTTGTTGAATCCGGCTTTTCGAAGGACCATGAAGAAATTTGCTGATTTCTTTGTTACGCTGGACTGGTAGCTGGGGAATAAAAACTCTTGGAGGTGGGATTTCATTCTTTAATGGTGTTCAGAAAAAGGGTACAAAACAGAATGTTATCCTCATGACAACGTGGCATTAATAAACCTTTGCGTTCATACGCAATTATCACTTATAACTAACACTTATAACCAACTCATGCCCAATTAATATTGGTACGTTTTGTGATCGAGAAACTTATCATAATGTTTCGCCGGTTTTGGCGCTTAAAACTTTTCTAGAATCTTCGTTGCATCGTAGCACAAATAAACTTTACTTTTATATTTAACTTTCACTTATAAAAAACTACATGATATACAATTTACAATATTATTTTTGTGGATTAGGAACTTGAGAGCATTAGTGATGCCGGTTTGTTGGCGGTTAAAACAAAGTTTTTTGTAGCAAGTAGCAGCGTGATACAGTTCAGTGTTGCCCTTTCTATGGCTAATCTCGTTCTGCCCAACCGAAAACGTGGCACTCGAAAAAATGACCGTTGTACACGTGGCTGGCGAGAAAGGGGGTGGCGCGTATAAAGAGTTGCATAGTTCCTGTTTAAATTATATTGAAATTTAAACACCTGGTAACGGGAGATGTGTTTTTGAATATAATAAAAAGTTAACGTTGTCACATTTGACGTGAAAAAGAATCTTTTCTTTCTTTGGCCGAGGGAATGGTTATCACAATAATTACAGTCCACTAAAGCTCTCCAACATTTGGTCCACTCCGAGCCGCATGAGAAAAGAATTCAGTAAGAAACTTGCAACTGCGGTGAATTCCCTTATATGCTGAAAAACTTGGCAGGTTATCACTACCTTACGCATACAAGTTTCCAAAAGTGAGTCCGTTCCAATATACCTCATCATTTACTTATTTCATTCTCTCGAATTAGCACGCAGTAGTTTACTTAATTCAGTATTATTTAAATATTTTCTGTTTGTCATAAATCGGAATGAATAGTGACGAGAAAGTCTTGATAAGGAAACGGGGTTCATTAAAAAGCAAATTAACCATATTTGTTAATCATTTTAGGAATACTAAAGATAATATAGATCAAAATAGTATTCTAGAGTTGCAAAAAAGATTGTCCAATATTGAAAATATATGGGATATCTTTGATGAAGTTCAAACTCAGCTGGAAGTGCTTGCAGAAAATCCCGACGAGCAGTATTTAGAAAGGGAACAGTTTGAAAATATGTTTCAAAAAATTACATGCGAAGTCGAATTGTTTTTAAAATCACAAGGTAAGCCATCAGAAGATATTGTTGTTGAATCACAAATATTAGAAAATGAGTTCTCAAATAGTCCTAATAATACTAATGTTTTGTTAAAAAGGAAGCAAATAAAGCTGCCTGATATTAAGCTACCTCTTTTCTCTGGTGTTTATAAAAAATGGATTGAGTTCAGGGATACTTTCCAGTCTCTCATCGATGATAACGATCACATCAGTGAAATAGAAAAATTTCAATATCTTAGGGCTTCATTAGAGGGTACTGCTAGGCAAGTTATACAGTCATTTGAGTTTTGTAGTAAGAATTATTCATCAGCTTGGAATGCTTTATGTAAACGTTTTGATAATAAAAACATTTTGGTTTATTATCATTTAGATGCGTTATTTAATATGGAAAAGCTCCATAAAGCATCATCAGAAAAACTACGTGAAATAGTTGACCATGTTTCTAATCATATAAGAGCGCTTGAGGTTTTAGAACAAAATGTAGAAAGTTGGGATGTGTTAATTATACATTTAATCACCAAAAGTTTAGATAACTTCACATTATCAAAGTGGGAAGAATTTAAATTACTCCATGAAAATGTATCTTTAAAAAATATGTATGATTTTCTTAAAAGTAGAGCTGATTTATTAGAGCGTCTGGATAATAAAAGATATGACTCTAAATTAGAAAAAAGGGTGTATCAACCAAAAGACAAAAGTTTTGTCGCTACTGATAAAAATAAATACAACATTCATTGTACATTTTGCGCAAGTTTACATAGAAATCATAAATGTGATCAATTTATGAAATTTTCACTATCAAAAAGACTTCAATTGGTGAAAAATCATAAACTTTGTGAAAATTGTTTACGTATAGGTCATGTAACTACTAAGTGTAAGCTCTATGGTACATGCAAAAAATGTGGTGGTAAGCACAACACACTTCTTCATCAAGAGATTAATGAAGAACCGTCGACTTCGGTAGGAAGTTTCGATGGAGCTGAAAATAATACAGTGTTAACATCACATACTTCTTATAAAAATGATCTGGTTTTACTTGCTACAGTTATTGTTAAAATTTATGATAAATATGGAATATCGCATAATGTTCGTGCACTGTTAGATTCTGGTTCACAATCCTGTTTTATTACGGAGTCTTTATGTAACAGACTTAAGTTGAACAGAAGTAAAATTCAATTTTCCGTTTCTGGGTTGAATAATAATGTCTCTCATTTGAAATATAAGACTGAGGTAACTATACATTTTCTTTACGAACATTTTTCTCTTGCGATTCCTTGTTTAATTTTACCTATTATAACAGGTTTAACGCCTTCCAGAAGGGTCAACATTTCAGATCTAAATATTCCAAAAAATGTTCAACTTGGCGATCCTAATTTTAATATTCCTGGATCAATCGATATACTTATTGGTGCCGATATATTTTGGCGAATTATTCGTTATAAACGTTTAGAATTGGCAATAAATAAACCAGTTCTTCAGGAAACTCGACTAGGTTGGATTATTTCTGGAAAACTAAATAGCCTAAATGATGTGGAACTAAGTCTGTGTAACATTATTCAGGAATGTGACTCTAATAAATTAATACAAAATCAATTAGAGACATTTTTTGAACTCGATAAAATTGCTGAGAAAAATCCATGGTCTATCGAACAGCAAGATTGTGAAAACCATTTTTTAAATACAACCACTCGTCTAAAAAATGGTAGGTTTTCAGTTCGCATACCGTTCAAAAGATCAATTTACGAATTAGGTGATTCTAAAGAACAAGCAGCTAAACGTTTTTCTGCACTAGAAAAAAGGTTAAATAAAGATTGCGAATTTAAAGAAAGGTATTGTCAATTCCTAAATGAATATGAAAATTTAGGACATATGACAAAATTAGACAATTCATCTGAAGTATCGTATTTTTTACCCCATCATGGTGTTTTGAGTGAAAGAAGCTTAACAACCAAGTTACGTGTTGTCTTTGATGCTTCAGCTTTAACATCAACGGGAGTATCACTTAATGATATTCAAATGGTTGGTCCCACCATGCAGGATGATCTTTTTTCCATTTTATTAAGATTTCGTCAACATCGTATAGTTTTTACTGCCGACGTAGAAAAAATGTATCGACAAGTTGAAGTGGCAGAAGAAGATCGATGTTTTCAAAATATTTTATGGAGAAAAGATCCGTCTGAAGAGATTTCTACTTATACATTGAATACAGTGACTTACGGAACCGCTAGTGCTCCGTTTTTGTCAATTAGATGCCTTGTTCAATTGGCCCATGAGGTTCGTGAAACATTGCCAGATGTCTCTGAAATTATTTCCCATGATTTTTACGTAGACGATTTATTAAGTGGTTGTGATGATGAAAACCAAGCAACGAATTTGTGTGTTAAAATAAAAGAGGTACTTGAATCTGGTTGTTTTCCATTAAGGAAGTGGAGATCTAATTATCCAGATATTTTTAATAAAATCATACATAATGGGACTAATAATGAAAATTCTCATTTGTTAGAAATTTGTAAAGATGAAACTATTAAAACTTTGGGTTTGCTCTGGTCAAATATTGATGATAAATTGTTATTTAATATTCATTTTGAACTTACCAATAAACCAATTACAAAGAAAACAATGTTATCATGCATTGCACGTATTTTTGATCCGCTAGGTCTGTTAAGTCCTTGTGTTATTATCGCGAAAATTATGCTTCAAGAATTATGGAAAGAAAAACTGAGTTGGGACGATCCTCTAAGTTTATATTTTAGCACAAAGTGGCGTAAACTTATTAGAGAATTTAATTCCCTTAGTTTTCTTAAAATTGATCGTCATGTTATAATATGTGAAAACCCAAGAGTAGTTGAGTTACACATATTTTCAGACGCATCAGAAAAGGCTTACGGTAGTTGTGTTTATGTACGTTCGGTAAATGAAAAAGGTGTTTTTACTCATATTCTCTGTTCTAAATCGAGAGTAGCTCCTATAAAACCTGTTACTATTCCTCGTTTAGAGCTTTGTGCTGCTCATATATCAGCACAATTATCTGAGAAAATAAAAAACTCTTTAAGATTAAAGATTTCGAAAATAGTATTTTGGACCGATTCAAAGATTGTGTTAGGCTGGATCAATATGTCCGCTAATTTACTAAAACCTTTTGTGCGAAATAGGGTGGTCGAAATTCAATCCCTCACTAATATTGACAATTGGAAATATGTACCGACATTAGAAAACCCTGCTGATTTTCTAACAAGGGGCATTAGTCCAATAAAAATAAATGATCTGAGTACTTGGTGGCATGGGCCATCTTGGTTAAAAGAAAATGAATCATTTTGGCCAAAGGACAATTCTGGTGAGGATATATTACCCGAAATGAATAGGAACGTTACATCATTAGTTATAGATAGTAATGATTGGTTTAGTTTCGAGAGATTTTCTAAATTCAATCGCCTGATACGAAGTTCTGCTTATATTTTGAGATTTATAAAAAATTGTCGAAATGGAAAGGAAAATAGGATTTCGGGTCTTTTGAATTCAGTTGAAATCCATAGATCTCACATTTTGCTGATAAAATTAATGCAAAAAATGTCATTTAACGAAGAATACACTAAATTAATGGATTCAAAACCTTTAAGTAAACATAGTAAATTACTTTCACTTAATCCATTTCTTGATAAAGATAATATAATTCGTGTGGGTGGCAGACTTGAAAATTCAAACTTTTGCTTTTCTAAAAAACATCCCATCATTTTGTCTTCCAACCACCATTTCACAAAACTTTTATTTAAAATGGAGCATGAATCACTATTTCACGCTGGACCCCAACAGTTATTAGCTTCTCTAAGAGAAAATTATTGGCCTATCGCTGGACGAAACCTAGCAAAACTAACTGTCAGATCTTGTTAGATGTTATAAATTCAAATCAAAAGGCATTATTCCAATTATGGGAAATTTGCCAGCTACAAGATTTTCTTCAGGTTTTCCCTTTCAAGTAACTGGTTTAGATTATGCTGGTCCAATTTTGATAAAAAACCGAAAAGGGCGTGGTAGCAAATTAGTAAAGGCTTATATTTGTTTATTTGTATGTTTCTCTACTAAATGTATTCATTTAGAACTCGTAAGTGATTTAACAGCAGATTATTTTCTGTTGGCTTTAAAGCGATTTATATCGCGTAGAGGCAAACCTCTTCATATTTATTCAGATAACGGTACTAATTTTGTGAAAGCAAATCGAGAGTTAAGGGATTTGCATAATTTTCTACAAGCACATGACTCTGACTTTCATGAGTATACAACTAATCAAAGAATTGGTTGGCATTTTGGACCTCCATACGCACCTAATTTTGGAGGCTTGTGGGAAGCCGGAGTCAAGTCAACAAAATTCCATTTAAAGAGAGTTCTGGGTAATTCACATTTAACATATGAGGAATTTTCAACTATACTCGTGCAAATTGAGGCAATACTTAATTCTAGACCTCTAACTCCACTTTCTACTGATCCTGAAGATCTCTATCCTCTTACTCCATCTCATTTTCTGATTGGACGGACTCTTACTTCAACGTTGGAGCCAAATCTGGAAGATGTACCTGAACCTCGTTTATCCCGATATCAAAGGCTTGAACAACTAAGGCAGCAGTTTTGGAATAGGTGGCGAAAAGAATACGTCGGGCAACTACAGCAGCGTTCGAAATGGAAAACAAATTCAGGACGCATAGACAAGGGTTCATTGGTAATAATTAAGGAAGATCATGTGCCACCTTTGGAATGGTGTCTGGGGCGCATTATGGACTTGTTTCCCGGAGGAGACAATGTAGTCCGAGTCGCATCAGTTCTTACAAAACGAGGGACAATTAAACGGACAGTTACAAAATTGTGTCCACTACCAGTAGAAAATCACCAAATGTTCAACGAAGTAGATTCATCTAACCCACTAATTGACGAATAGATTCAGTGTTTTAAAAGACTAAATTCTTTTAAGGGCGGGGGCATGTTAAAGACTCACTATGTATTCTTATATATTTATGTTAATTTATCTCGATACCTGGTAACGGGAGATGTGTTTTTGAATATAATAAAAAGTTAACGTTGTCACATTTGACGTGAAAAAGAATCTTTTCTTTCTTTGGCCGAGGGAATGGTTATCACAATAATTACAGTCCACTAAAGCTCTCCAACAGTATTGTTGCAGGAAAAAAAGGGAATTTTTAAGTTGGAAATAGAAGATTTAATATTTAATAAAAATGAGTAATTTTGATTAAATATTTGGAACATAAATCAATTCTTAAAAAAGAAAAATAATAAGAATAATAATGAATTTGGAAAGTTGAAGTTTGTAATGTTTAATTGAATTGTTGAAATAAATATTTGAAAATGAGTTGAACTAAAAAATAATTTAAATATTGAACCAAATACCTGACATTACAGTTTTGTAATAAATTAATAATTAAAATCAAATGAATAATAAAAATTAATAAAACAAAAGTTAAATATCATAAACTAATACAGCAATTATATAAAATCAATATAAAATGGCGCCCAACGTGGGGCTAGGTAGAATTTAGATTTAGTTGAGAATTAATTGTTTATATATATGTTGATGAAACATATGAAACAAGGACAAGATGAATTAAAAAACAAAATGGATCAAGGACAAAGCAAACTGGAACAAGGACAAACCAAGACAGAAAAGAAATTACAAGAAATAAAGAAGACATTAGAAAAGATATTTGAAGAGGTACAGAAAAGGTTGGAGAGAAATATGGAATTACAAATTATGAAAATTTTTTAACAAATTAGAGAAGAACTAGTTAAAGAGCAAGAGAAATTTAAGATATAAGTAATAGAAGAGATGGGTGAAAAAGTGATTCAAAGACACGAAGAAATCCAAAAGCAGATAAAAAGAATTAAAAATGAAAAACTGACAGGGAATAAGAGAATTAAATAAAATATATGAAGGTATTATCAACAAAATTCATAATCAAACTAAGCAAACAGAGGAAAGCATTATTAAATATCAGCAATCAATAGAAACTATGGTGCAAAATATAAAACAGCAATTCCAGGAACAGGATAATAAAATAAAAATAATGGAACAGAAAGTAGATGATGAGTCACAAAGACATGTTTATATTAGTGGAATATCAAGAAACCAAAAGAATATTAGAAGAAATAAAAGAAGAAATGGTCGTAGAAAAAGAAGAATGGTTGATGGAATCGGAAAAAGAAAAGAAAGAAGGAAAAACGATAATATATTGGTAGAATGGAGAAAATAATCACAAGTTTGATAGCAATATGAAGTAATTACATCAAAAAGTTTTTTATAAATATTATTGAAAATAAGGTGAAGTACATTGAGGAAATAGCAGAAATGAAAGAAGTTGTAAGAGAAAAAACATTTGCTTCAAACTCGAAAATCCAAAAATACCCATCAGCACAACAATTAAGAGAATTTATCGAAAAGTATAATAGTCTAAATCGAATCGCTTACCGTAAAATCAAAACTGCAACATCTTATAAAACTCGCTAAAGAAAATTAGTCATAAATTAATAGCTTTTTTTTACTGTTCATAAAGTATGTACATTACGCACACTAAACAGTGCGTTAGGTAAAATGTGTCAAAAATAGTCATTAGCAACAAAATTAAACGTTTTATTTTAAATTAGCTTTTTTTATCTTTTTCTTATTTACATTTATGGATTATTTTACACACATGTATCCATAAAAATATAATTCCCTTATAGGTACTGATTTTATGTTTAAATTGAAAATTTACATACCTTCCTACCTTTGCTAAAAATATGGAAACAAATGTCCGCATAACATAAATATATATATTTGAAATCGGCCATGTGGATAAAGAGGTGTCTTTATCATCTCCGATCATGTGGTAACGCTGTCGGAGGCGACAAAGATAACAAGATATATCAGTACTTTCTGTGTTTCGTATATATGAGTATATATGACCCGTTAAAAACTAAATTATATTTACCCCTCTCAAGGGATCCGGATTCGTCATCATTTGACCACCCCATATATATAACTTTTTTTTGGAAGTAAGCCAATATGCAGGAAATAAATCTTTATAATAAATTAATTTGAATACATGTTGAGAATTAAAAACAGAAAGACTTACCTTGAATTAATAAAGTATCTTTTTCTACTACCGTGTGTAAAGTACGTACTTTAGACACATTTTCGAGTGCGTAAAACTTTATTTTACGCACTAGTGCGTAAAGAGTTTTACTTTACGCACTAGTGCGTAAAGAAAAAATTCCAATATGTATGTAGTTATAGATATCTAGTCTTATAAAAATATAGGTATAATAAACGGATATTAAATCTAAGTTTTTTTCATAAGTTAGAGATAAAAACCTATAGAATTCGGTAAAGTAACCTAATAATTATTGTTAAATAATTATTGAGTACTGGAAATAATACGGTAAATAGGCATAAGTTGGCGGTGAGTGACTGACATTTCTTTGTGAATTGAATCTGACATTTAAAATTTAAATTGAGATCTTCCGACTATACCTAGGGTAAGCAATTGTATTTTATATTTAAGAATTGAATATTTTTAGAAAACTATGATGTTATTTTAGATTATTATAAAAATAAAGATGGATTCTTCTAAAGAAAAATTTAACTTACTTTACGCACTAGTGCGTAAAGTATGTTTCTTTACGCACTAGTGCGTAAAGAAAATTACTATTAAACTTTTGTATTTTGATTAAATATTCGCTAGTAGAAAAAATATTGTATGCAATTCGTGTGTAAAGACCTTTTTTTCGACTCATGTGATTGTCGCATTCGCCTGCGGCTCATGCGACAATATTCACATTCGTCAAAAAAAAGGCTACTTTACACACTAGTTACATAAATAACTATTTTTTTATCGTATTTAATAACAATTAAATTGAATTTATAATTCTTCATTCTTCATTTTTTATAACAAATATGTATTGAATACACCTTAAAAAAATTTAATTAGTATACAATTAGTATACAAATCAATTAGTATACAAATCTAATAATCAATAGAAATTATATTTTGGCAGAATTCTAACCTAAAAGTATAATTGAATGTCACTGTCAAGATGAGTTAGGTTTTGGGAAGACAGAATCAAAGAATAATATTATCAGAAATGGTTGTTAAGGAGAGAATAAATACTGCATTGTGATTGGGCAATATAATCAAATTTTAAAACGTTTATTAAAAGAAATTTAGAATTAGTTTATATAAAATATGTAATAGGAAAGATTTATTGGACATTGGTTATGAGTTTACATGAATTAAAATAAAATTATCGATAGTAGAAAATTGTATATTAGATATTTAAGAGGTACACATAATTTCAAAGAATTAAAAAAAAAGGACAATTTTAAGGGTAAACTTAGTGAAGTTCTTAGTGATATGAAGGGTAGAAAGAATTACAATAGTGTAAGAATAAATATTATAGACAATAAACAAGGAATTATGAAATTTTGCAATTATGAAGAAAGAATCAAGTGCTTTGGAAAATGGAGCATAGCAATGGGCCGGGTTGTTGATTAAAAAGAAGGCAGGAGAGTTGAATTTGAAAAAGCAAGAGAAATTAAAATTATTATTAAAAGTAAAAAAGTTATAATAAATCTATAAATATTGGTTAAAAAAGTTTATAAGACCAAGAAAGGTAAAGCGAAATATCAAGGAATTTTAGAAAAGTTAAAACGTACCAACGAAAAGAACCATTAAGAAGTTGTTCCAGCGTCCCAGAGGAGAATCAAATCCTCAAGTTTCCTGCGAAATCCTACAATCTCGCCTACCTCAACAAATTTGGGAATATTCATCTAACCAATCAGAAAAGTTAAGAAAACAGGTTAGTCAGTTTAATTGGTACCAATATAAACTTTAATAAAAGCATATGCATATCGGATGTACATCTAAAATATATTTCAAAAGTTCATTAATAATTTAATTTAACAAACAGAAATAAGAGCTCACCTTAGACTATGAATTTTCCATTGATTATAGGTTAGGTTAGGTACTGTATTTATGTATGTGCTTTATTGAATATACATACTCTAATAACTAAGAAACATAGATAATATACAATCATAATAGTATATTACGTAACAAGAGTTGTAAGTAACCCATCACGCACGAAGCCACGCAGCGGCGAGTGCGTAACGGGATTACAACCCGTGTAACGTACTATACTTTTTCTACACCCATCTATTTTCTTCTGAGTGCTCATAATCTCATCTTTTTCATTATTAACAGTCATATTCATAGGTAAAGTTGAGAAAATGTTCGGATACTATAATTTGTTACCAAAATTGACAGCATAAATGACGTTTTTTCCCATATCAATAAACGCCGAATTATTTTTTTTTGAAATTGTAAAATGTGTTGCCGACATTTAGGGGCATCACTTTTTTAATCTAAAATTTATTTCACTAATGCTGAGAGCTTTTATGTTTTTCAATTGATTAAAAGTATGTAAATAAATCAAATAAAGTATTACGTAAATGAAAATTTGATTGCAATTTGATTCAACAAAGATATCTAAGTTTTTCTATCTAAACGCACATGTATGTTATGAGATTTTCATTACGTGCATGTTATATATATCATAACATAGACGTGCGTTTCCAAATCACTTACATCAATTACGTATCATTTCCAAACTGGCTTTTTTTGACATAACTTACCTAGTGCTAGTGCATAGAGTGTTATACTTCAAGTAGAGTGGCGGAAAACATCATTTGTTATTCGATTTATTAAAAATAAAATCAGTTGAAATGTAGGTTTATTGTCAATATTGTTTATTTTGATATTAACAAAATCATAGAAAACCAATTAGTTACAGGAAAACCCTTCTGGTTCATTATTGCAGTAACTTGGTCCTCCTCCTAATATTGTTATTCCAGAAAAATTCCAATCATAACACGTGTTGTTGTTTCCACAGAAAATATGAATGGGTCGTGATAAAACTTCTTGAACACTTCCATATACATTTTCTATAGTTAAGTTATGAATTCTTATATTACTTCCTAAACTTCCAATGTCACCATAATCTTGTTGTATATAAATTGCATCTTCTTGAATACCTAAAAAAGTATAAAAGATATAAGTCAACAAGTTTATTAGGATGAAAAAATAACCAAGCTAAATTCAATACTAATATGCATCCTTGAGATGCATGAATAAAATTTTGCAGATCCTTTGGGAATGGTCGGAAGTAAATTGACATGAATCTATTTTTACAAATTCAAGAAACCCTCACATTCATTCCATATTTCTTTAAGCTGAATACTCGAATCAGCGAATATTCAATCATTACGATAATAATGTCTCGAGTTTTAAGCGTAAATTAATTTAAATGTAATTAAAAACTTGTTATCAGCATCATTTTAGGACTGTAACTCACAATATGAGAAATATTTATCGAGTCCAGACGTGTCTCTCTATATGAGACCATACTCCCCCAAGGAGCTGTGAGAACTGGTCGTTGGTGGGGGAGCCAAGTAGCTATTGTTCCTCGGGCCTCTCGGGACAGGAAGACACACGTGAAACCATTGACAGCTCAACGGATTCCGATATCTTGATAACGTCAGCGTGGAAAGTGGACTATTGTACCGACGTGTTCATTGATAGCCGGAACCGACAGGATTTTCGGAGCAGTAGTTTACTCGTGAAAACCTGCCTGATACAAACCGTATTCAGTGGAAGGTGGTTAATGGGGTATATTCACTAGATGTGAGGGCTTGCCTTAAACAGCTGGCCAAGTGGGAGGATACCTCAATAAAATACCCCTCCAGTCAAGGTGGAACAGCATATGCCGAGGACTGCAGGGTCAAGTGAAAGCTTGGTCGCTGATATGCGGACTCTGGATAACTGGAGATTTCCAGTGCATGCGGGGATCTGCAGGAGTGGACCTTATAGCAATTCGTTGAGATCTGTACTAACAAAAACGAAGCCAAAAAATGAAGAACAATCTTCAAAAAACTGCATATATCAGATATCTTGTGAATGCGACAAATTCTATTTAGGTGAAACATCTAGACCATTGAAAGTCCGAATAAATGAACATAAAAAGTATATCAAAGATAGGAAGTTTTTTAAGTCAGGTATTTGCAAACATGCTTGGGAAGAGGGGCATAAAATTCAAGGGGATACGATAAGCGAAAAAAAGCGCTATCCCAATAAAAACCGTTCCTGGAACGTGCACTTCACTGGATTCCATTTCTAGTGGACTACATATCGTTAGAATGTCATAAAATAAAATATTTTATTTCACATTTTACCAGAGGTGTGATCTACTATGAATGGACCTTAATAAAATTTGACAACAAAGTTGTGTAGTCTTAAACTTCAAAATATTATTGATTGTCTAGTTGTCAAATTTTTTTCGTTGTGTCAGATAGGGACCAAAAAAATTATTTCTATATTAGTTCATCTTGACAACGGTAGCTGGAACGCTGCCGAAACGTAGAAATAAAAAATAAAAAAACATTATTGTGGTTTGATTCCCAAAAAAATAAGAAAAAAGAATAAGTAATGCCACAAGGAACTTATAAAAGATATAATATAGAAATATATAAAGTTTCAAATTTGAAAATTTAAAACAGGGGCGAGCTGCCGATATCAAGAATTATGAAAAAGAATCTATTTTCGATTACTCAATTATTTCCAAATATTCGATTATTTTTAAAAATATATATCGATTAATAGATTACCCGATTAATCGATTATTTTTCGATTAATCGATTATTTTGCCCACCCCTAATTATAAAGTGATGAAAAAATATATTTAGTCAGTTTCCGCGATCATTTTAAATTTTCAAACCACGAAGGAAACAATCCAAAAACAGGGTATGGAATCAAATTTGCTTTTTAATTAAAATTAAATCAAATTTATATAGTAAAATCATAGTCGAAAAAAAAAAGAATAAGTAATGCCACAAGGAACTTATAGAAGATTTATATTTTCCTACTCGTGAAATAAAGAAAAACCAAGCGGGCAAGCAAGCAAACATCCGCAGTGCCCAAAACCACAAAAAACTGAAAAGGAGAATGGCAGGGGCACCCATACCCTCAACCTCCTGAACTGCTAAACGTTTCCGGAACTAGTCCTGTAGAAAGTAGAAAAACCCCCATGCTTCCTGAACTGGGTGAATCTGGAGGAAAGCTGTCAAAAAAGAGTAAAATAAAAAAGCTATAGGCAGCACAGCATCCAAATGGATGTCGGAACAGCTTACTACTAGAGTAGCAGACACGAGGACGAGTAAAGATATTGTTCATCTGTACAACCAGAGAATGTTCACAGGAAGGCGTAGAATTTCCATTAATTTGGAGCCTGATAGTTAATGAATTCCTGTGTAGTTTGACTGACCACTGAATATCTTGCCAAGGGTATGTTGATGATATTGTCATAACAGTCAGGAGAAAATTTGAGAACACCCTTTGTGACATCGTACAATAGGGTCTGAACTATGAAAACAGCTGGTGTAGGTGAGTCAGACACCAAAACCATAAAAATCCATTAAACTTGATAGGAGCGATGTTGAATGAAGGCAAAAGTCAAGAATTTAGGTTTCACTCTAGACAGTAAACTCCTGTGGAACAAACACAAAAAGATGATTATATACAAAGCAGAAATGGCTTTTATGGTGAGCAGGAGCCTGGCAGCGAGAAATTGGGGTCGTAGCCCAAAAATCCTGAGCTGGATGTACACTGCCGTAGTGAGACCAATTATTACTTATGGAGTAGTAGAATTAGCCTAATGACGACAAACGAAAACCTCCCCAAAATTCAAGGACTAGAGTTCATGTGCAGTACAGGAGCAATCAGAACATGACCAACGGCAGCTATGGAAGTGATTGTCAACCTCACACCACTACAAATGGTGGTGGAAAGTGTTGCAGAAAGAACAAGATACAAACTGAGTGAACAGAGAATCATTAAAAAAAGCCACCTTGCTTCTCAGATATCAGAAACCCTAAGACACGGTACAAGGTGGTATAATGGAAAAGTATAACTTTTCAAAGAAATTCGATACGAAATTGAGCAACAAGGAGAAATGGGATTCAAATACCATTACCAGACTTGGAAAAAATGCCATGCAATGGTACACCAACAGTGCAAAAGCGATAGGAAGAACTGGGCTAGGAGTGTATGGGCCACGAACCAAACACTCCGAAAGCTTGGGAAAAACCAGTACCGTTCAAGCGGAAATTCACGCCGTCGGGAAGTATGTCTAGTTCAATATTGAGTGAGGATGTAGAAGGAAAAGGATTATCATAATGTCGGATAGTCAAGCAGCCATTAAAGCACTGAGTTCTTTTGTAATCAGTTCCAAAATGATATGGGAATGCCTAGGTCTAAAGGAGCTACTAGTTTCTGATATTTTCCTCGGGAACTATGTAGAAGTAAGTGGGTACAATGCAATGAATGGACGGAGAACACGCACATCAATATGCCGATGGATAATGGTAACTCTGGAGGATAGGGAAATAATCTCCACTCTGGGGCGAGTCACCATCAAGGCAAGGATGGGTGGAGGGTGTCCGCAAGAAGGAGTGCTATCACCACTACTATGGGCAACCTTAGTGGACGACCTCTTAACAGAACTGTCCTCAGCAGACATTCACTGTCTAGGATACGCAAACGACATCGGTTTTGTAGTCAGGGTTATGTTTGCTGGGGTGATATCGGGAAGAATGCAAAGAGCTGATAGTCAATGCTCAGAAAACACAAATGATCAATTTCACGAGAAAGACGGCACTACATGGCCTAAAGCCAATAGTGCAAGGAGGAGAGGTGATTCCATTTGCCAAAGAAACAAAATATCTAGGAGTACATTTTAATTGAAGGCTTTCATGGAACACTCACCTTCAAAAGACCACACAGAAAGCTACTATTGCCCTCGGCAGATGTAGAAGAATGTATAGGAAAAACTGGTTACTTACCCCAACAATGGCCTAGTGGTTATACACACATGTTGATAGACCAATGATAGCCTATGGATCAGTGACTCAAAGACTACTGGAATATCAACAACACACGAGCCAAACGCACGGTGCTGACTATCAAAAGATTATCGAGGAGCTGAAAGCGGATGTCTTAATCGGGCAAGCCATTGACGCTACGGCCACGAGATATAGCTTTAATAATAAGTTCCAAATAACTATACCACATAGGCAAGACTAGAAGTCTACCCATACAGGCTGAGATAAACTGGTATAAACACGGCTCCAAGAGAGAAGTAGATGTAGGAGCCGGAATTGTAGGGCTTAAACAAAGAATAGCAATTCCAATATGACTATTTTAAGGACGTCACAGCTTTCCAAGCGAAAGTGTCAGCGATTCGTCGTTGCGTTCAAAAAATTTGAAGGCAAGAAAGGGCATTACATCCAGTTGCTATCTTCACCGATAGCTAAGCGGCGCTGAAGGCACTTGATTCCATGAAGGTAAATTTCAAGCTAGTATGGGATTGCATGGGTTTCTTAAACGCACTTGGAGACTATTGCAAGATCATGGTAACCTGGGTACCAGCCGACAATAAGTATGGCCGCAAGGAAGTGGGTGGCACATAAATCTCTAGAATGGTCGTTCATCTCACCAGCAGTAGACAGTCGGAACAGTTCGTTAGAAGACATTCGCCAACTCTTACGGCAGATCTAATAAGCAAAGACTGGAAAACTGTCAAAGCCGTAGTAGGTATGTTAACAGAGCACTATAAGCTCAACAAGCACGCAAAACTAATGGGGTTGATAGACAAAGCCATGAGCAGATTATGTCATCTAAGAGAAAAAACTGCTAAGCACATCCTATGTCAGTGTGATTGCCTGGTAAATGTGCGGTTTCTTGTACTAGGCGATGAAAAGCCTACGGTAAGAAATTACATGAAAGATTCAGTCTCGAGGCTGATACGCTACTTAAAAAAAGTGGGGCTAGAGAATGTAATCTAGCTTCAGAGAACCACAATAGATCTGAAAAGGTTGCAGTGAAATAGGTCGAGTAGCCACCTCATCAAATCTAATCTAATCTAAGGGGGCACAATCGATCTTTTAGGTCTAAGTGAATGTCACCCCAATATACATTTATACATGGAATAATAAACTTTGCCAATACTCTGGCTCATTATTAAAAATACTTTGGTTTAGTTCAGGAAGAACTCCAATCCGACGCCTGAAAAGGCATAGGGATAAGAGAAAGAGAGAAAGATTTAGTTACGAGTAGTGGTGATGAAATGGAAAAAAATATTGTTAGTCAACGATTAGAACATAATACAACAGCGTCAGTGGAAATATGAATTGTAAACCAGAAAACAACCTTTTTCTCTTCAAATGAACATCCAGAGTTTTTCATTGGTGAATGTATGATTAAAATAATAATATTTATCCTTATAGAAAGAAGAGAAAATGAGAAAACCCAATCAGCAAGAAATTGACAAAGTATGGGATACATACTGAATTTATTACACAGTATTTGCTGTGTGGCTGGAAATTGTTTGAAAAGTGTTGGTAGGTACGAACCTGACAATTTAATGTTTCTAAAAACAACATTTTCAATATCTCCGAAGTTGCCGTTTGGAGATGCTTTGATGTGAATTCCATAAAGTCCATTAGCCAACAAAGAATCTTCGAATGTTATGTTTGCTACCAGATTATTAAATTTTTCGTTGCCGAAACCAGTTGCAAAACTTAAACCATGTGATCCGTAACATTGTATATTTCTGATTATCATATTGGTACCTGAATTAATGACAATACAATCATCTTGATTCATGATGATCGAGTTCTCGATAATCACATTATTTGAGTTGGATGATATTCCAAATCCATCAGTGTTTAAAGCTATAGTATCCTAAAAATAATTGTGGATCAGATTATTATCGTGGAACTATATTATAATCTTGTAGGATAAAGTATAATACCTATGTTACAAGTAAAAACAATTGGTATGATATTTCTGCTGTATTTCCAAAAGTATTTATTTTTACCAACCCATGATAATACAGATAGTACCAAGACCACAAAAATTTTACCTCATATAATGGCTCGTATACATAATTTCAGGAGGAGGTGATAGATCAATAAATGCTACATCAATAATGGGAGTGTACAACACCGATTTCTTATAATTGATAAATAATATTTTAAATCAAATTCTGGCAAAAAGATTCAATATAAGATGTGAGACGGCGAGTAAGCCAGACACCTGTCAAACGTGGATAGGGTCAGTACGGTCACTGAAAAAATTATCAATAAAAGATCCAGGTCGGAAGGAATGACTCCTCAGTCCTAGGAAAACATAGACAAGAAGATGCTAATTGATGAAGACAAATTCTTAGAAGCATTTAATTGTCGAAACATGGAGAAGATGACTAATGATTTTCTTGAAACTACTGTGGATACCTGTTCGAATTTCTCTTAATTCGAACAAAAGTGGTCAGTACGTCCATGACTTAACCATTTTCAGCAAAGAAAAAGACGTTTTCCTACGATCACTACCCAAAGTAGACTTTTGCACACTCAAATCTAACCGCAAAGTTGATGTTTTCCGCGATCTGTCATAATCGACATTATTTACGCTCTAGAGCGTACTTTTCCGCTCGCCTGTTTTCATTTACAATAAACTAAAGAAAGGTAGTAAATAATAAATATATTAAAACAAAATGTAGAGCAGTCCGAATATTTTAGTTGAAATATTAATATTTGAAGATATTTCGAACGAAATTAAACCTTATTTTATAAAATTTACCTACTAAAAATATAACAGTAAGAAGGTAGGTAATACATTATACACCTAATGTCAAATTAAAAGTAATAAAATTATCCAGCGCTTATTTTTACGATACTCCAAAGGTAAATGCTTCAATCAGGTGATTGGTATGAATACTGTGGGCAAAGTACCAAGCGAAATAGCCAGTTTCTTAAAATTGCCCGATAAACATTTATTTACTGGTCATTGCTTTCGACGAACGTCGGCGACATTATTAGTAAATGGTGGAGGCGACTTAATTCAGCTTAAAAAACATGGTGGGTGGAAGAGCAGTAATGTGGCTGAAGGATATATCGCCGAATTCATTAGCAATAAAATAGATACCTTCTAAAAAATTTCTGGGAACGCAGCAGTACCAACTAGCCAAGATTCCTTCTATATCTGATATTGCAGAAAAAGATTCAGAAGATATTACGCTACCTTCGACTTCTTCAGGTCCTGGGATAAATATTAAAAATTGCCAAAACTGTACATTCAACTTTAATATTGTAGGCAATAAATAAAAATAATAAGTAATTGTTACATGTTTTCAACATCACATTCTAATAAAGTGTACTTTTCATGTTTTTTTTTAATTATTTGTTTAAAAATAAGGTGATCGTAGAAAAAATCTTGTGTGTAATTTGAGCAGAAAGTGCGTTGCCGCTTTCGGCAGATTGCCCGCGCTCCGCTACGCGTCGCGCGGGCAACTCTCTGCCTCAAGCGGCAAAGTATCACTTTCCGCTCTTAATACACAAATAGCTATTCCCTGACTAACCTCCCACTACCTAAAACGATGTTATGATATATCCCTCTAATGCATTCAATACATCCCGCTTTTAAGTTTGCCAGAATATCTATCTCCCTTTTTTCATCTTGGTTTTTGTCGTCGCTTCTAAGGAACCAAGAGTCAGTTCAAAATTGCTCATTCATCCGACAGATCCTGGGTTCTAATGACCTCCTGTAATTATTATTTAACATATCTTTTCAGTCTAATCAATTAGGCATATTCACTCATAGTTTTTTGTAAGTGCAGTAGTTCAATAGTTTCACTTTCTACGAGATAATTTGTAAGTGCAAATGCAATTATATATTTTCACTAGCAGACCCGACAGACGTTGTCCTGTTGTCTTATCATATACAAATTTTAACTATTTTTATTTTGAATGAAAAATATCATATTGTTACTTATTTTGGGTGGCAGAATGATAGTATTGTTAATTTTTCTTGAAAATTCGACTTTCCTGAATTTTCTTACAATTTTTCGGACAAACCAATTTTTTTAAACGACCGTATAAAAATACTCCTATACTAAATGCCATAAAAATCGGCCCATCCGTTTGGGAGTTGTTCAGTATGAATCCGATTGCAACGCCACCTACAGTGACTGTTTGTTAATATAAACCATCCAGTTACTCACCTAAACACACACATAAAATTCCATCAAATTCGGTCCATCTGTTTAGGAGTTGTTCAGTATAAATCCGATTGCATCGCCACCTACCGGGACTAATTGTTAATATAAACCATCCAGTTACTTAATCAAACACACACATACAATTTCATCAAAATTGGTCCATCCGTTTAGGAGTTGTTCAGTATGAACCCGATTGCAACGCCACCTACTTAGACTAATTGTTAATATAAACCATCCAGTTACTTACTCAAATACACACATACAATTTCATCCAAATCTGTCCATCCGTTTAGGAGTTGGTCAGTATGAATCCGATTGCAGCGCCACCTATCGGGACTAATTGTTGATAGAAATGTTGATGTTACCAATTGCTACAAAAGTAAAAGGCCATCTTTTGACATATGACATATATATATATAAAGATTATTGTAATTGATGTTCTGTGTTGTTGGTAATAAACGGTGTTGGAAGAAACACGTGGTCTGGTTTTCTGAGTTTTATTAATTGAAATATTAACAGGTTATGGGCCCAGTGTGAATATTATAAAAGAAAAAAGGGGGAATTAATCACAATGCAAAACAATAAAAATAATTTTAATATTGAAGTATTAAATGGTAAAAATTACCACACGTGGAAGTTTAGGATAACCACACTATTGGAGGAAAAAAATGTCATCCAGAATATTAAGGTAGAATTTAAGCCAACTGAGTATGAAGATAATACATTGAGAAATGAGGCAAGAAAAAATGACAATACCTAAATGTAAATCATTAATAATACAATGTCTGGACGATGACCAAATAGATTTAGTAAGAGACAAAAACACAGCCTACAGTATGTGGAGAAGTCTCGAAGAAAGGTATGAGAAAAAAGGTTTACCGGGACAATTACTTCTCAGAAAAAAGCTTATGAGTATGAAACTCAAAGAGAATGGAAATCTTGAAATATTTCTAACCAATTTTGATGAGACAATAAGACAGCTAAAGGCAACAGGAGCCGAGTTAAAAGATGAAGATATTGTGTGCAACCTATTGTTGGCTATGCCTAGTTCTTTTGAAACTGTTGTTACAATACTAGAGAATTTACCAGAAGGAGAGTTGAATGTAGATGTAGCAAAAGCTAAATTGAGAGCAGAGGTAGAGAAAAGAAAAGTAACCAGTGAAAATCAAAATGAAAATATGTCCAAACCAGCAGCTTTTTCCACATATAAAGAAGGTAACTGTTATTCATGTGGTGAAATGGGACATTATAGAAATCAATGCAAAAATTATAATCGAGGTGCAAGAAATACTAGATTTGGAAACAGAGTTCGAGGAAATTCTGAACGAGGTCAATTGGGTAGAGGTAGAGCTAGAGGCTTTAACACATATAATAGAAGAAGCCATCCACTTTCCCACAGTTACAACAGTGAAGCACGAAGTAGTAACTATGCTGAGAACGGAGATAGAGAAGAAAATTCTGATCAAAACAGTCAGGCTATTTGTTTTTGGTCAAATGTAAATGAGGGTTTTGAAACACAAAATGAAAATGTAAGTAGGGATAAAATTGTATTTTTTGTTGATTCTGGCTGTACAAACCATTTAGTGAATGAAAAGAGTTATTTTGAAAATATTTTAATGTTGGATAATCCTTTAAAAATTGCTGTAGCAAAAGATAATAATTACATTGAAGCTATCGGTGTAGGTGATATAAAAATTATAAGTAGAGTAAATAATAAGATTTTTGAATGTACAATGAAAAATGTATTTTATGTACCGCAGTTACGAAAAAATTTGTTGTCTGTGAAACATCTAGAAATGGCAAATATTCAGGTAATATTTAGTAATGGCAAAGTAAGCTTGTATAGAAATAATGATTTAATAGGTATAGGGCATAGAAAGTGTTTGTATGAAATTACTTTTACTGTTGTTAAACAAGAATGTTTGAATGTAGAATCTGAAAACAAAATTACAAAATTATGGCATAAAAGACTGGGACACACCTGTCATTCAAATTTGGAAAAGTTAGTTAGAAATAATATGGTAACTGGATTAGAAGGAATAAATGTGGGTAAAATAGAATTTTGTGAATCTTGTATTGGTGGCAAAATGACTAGATTATGTTTTAATAAAAGAACAAGAGCTAAACGAATACTCAAAATTATACATACTGATGTAGTAGGACCGATAACTCCAACAGCTCATGATGGGGGTAAATACTTTGTGAGTTTTATTGATGATTTTTCAAACTTTGTTTTTGTGTATATTATAAATAATAAAAGTGAGGTATTCAAATATTTGAAAGAGTATGTAAACTTGGTCCAATCAAAATTTAATACAAAAATTTCAATTATTAGGTGCGATAATGGAGGCGAATATATTTCAGGCCAAATGAAAGATTTTTGTAGAGAAAATGGGACATATATTGATTTCACAATACCATACACACCTGAACAAAACGGTAAGGCAGAAAGATTTAATCGAAGTCTACTTGATAGGGCAAGGACAATGATATATGACTCAAATATGCCTAAATGCTTTTGGAATGAAGCAGTGAGAGTAGCTGCTTATACATTAAATCGGAATCCTAGTTCTATCTTGGAAAATTCAACCCCAGCTGAACTTTGGAATGGAACAAAGCCAAATGTTAAAAATATGAAAGTATTTGGATGTACTGCCTATACTCATGTGCCAAAACAATTTAGAAACAAGTTTGATGCAAAATCAGATAGATGCATTATGGTAGGTTATACAAATACAGGTTACAGGTTGTGGCATATAGGAGATCAGAAGATAATAGTATCTCGTGATGTAATCTTCAAAGAAGATGAATTTTACTATAAGAATGTTATTCAGGTAGATATTAATAGAGATGAAGATGATAGGGTATTAGAAGAAAATACAAGTGGAAGAGAACATGAAAATGAAGAAGAAAAAGAAAGTACTGAAGAAGATGAAAATGAAGAAGAAGAAAGTACTGGAGAAGATGAAAATGAAGGAGAAAAAGAATATACTGGAGAAGATAAACCTGTGAATGAAAATAATGGAAGAACTCGAAGTGGAAGAAAAATAAATGTACCAAGTAGATATAAAGATTTTGATATGAACTTTATGGCAGCTTTATCAGCAGGAGTTTTGCCAACTGACTGTCCTAATGACTTTTATGATGCTCGAAAAGATAAAGAATGGTCAGAAGCTATTAAGGAAGAACTAACTACATTAGAAAAAAATAAAACATGGGAATTAGTAAAAATTCCAGACAATGTAAATGTTATTGATTCTAAATGGGTGTTTACAACAAAAGAAATGCATGGGAAGGAAGTAAAAAAGGCCAGACTTGTAGCTAGAGGTTTTCAGCAAGAAATACCTTTTGATGAAGAAATTTATACTCCCGTAGCTAGAATGGTAACATTAAGAGTACTTTTAGTCTTGGCACTAGAAAAGGATTGTACAATTCATCAAATGGATGTTAAATCAGCGTTTCTCAATGGAGAACTTAAAAATCCTGTTTATATGTATCCTCCACTAGGTTTAAAAAATGTGAAAGACGGTATTGTATGTAAGTTGAAAAAGGCTCTCTATGGACTTAAGCAGAGTCCCAAATGTTGGTATGACCGCTTACACATGTTTTTATGTAAAAAAAATTATCGTAGATCGTTAGCTGATCCATGCTTGTATATAAAGGGAAATACTTATTTGTTAATCTGGGTTGATGATATTATAATTGTGTCTAATTGTATGAATGAAGTGAATGAACTTAAAGAACAGTTAAACTTGGAATTTCAGATGAAAGATCTTTCAAATCAAAATAAAAATGTCTTTTTAGGAATTGAAATTCAAAGAACAAATAATGAGGTAAAACTTTCACAACAAACATTAATCAGAAAAATTTTGGTTCAGTTTCAGATGAATGATTGTAAAGGTTTAGATGTACCAATTCAGCCAAAACTAAATTTAATGACACAAGAAAATTTTACAGTAGATGTACCATACAAACAACTTCTAGGTTCACTTATGTATGTGATGTTGGGTACGAGACCTAACCTTTGCTTTGCTGTAACTTATTTTAGCCAATTTCAAAATTCTTTCGATCAAAGTCACTGGAAACATTTGAAAAATGTTTTAAGGTATCTCAAGAAAACCCAAAATTATGTTTCAAAATTTACTAAAACTGATAGTGTAGATATAAATATTAATGCTTTTGTTGATTCTGATTTTGCCCATAATATTAATGATAGGAAAAGTATTAGTGGATTCATTTTAAGACTGAATAATAATGTTATTTTCTGGAAATCAAAGAAACAACAAGTTGTTGCTCTGTCAAGCTCAGAGGCTGAGTATGTTGTATTGGCTAGTTGTATAACTGAATGTCTTTTTCTTAAGCAAATTCTAGAAGATCTGATTCATAAAGCGACTAATCAAATATTAATTTATGAAGACAATCAGTCATGCATAAAAATGGCGAAAACACTTGAAACGAAAAGATCCAAGCATATCGATGTTAGACATCATTTTATTAGGGAATTAATTTCGAATAATATTGTTAAGCTTCATTATGTACCCACTGATCATCAATATGCTGATCTAATGACAAAGTCACTGTCTCATGTAAAATTTGATATTTTTAGAAAATGTATTGGACTGTGCGAATACATTTAAGCAACTTTTGTAGAATTGAGGGGGAGTGTTGATGTTACCAATTGCTACAAAAGTAAAAGGCCATCTTTTGACATATGACATATATATATATAAAGATTATTGTAATTGATGTTCTGTGTTGTTGGTAATAAACGGTGTTGGAAGAAACACGTGGTCTGGTTTTCTGAGTTTTATTAATTGAAATATTAACAAGAAACCATCCAGCTACTTACTTAAACACACATAAAATTCCATTAAAATCGGTCCATCCGTTTAGGAGTTGTTCAGTATGAATTCGATTGCAGCGCCAGCTACCGGGACTAATTGTTAACATAAACCATCTAGATACTTACTCAAACAAACACATAAAATTTCATTAAAATCAGTACATCCGTTTAAGAGTTGTTCAGTATCAACCTGATTGCAGCGCCACCTACCGGGACTGAATGTTAATCTAAACTGGAGATTAAAATAAAAATATATTAGGGGTGGACCACCCTTAACATTTAGGGGGATGAAAAATAGATAGTGCAGGCAATCTAGCCTCTGCCCGTAAATTTGTTTGGGAACTGAGTACTGAGTGTAGCCGTATGCTCGATAATAGCTACTTCGCCCCGTGTCATTGTTTAAACAATGCAAATATGTGGTAAAAATAGGTTTTTTCGCTCTAACTCATTTGCATGTCGCTGCAGCAAAATGATATTGAAGTCATTTTTAACTGCTGAAATTCCGCGTCGAATGAGATGTCGCGCATTAAAATCGAATAAATAGGTACTTAGTTATAAACAAAAAACCGTTATAAACAATGATTTATTTAATAATTTTTTTCTATTGCAATAAACAATTGCTCACACTGAAATACATTTCAAATGATGCAGGTTGATGATATAAACATGCATGATTTTTTCGGATTCGACATTTTTATTATTTAGAGCATTATTTATATGTTGTAAAATGCAATAAAAAGTTTTAGGAACGTGTTACAATGATATGCGACATACCGTTCGATTCCTCAAGAGTTGCTCTATCGATCGGTATGTCGCAGGTGATGTGAGCCTTCTCTTGATTCCATTTTGTTTCAGGAAATTATCAAATTCTATATTACAGTATTCTTTTCCGTTATCAGATTGTAAGCTTTTCATTGGTTTGTTATGAAATTTTTCAACTTCGCTTTTGTATTTTTTAAATTTCTCAAGAAATCCGCTTTTGTGCGATATGAAGTATACATAACCATATATAGTGTAGTCGTTCAGAAATGTCAGGAAATATTTTGATCCGGCAAGTGTCTCAGTGTTGAGTGGTCCGCATGCACAATTTCCAGCGCTTGTGTAGAGTGTGGTCCGTCTAGGGATGAAAATGGTAGTCTAGACATATTTCCTTTAATGCATACTTCGCAGTCCGGTAAATTCCTTTTTTCCGGTACCAATTCATTAATTAGGTTCTTGTTGGCAGCTAACTTTAAGTCGTTCTCATCAATATGCCTATCAATCCCATTGGCAATATTTTAAAACCCGATGGATCTTTCACGGAAACTGGTAGCGAGACCCTACAGATTCTACTACAGGCATATCTACCAGAGTCTGAAGAGTTAGGAACGGAACTATCCGTCAGACCTCCATCTCCCCTAGCTTGTGCGAGACAGGAGAATTGAAGTGCTGCCAACAAAGTAATAACCCAGTACAAATTGAGGACCGTTTTATCAAAAGTCGCTTTGTCCAAAAAATGCGAAAATGAGATTTATATCATTTGTATATAATTTCGACCATCCGGATCGATTTTTACAAAACTCGTTTCGTTACATACCGAACAATGTACAAAAATAAAAAAGTTTTGCAAAACTCGCTTTGTCCTTACCGTCGGATAAATCAAAACTCGCTTTGTCCACTTGACGTTTCCTAGCGTTGTCCGTTTGATTGTTTGATTTCGAGATTACCTGCTCAATATTATAAGATACTTTCTAGACACGGACAAATAAAGAAGTGGGGGGAGCATTGGAAAACTTACGACTATAAAACTGAATCTTAGAAACTAATAAAACCCAAACTTCCATTTAATATGACACAATGCAGGGTAATGGAATACCTCAAGGAAAGAAGAAAGGTTACTGTGAATGTTAAATCCACGTATGCTGGAGATACTACAGAAGTAGAAGTATTAAAAAAAAAAGTGAAGACATTAAAGATACTAGACAAAGCATTAGAGATTCCAAAGACAAACCATGTTAAAGATGTTAAGATAGCTGATGTACGTAAAATAATAAAGTATGTTGAACGTGCAGATGACGTTTTCTACAAGGAACTTTTCGGGACTGCTCATGAAAATCCTAGCAGGGATGACCAGATGCTGGAGAGTGAGAATGAAGTCGAACATGAAGAGGATAATGAAGACGAGAATCACGAAGCACAATAAAACTTCATCTTATTTTTACTTTTCAATTAAACAATAAATGTTGATTTTTGAGTTACAATAAAGCTGGATAAAGCAAGTTTTGAAATATTTTGTTGTTGTTTTCTTTTTTTTTTCTGTAAATTATACAGTATCATAAATATGACAAGGTGGAATTATTCAACAGTATATACACTAACGATTTTCAAAAGAAACTTTTTATAAAATCAGACATGGCTTACTTGTTTTAAAAATAGCGTTTCCTGTAAAATTTGAAATTTGGACAAAGCGACTTTTGATAAAACGGTCCTCAATTGAACTGGGCCATCAACTCGGTTGAGCCATACAAAGCTCCTGGACCGGATGGTATAATCCCAGCGCTTCTGCAGCAGGGGCAATCACATCTATCTCCAGTACTTTGTAAACTCTTCAGAGCATTACTGCCAACTGGATACATTCCAACTGCTTGGAAAAGACCCCGAATTGTCTTCATTGTGTTCATGCTAAATATAATGGAGAAAACAGATCAGAGGAAAGCCGAATTGGGGCAATCAAAACTTCAGAGGCTTGCCTGTCTGTGTATAACGGGTTCTATGAGAATCAGCCCGGCTGCGGCAATGGAAGCAATTCTCAATCTTCCACCTCTTGCTTTGCACGTTAAGGTGGAAGCGAGAATGGTTGCATACAGATTGGAATGCAATGGGAACTGGCATGAAGGAAACAACACCCACAGTCATTCCAAACACAGATGTTATCACAAACTCGCCTCTTAAAATGAAAAGTGACCCAGGTGCAATATCCACGCATCTTTGGGGAATCTTTCATCTGTATTCCAGGCAAAAATCTACGCTATAATCTACGCTATCGACATGTGTTTGCAATTGAATATATAAAAGGTTGTATAGAGGCCAAAAGATCCTTACACTCTCCCCTGGCTAATCATAATAGAAATACTCTCAAGTGGGTCCCAAGGCACAATGGCATTTTAGGAAATGAAAAGGCAGACATCCTAGCAAAGCTAGGGTCTGAGACTGTATTCACTGGTTCCGAACCATTATTTGGGATATCTTAAACTGCTGCATGTATATCTCGGTGGACTAACTAAATATCAGTAGTACTGGAGACACGTGCAAAAACAGGAACACAGCAAACTCCTGGTCAAAAAACCATCGGAGACGCTGACTAATGAAATACTAAACCTTAGCATGGGCTAGATGAGGATAGTGGCGGGTTACTGTACCCTAAAGAAGCACATGCATACAATCGGCATATATAAGGATGAACCTATCTGTCGGTTGTGCATGGAAGAGGAGGAAACAGCCTCTCACATTATCTTTGATTGTGAAGCATTATCTCATTGGAGATATAGACTACTAGGAGTAGAACATCCAAGAAGGACCTAGTGAATAGACTGTTGAGCCTTACAAGGGCTACTGGTCTCTTCACATAAATGGCACAACCAACAGCACAAAAAGCCTAAAGGCTGAGGTGCCGAGGACTCTAAGCCTCTGACTGGTGGTGCTGAACCAATCAATTAATCAACATGGTGAGTCAAACGCCAAGTATATTATTTTCTCAGTAATTTCAAATACATCATCCCGTATTATCATTGTCGAAGAGAACTATAGTTATACCTCTATTTTTAGCAAGCATTTCCCATATCTAAAGTCATTAGTTTTTGAGATATTCTCATTTTTCAATGTGAAGGTATGTAATAGTTTACCAGATATTAGTTTGCGCTTTGAGGTTTTCAAAAAATTATTCTAACCATTTTAACTAAAATGCATAACATTTGATTAACTGGTTAACTATTACATACACTTCATTCCAAGATATTTCGTTCTAACTTATCACCAACATGATTGATTCTAGAGAAAAACCCACAGCAGGTAGTCGTTAATCCGATTACAATAGCACAGTATCGTATTGTACTCGTTTCTTCGAAAAAATAATGCTTAATAGTATGATTATTTTACAACTGAAATATTTGGTTGGTGAAATAATATTTTGTTTTACCGACTACAGATCTGTTACTGTTTACGGTATGAGGGATTCATAAGCTTTTATTATTAAATCCTTAAGACAACGAAACATTGTGGAGTATACTTTACCTAACTGATACTTTGCCCAAAAAAATTAGAATAAAAACTAATAATTCTAGATATGTGAGATGCTTGAAGTATGGTAATACTGATAAATATTCGTGTTTTTGAAAATCTTTGGCCTCAATGGATTATTATTCGTTTACTCCTATCCAGGTATACAGGGTACTGAACGTGTTACGATTTTGACGGAGAATTGGTTATAGTTTTTCTGTATAACAGATTACAATCATATATTTTTGTAATGTTTTAACTGAAGACGATTTTAGTTTTAAAGTAAATTATACCTAGGGTGTTTAATTTAAAAAACACATAACTTTGATATAGCACTAAGTTATGGAACACCCTGTTACTGATTTCGAAATATGGAGTTCAAAGGCATCTACAATTTTTACACTCAACTATTTCTTTGTATCCTTAATGGACAGACTTATTGAACTATCACCCTGTTTATGAAGTATTGCTTTCTTTTTGTTATGTGAATCACATTGTTTCTGGTCTATATTCAGGAGTCCTATGTTACGATTACAGATAGCCCTTAACACAGTTAACAGCCAGCGTGAAAAAGGAAAATTACTTATAAATGAACGTGAAAATGCAAACATTTTAATACAACTTCATCCTATTAATGAAAATTTGCGATATGTTAATAACTTTCTCTTTCCATCCTATACCTTATTTTCGGTTCTGTAAACGTAATATGGCTTAGACAACATATTCAACTTTTTTGGACAAGAATCAACATTTATATTAGAAGGTTCTTATATTAATAGCGATGATACCTAACTTTGTTGAGTTCCTTTTGTATCTTCCTCGAAGAGCAGATGACTTCTGTTCAACCAGTCTACTGCGTCCACGTCATCTCAGATTATCTTGTAAATAAAAGTACCGGACAACCGTGAAGGGCGTGCTCGATACAATAAAATTAGAAATTATTGAAAATAGGTATGAATCATTCGACTGTAGACTAGCAAAAAAGTAAAAAGTATGGAAAGCAGAACTTAAGAAGGTAGTCGGACAAATGATTGTATGGAAGAAATATCAGAGATAGGATACATAAAAAATGATTTGGATAGGATAAAGGTTTATGCTTGGAATGGAAGCGAATACGAGGTATGTTTGACCTTAAGTCCAACGGTGATTATAGTAGAAAAATATGAAGTATTTTCCCATATAGTAAGTGCTTAAGCAATAAATTGGTTGGATTATATTTTGTAATTTAATGATTTAATTTTCCTTATTTCCTGCAGTATACCTATAAATAACTTAATAAATCCGTACACATTCTCATTTACCTTATCACCAGCAACGCTGTCAATAACCCATCCAGTAATCGTTACATCCTTAGCTCCTACTCCAACACAAAAATGGGCACAATTTAGGAGATAAATATTCCTGAATACTGATCCTCCCGTGGTTGCTATATAAAAGAGTTTGGGTTTCGTGACACCCCCTGCACCTCCTTGACCATCCCAATATTTCTCACCCTGCGCATCCAATATTGAACCTGATGTAAGAGAGAAAATATTTTTTTATTCCCACATAACAGAAATAAATCGTAATTTGGTGCCATAGATTCGTTCCAACTGACAATCATGGATGCGATTCAGATTCATTTCAAATTTGTTCTTGCTCATGCGCACATTTGGGAAAATAAGAATCAAGTCCACAACTGCTCTGTTGAAACAGATAATTTGTAGTACTAGTAAAAATTGTAATACCGCTGCAAAAAGCAACACTTGTGTTTATGCGGCTTATTCGCACTAAGCTCGGGCTGACATTTGTTTACGGTTTATTTGTTGTGACAGAGGGGTCCGACTTAATTGCTATTAAAAAACCAAGGATTATTCAAATAAAAACGTGCTGTCTCCATCACTCATGATTTTTAAACTGCTCCAAAGCACCCCACGATAATATGATATGTAAAATGTTTAGTTGGATGGATAAGCGCGTGGTTTTGTACAAATCAAAGTAAACCAAGTACCTTTGCGCTTGAGTATGATTTACAGTTCCCGGCATATACACAAACTCTTGCTACAGTTTCCGAACCGTCTGCGCTAAACGTTGGAACTGCTCACTAACAGCCAGCAAACTATCGCGGACTTACCTAGACAAGGATATGTGTTTCTGTAATTATTTTTAGCAGTGTATTTATTTTGATTCCATTTACATGGGACTTCCCTAGTATTAGATATTTTTATATCTTTTGAAGAAATAAAGATATATGACATTTGAAATTGCTAATTCTAAGACCCGCAAACGCGGCTCTGTGTTGTTTTTTCAAAGAAAATCGATAGATTTATATATCATTATTTGCAAACGACTAAACGAAACTCATCTTTCAACGTACTTTCGTTGAATATCGAAGCAAATCAAAATTGTATCAATGTTTACAAATTTAAGTTATTACGAGTTATTATGCAATCAAAAGTTGGGTATCTTATAAAAATGTTCAAAGAATAAAATAAAGGAAAATATCCCATTTTCTGTAATTGTAAAATTTTAAGTACAATTTATTATACTTTTTGTCCTTTTTTCTAAAGCTGTAATTTTGTTCTCATTTGAAATATGAGCACCTGTGAAACGTTTGAACAACTCCTGATGATCACTCATTTAAATTTTTGCTAACAGATTTCCGTACTTGTAGGTTAATTTGGATCATATAAATAATTTGATTCCATCTAGTAACTACCTTATTCAGAATCACTTCCTTTTGTTTATAGACAAAATTAATATTTTTAGAGAATGGTCTGAGTTTTGTGGGTAGTATAAATACAGCAGTGTAAGAAAAATACTTCAAGAAAAGGGAAAATCATGGAATGAGGCAAGAATATTAGCAAGAATTAAGAAGGAATGGGCAAAATTTGTTCACAAAGATATTACCACCTAGTGGTCAAATATAAGAAAAAATATATTGTTAAGTAATTAAATCTTTTACCCTACACCATTGTAAAATGGTAATTGGGTTATTGATAATATATATATATATATATATAAATACCAATACTCAGATCAACACATTCTTAAGTAGCAGTTTCATTGTATAGATTTCAGAAAATACTCAAGTTCATGAATAAAATATTGATTTGAAATTTGTATCTAGTAAGGTTGATAACTGATCCAAATTTTGATACATATTTAAGCACATATTTGAGACGTTTTCGTACACGTGATCAAAATTTTTAATTTACCTGGTGCCCCTTCTACTGTCACATTATCGCCTTCAATTCTTACCAGGTGTCCTTCCCAGTGAAATACTTCAAATCTAGTCACACCTTCAAACGTTAAAGTGGATCCATTTTGTAAATGAAGTAAAAGTTGCTCTCCACCAGGTACCAATAAATTAGAAATAACTATATTTTTACAATTCTTCACAACATTATCCACTTGTAAGAACTCTGTTATTATACAGTTTGCGGCAAACGCATAGGAATATGAAAACAATATTGTAAACCACAATGATACAATTACTGCTGCACAGTGCTTCATTTTGAAACAATATTGTACTACCTATAAATTTGTTCTGAAGTATTTTAGTATCGAACGCGAAAGAACTTCAAGTAAAATATAATATAGATTAATATATATCTTATCAGTGATTGTATGTAGACATTATAACTTTCCAAATTTAAATATTATAACTATTGAAATAATTAAATGTCATGATAAAGTTGAGAACTCGATAAAGTAATAAAATGATGTGTAAAATTTTCACTCCATACTTTTTTTTTGAATGTTCGAAATTTGAACATCATTGTTATAAATTTAATGTGTGGTAATTTTCACTCATTCAAATTCTGATTCTTTTAAATCAGTTCTCAAATGACAACCTACTACATTCTCAAAAATAATAAAAGAGAGCATAATAAAAAACCAATGGAAGTCAATTATTTTGTGCTTACCTATTTCAAACAGGATGGGCCATGCAAACGTTGCGTGAATTTTTTCAAATTTGTTAGTCTTTGTATTCTCCGATACTTCAATGTTTACAAATGAGAATGATGATTGAAGACATGCAAACATTAATTTTGTTGTTATCCATTTAACTGAAATAAAACTCCATTTAACTCCATTTAACTGAAATAAAACATTTTGAAAAAAATTTTCTGGAAAATTCCTCAAACACCGCTAGTTCCATAATAAAATACAACCTGAGATAATTTTATAGATAATAAAGTGATTAAAAGAGAATTATTATACAGTATTATACTTATGGAATAAAATTCTTTGTCATTATCTTAGAAAATTTTAAAAAAATGCCGAGAGATATAACTTTATTATTGAAATGGTTTTATTGCTTTTATTAGTTATTTCAACTATAGCATAGCCATTTTGGGCAATGGTTAATGTTTCAGGAATGTAAAGTCCATCTAAATAAGTTTCTTTGATTAAAATTTCTCCATTAACTATGCTTACAGGTAATGCTTTCAATAATTTTTCTGTGGGACCTACTGAGAATTCAAATTTTATATCTGTGGGTGACCGAAATTTTATGGGAATAGATATGTCATTACTAATTAATTGTTTGTTAGTAAAATCTATATTAAAATTCATCCTAACCATATCTTCTACGCCTATGATTCCATCGAAAAATTCGTGAAAATCATATAAGATAAAGTTTATATTACCTTTGAAATTGAATTCCTTGAATGCTGGTATTTCAGCTTGATATCTAACGCGTTTGCTGACAAGCGAGGTTTTGATATCAACATTAGACTGATAAATGCAATTAGAATACCATTGTTCTGCAACTGATGGCCTAATTAAAGAACGTGTACTGCCTGTATCAATGAGAAGCTTTAAGTTTGGGTTTTTAATTTCTATATATGGAAGTGGGTTATCTGATGCTATATTTATTTCCATTATCTCCGATTTCTTTTCAGAGGCTTTAGACAAAAATTTGTATTATGTTCTTTATCGTCTTTTACAGAGTGAACAAAATTATCGTCTTCGACTTCTTCATGATCATCGATTTGATCACCTTCATCGATTTCGTTTTCGTACAACTCTTCAGCTACGAAATTTGGTTTTTGGCCATTATTTCGGAAATAGTGATTATTATTTTGATGTCTATTTGTATTATTATTATGAGTATTTTTAGTATTATATGAGAAATTCCTCGAAGTTGTTGACATTGGCTCGGGTTTAGGTAATTTGTTAGCAGGTATTGGGTTAGGTTTAAACACATTACGTGGTCGTCCGAATACTTGAGCGTTAGTTGGGTGATTTCTAGGAGGCTGAGGCTGTGGTTGTATATTGATGGGTTGACTTGGAAAATATGGCCTTTGATAATTATTGTTATTATTATTATATAAATGTTGATTATTATTTCTGGGATAGTTAAAGTTATTACCTTGCGTTTGATAGGTTTGAGGCTTAGAATTACTTCTGAATGGTTGATTTCTAGGTTCATTTAATTGACCGTATAATCTTTCAAAGTTTTCATATTCATCGACATATGCCATGGCATCTTCCAAAGAATTTAGCTTTTTAAAATGCATATTATTTTTCAGGATGCCAGTACATCCAGCAATAAACGTATTAAGCGCTGTTTTGTCGCAATGATTTATATGGCACCGTATGTCATTTTTGGTGCACATAACTCGAGACACGTCAACTTTTGAATTGAGTTGTGCGTTATGTAAACATAAATTTAAATGTACAGGGTGATTTACGCAAGTATGCCATAGTTGTTTTTTTTAATGAAACACCCTGTATATTTGCATATTTTTTAAATCCTCTTAATGAACCGATTCCAACAAACTGAATAATGTATGGTCAATTATGAATTATACATGGTGAAATTTTAAAATGAATAATTTATTACACTTGAAATGTTGGTACTTTTAAATTAGCTAAATATGGATTTATCAAAAATCTAAACTAAATAATTATTAGACGTATTTGTATATTAAACAAAACCCGCTACGCCCATGAATTTTATCATAAATACCTAAAAATTGCCTAAAAACGCCAATAATTAGACAAAATCGGTAAATAATGAGGATTGTTTTCTATTCTGTCAGTTGTTGATGTGTTGACAGCTTATACTGAAAAAGTAAAATCTTTGTCAAACACTCTTTCCTTGTCGACATAACAATGAAATATTTAACTGAGCCTCACAGAATTGAGATTTTAATGATGATCGGGTACGGGGATAACTGCAGAAGTCAAGTTGAATTGGCAAACTTATTTAATCACAAAGTACTGTGGCTAAAATTTATGCACAATTCAGAGAACTTGGACATGTCAAACCATTAAAAAGAAAACCACACTTCGTTGAAGATGATGTGAAAGTGGATATTTTGTTAAGTGTCGAAGAGAATCCAACTTCAAGTACACCTCAAATTGCCCGTGAATATAATGTTAGTCATACAACTGTTCTAAGATGTCTTCACAAAGAAAAACTTCATCCCTACAAATTCACTTTTGTGCAGGAGTTAACAGAAGACGATCCAGATCGTAGAATGGATTTCTGCGAAAGATTAATGAATAAGCTGAACAGAAACGAGATAGCTCTTGGTACCATTCTTTTTTCTGACGAATCAACATTCACATTGAATGGAGAGGTAAACCGACAGAACTGTAGATATTGGTCAGCAGAGAATCCTAATTGGATGCGTGAGATACATACTCACTACCCTCAAAAGGTGAACGTGAAATTTGACAGCTGAAAAATATTTAAATATGCTTAGAAATGAAGTTATTCCTGCGTTGGCAAACTTATATCCCAACGCAATAGATCCTAGCTTACCGAATGAAAATGTTTGGTTCCAGCAAGACGGGGCAACACCCCATTATGCTTTAATGGTAAGAACTTATTTAGATGGAATCTTTCCCAATGAATGGATTGGACGAAGAGGTACTATTGAGTGGCCAGCTAGATCGCCAGACCTTACGCCGTTCGATTTTTTTCTGTGGGGTTATCTCAAGAACAAAGTATATGCAACACAACCAACTAACATTGTAGACCTCAAAGACAGGATAACTACAGAAATACGGAATATTTCACCTCAAACTTTAAACAAAGTTAAGGAGGAGTTCTATAGGAGAACATTTTGAGCATTTATTTTAATGTATTAGAATCAAATACATCAGGTATTTTATGTATGTGTTTAATAACTGTAATAATAAAAATTTCACCCTGCATAATTCATAATTGACCATACATTAATAGTTTGTTGAAATCGGTTTATTAAGGGGATTTCAAAAATATGCAAATATACAGGGTGTTTCATTAAAAAAAAACACCGACTATGGCATACTTGCGTGAATCACCCTGTACATTTAAATTTATGTTTACATAACGCACAACTCAACTCAAAAGTTGAGGTGTCTCGGCATTTTTTATAATTTTCTAAAATAATGACATAAAGAATTTTATTCCATAAGTGGTTTCCACACTGCATAATTGTGTTGAACCTAACATTGAGAGTGAGAAATACTTAAATTTGGAATCATTTTAAATACATGTACGAACAAGTTATCAACTGTAATTTTTGGCCTGAATAATACAACCGTGGTTTAACGTAAAGAGTTTGTGCAAAACCATTGAAATACAAATTTTTGCTCAATGAATGGTTAAAAATACTACATGTCTTGCGCGAATCATAGCCGCAATTTACATTGGGAAGAGTCGTTAGGCGGATATGTAGCACGGTCAGCAAACAAAAAATCGATACTTAAAAACTAATAGCGATTATGTCGACTTATACTTACAGTTATTCTCATAACCTACTATTCCCTTGCAAATAAATTAACTTGTCTTCTACAGCCTTCGTGATGTTATTATGAATTTTAGGAAATAATTGTATCCATAAACCTTTCATAATTGAACCAAGACATGATGGTATTGGAAAAAATGTAATAGAGAGAATAAACCAGAATTCTATTGATAATATGAAATACCCTGTATCTGTAAATGATATTTAAAAGAAATCGTGATGTTGGTTTTAGAAACGGCTATATAACGTTGATATTATGGGATGTGATGAAAAACAAAACATCTAGTGCACATATTCCTTGGCAGCACTGCATATGATTCTGAAAGAACTTGGCGATGAAGAGTACTTTTACAAAGGAATTCTAAGGTACCGTACTGTTTAATTCAAGAAAAATGTTGCCCCTTTTTGACACAGTTTTAATGAACACTTGAAAGTAATTTCAAGAGTTTAATGTTGATGTCATTTTCGGTTATAGGACCTTTCTTCATCGACGGAAATTTAACGGGAGAAACCTATCTCAACCTGTCAAAGACACAAATAGTCCCTGCAATTAATGATGTAGTTAGGAACAATCCAGGTGAATTCGCTCAAAATATTGTTTTTCAGCAGGATGGAGCTCCGCCTCATTACGCTGCTCGAGTTCGAAATTTTTTTAATAAATTGTATCTGAGAAGATGGATTGGGCGTCGTGGACTCATTGAATGGCCACCAAGATCCCCAGATCTATCTCCTCTAGATCTTCACCCATGGGATTACCTTAAATCCAAAGTGTATGTGAGCCATTTGACGACACTTGCTGAACTCCGTCAAAGAATAACGGAAGAATGTAATAGGATTGATATTCAGACCCTACAAAAGGTTAGGGAGGTAGCGAAACAAAGGATCTACTTCTGCCAGGCAGTAAATGGAGAACATTTCGATCATCTCCTGTAGAAGATCAAGTTTTCTTTAGGATAATTTGTCCAGTCCCTTTAACTTTAAAGATATTAATGTAATACATTATTTTTTGATAATTTTTATTAATTAATTGTTAAATCTAAAATTTAAAAATGATACATTTTTGAGTTCTGCATTTCAAACCCTTTCCAACGAGGTTTTGCACGACCCCCCTTGCTATTTGAAAAATCTGAGGGGGTAGCTGTCAACTGTAGGGGGTAGAAGGGGTGACAATTTTTTGTATGCTATAAAACACCTCGATTAAAATAAAAATTTACGAGTCCGAGGATTTTTCATCTTTGTATTTAAAAACGTAGTTTCCTAGACTTAATATCCGCACTGTACAATAGCAGGGGCTTTTTCATTTCTGTATTTTTATATACTATAAAAACAAAAAAAAACCAGGTTAATTAAGCGAAGTATTTTTGCCAAAACATCATAATGAATAGTCCCAAATATGTATTTATAGGAACTGGTTTAAAAATTACTTATCCAAACTAAAGAGGGTTTATTTTTAATGACACGGAGTGTACAAGGTGATAATAATATATTGTATACCTAGGCGGTAAAGTGGCATTTTTCAGGCCGAAAGAAGATATGGACAGCCGAGCCTGGCCACTTCTTGAATCCTGAAAAAGCACTTCACTTTCGTGGTTTACACAAAAAATTTTATCCTACACAATAATTATTGGTAATATTTTTTCTATGAAAATTTTATTTTATAATATGAAATTCCGTTTGTATCCTACACAATAATTGTTACCTACATTATTTCATCTGATTCAGGCTCCATAACTGACAAGTTAACATCAAACAAATTTCAAAATACAACTTATGATTGAATTTGCACACATTGACAACTGGTAACAATTTATTTTTATACAGACGTTTAATGGTGTTGTTTATTTTAAGCGATTCCTTTTTGTTTCATCTGAATATGATGTGATTGAAATCGCTTATGCTATTTTAAGTGGGATATCAATCAAATTAGCAATTTTTATTCAATTTGTCAATTTGGGGTGCCTGCTAGCGTGTAAACATAAAATTTATTTCTCGGTTAGCCGTAGTAAAGGTAACTTTCTCGCCTCCGTAAAGCTGGTAAAATTCAACTTTCTCATAGTGTAGGATAAAAAAAAATTGAAGGTTCAAGTGAAAAATCGATAAGATCGTACAATCCTGCCGATCTGCAAATGAGATTTGGGTTTTTTTTGCATTTCAAATAACCATTTTATTTCAGTTTCATGTGACTAGGGACAAACACTAACAATGTTATGTAATGTAGTATGTAGTGAGTACGAGAAAGTATCAAATTTTTATTTTAAATCGCAGTACAAAATTTAATTTTTACAATACAAGTTTTTTCACAACAAGGTAACATATATTGGTGACTACTGACACGATTTCTATAAAAATTGGCACAGATGTAGAACAGCTTATGGCAAATTTATGGGAAATATTTTGTCATGTCACTTCCAGTTATACCAGAAGTACACGACAACTTTGTTACTTTGGATGTAACTCCTGTATACTATCAACTTTCCGGATTCTACATTGAATTTCAATAACACTTTGTGAAGAATACCCTATATCTAAAATAAAATTCATACTTATCGAGATTAATTTTTTTTAAATCGACAGATGGAGACCTTCGTATTGAAAATTTTGCGTGAACATAATTTTGTTTGTGGCCCCATATGGAAAAATCTACAGGTGCTTTATCAGGTGAACGAAGAGGCCATCGAAAAGGACCATTGTTAGTTATCCACACATCTTCGAACGTCTAATCTCAAAAATTAGTTTGCCATTCTGTGAAAATCTTATCGAGTTGATTAGAAGGACCACCAGGCTAATTGGTGACAGGTCGAAAACTTCTTTTTTGTATGCAGTCATATTTTTATTTTTTTATCTAATTTTAAAGCCGAAAATAAGAGCAATTCATGCTCACTCAAGCTTATGATTATGCTTACCTTTACCCAATCTTAAGCATTTTCCAGATATATGCAATATATGCATGTATTTGCAAATATTAATTATTTCAGCCTTATTAATGCGTAGGCGTAGTCAATCGCATCGTACTGTGATAGAAATGGCTCGTTTGGAATTAAATAATGAAGATTATAATTGTAAAGGATAATAGTTTAATACTATTATGACACCTTACAAAGTTTTTGAAAATTACTTTCCAAAGAGCAGACCGTTCAACAAGAAGCAGCAACTACTTGTCTGGCTATATGCCACGACAGATATTAAATTACACTTCTAAGTTATACGGGGTTGGGATATCTTCACGATATAACCAACCATTCTGGTTTGTGAATAAAAGGGACAATACCACTTGTAGAGCGGTTTGGGCGTATTTGCGCCTCATCAGTGTAAGGCAGATATCATCCGTCCAGTAGCTCTGAGAGCATAATCCTGGACTGGAGACAATGCTGAAACCACATCAATACATTATCCTCAGTAAATGAAATGTTATAAAATGCGATAACAGCGCCATCCCCACATCTTATCACAAACCAAAATTCTATATTGATAAAAAACCTTCTAGGTCCTGTAATTATTCACTTAATTAAAGTTTCCTGTGAAAAATTGTCATCTTATCGTGTTATCAATGGATGTCAAAGATAATAGTGGAATACTATTATAACGTCTTACAAAGTTTTTGAAAATTGATGGAGCTGTTACAGCATTTTTAACATTTCCTTTACAGAGGATAATGAATTGATGTGATTTCAGAATTGTCTCCAGTCCAGGATTATGCTCTGAGAGCTTCTCGACGGACAATATCTACCTTGTATTAATGGGGCGCAAATACGCAGAATTTTCCATTTGAACATCTGCACTTGTCAAGTTTTTATCATAAAAAATTCATATCTCGATCTGTATAGATTTTAGATATAGAATATTCTTCACAAAGTGACGTTCAAATTCAATGTAGCATCCGAAAAGTTGATAATATACAGGGTTACATTTACATTTAAAGGAAATTTATGAATTTGTGCATCATCGGAGTGAACTTTATTCGAATATGTACCAAATTTATTGTATCTTATAATAGAATAGTTGGATCATATAAGTTTAATTTCAATAATTTCCGTAATCTACAGTGCTATTCAAAAGTTCCCTCCCCCCTCGAATCTTTTGAACGGCTACACTTACATTAATGAAATTTGGAGCGTGGAAATAAAGTGTTGTAAACTTCTCTACGAATGGTTACAGGTGACGTAATAGTAATAGATGACGTCACAGTGCCACTCTGGCCAATAATTTTAAATAGGACCTTATAGCAAGTGATATCTTGTTTGAAAGGGATTGACATTGGCTACATAGACATATTAATTTTGTTTGGGTTTAAACTAATTTTGACGGATATGTAAATTAAATAAATACCAAAATTATTATTTCACATTTAAATATTGAAGATTTTTCAGTCCGCCTCTGGTTAGCTGTCAAAAAAATTGACGTTTTTAATTCAATAGTATTAATTGCTTTGCAAAATTTTTCTAAATAGCTTGAATATTTAATTTTATTATTGTTTAACGAGACGTTTAAGAGATTACATAGGCAAAATGGTACGTACTCAAGCCGACAAAGTAGCAGCTATCTTGATAATTAGTGAATCTGGAAAGAATCTCCATGAAGCGGAACGTTTATTTATTGAGAGATACCCAGATCGCCCTATCTCGAGAACTTATTTGAGGGAGCTTCTTCACAAGTTTGAAGCAACAGGTAGTGTTCAAGATGCCAAACGATCTGGTCGACCAACATTTAGTGATGATAAAAAAATTGATATAGTTGCTGAAATGGTAGTAAACCCTACTTCCTCTTCAACTAAAGTTGCGTCTATCTGTGAAAACTACAGTACAGAGAGTGTTGTCTAAAAATAAATTTCATCCATACAAGTTGAAAATGGTGCAAAACCTTTCGGATGACGACCCCGGCAGAAGACTCGAATTCTGTGAATGTATGACAAATAACATTAGTCAAAACCCACATTACACAAAAACAATTTAGTGACGAAAGTACTTTTTGCCTCAATGGAAATGTGAATACACAAAATGTAAGGTATTGGAGTGACACAAATCCTCACACCTTTCGTGAACAACATACCCAATTTCCAGAAAAAGTCAATGTTTGGGCAGGTATTTTAGGAAACCACATAGTTGGTCCTGTCCGGTGAAGTGTATCTGGAGATGTTACAAAATGCAATTGAGCCGTTAATTCTTGAAATTCTGGAAGATAATCCAAATGAATTCGGCCATCTGGAAATAACATTTCAACAAGATGGTGCTCCTGCACATTATTATGGTGCAGTAAGACGTCACCTGGATGAAGAATATCGAGGTAGATGGATCGGCCGGCGAGGTCCTATAGAACGGCCACCTAGGCCAACAGATCTGACACCATTAGATTTTTTCTATGGGGGTACTTGAAATCCAAGGTTTATACTATGGCACCAGATAGCATTGGCGTTTTGAAAAAAAAAATTATTGAAGAATGCAATGCAATTTCAGCTGACACATTCGAACGAGTACGACAAGAGTTCACTAATAGGATGTATTACTGTCTTGAAACTCAAGGAAAACGTCAAATTTTGTCTTCGAAAATTGACTTTCTACCACTTTTGGGGAGACCTTGTAATGTGTGTATCCTAGTATGGATACTTCGTGTATTAGGATTGTAGAAGGGCCTCTGAATAGGTGGTGCTGCTGGTCACTCGGTGGGTCATCTTACAGGAATAAAACAACTACCTGTATCACTGGGACATGTTCTATTTATTACTTAATATACATTAACTACTAACACTAATATGAATACTACTAGATTACTAATTAGAATGAATCGCATGAATTGAACTGAATTGTAATGACCTCTTAAAATACTATCGTTACATATTTATACCATTATTTACCGCTAGCTTATCAAGCTGAACTAACGTTTCACCTAAATCAAAGTTAACTATATCGGTATTTAATAAGGCTTGGCTAAATCTCATCCTGTTTTTGATCCGTATGTTCATCCTTAACAAAACACGGTTATTTTCAAATTGCAGAATTGGTAATTTATGCGCCTCTAAATTATTCAGTACTTTATATACTGCTGGCTTGCGAATATCTTCTTTTATTTCTGTGGAAACTATTTTATCTTCTCCTATAGGCTGAGCTTTATTCTGACGAGTTTTTGACCTCGTTATTGCTAAAATGTGAGCATTGTCAATGTACAAGTCTTTTAATTCATTTATTGATATCCTTGAAATGCTGTCCGCATAATTTGAATTTCCTTTCAAATATTGTATTTCGAAGTTGTATTCTTCTAGGTCTAGTCTAATTCTTGTAAGTTTCGAAGTTGGTTCTGTCATCGAAAAAAGATGTGTTAACGGCTTGTGATCCGTTTTCACAATAAAATGTGGAGAGCCATATAAATAACACTTAAAATGATTAATTCCCCAATGGATAGCTAACAGTTCTTTCATGATTATAGGTTTATTTAATTCACTTTTCTTAAAACCTCGCGAAGCATAAGCTATAGGTAGATCTATATCTTCGTATTCCTGGCTAAGTATTGCAGAACACGCCATATTTGAAGCATCTGTTGTCAATATAAATTTTTTTATTGAAATCTGGATATTTCAGAATAGGCGGCTGAATTAATGCCGATTTTAGTATTTGGAATGATTTTTCGCAGTCTTCTGACCACTCGAATTTTACATTTTTCCTAGAAAATTTATTGAGAGGTATGCATATTTCAGCGAAATTTGGAATGAAACGTCTGTAATAGTTACAGAATGCTGAACCTTTTAGATTCTTCTGCATTTTTGGGCACTGGATACTTCTCAATGACTGAATATTTTGCCTTATCGGGTAGAACCCCTTCACTGGACAAATTGTGTCCTAAATACGTTACTTCTCGCCTGAAGAATTGACATTTTTGTGGATTTAATTTAAGGTTGAATTTCCGACATGTGTTAAACACCCTTTCGAGATTACTTAAATGATGATTTTCTGACATCCCTATTACGACTATATCATCCATATAAAGAAATGCTTTTTCTGGAGTTAATCCTGAGAATGCTATGGACATCATTCTTGAAAAACTATTTGGACTTATATTTAAACCAAATGGTAATCTTGTATACTGAAAAGACCTTTTTTCTGTGCTAAAAGATGTATATTTCCTTGAAGATTGTTCTAAGGGAATTTGATGAAAACCTGACATAAGATCTATGACTGAAAACCATTTCGACCTCCCTAACTGATCTAAGATCGAATCTATTCTGGGTAATGGAAATTTATCTGTGACTATTTTCTTGTTCAATTGCCTGAAATCTATACAAAGTCTCCAAGACTTCTCTCCATTGATTCCTTTTTGGGAACAAGTAAAACTGGACTGTTATAATCTGAGATTGAAGATTCAATTATACCTTGTTCTAATAACTTTTGGACCTGATTATTAAGTTCTGAAGATTGAGAGTGTGGCGTGCGATAATTTGGCCCGTTTGCCGAGACTTTTTCTCCATTTTACTAATTGTTGATTGAGAAATGGGTTCACGGTTGGGGTATTTAGCATTAAATAAATTGCCAACTTATTTCTGTGTCCTTACTCTATCTCCATAGCCAATCATCATTAATATTTCAATTCGTTCAGTTTCTGTAAGTTACATTACTAAATTATGCTAATTTAAATATTTTATCTATTGAACACTTGACTGATACACATCAATTAGTGTTAAATTAGAATTTAGTACTATTATCAGTAACATATCCAAAAACAGAAATATTTTTTGGGTACACTACGATGTTTTATTTCCAGTGGCGTTTAGTTGATTGAATCAGAATTTATGATTAAAATTTCACCAAATAAACAATTTTGGTCGACCCCGTAGAAATAAATAACCGTATAAAAAATTCCTATACTAAATTCCATCAAAATCGGCCCATCCGTTTGGGAGTTGTTCAGTATGAATCCGATTGCACCGCCACCTACCGGGACTTATTGTTAATATAAACCATCCAGTTACTTACTCAAATACACACATAAAATATCATCAAAATCGGTCCATCCGTTTAGGAGTTGTTCAGTATGAATCCGATTGCAGCGCCCTATCTATCTATCTTTTCATCGAAATCGGTCCATCAGGAGTTTTTCAGTATAAACCCAATTGCAGCGCCACCTACCGGGACTAATTCTCTTAACTGGAGATTAAAAAAAAATGTATAATATTCTATTGCCATGCAACCCTATAGCTCATGTGTGGATTAAAAGAAAAAATATTAAAATCACAATTCAAAAATAGGGGTTGATCGTAGAGGGGTGAAGATTTAGGGTTGTATGTATTTTTGTATGCTGTATCATAAAAAGATGAATACACAAAAAGATCAAAAAAATTTTAGGGGTGGACCACCCCTAACATTTAGGGGGATGAAAAATAGATATTGTCCGATTCTCAGACCTACCCGATATGCACACAAAATTTCACGAAAATCGGTCGAGCCGTTTCGGAGGAGTTCAACTTCTATCACCGTGACACGAGAATTTTATATGTAGATATATTAGACATTATGAAGGAGAAAGGTATGTATGGTTTATTTACGATAATAGGCCAAACAATAGGTAAATATTTTTGACAAACATCCTAGTAGAAAACAGATGGTGCGTATAAAAAATATTATGTAGTATGATTTTGATAGGTTTTGGACACGCAAAGTGATTTGTTATAAACATTTGAAATGAATGAAACCACCTACTTTCAGGTTTTTTAATATTACGTAGAAAGTAGTTAAGCAATCTCAATGGTAGGTAGGTAATTAAAATACAAACAACATGAGGAGTCAAGCGATCTGATCGGATAATTAGGAGCTGAGGAAATTTGAAAAAACCGAAAAATTAGTTATTTTTTTGAGTAATCATATGTTCGTGATTTTTCAATTGTAAGAGCTGAAACTTGGTAAAAAGGAAGTTCTTCATACGAACTCTATGTGTGCGAAAAGTAGACGCCAGGCGACGGTTACTTTTATCACAATTGCAATTGTAATTTTCAATACGGTAATTTGCAAAGTGTCTGGATGTGTTATCGATTGTCCGATTTCAAATTTTCAAACAGTTTTGAAAATTATAGTCAAATAGCAGGAAAAGCACAGGGAAAGAAAGAAGAGATGAATGTAATGGGTATGTTACATATTATGATGATGAAAGAAATGAAAAAACAACAAGGAGATGAACACAGAATTAGATCAAACTAATGAAGATATAACACAAACCAAGGAAGAAATAAAACAAGAAATGAATATTAAAATGGATCAGAATGAAGAAGAAATAAAGCAAATTAGAGAATTAATAATAAAATTAATGGAAGAAAAATTGGGACAAGTTGAGAAGAAATTAAAAGAATCAAACATACATGCAACCAAATTATTTGCAATCGCACAACATTTAGATCCACCAATGAGTGAATCTGAAATAGTAATGTTTGTTTCACGACAATACAAACCAGAAATCGCAGAAACCATTGCAATTCATAACATAAAAACAATGGAACAATTAAATAATTATTTACCAAGAGTCGAAAGAAATAGTTTTAACAAAAATATAAATAACCAACAAAATACTAGGTACAATAATAATAATAACAATACAAATAATATGCAGGGGGAAAACAGATATTATCAGCCAAATAATAGAGGTTTTGATAATTGGTATAATAATAATACAAGTAACTCTTACAACACAAATAGAAATAATAGAGACAATGACTTTACAAATTATCCTGACAATGGCAATAGACAAAATACAAATTACAATCACAATTACAATAGACAAAACAATAATAGACAATACAATCAACAAAGACCAGAAGAAAATAGAAGACAAAATAATCAGAGATGGACAAACGGTAGAAGAGATAACCAAAACCAGAGACAATTTGAACAGAGAAGGGAGTATGAAGGGGGAAACCGACAATTTAATTACCAAAGGTATAGTCGAAGCGCAGACAGAGATAGGAATGGGGGCATGAACAGAAATAGAAACACACAGAATAAAAGAAGAACACTTTCAAACGAAAGAGACTATAGAAGAGAACGGTACGACAGAGACGATTCGAACAATACAAGTACGGACAATATGGTAGTAACGCCAGATTTTCAATAAGTTACGAGTCACCGAGAAATAAATCATTGTATATTTGTGGGTATGAACATCCCCGCGAATTCATTAAATTGGATGAAGATTTGAAAAATGAGGAAACTACGCGTCTCGTATATGTTAATGGTAATTATAAAGAAAATAAAGTTATAATAATGATAGATACAGGTTCCGAAGCATCCTTAATAAAGAAAGAACTTTTAATAATAAATCCAGAATTAAATAAACGTATTATAAAAATACCGAAAGTTACATTAGTAGGTGCAAACAATAAAAAGTTATATGAAGTAAATAAAATGGTGTATATTGAAGTGGATATTTCATCAGTAAAAATAAGTTTACAATTATTAGTAGTACCGAATTTAGATGTGGAAATTGTGCTTGGATATGATGAGCTTAGCAAACATAAAGTTGTTATAGGTTATAAAAAGGAAATATATTGATAGCGAATGAGTGAGTAAGTTTTAATGAAACAAGAAAAATAAAGGAAGAAAAGCCAATACAACGAAGTAATTTAGGAGAGGAGGTAGAAAAAGGTGATAAGAAGAAATTTGCTTATATAGAGTTTGCTGAACAGAATACAGAAAAAGAAGAATACAGTGTAGAAATAAGTTTAAAACAAATGAATTTAATATGTAATAATAATGGAGTGGATATTCGAGAAAGTTATGATAATGGATTGGATGTACATGAAGACATGGATAATGGAATGGAGATTTAAGAGAGTGGCCAAAGATTAGACAAACCTCTGCGATGCTAAAAATAAGTAAGGTCCAAAGACTTGCATGCATAGGCATTACAGGGGCAATGAGGACTACACCTACAGCGGCGCTGGAAACAATGCTAGACCTTCCTCCGCTACATAGTGTCATAATGTGCGAAGCAAGGGCAGCTCTAACCCGACTGGAAAAAGCATCAGATCATGATGTGGCACATGGAAGAGGACACACAGAAATAGGGCACGTGGATGACGACATTTTTAAAATGCCACATGACCGCCAGATATATCTTTCGCAAGAACTTCGAGATTGTCATCAAAGATCGAAAGGAGCTTGAGGAAGAGGACGCACCACCAGTCAGCAGAGCGAATGAACTGATCTGGTATACAGACGGATCAAGGAATGAGCTCGGCACCAGAGCGGGTATATACAGCAAGTCGAGCAAATATGAAGGAATCGTCTCGCTTGGTAAATATGCCTCGGTATTTCAAGCAGGGGTTTACGCAATACTTGCATGTGCAAGTGCAAATAACATGAGAACCTACAACAACAGGCAGATCAGGATCTACAGTGACAGTCAAGCTGCCCTTAAAGCACTTCAGAGCTCTAAGGTAACATCTCGGCTGGTATGGGAATGTGACGAAGAACTTAGAAGACTGGCGACTCGGAACGGTGTAACACTGGAGTGGGTCCCAGGTCTCAAAGGAATCGCTGGCAATGAAAAAGCTGACGAACTTGCAAGAGCAGGATCGTCAACACTGATGAACGGACCCGAACTATCTGTGGGCATCCCTAGATGCTCCACTAGGTCATGGTTGAAAGGGTGGGTAAAAGAACAACACAAAAATCACTGGAAGAATACGCCCAGGCAAACACATGGGAAGAAATTTATAAAAGAACCATCAGAAAAAATAGCGAAAGAACTGCCCCCAATGAGCAGGAACAAACTACGCACCATAACGGGGCTTCTTACGGGACACTTTTCCACAAAGGAGCACCTGAACAAAATAGGGCTGTATAACGGAGACCTTACATGCAGAAGATGCAAAAAGGACACCGAAACAGCTCTGCACATATTATGCAACTGTGAGACGCTGGACCACAGGAGGCAAAAACTATAATATGGAAGACCCCAAATGACTCCAGAAGACTTCTACATCCAACCAGTAAAGAACCTGTATGAGCTAATACAGGGGACGGATTGGCTGAATAGGCTGTAGTCAGAACATTAGGAGGATCCAGAATAAGCCCAAGAGGCTGAGGTGGTGCCGGCGAAGGGACGGCTCCTTTTTTAAAAAACAAGGAGAGTTATGATAATGATATGGATAATTTGAAGTTTAGGTATAGTCATAATGGAGTGGATATTCAGGAAAGTAACGATAATAGTTTGGTAATTAACGGAAGATATGATAATGGTATGGATGATTATGATGAGCAGGAAGAGGAAACTGAAATAGAAGAAGTAAAGTTAGATGTTGTTGAAGAATATGAAGATATAATAAGGAAATTGTTAAGAGAAAAGGAGAAGCTGTATTCAAAGGAAGCAAGGATGGCGAAAGATTATATTCACAAGTTAGGAGTGGGAAATATTGAAAATTTTAAAGCAAAAACTTAGCCAATACCTTACAAGTATCAAGAAACAAGTAAGAAAGAAATTGATAAGCTACTAATCGGACGAATAATAGAAAGAGCCAAGACACAATTCATAAACCCAGTTGTAATAGTTAAAAAGAGATTAGGTGATCTAAGAATTTGTTTGGATGCAAGAACTATAAATAAATATACGGTACCACAATATGAAGCGCCATTACCAACAGATGCTATACTAGGCAGGATAACAAATGCACGATAATTTACCAAATTAGATCTACAACATAGTTTTTGGTTACTACCATTACATGAACATAGTAGAAAACATACAGGATTTTCAATAAACGGCCAAGTTTTTCAATTTAAATGTGTACCAGAATTAGTAGAATTATACCCTACAAAAAGAACTGATCGCAAAACTATACAATCAATTATGACACAGTAAAATAAAAAGTTTGGACAACCAGAAAATTGCATTTTAGACAACGCAACATATTTTAATAATGATAATTTCATGGAATTTGTAAGAAAGAATAATATTAGACCGAATTTCATAAGTATAAGACATCCACAGTCAAACCCAGCAGAACGATATATAAAATAAACGATAAAATACTTACGTATAATGGTTAGGAAGGATCACACGGAATAGGATCAATATTTGTCAGATGTAGCATATTATATAAACAATGTTCCAAACTCTAGCACTGAAGTGGCACCAGTAACATTATTTTTAAATACTCAACCAGACAGGCCATGGGTAAATAATAATTCTGAAAATTATAAGGAATTAATTAATAAAGTAAATAATAGACTACAACAAGCAGCGGATAAATATCAAAAGAGACAAGAAAGAAAAGTTAAGAAATAATTTATTTCAATAAAGGAGACCTGGTAATAATTAAGACACTTAGAGTAACAAATTTCAAGAAAAATAAAAGTGCGAAACTTATGTTACCATATGAAGGACCATATACAGGATGTACCAACCTTACGACAAACTTCGATATATGGGTTATTTTGGGAGATATCAAAAAATTTTATCATCAAAAATAGTAGATGTCTTTAAGGTCCATATTTTGAAATTATATCGAGCTATATAGAGTGCTGCATAACGCCGTTACAAACCAAACATATGATTTTTTAAATAGGAACCCCTGTATATTATACCGAATTCGGATTGCTCTCATTTTCTTAAAGCTTTTGATATGAGGTTTAGCTACGTTATACAAAGTCCTTCAAAAGATATGGACACGTTTATGTGAAAACCGTAGGTAAATCAACGCTCTGTAGCTTATTGTACGTTGGAGAAAAAAAATTTATTTTGCCTAACAGAGTTTCGTAATATAATGCAATATCTACGTATTCTATTAAATTTTAATTATATTCTTTTTTGAATACTGGGTGAACGGAAACTCGAACCTGTCATTTTCATTCTTCTTTCAAATGGAACACCCTGTATGTTATAGCAAAAATAGAATCTTCGATTATGTAACTTTAATTTTGATCAAGCATTTTCTATACCCAAAGTTTATAAAAGCAGAGTTAGTTTGTAATATTTATTGTAAACTATAATTATTGACCTATTATGTGAAAGCAATAAACGTTGAATGTAACAAAAAATCCTAAATAATAATAAATTTTAATAAAAAAGTTATTCTAAACAAAACAAGACACCAAAAGTATAATCCTAACCGTAATATTATACTAAAGGTTCAAAGTGTTCACCGTTAACATCAATGCAATACTGCAGTCTTAGTTCAAATGATTGACTAACATTTCTCAGCATATCAACGTTAACAGATCTAAATGCCGCTCTGATTCTCCTTTTCATGTCCTCTCTAGTAGTCGGGGGAGTTTTATAAACCTCGTTTTTTATAAAACCCCCCAAAAAAAGGAATCCATTTTTGTTAAAACGGGAGACCGAGCTGGCCAATCAGTTCTTCCAATCCATCTGTTTTGGAATTCGGTATTGAGATGATCTCGTATAGGCGCAGTATTATGAACAGGCGCACCATCATGCAAATACTACATTTGTCTCCGAATATTATGTGGAACCTCTTCTACTAAAACTGGCAGATGATTCTGAAGAAAATTTAAATAAACCGCACCAGTTACTCTTTCATCAAAGAAATATGGTCCTATCACATGATCACCTACAATTCCACCCCAAACATTTAATGACCACCTCCATTGGCTATTACGAGTTGAGACGACATTTGGATTAGAAGCTGCATAATAATGAAAATTATGTCGATTTACACATCCATTTTTATGAACAGTTGCCTCATCTGCAAAAAGCACAAAATCAAAAAAAATGTCTCTGGCGATTGATTTTAAATTGTGCCCATTCACAAAACGTTACTCTTTTTTCAAAATCTCGATCAAGTAACTCTTGATGGAGTTGGATATGATAGGGATGCATTTTATGTTTTTTTAGGATTCTTTGAACCGTGCCATGACTCATGTCTTGATATTGTGAAATATTTCTCACACTTGTATGCGGATCCTCTACAATACTTAGCAGTACTTTAATTTGATTTTCCTCAGTTAAGACTATTTTTGCTACGTCTTTTTTTTTTCGTATTTTACTTCACCAGTGCGATTGAAACGATCCATTAGTTTTTCAAATGCTCTTTTGTTGGGTGCCTTACGGTCTGGAAAACTTTGAAGGTAAACTTCAGTGGCAAGCAAACAATGTTTGTTACATTCCCCCAATACCCAAATCATGTCTACCATTTCTTGAGTAGAAAAATGTACACTATTCATCCTCAATAATTGTTACTTTATTTAAGAAAACTATGAAATGCAGGCGACACTTTTAATTACTGCTATTTTTAAGAAATAAATATAACGACTGACGTTTATGTCAAATTTTGTCAACGCTTACTTAGAAAATGTAATGGCTTACAGCATTGCATTGTAACGGTGAACACTGATCATTTAGTTCAATATCACGGTTAGGATCATACTTTTGGTGACTTGTTATGCTTAAAATGAATAATAATTGATGAAAATTTATTATTTAGGATTTTTTGTTACATTCAACGTTTATTGCTTTCACATGACAGGTTAATAATTATATTTTACTACAAATATTACAAAATAACTCGGTTTTTATAAACTTTGGGTTATAGGGAATGCTTCACAAAAATTAAAGTAACATCTGTATCTGTAGAGTAGGGAGGGTGAGTGTAGGCTCACAGCACTTAGGCCACATGTGACCCATTGTACATCCTCCCGAGGAGTTGTCTTCCTAGGTCATTGTCCATCCTGTCCTTCTCAGGAAGGTGGACAGGTCACTAGGAGACATCTCCTTTATATCGGCAGGTGTAGGCCAAGACTCACCGAACACACACTCTCTTATTGACGATAACTCCGGACACTCGCATAAGACATGCCTGACAGTTTCATCTTCCTGTTCACACATCCTGCATAGAGGTGTGTCCACTAGCCCCATAGTATGGAGGTGTTTCCCTAGTTGACAGTGACCAGTCAGAAATCCTACTGTTAAACGTAGGTTTCTCCTGGTCATCGCCAAATATTTCTTCGGCTCCAGCTTCCCAGGGTCGCCCAGGGTGATCCTGGCAAGACTGCATCCTTTGATTCCATCCCATCTCTTAAGGGATTGAGTATGGGTGTAGCGTTTGGCTAGTTCCGCAATTGTCGAAGTCGTTAGGCCGTAGGTGTCACTGGGTCCTAGAATTTTTAGTCCAGCGGCTTCCCTGGCTAAAGAATCAGCAATGCGATTTCCTTTACTCCTGTCGTGCCCTTTAACCCACCTCAGGATAATATTGTTATCTGCCGAGGCGTCAGCTAAATCTTGGTGGCACTCTAGTACTAGCCTCGATATAACACGTTGTCTGTTTAAGGCTAATAGGGCTTGTCTACTATCAGTGCAGATTATTATGTTTTTGCCAGAAATTCTTCTTCTGGTTAGTTCTTTTGTGGCAATTGAGATACCAGCCAGTTCTGTTTGAACTACGCTGGTATTGTTTCCCATTCCCCACTTCATCTTTAGGCTTAGTGCTCTTGAGTAAACTCCACATCCTGAGCCTTCTTTCATTTTTGAACCATCTGTATATATGCGTATTGCATTTGCAGCACCTGGCTCTGTGTTCTGTTTTATTTGAATTTTGTAGGGTTTGTTAAACAAAAACCTGGGTTCAATTGCATCATTGGTTGCCTGCAGCAGAGGTAGCGCAGTGAGCGCTTCCTGCCACAGGCTCAACCTCAATTGGCCCACTCCTACTTCGTGGTTTACACCAGCCGTGCGCAATCGTACCATGGCCATTAACGCAACCTCCTTGACGTACAGGTCCAGAGGGGTCAGACCAGTAATTAGTTCCATTGCTGCGGTTGGTGTTGTTCTCATGGCTCCTGTGATGTTTAAGCAAGCCATTCGCTGTATTTGATATAATTTTTGGATGGCCGTTGCTTGTAGAACCTTCGGTCCCCATGCAATTGCTCCATACGTTAACATGGGTCTTATTATTGCAGTGTAGATCCAGGTAACCACACGGGGTGACAAACCCCATGTGCGTCCCACTGTCCTCCGACACTGCTCATAAGCCACATATGCTCTTTTTGCTCTGTTGTGTAGATGAGAGTTCCATGTTAGTTTCCTGTCGAGGGTAATACCAAGGTATTTCACCTCTTCCGAAAAGTTTAGTTTGCTTTTGAAGATTTCAGGAGGTTTCAAACCCGATAAACTTCTTTTCCTGGTGAAAAGGACCATCTCAGTCTTTCTGGGATTGATCGACAGTGAGTGTTCCTTGCACCATTTTTCAATTAATTTGAGCCCATCCTGCGCTCTATCGCACAGTGTGTTCACAAATTTGCCGGTCTGCAAGATAACTATGTCATCTGCGTAAGCAATTGTGTAGAATCCATTGTTGTTGAGGTGATTAATCAGGGTGTCTAGAACCATGTTCCACAGAAGGGGTGATAAGACTCCTCCTTGTGGACATCCCCTCATGACCAGTCCTCTTACTGTGATGTCCTCTACATTAATACTTATTGCTCTACTAGAGAGCATCTTGAGTATCCATTCTCCTACTACCAGAGGTACATGCCTGGAGTTGGGTTGCTGGGTAATTGTTGGAAAGGTTGTTTTATCAAACGCTCCCTCGATGTCTATGAATATACCCAGGGTGGATTCTTTGTTGTCCAATGATCTTTCGATTCTGCCAACCACTTGGTGAAGGGCCGAATCGGTGGACCTTCCCGGAGTATATGCATGCTGATTTGGATGAAGTGGGTTGTGAACTAGCACTTCGTCTCTTATATACCGCTCGCATAACCTCTCCATTGTTTTCAAAAAGAACGATGTGAGACTAATTGGTCGGAATGCTTTTGGTAAGGTGTAGTCCATCCTGCCTGGTTTGGGTATAAATACCACTCGTACTTCTCTCCACTTACTGGAAATATACCTCAGAGCTAGAGAGGCTCTGAAAATTCCAACCAGGTGCGGCATAAGAATATCCATTCCCCATTGAAGTAGGGCTGGTCTTATTCCGTCAGGTCCTGGTGACTTGAAGGGAGAAAAGCTCGATATGGCCCACCTTATCTTGTCCTCATCAATTACTGCACTAGCAGATTGCCAGTCGTATTGTGAGGGTGTTGTTGGTACTTCCGTCCAGATTGACGTTCCAGGAAATACAGAATCTGGGAAGTGAGTTTCCATAAGAATCTCAGCGCTCTCTTGGAGGTTGGCGGCCTTGTCGCCGTTTACCCTTGTCAGGATGCCGATACTCTTATGGTGGTCGTTTGAGAGTGCCTTCTGTAGCCTAGAAATTTGTGGGAAGTCTTCGACTGCCTCACAATAGGCTCTCCAGGCTTCTCTTTGCTTTTGTCTGCAGACTTTTTTGAACTCTTTGAGGTTGGCTTTATATATTCCCCAGTCCTCTTTGAGTTTTGTTCGTTTTGCCTTGTTAAAGGTCGTTCTCGCTGTCTTTCTGAGGTGTTCCAGTTCAGGGCACCACCAGGTATTGGTCGTGCCACCTGTCTGAACCATCCTCATCGGACAGGATTCCTTATAGGCAATGTCTATTTTGTTTTGGATAGATACTGTGTACCTTTCCAGTTCCTCATTATTGCTAGGAGTCAGGACCTCTGTTTCCCGCAGAGCACCTTTTAAGAGTCGATTGTAGAGAGCTACATCCGTCCTCTTCGGGTCACGGGATTTTACAGTGGTCCTAATCGAACATTCCATTTTTGCTATAAAATACAAGGTGTTCCATTTGAAAAAAGAAAGAAAATGACAGGTTCGAGTTTCCTTCCACCCTGTATACAAAAAATAAGATAATCAAAATTCTATAGTGCAGGGAAATATTCCATCATTTCGAGAAACTCGTTCAGGCAAAATAATTTTTTTTTCTCCAACGTACAATAAGCTACCGAGCGTTGATTTACCTACGATTTTCACATAAACGTGTCCATATCTTTTGAAGGACTCTGTATAACGTAGCTAAACCTTATATCAAAAGCTTAAAAAAAATGAGAGCAATCCGAATTCGGTATAATATACAGGGGTTCCTATTTAAAAAATCATATGTTTGGTTTGTAACGGCGTTATGCAGCACTCTGTATAGCTCGATATTATTTCACAATATGTACCTTAAAGACATCTACTACTTTTGATAATAAATTTTTTTGATCTCTCAAAATATCCCATATATCGAAGTTTGTCGTAAGGTTGGTACACCCTGTATGATTAACAATTCACATGGTGTGAATGCATATGAATTAGTGAATCCATATAACAGATTAAAAAGGGGGATATTTCATATCTCACAAATATACAGATTTCATGAATAATTGAGTTATGTTAAAGTTATTAAGTTGATAATATTAATATTATATTTTACAATGAATATAAAAACTTTTGGGGAATTTGAGACGACCTCGTATAAGTGACATTATAATGTTGGATGATCCTCGTATAATTAATAGTTTTGAAATGACATATAAAAGAAATTAATTTTATTTTGACATAAATGTCAGTATTAGTATTGATATAACAAAATTAAATTAAGAATTAATATATTGTTATGAATAACGTAATAAAGAAAGTATAAGTTGAAATAAATTTGTATAGTTAGATATAAATTAATAGGAGTTGGTAAAAATATAAAAACATAACAAGTAAAAGGTTGTGAATAGTGACAAGAGTTAGATTAGATTAGATTAGATTAGATTAGAAATGGAGTGGCTCTCTGTCCTATCCCACTGCGACCTTTGCAGATCTATTGTGGTCCCCCCTATCCTTAGAGCTCGATATCTAGCTTTATCCTTTTTATTAGATTTATTAGCCTGGATACCGCCTCCCGTGCATAGCTTTCTGCCCTCGGTTTTTCTTCTCCGAATAGGTGAAACCGCACCCTTACCAGGCCTTCGCACTCACAAAGTACGTGCTCCGCGGTTTCATCTTCTTCCTGGCAAAACCTACATAGGCTGTCATCTGCTAGGCCAATTGCATGCATATGCTTCCTCAGCCTACAATGTCCGGTCAGCATTCCCACCATCATCCTCGTCGTTTCTCGACTTTGACATAGTAGGTCGCGTGACAGTTTGGCCGAAGGGCTTTTAAGGAATAGTTTAGCGTGCCTTTGTCCTGGGGTTTCTTGCCACCAGCACAGCGCCTGATTTCTTATCCATTGGTGGATGCTCTCCTTAGTGAGGTTTTTTGCAATTCCACAGGAAGGTTCTGGCCCTATCATGACCTCAGTAGCTCCCTGCTTGGCTAATTCATCAGCCTTTTCATTGCCTTTTATTCCTTGGTGACCTGGTACCCAGGCTAGGGTCACTCTATTGTGCCTACCTAGTCTGTTGAGGGCCTTGCGACACTCCCACACCAGATTTGACGTTGTCCGATATGAGCTTATCGCCTTTAGTGCCGCCTGGCTGTCGGAGTAGATGACGATTCTTTGGCTATTCACCTTCCGTCTTATCAACTCTTCTGCACAGCATTGCACTGCCATTACCTCTGCCTGAAAGACAGTGGCATGTTTCCCTAGGCTTAGAGAGATCTTGATCTTCTCCTGTACCCCATATATTCCGGCTCCTACTCCAGAGTCTGTTTTAGAGCCATCAGTGTACCAGTTGAGATTCGCTGTTATAGGAGGCCCTGCCTCCCAGTCCTTTCTCTCTGGAATAACTACTCTGTATTCATTTTTAAAGCTGTATTGTGGGGCAGTCTGATCCATTGGCATTCCCAGTATTGGATCTGCCTTTATTTCTTCATATAGCTTTTTATAGGCCTTGCCGTGTCCTTGACTTATAGGAGGAGGCCCCTGTAATAATCTGTGACTAACAGATCTTGCATTTCCCTGAACGAAGATATGTAGTGGCGGTAGGTTTAGTATCACCTCCAGGGCTGCAGTCGGCGTTGTTCTCATGGCCCCTGTGATACTCAAGCAAGCTTGCCTTTGGATACCACTTAACTGCCTTTGCGCTCCAATCTGCAGTGTCCTGGGCCACCAGACTACTGATCCATAGGTTATCCCTGGCCTCACGACCTGTGTGTATAACCATTTGGTCATATTGGGATTTAAACCCCAATTCTTTCCACACATCTGCCTGCACCTTCCCAGAGCGATTCTGGCCTTGTGTGTGGTTTTTTCGATATGAGAATTCCATGTAAGCTTCTGGTCAAAGATTACCCCTAGGTATTTAACTTCTTTCGCATATGGAATTTCCACTCCGTTTATTTGCGGCTTTTGTAGACCTTGCAAATTTCTCTTTTTTGTAAACGGTACCAGTGTAGTTTTGTTGGGGTTCACTGCCAGTTCTTCCTCCCTACACCAACCACTTACTATATTAAGCGCCATTTGTGTGCGCTCTGATAGTATACTTGGAAACCGTCCTGTCCTGACAAGAGTTAACTTTTGTAACACTTGAAAATTATTTTCAAAAACTTTTATTTATTTTTGAAATACACTATATTATACTTTTACAAATTCAGAATAAACTTGATTAAAATTACTGGTCTACAAACTAATGTTACGAACAAAGATGAATAATTATATTTATAATTAATAATTAATGCCTAATAGTTAATGCATGAATGTGTCTTGAGTTTTCCTATTTATAACCTCTGGATGCTGAACTTGCAGTTTTTTATATATGGTATCTATTGTGTACAGGAACGTAATTCCTTCATCCCTAGAAAGAAGTATAGCCTACAGGGGTGTACTTCTTAAATCACGATCTTGAAGTTCTGGTATAGAGGGATGTCTTCTTTGGTGAAGTCTTGTTATAAATTTCAATAGCAAATATAGACAGAAGCAAATGATTGTGACATAGATAAGTATAGTCCAAATACTGGAACGATTATGATAAACTGGAATCTTAATTTCCTCTAAATTTTGTTTTTGAAGTTCTAATTTATTTTGAATTCCTTTTGTGGTTTTTAAATTAATAGAAATGAGATTCATTGGAGAAAAATTGGAACAGTTTTAAACTTGGAGTTGAATTTAATTTTAGGAAGTTAAATATCTACGAAATTAATTTGACTTTTCTTAGAAGTTTAAAATATCATTGATTCAATTTTTACAATGCAATCTGGAGTGGATTCCAGTAGGTATGTTCCCATAAGTGGTTTATTAATTTTTGAATTAGTACAGTCGATTGTAGCAATTTTTTCCAAAGATAGTGTTATGATCCATTTTCCATCGCTAATTTCAGTAGTCTGTATTTCTTGAAATTGAATTGGAAATGTTTCACATCTTGAAATTTTGGTGGATTGAAATTTAATAAGCTGGACTTCGCAAAGGGCATTCTTGGTTATCAGTGATTTCTGGATTGTTTCACAGATGTACTGATCGTCTTGAATATTCTTGCAGATTTTATCCATAAATGAGAAACTTTCATCTTGTAGTGCTATTAAGGGTTTACGGGGGAGGTAAAAATAGAATTCATAGAAATTTGAAGGAACTGGAATAGGAAACCATTGATAATAATGGTATACCTCTGATTCAACTACCGGTATCTCTAAAATGAAGGTTATTATTGGTCCAATAGAATAACTTTTCATTCCAATTAATTTTTTAATTTTTAAAATATTATCTAGAGTAATTTCAAAAGGAAAAGAGCTACTGGTTGGCAGAAAATTACTTTCTTTTATGGGTTTTAATATATCTCTTGGATTTATTATTTAGTTATGCAATGTGTTAATTTTAGCGAAAGAAATAGCTACTTCTATTTCCTCAAAAATGTCATATATGGTCTGATATAACATAGTAATTTGATTGTTAACCAGAGATGTCTCTATATAATTATTGATATAATTTTCATATATTGTTAAATCTTCTAAACGCTTTTGTATCTTATTAATTGATTGTGCGTCATATTATTAATAAGCTTATTGAATTTTTCAATGGTACTTTGTAATAAGGTTATTTGTTTAATTGAATTAGTTTTTAATTTATTTTGACTTGTTTGTAATTGTCTAAATTCATTTTCTATTTTATCTGCATCTGATTGGTCCAAATTGCCTGTTATACATTTTATTAAAGAACCTAATGGATTGAATAATCCTCTTTTTACTTTATGGTTTTCAGTTATTGATGCTGGGTCAATTTGATTGATCTGTAATTCAATTTTATTTTGCATGGACAAAAGTGGAATAAAAGAGTTTTCGAATTCTGTCATGAAGCTGTGTTGCAAGGGTTTTTATTGAATAAAATTCTGAGATAATTAAAGTTAAATTGTGAATTTGAATAAATGACAAATGTGAAAAAATGAGTTTTGTAGTGCCTAATTTATAAGGTAGGAGACCAGGATATTTGCTTAAGTCGTGGAATTTGACTGGTTGTTCCGATGAGATTGACGACGAGGAATCTGAAATTTGGCAAATAATTTTAGTTTCGTTGATGTGCACTATTATTTTATTTTTTGTTTTTGGATTTCCAATTTCTATTTCTCCGTTTTCTAATATTTTTGTAAATATATAGTTCTAATTGTTGACAAGCCGATATGGACGTTCCAAAATAAGATAAAGCTTGTCCAAATTTTGAAAATTTATTTATAATGGTTAGAAATCTATTGTTTCCTATTTTATATGTATCAATATGTAAGTTTCAAATGGTCTAGAGGGTGTGTTAGTTAGCACTAAAGGTTCATTAGGAGGATTCCTATTATATTTTGTTCTCTGACAAGTTTCACAATTATTAATATATTTAGTGATATCTATTTTCATTGATTTCCAATAGTAATTTAATTTTAAAGTTTTCAATGTTTCATCAATACCTCTATGATTTGTTTTTCCTTCATGCTTATATTTAATTAATTGTTCGCGTTCTTCTGGTAAGGCATTGGTAACTAATTTAGTGCATTCTACTATTTTTAATCTCGTAAAATGTTTACTCCATACTTCTTGGAAAGTTTTTCTAAGTTCGGGTGATAAGAAATAAATATATAAAGTGTTTTTACCAGCGTTTTCTTTTAAGAATTGTATTATAGCGGTTTCATCATCTGGAATAATGGCTTTTATTATTGTATGACCACCAAAGACTTCCAAGTCGCGTTTTAGATAAGAATTATAAGGAGCTTTCTTTACTATGACTTGATAGGCTTTATTGTTGATAATTTCATCTAGCAAAGCAAAATTTTGTTCTGGTGATGATTCTGCACTATGAGCCGTATCAGTTTCAGAATTATTATGATTCTAAGGATTTGGATTCACGGTATTTGATATTCCACTTGTTTGAGGTTTATTGTAATCATTATCGTTATCATTATTGTTTTCATTTGCTTGATCGGTATTTTGTAAATTTTAAGATTCTGTTAATTCTGCTTAAAATTGTTCAATGTCGAAATTTATATTACCGGGGTTATTTATATTAGATTCTGTATCAAAAGCATTAATATTAATTCTACTAAGGGGGTCTGCAATATTAGTTTTTCCTGATTTATAACGTATTGTATAGTCAAATTCTTCCAATTTTAATCGCCATCTTAAAAATTTTGAATTAGGTTCTTTTAAATTGAATAACCAAACAAGAGGTCATTAGGAGGTGTACCTTGGGAAAGTACTGCACCTGATGCTACATTTAATGCATCTGTGGTTAATAAAAATGGTTTAGAAAAATCTGGGTATTTTAAAATTGGGGCGTTAATTAATAATTATTTGAGATGGTTGAATGATTTCAGAAATTGTGGTGAATTAATAACTTTGGAATTATTTTTTAAACAATTAGTTAAAGGTTTCGCAATTTTGGAAAAATGGTTAATAAATCTTCTATAGTATCCTGCTGAGCCACGAAAGGATTTTATTTGTTTTTGATTTATGGGCGAAGGAAATTTTTTTACTGCTTTGATTTGTCTGGATTTGGCAAAACTCCGTCTTTAATAAAGTGGCCTAAGTAAGCTACTTCCGTGTGTAAAAATTCTGACTTATCAAGTTGTATTTTTAAATTAGATTGGCGTAATCGTTCAAATATTTGCTTAAGTATTTCGATATGCTCTTGCAGTGAAGATGAAAAAACAATTATATCGTCAAGGTATACATAGCAAATTTCATTTTGAAAGCCGCGTAAAACATTATTCATTACTCTCTGAAAAGTTGAGAATCCGTTGAGAATGCTGTTTTAGGAACATCTAATGGATCCATTTCAATTTGGTGATATCCATTTGCTGAATTTAAAGTAGTAAAATAGCACGCTCTACCCAGACTATCTAAAATTTGATCTATTAAGGGTAATGGAAATTTATCATCTATGGTTTTCTCATTTAATTTACGGTAATCAATGACAATTCTGTATTTTTTCTTTTTACTTGCATTTACCTAGACGTTTTTCTATTATCCACAAAGGTGAATTTGATTCGCGTATTAAACCATTTTTTAACATAGTATCTAGTTGACTTTGTACTTCTTTTTTATAAATTTCAGGATATCGATAGTTTCAAGTATATACAGGAGTTTCATCAGTTAAATTTATTTTATGTTTAATTTGATTGGTGAAAGTAAGGGGTGTACCTTCTACATAAAATATATCTCTGTATTCATGGCATAATTTATATATAGCTTCATATTCTTCATTACAATGACTTAATCTTAACAGATGTCGAAAGGAATCATTATTCCTTTCGACATCTGTTGATACATTCACTCTATTAAATACGAAAATATTACAGGAAGCTGTAATAAGATTTATTGACTTAATCTTAACTTATTCAAATTTTCTTTTTGCAGATCATCTAATTCCGAAATTTGTATAATGTAATATTCCCATACCAGAAGGTTCGTCTACGGGTATGTTGACTTTTAAGGAAGTTCTTGGATGAATTATTATTTCGTTAGAATTTATATGCGTTTTTGGTTTTTGTGAAGCATTGTATAACTGTAGTTGGACATACGGTGTTTGAAGAATAAATTTCTCGAAGTTTATAGTTGCATTAATATGTTTTAAGAAATCGTAACCCAATAATCCGTCGAAATTCGGGGAGAAATCAAATAAATAAAATTTATGAGAGTTTTTAATTTTAAATGTAGGGAAAATTGGAATAGTCATTGTTTCTTCATGAAAAGAGGTCATGAGCAGATCGTACAGATAATGTTTCCTTTTCTATATAATTTGGATAAATTTCATGAGTTAATTCGGGTTTAAGAAAATTTTGACCGGAGCCAGTATCAACTAAGAAAGTGGCGTTAATTTCTGGAATAAATATTTTTGTTAAATTGGAGTATATAGCATTAACACTTATCATTTTTGGTTGGATGTCGAGGCTATTTGATAAAAATGTTGGTCGTTGTTTTCAGTACTTTCATTGTGTGTGACCGAGTGTGTGACAGTACGACTGTTATTGTCATTGTCGTTGTCTTCAAATTCTACGTTTTGGGAGAAAAGTTCTTCAGAACGAAAATGTGGATTTTGTCGTATAGTACCTATTTCTGAAATAATTGTCAGGGTGAGTAAATTTTAAAATAGGGAAATAATATTGAACAAGGTTGATTTTAAACTTATATTATAAAATCTCTGCTACAACGAAGAATTAGTCGAAGTAATCTGAAATATGGATATTAAGGGCGATAACATAAACAAACCAATATTCGTGCCGATAGTGTAAACAGTTCGTCTGGGGCCTCACAAATAATTCGGGGGTTGATCATAGTACTTTATGCTTTCGATCATATAAGAAATAAAGACCAAAATTGCGTATAACGTCTTTTTCATAGCAGCTCGAGTAACGTTGGTTCCTGGTTTCTTAATAAGGAAGGTATTATTATTAAATAGAACAGAGTTAAATAAAGCTTGATAAAAGAAAGTGTGGTGACTGTGAGAGTTAAAGAAAACGATCTCCAATAGCCTAGGTGAGTTTTTCTCACGGGGTAACCAATTTCATTTATTGTGATTATTATTATTTTTATATTTTAATGATTTGTTGAGCTATTATAATTTTAACTATTTAATGATTTACTCTTGAAGTTGACAAATCCTTTTATACATATTTATATTAAATAATTGTTTGACAATTCATTAATTTTATATCTGAGATTACAAACAATACATTAATTGAGGTACGTCGCGAGTTGACCCTTCGTACTTCGCTAGTTGAAAGGAGTGGATACTTTGCGAGTTGACCCCTAGTATCTTAGTGAAGGCCTATTACACTGTTTATCATGATAAATACTCCGGACTAGCAATTTTGTGCTCTTGGAGAGGTATTTCGCGAGTTGACCCTTAATACCTATGACCCGAGAGGCGTTTGAACGTTATTATGTGTTATTTGTACATTTCTTTTAAATGTATCAATCTAATTATGTTTGGTTTTGATATGTGAACTATAAATCAATTATATTGATATATTGAACTTTTGTTGTTGTAACCCAATTTCCATATCTCTTATGAACTGGTTACTCAGGTACTTTTATTTCCTTTTCAGAGGTGTCATCTCGAGAGAGCGCTGTTCCTGACAACCGCCCCACCTTTGTTTTTATTTATGTTAATTTAGTAATTGTTAATTTACCATTTTAATATTTTGTTTTGCTTTTATTATACTTTGTTTGCTTTAGTGAATTACTTTATTTAAATTTTGCTCGGACTAATCATTTTATACCTCTCATAAATTTTCAGAAGTGGGATCTACCATGATCACCATGATTACTATAATTATCATAATTACCACAATAGCAAAAATAAAAATATAATACAGATTACAATAAATTAAATTAAATTATAAATTTTTCACAAATATTAAAAACAAAGTCATTTTAATTTCTGTTGCTCTCTTCATCGAGATGACACACATGAATAGAGCCGATTATATGTATTATTTTCTTTCTTATTAAGAATCTGTGTACAATGAATGCTCGACGCGGACGTAAACGACAGCTGACATTAGAGGCGGATTCTAGTAGTTCGCAAACATACTTATTATTAAGGATGATATTACGTTGAAATTTCTTCACAAAGCTATAACAGAATTTAGTAGCATAGAAGTAGAACCAAATAATAATAAAGTAGAACTACGAATTTCAGAAAACTCTACATTGTTGCCGAATCATTGGGGACATGTTTTAGTTCACAGTGATTCGTATAAAGGTGACCTTTACATTGCCGCTAAGGTTCGACTACAAGAAGGACAAGAATATTGTATTCCTTACACCGTAGTAACAATAAGAAAGGATGAACCTACTATAGTACCATGTTTAAGTTTAGCAGATAAGGAAATAGAATTTAGGAAAAAATAGGGTTATTATAAGAGCTTTTAAGTGTATAGAAGATAAGGACCCGGAAGAACATGTCATGAAAATACGTGAAGGTGTCGACGAACCTTTACCGGAGGAGGAAATTATAGTTGGGCCGGTTACTACCAAGGACAAACAAAATTTAGTCAACTTGTTGAATAAATATAGAGATTGTTTTGCATTAACAACTGAAGAGCTTGGATGTTCAAAGACGGCCGAAATGGTAATTGGGTTGCGTGAAGAAAAACCATTTTCGTACCGGCCTTATCGTATGTCAAGAGCAGAGCAGAACCTGGTCAAAGGAATGGTTGACGAACTCTTTGAAAATCAGATAATCCGAGAGTCCGATTCAGAATATTCATCTCCCGTCCTTTTGGTCAAGAAGAAAAATGGCGAGCAAAGGTTGTGTATTGATTATCGCAAATTGAACACTCTTTGTATTAAGGACAGCCACCCATTGCCACGTATAGACGACCAAATTGACAAACTTCAAGCTGGACGCTATTTTATCAGTCTTGACTTGAAATCAGGTTATCATCAGATACCTCTGGACGAAGCATCAAAACATTATACTGCTTTTGTAACGCCGGAAGGACAATACGAATACAACAGAGTTCCTTTCGGGCTAAGCAATGCACCAAGAGTTTTTCAGAGGTTAATAACACGAATACTCAGACCAATACAGCAAAATTCCGCACTTTATTTGGATGACGTACTGTTGTTTGGACCAACGATAGATGATGTTTTACAAGTTCTTGAACAAACATTAGAAATTCTCAAGCAAGAAGGTTTAACTTTAAACCTCAAGAAATGTAACTTTTTGAAGACATCTGTTACATATCTTGGATACGAAATTGAACAAGGAACAGTAAAACCTGGACTTGAAAAGATTAAGGCAGTCGAACAATTTCCTACACCAAAGACAATCCACCAAATACGTCAGTTTCTGGGGCTCACCGGCTATTTTCGCCATTTCGTTGAAAACTATGCCATTATTGTAAAGCCATTAACAACTTTGACAAGAAAGAATGTGACATGGATATGGGGAGAAAAGCAAGAAAAAGCTTTTCGGCACTTGCAAGAGATTCTAGTCACTCGTCCGGTCTTAAGCCTATTTAATCCTAAAGCTGCCACTGAACTACACACCGACGCAAGCCAAATTGGATTAGCTGGAATATTGTTCCAAAGGCAAAAGGATGAACGTCTGCACCCTATAGCGTATTATAGTCGTCAAACATCTGATGCGGAGCAGAAATATCACTCTTTTGAGTTGGAAACTCTGGCTGTTGTCGAGAGTCTTAGGAAATTTCGAAGCTATCTACTTGGAATTTCTTTTACTGTTGTCACAGATTGCAATTCTCTCAAAGCTGCCAGCAAGAAGAAGAATCTTTTACCGCGAATAGCAAGGTGGTGGCTAGAACTTCAAGAATTTACATTTGAAGTCCAATATCGCCCTGGGCAACGAATGAGTCACGTCGACGCACGAGTCGTAATCCAACTGTCAATGTTGGTACTGAAGAAGAATGCGAAGTGATCTTACATATTGAAGAAGCCGACTGGGTTCTGGCAGGGCAGTTAACAGACGAAAAAATAAAAGAGATGCACAAGATACTTTCAAAACCTCCAGAGACGGACAACGAAAAGAGCATCTACAAAAATTACTGTTTGCGAGATGGAAGAGTATATAGAATCACAGCTCGAGGAATACTTTGGGTTGTTCCAAGAGGAATGAGACAGCGCATTTTAAAAGCAGCTCACGACGATTTTGGGCATTTTGGAGTGGAAAAGACGCTACACAGGTTGTGTGAGAATTATTGGTTTCCACGTATGAAGAAATATGTAGAGCAGTACATATCTTGCTGTATACCATGTTTATACAATAAAAGGAACCATGGAAAGAAGGAGGGATTCTTACATCCAATACCGAAAGGAGATATACCATTAAACGTTCTCCATGTGGATCATCTAGGTCCTTTTCCAAAATCCAAAAGAAACAATTAATATTTAATTGTCGGAATATATGCATTCACTAAATTTGTCTTCTTACGAGCCGCAAAAAGCACCCAAACCAAATACGTAATCGACTATTTCAAGGACATCTTCGCTACCTATGGAGTTCCAAAGATATTAGTGTCTGATCAAGGAAGCTCATTCACTTCCAAAAGATTCCAATCTTTTTGTCGCCAAAACAACATTAGACACGTACTGAACGCTGTTGCTACTCCCAGAGCAAACGGCCAAGTGGAACGTCTAAACAGTACGATACTTGGTGCGTTACTACCGTCTATAGCCGAAGAAGAATTATGGGATGAGAAGGTACGCTCAGTACAATTTTCCATCAACAATGTGATAAATAAGAGTACTGGCAAAACACCTAGTCAACTACTTTTCGGTTTCACTCCACGAAGTAGCTCATTGGATACAACTCTCAAAGATGAAATCAACACCATTGCTACGTTATTTGAAAACCTTATTGGAGAGCGTGAACAAGCAGCAAATAGAATTAGAGCTGCACAAGTTGGACAAAAGAAACATTTTGATAAGAAAAGAAAGACACCAAAATGTTACAAGGAAGGCGATCTAGTTGTCATTTTAAAACAAGCTATTCCAACTGGGACCAGTCGAAAACTGAATGCTCCATACAGTGGGCCAATGATTGTTAAGACCGTTTTACCAAATGATCGATACATTGTCAAAGATATGGACAAATCCTATCGCACAAGAAATGCATCGACCTATGAAAGAACTATAGCCGTTGACCGTATGCGTCCATGGTGTCCATCAGGAGGTATTTCGGATACTACCGACAGCGAAAGTGGAGAAGACGGAGTCGTTCTAACCTCAGATAATGACAGTGACTCTTCAGGGGCCTAAGGTATCTCGGGACGAGATATTTGCAGGATGGCCGAACTGTCAGGGTGAGTAAATTTTAAAATAGGGAAATAATATTGAACAAGGTTGATTTTAAACTTATATTATAAAATCTCTGCTACAACGAAGAATTAGTCGAAGTAATCTGAAATATGGATATTAGGGGCGATAACATAAACAAACCAATATTCGTGCCGATAGTGTAAACAGTTCGTCTGGGGCCTCACAAATAATTCGGGGGTTGATCATAGTACTTTATGCTTTCGATCATATAAGAAATAAAGACCAAAATTGCGTATAACGTCTTTTTCATAGCAGCTCGAGTAACGTTGGTTCCTGGTTTCTTAATAAGGAAGGTATTATTATTAAATAGAACAGAGTTAAATAAAGCTTGATAAAAGAAAGTGTGGTGACTGTGAGAGTTAAAGAAAACGATCTCCAATAGCCTAGGTGAGTTTTTCTCACGGGGTAACCAATTTCATTTATTGTGATTATTATTATTTTTATATTTTAATGATTTGTTGAGCTATTATAATTTTAACTATTTAATGATTTACTCTTGAAGTTGACAAATCCTTTTATACATATTTATATTAAATAATTGTTTGACAATTCATTAATTTTATATCTGAGATTACAAACAATACATTAATTGAGGTACGTCGCGAGTTGACCCTTCGTACTTCGCTAGTTGAAAGGAGTGGATACTTTGCGAGTTGACCCCTAGTATCTTAGTGAAGGCCTATTACACTGTTTATCATGATAAATACTCCGGACTAGCAATTTTGTGCTCTTGGAGAGGTATTTCGCGAGTTGACCCTTAATACCTATGACCCGAGAGGCGTTTGAACGTTATTATGTGTTATTTGTACATTTCTTTTAAATGTATCAATCTAATTATGTTTGGTTTTGATATGTGAACTATAAATCAATTATATTGATATATTGAACTTTTGTTGTTGTAACCCAATTTCCATATCTCTTATGAACTGGTTACTCAGGTACTTTTATTTCCTTTTCAGAGGTGTCATCTCGAGAGAGCGCTGTTCCTGACAACCGCCCCACCTTTGTTTTTATTTATGTTAATTTAGTAATTGTTAATTTACCATTTTAATATTTTGTTTTGCTTTTATTATACTTTGTTTGCTTTAGTGAATTACTTTATTTAAATTTTGCTCGGACTAATCATTTTATACCTTTCATATAATTAGGTCTGTTATTAGTTCTTCGTGTATTACTAGAGGAAGTATCCATTGGTTCTGGTCAGGTTATTTGATTATTTCTATTTTGTACGTTTTGGTTATGATTAAAATGGTGTTGAAATTGTGGTCGATAAGATAATTGGGATTAAAATTATTATTATTTGGTCTGTAGTTATCAAAATTGGGTCGTTGGTTTGAGAAATGTCGATTATTGAATTTTGATCGTTGGTTTGAGAAATTTTGATTATTAAAGTTTGGTCGTTGATTTGGGAAATTTTGATTATTAAAGTTTGGTCGTTGATTTGGGAAATTTTGATTATTAAAATTTGGTCGTTGATTTGGGAAATTTTGATTATTAAAATATGGTTGTGGGTTTGAGAAATTTGGATTATTAAAATTTTGTCGTTGGTTTGATTGAATATTATGATTTGTTTGACTTGATTTATTAAAATTATTATTACGAGTTTTATAATTAAGGAAATTTTCTTCTTCTGTAACAAATCCCATAGCTTGTTTTATTGAATTTGGGTTTCTTAATCCTACGACTAACTGCATATGATAATTTAAACCATTTATAAAAGTTTTGAGACACAAATCTTCGTATTTTTAAAAAATTTAGTAATTTTTGTGTTTTTATTAATTTTCTCGGTTCCTAATTAACCGATTCACTTGTTCGACCCCTCATTCTGTTCGTATTTTAATTGCCTACGATTTATCACAATATATCATTAAGTTTGCTCCAGTACTTTTCACGTTATATGAAAAAAACTAGAAAAATTAGGTGTCTTTCGCTTTAAATGTTTATAACAAATTACTGAAAAACATTTGCGTGTCCAAAAACATATCAAAATCATAATACGTAATGTCTTTAATATATTGGCACCATCCGTTTTCTACTAGGATTTTTGTCAAAAATTACTATATTTTGCGTTCTCTTTTGCTTGGCCTATGAAAAGATGATGTTTCAAAACAAACTTTTGTTACGTTGCCAAACTGTAGTTTTTTTCTCTTCACTTTATGAAAACTATAAATGTAAATCTGGTAGTTCTCCTTTTTTATTGGCCTGTGCCTTGTATTGCATGAATCAAAGGTGTTTGTTAACAAATAAAAGGCTGGTATAATAGTCTCATATTTATTCAATGTATTTATTTATAAGAAAAGTGTGGATAAGATGCAAGAAACAGTAACCAATTATTTTATATAAAAATATGTAAAGTTTCATCAACCTAACCTAACATTAAAAACCTAAAATCTTCTACGACTAAATATATGACAATAATAATAATTAATAGTGAATGTAGAAAGTATACTCTTACAGCATTAAGCGGGTCCCACTTTGGTATTTTCGTTCAAAATAACTTAACAAAGATCTGACTATCTCTTGACATTTACTTTTCAACTGCTTGCACATTTTGATGCGTTAAACTAGACACTTTGTCTGAATAATAGGCATGATGACAGTTACTGAGAATTACTGGAATAATATTTTTAAATAATTGTATAGATTACAAAGTTTATAAAACAATTACTTTTTCGTGCAATCGGACGCGAAGTCAGTATTTCGCGTCCTCAACACAGTCCGCGAAATTCAATTTCGCGGCCGTTACCCATAGCAACGGCTGCGAAACCAAACGTCACTCCCAAATTTGAATATCACTTCCAAATTTGACATTTCTAAAATACTACAAAGACAAGGATTATTTTTTATTGAATAGCAACAAATACATAGGTACTTATATTATTTAGGATGAATATTAACATTAATTTTACAGTTTGTATTATTACTTATATTTACTCCAGAAGTTGAAGCAAGAACTGTCAAAATATTTTGTATATATTGAAACATACCATTTCCATTGCACACATTGTTAAATAAATTAAACTGCTGTTGATTTTAGAGCAATGATATATTTATTTACTATTATCTGGTTTAATAATTTTAACGATTGCACGAAAAATAGTGTGTATGCCATGGCCGCGAAACTTTTTAACGACCTCAAGATTATCTTGCCTCGGCCGCAAACGGCCTCGGCGATAACTGTTTTTTCGGTACGTTAAAAAGGTATTTCGCGGCCTAAGCATACAAATAACTATTTTTCACATTACAACTGTGATAATATTTATTTGAATAAATATATAAATACAAAATATGACAATCCGCCATCTTAGCTACAACACCGATTACAAACGTGTGACGTCAACCTTTTGCATATTGTTTTTTACTTTTATCGTATTTTCTGGTTTTGCATGGTTTAAATGATATTTTCCTACAACCACTATGGAAATCACGCTTTTCTACACAAATTTTTATACGCAAAGTAGTCCTTTTCTCAATTCTTTTGATAACCGTTGGAAAAGTAATGCGAAAAGTACACGCTACGGCACTTTTCCGCACCGAAATGTCAAACAAAGCTACCTATGACCTGTCAACTTTTTTTGACAATTCAAACCTAATAGTGAATTTCTTACAATTTTTAAATTAAACCAAAAGTAAGTAATCTATTTATTTCATTATTTATTTTAATTTATTAATTATAAAAACATTAACCTATTAAGCATTATTTTAGTAGTTATGAACCAAGATCAAAATTATTTATCTTTCGAGTTGTCCAAAACTGTATAAATTACTACAAACTTCTGCGCTCTTGGGAAAAGTGACGCTTTGCGCACTAGTTGTGAAAACTACTATTCCTATAGTTATAGAATTCATGACATCATAAAAAATAATTCAAATTAGTAGTCAAAACAAATTTTTAATTTGCATACTATGTTTAATATTTGAAGCATTTGCAGATGGGTGATGTCATACAGACGCCATCACTATTCTAGCGTTTTGGTACGAAATTTGAAATGTCTTTTAAATACTTAAATTCTTCATTCAAAAACCAAACATCGTAAAGCAGTTTTTCAAAATCAGCCATCATGCCTGTTAATTAGGGATAGAGATAACTGTTTTTTCTTCAAATCCTGAATAAACAACTAATTCAAAAGCACTAAAAAAATTGTAAATACTGAGACGATGATCGATTGTCAATAAATGTCAAACAAAACTGAGGTATTTTACCAAATGATTTGACAACTTCTAGAAGTTGAAATGTAAATTCCCTATTAGGTATACATTGTGTTTACTGCTGGTAAATTTATATGGTTTATTTACAATAAAAAGACGATGACGTTGCAAAACAAAATTTTGTAATGTTACCTGTATGTAGATTTTTTCTTTATTCAAAGGAAGCTGGAACAGTCAATGTGACAGTCCTTCTTTTTTATACCTCGTAAGGCATAGTTCTTCTTTTTTATACCTCGTAAGGCATACATTGAAGGTGTTTATTCATAAATAAAAGGCTTGTATGATATTCTCAGATTTACTTAATATAAGTATACATTTATGTGAAAGGTGTGGATAACATACAAAAAACAGTAACCAATAATTATATATCTCGATTACCACTATTTATTATTTTTCATAGAGAATTGAATGACCAACTATAGAACCATATTCAAGAATACTGGAAGAAATAATTCTAGTCATCTTGAGAAAATTGAAATATGAATATAATTCAATTTATAAAAAAATATCACAACTTTTAATAATGTGAAAAAATTTAAATATAATATATAATTTGAATTGATAATAATTAAAGTGAATGGTATTAGAAAACCAACGTATCTTTCACCATTCTCATCAAAAACAAATTTCAAGGATATAACCACCTTTCGGCTGTTAGTGTTCCATTCCTTGGGCATTTTAATGCGTTTAACTACACACTGCAGATTTGCCTAATTAATTAGTAACGGATATTACTATTTTCCAACCATAAGAATGAATTTATGAGCACCAGAAAAACTTGTAAAGACGATGATATTGTCAATAAACAATAAATGACATACTAAACCTAACCTCAATTATTGTGTCAAAACAATTTATCCAATTGATCTGACAACGTCTTGAAGTTTTGCCAACCCGTAAGTTCAAAATTGCCCTGGCTATTAAGTATAAATTATATTTACGGCTGGTAAAATCATATTTAGATACTCTGATATGCAGGAAAGTAACTAAAAATTACATAATCGTCTATTTATCAACAGTAAAAAAAAAGAGCTTTTTTTGTCGGATAAATTTCTCTTTGCAACGAAACAGTTTTGCCAATCACTAATTTTACGAGAAAAACTGACATGATAAAATCGCGACACCGAAGGTGGAGCGATTTTATTTAATGTCAGTTTTTCGAGCTAATTTAGTGATTGGCAAAACTTTGAGTTAAAGAGAAATTTATCTAATAAAAGAAAAGCTCGAGTGTTTTTTGGCAAGATAAATTAACGACAGAATATATGGATGAACAACAACAATAATTATTTTTATTAATACAATAAACTACAGAATATATGGATGAACAACAACAATAATTATCTTTTCGTGCAATCGGACGCGAAGTCAGTATTTCGCGTTCTCAACACAGTCTAGTGGGGTCAAACTAGCATTATACCTGTAACTTTTTTCGGAAAAGTCGGATCGACATGCGGTTTTTTTCAAAATGTTGTAAAAATTATTAGTAACAAACCGTACATCTAACCTCTGTACCCTCGGACATTTATAATTATTTATTTAACAAATTGGACAATTTTCTGTGGGGGTTGACGAGAGTGTGGAAAACATGACTGTCCGTTCAATAAAAAGGTCTGGAAAACTTTCCCGGGTCGGTTTTCAAGACCCTCATTATCTCGAAGCTATTGTTTATTGTTAAATTGTTGTAATCACGCTAATTAACAAATTGATATCTCGACTCCTGAAATCATTAGAGCTCTCGATTCTTTTCCAAAAACTCTGGGTCCCCGAGGAGGAGCATGCCCACAAAGTTGTGGCACACAATTGTTCATTGTTAAATTGTTGTAAACTCACTAATTGGAAAAAAATCGAGAGCTCTAATGATTTTAGGAGCAGAGATATCAAATTGTTAATTAGTGAGTTTACAACAATTTAACAATAAACAATTGTGTGCCACAACTTTGTGGGCATGCTCCTCCTCGGGGACCCAGAGTTTTGGAAAAGAATCGAAAGCTCTAATGATTTCAGGAGCAGAGATATCAAATTGTTAATTAGTGAGTTTACAACAATTGAACAATAAACAATTGTGTGCCACAACTTTGTGGGCATGCTCCTCCTCAGGGACCCAGAGTTTTGGAAAAGAATCGAAAGCTCTAATGATTTCAGGAGTCGAGATATCAATTTGTTAATTAGCGTGATTACAACAATTTAACAATAAACAATAGCTTCGAGATAATGAGGGTCTTGAAAACCGACCCGGGAAAGTTTTCCAGACCTTTTTATTGAACGGACAGTCATGTTTTCCACACTCTCGTCAACCCCCACAGAAAATTGTCCAATTTGTTAAATAAATAATTATAAATGTCCGAGCGTACAGAGGTTAGCTGTACGGTTTGTTACTAATAATTTTTACAACATTTTAAAAAAAACCGCATGTCGATCCGACTTTTCCGAAAAAAGTTACAGGTTTTCATTATATTCATGCTAGTTTGACCCCACTAGTCCGCGAAATTCAATTTCGCGGCCGTTACCCATAGCAACGGCTGCGAAACCAAACGTCACTTCCAAATTTGAATATCACTTCAAAATTTGACATTTCTAAAATACTACAAAGACAAGGATTATTTTTTATTGAATACCAACAAATACATAAGCTGCACTATAATATTATTTAGGATGAATATTAACAATAATTGTACAGTTTGTATTATTATTTATATTTACTCCAGAAGTTGAAGCAAGAACTGTCAAAATATTTTGTATATATTGAAATATATCATTTCCATAGCACACATTTTTAAATAAATTAAACTACTGTTGATTTTAAAGCAATAATATATTTATTTACAATTATCTAGTTTAATAATTTTAACGATTGCACGAAAAATAGTGTGTATGCCATGGCCGCGAAACTTTTTAACGACCACAAGATTATCTTGCCTCGGCCGCAAACGGCCTCGGCGATAACTGTTCTTTCGGTACGTTAAAAAGGTATTTCGCGGCCTAAGCATACAAATAACTATTATTAATACAATAAAATTCGATTATTTGAAAGTACAACTGTTATAAATTGTCATTGTGTAAAAGTGACGTCCGCTTACTAGATATTGAGGAAGAGAAGTTTTTATCCCATAAAAAAGGATGCACCTTTTTTATCGATGTCAAAGTGACAATAACATTTCCAGGTATATGACATTTTAACATTGGAGTTAATTTATCGCAAATAAACTTTATTAGTTAGAAAGCTACATTATCACTGAGTAGCATAGGCTATATTTAATACCTACTAGAAAAAATTAGAGGTCACAACTTTACTAAAATCAACCCAATGTAAAAAGGTCGTTTTCGTTGTCTGTGAGCTATCTTTTAAACTACCTACTCAATGGATTCTAATGAAGTTTTCAGTAATAGATAAAGTGATTCAAGAGGAAGGTTTATATGTATAACTAGTGACCCACCCCGGTTTCGCACGGGTTTAATGTATTATATAGGGTGATTCATAACTTTTGGGACATAGGCTAAGGGTAGATTGTTTGGACCAAAATATGGCGATAGGACCAAATATATCTCAATACAATATTGCTGTGGAAAAAGATAAAGGGCGTTAAAGTTGAATTTTTTTTTTGGTTTTTGCTAATAATTTCACTGTATATTTATCGATTGTTATCAAAATCGGCACAGAGGCATAATTTTATACAGACAATATTATTTTATGTACTATTTGACATTTTGTTACAGGGGTAGACTCGTGAAGGATTTCTGATGATGAAATTGACTGGTAACTTTTTTTGAAGAAACTTTTAGGTGATTTTTATCAAAAAATATGACATAAACATCATTTCTACGTAATATTGGCATTCTTGCTCAAACACGATATTCTCATTCGTTATCGAGAAAAACGCAATTGAACAGTTCAGAGTATCGGAAGGGAATTTCAAGTAACGGACAATAAAAAAACTTGTATCCTGAGGCTTCTATTTCGACGATAAAGCATAATTAAAAACAATGTAACATAAAAAGAGCAAACTCAAATTAAATGTTCTACGTGGCCTCCTCCGACTTTTATGCCTTTTCTAATTCTTTTAATAAAGGACTTTCGAACTTCAAAGAACATATTAGCCGCATTTTGTATTTTCCTCCAGAGTTCGACTCTCGAGTTAATTTCATTGGCATAAACTAAGGACTTCATATGTCCCCAAACATAAAAATCAAGCGGGCTATACTCAGGACTTCTTGGTGCCCATTCAAAATCACTTCCTCTGCCAATCCATCGTTGAGGAAATATGTCATTTAGATGATTTCTAATAACTAAAGGAAAATGAGGTGGAGCTCCATCCTGGATGAACCACATTTTATTTCTTACGGCTAGAGACAGATTATCCAAAATATGACTAAAAGTATTTTGCACAAAAAATAAATAAGAATCTCCATTTAAATTTGGAGGCAGAACATGGCCCTAGTGGTTGGTCGCCTATAATGCCACACCAAATATACAATTTAAACTCATGCTGGAAATGTCTTTCTTTGAGATCATGCGGATTTTTTTCTTCCCAATAATGGCTGTTTCGCCAACTAAATTCCCCTCGTCTGGTAAAAGTCGCTTCATCGGTGAACATAATATTCTTAATAAAATTTTGGTCATTATGCTTGTTGAGAATACGTTGGCAGAACTGTAACCGTCGTGTGAGATCTCTTGGAAGCAAATTTTGAACAGGAATGAAGTGATAAGGGTGGAACTTTTCTTTTTTCAGAATTGTAATAATAGACGACTGACTTACTCCTGTTGCTAATGACAAATGACGTGAACTTACTGCAGGATTTTCATCTATTCGAACCAAAATTCCATCTTCTTGATTAGGTGAAATTTGTTTCGGACGACCACCTTGATTCTTATTGTGAAATGATCCGGTTTCACCCAAACGATGAAATAGATTTGAAAAAGTTTTTTGATTTGGTTGCCTTCTGCCTGGATATAACAATTCATGCCTTCTGGCTGCAGAGTGCCCACAAAAATGTTCTTGTGCGTATACACAAATCATATCCCGCATTTCTTCATTCGTAAAATGATTGTGACGAGGCATTTCAATCGAAAAGGTATATGATAGCTTTAAAAAATGCAACAATTGACTATAAACTCGCAGAAAAAAATATTCACTGACAAGAAATGTCATTTACCAACAACAATTATCTGACAATCCAAAGCACACTTTTCATAAATGAAATAATATTTGAAATCCCCTTCCGATACTCTGAAATGTTCAATTGCGTTTTTCTCGAAAACGAATGAGAATATCGTGTTTGAACCAGAGTACCAATATTACGTAGAAATGATGTTTATGTCATATTTTTTGATAAAAATCACTTAAAAGTTTCGTCAAAAAAAGTTACCAGTCAATTTCATTATCAGAAATCCTTCACGAATCTACCCCTGTAACAAAATGTCAAATAGTACATAAATAATATTGACTGTATAAAATTATGCCTCTGTGCCGTTTTTGAAAACAATCGATAAATATACAGTGAAATGATTGGTAGAAAACGAAAAAAAAATTCAACTTTAACGCTCTTTATCTTTTTCCACAGCAATATTTTATAGAGGTATATTTGGTCCTATCGCCATATTTTGGTCCAAACAATCTACCCTCAGCGTATGTCCCAATAGTTATGAATTACCCTGTATATAAAAGTTATTATTCACATAAATAAAAACTATTAAAATTTTAGACTACTTCCATGTGGTAGGTTAGAATTGAACTGACTCACATTTTGTGTCACTTCACAGCTGGTCACTATATGTATATATATTATATATGGAACCTAAAAGTCTTACACAATGGAAGCTCTATTCTAATTGAGATAACTAAAGAAATGTTATGTCTATGGAAATTTTCATCTATTGTTACTAAATAATATGAATAAATATCAACTAGATGATCTATAACTGTTTTTTTATTCATACAATTACTTTGCTCAAAAATATGTGCCATTTCAAGAAAAGATCTCTTCTTAAAATTTGACTCTACTGCTAGTATTTTGGGGGCAATGTACAATTACTTTTGAATTATATTTGAAAAGCATTATTAATATTCTCAAGATACACTTAAATATAGTATACCACAAATACAAACTATAAATCCCGTTCGCGTTTCATATTTCGTAGCATTCCGCTATAGTGTTCATTCGTCGTAGAATAGGGATCATGGATCTATCATATTTCCAGGTAAAGTAGAAACATTATTTTCAGAGGAATGTATTCATGGGTCATTGCCTTCCTTATTGACATACATAGATTTGTGCAAAAGTGGTGAAAACGCGTTTTTAAGTGCTAAATCATGTTCGATTGCTCGCTTTGAAATTATATGAATAGGCTATACCAATATAAATACAATATAGATAATGTGAATTGTTTTTAAAATAAAATAATAAGTGAAAACGAATAACAAGAACATTGATTAATATTACACCATAAAACAAAATTAAGGCAGCTACTCATAACAGAGGCTTGCAATTCCAGACAGTAAAAACTAAATCGCAAATGTCTTAAAAGGTCTCTCTATAATAGTTTTATGTGGACAAGCTATAATAGTACGAATGATTATTTTTGTTAATTATGATGTCAATTGGCAGGTAGATGTTTCAAAAGCCATCAAGTTACATTAATTTAGAAATGACACTAATGTTTTATTATTGTTTACTTTTAAGTTTTTATTGCTGCCCAACTTATTTTGAATAAATTTGCAAGCTAACTCTTTTATAATTCCTTTTTATTTAAATGAAGGGCATATCATGATATGAATATGAATATTTTTCCTTGATTTATAAAGTCTACGATTTTTAAAATCGATGCCATAATTACAGTAAAGCATTGTCAAGCACGGTTAGTACTTGGAAAAACCGTCGTCAAGCCTGTACAGTCTGCAGCGGAGTAGCATATTACAGCTCGCAGGCATTATACCAATGAGCACGAGGTAGATATGCCGTCTTTCGGAGGACACGTATTAAGTATGTGTGTATATGGGTTGGTATTCACTGAGACCTGAAAGATCTATTGTGCACCCTTACTTCCACTTAGTTCCCGAGGAAAGTCTCGGAGACTAATAGCTCTTTAGTCCTATTTGCCTGTGGAATTTTAGGATATCTGCAGGCTTTAACTTAGTTAAATCCCACTCATCTATCCAGTAGCCTCCTAGGTGCTGTGCTCTAGGATTTTGAATTGCTGTGTAATTCGCAAGTATGTGGGTAATTCTTCTTTCATGCCACAGAATCTATTTTGAGCTTTTTTAAGTGCCCGTTCAGGCAGCAATGTACCGTTAGGAGCCCTGTTGAAACTCAGTGGTGCAGTTTTACTTTTACTGATGCATTCATTTGATCTCAACGGGTTGCAGACATCCATCAGACTCTTTGACTGTCTAAGCCCTACTAGATCTTTCTAATGATCAGATCCTCTATTTTTTTTTGGGCTTTGCCTATTTCTTCCAATTATTACATTGGAGCTGAAAGGGTGTTTTTTCAATGATTCCCTCCCTACTGTATCTCGTTCTTCCTGCAATACTTCCCACCTCCATTTTTAGTGGTGTGAGGTTGAGAATCAACGTGGCTGCCGTTGGGCATGGTTTCATTGCTACTGTAATGCATATATAGGCTAGTCTTTGAAATTTGGAGGGGTTTTTTCTCATCGTCAATAGACTAGTTCTACTACTCAACACAATGTCTCCATAAGTGATAATTGGTCTCACTCTAGCAATGTACATCCAGCTCGGTATTTTTGGGTTACAGCCTCAATCTCTCCCTGTCAGATTTCTTTGTATATAATCTCCTTGTCGTGTTTATTTTACAGGAGATTATAGTCTAGCGTCAAACCTGAATACTTGACTTCTTGTCTCCATTTAGCCTCACTCCCATCAAGTTTAATGATTTGAGGTTGAGTTCTCTTTTCTTAATGAAGGCTATTAAGATGGTTTTGGTGGGGTTGATGTTAAGTTCTACTTGCCTACACCAGCTATTTGTATAATTCAGACCCTTTTGTACTATGTCACAAAGGGTGTTTTCGAATTTTCCCCTGGCTCTTATGACAATACCCAAGATATTCCGAGTCAGTCAAACCGCACAGGAGTTCGTCAACCGTCAGGCTCCACATGAATGGGGATGCTTCTCCTCCCTGCGGACATCCTCTGCTTGTACAGATGGAGACAATGTTTTTGCTTGTCCTTGTCTCTGCCACTCTAGTGGTGAGCAGTTCCGACATCCATTTTGATATTGTACTGTCCACACCTCTTCTATTTAATGCTTTGTTGACAGCCAGTATTGTCAAAAGCTCCTTTTATATCTAAAAATGCGCATACTACGGTTTTTTGGTTGCCTAGAGCACCTCGGATATCCTATGTCAAATGTACCAGTGCAGTCTCCATAGATCTACCTGCCCGGTAAGCATGCTGACGCGGGTGGAGAGGAAGCCTCTCTGGGATATAATTGTCCGTTTGGAGCACAAATGATGTTAAACTAATTGGTCTGATGGATTTTGGGTTTGTTGTGTCCCTTTTTCCTTGTGGAATGGATGTTCCTATTGCCCTTCTCCATCCTTCTGGTATATAACCCAATTCTAAGCTGTTTCGACTAATTCTAACCAAATGTGGTAGAGTTTCGTCTTATCCTTGCTGGGGTAATGGTGGGAAAATCCCATCTACTCCCGGTGCCTTGAAAAGTGAAAAGGTCTTCATAGCCCATTTCACTACCCCATTTTACTACCCCATTTTACTACAAATGTGCTCAGCCATTGTGGTACTTTCTCTCGAAGGTCTATCAGGACCTTCGACAGGAATATCTCTCCTATTTGGGCTACTCCCGAGAAGATGAATTTCTAGTAATAGTCGCACTCTTTCCTCCTCATTTCCGATGCATTTACCATCTGGCTTCCTTAAAGCAATATCTGTCTTTAACCCAGTCATATTAGGGCTTTCACCTCGGAATGAAAGATAATAAGCTGCAAATTGGTATGAACCTTTGTTTTGTCATTCTAAATGTTGTCTCAAAAGTCACAATCGTTATCGTGTCCGCGTCTCAAGATATTCAAGGTCAAAGGTCACAAAAATCGGTTTTTCGCGAATATCTGGCTTCCTATCGGTTAAATGAGATTTGCATTTATTATAAAAGTTGTAGGCTATAAAATTCCCTACAACTTTTGTTTAAACTTTTTTTTTCATACGACCAACCGTTTTGAAGGTAGAGCGCGAAGTGCACATCGTACAGTCATATACGGCCTAATGCAAGGTCAATCGTGAGTTATGGTTATCAGTACGTTATAAAGTCAATTATTTACTTGGAAAGGCCCAACAGTAGCTGTGATGAAAATGAACGTTCTCGTATCGAAGCCATTATTGCGTGGCTAATAGATGTGCATTTCGTTTTTAAATGATCTACTTGTCCTTTTCTATTTTTTAATATCATTTCTTCCAAAAAATGTGATAATGTTTTTGGTATCTTTTCATTAATACAATCTAGCATTTTATTCGGAGGTGGATACGTTTTTGTTTCAACTACAGATGATCTGATGTCTTCCCTAATAATAGCCGCAGCAGCTTCTACAATCCGTAGAACGTTCTTCTACAGGAGTACTTTTTTTATTTTCGTACCAAGCTTTTGATAATACGTTAAGCTGTGTATCACGGAAAGATATAATTGTAAATGATCCAATTTTTTTTGTGATTATTATATCAGTTAAATACTTTTGTTGTAATTTTGTAATAATTGTCTTATCGTCAGGTATGTATTCCGTAGGGACATCTTTAAGTTCTTTCAAAGTAAATTGAGAATCTTCATTATTTTCTATATAATAAAAAATCTCCTTCATTGCTTGAGTGACTTGATCATCTTGGCGAGGCTTTTTATCTGCAGATGGTACTCGGGTTAAAAAGTTGGTATAGCAAATAGTATGATACTTTGCTTCAGCAGCGATCAAATCATACTCGTAATATATACGTTCTTTTACTAATTCTCCTAAGGAATCGTTTCGTTCTTCTGCTCTCTTAATTACGTTTTTTTTGAATGCAAGAGTACTTACATTACTTATTGTCCGTCTATACTTTAATTTTTTTTTCTTTTCTGCTATTTCATCAGCTTCTTGGCCACAAAATAAGCATAACTTTCCAAAATCAAAGACTTCATTTCGTTTTTTACGAGGTGCACTTGACGTTGAAGGTTCACTCTCATCTGTGCGTCGTTTTGATGCAATAATAACATTTTTACTCGTGTAAACTTTTCGACACTCGGAATGCACATTTACAGAACTTAAAGTATTTAAATAGTCTATATGTCCATCATTTCTTTCAATACTTGCAGTTTTTAAAGTTTGTAAACCACGTACGACATTCACAGAAACACCTTCTGAAAGTTTCTTATCACATATAAAACACAAATCAGCCATAGCTCTTAAAACCGTACGTCCGTAGTTGCAACGGTACAATTTCAAACTAACGAATAATCTTGACTCATACAAAGTGGAGAGAGTGGCCTTGAATACTATAGAACATCTGTCCCGGCAATGAATAGAAAAGGGCATAGGGTAGGGACAAGTATTTCCAGGTATATGAGTATTGAGAAATTTACGCGTTTTAAAGAAAAGATATATAATGTCGTGTTAACTTAAAATAAAACTAAAATATATAATCCAGAATTAATAATATTTTATACTTAAATAGTTAAATATGAATAATTATATATAAATAATCAAGTTACTTACTTTAATTAAATATAAATAATTAATAGTTAGTACATAAATAATAGGCATTGTTTAATAATTATAATTTCCAAGTAAATAATTGACTTTATAACGTACTGATAACCATAACTCACGATTGACCTTGCATTAGGCCGTATATGACTGTACGATGTGCACTTCGCGCTCTACCTTCAAAACGGTTGGTCGTATGAAAAAAAAGTTTAAACAAAAGTTGTAGGGAATTTTATAGCATACAACTTTTATAATAAATGCAAATCTCATTTAACCGATAGGAAGCCAGATATTCGCGAAAAACCGATTTTTGTGACCTTTGACCTTGAATATCTTGAGACGCGGACACGATAACGATTGTGACTTTTGAGACAACATTTAGAATGACAAAACAAAGGTTCACACCAATTTGCAGCTTATTATCTTTCATTCCGAGGTTGACCCCTTTTTTTACCTAATATGACTGGGCTACTTGACATAAGCCGGGGTTCCGATTACATGGATATTGGGTTTGACAAAAAACCTACCACTGGCTGGAACACTAGTGGGTTCGTCAAAATTTCCGGTTAGAGGTAGAGTGCTACCGGCGTCGGTAGCAGAAATAGACCGAAAAAAAAAAATGTTTGGTGCTAATTTGGTACCCACTCTTACTTTAAACCAGGGATGCACAGACGTATAGGGAACAGGGGCCACTCTGGAAAAATATAAGCCAAGGACGGGCCACTACAAACAATATTTATTAACAAAAATTTTTTTTATTTTTAAATGGTATGAAATACAATAATACAAATAAAAGAACGTCCAAAAATGTTTGTGGTAATGATTATGTAATCATTATAATGTGATATTTCATGTTTCATTATTTTGATGCATGACATTGCATTGAACTAACAAGTTTTTTATATTTGGCTCCACATTACTTGTAGCCACACATATAATGTCTTCCAAATTTTCTTTTGCCAGACAGTTTTGGTTTTTCGCTTTGTTAAGTTTCATTACTGAAAACGTTTGTTCACAAATATACGTCGATCCAAATAAGCTTGCCTATTTCGATGCATTTATTCGCAACTCTTTATAAGCGTTTTTAACAACGCAACGGTGAAAGTTTAGTGAATTACCTTCATTGTTTCTGTAATTATCATCATTTTGCATGTCTATTAATTCCAGCTGCATTGATTCCGGCGCATTTTCGGATGAAATGTTAAAAGGATTGCTGAAAATGTCCAATAGCGGTTTACCTTTTTTTAAGTCTACAAAACGATTTTCAAAAGCTTGTATCAAAATATCAATTTTTTCAACATGAGCGAAATTGATGTCAGTTTATTGAACTTCTCCATAATTGTTGTGTAGTTCGGAAAATGACCGTAATTGGCTGAATTGATTTTTGCCCTGAAAAGACTCAATTTGCATTGAAAGGACGAAACATGAGAATATAGCTGCGAAATCAATTGATATTTGCCTTGGAGTCGCGTATTTAAGACATTCAAGTGATTTGTGATGTCTGCAAGAAACGCTAAGTCACACAGCCAATGAGGGTTGTCGTGTTCGGGGACGTTTGTTTTTCTTTTCCGCCAGAAATAGTTGGATTGCTTCAATCAAATTGACAAATCGCTGTAGTGTCAACCCACGACTTAGCCACCTCACTTCAGTGTAAAACAGGAGATCACCATACTCGCCTTCAATATCCTCGAGAAATTGTTTGAATTGTCGGTGATTGAGACCTCGTGATTTTATAAAGTTTACAAGTTTTATAACATTATCCCAATAATTTTGATCAGAGGGAGGGCCTCTTGATGTACAATACAATGAAACTGCATTAATTCCTTGGTATTTAGGTTTTTAGTTTGTAAATATGTTTTTGACAGAGTTACTATCCCAGATGTACTTCCAGCCATTGAAGGTGCTCCGTCAGTTGTAATTCCAGATATTTTCGTTAAATCCAAATCCATTATAGAACATTTTTCTAGAAGAGCATTGAGCATGTCACTTCCCTTGGTATGACTTGTCAAAGAACTCATACCAATCAGTTCTTCACTCACTTCAAAATTTTGCGTTACACCTCGTAAAAATATGAATAGTTGAGCAGTTGAACTTATATCTGTAGATTCGTCGAGCGATATAGAAAAATACAGAAAAATTCTCGATTTCTATATGATCTGCTAATGCGGTAATTCTTTAAACAGTCATCCGATTTAACTGAATTTTGTCAAACTTCACATTTTCCGGAAAATTTTTTTTGCGGCGATATCCAAACATTGCTTAACAAACTCACCATCTTTAAAAGGCCGACAAGTTTTCGCTCTTATTTGAAATATTTCAAAGCTAACTTTAGTGGCTGTTTCAGCATCTTTGTAAACATAGATTGCTGGCCTATTAGTTCCCGTTGTAAAGTGGAAATTCTTTGCGTTCGATTTTCGCCAGTTGATTTGGTAAAAGAAGGATGCCTTTTCACATTATATTCCTTCAAAATAGAAACACTACTCGTGCATATTAAACAGAAAATTTTGGTATGCGATGAAATAAAAAAGTATTTTTCGGTCTAAATATCATGAAATTGTCGATTTTCATCTTCAACGTTACGACTACGTTTCTTACTGGGTCTTGGTTTATCCATATCAAAATTAATATTATATTGTTACAGTCGGTAAAAGCCAAGTTCGAACGACGAAATATTTACTCGTCACAGATTACAGTTCTCAAACAGTATAACATTCGGACGACGCGTATACGCGTATACGAGTTACCAAACATCGAGAACCATCCACTTTGTTCGGGGCATCTGACCGTCGCGCTCCCTACGACGAATTAATTTTGACAGGTGGCGTCACCTTACGAGTCAGACAAGGAGGTTACTTACTTCCATATACCAGCCGTGTCCTCGCGCGACCAAAAGAGATGGATAGCGAGTCGATGTCAACAATACCACAAATAACTGGTTTAAGTGCCCATACCCTGGTCGATACCACAGATAACATACTTATAGGGATCTAAGCGTGGCGCTCCCTACGGCGAATTAATTACCTTACGATCATGTAAAAGGTGTTAGAGCTTACTAACACCTTTTACATGATTGTGGTCCTTAAGCTTAACAATACAATAAATAAAATTAGGTAAATAATTTTGAAAAGGCTCAGCATGCGCTGTAAAGTGATAAAAACTTTTTAATTAGATAATATGATTATCATTTTCATCAACAGTGATAAAAATGCATATTTAAAAAACAAATATAGAAATAGTGAGCTCACACTATGGATTGCAGAAATAATTAAATACAATGATGTAAAAAGCAAAATCATAAAATACATAATAATAAATCAAAGAACTGGGACTAAAATTTTTATATCTTTTGGATCAACTTTTTTTTATTCCACAGTAAACTGTTTTGTGAAAGTTCTACAAATAACAAAAGTGGTATTAGTAAGCACACAAATTTATTTAAATATTTAATTATTATTTAAATATACAGGAGCCTACAATAGGTAAACATTTCAGTTTCAAGTTTCAAGGAAAACAGTTGTATGGAGATTTTTTCTAAAACTTGAACAACTTGATCAACCGGTACTGTAGGCAGCTATATACACATTGAAAAATGCGAAAAACATTGACTTTTACAGGTTGCTATGAATAAAACTAAATAAAAACCAAAACTTGCATACTATTAACAAAGGGTAGTTTACAATGCCAATCTAGTAAATTGAATAAATGAGGCTTATACTCGATGAAGATCCATACTAAACGATGAAATAAAACAAACTAAATTGTTTAATTTCATCGTTTATTCTAGTAAATCTTGAGGAGAATATGACTATCATCAATATATTTATAAACATTTTTAATTAGTTCAAACACATAGTACTGTGGAGGTTTGAATATTTGTTTCTCGAAACTATTTACCTTTGAAAATTGTTCGACCTATTTCCAGTAGACTTTTATAGGCACTTCGAAAGAAGCGAGTCTCCGTAGATGGTTCCATAATGATCCTGTTATCTGTAAAGAATTTTATTATTTGAAAATATAACTTTATATTGTATGGGATGTATATTACCTTTCATACGATCATCAACCACTTAGAATGGCGTTAGTGCACAACAATACTTCTTAGACACACTATTTGCTTTTAGATGGAATTGTTTCTTGTGGATACAATTGATACAAACAAATGTCTATTAACATCTTCGGTTTATAATCTAGAACATAATCACGTTTAATAACATTCAATAAATATAAAATATGTCCCCCTAAGTTGGAATCATATGGAAAACTTTTTTATTATTAATTTTAAGAAAAAAAGTTATTCTTCATAAAAAGTTCTCTTGAACGTGTGGTGTGGCATTTATAATAACAAATTAATAGGACCTTTTTTTCGCGAATCTATGAATCCCGAACGTTATTTACAATTTTTACAAACTTATATCAATGAATTCATGGACGTAGTACCCTTAATAGAACGTCAATGTATTTGGTAGGTAGCAGCAAGACGGTGCCGCATACCACAGTACAATAAATGTTAGGAAGTATCTTGAAAATTTGTTCCATGGAAAAAATATTCACAGATATTCTGATCTCTTGGTCTGCTAGATCCCCTAACCTAACACCACCTTGATTACTTTTTATGGGGTTACCTGAAACAAAAAGTTTACCAGAAAGCGCCGTTTCAAGATATTGACCACTTGGAGAGGATCATTTTAGAAACATGTCAATAAATTTCTCCACAAATGATAAGGAATGTTTTACGTGAGTTTTCCAATAAAACAATCAAGTGCATTGAACGAGAGGGTGGATATGTCGAAGCATTAGCATGAGTGAAAATTAAATTTGTTTGTTTCTAACATTAATATGATGTTATAATTTTATAACTTAGTGTGGATTTATGCAGACACATTTAACAATTATCAATTAGCATTTAACAATTAACATTTATCAATTAACAATTAGTAAAACTGCCATCGTTTATGCAGACACAATTATAAATTAGGAGAAAATAGTAAGCATGCGCAGGAGCCCGAGATTCTAGTTATTTACAATAACCATTAACCCTACATTTTCATGTCCATAAGAGAGTCATGTCGATAAGAGTAGCATCATCCATTTTTACAACTTGAAAATTAAAAATAAACAAAACAAACAAACACACAATATAACCTGTCAACCACTTTTCTATGAAAAAAGTGATGTTAACTTCAGGATCTGCGTACTAGTTGCGCACTAGATGAAAATTCGGTACAATTAATTTAAGAAGTTAAAAGTTGGCCAACTTCGCAATTGTTAAATGATAAATGATAATTGTTAATTGTGTGCATAAATGGAGTCATAGTGAAATGAGTAGTTCAACTTATAATTGATAAATGTTAATTGTTAAATGCTAATTGATAATTGTTAAATGTGTCTGCATAAATCCACACTTAATATTTGAATGTATTTTATCATTTGCAAAATAAATAAATGTGCACTTACTACGCACTTTTATTGCAAAATTATCAGAAAACCTCGAAAAACTAAAAGGTTATCGTGTTTCGTAATCACAATAGATAAATGTTCATTCAAAATAGAAATATTAGTAAAAAATAAAATAATCTGAAGTTTTAATATAAATGGATGTACTTGCATAGGTATTTAAACGTAGTTTTTAATTCTGATCAACTTTTTTTAGTAACATTTTTCGATATTGTGAAATTTGCTCTTGAGTAAAACTCATATTTTTTGACAAACCTCGTATACGACTAAAAAATTTGATATTTGAGGACTGTATTCTAGGTTTTAGATAATGCAGAACTTTTTATGAAGAATAACTTTTTTTTCCTAAAATTAAGAATAAAAAAGTTTTCCATATGATTCCAACTTAGAGGGACATATTGTATGTGTAAAAAATTACCTTTTCAAATCCGAACATTTGTTTCCACTTCGTTCCAACCAAATTAAAAGCTGTTCTTTCTGGATTGGAAGTATATATTAACAAAAAACTACTTTAGTAATTTGTCGCTTTTTATGTTATGAAACATGTTTTGTTTTATTTTACTAAAATTAAACTTACCGAGTGCACTATACCTACATTATATCCCTTCACAATAAATTTGGACATTGTCTTTTTCGATAATGATTATTGATAGATAATATTATTTAATTCACATTTCCACAACCAACTTGAAGCACGACATACAGGAACCGTAAAACATCGACAGCGGGACGCGGTATGTGCATCCCTGCTTTAAACCCTGATATTCGATACGGAGACATCCCTATAAGTTGAAAAAAGGAATGTTCAAGACTAGAAATAGATATATTTTTATCTCTAACAGAATATTTTCATAATGGAATCATTTACCAAGCGTTTAAAAACCAGTTAGACCAACTTGTTCAGCTCTCTTAATTTTGAATATATATTTTTTATTCATTTATTTTTTCCAAGCAAGTTGTATTATGAGGGTAATACCTATTTGATTCCCAAATTTTGCAGTAGGTACCTAGTTAGCTTCAACCCTAATTTCAATTAGATATATTTCAATTAAAACTATCGGCAAATAGAAATCTAATACCAATTTACTCACGATCACGATTTTAAAAATTAAATTTTCTACATTTGAACGACTAATAACAGTTGATTAATTTTTAAAACAAACTATTTATCAATTGTATACAATAATAAATACTTAAAAAAAAAATACAATTTTTTACGAACTTCTTTAGCCGAAACAAGTTAGAAGGCATTGATTTTGTCGAAGAACAATATGAAGTTGCATGGAAAATTCTACACCCGTAATTTTTAACCAATCACAACGTATTTTCTGACAGGTCACCATGGCAACGTATGCAGTTTAGTGGAAAATTTTTCCTCGTGGGTACCCAACAGTGAATTATATTGGAAATTTTTTGACGTTTATAATGACAGAATATTTTTTTGACAGTCTGGTTTTTATTTGTTTATATGATAATTGTGATAGATTCCAATTACAAAGCTAAGTTGTTTTCTATATTCTTTGGTCCCCTCCTTTCTTCTTAATGGCGAAAATGCAGGACTTAGAATGGAATGAATTGAATATCTATGTCTTATGAAATATATATAATATTTAGACACTATTCCATTTTTTTTTCATATAGCACGTTTATTTGAATTCTGAGTGGTTTAGATGCAAATATTCGAGAACAATTCGAAAAAACATTTATTTCTTCAAGTAGGAGCCACAATGCTGTATTAATGCGGGTAATGAGTCGATCATTACATCAGAAATAAATTTTGATTATTTGATTTTCAAACACAATTTAGTGTAGAATTTTTTTACCGAATAACGTACGAGGTCAAATTAAATCCGAAAATTTTTTCTCGCTCATGAATATTTTTTGAAAATTATCCCGAGTCGAAGATTCATGAACTCGAAAAAATTACCGGATATAATTTGACCTCTAGCGGTATGAGTAAGAGTATGCAAGTTTCTATAGAAAATTGATAGATGAAACGTCAAAACATCTTGCCGCATTGAAAAATTTGAAATTGAGCGATGAGGAAAGCTGTAACATATTTTCAATTTATTTGATTAATTTTAAACTAGATTTACATTTGCAGAAGAAGTGGGAAGAGTTTCTACTCATAAATGATTCACCAATATTTTTTAAATTTTTTGAATAAAAAGGCAGACGCTTCACAAAATTCGCAGCCAAATCAATTCACTACCTCAAAGCCAAATTATCCACATAATTCAAGCAATTCAGTCAATTCTTACAGAAAACCATTTGTTTCTAGAAATGAAGTAAAATGTGATATTTCAGTCAATTCAATTAAATGTAATTTGTGTGAAGGAGATCACACTATATATACTTGTAACGATTTTTTGCAATTATCACCAGCAGAACGATTCAATAAGGTGAAAGAGTTAAGACTTCATAAATTGTCTTAGAACAGGTCATAACAAAAATGAATGTAGATAAGGGCACTGTAAAAAATGTCCTCAAAAACGCAGTACCTTATTACGTAACGACTAGCATTGTAACACAACCAACAATAATGGTGCATCTAATACAACCAATTCTCAAACTATAATAAAATTAGTTTCTCCCCAGTTGAAAATCAGATGCAATTCTTAGTTAAACACAAAATATCAGCCTTCCAAGTATTATTGTCCACTGTCACTTTTCAAGTTGAGGACACAAGTGATAATTCACAGCCAGAGCAATTTTATACTGTGACAATTTAATCACTCAAGAATTTTGTCACAAACTTAAATTACCATTATCAAACACTAATATTTCAATTATGGGTATAAACCAAACTAAATCTACTATAAACAAAAAATGTTCTATCACACTTTGTTCAAATATTTCTAATTTCTCCAGCTCCATTAACTGTTCAGTAGTTCCTCCAATTAGTAACAGTACCCTATCTCAATTTGTTAATCACTCCTCTGGAGCATTCCATATGACATCTAGCTAGCTGATCCTAAATTTTATGAACCCGGTGATATTGACATATTAATTGAACCAAGTGAATTCTAAAATCTTTGTCAAAGACAAATAAAACTTGGCAAACATTTGCCAACCCTGCAAAATACCAAATAAAGTATGGTCATTACAGGTCTAGCTCCTGTTTCTAAATCAACCACTAAATCTTCATCCATTTTGCATTAATTTGTCAAGTAATAATTGTTGTCAAGCAGATAATCAATTATGCAAGGGAACTTGAAGAAATTCCATTTAATAATTTTGTATCCAAAGACGACCTTGAATATGAAACATATATGAAACTACTTCCAGATCGTTTAGTGGTAAAAGTCTCCTTTCAAATATTCTCCAAACCTATTAGGAGATTCTTTCGATATTGCAGTAAAACGTTTTTATGCATTAGAGGCAATTTATTGCTGAATATAAGGAACTTGATCATTCACAAGATGTAACCTTAACCAATTATACAGAATCGTGAAGCTATTATTTACCACCTCATAGTGTATACAGAGAATTAATCCTCACAACAAAATTGCGTGTTGTTTCCGATGGAAGTTGTAAAACCACTAGTGGTTGGTCATTGAATGATGTTCGAGAACTATATTCTCAAACCAGTGGAAGATCATTATTCGATTCTTAGAATCGATGATCTTTCAGAATTAATTAGTGAACCTACCAACTGCCGACCTGACCTTTCGAGAAACGTCAGAGGGTTGTCAGTGCATTTTTCAAAACGAAAGGTCAATTAACTTCATGATGAAATAAAACAATTTAATTTGTTTAAATCTTCATTATAATTGAACTAAGTTCAACATACAATTCTTGACGCGTTTCGCTAACACAGTACCTTTCTCAAACGAGTGGAGGTATAATGAACAATTTTTAATTTATACATTGCATTGATACGGAGTTTTACGGATATTGACAAAAGTATTATAATCTATTTACATGGAAATAAAAAGCGGAAAAGTGTCTAAATATGGGATTAACTAAAGTATTGAACAAGTTTACCTGGAAATTCATTCGCAATAATCCTACCGGAAGCTTTCTAGGTGAAAAGGTATAATACGGAAGAATTGTTGTGTGTTGTGCAAATCACAAATTTTATCAAATTAAAATGTGGTAATGACAACTGTGATAAAATTTATATAGGTAGAACTTTTAGGAATTTTAAAACTAGAATTTCAGAACACAAACGTAGGCTACGACAACCAAAAATTAGATTCCAACTACTCAAATCATTTATTAGCAAACCAACACACTTTCGATTCAAATTTTGAAATTTGGCATATAGAACCTAAATCCCTCAAATTAAATCCTTAAGAAGCTCTTGAGATAAATAAAAACAAATATTCAGATAATCTTCTTAACCACCAAAGAGATATAAACAATTCACCCTTATTAAACCTTTTTACCTAGAAAGTTTCCGGTAAGATTGTTGTGAATGAATTTCCAGGTAAACTTGTTCAATACTTTAGTTAATCCTATATTTAGACGCTTTTTTGCTTTTTTTTCCATGTAAATAGATTATAATACTTTTGTCAATATTCGTAAAATTTCGTATTAATGCACTGTATAAATTAATAATTTTTCATTAGACCTCCACTCGTTTGAGAAAGCTACTGTGTTAGCGAAACGCAAGTTATAGACATTGACCCTTATAACTACCGTTATAATTATTGAACCCAACACCCGGATATGTGTAAAAGGAGAAATGCTTATTTTACTATTTCACAATTTAATACATTTTGCTTACATGTTTTTATTCAAATTAATTCAGTCTGATTTTTATATTCTTAACAGTAACATTAAACTTGTATTCCAATTTACCAATAGTTTGATTCATTCTTGTATTTGAAATATTGAAAGTTGTTTTTAAAAATAAAGTTTTTTGAGAAAGAAACATAAGTCCCGTCACGAATATATATTGAACGTAGTTCTGATATAATGAAGATTTGAACAAATTCAATTGTTTTATTTTATAGTTTAAATAATAATCTATCCTAAACATCAACCATTCCAAAGAATTATAAGGCGAGAAAATCCTCATAATTTTTTATCTATTTTTCAGTTGACTGCCGTCACATATGGAACACGTGCAGCCCCTTTTTTTTGGTATAAGGTGCTTACACCAATTAGCTGTATATAATTCAAATAAACTTCCAGAAACATCTCGCACAATTCTGAATGATTTTTATATTGACGACCTTCTGACAGAAGCCAATGATTTCAAAACTTTATCAAAACTATGTACAGATATATATCAATTCTCAATTCGGCTTATTTTCAACTAGGAAAATGGATTTCATATTCTCAAGAACTTCTTGATATACTTCCAGAAAGTGAATAGAAGTAAGGGGGCACAATAGATCTTTTAAGTCTCAGTGAATATCTCCCCAATATACATACAAACATACTTCCAAACACAAACATTTCCAATTATATTCTTCAGATAGGAGAAACAGAAACTACCAAGACACTGGGTGTACAGTGGCAAAGCAAATCCGATACAATTACGTTTGCTTTTTATGAAATTTCCAGGAAGTTGAATCAAATAATTACTAAAAGATGAATATTATCTCAGATTTCAAAAATATTTAATCCCTTGGGCCTTCTTAGCACCAGTATTATTACTGCAAAAAAATAGATACAACACTTATGGACAAAGCCACCAGCTTAGAATGAACCAATCACAGATGACTTCCTATGAATTTGGAACGATTTATCTAGCCAATTACAAGTTTTTAATGATCTAAGAATCCCTAGAATAGTTATTTGTTTTACTAGGCATAAAAGCACAAGACTTAATGCCGCGGCTGGTGTTCCATAGCCGAGCGTAGCGAGGCTATGAAACCAGCCAAGGCATTAAATCTGCTTTTCTGCCGTGTGAAACATAAAATTTTTTCTTCAAATTTGTTCTAATTCCATGCAAAATCGACTTTTTCATATTTAAATTATTATCATCAGCATCATTTTGAGTTTTCTTAATGTCATTGTCAATTTTAATAACCAATTTGATTTAAATTATCACTTGGAAGGTTGCCTAGCAACGAACTTTTTCTGCCTAGGCAGTAAAAGTGGACTTTTTCTGCCTAGGCATTAAAAGTACAACTTCTTAGCCTGCCAAGTGTCATTAAGGCCGCTTTTAATGTCATTTGGAGAAAAAAGTGATTTCTATTAATTTTAAATTAGTTGAATTGCATTGCTTTTCGGACGCATCTCAAAATGCATCCGCTTCATGCATATATACACGTAGTTACAATTCTGTAGAAGATAAATATTAATGCAGCCTTCTTTGAGCGAAATCTGAGGTTTCCCCTATTAACACCATAACAATTCCAAGATTAGAGCCATGTGCACAGCTCTTCTGGGCGCACAGTTATCTGAGCAAGTCAATTAAGCCTCATCTAATTCAATTCCAACAATCTATTGAAGCGATTCTCAAGTTTTTTAGCTTGGCCAAAGCTTGAACCATCTTGACTTCAGCAATTTGTTGCAAATAGAATTTCAAAAATACAACAGCTGACTGGAACTGAAATTTGGATTTAGGTATATTCCCAGTCAACATAATTCTGCCGATCTAGTATCCATAGAGTTTCCACTTACACAAATTAATGAATTCCCACTTTGTCACTCTCTCCACATATGCACAAATGTAATCCATTTCCATTATTCAATAGGTACCTACTCATGTTTTATGAAATTAACAATAGGTCACAGCATACATTTTTCGATTTTTGAAAACTATTGAGTTAAAAATCCAATCTAATCCAATTCTTACCGATCCCCTCAATGCACATGAGATAAATCACTCTCAATTACAGTTAATGAATATTGCTCAACAATAACAGTTTTCACAAAAAATTGGATTAAAAAAAATAAACAGCAAAATGCCAAAAATCAATGAATTAGCATCGTTATTTCCAAATTTGGATAAAGACATAATCTTAGCGCTGGAGAGAGATGACGCTTTAATTCATTAAATTACAATATCACACACCCAATTTTATTATGTTCTAGAGATATATCAGCCAAACTCATTATCACTTACAAACATAAACATTTTGCCGAACCCACTAGTGTTCCAGCCAGTAGTAGGGTTTTTTTATCAAACCCAACATCCATGAACTCGAGTCCTCGATTTACGTCTACTCCGAAAGACAGCATATATACATTATAGAATACCTAGCGCATTTTGGTATAACGGCTTCTCCGCTGCAGACTGTTCGGACTCAACGACGGTGTTTACAGTGGTTTCCTATCCAAGTACTAACTGCGCTCGACACTGCTACATTGTAATTATTGCATCAGAGGCGTTTCACTACAGTTAACGGTTTAATAAACCAACAAAATATATATGATCATTGATTGTTTCACAATTAAACATTTTAGTTACATTTAGGTATTTTCATAATTTTGTCTCTATTGCAAATATAAGTTATAATAGCTTGGGGTCTAAATTATCACTGCTATTAACAATTCACTCATTTTGCAGAAAAATATTGCTTAAAAAGGTGGTATGTGAGCCGGAGCCCTGATGCTGATAATGATCAGTTCCAATATGATATTGGAAAAAATAGGAAACGCCGGAAAGAGGAGAAGATCTGACCATTTGAAATTCCTAGTAGGGTTTACTTAAACAAAGATACTCCTGGGAGACTACAACCAGTTGAGAACAAATGCATTCCTAAGCCAAAGTACAGGGTGGCCAGATAAGAATGCAAAGTGCTGTATCTCGGAAACTATTCGTCGTACAGACTTGCAGTAAAAAATTTGATGACTAAAATGGCCAAAAGAAAATCCTGGAAATTATTTTCAGGTTCCCAAGATGGCCGCCAGAGGGCGTAACCGTCATCTTAAACTTTTGAAGTGATTTTTCACTGAAATCTACCTTGTGAATGTACCGAAAAAGTATATGCTCTTCAAAGTTGAGCTTTATTCGAGTAATTTTTGTCCGAAACTTTTTGACGTATCTATTAAAATAAAGTGGTGGGGGGCGATTCAATGTTTTTTTAAATAAACAGCTGTAACTCCTAAACGACTGAACGGATTTCAAAAAACTTGGTCTTGTTGGAAAAAGCATTCATTGCTCCATGAAATTCATACTACCTATGATATATGTAATTCTCAGTGATGCCGCTAGAGCGCGTTTTTTGATATAATAACATAATATTACAAAATTCTCTAAAAAATTAAATGCAATAGTATGACTTTCTTTCCATAAAAATGTAGTGAAATGATACTTGAATAGGCTAGTGAAAACCGTATCTCGATATCTAGTTCCTGACCTGAAATATCGAAGAAAGAAAATGTAGTTATCATAAAATTTCAAAATGACGCTATTACACATGTATTTATTCTTATTTATTTGTCTTCTTTAAGAATCAGTGATGGAAATTCATAACTTTATAATTTTCAAATGATAAAAGTATTCTTAGCTCAATAAAGTAAAGAACGTGTAGGGGCATAACAAGCAAAAAGGACCGATTTTGAAATGAAACTAATGTCTCCTTAAATGCTCGAACTGTCTTCCATCACACTCAATGCATTGTTGGAGCCGCTCATGCGTGGACATTACAGCAGCTTCAACTTCTTCTCTTGACAGGCTAAGAATGGCCTCTTGTATTCGTATTTTCATGTCATCTCTCGTTGTTGGTGGAATTCGGTAAACAATATCTTTTAATCGACCCCATAGATAGAAGTCCAAACAGGTTAAGTCTGGGGATCGGGGTGGCCAAGGAAATAGACTACCTCGTCCAATCCACCTCTGGTGATATATTAGATCTAAATGTTCTCGCACATTTATTGAAAAATGTGCTGGGCAACCGTCTAGTTGCAAAAACATATTTTGCCGTAATTGCAAAGACACATTTTCTAATAAAACAGGCAATTGGTTTATCAGAAAATCAAGAAACACGGCACCGTTCAGTGGTTGATCAAAGAAATAGGGACCTATAATCATTCCGCCAAGGATGGCACACCATACATTGAGACTCCAATGGCCTTGATGTTGTACCTCGCGCAACCAGTGAGGATTCTTGTCAGACCAATAATGCATATTATGCAAATTAACGTTTCCATCACTTCTAAAAGTGGCCTCATCCGTCCAAAGAATTTCGGATAAAAAATCTCTATTTTCCCTAATCATGCCCAACATCCAATAACAATAATCTATACGTCGGTCGAAGTCTTCGTCATTCAAGGCTTGATGTAAAACCATATGATATGGGTGCAGTCTAAAAATTTGAAATAACAAACATATTGTGAAACATGTGAGTTTATGTGTTTAGTGACATATGAACTTACCCATGATCCTTTAAAATATTTAGAACAGTGGTACGTGATATACCCAACTCGTGAGACATTGCTCTCGTACTAACGTGAGGATTCATTTCCACGTATGCTAAGACATTAACTATACTGTTTTCTCTTGTTCTAGCCGAGTGTCTTCGCAACTTAGGTCGAAACCTGCCAGTATTACGCAAATTTCGTACTAAACGTGGAAAAATTCTCGCATCGCGTAAACGCCGATTTGGATATCGTGCTCTATATACTCTTTGAGCCAATGCCGCATTTTGAAGACATTCAAAATATACCGCAATCATATCAACAGCTTCATCATTTGTAAAAGGCATTTTAATGGTTTTGAGGCCTCACTTGTGTGTGCAACAAACACAAATTACACTGTATCTATAAGTATAACTTCAATATTTGTTGACAAGTTGATTTTAGGCATTTGTTTTTCCTCCAGGGCCTACTCTTCATGTTCTGCCTACCTTGCACTTGCATTTTATATGCATTGATTATTATGTCCCTACACGTATATTTTAAATTTTCAAACTAATAATACTTTTATTATTCAATGGAAGATTATTATAAAATCATGGAAGAATAAATACCGAAGTCTTTTTGAAATTGTATGATAAGTAATTTTCTTTCTTCGATATTTCAGGTCAGGAACTAGATATCGAGATACGGTTTTCACTAGCCTATTCAAGTATCATTTCACTACATTTTTATGGAAAGAAAGTCATACTATTGCATTTAATTTTTTAGAGAATTTTGTAATATTATGTTATTATATCAAAAAACGCGCTCTAGCGGCATCACTGAGAATTACATATATCATAGGTAGTATGAATTTCATGGAGCAATGAATGCTTTTTCCAACAAGACCAAGTTTTTTGAAATCCGTTCAGTCGTTTAGGAGTTACAGCTGTTTATTTAAAAAAACATTGAATCGCCCCCCACCACTTTATTTTAATAGATACGTCAAAAAGTTTCGGACAAAAATTACTCGAATAATGCTCAACTTTGAAGAGCATATACTTTTTCGGTACATTCACAAGGTAGATTTCAGTGAAAAATCACTTCAAAAGTTTAAGATGACGGTTACGCCCTCTGGCGGCCATCTTGGGAACCTGAAAATAATTTCCAGGATTTTCTTTTGGCCATTTTAGTCATCAAATTTTTTACTGCAAGTCTGTACGACGAATAGTTTCCGAGATACAGCACTTTGCATTCTTATCTGGCCACCCTGTACAACTGCAGTAGCAGTTTCAACAGGTGTTAAAAAATGATGTGGTAAATTATGCATACTTCCAGATTTTAAAATTTTGTGTTTCCACATTTAATTTTGATATATTTTTATATCCGGCAATTAACTTGCATGAACAATTTTCCAAGCTATATCAGGATGTATGCTTTCCAGCACAAACGAAGCTAGAAAGAATGTAATCGAGAAGAATTAAAGCTTCTACCAACTGGAGAAGGTGAATACGACTATCAAAGAAGTAGAAAATGATCAAATTAATGATCAATAAACGATAAATATACATCGACTTAAATCTGTTGGGGATACAGAATATATTATGTGAAACCAAAAAATTAATGTTCTCGTAATTTTTTTATAGAGCTTTGAAGCTATTAAAAGGATATACTTTTTATCTAATAAATGAAACTTAATGTATAAATTATCTATAGGGTACCTATCAAAGATTCAACTTTTGTCAAAGCTGACACCTCAATCTACTCCTTTTCACACCATTGGAATGCATTTGTACAATATGTGTGGTATTATAATTGCATTATTTTACCAAGTTCTCGCCTGTGATAATAATTTTTATCACTTATTTCAGTGAATGGCCTGGTCTAACTGTGATAAAATGAATGCAATACTTTCATGAAATCTGGGAATATATAAGACCATATTATCTCCCACAAGCGCAAGCGTACTACCTACGGGACACGTTCCCAGGGAATGAGATTCAGCATTTACTGTTAATTCTCCGTTGGAGTCAGTGCAATCGCGATATCCAGAAAGCACGAGTGCGCGACATTTCAAAATTATTGAAAAAAATTTACGTGCTATAGATTTCCCATTCTAATGAAACTTGTGATAACTTGAGTGTTTTGGAATTTTGAACTTCTTATTTTAAATGTAAATACTGTTTATTAGACATAATCATATATAATAAAAATATTGTTAACAATTTATCAATTTGACTTCGAAATAAACAATTTAGTGGTTGTAGTGAGCAGAGGTGCTAAATTCACTATTTAGGTAAGTTTTCATTATATTTTTGGAGACTGTGGTGCTTTAAACTGAATTCCTGCGGGATCTATTCAGAGTGTAACCTGTTGCTGTACGTCAACGTTCGCTGAATTTTGATGAGTTCTGTGTATGTTGCTTTTAACGGGTAGGCTTCAACGTTGACGTTGTGAATTTAAATAATGATTCAAAAAATCAACAAAAAAAGAGGTGATATTGTAACATAATTTTCTTATGTTTCTTCAGATCCAATATGAAATGGCACTTATATTTCGGTGACTTCGCCTTTATTTAGGATATCCCATTATATTCTGACTGTTTTAAAGCTTTTTTCTGCCAAACGGCTCTAGATTATAAGATGCGGTTTCAAAATTACTGTAACTTTTGTTGCAACAATTTCTGAATTGCCCATTTCTGGTTTATCTGGTATAAAAGTGACGTGGTTTTAGAAAACATTGGATGTTATTTTCAAATAGTACATCGTCTATATTCAACATTATCTTAAAAGGCACATATTTTTACTTTGTTACGGTACCTACCTTACAGTATAAAATCGATACACGGAGATTGAAAGAGTGTGAAGGCGGCCACGAGTTCCAAGTCGCAACTGGTAATTTAACGATAAATAACATTGTGACTGGCCGTGGAAGGATACTCAACATTCATAGATGGTTGTGGATGTATTTGTGATACCCAATTATATCAATTCACCCTCTGCAATGTTTAAAATGGAATCACATACTTGTAAATGAGATTTTTTTCTGCAGATATGTGCTTTTAACGTGCTATTACAGGACCTTCACACTACCTGATTCTGTCAGGTAAGTTTTTATGAGAGTTTTTACCCTCACAACCTCGTTCAATTATACATTAAAATAAATCATGAGGTCGTAAAAATACTCGTGACTGGAGTTTTTATCTTGCAAATATGTGTCTTTAATGTGGTATATGGAATCTATACAGTGCTTCTCAAATGTCCCCTCCCCCCCTCTTCTCTTTTGAACGATGATACTTAGACTGATGAATAGATGTCAAAATAATAGTGTAAAACTATTAAAACGCTTCACAAATTGGAAAATTACTTTCCAAAGACTAGACCGTTCACCAGAAAGCAACATCTACTTCTCGGGCAATATGCCCCGCCAGACAATGAATTACACTTCCAAGATAAACGGGGTTGGTATATATGAAAATATAGAACCAACTATTCTGGTTTATAATAATTAGAAGGAACAATATCACTTGCAGACCGGTTTCGGCGTAATTGCGCCTCATCAGTACAAGGTAGATATTATCCGTCCAGAAGCTCTAAGAGCCTAATCCTGGAATGAAGACAACGCTCAAATCACATTAATACATTATACCTAGTGAAGGGGATGCCAAGAATGTGATAATAGCGACATCTTCATAAACCAAAATTCTATATTGACAATAAACCATTCCGGATTTGTGGGTTATTTACTTCATTACAGTTTCCTGTATTAATTGTCATATTTAAGTAAAGCGTGTTATAAATAGACGTCAAAATAATAGTGTAAAACTATTAAAACGCTTTACAGATTAGAAAATTTATTTCCAAAGGATAGACCGTTCACCAGGAAGCAACATCTACTTCTCGGGCAATATGAAGCTAGACAATGATTTACACTTAATTATAAACCAGAATGGTTGGTTCTATATTTTCATATATACCATCCCCGTTTATCTTGGAAGTGTAATTCATTGCCTGGCGGGGCATATTGCCCGAGAAGTAGATGTTGCTTCCTGGTGAACGGTCTATCCTTTGGAAACTAATTTTCTAATTTGTAAAGCGTTTTAATAGTTTTACACTATTATTTTGACGTCTATTCATAACACGCTTTACTTAAATATGACAATTGATACAGGAAACTGTAATCAAGTAAATAGACTTCTGAAGTTTGGAGGGCGAAAATGAACTATTGTAAGCGTCTTTGCTAGTGGTAAAAGGTGACGTAATAGGCATCGGTGACGTCATCAGACAACTGAAACCAATAATATTAATTAAATGGGACCTTATGACAAGTGACACCTCATTTAAAAGGTATTTAGAATACGTATTCAGTCATACTATTTTTTTTAGTTTACGATGTTTTTGATGGTTAAAATAAATAATCACTAAAATTTGAGTATCGTTTTAATTAATAAATATTTAAAAACAAGTTTTTATAATAATTGTTCATAATGTGCTCCATCTACTTCCTGGCAGTAAAACATCCTATTATTAAACTCTTGTCGGACTCGATAAAATGTGTAAGGAGAAATGCCCTACTTTCTTCAACAATTCGTTGTTTTAAAATGCCAATACTGTCAGGAGCTGTAGCGTGAACTTTAGATTTGGGGTATTCCGACATAAAAATATCCAAAGGTGTTAGGTCCAGTGACCGAGCTGGCCATACTATTGGACCGCGTCGTCCAATCCATCTACCAGGATATTTTTCATCTTGATAACGTCTTACTGCAAAGTAATAGTGTGCAGGAGCATCATCTTGTTGAAATATTATTTCCAAGTTACCAAATTTATCTGGATTATCTTCCAGAACTTGAAGAATTAACGGTTCAATTTCGTTTACCAACATCTCAAAATTTATTCATTCACTCATTCGGTTGGGTTGTGCTCATTAGCCCAGGTACTTGAACTGAATATTTGTACCATTTCCCATAGTATCTACTTCCATTCCAGAAGCTTTGTGTCTTCTATGTAGGCCACTAGTTTGACTGGAGGGATTTTTAGTTGTAGTGGTTGTATAGTTTTCTCTCCAAAGTGCTTCCATCTGAGTCCATGTGAGTTCTCACAGAAGCAGAGTATGTGAGTAGGTGTTTCATCAAGAAGATCTCATTTCCTGAACAAAGGTTGACTAACTTTGCCCATTTTGTGCAAATGTCTCCTCAGGGTGCAGTGTCAAGTCACCAGGTCGGTAACTGTCTTCAAATGTCTCTTACCCAGTTTCAATAGCCTGGTTGAGAGTTCCTTGTCTACCTTGTTCAGTAAACTCTTTGTATGGAGGTGCCCTTGTGTCGACCTCCATTTGAGTTGGTGTTCCCTATCTAGCCAGTTCCCGATTTCCCCTCTTATGCAATCTTTTGTGATTTCACAAAACGGACCTATGAAGTCTCGTTTAGAGCCTTCTTTAGCTAACCGGTCAGCCATTTCATTACCTGCAATGCCCTCATGTGCCGGCAGCCATATTAGATACACTTTGTTGTCTCTTGCCAGCCTGTTGAGGAATTCTTTACAGTTTTTTACCAGTCTAGACCTAGTTGTTGGGTTGCTGATAGCTTTAAGCAGAGCCTGGCTGAGAGTGAATATTTTTATCTTTTGTCCGGTGTATCCCCTTCTGATGTTTTCATCAATACAGGCTATAGCAGCAATCGTCTCTGCTTGAAACACAGTCGTATATCGGCCAAGGCTAAAAATCATTCTCTTTCTAGGTCCTTTCATACCAGCCCCAGTGCCATGGTTTGTTTTGGAACCATCAGTGAACCAGATGATATCTCCAGAATTACCTGTTCCTTAGATGGGATGATGATGTTCACTCGCTCAGTGAATATATTCTCCGGTGTCATGCTATCAAAACTCGAGTGAAATATGGGTTTATCTAGTATTGTCCCAGTTGTATAAGTGTGTCCTCCTCGAACATTGTTCCACAATTAAAAGTGTGCTGGAAGTTGTAGCTCATTTACTGGGCTACCAGCAATTCGAAGAATAGGTCGCTGGCGTAGTTTGTCTTAAATGAAAGACCATTCAATTGGAAAAACACTATAATATATTTTAACTTAAACTAATTGCTACGAGTATTGACTGAACATGGATAATTTTTTGGGGTTTTACAAAACTGTCATTTGTATATAATATTTATATTGAAGTCCTGGCAACCAGGGCTTGTCCTGATAAAATGGCATTTTCAATATGTGGCAGTGTAAGACATTCTAACTAGAAGTGTTTTAGCACCAAACGTTTCGTACAATTGAATGTTTAGTGAATCTGAACAACCATAAGTCTCCCGATTTCAGCCTGAGAATTGCCATTATCGTCTCGGCCCTTACAAAAAGTTCTAAAGGAGGGAGTCCAATGAGGGTCTCCATTGATGCCGTCCCCGTGCTGTTCATTGCACCGGTAATACCAAGGAGGGCTTGTCTTTGAATTGCAGTTAATGTATTCACTGCAGAGGACATTTCTGCCCTCCTCCACCAGACTATTGATCCATAGGTTATCGTAGGCCTTATTACAGTTGTGTAAAGCCAGTGAACCACCTCAGGTCGTATTCCCCAGGTTTTGCCCATAACTCTTCTGCATTACCTAGTCGCCTAGTCGCCATAGTAGTAATTTTTTCCAGGTGTGTCTTCCAATTCAGTTTGGAATCTAGGGTCACTCCCAGATATTTAACTTCTTTGGATATACTTTACTGGTTCAAAAAAAGAGACTATGTGGTGTGCCAAAATACCTGCCCAGACATTCTCTTTTAGGAACTGCATGTTTTTCACGTAACATGTGAGGATTTATGCCACTACAATACCTCACATTTTGAGTATTAACATTTCCATTAAGGAAGAAAGTACTTTAATCACTAAAACAAATTGTCCTTACATAGTCTGCCTGTTGGAAAATTTTAGTGGACATATTTTCACAAAATTGCAACCTTCGGTACGGGTCGTCATCTGAAAGCTGATGCTCCATTTTTAATTTGTTTGCTAAAATTTGTTTTTGGTGAAGACCCTGTGTAGGTACCCAACTAGCAAAGGTGTTTTATAATTTTTGGCTTATATAACCATTTTATTTTAATGTTGATTTATTGTTGCTTTCAAGAATGCAACTTATTATATAAAGGTTCCATAAGAGCCAGTTTAGCATTTTGTTACAAAATTGTTTTATAAATTTATCACAAAAGCAATTTTGCAACAAATTTTTTTAATATTTATAAATCAATTTTATACGTATTATGTAACAGATTCATAAGACATTTATTGTTTATAAAATTTAATTTTTTTATAACATTTTTTTCAAAAAGTTTGGTAGCATTTATAAATCGGGTATAAATACATTGTAAAACTATTGTTACAAACACTTTTAGCAGCTTATAAAATAATTCTATTGAAGCAGCAGATGCCTCAATTTTATTGCCATTGAAAATTGTAGTCACAGACACAGCTATAAAATAATTTTATAATTATGCCTTTGGAAGCTGTTATGAAGCTTTTATGAAATAACCAATAAATATATATATTTGGTTTGGCAGTTTTAGAAAATCAAAAGGAGTGGATCGTTTCGGAGAAAAATAAAGAAAAACTTTGAAAGTATTATGATTAGCAGTAAAGAAATTTTAAATAATACGCCTTCCTGTTCAGATAGTCATCCACAAGAAGTATAGATGAATCACTTAATAATAATTACGAATAATGATACTATGCCAGAAACAGAAACCAAAGATGAGAACTTATCATTAGAAGTGCCAAGTTTAAGTTTAGTCGTATTAAAAATGTTATAGAAAAAGCTAAAATAAATAATATAATCGTGTTGAATTTATAAATGTTTTAAAATTATCACAAATGTTGGTAGATTATTTCATAAAACCTACTTTGTCCACTAAACTGTTATATTACTGGCAGCCATGTTAATAATCAGATATAAATGAAATTTTAATAATATCTCTACAGATTAAAATATATTTCACTTTTACAAATAGTTTTATGTTAAAATAACATTGAGTATAAACAAAATTAGAAGAATAGAACTAGTAGTCTCAAAGATTACTACCAAATTCTAAAATTATTATAAAAACTGCATTTATACCTTATAAATAACAATAAAATTTGTTTTGCTTCAAAATTTTTCTTATGTCGGAAACTATTACATGTACAAAAATCAAATTTAAGTGACAACAGTCGGACATATTTATTTTCTTTCTTAAGTTGGTGCTGCATTTATATTATCACCAGCAACTCGAAATATAATTATTTGAAAACAATTTAGCTTCCTACAAACATATTAATAAAACAAAGTTGATTTATTGATACTACTACAATAGCAATAAAGTCGCATAGCACGTTTATTAAACACCTATAAATCTTTTATGAAACAATTTGATTGTATTTTTATTAACATTGTATATAATATGTTATATAGTAGTCGCTGGAGTAACTTTAAATTATATTATATAAACAAAATGTTTTATAAATTGTGCCCATTTTGTGTTTATAGATATTTAATAATCATTTTAAAAACGTTTCTGAGACTAACATTGGTTTATAATATTTATCGCCAAAATATTCCTACGACTATTATAAAATAGCAAATTGTTAGTTGGGTACTGTACTATGACTGACTCCATAGATACTTGGGCTGTGGAAGAAGAAGAGTTTACTACAATTATATCAATTTGTTTATCAATACCAATATGAACACTACACCGAGAAAAAAATTTCATCCTCACAGCAAAATTTTTCGCTATTCCAGCCAAAAAATCTTTTAAAATATAGGCGCTAAGAGAGATATGTGCTATGGCAGTAAATATTGCTTTACTGAAATCTCTTTAGTGTAGTAGTAAAGTATTTTTATGAAGTACCTTTACTATACCAGAATATTAGTTTTACGAAAGTAGCAGAGTATTATTGTAGAAATGGTAAAATTCTTTACTGATATCAAAAAGTGATTTGGTTCTCCTTGGAATCTTAGCCAGCTGTTTCAGATGATGATTATTTTAACCCTTCTACTGCTAAGCCTGAGTTTTCAGTATTTTCCCGTATGCGCACAAATTTAGGCGCTGCGTTTTTATACGTCTGGAGCAGCGTAGTTCCATAGCGTATATATACGTCGGAGCAGTTGATCGTTAAACAATTCGATTTAACGGTTATGTTCATGTCCGGATTCTTTTACTTTTTGCAGAAGTAGAATAAAACAATCACTGGTTTTTTGTTTACATATTATATTTGGTAGGTATAATAAAATGAAATATAACTTTCAAAATGAACAAACAAAATAAAAAAATTTCAATAAATGTATGTATCCAGATTAGTAAACTTTCCAGCATAAATTGTAAAATCCAATATATAGCCAGTTTCACAGTCGCATAAAACAAATAATTTTATTCCAAATGTGTGTCTTTTTGATTGTATATATTGTTTGAAGAAAATTCTTCCCTCGAATAGGACTAAGCTTTCGCCTATACAGACATTTTGAAAAGGGTAGAAGGTTTCTCTCATTTTTTTTTTTGATCCACAATTTTTCGGATTTTCCATAGTTTGTCGTCTTCGGGTGCCTTCTCTGTATTGTCAACAAAATGAAGAGTCCGTAGCAGAAGAAGAAACCGATCTCTGGTCATAATTTGGTGAAACATGGGTGTAGCTACCTTACTGTTTTTTGTCCAATAGGCATTAATGGAGTGTTTCTTTAGTCGTGCCATGAGTAAGTTTATTGCAAAAAAGCAGTAGATTTCTTTATAATTTGTATTATGAAATCGATGCAGCCTAGACCTGGAAGGAATAGCGTGAGAGGTCAAAAACACAAAGCATTTATTACTTTGCTCGGCGATATACTGAACAATGTCATCACCGAAAAATGTTTGAAAACAATTCAATTCAGAGCTATTTGCGTCTAGGAAACTTTCAGAAGAACAACCCGAATCGCTGGAAACAAATTGGTGTATATCTGGCTTTAGATCTTGTTCACGCCAGATAAAATCATTCGTATTTTTCTTTGGGCTGCCTCTAAGTCTTTTTCTAAAATTAAGTGGAATTTCTTCGATGGAATGCTCACTGTCCCAACTATCTGACAACCAGGAGGCACATATGAAGGGGGAATGTGGGAATTTCATCTTCGGCGTGTTCATCTGACTCCAAGCACATCTGAAACCGATTCTTTGTCACTATTTGCTAAAAGGTCCTCCGATTCACTGTCACTCTCTGCTAAAATATCTTTCAGTTCTTTGTCGGTGTAATATTTATTTTTCTTATAACGCGCCATTATAAAAATACACAAATAAATAACATTGCCACCGCCCGTCTTAGCGCATAAAATCCTAATACATTTCAGATGCAAGGGTGGGGGGTCCTCTGCGCATTTATACGCCTGGAGCAGTCGAGCACTAAACTGTTTTTTTTACAAAATATGGCATTTTCGATGATAAAAATATAATATTGACAATCTAAAAGGCACTAGTACCACTTTACACTAATTAAAATGTACTGCGTTTATATACGTCTGGAGCAGTTATTCGACTCGCGTATATACAGGTTGCGTAAATTACTTCGGAACCGTATGGATTACAAGTACGACAGACAAACAGCTGAAAGAGAGAGAAAGAATAATTATGCGCGGTCATTAAGGCGTGTACTTTGTTTCACCTTAGGGGTGTATACTTATTTCCGGAAACTGGCCGAATGCTCATTGCCCCCCTATTTCAACCGCTGTTGCCAGCAGCGCAGATTAATTTGTACAAATGATATTTTTGTCTCGTTATCGTTGACTTTTTTCCGAGGGTGAAAATGCAGCACGTTTGTGCCAGCATTACGCCAAATAATCTTAGAGATGAGATCAAATTTCTATCACAGATTTGGTTATTGTCTGGCACAGCAAGGTGGTTAATTTAAGAACTTAATTCATTAAAATTATGTTTACCCTTAGAATGGATTTTTATTTTTATTTTTTCAAGAAGTTTATATTTTATGTTTAGAATAGGTGTAGGTACCTACCTACTTATTTTATTTTTTCAATTTAATTTATTAATGGAAGGGATTTTTAGTTTATTAATTATGGGTGTATACTTATTTCCCGAAACTGGCCGAATGCTCATTGCCCCCCTATTTCAACCGCTGTTGCCAGCAGCGCAGATTAATTTGTACAAATGATATTTTTGTCTCGTTATCGTTGACTTTTTTCCGAGGGTGAAAATGCAGCACGTTTGTGCCAGCATTACGCCAAATAATCTTAGAGATATGAGATCAAATTTCTATCACAGATTTGGTTATTGTCTGGCACAGCAAGGTGGTTAATTTAAGAACTTAATTCATTAAAATTATGTTTGTTTGTGCCAGCATTACGCCAAATAATCTTAGAGATATGAGATCAAATTTCTATCACAGATTTGGTTATTGTCTGGCACAGCAAGGTGGTTAATTTAAGAACTTAATTCATTAAAATTATGTTTACCCTTAGAATGGATTTTTATTTTTATTTTTTCAAGAAGTTTATATTTTATGTTTAGAATAGGTGTAGGTACCTACCTACTTATTTTATTTTTTCAATTTAATTTATTAATGGAAGGGCTTTTTAGTTTATTAATTATGGTTCTCTCAAGAAATGCTGTTTTATTTTCAAGTTACAATGGCTAAAATAATATCCTATTGTAGTTAGAAATTGTCAACTTGGTCTGAAATGATCATGTTGACAAAATAGTAGTTTGTACAACTAGTGCGCAAAGCGTCACTTTTCCCACGAGCGCAGAAGTTTGTGGCACGAGCCGTATGGCGAGTGCCGCAAATATAGCGGAAAAGTGATTTGCGTACAAGTTGTACACAATATTTTTTCTACAACCACATTTATTAATGAAATAAAAACAGAAATTTATATACTTAAAACTTTGAACAGAAAGAACATACAAAATGAAAATTTAATATAGAAAAATCAGTTGAGTGTATGTTTAATAGTCAATAATGAATAAATAAATAATCAAATAAATAGTTTCCTTATTTTTGGTTTCCATTCAAAATTTTTACACCCAGAAATTCACTAAGTATAATAAATATGTTGAATTGTCAAAAAAAGTTGACAGGTCATAGGTAGCTTTGTTTGACATTTCGGTGCGGAAAAGTGCCATAGCGTGTACTTTTCGCATTACTTTTCCAACAGTTATCAAAAGAATTAAGAAAAGGCCTGCGTTGCGTATAGAAATTTGTGTAGAAAAGCGTGTTTTGCATAGTGGTTGTAGGAAAATGAATTTTAAGATGTACAGGTTACGTAATAACGATTGTATTTTTTATTTCTTTAACACCCTCACTCCTTCCATGTTGGGAGCATAATGAATATCACCGTTATACCACCAACTAGTGAATTCTCTCTGTAAAGGATGAAACTAAGATGAAACAAAGTGATGACCGCGCACAATTATTCTTTCTCTCTCTTTCATATATCCTTGTCGTACTTGTATAATCCGAGGCCAGGGTTCCGATGTAATTTACGCAATCTGTATACGTTCAGAGCAGCTAAAAGGTTGAAGTAGTTAAGTCGGGTTTTGGTCTAGACAAGATTTTATTCTTCTACTGGAAGCTAGATTACTAATTTAGAATACATATTTTTTAGATGATACCCGACACCTTTGGTAAAAGGGTATTATATATATATTTTTTAGATTCTAGTCAGTTGTTTGGTATCGAGGCTATATTCATTAGGTCTATAGACAAGCTTATTTTCTGTCTTAGAAAAATCCTTATTAAACGCAGGAATAGTATATTCCCAATGCATGCAACTTATTTCCCGCATTTGATAATATTTATGATGCTACAGAAGTATGTCTTTCCAGGAATTTTTTTTGACTGGAGATTTTGCCGTATAATACTGGATGTAACATTAATGAGTGGTTATTGGATAGTCCGCAATATGCCAGACCATAACTGCAAATACACTTTATATAGGTGTTCTGCTCAAAATGGCACATCTAATAACAATAATGAATACATAAGAATATATAGAAAATCCCAACTTTAAACCAAATAACTTATGTATTCTATGTATTTTTTCGTACATCACAACATTTTATAATATGGCTTGGCTATCAAATAACTACCCACTAACCTACACCCTGCACACGCATGTTTCAACAAACCTACGGGATCAATTTCAAGCTTCAATAAAAATTTCAATGAAAACTAAGTTGATAAAAGCTTTTCAAATTCTATATAGCACATGTGAAAACTAAAACGTGAAAGTGTAACTTCACCTACCAATGAAAATGCCTATTATAATGCCGGAACTACCGAGTTGCTGCGCGTCGTTCTCGCGCATATCCAATTATCGCACTCCTTTACAAATTGACGATCCATGATTGGTCAAACGACGACCGTTGTAAATAACGGACATTCAAATTGCAAATAAATATCTACTAGACCAAGGGTTTTCTTTTCTGTTTTAGCAATGAAAAATGCAGTTTTTGTAAAAAAAAATATATATATATTTGTTAACAGTGATAGCAAAGAGCTTATTTATAACGGAAAGATATATGTCTACGGTAGGGAAGTAATGTTTAATAAAAGTGGAAATTCTTGGTATAGGAAAGAATGTTTTGTATTTTTAATAAGTATCTCATAGTTTCTGTACAGAGATAATAGAAAAGTTGATTTTACTGACTCAGTTAAACAGTTTTATTACCACAGTAAAAATTCTACTTGTCTTAGCCAAACAAAGTTTAGGAAAGAACGCTTTGCTAGGAATTTTCTCAGTGTACCTGTTTGTTGAAAGTCATGAAAAAGTTCCCACAAATAAGTACTCGATATAGGGCGATCGGTGTATCTCTCATTAAAAATGTGTTCCGCCGCATGAAAATTATTTCCACATTCACCAACAATTGAGATAGCTGTTACTTTGTCAGTTAGAGCACGTACCATTTTGTTTATGTGGATACTTAAACGTTTCGTTGAACAATAATTAAACTAAAATTCAAGATATTATCGCATGTGAAAACGTCGATTGAAAAACTTCAACTTTTTTGACAATTAACCATAGACGAACTTTTGAATCTTAATTAATTAAAAGCGAAACTTAAATTTTAGTGTTTATTTATTTTAACCATCAAAAACATCGTGAATCCAAAAAAATAAGTATGATTGAATAGGTATTCTAAATACCTTCCAAACGAGGTCTGACTTGCCATATGGTCCCATTTGATATTATTGGTTTCAGTTGCGTAACTGATGCCTATTACGTCACCTGTTAACACTAGTAAAGAAGCTTACAATAGTTCATTTTCACCCTCCAGATTTCTACAGTCTAAGTATCACCGTTCAAAAGAAAAGGGGGGGTGGGGACTTTTGAGAAGCACTGTATACCCGCTTTCGCCAGGCGAGTTTTCACCCTCCACATGCTCTTTCAATTATTTAATAAAGTAAATCATTAGTTCGTAAAAATACTTGTGAATACATTTTTTTCCTGTAAATATATGCTTTTTAATGTGGTCTGTAGGATCTATACACCACCCGATTTTGTCGGGCAAGTTTTAAACCTCCACAGCCTCTTTCAATTATTGAATGAAATAAATCATAAGCTCGTGAGAATATGTACCTATCTCTGTAGAGTAGGGATGAGGGTGAGTTTAGGCCCACAGCACTTAGGCCACATGTGACCCCTTGTAGGTACAAAAATAAGCTATATCTTCCAGCCAGGAATATAAAAAATTCAATATCCAATACATTCTATTTCTCGACCAGCTTGCATAATCCTAATATTGTAATGCGCTTATGCGATTTTAACAAAAACTAGTATACAGCATAGCTGAAAAGTCTCGCACCAAGAGATTGTCTTTGAAACGGATAAAGGGAAAGATGTGGAGTTCTAAAACGATGAATGAGACTTTGTTTTGCATATTTTAGAGCAAATATCCATTTTCTTCTCTTTACCAAAAATAATAGCAATTTATCACATTGATACAAAAAATATGTCTTATGCAATGTCAGTTTTATTTTCTTAAATTCTACTGTTCTAATATAAGTTTTTAAAATTGAACAAGAAACAGTAGGCATTAAAACGTCCACCAAATTGATTTACAAATTTATACTAATTCCAATTTGTCACGAAATTTGAGAGTGAATTAGGAATAATGGCCCATTTATTGGAATCTTATTATTAGTTGGATATGATAATCGCAAACGTTCCCATGACGAAGCAGCTCATCTTTTTGTCGATTCAAATACTGAATTTCCTCTCATAACTAGATCAACAGTCACGAGATTAATAAACAAATTCAATGGAACTGGTAGTGTAATAGTATATTCTTCAACGAGTGTAAAATTATGGCTATTATTCACGCGGATGAAGTTTCCATCAGAAATCATCCAAGTGAATAATAGTCATTCTACACAAAGCCTATACTTTCTCAACGACTATGTTTAAAAATAAATTCCATCGGGAATCTAACCTCGATTGCCCGCTTAAGAGTCAAACATATGTACCACTGAGCTATCAATCACATTTATTCATTAAAACGCAAAGAACGTAAATATAGGAAAGTTTTATTTTTGATAGAAACATTCACATTTTTTAATGAAATCACATTATTGGAAATAATAATAGAGATAACATAAACGTAATTAAACATATTAAATCTTCACTATCGCTAATGTTGTCCATTTTGTTCTCTATATATACATAAAATAGTGATTATATAATTATTTTGACGTTTCAAACGACGCGCTGTCAGAAGCAATTTTTTTTTTAGAAATAAACTGCATCAACCACCTTGGGTTATTAGCAGTGGTACAGTATGGTTTGTTCAATAATTTTCTTCATAAAATATTATTTAAATTTTTTTATAAATGTCGATGTCTTTAAGGAATTTTAAAAGATTGTCCACGTTACAATTGTCATTCAATAATGATTCTATGGAGCACGGAAAATTACACATTCTACGACTTATTTCAAAAACCGGGCACTGCACTAATACATGTTCAACACTTATTTGTACATCACAAGTTATACACATGGGTGGATCTTCCCTTTTGAGGAGATATTCGTGAGTGAAGCGTGTATGACCCAGACGTAGTCGAGTCAAAACGGTCTGTGTTCTTCTTTTGGTGGGCGAGGTTCTCCAAGGTGTTATAGTCTGCTTAACTTTTCTCAATTTACTATTTGAGCTTAACCATATATTATGCCATTGTAGATGTACTTTTTCTTCAATGAGGATCTTTAAATCTGATTTGGTGATTCTATTTTCTGCAAATGGTAGGGATACATTTCCTGAAGTTTGCTTGGCAGCCTTATCAGCGTTTTCGTTACCGCATATTCCTGTATGTGATGGGACCCAAAGTACAGATACCGTTTTATGATTGCTATTAAGTTCAGCTATCTGTTTCTTGATCTGGACAAGGAGTTCATTGGTGTGATATAGTTTTCCTAAACTAACTGCTGCACTGAGTGAGTCTGTGACCAAAAGGAAATTTCCACTTGACTGATCCCTGCATATATTATGTAATGCCTTGTAAATGGCATATAGTTCTGCAGAATATATACTGAATGCTTCTGGTAATCTTAGTCCAATTGTTTCGGAGTTCGTAACAATAGCGCATGAAGTTCCATTTTCCATCTTTGACCCATCAGTGTAAATTATGTTATGGTCGTGGTATTTTGAAATAACATCTCTGAAGCTGTTTATGATAAATTGTGTGGGTACTTCGTGTTTGTTAAACTTTGTAAGTCGGGTATCGATATTAGGTGCAAAGGATAGCCATGGGGGAACATCATTGAAAGTAGGAAAGAGTTTTGTTGGGAGAGAAAAATGAAGCTTTTGGCAGATTCTGTTTATTCTTTCATAGAAAGGTACTGGGAGGTGGGGGTGGTTACTATAAAGGGAATTGAATTTATCTGATACAACATATTTTTTGGACGGGTGGTCTCCACTCGAAATTACATTTGCAGCATATAAGAGGCTTAACATCTCTCTCCTTAGATTCAAGGGCATTTCTCCAGAGTTGACAATAACGCTTTCCCTTGGGCTTGTACGATATGCCCCTGTTGCTAAGCGTAGCGCTGTAAGTTGAATGACGTCTAGTTTCTTTAAAGTACGATTTCTAGCAGATGCATACACAATGGATCCATAGTCTATTCGGGATCTCACGAAACTCTTGTATATAAGTAGTAGTGCCTTTTGATCACATCCCCAGTTGATATTTGATAGCATTTTAAGCAGATTAATACCAGATAAACAGGATTTTTTTAAGCTTTCAATATGGGGGTTCCAGGTTAGTTGGTTATCAAATGTCATTCCCAAATATTTTATTTCTTCACAGACTTCGATTTTTTGATTGTCGATAAATAGATTTGGTTGTAGAGCTATTTTGTGTCGACGTCTGAATACTATGCATTTTGTTTTTTGGGGCGATAAACGCCATCCTCGGTTTGATAGATCGTTGAATACTGTGGATATAGCCTCTTGGAGATTGCGCTCAATCGTTTTTAGACTTTTACGTCTCATGTACATAACTAGGTCATCAGCATACATACTGGTGTGTACAGGAGATTTTATTTTTAGTGCTGTCATTGATGGCTCCTAAAAATAATGTGACGCTGAGGATTGAACCTTGGGGGGTTCCATTGCTCTGAGTACATTCTCTCGAAATTATCCCGTTTGCTTTAACATTAAAATATCTGGCCTTTAGGAAGTTTGAAATGAAGTTGAATATATTTCCACTAAGTCCCTTTTCTGCAAACCATTTGAGGATACCATATTTCCAAACCATATCGTATGCTTTGCTTATATCAAAGAATGTTGCTACACATATTTGTTTATTAGCAAGACTTTCGTGTACATATTATTCCAGCTGAATAAGGTTGTCGTAAGTTGATCTATTTTTTCTGAAGCCATTAATCTGTTATTAATTATTTTTTCCATTAATTTACACATAGTGCAAGTTAAAGCAATAGGGCGATAGGAGTTGGGATCAGCTTTGGATTTTTTGTTTCTAAAAATTGGAATGACAGTTGCTTCTGACCAGGACTGTGGAAAACAGTTATGAAGGTAAATCTTATCATATATTTGTAATAGGTGATACTTTGCCTTTTCTGGCAAATACTTAATAAAAACGAAAGGGACTTTATCTGGCCCAGGGGTCGAATTTCTACAGCTCTTCAGAGCATCTTCGAATTCTCCCATCTTCAAGGAGTCGTTTAAAAAGTTACAATCTTTATTCGTTTGGAAGGAAATGATTTCGTTTTCTAGTTCTTCTTTACAGGATTTGAAATCATCTGGGTAGTTAACATTACTGGAGTTTTCTTCATATACTGATGCTAGTACATTTGCCATTTCATCAGGTCTAGTTATTGTTTTGTTATCGTGTACGAGATGGTTTATTTGATTGTTGGAGGACCGAGAACTTTTAATTCTTCTCATTCTGTCCCACATGATACTACTAGGAGTGGAGCTGCTGATAGAAGATACAAAATTTGTCCATGATTCTTTTTTGCACTTTTTGACTATCCATCCAGCTTTGGCTCTTTTTCCTTTAAATGTAATAAAATTTTCTATCGTTGGATGTCGTTTGTAGCGGTTGAATGCATGTTTAGAGTCTTTTATTGAGTCAGCGCATTCTCTAGTCCAACATGGAACTGATGATTTTTTTGGTGGGGATGTTTTACCAATGGCGATGTTAGCAGCAGTTATGATTGGGTCAGTAAAGGATTTTACTATTTTATCGATATTATCTTCTGAACTGCAGTCGTCTATGTGATTTTCGATGTATGTAGAATAATGATCCCAGTTAGCGCTTTTTATTTTCCAATTTGGGGTGAAATTTCGATTCTTTCCGTTTTTATTGTTTTGAATAACAATTGGGTTATGGTCACTTCCAAATAGATCCTCTTCGGTTTCGAAAGAAAGGTCTGTACTGAAGGAACTATCACACATACTTAGATCTATGGCACTACTAACAGCTACACGAGAGTCATAGTGTGTGTGGCTACCATCATTCAGTAGGAAAAGGTTATTATTATCGATAAAATGTTCAACATCAATTCCTTTCGGATTAGTAGACTTGCATCCCCATAGTACATTGTGGCTGTTGAAGTCTCCTACTATAATTCTGGGCTTGGGAATTTAGTTGATAATACTGCTCAGATCTGACTCTGAAAAATCTTTATTAGGTGAAATGTATATATTGCAGATATACAGCTTACAGTAAGATTTCACCTGGATAATGTTTACCTCAAAATTTGATGCTAATTTTATTTCTGTAGATTCCAGTGATCTATGTACGAATGTACTAACTCCACCACTTGCTCTTTTAGCTGTTGTTCTAAAATTATGAAAGCCCGTGTAGTCTTTTAACGATCCTTGTGCACTTTCTGTGAAATTAGTTTCTTGTAAACATATGATCATAGGATTATGCTTGGAAATTAGTAGTCTTAGCATTTCTGATTGGGGTCTGAACCCATTTAAATTCCACTGGAGTATGAATGCTGTTAATATTGTTTTTTTTTATTTAAGATTATCCTAATAAGTATCTTGAGATGAAATATCACTGTCGGTGTCTGAGATGAGCGAAGAGTTATCTTGGTTAGCAACTAGAAGTTTAATTAGGATTTTTTTAAGTTTTGTGTTCCTGCTTTTCATTTCATACTTTTATGCTGTAGGTGTGGCTGTATGTTATGCAACATACTAATTAATCCTTTTATGTCCTCAGTGTATTGTCGAGCGATACTCAGGATATCTCTTGAACCTTTTGAGTTTTCGAAAAAATCTTTAATTTCGTTGTACGTTAATGGGTAACTTAGGGGATTTGATTCAATATGTTCTTTCAAGGGGAGAATTTGTTCTTCTAAGGTATTTGTCGTTTGGACATTAGCTGTTTTTCTAGTTTTTTTAGTATTGTGGGTAGCTGGAATTTTAAATTCTAGTTCAGGTTTGTCTTGATCTTCCTCTGGAGTTAAAATCTCTTTAATGGGACGTTTGGATGATGTGTTATGATTGTTTGTTGATAAATCACTCAATGGTGCTGGTGAGGAAGATGTAGTTGGCTGATCCATAGAGGTGGAAGCAGGTTCCTGCTGGTTTTAGTTTTGCGGTTCTGAGGGAATAGATGTTTGGTTAGACTTTGGAAGTTTGCAGTTAGATGCTAGATGGCCTGGTTGTTTACAGTTGAAGCAAGTTGAATCGTCACAGGATAAGAATATTCTATAAGGAGTATCGTCGAAAGTAATGAGTAGTGATTCGGGGATTTTAGTATTTTCGATGGATGGGCAGATGTAAACTTGGCGGCGAAAGCTTAGGATATGGGAATATTGTGGATCCGATATGTTGATTCGTAAGAAATTAATTGGGGATAATAGCTTTAAACCTAATTGGACCAATTTATCTTCAAGGGTCTTATGGGGTATAGAGGGACAGACGTTCGATAATATTAGACGAGCAGCAGGAGTAATAAGACGTCTGGCTGATATACGTTGGTTGTTAATTGATATTCCACCGTGGTTTTGTAGGAATGTGTTGACTAAGTCCTTAGAGGAGAGATATACGCATATTCTATTATTGGATATTCTTGAACAAAATAATATATTTTTGGGACCTATTAACGACCCGAGAGCGATTATATATTCGGCAAAGTCAATGTTATCAATTGCATTGAATATTATAGCTTGTTGTTTTTCTGGATGTTTAGGTGTTGTCTTTTGGCTAAGTGCTGCTGAGTAGGTGTTAGTTTGAATAGGAAGTTGGCTAGTAGTAGAATCCTTATGGACAGGATTCCCTGCATCTGCACAATCCATTCTTGTTTGGATTTTACTTTATTCGGTGTTTCATACGTCTCTGAAGCCGGTCCTGCATGCACAGAAAACGTTGATAGACAACCCGTTCTTTATCAAGACTATTTGGTACTTCAGTTGTTGATTGTAGCATAAACAAGAAAAAAGAATTGAAATTTCAGGCTATAGATACCTTGAGATTGTCCTTATGTACTGTGCACATTCACGAAACTGTTTTTCCAAAAATTAATTTGGTTTTATACCGTATTATTAACGTTATTTGAGGGATCGAAATTAAACACTGTTAATCACTATACTGCCAGAGTTGGCCTCCCAGAAGCAATTTACCTAGTTAGATATGTGACGTTTTAAAAGAGACAATTTGATTTGTTCATTGTAGCCTAAATTCTAATAATCATAGGAAGTGATTGGCTAACGATAGTGAATAATATTTTAATCTTCACTGGCGTGAAGAATTTATATCATTATACCTACAGCTAATAGTATATTATTTAGCGAACAGTTTATGATAGCCATTACTCAAGCAGGGTGACGTTTGCCCTGCGTGAATAATGGCCATAAATTGCGAGTATAATACTATACTTTGTCCACGACATTTGATTTATTTATTAAATAAAAGTCAAGTAAATATTGTAGTGTAGAAGGAAAGTAATAATTTGGTATTATTGACAATTCTAACGTCAAAATTAATAAATTTCTAGAGTACGTCAAATAATGTGACATATAGAGATGGGCGATACTGTGTAAAGTATCGATATAAACCGTACCTTTATAAATATAGTGTTTTAAAAATATCAATATTAGAAAATATCTTTTTCTCCAAATGACATTAAAAGCGGCCTTTTAATGACACTTGGCAGGCTTAGAAGTTGTACTTTTAATGCCTAGGCAGAAAAAGTTCGTTGCTAGGCAACTTTCCAAGTAATAATTTAAATCAAACTGGTTATTAAAATTGACAATGACATTAAGAAAACTCAAAATGATGCTGATGATAATAAATTTAAATATGAAAAAGTCGATTTTGCGTGGAATTGGAACAAATTTGAAGAAAAAATTATATGTTTCACACGGCAGAAAAGCAGATTTAATGCCTTGGCTGGTTTCATAGCCTCGCTACGCTCGGCTATGAAACACCAGCCGCGGCATTAAATCTTGTGCTTTTATGCCTAGTAAAACAATAGTTATTTGTTTCATAGCCGAGCGTAGCGAGGCTATGAAACCAGCCAAGACATTAAATCTGCTTTTCTGCCGTGTGAAACATATAATTTTTTCTTCAAATTTGTTCCAATTCCACGCAAAATCGACTTTTTTATATTTAAATTGCGTTTCATTATCAATATACAGCATCATTTTGAGTTTTCTTAATGTCATTGTCAATTTTAATAACCAGCTTGATTTAAATTATTTCTTGGAAGGTTGCCTAGCAACGCACTTTTTCTGCCTAGGCAGTAAAAGTGGACTTTTTCTGCCTAGGCATTAAAAGTACAACTTCTAAGCCTGCCAAGTGTCATTAAAAGGCCGCTTTTAATGTCATTTGGAGAAAAATAACTATTATTACAAGTATCAATACTAAAAATTTTGATATTTTATCTATACGGTATATTTTTTGTTAAATTTGTATTAAAATTTCCTATTAAAGTGATATGATATTATTTTTGGAAAGAGAATAAAATAAGCTTCTTTGTGATACAACAGTCGATCTAGGCTGCCATTTCAAAAAATTAAAGATGGCGGCCGTACGCTTAACCCTGACGTCGAAAACATTTGACGTTTGCTGTTAAATATGCAGAATAACGTCTCATTAATCTTTCCCTTCATCCGTTTAAAAGATAAAATCCCTTGGTGTGAGACTTCTAAGCAACGCTGTATACCAGTTTTCGTTAAAATCGCATGAGCGCTTTACAGAAGATTGTGAAAGTTCGTCGTGAAATGGAGAATTAATGTATTGAATATTGAATTTTTCTCATTCCTGGATGAGATATAATTTAGTTTTGTTACTTCTGAATGAATCACTCAATTTCGTAAACTGGGCCCACAGTAAAAAAAACTCACCCCATAGTAGATGGTATGGAAAGGAGTGAAACCACAACATTCATGAGTATAATTCCGAAACTCTTACCGTAAAAGATGTACAAAGTGCAACAGATAAACCATCGATTAGAAAGATGTCGAGAACTGAAGATGTATGGAAAGTGAAAATTGGTATGGAATGGCTTATAAGAGTGACCTATTTGAACAAAAATGTTGTCACGATTCTCCTACAACCGGTTAAGAATTAACTTCATTCACGGGTATTTTCACGAACTTATGAATTATTTTATTGTATAAATAAAAAGGGTTGCAGAGGGAGAATACCTGCCCGACAAAATCGGGTGGTATAGGTCCTATAGAGCACACTGCAAAGCACATGTCTGTAGGAAAAAATTCATTTGAGAGTATTTTTACGAACTTATGATTAATTTTATTTAATAAATAGGAAGGGTTGCAGGGGGTGAATACCTGTCCCACAAGATCGGGTGGTATATAGGTGTTAGGTGTATTAAGTACATCAAAAATCATACAGATTGCGAAAAAGCTTTTCAGACCGTAGGATTTACACAAATACGACAAGGACGTGTATTTAGTCCGAGGCTGGCCGAATGTTCATTGCCCCCCTATTTTAACCGCTGTTGCCAGAAGCGCAGATTAATTTGTACAAATGATATTTTCTAATCTAAACACTTTCATCTGGCAACAGTGTCCTTTACAGAGAGAATTCACATTTAAACTGCTATTCCTAGGTCTTTTCGCTACAAACGTTGATCACGTTGGAAGCGCATGCCATTGTATTTGGAAATAAAACATTTACAATATGCCTTCATTAACATACTTATCCTGCGAAAAAGTGCAAATTATAAAATGGTATTTTGGAGGTCATTCGGCTGATGCATTCGTTAATTTGTTTATTGTGGCATTTGAATGGATTTCTGTGAGGAGATGATGGAACGCCAAAATGCTGAAGAGAACTTTTTAAAAAATATTTTATTCACGGATGAGTCAACTTTTTCATTACATCAAAAACACAATCCATCCGTCACAAGATATTGGTCTCAGGAAAATAAACATCTAAACATTCCAATCCGAACACAGTATCCGCAGAAGCTAAATGTTTCGACGGGTATTTTAGGTGACCACATTATAGGTCCTTTTTTTATTGAGAGGAACTTATTCCGCCAAATATTTAGACTTATTACAAAATCAAGTAATTCCTGCAGTTCTCCTTATACCCGATGTTGGTCTCAACAGAATTTGGTTTCAACAAGATAGTTATCCAGTCTATAATTCAAGGCTAGTGATGGAATTTTTAAGGTTTACATTTCTCGAAAGAATCATTAGTACTAATGGTACAATTGAATGGCCTCCAAGATCACCTGAACTAGCTCCAAATGATTTTTTTATTTGGGGATTTTCAAAAAGTAGCATTTACGAACAAGCATTTGAAAGAGCTCATGATTTAAATGAATTGAGAGTGAAAATACAGCACGTTTGTGCCAGCATTACGCCAAATAATCTTAGAGATATGAGATCAAATCTCTATCACAGATTTGGTTATTGTCTGGCACAGCAAGGTGGTTTATTCGAGAACTTAATTTTATAAAATTATGTTTACCTTTAGAATGGATTTTTATTTTAATTGTTTCAAGAAGTTTATATTTTATGTTTAGAATAGGTGTAGGTACCTACTTATTTTTACAATTCAATTTATTAATGGAAGGGGTTTTTAGATGTTTATAATTACTTTATTAAAAATGGTTCTCTCAAGAAATAAGGTTTTATTTTCAAGTTACAATTAATCTGCCCTTCTGGCAACAGCGGTTAAAATAGATGGGCAATGAACATTCGGCCAGCCTTTGGAACTAAATACACGCCCTCACTGACCACGTACAATTATTCTTTCTCTCTCTTTCAAGCTGTTTTTCTCATATTTTCCTTGTCGTATTTGTGTAAATCGCACGGTCTGAAAAGCTTTTTCGCAATCTGTATATATAGGCCAGAAAAATGTAATTCACGAGAATTTATACGAACTGGGTCCTATAGGACACATTACAAAGCACATATCTGCAGCAAATAAATTCCGTTCACGAGTATTCTTACGAACTTATGTTTTATTAAATAATTAAAAGGGGTTGTGGAAGGTGAAAACTTACCCGACAAAATCGGTTGGGAAATAGGTTTTATAGAGTGAATAAGAAAGAATATATCTACAGGAAAAAAATTCGATTTACGAGTATTTTTACCAACTTATGATTTATTTTATTGAATAATTGGAAGGGGATACAGAGGGTGAATACTTGGACGACAAAATCGAGTGGTATATGTGTGCTATAGAACACATTACAAGCACATATCTGCAGCAAATAAATTCTATTTATGAGTTTTCTTACTAATTAATGTTTTATTAAATAATTGACAGGGGTTGTGGATGGTAAAAACTAACCCGATAAAATCAGGTGGTATATAGCTCTTACAGAGAGAATAAGAAATTATATATCTACAGAAAACAATTCCATTTACGAATAGTTTTACGAACTCATGATTTATTTTATTAACCAATTGAAAGGGGTTGTGAAGGGTGAAAAATTACACTACAAAATCTGGTGATATATGGGTCTTACAAAAAACATTAGAAAGCTCATATACTGTTACGAATATTGAGTATCCATCCACGGCCAGCCACGAGTGTTAGGTATTGTTAAACTACCATGGTTCTAGTGAACCCGTGGCTGGAACTCGTGAATACTTCCACTCCGATCTGGAATATTGCAATAATTAAAAAGTCTTACTAATACATGATAATCAAGTAGGCGTTAATTTGGCAAAAAAAAACATAATTTTCTCAGCATTGAAAAAATTAGATTCATATTCAAGTTAACTGAATCTTTTCAATTTTCATATGCCCAAACTGGGTCCTATGCTTAGACTAGAGGGCGATTTAGTGACCAGTTCAACAAAAATCCTCCTGCTATGAATACTATGTAATCCTGGTTAGCAAATTTAGAAGAAATTATATCGGATCATCATGTACTTGTATATGAAAATTAAATTTGGAAAACAACAAAACAAATTTAACAATTTTAATGCAGCCCAAACTGAAGGCATTAGGTACTCATTAATTGTTTATTGAACTCAAATATGAATGAATACTACACTATTGTGTGAATCGGCTGTTTTTCTCTGATTTACATTTAATCAGAAGTAAGGGTAGATTTGGTGTGTTATCCGCTGTTTTCCCTATACTGTAACATTTTTTTTTAACAATTATTTTCTTTTGATGTTGTGTAGCAACGAAAAAGTAGGCTACATAAGTGCGAACGGCAGATGTTCATCGGTGAGCATAAGTCGTAGGAACCGTCGCTTATTTGTAGAACTTATACAATTGAAAAGGTAGTGAATAAAAAGTAGTCTACCCATGAGCGCCACTTTATTTAGACTAAAAAGTTATTTACCTCATAAAAAATAAAGAAAAATGAAGTAATGTCAAAAGATTACTACTAAAAAAATATATTAAAAAAGTAGACCTTGAAGAATTAACACAAGTTAGTCGGTTTCCAATACAACTATTCAAGAAAATAAAAAAAATATTTATAGACCACCCACCACTTAGCATGAAATGTAAATTACAGATTCTCAAAAAATAGATAGTTGAACATTTGAACTCAGATCAATTCTGTCAACGTTTAAATACTTATGTTACTACAAATTAGGTATTTGATTAAAATATATATTTAAATTCTAAACTATTAGAATTCACCCCACTTTATTATAGCTATAATATGTTCACATGAAGAGGTAACATGTTGATAAAAAATTAAGAATGGTTGAATATTAAGTAAAAAAATTAATAATAAAAAAATGGATCTATGCTCAACTCCGTCAGCAATAGATACGAAATATTAATTTTAACTAATAAAAAAATATATATAAGCTTAAATATAAGAACTGAAAGTTCACATAAAAAAATCATAGAAATTAAACCTATACACTGGAGTGGCACTATCCTGGCAACCAATCTCAATATGCTAGTAGCAGTGGTGTAGGATATGGTATTGAAAGTAGAGTTAATAATATTCAAGATATAAAACTTACTCATACTTCTAAATTCATATCGTTCGATGTAACAAATCTATTCCCTAGTATACCTCCTAATGAAACTATATCCTGGTCAATAACTTGCTCACACACAATAATGTTAATCCTTTAATTCATTCTGATATCATAAATTTATTAAGTGTTTGTTTAAATCAAAATTATTTTCATTTCAATGGAGAGATTTATAGCAGTAAAGACGGTTTAATTATGGGCAACCCTCTCAGTCCCCTATTAGCAGAAATTTTCATGGATAATATAGAAAAAATAATTCATAAACACCCCCTTAGTAAAAAATTCGTGTGCTGGCACCGATATGTAGATGACATTTTAGCTTGCTTCACCGGCACAACTAGACAATTAGATAACTTTATTACTTTCATCAACTCAATTCATAAAAATATCAAATTTACCGTAGAAATTGAACAAAACAAGTCTATAAACTTTTTAGATCTTACAATTACAAATACAAATAATACATATGATTTTTCTATATTTCACAAACCATCACAGACAGACATTACAATTCATAACAGTTAGGTCCACCCATTCAGTCTTAAATTAGCAGCTTTTAATAGTATGATACACAGACTTTTAACAGTTCCATTAAATACTGACAATTACAACAAAGAACTAAATATCATAAAACAAATAGCAGTTGATAATAATTACGATCCAAATTTAATAGACAATATCATAAATAAAAAGACACGAAAACATGGTTTGGTTGGTTGGTTGGTTTGTAGACAGACGAAAACAGGCCGGGTTAGTGGGCCCCAACACTGCAGCCGTTGGCTTATTGTATTGTCCTGTCTGTCTGCTAGTCTGTGAGAAGATTTGTGACCTTGATGAGATCTAGAAGTCTCTTCACAGTATCTCTTTTGGTGAGGTTGTATATAGGGTCATCCGGCCCTATCAGTCTATACCTCCACCAACGTAGAGCCTCACATTCGAAAATTATATGGGTGGCTGTTTCGTCCTCCTCGCCACATAATCTACATGTAGGTTCTTCTTGGAAGATCCCCATTGTGTGAAGGTGCTTTCTCAGGCCACAGTGTCCGGTTATAAGGCCGGTTACCAGCCTGATATCTCTCCTATTTAACTTCAGAATTTCTTCAGTAAGTTTTGGTATGGGTTGTTTGACCATCATTTTACTGTGTTTGAGCTTCGGAATTGTTTGCCAGTATTTGAGGTGTTGTTTGTGCACCCACTGGTTTAACGTGGTTCTTATCGAAGCCTTTGTTATACCGGTTGCCGGTTCAGGACCGGTGTAGCCGGTTGCCGATCCTTCTCGTGCTAGGGCATCTGCTTTTTCGTTCCCTTCAATACCCTTGTGACCTGGTACCCATTTCAGGGTTACCTTATTTGTGGCACTGAGTTTTTTAAGGTTTTCTAAGCACTCCCAGACAAGTTTGGATTTTATGGTACTACTATTAAGGGATTTAATTGACGCTTGACTGTCTGAGCAGATAAGAATGTTTTTACCGCTGTATCCCTTCCTTATGTTTTCTCTCAGACATGAGTCAATTGCGTAAATTTCTGCTTGGAATATAGTGGTATTTACTCCCAGTGAGTGACTAATGTCACATCTGGGGGATTGACCGTATATTCCAGCGCCAGTACCAGTGTCCGTTTTGGAACCGTCAGTGAACCAAACTATTTCTTGTTTGGGTGTTTCCTTGAATTCTCCTTTCCAATCTATTTCGATATTAAAGGGTTTTTCTAGTGATGTGGTCGGCGTCATATAATCAGTACCCATATTTAGTATGGGATTTGAGATTATATTGATAATTGACGCATGCCCATTAGGGTGAGGGTTCCAGTTATTGTTTAACTGGAGACGATATGCCCCAATTCTAGCCTCTGCTTTGACGATTAGGTCAATTGGTGGGAGGTTTAGAATTGTTTCCATGGTAGCTGTCGGAGTACTTCTTTGTGCTCCAGTGATGCACTGACACGCCAGTCTTTGGATTTTGGTTAGCTCTATGATTGCCTGTTTCTGGTTAACCTTAGGCCACCAGACGAGTGCGCCGTATGTAATCATGGGTCTTACAACCGTTGTGTACAGCCAGTGTACCACTGCCGGTTTCAGTCCCCATGTGTTTCCAATCGCTCTTTTTAGTGACATCAGTGTCATCTTGCTTTTGGTGGTTATCTTCTTTATGTGTTTGTTCCAGGTTAGCTTCGTATCCAGGATGATTCCTAGGTATTTAGCTTCCTTGCTAAAACATAAAGTTTGTTGAAAAAGTCTGGGGGGTGTTAGATCCTCCAATTTTCTTTTTCTTGTAAAGGGGATTAGGGTTGTTTTGGAGGGGTTTACACGAAGTTGCTCCTCCTTGCACCAATCCTCAATGTTCCTCAGAGCGTCTTGCATGAGGTTTGATACCGTTCTGGGGTACTCACCCCTAATCACAATGACTATATCATCAGCGTAACCCTGGGTAAAGTATCCCAGTTCGTTGAGTTTCCTTAAAAGTTAGTCTACGACTAGGTTCCAGAGGAGTGGTGAAAGGACGCCTCCCTGTGGGCACCCTTTTGCCGCTGTTACTTTTAAGGTGGTTTCTGCCATGGTTGAGTTTATATTCCTGAGGTTTAACATGGATTTGATCCATCTACAGATGGTATCATCAATCGCATGCTGCCTGGCCGCTCTAACAATGGAGTTGAAGGAGGTGTGGTCAAATGCTCCTTCTATGTCAAGGAAGGCCACCATTGCGATTTCCTTGTTGTCTAGTGAATTTTCAACTCTTGAGACCAGTTGGTGTAGAGCCGATTCACATGATTTGCCTGGTTGAAAAGCATGTTGGTTTTGATGAAGTGGCCTCTGCTTAAGAGAGGTTTCCCTAATATGTTTTTCTACCAGTTTTTCTGTCACCTTTATCATAAAGGATGATAGACTGATCGGTCTATATGACCTGGCCTGAGATAGATCTCTGCCTGGTTTGGGAATAAAGACCGCTTTTACTTCTCTCCAGGCTCTCGGGATATAGCCTATTGCTAGGCTAGCCCTGCATAGATTACAAAGGGGCGGAGCTATATGCTCCACACCCTCCTGTAATAGAGCTGGTATTATACCGTCCGGTCCCGGAGACTTGAAGCTGTCAAATGAGTCAATGGCCCATTTTATGCCACCATAAGTTACCACTTTCTTAGCTAATTCCCAGTCCACCTTGTTTGCCCCTTTGCGGAACATGTTAGGGTTTGGTGGGTTAATGCTATCCGAGGTAGCTATGGTGGATTCTGGAAAATGGGTTTGAAGAAGCAAACTTAGAGTTTCTTCCCCATTTCCAGTGAACTTCCCATCGGGTCTTTCAATGGTCCCCGTTGGTTGAACCGGGCTTTTGGCTAGTATTTTATGGATTCGAGCTCTCTCGGAAGTGTTTTCAACTTCGCTACAGAACTTCCTCCATGATTCTAGTTTTGCTTTCCGGATTTCTTTGTTGTATTCGGTCAGGGTTTGCTGGTATGCTACCCAGTTCCCGGTTTTCTTCGCTTTGTTGAATAGTTTGCGGGTATTTTTCCTGAGCGTTTCGAGGTTTGTATTCCACCACTTTTGTTTGTTGGTGGTTTGCCTCGATTCTGCACAGTTTTGGTGATAAGAGTTTTGTATGGCTTCCTGCAGTTGCAGAGATACTTCCTCTATATCAGCTTTTGTTCTAATTACAGTTTTGATATTTCTAAGGTTTAGTTGCAAGACTTCTCGATATTTCTCCCAGTCGGTATTCCGAGGGTTACGATATATTCGCTCTGGTTTGTCAATGTGTTTGACTTCCATTTGAATATATCTGTGATCCGAGAGACTCGGCTCATCGGAAACCCTCCAATTACGTACTTGGGAGCTTATTTCGAGTGTCGCCAAAGTTATATCAATGCGTTCTTGCCTATTTTTTGTTAGAAAAGTAGGTTCAGTTCCCCGATTTAGAATCTCTAGGTTATTAGAAATAATATAATCAAGTAGATACTCACCGCGTTGGTTAATGTTGCTACTATTCCAAGCGGTGTGATGGGCATTAGCATCCGCATCCGCACAGTAAGTCACTAGCCTCTCTAGCTCTTCAGACGGAGGTGGGTTAGGAGAATCATAGGGCAGGTATACAGAAGTTAAAATGAGCTCCTTTGTAGTGCCTGCCTCTTGGTATTCAAGCTTTACTGCTGTTAGGTCCCTGAAACATAGATTTGTCAGTTTTATTGCGTTGATGCAGTCCCTGACAATAATGCAACTTCTTACATTATCTGAGTTTGAGTTATATATCAACTTACCTCTGATATGACCTAATCCCATGACTCTGTTCCCTGATATCCAGGGTTCTTGGATCAGTGCCACGTCAATTCTCTCTGCTTCGATGGTTTTGCAGAGAGCAGCAGTTGCAGCCTTCTTATGCTGCAGGTTTATTTGAAGTACCCGCAGCATTTTTGGGTTTTGGTTCGAGGACCCTGAAGGTTACTGTGGTGAGGCCAAGGTAGAGTTTATGCTCTTTTTTGGCCAGCTCCTTCAGGGAGTTCTCGTCCATTCCCACTATTAGAATGGCGCCCTTTGGATCATTCTTGATGTTGAAGACCTTCCAATCGTCAGCGTCTATTCCCTCATTTTGGGTCTTCAGACGCCGAAGGGTTCTTGTCGGGTCTTCAACATCAAGATGTTCTTTGGGTATCCATACTGTTACCCTGACTCTAGGAGCAACGTCTTTGGACAGTAATGCCCTCAGATTCGCTCCCTCCCAGGGGTTCAGTCGTGGAGTTACCTCCTTCAACCATTCCACTGCCTCGTTGTCCGCACAGTGAAGGTGAACCATGCCATGTTCTGCATGGCTGTGATTGAACTTAGGTCCTTTTCCAGGTTGGCATTTCCAGATTTCCTGGGTGATGGCTTCCTGTACTAGGGAACATTGTTCTGATGTCATCTTAGTGTCGGGTTGAGGCCCTGCTAAGATAGACATCTTAATTGCTGCTGCAACCCTGCTGTAGCTAGCCCCAGTTGTTTTTCTGGGTTTTGCTATAGCAGAATCGCATTTGGCAATTTTTTGGGGGTTCTGGGATGGTGACGGTGTTGATCCCGTCGAACGCATTCTTTTCGTCCCCTTGTGCTGCAGGTCTGTAGAGGTTGTTGCTGAAGTTTGTGTTGCTTCAGCTTTGCCTACTCCAGACGTGCTTGGTTCAGGACTTTTGGCCGTCCGGGGTTTCCTATTTGCTCGTTGTTTACGAGGTATAATAGAAAACATACTCTAGACCAAGTATTTCCTCCTGATAAAAACAAAAATAACCAATTTTAAAGCTTAACATATTTTGGAATACCATCCTTAAAAACCAAATCATTTTTAGAAACTTTAGACTTAAATATTTGCTTCAAAACCGATAACAAATTATCCAAATTCATTCAAAACAACAAATCTAAATCTTCAAAATTAAACAAATCAGGAGTTTATAAATTAAAATGTGGTAATGACAACTGTGATAAAATTTATATAGGTAGAACTTTTAGGAATTTTAAAACTAGAATTTCAGAACACAAACGTAGCTATGATAACCAAAAATTAGATTCCAACTACTCCAATCATTTATTAGCAAACCAACACACTTTCGACTCAAATTTTGAAATTTTGCATGTAGAACCTAAATCCTTGAAATTAAATCTTTTAGAAGCTCTCGAGATAACCTTCTTAACGACCAAGTAGATATCAACAATTCTCCCTTATTAAACCTTTTTACTTAGAAACTTCCTGTACGATTGTTGTGAATGAATTTCCAGGTAAACTTGTTTAATACTTTAGTTAATCCCATATTTTTTGCTTTTTATTTCCAAGTAAATAGATTATAATACTTTTATCCGTAAAATTCCTTATCAATGCACTGTATATAAATTAAAAACTTTTCATGATACCTCCATTCGTTTGAGAAAGCTACTGTGTAGCGAAACGCGTCACAAGTTGTATTTGAACATAGTTCAATTGTAATGAAGGTTTAAACAAAAAATGTTTTATTGTTTTATTTCATAGTTTTTGCTATTTTTATTACTTATTACCTTTTAGGAAAAAAATCCATGCTTCTTTTTTCCTGTTAATAATATAAGTTTCACATCAAGTTTTACATACATTGCAGTACTATATTATGGTATTTATCGATAACAAAACTTCTGTTCACTTTTAGTTTTGCAACACCAAAGCCTCAAATGTTAAAAAAAAGATTATTTATACAATTGCAATTCTATATTCTCATTAATCCTCAAATTCTTACACAACATTTTACATAAACTACTTATTATAACCTTACATATTTTCACAGTAATGTGACATTTGGTTACTACTTTCGCAATGACCTGTGGCCAATCATCATTCAATATTTAGACATGCCACGACAACAGCGAGCAGTACAATACATATTCCACGTAATTTTCATTTAGTTCAACATGTCTGAACACGACCCTTTTGGAACACACTCCGAATCTAGTAACTTTTAGTGATGTGGTTGAGGTTTCTTAAAATGCTCCTCCTAGTTTAAAAACCGTACTTTTAGAATTAGCTGAATCTTATCCAGACGATTCTCTCTCTCTTTCTAATTCTCTAGGCCTTATCAATAACAAGTATTATTCAAAAGTCAAGTCAAGTAGAAAAACTAATTCTAAACCGTGGTTCGACGTAATCTGTAAACAACCAAAACAACAATCACAAATATTCCTTAAAACATGCAAGAAAGATAACTTTGAAAGTCAAAGTAAAAATATTTACCTGGAACAAAAAAAAATTTAAGATCCTACTAAAAACTAAAAGAAGAGGTGTAATACTAGAAACCCTAAGGAATTTTGGAATGCAATAAAACACTATAAAGACAATTATGTACGAAAGTCCCTGCCTGTAACAGTATGGGAGAATTTCTATACAAATATAATAAACTCTAATCGAAGCTTGGATAATGTTCAGTTTACTGACGTACAACACCCATTTTTAAATTGCGCGATTTCTTTAGCAGAGATTTACACATTTTCAAATTCATTGAATTATAATAAAGCTCCGGGCATTGACTCCATCACTTACGAATTTTTTAAAAATCTACCCAATAATTGGGTTCTTTATCTCAATTCATTGTATAACAGAATCTTTGATTCTACTGATATTCCAATTACTTGGCCATCAATTAAGCTGACTATGCTTCATAAGGATGGCACTGGTGAGGATCCCAATAATTATAGAGGATTGGCACTACTCAACTGCTTAAGATATTTACACAAATAATCCTTAACAGATTCAGTCAGTCAGGCTTTAGATCTGGAAGGGGTTGCATCGATAACGTTTATACACTCAACTCAATTATCCATCTACACATAATACATAGGAAATCTAGAGTTTTTGCAATATTTGTGGATTTTAAGCGAGCGTTTGACTCGGTTAATCACCCCTTATTATGGTCAAAATTGTTTGCACTAGGAGTCTTGTCAAAGATATTGCGCGTGGTTAAAAAAATGTATGAGCATGCTCATTTTAAAATCAATGGTAGTGATGGCTTTACCAAATCTTTTGATGTAACTGCTGGAGTGTTGCAAGGTGAACCTTTGAGTCCTCTTCTTTTTACTTTATTTATTGCTGATCTGGAAACTTTTTTTTTGTCAAAAGATGCCAAAGGCCTCAATATTGATAATAAAGATGATCTCCTATGCCTTTTGTATGCAGATGATTTGGTAATCCTAGCTTACTCTGAAGTAGATGTTGGAATAAAACTTAAAATTCTAAAAGAGTATGTGATTGAAAATCAGCTTACCGTCAATGTACAAAAAACAAAAATAATGTCCTTTGCTAGAGGTGGTTTCAGACCTTCTAAACTCAAGTTTTATTTTAATGGTGTGCCTGTTTCTTGTACAAATAAATATGTTTACCTACTTGTCTTTTTTATTATATGTCTTGTACTGCTACTGATAAGGCGAAGCAAGCAGCTGGTTCAATTTTTTCAATTATGTCAAAATCGAAAATAGATATGTGGCATCCCCGGATTAAACTTTTTGAATCCTTTGCGCTTAGCACCTTGAATAATTCTCTGCCAATCTGGGGAGCACGATACTTTGACATAATTGAAAAGGTTCAAATATACTTTTTGAAACGTTTACTATGTGCCCCAATAAGCACATCGGATTATATTATTCGACTAGAAACGGGAAGAGTTGAATTTATTTATAAATTGGTTACAAAACCTACTTCAAATGGCACAAAATAGATTGCCAAGAAAGTGTTTCACTCGGCAGTTATAACTGAGTAACGTTGACCCAAAATTTAATTAGACACGGCAAGTTGAAAAAATGTTTGCTTTTTGTGATTCACTTTATTATTGGTATAATCGCTCTGCTACACTTTTGAGTCGCAATCGTAATCTGATTGTATCTCGCATGTTTCAAGCACTTCGTGAAGAAGATTTAGCTTTTATACGTCGAAGTTCTCATTTAACATTATAAAGGGCTCTCAAAACTATTTAAGGTTGAAGCTTCCCATACGTGTAACGCGTATTATTGCTCAACTGAGGATGTCAAATATATAAAAGGGGAAATTTACTTTAAGTGGTTCAACTTACGCGCTAGACCCTAAGAAGGTATGTACCGGTTGCAATATGAAAGAACTAGAAACGCTTCACCATATCTTATTCGAGTGTCCTATATACACAACTGTGAAGCCTAAAATTGAATGTATGCAAAATGTTGATAATTTCCTGCTAGCTTTAGACAACCCAACGTTTACTGAAGCTAAATCAATTTTTGCATACATTGCAAATATCTTAAAGTTGCTTCTTTTATATTGAATGAGTAAAATATTATTATTATTTTTCCTTTCTTTGTCTCTTTCTCTTTTTTTTGTTATAATTTGTGATACGGAGTTTTTATTATTGGAATGTACTTTAATAATTTAATTATTTCTTTCTTCATTTATTGTTTGTTATTTTTGTGTGAGTTTTTTTTATCTATAAGTTACTATGTATAGGTACTCACGGATAAAAAACATCCAAACCCTTGCTATATCATGTATGTGTTTCAGAAGCAATACAATTATTATTATTATTAAATGTTCATCAAGTTCAAGTGTGGAATTTGGCTCATTAATATGTTCAAATTAACAGCAATTACTTGCAGGAATTCGGTAAGTGGATAATATGGGAAAATGTGCATATGGAACAGATGGGAGTGAACATGAATTGCAGGAGTTTCACATGGATACGATAAGGTTTACCTTTGATTCTCTTTGCAAGTTGTATCAAACCAGTAACATTACGTCTGATAATTGGAAAATATACAATACAAACTTGCTTTTTTATATAGAAATTTTAAACTCGTAATTACCTCCAATATATCTACAAAATATACTCGTATTTCATCATTTTTCATAAAAACAGTAATTAATAATTTGTGTATTGAATTATGTCAAGTATTTAGACATAGTTTTGGACAGATAATATTTCATTCAAATCGAAATCCAAATACTAGGGGATTTTCAGTAGCGGGATTGATTTTCATCGAAAAATAGGCCTGATCTTGCCATATTATCTACTCATTAGACTTCTTTTTTAAGCTCAATAATAATTTTTAGGATATTGGACTTGCGTTTAGTAATACACTCTATGTATTATCTGACTTTGTAAATACTATGAATATAATGTTTGTCCACGACCACTTAATAAGTCAATATTTTACCTCCTAACAAAAGGTATGTGGTACCCATATATCTACTAGAGTGAATTATGGTTCCATAATTCACGCTTTTGCATTTAAATAACATGCCATGACAACTCAATACTCACAACATTTTGATGCATAGGTGACTAGACATGGGGGTACAATATGAAATAAACTATTAAATCTGCGTATTTTGTTCAGGAAATTTGTTTCTGAAATATATCGTATAGACAAAATATAAAAATGTATAGTATTGATATACTTTTCATAACGATCTTTTCTAATATTGATATTTTTAAAACACTATATTTATTACGCTACGGTGTCTCCATACTTCACACAGTATCGCCCATCTCTATATGTCTTTACGTACTCCAGAAATTTATTAATTTTGACGTTAGAATTGTCAATAATACCAAATTATTTCACTTTCCGTTCTACACTCGCATTATTCACTTGACTTTTATTTAATAAAGAAATCAAGGGTCGTGGACAAAGTATTGTATTCTACTCGCAATTGATGGGCATTATTCACACGGGTGACCTCTCCTACGGCTCGGGACGCAAATGTCACCCTGCATGAATAATGGCTATCATAAATTGCTCGTTTAATAATATAGTATTTCCTACGACCACATAGGACAGTAACGTATATTGCATTGTACAGTCCCACGGAAAGTGGCTTATATCAAGGAGCTTGCGAAATACTTTCCACACAGAAGCGGAAAGTAACTTCCCAAACGCACGCAGATAATCTGTCAAATGTATTAGATTCACCTATGTAATATCTAAATTAGAAACGATCTATTTGGAAAGTTTGAGCTTTTTCATTTTTGTAATTAAATAGTATATTCACACTATGCCATGCGATAATTGTAACAAATATTGTTTAATGTGATGGTTTTTAAAAAATAATGTTGACATCGGTGAGTGCGGAAATGAAATGAGTGAAATTCACTTTCAAATGAGTTATGTACTCTATTTTTCCTAAGTTCATAAATATTTAAAAAGTACCTTAGGTTTTTGTGTTCGCATATGACACTAGAGTCAAATCATATCTAATAATAGTATAATGAAATGAAAACTAAAGTAACGAAACAAGAAATTTATTAGAAACAAAACTAAGAACAAAAGATGTAAACTTATTGCAAGAATATGAAAATTAAACTCTTGAAATCGATATTAAGTTTGTGTTATTTTTTTTCTGAAGCAGCATAAAAATTAAACGTAAAATAATTACCCTGGCAGTTTGTAATAAATATTTCACTTACACTTACATTTCACAAAAACTATTTCTATGCTTTGTGTTATAATTTGAGAATTTTGACATAAGCCTACTTTATTATTTTCCACTTTTATAATTAGTATATATTTTTTACGATCACGCGATGAATTTACGAGATAATGATGGTTTTATTTATTTGAAAACATCAATAACTGTACCTACAACATGTGATTATTTTTAAAAGAATCAGTTTGTAGTGCAAAATATTTTCAAAATAACGCAGAAGACATTTTAATTCTTAATAATTTGATTTTTGAAAATTCCTACAGCTATACTATAGATATACCTGAAATGAGAACATTCGACAGCTATCTTATAGTAGCTCAGAGGTTAACGCGTCATGACAATTAGGAGAATGCTGGAGTAGACCGCGGTTCGATTCCCGGCCGTAGTTGTTTTGGCGTATTTTAATAATTTTTGAACCACGTTAATCGAATTCATGCGAACCGTGCGATATGATACCACACTAGGGTGATATCATAGCGCACATTTCGCGTCACTATATATGATGATATGAGAAACTTTTCGCCAGAGTAGAGAGTGCATAGGTACTCTTCGTCAGAATTCCTACAATGTAACAGCTAGTCTAATCAAACATTTGCAGCGAACATAAAATGTAATCATCTTGATAGATATTTATTATTTATAAAAAGCATGCTTTGACAAATTGTGGGAAACGTCAAAATTTGCTTTACTTTTAATTTCTCTAATAATGCAACTAATTATTATTAATTTTATTGTAATAACCTATACCTACTTGAACTTTTGTTACTAATAATATCTAGTTATTTTATTATATACACTGCGCCGCTAAATTAACGCATAATTTTAAAAAATGAAACAATTACCTTAAAACATTTTCTTAAAGGCCGCCACTGGTTTAAAAATATGTATTTATGATGTTCTTCAAATTTTTCAAGATATCGTTTTTGTGTCGAATACATAAAAAGCAGATTTTTTTACATTACTACAAACCAGAAATTTAAGAAAATTCCTTGGATATTAAGTATAGTCGTTTATTTGCTATTAGTTTGCTTTTTACACTTGTATAGGCAATATTCAAATTTTATAAGTGCATTACAACACAAAATGGCCCAAAACGCTCATAAGATGAGAAATCTTTCGCGTGAGGAATGTGCTTCTGCCGTAGCACTTGTGGGAGAAAGCTTGCCACAAGTTGGAATGGCACAACGTCCAGGAGTGACACAATCTACCATATCCAGGGCTATAGCACGATTTAGGAAGACTGGTAGTAACGAAAGAAGATCCGGACAAGGACGAAGTAGGGTAACAACTAACAATCAAGACCGATTTTTGCGATTACAAGCATTAAGAACTCGATTTGTTACAAGCACTTCACTGCAGCAAGAATTTTCTCGTCGGTATAATTACCAAATTTGCCAAGATACCGTGCGAAGAAGGTTGGCAGAAGCCGAAATTACTACCTATCGTTCTGCAACTGGTCCTCTTCTAACCGCAAACCATCGAAGGCTGCGACTCCAGTTTGCCCAAGAACACCAGCACTGGGGCAATCGTGAATGGGGCAATATATTGTTTAGCGATGAGTCCAGATTTTGTCGTTTTAGTGATGATCGACGTAGGAGAGTGTACAGACGCCCTGGAGAGCGATAAGCCCAGTGTAACATTGTAGAAACAGTGAGCTATGGAGGGGGGTCTGTAATGGTATGGGGTGGCATTAGTTTGGTGGCCCAAATGGAGCTGGTTATGATTCAGGGAAGGTCGTTTGACTGCTGACCGATACATAACAGACATTTTACAACCGCATCTGGTACTATACGCCCCATTTATTGGAGAATCTTTTTTACTAATGCACGTCCACATGTGGCAAGAGTAGTATAAAATTACCTCCAGGAAGTCGAAATTTCAAGTTTGCCGTGGTCACCTGAAAGTCCTGACCTTAACTCCATAGAGCACTTATGGGACAACATGGGTCGAAGTGTAAGAGCCTTAGTGCCTCCACCTGAAAACCTAAATGACCTGTCGTTAAGGCTCACTGAAATATGGGAGCAGATTGATCAAGTTGAAATTCAAAATCTAATTTCAAGCATGCCGAGGAGATGTGCAGCCGTGATTAGGGCAAGGGGAGGCAATACAAGATATTAAATATTGTAATTTGATATTTTTTTGAACAAATAAAAAAATAAAAATTTGGTGTGTAGGTATGTAAGTTTATGTTTTGCCGCGCTTGCGCAAGTTGTAGCATTTTCGGAGGATTTATGTATATTTAGTAAAAACTATAAACTCATTGCTGAATTTTAGGGAAAGATTTAAATAATTAATTCACAGCCGTGATAGGCTGGAGCCCGTAGAGAAATTTCACTATTTATATTCTAGCTTGCGCTCTGATCTACGATAGCTTCAATAATGATTGCCGATTTATAGATACCCACGTCGAGACTCTTTATAATTTGGAGCAAGTTCCACGCGAATCTGCTGTTTTGTTGCGCAAACTTCTAGGCGGTGCGCTTTGAAACTTCTCTGAGCATTGGGATACCTACATCAATTGTCCATTTCGTTTCCAATGAATCTGGTAAAAAAACGGGACGAGCATGGGAGGAATTCAAGGCACATCACAAAATTTCTTTTTTCGAACGCTTAACCACATTCATGACTGATAGATGTGATTTGTTAGACACAATGGATTTCAAAACCTGTGGCAGTTATAATGAAGCCGAAATTTCTTATTGTACTTAAGTTCAACCGGAATCAAGGTCAAAAACATTTCATGTCGTTAATTATTCCTGCAAATTATGTTCTGGAAGTCACCCACCTTACAACTGCAAATCATTATTGAATCTTTAAATTATAGAGCAGACCTCATTGGTTTGTCAAAAGGTTTACGCCTCAATTGTTTTGGGGGTGGTCATAAAATTAACTGTTGTAGAGCATCCTCATATAAAAAATGTGATAGTAAGCACAATACATTATTGTATTTGAATTCCAATCAGTCGAACAATGCTAATGTTACTGATGCAATTAATCCCAGTCCAGGTATCAGTAGTGGACATTTTTTACACTTCACACATTCTATTGTCCACAGCGATAGTAAAGGCATCAAACCAAAATAATTTCATTGTTCAATGTAGAGCCCTACCCTACCCAATCACGTAGTCCCAGGTATAAGTTCAAAGTTGGTAAAAATCACTCATCAAACTACTGTTCCGATAACCATGCGACAGTACAATTTCACTCCAGAACTCTGTTATGTAGTAGAAATTTACCCGCATTTCCCATACCTTCAAATCAATTAAACATTCCTTCGAAACTACCACTAGCTGACCCTTGCTTCGCCACGCCAGGTAAAATTGATCTACTTATTGGTGCTAGCATTTTTCGGAATTTATTATCTGTCGGACATATTCAGTTAGGCAAGTAACTACGTGTATTACAAAAGACGGCACTTGGCTGGATCATTTACGGTTCTATACCGATACTAAATAATTTGCATTGTGATTCACCATGTTACTTTTTAATTAGCGTCGACCTTCAAAATCAATTATGCAAATTTTAGGAAATCGAAACCCTCACTTCCGGCAATAAACTTTCTTCCAAAGAAGAGGCTTTCTGCGAGGATCACTTCGTAAAAAATACAAAACGTACTTCGGAAGGTCGGTTTAAGGTCCAAATCCCATTCAAGAAAAACCCTTGTTGTTTAGGCGGTTCATTTGATATGGCATTAAGAATATTTTAATAACTCAGAGCGGAGGCTGAGTAATTCGCCAGAATTAAAAAGGCCTAAACCGATTTCTTAAATGAATACCTCGAACTGGGACATATGAGTCTAGCGGGCGTCTCAAAAAATGGAGGACATTTTCTGCCACATCATGCTGTACACAATTTAAACACCCTTAGTGCAAAAACGCTTTTATTTTTCGATGGTTCGGCGAAAACCACTTCTGGAAATTCAATATTCGGTCCCATCCTATAACAGGATCTTTTCTCAAGAGTCTTGGAAATAGGCGCTGAGGAAAAGTCCAAAACATAAGACTTGTGGTACAATCCCAATACGGAGTTATTCAAATTCTCAATCAGACTAGAAAGTGTAAAATCTACTCCGACAACCCTTTAGGCCTACTTTCACCAACAACCATTCTTTTTAAAATATTCTTGCAAAATCTTTGGAAGGCGAACGTTATCTGGGATGAATCCTTTCCTTAAAGCTTACATGTAAAATGGTTAGCATTACATGACTCACTAAACAATATAAACAAAATCTCAATTCCTAGGAATGTAACCACAATTAAACCCGTAACGGTGGAGCTCCATTGCTTTTTAGACGCCAGTCAAAACGCGTATGGCTTTTGTATATTTGTCAGGTCAATCAATGAGACAAGCTTGGTCTCATCTCACTAACTATGCTCTTAATTAAAGGCAGCGCCACTTAAAACAATCAGTTCACCATATATTGAATTATTACTCGCGGCGCTATTGTCTAGTAAGGCTTTAAAGTCGTTGGAAATCAAACCCGATCATATTCATTATTGGTCTGATTCTACACTTGTTCCTTATTGGATCAATACTGAACCGTATGAATTATGCTCCAGGTGATATAACTGAATTTAAATAGAGCACATTTATCAACTTATTGCTTGTCATCGACTCGCAACTTAAATTCCCCTTTACGCGTTTCTCTTGCATATTCAAAATAAAGCGTACGATGGCCTGCGTTTTACGAATTTTGACCTAACCTAGAAAGCTCCGGAATTCAGGCTGTTCCACAGCTGGTGAACTGCACAAGGCTTTCTATGTATTAATTACTCTGGCACAAAAGAAATCCTTTACAGTCGAATATCAAAATCTCTCGCGATCAAGGGACATTAGTAATAAGGGTAGATTGTGTCCTCTCAAAATTTCAAAACTAATTTATTAGGGCGGGAGTTCGAATAGGCAATGCAAATTAGTCTGAATCGAAAAAACATCCCATTATTCTAGACAGCCGAAACCACTTGATCAAGTTTATTTTTTAGCAAGAACACAATAGACTCCTACATCAAGGTCCTCAATTACTATTAGCTTCCGTAAGGGAACAATTCTGGTCTTTTTCTGGTAGTACCATTGCAAAAAGAGTTAATCGAAATTGCATCGATTGCCTCCGGGCGTTCCCTAAAGCAATAAACTCCATCTTGCGAAATTAACCTGCTGACAGAGTCAACTGCAATCATTAAATTTCTATTGTTGTCGTCAATTATGCCGGTCCACTCACGCTAAAGGACCGCAAGGGCAGAAGTTGTAAATTATTCAAGTGTTACGTCAGTTTGTTTGTTTGTTTTGTTACTACATATAGAACCCGTTACTGCATTGACTTCCTAAGACTTTCTTATGACTTTGCGCAGATTCATTTCGCGAATAGGTAAACCGTCGAACATTTACTCAGACAACGGTACTAACTTCATTGGGGCGGCATCCGAATTAAAGGCATTAGCATTATTTTTTAAAGAAAATTACTAAGTAAATCTCTTGGAAATTCATACCACCAAGTTCGCCGCATTTCGATGGGCTTTGGGAAGCAGGTGTCAAGTCTTCTAAGCACCATTTTAAACGCGTTTAAAAAAAACTGTATTTTTACCTATGAAGAAACGTACACATTGTTTGTTGAGATTGAGTCAATTATGAATTGTCGTACTTCAACACCATTGTCTTCTTACCCAGATGACCTATCACTCACCTGTTAATTGGCCAATCATTAACTACCTGATACTGATTTAACACAACATTTTTGGGAGCGCTGGTCAAAGGAATACATCTCGGAGCTTCCAACTCGCTCCAAATGGATAAAATCCAGCATGGACATCAAAAAAGGTAGTTTGGTGCTCATAAAGAAAGACAATACTTCAGCGATAAATTGGAGACTAGGCCGCATCATACAAAGGCATAGCAAAAGTGATTGTGTATGTTGCGTCGCCACGGTAAAAACGCCAAGAGGTGAAGTGGAGCGCCCTTGTGTAAAAATTTGCCCATTACCGATATATATAGTGATTATCATAGTGAGCCAAGCATAATGTATGTATGTCTTCTGGGGTAACATTCACTGAGACCTAAAAGATCTATTGTGCCCCCTTACTTCTACTTAGTTCCTGAGGAAAGTCTCAGAGACTAGTAGCTCCTTTAGTCCTATTTCCCCGAGGAATTTTAGGATATCTGCAGGCTTCAACTTAGGTAACTGTCCCTCTTCTATCCAGTAGTCTCCCAGGTGCTGTGCCATAGGATTCTGAATTGCTGTGCAGTTCGCAAGTATGTGGATGGAGGATTCTTCTTCCATTCCACAAAACCTACAATCTTCTTCCTCCACTATTTTGAGCTTTTTAAGGTGCCCATTCAGGCGACAATGTCCCGTTAGGATTCCTGTTGAAACTCTTAGTGCAGTTTTGCTTTGACTTATGCATTCATTTGATCTCAACAGTTTGTAGTCACCCAGAAGAATCTTTGATTGCCTAAGCCCTACTAGATCTTTCCAATTGTCAGATCTTCTCTTTTCTTCGGCTTTACCTATTTCTTCCAATATTACATTGGAGCTGATTCCGCAAAAAGGTTCCGGCCCCCAAAAGGGTATTTCAGTCCCCCTCTTTGCTAGTTCATCTGCTATTTAGTTTCCTTTTATTTCAGTGTGTCCTGGAATCCACAGTAAGGTGACTATATTGTTCTCACCTAGTTCATTAAGTTTTCCTAGGCATTCCCACACCATTTTGGAACTGATTACACAAGAACTCAGCGCTTTAATGGCTGCTTGACTATCAGACATTATGATAATCCTTTGCCTTGTATATCCTTTGTCAATATTGAACTTGGCACACTTTTTTATTGCGTGAATTTCCGCTTGAAAGATACTTGGGGTTTTTCCCAAGCTTTCAGAGTGTTTGGTGCCGGGCCCGTACACTCCTATCCCAGTTCCTTCTATTGCTTTTGAGCCGTCTGTGTACCATTGAATGGCATTCTTTCCAAGTCTGGTAATGGTATTTGGATCCCATTCCTTCTTGTTGCTTAATTCCGTAACGAATTTCTTTGAAAAGTTATACTTTTTCATCATACCATCTTGTGGCATGTCCCAGGTTGTCTGATTTCTAAGAAGTGAAGAGGTGGTTTTCTTTTTAATGATTCCCTCGCTACTTAGTCTGTATCTTGTTCTTTCTGCAACACTCTCCACCACCATATGTAATGGTGTGAGGTTGAGAATCACTTCCATCGCTGCCGTGGGGCATGTACTCATTCCTCCTGTTATGCATATACAGGCTAGTCTTTGAATTTTAGAGTGGTTTTCTCTCGTCGTCAAGAGGCTAGTTCTACTACTCCACGCAATGGCTCCATAAGTGATAATTGGTCTCACTATGGCAGTGTACATCCAGCTCAGGATTTTTGGGTTACAACCCCAGTTTCTCCCTGCCAGATTCCTGCACACCATTAGAGCCATTTTTGCTTTGTATGTAATCTTCTCGTGTTTGTTCCACAGGAGTTTGCTGTCTAGAGTCAAACCTAGATACTTGACTTCTTGTCTCCATTCAACGTCGTTCCCATCAAGTTTAATGGTTTTGAGGTTGAGTTTTCTTTTCTTAGTGAAGGCTATCATGATGGTTTTGGTGGGGTTGATGCTGAGTCCCACTTGCCTACACCAGCTATTTGTATAGTTCAGACCCTTTTGTACGATGTCACAAAGGGTGTTTTCAAATTTTCCCCTGGCTGTTATGACAATATCATCGGCATATCCTTGGCAGGATATTCCGAGGTCCGTCAAACCACACAGGAGTTCGTCAACCGTCAGACTCCACATTAATGGGGATGCTACTCCTCCCTGTGGGCATCCTCTGGTTGTGCAGATGGAGACAATGTCTTTGTTCGTTCTCGTCTCTGCTACTCTGGTGGTGAGCAGTTCCGACATCCATCTGGATGTTGTGCTGTCTACACCTCTTCTATTTAATGCTCTCTTGACAGCCTCATGTGGAGTGTTGTCAAAAGCTCCTTCTATGTCCAAAAATGCACATACTACAGTTTCTTGGTTGTCTAAGGCACCTCGGATATCCTCCGTCAGTTGTACCAGTGCAGTCTCCGTAGATCTGCCTGCCCGGTAATCGTGCTGATACGGGTGGAGAGGTAGTCTCTCTAGGATTTCCGTTCTAATATAGTTGTCAATAGCTTTTTCCATCGTTTTAAGCACAAACGATGTTAGGCTAATTGGTCTGAGGGATTTGGGGTTTGTTGTGTCCCTTTTTCCGGCTTTTGGAATGGAGGTTACTATTGCCCTTCTCCGTGCTTTTGGTATATAACCCAGTTCCAAGCTACTTCGACTAATTCTAACCAAATGTGGTAGAATTTCGTCTTGTCCTTGCTGGAGCAATGGTGGGAAAATCCCATCTGCTCCAGGTGCTTTGAAAGGTGAAAAGGTGTTCATAGCCCATTTCAACCTATCGTTACTACAAATGTGCTTGAGCCAAGCATAATGTTTTATATATCTTTTTTTTGAGCTTTGTCATGTATTGTTATGACTGTTTTTTTGAATAGCCTTCTCTTTCACATTTGAAAGTGCATTCTTTCAAGGCGCAGGGCATGTTCGGGAGTGATATTTGTCGAAGTTCTTATTACTTTGGTATTTATTCACCTCGAAATTATTTTTTCCTTTTTTTTATCATTATATTGTATGGGACTCTTACAAATCCTTCATTTAACTAGTCGTAAATGAGTATAACATTTTCATTGTAGCAATATACATGGTGTCAATTTTAAAACTTACAATGGGCTGTACCTCGTGAGCGAAAAGAGATATCAAAACCGTTTCTAGGGTAGAGACGGGGAACTAAAACGACATGAGAGAGAACGTTCCCCCATCAACCCTCTTTGCCCCACCTACCCCACCAACAAAAATTTAAATGGCAACTTTTTACTTGTGATACGTCGTTAGCGTAGAAAATGCTTTCCAACGATCATAATTATACAATACAATAAAGCAGAAACATTTAGTTCACATAAAATGAAGTGTTGAGTGTTGAGTGTCGAACTACAAAAATTTTAATTAATTCAGTAAATGTTCAAAATTATTTCCATTGTTTTTTAAACAATAGTACAACACAATTTTCAAACTCCTTACGAACATTGGCAACTGTTGCTTCAGTAATATCACGACATGCTTAAATAATTATCCGTCGTAAATCGTCAATTGAGCTTAGTTGAGTTTTAAAAACATACAAAGCAGATTGATAATTCTAGGTTATCTTAACTGTAGAGTAGATAAAAGAAAAACAGGCGATAGTGGTCCTTATGATGAATGTGTCAGAAATAACAATGGCAACAGATTAATAAATTTCTGCGAAGAAAACAACATAATCCTAATGAATTAAATTCTTGCACATAATTCCACATGTATACGAGAGAAGTGCAAACAAGAAATGAAAAATCCATAATTGATTATATACTGGTAAACAGAGAAAACAAGACAGAAATACTAAATACTAGAGTTAAGAGAGGACCAGAAATAAACAGTGATCATTACTTATTGGAGGCAAAAATTAAAATTAAAACTATAAACAAAGATGTTAAAAGAATTTGTAAGATGAGGAAATCTAATAAAGTAATAAAGACTTTATAGACTTCTGAAAAAGAAAGCCGAAAATTACACAGAACAAACAGAGCTTAAAGCAACTGATATTTCAAACTCAATGGAAAGCACAAATGTAGAAGGATTTTGGAATATAACCAAAAATATGATATTAACACCCGCAGAAGAAGTATGTGGATCAACAATTGTAGATTAAAATACGAAACAAACTAAATGGTGGACAAAGGATATATACAGGAACAGGTGAAAATAAAAAAAATCTTTGGAAAAGTTACTCAAGAACCAAAATAGAAATAAGCCAACAAAAATTCAAAGAGAAATAGTGAAACGTATGGTTCAAGAAGTGTTAACATAAAAATAGGTAATTACGTTTGTTATAGTCGAGTACTTATTACTATTGAATAAGTTTTGATTTTTTGAACGAGCAAATATTTTCGTGATGAATTTTTTGACAATAAATTAAGTTAATCTAGTACTACATAATAATTTGAAATAAATTTTGAATACCTATGTGAATATTTCGTGATTAATTCGTGAACATGCAATAAATCGAGTAGGTACATGCAATAAATTCTTAAATTTGTGATTTTCGGGTAACTTACTAAAAATATTTGGAAACGTGTATGAAAGTTTTCAGAAATATGAAAATTTAGGAAAATGGAACGAGCTCACCCTTATTGTCCTATAAGTGTCGTAATTCGTGCATATCGGGAAATTCGTGATTTCCTGGATTTTTCATCTTGAACAATTGGACCAAAAGGTTGCGTGGTCGTGGTTTGTGTATTAACTAATTCACTTTAACTTGCATAACTTTATTTTACAGAAAAATTAGAATATAAAATAGTGGACTGTAGTAGAAAAGTGTCGTGCTCCTTCCTGTGGTGGTCGGAGTTCGAGTTCTTTTTTCTTTTCTTTCGTGTCCTCGCGGCAATAGTTTCTGTTGCTCCAACGGACAATGCGCTGTTGCCACGCGTTCGCTAAAATCGTGGGAATTAAAGAGTGTCTGAACATGCCGCCTCTGTTGAAAAGTCCTACTTTTCAATAGTTTCAACCGGTAACACACACAACTTTTGGGTTGAACTCTCTAACATTTTGCCGTTTGATAACCGTACCGAAACTACACGTACAATATTGTCGCTTCCGGGGTGTAGATCGATGACTCTTGCTAATGGCCAACATAAAGGAGGCATGTTATCTTTCACTAGTATCACCAACATGACTAATTCTACTTGATTCTCGTTTTTCTTGATCCATTTGTTGCGACTAGTCAAATATTCTCTCTACCAGCGGCCCCAAAAGTGCTGGTACAATTGCTGCAGTCGCTTATATCTGGACAATCTATGAGTTTTAACCTATTTGAGATCAGATTGAAGAAGGCTTACGAGTGAGCTCCCAATCAGGAAGTGTCCAGTGGTTAAGGGTAAAAAGTCGTTCATATCATTGGAGGGGGGGGGGCTATAGGTCGGGAATTAGACAGGATTCGATGTGAGTAACTAGCGTATTCATTTCACTATAATTTAAATTCCCCAATACACGTAAATTAAATTTAGTCGATTTAACTGCAGCCTCCCACAGACTGCCCATATGAGGTGCATGTGCAGGAATAAATGAAAAAATAATTGAATTACGGTATTCATCAGTTAAGAGTTCGGTGAGTTCGAAGAACCTATTAATCGCTCTGACGGAATTTGGGCCGTTGTTAGAGTAAACATCACTGGGTTTCCCCGTCTGGAGCAAAACTGTGCTAATCACAGCAACAGTTCTCCAGAAAACTATACTCCAAGAAACTGTTCTCCAGGGATCTGTAATAAACACGGGAACAGTCCTCCAGGAAACTGTACTTCAGGAAACTATGCTAAAAAGATATATAGATATAAGAAAAATAAAAAACTAGAAGATTGAATGGATATCTGTCCAGCTCAATAAATACAATTGAATACTACAACTTAAAGATTCATCCTGGACAAATATCTGATTTTTATGAAAAAATGTATGAACAATCTGACAAAAGAAGAAAGAAATTATGTATAGGGAAAATTTTGCAAGAGGAATATGAACGTGCATTCCATGTGGCATCCAACATGGATAGCCCTTTTGTACTATCTAGTTCTTTAAAAATGGTAAATTTTTCAATATAAAAATTCAAAATACAGAAAAATCAATATTATATAATAACAAACCAGTAATCCAGATTCTTATATATCTTCTTATATCTCAACAAAAAATATAGTTTAAGGATTACTGCACAGTTCCACAGTTGTTGACTTGACGACAGACGATAAGAGAAGATCAGCCGGTACCTTGTCTTCTCCGTTCTTATTTAAGGAAACTTCAAAATTTCAATCGTATCAGTAAAACATGTTGTTTTGTAATTGCCCATATTAAGATAATTTTTTATTTTGTGTACTAGTTCAACTCATAGCACCGCTGCTATTAATTCCAAGCGAGGAATAGTTACCATTTAAGGGGTGCTACCTTTGATTTCGCGGTCAAAAGTCTTACCTTTCGTTCTCCGTTACGTTTAGTCGAACATAAACAAACGCATGCTCCATAAGCCTTTTCCGAACTATCGCTGAAACCGTAAATTTCTACTTCATAAGAATATTTTTCCAAAACATGTCTTTCTATGTTTATATTACTCAAAATGTGTATTTGTGACGTGAAGTTTAACCATGTTTAGTTAACATCCTTTAGAACTTCGTCCCAACTTAGTTTCAAACACAATAATTTTTGAATTTACTGTTTCAACCCTGACTTCGTGGAATCTACTTATATTTGTATTTTAAATGACACTAAAAGTTTCTGATTAACTCATAATATGATATTTTAAGATATCGAAATAATTATCAATTCAATTTAGAGTAAAGGCGGACTCCCACTACTCCTGTATTTGGCATGTACACCAATATTTGTGTATTTGGCAAGTACACCAAGTGTTGAACGCAATTTAACAAGTATGGCGCTCCCACTACTCCTGTATTTGGCAAGTTTTCCAATACTTGTGTATTTGGCAAGTACAGCAGATTTTGTCGCTTCACGGTTTTTATTCAGTGTTTAATTTGTTTCGATTATGGATCGTCGCCTTGTCGCTGCAGCAGCGTTTGTAGTATTGAGTGGCTGCTTTATGAGAAGAATTAACGACCGTCAAGCTCAGAAAACAAAAAGAAAAAGAAGATGGTGGATGACTTCTTTGAACAGATCGAGAAATTCAAAAACGACTTCTTGGGACCACTCCATTTCGAAAAACCTCTAGAGGAATACGCACCACGCACACGTGAAGGAAGTCATACAACAAAAGCAGACCAGAAATTAATTGTGGCCGGCCGTCAAGTAGTGGGAACGCATCGACAAGTACGTACTTGTCAAATATGAAAATAGGTGAAATCCCTTTGACTCGTGGCATTTTTACCGACAACCGACGGGACTTTGCCAGCGGCCAATAATTGAACAAATTGCTAAAGCCGTAGTCATAACAAAAGAGAAAAAAGTTCTGATTGTATTGTACAAAGTAAATCGTTTAAATATATGTTTTCATGCAATCGCACGCGAAGTCAGTATTTTTCGTGCAATCGCACGCGAAGTCAGTATTTCGCGTCCCCAGCACAGTCCACAAAATTTAATTTCGCATCCGTTACCCATAGCAACGGCTGCGAAACCAAACGTCACTTCCAAATTTGAATATCACTTCCAAATTTGACATTTCTAAAATACTACAAAGACAAGGATTATTTTTTATTGAATACCAACAAATACATAAGTAATTATATTATTTAGGATGAATATTAACATTAGTTGTACAGTTTATATTATTACTTATATTTACTCCAGAAATTGAAGCAACAACTATCAAAATATTTTGTATATATTGAAACATATCATTTCCATAGCACACATTGTTAAATAAATTGAACTGCTGTTTAATAATTTTAACGATTGCACGAAAAATAGTGTGTATGCCATGGCCGCGAAACTTTTTAACGACCTCAAGATTATCTTGCCTCTGCCGCAAGCGGCCTCGGCACGTTAAAAAGGTATTTCGCGGCCTAAGTATACAAATAACTATCGCGTTCTCAGCACTGTCCGCGAAATTTAATTTCGCGTCCGTTACCCATAGCAACGGCTACGAAACCAAACGTCACTTCCAGATTTGACCTCTCTTAAATACTACAAAGACAAGGATTATTTTTTATTGAATACCAACAAATACATAAGTACCTACTTATATTATTTAGGATGAATATAAACATTAATTGTACAGTTTATAATATTACTTATATTTACTCCAGAAGTTAAAGCAAGAACTGTCAAAATATTTTGTATAAAATGAAACATATCATTTCCATAGCACACGGTGACATTGTTAAATAAATTGAACTGCAGGCTGTTGATTTTAGAGCAATAATATATTCATTTACAATTATCTAGTTTAATAAATTTAACGATTGCACGAAAAATAGTGTATATGCTATGGCCGTGAAGCTTTTTAACGACCTCAAGATTATCTTGCCTCGGCCGCAAGCGTCCTCGGCGATAACTGTTCTTTCGGTACGTTAAAAAGGTATTTCGCGGCCTTAGCATACAAATAACTATTGTAGGTACTACTTTTTGCGCTCGCGTCGAAAACTACTCTGCATTTAGTTTTTTAAGAATCTTCAAATACCGCCAAGTGCATAAAATTAACATATTGTGATTTTATATCTACGCTTCTATGTAGCCGTGATTCCAAGTTGATAAATCGTTTCAATACAAATACTTTTGAATCGCCTAGTTTATTTTCCAAATTTTGTACAAAAGGATATGTTACGATAAACTGGTAATTTTAAAATTACTTTCGCAATATTTTTCTGTTTTCGATAGCAATTTTTGTTAACCTCTAACTCCCAAAACTTTGTGAGAGAATCGTGCAATTTTTGATTGGAACAATTTATTGTTCGGGTAATTTTTCAAATATAAATTTTCGGTTATAATCCACCCAAAATGGGTATCTTGAAAAACGGGTAAATCGACTCCTAATTTTATTGTTTGGTCTTTAAGTAGTTCGAAAAGAATTCCTGCTCCGAGTAACAGGTCTAAATCTTTTGGAACATTATACTCTTCGTCGGCCAAAATGATATTTTTTGGACATTTGATTCGGGATTTTTCAAATTCTATTGATGGCAGCTTATCTGGGATTCGAGGTCATATTAAAAACGATAGTTCTTTTTCAAAATGTTCTGTTCTCAGATTTATTTTAGCTCTTATTTTATAGTTTATATTTGTTTCGATTTGATTTACACCTCCTAACGGTATATTTATTTGTTCTTGATTTAAATTTAATTTATTGCTTAACGATTCGCTAGTTAAATTTGGTTGGCTTCCCGAGTCTAACAAAACCGTGCATTACATCCAGTTTCGGTTTTCACTTTGAATCAAAATTGTCGCGGTTGACAATAAAACTTGATATGATGCTAGAGACGTGTACGAAAATGTTTTTTCACCGTTTAGATCTGATTCATATTTATTATATTTCGTGTTTGAGTGATTAATTGAGTCGAAACTACAAAGCGTGTGTATTTCCGAAACTCGGTCGGTATCGTTTGTAACCTGAGATATGCTGGCTTGGCTTGCATTTCGTTTGAATCCATAAGGTACCCATAGACTGCGTTGTTGATCGGCTGTTTTGTTCAACGAACCACTCTGATCCAACCAAAAAGGCGAAACCTGTGTTGCACACAGACTTCGGATTTATTTAACAGTTGAAACTGACGCACGTTATGGTGAAAACAATATATTTGTGTGCAGTGGCGGCAGCATTAGTCATAAAGTCAAAAAAAAAGGAACAAAATATGGTTATTGAAAAGAAATCAGTTTTCTCATATTAACTTACTGGCTGAACTCAATCTAGAACCTGGAGATTGGTTTAATTATTTGAGAATGGATTATGACACATATTGTATTCTTTTGAGATTAGTAACCCCTCTAATTGTCAAGCAAGATACCCACTTAAGAAAAGCCATCACACCTCATGAGCGACTTCAAGATTTTTGGCTACAGGCAGAAGCTACGAAGATTTAAAATTTTCTGTTATAATCTCACCTCAAGCGTTGGGCCAGATTATACCCGAGACTTGTAGTGCAACGGGACTTCTTCCTCCTAAAAAAATAATGTTGATTTTAGGTTGACAAATGACAACTGACCCATTTTGAACTTTTTTCTCATGCAGCTTCAAATATTGACTATTATTTTTTTCATTTACAGTCTCCCAAAACCCGAAAAAATGGAAATATATTGCGAAATATTTTGAACACAAATGGAATTCTCCACATTGATTAGGCACGGTGGATGGAAAGAATGTACAAAGTATTCCACCAGTAGGGAGTGGATATTATTATTATAATTATCAGGGGCAGCATAGCCTCGTTCTGATGACCATTTGCAATGCCAATTACGAATTTATATTATGCAACTTTGGAATAAATTGTCGTGTATCTGATGATGGAGTAATAGACGAAACTGTATTTTATGAAAAAATGAAAAATGGTACTCTAAATTTACCTGTACCCTCCAAAGTGAATAATACAGATACATATTTACCATTTGTATTTGTTGGTGATGAAGCGTTTGCTTTAAGAAGCGAATTTTCAAAACCTTTCAACCGGAAACAACTTGATAATGGAAAGAGAATATTTATCTACCGACTCTGGTGTAGACAGCATCAACCCCACCAAAACCATCTTGATAGCCTTCACTAAGATAAGACATCAAAACCATTAAACTTGATGGGAACGACGTTGAATGGAGACAAGAAGTCAAGTATCTAGGTTTGACTCTAGACAGCAAACTCCTGTGGAACAAACACGAGAAGGAGATTACGTACAAAGCAAAAATGGCTCTAATGGTGTGCAGGAATCTGGCAGGGAGAAACTGGGGTTGTAACCCAAAAATCCTGAGCTGGATGTACACTGCCATAGTGAGACCAATCATCACTTATGGAGCCATTGCGTGGAGTAGTAGAACTAGCCTCTTGACGACGAGAGAAAACCTCTCCAAAATTCAAAGACTAGCCTGTATATGCATAAAGGCGACCTTACATTATGCTATTTAGGTGCAATGCAAGTTGCATGCTATAACAAAATAAACAATGCGCATGTGCGTGTGCTAGTTTGTGGCGATTTTTAAGCAAGAAAAATAATAAGAACAGTTTCTATTTTCATGAAATTTGTAGGCAATTTTAGTTATTTTTTTAGTAATAATTCTGCTACCAACCCTAAAAATATTAGAACAGAAACTCAAACCTCGAATGTAATAATTAATTTTTATTTTAGCAAACATGTTTGGAGTACCGATATGGCCACACACTTAATTTTATTATATGAAAGCAAGCCCTGTCTTTACGACGTGAGATCAAAAGATTATCACAATAGAAATACAAGAAATAAGGCACATGAACTATGTGCTAGTTTCTCAGAAATATACCTAAACCCCGATTTATCTGAAAGTATTGTTAAATACCAGAAAATTGTGAAATAATTTATTTTCATAATTATTTAACATCACCTAAATATATTTTAAAGTTTACCACACTGAATTGCATTATACAAAATACACCAAACTATCTCGAAAATAGCTTAGTATAAAACGAAGCCATAAATTGCTTCAAAATAGCGTGGCTTTAAAATTGCACCTAAATAGCATAATGTAAAGTCGCCTTAACAGGAGCAATGAGTACATGCCCAATGGCAGCAATGGTAGTGATTCTCAACCTCACACCATTACATATGGTGGTGAAGAGTGTTGCAGAAAGAACAAGATACAGACTAAGTTGAGAGGGAATCATTAAAAAAAAAACCACCTCTTCACTTCTTAGAAATCAGACAACCTGGGACATGCAATAAGATGGTATGATGAAAAAGTATAACTTTTCAAAGAAATTTGTTACGGAATTAAGCAACAGGAAGGAATGGGATCCAATTACCATTACCAGACTTGGAAAGAATGCCATTCAATGGAATGGAACTGGGAACTGGGATAGGAGTATACGGGCCAGGAACCAAACACTCTGAAAGCTTGGGAAAAACCCCAAGTATCTTTCAAGCGGAAATTCACGCAATAAGAAAGTGTGCCCAGTTCAAAATTGACGAAGGATATAGAAGGCAAAGGATTATCATAATGCCTGATAGTCAAGCAGCCATTAAAGCGCTGAGTTCTTGTGTAATCAGTTCCAAAATGGTGTGGGAATGCCTAGGCTAACTTAATAAACTAGGCAAGAACAATATAGTCACCTTATGGTGGATTCCAGGACACACTGGAATAGAAGGAAACGAAATAGCAGATGAACTAGCGAAGAGGGGGACTGAAATACCCTTTTGGAGGCCGGAACCCTTTTGCGGAATCAGCTCCAATGTAATATTGGAAGAAATAGGTAAAGCCAAAGAAAAGAGATGATCTGACAATTGGAAAGATCCAGTAGGGCTTAGGCAATCAAAGATTCTTCCGGGTGACTACAACCTGTTGAGATCAAATGAATGCATAAGTCAAAGCAAAACTGCACTAAGAGTTTTAACAGGAATCCTAACGGGACATTGTCGCCTGAATGGGCACCTTGAAAAGCTCAATATAGTGGAGGAAGAAGATTGTAGATTTTGTGGAATGGAAGAGGAAACCCCCATCCACATACTTGCGAACTGCACAGTAATTCGGAATCCTAGGGCACGGTACCTGGGAGACTACTGGATAGAAGAGGGAAAGTTACCTAAGTTGAGGCCTGCAGATATCCTGAAATTCTTCTGGGAAATAGGACTAAAGGAGCTACTAGTCTCTGAGACTCTCCTCATAAACTAAGTAGAAGTGAGGGGGCACAATAGATCTTTTAGGTCTCAGTGAATGTTACCCCAGGAAAATACATACATACGTACATACAGACTCCAGAAGTTGTCGTGTAATCTAAAATGTTTTTGGCATTTTGGCTGCAAGATTTCGTGTATTTCATACAGCTATCAATATGAAATTGGAAAATATTGATAAGGTAGTCATGGCATGTTGTATTCTACACAACTTTTTAAGAAGAAACCGTTGAGATTATTATACACCTGACTCTAGCTTAGATCTTGACGATCTAGAAACTGGTGATATAAAATTGGGGTTGAGACGTTTGCTGATTTGTAAAATAGTTCACACCGACATGCATCTAAAGAAGCTACCAGAGTCCGCAAAAAAGTTAGTCAGCGAAAATCAGGCCTAGCCAGATTATGTCCTTCGGCTTTGCACGTCAGCGAAAACAATCACACACTTCGGTTTTGAGCCGTTTTTGTTCGATCAGTGTTGTTCGTCGACCAAAACAGCCGATCAACAACGCAGTCTATGGGTACCTATAGACTGTTTTGCTTTCGTTAGCAATGTTGTGGCGACGTTGTTGTTATTACTAACTAAATCCGCTGATTGTCGATTTCAAGAATTTTGATTGTGATTTCTATAGTTGTCAACATGTAAAGCTGTACTGTGTTTTAAATTGCAATTTTCACAACCTCTCGACCTGCAATGTGATTTTAAATGACCTGGTCTTAAACAGTTACTGCATAGTTTATTTTTATTAATTTCGGAGTATTTTTCGGACAATAAGAAATTCATAAATTTAGGACGTTGATAGATAAAATGTTTTTCTTCACATAATTAAGTAGCATGACAATTAATTTTTCCGATACGCTCTGGATTCTTAAATTTTGTTTGCGAATTATCTTTATAATGTTGAACATTATTAGATTTAACATCATACATTTGAACTGCTTTTAAGGTGAAACATTTTTTCGTTAAAAAGTCAGTTAATTATTTCAGTGTTGGCAATTTTTAATCGTTTTGTTTAAGCTCCCACTCTCGCTTCGTTTTATCATCAAATTTTTTTAAAATAATCGGTATTAATAACGCATCCCAATGTTCGATCGGTAAATTTAATTTTTCTAAGTTCTTTGTAATATAAAATTATGTAGATATATATAATTTTCATTCAATGATTATTAGTTAAGTATAAATATAATGTAGAATATGTGCGTGCTGGCAATTATTGGCACACGTTGTTAATTGCGACATTAATAATGCTAACATGTGAAAATTACATTTGGAGAGGAAGTGTAGTTTCGATGGCCAAGCAATAATTATTGATTGGTTCGTATTTTAATTTATAGGACACATTTTATGATTATTAATAAACTTACTTGTATCGAGTTAACATGCGGCATTATTGTTGTAATAACCTCTCAGCTACTCTCGAATACTCTTTATTAAAACTGGTGCTTCAGGTCATTCCGAAGAAAAACATCTTCTTTCGTTATTAGTTTTATTTCAAAAGCCACGAATTCCGGTCACTCACTCTGGTGAGTTCAAAGGTATCAACGAATCGCCAGAAATGGGTGAGGACATAAATTATTGCATAGATATTAATAATTAACAATATTTTTAAATATGCTTAACTAAACCTAAATAACTTATTTACAGTGTGTTACCTAAATTAATTAATATAGCGCTATATTACATTGTATACCCTCAATGACCTAGCCTTGGAAGAACCTCTTTTCACTAAATATAAATAGTACAAAAAACTATGATATTATACTTTAAATGTTTTTATAAGTTTCCTCAACCCTTGTGCCGACTCTTCATTAACGTCTGGAATGTTAAATAGTAAGCAATTTATGTGAAAATGTTTAATTACGCGCTAGTTATACCTTTTTTCTAATAATTTTCTCGCGATTTTATAAATGTCTCCCGAAGATTCTAACGATTCTATGATTTTTTGTGCCTCACCTTTAGAACATAATTTAAGGTATAAAAACTTGTCAATTTCATTAAGATTTGCCGTCGTTCTACTACTGAATTGAATACATCTTTAAAACTTAACCAGGTAGTTCAGTATCTGGTAACTTGGCAACTGCGCCGCCTTGGTTTACGTTTTGAATATTGTTACCGGGTGTTCTTTCGTTTCGCGTTTTTCGGACTCGTTTGTTATATAGGTTTTTCCTTTACCGATAACATTATAAAACATTTCTTCGATGTCATCTCTATGTTGAGTTTCCTCGAGGACTAAAAACTCCAATCGTGTCTGACAACGATCAAATTCCGCGAAGTCGTCTTCTATGCTTTTCAACCGAATTTCTAATCGAGTTATGTTCACATCTGCTCTCTCCAAATACTGACTGAATCTTTCTAAATATATCATCGCAGAATACCAAATATATCATCGTAGAAATACAAAGTATATTTTCGAAGAATACAAAATATATAATTGTAAGACACAAAAATTATAATTATGAAATTCAAAATATATTATATTATCGTAAATTCAAAGTATATCATCGTAGAATTCAAAATAGATTATTATTTTTTTCCACAGCAATATTTCATTGAGGCATATTTGGTCGTAAAGGAATATTTTGGTCCAAACAATCTGATGCCCTCAGCCTCGCCCTCAGCCTATGCCCCAATAGTTATGACTTACTCTATATAATCGTACAATACGATCAAATGAAAGATGTGATGAAATTGTATTTTATCGCCGGCACAGTGAGCTCACATTTTTTATTATTTTTATATAAAATTTCTAAATATTCACGTAGTTATATTAATCTGTGGAAAATTCACCATATATATCTACGGCGACAATAATTTCATGATTCATTGACAAGTTTTTAACACAAAATTTATCGTTTCTCAAAGAGAAAAAAATGATTATCTCAAAAGGACATTCATACATTTGGTCAAATTTAACCTAGTGGCTGTAACCTAATAAAACACGAGGTCACCAACGTTTATATTTTTTTTGTACCTGCGTACTTTTTCGAACACGGCCCTTGCATCTCCACCTTTTAACAAGGGAACTGCAATCGAAGTAAATATGGCTCTCAATAGGTAAACTGCAAAGCGTTGACGAATAAAAGTCAATACAGCTTTCAAAGCAAAGCGTTATTAAATCCAAATCAATAGGGCTTTTAATAGGTAAACTGAAATGCGTTATCGAATCGGAGTAATTATGGTTTTAGCAGGGATGAAAATTATTAATAATGATAAATTATTCGAATGAACAATAATAAACATTTACAATTACTTTAATTATTGCTTAAAACAATATTTATTTCTAGTAGCTCATTATGGAATTTTACATTTGAAGAATTGATTCTAATCATGTTCTTAACTTTTTTATCTCGAAGCATTTGTTTGGCAATATTTTTATTAATCAAATAGTCCTTTATATTTCTTGTCCTTAGCTAAATGACTATTTCCCGATTGCTGAAATACTAGCTCACTGATCTTAAATACTTTGCTACGTTGTTGGGTAGAGATTCAGTCGACGTTTTTTTTACTCTAGTAAATAAACATGCGATAATGCCGTGGTTTTTTGTTCCGAAGGAAAAAGGGTTGTTTGTAATTTTTTAAATAATATTCGGCCATTCTGATTCATTATCGCTGATTTCTGTTCGCAATAAATTTATTACTGTTTTGAAAGAAAATAATAAGTCGCTGCTTGATTTCTGAGAATCCGCCATACTATTATTGCTAAGAAAAACTCTACATCTGAAGTCGGTGTAAATTTGAAAACATATTATATAATGATCGACTACATTAAAACAAATATGTATTGAAAGTTGTGCCACTGTTTTGAATTCATAAAATAGTCTTGCTTGTATCAGAAATTGTATTGTTTCCTATCCCTTTTGAAGTTATTAAAGCTTGTTATATCCTCAGATATTGAACTACATTCTCCTACTGTGTCTATCAAACAGTTAAAAGCGACATCTTGGATGATATTTTTCAAGCAGCTCTTATCAGTTACATACTGCCCACGTTTTTTCTTCATTCAGCGCAAACAATTCTATCAACAAAAAATATATTTTCAACCCGAGTGTTCCCTGGTTTTTAGTTTTATTTTAGAGTAATTTCAGCTGAAATAACCAGAATTATTACGAAAATATTAAAGTTGTTAACTGAGTGGATAACTTCCTCCTAGTATATTTTTTAAAATATTATAGTCACCAGTTGAATGAGTCGTTTTATAATTACTTAACATACTTAGTAAACCATTGATAGAATCTATGCTATTATTAAATGCAACCGTTTTGTTATAATTGTCAATAATATCTTCAATAACAATTTTCAAAATTTGGTTCATAGTTAGGTTGGAATTTGATGCATTTCTAAAAAAATATTGTTTCTGGTATACTCACAAAATAACTCTCTTTGTTAGTATACAAGGTAACCTTGCGGAGATATTCGCTCAGATTGCGCTTTGCTGCATACAGACTTACATTTGAGCTTGTTTGAAATTTGTCCCGAGTCCCAAGTCCCAGCAGGCATCCATACGGTGAAACAATCCTTCGCTTCTCCAACCACGCCGCTGTTTCTCCTCACCAACATAGAATAAGTTAATGTCTCACCAACTTTTTCATTTCAACGCACCACACGCTGCTTCACCGTCATCCTTAACTTGATCAAGCACTAGTACAGTCATAGCCGTCGATGGTTTGACCTCACTTTCTCAACGATTTTATCGTTTCAGTTCACACCTTAGCGAACTCTTTCATCTTAAAATTTGTTTCTCATTTTCAAATTATCCAAAAAAAATCTTTTTTCACGGTCCCGGTACTATCCCACTTCTGATTTAAGAATACTTCAGAAATTTCAATTATGTATTTATTTTTATAATTCTATTATAATATCCGAAGAAACAACAAACAACCGTTCAATACAAAAAGCAGAAAACAAGTAAACAATAAACTGAGCTCATTTTCCCTTCTTAAATTATTTCTGATACAAATAACACAGGACTGTTTAGTCTAGCCTACCAACAAACTCGTTATTTAATCATGAAAATTGTCAAAATACCGAAAAACATTATCTTAACAAACATATCTAAGACAAATCTCTCTTTATAGCCCACTTCACAAAACAAGGACGTCCATATCGAGGTTTTCTTCGGTGTAATGGAAAATAATTAGGTAGAATAGTCACAATGAAACAAATTAAGTATGGTTAGTAAACAAACTAAATATGATAAGTATGACAAGGTTATCATAATTAAGTCGTTTAGTGAGATTTGTGATACTTTTTACACTTTTTCAAAAGTTCATTGATATCTGGCTTGTTGCTGTATGCTTACCTTATACATACATCATCTAGATTAGAGTCTGTGATTTTTGTTCGGTTGATATTTTTTGTGTACCTCATTTCAGAAAAAGACAATTCACACATGTACGAAGATCCAAAGAATGTTAATAGTATTTGGGCACGTATTTGGACACATTTATATTTTTGGGGAAATTAAAAATATTCTCTGTTTTTTAAACAGAACTCCTAGGCTGGTGTCGTTTTTAAAATCGATGGACTAAATGCCATGGATTTTTGACAAGTAACAAACATTTTTCTATTTCTCTCACATCTTGGAACCTATTATGGATTTTTTCCAATCTGCAGTTATACAGGACGTATTCAAATGACACTTACAGGGTGTTGAAGTTATGAAAAATTAAATGTTTTAATTTGATAACTTTAAACTGGATGAATATATTGATTTGACATTTTACAGGTTGTTTGTAAATGTAAAAACGCATATTTTGATGGAAAAATATGTACCATTTTTTGATCCAGTGGTGTACATTTGGAAGAATATGTCACCTTTCCCCTCCCATTCTTCACGCCACTTGCTTTTGAAGCTATTTTTATTTTATTTTGTATTCCTTAATGGTTTTCACGTGAAAAACTCATAGCCTTTGAATATGAAAAAAAATTGTAGTTTTTAAAAAGTCTGCAAGATTACTTTTTAATAATGAAATAAAAATATTTTTCTTGAATTTTTTCTGATAACTACCAAACTATTAATGGTTAGGATATGTAACAGGAACTAATCTGTGAAACAGCAGTGCATTGAGCAAAGATTGTTGCAAATACTTTTCCAAACTTGTGATTTTATTAACAAAAGAGTGAATGAAAATGAAAAATAAGGTAATTACGAAGTTAAATGATCTCCCATTCAAATATAATTTTTCACTAAGCAGGGCTACATGGAATCCCTTGTCTACAATACAATAATAGAAACGGAGGACGTACTAATAGCAAGAATCTATGTAGGCACAGAAATTATTTCCGGCAATCGCCAGTCTTTATTTCTTAAAAAGTGATGTTGCAGACTTAAAAAAAACGTTAAGTATCTTAAAAACTACAAATATATAATATGTAAAGGTGAAGGGAAAGGCGACATATTCTTCCAAATGTATAACACTGGGTCAAGAATTGACTAGTGTTTTTCCATCAAAATATGCCCTTTTACATTTACAAACAATCTGCCAAATATCAAATCAATATATTCATCCATTTTGAAGTTATCAAATTGAAACATCTTATTTTTCATAATTTTAACACCCTGTATTTCGGAAAGTAAATAGGCTGAACCCCTCAATCCTTATATCATTTAGTCCAATTTTACGAGAGTATCTACAGGCAAACGTTGTGAGTGTCATTTGGAAACACCCGTATAACTATGAAATAAAACAATAAATTTTTTTGTTTAAACCTTCATCACAATTGAACTATGTTCTAATACAACTTGTGACGCGTTTCGCTACACAGTAGCTTTCTCAAACGAATGGAGGTATCATGAAAAGTTTTTAATTTATATACAGTGTATTGATAAGGAATTTTACGGATAAAAGCAATAAAAGTAAAAAGTGCTTTTACCTGAGCTACCCAGTTATACTTGCTATCACATTCCATCAGATGCAATTGACGGAAGAAACACACTTTGGGGTAACGGAAGACATCCATCATAAGAATTTTCGTCAACCAGTTCAACGTCCATTTGAATATGTTATATAAAATGTTGCTTCTACCGCACTGTAGTGTATCAATTCTGTTCACTTCAAGAAATTGAGTTGTCAACTGAAAACGCAACTTGTGTTGCATAAAATATTAAATATTTTAATAAGATAGATCACATTGGAATTTTATGGGTTGTCTAATATTTGGAGTCTTAAATCCATATACAGTACAAAAAACATAAACACGTCAAACCCACATCAAGAGCACGCCAATCCACGCAACAGATTTACATTATTTGAATAACCATCCAAGGGTATCCCTCGAGAGAAAAACTTTTGTCCTGGAGATAATAGATGATAATCCAGATCGTAAAATGGAGTTCTGCGAACGATTGATGAACCAACTATTATATTTTTGGAAACAGATTCAATGAAACTCCGAGACAAACCACAAATTATAATTAACCTCCGCAAGGAAGAATTGCAGATAGTTTCGGTGAACAATTACCGTTATCAGGCTATAGATTACAAAAAAGACATAATTAAATTAAATATGCATTTACAGTAAAACAAATTGACCTTTACCCTGACGTCATACCTACAAACCTCGCGAAATAAATCAATGAGTCAAAGTCAAAAATGGCTACTGTTACTTTGTCGTGTGCGTAAATATTTTCACTGTTTGTTTATCTTGTCAGTATTTTTTTGCGTTATAAATAATGCTGTTGGTTGAAGTCAATTATTACCGTTTCAAAATAGTCGAAAATGTAAATAAGATTTTTATAATATTTACTGAAAATTATATTGTCTGCTACTAATAGGTATACACAAAAAAACTATTCTGTGACCATTAACGAAAGTAGAAATTTATATGAATCTATCATTTGAATGAATTTATTCCAACGAATTTTCATTTGAATGAATCTATTCAAATTTAAAACAGCACATAATTTAATGCTAACAAAAGCCATTGTTAAGCATAATAAAAAATATTAAATCATGGGTAATAAAGGTTTGTATGAAATGTACACTATTTATACATTTATTGTCATTCCGAAATTTACAATACAAATATATATTATATAAGGTATCTTAAGAATCATCGTCAGACTCTGAAGAGGAACTGTTACCTACATTAATAGTTAGTGGTACCACGTCCATATTACAAATAACTTTTTCTCTATCGTACCACTTTCTAATAAGCTCTTCAGTATGGGTCACACATTTTGCCCACATGTTAGGTGTACATTGCTCTAAAGCTTCATTCCACATGCCTATTACTTTCTCATCACTGGATCCATCTCTACCTATATGTTTATTGTAGTACGATTTACAGTTAGCCCAAATTAGCTCAATGGCATTAAAATCGCAGTGGTATGGTGGCAACCTTAATACTTCGTGTCCATGTTCTCTTATTATTTCATCTATAAGATAGACATTTTGCTTTCTATGCATCTTCGCTACTTGTAATAACTCTGGTTTTGTCATTTTTAGATCAAAGTTAATCTTATTTTCTTTCAGCCAACTGGCAATTTCTGCTTTTTTTGTTGATGTTGATGGCTGTTTGTTCAAAATCTCACTGTGGTATGGTGCATTGTCCATTATTATAAGTGATGGTTCCTCTAAATTTGGCAGTACCTGTGTCTTGATCCATTTAGTAAATAGCAAACTATTCATTTCTCCATGATAATCCATAGTTAAAGATTTTGAACAGAAAACCAAACTTGCCTCTGGAACAAAGCCTTTCGAAGAACCTGCATGAACAATGATAAATCTTTTTCCATCATTTCCTTCAGGTTTACGCACACTTTTAATATTATGATCTTGCCAACTTCTTATTTTACTTCCTTTGGAATAAATCCAAGTTTCATCTAAGAATATTAATTCTCTTGGATAAGCACTGGTTAAATTTTCCATATATTTTCTCAAGAAGCAAGCTCTGTGTGAAACAATATGGTTACGTTCAATAAGGGCTCTTCGGTTATCATCCTTTTTAAATTTAAACCCTATTTCTTTCAACAATGTGCTTAATGATGTTGTACTACATGTAACTATTTCCTTGGACTTTATCTCATAATTTAATGTTTGAAGAGTTACTGGTTTTCCTAAAAAAATAATTACTATTATTTACTACCTAATGCTTATAGATTCAGAGAAATTTTCAAAAGATAATTAAGAAATTTTTATCCGAATATTAAAATTACTTAAAACTTACTCAAGTACCTAATAAAAGACACTATATATTGGTTTTAACAAATTAATTAATATTTATGTTATATCTATTAATTTTGTGTTTCATTTTTCATTTGTTAATTAATTTAAAACTTTTCTCCACTCGCTTGCTAAAATGTTATTCTACAAAATATCTATATCATATGTACTCACGTTCTTTGTACATCTCGTATAATGTATTGCGTATAGCCATTTTACTGCCCTCAGGTAAGTCTGTAGTTTTTGGTTTTCTGCGAGTTTTACTCTCCTTTTGTGAAAAAGAACAAGGATTATTTCCCTTCTTCTTTCTGATGGCATAAACTGTTTTTCTTGATATTTTTAATGCAGCTGCTACTCTCTACAATAAAATTACCTTAAGTACATAATATATGTACCTATAAGAAGTTAGATTTTACCTCTTGAACATTCGAAATATCAAAAGGCCCTCCATTCAGTTTTTCCATTTCAAAATACTCACACAAGTTTAAAACAAGTTCTTGTGCTTGTGATTTCAACATTTTTCCTGGCATGTTCTAAAACAAAGTAAAATATTCTTCAATTTGCTTGAAAGCATACACAATTGTCATAATCTTTGAGAATTCAGTTCACAGAATTAAGAAAGATGAATATTAAATACCACTACCTTTATAAACCTTTTTATAGAAGGGTATAAGTGTTTACATGCATGTATCTTTCCTAATTCTTGGTTTTTAACGAAATTCTTACTTTAGTTGACTTTATAAATCTACCGTAAATGTTCCCTATACACGAAAGTTTAGCCACCGTCTAAGAAGTAAGGTTACGTTAAAAATATTTATTAAATGAAAAACAAGAAATTTTGTACTTACCGTAAAATAAAAATAACTTATTAGAGGTTTTGACAAAAACCGATTTTATAGAATATATCTGAATGCAAATAATGAAACGCTTTGAACAAAACTCGATGTATCAAAATAATGACAGTTGTCATAAGAGGTCAAAATAAATTCTTACGAATACAACCGATCAATCGTTTTTGGCGCTATCTCTTTTCAACATTTGGAGGTCATAATTAGAGTTACAAGAGAACGTATGTCATTGCTTGAAAGACAAGTGTACATATCTGTATGATGTGTTTCTATGGTCAGTAGAAAAGGATGAGGTATATAAAGTTTGTGTTTATTAGTGTTCATTGCTAGTGACGTCAGGGTAAAGGTCAATTTATTTTACTGTATAAAAAACGGAATAATCTTTGTATTACTACTACTACTACTACTACTATTTATTTGAATTTTGATCATAGAATTCACTAAAATGTTACATTTTCAACATAAAATAAAAAATATCATATCAATTTATGATGAATTAATGAACAAAAATATGTATGCAAGTCACTGTCAAGACCATGTTTACAACTTTGGTAAAAATAATTTTAACACCAGTGCCTTAAAATAAATAAATTTTAGACACTGCCAGTATTTATAGTTTGGCAATTTTATCTGAAGCCGTGAAAGGAATGCCGTCGAAAACATTCGATATTGCCACGTTTAACTGTAAAAAACATAAAGTGCTAAGTATGTAGTGATAATAATTGGAAAATGGACTTTTTATTATCAACAATATGATTAAACGTTAATTCTTCAATGTGTTTGTTTCATTGGATTTTGTATATTAACATTATACTTTCAATTTATGAATATTAAAAGATGAACACTTTTCCAAATTTATTATGGGCTTTCTCAAGCTCTGGCAGCGTTGTGCGAAAACCATAATTTCCACGCCCTCCGAACTAACTCAACTGGTGAAATGAATCAAAGGCCTTCGTTGCTTAGCGACCGCTGACTTCCTATTGGCAAGCGAGTGCGTGTGCTCTTCCCTCACACTTTGTCAATTGACTGACATTGATTATCCAGTGGCGTTGGTATTGTCAGTGTCAGATTTTGAACTATTTCGTATCCATATTGAATTCAAGTACGATTTTTAACATTATTTGTTTTTAACAAATACCGTGTTTTGAAAAATAACTCACCTTTGAAGCAAAGAGAAAATCAGTTTCTATATATAATTATTATATAATAATAATTATCATTTTTAATACTTTTATAGGTGAAAAAAATTTATAGAAGTCTTTTTTTTTAATTACACTATAATATTTTATTAAAATTAACATAGACATTGAATCTTACCTATCAACAAATTCAAGGTATAATATTACTTTAGTAAACAATAAAGTATGAAGAGACTAATGCGTCAGAAAAACAAAAAAAATTCTTTATTTCTGCAATTTTTTACACATTTAATTCAATAACACAGAGGTTTTTAAAATTACCCAGTTTATTCTTATTTCCTATACATAATACAAAAATATAATAATACATGTTTTAACAATAAAAAAATAATAATATATATAAAAATATATATTATACCAAATATAGCGTCGTCAAAGTACACAAAAAATCCGTAAAATGCCGCAAAAAACACAAAAAACTTGAAAATTCAAAATTGAGTATTAAAAAGGGGTTGTGATTGACATGAGAAAAACTTTAAGATGCTAGGCATGCGATTTTCCAGAAAATCGTCGAGTGGAAATTTTTGTTTTTGTTTTTTCACTCTAATTGTTTAAATAATGGGAACACAGAAAAATGTGCGAATCAAAAATTGTGGCTAATACATTTGTCTACAAAATTTGTCTAAACACTTTTTTTGTATCTGCATCAGTTTTTAAAATATATACGAAATTTCCATAGTAGTATTTTTGAACATCATCAATTTTCATGTTTTTAATTTTACGATAGTAAATAATCAATGACATTTGGAAAAAAAAATTTTATATAAAATGTGTTCTGTATCTACAAATACATTGGAAATTTTTTTTTTATTAATGTATTATCATCGATTTTCCACGCTCTCTCACCTGCTTTTTTACCTTTATTTGTGCTCCCTTCTCTTTCTTACCTGAGCCATAGGTGTGTTATTTTGAATCGCGATCACTTCTAAATAGGTTCATTATAAAGTTCACAAATTTTTAGATAATATTATAAACGGTATAAAAAGTTATCGAAGGTTTGCAGACAGACATCTGATTTAAGTATTTATTTTAAATAATTGTCTATTATTCAAAAAATTTGATATTTATAGAAAAACTGTATAGTAGTTTCGAAAGTAGATGCTTCAAAGTGTTTAGTAGTAAAGTTTCATTGAATTATATTAATTTCGAAAAAATATATAATTGAATGAAGTCTAAAATAAACAAGTAAAATTAAGCTTGCAAAAAAACAGATTTTTAAGAAGCATTCGTTTAAAATTCTAAATATTGATGGCTTTGCTTTTATAATAATAATATTTCAATTTGCAATGCTGAATCTAGAAGGAATTTTCGCTGGGATAAGTATTAATTAAATAGGAATTATAATAAACTGATATTACAGTCAAAAAATCTACTTTTTCAATTTTGAAAGTATTTCTATCTAAAAGTTGAGATCTTTCTTCACATTTTACATGAGTTTATTTATTTTTTCAGAATGTTATAAGCCCAAAATTATTGACTTTAAGTCGAGCGGTTAATAAATTTGGCTCCGGGCCGTTCGCGCGTAACCACGAATTGAATACCACTGAAATTAATTTTATCTCGTAAACTTTTTAATTTACAGAAAAACTTTTCAGACAATATTTGTAGATAAATGAACCAGCTACAAATTTTTAATTGGAAGTTTCTCTGTATATTTATTATTTAAACAATTAGAGCGAAAAAACAATCACAAAAATTTTCACTCGACGATTTTCCGGAAAATCGCATTCCTAACATCGTAAAGTTTTTCTCACGTTAAACACAACGACCCTTTTAAATACCCAATTTTAAATTTTCAAGTTGTTTGAATTTTTTGTGAGGTTTTATGTGTACTTTGACTAGGCTATTAAAGAAAATCATGAATTATATAACTTAATTCTACTTCTCGTTTTACTTTTACGAACTTGTACATTTTTATATTTTTATATCCAATTTTTACAACTACGTTACTATTTTTATTTTCTATGACCTCATAAGGACCTTTGAATAGAGGATCATATTTTGTAGATTTATCCATGTTTTTAATTAGTACCTTATCTCCTACTATAACATTAACAATATTAATTTTTTTTTATCGTATTTCGCATTACGAATTATTTTTGATGCCAACAAATGATTACTCGCGAATAATATAAGTTTCTTCCCAAACTTTATTTTTTAAAACTTTATTTTTGATTAAATGTCAAACATACAATTTCAAGTATTAGAATGAGACTGAATAAAAATGTACAAAAAGAAGGTTCTATGGTAGATGCCAAGTAGGCATCTTCTTTAACAACAGTTACAGGTTCTAGGAATAAAAGATAAGATATTATATGATATAGCAAGAATAGTTAAAAATAAGCCAAAAGGATTATATAATTCTTCCGTCCCCAGAGAGATCCATACTGGGTGTGGATTGATTATTCGTCTTCTTCTATTGGTATTTTTCGTTCTTGGTTTTGGTTTGTGGGTAATTTCTTTGGTAACTTCTCTTGTAGGTTGGTGTTGGTGATTTTGATCTGAGTACTCCAACAAAAATAATGATAGCAAGTATTACGTACAGTGGCGTTGACCATACGTAGGCGTGGTTGTGTTGAATATTTCTTAAGCTGACTTCTTGAATTCTGTTTTCTTTTTTAATGAGTTGATGAATTTTGTCTGGAAAAATTTCTTCAATGTTAATTTTTCTTCAGTGGAGTAGTTCGGTATTTTCTGTCTTGATTTCTGGGAGTAATGATGGTTGACCTGATATGATTTCTTCGTGGTTGATAAATTTGTTACTTGATGTTTGGAAACTGCAGCTTAATGTTAGTTCAATGAAGTAGGTACCCTTCAGCACCGTGAAGTCAGTTTTTGAACAAATAATTTTCACTTTTGTTTCTTCTGGGAAGATTACGGTGTAATGTATTGAGTTTATTGTTTGAATAATTTCGTTTTTAACTATTAGAGGCACCGGCTCCTTGGCAGGTAAGATTGTAATCTAGCATTTCCCAATTTGTAAGGAAGTATGTCTGGGTTGGATTCCAAACTTGTAATTTCAATTTCTTGTGTCCGACTGGCTAGTATCAGCGACAGTAGAATTCTGCAATGGTAAAATTTTTTGATTAGCGAGTGGTCTTCTCAAATTATTTTTATGATAAGTGGTAGTAACTCTCATTAAATAAACGTTCCGCTTCATGGAGATTCTTTCCCGATTCACCAATTATTAAGATAGCTGCTACTTTTTCGGCTTGAGTACGTACCATTTGGCCTATGTGAACTCTTAAATGTCTGGTTAAACAATGATAAAATTAAATATTTGAGCTATTTAGAAAAACTTTGCAAAGCAACAAATACTATTAAATTAAAAACGTCAATTTTTTTGACAACTAACCAGAGGCGGACTGAAAAATCTTCAATATTCAAATGTGAAATAATAATTTTGGTATTTATTTAATTTATCCATCAAAATTAGTTTAAACCCAAACAAAATTAATACGGCTATGTAGCCAATGTCAATGCCTTTCAAACGAGATATCACTTGCCATAAGGTCCTATTTAAAATTATTGGCCAGAGTGGCAATGTGACGTCATCTATCACTATTACGTCACCTGTTACCATTCGTAGAGAAGTTTACAACACTTTATTTGCACCCTCCAAATTTTATTAATGTAAGTGTAGCCGTTCAAAAGATACGAGGGGGGGAGGGGACTTTTGATTAGCACTATATATAGCAGCTCTACAGGCCATGGAGGCCTTAGGCCTGTTTGGCTATTTTCATCCATTCTCTTTTATGTTTTGCCACCTCTTTCCATCTGCGTATATTCAACAGCTCTAGGTCCTTTTCCACTTCTTCTATCCACTCCTTTTTTTGTCTTCCCCTCTTTCTTTTACATCCAGTTTCTCTTCTAAGTACTTCTTTTGTTTCTCTGCTATTTGCTAGTATCTCTTTGTGCCCTAAGTATCTTATAGTTATATCCTTTTTCTAGAATACAAAAACATGTGTCATTGACACTGTTGACAGATGCCAACCATTGACAATTATCTCAAGCCTACTGTTTATTTTGCATACACCACAATATTCACGTTAACTCAATGTTAAGGAATCCAAAATTGCTACTTCTTTCAAGTGTGGCTTTAAACCCAAACAAAATTAATACGGCTATGTCAATGCCTTTCAAACGAGATATCACTTGCCATAAGGTCCTATTTAAAATTATTGGCCAGAGTGGCAATGTGACGTCATCTATCACTATTACGTCACCTGTTACCATTCGTAGAGAAGTTTACAACACTTTATTTGCACCCTCCAAATTTTATTAATGTAAGTGTAGCCGTTCAATACGAGGGGGGGAGGGGACTTTTGATTAGCACTATATATAGCAGCTCTACAGGCCATGGAGGCCTTAGGCCTGTTTGGCTATTTTCATCCATTCTCTTTTATGTTTTGCCACCTCTTTCCATCTGCGTATGTTCAACAGCTTTAGGTCCTTTTCCACTTCTTCTATCCACTCCTTTTTTTGTCTTCCTCTCTTTCTTTTACATCCAGTTTCTCTTCTAAGTACTTCTTTTGTTTCTCTGCTATTTGCTAGTATCTCTTTGTGCCCTAAGTATCTTATAGTTATATCCTTTTTCCAAAATACAAAAACATGTGTCATTGACACTGTTGACAGATGCCAATCATTGACAATTATCTCAAGCCTACTGTTTATTTTGCATACACCACAATATTCACGTTAACTCAATGTTGAGGAATCCAAAATTGCTACTTTTTTCAAGTGTGGCTTTAACAGCGATAACTACAACTTCCATTATAATAATACACCCATAGATGTAGTTGATATGTTCAGATACCTTGGCATCATTTTTGCTTGTTCTGGTGCTTTCAGGGAAGCAGCGGAACACGTTCCGAAAAATGGCAAACAGGCTTTAGGAACCGTTATATCTATATTCTTTAACTCAAAGACAGCCTTATGGCAATCTCACATGAAGGCATGACCAACGTGCGGCCCATAGCTAATTAATAATTTCTAAAATAAGGAAAAAGGTTTTATTTCTAAAAATACATAATTAGAGTACGGTGAAATTAATGCAAAACTTGAGTTTGCTTGAGTTTGTTTTTGTATGGCCAGCTTCTTGATCAAATTTTGTAGTGACGGTCATCAGTAGGTAATGAAGATGATCGTCTGTGAGGCAAGATCTTTCTTTGATCGTAGTGCTCTTCATTCTCAAAAATGTTCGCTCGCACAAATATGTTGACCCAAACGTGGTAATATCAAATGTTATCGGTTGCATTTCTTTCATTGCTTTTGATATATTTGTATAGATGTTGACGGAAAAGTACCAGTTGCGTTTTTTGAGAACTTGTTGCTGCTCCCAAAAACACTCCAGATTATATACGTATAGGAATCTAATGGCCTATTTCATATTATTTTGTTACATAATTCTGCATCTTTTCTTCTTGAAAGTGATAAAAATAATTGTTGAGCGGACTAGAAGAAAATTAGACAAATCGTTTTATACCATACCATACCCTAGAAATCACTATTGCTTTACATTCCGCAAGTATATGAGTAGAGGTTTTAATCTTAACTCTACAAAATCTACACTCGTCTTGTTCCAGTAGTTTGGTTACTTTACTTGCCCATTCAAGCGGCAGTGTCCTGTCACAACTTTCACTGAAGTCTTACTTTTTATTTGTTCCTACTCATTTGTAGTTGTCCAGGGGTATTTTTCATTGTCTTAACCCCACTAGATCTTTCCGATGGTCAAATTTTTTTTGCAGCATTTCAGAATCTCTCTCTGTCATTTCATCTGCTATCTCATTACCTTTTATTTCAGTAGAACCCACAGAAGGGTGACGAATCTGTTCTCGCCTAGTTTATTGAGTTTTTCTAGGTATTACCATACCATCACATTACTTAAATGGCTGAATGAATGACTAACATGATAATAATATTTGACCGTCTTGATCTTTTATCAACATTGAACTGATCTATTTCCATTTAAATATGTTTGGAGGATTAGTGAGTTTCTTGATAGATCTATTAATCAAATTATCAGAGAATTATGTTAATGATTTTATTGTCATCAAAAGTTACACCATTTGAACCGTATTCCGGACTGAGGGTATCTCCCTGTAGAACACTACCATTCTATTCTAGAAACAGGCCTAGCAATACATAAATCTTAGGATCCCAGTGATCTTAGAACGAACCCAATTGATAAACAATTTTCCTTCCTCATATCTTGTAGGGTACTCATACATCTCACCCTAGGAAGGAAAGTACATACTTCACTTCCTCTTATTTTAACTGTGTTGTGAATGATGAAACTTGTAAATCTATTATTTTCAATTTGTATCTCTAAATTCAATAACATCTTGTGTATCCTGTATTCTGGTGAAAATTGACAGAAAAGGGACTTCAACATTAGATTTTCAAATAAAAAATTTCACTTCAGGACTGTGCTGTAGCTTACTGACACTAAACATTGCGATTGAATTTTAGAGTGGAAAGCTGCTACGTTTATTAAACTACATTGACTTTTTATTTGACTTGATTCAAAAAAAGGTTCAATAAGTGGAGGTTGGAGGAGAAATAATATGTATTACACGCCTTGCGTCGGGCAGTAAACTATAGTTTGGCAAGTTTATCTGAAGCCGTGAAAGGAATTCAGTCGAAAACATTCGATATTGCCACGTTTAACTATGAAAAAGATAAAGTGCTAAGTATGTAGTGATAATAATTAGAAAAATTACTTCTTATTATTAACAGTATTAACAATATGATTAATCGTTAATTCTTTAATCTGCTTGTTTTCTTGGATTTTGTCCATTAACATTATTTTTTCAATTTATGAATATTAAAAGATGAACACGTTTCCAAATTTGTTATGGGCTTCTTCAAGCTCTGACAGCGTTGAGTGAAAACCATAATTTTCACGCCCTCCGAACTAACTCAATCGGTGAAATTTATAGAAAGGCCTTCGTTGCTTAGCGACCAGCTGACTTTCCATTGGCAAGCGCGTACGTGTGCTCTTACCTCTGACTTTCCATTGGCAAGCGCGTACGTGTGCTCTAACCTCTCACTTTGTCAATTGACTGACATTGATTATCCAGTGGCGTTGGTATTCTCAGTGTCAGAGTTTGAACTATTTCGTATCCATATTGAATTCAAGTACGATTCTTAACATTCTTTGTTTTTAACAAATACCGTGTTTTGAAATATACCTTACCTTGAAAGCGAAGCAAAAATCAGTTTCTTTATATAACTATTATATAATAATTATTAATATTTTTAATACTTATATAAAAATAGGTACCCAACGCCATTGGTATGTTTTTGCCAGATATACGCCATGTTTCCTCGCCCCTTACCGATGCCGCGTAGCTTCAGATAAACTTGCCAAACTATACATCTTCCCTAGTGATACTAATATCAAATTCCTATACTATATTGTTACCTATTGTACCATTTTCATGTTAATTCACTTAGTGAGTTTTTTTTCGTATGAGAGAATTTGATTGAAGAGGAATTTTAGGTCAGCGATAGATCCATTCCTCAGGCAATATTTCATAGAATTCATTGGATATAATGTCCTTTTCTGTAGCTTTGTTATTTTGTTAGAGTTAGGGCCGGTGCTGGTGTGCTTAGGTATTGTGATCAACGGCGATGACAAATAAGTGACGAATGTGTTACGTGTTACTTTTCTTGAAATATAATAAGTTAGTCGATATATATCTTTTGTTTGATTCACCTCGTCATCTAACATTTCAGTAGTAGGGATCGAATATATTTGAAACTAGTAATTTTTATAGTTATTGTGTACAAGTAGTGGTAAAAATGAGTGATAGTGAAAACGAAGCTGGTTGTTACGTGAAATTGCCAAAGAAAAAATGCCGACAAGTTGTTACAATGTCAGAGGTAGACTGACTAGTAAATCAGAAGGCTAGTCAAATTATTAAACAAAATAGTGAGACACTTAATGTTGACAATATGCAAAAATATACCGGAAAAGCTGATTTGATACCGTTGTTTGATCCGGAAAGCCTGGACACAACAACAACTAATTGGTTACATAAAATCGAACAAATTGGAGAAATCAACAACTGGAGCGACACAATGAAATCTTTTAGTATGCTTTCTCGACTTAAAGGCTTGGCAAAAACATGGTATGACTACTTAGTGCGTTCACATAGAATTGGTGTCGTTTTTGTCGACTGAACAATTTTTGCTCACATTACAACGTTTTATAGGCCGACGGGGTAATCCTTCGGTAACATATTTCGACAATGCCACTAATTTTCATGGCTCCAGCAACCATTTGAAAGCATTATACAAATTTTGTGAAGCCAAAAGTATAGTAAAAGTCACGAATGTTTTCCGTTACGTCATAACTCATAAACATCCGAATCAAATCAATAAGACAGTTTTCACCAGCGGCACATCATTGTTAGAGTGTTCGGCATGTATTTCTGGTAATCTAATTATGAGAGGAAATAAATAAAAACCAAATTTAACATATCATAGTTAGACTACAATTTGAAATTCTGGAAATAAATTGTTACTAAACTTACCTCTTGAAAGGTATTTAACGGCAAAAGTGGTCCGCCGTTAGCCAATTCCTTTTGGAAATATCCATGTAGTTTTCTAATACACTCATGTTCACTTTCGTCCAAAGGTTTACCAGGCATTTTGTCGAAAACTATCACAATAAATGTAAATGAACTTTACCTGTTTAAAGTAATGACAATGACGACGAACTTCAATGGTGACAGAATGATTTCCGCATAAAGTTACGTTTCGCACAACACAAGACAGAGTGACAAACCGATAAAGACATAAGATTTAATTCAGGCACAAATGACGTATTTACGTACCTTTCCATTTGTTTTATTTGAACATACGCGGTCAGCGATATCCACATAAAATTAGAGTGTCTTTGATACATTCAGGAAAGTATGACGTAACGGGAAAGATTCGTGAATTTTACTGTAGCATTGAGTCTATTGGAAAGTATTTATCCAAAAACAAGACTCAGTGGAAATGTATCCCTCCTCGCTCACCACATTGGGGCGGCCTTTGGGAGGCCGCGATTAAGGGTGCTAAACATCAGCTGATTAAAACTATTGGTGAACCAGTTTTAAATTTTGAAGAGTTTTCGACTGTCTTGGTTTGCATTGAGGGTTTTATGAACTCGCGACCTCTCAGCATTTTATCAAATGATCCGACCGATTTAAGCCCTTTAACACCGGGACATTTCTTAATTGGAGACAATATTTTAGCATTCCCAGACAAATACTTCAGTAACATTCCAGAAAATCGATTGTCAATGTATCAATCAAATATTTTGGAAGCGATGGTACATTGAATTTCTGAATATACCTTAGCCAAAATGGACCAATTAAAAACGAAATTTGGAAGTTAATAAATTTATTCTTTTAAAAGGGGATAACTAGCCTCCTCTTAACAGCCGGTTTTTCAATGCAGGGTTACCTCTGAGTTAAGAGTTAACCTTGAGGTAAATTATGTTTAATCGTTTATCAAAGGCAGGGATTTAACACCAGTTTTGGTCTAAATTTGGAAATTATTTCAGTTGTACATACACGCAACCCCGTCGAAAGGCAATATGGTGTTCGGAAAAGAAGATTTCCAGTTTTGGCACTTGGTCTAAGATTAAAATTAGAAAGAAACTTAACTGTTATTGTAGCATCTGCAGTCTTGCATAATATTGCAATTGATCGTAAGGAAGATCTACCTCCTGATGATACAGATGTCCTTCCTCAAGACATCAACTTTGAAAAAAATGTTAATCAAGACATTTTTAACATTGATAATGATAATGCTATTGCCAGAACTATTTTAATAAATCGTCATTTTACCAGATTACTAGAAAACAATGTCTAACTGTTTTTGTGGAAATAATAAAACAAAATGTCATGTTTAATTGCATTTTTATTTAAATATATCAATGTATAATTGAATATAGAGTGCTATTCAAAAGTCCCCTCCCCCCTCGTATCTTTTGAACGGCTAAACTTATATTAATGAAATTTGGAGTGTGAAAATAAAGTGTTGTAAACTTCTCTACGAATGGTAACAGGTGACGTAATAGTAATAGATGGCGTCACAGTGCCACTCTGGCCAATAATTTTAAAAAGGACCTTATGGCAAGTGATATCTCGTTTGAAAGGCATTGACATTGGCTACATAGCCATATTAAGTTTGTTTGGGTTGAAACTAATTTTGACGGATAAATTAAATAAATAGCAAAATTATTAATCAAATATCAACAATGGATTCTTATAGCAAGTGTTCGAAATGTGCTTCGTCTACTTCCTGACAGTAATACATCCTATTAGTAAACTCTTGTCATACTCGTTCGAATGTGTCAGCTGAAATTGCATTGCATTCTTCAATAATTATTTGTTTCAAAACGCCAATGCTATCTGGTGCCGTAGTATAAACATTAGATTTCAAGTACCCCTTAGAAAAAAATTCAATGGTGTCAGATCTGGTGACCGAGGTGGCCTTTTTATAGGACCTCGCCGGCCGATCCATCTACCTCGATATTCTTGATCCAGGTAACGTCTTACTGCACCATAATAATGTGCAGGAGCACCATCTTGTTGAAATGTTATTTCCAGATGGCCCAATTCATCTGGATTATCTTCCAGAGTTTCAAGAATTAACGGCTCAATTGCATTTGGTAACATCTCCAGATACACTTCACCGCTTAAATTTGAATTTAGGAAAACAGGACCAACTATGTGGTCACTAAAACAAATTGCTTTTGTGTAATGTAGGTTTTGACTAATTTCATTTGTCATACATTCACAGAATTCGAGTCTTCTGTCGGGGTCGTCATCCGAAAGGTGGTGCACCATTTTTAACTTGTATGGATGAAATTTATTTCCAGCCAACACTCCTTGTACTGTACTTTCACTTACTTCACTGATAGACGCAACTTTAGTTGAAGAGGAAGTAGGGTTTACTACCATTTCAGCAACTATATCAATTTTTTTTATCACCACTAAATGTTGGTCGACCAGATCGCTTGGCATCTTGAACACTACCTGCTGTTTCAAACTTGTGAAGAAGCTCCCTCAAATAAGTTCTCGAGATAGGGCGATCTTGGTACCTCTCATTAAATAAAAGTTCACCAATTATTAAGATAGCTGCTACTTTGTCGGCTTGAGTACGTACCATTTTGCCAATGTAAACTCTTAAACGTCTCGTTAAACAATAATAAAATTAAATATTTAAGCTATTTAGAAAAACTTTGCAAATCAACAAATACTATTAAATTAAAAACGTCAATTTTCTGGACAACTAACCAGAGGCGGACTGAAAAATCTTCAATATTTAAATGTGAAATAATAATTCTGGTATTTATTTAATTTATCCGTCAAAATTAGTTTAAACCCAAACAAAATTAATATGGCTATGTAGCCAATGTTAATGCCTTTTAAACGAGATATCACTTGCCATAAGGTCCTATTTAAAATGATTGGCCAGAGTGGCACTGTGACGTCATCTAACCCTCCAAATTTCATTAGTTTAAGTGTAGCCGTTCAAAAGATACGAGGGGGGAGTTGACTTTTTAGTAGCACTGTATACTCTTTCTTAACCTAATAATACACAAAAATAATTAAAATTCGAAAGATATATGTCCTTTGAGCAATAATTCTTTTTTTAAATGAATGAGCTCCATTCGTGCCTCATGTTTTTTTTGTTCCTGATCCTGCTTTTGAATTAGTGCTTTTTTCTGGATCTCTATTAGTTCCATTTTTTTTTGTCGGCCATCTTTTCTAATTTCTCTGCAGCTGAAGAAACAGTTTTATTCCTTTTTGGAGTGTTTGTCAATATGGGACGTCTCCGTTTTGCCCAAGATTCTGCAACAAAATTGAGTATGGTGTTCATATTTGATTAACGAAGCTCACATTGAAAGGATAAATGGCTTCAATCTAATGATGAAATCGGTGCAATAGCATTAGACTAAATAATACAGTACCTACATGGAATCTTAAAAACCTGTATGAATAAATTGTAAATAGTTCAGTACTCAAAATAATGAAACTCACAGCTAGAACAGGCAGCTTCTTCAATTGGTTTCTCAAGCTCTCCTTGTTTAGCTGATATATTAGCTTCTACCATCTTCTGAGCTTCAGCCATCTCCTGAGCTTCTGCGATCTCCTGAGCTTCTGCCATCTCCTGAACTTCTGGCATCTCCATATTATTTTGATTAAAATCAGACATGTCTAAATGATCAGTTGGTTCTTCCCATTGTATTCCAGTTATACCTAGAAAATTAAATCTTATTTGGGTATCTCCAAAATTTTGGTTCTATCGAGTGCAGGGGATTTAACTAATAAAACAAAATTAACAGCTTACCAAAACGACCATCAGCATCTGTAGGATTGGTCAGTCCTTGGACACTTAAGCTACTTGTCTCTGCCAACAATGATTCCTCATCGTTTGTTGGTTGTGGAGGAGGTACATAAGGTCCACCTCCTGTACCTCGCATATAATTTTTATTGGTACTGTACTTTTTTTTCCGCTTTTTTAATTGACTTATATTTTTCTATCAATTGTTTACTTGTTCTTTTGCTAAAATTATGATTATTAGTAAAAAAAAACAAAAAATATCTACAAAAATACTTACGGATTCTGTCTGGGAACCATTGAAAATCTTGGTTATTTTATCCCTCAACATTACACCATTGGTTTGCTTATTTTCCAGAACACTGAAATTGGTGCCCCTTTTTTCAGCCATTAAATATAATATAATGAAATTTCGAATTTAAAAATTAATGTCAAAACAAGCGAACTAACATATAAACTAAAATAAGACGAACTACAATATTATAATTAAACAATTTGAAACGTGGAACAAACGATCTATCTAACTGTATCTAACCATAAAATTTTAAAACTAGAGCAATCAATCACGTGATTATATTTTCACCAATCAGAATTGAACTAAGACTTGGCAACACTAGTCTCAGTGTAGCCAACACTGGGTTAGTTAGCTCTTGAGGTAAATTGCAATGATAAAAGCTTCCAAAATTTAACACTAGGGTTACCACTATCCCGGAGATAGTAAACCCTTGGATTTAACCTCGCATTGAAAAACCGGCTGTAAGTGGATTGGAATTCTTGAGGGCTCAGACGGCAAAGTTTGTTCAATTAGAGTCAAAACATCAGATGGAACGTTTCTTAGGTCCATAGCGAAAGTATGTCCCCTTCCTGATATTGACTAGATTTGTGTATTATTAGATCTCAAAACTTTGTCATAAGGTTAGCTATTTTAGTTATTCTATTTTTTTTGTGTTAGCTGCACTGTGTTTCAAAACGTCCAAGGCGAGAGTTATGTTTGTGCTGTTGAAAAAACAATTGTCAAGAAAAAATATATGTCGAATACATAAAATTATTTTTTATTTTATTAAATCACCTTCCAAGTTAAGTAAGAGCTATCGAAGCTTTATGTGTGTGAGAGATAATTACTCGTTTATTCCCAACCAAGTAGTACTAATTGAAACTTTTATTATATAAGTTTATTGTTTCTTGTCGTATTTCATTTCATCATTCCTATCTCTCTATTTAACAGGAAAATAACCTTTTTCAGTTTGACAAAAAAAAATTCAAATAAAAACCACTAGATGAATAATTTATCTGAGTGAAACGAATGGAACATTAAATTTCATCAAGAAGGATTACGCAAATAAGCAATACACACCTTGTATAATAATATATAATCCATCATTCAAAATTTATTTGATGTTGAACTTGATCGATTCCTATTTAACATGTTTAAAAGCTTATTATCAATCATATAGCTGATAAACTTTGTATCTTTTCATAAACAAATACAATGTAGCAATTTCTCATTTTTTTATGCATACACATTTTATTATACCCAATATACGATGAAAGTAATAGTCATATTGAGTTGCAGTTTATAATATACTTCTTAAAGGGAAGCTGGAATTTTATTCGTAACACACTGCAAGCTCGGTGTCAGACAAGGAGGTTACTTACTTCCATATACCAGCCGTGTCCTCGCGCGACCAAAAGAGATAGATAGCAAGTCGATGTCAACAATACCACAAATAACTGGTTCAAGTGCCCATACCCTGGTCGATACCACAGATAACATACTTATAGGGATCTAAGCGTGGCGCTCCCTACGGCGAATGAATTACCTTACGATCATGTAAAAGGTGTTAGAGCTTACTTACACCTTTTACATGATTGTGGTCCTCGCTAACTGCCAAAAAAGTAGATTCCTGTAATTTAACCGTTTTTGGCGGCATATTCAAAATTACTGTAATTTTTTATTTATTGCAAAATGGCATTTATGGTCCATTTTTTTATATTCCATTTAAAGTAACTCAACATTTGATTGATATTATATGATTAACATTTAAATAGTCAAGTTAAATTAAATGGAATGTCAAAATATGGACCATACAATGCCTGAAGTGGGAAAAATTAAACAATAGTCAACTAGTTTATATATTTTCATTCATTACCAAAAATAACACAATAAACAGATCGTTTTTTTCATTTATTTCAAGACATAATATAAGAGCTTAACAATACAATAGTTCATAAATGTAAATAATTTTGAAAAGGCTCAGCATGCGCTGTAAGGTGATGGAAACTTTTTAATTAGATATGATCATTTTCATCAACAGTGATGAAAATGCATGTTTAAAAAACAAATATAGAAATAGTGAGCTCACACTATGGATTGCAGAAATAATTAAATACAATACAATGATGTATAAAGCAAAAGGATGAAATAAATAATAATAAATCAAAAAAATGATAAAATGGGACTGAAATTTTTATAACTTTTTTTTGACTAATTAAAGCATAGGTATATCTTTTGGCTCAACTTTTTATTTTGTATGTATGTATGTATGTATGTATGTATTTTGGGATAACATTCACTGAGACCTAAAAGATCTATTGTGCCCCCTTACTTCTACTTAGTTCCTGAGGAAAGTCTCAGAGACTAGTAGCTCCTTTAGTCCTATTTGCCCGAGGAATTTTAGGATATCTGCAGGCTTCAACTTAGGTAACTGTGCCTCTTCTATCCAGTAGTCTCCCAGGTGCTGTGCCCTAGGATTCTGAATTGCTGTGCAGTTCGCAAGTATGTGGATGGAGGATTCTTCTTCCATTCCACAAAACCTACAATCTTCTTCCTCCACTATTTTGAGCTTTTTAAGGTGCCCATTCAGGCGACAATGTCCCGTTAGGATTCCTGTTAAGACTCTTAGTGCAGTTTTGCTTTGACTTATGCATTCATTTGATCTCAACAGGCTGTAGTCACCCAGAAGAATCTTTGATTGCCTAAGCCCTACTAGATCTTTCCAACTGTCAGATCTTCTCTTTTCTTCGGCTTCACCTATTTCTTCCAATATTACATTGTAGCTAATTCCGCAAAAGGGTTCCGGCTCCCAAAAGGGTATTTCAGTCCCCCTATTCGCTAGTTCATCTGCTATTTCGTTTCCTTCTATTCCAGTGTGTCCTGGAATCCACAGTAAGGTGACTATATTGTTCTCGCTTAGTTCATTAAGTTTGCCTAGGCATTCCCACACCATTTTGGAACTGATTACACAAGAACTCAGCGCTTTAATGGCTGCTTGACTATCAGACATTATGATAATCCTCTGCCTTCTATATCCTTTGTCAATATTGAACTGGGCACACTTTCTTATTGCGTGAATTTCCGCTTGTAAAATACTTGGGGTTTTTCCCAAGCTTTCAGAGTGTTTGGTTCCTGGCCCGTACACTCCTATCCCAGTTCCTTCTATTGCTTTTGAGCCGTCTGTGTACCATTGAATGGCATTCTTTCCAAGTCTGGTAATGGTATTTGGATCCCATTCCCTCTTGTTGCTTAGTTCCGTAACGAATTTCTTTGAATAATTATACTTTTTCATCATACCATCTTGTGGCATGTCCCAGGTTGTCCGATTTCTAAGAAGTAAAGAGGTGGTTTTTTTTATGATTTTCTCTCTACTTAGTCTGTATCTTGTTCTTTCTGCAACACTCTCCACCACCATATGTAATGGTGTAAGGTTTAGAATCACTTCCATTGCTGCCGTTGGGCATGTACTCATTGCTCCTGTTACGCATATACAGGCTAGTCTTTGAATTTTGGAGAGGTTTTCTCTCGTCGTCAAGAGGCTAGTTCTACTACTCCACGCAATGGCTCCATAAGTGATGATTGGTCTCACTATGGCAGTGTACATCCAACTCAGGATTTTTGGGTTACAACCCCAGTTTCTCCCTGCCAGATTCCTGCACACCATTAGAGCCATTTTTGCTTTGTATGTAATCTCCTTCTCGTGTTTGTTCCACAGGAGTTTGCTGTCTAGAGTCAAACCTAGATACTTGACTTCTTGTCTCCATTCAACGTCGTTCCCATCAAGTTTAATGGTTTTGAGGTTGAGTTTTCTTTTCTTAGTGAAGGCTATCAAGATGGTTTTGGTGGGGTTGATGCTGAGTCCCACTTGCCTACACCAGCTATTTGTATAGTTCAGACCCTTTTGTAAGATGTCACAAAGGGTGTTTTCAAATTTTCCCCTGGCTGTTATAACAATATCATCGGCATATCCTTGGCAGGATCGTCAACCGTCAGACTCCACATTAATGGGGATGCTACTCCTCCCTGTGGGCATCCTCTGGTTGTGCAGGTGGAGACAATGTCTTTGCTCGTTCTCGTCTCTGCTACTCTAGTGGTGAGCAGTTCCGACATCCATTTGGATGTTGTGCTGTCTACACCTCTTTTTTTTTATTTTACAATCAACTGTTTTGTAAATGTTCTACAAATAAAAAAAATTATATTAGTAAGCACACAAATGTATTTAAATATACAGTAGCCTACAATAGGTTAACATTTCCTTAAAGTTTCAAGGAAAACAGATGTATCGAGATTTTTTTTAAAACTTGAACAGCTTGATAAATCGGTACTGTAGGCAGCTATATATACATCAAAAAATGCGAAAAACATTGACTTTTACAGGATGTGTTGCGGCCAAATCCGACCCTGTAGACCCTGCATTGGTGGGGAGCTAGCCTTCCGCAATTTTAACTACAGAGAGACAACGCGTCAACACTTAAGCGAGCAACGAACAAGTTGAACAATAACACCTTTTTATTTTAATTACCTATGTAACAAATTAATATTTAATGTAACGTAAATTCAATAAACTAAACATATTTTGTACACGAAAACATGGTTCTTCTGAGTCGAATAAATCAAGAAAATAATTATCAAAACATCTAAAAAAGCGAATAATTTACAAGTGCAGTGCTACCTCGATCTTGGACATTCCATTTTGTGTGGTGAGACGGCTGAGTTACGACGGTGAAACATCGAACACAAGAGAGAAGTGTGCAGCTGGTCCACTACGGTTCAAATCAGGTACCTTTTTTTATGTTCCTTTCACCCTTCCTCTGTTGAGTAGTGCTACACGATAAATACATTTTGAGCTTTTTCATAAACATATTTTTTTATATTGCTGTTTGTTTTTTAAATTCAAAATAATTTCAATAAAATGTCTGATTCGGGTGAAGATCAATACGAAAACGATTATTTAAAACCACTTATTAAGAAACGAGCTTGAGTTAAAGCCAAATTAACATATTTTGATAAATACTTGAAAGCGTTTGATGACGTGCAGGATACGAAACTAGAACGTTCAAAAAAAATCGAGCTTGATCAAAGAATTAATAATGTAGAATTGTTGTTAAATCAGTTTGATGTTATTCAAAACGAAATCGAATGCAATGCCGAAGTAACCGATGAACATTTCAGAGATCGAGAAGACTTCGAAAATAGATTTTACGCGATTGTAGCCAAAGCAAAATGTTATCCGAAAAATTCGAAAACAAAGGTAATGACGAGCAATCTCATGTTAGTCATCACCCATCAGGTTCAAGCTCATTTGACGGAGTAAAACTGCCGGAAATACAGCTGCCCAAATTCGATGGTACTTACAATACGTGGATGGAATTCAGGGATATTTTTGAATCCCTGATCCACCAAAATTCACAAATCAGTAACATTCAGAAATTTCACTACCTGCGGGCGTCGTTGATTGGACAAGCACCCCTGGTAATTCAATCATTAGAATTCAATTCCGGCAATTATATTGTAGCCTGGAACACTTTATGCGACCGTTTTAATAATAAGCATTTACTTATTCAAAATCATTTGAAATCGATAGTTACCATAGAAAACATAGGAAGTGCGTGTGCTTCCAAAATTCGACATTTATACGAAAACTTATTTAAACATCTGAGTAGTCTGAAACAGTTGGGTGAACCGACTGATTCCTGGGGCACCTTATTAATTTTTATTATGAGCAATAAATTAGATTCGAGTACGGCCCATGAATGGGAAAAACAAAAAACGAAATACGACATCATAACTTTAGATATTTTTAAAGATTTTTTGAAAAAGCGTGCTAATATATTGGAAACAATAGAAATGAAATCCGATCACATATACGATAAGCGAAGCGATGCGAAAACAGACATACGTAAAAACTACAATAAAAATACAGATAACAAATCTCGTGGCTTTTTGGGTTGTACAGATGATAATAATGCGAAATCGGATCAAATACGAGGTAAATACAATTGTTTCAATTGTAAACAAAGTCATAGTTTATTCTATTGTCCTGAGTTCTTAAAATTAGGTATTAAAGAACGAATATCCAAAGCCAGGGATTTGAAATTATGCTCTAATTGCCTTAAACGATATCATACGCCCAGAGAATGTAAATGGTCAGGGTGTAAAATATGCGGAGCCAAACATAATACTATATTACACGAGGCAACAAACACACCATCCTCTTCGTCACAAAGCAGTACTTCTCGAGAAAACAATTCTGCTTCCATCGTTACAAATGTTTCTAATTGCACTTTAGCTACATCTCATCATGCGATTTTATCGACGGTAAAGGTTAACGTATATAATACCTTAGAACAAAGGTATACTGTGGCACGGGCCTTATTGGACTGCGGTTTACAATCGAGCTTCATTTCAACAGATTTGTGTAATAAATTAAATTTAGCAAAAACCAAGTTTAAGTTAGCCGTTTCAGGAATAGGCGAAAAAACATCATTTTCAAACTATAAATGCGAAATTAAAATGCAGTCCACAGTTAACACGTCTTATGCGGTTAATTTGTCTTGCTTTGTATTAGACAAAATTATTAATGATCTTCCGGAAAGTTTAATCGATTTGCAGAATTTAAATATACCCACGGATGTAAAATTAGCCGACCCCGACTTTTATATTCCCCAATCAATAGATATTCTAATAGGTGCGGATGTCTTTTGGCAAATACTAAGCGTAGGACGAATAAATTTGGGCATACCCAATCCTATACTACAAAACACGCGTTTTGGATGGGTCGTCGCCGGTTGTTTAGAAGTACCTTCCGGCAAAACAAATTGTTATCTAAGCGTTGACTCCAATTCTTCAATTCAAACTCAATTGACGAAATTCTGGGAAGTCGAAGAAGTCGAAACAGACAATCCGTGGTCACTCGAAGAGCAAGCGTGTGAAAAGCATTTCTTGAACAATTTAAAAATCAACGATGATGGCAGATACGTCGTGTCACTTCCATTTAAAATACCGCCGGAAAAATTAGGCGAATCACGCGACGTCGCGATAAAACGATTCTTAGCTCTCGAGAGAAAACTACTGTCCAATAAAACTTTATACGATATGTACGCGGACTTTCTGTCAACGTACAAGCGATTAGGTCATATGACAGAAGTGAATGATACTAATAATGAACTACCGGAATATTATATGCCGCATCACGGCGTCATAAAGGAGTCGAGCACATCAACCAAATTACGCGTTGTTTTTAATGCATCGTCTCCGACCTCAACGGGCCTGTCCTTGAATGACCTTCAAATGACAGGACCCACTATTCAACACGACCTTTTGTCAATTATATTACGTTTCAGAGTACGCGCTATTGCGCTTTCCGGCGACATTAAAATGATGTATCGGCAAGTACTTGTTAATACCGAGCATAGCAAACTACAAAAAATCATATGGCGTCCCAATCCTAACGAAACTCTAAAAACATACGAGCTAAATACGGTGACCTACGGGACAACCGCGGCATCATTTTTAGCCATACGTTGCTTACACCAGGTCGCAAATGAATGCGAAGCTGAGTTTACCGATGTTGCTAGAATTATTCGTGAAGACATGTATGTAGACGATTTATTAACGTGTGTGGATACTCCACAAGAAGCAGCATTAATTTGTAAAAACATTTCAGAAATTTTATTAAAACGCGGTTTCGATTTAAGAAAGTGGAAGTCTAACGATGAAAATAGCATACGTGGATTATCTTGTGAAAATGCAAGCGAATCATTTGAATTTTCCATTAGCAAGGATCACGAAATAGACAAGACGTTAGGCCTTGCGTGGAGACATCAGACTGATAACTTAACATATAAAATACGGCCGAAAATCGATATTCATACGGACGCGATCACTAAACGATTGATACTCTCCAAAATCGCCACTGTCTTTGACCCATTAGGATTGGTGAGCCCATGTATAGTAATCGCCAAAGTTCTCCTGCAAAAATTATGGGCCCAAAACATTGATTGGGATCAAAGGGTACCAGATGAAATTAGCATCGCGTGGAATAAGTGGTATTCACAATTACATGAATTAAATTCGCTAAACATCCCTCGTAGAATTGTGTGTGACATCCCGATATAAGTAAGTTTACATGGGGTCGCTGATGCCTCCGAGTCTAGTTATGGAGCTTGCGTTTATGTTATATCTAGAAATGCATCAGGAGTTCATAAATCAAATCTGTTATGCGCGAAGTCGAAAGTTGCACCTGTAAAATCGTTAAGTACACCGCGATTAGAGTTGTGCGCGGCGTTAGTATTAACCCAACTCATTGCTAAGGTAATAAAATCACTAAACATAACATTTGAGGATGTGTTCTGTTGGACAGACTCGACAATTGTTTTGGGTTGGTTGCGGACACCCCCAAACACTTTAAAACCGTTTGTTGGCAATCGTGTGTCCGAAATTCAGAAAGTGACAGAAACCTTCCATTGGAAACACGTACCGACACAAGATAACCCAGCGGACATAGTCTCACGCGGTTTAAGTCCATATCAGTTAAAAGCATCCACCTTGTGGTTCCACGGCCCAGTTTGGTTAACAGAGGACCAGAGTGAATGGCCACAAACCCCAATTTATAAAGCGGATATGTCAGAATGTAAAAAAACCTGTTTAGTCTCTACATCTACTCGTAATCGTTTCTCTTTTGAAAATTTCTCTGATTTTAATAGAACTAAACGAATTTTTGCGTATGTCTTGAGATTTCTCAAAAACTGCAAACTTAAACCGGAAGCTCGTCAAATGTCTTATTTGACTGTTGATGAACTCACTGAAGGTTTCAACTTCATTATAAAACTCGTTCAACAAGAGTCATTTCCCGATGACTACACAGCTCTTCAAAACAAACGACAGTTACATTCTAGAAGCAACATATTAAGTCTACATCCGTTCATGGATACTCAAGGAATTTTAAGGGTCGGCGGACGCCTGACTCATTCCGATTATCCCTACTCTAAGAAATATCCCATTTTGTTATCGCCCAAGCACCACATAACAAAGATTATTTTTCAACAGCAACACGAAAAATTATTGCATGCGGGACCTCAAATGCTTTTATCCAGTTTAAGAGATACATTTTGGCCAATTTCCAGCCGCAATTTAGCTAGAATAACAGTACAAAAATGCGTAAAGTGTGCCAGGTATCGCGCTCGGACGTTTCAACCAATAATGGGTGACTTACCAGAGGGTCGCGTTCGACCATCGACTCCATTCAGTATAGTAGGAGTGGACTATGCTGGTCCACTCACAATGAAAGACAAACGCGGTCGCGGGTGTAAACCCATCAAATGTTGGATAGCTTTATTTATTTGTTTTAGTACACGCGCTATTCATTTAGAGATCGTATCATCTTTAAGCTCGGACGATTTTCTGCAATCCTTCAATCGTTTCATAAGTCGTCGTGGAAGACCAAATGAAGTGTTTTCAGACAACGGAACGAATTTCGTCAAGGCAAATCGGGAATTAAAGGAATTTGGCACTTTCTTGAAAAATAACCAAGACATTATATGTAGCTCAGTAGCGAATCAAGGTATAAAGTGGCACTTCATACCGACCAATTCACCTCATTTTGGAGGTATTTGGGAAGCGGGGGTGAAAAGCTTAAAATATCATCTTAAACGTATTCTGGGCAACAATATTATTTTATTTTTTGATTTTCAAACTTTATTAATCCGCATTGAAGCTATACTCAACTCCCGTCCCATCACTCCTGTAAGCTCCAATCCCGATGATCTGACCTGTCTTTCTCCATCTCATTTCCTCATTGGCAAGCCAATTATATCAGCACCCGAACCGTCATGTATCGACCTACCTGACAACCGTCTAAACAACTATCAGTTGTTGAGCAAGTTATATGAACACTTCTGGCGTCGTTGGAGCCGAGAATATATATCAGAATTGCAACAACGCTGTAAATGGAAAACAACTAAGGGAAATTTGAGTGAAGGACAACTAGTGTTAGTGAAAGACGACAACCTGCCACCTGCCTGCCTGCCTGCGTTTAGGAAGAGTAATCGAATTTATACGTGGGAAAGACAATATACCACGCGTAGCCTTAGTTCGAACCGCAGACGGAGTTTTATCAAGAGCCGTGCAAAGACTTTGTATACTACCAGTTGCCAGTCCAGGCTGCCAAGGCCGGGAGCATGTTGCGGCCAAATCCGACCCTGTAGACCCTGCATTGGTGGGGAGCTAGCCTTCCGCAATTTTAACTACAGAGAGACAACGCGTCAACCCTTAAGCGAGCAACGAACAAGTTGAACAATAACACCTTTTTATTTTAATTACCTATGTAACAAATTAATATTTAATGTAACGTAAATTCAATAAACTAAACATATTTTGTACACGAAAACAGGATGCTACAAATAAAACTAACTAAAAACCAAATCTTGCATACTACTAACAAAGGGTAGTTTACAATGCCAATCTAGTAAATGCTTTTACTTGATGAAGATCCATACTAAACGATGAAATAAAACAAACTAAATTGTTTTATTTCATCGTTCAATCTAGTAAATCTTTAGGAAAATGTGACTATCATCAATATATTTATAAACATTTTTAATTAGCTCAAACACCTCACTGTGAAGGTTTGAATATTGGTCTCCATAGATGGTTGCATAATGATCCTGTTATCTGTAAAGAAATTTATTATTTCCAAATATAATTTTATGCTATATGAGATGTATATTACCTTTCATACGATTATCAACCACTCAGAATGGCTTTAATGCACTCCAATACTTCTTAGACTCACTATTTGCTTGTAGATCGAATTGTTTTTTGTGGGTCATTAACTTCTTTGGTTTATAATCTAGAACATAATCACGTTTAATAATATTCAATAAATATATGTGTAAGAAATTACGTTTTCAAATCCGAACATTTGTTTCCACTTCGTTCCAACCAAATTAAAAGTCGTTCTTTCTGGATTGGAAGTATATGCTGTAGAAACAAAAAACTACTATAGTAATTTGTCGCTTTTTATGTTATGAAATATGTTTTGTTATATTTTACTAAAATGAAACTTACCGAGTGCACTATAACTACATTATAATCCATCACATTAAATTTGGACATTGTCCTTTTTGATAATGATTATTGATAGATAATATTAACTATTTCACACTTCAACAACAAACTTGAAGCACGACATACCTACATGAACCGTAAAATGGCGTGAAACTACAATGTGAGCCGTAGCCGTGAGGCATGCGTAAATATCTAGAATAAGTACCAGCAGCGTTACAGTTCCCATTGAATACGAAATTTTAGTAGATTTTAGTAAATTTTCCGACTCGCTAGGTGACCGTACCATCGCGCGTTCATAGTTACCATACCCTGGTAGATACCAGTCGATACGACGGTCAATGCTTATCACCTACGCCCTACGGTATCAAATTTAGTAGAGTGGGGCCTCGTTAAATTCGTTAGATCGTGTATTTCTAGAGTATTTCAATTTTATTGGAGCGGTAGGATTTCAGATTGAAACTACTCAATTCCAAATCACATTTATAAATATTTTCATTCATCCTCCTCTCCATATAAAAATTATACAAAGCGATGCAAGAAGTTACGAATTCTGAATTACTATTTTCTGCATAATGTAAGGTGATACACAAGATACAAATTCTTATTCATATAGGAAGTTATTATTTGCTGCAGAATATTCATGAAAATTATAAAACGTGACATATTATTTTATACAGGATATACAAAAATTATGCAGGATGGCTTACGAAGTCACGAATTCTTTATTATAAACAATACATAAGAAATTGTACATTGTCACGGGAAGTAACTTCCAAATGATTTTCAACATGATTTGGATAATAATTGAAATACAAGTGCGTGAAATTACATTTTTTCAAGAGCTTACAGCTTATTTATACAGGGTGAAAAAAAAACAGTCGAATTTCTTCACACCCTGTGGAAGAGTTTATTACAAAGACCATCCTTTTCGCCATCTTTCAGTATTTATTTCACTTATATAACTTGATTTATTTTGAAGATACAGGTATTCGAATAAAAGCATGGAATTGTTTTAGGGAAAAAAGCTGAGCAAATTTTTTTTTCTTCCAGTGTTCTTTGCATCAAATTCGTTATTCTGTGAACTTGGTCGATTGTTGAGTGTTTAGCTCCAAATCCGAACTGATGATCTGATATGCGTGCTTTTTGTTCAAGTATTTGTGTTAATATTCTCAGGAATAATTTTTCGAATAAGTTAGAAATTATTGGTAGGAGCGTAGTTGGCATATATAATAATATAAAATATAATGACAAAACAGGTCTGTTATGTGACTTTATTGATTTTAATTCATTACGGATTTTTAACAATATCCCAAACTCTCAGGGAAGAATGTTGGATCTTGTTATGGGGCCTAAATGTAACCAAAATACTTCCGAGGTAAGTACGGATATATTCCCGTTTGTCATAGAAGATGCGTATCATCCGGTTATAAATATAAATTTGATCTTAAATGTGAATAAGACGACTGATAAGAGAGTAGTACCTACATGAATCATGGTATAATTTTAAAAAGGCGAATTTTTTAGATCTATATACAAAAGTTAGAGATACTAACTGGGACAGAGTACTAACTGAAAATAATGTTAATATAACGGTGGATAATTTGTATACTATTTGGAATGAAATAATTATAGCTTGTGTACCAAAATATAGAATCATCAAGAATAGTAGTAAATATCCTATTTGGTTTACAAGTGAAATAAAAATTTTGGCAAAAGAAAAGAATCATTGTGGAAAACACAAAAATAGCTCCAATTATCATCTTAGAAAATATAAGGAACTACGTAAAAAGGCCACTAATTTAATTAGAAAAGAGCAACGACAATACTTTAAAAACTTAGAAGATGGTGTATCCCAAAATGTTAACAAATTTTGGAATTTTGAAAATAGTAAAAAGAATAATAGGACAAACTTGGGCAGATTTACTTTTAACGGACAAATAATAGAAAAAATAGGAGTGCAGAAGCGTTTGCCAATTTCCTTCGTTCTGTTTATTCTGAAGAAAAAGCTTTATACAGTATGCATTGGAGTGATGGTACATGTAATATAGTTAATGATTGTTTTCAGATCAAATCAACGAAATGGATTATAATGAAGCTATAAAGAAATTAAAACAAAACAAATAATCTGCGGCATACCTCCCTATATTTAAGGTTGTCATGAATGGTTAAACATACATTTGTCCAAAACCACTTAATAATAAGTCAATATTTCACCTCCTAACAAAAGGTATATGGTACCCATATATCAACTAGAGTGAATTATGGTTCATAATTCACGCTTTTGCATTTAAATAGCATACCAACACTCACAGTATTTCGGTACTTAGGTGACTAGAGATGGGGGTCCAATATGAAATAAACTATTAAATCTGCGTATTTTGTTTAGGAAATTTGTTTCTGAAATATATCGTATCGATAAAATATCGAAGTTTTTAGTATAAATACTTTTCATAACGATATTTTCTAATATTAATATTTTTAAAACAATATATTTATAACGATACGGTGTATCGATACTCTACTCAGTATCGCCCATCTCTATATGTCACATTTGACGTACTCCAGAAATTTATTAATTTTGACGGTAGAATTATCAATAATACCTAATACCAAATTATTACTTTCCGCTCTACACTCGCATTAATTACTTAACTTTTATTTAATAAAGAAATCAAGGGTCGTGGAAAAAGTATAGTATTCAACTCGCTTTTTATGGCCAATATTCACTCGGGTGACTTGCACCTACGGCTTGGGACGCAAACGTCACCGTGCGTGAATAATGGCTATCATAAATTGCTCGTTTAATAATATACTATTATTGCATATTTTCAATTTGATAGTCACTTGTAACGAATTTCCCGAATTTTGGAAAACTTCTATTACAACCCCAATTCACAAGTATGACAGTCTGTTCGAAGTGGAGAATTATATAGGGATATCAATTATGTGAGCCCCGGCCTAAATATTGGAGCAAATTATTTATTACAAATTATATAATGCTATAAATAGGTCCATAATATCACAGCAACATGGCTTTATGAAACAGAAATATATTAATACAAATCTATTAGTTTTTAGTGATTCTGCATTTAAAACCTTACATAACAAATCTCAACTAGATGTTGTATAAATACAGATTTCCGGAAAGCCTTCGATCAAGTATATCATAATATTCTGATTTACAAACTTAACAAATTTGGTGTATCAGATAATTTTTTAAAGTTAATTAAAAGTTATTTAATAAATAGACAATTTATCGTTAGGCATAATCAGGAAAGTTTCATGCAAAGTCAGGCGTGCCGCAGGGATCTAATCTGGGACCTCTTCTGTTTTTACTGTTTATAAATGTCCTATCCTCCGTATTGAAATATTCAGAATGTTTACTTTTTGCAGATGATTAAAAAAATTTTAAACTATTCAAACAGTAAGAGACTGCGTTTTACTTCAAAAAGATATAAATAGTGTAATTGAATGAAGTACAGAAATGATGAGTCAGAAGAAGTTAATACAAGAATAACGAAAGGAAACAGGAGCGCAGGGGCACTATCGAAGACATTGAAATTGAAAACTATATCAATAAGAAAAAAAAATTATCAAACAATTATAAGACCAACAGTCTTATATGGAGCAGAGCTGTGGATCATGAATAAAAAAGAAGAGAAATTACTAGATATATGGGAGAAAAAAAAACTCAGAAGAATATGTGGGTGAAGAAAAGTAGGAGATATCTGGATCAGAAGAACAAATGAGGAGCTCATGGAGTTATATGAAAGCCCCCCGATATTGTCGGTAGTAAGGTCGCAACGTATAAGATACTTACGGCGCAAAGAGATACTAGCAAATAGCAGAGCAACAAAAGAAGTACTTAGAAGAGGAACTGGATGTAAAAGAAAGAGAGAACGACCAAAAAAGGAGTGGATAGAAGAAGTGGAAAAGGACCTAGAGCTGTTGAACATACGCAGATGGAAAGAGGTGGCAAAACATAAAAGAGAATGGATGATGTGGTATTCCCTATCTCCCAATAAAACACTTAATTTCTTTACTTAAACAATCTCTTTTATTTATTATTCTCTGTACATCTCCGTCCGCACACACAGTCGGTATTCAACTGCCCGTACGATTAATTATATTCCTATCGCCTAGTCATCAAATAATTACATCATAATATCATACAGTTCAATACATCACATCTCTTCCTTTGTTATTAATTAAGGTTAATTATACATTAATACCCATACCGTGCATATGCCAATATCTAATTTTATTTCAACTAATTTTTTATACTTAAATCCCTACTAGAAGCTTAATCTAAATTAACAACCGTATTTATTTTATTCGTTTAACAATGATAACAATCAATAAATTAACAAGCATAAGAATACATATAGTATAAACAAAATAACAGTAATTATAAACAAGAATAAATATATAACTAAATCTAACTGATAGCCTAATGCTATCCTTATCCTGATCTTCCATCAACTGTTAGAAGAGATACGTATTGCTTCGTTCGTTCGAGGCTGTAAAAAATGAGTATATATATATACAGGGTGGCGCACCGAAAACGAAACAGATGCATTTACTGGCAGATGATTCCTTTTTAAAAAAATCCCTCGGACCCGTCGATTTTGTTTTCGAGGGGGACACAAAATTGGCATAAAATCACAGTAACATTTGCAGCCCGCTAAGCGGGGGTGGCACCATCCCTAAAATCTTAAATGGAAAGGGGGGTCGAATGATCCATCATTTAAAAGGTCTTTCAACTCCCTTTACAATGATGTAAAATTCATGTACTTCAATTCAGTAGTTTTGGAGATTTATTGATTTAAAGTTTAAATACATCATCGTAAGAGGAGATCAATACATAGCAGCAAAGTTGTTAAAAAATAAAGAATGAACTGACCTGTCAGCCGAGTAAATGTTGAAAATGACCACCATTACTTTCCATGCAATAATAAAGATTTTGCTGAAAACGTTGCCGGACATTTTGCAATATTTGAGGAGTAATTTGATGGCACTCATTCACAATTCTTTGTCGCAAATCTTCTAAGGATGTTGGCTGAGTAGCATAGATTTTGCTTTTTAAGTAACCCCACAAAAAGAAATCCAAAGGTGATAAATCTGGCGATCTTGGGGGCCATTCAACGGCACCTCTTCTACCAATCCATTGACCTGGAAAGGTCTGATCTAAATAATGCCGAACTCTTAATGCGTAATGTGGTGGAGCACCATCCTGTTGGAACATCAACATATTCTCAACGTATCGACCATCATTCTGATTTTCAATTATATCTGTTAGCGCAGGATCTATGGCATTTTGCAGTAATTCCAAATACATTTCACCAGTCAAATTTCCAGGTAAGAAAAAAGGACCAACCAAATGATCGCCAAAAATGCCAGCCCAAACATTTAATTTTTGTGGCTGCTGTGTGTGTACCTCATGGTAAATTCTGGGATTAGAGTCCGACCAATATCGACAATTATGACGATTTACTTCGCCATTTAAAAAAAAGGAACATTCGTCGGAAAAGCAAATGTTAAATAAACATTGTTCATCGTTTGTAATTCGTTCACTCATAACTTCACAAAATTGTAATCGCTTATCAAAATCGTCTTCATTAAGTTCTTGTACAAGGTGAATTTTATACGGATGAAAATTATGTGCCTTTAGAATCCGTTGGATAGTACGTCGACTAACACCACACGAAGTTTGCAATTTGCGGGTACTTAATGTAGGATCTACAATAACTTGCCCTAAAACCCCCACTTCTGTTGCTTCGTTCCTTATAGGATTTTCAATATTACGTTTTTTATTGGCGACTGATCCAGTTTCCCGAAATTTAGCTACAAGTTCTATAACATATTTTCGGTGCACATTATTGTTCTCATGTCGCTCATTAAAAATTTGTGCTGTTCTATTAGCGCACTGATTATTTCCGAAAAATATTTCAATAATTTCAACCCTTTCTGCCGTGGAATATACCATGGTTAATTTATGTAAAAGCAATAAATGATATTTTAACAACAAAGATTGGTCAAATCAATCGCAAACTAATGTACTATTTCCTATTTAAAATAAGTACGTGGCATTCTCTACTTATCTTTCTTCAAGAAACAACTTTTTTTGTCACAAAGGACACTTCAATTGCTATTTTTATTATTAATAAACCATGGGCGTAGTAAATAAAAGCATTTACTTATCAAGAAAATGCTTTTACTCAAATTTCTTCTGAAAGAAGTACAAACTAATTTGATGTACCTATTAAAGTCTACTTTAAACTTTAAATCAATAAAACTCCAAAACTACAGAATTGAATACATGAATTTTACATCATTATAAAGGGAGTTGAAAGACCTTTTAAATGATGGATCATTCGACCCCCCTTTTCATTTAAGATTTTAGGGATGATGCCACCCCCGCTTAAGGGGCTGCAAATGTTACTGTGATTTTATGCCAATTTTGTGTCCCCCTCGAAAACAAAATCGACGGGTCCGAGGGATTTTTTTAAAAAGGAATCATCTGCCAGTAAATGCATCTGTTTCGTTTTCGGTGCGCCACCCTGTATATATATATATGTATATTACTATGATATCATGTTCGTTTTGTTAGTTTTGCTTATCATTATCCTCATTTGCTACTCGCCACTGACCCTCTATCTTTTTTAGGTGAACTATATTTCGCCTTAATTCCTGACCTGTTTGAGAGTCTTGAATTGTAACATCTCCTCCTTGTTTCTCTATTACAGTGTGTGAGGTAGGATCGTAGTCTGGAGTTACTTTATTTGACCTGATTAAATTTTTTTGATAAACTTTATCGCCGATATTTATATCAGTATTATTAGCTGCCTTCCGTTTCCTATTCTCGTTTTCTCTGCTCGATTGTTTCATCGTCGAAAACGCTATGTTGGTTATCTATGACGCTAGGTAGTTTGTCTCTAAATTGGCGCCGATAAAATAGTTCACTGGGAGTCTTTCCCGTAGTTGCATGTGGTGTGCTGTTGTACATCATGAGATAATCTACCAGTTCTTCATGCCAATTAGTCTTAAGGCCTTGACTTATCTTCAGCCGTTTGAGGATATCCCTATTCTGCCGTTCTACCTCTCCGTTCATCTGAGGCCAGTATGGGATCGAGTGGTATATTTTAATGCCCTTTTCTCTACAAAATGATTTTATTTCTTCGCTTGTGAATTTCTTGCCATTATCACATGTAATCGATAACGGGAACCCTAGTCTCGAGAAGATTTCTTTAAGGACGTTAATGGTGGTTGTAGATGTTATAGTTCTCATAATTTTAATTTCTTTATATCTACTAAAGTAGTCTATAATGACAAAAAGATATTCCCCTTTAGGTAGTGGACCCATAAAGTCTATGGCCACGTCTATCCACGGAGCTGTTGGAATTTGTCTCCTTTTCATGGGATAGGGAGGGTCAGAAGCCGATACTAATGTGCAACCCTTGCACGCTTTAACTGTTTTTTCGGCTTGGTCGTCGATTTTGGGCCACCAAACTTTTGTTCGAAGCCTGCTTATCATGGCAACAATACCTGGATGACCCTCGTGTGCTGAATCCAGAACCCGTTGTCGAAGTTTTTCTGGAATAACAATTCTCGTGCCTCTTAAAAGAATCCCATCACTAAAGCAAAATTCCTCTTTGAATACTTTACAGTATTTGATCGGATCGTTCCAAATATCTTGCTCAAGGCCTTTTTTTAATTTTAAAATTTCTTGGTCCGCTTCTGTGTTCTCCTTAATTTCTCTTACTGTGACAGCAACAGGACAAGAGTGTGCCACAATTTGGTGCACTACGTCGTGACTCTCAAATGGTTCATGTACTTGCCGCTCACAAAGACGAGATAACGGGTCTGCAATATTAGTTTTCCCTGGGCGATATATTATTTTGAAGTTAAATGACTGAAGCCTTAAAACCCAACGTTCTATCCGCGCACAGGGACGAGATCTAGGACCAAAAATAGTTTCGAGTGGCTTATGGTCTGTTATTAGTTCAAATTGGTCCTTACCATATAAGTACATCTTAAAATGTTCCACTGCCCAAACTAAGGCAAGTGCCTCTTTTTCAGTTTGACAATATCGCTTCTCTACATCCGTCAGGCTCTTGTTCCCATACGCAATAATTCTAGGTTCGCTATTGTCAAACTGAATAAGAACGGCCCCTAACCCTACTGGGCTTGCATCTGCAACGACCTGAGTTCGATCATTTGGATCATAGTAGCCTAGTGTCTTTATTTGAGATAAGCAGATTTTAAGCTCATTAAAAGCTTGGGTTTGTTTATCCATCCAAAATGTTGAAATGTCAGCGTTCTTCGATATCTTAAGTTTTAGGATAACTCTAAGGGGTTCTGTCAAGGTGGCTAAATTTGGTAACCATTTGCCAATAAAGTTGATTAATCCCAAGAAACTATGTAACTCGTCTGAAGTTTTAGGAGATCTAAATGATTTGACTACCCCTACATAACTATCTAAAGGTCGAATTCCCAGAGGGGATAAAAGATGTCCTAAAAATTTCACCTCAGATATTTTAAATAAACATTTTTCTTTATTTAAAAGGACGTTATTTTCCTTCAATATTTTTAAAGTGAAACCTACTCGGTTATCATGTTCTAATTCTGATATACCATAAATTAAGATATCGTCTATGAAGTTAACAGTTCCTTCGCATGGAAGGAGCATTCGTTCCAAGGTTTTTTGAAAGATTTCGGGTGCAGCGTTTATCCCAAACAAAAGTCGTTTATATCTATATAATCCTCTGCTAGATATGAATGTTGTTATATGTCTGGATGTAGGGCCGATTTCAATTTGATGAAAAGCGTTTTTTATATCTAATCTTGAAAAGTACTTTGCTTTACGAAACTTTGTTAATAGTGAGTCAATTGTAGGTAGAGGGTAATTTTCCCGCTGTATTGCAGTGTTAGCTTTGCGCATGTCGATACATATTCTGACCTCTCCGTTTTCCTTTAGAACAGGTACCATAGGGGATATCCATTCCGATGGGCCTTTGACTTCCTCAATTATATCAAGTTTGAGTAGTTCATCTAATTTCGCATTTATTTTCGCCTCCAGCGGAATGGGTACCCGTCTATATGGCTGGATAATTGGAGTAATGGTTCTGTCAATTGGAATATTTATCAACACGCCCTTAAACTTTGGAAATGGCCCTACGTCTGTGACATTACTTATATTCAAGCCTATTTTGAGAACTCCTAATGAAATCGCTGTTGACTTACCTAACAAATTTCTTTTGCCCTCTTTTATTACGTAAAAAGTTGCATTTTCTTGGCTTATACCGATCTTAATTTTAGCGTCAAATGACCCTAGAATGATTAAGGGCTCCTTCGCTCCATATGCAAAAAGAATTTTGTTAGGGTTTTTTTATTTGGTTAGAAACTACGATTCCAGATTTCTTTAGGATTTCCCAAGATTTTCCAGATATTATATTGGACTTACTTCCAGAGTCAATAAGCATGTCAATATTGACGCCTCCTACTTCGCAGGTGACTGTGTCTTCCTCGCCATCAACATGAAATACGTATTCCGTGTCGTCGGCTACATCTGTTACATTCTGAACGTCATTATTATTTTGTCTTGATTTGAATTTCTTCTTCGGAGGTCCTGTAGTGACTGGTTTATAACTGGGACGAAATACTCTTGTTGATTTGCAGTATCTTTCGAAATGACCCTTGAATTTACATTTATGACAGATGGCGTTTATTGCTGGGCAAATTTTGTGGTTAGTATCTCTGGATCCACATCTGGAGCAGAACTTTGTGTTCGAGTCTTTTCTATTTTCTCTAAGGTTCTGCTTGTACGACACTGCGTTAATTGTAGGTAATGATGATGAACAGTTTGGTTGATTTTCCCCAAACTCGGATAGTTGTCTCTCAATGGTCTCTATTGAATTCGCCTCCGAAACTATTTGTGCTAATGTAGTGGAGTCACCCATGGCAAGAATTTTTTTCCTCAACTCTATCGATGCACCTTTTTCTGTGATTTGGTCTATAAGCTGCTCTTCTAGATTTGAAAACTGACATTTGTCGGCCTGCTTTCTCAACCTTACAAGGAACTTTTCGAATTTTTCATCTTTGTCTTGCTTGAGTAGTCGAAACAGATGTCTCTCATAAACCTTACTCTGTTTGGGGGCGAAGTACTCGTCCAGCTTTTCTAGTGCTATTTTGAAAATATCTAATCCTTCCTTGCTAGGATCTTCTTCTACATCTGCCCGGGTAAGTTATAAAAAATCTCTTGCATACCAAGGCCTCCAAAATGCAAAAGAGTTGCTTTCCTTTTCTTTGGTTCAGAAATACTTGCGGCGTCTAGGTATATACCTAATGCTCGTTTCCACTTTTGCCATCTTAATCCCACCGAACTTGAGTCTCCCTCACAATCAAAACCCTCAAGGGAAGGGATGTTAGCCATTGCCTACAACCAACAAAATAACTTATATGGTACCTCATATATTTTAGGTATATATATGCATTTTTTTTTCTCATCGCCATTCTATACTTTTGTGCTATTGTTAACGAGAGCGCATATTACTTTTATTTTCATGTCGTATAAAGATTACCTTACCTAATATTATATAAGCAGCTCCCCCTTTTTCAATTAACTACTATTATTTTATTATATTATATTTTTATTTATTATTATTATATTTATTGTTTTTTTTTCATTCATTCTTATTATGAACTAACTAACTAGATACTATTTATCCCTATTTTTCTAACTTTTCTTCAATTCATCCTGTATTTCTTGATACAGTTTCTCTCCAAGTAAGTATTTCTTTATACTATATTCTTATGTTCAATAAACATTTCTTTCATTTATACCGTATTTCTAGATACAGTTCTTCTCCTGTATAGGTATTTCTTTATACCTTTCTTTCTTTTACCTTGTATCTCTTGATACAGTTCTTTTCTATCATAGGTATTTCTTATACTCTCTACTTTCCTTTGTATTTCTTAATACATTTCTTTTCTTTTCTAAAATAAGTATTTCTTTATACATATCTTTATTTTACCCGTATTGTACTTCTTATGTTCAATAAGTAGGTATTTCGTTCATTTATACATTGTATTTCTTGATACAGTTCTAATCTCTAAAAATAAGTATTTCTTTATACCTATCATAATTATTTCACCGTGTATTATTCGATACAAGTATAAGGCAATTAGTAGTAGCTAGAATTCTACAACGTCACAGTTTGTTTTTCAGTTACTGATAACATATTTATCGAAGTATATTACACACTTATATCAAGTGAATTCGTTTATTTCTTTATACTTACAGGTAATTTCCTTTTCTCCGTTATTAGTCCTCGTCGCCACTTGTGGTATTCCCTATCTCCCAATAAAACACTTAATTTCTTTACTTAAACAATCTCTTTTATTTATTATTCTCTGTACATCTCCGTCCGCACACACAGTCGGTATTCAACTGCCCGTACGATTAATTATATTCCTATCGCCTAGTCATCAAATAATTTCATCATAATATCATACAGTTCAATACATCACAGATGAAAATAGCCAAACAGGCCTTAGGCCTCCATGGCCTGTAGAGCTGCTATATATAGTGCTATTCAAAAGTCCCCTCCGCCCCCTCGTATCTTTTGAACGGCTACACTTACATTAATAAAATTTGGAGCGTGTAAACTTCTTTACGAATGGTAACAGGTGACGTAATAGTAATAGATGACGTCACATTGCCACTCTGGCCAATAATTTTAAATAGGACCTCATGGCGAGTGATATCTCGTTTGAAAGGCATTGACATTGGATACATAGCCATATTAATTTTGTTTGGGCTTAACCTAATTTTTACGGATAAATTGAATAAATACCAAAATGATTAATTCACATTTGTATATTGAAGATTTTTCAGTCCGCCTCTGGTTAGTTGTCAAAAAAATTGACGTTTTTAATTGAATAGTATTTGTTGCTTTGCAAAGTTTTTGTTAATAGCTAAAATATTTAATTTTATTATTGTTTAACGAGACGTTTAAGAGTTTACATAGGCAAAATGATACGTACTCAAGCCGACAAAAAAGCAGCTATCTTAATAATTGGTGAATCTGGAAAGAATCTCCATGAAGCGAAACGTTTATTTGATGAGAGATACCCAGATCGCCCTATCTCGAGAACTTATTTGAGGGAGCTTCTTCACAAGTTTGAAGCAACAGGTAGTGTTCAAGATGCCAAACGATCTGGTCGACCAACATTTAGTGATGATAAAAAAATTGATATAGTTGCTGAAATGGTAGTAAACCCTACTTCCTCTTCAACTAAAGTTGCGTCTATCTGTGAAGTAAGTAAAAGTACAGTACAGAGAGTGTTGGCTAAAAATAAATTTTATCCATAAAAGTTAAAAATGGTGCACCACTTTTCGGATGACGACCCCGACAGATGACTCGAATTCTGTGAATGTATGACAAATAAAATTAGTCAAAACCCACATTACACAAAAGCAATTTGTTTTAGTGACGAAAGTACTTTTTGCATCAGTGGAAATGTGAATACACAAAATGTAAGTTATTGGAGTGACACAAATCCTCACACCTTACGTGAACAACATACCCAATTTCCAGAAAAAGTCAATGTTTGGGCAGGTATTTTGGGAAACCACATAGTTGGTCCTGTTTTCCTAAATTCAAATTTAAGCAGTGAAGTGTATCTGGAGATGTTACAAAATGCAATTAAGCCGTTAATTTATGAAATTCTGGAAGATAATCCAGATGAATTCGGCCATCTGGAAATAACATTTCAACAAGATCGTGCTCCTGCACATTATTATGGTGCAGTAAGACGTTACCTGGATGAAGAATATCGAGGTAGATGGATCGGCCGGCGAGGTCCTATAGAATGGCCACTTCGGTCACCAGATCTGACACCATTAGATTTTTTTTTCTATGGGGGTAATTGAAATCCAAGGTTTATACTACGGCCCCTGATAGCATTGGCGTTTTGAAAGAAAGAATTATTGAAGAATGCAATGCAATTTCAGCTGACACATTCCAACGAGTACGACAAGAGTTTACTAATAGGATGTATTACTGTCAGGAAGTAAACGGAGCACATTTCGAACACTTGCTATAAGAATCCATTGTTGATATTTGATTAATTAAATTTAAAAAAATACTTTCAATAATTTTGGTATTTATTTAATTTATCCGTCAAAATTAGTTTAAACCCAAACAAAATTAATATGGCTATGTAGCCAATGTCAATGCCCTTCAAACGAGATATCAGTTGCCATTATGCCATTAGGTCCTATTTAAAATTATTGGCCAGAGTGGCACTGTGACGTCATCTATTACTATTACGTCACCTGTTACCATTCGTAGAGATGTTCACAACACTTTATTTTCACACTGCAAATTTTATTAATGTACGTTTAGCCGTTCAAAAGATAGGAAGGGGGAGGGGACTTTTGAATAGCACTGTATATATAATTGACTGGAGTGATAATAATAAATTATACTTCAATATAAAAAATGCATCATTTTAACGATAACTAGATCAAAAGATAGTATTATTTTTGAATATCAAATGGAGAATGCGGTTCTTCAGAGGCAGAAGTCACAGATCTAGGAGTTACATATGATACTGCTTTTTCGTTTGCGAGTCATTTTACACAAATAACAAGATCAGCTAAAAGAACGTTAGGATTTGAAATTAGGGAAGCACGGGAGTTCCAAAATTTAAATACAATTAAACTTCTTCACTATACCCTGGTTCGATCTAAGTTAGAGTTTGCTTCAGTAATTTGGTTTGGAGAATACATTTCTACATTGAGAAACATTGAGAAAATACAAAACAAATTTCTTCGCTATCTATTTTTTAGAAAACACATACAGTGGCCAGATTATAATAAGACTCGATCAACTCAATTGAGAACTGAATTCAAAATTATATATATAGATCAAAGACGAATGTTGACAGCATTAATTTATGTATTTATTTATTCAATTACAATATCCTCGGGCAAGTCAATTACAGGATAAGGACAAACACAGGATAGTAAAGACATAAGAGAAAAAAATAATACGATGCACTATATCTAATGAAGCTATTTATGAATGCTCACTGAAAAAAAAACCTTTTAGGGAAAATAAAAGTAAGCACTCAACATTATATGCAAAGTGAAGTCTTTCCTATGATTTACCCCGGAGAAAGATTCGTTTTATTTGTCTATTATTTGTGCAGAAAATATCTATGCTTTACTCAATGGAGGAGTACTCAATGATAAGCTGGTTTAATGGTGAAAATTTGTAAACGTTTGTCCTATGTGGTAATTCATAGAAAAGGCTATTGGTTCTAGAATTTGTTCTAGGAACTCTGAAATTTAGTAACGATACAATATTATCAGATTTAAAAATATAATTAGCAATTTTATATAAAAACATAACTGAATGCATTGAGCGACGACAAAGTAAACTACAGCTATTAAAACGAGAATAAAAGTGTTCTTGAGGTGTGCCTCTAACAGGATAAATACCGTCTAAGATGTGAGAAGCCGACTTAAAGTATCTTCTTTGTACTCGTTCCAAAACGGAAACATGAATATTATAATTCGGGCTCCAAATAACACATGCATACTCCAGTTGCGATCTTACAAATGCCGAGAACAACATATTCAATGTGTTAATATTTTTGAAACATTTCGCATTTCTAACGATGAAACCCAGCGACCGATATGCTGCAGAGACTGTTTTTTGTATATGAGGAACAAAAGATAACCTTTGATCAAAATGAACACCCAGATCTTTCAGGACATCTGGTCTGGCGAGGACAATGTTGCACAAGGTGTAATCAAATTGGATAGTTGTTTCTTTCTGACAACGTTACATTTATTTGGGTTCATAGGGAGCTTATTTCTGATACACCAATTTTTGACCAAATTAAGGTTTCTCTGAAGTTTTAAGCAGTCATTAACGGAGTTTATTTCACAGTATAGTTTCATATCATCAGCATATATATGTCTTTATCAACGTCAACATCCAGATCTTCGGTAATGTCATTCATAAAAATGTTGAAAAGTGAGGGATCCAATATAGAGCCCTGTGGGACACCGAAAGTTTGAAGAAAAGGTTGAGATTTATATCCTAAAATTTGAACATAAGTATTGAGTGAGATCATGAAGATAAGAACTAAGTATAGCAATTAACATGTCATCTACACCAAATAAATTAAGTTTATGTAAAAGTAGGCCATGGTCAATTTTGTCAAAAGCTTTAGAAAAGTCAGTGTAGATCATATCAACTTGACTTTTCTTCTCCAGCACTTCACAAATGAATTGGGTTACGCAAAATAGATTCGTAACTGTGGACCTACTAGATATGAAACCATGTTGTTTAGGTATGATTATATCACAGACATGAAACGCAAGGTGATTATGGACGACTATTTCGAACACTTTGGCGAAATTGTTTAGAATAGTTACTGGACGATAATTACTTATGTCATTTTTTAAGCCTGGGACAAATCCTAGAAACCTTCCAACAATCGGGAAACTTTCTAAAATTGAGAATGAGATTAAAAATTCTATAGAGAGGTTTGCATAAAGTATACGCACAGTCCTTGACTAAGAAGGCCGGTATTAAATCGGGTCCATTTGTCTGCTTAAGTTTCTAAGCAGCCACCAAAATTTTGTTTTCAGAAAATTCTATGATACTTAAAATATTTTGACTGTTATTATGACCGTCTTGATGAGAGAGAAGCAAATTCATCAACCACCTCCTGTGGGCGATTATACTCAAAATTTTCATATACCATTTGAGCAAGAATAGAGGAACCACTCTTTGCGGAATTAACAAACGACCAAAACCGATTAGGACTGTTTTTAATGTTGGATTCAAGATTTTCGGTAAAATGTTTATAAGCTATCTTAGATTCTTCTTTAGTAGTTGATTTAATATTACTATAGGATCAATTATCAATGTCAGAACGACTTTTGCGGTATTTTTTCCAAGCCTTAGATTTTGCTGAAACAAGGTTGATTAAACGTTTGTCAAACCAAAGAGGATAGCTCGTATTATTTATAATTTTTGGTCGAACAGTTTTATCAAAAATGTTATTTAAAATATAGTTAAATATATCAAATGCGCTATTGGCATCATTGCAACCATCAAGCGGAGACCAATCAGCAGAGGCAATACTCTGATAAAGAGAGTGAATATTGCACTTTTTAAAATTGTAGCCACCTGAGGAATTCACTATTATTATTAATTATCAATGGTTATATTCAAAATTATTAACAATAAAATTGACGCGCCAGATGTTACCTTTTCATGTACTCTCTAGACACACGCGTAATACTTTAGTATTTAATATATCGAAGGATATGAATGTACCAATGGCACCTCTTGCAGCCATGTTGAAGCTTGTTAATCAATTTAACCAATTTATAGTAATAGATTGGAGTCATTGTATGTTTCATAAACAAATTGTAAACTACAAACTACAAATATCTGTATAATTTAAGGTGACTCTCCAGTTCTAACAGAAAATATTTATCATGATGGTCTCTTTTCAACTTAATTATTTATAATTATGTATCTTTATTAAGGAAACCCATGTAATAAAGTTGTAAACTTGTTTGGATTCGAATAAATAAATAAATGATGTAACTTCATTTGAAGGTTTTCCATGTTGGGGAATAATTTATTCGGCAGTTTTCCAAATGCGTGATACATATTTTAGCCGGAAGGCTGCGTTTATCAAGTCGGTTAATTTCACGATACCCTTTCTTGGTAGATTTTTCAATACTCCCCCTGTGATTAAATCGTATCTTGTAGCCTTGCGTACGTTGATATTGTTTTATGAATTTAAAATTTTTTTTGCAGCCTTCCATAAAAAATATTTACTTTCTTTTTCATTCGTTAGATTTCTTAAATATGAGTTGATGGTTCCATTTTTCAACTTTTGTATTTGTCGTTCGATTTTTTTTCCTATCAAATCTTTTATCTCTCGTGGATAGACATTTTCTGCTAACTTTTTTTAATTCTGGTGTGGCGTTCCATGCGGCTTGCTGTGTGTCAACTACTAATTTTTCAGCTTCTTGATCAAGCTGGTCTCTGGTTTAAATGGGTACATTTAATTTGATTCTGTCTAACTTGAAACTCTCCCAGTCTGTCTATTATTGGTTAGTGTTGGATTGGATTCTTTCTTAATTAGAGCTTCATTTGGAGTTGATATTATTGGCGAGTGATAGATAGATAGACTGATAGATTCGTAAATATTTATATAATAGCTTGAAACCTTTTTAAAGACATACAAATCTATCTGGTTTGGTATTTTTCTATGATCTGCAGGCCAGTGAGTAGGTTTTCCTGTTGAAATAGATTCGCATCGAATTTCTGCAGCTGCTGCTGCTGTCGAGATCCCAAACGAATATTTTTGGCATTAAAATCGCCTCCTAGTATAAATCGTTCACCCAGTCTTGCGAGGAGGTCCTTATAATCTTCTTTTCTGAGTCTATACTTCGGTGGGCAAGGCAAGTTGTGGTTTTTGGTTATAATTTTAATTGCTATTGACTAAATATGTTCAGTTTTTTATATAACAGTTCTTCATTGTGGTCTATGCTGTTTTTTATTAAGACTGCGCTTCCTCCTCCTGCTGTGTTTCTTGGATGAGTGGTATGATATATCTGGTATCCTTTAAGTCTAATAAATATTTTATTTGTGAGATGAGTTTCTGATATTGGTGCTATATCTATTTTTTTGTAGATCTAAGAATAGTTGCATCATTTCTTGATTATTGGTTATACCATTTGCATTCCAAGATAATATTCTTAAATCTTTTTTAGTCATTAATGATATTTTCTAATGTTATTAACCGCTCTGAGATAGTTTGAATCACTTTTTCGTAGTTTTCGAGTTTCTCCATAACATAAAGAGAATTCAATTAATGGTTTTTTCTTATACTTTATGGTTGTTTGTGCGAAAGTTTTGCCTTCGGTGGTTTTAAAGTTCCCAACGTTAATTTTTCCAGTTTTTTCAGCTTCCTCTTCACGTTCCTGAGTTTTCTCTTTGGATGTTGTTCACCACAAGTCCGAACAGTAAATTCAGTTTACATAAATATTGGTTTTTTTTTGTATGATTCGGTTGCTACAAACAGTGTAATTCTAGTGACCAAATTTTTTCCTCAATCCGAATTTCAGTATTTTTTCCCTATTAGTCAGTCGTTCAATTGGGCTGCTATAGAAAAACACGTGTACCAAATATCAAAAGATATCCGAGGTGAATTATTATTTGTTACCTTACAAAGGTAACACTCTGATACAATGATCGTAATGTAAAGGGGGTATTTTAAAGTCCGACATGTTAACCTCTATTCACCGTTTTCTTCTTTCCCACTGTTTCATTCCAATGAATATTGTTTTTATGGTTTGTATGGAGTCTGTGACGCTTGAGGTAAGTGAGGAAAAAATTGCATCCAAACGGAATCGCATCTTCCGGTGTACATACAGCTCTGCAGGATATCCACCACAAGCTAGAGGTGTCGCGAATTACCGTACTGTATAAGTCGTAAAAGTTTTTAAAAAGATTTTTATCATTACAATTGTATGACAAAAATTAGAATTAAATGAATTACAATGTTCTGCAATTTATATGCTCGGTAATAATTGCTGACAGTGCACAGAGGCATATGTATTACCATTCCCTTATGGTGTAACATAGTACGGATGTCCTACCATAACTCGCGCGATACCGAAACAAAATGTTTTGGACTATGCCTTGAATAGACGTACTGTCATGCATACTCGCTTTCAACATATGTGTGATTTGATTTCCCTTGGCTGCGGATACTAAGTCCATTCGCCAACATAACGCTCTCAACATATTACATTGAATTTGAAGTATTATTGAAATTTTGTATCCAGAATGTGTGTATGTATGTATGTATTTTGGGGTAACATTCACTGAAACCTAAAACATCTATTACTTCTACTTAGTTCCTGAGGAAAGTCTCAGAGGCAAGTAGCTCCTTTAGTCCTATTTCCCCGAGGAAGTTTAGGATATCTGCAGGCTTCAACTTAGGTAACTGTCCCTCTTCTATCCAGTAGTCTCCCAGGTGCTGTACCCTAGGATTCTGAATTGCTGTGCAGTTCGCAAGTATGTGGATGAAGGATTCTTCTGCCATTCCACAAAACCTACAATCTTCTTTCTCCACTATTTTGAGCTTTTTAAGGTGCCCATTCAGGCGACAATGTCCCGTTAGGATTCCTGTTAAAACTCTTAGTGCAGTTTTGCTTTGACTTATGCATTCATTTGATCTCAACAGGTTGTAGTAACCCAGAACAATCTTTGATTGCCTAAGCCCTACTAGATATTTCCAATTGTCAGATCTTCTCTTTTCTTCGACTTTACCTATTTCTTCCAATATTACATTGGAGCTGATTCCGCAAAAGGGTTCCGGCCCCAAAAAGGGTATTTCAGTCTCCCTCTTCGCTGGTTCATCTGCTATTTCGTTTCCTTCTATTCCAGTGTGTCCTGGAATCCACAGTAAGGTGACTATATTGTTCTCGCCTAGTTCATTAAGTTTGTCTAGGCATTCCCACACCATTTTGGAACTGATTACACAAGAACTCAGTGCTTGACTATCAGATATTATGATAATCCTTTGCCTTCTATATCCTTTGTTAATATTGAACTGGGCACACTTTCTTATTGCGTGAATTTCCGCTTGTAAAATACTTGGGGTTTTTCCCAAGCTTTCAGAGTGTTTGGTTCCAGGCCCGTACACTCCTATCCCAGTTCCTCCTATTGCTTTTGAGCCGTCTGTGTACCATTGAATGGCATTCTTTCCAAGTCTGGTAATGGTATTTGGATCCCATTCCTTCTTGTTGCTTAATTCCGTAACGAATTTCTTTGAAAAGTTATACCATCTTGTGGCATGTCCCAGGTTGTCTGATTCCTAAAAAGTGAAGAGGTGGTTTTTTTAATGATTCCCTCTCTACTTAGTCTGTATCTTGTTATTTCTGCAACACTCTCCACCACCATATGTAATGGTGTGAGGTTGAGAATCACTTCCATTGCTGCCGTTGGGCATGTACTCATTGCTCCTGTTATGCATATACAGGCTAGTCTTTGAATTTTGGAGATGTTTTCTCTCGCCGTCAAGAGGCTAGTTCTACTACTCCACGCAATGGCTCCATAAGTGATGATTAATCTCACTATGGCAGTGTACATCCAGCTCAGGATTTTTGGGTTACAGCCCCAGTTTCTCCCTGCCAGATTCCTGCACACCATTAGAGCCATTTTTGCTTTGTGTGTAATCACCTTCTCGTGTTTGTTCCACAGGAGTTTGCTGTCTAGAGTCGAACCTAGATACTTGACTTATTGTCTCCATTCAACGTCCAGATGGAGACAATGTCTTTGCTCGTTCTCATCTCTGTTACTTTGGATGTTGTGCTGTCTACACCTCTTCTATTTAATGCTCTCTTGACAGCCTCATGTGGAGTGTTGTCAAAAGCTGCTTCTATGTCCAAAAATGCACATACTACAGTTTCTTGGTTGTCTAAGGCACCTCGGATATCCTCCGTCAGTTGTACCAGTGCAGTCTCCGTAGATCTGCCTGCCCGGTAAGTGTGCTGAATCGGGTGGAGAGGTAGTCTCTCTAGGATTTCCGTTCTAATATAGTTGTCAATAGCTTTTTCCATCGTTTTAAGCACAAACGATGTTAGGCTAATTGGTCTGAAGGATTTGGGGTTTGTTGTGTCCCTTTTTCCAGCTTTTGGAATGAAGGTTACTCTTGCCCTTCTCCATGCTTCTGGTATATAACCCAGTTTCAAACTACTTCGACTAACTTTAACCAAATGTGGAAGAATTTCGTCTTGTCCTTGCTGGAGCAATGCTGGGAAAATCCCATCTGCTCCAGGTGCTTTGAAAGCTGAAAATGTGCTCATTTCAACCTATCGTTACTACAAATGTGCTTGGCCATTGTAGTACTTTCTCTCGAAGGCCTGTTATGACCTTCGAGAGGATTATCTCCTCTGTTTGGGGTACTTCCAGGAAAATGAGTTTCTAGTAGGAGTCGCACATTTTCCTCCTCATTTTCGGTATATTTGCCGTCTGGCTTCCTCAAAGCCATATCTGTGTTGACCCTACTTTTCGCCATCACTTTGTAAAGTCTTGCCGCAGCAGGTGTTGTGTTTATATCTTCACAGAATTTCTTGAAGCTATTTCTTTTAGCTTTTCTAATTTCCTTGTAGTAGGTGTTTCTCACCTCGGTGTATCTCTGCCAGTCCCCGGTGAATTTTGCTCTATTAAAGAGGTCCCGGGTTTGAGATCTTAATTCTGACAGATGTTTGTTCCACCAGGGTGCATCTTTGCTGCTTCGTTGTTCTTGAAAAGGGGAGCTCGATTCAAATTTGTATCCAGAATCTATCGATTGATTTTTCAAAGTCTGAATAACTGAAATCTGGGTCATTTTTGGTTTGATTTCTAATTATTGTAGACGTTCCTTTTTAGCCCGATATTTGAAAAATTACTTGATTGTAGTATATTTGATTCACTCTTTCAAAAATGCGAGGATTAGTTGAAATATTGGAATTTTTAATTGGAGCTCTAGACAAACAATCAACATTTTGATTTTTTTTGCCTCTCTTGAACTGGACACAATAATCGAAGTAATGATGCATAACGTAGTTAACGCGAAGACGTCATTTCTGGAAGTTCTTTATGATGATGACAACGCATTTTTACCGCAAAAGGTATGGATGATACCTGACACACATGGTGGTTATGCGGCATATTGTCTGTCCGGAATTTTTTTGAAATTGGCTCACCGTCGGTAATGAGTAGGAAATGCTTCTCAAAAAAATAATTATAAGAGTGATTAACACCAAAAATGATTGCAAGCGCTTCTCTGTCAAGCTGACTGAGGTTATTCCAGAGGGACTTGCATCAGTGGTTCAACAAGAGGTTCAGTTTCATGAACGCTGATTCACACTGTGCTGTCTATCACCATCGCTTATTTTTTTCTAAAAAAACGTCAAAAACGATACCAAATGTTGGAAAAAATCGGAAACAAATCTGGAATAACACGTGACTAATCCTAGGAATCATTTAACATCATTTACATTAGGCGGACGCGGCATATCTTGAATTGCACGTATTTTGACTGGAGATTTTGATATTTTGTTGAACTTTACAATATTTCCCAGATAACCAATTCGTTCTTTAAACAAAAGCATTCATTTTTGTTAGGATGAAAATCATAATCCATGAGTTTTTGCAAGCATGATTCTAGATTTCCAGTTCACTCTTCAATGGTCAATCCGTGTACAGTAATATCATCAAAATACGATTCTGTTTTTGTAAGACCCTCAAGGAGCTGAGAAAGAATGCGATTTAATTTGAATGGAGCTGTTTTTATTACAAATTGGACGATTCATACGACTAAAGGTGAACCCCAGTCACTTGTAGAAACTAATGATATCATACTATCTCCTTTATCATTAATAGAGACTGATTCCTTTGATTGGGTTACATTGCCTGAATAAAATCTAAGAACTATATTTGAATTTTCAATGGGAACATTTAAATTTGAATTATTGGAATCGTTCTCATTTAGTAGAGAAAACTTGCACCTGAATGGACCTCGGACGTTGAGCAATTACATTTAGATACACCGGTACACAGGCTCTTTAAACGAGCTCACACTATCTTTATATTGGAGACTACTGACACGATTTTCATAAAAATTGGAATAGATGGAGAACAAATTATGGCAAATTTATGGAAAATAATATGACATACATTTCACTTCCGGTAATACTGAAAGTAAACGACGACTTTGTTATTTTAAATGTATATGTATATATGTAGGTATGTATCTATGTATGTATGTATGTTTATATGTGTGTATGTATATTATTAACTTTTTGGATTCTACATTGAATTTTAACGTCACGTTAAAACACTCTTTAGGCAAGATTATAGGAAGATAAATCTTCCGAAAAATGATGGAATCCCCTATATATTTTTGGGTTTTTAAGGCATTGAACAATGTCATCTCTTGTATTTGCGATATATCATCGACAACAGGAAAATAAAATGCCTCCCTTTCTTTGCTAGTATTTTTTCGCATAAACTTTATCACCGGTTCGTCCTTATTGTCTGCCTCCAAAACTTGTCCTATAAAATGCTTTTCTATTTTTTTTGTTGGAAATACCACCACTACAAAGTCACCTATAGCAAAATATCAATTTTTAACTTCTTCCAGATTTTGTTCTCTTTCTTGTTCTGCGCCTATTTCTGTTTCGCTTTCCATTTCCTGTTTGTTTTCGCTTTCCATTTCTTATTGAGTTTCCCTGACATTCGCATTTGTTTCTATACACAATTCATCAGTTGACTTTGAAGGTCCTGCTTCCAAAAAATCTTGATCTGAAACTGATTTTCCAGGCTCAACTCTAACCATTTTTTTTCTTTTTGGAACTTTTGCATCGGTGGAAGTTCTGGTCTCTTTAATGGCAAAGTAACCTCGAAAATTTACCCTTTGACTAAATTTTCGTTTTTCTTCTAAAATACTTGATGAAATGTTTTGAAAATCACACACAAATTAGCTAAATAAACATACTACTTAACAAAACACTTGTTAACCCTCAAGCTGTAGTCACATTTTGTCACCAACCCTTAGCATTTCCTAATTTTAAAATCTGAAATTATCACCTGCCAATTCGCACCTCTCTTCATCGATGCTAACGATCCACTGAAGAATCCCGCGCAACAGGTCTTGGTTAAGACATGTTCAGCCGTCACTTTGCTTTGTTGCTGACTCCAGCACTGTTGCCAAATGTTCAAAAAATAAAACTATTGCAAAATCTGCATATTTTGGCAAAGACACCTGCATTGGTAAAGTAACACCGCTTTATGGTACTTAGATTATAGTATACTACATATATTTTATTAATTGACTTTTTATCTGACATACAACATATCATCAATATAACCTTGATAAACTATAAAATGAATATTAAGGAGACTAGGAAAAAAACACTAGCTCCAACAATACCTACTTTGTAAAACGCTAGAATACATCCTATAGCGAGAGTAGGCTTACTCTTAGTTTATACCACTATTGTAAAACCGGCCTTAAAGGATATTTAAAAATCAAATGCTCAAGCAATAGGTCAAAACGCCATGACGTTATATGAAATCGATTCCATTCGTTTGATAGCTGTCAAAGTGATTTTATCCTAGTTATCTGTTATATATTTTTCATTCTACATATTGACATTCCATCACTGTCATGCTTCTGATGATGCGAACTAATGTTCGTGAAACCGGTAAAGGACCAAAATAAATATAATACAATAATGTGGAATTTTTAATTACAATTGGTTTTACTTACCTACTCAATGTTCCTTATCACTTTCTACTTGTTTTTCTTGTTGTTTTACTTCTTGAGAATTTTCGATTGTTATAAGAATGTCTGTTTTTATTTTACTTCATTTCTGGATTTTTTAAATACATCTCTCCTTATTATTACTTTTTGTTTATTCTCATCCAATAGACATATCCATATCCTACAAATATGTGTTTTTCTGATCTACTGTCTAGTTTTTTCGAAAATCCCAAATTTTTATAATAGACTTCTACTCCAAAAATTTCTGTTGGGCCTCTGTTCAATATATATGCTGCAACACTTGCATCTTCACCACAAAACTCTTTGTTCATATTTGTCTCAAATACTAATGCTCTCACTTTTTTCACCAATGTTCTGATGAGCATCTCTGCCTTGTCATTTAGTTTTGGTGAGTATGGTGTTCTGAACTCCATAATTATTAATTTTTCATTGTAGTATACGTTTTCAAATCATTATTCTAAAATTCGCTGCCATTGTCACTTCTTATTCTTTTCACTTCAGCATTTTTATCTCTTTCCATTTCTGTTATTCTGTTAATGTTAGAATAAATTTTTTATTGTCCCATGCTGGTGGATCTATTGGACCGCATAAGTCAGTATGTGTAATTTCCAGAGGTTTTTGTGTTCTGGTTTTTTTCTGTAGTAAAAGGAAGTCTTGTCTGTCTCCCTTCAAACGTATGTCAGATGGGATCTTAAATGAATCACAATCATTCTAGATAATGTCTATTCCTGTTACCATTATACCGTCAATAAGATTTTTCATACTTCTTATGTTAATGTGCTCCAGTTTTCTATGGCAATTTTGAACTTTCACTTTTTTTTGTTTCGGTCAAATGAATTTCTCCCTTCTTAAGATTATCTTGTTCAAAATTATTTATCACATGCAAACTATTTTCATTTTTCTTGCCCTCTAATATTATTTATAAATTTAATCTTCTTTAAAAATTACTTCTTTATTTTCGGTTATTGCAGAAACAGATAATACATTTTTGCTTAGTTCTGGCACATGCAAAACTCCATTCATCATGCATTTATCCATTTCTATGTTTCCAATACCTTCAGCTGTTATTTGTGCATTTTTCTCAGCAACGCATATTCTATATATTATGTTTTATCAAGTTGAGCCAATAACCTGTGTTTTTAGTTTTTTAATTACATAAACTTTTCACTTTTAACAGTTTTCTATTGAGAATCAGCTAATAGCTAACAAACGTTACTTGAAAGTAAAAACGTGGTCATTCTAATTTTTTTAGCAGAAATCTACACTCTCTTCTTCTTTCTTTTTTCAAACGACGTATTCACAAACTTTCCAGCTCTAAAACATACTGCTGAAAGCAGTTTTTCACGAACCTGAATAGGTTGATGATTACTATATTTTAGCATTGGATGCATTGCTTGAACTACTTTTCATCCGGAAACAACATGGCATAATAGATTCAAGTAATACTAAGGGTTCATGAGGGATGGTAAAAAATCAATTGAAAGGCGAAAAAAGACAATTAACTGCATGTATACCGAAGATGGTAGATGATAAAAAAATTACTGGCATACATTATGCGGCGACACTTCATTTGTTGATAATTTGAGAAATATGAACTTATAATTGAGAACAATTAACTTATGGATGCTGTTTGGTATACAATAAGTAAACATTATGGAAAACTCTCCAAATTGTCATTGGTGGATTTTTTTTTTTGGGAGTAAGTCATTGGCGGAAACGATTAAAAAGTTACGAATTAACAATTTTCAGAACATTGAACTAATGTATGTCATTGTTTAATTAATCCATTTCATAGAAAAAAAAACTGATAAATGAGTGATATATATTTCGATGTATAATGGTAATGGTTCATCCCAACAGAGATAATCATATAGTGATTCTTAGAGTAATCCATCGTTGTTCAATGCTGAACCTAAGAGCCTCCGCACACGGGTCGATTAGCGCTCGAAGTGAATGCGTCTCGAAGTCGAAACGATTCTCCCTCCATTCCACTTCATACGTAATATAATATAAGTCCACCAACGGGTCGATTGGTGATCGATCGGTAGTCGAAGTGATTGCGTTTCGAGTGTCAATCGAACCTTGCGAGCTGCTGAGAACGGGAAAGTTCGAGTGTGACGATAGGTTCAAGTGCAAGTTATATGAACATAATTGCACACCCAGTATAAAAACTAGCCGACGCTGAAAGATACCCGGAGGCAACGTCGAACTTAATCTTATCTGTAATTATTATTCTTGTTTCTGTCGTTGTTTATGCACAATAAATAAAATTGTAAAATAAATTGTTTTTAAAAACCCAAACTTTCGATCAATTAATTCAACTGGCGCAGTCAGTAGGATAAAACGAAGTTAAAATTTCTCGAAAAGTCACGGTATCGACAGCCGGTTTTCGGAAATAATTGAAAAACGGTGAATTTCAATTCTTCGCGTTTGTACCTACAAGTGCAACTCCAGTGACCCAGCCAAGCTCCTCTGGTCCAGCGAGATCCCGACGACAGCAGAAGAATCAAGCAAAAAGAAAACTCTGGAGGTCGTAAGTACCGAGTTTCCTTTTTTGTCACATCAGTATTTAAACAATAATAATTTTTTTTTTAAATAGTCGATCTATAAATTTTTATATTTTATGATATCTGATATTGAAGATTTAATTATTGATTTTAATAATATAGTTAGATTAGGCGAAAATATGGCAAACGAAATAAACGTTTCTATGTTAAAATTATATGTCGATATGATTCCGAATTGTAACGGAGATTCTACAACATTAATTAAGTTTTTATCACAATGTGACTTTTTAGTAGATTCATACTCTATAGTAGAAGATCCAATTTTACGAAACTATTTAATAAAGCTCATTCAATCAAAATTAATAGATAAAGCACATTTATTAGTAGGGTCTAGAATCGAATTAAATACTTAGCAATTAATTAAAAATGCACTGAATCAATGCTTTGCTGATAAAAGAAGTTTAGAGTGTTTATAACAAGATCTTTCAATGGTTCGTCCTCAAAGGAACGAGACCGCGTTAGAATTCGCAGAAAGATTATAAGTATTAAATAGTTATTTAATTCATAAAATCAATAGTTTTAGTGACGGGCAAATGAGTGCCCAAACCAAAGAAATTCATAGACGCCAATACGGGCAAATGACTTTAAGAAACCTTATTACGAAATCTTAAAGGTCAATTACAATTAACTATACGTTTAAAACATCCTAATGATATCCAAACAGCCATTTCTTATTTAATAGAGGAAGAAAACTTTTTGTATTCCCAAAATTATTTAAGAAATTATTCACCTATACAAAATAGTAATAATCAAATTACATTTAATAAACCGTCATATAATCAATCACCTCAATCAACTAATCGATATTTTGTGAATAATAATCAACGTCCTTATAATTTTTCTAACAATCCGCATTATAATCCTCCACGTCAAAACCATCAACCAAATTCCCCACCCAATTTTCAAACACCAAATTTTCAACGTCAATATACACCCAATCATCAAATACCATCCCCCCCCCCCAAATAATAACTTCCCAAGCCAACCTATAAATATTCAACCTAGACAAATCAACAATCACTACCCTACCAATAGACAAGTTTTCGGTCCTCAGAAAAATGTTTTTAAGCCAACAGGTAAAAAACCTGAGAACCCATAGTCGAGCCAATGTCAACCACATCCCGAAATACATTGAAACCTAGACAACCGTCAAGAAACTTCACTTCTGAGGAATTATACCAAATCGATCATGTCAAATCTGACACCCCGAATCGTTACGATAATTCTTCCGATATTCAGACAAATCGTAATACAATAAATGACGTACATAACGAAGAAAATGGTTATACTGATAACCAAAACTATCACCCAGAAGGTGACAATAATCAAAATTTTTGGATAACTCGACAAAAAAACTGGAATACATAAACGAAATATTTTCTGATTCCTTTTCCACCGACTTACCCTATATAAAAATAAAATACCCGCCGATTAAATTGTTAGTAGATACAGGTTCAATGAATTTTCTGAAGTCCCGCTACAGCACAAAAAAATTTTCCACAAACAATCTATCACAACACGGCTAATATCAAAAAAGCTGTAGGAGAAAAAAAATCTAAATTCATGGCAGAAATACCCGCTTTCCCTGAATTCAATTCCGAAATAAAAATTAATTTCATCTTATATAAAATTCACAATCAGTTCGATGGACTGATTGGGTTAAACGACATTCGCCGACTAAATTTTTCTATAGACTTTCCCAATAATGTTCTAAAAAAACGAAATAGCTGAAATCCCTTTGTTTTATAAAATTAATAGATCAAAATATACAATTTCTGTTGATTACCATGAGACCATAGCTACACAAGTTCCAGTGAATCACGATAACGGTGAGATTATAGTACCAGAAATGAAACTTAATAATCTTTACTTCTCCGAAACATTAACACATACAAAACACGGCTTTGCTAAAACAGAGATAAGAAATGACACATACAGTGTGACCCATTTTGTTTGGAAGCACCCCTATAAAATCTGCATTTTTCAACCGATTTTGATTTAGTATTTTTTGTTAGATTCAGTATCAAAAACAGTATTTGAGCACAAATTTTCATACCATAGTAGCTATTTTCAAGGCCCTCTACGTTAATTTTTCTTTGCCAAAAAAGACGAAAGTATATTAGGCATTTTTTTTTCTTAAATATGACTACACCACTGGATTCAGAATCATCACAAATGTAAACTATCAAAATTTTATAAAAACAGTTTTATTAACAACAGTTATCACTACATGAATTTGGAAAAAGTTGTTTTTCAAATTATTTTTTACTAAGAATGTAGACACATTTTAAAAATTTCTAACAATTTTTGACTCATTTTCAAAATACGGACAAGCACATCTGATAGAATCTAGCAACGCTATAAATATAATAGAAGGTATAAGTAAATTTATTACACATTTCAGTGTACCCTGTGGCATAACTTGCGACAATGGTGCAGAATTTAACTCCGAATTATTTAAAGAATTTTGTAAATTACACATAATACAATTACATTTCACAACTCCCAGAAACTCTAATAGTAACAGTCCGGTAGAGAGATTTCATTCATCTTTATTAGAAAACGCTAGAATACCTTTACTACAACACCCACAAATGTCAATAAAACAAATAATACAAACCGCTATAATAGGATACAACTCGTCTATACATAGTGTCACAAAATGCAAACCATTTGACGTAGTTTTAGGAGATACAAAAGCCTTAGATCCCTTTGACTTAACTGACGAACACATAGTTAACGACTATATTAATGATAGGAAAACCCGTCTAAATACTATTTACAAGAAAATTTACAACAAAACGCTCACAAATAAAAAAAAAATTATCGAAAAACGTAACTTAAGCCGCGAAGAACCTAAAAAATTACAAAAAAGGAAAAAATCGCGAAGCACTTAGAAATAAATCAAAGCCCCGACATATTAAATCCACTATAGCAGAAGACTCAGGAAAAAAGATAAAAACTTCAAATAAAATAATTGTTCACAAATCAAAACTTAGAAAACCACTTACTAATGAAAGACGTTCTTTACAGGAACACAAAAATGACGAAACTACAAATCCTCCTAATATACGCCTTCCTTCTACATCCCGTAGATATAGTGACATAGATATAATAGAATTATATCCACCAATATTACCCTTAGAATTAGAAAAACTAGGCTAATTAGTATTAAACATACATTTTTACACTATGTTGAAACTAGTTGGATAACTAATCAATTAGGAAGTATAGATACATTTTACAATAAAATATTAAGAATTTCAAATAACACAGAAATCGTCAGAGAAACACAAGAAATAAATAACTTGCTAGAACTTACCAAATATTTAAAAGAAACTACAAAAAATAAAGTACATAATCTAGCACCTTGAATAGATGAAGCTGTATCTGTCTGTATCTGTAGAGTAGGGAGGGTGAGTGTAGGCTCACAGCACTTAGGCCACATATGACCCATTGTACATCCTCCCGAGGAGTTGTCCTCCTAGGTCATCGTCCATCCTGTCCTTCTTAGGAAGGTGAACAGGTCACCAGGAGACATCTCCTTTATATCGGCAGGTGTAGGCCAAGACTCACCGAACACACACTCTCTTATCGACGATAACTCCGGACACTCGCATAGGACATGCCTGACAGTCTCATCTTCCTGTTCACACATCCTGCATAGAGATGTGTCCACTAGCCCCATAGTATGGAGGTGTTTCCTTAGTTGACAGTGGCCAGTCAGGAATCCCACTGTTATACGTAGGTTTCTTCTGGTCATCGCCAAGTATTTTTTCGGCGCCATCTTCCCAGGGTCGCCCAGGGTGATCCTGGCAAAACTGCATCCTTTGATTGCCTCCCACCTCTCAAGGGATTGAGCATGGGTGTAACGTTTGGCTAGTTCCGCAATTGTCGAATTCGTCAGGCCGTAGGTGTCACTGGGTCCAAGAATTTTCAGTCCAGCGGCTTCCCTGGCTAGAGAATCAGCAATGCGATTTCCTTTACTCCTGTCGTGCCCTTTAACCCACCTCAGGATAATATTGTTATCTGCCGAGGCGTTAGCTAAATCTTGGTGGCACTCTAGTACTAGTCTTGATATAACACGTTGTCTGTTCAAGGCTAATAGGGCTTGTCTACTATCAGTGCAGATTATTATGTTTTTGTCAGAAATTCCTTTTCTGATTAGTTCTTTTGTGGCAATTGAGATACCAGCCAGTTCTGTTTGAACTACGCTGGTATTGTTTCCCATTCCCCACTTGATCCTTAGGCTTAGTGCTCTCGAGTAAACTCCACATCCTGAGCCTTCATTCATTTTTGAACCATCTGTATAAATGCGTATTGCATCTGCAGGATCTGGCTCTGTGTTGTGTTTTATTTGTATTTTGTAGGGTTTATTAAACAAAAATCTGGGTTTAATTGCATCATTGGCTGCCTGCAGCAGAGGTAGCGCATTTTTACACTATGTTGAAACTAGTTGGATAACTAATCAATTAGGAAGTATAGATACATTTTACAATAAAATATTAAGAATTTCAAATAACACAGAAATCGTCAGAGAAACACAAGAAATAAATAACTTGCTAGAACTTACCAAATATTTAAAAGAAACTACAAAAAATAAAGTACATAATCTAGCACCTTGAATAGATGAAGCTTTTACTTGATGAAAATTCATACTTAACTATGGAATAAAACAATAAAATTTTTTTGTTTAAACCTTCATTACAATTGAACTATGTTCAAATACAACTTGTGACGCGTTTCGCTACACAGTAGCTTTCTCAAACGAATGGAGGTATCATGAAAAGTTTCTAATTTATATACAGTGCATTGATAAGGAATTTTACGGATAGAAGTATTATAATCTATTTACTTGGAAATAAAAAGCAAAAAATATGGGATTAACTAAAGTATTAAACAGGTTTACCTGGAAATTCATTCACAACAATCGTACAGGAAGTTTCTAAGTAAAAAAGTTTAATAAGGGAGAATTGTTGATATCTATTTGGTCGTTAAGAAGGTTATCTGAATATTTGTTTTTATTTATCTCAAGAGCTTCTAAAAGATTGAATTTCAAGGATTTAGGTTCTACATGCAAAATTTCAAAATTTGAGTCGAAAGTTTGTTGGTTTGCTAATAAATGATTTAAGTAGTTGGAATCTTATTTTTGGTTATCATAGCTACGTTTGTGTTCTGAAATTCTAGTTTTAAAATTGCTAAAAGTTTTACCTATATAAATAAATAAAGATTTAGATTTGTTGTTTTTAATGAATTTGGATAATTTGTCATCGGTTTTAAAGCAAATATTTAAGTCTAAAGTTTCTAAAAAAAAAAAATTTATTGTTTTATTTCATAGTTAATCTAGCACCCTCTAAACGAAACAAAAGAGGATTATTTAATGGTATCGGAACAATGAGTAAATGGTTGTTCGGTACTTTAGATCATAACGACGATATCAAATATAAAGAGAAAATAAAAATCTTAACAGAAAAACAAAACTCCATACAACATGAAATTAACCTCCAAGCTTCTTTAAACGAACACCTAATAAGTCATTATAATAAAACAATTTCAAATTTGTATGAAAATCAAATGCTAATAAAAAATTAATTAAAATTTCTAACAGACAAAATCGATAATATTACCGATGTATATATTTATATATCCCTTCAAAGTTCTTTAGAGCAAGTCATCTTAAACTGCCAAAATTTGATTAATTTTGTAGATAATTTAGAAAGTGTCACTATTATTAGAACATGCTATAGGTACGTATGGTACGAACAGTATTTTCAAATTTAAAAATCTCTACACATATTACCAATTCATGAGTGTTCAAATAGATTTAACAGATTCCAAAATTATATTTGCTATACATTTACCTATCATAGACACAGATGAATTCAATACCTTCCATATCATTGGTCTACCTTACCAAAATACCATAATCATTCCTAAGAAACCCTACCTTGTACTCGGTACAGAATTCCACCAATTTGCAGAAGAACCCTGTCCTGACCTAGAGGACACCTATTTTGGCCAATTCCGAGAAGAAATTTCCAAAGAAAACTGGATTATTGCCCTGATGAAAGTATAAAAACCATAATGCAAAGTTCATTAAGCCATTCTAGAAAATAACCTTATTGAAGAAATCAATGACCAATCAATCTTACTACTACCAGCGACTAACCAATCAATAAAAGTTCAAATTGAATGCGAAAAATCGAGACTACTTCAACTCTACAAAAATACATTGATAAAGATTCCCCAAGGGGGAATTCCGTAATACCAAAGAAGTTATTAAAGGAAACCCATTAATTCTACCAAAAATGAACTCAGAATTTAATAATAAAATAATTATACAAAACGAAGACAGAAGTTTCCTGAAATTGAAAAACATTAATATGAAAGCCATTCAAAATATGCAATTAGAAGCAGAAGCCATCCAACCCATAGAAACGAATCCAACCCACCCCGCCGATTTGAATATCCCTATTTTGTTTATTTTAACTATAATTGTAATTTTAATTTTCATATTATGGATCAAAAAGAAGAAGACTTCAAGAAAAGAAAACCCTGTCGAAGACGGCGCAGCTGACCAAAGCAATCCACCATCCAGTTGTATTGTTTTTCCAAAAAGGGGAGGAGTTATATGAACATAATGGCACACCCAGTATAAAAACTAGCCGACGCTGCAAGATACCCGGAGGCAACGTCGAACTTAATCTTATCTGTAATTCTCATTCTTGTTTCTGTCGTTGTATATGCACAATCAATAAAATTGTAAAATAAATTGTTTTTAGAAACCCAAACTTTCGATCAATTAATTTAACTTGCAATGTATAGGTAGGTTTGAAAGAAAAACGATGAAATAAAACTAAGGATGGTATTCCAAACTATGTTAAGTTTTTAAATTAATTATTTTTATCAGATGGAAATCTTGTTCTAAAGTATGCTTTAGCCAATTTTTATTTATGATATTGTCTTTTAAATTTGGATCGTGATATTATTATTAACTGCTATTTGTTTTATGATATTTAAATCTTTTTCTTTATTGCTAATTATTGATTTGCCGTTATCTACTGAACAAATCTAATAAAGTCCAAAGTTTCTAAAAATGATTTAATTTCTAGTTTCCCTTTTTTTATCCGACGGTGCATATAAAAAATAACAGCGTCCTCTTCATCACTTGAACCACTCATTATAACAAAGGTGAATTGAACCTGTTGGAAAACATAGGCGAACTGAGAGATAAAAATCGCCCCGTGTACGGTGCACCTTCGATTGCATCGCATAGCACAGATAACATACTTATCGCATAGTTCGTACGTGACGTTCATTCCCATAGAGAAATAATATATAATGTGTCTATGTTCATTCCGCTTCGACTTCGAGCGCCAATCGACCCGTGTGCGGAGGTTCTAAGACGGTCAGCGTTGCCTTCAGGTTCGTGCTTGTTGAAAATTGGCGAGTTGCCCAGAAAGTGCTACTCTCTATTGGATTTCCACACAACTTACGGTGAAGTAAAGCAGTTTCCTGTAGGGCGGGTGGTATGAGTGAATGTTAATAAAATCTAAAAACGCTATGTTGCCAGCTGTACGACAGAATATATTTTAAGGTTCTCATATTAATAGATGCGTTCTTTTTGAATGCGTTCTTTTTGATCTTATTAGCTGAAATGAGCTGAGTTGAAGTGAAGCTTTTAATCAAGTAATTCTTTCCATAATCCCGTAGGTAAAATTCACTCAAAACCAAAGAAAAGTAGATTAAGTTGTTTAAAACTCAAACAATTCAAATATTTCTGCATCCCCTCCACTTTATTTCCCTGTATTGCAAATGCAGCATCGGTGTATATGAGGGAGGAAAAATCTCAGCTTACTTGGAAGTGAGTGAACAAAAAGAGCGGGCACATTACCGATGTGAGCTGAGACTAACTGGGAGACACCGTACATAGACAAGAATAGTAGGTTCACTCGTCGTCGTCTCTTTCATGTACCGATGCTAAAGAATTGCCGAAAAACGCGCAAATGACAACCTTCATACTTGTTGATTTTTTATAAATGGATTGTTCTGTACTGGGGCTGATAAATATGTACGTTCTAGTATATTGGAACATCAAATTATAAGAAATAAACTAGAATCATTAATTAGAATAGCTTTCACGACATTATATAAATAAAATAATTAGTCAAAAATGTACAAATAAGTATAAAAATAGAATAAAACAAATCCATATGTATACCTTACACTATAAAAATAGAAAACACGAACTATTTAAAATCATTAAAAATTGTTACTGATTCTACATACTTTAGAATTGGTTTTGCATATAAAAACAACGCTGAATTGCATTTAGTAAAAAAATGTAATGCAAAACCAAACTAACAAAGCGAAACAAAAAGGAATACCTACTCACAAATTTTGTAATATTTGTAATTTTTTATTAGGTTTATAAGATTTTTCAATTTTTATTTCGGGATTTGCGAATTTAATTAAATGCACTCTTGTAGAGACGAGAGTAGTATTGTAGAGAAAGCGAGAAAGATAACACTGGTGGAGAAGCTTGGAGTGACCCTTCTTGCATTGTTTATAAATATTAAAAATATAGCGAGCAATACAATTGAACTAGAAAACGAATAGTGCCGATTTTGAAATAATGGGAAGGAGCGGCGGTGTATTTCGCTTTCAATTTTGTAAAAAAATTGATTTCTTGAAAAAAAGTGCTATAGATTATTGCAAATGTGCATGGAGCGCTCAAAAATTAATAAACAAGGGAAAAACTCAAAAATTAAGAAAACAGAAAAAATGCTCAAGAGAGAAGTACTTTTTTTTTAAAATTGAATAGATGAGGCTTTTACTTGATGAAGATTCATACTTAACTATGAAATAAAACAATAAAATTTTTTGTTTAAACCTGCATTACAATTGAACTATGTTCAAATACAACTTGTGACGCGTTTCGCTACACAGTAGCTTTCTCAAACGAATGGAGGTATAGTGAAAAGTTTTTAATTTATATACAGTGCATTGATAAGGAATTTTACGGATAAAAGTATTATAATCTATTTACTTGGAAATAAAAAGCAAAAAATATGGGATTAACTAAAGTATTGGCGGAATTGGAAAAAGTTATCCATAAGGCCAGACTATCCTTGTGGACATGTTGTAGGATCTGTGGTAAATCTTGGGGCATGGGACCCAAACAAATCTATTGGATATATGTGATGATCGTTAGACCAATGATCACATATGGTGGCCAAAAGCTTTACAGCGAAAGGCCCAAGCAAAGCTCTCTGGTTTACAGAGACAGGCTTGCCTGGCAATTACTGGTGCTTTCAGCTCCACACCGTCAGCAGCCATAGAAATCCTTCTGGACCTACCTCCTCTCCATATATTTTTGGAAAAAGAGGCTAGATGGACAACATACAGAATTGCGCATATTTCTAAATGCACAAATCAGGATTATACAGAACGAAGCAGAATGCTAGTGGACACTGAAAGTCACAGTATTCTGGGAATGACCTCTGACATAATGCCTCCAACAGTAAACTACGACATGCCTTATACCGTCCTAATTCCAAATATAGATGAATGGGTCCTCCGTAAGGATGAACTATTGAGAGCAGACAGCTGTTGGTATACAGACGGTTCAAAAACACCCTCAGGCTATGGTGCAGGTGTATACGGGCGCAGACCTAGGACAGAAATCTCAACCTCTCTAGGATCCTATTCAACTGTATTTCAGGCGGAAATTTATGCCATTGTTTTATGTGTGGAGAGATTGGAGCAGGCCAATCTCATACATAGAACAATAAAAAAAAATTTCGGACAGCCAAGCGGCTTTGAAAGCACTTAGCTCTAACCGTGTAACGTCGAAATTGGTATTAGACTGCCAAAAAAGACTCTCCTCAATAGGAGAACTTAATAAAGTATTGCTGGTCTGGATCCCTGGCCATTCTGGCATGGAAGGAAACGAGAAGGCAGACTCTCTTGCAAGGGAGGGTGCCGCACGTGTTTCTATCGGACCAGAACCTACAATTGGCATCGCAATAAGTTTTGCCAAACAAACACTGAATATCTGGACGGCAAGAAGAGCATTTGACTTCTGGCATAATTTACTAGGATTGGTTCATTCAAAGGCTTTCATACATCCTTCGAAGAATGTCTCCAAACAAATGTTAGACTATAGCAGGCATGACCTACGCTGTCTAACAGGCCTTTTAACAGGCCACTGTCATCTGAGTCATCGTATGCTAAAATTTGGACTGTCGGAAGATCCGACCTGCCGTCTTTGTCTGGAAGATGATGAAACAGCAGAGCATATAATTTGTGCCTGCCCCGCCGCAGCTCGAATCAGGTATCTGATGTTTGGCAGGGATGCTCTTTCGCCCTCGGACCTGAAAAATCATTCACCAAATAAGCTAATCGGCTTTGTTAAGAAGCTGAATTTGTTTGGTGAAATCTGAATAGGTGTGAGCCACAATAGACTCTTGCGAGTCGCAGTGGAGGGCCTTATAGACCCACTCACCATAAACCTAACCTAACCTAACTAAAGTATTAAACAGGTTTACCTGGAAATTCATTCACAACAATCGTACAGGAAGTTTCTAAGTAAAAAGGTTTAATAAGGGAGAATTGTTGATATCTATTTGGTCGGTAAGAAGGTTATCTGAATATTTGTTTTTATTTATCTCAAGAGCTTCTAAAAGATTTAATTTCAAGGATTTAGGTTCTACATGCAAAATTTCAAAATTTGAGTCGAAAGTGTGTTGGTTTGCTAATAAATGATTTGAGTAGTTGGAATCTAATTTTTGTTTATCATAGCTACGTTTGTGTTCTGAAATTCTAGTTTTAAAATTCCTAAAAGTTCTACCTATATAAATTATATCACAGTTGTCATTACCACATTTTAATTTATAAACTCCTGATTTGTTTAATTTTGAAGATTTAGATTTGTTGTTTTTAATGAATTTGGATAATTTGTTATCGGTTTTAAAGCAAATATTTAAGTCTAAAGTTTCTAAAAATGATTTGGTTTTTAAGTATGGTATTCCAAAATATGTAAAGCTTTTAAATTGGTTATTTTTGTTTTTATCAGAAGGAAATACTTGGTCTAGAGTATGTTTTCGTATCTTTTTATTTATGATATTGTCTATTAAATTTGGATCGTAATTATTATTAACTGCTATTTGTTTCATGATATTTAGTTCTTTGTTGTGATTGTCAGTATTTAATGGAACTGTTAAAAGTCTGTGTATCATACTATTAAAAGCTGCTAATCTATGACTGAATGGGTGGACCGAACTGTTATGAATTGTAATGTCTGTCTGTGATGGTTTGTGAAATATAGAAAAATCATGTGTATTATTTATATTAATTTGTAATTGTAAGATCTAAAAAGTTTATAGACTTGTTTTGTTCAATTTCTACGGTAAATTTGATATTTTTATGAATTGAGTTGATGAAAGTAATAAAGTTATCTAATGGTCTAGTTGTGCCGATGAAGCAAGCTAAAATGTCATCTACATATCGGTGCCAGTACACGAATTTTTTACTAAGGGGGTGTTTATGAATTATTTTTTCTATATTATCCATGAAAATTTCTGCTAATAGGGGACTGAGAGGGTTGCCCATAATTAAACCGTCTTTACTGCTATAAATCTCTCCATTGAAATGAAAATAATTTTGATTTAAACAAACACTTAATAAATTTATGATATCAGAATGAATTATAGGATTAACATTATTGTGTGTGGGCAAGTTATTGACCAGGGTTATAGTTTCATTAGGAGGTATACTAGGGAATAGATTTGTTACATCGAACGATATGAATTTAGAAGTATGAGTAAGTTTTATATCTTGAATATTATTAATTAATTCTATTGAGTTTTTAATTGAAAATTGAGGTTTAAATGAGCAATATTTAGAAATGATATCTATGAGGATATTTGAAATTTTAAATGACGGTGCTGTGAAAAAAGAAACAACCGGTCTAATTGGGGACCCTTCTTTATGGAGTTTAATTAATGAATACAGTTCAGGGTGTTGTGGATTGGGTAAAAATAATTTATATTTTTCTTTATCGTTAATTATTGATTTGCCATTATTTACTGCTGATTTTATTTCCTTCTGGAATTTAATAGTTGGGTCTTTTTTAAGAATCTCAAAATTTCCTGCCTGTATAAAATTCAACAAATCAGGAGTTTATAAATTAAAATGTGGTAATGACAACTGTGATAAAATTTATATAGGTAGAACTTTTAGGAATTTTAAAACTAGAATTTCAGAACACAAACGTAGCTGTGATAACAAAAAATTAGATTCCAACTACTCAAATCATTTATTAGCAAACCAACACACTTTCGACTCAAATTTTGAAATTTGGCATGTAGAAACTAAATCCTTGAAATTACATCTTTTAGAAGATCTTGAGATAAATAAAAACAAATATTCAGATAACCTTCTTACCGACCAAATAGATATCAACAATTCTCCCTTATTAAACCTTTTTACTTAGAAACTTCCTGTACGATTGTTGTGAATGAATTTCCAGGTAAACCTGTTTAATACTTTAGTTAATCCCATATTTTTTGCTTTTTATTTCCAAGTGAATAGATTATAATACTTTTATCCGTAAAATTCCTTATCAATGCACTGTATATAAATTAAAAACTTTTCATGATACCTACATTCGTTTGAGAAATCTACTGTGTAGCGAAACGCGTCACAAGTTGTATTTGAACGTAATTCAATTGTAATGAAAGTTTAAACAAAAAATTTTATTGTTTTATTTCATACTTATTTTAACATTACAAAAAAAGGATTTAAATAAATTTGCTATTATCATTATTATGAAATTAAAATTAGTTTTTAATTATTAATAACTTTTATTCTTATGTTAATTTTTCCTCTTTTCATTCCTTTTTAACGTACCGTGTGGTATATTAAGATTGGACTGAAGGCAAACAGTGTACCTACGGGGTGGATCAAGAAATATGAAACTTTCACATGAGTTAACTACCAACCCTCATTTCAAATCATTTTCAGAATGACAGGAAATACATTTTATGTTCATTGACTACCTGATGTTGAATTGATTAGACCAAGAATGGTAAATTTACCTATTATCGTTTGTATGAGAAAGAAATGAAGAAGACTTGACTTTATAGTTGCTAAGACTTGGTATAGTTTGTCTTATGGACCTCGCTGGATATCTTTATTATCCCATTTAAGATCAGTATAACTGTGCGATGATATAGGAAAACCAAGAAAAAAACTATCTGCCGATCTTTACAATTAAGTAGGTACTTAATTTAATTTATATCTAGATCCTGTCTTCATTCCTATTTTTAAAGATAGATGGTGCATGAGCCCAAAGAATGTTCAACGGTTTCTACAATACCTATACGTACCTATGTGAAGATCATTTTGATGTAAGTATAAAAAGCCCACAGTATAAGCCAAAATTAAATTTACGAAATATATCTACAAACTAGCTAATAGGCGCAATTTATTATGACAGTAATTCATGAAAAATATTATGCTTCTGATAAAAAGATATTCAGGTATTTTAATCGTAATTAGAGAATATTAATATTTATGTATTATATTGAAGCAGTTTTAAATCAAATTGAATTTATAGAACGGGAACGGTCGAGTATCAGCGAATTTAAGAATAATTTTTGCAAATGTTGCCAGCTCTTTAAAAATTTACTAATATGAATTATCTAAGCATACAAAATTCTGATTTTTCTGTGTGATTTTACTGACGTTTTGTATGGTTTGCTCCTAGCTTCGGAAAACCATTTCATAAAACGGAAATTTTTTATTTTAATTAAATGATATATTAACATTTCAAAATGGCAATCCTTGAACAATTCGTTTCGATATTTGTCCGCCGCCGATGCTATTAATTCTTTCCTAATTTTGTGTATTATGCCGTATTCGTATTAATTCCGTCATCAAAAGTGTTTATCAAAATAGAAACCATTTCAACTAACTTCCTCGATGGTCTCTTTAAACATTTAATTGTTCCGGATTGGGTTCCGTAACATCTATTTAATGTTAGTGCCTCCATTGGTTGGATTGGCATGTCTTCTTTTTTCACAAATAAGTTCTTCGGAAACTCCACATTTCTTTTTTTTTGGAAGATAGTGTGCTAAAATAACCTGCTATATAGTTAATACTGTAACGTTGGATTAGCTGATATTCGATAGAACAGGCATTTCCCGCTTCTTCTGGCACAGTTTTCTCATTTTGGTTTGTCAACATATTGTGTAAAAATCGTTATGTCAACGTTCTTCTGGTACATTGCCCCTAAAGTGTTTAATGGAATCCCTGAAAACATTAAAAACTTAAATGGTAAACAAGTATACAAAAAGTATATAAAAAAATTGATGCATAGTAAGTCAAGACACTATTTTAGAGATATAATTGAATTCTATTTCTAGTCTACCGTACTTACCCATTTTCTAACAATCATTTTTTTTTCCTCTTAACACAAAAAAATCTCGTACATATCTCATCACTATCCAACATAATATATTTGTTATAATATTTTATTTGTGATATTCAGGTGTATTTATTCTTTCACTTTTTATTTATTTTAATTAGCATATGCGTATTTTGAAAAGTAATGTTATTCTAAAGTTAGGCATTATTTATTAATTTGATGGAGATGCATTTGTATTTGTATTTCTTAATTTTAAATTATTTCAATTAATAAGTGTGTTTTAAAATTTAATGTAATTCTAGGCTTATGCATTATTTATTGATATACAGGGAGTTTTCAAATGACACTTACAACGTTTGCATGTAGATACCTCTCTTAAAACTGAACAAAATGATATAAGGAATGAGGGGTCCAGCTCATTTACTTTTCGAGATACGGGGTGTTGAAGTTATGAAAAATTATATGTTTTCATTTGATAACTTTAAAATGGTTGGATAAATTGATTTGATATTTGGCAGGTTGTTTTAAAATGTAAAAAGGCATATTTTGATGAAAAAATAATTTTCAATTCTTGATCCAGTGGTGTACATTTAGAGAAATATGTCACCTTTCCCCTCCCATTTTTTACGCCACTGGCATTTGAAGCAATTTTTATTCAAATTTGTATTCCTTAATGGTTTTCACGTGAAAAACGCATAAGCTTTACATATCAAAAGATGTATAGTCTTCAAGATATTTAATATTTTCATGAAGTCTGCAAGATCACTTTTTAATAATGAAATCAAAAAATATTTTTCTTGTATTTTTTTTAATGACTACCAAACTAGTTATGGTTAGTATATGTAACAAAAACTATTCTGTGAAACAGCAATGCATCTAAAACATTGAGAAAAGATTGTTGAAAATACTTTTCCAAACTTGTGATTTTATTAACATAAGAATTGATGACAATAAAAAATTAGATAGGTAGTTACAAATTTAAACAATATACATAATTTTTTACTAAGCAGCCAAAAAATCACAAGAGATGTTCAAAGTTTTGTCCATTTACATTTAAACATCCTATCTTATTTTTTATTGTCATCAATTCTTATGTTAATAAAATCACAAGTTTGGAAAAGTATTTTCAACAATCTTTTCTCAATGTTTTAGATGCATTGCTGTTTCACAGAATAGTTTTTGTTACATATTCTAACCATAACTAGTTTGGTAGTCATTAAAAAAAATACAATAATAATATTTTTTTATTTCATTATTAAAAAGTGATCTTGCAGACTTCATGAATACATTAAATATCTTGAAAACTATACATCTTTTGATATGTAAAGGTTATGCGTTTTTCACGTGAAAACCACTGAGGAATACAAATTTGAATAAAAATTGCTTCAAATGCCAGTGAAGTAAAAAATGGGAGGGGAAAGGTGACATATTTCTCTAAATGTACACCACTGGATCAAGAATTGAAAATTGTTTTTCCATCAAAATATGCCCTTTTACATTTTAAAACAACCTGCCAAATGTCAAATCAATTTATCCATCCATTTTAACGTTAACAAATGAAAACATTTAATTTTTCATAACTTCAACAACCCGTATCTCAAAAAGTAAATGAGCTGGACCCCTCATTCCTTATATCATTTTGTTCAGTTTAATGAGAGGTATCTACATGCAAACGTTGTAAGTGTCATTTGAAAACACCCTGTATATGTGTACATGTATGTATATTATGTATATGTATGTTTATTCCCGAAACAGGTGTTTTCACCTATCGGTAGCTTTTTTTTTGTTCACATTTATTCTTGTACATACTTTTCTTTCTGTTTTCACCTATCGGTAGCTTTTTTTTTGTTCACATTTATTCTTGTACATACTTTTCTTTCTGTGATTAAAATTATTATTATTATTATTATTATTATTATTATTATCTTGTACTGTTGAATTACCATCGTTTCTTGTATCTACTGTTACTTGGCTTAATGTTATGTCATTTTCTTGGGAAGTTATGTTTACAGTTGGCTTGTTCAACAGCAGCCTTTAATCTAATTTGCATGTTTTGCTGCAGAGCTAGTCTCAAACCTTTAACTATAGGGAATGGATTGTATCCACCTCGAGTTCTCACAACAGAAAAGAAATTTTCCAGAGGATCTTGGTTTACTCTGCCGGTTAGAAGATATTTCCAGCTATTTATATCTTTATACTGATTCCAAAGTAGTAAAATCCCTTTTATAGTCCTCCGAAACTCTCCTAAGCAATATATATTTGTTTGTTCCTTGTCCTTTTCAAAAACTTTAATGGATGAAAATTTTGTCGCACCGTCGTATAAAGTACATTTTACGAGATCATTTTGTTTATTTAAGCCTCGTTGGTACGGATTTGGATCTGTTACACATCTAGAGTTCAAGCAGTCAAATAAGTCATTCACTTCGGCTAAACACTTGTGTGGCATATTTGACACGCATTTTTTGGAAGTCCGTGTTTCTCGGTGATTTAAATCATAGATCTAGCCATAAAATTATCTTTTTCCAAATCGTACGTGTTAGTAAAATCGGACCATGAAATATTCTTGCCACATACCACAAACTTTAAATTTGATTTCATCAACTTATTTCTTAATGATTTCACTAGATGTGGCGGATCAAAAGTCGTTATAAAGGTGCAGTTGAAGGTGGCTTTAAATGTTCCAGTTCTTGTATTTCCTTATCATTCTTGGGAGGTGTTTTCTAAATAATTATAAAATGAATATCTTCATCTTCCGGCAAATCAAAAATTTCAAGTGCGCGGATCTTTTACTTTGTTTAAAATTAGTTCTTCTTCTTCCCCCTCATCTGTAAGCAAATAGTTTTTCATTTGTTAATAACATGTAAAAAAGCTTCGTTCAAACATTGAAACATGTAACAAAAAACCGGCGTGGATATTATTACCTATAATAATGCACAGAAGAGAAGTAGATAGTGCTATACAGATTCTGGAGCACTACTTCAAAAATCTCCGCTTGGTGGCGCTGGGCGGCGCGCGCGTAGGCCGCCATTTTTAATTTTAAATTATTAAATTATTAAATTAAAAAAACTCGAGTGTGGATCTAACCCAGGTCCTTCGCATTCATAGCTATACGCCTAACCCACTCAGCCATGGAGCTCTCCGAATATTAGATTCGAAAAAAGGTAGTGTTTCTGCGCGCACGCCCGTTGAATCGAGCCGGCAGCGATCTCACTTGTGTATAGGATGCGAAGAAGTGTATTATATGCTGTAATAAGTGTGACAAAGAAGGTAGGAGTTGGACAGAGAAAGTATTCGCATCGAAAGATCCCGCGCGCACCGTCTTGCTGTAAAATGTGACGTAGTCGAGAAAGATACGTTAGGATGATAAGGCGGCGCGCTGGAATAAACCGGGAGGCTTAAAAGTAACTTATGTTGAAATATTACTAAGAATTTCTATACCGGGTGGCTTAAAAGTAACATATGCGTGACACGTCAAACGCAATGTGTAACGGTGAACGTTGAATCTTTGGGAGGTTTTTTTAAAAAATATATATGTTGTTAATAATGTGTTTGGGTATACGTCACGTGTCACGTCAAACGCCACGTATCACGTCAAACGTCACGTGTAACGGCTAACCGTACTACGCCAAACGTCACGTGCTACGTCACGTCAAACAGCTCATTTGTAATATGGCTTCGGAAGAGTACAGTCATCGAATTGAAGAGTTTATTAGGAAAATTGGTGAATTAAATGAAGAAATTGCTTTTTATGAGGATAAAAGTGAGGTTATGAGGCAAATAGAGAATCTCAGTTTATCTGGTGGGGAAGAAGTACGACAGACGTGGTGCAGTCTTAGTATAAACTGGTTACCTAAAGAGTTAGCATACAGACAATTACCGCAAATTACTTATCCGTTAAGACGTATTCAACCATGTTCAACAGAACAGAAAAGGATATAAAAAATGAAATTAATAATGTTTTTGTCATGTCGTGTGTAATATTAGTATTTGTCTTTGTTTTAATTTTAAAAATTATTTTAAAAATTGTAAAACGAAAATTTGAATCTTCATGTAATATAAAAGTTGATGAATATACAGAGTGTTTCAATAAAACCCATGTTTTTTTAAAAAACTTTATTTATAATGGTAGTACAGTATTTGAAAACCAGTAGCGGAGGCGTTGTACATTTCTTTCGGTACACGAATATACTCCAGTGGCGTGGCAGGGGTTTGGATCGTGGTCAAAGTTTCCTGTTGCACACGGCGTACCATCAAATTTGCAAACGTCAATAATATGTGGAAAAATACCGAAAATGTGACATTTCTTTTGCAGAAACTCGGCTTTTTGTTGTCCTCGAACGTAAATGTAGTCTGCGGCATACAATAACTTGCTTTCTAATATTTCGTTTACTTTGGAATATTCTACATCTCCCGAAGAGTATCGAATGCCATGTACCTTCCTTTCCAAGTATGATGTGGTCTTTTTGTCCTCGTTACTTAATGTGGAAAACGGTTGCGGTGGTAAAAATATGTAATGTGAACTTTTGAAGCCAATTTCTATGGTGAGCTCTTTGGCAACGAAAATCCCATCTACGACAAAGCCTTGAATGTCTACGAATGCTACTCTCATGTTGACGTCTGCTCGAACACTAACTCCGATCAGCAACTAGTTCAAGCTTTTAACAATTTCGGTGAGGGGGAAGTATTCCATCACGCAATCGTGAATTATGATGCAATAGACTTTGGTATTTTCGGGGAAGCCTATGTTTGCTTCAATGTCGAGTTTCACATCGACTGTGGATGCCTTCATGCTTTCCTCCTGCTTTGAACAATCGATAACAAACAATGCTCGTTTCTTGAAAGAAGAATAATCCAGCAGGGGGCGCTTCTGTGTGGAGTTTGCGTAGTTGGGATAGAATTCAGTATAGTTAAAATAGGCTTCATTGTAGTCAGTTTTAGCGAAATCCAATTGCATTCTTTCATTAGGCCAATATTCACCATTAAGTGACAGTCTTATACTTTGCACGTCAGCATTGTCAAATAAAGTAGGATCGGCTGTAGTCACGTTACGTTTGTCTGTTTGGAAGAAGACAATAACAAAACGAGGTCTTTCAACTGAAGTGGATGTCTTAACAGCCCAAACTTCACGTCTTGCACCTTTAGTAATTGAGGGTAATTCGTGTAACTCCCACTTCCTAAATGGAATAACTATAGGTTGATCTTTTTGAATGGATTTCATGAGATTTATCTTTATATCATCATTGGGAAAGATATGTTTAACTTTTAGTTCAACACTTATAATATTAATTTTAGCGGTTGTAGTGGAGAGCGTTCCAGAGACATTCTTTTCCGTAATATATATGCAATCATTATCGTTTCGTGCTCGAACTAATCGTATTGTTTGACGTCCACATGTAATCATGGGATAATCGTTGAAAATGTTAAAAATATGTTTGAGAGGTATTTGAAGGTTGAAGGACTTGTCGCTGACATTGAGAATGGGATCTTTCGGGTAATTCCAGCCGGCTATAGCCATATGATTGGAATCTTCTTGGTTATAACAAGTCATAGCACGTACGGCACTTATTATTCCAGGATCCCGAACTGTTTCCATTTCCCTGGCACTTTCACTGTACGTACATGAATCGAATAGGAAGGCACCAACATTATTTGCTAATTTTACGTCACCAGCTCCATGTGTTTCAAGCGACCCTTTAATGCACAACAAAGTATCGCTCATTGCAAAAAACGAATCAACTTGATTAATGCTAAACTCCACAATGTCACTGCAATTGAATGATTTTATAAATGGAGCATAGGTTCTATATTCAGCCTTTCTAATTGAATCGTCAAACATTGGCTTACGATAGATATCAAACATCGAAGGCATGTTGTCGTTTTGACGAAGCCGTTTTCCATACGTGGTTGTCATTTTTCAATTTAAACCCCAGCGATTGCAGAACCAATTTGTTTGCGAACGTGAGCTGTTTTAGCTTTGGCGACTGCTTAGCTAATGAAGTTGAAAGCTCTGCAGACTGTCTTTTATGATTGATTATTAGTCCCATCTGCCTCGCACTCTAAGCTCCAACACCAAAGTACTAAGTTCTCCACGGAAGTTTACAGGCTGACCGTCCTGGTCTAAGGCTATGACGGTGATATTGGTTATTTCACGTTGTGGTATAACGGGTAAGTAGAGCAAATTATGAGGAATTTCGTCAATGGAATATCCTGGATCTACTTGTACGACGAATTCGTAAATGGTATGAGCAGGTCTGTTTGCATCGAATGCTCCAGTGGTAATGTTACAATCGAAGCGGATACTGGATACTTTAATGATTTTGACGGGGAGATCTGAAGAGTGCGTTTTGTTAGCGTCGAGTATTTTCGGTGAAAATCCTAATATTCTCCCAAGACTATCAGTTTGCATAAAGGAAATTTTGTATTTACTTGAAATTTCACATTTCAACGTATTGTGATTGGGTTTTAGTGAAAATACCGGTTTAGTTGAATTGCTCGCACCCAACTTATCACAGATAAACTCTTCAAGGTCAGCAATTTCATAACATCCTGTGGGAAAATTGAAACTTTGAAGCTTGTCTTTGGTATCGTAGTAGTAAAACGTACAATTTTCAATGTTTGGTATACTGTGATATGAATGAAAAGATCGTAGAGCTATTTCGTAATCATTCTTTGGATCGAGGACAATAGGGGTAGGAGGCTGAAAGGTGAACACGTGATTGGTGCTGTTAACTCTCAGCAACTGCGACATGATGACTAATGAAATACGAGGCATGTTTGAATTTAAATATCATTTTTTATTTTTTTAATGTTTGTTTACAAAGGAAACAAGTAGCTTGCGAACTCGGTGGACCGTCACAATGCGTCGTCCAATCAGGTCGGTTGTAATGGATGAAACAAGGCAGTCGTATTTGTAGTTCAAAATTTGCTCGATATTCATTGGGAAGTTTATGCCACATATCAAGCAATTCCGAAGGCCTTACACACTCTATTAGATGCTCAAGGGGAAAGTGCTTTAGTTCTTCGGCAGTGAAACTACTCAATGTTTTTCCATGGTAGATATGTTGTAGTAATAGTTCCGTCATTGTTGTAGAAATTTCAAACACAAATGACCGCAATTGATTTGATCGTAGTTTTGATATTGGGTATTGTTGTAGAAAATTCTCGTACTCTTTCCCAGATATTTAACAACTTCTTTCGGCGGCTTCAAGTTACCAAATGAATCGAAATACTCTACATTGTTGTTTATCTTTCTGTAAGCTACCCAATGACTTCCGCTATTCTTAGAGGTATCCAAATTAACCACTGCGCATTCTTGTCTTCGAGGACCGTCTTTGGGCAGAGTGTCTCGCATGAACACTCCTCGAAAATGTGGTATTTTAAGCGATTTTGCGTAATGTGTTATGTCAAAGTCGGATAGTGCGTGATTGGGTAGCTTTATAAGTTTTTTTTCAAATACAATCCAAAACCGCCTTTTGGGTACTTTTTCAGATACAGGCCAGATCCTACACGTTCCATAGCCTTATTATGACGTACATCTTCTTCCAATTTCTTTTGCGCATGCTTTGCGTCAATAACAGTTTTAGCAATCCCTGCAGCACCACCTGACAAAGCTCCGAGTGCCGAAAGGCCAGCAAACAAAGGGATAAGTGGTAGGAAACCTCCGGATTTCGCTACAGGTATTACTCGAGGAACCTCGACTTCTTTTCTCCCACCAAATTCTTTAATAAGTGCTTTGGCTGCTCGTAAGGCAAACGTTGCAGTGTCTTTCAAAGATGCCCCTTTTTTCATGGACTTTCCCACTTTTAGAATGACATCTCGATGCAAGGAACGGCGTTTGCGACGACAACCCATTCCCAGCTTTCTTTTCGCCTTCATTCCACCTGTCACAAGTAATGCAGCAGTTTTCTCTGCAAAAGAAGCGTCTTTTGATTTGACGCGAGCCCAAGCTTTATCTTCAAGTATCCGATCGGCTTTGTGTCGTTCTTCGAGAGACTTATTCTTCCAGTAAGAAATATCGTGTTGTTTACAAGCAGCGTCCAAGGGGTTAATGCCTGGATCTCCACGATCAAGACGTTTTTCCAATTTTGTACCGGCTACCAAAAAAACAATTAATTTTTTTTCGCAAAAAGGGTGGGGTGGTTTACTTACGTCCACAGTACTGATAGCTAGGTAAGTGAAGTTCAATAGGTAGTTTATTGATGAGAGAATTTAAGAGACCTTCTCCTTCAAACACCAACATTAAGACTGATACGCGTAAGTGGTGACACCTATATTTAAAGAGTAGTACTACGAAAAACGACACACACAATGAAAATAATTCAACAAGAGCAGACGATACCCATTGAAAATCTAGATTTCACCTCAACGCTATCGATTGGCAAACATGGTAAATTGTTACCAAATTCTTTCCGTGCCATTATATGCGGTCCCAGCGGGTGTGGAAAGACGAACGTCGTGCTGGCGCTCCTATTTAATCCGAATGGCGCGAAATTCAAAAACGTTTATGTTTATTCAAAATCGTTATTCCAACCAAAGTACCAATTGCTGCAAGAAGTTATAGCACAAGTCAAGGGCGTTGGCTATTTTCCATTTAAAGACAACGAGGAAATAATAAGTCCAGATAAAGCTCGGCCTAATTCTGTCTTTTTATTCGATGACGTTGCATGGTCAACAGAAAATTCGTGAATACTACTCCATGTGCAGACATAAAGATATCGATGCTGCTTATCTTTGTCAAACATACTCAAAAATACCGAAACAGCTTATACGCGATAATTGTAATGTAATTGTGTTATTCAAGCAAGATGAGGTGAACTTGAAGCATATATTCGACGAGCACGTATCTCCAGACATGACATTCGACACATTTAAAAATGTGTGTTCAACATGCTGGTGTGACCGTTATGGCACTTTGGTAATTGCGAAGGATTTCCCCTTCAATGATGGTAGGTATCGCAAAGGATTCGATAAATATATAAAATTGTAAGATGTGCCTTTAGTCTGCACCAATATGTCTGATGATAAGGTTGCTACTGCATTGCGCAAGAAAAAAGTGTCTGAACTTGCAAGATCGATTCGCAAAAAATACTTGGCGTTGAAATTGGGTAAATCAGAGCAAGATGAGTCTATCAATAAACTATTCAAGCCAATATCCAAACCACTTGAAGAAATTGTGCAATCCTCAAAGACATTACAAAAAACGATTACAAATTTAAATCCAAAAGAGGAAATAAAGAAGGAGGAAGAACCTGATGATGTGTTTACACCTTTTCTCGAAACGGAACCGGTGGCCGAAACCGATGAATCCGGCAATATTACACGTTCTCCAGAACAGATGCGCCCCGAAATTTCTCAGGAAGCTTTCGCAGACTATTTGGACCAATATCCCGCTATCAGTCATCAGTTCATTGAAGATTACTTCCAAAAAGATGATAAAATTGATAAAAATTATGGTCCGATATACAATGATGAAATCGGTTGGTCATTAGGCAAACGTCGAATTGCGTTCGATGGAAAAACCGGTAATATAAACATACTACCTGAGAAAAACAAAGGAGGAAGATATGTAATTGGAACACCAGGCTTGTATGAGCTTCTATTTTACCGAGACCCCAGTTACAATGATCAAGATTTACAGAACTATAAAAATCTTTTGACAACAACTGAAGTTCATTTAGACACGTTAGATCGTCTTAAGGGGTCAAGTACTGAAAAATATCGCTACATCATAAAACCTTTATTCAAAACAAAATCTCTAACGACGAATAGATCGTCTCAGGTATTGACTCGTCTAAAATCGATTCCTTTAGCAAAAGGAAAAGGTATCGATCGTTTAACATATAATGATAAACCTATGGAGTATATTTATTGGGACGATGCCAATGAATTAGTGGATCGTTTGAAGTTGTTGATTGCTTCGAAAGAGGCAGGTAATACGTCACACGGCAACGAAATAGTAGCAATTATCAATGAGCTCAAGGAGGCTGATATAATAGAATAATACAAGTTGAAACTTGTTCATTTCAATTATGCCAGTCGATAAATTCGGACATAGACATCAAACGCCCTATGCGCGTTTACCGGCGAAAATCACGTTTCCTCATACACCGGACGGTGATATCGATATTGAAAATGTGAAAATTTGTAATGTTAAGGAACCGACAACAAATAGTGATGCTGCAACAAAAAAATATGTTGATGTGCAATTGAATGACCTACGTACTATCAACTCGCCATTAATTCAAACGCATGGTGTGGTGCTGCAACAACAAGACCGTGATATAAAGGATTTAGCAGTAGGATTGAACGATATAAGAAATGAGCTTCATAAGACGAAAATCCCCATATTACAGGCGCATATTGCCAACTTACAAAATAAAACTAACGTCATTGATGCATTCATTTCGCGAAATCCCCCTGTAGCAGGTAGGGATATGGCTACGAAGAAATACGTCGACGAATCAATTGTCACAGCGAAAGCCTTTATTCGAAAAGAATTCACTGTTTCTATTAACATGTGTGTTGAAAGCATACGTGAGTTACAAAAAGAAATTACAGAAAATATCAGATCCGTCTCTGATATGAAAACTAACGTTTCAGGCATTGTAGACAATATTAAGGTTATGAATACGAATACCGTTAACCGCATTAACAGTCTGGAGCTGAAGCTAGCTGGTACATAATATGTATTCTAAAGAAAAAATTCAGCTTGTAAACGAGCTCCACAAACCGATACGGAAAAAATTCCCTCGGAGACGCACTATCATTAAGGGCCTTGACGATCTTTGGCAAATGGATCTTGCGGAGATGAGGAATTTTGCTCCACAAAATAGGAATCATAAAATGATACTAGTCGTTATTGATTGTTTTTCAAAGTTTGTGTGGACACGCCCACTAAAGACGAAGACCGGAGAGGAGATTACTCGGGCATTCTCGGACATTCTCGCTCACACTAGACGAATACCAAAAAATCTGCAATCTGATCAGGGAAAGGAATTTTACAACAGCAAATTCCAAAATTTAATGAAAAAACATGATATAAATCATTATAGCGTATTTAGCACAATGAAAGCTTCTATGGCAGAGCGTGTTATAAGAACGCTGAAATCGAAACTCTACAAGTATTTCAGTTTAAATGGCACCTACAAATGGATCGATATTCTCCCGAAAATTACTCAAGACTACAACAATACAAAACATTCCACAACAAAATATAAACCTTCTCAAGTCAATAAATCCAATGAAAAATCCATTTTGAATAACACCTATAGCCATTTGAAAATAGCAGGCCCGCGAAAATTTAAAGTTGGCGACATTGTGCGCATATCCAAGGCAAAACATGTCTTTGAAAAAGGATATACACCCAATTGGACTACAGAACTATTCAAAATCACCAAAGTGAAAATAACCAATCCCGCTACGTATTTACTCGAAGACATGCAAGGTACACCAATCAGCGGCTGCTTCTACGATGAAGAACTACAGAAAACATCGAATTCAGACATTTACTTGGTGGAAAAAGTTCTCAGAAAAAAGGGCAACAAAATGTATGTAAAATGGCTCGGACTAGACAAAAAACACAACAGTTGGATTGAAAACAAGGCCGTTTTGTAGCACTACGCTTCGCTGCGTATGAATACCGAAGAAGATGGCTGACCGCAAAGAACGAAAACTATAAATTGAAGAGCGCTTCAGTACTTGAGCTTAGTTAGCAACATGACTTTTCAAGATAGTGGTTATTCTTCTTCTTCCAGTTACTTCGAATCCAGTTTATCTGACTGTAGTACAGAGTTGGATATAATTTTGGAAAATTATGAAACTGCTGCAAAGTCCGAAAATGTATACCTACTTTCAACACAATATACAATTTCTGGTTATGAGATGAAATGTGGAATAAGTCCTGCAAGATCATTTACGCCTGCTGTTATTCTATCCCAACAGCTAAAGTGCAGCAAAATATCTTTCAGCACTTACGAATGGTATACCTTTATTTCAATAATGACGCAACAGATGAATGCTTTCTTTCATGCCACAGACGACGCCGACAAGTTCCAACCTGATTCGTTTCCATGTGGAGAGTACTGCACCATTACTCCATTAAATTATGACGGGTCTAAGTTGATTTTCGTCAAGAAATATGGAGTTGAATATTATATGGATGAAGAAGAAGTGTCCCAAATTTTAAAACTAAATAATTTGATTTTACAACGTATAGCTATGTTGGAAAATTTAAATTTTTGTCAATATTATTATAATGTTTTGGATTTCTGTAAAACTATCACCTCTGAAAGTCCTTTACAAATTTTATATGCATTTTGTTCCATAACCCCAAACGATATGTTAAACAACGCTCTCAGAGAATATGTATACTTTTATAAACTTAAAGTTATCAATGATTTAAATAAATAATTGTGTATTATTGTTGTTTTCTTGAACTGGTTGTGTGTGCGAATAAGTTTTGATTTCAAATCAATTTTCCATTTGAAAGATCAATATGAAGTTCCATTTGACGTGACAACGTGACATTTGACGTGAGAATGTGACATTTAACGTGACAACGCGACATTTGACGTGCCAACGTGTCATTTAACGTGAGAATGGACATTTGACGTGACAACGTGACATTTGACGTGAGAATGTGACATTTGACGTGACAACGTGACATTTGACGTGACAACATGACATTTGACGTGAGAATGTGACATTTGACGTGACAAGTGTTTCGTACAGGATTAACATTTGGTCCTTTTGACAGCGTGATAATTTTGTTATACTTAGTATATAATAAAATTCTCAAATAGCACTTTGAGTCTTCACATGAATGTAGGAAAAAGAAATAAAAAATGAATTTTATAATATATATATATATTTATGATAAACAATAACTATAAAACTTACACATCTTAAAATTCTAAATCACAAAAATTTGATTGAACCGGCAAAAGATCAATATATTTATGATAAACAATAACTATAAAACTTACACATCTTAAAAGTATAAATCACAAAATTTGATTGAACTGACAAAAGATTAAATTATAAAAATGAAAGAAAAACAAAATAATGAATTGATAATACTAGAATCCGTCAAAATGATCAATATCGCTATCACTATCATATGTTCCCCTAAATCTGAGAGTTCTAGGAGAATTATGAAGTTTCGCAATACAAGAATCTTTATCATTTGTTTCAAAAAGTACTGTTCTATAGCAACTTTGACACCACCAATCTTTATTGTGATACAAGTCACGAATTATATCTTCTGACTCGCAAACATCATGGTGATGATCATTGATTACAATCAAATGTTTCCTCAATCTTTTATGGCATCCTTTAATGCTATCAAAACATTCTTTACAAACATATATGTTATATCTATCAATCCTATAATAGTTAACCCATATGCAATATTCAGACTCGTCTTCAAATATGTAGTCCCAGTCATATCTAGCAAGTACAGCATTTCGGTCTTTGTACAGAATGTCTCGTGAACAATGAACAAAATCGAGATTTCTACAAAACCGTGACTGATCATTTTGAGCGGTCTTATTTAAAAATCTCCATTTGTATTCTGCAAATTTTTTTGCGATTTGTTTGGTAAGAGTCCATGGTAATTTTGACGATTCGAAAAAATCTGCTAGACATTCTATATTTTCGCAAATTATTTTTATGCAGTTTTCGCTTAATGTATTCATATCTAAAACAATGAGAGTACATTTTTATATACATATACTCAACGAAAAATTAAAATATTACTCAGTGTTACTTAGTTTGTAATGACCCCAGGGAAGCGTATCAAACGACTCTGGAATTAGTGACCGCTTATCATCTTCAGGAGAAAGACCCACTTTCTTTTGTTCAATACTGAAAACGTTATGTGCATAGGACTGAATTGTGTTTTGGAAAATGTACTTTGACTTCCAGTTTTTTAAACAGTTCAAGTAATCTTCGAAAGTAATTTTATTTTTTACAACATTTTTCTTTACCCCCTTAGATTTTTTCACTATTTTCCCACCCTTAACTTTAAAAGCATACATTTTTGAACGTAGCCCTATGAAATGCGTCATAATAGAACCATTACATTCATGTTTCATCAAACCTAACACCTTTTTGTTTGCTAACGGAATGTTAAAGTGATTACCCTCTGCATAATCACTGGTATCAAACATGTGAATATCATCCTTTATCACTTCTTCGTATACGTCATTACAATGAAGTTCATACGTGAAACTATCTGTATCTGTATACATTAATTTGCAATTTTTTTTTCCCAATTTAGGGATGATGTATGAATAATGGAAGTCATACATACAAGTTTTTGAAATGTCTAAAATGGCCATCCCAATGTACAGGGGCTTATTGAAAACAAGATTACTTTTTTTTAATTCTATTGCAACTAAATTTTCTTCAAAAATTGTTCTAGAATGAAACCAAGGACTAGCAATCAAGTTTTTAGCTCCATAACGTCCCAAATATGATCTTGATAATTTCACTATCCTATGATTTCGTATATTTTCCATGGTTTTACCAAACACCGCGTTATTCATCAATTTATACAAATTTTTGGCAAAAGCTGTAGTAGCTTCCGTTCTTAGTTTAGTATTTAAAGCGATGTAGGGTTTTAGCCATGCAGCTTGCTTAAATTTTAAAATTCTATGTATTTTTGTTAGAATCAAACCATTTGCTAAAGCTTGTTTTAAATTTCGATAGTGTAAGATATAATTATGTTTATTGTGTAGGGTAGCCATGAGTTTTTTTAATTTGGAATTGGGGGGCGTTTTGTGTTCAGGACAAAAAGGAAAATCTTGGTGTAGATCGTGTAGCTCCTTAGGGTACTCCAGGTCTACCTCAAGAATATACCCCTCTGGAGAGTCGTCTGCAATTTGATTGATATCAATGTTCGAGTTATCTTCCCATTTGAAGTCTGCATAAGGGAGGAATTCTGACATTGCCCACCCATAAAGGTTGTTCACATCTAGGTACAAAAGGTACTTAGAGGGTTTTTGAGGGTCATACTCCTCCCCCATGTATTTATTGTTGGCTTCGGAATATCGATTTGAGCAAACAGATATACCTCCCCGAATACCTCTCTCAATAAACATAATCATATCAATATCTTTAAGTAATTCTAATTTTATTTGGGTATACTTTAACATTGCATCCCACGTATACCCAGGAAGAGTATAGTACCACGCAGGATCTAGCTGATACGTTTGCAAACAATTACTTCGTAACTGCTCAAAAACGTCTGCTAATAACAGTATGTCTGTTTTCATATATAGCTGACTATACTCTCCCAGGTTAGCAGTATCAAAATACTCCCAAACATTTTTTGCATGGTTATATTGTTCCATGGAAATATTCGAATCATAAAGTTTATTGTAAAAACTTTCAATGGGTGGTAATTCTACCTCGTTGAGCTTTTCTATACAATCGATGTAATCGTATGGAAAAACCCCTTTTTTCATCAAAAGTTTCAGTTTTTGGTTATTTAAATCATGAAACTCGTGTTTTAAATTTTTAAAATCATCCTCCTTCAGTGTAGATACCAGTTCGTCTAGACTTGCTCCCATAAATCTAAAGGAGTCTATGAACCTAAACTTGATGCTAGTTTCAGAGTCATGTAGAGCAAAACTTATATATTTTTCCTTATTTATTGGTAGTATGGAAACCTTTCCACGTTTTGCAATTTCCTTAATAACAAAATGCGAGTCATAGCCGCTTAAGTTATGAAAAATCAAGGGAACAACAAAAACTTTTTTAAAATTCAAATTGCATGCTTGATGAGCGTATCCACGAAATTTTCCAGTGAAATGATCATGATCCCTAACGACTATATCTTTATCAGTAAATTCATGTTCACAAATATGACAATTTAGTGCATTTACCAAGTTAGGTGTAACACCAAGGGGTATTATATCTAAAATTTTGGACTGATTGGTAAACCAATCTATGCAGTCTTCACCCTGATGGTATTTATAATATGAAAGCTGATCATCGTAAGCGCATTTTAAATAATATCCTGCAGAAAAAGCTACGTGTTGTTGATATTTTTTAGTTTTATCTGTTTTTTGTTGATCTGTATAAGCCTTTAGTATGGATTCTAAATCACTATAAATAACAAAGGGACATTTCTGCTTATAAATAAAATTTTTAAATTCAATGTGAGTATAATTGGGAAAAGAAATTTTTGACTCATTCATATTTTTACAAACACTTTCATGCTTATCCAAAATTTGTTTACTATGAAAATAGTTCAAACACCTATCGCAAATGAATTTTTTAAACCTAGATCTATTAAGTTGAGATGAAATTAATCTAGATAAATCTTTTATCCAACAATAGTGGTACTTAATGTTTTCATTTGTATCGTCTACAGGAGGTGCATCATAATCATTTAACTTGGGATAATACTTGGATTGGACCAGCAATAGATTAACATGTCTTTCAAGTTTATTTTTAGTTAATCTTGTAGGAACTACTGTATAAAATGTAGATTTATTCGATTGATTTAGTTCTAAAGAGTATACGTTTACTGATATATTATTTAATTTTTCAAATTTTGTAATTTGGGACAGTGGCATTTCAATATCTAAGCCCTTTGTATTTAGAACTTCAGAGTAATGTGGATACGATGAAGTACGATTACTAGATTGAGTAGCAGGATTCAAAAAACTGTTTACTGCCCAGTAAAAACAAGCTCGGTCCATATTACAAACGTTTACAATTGCCTTCTTTCGAGAAATTGGTTCTGGTAGTGGAACGAAAGACGAGCCAACCCCCATTTCATATTTGTTTATTGCAACTTCCAAAAAAATTATTCGAGATAATGCCCACCCGCTTTCTTTTTCAGCAAATTCTGATAAACTGTTCAAAATAGGATCAATAATATTTATACTAAACCAATCACATAAATCATCTCCAATGTCCAATACAACATTGGGAGTACTAAAATATTTGCGGTCTACTAACTCCACGTCTTTTGATTGTTTAATAAAATCCCCACAAAAGGTGGTGTTCACTTTTGAAACTTGTGTTTTCTTGAGAACTGATAAAATCTTGTTTTTAAACATTTTGAAAGCATCTGTAAAGAATGCATTAATATCTTTATGTGACAAGTTTATAATAACTCCTGTTTTTAATCTACTTTTAAATGCAGCATTAATGTTTTCCCACTTGACCCTTTTACTAGATTTCTCAAGTCCTTCACCCACATGATCTCCTTTTATTAAACATCGCATGTGCTTCAAATGTGCTATTTTTGTATGAATTTTATGTTTTACTCCAATCGAAAACTTGAAAGATTTTAAAGCAAGATTACATTTTCTGAGGTGTTTATTAATCAGTAGAATCCATTTATTTCTATTTGAAAAGGTTTGAATTTTGTTTAGAGAATTTAAAATTTCATCAATTTGCTGTAGAGTAACACTGAAGTTCGACATTATTGAGTATATGAATAAAAATGTACTCACCAGCTTTCTAAAGTCGTACGGATGCGAATTTCCTCAATTTTTAAGTTGTCCTCAGCAGGTCGCTTCCAAATTTTGTGTAATGAGCTATATCGTGACTGCGGATGTGTACTTCTCCTTAATTTTTAAGTTGTCCTCAGCCGGTTGTTTTCAAATTTTGTGATGTGTTGCTGAAACAAAAAATAATTTTTAAAATGTTGGTAAAACAGAATCACACATGCTAGGTCAGGTTAGGTTAGGTTAATGTGAGTGAACCTCAGACCCCCGCTAAATAATCAGCGAAATTTTAAAAATAAAAAATCATACCGTTTAATGGTTTTCTTCGATTCTAAATAGTGTCCTGGGGTGGCAACCACTAGAAATTTCTTGCAGACCCAAAAACACCAGACTATAACTCCCCTTGTTGATATCAGTAATATATTTTTTATATTTTTCGACTACCCTTTGGGGGAGAAAAGTTACGCTCTCTTCTAATTCAACCAATATAGCTTCACCAAATTTGGATCGAACGACTTTAACTTCCTTAATTTTCTTGGGAACGTTTTCAGGAATGTCTCTCAGTTTCACAATTGGTTTATTCTCTACCTCTGTAGAAGTAGAGAAGGTATTTAGTTCATTAATAAAACTCATCTGAAATAAACATGATAATTGTTGTACCAATCGTCAAGGAGTTTCCTCCAATAAATTTATAGCAAAATAAAAAATATAAAGATAAAACTTACTTTGTTTTTTAAAAACTCGAACTCGAACTAGACTCGTTGATTGTCAATATGGAACTGTCGTTGCCGTAATACCAAAAAATGTATTTATACCTTTTTTCATATCACTTTCGTGGAATTGTGATAAACTATTATTTTTGTTGATAATATAATTTCTATGACGTTAGTGTTTTTGTTCTAGAACATTCGCTGTAAATTCCGGTTTTATTTTTGTGCCAATCTTACGATAAGGTGACTTCCCGTATTTTGCTAACATAGTTTTATAATTGCGATTGTGGCCAACCTCACGATATGACGACTTCCTGTATTTTGGTATTGTGGTGCTACAAACTTGTTATCAGTTTTTGCGACTTCCTGGAATTATTATCTTATCAAACCGAGGCTTCATCCGGCTCTACTAATCGACACATTTTAATGCAACGTTCGTAGGAATTTCAGAAAAACAATTTAATTATTTGCAAAGTTTATTTAAAAAAAATATTATTGATAAAAAGAAATTATTTTTGTTAATAAAGTCTTGAGATGATTTAAAAGGTCTCCATTAGGACATGGGATATCAAATAGGTTCCAATTAAAGGGTCCGGCTGCAACAAGTTTTTTGGTAAACTCATTATATTTGTAGTATGTGGTGTTTTTGAAAAAGTACATGTGTCCGTCAATGTACTGGAATGCTCCTGTAACATCTGTGGGTAGTCCAGGGAAAATATCTTTAATTTGTCCTCTATTTAAGGCATTTTTTAAGTTCTTATCATATTCAATATAATTACTGTTATTATAAAATACATAAATTTTTCCATGGTTGCTTTGAAACATTGTGTTTATTTGAGAATTTTTCGGTATAAGTAAATTACCTTGCTCAAGTATTCGCAAACCTGGGAAATCTGCAATATAGTATTTACGAACATCTTTATTGACTGCTATTAAATTACCGGAAGAACTTTGAAAAATCTGAATTATGGAGCCCACTTCTTCGGGTAGATAATCATCGAGCATTTCTGGTTCTGAGGGAATAAGTTTCGAATTCAAATCAATTTTCCATAGAAAATCTTTATAAATAATATATAAGTGATAATTTTCAAATGCACCAGCCATCGCAGTAAACATATACTCCGGCGTTATGTCACATAAATTTTTATTTGGTGGATGGGGCCTATGATGACCTGTAGTCGGTGGCGTAAGTTTGAAAGGATTATTTGCATATTTATTGATTGGTCCATAAAGAGCTTCAAGGGCCATTTTATCATCTTCACCCAATTTTGGGGTCGCGTTCTGTTGATACCATGGATACATTATTGCTTTTTCATTATCACTATGGGATATACCTAGGATATGTCCAATTTCATGAATTAATACCATGAGTAGACTAGTCCTATCATCTGAACTTGATCCATCTAAACTTAAATCCCACTTTTCATCGGCATCAATATGAAGTTCTATACAGCTGTTGCCATTTGGGAAATAACCATGTGCCAACACCTTTCCAGGGCCATCAAATGCACTGGGACATTCATCTCTACCTTGGCAATCTGCACGAAAATAGTGTTTTCCATGTACAACAGTGATAGTTATATCGGGAGCATAAGGTTTTGTTTTGTGTATTAATTCAAATTTGAACTTTGAGCTGTTACTCCACACTTCAAAAGCCTTTTCGATTACATCAAGATATGCTTGATTTGCCTGAGGGAAGAACCATTTCAAATTAAATTTGGTCCATTTTGATCTAACTCTATAAGAATGATCATCGTCCAAAGCTGCTTCACTTACAGAACATCTTGGTCTATCCAGAAGTTGTATTGTATCTTCATCTAATTCTCCCGTTGCAGGAATATTATATTTTTCTTGAAAACTCAACAAATAATCCTCAAGTTTAGTCAAATCATTTTCATTTGCGTATCCGAAGCGTTGTAAATACTCCATAGCATACTGCTGGTCGACAACACAAAGTGCTGGACATAGCGCTGCAGCTAATATAATTATTAACATGATCTTCACCCTTCTGTTATCCTCAAGAAACTAATACCCAAACACATTATTAACAACATATATATTTTTTAAAAAAACCTCCCAAAGATTCAACGTTCACCGTTACACATTGCGTTTGACGTGTCACGCATATGTTACTTTTAAGCCACCCGGTATAGAAATTCTTAGTAATATTTCAACATAAGTTACTTTTAAGCCTCCCGGTATATTCCAGCGCGCCGCCTTATCATCCTAACGTATCTTTCTCGACTACGTCACATTTTACAGCAAGACGGTGCGCGCGGGATCTTTCGATGCGAATACTTTCTCTGTCCAACTCCTACCTTCTTTGTCACACTTATTACAGCATATAATACACTTCTTCGCATCCTATACACAAGTGAGATCGCTGCCGGCTCGATTCAACGGGCGTGCGCGCAGAAACACTACCTTTTTTCGAATCTAATATTCGGAGAGCTCCATGGCTGAGTGGGTTAGGCGTATAGCTATGAATGCGAAGGACCTGGGTTAGATCCACACTCGAGTTTTTTTAATTTAATAATTTAATAATTTAAAATTAAAAATGGCGGCCTACGCGCGCGCCGCCCAGCGCCACCAAGCGGAGATTTTTGAAGTAGTGCTCCAGAATCTGTATAGCACTATCTACTAAGAGACTTATTCGGTATTTTCCGAGCTAATATTTTAATATTTTGACTAACCAGTTATTTGATAAGGTATAGGAACAGCCGTTTTCAAAAGTCTATTCCTAGTCTGGATGTCATAAAATGCTTTGTTTTTAAAATGTTTGCCGCACACTAAAAAATATGAACCTAGTTCTTGCAGATCATCTTCGTACTGTAAGAGGTCCAGATAACCACAATTTTTCAACCAAACTAGGGAACGAGCAGTGTCTTTAATGGGAAATTTAAAAAGTGTATACCTCTCCTTGCTGTCATCTAATTTAGACGAGTTACAATTTTTGTATGCACAACGGTGTTTCGCAGTTTTCATCATAATAATAAAAAAAACAAAAATTCACAACTATAAAAACAGACTACACTAACACTCTACTTGTAATTCACGGAAATGTGTTATTGTAACTGAACGGATTCCGCACTTCGCCACTTTCGCCAGGCGTTATCGTACCTCCGACTGATCGTTTTTCCAGTGACTATAATAGTTATTTGTATGCTTAGGCCGCGAAACACCTTTTTAACGTACCGAAAGAACAGATAATCTTGAGGTCGTTAAAAAGTTTCGCGGCCATGGCATACACACTATTTTTCGTGCAATCGTTAAAATTATTAAACTAGATTATTGTAAATAAATATATCATTGCTTTAAAATCAACAGCAGCTTAATTTATTTAACAATGTGTGCTATGGAAATGATATGCTTCAATATATACAAAATATTTTGACAGTTCTTGCTTCAACTTCTGGAGTAAATATAAGTAATAATACAAACTGTACAATTAATGTTAATATTCATCCTAAATAATATAAGTACTTATGTATTTGTTGGTATTCAATTAAAAAATAATCCTTGTCTTTGTAGTATTTTATAAATGTCGAATTTGGAAGTGACGTTTGGTTTCGCAGCCGTTGCTATGGGTAACGGCCGCGAAATTGAATTTCGCGGACTCTGTTGAGAACGCGAAATACTGACTTCGCGTCCGATTGCACGAAAAAATTATTATATTCACTGGATTTTCGCTAAAAATTATCTTAACTTATATTACACAGCAAATATTTATTTCGAAAATTACTCTGAAATTTACCACGAAAATTTTGCCAGAAATGTCTCCAAAATGTTATAACATTTTCTTGAAATCTGTATTCATATGATACGCATGCGCAGACGGGTTATTTTGTTACAGCTGGTGTATGCCAGTTGCAGATTAACCTTTAAAAATCCTTAGAAATGTAGCAAACAGTAAACAAACACACTTTCATTAACCTAATGTTATTTTATTTTCAGAAATGGTGAACACAAAAGAATTTGTAATGTTAGATGTTGCGGAAATTTGTTGTTTGTTGGTTTATAAAAAGCAATTAATGAATGTAATGTGAACAAACCAATTATGCGGTTCTGCGCCGATTCTCGCGAACTTTATAAATTTTGTCTGGAGAATATAGAACATGTTTTACATCTTTATTTTTGTGTTAAAATTCTGATTAATTTTGGCATAATTCTTTGCTGTGTAATACGGCTCTAAGGTGTAAGATATAATAACACATACATATTCCAAACTATATAAGGGTAAATTGTGTTTACTTATAATTATTTCTGAAACATCACATACGACTTCAAAGTCCGGCAACATTGCGTACTCCGATACGAACCTCTAGCATTGTTTAAAGAATCAATGCCTCTAGCTACCCATATACTGAAATTTTTGCAGAGACAATACTTGAATAGCTTCCCATTATAATTTCTCCATTCATAGATGGCGCACCCTTAGCAGACGTTAATTTTTTGATCTCATAGCGTTGATTGATAAGTTTGGGAAGATACGCAATGCCTTACATTTATTTGTAGCGGTCGACGTTTCTCATTCTCCTTATGCCGCTTGCACCTGTCGCTAGTCTCGACATTTGTGAGGTGGATCCGCCACAGATAACATACTTATAGATAGGCATCTGACCAAAGAAAAATGATCTAAAACCAAAATAAAAGTATCTACAGGTGCTGCTGACTTGTACTTGCCTTTTTAAATAAAATACATATCTTTTGGTGAGGTTTACCACTTTTTATTGAATTTTTTCTTAGATTTTGACTTTCCCATTTCAAGTTGTTATAAATCATAGTCTTAATTAATAATTTTGAATATTTTTCGATATGCAGAGGACATAAGTTTGTCTTGTGTAAGTAAATTATTTGTAACCATTTTCTAATACTATTTTCAATATCCTTAAAATTCAGTATGAATAAATAAATGAATGAATTAAAAAAAACTTCATTACACCTTCGCTCGTTTGATAAACCTACTGTGTTTGCGAAACGTGTCACAAGTTCAATTAGTTCATTAGTTCATTAGTTCAAATATAATGAAGATTTAAACAAATTGAATTGTTTTATTTCATCGTAAAAATTCTAAAATAATGACAAGTGTTTTGTTATTGACATATCATCGTCAGAATGACAGAAGTTACATTCTGACAATATGTCAATATCGAAACAATTGTCAATATCAATATCTTGTAATTTTCATATGTTTGGTATAGGGCTCTCGGGTCTAGCATTCTTCCAGATTAGGTAAAAAAACATTTTTCGTGGGGATGTATTCGTGGATGATTATTTTTGAATTTAACATAAATCAACCATCCCTCTCCCACCCCCTAAGGGCGGAGTGGGGGTAAATTTGTAAAATAGTCTTTTTTTTATAAAGTTATACAACAAAAATGTTATCAAAAAATTGATTATTTACCGAGTACTAAAATCGCTATTACGGCTTTACGAATAGAAAAAAAAATTGTTATTTGGCATATGTATATATTTAACAGAATCATCTAGCGAAATAACCTAACTAAACCATCCCGAACCCATCCACTAAGGGCGGGGTCGGGGTCGGGGTCGGGGTTAGCTTTGTGAAATAGTCGTAAAAATAAATTTTTAAATTTGGAATCAAATTCTACGTAATTTTTCACGTACCCACCTCAAACTTCATTCTGATAACTTTTATTTATAAAGTTATACGAAAAAAATGTTATAAAAAAATTGATTATTTACCTAGTTATCAAAATTGAATTTTAGGTGTATTCGTGAAAAATTACATAGAATTTGATTCCAAATTTAAAAATTTATTTCTAGGACTATTTCACAAAGTTACCCCATCCCCACCCTTAGGGGGTGGGCGGGGGATGGTTAATTTATGTTAAAATCAAAAATAATTATCCACAAATACATTCCCACGAAATTTTTTTTTACCCAATCTGGAAGTATGCTAGACCCGAGAACCCTATACCAACCATTTTCTTTTGCCACTGAGGTAATCATTTTTAGAAAAATGATTTTCGTATATAGCTACGAAGATTTTTTAGCAATGTCTCCTCCATCATAAAAAGATCCATATTTCCACAGTTTTGTATCCACTCAGAAATTATATTTGATTTAGACACTGGGAATTTGAAAAAACAAATTATTATGGCTTGTACAACAGAAATGTGAAGAGAACATAAATATCTAAGTGTATACCAAGGTGTTACCACAGTTCATTTTATAAGCAATAGTTTAACACTTGAAATACATAACAAACACTGATAAGTAATTAACACACTTGTCAATTCACAAGTATATTGATAAATGTCTGTAATATTATATCGTAATATTACTGGTTATTTGATATTATTAAGTAGGTATGACAATGACAGAAAAATTAGACCTAAGTGAGAATAATATGATCGTACATTGTCTGATTTTTTTTCCAAAATGAAAGTATGTAGCAAAATCATCATTATTCAGATGATTGAAAAGTAAACAACGGCTTAAGCTATCATACACCTCATCCATTTTTCTCTACATATCGATTTCGAGTCGTTTGATCGGGAGTTGACAATTTTGGATTAGAATACACACCATAATCAATTTGAGGAACAGCAACAAGAAATATCAGAAAATAAATTTATGAAAAACGTCTGACTAAAATATCTGTCATTAATGACCACACAAACTTTTGGTGGCGGAGTCTGTTACATTTGGGTAGCACCTATTCTAATTAGACATAATCTATTATTTTGTCATTTTTCGTTGAGAAATATTTTCTGACAGATCATCATCACTACTTCTGGAACTATGTTCTCTTATGGTTTTAAATCTATAAATGACATTGTAGTATTTATAAAACACCTTTGTGTTGTTTCAGGCTATCTTTGAAAAATCCCTCCCTATGCCGGCGCGGAAGGGGCTGCTAGCGCCCCAAAATACATTTTTGGATACCATAGCAACTAGATTTGATGGAACTCGTGAGTATATTCTCCATATTGATTCTCCTTACACTAATTATTTAACTAGACTTAAGAATCTCGTATCTTACTAATGGTATATACAGATACATGCAATGAGAAACGGAACATAGCTGTTTAATGTATTCTCCGATCTAAATAGTCCACCAACAAAAAAATTTAATAAATTTACTTCAATAAATATCAAGTATTTAGCTGGACAGCTGAATTCAGCACCACTGTACGAAACCCCGCCTCTTCTCCTTCCAATATTTGTTAGTTATGTGGTTATGGGCGTATGTGCATTATTTAAAAAAATATTATTCGAATTTTCTTTCTCCGTCATTTCTTCACAGAACTCCATCCGTTTAATATTGTCGTTGGGAAATAGCTCTTGTGTAGTTTGCACCTTATAGCACCGATACCCATTTCTTTTCAAAATAGGTCAAACTGTACTTTGATTTATGTTTACTTGTTCAGAAACTTCTCTGCTCGAACATGGTTCACTATTGTCAACCACTGCACAAACATCAATTTCTTTATTTATCGTTATTCACTCATTTGCCTTACATGTGGTTGACTGAGATTACAGCATTTGCTGCAGCTTTGTAAACATTCACATTCACGAAATTTTTCTATTATTCGATCAACTGTAAAGTGTGAAGGCGCAGGTCGGTTTTCAAAAGCTACAACGAATAAATTTACTATTTCCCTAATCGAGTGACCACCAAAATAGCACGATAAAATTTGAATTTTTTCCTAAGGGGTGTACATTCTGATTTCTCTACGAATTTATTTTATTTTAAATAGTTATGGGCTTGAATAGTACTCGGATATTTACTGCTGTTCACTGATGTCTGACGCTAATTAAGGACTGCCCACAGTTGAGACTACGGAAATTGTATGATATGCTGTAGGTGTAATGAACGATTGTAATAATCGTGCTTTTAATCTGTTGAAGCTGGATATTGGTCGACTAGTTCAAAAGCAGTTCTGATACTGTAGTGTACTGTGTGTGTCTATGTCTATGGCACTAGCCACTGCCTACTGCTGAGATAGATATGTGACACTACAATGGCGTTTGTAACAAGATATTATGTTGTCATTAAAAAAGTGTAGCTTCAAAGTCTTTCGTTTTATTAAATACAAAGTCCAATACATAACAGAATTTGGCGACGAGAAAAGGTCGTTCTACGTGCCGAAAAGCTGAAGTGATGTCTAGAAGTCGTTAATTACGTCTGTTGAAGTCAAGTCGAAAATCAGTCTGTAAGTAAAGTCTAAGTCAAGTGAAAAATGTCTTTAATTGGAACGATTGAGCATTTCAACTGCAAAGAGTCAGATGCAGAGGCATATGTTGAACGTTTGGAACAGTTATTTAAAGTTAACAACATAACCACTGATGAAAAAAAGGTTCCACTTTTTTTAACCTTAATTGGGGGTGAAACATATAATTGTCTAAAAGATCTACTAGCACCTGAGTCTTTAGCTGACAAAAAGTATAATGAGCTCACAACAGCATTAATAGATCAGTTTGGAACAAAGCGTTTAGTAATCGCTGAAAGGTATAAGTTTTGGACAGCAGTTCAAGAAAGCGGAGAAGATCTGAAGGCATTTTCAATTAGATTAAGAAATCTTGCAAAGTTTTGTGATTTTAAATCATTTTTATTAGATGCACTGAGAGACAAGCTAGTGTGTGGTGTGAAGTCAAACGCAATTAAGCGAAAACTGCTAACACTTGATCCTTTACCAACATTTGAAATAGCTCTGAAGACAGCAATAGCTATGGAGCTTACTGATGATCAACTACAGTTGTTTGGTAATGAATCTACTGGGTCTGTCAACAAATTAAAATATCAAAAAGCTAATAAGTCCAATATTAAGTCAAAGTATAGTCAAAATACTCAGTCATCAGGTAGAAAAGAATGCAAACGTTGTGTAAGAGTCCATTTCGATGACAATAAATGCCCAGCTGTCAACTGGAAATGTTATTCGTGTAATATGATGGGTCATACAGCAAAGTCTATCTTATGTAAAAACAAGATTCATGGTTTATCGGATGATGAAAGTCAACAAGATGAAGCAGATGACGATTCCTTTGAACTAGGTTGGCTAAGTTTAAACTACATATCTAAGGAAAATGAAAGTCTTCAAGTAAAGTTGTGTGTCGGAGGAACTGACATAATTATGGAAGTCGATTCTGGAGCCTGTAAGTCTGTGATGCATATCGACGATTATAATGAGTTATTCTCCAACAGTGAAATAGGTCCTGTTAGTTTTAAGCTTAGAGCAGTTACCGGTCAAAATGTATCAATAGTAGGTCAGATAAATGTTGAGGTAAGGTATAAAAATGAGAGATTTAACTTACCATTGGTAATTTTAGATAGTTTCAATAAGTTTACACCTTTGTTAGGCCGTAACTGGCTAAATGTAATAAGTCCAACATGGAAAAATGTCTTAATAGAGTCAAAGTCAGTCAATAAAAGTCAATTAGAGTCTAATAAATGCCAAAAAAAGTCAACTTTGAAAATTGAAAGTAAAAGTTTTGATTTAATTTCAGAAATTAAAAATGAGTTTGCGTGTAATTTTAAAAATGATACCAATTCTTGCACAAAACAATTTAAGGCTGAGGTTTCAGTCAAAAGTAATGTCAACCCAATATTCCATCGTGCTTATGACATGCCATATTCTCTTAAGTCGAAAGTCGAAGATGAGTTGTCAAAGATGGTAAAAACAGAGATTTTAACAAAAATAAGTCATAGTCAATGGGCAAGTCCTATTGTCATAGTTCCTAAAAAGAACACAGATGACATTAGGATTTGTGTTGACTTTAAAAAAACTGTAAACAGAGTCATTGATTGCGAACATTGTGTATTACCTTTACCAGATGATATATTTGCGAGCTTAGGTGGAAGCAAATACTTTACTGTCTTGGACCTTAAGGAGGCGTTCCAACAACTTGAAATAAGTGAATCTTCCAAAGAGCTGTTTACTATTAATACCCATTTAGGTCTTTTTCGTTACAATATGGCATAAGCTCTGCTCCAGGAATTTTTCAATCTATAATGGAAACTATTTTATCCGGCTTGCCAAATGTCAAGTGCTACATTGATGATATTCTGATTTTTGGGTCTTCACTAGTCAAATGTCATCAGACTGTTAAGTCTGTTATGCAAAAATTGAAGGAATATAATGTAAAAATTAATGAAAAGGAATGTGTTTTTTATCAAAATGTTATTGAGTTTTTGGGTCACAAAATTAATGAATATGGTATTCATCCTACAAAAACCAAAATTGAGTCTATTGAGCAAGCACCTTCACCAGAAAACTTAACACAGCTAAAATCATATCTAGGTCTCTTAAATTACTATGGTAAATTCATTCCAATGCTTTCTAGCACACTCTAACCTCTTTATGAATTGTGTAAGTCAGGTGTTGAGTTCACTTGGACTAAGGAATGTGAAGACATATTTCAAACAAGCAAAAAGTTGCTTACTTCTGAAAATGATCTTACACATTTTAACCCAACTTTACCTATTTATGTCACTTGTGACTCCAGTGGCTATGGTGTTGGAGCAGTCCTTAGTCACCGTATTAATGGTGAAGAGAAGCCTGTCTTATTTGCTTCTAGCACCCTCTCACCAACAGAAAAACTTTATTCAAATTTGGAAAGGGAAAGCTTAGCTATCATGTTTGCTTTAAAAAAATTTAATAAGTATATTTTTGGCAGAAAATTTACTTTAATCACTGATCACCAGCCACTACAGTTTATTTTTGGCAGAACCAAAGGTATACCGGTTACAGCAGCTTCTAGAATAACCCGTTGGGCTATTACATTAGGTGCCTATGACTATGTTATTCAATACAAAAAAGGTAAACTTGTGGCTAATGCTGATGTTTTATCACGCTTGCCAATGCCTTGTGACACTAAAATTTCTAGTACGTTATATTCATTTAACTTGATTGATAGTATTTCCTTGCATTCAGATGACATCTCAAGAGCAGCTAATAAAGATTTAATTTTGTTAAAAGTAATAGCCTTTACAAAATCTGGTTGGCCAAGTGGGATTCATGATGAGAAGTTAAAACCTTACTTTCAAAGAAAACATGAACTGTCTGTAGAAAATAATTGCCTTTTGTTAGGTTGTAGAGTAGTTATACCGGAATCTCTCCAAACAGAAGTTTTACAACTGTTTCATGAACAACACTTGGGCATAGTTCGATCAAAAATGTTGATAAGATGTTACTGTTCGTGGCCTAGCATTAATAATGCTATTGAAAAATTTATAAGCACATGTGAAACTTGTCAATAATCTCAAAACTTTTCAAACAGCAGTCGTTTATTGTCTTGGCCAGCACCATTAAATAATTTTCACCGTGTTAATATTGATTTTTTTAATAAATATGATCATACATTTTTAATCTTTGTTGATGATAAATCTAAATGGTTGGATGTTAAACTAATGGAACGTGGCACTAATGCTAAAGAGACTATTTTAAAACTAAAAGAATTGTTTTCTGTTTTTGGATTGCCTGTCGAACTAGTCTCAGACAATGGCCCACCCTTTAGTTCGAATGAATTTCTTGCCTTTTGTCAGGCAAATGGAATCAAACCATTAAAATCACCACCATATCATCCACAGAGCAACGGTCTTGCCGAAAAAAGCGTACAAACTGTCAAAAAAAATCTAGAAAAAACTTTATTTTTTGAAAAAAAAAAAGGGGGAAATTAGTCAATATTCTTTGAAAACTAAGTTGTATAATTTTCTTTTTACTCATAGAAATACACCTTCTACGTCTACAGGTGTTTCTCCATCAGAAAACATTTTTAAAACAAGACCAAGAACTCGATTCGATCTTTTAAAGCCCTCTTTAAATAATAAAAGTACTGACTTTGACTCAAGTGCAGACAAATTTAGAAAAACGAAATCATATTCTTTGAATCGACCGGTATTTGTAAAAAATATTCATCTTAAAGTCTGGCAAAAAGGAAAAATTGTAAAAATTATAAGCCATTCTACCTATTTAGTTCAGGATGATCATAACATAAAATTTGTGCATGCTAATGATATCCGTATGTGTCCTGAAACTTTCTTCAATGACTCTGATACACAAGGTACATTACCAAATAGAGATTTGCAGGATTTGCCTAAACATGTAGTCCAGAGTGATAGTCCTTTGCCTCCTGATCTTAATATTCCCTTGGAAAGTAATACACCTTTACAGGTTAGTCCACCTAATATGTCTAGCATACCTAAAAAGAGCCTGGAAGGTCCAGTAATTGAGCAGCTTGATAAGCAATCACCAAAACTTATAAAAGATAGTCACCCAGCGGATATCGTTCAGTATGGAACTCCCAAACTGTTTGTTAATACACGTTCAGGTAGAACTATTAAGCCTCCAAAAAAATTAGACTTATAAGTAAGTAGTTTTTATTTTTAAGTAGGGAGAGAAATGTAGTGTACTGTCTATGTCTATGGCACTAGCCACTGCCTACTGCTGAGATAGATATGTGACACTACAATGGCGTTTGTAACAAGGTATTAAGTTGTCATTAAAAAAGTGTAGCTTCAAAGTCTTTCGTTTTATTAAATACAAAGTCCAATACATAACAGATACAATGCTTAAAACCCCTACGTTCCTTTTCTCGTTGCATGTAGGTATCTGTATGTCGGTTGGAAAAATTTCTTCCTTTAAGTACACTGGTGTTACACTATCATATTAATTTTTGTTTGTATACAGGGTGTCAATTTTAAAACTAACAATAAGCTGTACCTCGTGACCGAAAAGAGATATAAAAAAATTCCAAAACCGTTTCTGGGGTACAGAGGAGGAACTAGAATGACATGAGAGAGAACGCACCCCCATCAACCTCCTATGTCCCACCAACAATGGCAACCCCCTAGTTGTGATACGTCGTTGGAAAGCCGGTAGAAAATGATTTCCAGTGGTCTAGGTCTTAATTATCCAGGGTGTAACAATAAAGCAGAGAAGTTTATTTGACAACAAAAATAACAATTAATTGTGGAATTGTGCAAGTACGGTCCCTATTTAAGTATTAAATGTTCTACATACCTTAAAGTCATTGTCATTTGTGATAGATTAATTATTTGTGCGTTTGGTCCGAAAATATTTTGGTACGTTGATTCAACTACAATAATCAGGATGGTTTACAGTATACCTGAACGTGTGGATATCATTTGAATATTTGGCTCCCAGAACAAAAGTTATTTGCAGACAGCCAACGTGTTTAATGAAAGACTTCTCAAAAAACATGTAAGTTACGTGTATATCCGTGATTTAGTCTCAAAATTTAGAGAGACGGGTTCAGTGGCAAATGAAAGAACTAATGCCGCAAGCGTACTTGATGAAGCAACTCAAATTGAAGTCCTTGGACAATTTGGACTAGATCCAACTTTATCAACTATCACATGAGTCGGTACGGAAAGTTTTGAAGCTTCATAAAATTCACCCCTAGAAAATGTTGTCCAATGACGATCCAGACCAAAGAGTTCAGTTTTGTGAAATTATGACTGAAAGAGTTAAGAATGAACCTAGACTTTTGAAAAATATTTGTTCTAGTGATGTATCCTGAGAAACTAAATGTTTGGGCAGGGGTATTAGTGGGTTCTGTGATTGGTCATTTGTTTATACCGAGAAATTTAAACGGTGAAATGTATCTCGATATGCTGGATAACACTATTGAGTCCTTAATTGTTCATGAATTAGAGAACCAACAGGACGGCAATGGCAATCCAGCTTTAGATGAAAATTTGTTGCACTTCCAGCAAGACAGAGCACCTAGTAGCAGTTAGGGACTGGCTAGACAATAGTTATCCAATAAGATGGATTAGAAGGAGAGGTCTCATTAAGTGGCCACCTAGGTCACCAGACTTACCACCACCTGATTTTTTTCAGCTCAGATTGGTTGTTTATAATACTCAACCAACCTCAATCGACGATTTACGACGAAGAATTAGTCAAGCATGTCGTGATATTACTAAAAAAATTCTGCCACCGTGTGTGAGGAGTTTGAAAATAGGTTGTACTATTGTTCACAATCAATGGAAACCATTTTGAACATTTACTAAATCAATTAACATTTTTGTAGTTCGACATTTTACTCTTTTTCATTTCATTCAGACCGTTGGAAAGCATTTGCTTCGGGCTTTCCTACGACGTATCGCGAGTAGCGGGTTGCCATTTAAATTTTTGTAGGTGGGGTAGGTGCGACACAGGCGGTGGATGGGGGTGCGTTCTCTCTCATGTAATTTTAGTTCCCCCTAGAAACGGTTTTAAAATTTCTTTCGTATCTTTTTTCGTTCACGAGGTACAGTCCATTGTAAGTTACAAAATTGACACCCTGTATAATTCAATATTACGATTATTTTGAAGCTGCCTCATACCAACTGTATAAAGATAGATTACCCAAAGTATATACCTCGTCAATTTCACCCGTGAATTCCTCTACAAGATTTAAATTAGTGTATTATACGTTACGGTGATTGTAATGAACTGGTGCTGTCAGAGAGGGACCAGAATTTCATAAAAACTTAATCATTCTTGATAACGGTAGATGGATCGCCACCGAAACCTAGAATAAGAATATAAAAAAGCTTGTGGTTTGATTTTTCAAAGAGTTTACAAAAAGAATTATATACCGGGTGTCCCAGACTAATTTATTCTGGCTATATCTCTTAAACGAAAAGAGATTCTCGAATGGGACAAACACTGATCTATTTCATTCCTAACACACTTTAATTTGGCTTAGTCACTGCCCCTAACTTTAAACTTTTTAATATACCCTGTACATTTTTTTATAATTTTGTAATGCAGTCTTCCATCGTCTATTCAATCAAATTCTCCAAAAATAAAATGAGTTCGTAAATAATCAAGAAAGTGTCAGTTTACTTTTTATTTTTGTTAAATTAATCAAGAAAGCCTTAAAACTTAAAGGAACAATTAAAATAAATGTAATAAAAATCACTTGCAATAAATAAATAAAAATAACAATTAACAAATTAATATTATTTAGATCAGATGTTCGAATTGTAGTCCACCTGCTGCAACACACATTTCGAATAAATAATATTAATTTGTTAATTGTTATTTTTATTTCTATTTTTTATATAATTTTTATTACATTTATTTTTATTGTTCCTTTAAGTTTTAAGGCTTTCTTGATTAATTCAACAGAAATAAACTGATGTTTTCTTGATTATTTACGAACCCATTTTATTTTTGGAAATTTTGTTGAATATACGATGGAAGACCGAATCCAAAATTATAAAAAAATGTACAGGGTGCTATTAAAAAGTTTAAAGCTAGTGGTTGTAACTGAGGGATGAATATTTAGGGGATTATTTTTTCTACGCCAAATTAAAGTGTGTTAGGAATGAAACAGATCAGTGTTTGTCCCATTCGAGAGTCTCTATTCGTTTAAGAGATATAGCCTGAATAATTTAGGCTGGGACACCCGGTGTATATATATATATACTGCTTACCTCAATAGTATTTCTCCTTTTGTATATATATATATATACAGTGTGTCTGCTTAAGTTGGACACATATGGGAAACTTTGTTATTATTGGTTTTAGGAAAAAAAGTTATTCCTCATAAGAAGTTCTGCATTATCTAAAATCTAAAATGCAATTATTAGATATTAATTTTTGTTAAGCCATATACGAGGTTTGCCAAAAAATATTAATCTTAGGGTGCGTTCACAAAGAAAGCTGGTTACAAGCGCTTGCTCCAAGCGATTGAGAATTTTGTTGTGTGTACACAACAAACGCTTTCATTTCAAGCTTAGTGTTTTCTCAGCTCTCGTTAAGACAATGTCTTCCTCAAGTGATGAAGAGTTATTTTTGCTTGAAAATGTCGAATTAAAAATTCGTGGAAGGAAAGTCGGTGTTCATGCAATTAACCGTGGAAGAGGTAGGTTGGGGGTATATCACCATCTATTTCCTCAATTGAAATTGGACAAAGTGAGGTTTTTTTCTTATATGAGAATGCAGTTAACCACGTTTAGTTACATAGAAAGCGTTTTATTCAAGTTTTGGGGAAATTGGCATAAGCAACCTATCCATGCCGGTAGTTATTTGTTTAAGGTGAGTGCATAGTGTCTCTGATTTTTGTAATAAATACTTATCATAACATTTATTTATAGAATATATATTACAACTAGTTATACAATATAACATATCTAATAGTATGCAGGGTGTTTCAATTCTTTTTGTTATTTTAAATTTAGCAACCGGGTAAGTCCTGAGAAGTCTTCATTTCCATGATCTTGAGATCCTTCATATTCATCTATGGATACGCTCTGGTTTGAAGTACCAACATGTGAAAATGAAGTACTGTTTGTTGGTGTAGACCCAACACTATAAGACATGGGATACGCAAATTGCTGGACTATATCCTGAATTTTTGCACGAATCTTTCTTACATGAGGCAAACGTGTTTTGAAGAATAATGAATGCTCATCCTCAGGTTCCTTGTCTTCTTTTGTGCTCTTCCTCTGAGACAAAATTTGCAATTTTTTTCTTTCAATTTCTAGCATTGAAGCCGTATAGTCATCACGTCTTACTCGTTTGACTCTCTCCACAGTGTGTAGTTTACTTCTTTTTGCTTTTGAAGTTTCGTCCTCAGTTTCAGATGGACCAGCTGGTGCAGGGATCTCGTCATTATCTATAATGGATACATTGAACTGGTCTTGTGTCATGTTTTCAGGCTCACTATATTCCTCCTCGTCTTGTGTTTCCGGAGTGGTATTCTGCTGTTGAAAAATTTCATCTGTACTTGATGTTTCAAGCATGGAACAATTACCAGAGCTTTTTCGAGCCTTAACAATATCAAAAAAGAAAGTGCATTGAAATACTGCCACTTGCATGTAATAACTTCATCTGCTCCTGCTCCGGATTTGGGACGTACTAATTTTGAAAGCTCTGTAGCATACTGGTCTCGCAGATATTTCCATTTCTTCCTCAGCGCCTGATCTAAAACAAAGGAATACATTGACATTGTCTATGGTTAACGATAAATCTGTGGTGTATGTGCACTTTTAGGCTTTTAGCTTAAGCTTTTAATATTGCTTGCTAAACCACTTTTTATTTTTTTAGGTATTTATCTCTCTCATCTGTTAAAAATATGATATGTTTCTGAATAATCTTGCATTTAAATACGTAATGAAAAGTAAGTAATGACCAGATTCTACTTTTCATGCTAAATAGCTGTAATCGCATATTTAAATATAGCTTTTACTTTTAAATAACTTTACTTCACAATATTTTTCTGTATTGTAAAAAATAAAGGTAATTTACTCCTGAGTAAGATTAATATTTTTTGACAAACCTCGTATACGCCTTAATAAAATTAATATCTAATGATGGCATTTTAGGTTTTAGATAATGCAGAACTTTTTATGGGGAATAACTTTTTTTCCTAAAACCAATAACAAAGTTTCTCATACCAGTCCGAGTTATATATTATATTATTATATTTTCTTTAACCATTGATTATAATATGTTTAGTTGATGTTTTTTTTCTTGGGTATATGGTTAGTAGTTGAATACTAGGAATGAAGTAAAACATTTTTGACGTTTCGCTCTATTATACTAAATATATATGTATGTATATATAAAGAAGCAAAGGGTAGTCTTGGCGTCTAGTTAAAAAACAATCTACTAAATTATTGGGGATTCCGTCAAAATCTGGGCTGGTTAAGAAATTAAACTATTGGTTACTATTTTCCAGCTTATTTGAATCCTTTATCAAGGCTAAAATATGAACAAGTTTTAATATTCAGATGTAAAAATTATAATTAATTTAAACTTACGTCCAAAGTGAGTTTGTACAAATTAAGTAAAACATCACTTTAAAAAACATGAACACATCTTCCACTAAACGTGGTAGTTATAAGGTTACATTTCAAAAACTAAATCATAATCTGATTGACTCTGATGATTCATTATTAAAATTATTTTATTCATTGTAAGTAAAAAAGGAATAAGTATGTATTAGATGATGTGTGTCTCTCTTTTTATTCAAGGAATTCTGGGGAACGTTGCAATTCATTTTTGAAGTGATAGGAGTGGTAAAGCTCGGTGGTCCCCGTGTTAGAGAAACTGAGGCATGATTCTCTTTATTTTTATGCACTACCAAAGAATCCTATACTATTTCTTCATTGATGCCCCTAACGACTAATAGCAAAATAAAACTATGACAGTTCATTAAACAAAATTTGATATGTAACTTAACCATCATCTGGCTTAGCGCTCTCGAAAAAAGAGGGGTAGAACTGCAAGCGTATGCAGGCGACCTTGTCATCTTGGCAAGGACCAAGTCAGGAGGAGTAGCATATAATATCCTCCAAAAGACGTTGGACGATGTCCACAGTTGGTGTCAGAGGGAACAGATGTGTGTTAACCCTGGTAATACTGTAATAGTTCCCTTCACTAGGACAAGGAAGTTGGAGGATCTTCCACCACTTTCCTACAATGGTGAGGTTATTCCATTTGCAGTGGAAGTAAAATATTTGGGGATTATCCTAGACATGAGACTTACTTGAAACGCTCACTTGGAAAAAGTTATCCATAAGGCCAGAATATCCTTGTGGACATGTCGTAGGATCTGTGGATAATCTTGGGGCTTGGTACCCAAACAAATCTATTAGATATATGTGATGATCGTTAAACCAATGATCACATATGGAGCTATTGCCTGGTGACCAAAAACTTTACAGCGAACGGCCCAAGCAAAGCTCTCTGGTTTACAGAGACAGGTTTGCCTGGCAATTACTGGTGCTATCAGCTCTGCACCGTCAGCAGCCATGTACATGCTTCTGGACCTACCTCCTCTCCTTATATTTTTAAAAACAGGCTAGATGGACAACATACAGAATTGCGCATATTTCTAATTGCACAAATCAGGCTTATACAGAACGAAGCAGAATGCTAGTGGAAACTGAAAGTCACAGTATTCTGGGAATGACCTCTGACATAATGTTTCCAACAGTAAACTACGTCCCAATTCCAAATATAGATGAATGGGTCCTCCGTAAGGATGGACTATTAAGAGCATACAGCTGTTGGTACAAAAACGGCTCAAAACCACCCTCAGACTCTGGTGCAGGTGTATACGGGCGCAGACCTAGGACAGAAATTTCAATCTCTCTAGGATCCTATGCAACCGTATTTCAGGCGGAAATTTACTCCATTGTTTCATGTGTGGAGAGATTGGAGCAAGCCAATCCCATACATAGAACAATAAAAATTTTCTTGGACAGCCAAGCGGCTTTGAAACCACTTAGCTCTCACCGTGTTCATTCAAAGGCTTTCATACATTCTTCAAAGAATGTCTCCAAACAAATGTGAGACTATAGCAGGCATGACCTATGTTGTCTAACAGGCCACTGTCATCTGAATCTTGGACTGTCGGAAGATCCGACCTGCCGTCTTTGTCTGGAAGATGATGAAACAGCAGAGCATATAATTTGTGCCTGCCCCGCCGCGTCTTGAATCAGGTATCTGATGTTTGGCAGGGATTCTCTCTCGCCCTCGGACCTGAAATATCATTCACCAAATAAACTAATCGGCTTTGTTAAGAAGCTGAATTTGTTTGGTGAAATCTGAATAGGTGTGAGCCACAATAGACTCTTGCTCTCACCATAAACCTAGCCTAACCATTATCTGAGTTGAATAATTAAGTACGATACGATAACTTTGAATAGAATCCCATGTTTCAATATTAGGAATCTATAAAAAGGTAAATTCTATTGTAATATTTTATCCATTTTTAAAAACTAATCATGTTCTGTATGCTCTGCAACACTTGTGGGATTTTCAGGAAATATTTCTGCTTCCTGCTATTTCTGCTTCTGCTTCATTCCCATAGGTTTCTAAACAGTCGTTTCCGGCTTCTGATTCCTGTGCCATTCCATAGGTTTGTGTACAGTCTTGGTCTTCACTGACTTCAGCTTCTTGTGCGTTTCTGTAGGCTTGTGCACAGACTCCTATAGCTTGTTTTCCTAATGCAGGACTCCTCTGTTCGGCACTGACATTTCTTTTTTGTTTAAAATCATACTTATGTCCGCGAACCAGGGATCTCACTTCATACAAAAGGGCATTTTTTCGGCAGTAGGGCTTCTTGATTCCGGACCTTCAAAAAATATGTTTTGTATCACCTTCATAACTCCACCACTATCCACTATGTCATCAATATTATACATGTACAGGCTTTACTTACTCAATATCATCAACTTTTATTTTCTTTGAAAAAGCTTCAATTAACAACTGCAGATGTTGCTTCGGCGTTTTAATAAGGAACTTTTTGCCCAATGTAATTAAAATATTTTCTTGAATTTCTTTCCAACCATGGGATTAACACTCAAAAACTCTGTCATCCTCGTAAGTAAATCCTAACCGTGTTGCTTTCTGTTTCTGCTGTTCCATTTTGCTGTGCTCAACTCTCAACTTCTTAGCATAGCATAAATGTAGCGGGTAGCAGTTTGTTTGTTTACACATGTCTCAAAAATAGTGACGCCAACTGTGTCCGTCACTATCCAGTCACAATTAAGGATAGTCCGTATTATTTAAAGTCAACAATAAAATCTGCATCAATGATGAAGCAAATGTTTACTGGACCAATTGTATATAATAGTTGTGTTTTCAAAAATAGTTCTTTCCTGACATTATTCTTCCACGTATTGTTTTTTCAGTTTGTAAAATGAAGTTTAATGAATTGAGTTTTCTATTCATGGAATTGTCTTACCAAATACCACGCGAGCTCAGATCTAGCAGGATATTTTTTGTGGTGGTTTCCTCATACTTACTTTCATATAGGTAATTTAACTCGATCTGTTCTGACAAACTCACGAGAGCGTATATTCAACGAAATTTAGTATTCGAAGACAACCACTAAAAATATCTGGTTAAATCTAAGCTCTTGTGGTATTACCTACGAATATTCTTGTACTTTTGAGCTGTTTGTGTATATTATTGGAAGAAAATTAGCCAGGATTATCGAAGGGTAGTGCAAAAAATCTACCAAAAGCTGATTTTGGCATGATACACGAGTTTTACACGTTAAATTTAGATTATTTATCAGCAGAAAGTCAATAATAAGAATAAGTTTCGAATCAATTGTTTCATAACATAACCAGCTTCCTGCTTTTGTTTTCAACTCTAAAATGTCAATAATAATTAACCGCTAATTTCTATATACAAGTGACTAACACAAACATCAAAATGATCTTCTCAACAGCAAATGTTCCTGATTTTGGTCAATTTCTTTTGAACTAGGGAAGTAAACCTTACAAATCGTAAGAAAATAGCGGTTCGTAGTTTTCAAGGTCGTAGGCTCTTTGACGTCACGAAGGAAGGAGGAATGACATCACGTTCAATGCGCGTGCTTGCATTCCGCACTTTCGATAAGTTTTTTTTATAGAAATCCAGCTCCATAAGCAAATTAGAAAATACAATTTTTTCATGAGATACTTCAATTTGAAGAAATAAAAAAAAATTACTGAAAAGGCCCATTCAAAAGACGCCAACTCTTCATTGGAGTTATCCCTCCAAAGTATATTCTGCAACTTACATTGATCCGGTGACACCATTATTTGGCGATATATTTTTTCTACACTGCCGTGACAACGTACCGTTGTTGTCGAAATCGTAGTAGGATTGACAATAGGTCCTCTTGTACCACAGGTTCTTCCATTTGAATATCATTTAATGATATTGCATTAGAGGTATGAGCCAACGCATCAAATACCACGCGTAGCTTCGTTATTGTACTATGTTCCTTGAAGACCCCATCATGAGGCAAATACTTAAAGTTCTTACTTCAAAACTAAATCTACGATAGTTAAATAATAGGTGAGAAAAATGTGTAGTTATTGATAATTTGTAATTTTTTTAAATTATGATTTTGATATCTTGTTTATCGCTCACAGAATTATTTTCTTTTTTCACATGTGCACTTGCTGAACACGTATTTTCTGAAGGCAATACAATGAACTATGAACATGCCAAAATTTTATGGACAGAAATTAATTATAAAAAACGGATCTTTGATAAAACAGCTTATATAGCTCAAGAAGATCGATGTATTAACAAAAAACTGATCTGATAATCTTAGTAAAATATATGCACATCTTTTTAAGTTCAATGAAACGAAATTAAAAAAATTAGAAGAAACTAATTAATGAGGAAAATTTTTAAACAATTGAATTGAATTTATACGTTAATCAAATATATTTCAAATTCTATTTTGTTTTTTGAGTTTTTATATAAACCGATGTTCAAATTTATTACATTTTAAAAAAAAATTCACATATAATCTCACTTAGAGAAGCGAGTATTATTTAATTTGCACTGACAAACAAATAATTTGTTGATAGAAGGAAATGTTGACAGAAAATTTCAAACCGCGTTAGAAATTATAAGACACAAAAATGGTAGCGTTATTAACTGATGAGAGAAATTAGAAATTGTTTTGATTGTAGGAGATTACTATAAAACGCATAGAGAAGCAGCAAATATTTTCAATAATAGACATCCCAATAAAAATATAACTATAATCAACTGTAACGAAAATAGTCAATAAATTTAAAAGAACTGGAAGTATTAAAAATAATTTTAATGGAAAACGTCGAAAGCTGGTTGCTGATGAGATTACGCAGTTTGATGTAATGCTGTCTGTTGTAGCAAATCCAAAATTGTCATTGTGCAAAAGAAAGTCGTTGTTACAACAAAAGGTAAGTAAAAATACAGTGGCAAGAATTTTAAAACTAAATAAATCCAAACCATATAAACCAACAATCGTACCTACATTAGAGGATAATTTTAGAAACATGCCAAGAAATTTCTCCACAAATGATGAGGAATGTATTACGTGAACTTTCCAATAGAACGATAAAGTGTATTGAACGAGAGGGTGGATATGTCGAAGCATTAGTATGAGTGAAAATTAAATTTGTTTGTTTCCAATATTAATAGGATGTTAGTTTTATAACTTAGTATTTGAATGTATTTTATTATTTGCAAAATAAATTAATATGTACTTATAACGCGCGTTTTAACTGCAAAATTATTAGAAAACATCGAAAAACTAAAAGGTTATCATGTGGTTCTTAATCACAAGAGATGAATGTTCATTCAAAATAGAAGTAGGTATTAGTAAAAAATAAAATAATCTGAAGTTTTGATTTAAATGAATATAATTACATATTTAAACGTAGTTTTTAATTTTGATCAACTTTTTTAGTAACATTTCTCGATATTGTCGCATTTCAAGGTACTTACTTTACTCTTGAGTAAAACTCCTATTTTTTGACAAACCTCGCAAACAACTAAAAACTTTGATATTTGATGACTGTATTCTAGGTTTTAGATACTGCAGAACTTTTTATGAGGAATAACTTTTTTCCTAAAATTAATAATGAAAAAGTTTTGCATATGATTTCAGCTTAGGGGGATATATTGTTTTTTACACAAAAAATCTTCAATCATGGGGAAAGCAGCCAAAATCACAAATAATTATTATTACTTACTAAAGTCTTTTATACATTACTAAGCTTTCGGAAAACTTTGCTTCCATTTTCAAGATTTTAACTGGCATTATAAAATAAAACCAAAATAACACAAAAATACAGAAAGATTTTTCATTTTTAAAATATATAACTTCAATGTTCAATCAATAATTAATTAGCTCTGACCTGTATTCGCACTAACCTAAAGGAGTTAACAATGTGCGTCCTTTATCGATCCTAATCAATTTCTATCTATAGACACAGAATTACAGCAATATGGTGATATAATATCATGTGAATGAACACAAAAAGGATATCTATAAATAAACTTATTCCATTCAACAACAGGTTCTATTAGTTTCCTGCTGTTATGGGTGAAGTTATATTGCTCATAACTCACCTTTTATGATTTTTGCTCGGTTGCGATGAGATGTATAAAGTTCAAATATTATTGGAAACCGTATAGCTTAGTTATATTTATTATGTTACCAATTTTATGAAAAGATACGATGATCTACCACATTGAATGTCAGTATCTTCATTATTTCAGATACTCTGCTAATCACTGTCCTTTGTAATGTGTGTGAACACCAGAAAAAATTAGCGAAATATTAAATTAAATACTCAAGTCTGACGTCACAACTGTGGGCGGAGGCTATTACGGTTCCAAACAAACTCTCTTTCTATGTAAAAGTCCCATAAGAAATTTTTTATTTAGTGTTTTCAACGTTATGAAGGCAAAATAAGACATCTAGTTTCTATATTGTGTAAGAGGAACGTGCCTTTTAAGTATTTTTGTATAGGTTTTTGCCAAGGTGAGTTAATTACTAACTTAAGTTGAAAACTTCTTGAGGTTATGCTGGCTATTCTATTTTATTTGATAAAAGTTATTTTTTAGAATATCTCTTATTTTGTTCCCCACTATATGTTTTATATATCTTTGTTTACATTTTTAAATAATTTTTTTTTTCTTTGTTTCAATAATATATATTTTATATTTATTTATGGGAATTTTAAAGTTATATTATATATTTTATGCAGATAAAGTTTTTTATTTAATATCCCAGTAGCATTTAAACTTTGGACATCATCATTCAACTTGTTCGATAATTTTTTTTCTGCGGCAGACGGTGAGTTTCTCAAAGTATACCTTCTCTTTCTACATTTCCGAAAAATACGATTGAAATTCCAGAATAGTATGAATATAGAAAAAATGAAGGTATACCATGCACACTGTATACCGCGAAATAAAATTGAAATATAAAAGGATACCGATATGTAACATTATAGGAATGTTATTGAATAAATGTTTTGGAGCCACATTAAATATATGTAATAAAATTACATTGAAGTTTCGTTAAGTATGTTACATTTATGTAATGTTCATTATTAAACATTACATTGTAATATTTATAAGAGGCCCAAAGTGCTATATATGCAATGTATCTGTAATATGAAGTATATCTCTGTATAACATCACAAAGTCACAATGTGACATAACATTCATATTTAAGTTATGTTTTTATGTTTAGTGGGTCTACCTTTATAGGGGTTACTGAAACCATTCGACATTGGAAGTCATTTTTACCACTTTTTTTCTACCAATCTTCAGCTAAGTACCTAATTTAAGTCTGTGGCACTTGTGGGATAACATCTACAGATAAAACGCAGAGGATTTAAAATAGTGTAGTGAAGGTTTTGTGCAAGTTTATTTATAAAATGTCAACAAATGTAATTTTCAAAGAAACTGGTCCTCAGATGACCAAAATATTGGAAATTGTAGTTTCAGTATATCCTCGAGTATATCTGAATAGTGAGTGGTCCAAAGAACCAATTAAAGTGGCCAATACCTTCCCAGGAGAATTTTTGTTTGTACAAAGTGATTAAATAATAACTTGAAATCTGGTAATAAGGGATGGTGAATAATGTACATTCTCATACCAGAAGACAAAACACTTCATATACGTGTAGCTCTGAACAGCCCAGTGAACATAATATGTATGAAGTCATTCAACAGTCTGCCACGGTAATAACAATCTGTTGCAAATATAAAAATAAAATTGTATGTTGACATTGGTCAGAGTATGAATATATCTATATTTTGTGTACTTTGCACTGTGTTTGTGTTATTAGAAAACCGTGAATTGTAATTTTTGTACGTTTTTGTATTAGAATAAAGTAATAATTTTCTTGTATGATATGTACTATTTACATAATATATTATGTACCTTATATGGAAAACCTTTGCATGAACTAATATCATTAGTAATTTGAGCCTGTTGACTAAACATAATATATTGTACCTATTTTTTATTGTTATTAAACAGATTGAAGATTGTGCATAAATAAATTTGAAGCATTGGGATTCATCCTACACCTCTAAAACAATTTCACTATTCTGTTTTAAGTTATTGTAGCTCATTCACTGTTATTTTGAGGTTATTATGACTAATCACATACACCTACATACTGCAATATGTATATTTGCATATTTGAATGTCTTGGTGTCAAATCAAATCTGGAGGACTTCATGTTGAGGTATACATTTTTGGAGAAAAACTGTAAATTCACTTTTACTTGCAGTATTATATAACTAAGATAGCTTCCAGGATTTATAGCAAGTATTCTCGACAAATCATTTAATATAGTTTGTAGAAAATAATGTTTTCTTGGTAGCCTAGATGTTTGTATATTCAATTTTGGGTTCGATAGTGGGATGTATAATGGATCATATTCCTAAAAACAAATCTGATATGAAGATATCTATGTATTTTTTGATATTCCTTTGTGATATTTTTTTTGTTTTAAAAATTATTTGCTAGTACAGGCAGAATTCAATCATAATGCTATAAAGCCTTGAGTAGAGAATATTAAATATCCTAACTATCTCATTTCAACTTCAACAGTAAACTTATAACTCATGATAAGGTAGAAACATAATATAGCAGACCATAGGTGGGTGTTAAGTTAGAGACAATATAGGTACTGATTGTACACTTTATATTTAGGTGAAAATTACAAAATGTGTAGTAAATTACAAGTCTCGTGCAATTCTGTATATTTAACATTTTCATAATTTCTTCTTGTAAAGGCCTAGCCAGATCAGGAGCAATCGGGATTCATTCATTTTATAGAAAATAACCTGAAATATTAGATATTACTTATTAACAAATTTGTAATTAATCGATCTTGTTATTAGAGCATTGACTAATGGCTATTTATCTATACATAGGTACCTTCTATGGTTTCATAAAACTGTAATTTTCTACTTGCAATATATAATTCTGCAAATCTAAATTATTCAGGCATTTAAATTGATTTTCATATTCCATATTTAACTATGTAGAAAATCAAATTCTGGAAAACTTAAACACAAAATTCATACATAATATAGAATACACTTACTTGCAAACCCTTCGTTGGACGCGTGGGCTACGATCGTAGCCCACTCTAATTTGAAGGGAGATTATTAAACGGAGGGAGATGCTACGTTCGCACGCCCTTTAGTAGCTGTCGTTTAAACATGAATCTAACAGCCGGTAAACACCCACTCGCTATAAAGCACGGCTGTTCGAGATATTTGAAGATTAATGTCACTGGGCTACGAGCGTAGCCAACGCGACCAAAGTCGTAACAGTTTTTATAATAGCATTTTATTAAGGCTTCCTTAATTTTTTTGTTAAAAAAAATATTTTTTGGTAAGTAACACCTAGTACTTAATGTAGTACTTAATAATTTTACTGACATTTTTAGACCCAGTAGTAGTAGTAGTAGTCGATTATATTTTTTTAATGTAAGTATGCGATGAAATAACAATTTTTTTTATATCTTGTTTTCTAAAGCCCATAGATAAATATTTTTTTATATTGTGGTTTTCCCTGTATTAATATAACATATATTAACAAAAGGTTGTATTATTTTCACTTCAGAAAACAAACCTATTCAAGTGAAAGCGGTTTTAGATCCTTGTAGTGCAGTTTCATTAATCACAGAAACCTTAACAGAAATTCTCCAACTTATTCCACAATCAAAAGTTACTCAAATAAATGGGGTTGATGGTATCGTTACGAATTCCAATAAAATGGTAAACATAAATGTTCACTTTAATATTGCAAGAAATTTTAGTTTTAACATAAATTGTTTGGTTCTTAGGGAAATTACAAAAAAATTTCCTCGATTTTCATTGCGTAGAGAAAAGATTTTAATTCCTTCAAATGTGAAACTAGCAGATCCTAATTTCCACATTCCTTCTCAAATTGACATGCTCTTAGGAGCTGATATTTATTATAATCTGATAAATGGTGGTATAATAAAAATTCAGAAAAATTTCTTGACATTAGTTGATACCAAGTTAGTTTATATAGTAGGTGGTCGTATTCCTAAAGAAGCTATTTCATATGGTTCCTTTTAGGTAGATTTGCCTTTAAAAAGTTCAAATGAATATTTAAAGTTAGGTAATTTCTATTCCATGGCGAAAAATAGATTTCATAATTTAGAAAAACGTTTTGAGAAAAATCCTAGTCTATTCAAAGATTATAAATTTTTTATAGATGAATATGTTTTGTTGAATCATGCTAGATATGTTCCTTTGAAATTAGTAAATGAGTTCCAAGAAAATAAATATTTCCTTCCTCACCATTGCGTGATTCGAGAAGATAGTAGTTCGACTAGGTTAAGAGTAGTGTTTGATGCTAGCATGAAAAATTCGTCTAATGTTTCGTTAAATAATATCATGTTAAAGGGTTTCACAGTTCAGCCAGAACTATTTGATATTCTTTGTCGCTTTCGTATGTTTAATTTTGTGCTTACTTGTAATATACAAAAAATGTATAGAATGATTAGATTAAATCCAAATCATACATTTTTACAAAATATATTATGGCGAGAAAGTCCTACAGATCCTTTGAGGTGTTTAGAACTGCTAACTGTTACATATGGTACAAATAGTGCTCCATATTTAGCTACCCGTACACTGAATGAGTTAGCATATAAAAATACAAAAAAATGTAGATGATATTTTATCAGGTAGTGATTCCTTAGATAATTTGACAGAAACTTACAGTCAGTTGATAAAGATGCTACAATCAGCAAATTTTTCATTGCATAAGTGGGCTTGTAATAACCCACAATTTCTAAAGTTATAAAAAATAATTCTCAGGAAAGTATTGATTTGAAAATAGATAGCTCTTCAACTAAAGTGTTAGGCATTTCGTGGGATCCAAATTTGGATCAATTTTCTGTGAAACTTCCTAAAAGTCATAATCAAAATTCGATTACTAAACGTGTTGTTTTATCCCAAATTGCACAGATGTTTGATCCCTTAGGATTTATTTCTCCTGTCCTTGTAGTAGCAAAAATTCTGATGCAAAATATTTGGTTGTCAAAATTAGATTGGGATGATGAATTAAACTCTGAACTTCTATGTCAGTGGACAAGTTTCATTTCACAAATCCATGAACTTTCTCAGTTATTCATTCCTAGACACATTTTCTACAAACATAGAACTTTGAAAATTGAATTCCATGGGTTTTGTGACAGTAGTTTGAAAGCATATGGTGCTGTGGTTTATATTCGTGCGTTTTATAACAATGGTTTAATTTCTTGTAATTTCATAGCTTCAAAAAGTAGAGTAGCTCCTTTAAAGACTATAACACTAACACGTCTTGAGTTATGTGCTGCAGTCTTATTAGCAAATTTGATTACAAAAATAATTTCAATTTTTGAAAATAAAATTCCTTCCTTTACTATTAATTTATGGACAGATTCTCAAATAGTATTGTGTTGGCTCAAATCACATCTTTCTAGATGGACAATTTTTGTGTCGAATAGAGTATCCGAAATTCAAAATTTGACTTTAAATTGTCAGTGGCGGCACATAGGTTCAAAAAATAATCCTGCAGATTTGATTACTAGAGGCATTTCTCCAAAGGATATAATTAAAAGTTGGTTGTGGTGGCATGTGCCACAATTCTTAGAAAATCCACATTTAGATTTAAATGAATTCTCATCGAATGAAATGAAAGATAACATTCCTGAAGAAAGAAAGATAAATGCTTAATTACTTAATACTAAAACGGATACTCGCTTAGATTTGTGGAATTCCCTGTTTTCTAAATATTCCTCGATTGTTAAATTAAAAAGAGTTGTTGCCTTTTGTTTAAGATTTTTGAACAAAATCAAACTCAATTCTCAGAAGAATTTAGGTCCCTTAACAGTATATGAATTGAAAAATGCACATTTTCTCATAATAAAAAATTTGCAAAGGCAGTGCTTTTTTAATGAAATTTCAGAATTAAAGGCTAATAAAATAATCTCCAATAAACCTATTTTGCATTTGACGATTCTGGTATTCTTAGAGTAGGAGATCGTTTAGCTAATTCTGATCTGCCTTTTGATCAAAAATTTACAATTTTACTACCTTCAAATAATTCGGTTACAGCACTTATGTTAAGATACGAGCACTTGAGATTGGGGCATGCTGGTGCGCAAACCACATTGTCAAATTTTCGTTTAAAATATTGGCCTTTAAATGGTCTTGTAGACATCAAAAGAATTATCAGAAAATGTATGGTTTGTACTAGATTCAATGCAAAATCATGTGAACAAATGATGTCAAATTTACCTTCATATAGATTGAAACTGTGTAGACCTTTTTCAAAAGTTGGAGTGGATTTTGGTGGTCCATTTCATATTAAATCATCACATCTTCGTAAAGCTCCTTTAATAAAATGTTATGTTGCTGTGTTTGTCTGTATGGTTTCCAAGGCTGCTCATCTAGAACTAGTTTCTAGCTTATCGACTGATGCTTTCATACTCACATTAAAAAGATTTATCTCAAGAAGAGGTAGTCCTTCGATCATATTCAGTGATAATGGCACTAACTTTCTTGTGGCAAAAAATCAGTTAAAAGAATTATATGATTTTTTCAAGGTTCAAGGTAATAACGATTCCATTGTAGATTTTTTGGCAGGTAAAGAGATTGTGTGGAAATTCATTCCACCCAAGAGTCCACATTGGGGCGGAATTTGGAAGGCTGCAGTGAAGAGCACAAAGTATCATTTATACAAATTAGCTGGAAATGCCCATTTCACATTTGAAGAGTTCAGCACTATTTTAGCCCAAATAGAAGCAATCTTAAACTCGAGACCTCTCCAACCTCTCTTCAATAATGCAAAAATGACTTATCTTGTTTAACTCCTGAACATTTCTTGATTGGTGATAGTCCCACATCCTTTTCTGAACTTGACGTATCAAAGATTTCTGAAAATCGCCTAACTCGTTTTGAAAGATGTTCTCTTGTTCAACAGAATTTTTGGAAACGTTGGACAAGGGAATATTTGAAGCAATTGCAAAATAGACCAAAATGGCTCGTTCCTCACCCGAATTTAAAAGAAAATGATATTGTATTGCCTAAGGAAGAAATTTCGCGTCCGTTAGAATAGCCCCTTGCTAGAGTTGTTGAAATTATTCCTAGTAAAGATGATAAAATTCGTTTGGTTCGAATTAAAACGCAATTTGGAACATGTATAAGAAATATTACAAAATTATGTCCCTTACCAAAAGAATAGTAATTAAAAGGGTAATTTATCCAATGTTAAATGTTACGTTTTTGTTAGGTATAGTTATTCAATTGAATATTTGCGTTGTTCCTCATTTTTAATATTCTTTTTATTGAAGCGTAGAAGCTGCAATGGGGAGGAGTATGTTTGAAATTCTTTTCAAACATTTTATAATATTTCTCACACTTATTACCTTCCTTTTCCTTTCATCAGTAAAACTGCAAAAAGGCAAAGAATCCGCGTTACGTATTAGTAGAAAGGTTTGTTTTTAAATATTATTTCCATAGAAACAAAAAATAATGAAAAATCAGTTTTAAGTAAGAAAATTCTCTGTCAAAGGTTTGACATTCATCTTCAATATAATGTAAATTTAGAATAGTTTTTATCTGTATTTTAGTAATTATATGTGGGTTAAAATCCACTGGTACTTCGAAGAAGAGTTTGTTATATAGTTATCTTTAAAATTTGAAAATTACCTACATTGGATTTTATTTCACGACCTATGGATATTATTTCTTAGGTATAGATAAGTCAATGTACCTCTCTGACTGTTAATAAACAGATCACCTAGGAATCTTTCAACATCATTTACATTAGACGGACGTGGCATATCTTGAATTGCACGTTTCTTGACTGGAGATTTTGGAATTTTGTTGAATTCTACAATATGTCCCAGATATTCAATTCGTTCTTTAAAGAATGTGCATTTATTTTTGTTTGTTAAGATGAAGATCATATTCCATGAGTTTTTGCAAGCATGATTTTGAATTTTCAGTGCATCTTCAATGGTCAATCCATGTAGAATAATATCATCAAAATACGATTCCGTTTTTGTAAGACCCTTGAGGAGCTGAGAAATAATGCGATTAAATTCGGATGGAGCTGTTTTTATTCCAAAATTGAGACGATTCATGCGATAAGTTCCACGGTGAGTTGAAATTGTTTGAATCGCACTGATTTCTTCATTTACTTGTATATATGTAGATAAGCTTTATAGAGATCAAGCTTACAGAAGTATTTAGAATTTCGAAGGCTATTTAGGACATCGTCTATGCGACGTATTGGGTGATTCGCTTTAACTAGTTTTTCGTTAACCTCACATCTGTAATCGAACACCGCCATCTGCTTTCGGAATTACGACTAAAGGTGAACCCCAGTCATTTGTAGGAACTAATGATATGATACCATCTGCTTCTAGGGAATCCAGTTCTTCGTTTACAAGCTCCCGCAGTGCATATGGTACACTTCTTTCTCTAGTTAACGAGGGTTTAACGTCTTTTCTATATTGAAGCGTAACTTTCAGTCCTGGAACACATCCAACTTTTTCTTGGAATATTGGTGAAAAATGAATTGAATTGAATATACTTTCGATTGAATTGGCGTGCTGCATTGTATATACTGAAGCTGATATTTTCATGTCGGTGACAATTTGCTGAAGTTCAATACCTAGTCTTCGAATCCATTGTTGCCCAAGAAGAGCATGGTGTCCCGCTGGAACGATGTATAGTTCATCTTCAATCACCTTTCCACGGTATTCCTCATGAACGGAGACTTTTCCGTTGGATTGAATTACATTGCCTGAATAAGATCTGAAGGCTATGTTTGAACTTTTTATGGGTACATTCAAATTTAAATTATTGAAATCGTTCTCACCCAGTAGAGAAAACTTTGCACCTGAATCGAAATCGAAACGTTGAGATTGTCCATTTAAGTACACCGTAATAAAATATTTATCAGAATCAGGAAGTATTTCGAATAAATCAACCACTTCAAAATGATTATATAATGTGTCTATCTGTTCAACGCCATACTCAAAATCGGAACTTGGTTCGGCAATTGTCTGACTTTCTTTTTGGTAAACGTTCAGAAAATAATGTTGAGACACAATGACACTCTTCTTTGGTATTAGCATCTGTTTCAACACCTGCACTTAATCTTTGTAGTTCAAAAGTTTTACTGGTTTGTTGGGACCAAGAAATGCTGCCAAACTATTATAATGTGTGGAACCTATTGAAACATAGAGCAGCTGAGCAATTTTTGATTCATCATTGATTCCTTTCATGTTATAATAGTTTTCAAAATGTTCAAGATAACAGGAAAATTTTTCTTTGCAGGAATCAAAATTTTCAAATGGTGCTATATCTTAAAAATTCACAAGAATAGTTGCTGACGGCTGTTGTTGATTCTTAATCTCGTTGATGAGAATTTTCTGCTGCTCACACATTACAGTCATAAATTGTTTAAATTGTTTTGCATACATTTGAAAATATAATTGAAATCTTATTTTAGTTTCTTGAGAATTGGGTGAATATATTTTTTTCCACTCGTCGCCAATTATTATGATTCTGAGGAGGATCTAAAATAATAATTGAAACTGAATAATTATTTCCATCTTGACAGTTCTCTATGACATATCTTATTTTATGATTAATATCAACAAGTCTAATAAAAGGCCACAACAATTAGCCGTCTGTACACGGGGTGAATACTCATAAATGTTTCTTGGTTTCTCCCAAGCGAATAAGTTGCGCGAATAGATTTGCTTAGCCCTTGCTGGTAATTTTCACCTATCCCGATCGTATTGTGAACGCAAATGGGATTAGTCTCATCAGTTACATATTTAGAAGGGACAGTCTAACAAGTATTCAAAATTACAGCTTTCTGCAGGTCGATGTATGTGTTATCTAGTTTGGCGAGGCTATCATGTAGAGTTAAGAATAAGTACCTTAGATGAAACTATTACCGACACCACCTCTACTTTCTCTGCATTTTTATGTAGTATTTGTCAGAGTTTATGACGATTTCAAGTTTCTTATCAGGGTTCACAAGATCTAAGGGGGAATAGTTTTCGCAACCAGCTCATGCAATTAAGATATTTGAGCCCTGCCAATGAAGGATTTTTGTAGTTTAAATATTTGTTTGTGATGTAAATTTACTATGTCCGTTAGATCTCTCTCTCCTTATTTCCTTGGTAGTGTGGTCCTAATAATTGAGGATGTATGATGGTGACATATGTGTTTGGTTATCATGGTACGCGGTGTTCTTTGAATATCTTCTAGTTCTGTTTTTGTCCACTTTAGAATTCCAAATGAATATGTCATGCGCAATATGGCGTAAATGTTTTTAGCGAGATTTCCTGCGTTCAACTGGGATTTCAATAAAGTAGTTACCTTTGGGTGAAATGGTCTCTCATTTTGGTTTTTGCTTGCTTCTGGTCTAGTAGCTTAACTTGCTGAAATCCTAGACATGTGTAGGTTTCATCATTTTGCAAGGCATTTATAATGTTCCCACTAAGTAATAACACATCTCCGTTAACGATTTTACCATTCTCAATATTTGAAGTTTTGCACTTGTCTAATCCAAATCCCATTTGTATATCACTGGAAACATATTCAGTGATATTAAGTAAATGTTGAATTTGACGCTGGTTTGATAATCATGTAAAAAGTTGGGAAACAGTGCAGCTAGTGTTCCTGTTGGCTTTGATTTTATAGTCGTAATCCATATCGTTAAGTAGATTGGATAGTGGGTTAATTCCTAAAAAAAAGCAAAGTAGACTGAGGGAGTCACCCTGGAAGATTTCCCTACGAATAGAAATTTCATTAGTTTCGAGGTATTGACCATTTATTTCTAAATGAAGGTTCGTTCGCCAATGCTTTATCGATTATTCAAGATGAATGTGCAACGCTGTCAAATGCTTTCCTGTAATCTACGATAGCTGTATAGATGTTGCTGTTCCTTTTGTGCCTGTTTGAGTATTACTGAATCGATAATGAGTTGTTTTTTGCAGCCTTGGTGATCTCGTCTGAATATTTTGTACAGTGTGTACATAAAGTAACCTAGCTGGCTAATATTTCGATTTCCGTTAGGTTTACAAACAAAAATGTTGAATAAAAGTTTTTTAAATAATCCAGAGCATCTGTTATTTCTAGACAACTAAGCACCTTGTCATAATACGTATGTACCTGATAGATATATGATTTTTCCAGAATACAGGGTGAGTCACTATCAACGGGATGGAGGTTTATAGCGAAACGGTAAAAGTTTTAAACTGTTTGCCACTTTAGTGGTTTTTACATTCATATAGGCTACATTTTAAAATTATTTTGAAATATACAGGATGTTCCAATAAAGTATGGCGTATCAAAGTTATATTTTTTCCAATGGAACACCCTATATTTTATTGCATTTTCTAATTTCCCCTAAAAAATAAAATACTCCTCCATGATGGTTCCCTATACCTAAATACAAAGGGTTCCGAGTTATGCTGATTTTTTTTTAAATGTGAACATTTCGAAAAAAATTAATAACTCATGGATATGACAAATTCTAGCAAATTTTCTCTTGCATCTAAATAGTTGGACATTCGTTGAATGTATTTCACGATTAAGTACTAAACATCTTTTTACAGGGTGTTCAGAATTTTCATACATAATCTAGTCGGTACCTAACTTAATGTCATTTTATGACATTTCTCTGAACAATCTTGTGTTAGTTTCCAATTTTATTGCTACTAAAAATGGAACAGTATCCGTTATACGAAAGAGTCGACATGATATTTTGCATTGGGGAATGTTTAGAAACTTGACTCCTAGCATCTAGAGTTTATGCTCGAAAGTACCCTGATAGAATTCACCCAAAGAAGGAAGTTTTCGAAAGACTGCTCAATAAATTCCGTGATACTGGTAGCGTTGCATACGAGATGGTGAAAAAAACTGAACCAGTTACTGGCGACAACGCCAACGAATTTGATGTACTGCTGTCGGTTACGGAAAATCCTAATACCAGTTCTAGAAAAATTTGAAGTGAATTAGGAATAAGTCAAATTATTAGTGTGTGTAGAATACTCAAGAAAAATCGCTACCATCCGTATGATATTCAACTACACTAGCAGTTGACACAACTGGATTATGATAAACGTTTAAATTTTTGTTTATGGAGTTTGGATAAAGTTGGAGAAGATCCTGATTTTTTCAATTACGTATTGTTTACTGACGAATCTACTTTCCACAATAATGGGTTAGTAAATAGACATAATTTCCATTATTACGATACAGCAAACAAACATTTATTCCGTACTGTTGATCGCCAACACCGATGGAGTGTAAACGTTTGGGGAGGGATTGTGGGCGAGTATGTTATCGGCCCGTATTTTTTGACGGACACCTGGATGGAAGAAAATATTTAAGTTTTTTGAAAAAAACTTCTGTGGCTACAATTGGACGGAGCTCCTGCTCACTTTTCACGTGCTGTTAGGAACTACCTCAATAAAAAATTTAGAAATAAATGGATAGGTAGAGGCGGTCCTTATAATTGGCCAGTTAGGTCACCAGAATTGAACAAGATGGATTTCTTCAAATGGGGTTATATTGAAAATATTGTATATGCTACACCCCCTACTGCTCCAGACGATATAAAATTAAGAATTTCGAACGCTTTCGCGTCTATAACACCCGATACGTTAAATAATGTAAGTAAATCGTTGGAAACTAGATAGAGTTTGTTTGCCGTTGCGTCATACTCGGTGACGTATTCTGCTGTTTTACGTTTGTCTTATATTAGTTGAATGTTATTTTACACTTAACACAAAATTGTAATTAATGACATATGTTAAGGTGTGTTTGTATGAATAAATTAGTAATGCGAAAAATTGTATTTTGCTTCATGCGTTGCGTACTCTTTTACATAATTTAGTTTTGTTTTAACTTGAAATCCCCTTTTTTTTAACTGATTTATTTCAAATTTTTAGCTTGAGGATGTTTAACGCCTCTGAGCATGATTTTTAGCTGAATTTAAAAAATTGCGGATTACCGAATCATGATTAAGTGGCGAAATATATGATATATATTAAAAATGTATTATATGATTATATTTTTTGGGTGAGCCCAAAGGTTATGTAAAATTAGATAGAATATCTATATGCTCATATTTTTGTATAGTAATTATTGTCTGTGTCATCGTGAGAAACAATTTCGTAAGTATTTCTGAGAAATGCAAAAAAACACATGTATGGGAGAAAACAGGCAATAACTTAATTTATTTCTGAAGAAAACTCCCAATAAAAACAGGAAAACGGAATAAATATAGGTAGATACTTACGTTCTAGACTGCATTTAACGGTAAAAGCGGCATTCCAATGAAAAATTAATTGAAAAAGGCGAAAATAAATAAATGACTAAATGAATCAAAATATGACAACTGAACTGTCAAAAGTAACAAATAAAATTTACGTCGACTTTAGTTAAGAAACACGTTAATGACGTCATAATCTCGTCTAATCTATTTCATGAATGAGAGATAAAGCTGGACAACGGCAAAGGACGGTTAAACAAACTCTAGAATCACGAGTTGCGTTGCACAAGATGGCAAGCATTTTGAGCATCTATTATAGTAATTTTCCTTTTTTGCTAATAATAATTTGTTGTTCGTTTTGTAGTATTAATGTATTATTTGCTTTATTAAAAATGTGTTTTTCTTTTATTATGTACTCAAATACAAGTCAGTAAAAAAAGAGCTAGTGTATCTTAGCAACTATAAGTTTTACAACAACTATGCCAAGATCATTAGTTTAAAATTTAGAGATAATTGCAGATGTTTTAAAATCGATTTACCATACAATTTAAGAAAATTGTGAATTGTAGGAAGAGTATAATACCTAGGTATAGGACACCCTTATACCATTAGAAAGAGGACATTTTTTTGAACATGGTAAATTATTAAAACTAAAAATTCTGAACACCCTGTAAAGAGATGTTTAGTACTCAATTGTAGAATACATTCAACGAATGTCTAACTATTTAGATGTAAAAGAAAATTTGCTAGAATTTGTTATATCAATGAGCTATTACTTTTTTTCGAAATGTTCACTTTTCAAAAAAAAGTCAGCATAACACGGAACCCTCTGTATTTAGGTATAGGAAACCAGTATGAACAAGTATTTTATTTTTTAGGGGCAATCAGAAAATGCAATAAAATATAGGTTGTCCTATAAAAAAATATATCTTTGATATGCCACACTTCATTGGAACATCCTGTATATTTAAATGATTTTAAAATGTGCCTATATAAATGTACAAACTACTAAAGTGGCAAACATTTTAAAACTTTTACCGTTTTGCTATAAACCTCCATCCCGCTGGTCGTAATTCACCCTGTATATAGTAAACAAAAAATGGCACAAAATTGTCCGTTGCGGCAGGTTCCGGTATTCCAGGCTGTATAGTTATTGTAGTGATACAGAAATATTACACAAAAGAAAATGTTACTTTCAAAAAAAGCTTAAATTCAAACAAAAATAACTAATAGTAATGAAATAATGGAACTTTTACAATGATTATTTTTATAAATGTTGTAAACGTAATTACACGAGTAAAAAGAACAAGAGACACATGTTTTGCAAGAATTTATATAAAAATAATGTCGATGCAGCATCTTCTTCTCGTGGCGTTCACATTTCTCCTCCCTCCTTTGGATAGATCTTCGTCCGCCAAGTCTTAGGGACATTTTCAAGAAATTTGGACTTGGGCAAGCGGTACTTTCGGTCCAAAAAGAATTTTGGTAATTCTCTTTATTTTCTTCATTAATAGTTATAGAAAAGACTAAAACAAATATTATTAGTAAAAGTGCAGTAATGCTGAGGCCAGTTGGAATAGGCGGTAAAACTCCTGTTCTATCAGTTGTAGTTGGCCATGGATTTCGTGTATTTTCAGTTTTTCAATATCCAATCTTTGGTCGGACATTAATTTGATGTTAACAATATTTGGTAACGGTATTTCGTGAATAGCCTTCTTGCCGTAAATAATTCCTTCTGTTGTTATTGGCTCGTCTGACATTAGGAGATTGCTAACTTTAATTTCTTGCTTTTCAATTTTTGTTGGGTGAACGATACCTTACAGAATTGCTCTGCTAGTTTCTTGTTTTCAGCTACAATGGTTTTTATAAAATTTCGAATATTGGGTATTTGACATCTGGATTTGATAAATTTCGTACAGACTATGTATTCTGCTTCTAATATAATCTTTATTGTCATAAATTCCTTTTATACATAAACACTAAACAAACAATGAAAACAATATTTATAAGATTATAAATACCGCGAATTCGTATCGCTGATGCCGATGTTATGGCTCCATTGGTTGTAATGGTATTCACAACGAATCCCTCAATCACGGCTCCTTGCCAAACAGCATTATCCGTTTATTGTCGTAGATTTATGATCTATAATCGATCCGTCCGCACCTAACATTAAACATTCCCAGGAGATTGTGAAAAGTCAGCAAGAAACAGGGTAACATATTAAAGGCTTTAGACTAATCCTATTTTGCGTGTAGCGGTTAAAATGTTTTTTAAATCTATATACACTCATTTATTCTTCTTTCATCCCTATTTACATTCGCATGCACTCTCTCCCATTCACGTCCAAGTTTTATGAAAGTGTACAGAATGTACAAGGTCTATCTGCTTACTTGGTAGGAGCTCGATTTCAAGGTCAGCGGGCAAGAGGCTGTATTTACGGGCGCATCTTGCGCGAGATTTAGATATTTTATTATATATATAAGCTATTTCTCCGCTAGGGAGATTACATAAGACTTAATTGTGGGCATGCTAGTTTGTTGGTGAAGCCATGAGTTTCTAGGAAGTTTGTTGTTCACCAGTCCTTTCCCGAGTGCCATTCTTTAGCATTTGTTTTGCACAACTTGCATACGATTAAATAGAGATTTGGTAGTAGAGCAGAAAACCGGATAACCATACGTCATTGTCGGTCGCACCACCTGACTGTAGAGAAGGGTTTTATTCCTAACTGACAGACAGCTGTTACGACAGATCAATGGGTATAGCTGTATCATAGCCACCTTGGCTTTTGGACTTGTGATATAATATGCAAGCTGTGCATCGTATTCGGTTGAATAATGTATTCCAAATATTTAACTTGGGTGACGGGATGAATAACTTCACCTTGTAGTTTCAATCTTTTGAATAGGTAGGTTTTCGCCCTAAGCTTACCTCGGAGGACCATATACTGAGTTTTCAAAGCATTAAGCATCAGCTTATTGCTTATTGCTTTCTAAATATGGTACGATTTTGTTGTCAAGATGAGTTTCCATTTTTTTCAGAGCGTGATCTGCTGTACTCGCTGTTTGAACCAGACAGACATCGTCTGCATATAATGCTGTGAGCTGTGTATTACTGACAAGGAAATCTGCTGTAAACAGCGAGTACAGAGTCGGAGAAAGAACCGAGCCTTGCGGTACTCCTGCTTCTGTAGTATATGGTCCTGCCTCGGCATTTCCTACAGTCATGAAAAAAATCTCCTTTCTTTAAGATAAAAGTTTAAAAGTAAGATGTAAGTATCCTGGAATCCCTAGTTTAACTAATTTGTACATTAACCCGGGGATCCAGGTCGAGTCAAAATCTTTTCTAACGTCTAATGATACTAAAATAGAGGGATGCTTTTTTCTAAAGCCTTCCCGTGCGTAGTTTAATACTCTGATGAAATGTGAAGTACATCCGTGGTTTGCCCTAAACCCGAACTGTTCCTCCGGTAAAATGTCCAAGTTAGTTACTGTCCTCTCAAGTCTAGCTAAGTTGCTAAGTAACGATATAGGTCTTTAATTTTCTTTGGAGCTCCTACCATATATAATTCCGGGTAATATCCCGTCCTAAGTATAAAGTTTATGATTACTACTAATAATGAGATTATTTTAGGAGGTAGATTTTTCAGCAAGATAAAATGTATTTCGTCTCTTTCTGGCGCCTTTTTAATTTCTAATCTACTTATAATACTTCTTTAGCAGAAGTAAGGGATTTAGGTGGCAGTGCTTGCTTTTTTTGCATAAATCTCTCCGCTTCTCTTATTTTATTATAGTGTTGTTCACTATTAGGCATTTTATTAGTGAAATTTTGTTGGAACTGTTCTCCAAAAGCTCGAGTTATTTCTCTTTGGTCCGTTATGTATTGTCCGTCCTTTTAAATTCTTGTCAGCCCTTTGTTTTTGCTCTTTACTTTTTTGAGCGCCGTCCAGATGTTTTTGTTGTCGGTATTCATGCTTTCAAGATAATTATTCCACTTTTCATTTCTTTGTTTGTTGATGTCATTGTGTATTTTTTTTAGCAGGAATAGCATGTCGTCTTGGGATTTTTTATCTCGAGTTCTTTGCCAAATTTTTCTTAATTTATTCCTTTGTTTTATTTTGTCAAGTATGTTCTCTGGAAGTTTGTCGGTTTTGTTTTGGAGGATTCCTTTTTTTGTGGTTTCGTCTCGTGCTTTGGTAATATTTTTTTCCAGTTCGGAAAGTATTGAATTTAATTCATCATTATTTTCTATTTTATCTACTTGCTTTGTATTGTTGTTTAAGTATTTTCTAAAGAATGACCAATTTGTGGTTTTAAAGTCGAAATATGTTTTATTTATTGTTCTCGTTTTGTGATCTAATTTTATTGTTATTTGGATAGGGTCGTGGTCTGATGTTAGTTCTTTCAATGTCCTTATTCTATTAATGACTTCTATGTTTTTACTGATAACTATGTCCAGTGTACTCGGTGTTTCCCCTGTGAAAGGGTAGTATGTGGAGTCCGAAGTATAAAGAACATTGCAATCAGTGTTATCGCAGAAGTTTCGGAAAACTGTTCCATTTGGATTTGGTTTGACTAGATTGTTATCCCACTCCGGGCGTTTGCAATTGAGGTCTCCTACAATAATGACTCTATTGTGGTTGTCAATGAGGTTTGAAAAATCATCATTGACTAATTTCGTTGTGGGTGAATTATAAGCGCCTTTTAGTAATATCTTATTATCCAAGAAAACTGCCATATGTTCAATTATAGAATTTTGTTTTTTTAATATTTTGAAATTAATATTTTTCTTTATCGCAACAAGGATGCCCCCCCCATGAGTGTCTCTATCCTCCCTAAAGTAAAGGTAGTCCGAATTCCTCATCTTTTTTCTAGTGCCTTTTTTAAGAAAAGTTTCACCTATAAAAAGAATGTCAGGTCTATACGTTCTAAGAAAATGTGAGACTTCATTTATCTTAGGACTGACGCCTCTAATATTTACATAAATGATTCAATATATGTACCTGTACCCTCCATGACTTTAGAAGTTATATTTGTCAATAGTTCAAACGAATCTATTATATACCATAACTTTTTCAATTTTTGGACTTGCCTAGAGTAGTGCAATATATCGATCAGTAACAGCCCTTGTCATCTCCTCCAGGTCAATCAGCTCGTTTAAGAGTTTTAGAGATGTCGTCAGTTTGAGGGGGTTGTGTTGTTGCTATGGGGTATGATGTTGGATGGTTGGTCGTCTATGGCCTCTTTTGTGTATTTTTACGCGTGAGCGAAGGGAAGTCATTTTCATCGTTGATTTTATAGTTGGTGATGTCTATTGTATCCGTTTTTTTCTCCTCCCACGGGCTGCTTTTGGGAATAGAAGCATCTATGTATTTCACGTTTTTTGTCTGACTCGTTTTTTGCCAACATTCATCAAGGTATTGCTTTCTTTTTATATATACGGGACAGCTGTCAGAATTTGCCAGGTAATTACCCTGGCAATTGCAGAATTTGGCCGGTTCTGATGTTTGCTTATTGCAGTCAGTTGTTCTGTGGTTCTCTGCACATTTTGAACAACGTGGTGCTCTACCGCAATTTGAGGTTGCATGCCCTCATTGCTGGCATACATGGCACTGTATGATGGGTTTTTGCTGTCTGCGCAATTCCCAAATGATTCTAGTGTTTTCTATTACTCTGACGTGCCTGTTCAGGTAGTCGAGAGTAATTGTAGGTGTCGTAATCGCCAGGAACAAAGGGCGCCCTTTGATATTCGCCGGTTCAATGTCTTCTGCCAAGCCACGGAGAACAAAGGCATGTGATTTCTCCTCCCTTTTTGTGTACGTATGGAATGGCAATTTTGTTGCCATCGATCACAATAGGTGGACACATTTTTTTGTTAGAAGTTTCCTTCTTGTTTTTAAGAGGAGAGGATTTGGTTTTACTTGAGGCTTGATATTTTGGCTTTGAATATTCGGGGTTTTTATTACTTTGCGATTTATTGACGGTTTTGTTACTTTTTCTCGTTTTGGTTCTCTTCCTTTTTTTCGGTCCTTGCTCTTCTTCTGTTAGAGTTGGAGGGATGTCCGTTTCCTCCTCCTAGAGAGATTCGTAGGGGTTTTCTGTGGGTAGTGGGGTTTGTTTTGTAGAGGTTCTTGCAAAAACATGTGAGTAAGAACAGGTTTTCTTTGGAAATTGAAAGTTTCCGTCTCCATTTTATTGCCAGCAGGCTGAACTGGGTCATTTTTTTTTTAATGAGTCATTGAATCTCGTATCAAGAGATTCACCAAAGGATATTTGATTCTTAAATTTTCTTATTATTTCATTTTGTTTTAATTCTATAGCGGTTATATGTGTTTTAAGTAGGTCTGGGTCAGTGTCGCCTGGATTACCAGTGAAGTATTTTATTGCAGTAGGACCTAGGAAGTTGAATAAACCTTTTTTCTGTTTACGCGTGATTTAATGCAAATTATCTCTTGCTAATTTATCTAAGTCAATGAGTAAAATGTGTCGGTGATAGTGATTTATTTCTCTCGAAATTCCGGTTTCTTCAGCATAGTAACCATTGTTCGGAATCTCATGGATTTTGAGAGGATGTCCCAGAGTTAGGATTGTCCTCCTGTAAAGAATTATTTCCTTGAGAATTTTTGTATGCTAACACGGCAATTGAAACAATTTTTAGTGAAGAACAGCAGTTGATGATTAATTTTGTCCATGACCACTTAATAATAAGTCAATATTTTACCTCCTAACAAAAGGTATATGGTACCTACCCATATATCTACCAGAGTGGATTATGGTTCATAATTCACTAGAGTGAATAATGAACTCATAATTCACGCTTCTGCATTTAAATAACATGCCATGACAACTGAACACTCACTTAATATTATACTATTCGGATGATTAACTTATAGTTGTGAGGAATTATAAGTAATACATCGTATTTCTGGTTAATCTTGTGTATTATTTGTGTTAAATCACTTTAAACAATAAATAAATGCTAACATCAGAAGTGGGATATCTCTTTGTGCAGTAATCAGAAGAGAAAGGACCTAAATAGTGACTTTTATCCGAGTTTTAAATTGAAATAAAAATGGCCGACTATGGTGAAGAACGTGAATGTGAACAAACGTGTAACTCAGCTATTACCAGCGATAGTGAAAGTGCATTAACGAGCAATCAGATGATGTTGCTCTTCAAAATGCAACAAGAAAGTAATAGTAATTTTCAAAACAAATGATGCAAATTTTGTCTACAATGGCCAACGCCCAGACCACTCAAGTTGAAACGGTGCAGCAGTCTACAGTGGCAAAGGCGCAGGATCAGTCAATTACTACTGTAGTGCCGGGCGTTGGGACAGTGGCAACGTCGCAGTTTCGATTGACAAGTTTTGATCCAGACAACACGCCGTTTACTATGAATGGTGGATTGGATGGATGACGTAACCAGAATTCAATGAGAGCTTGGAATCTCTGACACATTAAAGGTTTTGAGATGTTGGGGAGTTTATAAATTAAAATGTGGTAATGACAACTGTGATAAAATTTATATAGGTAAAACTTTTAGGAATTTTAAAACTAGAATTTCAGAACACAAACGTGGCTATGATAACCAAAAATTAGATTCCAACTACTCAAATCATTTATTAGCAAACCAACACACTTTCGACTCAAATTTTGAAATTTTGCATGTAGAAAATCCTTGAAATTAAATCTTTTAGAAGCTCTTGAGATGAATAAAAACAAATATTCAGATGACCTTCTTAACGACCAAATAGATATCAACAATTCTCCCTTATTAAACCTTTTTACTTAGAAACTTCCTGTACGATTGTTGTGAATGAATTTCCAGGTAAACCTGTATAATACTTTAGTTAATCCCATATTTTTTGCTTTTTATTTCCAAGTAAATAGATTATAATACTTTTATCCGTAAAATTCCTCATCAATGCACTGTATATAAATTAAAAACATTTCATGATACCTCCATTCGTTTGAGAAAGCTACTGTGTAGCGAAACGCGTCACAAGTTGTATTTGAACATAATTCAATTGTAATGAAGGTTTAAACAAAAAATTTTATTGTTTTATTTCATAGTATAATTTTTTGTTGATATATTTTTTTATACCTAGCTATTTTATGTCGTGTTTTCCAGCAAACTACATAAACTGTTTCACAATATTCGAAATTCGATAAATTGGTCTAAAATTTGATGCTAGTGACATTTTTGCTTTAAAAATAGTACAATTTTTGCTTTTTTAAAATGATTTGAACATCTTCCTGTAACAATGATATTATTAATCAGATCTGATATGCGCTTCGTTTTGAGGTGTTTGCAGCCCAGTTCTTTAAGTTATTTATTGTCCTCTCAAAATCCGCCATATTTGCGAAGGTAACAATAATGGAGTTAATACATACTTTTTGTCATTTGCTCCTCCCTATCCGTTTATTTGAGTTGATTTTCTCAGCCAAATTTATACCTACATTATTTTAGTAATCATTGAAGACATTCGATATTCCTTTATTTTCAACAGTAAATTTTTTTAAAGCAAGTGATACTTTTAATTTTACTTTTGTTATTCTTAAATTCACCGATCTCATAATTTACAGTTCCATACAGTGGTACCATGTTTACCATCAATTAGAACATAATTTCTCTCAAAATTATTTCTTGCACTTTCAATTACGTTTTGTAATATTCAATTGTATTTTTTATATCCAGTTTAAACCTTACATTTCCCATATTTCTACACCACGATGTTGTGATACCTTCTGTCATCCAATTTTTATTGTTGGCTATCTCATGATTTTTTCGTCCACTGTACTTTATGTGACGCACTTCATATAATTGATTATAATTGAGGTACTACCTATACATTATTATTTTTTGTTTTTGTATTCACATTATTTATTTTCCATTAACAGAAGCATTGGATAATAATTGATTATCAATTGCTCGTAGACTATGGTTTTTACTTTTTTGAAATTACTTTCCTTATGAGATATGAGCAGTACGAATTTTTAGCATCAGAATTTTATATGTTTGAATGTTTATATTTAACTTGAAAAATAAAGATGATGATTGTAGCCGTAACTGAATGATATTATTAATTTAAAAAAATTGGAAAGTTTTCTATTGATATTCTTACACCATCATTTGCGTCAACTCTGGTCGGAGGAACTTAACATTTCATCAATAATACAACTTCTATCCAAATCTTGTATATATGTATTATTTTTCAAAAATGATCAATTATATTGTTTATATATCAACTAAATATTGTGTGTGCGTTAAATCAGTGTCAACATTTAATCAAAATATTTATACCAAGCTGTTAAACAGTTTAATTCATGAGAGAAATCTTCTATATAAAATTCTATAATAGTTCAATCAAATTTTGATTAACGGCATATTTATAAATAATCTAACAAGTCTCAATCCATCAATATTCTTATCCAAAGTCAACTTTGTGAAGGCTTTTATTCATGTGGTTTATAAAATATTAATACGAGTAGATAGATTGAAGAAAACTAATTTGGAAATACCTGAATTCTAGATAAGGTATACCTTGAGTTATGGCGATCAACTGTTCCATTTAAACAAAAAGTTGCATCATCGGAAAAAACTATGTTAGATGTAAAATTGTCGTCGACATTACAGATGTCTATTAGCCGTTCGCAAAATTCCAGCCGTCGGTCAAAATCATCGTCTGACAATTCTTGAACCAACTGTACCTTATACGGATGATACTTTTCACTTTTTAATATCTTTCCTACAGAACGTCGACTGATACCATGGTTTAGTGCCAAATTTGTGATGGAAGTTTAAGATGATTCTTCTAAATTGATTGCAATATTTTGTGTAACAGTTTCGTTCGTTGCAGTCCGCGGTCTTCCAGGTTTTAGCAAATTTTTTACCATCCCAGTTGTATTAAAACGTTGTAATGTTTAATTACTGTTCAGCGTGATATAGAATTTCTCTCCGGATGCAAATTATTGAAAATATGACACACTTCTTCATGAGTTCTAACACGATCACCAATACCGATCATCATTAAAATTTCAATAGGCTCTTTTTCACTTAATTGAACCATTCTAAATTGTAAAATTTATTTCCGTCAATTAGAATTTGACACTTGGAGAACAAAATACGTACTAAACAGTACTCGTTTATTTATTACTATGCACACAAACAACATCAATTAGTTTATCTAAATAGTTTTTGCTCTAATGCAAAAACTCATAGGAGGTTGATTAAAGTGATATATTCCTCGTTTTAACAAGAATTTCTACACTAAACTCAGTATGTATAAATTCAAAATAACAAGCTCTTTCAAAATCTGTAAAAATATATAGGGTGTCCCATTTAAATGAAAGAAGTTGATGGCATTTCCGGTTAAACCTTGAAGAGACACGTCCGGTCTGCTTTCGTTTTCAGCTTGACCTTATTTGATATTTTTAATGTTTTAAATAAACCAACGTATTATTATGAAATGTAAATAGTGTCGAATGAATTTAATTCTGGTTTTTTATTTAATGCCAAAATGCATCACATTGCTATTTCGTTCCAAAATACGGGTGTAACAATACCAGGGTCTCGGTCACATTTGTGATGTATGACATGTCATTCGCATCATTTGTTTGTATTTGATAATTATAAACTTTAAATTTTATTGCTTGAATCATTCATCAAGTATGATATGACAAAAATATACTAACAATATTCAGGAATTCCAGTGGTTTTTATAACAGTGCTATTGGTTGCATCCAAGAACTCACAGCGATGAAATGAATGACACACAGCAGTTACGAGTTCATACACAAAGCTCAACTTTCACACTCGTACTAAAAAATATCTCTCGGATAGAAGTCATTACTTGACCTTGCAGCGTTATTGAGCGATATTAATGTACACAAAATAGGTCGTTAATGACCTTTATTAATCACCGATTTTCTATTAATAACCGATTGTGGTATAGGCAACCAAACATACAATAGTTTTAATAAAAAAAAAAGTTTAAAACTGTCTCCTAGTATAGAATACTTCTAGTTCTCAACTTACCTATAGTTTTTATTATAATATTCTACAAAACTATAATCATTATTGGTTGATGGTAAAATATTCAAAAAAGAATTTAAAAAAAAAAATAAACAAAAATGACATTTCAACCGGTGACCCTTCAATGTCATGATTTACTTTTGACAATACTTACCTATGAATCAAATAAATATTAGAGCGATTAACAATCTCAGCTATTAAAATATCTCGATTGTTAATAGCCCTTAATTGAAACCCTTACCACTAATAAGCCGAAGCAACAACAAAATTATTGAGATCAAGTTTGTCAAAGGAAACAAAAAATATTCCAGTTTCTATTATTTTAGTATTAGCTTCTATCAAAAACATACCAACTAACAAAAAAAATAAAGCCCCAGAGAAGATTATTTGGGACAAAAAAAAGGAAGAAATTAACACTGAACAAACCCTCAGCTCAAGAAGCAAATTTTCTAGCCGCTCAATTATTGCTGGAAAACAGTTTAAAATAAAATCATTTTAGCAACAGCTGGTGGCTTGGAGTTATTTTGAAAATCATTTTATTGAGTTAATTTTTCAATTTCTAATAAACGTTATAATCAGATTGGTCTTAATTTTATATAAAACTGCAATAATTTTGAACTGTAAGTATATTAGTTGAATGTGCATGGATATGCTTTTGATTGAAACAACAATAATAACAAGTCCATCAAATTATTGATAAAAATATTCACGTTTTATTACGCCCAATTACAACTCAGAATAATAAAACTGAATGCCTTCGATTCAATAATATTGCCTTCGTCCACTCCATTTCCATATTTTTGTTTACAGAGGTGAGTTTATTGTTAACACTAATTTGAGGGAAATTTTCTGTGTGTATTTTGTTAATTTTGAGCATCAAAATTTTTATTCCCAATACCAATTTTGACTTATCCTCGTATGAAAATAGGGCATATCCACCAACTGGCAATTGACAATACCCCTGAGGAAAAACAATTATTTGGTTAGATTTGAGATTTGTAATTTGGTTGTTTTGTATTGATTTAATGATCATTTCTATTATAAACAATCATATATAGCTTTTAAAATACCTAAGCAATTAAAACAACGTCGAAACAAGCACCAAATCAAAATCACATAACTATTAAGAACCACGTGTTAAGCAAAGATAGCTAGTTTATCATCATAATATGTTGTATATTCCATGTCAGATAACTCAGGGCATGACGTCACATGGACTTGCCCTATAGCAAAATCTTTTAAAATGATAATATTTTTTTAAACTTCTTTCTTAATCGATACAATATACAGGTTAGGAAAAGAAATGCCAAAATCTCAACTATTTCATATGCGTAATGGCGCATCTCGCATGGAGAAGGTAAAAATTTGAGGTGGGATCACTAGGTCCTTGTCAAGTTAGTTCCTAGTCCGAGTAGACAGATTCCACAAGGTGCATTGGAGAAATCTTAATTGAATATTTAGTTTTAAAGTTAATATATACGGAATGTCACATACGATTTTGTGAGAATGTTTTCCTGTAAAAACAACGAGGTAATAGTAATATGAAATGTAGTATCAAACATAGTTTTAACAACTATAAAAATTAAATTTTATCAATAAAATGTGCTAATTTAAAAAGAACTGTTACATGTATTTATACTATAAGCTTATATTCCCGAAAAAATACGATTTCGGAAAAAAATTATCAACGTATTTCATTTCACTATTAAATATACTAATACTTTATATTATGTGCGCTCAATACGTTGCGAATTTCTCAAATGTCAAAAATTGGTAGAAAATAAAACATTTATTAAACACTGTTTCAAATTGATATTTATTGTTTTATGCTTTACGCCATATGGATGCCTGGAAACACTGTTAGAGAATATTAGAATATGGCCGCTAGACAAGAACGGCTAAATTGTATAGTATTAATTTCAATACAATATTAAAATTTATATACAGTCCACGATTTTCAATTACAATCCAAAACATTGGTCGTTCGAAGCCGAATGAGAAGCAAGTGATAGTTTGAGAAAAGAAAATTAAATAATTGAGTGATTGCCGAAATTCAAGTTGGCGTCATAGTAAAACAGTTGAACGAGAATCGAGAAACAACAGGAAGACATCAGGTAGTGAGAAGTTGTCGTGTCCCACCAAGGGTTGTTCTAAAATAATAAGGTCAGTTCATTTGTTTTCCTTTTTTTTCTGAGCTTGCTAATTTAAAATCAAAAAGAACCGTTCTAAAAGGTGAATTAACTTGTTTCAAAAATTATTTCGAGTCATTAAACAAGGAGGAATTAGATGATTCTATTATTATGAATTACAATTGCGTTTATGTAGAGTCGAACCGTTGTGGGAGGAATTCAATGAACTCCATTTTCAAATAGAGCGAACAAGCTGTACAGATGAATCGGACTAAACCGAGGATAAAGTGGAAAGAACCACATTCCAGAATCACTTTTTTAAACTAACTGGGTAAATAAATGCAACATGTAAAATGTATACAGAAAAGGGATATCCGGGAACAGTTCTGTGAGTTCACATAACAGTTTAGTTCCACAAAATATTAATTACACACAATCATTAGTTGAATCACCGCCAATTAAATTACCCATCTTCAATGGTCACTATGATAGCTGGTTAGAATTCAAAGATGTCTTTATGGCACTAGTAGATAATAACGAGGCCTTGACAGAAATACAGAAATTTTACTATTTAAAATCTTCTCTAGAAAAAGAAGCCCTTGAAATAATTCCGTCCGAAATTAACAGTTCCCTACCACCTTAGATGATAAGTTCAAATTTTTTATCATCGATTACCGAGTGTTCATCGGAATGCGCGGTTGCCGGAACTTCTAGTTTAAATTTACATTAACAAGTTTTGCTTTCTACCGCGAAAATTGAATTGACAAACGGGAAAAGATCGATTATAGTTCACGGTTTATTAGACAGTGGATCCCAAAGTAATTTTATTTCCCAAGAAGTGTGTAATAAACTGAATTATAGCAATCAAAAATGGATCATATGATAAAAGGGGTAGGTCAAACATCAACAAGTATTGTAGCCATACAAATATTTCAATAAAATCTTGCGTTACCGGTTCTACTACAAATATTAATTCTTTAATACTGCCAAGAATAACAGAAAAACTACCGGTAATGTCATTTGAAAAAATCTTAATATACCTTCGAATTCACAGTTGGCAGATCCTGAATTTAATGAAAAACAAGATATCGATGTTTTATTGGGATCAAATGTATTCTGGTCGGTAATAGAAGCTGGTCAGGCTCGGCTTGGGCCAAATTTACCCATTATGCAAGAGACTGAATTAGGTTATCTGATAGCTGGCAATTTAAGTTTAAATTTGAGCTATAAACAGTCATCAGTAAGTTGCCTTAATATTATTGCAATCGATAATAGCATCAACAATCAAATTAGTAAGTTTTGGGAAATTGAGGAAATAAATAATAAAACTATGTGTTTGTCAGTAGCGGAGCAATATTGTGAAAATTATTTCGAAAAAACGATTAAGCGAGCAGAGTGTGGTAAATTTATTGTCAGAATTCCCTTTAAAAGGGATGTCGATAAATTAGGTAAGTCGCAGGACATGGCTTTGAACAGATTTAATATATTAGAGAAAAAATTTGAGAAAAATGTAAGTCTAAAAAAGGACAGAATACAGTGATTTGGGGCATATGTCGGAAATTGAAGATATTGATGCCAACGGATACTACCTACCGGATCACGCAGTAATAAAAAATGACAGTTTAACTACAAGGTGTCGTGTGGTATTTGACGCGTCGGCCAAAACGAATAGTGGGCTGTCCCTTAATGAGGTGCAGTTTGTAGGACCTACATTACAGCAAGATGTTTTTTCAATACTGACAAGATTTAGGAAAACGGAAGAAAATATCAGAACGACCTTTTAACAGGAGCAAATTCAAAGTCTGAGCTATTGTCAATTCAAAAAAAAGTTAACTTATTAAGTGATCATGGTTTTGAGTTGCGAAAATTTGTATGTAATGATAAAGAATTGTTACAAAATTTTGAAGTTAATAAAAATTTAGAGTATTTTATATGGGAAGACATTAGGGGTATACTGGGATGCCAATAAAGACTTATTAAAATACAAAATTACGAATTCGGACAATTTCTCACTGATACAGGTTACTAAGCGTAGTATTTTGTCACGCATATGTCATATTTTTGATCCTTTAGGTTTGATAGGACCCAAAATAATTCTTTCCAGATTATTGATTCAAGAGCTCTGGAAACTCAAAGCAGACTGTGATGATGAAGTTCCCTCAAATTTACTAAACATGTTGGTAGACTTTTATGAAGATTTGTCTTACATTGATCAATTAAATATTCCGAGATGTGCTGTATTTTCCCAGTACATTAGCATTGTATTTCACGGATTCTGTGACGCTTCCGTTGAAGCCTATGGCGCCTGCGTTTATATACGATGTTCAACATCATCAGGTCAATTTGTTTCCAATTTAATATGTGCAAAGTCTCGAGTTGCATCAGTAAAACAGATTAGTTTACCACGTCTTGAATTATGCGGTGCATTATTATTATCAAATTTAATCAAAAAATTATAGACTCATTAGAAATCGAATTTAATTAATAATAATAATAATAATAATAATAATAATAATAATAATAAATTATTTTATTGGTAATCTACTATACAAAATTAATATTGTCTAACATTATTCTATTTAATATCAATACCATAGTAGTTACCAAAAGGCAGAGTTCAAGCTGTTGGTCTTCAGAAGACTTCCACTCAACCCGAAAATAAAAACTAAAACTAACTAACTAAACTATAACTAGGAACTAAATAGTAATTTTTGTGATAAAAACAACTAGAACAAATAAAAAAAAAAGAGAAAGCTATGGGCAAGAAAGGTGAAATTTAAAAACAAAAAAGAATTGAGAATTGAAAATTCACGTTAATGTTTCAATTGGAGTAAGTATTATATATTCCCGACATCTTACCATACTGGAAACTCCCAAAACTTACACAAACTGACCTTGCAACAAATCTGCTTTTATTTTATTTCTAAAGGAAGTACTTGTGAGCTATAGGCAATGCTGGAAAATATAATAACTATTCGAAAATGACGAGAGAAAAATTGGACACTAAGACTGTATCTTTATCTAAAGTAGCTCTACAGTTTCTTGCGAAGTATTCTAGTCGCCTGAGTTGGGCTGGATTTGGATTTCTCTCTCTTATTGTTCCTAACAACACCATTTATCGATTCGGAGTCACTAACTTCATCATCTGAGACAACTTCTTCTTCCTCCAATGCTTCTAATTGGGATACTGCGTAAAGATCACCATCAATCTCCAGCGTGCTTCCTTTTATCTTAGCTGCTTGTTTTTGTTCTCTAGCAATCCTCAAGTGTTTAACCAATATTTTATGTTCCGTACACATATCACTAACTATCGATACAACAGTATCTTTCAATTTTTGAACATTATGGAAAAAATTTTGTTTTGTGTACAGTGACAAAAATGATCGCCGGACTTTTAGATCTATCTTGCTTTGGACCTCTTATAAAATTTATATCACTTCCCGCTAAGTCTATACCTAACAGGTTATTTATTTGTGGAATAACAAAGTCGACCTTATTTAATTGCGCAGAATCACCTTTAAGGCCAAATAAAGCAATATTATTCCTTCGTAGTTTTCTTTCTAGTAATATTACTCTGGTCTCTAATTTTACTATTTTCTGGTTGGCTTCATCAAGTTTTTCTGCTAGTTGATTAATACCGGAATTAATGTTAGCTGTAATTTTTTCAGTTTGAACCTTATTTGCTTCCAATAATAGGTGATACAGTTCATTTACTGACAAGTTATCCTTTATAGCCAATTTTTCAGTCATAATTGTAAGACATTTGGTGCAAACAACGTTTTAATTTCAATTGTTTAGTACAATGGGAACAAAAAACTGGATTTTATTATCTTGGTTTTAAATAAAATATATTGAGGACTGATTTATAATTCGCAGTAAATCATAATAAATGTCGAAAATGTAGAAGGAATTTCTACTTACAGTTTCCACATCATATGTTAATACTAATATTTTCACTCACACACAAGCTTGGAAATTAATACTTAAAGTTACCTATGAAAATACTTAAATTTTCAAGACCGAAATACATAGTAAATACATAGTAGTAGCTCACAGAGCGTCATTTGGTATAATTACTTTTACTACTGGTCTGACTCTATGATCACCCTATTTTGGATAAAAAACGAATCAAGCAGGTGGAAAACGTTCGTTGCCAACAGGGTTAGTGAAATAAGGTCACTCACAAATTTGCAAAATTGGAACCATGTCAAATCAAAGGAAAATCCGGTAGATTTACTATCGCGTGGTGAATCGGTCAAAGTTTTAAGTACGCTTAATTTGTGGTGGCATGGTCCAGATTGGTTTCAACTTGATAGTTCAAAATGGGAATGGTCTTCACCTAGTATTGATACCACGAATTTCCCTGAACAGCAAAGCGTGTCTTGCACAAATAGACGCGAATCAATACGTTGACGCATCAAATTTTAAAACATGAGCATGAAATATGATTACATTGCGGCGTACAAACTCTCCTGTATTCAGTAAGGGAGAAGTATTGACCTATTTCAGGCCGGAATGCTTGTAAGAATATAATTGTAAAATGTGTTGGAACAGATTTTGGAGGCCCATTTTTTTTGAAGGATAGGCAGGCTCGCTGTCCCAAAATTATTAAGGCCTATATATGTTTATTTGTGTGTATGAGCACGAAGGCCATACACATCGAGTTAGTATCAGAACTCACAACCAAGACATTATTAGATGCTTTTAACAGATTCTCTATTAGACGCGAAAAACCGTCCAACGTTTACTCGGACAACGGGCTAAATTACGTGGGGGCAAACAATTAATTACATAAAGTTTACGAATTTTTAAAAATCAATTCAGAGGACATAGCAAATCAATTAGTGAATGAAAAAATTAGATGGCATTTCATTCCTCCGCGCTCACCTAGTTTCGGACGCATCTGGGAGGCAGGAATTAAATGTGCGAAACATTATATTAAACGAGCTATCGGAGAAATACGTTCAACATTTAAGGAGTTCCTCACGATATTGACTCAAATTGAAAGTATACTTAACTCCCATCCTCTATCTCCTATGTCCCAAGATCCCAATGACTTATCTGCATTAACACCTGGCCATTTTTTAATTGGGAAACCCCTCAACAGTTTACCAGAAATCAACGTAACCAAGGTTTCTGAAAACCGGCCATCAAGGTGGCAAAAAATTCAAGTTGTAGCGCAACATTACTGGGCTAGGTGGCAAAAGGAGTACTTGTCGGAGTTACTGCAGAGATCCAAATTATCAGCAGTTACTGGAGATTGGAACACTAGTGTTAGTGAAGAACGATAACGCACCTAGTTTAAACTGGCAGTTAGGCAGATTAACTGCCCTTCACCCCGGTAAAGACGGTGTAGTTCGGTTGTGGAAATTAGACTGTTTGGTTGTACCATAACTCGTGCTGTAAATCGCATCTGTGCCTTACCATTGGAATAACTGTTAAACCTGGTTATTAAAAGTGAATTTTTCAAAATACATTGTATTTTCAAGGCGGGCGGTATCTATGTACGAAACGTTGTTTTTATTTTTAGTGTTTTGTGCTTTACGCTATATGGATGCCTGGCAACACTGTTAGAGATTATTAGAATATTGCCGCTAGACAAGAACGGCTAAATTGTGTAGTATTAATTAAAGTTTATATACAGTCCACGATTTTCAATTACAATCCAAAACAGACCTCTTGGTGAGACATATTTTTGGGACCGGTGCTTTGATAGTGATTTCTATTAGAGTTGTCTTTGAATAATGGGATTTCTGGTAGAAATACACATTGGTTTAGGGTTATTTTTGGGAGTTTGGCCCGTAGGTTTGAATACATTAGTTCGTGGTCCAAAAACAAAATATTAATGGGTTGTGAGGGACAACTGCTATATTAACCATAAGATTTAGTATTACCATAATTTTGAAAATTCTGATTTGGATATTGATTAGATTTTGAAAACTGGTGGTTTTGATTATTGGACATATTTTTGTTACTGAAATTTTGTCTGGAATTTGTATTTTGAATAAGCCCATATTGTTTTTGACTTAATGTGAAATTTTCTTCTTCTACGACGTATGACATGGCTAACTCTAGTGAGTCGGGATTTCTTAATCTAACCAAATCTTGTGTACGACCTGTTAAGCCGCGAAAACAAGTTTTTAGTGATAATTCATCATAATTTTTAATTCGGAATTTACGCTCCTTTACACTCAAATTCATTGATATTAAAATATTTCTAAAGTGCCACTATCACCATTAAAATTAGGTATTGTATCACTGTATAATAATTTCATTAATTGATAATTTACAGGAGTTTCGTTATTTGGCATTGTGTTATTTTGTAATGATAGATTATTTACTATATTAATTAATTTCCTAATTTTTGTAATATGTGAGAACTTTAATAAAATTATATTCTGGTTTTCTTAACACTCACTTCAAAAAAATATTATATTTGTTCGAGAACTGTATTCTCAAACCAGTGGAAGATCATTATTCGATTCTTAGAATCGATGATCTTTCAGAACGAATTAGTAAACCAACCAACTGCCGACCTGACTTTTTCGAGAAATGTCAGGGGGTGTCAGTGCATTTTTCAAAAACGAAAGTCAACAAATTCTGTTAGTGAGTATTTTATTTTGTTCAATCTACGTTTTAAGTAACATTTACTGTATTTGGGCGCAGGACAAGTTTTGTGACTAACATTTTGTAGTCGAGTGTTCTCCATAGTTTATTATAAGCTATTAATCTGAAAGTGTCTTAATTTCAAGCAACAGAAGTCAATAAGGCAGCAATTACTGTAGCTTTACGGCCTATGGTAGTTGCTAAATAAAAGATTTTCATAGTGGCGAATGTCTTTTAGCCTTATAATCCAATACCTTTTTGAGCTACCAAACATCAGCAACTGCTACAGTCTAAGTGCTGTAAAGACAACGAGTTCGTGCAGCGCTCCTCACGCTTAGACATAAAAAGGCGTGTGGGTAAAGTGGTTGAAGAACACGGTCATTTTCCAATCATCTTTGTGGTCCTTCGAGCCGGATAGCTAAAAAGGTATTTACAGAGCCTTTCTTCATACTGTTCTTCGATATTATATGCAATTGTCATAAAAAATTCAACTTCCTTCAAGATATTCAAGTTCCTGTGTTCCTAGACAGCAGTAACGTCCAGTATTCAAGGTAGGATCAAACCTTTAATCTTCCCAAGTGCATTGTGTGTTTAAAAAGTCAATAAAGTGCTAGTTCATTCAAGTTTTCCAAATATTAGAAGAACTCAATTCAGTATATTTTCAAGTTCCAATCCTTATATTCCAATTTATTCTATTTCGTACAATTGCAAGTGAAATTTCCATTCAAAAATGTCTCTGGAAAATTTGAAAACACAGAGAAAATCTGTGAAATCTTCTATTACCAGAATAAACAACTGGGTCACTTCTCAATTCACTATTACAAATGAAACTGCATTTATAAATGAATGTATAAACAGACGAGACAAGCTTGAAAAATATTTCTTACAATATGAAAATATTCAAAGTCAAATTGAAATGCTTATTGAAAACTCCCAGGATGAAGTATCAGATAACGAAGACATAGACGTTGTTGAGAAAAAATACTTCACCACTAATTCTGAACTATCTAGAATAATTGACGAATTGACATCGAACAAAAATTCAAATTCTCAGATTCAAACTTATAATAATTGTAATATCGACATCAAGTTACCTGATATTTCTTTGCCTAAATTTAAAGGTCAGACGTCAGAGTGGCCGTCATTCATTCAACTCTTCGAAAATCTGATCATTTCTAACAATAGTTTAACAAATATCAAAAAATTGCTATATTTAAAAGTTTCTCTTTCTAACGAGCCCTTGCAATTGATAGACGATCTAGAACTTTGTGATGATAATTTTCAAATAGCTATAGATACTTTAAAACAAAGGTATGATGATCAAAGTGTTTTACTGTATAACTTAATTGATCAAATATACCAACAAAAACCTGTGAGCAAAACTTGCCCTACGCTTTTATAACGGCTAAAATGTATAAAATTATACAATCAATGTCAAAACTCAATTTAGATTCAAAACAGTTACTAGATTATATTCTGATTTTCTGGATAGATAAAAAACTAGATCTACCAACTCGTAAATTATTTGAACAAAGTAAAAAACAGGGTGAAATCCCGTCCCTTGAGAATTTTTTCGATTTTTTGAAACAACGTAGTGGTATTCTAGAGCGCACTCAAAATATTCAAGCTTCTACTTCTAATTCAAATGATACTAAACAAAAGTTTAGTCCTAAATATTCGAAAACAACTGCTCAAGTGAATTCTATGATATCTACAAACAGTCAATTAGACTGTTATTATTGTAAAAATCCTTCACATCGTATCTATACGTGTGAATCATTTAAAAATGTATCTATCAGTGATAAATATAAAGTCATAAATTCAAATAACCTGTGTAAAAACTGTCTAGGAGGTCGCCACTTCACAAGGGATTGTAAATCTCTAAAATCTTGTTCAATATGTCAAAAAAGACATCATACTTATCTGCATTCTGACTCTTTCCGTGCAAATGATGATGCACATAATAATAATAGTTCTATTTCTCAAAACCGTTATAACAACTCACAACCTAATCACTCCAATGTACATACGACAAATGGTCAACGTCCTCACACTAATTCGATAAATAATCGAAATAATAACTCAAATCGTCAAATTGACGAGAATTTACATTCTCCCCAGGCTACTGCAAATCGACAAAATTCCTCTAGACCACAGAGGAATTATGATAATGCTGAAACCAACGAAAACTCACAAGATAATAATTCAAACACATCTACCATACAAACACAATCCTTATCTGCTCTATCCACTGAAAGCCACGTGCTTTTAGCTACGGCTAAAATAATTATGTATGACTCTCACAATAACCCATTTAAAACCACTATTCTACTAGACAACGGTTCTCAAAATTCATTTGTTTCACAAGAACTGGTGAATAAATTACAATTGAAAACGTTTGAAAAAACACTGCAAATTTCCGGCATATCGCAAACAGTATCAACCACAAATAAAATGGTTCATTTAAAATTCTTTCCACATTCCAATCCGATCAAACACTTTGAAATACCTTGTGCAGTATTGCCAAAAATTACTTGTAAATTACCACAAGTAAAAATTAACGTAAGCCAGCTACGTCTGCCTACTGATATTATTCTAGCCAACCCAGAATTTAACATACCATCGGAGATTCACATTCTAGTTGGGGCCGATTTATATTACAAACTCCTTACACCAGGTATCATAGATCTTGGTAAGAAATTACCTAGTTTACAAAATACTAGCTTAGGCTGGATAATCGCTGGAACTATTCCAAACAGTGCTTCTTTTAATTCCGTGAATATTCAAAATAATGATTCCGTGTTTACAAGCTGTAATCACATTTCTATATCAAACAAAGAGCTAAGTTCATCTCTTTCTAAATTTTGGGAACAGGAGGAAATTCCTTCTAAGAGAATTCTCTCGTCTGACGACGAATTAGCGGAAGCTATTTTTCAAAATTCCACACAAATTCTGGAAAACGGCAGGTTCCAAGTGAACTTCCCGTTGAAATCTGAAAAAGAACACCATAAACTCGGTGAATCATTTCTGATCGCTAAAAGGCGCTTTCTCTCTCTCGAAAATAGAATCCATAAAAATCCAGAATTATTTTCTGAATATAGTAAATTCATTTCTGAATATGTAAACTTAGGACATGCAAAATATGTCCCTCTTAACCTCACTAATTCAATAAACGAATTAAAATATTTTATCCCACATTTGTGCGTAATTCGCGAACAAAGTACATCTACAAAACTTCGTGTTGTCTTTGATTCTAGTTGCCCTACCTCAACAGGCGTTTCTTTAAATGACATAACTTTAAAAGGATACCAGGTGCAACCAGATCTATTCGATATTCTTTGCCGTTTCAGGCTAAATAAGTTTGCGATAACTTCTGACGTACAAAAAATGTTTCGTCAAATTTCTATAAACACAGAACACTGTTTCTTACAAAATATATTATGGCGACAGAATCCTCAACAGCCCCTGCAGTGCATTGAGTTAACAACCCTTACTTATGGTTGCAATTTCTCTCCGTTTGTAGCGACAAGTGTATTGCAAGAAATTGCAAATAACAATAGTTCCAATTTCTCTTTAGCGGCAAACGCCCTTACATCCGAAACTTACATGGATGATGTAATTTCAGGCACAAGTTCTGAACATGAATTGATAAAATTAATTGAAGAATTAAAAATTGTATTAGGAAATCACGGTTTCAATTTACACAAGTGGTCCTCAAATAACTCAAACGTTCTTGCTGAAATTTCTGATTCAAACAATTCTTCTTCCTTACAAAATCCTGAAAAATGTATTAGTCTTGATTTAGAAAATTCTCAAAATAAAGTCCTAGGCCTAAATTGGATCCCAGCTTCTGATAATTTGAACATTTCTGTCCCCACTACCTTTTCAATATCTCCCGCAACCAAGAGGAACATTCTCTCAACCATAGCGCGATGTTTTGATCCTCTTGGGCTTTATAATCCTATAATATTGTCTGGAAAACTTATTGTCAAACAATTATGGCAAGCTAAACTTGACTGGGACACGGAGATATCAGATCCAGTCATACTGGAAAAATGGCATACTTTCGTAAACAACCTTCCCAAACTATCTCAATTAACTATTCCAAGATTCATTTTTTTGGACAAATCTATTATTCTCATCGAAATGCACGGTTTCTCAGACGCAAGTCTAAAAGCTTCTGGCGCATGCGTGTATTTACGAACCATTTATTCTGACAATTCTGTTTCCTGTAATTTAATTTCGGCAAAATCGCGTGTATCACCCGTTTCCACCACAATTACACTTCCTCGGCTGGAATTATCAGCCATGCTCCTACTGTCTAATCTAGTAGACAAAATTTATAAAAACTTTCAAACAAAGATTAATATTATTTCTGTTAATCTCTGGTCCGACAGCCAGATCGCTTTATGCTGGCGCAATGGTGAACCCAGCCGTTGGACAGTATTTGTGGGCAACAGGGTTGCCAAAATTCAAGCTATAACTAAAGATCATTCATGGAGGTATGTAAATACTATCGATAATCCCGCTGATTTGGTGTCGCGTGGCACTAGCGCAAATAATTTAATTTCTAATAAACTTTGGTGGCATGGGCCGAAATTTCTATCAAATCCCGATCTCGATTTATCAAAATTTGATAATTTTGCATATCCAAACCTTCAACATTCTGACATTCCCGAAACAAAAACTGTGATCATGACAGCCTCGACGGAAGAGAATTTGCTTTTAACTTTATTTTCTAAATCTTCCTGCTATACAAAGCTGCAAAGAACAATAGCGTACGTACATAGGTTCATCAGAAATTGTAAGAATTCAAACAAATTTTCTGGTCCCTTGACAGTATCCGAATTGAGCAATTCTGAAATCTTTATAATTAAGACCCTACAGCAAACTCAATTTCAAAAGGAAATTAATGAGATAAAACAGAATAAAATTCTATTTGATAAGCAAATAAATAAGCTGACACCTTTTTTAGACGATAATGGAATGCTTCGAGTAGGTGGACGTCTTGCTAACGCTGACATTTCGTTTAACCAAAAATATCCATTACTTCTGCCGTCAAAAAATATAACTGTCAATTTAATGATTAAAGCTGAACATGTAAGGCTTGGACACGCTGGAGCTCAAACAGTGTTGTACAATTTTGGACTAAATTTCTGGCCATTAAATGGCTTAAAAGTTACCAAAAGGCTCATTCGAAACTGTCATAAGTGTTTTCGTTTTTCAACTAAGCCATGTACACAGATTATGGCAGACCTTCCACGAGATAGAGTCATCCCTGCTCGACCGTTTCAAAAAACAGGACTGGACTTTGGAGGGCCATTTCTCATAAAATCTCCCAAACTACGTAAAGCTCCTTTGATGAAATGCTATATAGCGCTTTTTGTATGTTTTGTCACCAAAGCTATTCACATCGAAGCTGTAACTTCTTTATCCACTGAAGCCTTTATCTTGACCCTTAAACGGTTCATTTCCCGCCGTGGTAAACCTACTAAAATTTATTCCGACAACGCCACCAATTTCCAGGGCGCTGATAACACTTTCAGAGATTTAGAATTATTCTTCAAAAATCAAAATAATATTGATTCCATTCAAAATTTTTTATCGCATTCGAAAATCGAATGGAAATTCATTCCTCCTCGAGCGCCACATTTTGGAGGTATATGGGAAAGCGGAATAAAAAGCTCGAAAAAGCTCATGTCAAAAATTCTTGGAGACTCCAAATTAGCATATGAAGAGTTCTCTACAATTCTAGCTCAAATAGAGGCAATTTTGAATAGCAGACCTATATCACCATTATCTAATGACCCTTCTGACTTGGAATGTTTGACCCCAGGTCATTTTCTCATCGGTGCTAGCTTAACTTCCTTCCCGGAAAAAGATAATAGTACCATCCCTGAAAATCGTTTGTCACTATGGCAACAGTGTACAAAGTTACAACAACAATTCTGGCGTCGCTGGTCGACTGAATACTTAAATCAATTACAAAATCGACCTAAGTGGCTTAAATCTTTCCCTAATCTGAAAATTGATTCTCTAGTTCTTCTTAAAGAGGATATGCTACCCCCCCTACAGTGGTCTACAGGAAGAATAGTCGAAACGATGCCGGGGCCTGATGGGAAAGTGAGGGTAGTAAAAGTTAAAACGGCAACTGGTATATACACCAGAGCCATCTCTAAAATAGTCCCTTTTCCTGAGTCTGATGAGTCACTTATTCTCGGTGATAAGTGACTGCTATTCAACATCATAGGCTTGTAAGTTATATGAACTGCCTTGTTGTTTACATTTTCTTAGTAGTTTCCATTGGTAACTAGAATGTAGTTTCCATTCGGAACTGCTAAATTTTAGAAAAGTTATAAAATGCATTAAATTCCCTTTCTCACTTTCTAATTTTTACCGTGCGACGTTGACACGCTAACAAACATTCCCTGAAGTTATTTCAGTCCCATTTATCGAGCGTTTTGAAACTTTCAAGTTTCAAGGGGCCCAATATGTTCGAGAACTGTATTCTCAAACCAGTGGAAGATCATTATTCGATTCTTAGAATCGATGATCTTTCAGAACGAATTAGTAAACCAACCAACTGACGACCTGACTTTTTCGAGAAATGTCAGGGGGTGTCAGTGCATTTTTCAAAAACGAAAGTCAACAAATTCTGTTAGTGAGTATTTTATTTTGTTCAATCTACGTTTTAAGTAACATTTACTGTATTTGGGCGCAGGACAAGTTTTGTGACTAACATTTTGTAGTCGAGTGTTCTCCATAGTTTATTATAAGCTATTAATCTGAAAGTGTCTTAATTTCAAGCAACAGAAGTCAATAAGGCAGCAATTACTGTAGCTTTACGACCTATGGTAGTTGCTAAATAAAAGATTTTCATAGTGGCGAATGTCTTTTAGCCTTATAATCCAATACCTTTTTGAGCTACCAAACATCAGCAACTGCTACAGTCTAAGTGCTGTAAAGACAACGAGTTCGTGCAGCGCTCCTCACGCTTAGACATAAAAAGGCGTGTGGGTGAAGTGGTTGAAGAACACGGTCATTTTCCAATCAATATTTACTAATATCTTAAAACAAAACAAACGAGATGAAGAAAGGAAACAAATAATGTGAATTTCTATATTATGCTTTATGCCTGATTCAAAATTTTGCCACAGGAACAATTATTGTAACAGATTTAGATAATAAAGGAAAGATAATATAATGGCTCACCCAATTTCCAAGTCTTCTTTAATGATGCTGGAACGTGTAACTTAATAGTCCCAGGCTAGAGCACTCCACCTCAGGGAGTGGAATTCGGCACCAATTAAACTATTTTATTCGCTATCACTATCACAATATTAAATTGGACGCCACCAGCTTTTTAAACGAACGAATGCAATAAAAAAACAGAAGCAAAAGGTGGAAAGCTGGAAACACCTTATAAAAATTAAACTTAAGTTACTTAAAAAAATTAACAAAAAAAACCTACTCATTCCCGAATACGTGTATCCAATTTAATAAATATTGAATAATCAATACAAAAATTGAAGATATTAAATATTTATTGGATTATCCAAAAATTCACATAAATTGAATACCAAAGAAAAGCTAAACGAGTAGGATACCAAGTGTAATATAACACGCCAACTTCAAATCTTACACACGCTAAAGATAAGACGAAGGAACTTATCTTAGAGGGCTGGGATGTTGGGCAGCTCTGGCGACGATGGTGACGATGTCGGCGATGGCTTCAACAGGCACGGGAACAAAAACAGGAACAGAAACTTGCCTAAAGGTGAATAGCTCAAACTTGCCCATAACTTGCCTCTTAAATTTGCCTAAAACTTGCCTAAAACTTGCCTAAAACTTGCCTCCTAAATTTGCCTAACTTGCCGGCTGCAGAGCAACCAGACGATAAAAATTTGTTCACCAACAATAAGTTGAAAATATATTTGAATATTGCCTCAGTGGCAGTTAGAGGAAAAAGAATGAGTTCGAATCGAAACTTGAAATTTCGAATATCTAGAGACAAAAATTGAAGAAGAATTTGATAAAAATTAATGTTTTATTTTGGAGTGACTAATGCGACAAGGAAACGGCATGTTTAGAAATTTAGTAGAAATTTGGGTGGAAGTTACTAATGAGCTACAAAAATTAACTAAATAAAATAGTTTTTTAAACGAAAAACGTAACAGGCTAAACGGCATGTTACAAACGTATGCTCCGTCTGGGCATTCACAAGGAAGTATTTAATTCCTTTTTTATTTTTCGTTTCACAAAGAATTGAAATTCACGACGTTTCACGTTATGCACACGAAAAACTGTCTCGAAACTATCCTACTGACTGCGCCAATTACCGTACTGTATAAATCGGAAGAGTTTTTGAAAATATTTTTTATTACAAAATTACAAATTAAACTCAACAAAAGTATGCCAAAAATAAGAAGGACCTGAATTACAATGTTCTGCAGTTTATATGCTCGGCAATAATTGCTGACAGTGCACCCAGGCTGATGTTATACCCTATGGTATAATATAGGGTGGAGGACCTACCATAAGTAGTAACAGATGATGAAGAAGTGGAAGAAGAATCGGAAGAAGAGCTGAATTCCAATGAAAATGAGAATGAAAACAAAGGAGGTAACAAGAGTAGCGAATCTTCTGAAAGTATGATGCTGAAGGGTTCGTTCTCATTGACATCCAAAGACGTCAAAGACTTGCTCGGCTATTTATCCAGTCAGAAAGAGGAATCATGAAGTGGATGATTTTAAAAAAGAAGTTAATTGCAGAGTGTGAAGTGAAAGTTAGTAGTGCTTAAATACATAAATTATTACTGACAAGGACAAAGCGGAGAGAAGTCAGTACAAGAATATATATATAATCAGAACCTTAATGTATCCTAAGGTGTTAAGGTGTTTTCAATTATGTACAAACGTAGCCCATTCCCATTTATTTCCAGCCCTTAACTTCGCCTCCTGCCAGTTTAGTCCCCGTTCTTCTAGGATCTACTACATCTACTGCATCATCTCAGGTTTTTCGTGGTCTTTCCCTTGGTCGCCTTCCACATGTTTTTATTTGCCATACCATTTTTGCTTGTTGCTTATTTTTAAGCGTACTAAGTGGCCATACCACCTTAACTGATTCCTTCCTATGCGTCTTCTTAGGGGTTCTACTTCTAGCTGTTCTCTTATATAATCATTTCGAATTTTGTCCCTTCTTGTGATTCCCTATACTGATCTTAGATACTTCATCTCAACCGTTTGTAATTGTCTTTATGTCTCTCTCGTAAGAACCCAGCTTTCACTCCCATAACTTAAAATAGGTTTAAAAACGGTTTTATAGACCGTCATTTTTGTTCTCTTTGTCACTCCTTTCTTGCGAATGAAAGTATTACTTATTGCATAATATAGATTGAGGGCACTTTCAATGTATCCACTTGCTGTAGTTGTTCTTCATTTAGGTGTGTATCGAGATTCTTGTTTTCTTGATTTCTAGAATTTCTAGATTTCTACTTTGAAGAGCTCTTTTTCAGACTTCAAATTTTTTTTGAAGATCTTTTTCGTTTTTAGCATATACCACTAAATCGTCAGCAAAGGCGCATTTAGAGATCTGTATAAGCTCCATATTTCTATTACCCACAGTGAATTTCTTTACTTGAACTTTACCTCTTTTATTATATCGTCCATTATCACATTGAACAGAGTAGGATTTAAGACTCCCCCTGCCTTAGACCCTCTTGTGTAGTAAACTCTTCAGATTGTAGGTTTCCGGTCCCTACATAATTCCTACTATTTTTGTATATACTTTTTATACCTTCGATTAAACTCTGGTTTACTCCTCTCTTCTTTAGACTAGCCCATATTTGCAGTCTGGGTATACTGTCAAACGCTTTCTCTTTATCCAAAAAGCAACAAATATATTGATTCTAGCACTTCTTTCAATTTACTGTCTCACTGTAAAGTTTTTTAGTCTTCTTTCAAGAATCCTTTCATAAACTTTTAACACTGTAGTTAATATTGTAATGCCTCTAGTTTGAACAGTCTCTATTATCTCCTTTCTTATATGGTGGTAATACTATCCCCAATTCCCATTCCTTCGGTATTCTTTCAGTATAGATTTTATTCAGTAAAAGAGTTAATTTTTCTATTCTTTTTCTTCCTAGCACTTTATAAAATGTTTGTAGAAAACAAGAAAATAAAAATACTGGTGCACTGCAAGCTACAACAATGTAAATTAAATGGCGGTAGTCGGACGTTTACTATTTAGTGACGTCACCCGGTGTACCGTCTGTTTCTGATCACGTGATTAAGTGTTTAAATTTAATTAATTTCTGTTATTGAAATTATTATTTATTATTTTTAACAAATAATGAGAAAAAAATGTTTGTTTTCGGTAGTCTTGAGAGTTTTAGAGATAAATTCAAATCACATATAAAAAGTGAGGAACATCGGGAAGAGTCGAGGAGATTTATAAAAGAATAGTTTCCAGAGAAGATTGGAGAAGCTGATGTTAAAATGCGGATCCTTTTGAAAATTGAAGAGCCAATATACCAAAGTCCAAGAAGGTTAGCTGTACCAGAAAAAGAAGAGGTTGAGACACAAATAGAAGAATAGCTAGAAAAACGAATTATTAGATGTAGTTCATCTGAATTTGCTAGTCCAATATTTCTTGTTAAAAAGAAAGATGGTAGTACTGGAATATGTTTTGATTACAGAAAACAAAAACATAGTAAAGGATAGATTTCCTCTCTCTTTAACCGAAGATGTGTAGGCAAGACTGCAGGCTGCTAAATACTTTAGTACCATCGATCTGAGGAATTAATTTTTACATGTTGGAATAGAAGAAGAAACTATAAAATTCACTGCATTTGCTACAACACAATGGACAATTTGGATTTCTGAAATGTCCTTTTGGATTATGTAATTGTCCAGCAGTTTTTCAGAGATTCGTGAGTACTGTTTTTGGGCTTTTGGGTTATTGCTGAAAATGACATGCTTCATTATATGGACGATATAATAATAATAAGTTCTGCAGAAGAAGAAGGTCTTGAGAGGTTAAGCGTTAAGAGAAGTTCTTTATGTTGGGAAAGACTATGGTCTAGATATGAAAAAAAAATGTCAATTACTTAAGACGGAGATTTATCATTGGGGATGGAAGAGTACAACCGTCAAATAAGAAGACGTTGGCAATCAGAAATTTTCCACAACCAACGACTCTTAAACAAATTCAATCTTTTATGGGTTTGACAGGATATTTTCGCAAGTTCATCCCATCTTATTCCATTATTGCGAAACCTTTAAGTGATCTTTTGAGGAAGGAGCAGAAGTTTGTTTTTGGTGACGAACCTCTTTCTGTTCGTCACCGCGTTTATGAGACTCAAAAGATGTCTATCTTGGAAACCAGTAATAAATATGTACAAGCAGGCGGCGGTGAAACGGAATTGCAAACAGACGCAAGCAAATATAGTTATGGAGCCTGTCTGGAGCAAAAGTCAAGCGGAGACAATAAATTTCATCCAGTTTACTACGTGAGCAAGAAAACTACTCCGGCTGAGGAAAAATACAGTAGCTATGAACTCGAAGTTTTAGCCATCATTCAAGCAGTGAAAAAAATTCGAATATACTTACTTGGAATACAATTCAAAATTGTAACCGATTGTTCAGCTTTCCAGTGGACAATGACTAAAAAATATTTGACCACCAGAGTTGCTAAATGGGCGTTATTATTGGAGGAATATTCATACGAAATTGAACATCGCATTGGGAGCTGGATGTCTCACGTGGATGCTTTAAGTCGTTATCCAGTTGTTATGGAAATTACGTAGACGTTGATTGAAGAAGATGGTGTTATAGAACGACTTAGACGATCACAAGAAATGGACAAACACTTATTGGCGATAAAGAAGATAATAGTGAGTACAGAAGATTATAAAAATATTGTGGTTGATAATCATATACTTTATAAATTTGATAATGGAAAGGAGTTAGTAGTAGCTCCAAAAGCGATGCAGATGGATATAATAAAAAGAGCACAGGAAATTGGTCATTTGCACTCCCAAAGACAGAAAAAGTGGCGAGAAGAGAATTTTATATTCCAAAGTAGGAAGAAAAAATGTTTGGGAAATTGCATACATTGCATATTAGGTAACAGAAAGGAAGGAAAAAAGGAAGGGATTTTACATCCAATACCTAAGCAGGAAGGACCACTGCACACATATCACATCGATCATTAAGGACCAATGTCTTCAACTAGAAAACAATATCGTTACATTGGCCATTGTTGATGATTTCCCCAAATTCACCTGGCTATACGCATGTAAATCTACAACAACTACAGAGGTTACTAGTTGGTTGGAAAAACAAAAACAAGTTTTTGGAAACCCAGGTAGAATTGTAACAGATCGAGGAACTGCTTTTACTGCTTCAAAAACTATTGCACTGATGAAGGTATACATAGCTCAATAGTAACCACTGGAGTTCCAAGAGGAAATGGTCAGATTAAGAGAGAGAATCGTATTATTATTCCAGTTCTTACGAAACTCAGCTTGAACGATCCAAAAAAATGGTTTAAGTATGTTGTGCGCGTACAAAGAGCTTTGAATTCTACTATTCAGAGAAGCGTAGTGACTACACCTTTTGAAATTCTGACAGGAGTAAAGATGAGGAATAAAAAAGAAATACTAATTAAGGAATTATTGGAAGAAGCTACAATACAAAAATGTGATGAAGAGAGAAAAGACTTCAGAGCAGAAAGTAAAACACAGATTTTGAAAGTACATGAAGAAAACAGAAGAGCTTATAATTTAAGAAGAGAAAAACCAAGGTTATACAAAAGAGGAGATTTGGTAGCTATTAAAAGAACCCAATTTGAAGTAGCAATCAATTGAAATTCATAAGAAATTCCTAGGACCAGTGCGTACTTCTACATGTGCAGAATTCATGAAACATTGGGTTGATAACCAAAGTAAATCACAGAAGGATGGCCGAGTGTAGATATCTGAATTCTTGATGAATTCAGTTAGTTTTATTGTTGCGTTTTTTTTTACGTTTTAACTAATAGTACTTAACAGTACATTTATATTTTTTATGAGAATCACCTTATGACCTTTGGGTTTTGGTTTCCGGGGAGAGCGGATATTGTGACGTATAACTAGAAATAAGATCAACTTTTGGCTGTAAATCGGTTGGATTTGAAAATAAAACTGTTTGGTTCCCCTCTGTTCACCTGGACAAACGAAAATAAACCTACATAATATTTATAGTGGGAACAAAATATTAATAGGCTGGAGAGGAAAGAAGTGATATAAATATACAGTTTGGTACAAATGAAAGGAATACATTCGTTATTTCGTAAACCGCCGACTTTAAGGAAAAATCCTGAAACCCGTCGATTTTTATTTTAGAACGGGCTATTCGTAAGGATACCTTTTTATTTTTGACGTCATCTATGCGAGCGTGAAGACGGCATCGCTAAAATTTTCAAATGAAAATGTGGGAGTTGTATTACATTATTTGGAAGGTCTTTTAAATATCTATTCAGCCATATCAATATGTTCAGTAATTGATTTGCGTATTGTCACAAATATTATTGATGAAATTTCAACAGATTTCCTAATAAAATGTATTGAGTATTGGTATGATGTATTTATTGACACCAAAAAATAAATTTTGTGAAGGCAGGCACTGGTTATGGAATGTCTCATCTACCTACTTTTTACCTTTTTTAAAAATCTAGTTACCTTATCAACATTAACATTGACACTTGGACATAATTAACTTTCTGTCGAGTGATTGATAGTATTATTGTATTAGACGAATTCAAAAAGTCTTTGTATCCATCAACATGAAGCTGACTGGAACGCAAAGAATTGAAATTCTAATAATGATTGGTTGTGGAGATAAAGCACGTACACAGAAAGAAGTATTTACGTTATTTGATCATAAATATCAGCCGAGAACCAATTTCACAATCCACTATAAGTAAAATTGGGAAGAAATTCAGAGAAGCGGGTCATGTCAAAGACCTCCCTAAAGGTAGTAGGAAACCAATATCAGAAAACAATCAACTAGATGTTCTGTTAGCCTTTCAAGATAATCCCCATACCAGTTCACAGAAAGTAGCATTAGATAATGACATGGACCATTCAACAGTTCTTAGAAAGCTGAAGAATGAAAAGTGGCATCCCTATAAAGTAAGTTTAGTACAAGAGCTTATGGAAGATGATTTTGATAGACGAATTGAATTTTGTGAAATTATGATAGAACAAAATAACAGAGATCCAATGTTTTTAAAGAAGGTTATTTACTCGGATGAAACTACATTTCTACTAAACGGTCATGTCAATCGTCAAACTTATCGGTACTGGGCTACGGAAAATCCACACTGGATGCAAGAGTACCGTACTCAATACCCAGAGAAAGTTAATGTTTGGGCGGGAATAATAGATAATAGGATTATTGCACCATACTTTTTCGAAGAAACCCTAACAGGTCCTCAATATTTAGAATTTCTTTAAAACTTCTTGCTACCCGAATTGAACCGGCTGTTTCCAAACAGAAATGATTTATGGCTGCAGCAAGATGGTGCGCCTCCACACTATGCTGTCTTGGTGCGCAACTATTTGAACAACGTCTTTCCAAATCGGTGGATAGGTCGAAGAGGAACAATATAATGGCCGCCTAGGTCACCTGATTTGACTCCTCTTGATTGCTTTTTATGGGGATACTTGAAAAGTAAAGTGTACCAAAGTAGACCACAAAATATCAATGAACTCAAAGAAAGGATACGTATTGAGGTTGCACAAATAAGTCCGGAAGTTATAGAGAGTATTTTAGCTGAAGGTGAACAATTTGAGCACTTAATTTAGGTTTCGTTATATTTAATGAGTAATACATATTAAATATTGATTGAAATAATAAAATTTTATTAATTTTTTTAACAAATACCTAAATCAATTACTTAGACATATTGATATGGCTGAATAAGTATTTAAAAGACCTTTCAAATATTGTATTACAACACCCACATTTCCATTTAAAAATGTTAGCAATGACGTCCACACCACAGATAACATACTTATAGATAGGCATCTGACCGTGGCGCTCCCTACGACGAATTAATTTTGACGGGTGGAGTCATCTTGCGAGTCCCAACAGTACTTTTAACACTTTTCACATGGTTGTGAACTTCGCTAACAGCTGAAAAAGCAGATTCCTGCAATTTTACAGTTTTTGGCGGCATATTCAAATTTACTGTAATTTTACTATTATTGAAATATGGCATTTATGGTCCATTTTTTGATATTTCATTTAAAATAACTGAACATTTGATTGATATTACAATAATAACAATCAAATAGTCTTGTTAAATTAAATGAAATGTCAAAAAATGGACCATATAATGCCGGATATGGGAAAAATAAAGCAATAATCAAGTTTATATATTTTATTTAATATAAGAAAGTACACAACAAATAAAACGTTTTTTTACATCTTTTAATGACAAACAGAAAGATCAGTAAATAAAGTAATGTGAGTAAACTGACAAATGTACCTATTTCAAAAATATTTACATTTTTTCATACAAACCAAAAAATAGTTTTATCTATCAGCAACCGTTTCTGTGGGCAGATGTATATTAAAAAAAAACATGAAACACATCCATTTCTACAGTTTACAGATGTTTTGTAATAACACAGCTAACTAAAATGTGCACACTATTTAAAAAACTTAGTTTACAAAATTATGACTATCATTACTAATTTATTATGTAGCTATATTTGGATATTTTTAATTATATAGCTCAAACACACATTATATGATTGTTAACATTTACATTATTTCTTTCTCCAAACTGCTTACCTTTGAAAAATGCTTGTACCTTTCATCGGGAAATCCTTTTTTGCCCCTCTTAAAGGTAGAACCTCCATAATTGCATTATATGTAGACAATTTATTCATTTACTTATATATTACTATGAAATATGTAATTAAGTTTGTTTTTGATGAAAATTAAACAAACCAAATAGTATAACAAAAGGATCATACAGATAGAAGATATTTTATGTTATACATACCATTATTTGATCATTGCTCAATACTTTCAAATGCTGTTAATTGTGGAAGGAATAGCTATAACATAAAAATTAGAAGTTCAGTAAACTAAATAATATAACAAAAGGAATAGACACAATATATTTTATTTTATACATACCATTTCTGATAGTGGCTTAATTTACTCTCATCCATTCTCCTCAAACCGCTTGCTTGTGGATGGAATGGCTACAACATAAAAATTAGGTGTTTACTTTTTCTTAGGGACACTGTACATTGTATGAATGTTAAAATTATAGTTGTATAAAACTCACCATTAACGTTGAGTGAAAACTTGTATTTTTCACTCAACGCCATTAATTAATTTCCTTGTATAAATTTTGGTTGGTGTTTGCACCTTCCCAACTGGTGAATAATTTGATATGTAGGGCATTTCCAATATTTCCAACATATACAGATACTTTGTACAAGTAAAATGTTTTGAAGTCCATAAAATAAAAACCTTTAATTTTCTCAGGAGTTTTTAGGTTAGGTTGGCAGAGGAAGTATCTGTAAACTAAAATTAACTACAACTAACGGCGTTACAGTTCTCTTTAAATCTGCAATTTTAGTACTGTTGGGACTCACTAGGTGGCAGTACCCTCGCGCGTTCAGAGTGCCCATACCCTGGTCCACACGCTCGCATTGATGACGTTAAAAATAAAAAGGTATCCTTACGAATAGCCCGTTTTAAAATAAAAATTGACGGGTTTCATGATTTTTCCTTAAAGTCGCCGGTTTACCAAATTACGATTTATTCCTTTCATTTGCACCATACTGTATATATTGTTATGGTTTTAGTGCTCTGTATATTTTAATACTTTTATAATTCGAATAACACCATACAATGCACCCACCTTTTCTTCCTAAAAATTCGGCTTCTCAGAGTTTTGGGTTCACGGGTTTTATGTACAATTAATGTATTATTATTATTATTACGTTTTCATTTGGGTGCCCTATGTTAAATATTTAATGAGAAAAAAATATTCACTTTATTTTTACTTTTACTGAATTAAAATTTTATGAGTAATATTTTAGTCCGGCCCTGTGTATTTGCCTCTTGAAACATTTCCGTCATGCGTACAGGTGTTCAAAACAATTTTGCCAACTGCCAGAAAGCAAATTTACTACGTATTTATGTATGTGAAGACAATTTAATAAATTCCAAGGATATCAATTTTATTTCATAAATTATCAAAAGAAACACATTATTTCTCACAGCAAATGAGAAAAAACTTATCTAATATGGTCTTTCATTCACAAACATTCACACCAGTAAGAATCTATTACTAGTACAGGTAAGTATGCAACTTATTTACAAATTTATTTTCTACTAGATTGGTAAAACGTATCGCTTTCAAAAGATTTGGAAAATGGGTGATATACTGGTATCGAGCGATATCAAATATCGAAGTTCATATGTTCACACACTAGTGAGTTTACAATGAAGAGAAATTGAATACCTTTTAGGGTGTGTTGTAACTCGGTAGGTTAACCCACTGGTCACAAGACCAGTGGTTAAACTATGTTTAACCACTATTCAGTAGTTAAGCGTTTTTCCGTTGTAACACGAATTGTTGATCAAGGGTCACGTAACCAATGGATTTCAAATGACATTTCAACCTTTCGTTTCCGTTGTTGTCATTAATATTTAGTAATTTAGTTTCATGCTGGGTGTTTTAAAGTTTTCTCGATTGTATTTGGTATGGGAAATAAGCGTGCTGTAAAATAATTTGACTTATTTTTTTATAATAAATATAGCTATTTCGGTTCAGTTTATTAGTTTTAATTTCCTCTATATAATGGGTAAGTTTCTAGAGACTCTAGGAATCATTTTCGGCTCGAACAACTCATCATCTGTGAGTTCTTGTAAATCAGCTCATGCTTCTTCCAATTCCCCCATTTTATCTTCTATAAATTCCTTGTGGCATTACTTATTCTTTTTTCTTATAACAATTCGTACTTAATGTTGAACGGGATAAATATATAATTATATAAATTATTTTTTTACTTATCAACAAAAATAACTAAAAAACGTCAATTGCAAATATAAATTTATTGTCAAATCAAATTAAAACAGACAATCAGATAGAACAAGTGAAATTGCATTGTTCCGTGTTTGACCATATGTTAACTCTCGGAGATCTGATGGTAAACTTTTCGAAGGTTAACCAGTTGGTGAACGTCTAAAATTTCGTGTTACAACAACCTTTTCAAGTTAACCACTGGTTAACTATAACAATGGTTTAACCTACCGAGTTACAACACACCCTTATCTTCCAGTACTGTTAAAAAAATTGAGACTTGACTTCGTTTCGGTTATTTTAGATCCTTCTATGGCTTAGGAGATGGCTTATAGTCCAATTCAGCACCACTCTATCTTCTCGTGCTCCTTTGGCGGAATTAATCAACGGTTTGTTTGGATTAATTCACTTATTAAGACTTTTCATAGTTTATTTACTTCAAGGATGATTTAAAAAGGTAAGTTTCACTATTCACTCTTCTTATTATTATAATTTTACAATTTCTGTACTAGGTATAGATAATGTACTTCTGGCAAATTAATAATCTCAACCACCTACGCTCCTCTCAAAAAAAAATCAACAACCTAACAAAATTCAATGTTTCTTCTAACAATGAATCTGCCTCCTATTTCTCAAATTTGTTTGACAATCATCACCCAATCAAATCAACTCATGGTTGTTTATAAAATAGGTTTCTTAATATTTAACAATAGATTTACTGTTTAAATATAAAATATCATATTTTATATATCTGAAAGAATTATTTATGTTTTTATATTTATACTAACTTATTTCTGAAATTTATTTGACATAAATATTCAAATTATGTTGACATTATTTTATCCTCTGTTCTAGTTGGTAATTCAATGTTAAAACCTGAACTACACAAGATGTCACATACTGTCACAAGTGTCACAGATCTTATAACCTCATTAATTGTTTGTTTATTTTTAGATTCTCACCTTTGATATATTTAACTTCTAGTCTATGAAATAGTTCTCGTTATTATTAAGGCTATTCCATAATGTTACAATATATATATATAGATAATTATAAATTGAATATTGATAAAAAAATCATGGTAAAACAGAAAATGAAAATAATGGCAATAAACTAGGGGACAACTATAGAAAAGAAAATAAACAAAGGAGAAATTATAAGAACTAGAAATTCTAATAAAGAAAATAGTGCGAGGAATAGAAGGAAGGAAAAGGAGGATACAATTATAGAAGGCAACAAGAACATGAGATAGAATAAAATTCGAATGAAGAATGAATATAAATGGAACATGAATACAATTACGGTAAAGGAACCAGGAATAACCAAGAAAATGCAAAATAATAGAATACAGATACTAGACATAGGCGAAACGGAGAAGAAAGGAAATGGAAAAATACATCTCACGAACAAACATACATTATACTATTCTGGAATACCATTACCATTTGATAAGGGAGCGGAAGAGGGAGAATCATAATTAGAAAAGACGCGAATGAGAAAGTGATACCATTCAAACCAGTCAACTCAAGAATAATAGTATTATCAATAGAAGTAAATGGAGAGCATACTTTAATATAATTGAGATCTATGGCCTAGAAAAGGAAATTACATTATTGTGGCAGAAGAAAGAATCGCTAAAAGCCTTATAGACTACATATTGTACACACAAACTCTAACCATGAATATAATTAGGATAGAAACCAGAATAGAAGAAAAAATAGGGTCTAATCACATACTATCAGTGGCTAAATGTTCGTTAAATATTAGTATAAAGGAAAAAATACATCAGAATACACCAGTTAACATTATACGAACTTTAAAGAGAAGAGAACTGTAGTGTACCATTTAGTTGTTTAATTATATTTACATATAGTGTTTTAGCTTAGAGATATGTTTTGGCAGTTCGAAAATGTCAGGTTGTTAATGAGTTTGATTGATAACCAAAAGTTAATAAAAGTCTTTTAAAAGTAGAGTCTCAGCGTCTGGTTTAATACATATCAGTTTTGCGACGAAAGTGGAAACGATCCTGTCAAGTTCGGTCAAGTCTGCAAGTCCCTGTGGATGAAAGTTATACAGTCAAGTCTAGGTCTCATAATGTCGAGATTTAAAGCGTTTGACGAAGAAATTGAGTCATTTGAGTCTTGGGAAGAACGATTACAGCAATATTTTTTGGTAAATAAGATCGACAGTGAATTACAGGTACCAAATTTAATTACTCTTTTAAATCCAAAATCGTACGAGATTCTTAAAACTGAATTATACCCAGAGACTCCTAAAACAAAGAAATACAGTGAGCTCGTAGAAGTCTTAAAATAGCTATTTGTGTATTAAGAGCGGAAAGTGATACTTTGCCGCTTGAGTCAGAGAATTGCCCGCGCAACGCGTAGCGGAGCGCCGGCAATCTGCCGAAAGCGGCAACGCACTTTCTGCTCGAATTGCACACAAGATTCTTTCTACGATCACCTTATTTTTAAACAAATAATTAAAAAAAGCATGAAAAGTACACTTTATTAGAATGTGATGTTGAAAACATGTAACAATTACTTATTATTTTTATTTATTGCCTACAATATTAAAGTTGAATGTACAGTTTTGACAATTTTTAATATTTATCCCAGGACCTGAAGAAGTCGAAGGTAGCGTAATACCTTCTGAATCTTTTTCTGCAATATCAGATATAGAAGGAATCGAAAGTTCTTCGCTAGTTGGTACTGCTGCGTTCCCAGAAATTTTTTGGAAGGATTCTATTTTATTGCTAATGGATTCGGCGATATATCCTTCAGCCACAATACTGCTCTTCCACCCACCTTGTTTTTTAAGCTGAATTAAGTCGCCCCCACCATTTACTAATAATGTCGCCGACGTTCGTCGAAAGCAATGACCAGTAAATAAATGTTTATCGGGCAATTTTAAGAAACTGGCTATTTCGCTTGGTACTTTGCCCACAGTATTCATACCAATCACCTGATTGAAGCATTTACCTTTGGAGTATCGTAAAAATAAGCGCTGAATAATGTCATTACTTTTAATTTGACATTGCTGTCTTAAATTAAAATATTTTCTATAATAGAACATATAGTCGATCGCATTTTCTTCGGCACTATCAATTATTGCGAATGTGCGACTTTGATTCGTTTTCGAATCGGGGATTCGGACTACTAGAAATGATTCTCTATCATCTATATCCTTTAATTCAATTTTGATTAATTCATCCCTACGGCATGCACCAGCGATACCCATGATTAAGATCACCTAAAAACAATATTCTGAGAAATTCTGTATCAGAATAAAATAAATAGTAAAACGTTTGTACCTTTCTCAGCAAATGTTCATCGTCAGGTGCAAATCTAATAAAGCTCTCCACTTGTTCCTTTGAGAATGTTTGTGACTTCTTTGCTTTATAACCCACTGCTTCTAACTTCAAAAATGCAATCAGTTTAGTGTATTTACTGATGTTAATATCATGTTTTACTTGCAAAGTGCTTCGAAGCATCGAATATTGTGACCACAAGGTTTAAGATTTTAGAGTTTTGGATTTTTCGCCAAAATAAGTCAGCAATACATTCTCCGAATATTTTTTAATTTTCTTTGAGCGGCACCAATCCATGAAAATATTGTATTGTTTTTCGTATTTACCTCTGGATTTAGTTGGCAGAAGATTAAGAGCAATATTTTTAGCAAAATCTGCTATATCTGGAGGTGTGCTTGAAAATTCACTGTCACTATCCATTTTTCAAATAGCTATTTATAAACAGACAACATTTTTATAAACTAAAAATGAAATAATGACGATTCATTAATTCCATAGTCTACTATTTTCACAAAATAGTAGGTAGGTACTTAAATATGCAATCACTGTTGCATCTAGGTGTATAATGCATTGCCTACCTTCTGACTGTTATATTTCTACTACGTAAACTTGTCCGTATAAATCAATACTATGAAAATAGGAATCTGCAAAACCGATCAAGAAAATTGTCAATCTCAACAACGTTATATTTGTAATAAGTTGTAAATATTAATTTTTATCTTGAACTAAGAAATAAATCATTCACTGTAGTATTGAATCAAAATAATATCAATCACCGTGCTTCTTCGCTCACTGTCTGGAACAGTGTTGCCAATTCTCTGAAGTCAGAAAGAGCGAGAGAGAAAAAGGAGTGAGATGGGTAACAGCTCCCACACATATAAAATATACACCTCCATCTATTTGTTGGTAGCGTAACCTGTAGCGTTGTAAATCCAGTAACTTGTATAAATTGTATATGTCAGTCAAATTATATAGGAATATTTATTAATTTCGTTTGAAATATCTTCAAATATTAATATTTCAACTAAAATATTCGGACTACTCTACATTTTGTTTTAATATATCTATTGCTTACTACCTTTCTTTAGTTTATTGTAAATGAAAACAGGCGAGCGGAAAAGTACGCTCTAGAGCGTAAATAATGTCAATTATGACAGATCGCGGAAAACATCAACTTTGCGGTTAGATTTGAGTGTGCAAAAGTCTACTTTGGGTAGTGATCGTAGGAAAAAGAAATTTCAACCTACTAAAAATATAATTGTTGAACGGTTCAAGTTCTATATGAGAAAACAAGAACCTACCGAAACTATTAGTAATTTTGTTGCTGCTCTAAAAGAATTGTCGAGATTTTGCAATTTTGGACATTTTTTGGATCAAGCCCTGAGAGACAGATTAGTTTGTGGGGTTATTAGCGGTCTTATCCAACAAAAACTTCTGAGTCAGGGAGAGACAATGACATTACCTCAGGCTTGTCAAATTTTCATAAGTCTAGAGGCAGTAGAGGAGCAAAGCAAGTTAGTACAGGGTGCTTCTCTAAGTGTAGATAAGCTTCATTTATTTGCAAAACACTCTAGAAATAGTAAATTTGGAGATTTTAATAATGAGAAAATGGTACATTCGCGGTTCAAACGATGCTTTCGTTGCAATCGAAGACATGATCCGGAAAAATGCCCTGCGAAGTCCTGGGAGTGTTATCGCTGCGGTAAAAAAGGGCGTACCAGTCAAACCTGCAGGCTGCACCAGCTGGAAGATGATAGTGAAGTTAATCGTAGTGATGATCGTACCTGCAGTTCCGAATATCATCAACAACTCGCTGAGAGAGATTCTGATGAAGATTCTGTACTGGATTTGGGATTTATTAACGTCATGTCAGAACAGCCATTGGAAGTTAATGTCATGATCGAGGGTAAGCCTGTAGTGATGGAGATGGACTCAGGGGCGTGCAAGTCAGTCATGCATGTCGTAGATTTTAAATATTTGCTATCTCATCTAAATCTTGTTTTTGTACATTTTAAACTAGGGTAGTAACAGGGCATAAAGTCAAAATTTTGGGTCAGGTAGAGGTAGACGTACTTCATAAGGGTCAAAAATTTCATTTACCGTTGGTTATTTTAGAGAGCGAACATAAATTTAGACCACTTTTGGGACGAAATTGGTTAAATGTTTTATTTCCTTATTGGAAACAGTTTTTTAGTTTAAATTGTTCACGTAAAGGTAATAAACCAAACCTGGCTTCTTTGGCTAGCATAAATAATATTGAGGAAACAAAAATTAAATATATTAAGGAGATTAAAAAAAAATTTTGGGTGGTTTTTAAAGAAGAAGACAAGTCTTACATAGATGATTTTACTGTTGATTTAAAGTTAAGAGATGATGCTAAGCCTATTTTTCACAGAGCATATAATATGTCTTATGCCATCAAACCAGTTATTGAGGCACAGTTGACAAAAATGGTTAATTCCGGCTCACTGACAAAGGTAAGTTCGAGTAACTGGGCTAGTCCTATAGTGATTGTACCAAAAGAAAAAAATTGCGAAGAAATAAGAATTTGTGCTGATTTTAAGCAAACAGGAAATAAAGCGATTGGAATGAATCATTGTGTTTTACCACTTCCGGAAGATATTTTTGCTCAATTATCTGGAAGTTTATATTTCTGTGTTATTGATTTAAAAGGAGCCTATCAACAATTAAAAATTAGTGAGAGTTCAAAAGATTTACTTACAATCAACACACATATGGGCCTTTTTAGATACAACCGATTAACTTTGGGTATCAGTTCAGCTCCAGGTATTTTTCAATCTGTTATGGACTCTATTTTGTCTGGAGTTCCTAAAACTAGTTGTTATTTGGATGATATTCTTATATCTGGATCTAGTCTATCTGAATGTTATAAAAATTTGAACAAGGCCATGTCGCGTTTAGCTGAATTCAATGTAAAAGTTAATTCAAAAAAATGTAAATTTTTTGAAACTAAAGTCGAATTATTAGACCATATAATAGACAAAGATGGAATCCACCCGACAGATGAAAAAATCGAGTGCATTCAATATGCACCCAAGCCTGAGAATTTGACACAATTAAAATCATATTTGGGTCTATTAAATTATTATGGAAAATTTTTGCCAATGTTATCTTCAGTTTTAAAGCCTTTATATGACCTGTGCAAAGGAGGCGTACCGTTTTCTTGGAACAGTAAGCACGATGAAGTATTTGAGTATAGTAAAAAAATGATTTTGTCAAACAAAGTACGCACTCATTATAACCCCAAATTACCAATTTATGTCAGTTGTGATGCTAGCAGCTATGGAGTTGGTGCAGTATTGAGCCATAAAATTAACGACATAGAACGTCTAGTTCTTTTCGTGTCCAGCACCCTCTCTTCAGTTGAACAAAAATATTCTAAAAGGGGTATACCTGTTACAGTTGCTGCCCGAGTCACTAGGTGGGCTTTATTTCTCTCTGGGTATGATTATGAAATTGAGTATCGCAAAGGGTGCTTACTTGCCAATGCTGATGCGTTGTCTCGTTAAACAGTAACGGCAATGACCAGAGTCTCAGACGAACTTTATTTTTTTGTCGTAATTAATTCTATTCCTGTAACTTTTGTGGAAATCGAAAAAGAAACAGCCAAAGATAATATTTTATCTGAAGTAATAGACTTCACCAACAAAGGGTTAGGTTAGAACAAGATTTATGTTCTGGACATAAAGATTTTGTTATAAAAACACCTTTATTCAATATTGATGATAATGTTTTTGTAAAAAAATTTAAAACTCACCAATGGGATCTTGGCAAAGTCGTTAAAGTTCTTAGTTTTTGTACTTTTTTGGTAAAGGTCGGTGAAGTCGATAAACATGTGCACGCCGATAGTTTACGCCTAAATTTTGCTAAAGTTAAGGAAAGAGAAAGACAAAGCCTAGGCTCACCAAAAGTATTTTTAAATATTCCAATAAATGTTTCCAATAATGGTTCTGAAACAGTGTCTAATGATTCGGAAACTAGAAGTTACGGTCAACAATCTGTATGTGAAACTGAGGGTTGTTCCGAAAATACTCATGAGTCCATAACTGTTTCAGATAATATTAAAAATGATCATCCAAGTTGTACGTTGTCCTTGCCTGAAGCCAATGTACAAAGTAATGGAGGTTATACTAGATCTGGGAAGCTTTTTAGGGCACCTCCAAAACTAGATTTGTAAAACGGGGAGAAATGTAGTGTACCATTTAGTTGTTTAATTATATTTACATATAGTGTTTTAGCTTAGAGATATGTTTTGGCAGTTCGAAAATGTCAGGTTGTTAATGAGTTTGATTGATAACCAACAGTTAATAAAAGTCTTTCAAAACTAGAGTCTCAGCGTCTGGTTTAATACAGTGTGACCCATTTTGTTTGGAAGCACCCCTATAAAATCCGCATTTTTCAACCGATTTTGATTTAGTCTTTTTTGTTAGATTCAGTATCAAAAACAGTATTTGAGCACACATTTTCATACCATATAGCTATTTTCAAGGCCCCCTATGTTAATTTTTCTTTGCCAAAAAAGACGAAAGTATATTAGGCATTTTTTTTCTCAAATATGATTACCCCACTGGATTCAGAATCATCACAAATGTAAACTATCAAAATTTTATAAAAAAAGTTCTATTAACAACAAAGTTATCACTACATGAATTTGGAAAAAGTTGTTTTTTAATAAATTTTTTACTAAGAATGTAGACACATTTTGAAAATGGCAACATGGTAAACAAAAGTTAGGACTCAAACATATTGCACTGTGAAAATTCGAAGTAGATACCTTAACCCGTTCTGGAGTTATAGCTTCTGAGAGTAATGTAAAATTGTGCTGATGTGACGAAAATACAAATTAACACCTAATAATACATTTTAATTATTAAACTACTTAATAATAATTTAATTCTACATTTTTGTAGCCTCGACTAGACCTCCGTTAATTTCCACACATTTCTCGTATCGTTTGCGACTATGTCTTAGCGTTTTTTTTATTTCATGTGGCGTTATTCCAGCACACGCCTGTCGTATTCTGTAACACAGTTCTGCTCTAGTCCTTGGACGTCTCTTATACACTTTTTGTGTCAAAAGACCCCACAGATAAAAATCCAATATAGTTAAATCGGGCGATCTAGGCGAGGCCATTCGATTAACTCGCTGCCATTTGGAAATTTTTCGTTAACCCACTGCCTGACAAATCTAGAATAGTGTACAGAACAACCATCTAACTGAAATATCAAATTTCTTCTTTCTGCTAGTGGCAGTTCGTCAATCACTGCGGATAACTCACCTTCCAAGAATTCCATTAATTATTGGCATCCATGTTACCCTCAAAAAAGAATGGACCTATTATCCTGTCTTTTAAAATTTCGGCTTCGAATTTTCACAGTGCAATATGTCTGAGTCCCAGTTTCAGTTTACCATGTTGCCATTTTACATTCTTAGTAAAAAATTTATTAAAAAACAACTTTTTCCAAATTCATGTAGTGATAACTTTGTTGTTAATAAAACTTTTTTTATAAAATTTTGATAGTTCACATTTGTGATGATTCTGAATTCAGTGGTGTAGTAATATTTGAGAAAAAAAAATGTCTAATATACTTTCGTTTTTTTTGGCAAAGAAAAATTAACATAGAGTGCCTTGAAAATAGCTATTATGGTATGAAAATTTGTGCTCAAATACTGTTTTTGATACTGAATCTAACAAAAAAGACTAAATCAAAATCGGTTGAAAAATGCGGATTTTATAGGGGTGCTTCCAAACAAAATGGGTCACGCTGTACATATCAAGAACAAAAATAGATATCAAGAATATACGAATCAGAAATTTCAGAGAATCTGTTGAGCTGTTGACAAAAATACATATGGTATATAACCGAAAATTCTGAACACAGATGAAAAAAATAAGAGGAACTGACAGAATAGAAATTGAAGCGAGAAATATGAATAATCATTTACAAACAGGAAAGACAGAGATTATGGAAACGTGGGCTGAATAAGATAAAGAACATCTCACACTCCTTTTGGACTTCGGCCAACGACAGATTTTTTTCAAATTTAAGTATGTTATTTTGGAAGTCATTTTCTTCAATTGCTCCGACCTTGTAGCCATACTAAAAAATTGGTCAGATTTATCAAAAATGTTTAATCATCATTGGAAAATATTTTAATTCAATTTTGGCTTATAAAATCAGGCATTTTTTTGGAATGAGACATCTTATTTTCTATTTTAGCATGTAAGGGGTGATTCAACGAGCAGATATGATGATTGCAAGATATTCACATTTTGACTAAAGGAAAATCTCATTTTTGATTTTAAAAACCCATCACATACCCTCCCTGCCTTAATTTTATTTGAAAAGTCCTTAGTTGTTTTTTTTGTTGGTGTTCCCAATTTATTATATACCTCTACATGATGGCAGTAGGTAATTGAGAATATCAACAAATTGCTGACTCGATAGTGATGTGACGTTATGAAAATCACTATAGGTAGCTGAAGTTTTCTACAATTTCGTATAGGCTGCTTGATTTTTTTGTCGTAGTAACGTAGCGATTTCAAACAATTGGTGTCGCTTTGACAACAAAAAATGTGTATCGGTTAAAGGCAATATAAACTTGTAATGCGTTAGTTAGTAGAATGAATAAAGCAAAATAATGGTCCAGTGTTACACTTGTAATTCCAATAATGCTAGGTTTAAGATCCCTCCGCCCAACGGTGAAAATCCTCTAAATGATTAGAGACGAGAGCTTTCAGTGGTGTTTAGGGAACCATCTTATTTGGCAAATATTGCATCTAATGATAATAATTGTCGTTTATGATTAAATTGTCATCAACGCCTTTTACGTTCTCTTCTGTTTTCTCCTTTTTCCTATGTTTTTTTATTTCAACGTTTCGGTAGTGTTACAGCTACCGTTATCTAGAATAATCAAGTTTTTCAAAATTCCGTTCTATATCTCATAAAAATTGGACAACTAGACAATTAATAATATTTTGAAGTTTAAGAGTGCAAAAAATGTGTTATATTGCAAATAATGGAAATCCATTGGCCATTTTCATGGAAGTCTTGTTCGAAGTAGACGCTGCTTTATTTGTTACCAAGAAGATGTTAAAAACAAATTAGAATAGATTGGAGCAGGCCAATCTAATACATAGAACAATAAAAAGTTTCTCGGACAGCCAAGCGGCTTTGAAAGCACTTAGCTCTTACCGTGTAACGTCGAAATTGGTTTTAGACTGCCAAAAAAGACTCTCCTCAATAGGAGAACTGAATACCTGGACGGTAAGAAGAGCTTCAGACTTCTGGCATGGTTTACCAGGAGTGGTTCATTCAAAGGCTTTTATACATCCATCGAAGAATGTCTCCAAACAAATGTTAGACTATAGCAGACGTTGTCTAGCAGGCCACTGTCATCTGAATCATCATATGCTAAAACTTGGACTGTCGGAAGATCCGACCTGCCGTCTTTGTCTGGAAGATGATGAAACAGCAGAGCATATAATTTGTGCCTGCACCGCCGAGGCTCGAATCAGGTATCTGATGTTTGACAGGGATTCTCTCTCGCCCTCGGACCTGAAATATAATTCACCAAATAAACTAATCGGCTTTGTTAATCTTGCGAGTCGCAGTGGAGGGCCTTATAAACCCACTCGCCATAAACCTAACCTAACGTAACAAATTAGGTTAGATTTCTACATCAAATCTAATGTACCTATTTCTACCGGCAGAAGTGATTTGCTGTCCAAATCATTTGACCGAATCCAGATTCCTTCAACTAGAGCACCTGGAAAATCATATTTCCCTGTCCATGAAAATTGTTATAACGGGAGCAGAGATAAATGAGTGGTTTAATGAATTTAAATCGTGCGTTACAGAAAATTCGAGCAACTTATTCAAAACTGAAGAAAACTTTAGTGATAATGATTTTCGTAGCATTACGTCACTATCAAAACAGCAATTTGTAGAACCTATTAATTACTGCCAACCTGTAGGCATCATAAATTGGAAGCACCACCAAAAAAACAACCGTTTTTAAAAACAATTATGAGATTTTCTCATAGACAAAATTTAAGTCTTGCAATAACCATATCATATCAAGTATCCGTTAACCACCCCCATACCCATAACTTGATAATACCAATATATAAAAAATAGGAACAAATGCAATGTGATAATTATAAAGCCATATGACTAGTACAAACGGGCTAAAAGGTATACACCGGAATTCTGGAAAAAAGACTAAGAGAATATGTAGAATATACATTGGAAGAAGAAGAACAGATCAGACAGACGAGCAATGAGAAAACTAGAATTTTTTTTTTTAAATTTATTGACCTAAGAGCAGCCTTCGACAGAGTAGAATGATCAGAAATCTGGAGATGCTTGGATGAGATGGAAACGCCCAGGGGACTAAAATGGGCTTTTAGAATTACATAAGAGAACGTAATGGCTGGAGTACAAATAGCAGGATCGAAATCAGAAGAGATTTCAATGAAGAAAGGAATAAAATAGGGGGATAGCTTAAGTCCGCTTCTATTTATGTTAATTATGGACTAAATAACGAAGCGAGTAAAAAACAAAACTGAGCAGGTGTACACGATAATAAGCTTCATAATTGAATAAATCAATTCACTACTGTAAATATGCAGATGATGTGGTATTGATAACAAAACTAGAAAAAAAGTGCAGAAGCGAGTGGATATTATATGGACCGAAGAAATAGAAAACTTGGAAATGGAAGTGTATAACCTAAAATTTTAATCATAAATTGTAAACAAGGGTATCAAATTACTGATGGAATGAAATGCAAAGACGAGACAATGGATATGGGTATATGGGTATCTGGGAACTATATTCACAGAAGATGGGAAGATAGAGACAGAAGTAACAAATATAGAATAAATCAACGAGACTGTACTACACACTAAGTAAGACAATACTGGGACATGTATATGTTGATTTGGAAGTGAAAATTAAGATCCACGATACAATCAATAACAATCAAGAGCCAATAATTAGAAAAATGAAGATAAAACAATTAAATTGGTATGGGGATATTTTCAGAAAGTAAGCAAATAAAATTACAAGGAACTTCATGGAAGCGGGCAGTACTGTCCACAGAAGATAAACTAGACCAAGAAGAGAGTGGATAGACCAAATAAAGGAGATAGGGTATAAGAAGGGAAGAACTCTAGATGGAATGAAAAGATTAACAAGATACAGGAAAGAGTGGAAGCACTGGGTACAAGAGGAATCAGAAACATCGCTCGACACCTGAAAAGGCGGAGGGAGAAGAAAAGAAGAAGAAGAGGAGGAGTTCGATAATTTATTATCAGGAAAACCAGTTCCTGCAAAAAGTAAAATATTATTAAATTGACATCTAATATATTTTGATTTGTGTAGGCGGTAAGATGAGAAATGCTAACCAATTAAATGGAGTAAAATACTGAAGAATTTTACCTAACAACCATGTTTAAAAAAATATAGATATATTTTGGAAAATGAACATTAGCGTCTTTTGATGTATTGTTGAGCTCAAGCTCTTTTGTATTTGATTTGTGGAAAATATTGGCCAGTGTCGGGTCGTGACTTATGTTGAAATATTGTATAAGAATATTTTGAAGCAAAACCCAAGAACAATAATTATCGTATGGGTGATTTGTCAGAAACACGCGTGAATACTTTTGGAATATTTGAGCATGTTGGCACGGACTATAGTGGACCATTTTATATAAAAATAAAAAAGGTCGGGGAGCTACGAGTAGCAAGTGCTACATTATTTGTCTATTTGTGTGTGAGTACCAAGGCGGAACATATTAAGCTTGTGTATTGAATGTTTCTAAGCAGTTCTAGTAGTGGAGAGAATGATTATGGGGGTAGAAGGATTTGTGTAGGCGGTAGGATGGGAAATGGTAACCAATTAAATGGAGTAAAGTACTGAAGAATTTTACCTAACAACCATATTAAAAAAAATATAGATATATTTCGGAAAATGAACATTAGCGTCTTCTGATGTATTGTTGAGCTCAAGCTCTTTTGTATTCGATCCGTGGAAAATATTGGCCAGTGTCGGGTCGTGACTTATGTTGAAATATTGTATAAGAATATTTTGAAGCAGAACCCAAGAACAATAATTATCGTATGGGTGATTTGTCAGAAACACGCGTAAATACTTTTGGAATATTTCGGCATGTTGGCACGGACTATAGTGGACCATTTTATATAAAAATAAAAAAGGTCGGGGAGCTACGAGCAGCAGAAATTCTTCTGTTAATGTTTCTGCTTTAACTTCTTCCGTGTGTTGGAATTGTGGCAGATCTGGTCATAGTTTTACAAAGTGTCGTTCTCCTAAGTCAATCTTTTGTTATGGTTGTGGTGCTAAAAACACTACAAAGCCTAATTGTCGTTCTTGTATTCCAAAAAACGAGGTTCGGACTGGTCCTGTAAATCTGACAACAGATTCCAGTCATGTGCAAATTACTTCAGAAGTAAAGTCAGAAAATCAAAAACACAAACCATCAACAAGTCGAGATTAATTTCATGTTTTTCACCTACTGCTACCGATTGGCAAGCTTATCTTAGTTTTGTCAAGGATTTTTCATCTTCCGTTACTTCTTACCGTTCTGAAAATCTTGGCAAACAATTATGTTCTCGTACCGTTTCACTTGTCAATTCTGTACAGGATGCTGAAATATCTAAGGAAACACAAGATGATTCTAATGTATTTACCTGTTTTATCTGTCTTACATGTTTTACCGACGCCTACGGTAAATATTTTATGTGAAAATAATGTCAATTCTATTTCTACCGATGTTTGTCCTTTGTTTGTAAAGAAACCAAATGATAATCGTCCTTATATGATTGTCAAAATTTTAGATACTGAAGTTGTAGCTATGGTTGATACTGGAAGCAATTCTAGTGTTATTGGAAACCAAGGGTTTTCACTTATTAATTATCTTCATATACCTATCGAATATAATGCTTCAATAAGTATCACTACTGCTGATGGCGTTCCTCGGCAATTTATGGGTTTTATCACTGTTCCCGTTACCGTGAATAATGTCACTAAAACAATTAAAATTTTAATTATACCTTCTATTAATCATTCTCTTATTTTGGGTATGGATTTTTTGAGTCTATGTAACATAGACATTAATTGTCATACTTTGTCGTATTCTCTTTTGTCCTCTACTTGTGTCATTTACACAATTCAATCCGTTTCTAGTCTCACCTCTTTTGAAAAAGATGAACTAGACAAGGTAATCAATTTTTTGTTTGCTACACTTGCTCCTTCAGACCGAATTGGTCGAACTAATTCAATAGAGCACAATATCGATACTGGTAATGCAAAGCCAATTGTGCAGCGTCAATATCCCTTGTCTCTGGCTATGCAAAAACTTCTCGTGAAAGAAGTGGAAGAGATGCTAAATCTCAAAGTTATTCAACCTTCGAACTCCCCTTGGTGTTCACCTCTCTGGATTCTCCCTAAGAAGTCCGGAGAATGTCGTGTATGTTGATGGTGGGAAATTGAATAAGGTTACTGTTTCAGATTCATATCCTATGGCGCAAGTTGATATTATTCTTAGTAAACTTCGAGACGCAAAATTTCTGACGTCTATTGATTTAAAAAACGCTTTTCTACAAATACCTTTGTCTGAATCTTCTCGCCCAAAAACAGCTTTCGCTGTATACGGTGTAGGACTTTTTGAATTCGTTACTACTCCTTATGGTCTAATCAATGCTCCCAAAACTATGGCCCGTCTAATGGACATGGTTATAGATCCTTCCCTTCGACCGTATTGTTTTTGTTATTTAGATGACATTATCATCGCTACCTCTACTTTTGAGTTACATATGGAAACTCTAAACAAATTGTATCTCAGGTTAAAAACAGCCAATCTTACTGTCAATCTTAAAAAATGTGAATTTTGTCGTGATTCCCTTAAATTTTTAGGTTTTGTTTTTGATAAAAATGGTTTACGTAGAGATGACGAGAAAGTCTCTGCTATTTTGAATTATTCCGCCCCAAAAAATACTACAAAGATAAAACGTCTTATGGGTCTTATTGGTTGGTATCGTCGTTTTATCAAGATTTCTCTACCATTTGTTCCCCAATCACTGATCTTCTTCATGGCAGGAAAAAAGGTCAATCCATTTTTTGGACTGCAGCAGCCGAAAATGCCTTTATTGAAGTTAAGAAACGTCTCACTTCTAGTCCTATTCTTGCAAGCCCTGATTTTTCTAAACCTTTTATTATACAAACTGATGCTAGTGAAACTGCTCTTGGAGCAATCCTTTATCAAGATTGCGATGGTATCGAACATCCAATTGCTTATGCAAGTCGTACTTTAAATAAAACTGAAAGAAAATATAGCACAACAGAAAAAGAACTTTTAGGAGTTATTTTCGGTGTTGAAAAGTTCCGAGGTTATGTTGAAGGTACCCATTTTACTCTTGAGACAGATCACTCTTCGTTGCAATATCTCTCGAAACTTTCGAATCCCTCAGGTCGCTTAGCTCGTCTTTCTCCTAGGCTTTCTCAGTTTGATTTTGAAATTAAGCACAGAAAAGGAATCACTATGGTGGTTAGTGATGCTTTATCGCGTTCTTCTCAGAAATTTCTATTATCGACGTAAATACTTCCAAGCCAGATGCTTGGTACACTTCTATGATTCAGAAGGTCACCAATAATCCTGATTTATATCCTACATTTAAGGTTGACAATAATGTTTTATACAAACATGTTTTTACGTCAAATCCAATTTCTAGTAATTTATCTAATTGGAAAATTGTTGTTCTTACCCCTAATAGAATTGACTTATTGAAATTATTCCATGATAATGATTTGAGTGCCCATTTAGGCATATCTAAAACTATTTCTAGTATTTCCGAACTTTACTATTGGCCAAAACTTAGAAGTTCTGTATCTCGCTACATTAATAAATGTTCAGTTTGTGGTTCTTGTAAAACACAAAACTTACCTAAAGCTGGTGTTATGGGTCAGTATAAAGATATAAATTTTCCATGGCAATGGATTTCTGATGATTTGATAGGTCCTTATCCCAAATCAAAATCTGGTAACAGTTTGTCTTAGTAATTACCGATTGGTTCACAAAATTTTGTCTTGTTCATCCAATGCAACACGCAACTGCTAAGGGCATTGTGAAACTTATAGAAAACCAAGTTTTTCTTGTTTTTGGTGTTCCACAAATTTTTTCTGTTGACAATGGTACTGTTTTTACGTCCTTTCTTTTTAAGAATTTAATGTCGCAATATAAGGTGCAAAAAATATTTTATAACGCTCGTTATCATCCCCAAGCAAATCACACAGAACGAACTAACAAAACAATTGTTACAGCTTTAAGATGTTATATTCATGAGAATTCGTCTCATAATAACTGGGATAATTCGCTACACAGAGTTGCACAAGCAATAAGAACCGCGAAACAGGACGTAACGGGTTACTCTCCAGCTTTTCTAAATTTTGCTCGAAACGTTCCGTTAAGTGGAGATTTTTATGGTGCAATTTCCGAAAACGCGAATAACATAATTAACACTGGAGATAAATTGCAATTGGTTAACGATGTTCAAACCCTTCCTAAACTTTTTGTAGATATTCGGAAAAAGTTAAAAAACGCATACGAAAAAAATGCAAAACATTACAATTTGAGAAAGAGAGATTTGCAATTTCATGTTGGTGACAGGTTATGGAAAAAGAATTATGTTCTTTCGTCCAAATTTCATAATTTTGCAGCTAAATTTGCTCTTGTGTTGTCAACAAAGTTATTTCTAAATTAGTTTACAATTTAAAAAATTTATCTGGTAATGATTTAGGTAACTGGCATGTTACAGATTTAGAGAATCAATTTATTGATGTAGATGAAAATCTTCCTGATGATGAACCTTCTGTTCAACTTTCTGATAATTTAGATTTGTCTAATAATGATTATAATTTGCGAGTCAGATCTAATAGTCATTCTGATTAATTTAGAATTCTCTCGTATTTTTTTTATATAACTTATCAAGTAATTATATTAACGTGACTATTTTTATTTTTCTTTTGTTTCAAGATAAAAAACATTTTGTATCTATTATTTATCTGGAAGTAAGGTCCTCGTATATGTCATAGTACCTTTATACGATATTTAATACAGTAATACCGTTACCTTCTATATGCTCTTTTGTTATCTCTTGATTTTGTATCGTAAGTACATATTTATTAGTATCTTTTAGACGTTGTCCATAATACAGTTCTTGTGTTATGTTTGTGTTTTATCGTATCTTTTTGTTTTTGGGTTTTTAAAATTCCAAAAACGCTGTTCTTTCTAGAACAATCTTCCGTGAATGTTTCAAATTTTCTGGAATTTTCCTGCTTCATGCACCTTCATAATCCAGCAAATTTTGGAACAACCATTACGCTCAAACATTTTCTGAAATCCTTGCTTTGGCAAATTTTGGATTCAGTTTATTTTGTAGCAGTCCCTTATCGTGTGTATATTGAGAAATTATGTTTTTTGCTTGGTAGCGCTTTTGTTCTCAATATACGCTTTATTTTGCTTTCCTCATGTTTTGATACGAGAACACATTGTCTTTTTGTACGAAAATTGACGAATTATATAGTTTTACCTGTGTACTGACTGATGCATACTATAGTATTTTATTTGTTCACCTCAGTTGATGACAAAACTTTTTTCGAGACATCTATCTATTTGTGGTTTACAATTCCACATCTGATAATTTAGTTGCTTATCGCAGCACGTTTAGGTTTAGATTGATTAAAAATATATAATTTAATAATTTCTTCTAGTTTTTGTTGTTATGTGTGCTATCGCTAATTTGTGAGCATTTGGTTCCGTCTTGGTGAGTTTCTTCCTTCCAAGCTTTCCGATTGGAGGAAAGGGGGGGAAAGGCCATGCCTTGTTTAGTTTTATCTTCAGTTTTACGTTCTCTATCGTATTATAAATGCACACATATTTTCTTGGTCACGTTAAATAATTATCTTATTCTAGTTTTACCGTGTTTATTTTCATACAATATCTTGCAATAGTATTCCCATGACGGAATTTTTGGAGGTTTCCGCTTTCCTGTTAAAAAATGCTTACCGTGAATTCTGTCATTTTTGATTTTTGATCATACTTACCCCTTATCACAACAGGTGATTTTTTTCTGTTTCGTTGAGAAATTAGGATTTCTTTATTTAACGTTGAGATGTTAAGCATCTCGAGTTTTTTTATTGCACTTATACTGATTTTTGTATTGATATATTTAGCATTTCATGATCTAATAGAGGTTAACCCTCTAAATACCGTTTTATAGTTGCAGTAAAATATTGTGATCTCTGTACAATTTTTTTGAACCATTTATTTTATTATAATTTTTTCTTCCATTAATAGGAACATTTCCCTATTCATTTTTTGGATGCAATATTCACGTTTGTCTTTCAATATATTTCGAATTTCGTTTACTTTTGTCTAAGATTTTGGAATAAAAAAGAGAGTAAGTCAAGAATTTAGTACAATTTCTCTACAGTGAGATAGTATATTCATACACCGTCACAATTTTTGCTGTGTCTGCGTGAGGATTATTTCGAATGTTCTGCTAGCGCGATGACCAATGGTTACCGTGGATACCAACTGGTAACATTCCTGGTGTGAACTTAGAAATATCATTTCACTTTCCGGTGGAAATTTTAGACAATCACCTCTACCAAATTTCGCCACTTCTCTTCTCTTTTTATTCAATAGTTTATGTTTTTCAATTTATTCATTCTCTTGAGTTATATGTAAGCACTACTTTTTCTTTGGATGTTCACCACAGTTTTTTTGTTTTTGCTTCCCATTATTCGTAGACTGTTATGTTTACAAAAAAAGTAATTCTGTGAATTATTTTTTTTTCTCACGAGGAAAGGGGATGTAACATGCTGTTTAGCCTGTTACGTTTTTCGTTTTAAAAACTATTTTATTCAGTTAATTTTTGTGGCTCATTAGTCACTTCCTCCCAAATTTCTACTAAATTTCCAAACATGCTGTTTCCTTGTGGCATTAGTCACTCCAAAATAAAACATTAATTTTTATCAAATTCCCCTTCTATTTTTGTCTTCAGATATTCAAAATTTCAATTTTCGATTCGAACTCATTCTTTTTCCTCTAACTGCCACTAAGGCAACATTCAAATTTATTGTTGGTGAACAAATTTTTATTGTCTGGTTGCTCTGCAGCCGGCAAGTTTAAGCTATTCACCTTTAGGCAAATTTAAGAGGCAAACTTGAGGCAAATTTAAAAGTTTTTCTGTTCCCGAGGTACACCACCTGTTAAGCCATCGTCGCCAGAGCTGCACAACATCCCAGCCCTCTAAGATAAGTTCCTTTGTCTTATCTTTAGCGTATGTAAGATTTGGATTTGGCGTGTTGGATTATAACTTCGTATCCTACTCGTTTGGTTTTTCTTTGGTATTCAATTTATGTGAATTTTTGGATAATTCAATAAATATTTAATATCTTCAATTTTTGTATGGATTATTCAATATTCATTAAATTGGATACACGTGTTCGGGAATAAGTAGGTTCATTTTGTTAATGTTTTTAAGTAACTTAAGTTCACTTTTACGAAGTGTTTCCAGCTTTCCACCTCTTGCTTCTGTTTTTTATTGCATTCGTTCGATTAAAAAGCTGGTGGCGTCCAATTTATTATTAATTGTACACCCCATTCCAGTAATAGCGAATAAAATAGTTTAAAGGGTGCTGAACTCCACTCCCTGAGGTGAACTGCTCTAGCCTGGGACTTTTAAGTTACAAGCTATACTTGCCATCATTGATAAAGTAGTGGAGGGCCTTGACGAGGGCAATGATACTAACGTTGTGTTGTGTGACCTCACAAATGCCTTTGAGTGTATGAATATAAATATATTATCGATTAAATTAGAGTATCACGGCTTTAGACAGGATTACTTAATCTTTTTTCATTCCATCTGATAAACCGTATGCAGTATGTTAGCTGCAATAATGTAGATTCGGATTTATTATCCATCCACGGGGGAGTGCCAGAGGGTTCTGTGATGGGCCCTCTGTTGTTTCTAATATATGTGAACGATCTTTCAGCCAAATTGCAGTTTAGCAGTTGTCTACAGTTCGCGGATGATACTCCCTTCGTAAAAGAATGGTTTTCCAGTAATGAGCTGAGGTTAAATAGACAAAAAATACAGATTCTTCCGCTCCCCTGTGTGTATATTTTACAGACAATCTTATACATCCATGAACACAAGGATGCGTTGGTTTCTCACTTCGATGTTCATAATTACGACACAAAGAACGCGATCTGTTTCGTACCGTTGAAATCCAAATTACACGTTTAACAGAATATTGAATGTGATGTGAGATTGTACAACAAACTACAAAAATACACCAATAGTAATTTCAAAACGTATACATGAAAGAGATTGCATTCGCTGGTGAGAGATTTTCTTTAGACTAATTGTTTCTACAGGGTTGATGAGTTCATTAGTTTTGTTTGTTGGTTTTGTTCATTAATTTTGTTTATTATTTTCATTATTTTTATTTATCAAGTTCATTGATTTGTTAATTAATGTTTTTGAAGTTTGTGTATTACATTTTTGTCATACATATTTTTAATATGTTTGTAATATAATCAACGCATATGATTATTGTATTTCTGAAGTTTCTATAAAAAAATCAATAATTTAATGCTAATTACCTTTGAAATAAAATTTAACTTACTACGCCTATGTTTTTGTAAAATAAAAATGAAGGTTTTTGTTTCCATAACTACCAGGTCTGTTTTTTAGTTTAGCGTCATTGATACTTCAAGTCTATTAGCGAGTAAAACATGAAAATGGTTTATTCTTTTCAGGAGAGAGTAGAAATTGTTGAATATTATTTAAAAAATAACGAATGTGCTAACACTGCCTGTACAGTATTCAATGAGCGACACCCAAACAAACAGGTTAAACGTAAGTACGTCTTTGAACTTATTTCACTGGCGTTCACTAGCGTCCTTAAATATCAGTGCAAGAGAAAACCAAAGCTACGATGAAGGCATAGAACAACAGAAAAAGAATATAAAAGAAACAATTATGGACAAGTGGCAAGAAGAATGGACTGTAAATAATAACTTCCTAAAACAAATACAAACAAACATACAATTCAAACCAACTGAATATAAATTACAAAAGCGTAGGGACAAAGTGGTAATTACCCGGAAAAAATTGGGCATACTAACCTGACCAGCTCTCACTTACTTCTCGGTAGAAACGCACCTGTCTGTGAATGCGGAAGACAAATCACCATAAGACACCTAATAGTTGAATGTCCACTGCTTTCTCGAAGCCGTCTAGATATAGGGATCGCGAAAGATCAGCAAATTAAATTACTGAATTTCCTGAAAGCAAACAGCTACTACCTAAGATTATAAAAGTGCAGCATTAAATGTTGGAGGAGGTTTTTGGTTGGTAGGCCATAAAGGAGTCCAACACTACTCGATCTTGGATCGGATGAACATGAGTTTTCCCTCCTCCAAATAAGAAGAGCTTATGACCCAAGCAGTCGATGCTCTATAAATTAAAAAATAATAATAATAATAATAATAAAAGATAGATAGATAGCTTTATTGACGTCCATACATAAGCTGCACAGTCATAATTTTACAATTTCACATTGGATAATTAGATATAATATCGAACATCCCTGTATACAAACTTCAAAAATATAATAATCATATTCATTGATTTTGTAACAAACATATTACAAATATGTATAACAAAAATGTAATACACAAACTTGAAAAACATCAATTAACAAATCAATGAACTTGATAGATAAAAATAATGAACAAAATTAATAAACAAAACTTCGAACAAAACTAATGAACTCATGGACACTGTGAAAACAATTAGTCTGAAAAAAATATCACACCAGCGAATGCAATCTCTTCTGTGTATACTTTTTAAAATTATATTGGTGTATTTTTGTAGTACAATCTCACATCACATTTATTATTCTGTGAAACTTGTAATTTAGATGTCAACGGTACGAAACTCATGGCGTTCCTTGTTATAAACATGGGGGTGAGAAACCAACGCATCTTTGCGTTCATGGATGTATAAGGATTGTCTGTAAAATATACACAAAGGGTAGTGGAAGAATCCCGTATTTTTTAAAGAGAGGACGACTCGTGGCATCATAATCCGCGTTATCGATTGTGTGAATTGCTGCCTTCTGCAATGAAAAAATGTTATTCGCTGATGAACTGTTACCACACAGAAGTACACTGTAGTTTAATACATTGTGAATAGTTACAAAATACACTGATCTTAATTAAAACTTGCTTATTTAGAGAATAACTAAGTTGTCTCAGTGCAATAATAATAATTTTTCTAATAAACAACAAAATTTGTATAGAATTAGTCACAATGGAAACTTTCTCCTGATCCTAATCTAAAATTTACATACAAATTATAACTAAGCAATATCTGACAAAATTTCAATGCATAATACTTAGACAATGATAATACGAACAAACAATTATTCATATAACATTCAAAAGTTTGAAAATTCTACTGGGGAGTGGAAACAACGTCCAATTGAAAATTATTTACACTTACACTTTCTCGGGGGCCAGATTTTTAGCGTGGTTAACTCCACGACCCCTTGACCTCAACCGTCAAGAGTTCCAGGTAGCCTCAGATGGAGTTACGGTAAGTTTCAGGGGTCTAGTTGTATCCTATCCGGTCGGGATATGTCTTGGAAATGCTGGTCCTGAAATAAAAGTTATTCTCCTGGCCCACATCACGGGGAAGCTAAATTCATGCAGCAACACAACTACTCTACCGTAGGGCTCTTCTAGTCTATAGTAGGTCAGTAAAACACAAATGTTTGGTTTGGTTATATTACAATTAACTTCAACAATCTATACATGATCTGGAGCTGATCAATCAAGCCGTAACAAAAAAATTCCATCCTACGCAAAAGAAAACAATACTCTGGTATCCAAAAACACAGAAATTTAAGTTTACTATCTACTATATGTACCGGGTGGCTATCTAAGAACGGCTGTCGGCCATATCTCAGGAGTGGAAGGTAGCACAGGTTCGGTAAAAAAAATTTTATTACAAAAGTGGCCTCGAGAAACGCCTGGAAATTATTTTCCGAATTGTAGGTCCACCGCTAGAGGGCGTATGTGACAGTTTAAATTTTAAGATGCAAAATTTTTCGAAATTCACTCAATTAAGGAGCATATTAAATATAATAATCAGATTCCTCGACAAATTTTAATATGATAAGTTTAAGTCGATCTCTTCAAACAGGGGGTGGGGGAGAGCGGGAACCTTGTTACGAAAAAACGCCGGTAATTCCGGTTCTGCTTGACCGATTTTAATAAACTTGATGTTGTTTGAAAGAGCTTTTGTTAAACAATCGAAAATTTGTAAATGTGGAGCAATCTGATTAATAACATATATATTATTTTAGAATAACGAGAAACAAAATTACTTCAAATGTTCAAAATGCTCGCCGTTTACTTGCTGACAGTATGACATCCTATTAAAAAATTCTTGTGACACTCTTTCCAAGACTTCTGCACGTATTAGTTCACGTTCATCAATAATTCTTTGTCTCAATTCCTGTGAGTTTATTGGTCGTCTAACGTGAACACGTGATTTTGGATAACCCCAAAGAAAACAATTTAACGGGCTAAGATCCCTAACCCGTCTATTATTATAGTGGGGAGGTTGTTGAAACAAAACATTTTGTGGTAATTGCCCATTCTGTTGAAGTGCAGGAATAATTTCGTTATTTAGTAGATCCAAATACTTGTCACCATTCAAGTTTCTGTCGATAAAAAATGGGCCTATAAGCGACAATTCCCATCCAAACATTTAACTTCTGTGGATGCTGGGTATTTTTTCATTCAAAAAAGATGTCGTATTTCATTTCAGAGACAGATAGAGTCTATACATCGATTAATTGATCCCTCGATCGCATGAAATATACTCTGTAATAGAGATAACATTATTTAGTTGTTACTACATCTACCTAGAGAAAATGAGTCCATATTCATATTTCTTATATTTCCTTACATTAACTATTATTGTTAACTATTATCATTGAAATACTTTTATTCCATACTGTCATCAATCATTGACACTACACTATGTCATTCTTCAATTTTGATTATATTGTGTACGTTAATGTGTGAACGTGTATATAATAATATGTACCTATCTGTTTGTCCGTGCAAAGATGTGTCTATATGTCTACGAGTCAAATACACTGTTCAGTGTCTAATGTTATTATTCCGATCTTTTTCGTTATTATATTTGCTCAATAACTATACACAATGAAAAAACACCCACGCCCAGTCAATGCCTTAGTGGGTATTCATTCATTATTAGGAGAATTAAGTCTATTGTTGTATTGAAATTTGTTGTTATATATTAAACCTAATGTGCTTCATGAATTCAATGAGGATTCTCATTTGACCAATACCTTGAGTTATGGCGATTAACTGTTCCATTTAAACAAAAAGTTTCCTCATCGGTAAAAACTATGTTAGAAGCAAAATTGCCGTCGACATTACAGTTGTCCATTAGCCGTTCGCAAAATTCCAGCCGTCGGTCAAAATCATCGTCTGACAATTCTAGACCCTTAAACGGATGATACTTTTCACTTTTTAATATCTTTCCTACAGAACGTCGACTGATACCATGGTTTAGTGCCAAATTTGTGGTGGAAGTTTGACGTGATTCTTCTAAATCGATTGCAATATTCTGTTTAACAGTTTCGTTCGCTGCAGTCCGCGGTCATCCAGGTTTTAGCAACTTTTTTACCATCCCAGTTGTATAAAAATATTGTACTGTCTCAGTTACTGTTAAGCGTAATATAGGATTTCTCTCCGGATGCAAATTATTAAAAATATGACACTTCTTCATGAGTTCTAACACGATCACCATAACCGATCATTATTAAAATTTCAATACGCTCTTTTTCACTCAATTGAACCATTCTAAATTGTAAAATTAATTTCCGTCAATTAGAATTTGACACTTGCAGAACAAAAGACTTACTAAACAGTACTCGTTTATTTATTACTATGCATATAAACAACATCAATTAGTTTATCTAAATGGTTTTTTGGTCTAATGTAAAAAACTCAAAGGAGGTTGATTAAAGTGCTATATTCCTCGTATATAACGACACCACTACAACCTGCTGTAACAATCAAATTTTTGATTAAATTCAATGAATGTTTGTCTAAAGTCGATTAAAAAGACCATCTATTATTTTAAGGATAGTTTCCAAAAAGTCTCACCTTCGCAGCAGCTATTTTCAATTTTTCATTGGAAAAACAATTTCTTCACCATTTGAAAAAAACGGACTATAAAAAAACAACAACAAATAGTTGGACGGATCGTTGATCGGTATCTAGCGGTCACAACTTGTACTACTCAGTACGTTCTACTCCACAGATAATATACTCATAGATAGGCATCTGACCGTGGATCTCCCTACGACGAATTAATTTTGATGGGTGGCGTCACCTTACGAGTAAAAAGAAAAGAAAGAACACCTTTTACATGGTTGTGGTCCTTGCTAACTGACGAAAAAGTAGATTCCTGTAATTTAACAGTTTTTGGCGGCATATTCAAAATTACTGTGATTTTTCATTTATTGCAAAATGGCATTTATGGTCCATTTTTTGATATTTCATATAAAGTAACAACATTTGATTGATATTATATTATTAACAATCAAATAGTCAAGTTAAATTAAATTAAATGTCAAAATCTGGACCATACAATGCCTGAAGTGGGAAACATTAAACAATAATCAACCAGTTTATATATATTTATTCATTGCCAAATAACACAATAAACAGATCGGTTTTTTCATTTTTTTCCAAGACAAACAGAAAGACATAATATAAGAGCTTAACAATACTATAGTTAATAAATAAAATTAAGTAAATAATTTTGAAAAGTCTCAGCTTGCACTGTAAAGTGATGAAAACGTTCTAATTAGATAATTATGATTATCACTTTCATCATCAGTGATAAAAATGCATGTTTAAAAAACAAATATAGAAATAGTGAGCTCACACTATGGATTGCAGAAATAATTAAATACAATGATGTAAAAAGCAGAAGGATAAAATAAATAATAATAAATCAAAGAAATGATGAAATGGGACTGAAATTTCTACTTATATCTTTTGGCTCAACTTTTTTTCATTTTATAGTAAACGGTTTTGTAATAGTTCTACAAATAAGAAAAGTGATATTAGTAAGCACACAAATGTATTTAAATATACAGGAGCCTGCAATAGGTAAAAACTTCCTTAAAGTTTCAAAGAAAACAGTTGCATGGAGATTTTTATTAAAACTTGAACAACTTGATCAACCGGTACTGTAGGCAGCTATATACATATCGAAAAATTGCGAAAAACATTTACTTTGACAGGTTGCTACAAATAAAACTAACTAAAAACCAAAACGTGCATACTATTAACAAAGGGTTACAATGCCAATCTAGTAAATTTAATAGATGAGGCTTTTATCTGATGAAGATCCATACTAAACGATGGAATAAAACAAACTAAATTGTTTTGTTTCATCGTTTAACCTAGTAAATCTTGAGGAGAATACAACTATCATCAATATATTTATAAACATTTTTAATTAGTTCAAACACATAGTACTGTGAAGGTTTGAATATTTGTTTCTCGAAACTATTTACCTTGGAAAATTGTTCGACCTTTTTCCAGTAGACGTTTAATGGCACTTCGACAGAAGAGAGTCTCCATAGATGGTTCCATAATAATGATCCTGTGATCTGTAAGGAATTGAGATGTATATTACCTTTCATACGATTATCAACCACTCAGAATGGCCTTAATGCACTCCAATACTTCTTAGACACACTATTTGCTTGTAGATGGAATTGTTTCTTGTGGGATACAATTGATACAAACAAATGTCCATCAAATTCTTTGGTTGATAATCTAGAACATAATCACGTTTAATAACATTCAATAAATATACAATATGGAGTTGGAATCATATGGAAAACTTTTTTATTATTAATTTTAGGATAAAAGTTATTCTTCATACAAAGCTCTGCATTATCTAAAACCTAGAATACAGTCATCAAATATCAAATTTTTCAGTAGTACCTATACGAGGTTTGTAAAAAAATATGAGTTTTACTCAACAGTAGTTTAAACTCTCGTCGTTTAAGACGAACGTGTGGTGTGGCATTTATAATAACAAATTAATAGGACCTTTTTTCGCGAATCTATGAATGCCGAACGTTATTTACAGTTTTTACAAACTCAATGAATTCATGGACGGCTACCCTTAATAGAACGTCAATGTATTTGGTAGGTACCAACAAGACGGTGATGCATGCCACAGTACAATAAATGTTAGGAACTATTTTGAAAATTTGTTTTATGAAGTCATTCACAGATATTCTTATCTCTTTTGGCCTGCTAGATCCCCTAATCTAACACCTCCTTGATTACTTTTTATGGGGTTATCTGAAACAAAAATTTTACCAGAAAGCGCCGTTTCAAGATATTAACCACTTGGAGAGGATCATTTTAGTAACATGTCAAGAAATTTCTCCACAAATGATAAGGAATGTATTACGTGAGTTTTCCAATAAAACGATTAAGTGTATTGAACGAGAGGGTGGCATTAGTATGAGTGAAAATTAAATTTGTTTGTTTCTAATATTAATATCATGTTTTATAACTTAGTATTTGAATGTATTTTATTATTTGCAAAATAAATGAATTGTGCACTTATTACGCGTTTTAATTGGAAAGATGTACTTGCATATTTGAACGTAGTTTTTAATTCTGATCAACTTTTTTCCGTAACATTTTTTGATATTGTCAAATTTAAAGGCACTTTACTCTTGAGTAGAACTCATATTTTTTGACAAACCTCGTATACGACTAAAAAATTTGATATTTGATGACTGTATTGTAGGTTCTAGATAATGCAGAACTTTTTATGAAGAATAACTTTTTTTCCTAAAATTAAGAATAAAAAAGTTTTTCATATGATTCCAACTTAGGGGGACATATTGTATGTGTAAAAAATTACCTTTTCAAATCCGAACATTTGTTTCCACTTCGTTCCAACCAAATTAAAAGCTGTTCTTTCTGGATTGGAAGTATATGCTGTATAAACAAAAAACTTCTTTAGTAATTTGTCTTTTTATGTTATGAAACATGTTTTGTTTTATTTTACTAAAATTAAACTTACCGAGTGCACTATACCTACATTATATTCCTTCACAATAAATTTGGACATTGTCTTTTTCGATTATGATTAGTGATAGATAATATTAACTATTTCATATTTCCACAACAAACTTGAAGCACGACATACATGAACCGTAGAATGGCGTAAAACTATATTGTGAGCCGTAGCCGTGAGACATGCGCAAATATCTAGAATAACTACCAGCAGCGTTACAGTTCCCATTGAATCCGAAATTTTAGTAGATTTTTGTAAATTTTCCGACTCGCTAGGTGGCCATACCATCGCGCGTTCAGAGTTACAATACCCTGTTCTACTCTTCCTAGATTCAGTCTTTCTTTCCATCTCTCTCGGATAGCTCGACCTGCGCGCTACCTACTCTATATCGTGCGGCAGTGGAAGGCATACATTTCATACACGACGGCAAATTTTGACATTTTAAGTTGAAAACCGGAATGCATATTTCATATAACTGAATAATTTCTACATAGAATTCAGAGGTTATAACGGGTTATAAGCAAAACTAAATCAAAATATATTCGGAAACTTGAAATAATTTAAAAAAAACCTCGTTACATCCCCCCTTACTTTGGAAAAAAAAGCACCGCTTGCGTACTTTAGATGTTTTTTCTCAAACAACATATTACAATTACAACTTCCTTAAACCGTTGAGTGAAAAATCCAATTTTTCACCCAACGCTTAAACTAAGTACAGTCTTTGTCTATATTATCTTCTATAGGGTGCTATAGGGTGATCTTGTTCGCAATCTTGCGCAATCATCGTCTTCAACGTGCGATTGGCTCTTTCAACCGGGCTAGCTTGAGGCGTGTACGGGGGTGTGAAACGATATCGAATTCCCAATTCTTTTAACATATTCTTAAACAGCGTACTATTATAGTAAGTTCCATTATTGTTCAATACCGTACGGGGACATCCAAATATTGTCAGTATTTCTTCATGAAATGCAGTACTGATGCTTCTGGCAGTAGCACTTCTTGATGGTTTACATTGTACCCACTTGGTAAATCCGTCCTGGAACATTATAATATAGCAGTTCCCCTTCTTACTTCGCGGCAGTGGTCCAATTATATCGGAACTAACAGTATCCCAAAGTTGTTTTTAAAAATAAAGTTACTTGAGAAAGAAACTTAAGTGGCGCAGTCAGTAGGATTTTCGTCAGGAAATCTATCGTAGATAAACCGTGAGTTTCAACTCTTTGGACGAAAACCAGAATCAACTTCAAGTTCCAGTTCCCAAGGAATCCATCGAGGAAGCCAGGGACAGATAATAAAAAAGGTCTATTGCAATAAAAAGGGCACATATGTGGTAAGAATTTTTTTTTATGTCAGACTCCTCTTCTAACGACGAATCCTTAAGCGAAATCGTTAATTGTGAAGAGTTAGATTTTATTGATAATTTTAGACATTTAACTATAATGGCACCACCAGTTTTAGACATCAAAAATTTGTCAATTATTCCAAATTTTGATGGAAACATAAATAAATTGCATCGTTTCATAAATGCTTCTGAATAAATTTTACGTCACTATTTGGATAGTGAAAATATCGGTAATTTTCAGAATACATTACTTCTCAATGGTATATTAAATAAATTAGAAGGTAAAGCTGAGGAAATAGTAGCCATAACTGGCGCTAAAACTTGGAATGATATAAAAAATGCTTTAATTTTAAATTTTGGTGATCATAGGGACGAGAATTGTTTAAATCAAGATTTAGTTAATATAAGACAGCGTAATAGTGAATCTCCTTACGTATTTCATGAAAGAATTTTAAGTTTGCTCAATTCAATTTGTACTTACATAGATGTACACTATGAAAATGCAGAACGTGAATCAAAGAGAAATTTTTTCATTAAACAAGCGCATAAGTCATTTTTAGCTGGTTTAAAGGAACCATTAGGGCCTATTATTCGTGCTATGAGACCAAATACACTAGAACAAGCGATTCAATTCATTAGAGAGGAGGATAATATTAAATATTGTCAAAGAAATCAAAATTTTGGAAATTTTAATTTTAATAATAATATTCGGAAATATCCTAACCAATCCAATATCTCACGCCAATCCCAACATTTTCAACAAACATCCCAAAGAAATTTTCAAACTCCCCAACATTTTCAACAAACATCCCAAAGAAATTTTCAAACTCCCCAATATTTTCAACCAACAACGTCTCAAATGACAAATAATCACTCACCTCAATTTCCCAGAGGACCAATACAGATGCAACGTAACCTAAATCCACCAAATCCTAGATATCCAACAAACCTCCAAATGTTTGGAAACAAAATCCAAATAACGTTCAATCCAAACCCGTTCCTATGTCTGTTTCAACAATAAACACCACACCTCAATTTCAAAATACAAATAATTTCCAAAATTTCAACCAGAAACCTAATTTCCATTCTGAAGAGTTATTTAACACAGAAATTGACGAAACAAATTACGATGACAATTTTGAATGTGCAAAAGAGGACAACTCTGAAAATTTTCAGGAAACTCAAGTTGCATACGAAATGACTTAATAAAACTTAATATTTCCACAGACAAAAAAGAATTACCCTATATTCAAATCTCCAATCCCCCTATTAAACTATTGATAGATACCGGTGCAACAAAATCTTTTCTGAAACCTGAACTTGCCGAAAAATTTTTTAAAGATAAAATATTCAGAGAACCTTTTACAGTTTCATCAGCATTTCAGACATCAAGTCATCAAAATTGCGCAATTATTCCAATATTTTCTGAACTTAATAAAAATGGTAATTTTAAGTTTCATCTTTTCAATTTTCATGAGATTTTTGATGGTCTTATAGGACTTGATAATATAAAATTATTAAAAGCACATTTAGATTTTGTAAACTCACAGTTAATTAGTCCTGAAACTATTTTACCAATTTATTATCTAGAAAGTAATCCCACTATTTTTAAGAGGAAAATTGATCCTTTCACTTGTATTTTGACAAAAGTACCTGTTTCCCAAATCGAAGGAGACATTCTTATTTCTAAACAAATAATTAAAAACTGCGAAATTCCATCCACTTTATCACACGCAAATAATGGCACAGCTTTGGTAGAAATCCGTAACAATACAAATAACGAAATTATTTTTTCTTTATCTAAGCCATTACAAACTTTACCCTTTGAATATAATTGTTTTGACTTATTTCACATTGACATCCAACCAGACGAAACACATGACCAATCTGACATTGCCGAACTTTTAAGAACAGATCATTTGAACTCCGAAGAAAGAGATCAAATCATAAAACTCTGTCGGAAATATTCAGGAATATTTCAGAGAGAAAAAGACCCTCTCACCTTTACTAACTGTATTACAGGGCCGTTAGAAGCGGGCGTGCAAGGCGTTCATGGAACGCGGGCAGCCAATTTTTGGGGCGGCCTCACAGGGCCAACTCTTGCTTAGTTTATAGTTGCCAACATTTTCAAAAAATTAAAATATCGGAAGTAACAAGTAAGATCTGTATAAAATTGGTGCAATATTCCATACTTATCCCCACATCATAAAAATTTATTGATTGGTGTTTAAGTACTCAGATCTGGGGCGTAGCAGGTAGCAAAGGCAATTATTTTGTTACTTTACAGCCACTGTAAAGTTCTTTGTTGAGTAGACATTAGACAGAATTACTGGATTTTCCCAGCGCCGTCGATCTTATAGTCTTTGTTGATCACGTACTTGCATGTTATTCTCAAATTTAGCATTTATTTTATTACCTTTTAGGGCAAAATATTTTATGAATTCGTAATAGCGTTTATTTTTGGTATTTATTCGTGCTTAACGCCGCCCATTTCTACCCCCTAATTGTGGTAGATTTTTCTCATTGGTTATACATTAATTTTGCAGTAGGAGTAGGTAATAATAATATTTTTGTAATAAACTATTTCTTTTAGTTTCACCAGTCAGTTTCAGTTACATTTTTGCACTTACGTACGAATCAGTTATATCATCTTGAGTCCGAAATTCGTTAGTTAAGTGTCGTGTTTTATAATTACTAATTTTCGTTATTGTACTTATGTTAGTTATTAATAATGTTAGTGTGTTAACTAAAGTTTAGTAAAGACATAAACATCATTTTTAAATTTATTGTTGTGAGAAAAAGACGAGGTATTGAACAGTGAAAATATGGACAATATGGTAAGTAAATTTAGTCTTATTTTTTAAACTTTAAGTTGATGTCTATTGAATTGGATTCGGTTTTCTTTTTTTAAATAATTTTAAGAAGATAACAGGTGCGTTGTTGTTGTTGTTTAGTTTTCGTAAAATAATTAAAATTAATAAATCATTTTACAATCTGAAACTAATTTTACAATCTGAAATTACATCTGAAACTAAAACTAACGATCATCGAAATTCTAATCTTATCGAGAGCGCTTTCTCTCATGCATATTTACAATAATACCAAAAATTTAAAAAATAATAATGCGAATTTTGATTTCCAGAAACGAAGAAAAACAAAGAGATTATCTGGTTTTAATTACCGACAACAAAAATCAAGACGTGAGGAGGAGAAATTGAAATTAGCAGGATCCATGTATGTCTTTTTAAAGAAGGAAACGAATCCAGACGAAGAAACGAATACTGAAGAATTTTCGACAGAAATGCCCTCTACAAGCGGCACATCCATGCAGTCCATGGATGTAGATATAGAAGAAGAAGCTAGAGGCTCTAATGAGGAGGAAACCAGAGATTTTGATTCTGATGAGAAAGGATCGGAATTGTTTAATAAAGTCAATTTAACAGAGATTTCCACCGCGCAAAAAGCCGAACCGCCTGCTGAATTATCTCATAAAGATGAAATTGATGTAAATATTATCAGTGTATCGGATGATCCAGGGACGTGGCCTGAAAACATCACTAGCAGTATGGCAAAAATGTTGGTAGAAAGGGGACCTATTCAAGTTAAAAACTTAAAATATCCCATTAGTAAATCTGGACGAAAGTTTTCGGAAAATTATTATTATAAATCATTAAAAAATGGTGAAAAAATTAAGAGAGATTGGTTAGTTTATTCAATTTCTCATGATGCAGTATTTTGTTTTTGTTGCAAAATTTTTGGCACTTCATTTATTGGCAATTTAAATAACCAAATAGGCTTTTCTGACTGGCACCATCTATCAGAAATATTAGGAAGGCACGAACAAAGTGTTCGCCATAACAAAAACGTTAAACAGTGGATATCATTAATTAAAATGTTAAATCAAAAAAGTACCGTCAACCAAATGGAATTAAGACTTTTAGAATCAGAAAAAAAATATTGGTTTAATGTTATGGAAAGAATTGTTTCAATAATCCAATATTTATCGCGACAGTGTTTAGCTCTTAGAGGGTCTTCTTCCAAATTATACGAACCAAATAATGGTAATTTTTTGAAAGCCGTAGAGATGATAACGCAATTTGATATTGTAATGCGTGAACATGTATCTCGTGTCCAAAAATCACAGGAGAGTCAAATTCACATGAGTCATTATTTGGGTAATACGATCCAAAATGAAATAATTACTTTAATAGGCATGAGAATAAAAACATTTATATTGAATTCGATCAGGGCCGCAAAATATTACTCTGTAATATTAGATTGTACTCCAGACGTGAGCCATACTGAACAAATAACAATTATATTTCGATTTGTTTTTCTAAATTATGAATCTAAAAAGGTAGAAATAAGAGAGCATTTTGTGGGATTTTGTCCAATAACTGATTGTACTGGCGAGGGCTTAAGCGATTTTTTAACTAATTTAATTGTTCAATTAAACTTGAACATTTATAATATGCGTGGGCAGGGCTATGACAATGGGGCAAACATAAGAGGTGAGCATAATGGCTTGCAAAAGAAAATTTTAGACATAAATCCTCGTGCATTTTTTGTTCCTTGTTCAGCGCATACGTTAAATTTAGTTGTCAATGATGCTGCTAATGTGTCTCATGAAACAACAAGTTTCTTTGATTTAGTCCAAGATTTATACGTATTTTTTTCTGCATCGACCAAAAGGTGGGATGTTCTTAAACGACACGTGCCAACATTAACTTTAAAACCACTAAGTGATACAAGATGGTCAAGCCGAATCGATGCATTAAAACCATTAAGGTATCAAATCGGCAATGTCTATGATGCGTTATTTGAAATTTCGGAAAACTTAGTATTATACGATGCATCTACTAGACATAAAGCACAAGCATTGGGACTCAAACTGCACGATTATAAAGTTTTATGCGCAGTAATTACATGGCATGATATCTTATTTAAAGTAAATGTGTTAAGTAAAATGATGCAAAGTTCTTCATTAAATATAAAAGTTTGCGTAGATTATCTTGAAAACCTAATAGATTTTTTTTCAAAAATGCGTTCTGATGAGGGATATATGAATGTACTTGTAGGAGCTACCGAACTTGCAAATGATTTAGAAATACAAACGGATTTCCCGCCCGTTCATAGCATGCGTCGTCGTAGAACCTCGCGTCAATTTGATTACGAGCATGAAGACGAAGCAGTGCGAGATCCCAAAATTCATTTTAAAATAAATTTTTTCTTTAAAGTCCTTGATCAGATATTATCGTCTTTAAGTGACAGGTTTGATGGTTTACAAAGTTATAGTGACATTTTTGGCTTTTTGTTTAAAATCGGTGACATATCAGACCAAGATTTAATGAAAAACTGTAAAGATATGGATTTAAAGCTTCGAGATGAATCCCTAAACGAGTCCGATATTGACGGAAGTGATTTATATAATGAAATTAAAGCTTTTAATTTACATTTTAAGGAGTCTTTACAACGTGAACCTGAGGATATTCTACAATTTATTTTAGAGAACAGCCTTATGGCAACATTTCCTAATCTGTTTGTTGCTTTAAGAATAATGTTAACTTTACCAGTTTCAGTTGCAACCGGCGAAAGGTCTTTTTCAAAATTAAAAATTATTAAAAATTATGTAAGGTCTACCATGTTGCAAGAACGATTAACAAATTTATCATTAATATCTATTGAACATGATATTTTGGACAGTTTGAATATTAATGACACAGTTCAAGAATTTGCGGAAAGTAAAACTAGAAAAGTACCTTTTTTATAACGTTTTATTATGATAGACAATTTAGACCTAAGCGTTTATTTCTTTTTATGTTTATTTTTTATTTTTATTTAATATTACTTCCATACTTGCATTATATGTTTAAATGTATTTTATACGTGCTAATTTGCACAAATAATTTAATGTTTAATTATTATTATTAATAAAAACGTTACAAGTTACAACATTTACTTCATTTTTTAAAGTTTATTTTCAGAGCGGGCGGCCGAATTAATTCTAGCACGCGGGCGGCCGAAGGCCTAGCAACGGTCCTGCTGTATTAAACATTCAATAAAAACTAAAGACGAATTACCGGTATATAATAAATCATACAGATATTCTTTCATTCATAAAGAGGAAGTGCAAAAACAAATAAAATCCATGTTAGATCAGAATATTCTTCGACCTAGCAACTCGCCCTGGTCATCTAACATTTGGGTAGTGCCGAAAAAAGCTGATTGTTCTGGCAAAAAGAAATGGAGGATTGTAGTAGACCACCGAAAATTAAATGAAAAAACTATTTACGACCGTTATCCACTAGACAAATTAGGTAGATGTAATTATTTTACGATTTTAGACTTGGCTAGCGGATTTCATCAAATTGAGATGAATCCCGAAGATATCCAAAAAACTGCTTTTAATGTCGAAAATGGACATTATGAGTATGTTCGAATGCCGATGGGACCAAAAAAATAGTCCTGTGACATTTCAACGTGTTGTAGACAATATTATGAGGGGTTTACAAAACGAAATATGTTTAGTTTACTTAGACGACATAATAGTTTTCTCGACATCCCTACAAGAACATATTACAAATTTAGACAGAGTATTTGAAAGACTTAAAGACACAAATTTCAAAATTCAAATCGACAAATGCGAATTCTTGAAAAAAGAAGTTGCTTATCTTGGTCATTTAGTAGCACCTAACGGAATAAAACCAAATCCAGATAAGATTTGTGCAATACAACGTTACCCAATACCTAAAACAACCAGAGATATCAAATCATTTTTAGGTTTACTTGGTTATTATAGACGATTCATAAAAGACTTTGCACGACTGACAAAACCTTTGACATCCTGTTTAAAAAAAGGAGAAAAAATTGAACATACCGCTGAATTTATTAGATGCTTTGAAACGTAAAAATTTACTCACTAACGAACCTATCCTACAATATCCAGACTTTTCTAAAGATTTTATTTTGACAACGGACGCTAGCGGATTTGCCTTAGGGGCAGTATTATCGCAAATATCATCTGGAACCGAAAAGCCTGTGGCTTATGCTTCCAGGACTCTCAACGAGTCTGAACAAAATTATAGCACTATAGAACGTGAACTTTTAGCTATCGTATGGGCTACAAAATACTTTAGGCCATATTTGTTTGGTAGAAAATTTAAAATATATTCTGATCACAAACCAAAGTGGTTAATGAATCTAAAAGAACCAAATTCTAGACTTGTAAGGTGGAGGCTTAAACTCGAAGAATTTGATTACGAAATTGAGTACAAAAAAGGCTCTGCGAATTCTAACGTAAACGCACTTTCTCGGGTTGAAATACATACAAAAGAACTAATTGACTTTTACACTGAAAGCTTTGATGACACTTTTTTACAAAACCAACGAGACGAAGATCAAGATAACGAATCCATAATTGTAAACGTAGACGAACTCCCAATTACAAACGTAGGCGAACCCCCAATTACAAACGATGACGATAATGACACTGTTCATACTAGCGAAGAGGACCCTATTTTAGGTATGAAAATTTCTGAAAAATGTCTTAACTCTTTCGACCATCGAATAATATTTAATTTTGTCTTACACTCTTCCACAAGACCTAAAACAGAACAGGTATTTCCTTACAAAAAACGGCTTCATTTGCAAATTTCAATTAAAGATTTCCATAAGGACGTTATAAATGTTTTCAAAAATTATATTGATCCAAAATTTACTTATGGTGTGCATTTTCAACGCCATGAGTACATCCCTTAAGTATTAGAAATATTACAGACAAGTTTTAAAAATTCTGCTTATAAACTAACACAATGTAATGAAATATTAACAGACATAACTGACAAGGACGAACAACACGAAACTATAAGACTATTTCATGAGGATAGAAATAATCATCGTGGAATACTTGAAACCGAAACAAGAATAAAACGGACATACTTTTGGCCCAGAATGAAAAATGACATTACAGACTTTATTAACAAATGTAATATTTGTCAAACAAACAAATATGACAGAAATCCACCGAAACAGAAACTAATGATAAGTCCAACACCCTCAAAACCACTTGAAATTATATTTTGCGACACTCTTTCTGCTCAAGGTCACAAATTTTTAACAATAATCGATACTTTTTCAAAATATGGTCAAGCATACCCACTAGCAGCATTAAACGGCACAGAAATCACAAGAGCATTTTTAACATTTATGTCTCACCATGGTGTCCCGACTTTAATTGTAATGGGCAATGGTACTGAACTAAAAAATTCAATTGTGCAAGAATTTCTAGATGTCCATAAAATAAAAACCCACTATGTTACCCCAAATAGTACACAGTCAAAAGGTGCAATTGAACGTTTTCACTCTACTATTATCGAACATTTGCGCATCATTAGAGCAAAAAATGACGGTAAAATAAATATTCTTAATGATATGACCTATGCTATTTTAGGCTATAATAATTCGATACACTCTGTAACAAAACAGAAGCCAATCGATATACTAAATGGACATTTTGATTCAAAAGAATTATTTGATATAAACCTTGATCAAACCCTTACTAATAACTACGTTCAAGAACATCGACAAGTTACGACGGAAATTTATAGAAAATTAAACGAAACACTAAGATCTCAAAAAGAGGCGACCGTAACCTACCACAATCAAAACCGACATGACCCATTACAGTACGAACCTGGCATTGACATATATAAAAAGAATACAACACAAACTAGGAGCAAACTTAACCCAAAGTTTTATAAAACAACAACCCTCTCTGACAAGGGTATAAAAATAAAAACAAATAAAAATAAACTTTTACATAAACAAAATCTTGAAAGACCAAAAGCTAATCAGAAAAAATTGTTACAGGGCACTACTAGTCCTTCCAGTCCTATTTCTTCCGCTAGTAAAAAGTGAAGAAATCCTGATCAATAAATTAAATAATAATCCTGGCATCCTTCCGTACAAACTAGGCACAGCAAAATTAAAAGCAAGTGTTCACACTTTCCTTCATTATTACGATTTATCTCCTATAGGTTAAGAAATTGAAACTTTAAAATATGCATATAATAATGTAACATTAGCGATTCAATCAGGGCTTAGTCACCCTTATTTTCGAGAGCTCGATTATTTTGATCGTGCCCTTCTTTATCAAGTAAAATCTGCTGAACAAAAATTCCACTCTCTAATGCCATCGCGATGGATGATTTGAACGCAAACAATTTAGGCACAGTTTTAATCGTTTAACTGCTGCAATTCGACCTTCTATGTTTAATTTCAAGTTGGCTTCACAATAATATATTAAATGATTTTGTTTACAATAAAAACATTGATTTTTATTTGAATCGGTTGTTGCGAAGCTATTACTCATATTATGTCTTTTGTTAAGGTTTTGATTTAAAATTTTAGTTTTGTCATTTTTTGTCGCTTCAAGTTTTTCTAATATTTCACATTTGGATTTTAAAAGTGAATTCAAATCATCCATGTCTGGCAATTCATTTTCATAGTTATATGACTCCCAGTCCCGTCTTGTGATTGTATCGAATTTATTACTTATAATATAAATTATGAGACGATCCCATTCATCTGTGTTTTCACCTAATGTTTTTAATGATCTTATATGTTTTATAACATTGTCATATAAATTACGTAAATCTGCATATAATTTCTTTAGGTACGTTAGGATGCTCAAATATTGCTTTAATATGGTTATTAATCATTAATTTCTTATTTTCAAACCTGTCGATAAGTAACTGCCAGGCGTGCGGATAATTTGCGGAAGATACTTCAATTGATTTGATAACGTGTATCGCATCTTTTTCTAATGCCGATCTAAGATAATAACATTTTTGAATGGCAGATAATGACTCGTTGTTATCAACTAGAGCTGTAAAACCGTCTTTAAATTCTAGCCAATTACTATAGTTGCCATCAAAACTAGGTAATTTTATTGTAATTGTAATTTAATCATTGATTGAGAATTCAAATTATTATTTCTAATAGAGCTTGTCTCGGACTGAGCCACAGAGACTGTATCTAATTTTATTTCCTCTAGTTTTCTACATACATTTTTTATGTCTGCAACTATTGTAAAATACAAATTTTCAAACTGTCCCCTCTTGGTTGCACTAGTTTCAGCCTCCGAGGGAGCTAAAATTTCAATTTTAGTCTGAATTTCATTAAATTCGTCCCAAACGGACTCTACTTTTGATAACCTTATATTTAATTGTGCAATAGTTTTGTTATCTAGACAGTCTTTATTTAACCCGTCAAAGAAAGTTTTTAATCTAGTAACACTACCTTTTGCAATACCCCTTTTTATTTTCTAGGCTGATAATGACTCCTCTGTACGATCTTCTGACATTTTACCTTAATTAATTCGAACTGAATGTGAGATATAAAAATAAGGAAGGAAAAAATGACTTACTTTTAGGACTGAAGGGCACTGCTTTTGCTTGTTTTCCCCGCCTAATCACTTGATTGATCATCCGGTTCTATCGACCATGTTTTGATTGAGTAATTATGTGGACTGTATTTTATTTATTCTTATTTAACTTCACACGTCGAAAATATATACAAAAAGTAGGTTTTAAACATAAAAGTACAATCTTTAACTCAATAGTACTAGATACATATATTTCAAAGTCTAACAGAAGAATGCCTATACCGGCTAAAATAAAAACTATTGTCTTTTCTCACCCCACCGGAATGTTGTCGACCCTTCGTTAGCGGTGTTGCCACGTTGCACTCAACACTGCCGATGCTCACATACGCGGCTCTGGTCTGGTGGCCGAGGGTAACCCTGGCCACGGCTAGGTCGCAACTGGCAGCCTTCAAAGGGTGGTCGGTTTGGGGGCAACTGGCTGCATGAAAACTACACCAACTGCTGCGTTGGAGGTGATTCTTGGACTTCGGCCTCTTCACCATGTGATTGAGGCTGAGGCTATGGGAGGGCACTCCTACTCTTTAAAAGTTTGGGATGTGTGCGAAACGAGGAAGGGTGCAGGCACGTCAATAAGCTCAGGCTTCTGGGAGATGTCCCTGTCCTGGCTCGAGCGGCTGATGTCTGCCTGCGCAGGTACTGATTCGTAACCCACTATTGGGTGAAGATCCAGAATAGAGAATTCTGGGAAAGGGAGGGAAATTCACGGCCTCATGGGATCGTCTGGTACACAGATGGTTCATGCTTCAGCGATAGGGCGGGGGCTTTAATCTACTCCAGGAACCCAAGGACACAAGTCTGTGTTCCATTGGGCAAGGGTGTGTCTGCATATCAGGCTGAGGAATACGTTATCTTGGAATGTGCGCAGATAAACCTAGACAGAGGTTATACGGATCGACGCATAACCATATACACCGACAGTCGGCAGCAATTAAGGCACTGAGTGGGTATACCATCAACTCAGGGCTTGCTGCTGAATGTCGTAAGCGCCTTGCTGACCTATCAAGGCGAAACACAGTGTGGCTAGAATGGATTCCGGCCCTCTCTGGTTTTAAAGGCAACGAAGGGGCGGACGCCCTGGCTTTGGAATGGGCAGCTACTCCCTTTAACGGCCCGGGCCCGACCTTGGGCCTCACAAAACAAACAATCCGTGAGGAGACGAGGAACTGGTTAAGAAACCAGCACCTTGCTCACTGGAGGACTCTACAGGGTTTCAGGTAGTCCAAGCTCCTATTGAGGGGATAGACTGATGGACATGCTAGAGCTGCTCTAGAACTACCGAGGAGTAGGTTAAAGAAGATAGCAGGACTCCTAACAGGGCACTGCTGTCTGAGGAAACACCTCTGTAACCTAAGTTTAAAGGAAAGCCTCCTATGCAAGGGTTGCGGCATGGCTGACGAAACGTCGGACCATGTTCTCCTTGTATGTCCACATTGGGCTGTGCTACGCAGGCGAATCTTCGGAGTCCCTGTTATGGCCTCTGGGGTCATAAGCAGGCATCCACTGAAGAGGATTGAGTCCTTCATCAAGGGGCTCGTCGTCATGGATGTATGAGTGGCAGGAATGGCACAATGGGCCCGCCAGTGGCATCACTGCCGGAACCTTGGCTTGAGTTTGTCTTGGCCAAGGTTCACCCGACTAAGTAGTAGCACTCCGTTCTACTTCCTTATTGGTCGTCCTCTTATAATGCATCCTGAATCTGACAGCACATGCCCTAAGCGGAAGATGATCCAGATTACAATTAATACAACAAATGCAACAGCAATTTTGGATCCGATTGAAGAAACAGCATTTTTCCCAATTGCATTTACAAAACAATTGGAAAAATATTCACAACCTCCTTTCAAATAGCCTATCGGACGTATTATTTCATTACCAACTGGAAAGGATGGAGTGTCCAGAGCTGCAGAGAACAAAATGCATTCAAAAATTATCAAGCGTTCCGTTAGACATTTGTGCCCTTTGCCAATGGAAAGTGACATTTATACTATCTTCTTCTATCAATATAATTCAAACATAATAACGTACGATCGATTGTCTTCTTCACAAGACCAACTACAATACATACGTAATGGTTTCTTAAAATTTACCGTAGTAATAGTAAAAAGAGACAACGATGTAGTTGACGTAACGTGTATAACTGATCGTACTAAAAGTTGAGTTTGACACTACCGCATTTGAGGTTATGCGAGTGTAGTTTATTGTCTTGTCTTTAGCGAATTTTTGGATTGAAAGTGTATTTATTGTTGAAATCAGTTCTTGTAAGAACTAATTTGACTTTTTATTTCATTTGACATTGGTAAGTACGAATATAATACATTATCAACTTGTTAACTTTTGACATTTCATAACACCTAAAATGCCGTGAGACGGGAATAGTACAATGCTTATTTCACTACTTATTAATTTTGGACTTTGTAACTCCTTCACCCAGTATATCGATAGTTTTAATAAATATGTCGATGTAAACCATATAAATAAAATAAATGCAATTGAAAAAGTTAAATTTCTAATTTAATTACCAATTCGTAAAAGGCAGACCTTTGCAATATTAGTCATGACGATTATTTCTATTGAGTTGACAGAAGTTTTGATTTGATTCATATGAATATTGTTGTTGACATAACAGTCACGTGATTGTAAAGCTCCACCGTTTCTACTGTAACTGTACTGGTAGTTACACCTAATTCCAAATTGACCAAAAAACTACTTAAAAGCATGGCTAATCGTAAATACCTTCATATAAATACCATAATCATTGATCGATCAAAATATTCAGCTAAATAAATCGGTATAAAAACTAAAGGCTCCAAAAAGATAAATCGTCTACAATCTCTTTATACATATTTCCATTTCTTACCTAAATTAGGGGACCTCACACCAACACAGGCTATTTTCTTATAATACTATGTGTGTGTGATGGTAGCAATGGCATCAGCTCTCGCTATTTGCCACATACTATCTGATATGAGCATTTAATCTATACATAGGTAAATCAAATATCAATATTAGTTGTCTTGACAAATTTAACTATTAAGTCAAAAATATTCTTATTTCCTGTACCTAACAGAGATATGATACAAGTTGGTAGTTGTATATTATATTGTAGTAGATCTTGTAGGAAAAGGTCTGTCGCCTGTCTATTATTTTTACAACCAAAGTAAATGGTTTGTATTTGCTATCTCATCATTATCACAATAAGTGTAATGAGGAGATCTCACCACTAGAACCTGTTGCCGCTTTCTTATAGACCGTGTTCCATTCCTTTCGAAGGAATTTCTTACATTCGTTAGTAACATCGTGAAATAGTACTAGCGATACATTGATATTGTCAATTCTGCGAGCTTTTTTCGCTTCGTCATGCGCCAACATGTGCTTTTGTCCAAATAAATTGTATTTTTACATTTTTGGTGTAGAGGTGAACAAGCAGTTTTTTTATACTGAATATTATTTCATTTTTAAAATGTTTTGTTGGTGCACCTGGCACTGATCGCTCCAGGCACCAAATGAGTGCCTTTTCAATTGCCGTTGCTTCTGCAGTGAAAACTGAGCACAAGTTTTTGTTCCGGAAATGTTCAACTATATTATTATTACCGACAAAAAATGCAGAACCTGTTCCATATCCATCCTTAGAACCATCCGTATAAATAATTGTATCTTTGATATGATTCTGTAGTATGGATTTCAAGATTGTGTTATTGAGGGTATCTGCATACTAAAAGAGAATCAATCAATGTGATATTGTTTTAAGTAATACATTTTCCGTAGTTCTTGTATGCAAATTTATTGCTGCACAAATAAGACAGAGTAACCAGTAACGATTCCTTTCCGTACCTTGCAATGTCAATCTAGTGATACCTTTGGAAGATATAGGGTGGGATTAGTATTATTCAAATGAATTAAAATACACCTTACTCACCACAATCAGTAATTGAGACGATTCATTACCAATCCTACAGCTTCTACATTCAATATATTTCTGTTTGCGATGATAACAGAAATAACCATTGGGTGATTTATAATCAATATCCCTGTACATGTACAATATCACGCTACAGCGCGCTGGGTAATAGTATTTTGTCTAAATAGCGGTCATTATAAGGATAAATTGAGGAATTAATGCCATTAATATTAATTTCTTGTGAAATTATGTTTTCATGAAATACGGCTTTGTTGCAGTTAGCGGTATTCTGGATATATCTGTTGGTAGTATAGCTGAACAAAAAGGCAGAGATGTGCGATAAACCCTTTTAATAGGGTATTTGACAAATTTTGAAAAAGCGTTTTTAATGATATTTATAAAAATAATAACAATAACTTTTTTCTGTAATTATTACATTTGAAATCAAGTTTTTAAATTTTCGGTTTAAACTTCCCGCTAAAACGCTCATTACCAATATAGCGCTGCACTGACGTCAGTCCATAGTAAACAGGTGACGGGATTATTTAGTGTTTATTTGTTTTTGTGTTATCCAGCACTTTATAAAATGTCTGTAAAAAACAAGAAAATAAAAATACTGGTGCACTGCAAGCTACAACAATGGCGGTAGTCGGATGTTTACTATTTAGTGACGTCAGTCGGATTTGATCGTTGCATCGTCTGTTTCTGATCACGTGACTAAATTTAATCAATTTCTTTTATTAAAATTATTGTTCTTAACAAATAATGGGAAATAAATTTTTGTTTTCGGTATTCTCGAGAGTTTTAGCGATAAATAAAAATCAATATAAATTTATTTTCACCACTGTCAAATACCCTATTATGTAAAACAGTACATTCATACATTGACAATTATTCCATAATTGCTAACATTAACGATCTCATAACAACATAAACAAAATATAATGATCACCTTAGTCAGTAGATTTATATATTTTCCTAAAGCGTCCACATCCTCACTGAATCTAGTGGCTGAGAAAATGAAAATAAAAAAACTGAAAACAACCTGAAATTAAATTTAAGGTATTAAAACACCAAAATATTTAATACAGAAATTATGCTTTGGCTTATACAACGTTTTAGTTAACACATCTGCAGGCATTTCTTCTGTGCATTAATATTTTACGATTATTTCGTTATTTTCAGCTAGTTCCCTCACATAATGGTATTTTATAGAAATGTGCTTTGTTCTTTTGGGGAATACAAGGTTATAAACCAATAAATTTGCTCCTCGATTATCGTTGTATAGTATTACAGGTCCACAATCTTAATACAGTTCCCTGTATAGCCCACGAATGAATACACATCCTTTTGCAGCTACACATAGCGCCATATACTTCGATTCTGTAGTACTGAGCGCCACATTTTTTTGTTTGCGGGATTGCCAACTTACAGCAGCACCAGCAAATTTAATCATATAGCCTGTATATGGATGGCGGTCATCTGTGCAGCTGCCCCAATCTGCATCAGCATAAGCAACAAGCTCACTAGAACACTTTCTGAAACATAGAGAATAATCAATAATACATTTCAGATATCTTAGTATTCTCTTGGTTGCATTACAGTGCTGTTCACTGTAACAGTTATTGAATTGGCTGCAATAACTGACTGCAAACGATATATCGGGCCTAGTAGATATCGAAGTACATTAGGGCTCCAATAAGCTCTTGAGACTGGTACTTATCATACATATTTCCAATACTTTTTTCTATCTTTAGTTTTGGTTCCAATGGAGTTTCTACTACTTTGCAGTTCTCCATACCAAAACGTTTAAATGATACTTCTACATATTTCCAGAGAAATCGTTTTCTGTACACGGTTTCTAGTAATTTTCATACCTAAACATTCTTTAGCTTCTCCCAAATCCTTCATTTTAAATTTATCTTCAGTATCTTTCTTTAGTTGTCTTGTCATTTTTTTATTATTTGAAAAAATATATAAATCGTCTACAAAAAGACCTATAGAAATCATATCATTGCCCTCCACTTGTAGTAGACACATGAGTCAAATTTTGATCTTTTAAAATTAATATTCGAAAGATATGAATGAATCTTTTGATTCCACGAAAGGGCAGATTGCTTCAAACTATATATGACCTTCTTCAATTTGCATACTTTGTTTTCGTGAATTCCATATCCAGGAGGTTGTTCCATATACGTATATATCTTCTGACAAATCACCATTTAGAAAACCAGTTGTAATATCTATATGATCAATCTCCAGATTCAATTCCACAGCGAGTCCAAAAAGCAAACGAATTGAAGACAATCTTACAACTGGTGCAAAAGTTTCGAAATAGACTTTTCCATATTTCTGAGAGAACCCTTTTGCTACCAGCCTAGCCTTATATCTGTGAATAGATCCATCTGTCCCCGTTTTGATTTCAAAAACCCATTTACTTTTTACAACGTTTTTTCCTTGTAGACGACCTACTAGTTCCCATGTTCCATTATCTCTTATTGCATCTAATTATTCCTGCATTGCTGATTTCCAATGTTCTTTGTCAGATCTTGACAAAGCATCATATAAATCTTGTGTGACATTAAAAAGAAACTCATTATTTTCATAATCTTTTGGCTTTCGTGGTCTTAAATTATATCTTCTTTCCTCAATTTGATCTTCTTGGCTTGAAGATTCACCTTGAGTCGTAGATTCTTCTGAAATTCCAGGATTTGCAACATTTAGTAGGCGATATCCTTTTGAATCTTCACAGTAGCCTACCAATATGTAGTCTGCAGGCTTAGGATCAAGTTTTTTTCTCTTTTGATTCGGGATATGAACCTGAGCTATGCTACCAAAAATTTTAAGATACGACAGATCAATTTTCTTTCCTGTCCACCTTTCTTCAGGTACACAAATCTTTTACAGCTGCTGTAGGAACCCTATTTTTTAGGTGAATAGCCGTGCTCATAGCCTCAGCCCAATACTTTTACCAAAGCTAGCCTCAAATAGTAAACATCTGGTCTGTTCTACTAAACACCTATTCATCCTCTCAGCATCACCATTTTGCTGAGGAATGTATGGACATGATGACGAATTCCATTTTTCTCTAGAAAGGTCTCAAAATTCTTGTTCGTATACTCTGTTCCATTATCACTTCGCAAACATTTAATTATTTTACCTGTTTGATTTTCTGCCCACGCTAGGTATTCTTGAAATCTACTAAATGTTTCAGATTTTCTTTAAGCATGTAACCAGTTACCTTCCTACTTAAATCGTCTATAAAAGTAAGACAGTACCTTACACCTCCCCATGATGATTCTTCCATAGGCCCTAAGAGATCTGTATGTACCGATTCTAGCAAGTCTATGGCTCGTTTGGCCTTTTGCCTTGGAAACTTTCCCACCGATTGCTTTCCTTGCAGACATACTACACATGGCTGATGATTTTCGTCAGTGAAATGTTTCCACTAACTAAACCATTCATTAACTCTTTCATAGATCTCCTGTTAAGATGGCCAAATCGTTTGTGCCATAATTCATGCTCCGTTATACGTGCTGATAATGCTTCAATCGGTTCCGTAATAACTTGATTAACCGTATGTAAGCCATTGCATGAGTTCCCAGTAAGTTCTACATTTCCTGAAACAATAAAATTATTTACATTATAAACATTACATTCAAACCTATCAAATACAACAATGTAACCTTTTTCTGTCATTTTGCTGACAGACAGGAGATTTAATGCAAGATCTGGAACTAACATAACATTATAAACCTTTGGACAATATCTTCTTATTATTGGCCGTCACAGTGTCACCATGTGAATCTTTTTTGTAATTGGACATACCTTCACCATGCATCGACATAATATGAGATGTCGCTCCAGAATGTATGATCCAATTCAAAGTTGGTTAACTTGTCAAAGCCGCTGCCACTAGAGTAGTATTGGAACTTGGTTTCTTCTTCTTTTTTGCATCACTTTTTTCATTCTGCACTGGACAGTCTTTTCTTTTTTATGACCTTTTTCTCCACAAGAATAACAAATAAACTTCTCAGGAAACCCCTTAAAGGTCTGCTTACTGGAACCTGCCTTTGAATACAGCACTGAATCTGAATCATTCGAATGAGCCTTACGACGTGCACTCTCTTCAAGAAGTTTGGTTTTTATAACTTCTGAGCAAAGTCAATGTCATTATTAGAGGATCGTAGCCTGAGGATAATCCATTTTACATTACAAATGCAACAAATTCATCATCCAATAACATACCAATATCTGCTAGTTTATGAACCGTTCTTAATATATCATTTAAATAACCTTCTACAGAAGAAAAATTTTGTATCTTGCTTCCAAATAGATGCTTCTGAAGTTCAAACCGACGATTCATACTTTTTGCTTCAAATGGAGTCTGAAGATTTTCCCAAGCTTCTTTAGCACTTACAGCTTTGCAAACGTGAACGTAGCATGTGGGTTTTACACTAAAACAAATTTTGGCTAAAGCAATACTATCTTTCTCCTTGCATAGTTTATCACTTTGAGAACTCACACCATTAGTCACTATTTCCCATAATTTATCAAGGGCTAAACTCATCTTCATCGCAAATTTCCATGAGTCATAGTTTGATTGCCCCTCCAACTTCTCTATATTGGGTACATAAGTTGAAACTGGGATGGACTCTACATTTGATGTATCAGGCATTCTGCAAATTTTAGTACTGTTTATTTATATCCAACTGGGCCCATAGCCTGTTGCAGCTAGCGGTATTCTGGATATATCTGTTGGTAGTACAGCAGAGCGAAAAGGCAGAGATGTACGATAAACCCTTTTAATTCTGTAAAACAGTACATTCATACATTGACAAGTATTTCATAATTGCTGACATTAACGATGTCATAACAACATAAACAAAATATAATGATCACCTTAGTCAGTAGATTCATATATTTTCCTAAAGCTTCAACAGTTTTCAGTAGATTGGATGAAGTAGAAAAATGAATAATAACTTTACAATAATTATTTGAAAAAAAAATTGGTAAGAAAATGAAACAAACCCTTTTGTGGTATCAGCTTCAATGTAATATTGGAAGAAATAGGCGAAGCTGAAAAAAGAGGTGCGCGGACAGTGTCCAGGCACCATCAAAATGACGCTTCGGAGAAGTGCGCGGACACCATCAAAATGACGCATCGCTTCGCAACGCTTCGGCTAAGTGCGCGTGAACCTTTATCGCTCTAAAATCAACAGCAGTTCAATTTATTTAACAATGTCACCCTGTGCTATGGAAACGATATGTTTCAATATATACAAAATATTTTGACAGCTCTTGCTTCAACTTCTGGAGTAAATACTAATAATACAAACTGTACAATTAATGTTAATATTCATCCTAAATAATATTCGCTGTGTGCGGACCGTTGGAGGGGATAGGCGAAACTATCCCAGCGCGCGCAGTGGTGAATTTTCGCAATTCGATCAGAGACTGACGTGGTATATTGTATATAAATAAAGGGGAAAATGGGGCACGACTGTTGTTCTGTTGTTAATTGTAAAAATACAGGATATAATAACAGTGATGTGAAATATTACAAGTTTCCTACTGCGCAACACAAGTTGGTACAAAGGAAAAAATGGATTGCAGCTGTAAAAAGAGTAAAGTGAGTGTCTTAACCTCACTTCAAAATACAGTGTGCACTGATACAGTATTCTATACGTCATGTTTTCTCCATCAATTTTATGTAGTTTGCTTATGTTTTCATAAATACATTTATTATTTCAGTCCAGACGGATCAACATGGAAAGTTGATACCGTGTGATATAAGCTCAAACCCAGTTTTTATTATAATTTTCATTATAAATAGTGCAAGTTCAAAGTCCACAACAAATATATACAGAGCTGAAAGCCATAAATATTCATTAAGCAATTGTAGATATAATATGATGCGTTTGTTTTGTGTGTTTTCATTTACCAGAATGAAAAATGGAATAATCGATTTTTATTAATGATTTTAACGAGTGAGAAGGTAGCTCCTAGCTCCAAACGTATATTTGCGACAAACGTCTGAACTGGCAACAGCGCACCAAACTGTCCGTTTATCGTGTCGCTTGATGGCGCGGCCAGTCTCATATACGATGGGAAGTTGAAATATAGTCTTAGAATTTGGTTGGAAAAGAACTGAAATAAACCTAATAATATATATTCTTTGATATTCCACATTCAAAATTCGCTAACAAACGTTACGAGGGTCGAAAAAATAGAATATTAACCCATTTAAAAAAAAATTAAAATTTTCTTTTTAATACTGCAAAGCCATATATCGATGTCCCTCGTTTAAATTATGCACAGAGGTTGATAATGTAATAGTATTTCATATTCCATATCCAAAACTGTAATTTTTTTTAAAATGCCTTAATATTCAATTTTTTCGACCCTCGTAACGTTTTTCAGCGAGTTTTGGATATGGAATATGAAAAATTATTACATTATCAACCTCTGTGCAAAATTTAAACGAGGGACATCCTTATATGGCTTTGCAGTACTAAAAGAAATTTGTAATTTTTCTTCAAAAATTCATCCTATATCAATATTATTACGGTATTATTACGGTAGCAAAATATAGATTTTTTCTCAATTAATTTGTTTTTTATATTTTTTCATCCAGAGGGTTTGTTCTGCCTAATAAAAAATTTTACTCCTACAAATACTCACACTTAAACTGCTTCAATCGCATACTCCCCCCGTAACTGGCGAGTCCGATAACCGACGATCGACGCTTGAGCGGTGTTGCCAGATCAATTTCGCTCGCTAGGAGCCAGGAAGCCAGGAGCTAGCTTCTCGCTGATATGAATTTAGGCAACGTATATCTCCGTTGATTCTAACCTACAAATCTACACTTAACATAAAAAAAATACATTTTAAAAACGATTACTCACCTAGTCGCTTATAAAATACTGAACATTATGTCATTAGGCACTTATATTTTCAAATTAATTACATTGTAAAAGCTAAAAGGCTCCTTATCTTTATAATAATTGTTGCTTCCATAAGCTTTACGTGTAAATCTCTGTCGTAACTTGCGTTTTTAAGCCGCGAGGGGGCGACAGTAGGTACGCACATAGCGAATAAGTACTTATATATTTGTTGGTATTCAATAAAAAATAATCCTTGTCCTTGTAGTATTTTAGAAATGTCAAATTTGGAAGTGATATTTAAATTTGGAAGTAACGTTTGGTTTCGTAGCCGCTGCTATGGGTAACGGCCGCGAAATTAAATTTCGCGGACTGTGCTGAGAACGCGAAATACTGACTTCACGTGCAGGGCACGAAAACTCTTTTACTCCACTTTTGTCCATGTAAAATAAGATTAAATGCATATCAATCAAATTGACACAGCGCCAATAAATGGAAATCATGGAGTGAAAAGTGAATTAATTAATTTATTGGTCTCTCCAATAAGATGTATAACAGGCAACTTGGACCAATCACATGCAGATTTAACCATATGTATATGAACATGATATCAATCATTATATTCAAACATTTCTGTAATCAATTAAATTACTATGCTACATCAAACCATATATGACATTTTTAAGAAAAAAGAAGTACTTTTTTTCACTAAAATAAACACATAACATAACTCGATAATGAATCGAACATATCTATTAAAACACATGGAAGAGAGTCATTTTTTGTAAACCAATAGTTCTCTTCCTTTTGATATTACTCTAGACATTATTTTAACACTTGAAAAATTAATTGTAATCAAAAGTTGTTCTATTGGACCAATGTTTATTGAAGGTTTTAGAATTCGCAGCTTCACTGTATCAATTCAAAATGGATCATTTTATTATCAGGATTCGTAAATTTTAAAATATGAACATAAGTCTTGGAGGTTGGATTTAAACTTATATAATAAAATCTCTAATATAACGAAGAATCAGTCAAAGGAATCTGAAATTTGGACATTAAGGACAATAACAGGAACAAACCAATATTCGTACCGACAAGATTTTGTAAGCAGTTTCGTATGAGACCTCCCAAATAATTTAAAGGGTTGATTATATTAGCTAATGCCGTAGATCGCATGATGAATAAAGACCAAAATTCCCTAAAACGTCTCTTCCATACCAGCTCGAGTAACGTCTGTTCCCAGTTTCTTAATAAAAAAGGTATGGTTACTATGAAGGTTGAAGAAAACGATCTTCAATAGCCTAGGAGAGTCTTTCTCACGGGATAACTAATTCCATCTATTGTACTTATTATTAATGAATTTGCTATCTGAGATTACAAACAATACGTTAACTTAAGGTACTTTGTGAGTTCATCCTTCCTACTCCGCTAGTTGAAAGAAGTGTATACTTTGCGAGTTGACCTCTAGTATGTCAGTGAACGCCTATTACACTGTTTTTTATGTTAAATACTCCTGCGAACTAGCAATTTTGTGCTCCTGAAGAGGTATTTTGCGAGTTGACCCTTAATACCTATGACCCGAGAGACGTTTGAACTTTATCATGCGTTATTTGTACATTTCTCTTAAGCATATCACTCTAATAATTATACTTTGGTTTCAATATACTAAGTAGGTATACATACACCAGATTGTAACATTGGACTTTTGTGAAATTTACTTTTGTTGAAACCCAAGTTCCGAATCTCTTATGAACTGGTTACCCAGGTATTTTTATTCCCTTCTCAGAAGTGTAATCTTGAAAGAACAAACGCCCCACCTTTGCTTTTCATAATTTTAATTTAAAAAAAGTTTATTCACTATTTTCATAGTTTTATTTTCCTTCTAAAAGTAGCTCTTTCTGTATTCATTCACGTATCGAAAGTTACGTTTTGTAAGTTCCATGTGCTGAAACTGAAAGTGACAGTTCCGTACTACAAAACACTTTCTGGACGCTCTGGGGTAGACAGCTTTAATAAGTTTCTAGATGTAACTGTACCCACGTCAATGTTGACCGTTCTATTGACACAACATTATTAATTTCCTTCTTCATCTGGTGCAATGAAGATAAATAATTGCCCTGGAGGTACAATTAATATTGGATACTTTTTACATTCATAAGTAATATTCAATACATTGTTCATTAATGATAGATTAAACGACTCACCTGTAAGGAAGTTCAATCTTCATTATACGAGTAACCACGTTCGTATAGACCACCATGTAGTTACGCTTGAGTCTCTTAAATATGTCACTGATACCAAAGCAAAACAATTTTTTGCTGACCGCATACCGATGCCGCGCCAACCCAACCTCTGTAGGTACCTACCTAAATATGCTCATTACGTTTGAAGTTCAAATCTGATATAATTCCGGGCTAAAAACGGGATGGGAGGGTTTGGTCTATACGAACGTGGTTACTCGTATAATGAAAATTGAACTTCCTTACATGTAAGTCGTTTAATCTATCATTTTACTTCTTAACCACGTTCTAATAGACCACCATGTAGATGTTTAAAGCTATATATATATCAGATTTGTAGGCGAGGGACACAATCCAGGAGTAGGATTTAAATAGAAGAACCTAATTTAATGCAGTTCTGTTGATGTTTTCTAATTTAATAACCAGGCTAGTAGTTTCAAAACTAAGAATTTTATTTCATCAACACTTTACAGTAGTAAAATACTCTAATAATTATAGTTTTTTGGGAACCCTAAATCTAAATGTAGGGACATTGAAAAAATATAACACACTAACATAGTAAACACAAGAAATCTAATAATTTATAAGAAAATATCTATTGGAACAAATCAACTATCTTAACTACTTTTGTAAAATCACTTTCTCTGCAAAATTTTCCTTAACATACAGGGGTCTGTTATAAAATTTTAAGAATGTGTTTGATTTCTGAGTCCATCCAGCAGCTTTTCTAATACATTCGATATTAGCACCTGCGCGGAATGCAGCTGAATATGCTGCGTGACGGACACTGTGTGCCTTGAAACAAGAAGTATCTATTCCAGACTTGTGCAAAACAAATTTTAACCACCTTGAAATAGTTTGAGCTGTGGCCTTATGATAAGGTTTTTTATAAGTCAAAAATAAAAATGTTGTATTATTTCTGAATGAGGAAGTTTTATTTAAATAGAATTGCAAAGTACGAGCAACACAGATCTCAGGTTTATCATTAAAAAATGGAATGATGAGAACAGGCTGTGGCCTATTTGGAGATGATGTCTTTAATATTTCGGAAATGTAAATCTTATATTCGTTATCAGAAAATTTAATATCCGATATTTTAATTTTCGATAGGGTTTGAACTCTTTGTGATGTAACCAGGGATATTAACATGGACAGTTTGTACGTAAGTAATTCTAAAGAAACACTTTCTAGAGGATATAATGTGGAGAGAAAGTCGAGAACAACCTGGGGATCCCAAGTTACCTCGTACCTAGGGAATACAGGATCTTGTTTAAAAACTCTCCTTAAAGATCGTGAAAGAATATTTTCTTCTTCCTCACAATTAATAATAAGTTTTAGAGCTGATTTGTGGCAGTTTAATGTATTATACAGAGCACCCTTTTTATATTCTAGATCTAGAAACGAAAGTATGTTATTGATAGTAAATGGAGAAAGTAAAAGATCAGGCCTTGGATCAAAATAAATAGGTGTATCTATTAAATATTCCACAAACAGTGGATACCAAGGCTGATTTTGCCAGAAGGGAACCACTATTATACCTTCTGCTTTATCAAAAATAAGTCTTTTAATTGTCTTAAGTATTAGTGGAAAAGGCGGAAACGCATAAAATTCTAGGTTACTCCAAGGTATTGAAAATGCATCAATTGCCATAGAACCAGGATCTGACCTCCAAGAAACGTAGTGTTGACATTTTGCGTTAGTATACGACGCAAACAAGTCTATAGAAGGTTTTCCTAAACGGTCTGTTATAGTTTTGAAGGCATTATTGCATAACGAAAATTCTGTTTCTATTTCTGAAGATCTAGATTCATAATCGGCTTTATTGTAAGCAGATTTAATATAGGAGGCGAATATAAAAATGTTGTCTATGGCCCTAGACTACCTGGCCAAATGCTTGTTTCTTGAGCTTCCCATTTTATTTATACAAGCGATTGCCGTTATATTGTCAACCTTAAATAAAATATTTAGGTTTGATTTATGCTTGGCAAACGATTTTAAAGAATAGAAAACTGCTAAGAGTTCTAGAAAATTGATATGGTGATTAACTTCTTGGTCCGTCCAAAAACCACCCGTTCTCTTATCGAAACAAACTGCACCCCAGCCTGTACAGGATGCGTCCGAAAATATTTTATACAAATAATTACGTGGCAGTAGGGAGCATCCTGACTTATGAATATTATTTAACCACCAATTTAAATCGTGTAAGCATTCATTTGGTAATAACATCTTTGAATCATAACCTTTCGACCTCTTTAAAATGTTACACTTAAAATATTCAAGAAGTTTTACATGTACCCAACCATAAGTAAAAGCAGGGCATATGGAAACCAAATATCCGATAAGTCTAGCAAAAATACGAATTTTTAAATTAACATTTGTTTTTACATCTAAAATGAATTGAGTAGCTCGTTCGATTTTGTCACTAGGTAAACTAATAGTCATATTTTCACTATCCCAGAGAAAACCCAAAAATTTTATGTTTTGACCTGGGTGTAAACAGGATTTTTCATCATTAATAATGAATCCCAATTTTGAAAGTAAATTAATTGTAGTTTGTGTGTTCTCTTGACATGATACTTTTGACTTACCTAGGACCAAAAAATTATCTAAATGGTTAACATTTACGAAACCTTTTGATCCGAGATAACTCAAGAAAGGTTTAAACATTTTGCAAAAAACAAAAGGTGCTGTAGATAGACCAAGGGGCAACACATTAAATTGAAATAGGCTACTCTGAAAGGAAAATCTTAGGTATTTCCTATATCGTTTGTGTATTGGTATAACATAATACGCATCTTTCAAATCTATGGTGCACATGTAAGAATCTCGGAAAATATTATCCCTTACGGTTTTGAAATTTTCTAACTTAAAATGCGATGTTTGAACATAGGTATTTAGTTTTTTCAAATTTAGTATGAAACGGTAACCGTCTGATGTTTTCTTAACTAGAAAGTAAGATGACAAAAATTCGCCTTTTTCATGCTGACAACTTGATATGGCTCCAATTTCAAGAAGCATTTTAATGTTTTCTTGGATATAAGGCTGATCAGCTTTCGGAAATACTCTAACCCTATCGGTCTTAAGTTGACGTGGTTTAGATATAAAAGGAATTTTATATCCCTGAACCCAATTTAAAATTGTACGGTCATTAGTGAATGTTGCCCATTGAGCATAGGAAAGGTGGATTCTTCCAGCATTTTTGACTTGGGTCTCTACCTTTAATACTTCTTCCGGGAAAATTCCTGCCGGTATATTCTTCGTGGGCGTCTTTTCATTGTCGCTTCTTCTCTCCTGTGATATTTGAAGGCATTCGATGACCTCATCTTGGTTCTTGGAGCTTGACGCTGGGAGTTTAAATAAAATGAAGATTTCCGAAATGCTGTTGGTTTACTTGAATATGTAGGTCTCTTTGCCTTCATATCCGTGGCTGATTTTTCCACAGCTTGAGAAGCTTCACATTTATCCGAAAAATCTACGCCAAACAACGTAGTGTCTCTCTTAGCCTCTTCTGCTAACTTCTGAGTAACCTGGTTCATATAGGAATACACCTGATGTTTGCTATGCTTTGATAAAAGGTAATGAACTTCGCAGCCTTGGGAATAATCAGGGATTTTACGTCACTGGGAATATACTCCGATGCCATAGTCAAGGATATCACCTCTCCCAGTCTGGTCAAGCCACGTCCCAATTTATCTTGGAAGGAAGACTATATCGCATCTTTCTTCTTTTCAAGGGCTGATAAGAGTTTCTCAGCTTTACAGTTGATTATAGGGGCGGCTAATTCTGGGCAGTTTGCTGGAGTCAGAATTTTAGAATGTTCATCCCCAGAATCCTTATCTATTCCCTCCGTTAAAAAACTTTGCCACCGACTAACTAAGGCATTATCTAAGGGTGGACCAAAATTTGTCGACTTACTGGAATCAAATCCCAAAAGAGCATCTTTTGATACGACTACAGAGCTAGGAGGCTCATGAACCTCTGCAAAAACGGTCTCTGCCGCCCCACTCTCTTCTTCTTCATCTGAAGAGGGTAAAACTAATCTATTAAATTTTCTTGTTGGTTTCGGGGTTGGTAAATCGTCAGAGTCAGTATCGCTTTCGCCTGCAAGAAAGCACCCAATACATATTCTATTTTATTTCTGTACTTTCTAAATGTTATAGATTTATAAAATTAAAAAAAAACATTTGTATGATTCTAAGAAGGATAGTTGCATAAACAATACCCAAATTTTCCTTCAACGAATCACCATAAACTGAATATTCATATAATATATCCATGTCATATTTTCATAATGAATCACACAAAAAGTTTTGACACAAACTGCAGAGCCGCCAAATAACAATATACCTAAATATATTGTTGACTCTTTATCACAATCGTCTGAACATTATTGCATAAACAATAATTTCTTACACGAAACCAAACCCGAAACCAAACCAACCCAATTTTTTAAATCACACAATGATGCATAAACATCATACTTCGCCTAATAAAATCAATAATATGACAATACACATAAATATAAAGTCCTCATTCTAATCAAAATAATGTATTTTTCCCATGTTATCATTTCCCTGAATATTAATGTAGTAAAAAACTATTATTTTTTTAATACTTATTTGATTCGGTCAAAAACTTGTCTTGAATAGCGGCAATTGACTCCTGAAGACGCTTCATCTTTTTAACAACCAATTTTATTCTGCTACTACGACGTCTTCTACCCATTAACGTCGAAACCAAATTTATTTATTTTATTTATCAATAGTAACACGTTTATCGAGCACTGAAAACGTAAATGAGGATATTTAGGTAGGTACGTACCTACAGAGGTTGGGTTGGCGCGGCATCGGTATGCGGTCAGCAAAAAATTGTTTTGCTTTGGTATCAGTGACATATTCAAGAGACTCAAGCGTAACTACATGGTGGTCTATTAGAACGTGGTTAAGAAGTATAATTCTGTATTAATTAATTATTTTCTCGGGTTAATTTTATTACAGTATATTTATTCAAATCGCTGCCAAAAAAATGTTGTGTACGCAACGGCTGAAATACTACTTTGTTGGACTCGTCTGTTGCTCGCCTCGCAATTTTCAGACTTGTTCAACAAAGTAGCACTTTCAGTCCTTGGCATACAAATAACTATTATTGTTTATTCTATTTAATTTTTTCATTTGTCTCTGCACAGAATGATTATTTTACATCTCACATTATTATCTATGGATGGAATCCATAATGAAAATCGTATGATGAGTACAATAGAAATTTATTTTCACTTGACTTTTATTCAACAGATACTTATTCCACAAAGTAATGATTGGAAAGTATGAAAAATGGTGAGGTGGCTTTATTGTTGGTTGGTGCTCTTACCTACTTTATATCAATTCCTGAATTCAGTTATAAAGCCCTTATAATTCCAGAGCACAGATAAAAAGAAGAAGAAGAAGATAAAAAGAACTGAATGGGCTGAAATAGTAAAGAAGAACATGAGTTTCCCTTTGTTGCCTTTGAAGGATGATGTTTATGAAGCTTTGAAGAAGATGAATCGGTTTTAGAAGCTTTGTGAACTTGTCAGTGGGATTGTCTCCAAATAAATAACAAACATGATTTGAGTGACAAAGAACTTTATATTCACATTACATTCACAATTATATCAGAAATTGGAAATTTTTGTTGAATAACGGATTTATTGCAAACCGATGATACCCTACCACAGAAAGAATAATAAAGTCGAAAATGTATGACTTATTGAATACTGATAATATTTGTTGCTTTCACCTGCAAAGTAGTTTTTATCTTCTATATGTTTGGAATTCATTGGTTTTTGTTAATTATCTAGTTTTTGATATTTACTTTCCTTATTTTAAGACTCGAGCAATAAAAATACAGTATAAACGAGTATTTGAAGTAAGCGTGTGGTTGACATTGAATTATCACTAGATGCTCATATTCAGCTTGGTTTTCGGTTATCTAAAAGATATGAAAATTTATCTGTGAGGTTATCACAAATGGAAAAAAATATTTCCAACCAAAGAGGAAACAGAGAAGGTTGTTAGGAATGTAGATGAAGTAGGGACAAGACAACAGAGAGGTTTTGTGTTTTCATCAAATTAATCTGTCAAAAAATATGTTTTTATCGATCGTGCGTTTTTGAGCTATACAGGGTGTAACAAAAAGGCAGGTCATAAATCATACCACATGTTTTGGGGCTAAAAATAACTCGATCCAACCCAAGTTCCCCTTGTACAAATGTGTATGCGAAAAAAGTTACAACCCTTCGAACTTACCAAATGAAAATTGATTTTTTCAAATATTTCGACAGTTGTTCGACATATTATAATGAAAGTTGACAAGTGGCTTTCTTATGATAAGAGCATCTTAAAAAAAATTAAGGAGTTATTGCACTCCGTTAACAATTTATGGGAGTTGAGATCCCCTAAACCCTCCCCAAAATTTTTGTGTACGTTGCAATTTAATGCTTATTGTGGCACCATTATTCAAACACATTATTTTTGAAACTTCTCTGCCCCCTAGTACTTTTTACAATTATCAGTTTTTATCGAGGTACGGCCCTTTTTTCATTATGCTTCAAAAATTCAATGAATTTTTTTCGAGGGTCCCACATTTTTGATTTAATCTTATTTATTTACAAATGTGTAGTTTTTATAAGATGTTCGAAATGACCCCCATTTTCTTGAATACACAGTCGGCACCGTTCTACTAACGAAAACCGAATATTCTGGAAAAGCAATGGCTTCTGACGATATCTAATTGCAGCCTCAAGGATTCTATTCCTCAGTTGTTGTTCGCTCGTCATTTTTACAGCATACACCCTCGAAAAAAATTCATTGACTTTAATTTTTGTTACTCGAAATTTTTGAAGCATAATGAAAAATAGGCCGTATCTCGATAAAAACTGATAATTGTAAAAAGTACTAAGGGGCAAAAAAGTTTCAAAAATAATGTGTTTGAATAATGGTGCCACAATAAGCATTAAATTGCAACGTACACAAAAATTTTGGGGAGGGTTTAGGGGATCTCAACTCCCATAAATTGTTAACGGAGTGCAATAATTCCTTAATTTTTTTTTAAGATGCTCTTATCATAAGAAAGCCACTTGTCAACTTTCATTATAATATGTCGAACAACTGTCGAAATATTTGAAAAAATCTATTTTTATTTGGTAACTTCGAAGGGCTGTAACTTTTTTCTCATACACATTTGTACTAGGGTAACTTGGGTTGGATCGAGTTATTTTTAGCCCCAGAATATGTGGTATGATTTATGACCTGCCTTTTTGTTACACCCTGTATATTGATGTACACAAAATAATTAACTAATGACCCCTATTATTGAACGATTTTACATTAATATACGGTTTTGGTACAGACAACCAAATATACAATAATATTATCAAAAAAAACCGTAAGACTAGCTTTTAGAATAGATTACTTCTTTTTGACTTACCCTTCGTTTTCATCATTTTACGCCACAAAACTATCGTAATTATTAGTGATGAAACATCAAAAAAAGGATTTAAGGAAAACGAAAATGGAACATTTGAAGTTACCTTCTTTGTGACGACATTTCTCTGTCATGATATTTTTTTTCAATTTGAATAATCAAAGTATGTTTATCATAATAAAACTTTATATTAAATATAGGCTAGGTATTTATTTCATGCGGTAACTGTCATATACGCAAGGAGCTTGTAACCCACTCGCCTGATCTTGTGAGCTAATGGCCCATGACTAGTCTAGGATTGAATGGGAACAAAAAAAGTCACTCAGGAAAGAATATTATGAAAGAGATACGGAATGCTTACAGTGAAAACTTGGAAATACTACTATTTTCCAGAAGCTGTATAAAATTGTACAGAGTTGTACGGAGAACAGAATGGAACATAAAAATAAAAAACAAAGGTAAGTAGCCAAAAATGTAGTCAAAGTTGAAAAACAGAAAAGCTGGGATCTTTTTGAAATGAAATTGGAAGACAACAGTAAGGACAACCAAAAACTGTTCTACAGAACTATAAAAACATGAGAGATAATGAAACTTCGGATGAAAAATAAATAGAAAAAGCGGGGTCAGCAAATGGGGACCAAGAAACGAGAAATAGCATCGCTGAATGATTGTTTGGAAATGTGACAATTTATTGACAGGTCACTGGTTGATTTATTCTGGTAGAACTTTAACACAATTGGTCACTTAGTCACATACCATTCATAGTTGAGTTGAGTTACATCAATGTCATGAAAGAGTGGTAGAATGAAACGCTGCATAGAATCAATCCATTTAATTCCTTAAGAGTTCGATTGAAATTTCCTGAAGGCTAACTTACTACATTTGGCAACGGTGGTAACGGCTCTTCCAAATTTTGGCAAATGCATAAGACGGTGATGTTTATAATTAAATATGCATCCTTACTTACGGATTCCATTGACACACACTATTGATACATTTATTAAACAAACCTAAACCGGCATTGCGCCGACATTATTAGATTACAAATCACTCATTACTTTTTGAGAACATATTATTAGGATGATATTACTTCAAAGGTTAACACTCCACTACTCCAACTCTTCAGGTATTCTCTGTAGAGGGGGCAATTATTAGGGGTAGGAAAGGCGGGATGATACCTAATTGGTTAAGGGAACAGCGCGCTTCGCGTATAGTAGAAGACAAATTTGAAATATGAGCGGTAAATAGAACTTCGTATTAGCTGGACCGCTACCAGGGCCGTAGTAGTTAATTCTAAGTTGAGATTTCTTTGCGAAATCTCAACATACTGGGGAAGGGGGGAAGATGCAGCTACCTACGTAGGTGTATACCTAATTGATCTACACAAAACCCGAATACCCAGGGATTGACGAAGAAAAACAAACTAACTAAAAAAAAAATAATAAAATAAAAATACATTTCAGAGCCTCGAAATTCCTTATTAATGTTGCCAACTCGAACGTCCAACTAGTTCACGGGTCATCGTATAAGGAAGGTTTCGAACTCAGCACTCGAAAAGCAGAACAATAAACTACTCAAGTAACAGAAGAAACAATTAATTACTAAATACTAATGGTAAGATATAGTTATTACGGCGCGAGCTGCCAAATTTTTAACTACGAACAAATAATTTCTTTCCGACGTAGAAATATACACCAATAAGGTACCACAAATAAAGTTCAAATTAAAAGGTTTATTCAATAGGTAAAGGAGCTAGCTTGACTATCGGGCGTACATATTCCCCATCAGCAGTTTTAATTCGCGCGACCCGGATTTTTCCGTCTTTACCAGGGATCAATTCTATAATTCGTGCCAGAGGCCAGTATAAGGGTGGTCTATCCTCATTTCGGACTAGAACCATTTGATTAATTTTTAAATCTTTAGATACTTGACACCATTTGGGACGCTGTTGTAAACGGTGAAGGTAATCTACCGACCACTTTTTCCAGAACTCTTGCTGGAGTTTTGTACACTGCTTCCAGAAAGATAAACGATTGATGGTAGTATTGGTCAAATCATGATTTGGGTATGCGACGAGAGGAGCTCCTACCAGAAAATGGCCCGGGGTTAAAGGAAGCAGATCATTTGGGTCATTCGACAATGGATATAAGGGCCTGCTATTCAGAATAGCCTCGATTTGGGTAAGAACCGTATATAGTTCTTCGAATGTGAGACAAGAGGTGCCAAGGATTTTGGTTAAATGAGATTTGGCACTTCTAACTGTCGCCTCCCACAACCCGCCCCAGTGTGGCGATCTCGGTGGAATCAATTTCCAAACAATTTCCGTACTAGCTAAGAATGAATTTAGTTTATACTTATTTTCGTTAGATCTGAAAAATTCAGATAATTCTCGTAGTTGATTTCGTGCGCCAATAAAATTTGAGCCATTGTCACTATAGAGGATTTGAGGACTTCCTCTGCGGCTGGTGAACCTTTGAAAACAAGCGATGAATGCTGCAGTGGACAACTCACTGACGAGCTCCACATGCACCGCCTTGGTAACCATACAGATGAAAATTGCAACGTATGCCTTTTGAACCGGAGCTTTTCTTAAACGGGAAGCACGAATGTTGATGGGGCCAGCGAAATCTACTCCTGATTTGGAGAATGGTCGAGCTTCCTGCACTCGATCCAATGGCAAAGGGGACATAATTTGTCTAGTAAATTCAGCATTAAATCTGAAGCAAGTGACACATCTTTTTATAATTCTTTTGACCTGACGGATGCCATTAAGCGGCCAATAACGTAACCGAAGATTACCCAAAACATTTTGGGCTCCACCGTGACAAAGACGTCTGTGCTCTCTTTCGATGAGCAAATCCACAACATAATTGTTTTGTGGCAGTAGAACCGGGAATTTTTGATTGTATTCCAAGTTCGAGAAATTCAAACGACCTCCAACTCGGATAAGACCATCGTTATCTAGAAAAATGTTTAATGGGGTGAGTGCTTTATCCACTATGGGTCTATTTAATTTTAGGGAGTTAATTTCTTTTGAAAAGTAAATCAATTGGATTTGTTTTAAAATGAACTTCTGAGCTTTTTTCAGCTCTTCCACTGAGATTTGATTTTCGACACAAGTAGGAAGTTTTTTCAGTTTATTGACAAACCTCAATACAAAAGCTACGACCTTTTGCAAGGTATTGAAGTTAGAATATTTATTCAAAATGGGTATCCAGAAGTTCTCCGATTCCTTTATAAGGGTGAGGGTAACTTTCTTGCATTCAGGTACGTTTTCTATAAGTTCGAACGTATTTAAGGAATCGAAATCTTTACCTTCTGTGAGAAACTCAGGGCCATGTAGCCAAAAGGATCGAACTTCTGAGGTAAAGTTTCCCCGGGAGAGAAGATCCGCGGGATTCAAATTGGACCTAACGTGGCGCCAGGTAACGCCTTGACTGTTATCTTGTATTTTTTGAACTCGATTCGCAACAAAGGGGCTGAACTCGATTGCTTTGCGTTTGATCCAGCAAAGTGCGACCAATGAGTCAGACCATAGATTTATGGAGGCAATATTTACAACTGGGGCTAGAATATTTACAATGTTGATGGATAATTTTGTTAGTAATTCCATAGCACTTAATTCTAATTTTGGGATGGTTAACTTACTTTTAACAGGATTTACTCTGGATCTAGCTACAACTAAGCGGGAAGAAAAGGAATTATCAGAATATTGAGCTACTAAATAGATGCAGCCACCATATGCTATCTGACTAGCATCACAAAACCCGTGCAGGTTAATGGAGATAACTTTTTTGGAGTCAAGTAAACATCTGGGTATCGATAGATTAGATATTTCTAGCAACAAAGTGTTAAATTTTTTCCAATTGAGGAGAATTCCAGGATCTGTAATGATTTCATCCCAGGATATCTTTAGTTTCCATAAGGACTGCATGATATTTTTACCGAAAACTATTAAGGGGTTAACTAGCCCCATGGGGTCATAGGTACTCGCTATACTACTTAAAATGGAGCGTTTAGTGATGGCTTTAGGAATGGTGTTGTTGACTTTAATATTTAATTAATCAGAGGTTGAATTCCATTGAATACCCAAAATTTTGCTTGTAACCTTATCTAGGTTGAGATCGCAATCAGGAGTTGGGGTTTCGGAAATGGATTTGAAAAAATCAATTGAATTAGATTTCCATTTATGCAACTGAAAACCATGTTTGTTTAGTATGGAATTCAACTCATTATATAGCTGATCCAATTCAGACTCGGAATTGGCGCCAGATAAAATGTCGTCCATGTAAGTTTGGGACAGGATAGCTCTTCGAGCCTTCGGGAAATCAGGGTTATTGTCGGCAATATCCTTCAGGACGCGTGTGGCCAAAAAGGGTGCACAGTTTTGCCCGAAACTGAGGCTAGTAAGTTGGATACAAGTGAAAGGCTGTGTAGGATCATCCCTCCATAAGAAATTTTGCAAATGGTGTTGCTTAGGATTTACAGAAATGAACCTATACATCATCTTGATGTCAGCACACAAAACAAATTTGAAACATCGAAATCGACATAGAATGTCTAAAAGATTATCCTGAACCTGATAACCTTTAGAAGTTATATCGTTAAGCGAGAAACCCGTATCAGTGGGGGCAGAAAAGTCAAAAACCACGCGTAGCTTGGTAGACTCGCTTTGTTCCCGCACCACTGCCCGGTGAGGGGTGAAATAGTTAAATTCTCCCTGCACGGAGTTGAAAAAAGTCAACGGGATGACTTTAGCATGACCCAGGTATAAATAATCTTCAATAACGTCTTTATATTCATTAAAAAACTTCGAGTCCGTATTAAATTTTTTCTCAAGTGACATAAATCGTTGACGAGCCATGCAAAAGGACTGGCCTAATTTTCTATTTACATTTTCTAAAATTGGCATGGTTACCTGATATCTTCCAGATGGCTCTATTATTACGTTATTTTGGAAGTGTTCTTCAATTCGTTGGTTGTAAGAATCAATTTTTGGAGTTTCTGGGATTTGTTCCAGTTCCCAAAATTGTTCCATAAGATCATGGACTCTATCATCCAGTTCAGCTTGATTTTCAGAAATAGTTAAGAAGGATACACCAGAATTATTATTTTTTCGCGAATGATTGCCTGAATTGTTTTGCATTATCGGGCCCGCCACTACGTACTCTAATCTCGTATTTACAAAGGTCGGTTGATTTGGGCCCAAATGTATTACCTCGGATTGCAATAAGCTAAAATATAGGTTCGCCCCAATCAAGACATCTATAGGGCCAGACTCGAAGAACCTTGGATCTCCGAGCTGTAATTGAATATTAGAAGGGAATTTGAAGTATTTTGGGGAAATCGAAAATTGTGGTAACTTACTCGTAATTTTTTCAATGACGGAACAAGATATATTAAAACTAGTATTCGAGTTAATCAAAGAACTAAATTGAAATTCAACTACTTCACCACTATGGGCGCAATTGGTATTTCCAATTCCTGAAATTTGTACAGTGTGTTTCTTGGGAATTAAATTTAATTTTTGTACAAAGGAGCGGTTTATTAAACTCATTTGGCTTGCCGAATCCAGCAAGGCCCTTCCAGCCACCACACGACCGTCAGGACAATTTATATTGATAAGAGCAGTAGGAAGAAGCACAAGTTGATCAGAGATCAAGGACAAAGAGACATTCGAAATACTGGCATTATTCGAATTGTCATCGTTTGAGTTTTCACGAGGAGTATTCAACAGACTTACATTACCTTGACTGTATACCGGGCGATTATTATTCACTACATTATTTGAATAATTCCGTGAGACATTGTGGTCGTTATTGAGATTTCCTCCCTGTGAAGTAGAGGGACCCTGATTATTCCGATTAACCCTGACCTGATTATTTGGATTTACGGGTTTATTTTCAAAATGTAAGTGACTATGATGTGATTTGCCACAAGTTAGGCAGCTTTTTAACGATTTGCAATCTGAGGTGAAATGAGTACTTGATAGACAGTTTATACATAACCTTGAATTTTTTGCGAATTGATAACGTTCAGAAGAACTTAAAGAAAGGAATTTCGAACAACCATAAATTGCGTGTGAAGAATCATTGCAATAGACACAATTGGGTTTTCGGTTCCACGAACGGGAATTATTAGGAGTTTTTTGGTTTATATTTTTAGAGGATGAATTATGGTTTGCGAGAAAACTTACCTTAGCGTTGCGTGAAGTGTTATTCTTTGAGTGATTTTCAAATAAATTTAAGTTGTCTAGAACTGACTGGCGTTTTTTTAAAAATTCAAAAAAGTATTCTACGGTAACCGTAGTATCAGACTCTCTATCAGCTTCAAACTGACGCCTAGAATTTTGATCTAGTTTTTCTTCCAGAATATAAACTATAAGAGATTCAAAATTTTCTTTGTCTGAGAGACCAACATTTTTTATTAAGTCAAAAGTTTTGCGTGCAGTTACGTAAAATTCTTTTAAATCCGTAGAATTGCTTCTAGATACTGATTTTATTTCGATCAATGTTTGATAAAGAGTATGGACTAATTTATGTTTATCATCATATGCATTTTTCAAAATATCGAGAGCCACGTTAAGATTTTGATTTGTTACGCTCAAAGAATCGATTAATTGCAAGGGTTGTCCTCTTAGGAGGCTCTTTAGGTAATATAGCTTTTCACTGTCTGATTTTAACTTCGAGTTCTTAATAACAAGTGAAGGAAACAAGTCATAAAACGAGGCCCATTCTTCTGCACGACCGGTAAAGGGCTTGATTTGAATTTGAGGTAAGCTTACATTTGACATTTCATTAGTTTGCGGGAGATTAGCATTTGATTTCGATTGGTTGTTTTTTATGAGAAATTCAAGAGTGGCAATGCAAGTTTCAAATCTATCGGCTACGATATTTTCGGCATTATCGTCCGAGAGGATATCATCATCTTCCTCTCTATCCCTGGAAGCGATTTCCAGTTGTAATTGTTGATAAGTAGCATAATGCCCCGAGATATTATTTAATTTAACACTCAATAAATAAAGTTCCGCGGCATCGCCCGAATCGCGTAAAAAAGTTTCAATTCTCGTAAGTTGAGATTTGCAAGCCTTGCGCTTATTGATTAAATGTTTCAAACTGGCCATAATCGATTCTTAGAATAACAATCAAAAGAAACAATTAAAATTAGATAAATCGTGTGCTCAATAAAAAATCAAGAATGTTGCACAATAACATAAGATAGCGGAAACCGTAACAATGTAGCTAAGAAATGTTTTCAAAAACAATAAACACATAAAAATATCAGTTCAAAAAAAATCAAAGAGTACCTAGTGAGGTAAATAATTAAAAAAATGTGTAGGTGACTTACCACAAGCACCCTGTAATAGCAAATCTTAAATACCAATGAGATGTCAGTTCAGTAAAATTTCCAATAAATTGAATTATACAATACTAAATCTTAGTTATTGCCCGTCAATCAGATAAATTTCATGCAAGTAGTAAACAAGTTAAAAGTTTTCAAAAACATCATCAAAAATATGCTTCACCAATAAAAATATGAAATACGAAATAATTTATCAAATATAAGGACATAAAATTAAAAACCCTGAAATAAAAACCAAACCGTTTCACTTAGATAAAAAGATCAATAAGTAGGTACCGCTAAATAGTCAAACACAAAGGGGTGTTATTGTTTATCAGTTAAAATGTTAAGTTAAAAAATGTTCACAAATAATACTGCCGCCGACTCGGAGCCGGGTCAAACGATACCGGCTTACACCCTTGCAGGTGTTCCTTCGTGTTGAGTGCGTTGTTGCTAAATTTCCACGGCTTCTGATGTTCCAATGAAAATTCACTTCGTGCCAAATTTTCGTATACCAGATAACGGGAAATTTATAGATGTCAATGGACACTGGACCAGAAAAAATATGATGCGGATGAGACCAATACGCCAGCTTGGGCTTGAGAACAAGAAGTGCCAATATCGGCAAATTATCAATATATGAAAATGGATGAATTTGACAGTTGCTGTCGATATTATCCGGCTCGAAGGACCAAAAACTATGTTTGGAAATGTGACAATTTATTGACAGGTCACTGGTTGATTTATTCTGGTAGAACTTTAACACAATTGGTCACTTAGTCACATACCATTCATAGTTGAGTTGAGTTACATCAATGTCATGAAAGAGTGGTAGAATGAAACGCTGCATAGAATCAATCCATTTAATTCCTTAAGAGTTCGATTGAAATTTCCTAAAGGCTAACTTACTACATTTGGCAACGGTGGTAACGGCTCTTCCAAATTTTGGCAAATGCATAAGACGGTGATGTTTATAATTAAATATGCAGCCTTACTTACGGATTCCATTGACACACACTATTGATACATTTATTAAACAAACCTAAACCGGCATTGCGCCGACATTATTAGATTACAAATCACTCATTACTTTTTGAGAACATATTATTAGGATGATATTACTTCAAAGGTTAACACTCCACTACTCCAACTCTTCAGGTATTCTCTGTAGAGGGGGCAATTATTAGGGGTAGGAAAGGCGGGATGATACCTAATTGGTTAAGGGAACAGCGCGCTTCGCGTATAGTAGAAGACAAATTTGAAATATGAGCGGTAAATAGAACTTCGTATTAGCTGGACCGCTACCAGGGCCGTAGTAGTTAATTCTAAGTTGAGATTTCTTTGCGAAATCTCAACAATGATTGCCATTATAGAAGTGTAAGAATTCATTTTCTCCACGACTATATAATAATGCACAAATTATTTTTGGATATTTAGCTGAATAATTATATGAATTCTTCACACCCTTAGCCAATCACATTCTATGATTATCAGAAACTACGCTAAAATGGATAAATCAAATCGTCTTTTTTAAAACGTCAAATACTTAACTACGCAAATCGCTTCTGACAGCACGTCGTTTGAAAAATCAAAATCACCATATAATCATAATTTCACGTATATAAGATGGAGAACAAAATGGACAACAGTAGCGATAGTGATGATTTAATATGTTCTCCGCCGACCGTGCGTTATTGAACTATATTAATGAACACAAAATAGGTCAAATGACCGATTTTCTATTAATAACCGATTGAGGTATGGGCACCCAAACATACAATGATATTAACTAAAAAAAAAGTATAAAACTGACTTCTAGTAAATAATACCTACTTCTAGTTTTCAACTTACCTATTGTTTTTATCATATTATTCCACAAAACTAAAATCATTATTAATGTTGAAACATTCAAAAAAGAATTTGAAAGAAACGAAAACAGTGACATTTCAGCCGGTGACCTCTGTGACATTTTAATGTCATGATTCATTTTTGACAGTACTTACCCATGAATCAGATAAATATTCTTAGTTAACCGGCTGTATCTCGGAAAGTATTTGTCCCAGGTTGTGGGGAAAAAATGTCGATGGTAAAAGTGACCAAAAGAAATTGCTTTAAATTATCTTCAACCGCAAAATTCCACCCCTAGGGTGCGTTACTGCTATGTCCAGATATAAAATTATGATTATCTCGGAAAATCGCAGAATGAGCTATAAATTTGATATCATCATTTGAAAGCCCGTTTAATACCAGATAATTTTCTATGGTGAGATTTCTTTGTATCTGTCGTAATAAGCAAGAAGGAAGACCATCTATTTTTCAGTGTTAAAATTATAATATTTCTTTAATTATTCAAAGTATCCGACTGTTTCTGGGCTCATATGAAAAAGAGTTCGTATATTTGGAGGACCGTTCATATACCTTATCGATTACTTTGAAACAGATAAACTAGAGGTCGCTTTATGCAGTGATTACTTATTTATACGATTTTATTGAAAAAATCAAATCGAACGTTACTATTTTAGTAGCATAATTCTGAAGCAGCTTTATATTTTCTATATTTTAGTGGAAACTGCTTCTTAATATCTCTATTCGTTTTTGACCTATCGTGAAAAATGTGAGAAACTAACATGTTTGTAAAAGATCAAAATTAGTAAATTAGCTAGAGCTCTTATAATAGCCTTTTTGGTGTGCGTCATTGATTGTTAATGTCCTTCTAACACATTACGGTGAAAGAAATGGAGAAAAAGGCAGGTCTGTGATTAATCCTAATGAAAATATCACAATAATGAACTGTTTAAACCTATTACAAACGTTAACCCTAATCTTTGACAGGAGAATTTGATTGGTTGATGTTTAGTTTACGTGCAAGCGCGACCTATCAATCGGGCGAATTTATATCGTTCAAAATGCTATGTAGACGTTCCCTTCGAAGCTTACGTCTTTTTCTAATGTCCCACTGACAGTTCTCGTCTGGTCTGTACTTTGTTGTTTACGATCAATTATTATTTATGAAAAGTAAATATTAATCTTATTGTTAGCATTTCAACCATTCAAATAATACAGAAGTATGCCTAGATATACGGAAAAAGAGCAGCATCTTATTTTAAAAGTTATCAAATATTTTCAATTAGAAAAAGAAGCTGGTAAACCATTGATACCTTTAACTTCAGTGCACCAAGTAAGAGTTTTTTATATAACAATAAGTGAAATTAATAGTGCATTTCCTGATAAAAGTGTGTAATTAAAAAAGTGTTTTTGTATTTTTTATTCATTAATATTGTTTGTTTACTTATTTATTTTAGGTGAACATGTAACTCTACATACACTGAATAAAAAACTCATTGATTTGGATGGATGTCTGTTGGTTCAATGGCTAATGTTTTAAGGGAACTAAAATTCAGATGGCTAAATTGCAGTATTTCCAAAAGAAACTATTTTATGGAACAACCACATGCAGCTCTGTAGTATACCAATTGTGGTACGCCACTGAGTTATTTTTGGTTCTGGTTTTTGTATGTTCGAAGTTAAAAACTAAGCGAACGGCAGTATAGTTTTGGATGTAGATAATGAATGATATACATTAAAGTTTGATGACAAGTTGGTCGATATTTTTATTTCACAACCTATCATATTATAGGGATAGTAAATGTGCATCATCACATTTTGTGGCATAATATATCGCAGCTGCGACGAGGATTTTGTTCTTAAGTTCTGCAATTAAATCGCAGTTAGTGTGAAATTCCACGTGCAGTTTTTTTTGTTGTTGTGAGTTCACCCAAAATGGCCGACTCGTGAAATTATTGGACATTTGAGGGAATTCGACCCATCATCGTCAGATTGTCCTTTTTTCATTCGACGGTTAGACAATTATTTTTTGGCAAATGCCATTGTAGAAGATAAACGCAAAGCCGCTATTTTGCTGAATGCACTTAGTGAAGAAGCCTACAAACTAGTGCAAAATTTGTATTTACCAGTGCAACCAAAAAAAAAGAAATATTCTAAATTGATTACATCATTAACGGAACATTTTCAACCAAGTTTAGGTGTGTTTCCGGCTCGATTAAAGTTTTATAATTCGCGGAAATTGCCGACTGAAACACCGCGAGAATGGTCTGCTCGGTTGAGAAACTTAGCAGTGTTGTGCGATTTTGAAAATACGGAGCTAGATTTAGTGCTTCGTGATCATTTTGTAATTGGGTATAACCCAGGTGCGGTCCAAGATCGATTGCTGGAAGAAAAAAAAAACGTTTCCTTAAAAAACGTTGTTGAAATTGCAACGGCTAAAGCAGCTATTCATGGTACTTTGCCAGAATTTAACCATGCTGCTGTGAAACAAGGCGAAACCAAATTCGTCGCGCACTCTCCAGAAGCCATCTACGTCAGTAGGTTCAGCCACAACGCGCAGTAACTACAACGAACAAGTGAGACAGCAACAACAAAAAACTCTACCGGCAAAGGACAAATGCAAGGTGTGTGGAAGGAAGAACCACAAATCAGATAAGTGTTCCTTTCGAAATTGTTTATGTCACATTTGCAATATTAAGGGTCATTTGGCTCCGATGTGTAATAAAAAAATAATAACAAATCTTCAAATCATTCTAATCAAAATTATTTAGAATCTGATTTTTCTTTGTACAATTTAGATTCAAAAACTGATCCAATAATTATTGATCTACAAATTGATAACAATAAGTATGCTTTCAATCTAGATACAGGGTCAAGTTTTACAGTTATTTCGGAAAGTTTTTTTGAACACAATTTCAAGGCTAAAACATTGCATAAAACGGACAAAATTTTCAATTTATACAACGGAGAGCAAATAGTACCTATAGGATACATAGTTTGTAATATTGCTTATAAAAATGTAAACAATGAATTAAATATTTATGTTATACCAGCGGACCTGATTTTTTTAATCTGTTCAATCTCAATATTTCAAATAATTTTTACTTGGGCCTACCTGATGATTAAAAATTTTTACTAAATAAGTTTAGCGAAGTTTTTGAAACAGGCCTTGGTACTTTTAATAAGGGAGTGATTTCAATAAATTCAAAAAATGAAGAAGTTTCTCCGAAATTCATTAAAGCTCGTCCCATTCGCGATCAAGGAGAAGGTTGAAAAGGAGCTGGAGCGACTTCAAAAACTAGGAGTTATTGAACCCATAGATTACAATCCCTGGGGAACTCCGATAGTCCCAATTCTCAAAAACGATGGTGCAGTTCGAATTTGCGGCGATTTTAAAATTACGGTTAATCCAATTATAGAGATAGATCAGTATCCACTACCGCGAATAGAGGAGTTATTTGTAAAATTACAGGGTGGAGTACATTTTACAAAATTGGATTTAGCTAACGCTTATACTCAAGTTTGTTTAGAGGAAAAATCGAAGACGTTAGTGGCGATATCTACTCATAAGGGATTATTTAAATACAATAGAGCCCCATTTGGGATAGCCAGCATTCCAGCTAAATTTCAAAAAATAATGGAATCACTTTTAGGTGGAATACAGGGTGTGGCTATATTTTTGGACGACATATTAATTACGGGTCGAAATAGACAAGAGCATATGTCACGGTTAAATGAAGTCCTGCCAAAATGACAAGACGTTGGCCTAAAAATATCTTTAAAAAAATGCGATTTTTTTAAAAACAAAATTTCTTATTTAGGGTTTGTCATTGATCACGAGGGGCTACACATGTCGGAAGAAAAAACTTCCGCTATTAATAATGCTCCGGTACCAGAGAATATTACCCAGCTTAAGTCGTGGTTAGGTCTAATAAACTACTATGGGAAATGTTTGCCAAATTTATCTTCGCTATTGCATCCTTTGTATGAGCTACTTAAGGCCGATGTAAAATGGTTCTGGTCAGCGAATTGTGCAAAAGTATTTGCTAAAGTTAAAAAATTATTGACATCCGCCCCGGTTTTAGTGCATTATGACCCGAATATGCCATTAAAACTTATTACTGACGCCTCACCGTATGGAGTAGCGGGGTTGATAGCTCATGTCATGTCGGATGGCACGCAAAAACCTATCGCGTATGCGTCACGGACATTGACAAAAGCCGAGAAAAATGATTCTCAAATCGAAAAAGAGGGGCTTGCGATTATATTCGGTATTTGTAAATTTAACCAGTATGTTTACGGTCGCGAGTTCACCTTAGTAACCGATAATAAACCCCTTACTACTATATTTCATCCAGAGAAAGGGATACCCCAATTCTCCGCAAACCGGCTACGCCGCTGGGCTGTGATTTTGTCTAATTACAACTATAAAATAGAATTTGTTCAATCCGAGCAAAATTTAGCGGATTCATTATCACGTTTACCGGAACAGTTCAATGAAAACTCGTGGGAAAATGTGGACATAGATTTTATAAATTTTTTTGAAAATAATGAACACTTTCCTTTAAATTTCAAAAACATAAAATCGGAAACTGAAGTAGATAAAACTTTAGTAACTGTTCGAAAATATGTTATGGAAGGTTGGCCCAGAAACATTTGTAAGTTAGATTCTGAAATGAAATATTTTCATAGGATACGAGATGAGTTAAGTATCGAAGATAATTGCTTATTTTGGAACAATAGAATTATAATTCCTATGAAACTCAGAAAAATAATAATAGAGGATCTTCATTCATCTCATTTGGGTATCGTGAAATCAAAAAGTTTGGCTAGATCATATTTTTGGTGGCCCAATTTAAATAAAGAGATAGAAAAAATTTGTTCTACTTGTGAGAATTGTATTTTGTATAAAAAAACACCTAATAAATCAGTTTTAAACTGTTGGCCTTATCCAGAGGAGGTGCGGTCACGTTTACACTTAGATTATTTATGTCCTTTTTTACAAAAACATTTTCTAATTTTGGTTGATTCTTTTAGTAAATGGATAGAGGTCTTTGCAGTTCCCAATATAACGTCTAAGACCACTATAGATATATTGAGGACTACTTTTGCAAGATTTGGTCTTCCAAAGCTTTTAGTTACAGATAATGCAACACATTTTTGTTCTAACGAATTTGAATTTTTTTTGAAGCAAAATAACACATAACGTCACCCCCTTATCAACCTTCTTCCAATGGAGCGGCCGAAAATGTCGTAAGGACCGTTAAAAATGCTTTAAAAAAGGCATTAGGCAAAAGTATATCGTTAGATTTGAATAAAGTTTTAAATAATTTCTTGTTTGACTACAAGAATGTATCACACTGCACAACAGGAAAAAGTCCGGCTAGCCTTATGTTTAGGCGTAATTTACGTACACGCTTTGATTCACTTTTGCCTAATAGCTCTAATGGTGACCCAAGTAACAAAGATCTAACGAATCATATTTTGGCAAAGCAAAAATTGCAAAAATTTTATCATGGTGGATCTAGAAATATAGTTCTTGACATTAATGATAAAGTTATCGTAAAAAATTATGAAAATGTTAGTAAGCCCACCTGGTGTAAGGGTGTAATTGAAAAAAAATTAGGAAAGTGTGTTTATTTGGTATTCATTCCTGAATTAAATATTGTATGGAAGCGCCACCTGAATAAAATTAAATTAATTAATCATGTAGAAGCCTCACTTTCCAGCAATACAAATTCAGATGGCACTACCAAAGAAATTACTGTAAGTGATGTAAGTGAAAACGAAAATGTTCGTTTGTGCGCGAATACAGAAACAGTTGAAGGTGAGCCCTTGCGACCAAAAAGGAACATTAAACCGATTGAGCGGCTTAATTATGAATAATATTATATTTGTCAAAATAATAACATTTTCTTTTGCGGGGGTGGGAATACTGTAGTATACCAATTGTGGTACGCCACTGAGTTATTTTTGGTTCTGGTTTTTGTATGTTCGAAGTTAAAAACTAAGCGAACGGCAGTATAGTTTTGGATGTAGATAATGAATGATATACATTAAAGTTTGATGACAAGTTGGTCGATATTTTTATTTTACAACCTATCATATTATAGGGATTGTAAATGTGCATCATCACATTTTGTGGCATAATATATCGCAAGCTCAAAAAAGATTACATTTTCTGAGAGAATTCAAGAACAATGAGAGTTCTCCTTACCCTCTACAGCCTGTTTTTTTGGAGGAGACCTGGATTTTTAGTAAAGGTAGTTTTCGCAAGAATTGGCAAGATGGTAGCACTAAGGCAGTAAGAAAGACGAGTGGTGAAGGTGTACGGTACATTATTTTATATGCAGGTTCTGAGAATGGTTTGGTCGAAAATTGTAGTTTGATTTTCAAAAGTGGGAGTAAATCTGGAGACTATCATGATTCGATGAATTCGAATAACTTCGAAAAATGGTTTGAACAACAGCTCCTGCCGAATTTAAAAGAACCTTCTTTAATAATAATGGACAATGCATCTTATCATTCAAGTTTAGTTGAAAAAAATCCCTAATTTATCTTGGACTAAGCATCTAGCATGAAAGATGAAATTATGAAAATTGTGAAGAAACATATACCGGATAAAGAATACAAGTATGTAATTTATTGTGGGAGGTAAGGATCAACAGTGTTAATGTAAACGTGCTGTTTTATAGATTAGATAGACTTAATCACTCATAATGTTCCGCTTCTTCAGTTATGGCTCAACTAATTTTGAGTATCAAAAAGTCAGAAATCTAGTTACAATGTCAACTATTCGGGGCGGGGGAAAACCAGAAAACCCGAACAAAAATCAAAATTCAGTTGGGTCAAAAATTTCCTATTATTTTAATTATATTATTGTAGGTTACACAAGAAAAATGGAAAAAATATGTTAGGCATACCCAAAACATTATAGAGGAATATTGGGAAACAGCAAAAATTATTGACGCTAGTGATACTTCGCCTGTAATTGTTGACTTGAATGAGGCGGAATGTGAATCAGATTGGGACTTATGGGAAGATGACTGCGAAAATTGAACTTTCATAATCCTCTTCTTTTTAATTTTTTATTAGTTGGTTGGTATCTTGACTATTTACTATGTTTATGTTTGTTTTCTACTGAACATGTAACTGAAGATAGAATACTGAAGTTAGTGTTTGGAAAGAAGCTATTCAACGGCAGAGCAAGTGGTCGTAGCTTCAAAATGCTATAGAATAATATCTATTTTGTTAAATACTATTTTGTTAAAACTGTAGTATGTGCATTTTTGGACATAGAAGGAGCTTTTGACAACACTCCTGAGATTCTCCTCAGAAACTATGTAGAAGTAAGGGGGCCCAATAGATCTTTTAGGTCTCAGTGAATGTCAAAATACATACATACATAAATTTTCAATACACCACCTGTACATATTTTAATGAAGACAGTGGCCACATTTAAACAAATAAAAGAATGAAATTCACTAACATTAAAAATTATAAGTGAAGAATACCTTTTTCCATAAAACTTTAGAATAAAATAGGGTTCCATATGGTGCACACTTAATTGAACAGGCTGTATAATTATTTTGCAGGACTATATTTAATAATGTAAAGTTATTTTAATATGTAAATTGAATATACAATTCGTTTTATTTTGCAGTGTTTTCATATCCCAAGTATTATTAATTTCATATCATTTTCGAATATAGCTGAATACGATCCTGATAATTTTATTTGTCAAATTTAAGGTTAGCTAAATGTCAATATAGCAAATATAATAAACGGATATACGTCACAAACGATGACGCACACCAAGAAGGCTATTATATGAACTCTAACCATATGTAGGCTTTGGAACATATCGTATGTAAGTTACAAATTCCACATTTCATACACGTTATTTGTAAATTTGAAGGCATAATTAGGTGTCATATAAAGACGTCATAATAATAATATCGCGTTGTTTATTGATAATATTGTGAAAAATGGTTTTTTGCTTATAACTCCGGACCTAATCGATATTTTTTGACGTACAAAGTCTAGTTTTGTAGATATTTTGAGAAGAAAAAATGATCTTAACGTTTTTTCTGCAATTCTGAAGGGCAAAAAGTTATGCACAAAAAACGTTAATTTCACTGAAATTACACCCCTTTTACCTCGTTAAACAATTTTACGCACCGACTTCAGAGATCGGGATGAGTGCATCTTGTTCTACATCAATTTCGCCCTCTGGTCAAGCAAATTCAGACTAAACGGTTACGTACTACGGGAAGTTTACGCCGACCTGTGTTTCCAAGGCAGCGTAATGTCAGGACCGAAGATAATATTATCAACGTGTTATCTTATTCAGAGTTTAATCCACACGTTAGTATGAGATCTCGGAATAGATACCACGGACTACCGTCCAAAGAATTTTAGTAGATTACAGGTAAATAATAAGTTCAATAGGATCACTCGCGCGACGTATACAGTGAACGGCTGAATTATGGAATATTATCATTATTTCGAGAACCGTCAAGTTTTAAGGGAAATCCCGAAACAGATCGATTTTTGTTGTAAAATACCTATGTTATAATGTACATGGAGTAGGGATGACGTCACCGGTGTAGGTGTAGTGACATAATCGTTAATTTTTTAAAATGGATATCGGTAAAATGGGTCACCTCATTTGAACGGAATTTAATTCTTTATTTAACGACATCACATTTGTAACTGAAATATTTTTTTAATGATACGAAAACAATTTTTTTTTTAATTTAAATTCAACCAAATTACAATTAATGCTTGAATCCATGACTTTCTGAAGTAAATACTTAAAAAGCAAAAATAAGTAAAAATAATATTGGACACAAAAAGTTCTCTCATAAACTCTGACACTTTTTGTCAAATGTTAATTCAAGCAAGTGATAGTGGCATAGTTACTGTAATATTTATTGTCGTAAATGTTTTGATTTTGTGGATTGTAATCAGTTGTCAATTGTAATTTTTACTCTTGAATAGTAAATTATGGCTCACCTAAATGAAACACAACGCATAGAAATATTCGGAATTTCATGTTAATTTTGAATTTCTTTGATAGCTTACCTTGAATGAAGCAGATTAGAACAAAAATTTCGCTGGATCATTCAGTAACTACTTCAAAAATCATGAATTTAGTTAAAAAAATGGTACTTTTCCAACACTAATGATGCTATTTTACGATAAATATTTTCACTTTAAACTGTAAAGGTTATTATCTTGAACCAAATGTAAGTCTGTTTCACACAAAAAACTTAAAGAAAATACTCAAATTTGGCCAATTTTTAGAAATATTGTAATAGATTACATGAATATAACATAAAAATAAAAAAATATTTGCATTTCTAATTATGAAAATTGAAATAATAAACATTCTTAAAATGTAATGTTTATCTTAGATTTGTTTTATACAAAAATAAAAGAGATTAAAACAAACTAACTACTGGACCACTGAGTATTTTTCTTTTATCATGAATTTTAGTTCACTATGGTAGGGCTAATTTTTTCAATACTAACAAATTGTCCAGTGCTACCCTTGCAGCGAGAATGCGATACTACAGAGAAATCCCAAATTACATACGAACGTACAAGGGATGTGCAATGGATATCCACATTGGACTTAAGGGATATCAATAGGATATCCGTTCAGTTCCAGAAGGATATCCTATGGACATCCATTGGATATCCATTTGCCACAAAATTGGACATCCTATGGATGTCCGTTTCGTACTAAGAATGGATATACCTTGTAAAAATATGGACATTCCCTGGACATAATAAATAAACCATGGAACTGAACTTGATACGTTCTGTACATGGACAGGATGGGATATGGACATCCCGTGTACTTGGTATGGACGTGAACTATATATTTTCTCCACGACTATTTGATAATTTTTACATTTTGCCCTATTCTCCTTATTGTATATCACTCTCTTTGCCGACGTTGCCAGTTTTACCAATTTTCGGTGTAGTCTGGATACCCATGAGATGCCCTCTATTACGTTGCCATGGATACATTTAAATTCATTTCGATTTTGACTTTTCAAATATTTAATATTTCAAAATATCACGATTTGGTCATAATACTGACGAGAATATTAATGGAATTATAAAAGCAAATGTATCAAAAAATACTGTTTATAGTAAAAAGTGTTGTATTTCAACAAGCGCGAGCTCCCCGCGAGTCTATTCGACGAAAACTGCAATCGGATCCCTGTAAAAGAAAACAAAGTTCCGCACCATTGACTTCAACAAAAATAACCAAAATGTTAAATTCATGGAATGAAAACACCCCTGAATGGCTGCAATGGAAATTCTATCACATAGCCGCGGTAGAATTAGCTTTTTGACTATCGAATCAAACAACATCGAGTAGAATATTACCCTGTATTCATTTATATATATATTTATTATTTTTGTTAAATTTCTATTATAATTTCCGAGTAAAGTGATATATTGCTACTTTTGAGAAGAGGAAAAAATAATCTTCCTTGCTAGGTTGCTACTCTGAAAAATTCAAGATTCCGGCCCTACTGACCTTAAAAACACATGATATTTGCTCTAAAATATGCAGAATAAAGTCCCATCCATCGTCCTTTCATAACCTTTCATACTTCTCCCTTCATACGTTTCAAAGATAATCTCTGGGTGCGAGACTTTTCAGCAACGCTAAATGTGAAAGCGATGTTACGTCATATTTCAATTGAAGCACGAAGTTCGCGAAATCGGTTTTAGAACTGCTTTATAAGAGGGAAAACGTTTATTAGGTACATCTTTGAAATTTCACCAGCATAACTTCAGACTAAAACCAACAAACTTGAAAGGAAAGAAAAACTAATTGATTTTTAACATTAATTTTTGATACATTCCCACAAATTTTCTCCATAAGACTATTTGCATGGCTTAATGAGCAGGTAGTAGCTGAAGAAGAGAATTAGCAATTTTCATGCAGTAAATTGTGCATTTTAACACTTAATTCTTTCCTGAATGATACTTGGAATAAAGACAACCAAGTTGTTTTTGTCAATTGGGTTATCATATTCATAACTACTTTGAAAATTATCATTTGAACAAGCAAAAGATGAAAGGTAGTAAAACAAAAAAGTTATATTCTTTCAATTAGTATTGGCTCTTTAGAGACAAATATATCTTTTTTGCTCATCTGAGTATTATGAAAACAGAAACACCTTATCGCTATAACTTTCTAATCCGGAAGTGGTAAACTAAGATCGACCCGACTATACCACCAATGTGTGTTATTCATGTATTCTGTAATATTCAAAATATTTAACAAAATTCAAACTGCAAAATATTGGTTTAAAGTCACTATTGTTAGCAAATGATTATTCTACATATTTCTTATCATACCTCCATCATATTCACCCATTTGTGTTGAACTACTGTGAGGATTGTCATGAACATATGAAATATCAAGTTTCACATTGTCTTCAATTTTAGGACGCCCAGCGTTTGGAATATGTTTGACTTGTTTCATGCAATAATGCATTTATAAAAGCCTGATTGGTACTTCCTTGGTCACATATAGCAGCAACTACAGAAAGTCCTATATTTCTAATGCTTCGAATTACCTCCTTAATTAATCTTTTTAAGGTAGGTGTTGGCGTTGAACTTTCACAAAAAGAGACACATACAACCTGCTTCCATTTTCTTTTTATACCCTTTATCATAAACACAAGGGCATGATCTGCAAATGCAGCACGTCTGTCTGAGCCACCAAAATCTACAAAGCCATCAACACAGTCTTTGCTTACATTAAATTGCACTCCAGGCTGAATTGTCATTTCGTCAAACATAAGAACTCAGTTTTTATCTAGTTCACCCAGTTTACTTACTGCTTTTTGCAAATTACTTAAAAATTTTCTGTTAATTCCACAGGAAAAAAGAATTTGTTTAAGTAATTTGGAAAGAGTTCTTCTTGAAGGTAAACTGAATAAACTAGATAAGTACCTATAACCGTTACCACTTTTCTTAGCTAATGAAAGAGCTAAAATTTTATCATCTGTGGTTTATCTTCTACCTCTTGATTTCTTTTTTTGATTTTTCATTAGACTATTGATAAAATTTATTGTCACTGAGTTCAAATTTCTGAATATATTATTAATATTTCTCTGGTTGGCAGTTAATAATTGTAATTTCCTTTTAGTTTGGCTGCATGCAATTTTTCTCCTACGTGCCAACCTTCGGAGATTTTGTATTTTCTTATTGACATCAAAAAATTTGTTGCTAGTCCTACGACATATTTGTGCTTCTAAAAAATATTAGAAGTATGTTAATATGTGGGTTAACAAAAAAATTGAACAAATTAACACTATAAATTCATTCTTTATTTGAGAAAAATTACAGCTTGCAATAATCTTGTTACATTTTTACCTTCATTTTGTTTGGCTGCTATAACAGCACCTGATGTTCCTGGAGAGGGATCCACAAAATTTGAAGTACTTGGCTCCTCTTCGAAATGTATTTTTGTTTGGCGGGGCATCTTTTTCATGAATGCGGTCAATTAATCGGAAACTCCTTAGGATTTCTATAACATTTGTACAACATAAGTAATTGTAAGTTTCTCCAAATTTTTGGCCTATTTTAATTGATGATTGGCTGATGGGTCTGTCGGGATATTTTGCGTTGAATAAAATGCATACCTCGTACTGTGTTCTTTTTTCATCTCCGCATCCGCTAAGGATTAATATTTCGATGCGTTGTGTTTCATTTACGTGAGCCATAATTTACTATTCAGAAGTAAAAATTACAATTGATAACTGATGACAATTCACAAAATCAAAACATTTACGACAATAAATATTTCAGTAACTAAGCCACTATCACTTCCTTGAATTAACAATTGACAAAAGGTTTCAGTGTTTATGAGAGAACTTTTTGTGTTCATTATTATTTTTACTTATCTTTGCTTTTTTAAGTATTTACTTCAGAAAGTCATGGATTCAAGAATTAATCGAAATTTGGTTAAATTTAAATTAAAAAAATTGTTCACGTAACCTTAAAAAAATGTAATGTCGTTAAAAATAGAGTATTAAATTCTTGTTCAAATAAGGTGCCACATTATACCGATTCCTATTTAAAAAAAATAACGTTTATGTCACTACACCTACACCGGTGACGTCATCTATACTCCATGTACGTTATAACATGGGTATTTTACAACAAAAATCGACATGTTTCACTCGACGGTTCTCGAAATAATGATAATATTCCATAATTTAGCCGTTCTCTGAATGTACATGCGCACCGAAAACGAGCTTTTCACTTTCAATTGCACAGGCAATTTTCCACTTTCCGCTATAATAGATACTTCATTATACATACAGATAAATGCAATGAGAAGCGGAACATAGCTGTTTAATGTATTCTCCGATCTAAATAGTCCACCAACAACAAATTTCTATAAATTTCCTTCAATAAATATCAAGTGTTAAACTGGACAGCTGGATTCAGATACACTGTAAGAAACCCTGCCCCTTCTTCTTTCAATACCTATTTGTTAGTTATGTGGTTATATGATGTAATCACCTAAAATTCTCGTCCACACATGAAGTTTTTGTGGATATTGCGTACGAACGGGAATACTTAGGTGCTTATTTTCCCGAGACCAATACCGAACGACAAAAGGATTGTACTTTCTGTGAAGAGAAAATGTCGATTCATTTGTAAATAAAATTTGAAAAATTATTATTTGAATTTTCCGTTTCATATTGTCGTCGGGAAATAGCTCGTGTGTAGTTTGCACCTTATAGCAGCGATACCAATTTCTTCACGAAATGTATCAATTATTCGATCAACTGCAGACTGTGAAGGCGCTGGTCGGTTTTCAAAAGCAACAACGAATAAATTTCCTATTTCCCTTATCGAGTGACCTCCAAAATACCACGATAGAATTTGAATTTTTTCCTGAAAGGTTTACATTCTGATCTTTTTATGAATTTATTTTATTTTGAATAGTTATGGGCTTGAACAATTCTTGGAAGTCGACTGCTGTTTTTGACTGCCTGACTGACGCTAATTAAGGACCGCCCACAGTTGAGACTACGGACTGGTGGGAATTGTACGATATGTTGTAGCTGTCCGAGCAAACGATTGTATTAATCGTGTTTTCAATCTGTTGAAGCTTGATATTGGTCGACTAGTTCAGAAGCAATTCTGATACAATGCTTAAAAAATGCTTAAAATCCCAGTTCCGTTTCTCATTGCATATTATCTGTATATGTCACCTACGGGCACAACAAAGCCTGTATTATCGAAGTAGTTGTGCAACAATAAACAACGCTCATATCATATAACTTCCAGTTTTTTGGATTCTTATTCAACAAATTTTTAAAATAATTTTTCCAGAACGATAAATATTAAGTACTGAAAGCTGCAAAAATTATTGCAGAATTACTCTCTAGAAAATCTTGAAAAATATGGAACAGAGTATCTTCTAATCTTAAGTCAGCAAAAAAACATTAACACAATAAGTAATTACAATCTACAGTCTTGATGATGACTTCTATCATTTATGTTTTTTTCAAGTACACAAGTGAAAAGGAACTCCAATATTCGCTAGCATTGGATACTCAATTATCATAATCGTCAGTACCGGTACATACTTGATGTGCCGGAATAATATTTTTTCCACATTGCATTTTTTCTACCCTCTGTTGTACAACTCTGGAGGTACTCCAGTACTAGATAGCAGAGAATCGGGTGAGTTGGAATTGCTTCACATTTTACTGTCTGATATTGATTTGTGAACACCAAAGACGATAAGTGGAAATTTGAGATTTAGTTACAGTGGATGTATGGGCACAGATTACCTAATGTTGTAGGTAATCTGTGGTATGGGTAAGAGGAATGTATATGAGTGTGTTGAATTTTCTTCTCAGTTTTTTAGCGTCTACGAAAATAGAAGTTTCGAGGAGTGTAGGATTTAATATGTATTAAGTAGATGTGAAATTTGACTGTTTGTTCCCAGGTTCCTTCACTAATTTTTTTCAGTCTAGAATAGTGACGTCTAGAGAATAAGACTGCATCTCATAGGTGTGATGGTTGAGTTTTTGTAGTTGTAGCGATGGTTTGCTATTTTCATCTAGGAGGAACCTGTTGGAGATAATTGAGCAGAATACGTACTCGACTATAATAATATATAAGATCGCGGTGATGTATTGGATGGCAATACTGGTGATTGTGACGTAACTGACAGTGGGTCTTTGAAGTGGTTCGAAGATTTTGTGGAGACGCTTTATGATGATTGAGATACCTAACTCATTTTCCCTATTCTTTCTCTCCATCTTAGCCAACTTGGAATGGAATATTATATCATCGCTGCTTCCCAGTACCGGTTGCTAGGAGGCGATGATTGAACAATTGTTTTGGTTTTAACATTTTTTGGGAATCTTCAAATGCGATGCTATATTTTTTAATCATTTACTTGGAAAAAGATGGAATTAAAAAAAATGGTAAAAACCGCATATTAATATCTATAATAAAGAACTAGTCGTCCAGATGTCATGAATTATTAACAGCTTGGAAGGACATAAAATTGATTGAATTTATGAACTTGTAACGGTCAGTAATTTGAAAATACGTATTGCCATACACAAAAGGCGAAGTTTATGATATGTCAAAACTGTATTTTGAATGTTTGGAGAATACTCAGATTGCAGAAAGAGAATAAGCATTGAGATGAAACCTGAAGACAACATTTTTGCATAAAAGCTTTTAAAAATTAGGCTTAACGTTTAAAGCAAATCGGTTCTGCTCAACCTAAAATAAATTTTACAGTACAAAACGATACAGAATAGATTAAATAAATGTTTTATAATACATTGCTCTCTATTACCAGCCTCACTCCGTTCGGCTGTTAAACACGAGCGCGTCATGAAAAGTATCACTTGCCCTCCATATAAAATAATATACTATTGTAGTATCGGTTGTTATCTCTCCCCTCAAGAAACGTCAACTTTTCGTTGTCAATGGCAAGCGAAAAAGCCTACTTTTCAGTGTGATTGTAGAAAAAGATTATTAATAAATTGAGAAATATAGCATCGCATCCGAAGATTGCCAAAAAAGGATAAAACTAAACAATTGTTACGTCACCGCCACCTAGCGAACGTTGGAAGCACTTGAATGAAACCATGATATTAAATTTTATTAGGCATTGAATTCCCTTTCAAATTTTTGTAAAATCCACAAAGCAGAACAAAACTTTTAAGTTTTTTTGAGTCAGCCTTCTCACTCACCCCTACCAGCTATTTAACAATATATAGTAAAACGTTCTGGAGCAAGCTTAAGTAAAATAATCTAATTATTGATTGATAGTATTTGCAACGGTACATTTATTATGGAAAAATGATGTTTTTTTGTTATTTGTGTAAACTTCGCCCTCTAGCGGAGATACAGCGGATTACCACCTTTAATCAGACACATCATACAACAGGCAGTCTTCAAAGTCTTGTTAATCTGACTGAACCAGTGAGTTTCCAGTCACTTGTTTTTTTGGTGCTAGTGACTGCTTGGAAAAATGTTCATGGGTAGTCTAGCTCACTCAAACTTTATTCTATTAAATATAAGCAACTTGTGAGTTCTAAGGAAAAAGTAGCCGACTTGTTCGACCTCCTCGTTTTTCAACTTTCACTCCCTTTAAAATGTAAATATCCACATATAAACCAACTGAAGGAAAAATATGAAGGTTAACATGTATTTAGCTCCCCTAATTCGTTATTTTTGCTTTAACGCTAATAAATATGATTTAGCCATCCATAAAATTATTAACTACCCTGAGTTGGGTTAAAATCACTGGAAGATACGCTTAATTGAATTTTTTTTGATTTTCCACGGGACTGCACTCAAGGACTCCCTGCGAAGAAATTTCACGGATTTGTGGAGTGAATACTCAATTCATACTAAATAAATGTTTAAAAATACAGAGAAGGTCTCTGATTTCCAGAATGGGACTGTTATCGTCTTCTCAAATAAACAGAAAAAAATGGTACTAAGTTAATTTAGACAAATGGTATGGTATGTAGAATTCATCCGATGGTGATCTTAGAATAGAAACAAATTGTTGCTGAAGTATGTTTGTAATTGAAATAAAGATGTTCATTGGAATTCGTTATAAAGCCTCTTACGGAACGGTGGAAGTTGTTCAATTGTCAAAAATCATCTTTAAATGGTACCTATACAATTTTGTAACACTACGAATTTAGTTGCTAGAGATAGCGTTCGAGAGCAGTATTTGAATCAAGTTCGAGTATTATACTGGGCTGCGAAATTGTATCACAAAAAATCGTTAGCTTTGAAAGGGATGAATACATAATTATGAAACTCTAGGAAAATAAATGGGATTGTGTTGTGACTGCGTAATGAAACGATTATGTGAAATCTTATTTATTGTAAAAACTACTGATTACAACTTTTTTAACATCTGTCATTTTACTTGATAGTCTATTATATATCAAATCTAAGGTGATTATATACATTGTCTAATTACTTCACTATATTCACCCACACTTAATTAAAAGTTACATATAATATTTTTTTCACTTGGAAACATAGTCTTCCAAATATCTTGGTGAACCACGATGTCTTGTTGATATTCGCTGTCCTGGAGTCGTCTGCAGTTGTGTACTACCTCCTGGCAATGCTTGGTGGTTGTTGTCTTCACGTGAACAACTATGGTCTGCTACTGTTCTTGACTGGCGGCGCTGCAGTTGAGAACCAACCGAAGGTACACCAACATCTGACGTATACGGTATTTCTTGCCTCCGTGGTAGATCTCGTTTTGTTACATGGGTTTCTTGTTTCTTTGGAACCAGGGTGGATATCAACTGATTAACGTGGCGCTTCAAGTTTCGCCCTATGTCCAATTCGATAATGTAGTGATATTGTCCAAGTTTTCGTCTGACGATGCCAAACTGCCAAATATCTCGTTTATCCCGGTGAATTCTTGCTTGAACCCTCTCTCCTTGGATTGATCGAACATGTGAAGTGTTGGTTCTTGAAGAAATTAGCGATCTAGTATTTGGAATTGGATCGTCGAGGCGTATTTGCATTTTTCTGTTAAGATAAACTTCAGCTGGTATTTACCCGATGCCAATGGTGTTGCACGATATCTGAACAAAATGTTCTGTATCTTAGTTGTCAGAGGCGTCGGGTCGTCAACAGCGGATTTAAGTCCTTTTTTCAGAGTTTGAATACTACGTTCCGCTAGACCGTTTGTGGTTGGGTGACCAGGAGCCATGAGTTTTTGAAAAATGCCTCGTTCTCTGCAAAAAAGTTGAAACTCATCACTTGTAAAGATAGTTGCATTATCAGATACTAGGATTGATGGATAACTGTTTACTGAAAAAATATTTTCTAGGAGTGCAGTTGTTGTTACTGAGAATGGAGCGACGTTTTTCAACTTCGGCCTACTTGAACTTCATATCAACGCTCATAAGAAAATAGTGGTTGTCAAAAGGTCTTGCATAGTCAATATGCAATCTTTCCCAGTTCTCCTCTGGCTGATCCCATGGATGCACTGCTGCTTTTGTGGATTGTGACGGACTTTAGCGCAAGGTTCACAGCTTTTAACGAGCCGTCCAATATTTTTGTGTATTCGTCTCCAATAAACGTATATTCTGGCTAGTTGTTTCATCTTGGTTATCTCCAAGTGTGTCGCATGAAGTTCTTCCAGAATTGGAATTTTGAGACTCTGGAATAACAACGCGATCCATTCTAAAGAGTATTCCATTTGAAATCGTGAATGGTTCATCTCTTGTATTGTTTCTGAGGTCGGTTATGATATTTTGGAGTTTAACGTCTTTCGCTGTTTCTTCAGCGATAGTTTGAGCAGTGATCATTGAACTGGATAGAGATCCCAAAACACAAACAAACTGAAATGACTGTCATTTTGAGTAGGGTAAATTTTTTTTGATAAAAAAAGTGAAGCATAATTTCAGTATACATATCTTCACACACTCCTGGTAGATTCAACTGAACAATAATAGTTGTTGACTAAAATTAAAAGTTCCCATCCCATTGAACATAATGTTTGATCAAGACTATAACTTCTACAAACAGTACACCATATTTCATACAAAGAAGCTCAGCTAGGAGGAATGGAGAATGATAGCTTTTCAAAAAATGAAGATAGTGGAGCTATCTGAGATTTATAAATTATATCCTATACTTATACCTCTAAGTAAATTATATGCGATAGAAAATGATGCTTTGTTAATAGACAGTGTTTCGATTATGGTATATATCTCATCATGTTCGGAGTTCGCATAATATGCTTCCAGACTTGACTTCATTTTGAAACAAATTTAAAGTTCTAAAATATGAAGAATTTATAGAAACTCACCCTGTCGCTATCCTCTTCAGTTATTGTTCACACACGTTAACCGCCACTACACTTTTACTCATATTGAAGTGAGGATAGTACTTAGTTATTTATTTTTTGTTCAGTTAAATAACTCAATTTTACGCTAAATAAATCAATTCAAACGTATTGGTATTATATATTGTGAAAAGATGGAAGAGGAACACGCGGTTAAACAGAACGACGATACAACTATAACCTCAATATAATCTTTGACTAACCTCAACAAACAAAATAATATATGTAATCAGTAAGTAATGCCCGTTCCGCAAACTACCACCTGATTTTCCATCTCACTTTATCACATGCTAATCGTATATTTCCTGTTCACTCTTCTATCTACTCAAGGAAAAAAGATTAACGGAAATACATTTAAGGAACGTTTTAAGATAATATTAATTCCAAGTTTCTTGTACACATGTGGGTAACGTTTTGAGTTGGTTAAATACAAACATCGGATATATAACATAACCACTATGTATGAGACATATCTGGGCAACATAAAATCAACATTTTATATATTATTTAATGAATATTATTGGTTATGCTGTTTCGATGTAATTTAAATGTAACTGGAAAACATTGTGTTGGAAACTTCATGACAACATTAATGCAATGTAAGTTTGCAAATATTGCAAAAGTTATCTCTGGAAAATGTTTTTGTTATGTATCATGTTTAGTGGGTAAGAGTGAACAAAATGAACTATAAATTTCAAAAGGCTGAGTTAAAAATAATGAAATAGAAAAAATCACAATTGGACAATGTAAGATTGTTAAAATGGCCCCAGAAAGAGAAAATTAACCTTTTCAATATGAGGTTCAAGAACATTTTAATGAATTCAAAAACATAAGCAAAAACAGCCGTGATAATGAAATACCGATAAGACTGATTAACGAGATCCGGCTCGAAGTTGGCCAAATAATTCTATCATAAACAATTACAAAATTAAAAATAGAAAAAAAAGGACAAGATCGACCATCCAAAGAAGGGTTTGTCCTTACCTTGTTCTTTGTCTTCCCTTCGGGTTGTGGACTGTATTTTTGGGTGGTATTTCTTATGGCTTTCAAAAGCGAGGAACTGTTCACTACTCTATTTGCTGGCTACTAAAACTAGTTCCATCAAAAATTGGTTGTGGCTTCGGACACTCCAACTTTTATGGTAAAAACGTAGTAGAAAGAAATACACAAGACGTAAATTAAATTAAATTAAATGACCAACTTTCGAACATTGGCGTATCAAAATAAAATATGTGAGAATAATAAAGAGAAAAAAGAAATGAAGAAAATATGTAATGATTGTATAAAATTGAGAAGTGAATTATTAAATTACATAAACTAAAAATAGCGCCTTTATATTTTTTTTTCTGTGGAGATTTGAGAAAACGTTTACTAAGTGATACAAAAAACTGGATCCTGATACTGAAACTTGTGACTATATTTTTTTATGGATGCTCCAGTTCTAGGAGACGATATCTTCAATGAGACACTAGGAGATATTGCGTGAGGCTATTTTCTCCTCTTCCATGCACTCCCTATGTATGCCAATTGTATGCATGTGCTTCCTTAAATTACAGTGACTGATGAATAAGCCCATGCTGAGGTTTAATATTTCGTTAGGCGGCGATTCCGATCGTTTTTTGACCAGGAATTTGCTATGTTCCCGTTTTGACACGATGTACAACTACGAGTAGCAGTTTTTGCTATACCAATTTCTGGTTCAGGACCAGTGAATGCAGTTTCAGACTCTAGCTTAACTAGAGTGTCTGTCGTTTCGTTGCCTACAATACCCTTGTGCCGCGGGACCCTAGTTACTCTATTTTAGTTTGTCAGGGTTAAGAGTTTTGGTAGGCAGTCCCAGACCAGTCTAGATCTGATCTGAGGACATGCTGAAGATTTCAGTGCTGATTTTAGATTGTCTATCTCACAATGCCTCTCTCTAATACACTGCTAATGCCATGTACCTTTTACAATTTCCCGTTGACTGAGAGGCGATTATTGTTTTACGCTAGAATTAAATGAGAAATTATTTCTGTTATTATTAAAAAGGAATTATGTATGGGCACTTATACTTCCAACAAGTGGATTGGAAATGGAGAGAGGGGATAGATGAAAAAAGATGTTTCGCTTAGTCGTTTAGGATTGGATATTTGCCGTTTTATAATTTGTACAGTATTTAAATGTTGAGTTGCAATAATAAATTACTTATTGTTTTTTATATTATAACCATTGAAAATATAAGTTACGGTTAATAACGAAGGAAACAGAAATAGATGCCTTTATTTTATTGATACGCTGTGGTCTACTCTATGAATAATTCTACAGGGGCTAGCAAAATAACGGGGAAAAGAAAATAACGAACCTAACGACCAGGGCTTATCACAGTTCAAATTTGCCAGGTAATCGAAGAAGTTGTGGCTTAGTCTCTTGTAAGTTCGAGAAACCCTTTGGATCCAAAGGAAATATGGAAAACTAGTACTTAGACGATTAAAAATGAATAAATGAATCCTAGAGACGGTTGAAGAATTGTTTAAATCTGTCGGGTAATCGAACAAGTTGTTGCTTACCCACTTCCAAGTTAAGAAATCATTAAATCCAATGAATCTCCATATGTGATCCGGTTTTGGATTGGAACTTGAAAAAAAATACCGAAACCTATTTGCAGCATTATATAAAATATTGCGACAAACTAATTTTGAAAGACTGGGAAATTGAAAAACTTCCGATAACGATCCTCTCATGATAACCGTCGCAGGCAGTTCATCAGGAGAGGATTTTTAGGATGATGGAGACAACTGATATTATTTATTGGATCTTCCGTTTCCATATATGTTATTTTTGTGACAGAGATTTTGTACATTCAATCCATATACAGCGTTGCAGAAAAGTCTTGAACCAAGGTATTAACTTTTTGAAAAAGGATAAGTTATGAAACTCTAGGACGATAAATGAGACTTCACTCTGCATATATTTTAAACCAAATGTCAAATGCTTTTGACGTCACCACTTAGCGTACTGCGGCCAGCTTGAATTGTTTGGAATGACAACCTCTTTTTGAAAATAATAGTTATGTATCTCTTCACTCGGAAATTATAAAAGGGATTGAACAATCGGCAGTCCCCAGAGAGTATGATGTTCTCACCCTTTGATGCCACATACTTACTTTTAAAAACAAGATCACTTTTGGAGTGGAATATTTATCACAAACTGAAATTATAAGACAATATTGAAAATGATTACTCCGAAATCCACACTTTCTATTTTATCTGTGAATATTTCAATCCAGTCAGTGAAGTGTGAATATAAATAATTATTCTTCGACATCTGTTAATAAAACACTTTATCAAATACGACAATATTACAGGAAACTATAAAAATCTGGATTGCTTTTCGGTGGAACGAGTACAAAGCTATGCTATTGTTGTCGGATAAACGACTACCTGCTATGGGTATTGGTCTTGTGTCAATTATGTTGGCATAAGTGAAAACGAAATATCTTGGAACGAAGTATATTGAAAATGCTGGCCATTTATTTGTTGACGATGATACAATCTCTCTTCTAAACTACGAATACAATCGTTGATTATTTATGGTGTTATTCCCGGCATTTCAAGAAATTTGCGAGCTTTTGAATCTTCCAAGTTAGTTGGTCTGGAATCCGTGACATATCAAAACGCGACAGTTCGTAACCCCACAAATGGTAACGGACAATCTGTAACGGCAACACTCCGTAATGGCGTCAGTTCATAACTACATATTCGTAAGTGTATAATTCGTAGCGCCAACTTATAGTTATTTTAGCAGTAGGTACTGGATTTAGACAACATCCATTACTCTCTGTTTGGCACGATGAAGTGTTCTTGAAATTGATGTCCTGTTTTGAAGAATTGTAGTAACTTAACGCTCTCATTTGTTTCAAAAGATATGTACTATGAACAGTTCAAGGTTTTGCTCAAGGATTTTCCATATTTGCTTCCATCTCATTTACCATCTTTGGTTTTGAAATATGTGAATGTTCTTTGTTGCATTTGACAATATCGTCACCTTTTGAATGACATTTGCTTTGCACTTGTAATTAAACTTGTTCCGATACTCGCAGTGCACAATTCCAGATTCGGTTATCCGATTTTAAACAAACTCGTTATTTTGCTATATACGAGTACCTAAGTTTTCCACGAGAACTAACGCTATACCTTAATTCAATCGACATTAAATTTGATTCAAAACACTCTAGACAGTAGTGAAGAGATCACTAATATTTTCTAATCTATATGTTTGAAGACACTCTTATTAGCTATAAGGCATATAATAATAATTGGTAATATGAACACTTGGAAAGCAGAGAATTTCTAAAGATGGTAATTTCCTTTATTACTTTATTCAGGTACTTATATGGCAAATTTAAAAGCATTAAATGGGAAAAGCTGCATTTATATTTATGTTAAAGGTAGATAATATTCTCTGTTACAGGTAAATTATATTTATTTTAAGGCACAATTTCCGGAGTTTATTTTTCCACAAAATAATTATGGGATGAGTTATAAATTTTCATATTGATGTTGGTGCGTTACTAATAAACGTGATTTCAATTGCAGCAGTGAAAAAAATTGGTTACGAATAATTTAATTAAGATGATTGACGCCGTTACGAACTGTCGCCGTAATGAATTGACAGCGTTACGAATTGTAGGTCAGAGATAGACCTAAAGAATCCTGGGATAACAACATAGCCAAAATATTAAAGGAAAGAGGGAAAAAAATTATAGAAGCAAAAAATAGAAAAGAATGGAAAACTTTTGTTGATGAATATTGAAATTTTGAGAAATCTCCTTACACCGAAGGGCAGACGGGAATTTGTATATATGTATATACGAATTGTCCGTTACCATTTGTGGGGTTGAGGACTGTCGCGTTATGATATGTCTTGTCACCGTTTGTCTGTTGATATAAACGCGGTTTTTCAGGTAATCCCAAAGAAAAAGATTAAGTGGTGTCGAGTCAGCGGATCTTGCCACCCACTCAATTGCACCTCTTTGACCAATAATTCGTCTCTGACGAAAAGTTTTATTCAAATATTGCATACCGTCTCTTCAATAATGTGGAGGTGCACCATCTTGTTGTTATACGTTTATATTAGGAAATAATCGATTTATCCCAGGTATAACTTCATTTAGGAGTAAATCAAGGTAGGTAAGCGTACCTTCAGTGAGAAAAAATCCGATCAAAATAGTTTTTCACCAACACATTAACTTTTTGTGGACGCTAAGTAGGAACGTCCTCAAACCAGTGCGGATTACAATTTAACCAGTACTGGTATTATGTGCGTTAACAGAACCGTTCAAACAAAATGTGGCTTTATCACTGAATATAAAAAAATCTAAGAAATTGTTCTGCATTCTGATTATCTCTGTAACTAGTTCACAAAATTGTTATCATCTATCAAAATCATCCTCAGCCAATTCTTGGAGACTTTGAACTTCGTACGTTTGCGATCACCATATCCAACTAGGCAACATCATGAGCGTACAGATAAATACAATTCTGAGAAACAACTGAATCTAATAATTACCCCCAAGGATAACATCATCCAAACTTACTTATAGTTACTTGTTTATATCAATGTCTATAATTCACTGTAAACTATGCAATGTAATTTGTGGTGGAGCACTGTATGTTATATTTCTGTTGTGGAATTGATTTTATTCGATAATGATGGAAAGATTCGAAGTGGTAGGGGGTGAAAATTGATTTATTATGTCTGGTAATATATTGCTTCCAAAAAACGTATTTGCTCAACCACTCAATAATCCGTTTTAACGGAAGATATCTTGTGGTTACAGCGACCGGTGTCCACCTATCGGTTTTATAAGAACTACTAGAAGCTAACCATAATTTTGAAATAAAACTGTAACTTAGAGCTAATATTACGGCAACTTATATTTATATTTCTTCTATTTTTCAGGGACTTGTCGATAGAAGGAGGACACATTTAGGTCTCGTATAAAGAACGAGTACACAGTGGTTAAAGTTTCCTTTCAAAACCACAGTAAGCTCCTATTTGTTCCTATATAAAGTTATATGTAGGTTGACAACGGTCGCAGCAACCACAAGATGTCTTTCGTTGAAACCTCAGATTTATACATTAAAAAGATACATTTGTTCACATTTAAAAGTGAACCCAACATTACCTCACATTCTAGGGTAACTTGCCGACCCTTTGCCAAATGTCTTACTTTTCCTTTGAATTGCGACAACTGAATTATAGGACACGATAGAAAAATAAAAATTTACTCTTAAGAAATTGTAACCTGCCAAACACGACGCTAGGCCAATGCACAAAAAAAAAGCTACAAGTAAAGTTCAGTTGTCCCGGTGTCAACCTTTCGGGCCTTCAACTAACTAAGTCGGCGGCTGGGTGTGAGTCAGCTACAAATCCGGGAAAAAATCTTCTATATGGGCGCCAGCTAGGTCTATTTGCCCTATCGTCTTGGTCCCGTTCTGAACCTAGCAAACAAGCGGGAGTAAATAAGAACAACCTACTAAACTTAGTCTCATATATTAATATCCAAAGGAAAATCCATTTACCTTAAAGAGTTTACAAAATAACAAAAAACCTAAATGAAGTGGCTCGGAAACCTACTCGATACCACAACCCACAACTCTAACCTTCTATTAATAATAAGAAAAGTCACAAGTTTGTAGTATATAAAAAAATATTACATAATGTCGAAACCTGTTTCGTAAACCAGAGTAACTCTATATTCACTTCCGTTTCACTGAAGGTGAATGAAAGTGTTAAATATTAACCTAGAAATAGATCAGAAATTAAACCCAAAAAATTATACTGTAAATTTGTACTCCATAATGTAAATACCGCTTATCGGATAGCTTTGGTATTAAGGCGATCAGCGCAAAGAAAGTATATCTTACCAAACCATAAAGAAAGGGTAATTTCCGCCTTCACATATAAATGATCTTCTATATAAGTAATTGAGTACATTCCAAAGTCAAGTTTTACATCAATAATAAACCTTAAGTAAGAGAACTAAACTTACTTAGAATCCCATAACACTCTTAGATCCTAGTAAAATCCTATAACCCCCCCTCTTAAATACTAGTGAAATCCTCTAATCCCCCCTTTCTTAAATTCTAATAAAATCCTCTCATTTCCCCCCTTTCCTAAATACTAATAAAATCCTGTAACTTCCCCCCTTTCTCAAATAAGAATAAAAGCCTCTAAGTGTCCCCCTTTTTTACATACTAGTAAAATCCTTTAAGTTCCCCCCTTTCTTGAATACTAATAAAATCCTCTAATTTCCCCCCCCCCCCTTTCTTACATACTAGTAAAATCCTCTAACTTCCCCCCTTTAACTTATAAGAAAATATCAAAAACATACCTTAAATTTCGAAAAAAATATCAAAAACAAACTCAAATTTAAAGAAAATATAAAAAAAAAATCTTTAAAGGTGGAGAAAATATCAAAACCAAACTATGAAACTATCCTGGCAATCTTCCCCATTCTATTCTCCAGCGGGCATCCCCTGTCGTGGAACATCACAGCTTCAGTGCAGTGGGTGAAGTCTCTGCGAAACCCTCAGTGGGCGAGGATCTTTCAATGCCCCCTGGGTGAACCCTTAAATTGAGAAAACAAAGCCCAATTAAAACCTTGTTCTACTCTTTCCTATTGTTACATGAAAATATTTGTGGAATGGAAGAAGAAACCTCCATCCACATACTTGCGAACTGCACAGTATTTCAGAATCCTAGGGCACAGTACCTGGGAGACTACTGGATAGAAGAGGGACAGTTACCTAAGTTGAGGCCTGCAGATATCCTAAAATTCCTCCGGGAAATAGGACTAAAGGAGCTACTAGTATCCGAGACTCTCCTCAGAAACTAAGTAGAAGTAAGGGGGCACAATAGATCTTTTAGGTCTCAGTGAATGTTACCCCAAAATACATACATACATACATACATACATACATGAAAATATCACTCTAGTACATACCTTCTATCGTGAAGGGTCCAAGCTTAAGTCTCAAAGGATCAGCTACAACGTTCCTTCCAACCACCTACCAGCATAAATCAATTCCTAATTGTCGATAAAAAAAATCCAACTCGTGGGTAGAGATAACCTCTAACAATCTTCAAAGCCCAATTCTTGGCAAAATTCCACAAAATGACTTGCACAGGTATCTCCACTAATTTCTGAGGAAACTTTCCATAAATCCCAAAACTTTGGATGGCATTACAAGCCTTAGGAAAATATTAGATTTCAAATCAAATTCCTCAGGTCGACATTACGTCTTTCTAATTCAACTACCGGAAGAAGAAAGCCACTAGAATGGTTGACAATCCATTCTGGCCACCCTACTGACAGGTGTCAAAACCCCAAACATGATACCTACTAACTTAAAGCCTTTGTGACACCCCTTATTCGATTCGAAGGTACAAAATAAATATACAAATATATAATCAAATTACAACTAAATTGGAATATTACATATTGACACCTTCGAAAATATCTGTAATCTATCGAAAAATCATCCAAGGTAACACTCCAAAACAAATTCATAGATCTTCACGCATTCATACATTGATACTCGTACACTTCGCCAACGACGTCGAACGGAGCTGCAATAATTTCCAAAACGAATCCTACTGTCAAATAACGAAAGGTAAACAAAAATACTTTAAAACAATTCTGCTTATTCGATGCTAAAAACACAGGGAAAAAATGAAAACAAACTAAGGTAAATTATTAATACCGTCTGTTGTAGAAATAAATACTTCTATATTTTGTGATGAGATGTTGTTTAGACGTAGAATTGAATATTTTATCAAGTAACAACTTCAAGAAGGAACCTTACACACAACCAAACTATCTCGCGAGTATCAACCATAAATACTGATGACGAACGTATACGAATATTTACAGGTTATTTACAGCTTAAAATTCAAACGTTTCAAAATGACATCAAAACGACTTTAAAATAATGATCCCAGTTTATCCTTGTAGCTTATGTAATAAAAATATGTTTTTTCCTAAACTTTTGAGGTTTGAACGAAACAAATGCATATTAATAACTTTGTCTGTCTGAAATATGGCAACACCGAGGAAAGGGCGGAAATCATTTTACTATGAATTTTACCTGATTTTACTACGAAGTTTCAACGTTACTAGTTTATTGAAGCTCCTGTTTTCGCCTTTTCAACAGATATTTTTGTGTGTGTGCCTACTGATATAATTAAAAACAATTTTTTTTGTTAGCCGCCTTTTCGGATAGTTTTATGGATGACTTGCGGACTCTATTTGTAGTATTACTCTAAGGTTGAAACGGTCTGTTATATTAATACTGATGCACGTTATATTCAGTTCCCATTCCTTTCTCACATCTGACATAGTGTACTTTGAAACTTGAAATTATGGATATCACGAGGAATTGAAAATAACAGCACTTATCTCAGGTCATATCTTTTTGTGTAGATACATTTGACGCTTCAGTAATTAATATGTGAGTTCCGCCTTATTCAAGCCAACGCTAAGTTCTATTCATATTGAATAACAACTGTTGCAATGATTTCGATGTACCTACTGGGATATAACAGTTCCAAATTTCACCAAATCTATGTATTTAATAGTATACTCCGATGAAATTTTCTGCAGGTGATAAAAATTTCGTCATAATGTAGGTAACGGTCTATCGTTTCGGTTGATGCTATTAACGTGTAATTCAATTAGGGTTAATGGATAGCCGGAGCTGTGTGATTATAATTATATCCTTGAAATTGATGCCATCGCAGTGGTGCTAGGCTGGGGCATGTTAATTTATAATTCAAGCTGATTGGATGCAATGTATTACTTAGAAACTTTCATTGCGTGTAACCAAACTTCACTTTGGTTTCTATATTATTTTCAAAATACACTAATGAAGAAAGTTAACAGAAACGAACATACAATGTTATTTCATATTCGTGATGTTAAGCCTATACTTCAAATACTCCTGGCTCAACTGGAACCGTGAGATTATTACTTGATGTGGAGGTGAATATATAATATACTACTATAATTAAAAATGTTTAAAAGTTAACGACAGTTTACCCCAAATAGGGGTATTTCTAAGATTTAAATTTTATTGTAGTTCTAAAATGTTTATAATTGTTTAGTCATTGTGTTTTTTAACATGGTTTCTTGTATACAGATTGCGTAAATTACTGGCCCTGGCCTCGGATTACACAAATACAACAAGGATATATGAAAGAGAGAGAAAGAATAATTGTGCGCGGTCATCACTTTGTTTCATCTTAGTGGTTTATACTTATTTCCCGAGACTGGCCGAATGGTCCTTTACAGAGAGAATTCACTACTTAGTGGTATTCAGTATGCTCCCAACATAGAAGGAGTGAGGGTGTTAAAGAAATAAAAAAATACAATCGTTATTACGTAACCTGTACATCTTAAAATTCATTTTTGTCATTATGATCATTTCAGATCAAGTTGACAATTTCTAACTACAATAGGATATTATTTTAGCCATTGTAACTTGAAAATAAAACAGCATTTCTTGAGAGAACCATAATTAATAAACTAAAAATCCCTTCCATAAATAAATTAAGTTGAAAAAATAAAATAAGTTGGTAGGTACCTACACCTATTCTAAACGTAAAATATAAACTTCCTGAAAAAATAAAATAAAAATCCATTCTAAAGGTAAACATAATTTTAATGAATTAAGTGCTCAAATAAACCACCTTCCTGTGCCAGACAATAACCAAATCTGTGATAAAGATTTGATCTCATATCTCTAAGATTATTTGGCGTAATGCTGGTAATACTGTTAACATCATCATTTCAATTGAAGCATATTGTAAAATGTGATAATTTGTGAAAATAAGTCTCTTCAAAAATGACTTTGGCATTCTCGAAAAGTTTTTTGGCGCAGTCAGTAGGATATTAAGAAATTCGCGTATCGAACATCTGACTGAAAACCAAACTTACAATACAGAGTGTATCATTGTGTGGAACTGTTCTGTTGGAGGCTCCTCAAAAATCAGGAAACCAAATCTATCGCAGAGCCGGCGCAGCTCAAAACCAATAGACTACCGGAATTTGGCAAAAAAATCGTCCCCATTGGCAAAGAAGACCTACATAGAGGAAACAGAATTGCAGATCTAGTAGTCATCTTTACTTCTTCATCTTCATCTTATCCTTGAAAACATTTTAATCTGGTTTGAAAAAACATCTAGGCACAACTATACGTTGTATGAAATCTTCAACCTCAAGTGAAGCATTTCAATATCTTACTTACTACCAAAATTTTGCGAACAAAAATTCTGTTCTACCTCGAATTCCACAAACAGCCATAGAGGCCAAGAGCCAAACACACAATAATCGATTAAGACGAAATTCGTTTCTCTCACAGCCAATTCATATACAACCAAGGTAAAATTTCCAGACCACAAAATACCCACCTATTGCCCAAGTCTTCAGGAACCCGAATAAAACAAATGTTTTCAAACCAAATCCGAACTAAGTATTATCAAATAGTACATCTATGAGAGTGTCTACTCGAAATACCTCAAAACAGATACCCTTTCCATCAAAATCAAAATTTTACTAATTTCCCCAATTCTAATAAAGATAATAATTTCGGTAAGCAACCAAAATATACCTCTGACGAACTATTTAATACGGAGTATGATGAAGATCAATACTGTAAACAAAATAATAAAAACTGCGATCAATGTTTCAATCAAAATAATCCATATGATGACAATACTATTGAAAAGTCTAACACTTATTAAGACAACGAAAGTGATATTAATACACCGAGTAATAATCAAAATTCTCTAGAAACACTTCTTTTGACCAGAGACAGATAACACCAATTATTCCTATCAATACATCAAATTCAAGTGAACTCTTTAATATAATTTTCCCATACTATCAATTTAAAATTCTTATAGTGTCCGGATTATTCATTAATCCAAACATCGCTTATCAATTTTTTCCTAATTCAATAAAATTTGAACAACTTATAGTATCAACAGAATCTAAAAAATCTTCACACAAACACAAGGAAGCTACGCCTATTTCAAAAATATTCAATATACCAGGAACAAATTTAATGAAATTTCACTTATTTAAATTTCCCAATACATTAGACGCTCTTATTGGTATCAAAAAATTAAAATTCTTAGAAGCCAATTAAGATTTAAAAAAAGGATATTTGGTAACATCTGAATGTAAATTTGAATTATTATTTCATCCCACACCAAAAGAAATTAATCTTATAACAGTTCGCCCAAGATGTCAACATGTTATTAAAGTGAAAACATCTATACAGAGTGGGGAAATTATTATATCCCACCAAAAAATTAATAACTACAAAATCTCCGAAAGTCTCACGATTGCTAAAAATACGGAGCCTTCACCACTATTTTAAACAGTACTACACAACCAGTTACCCTAGACTTTCTCGACCATCATCAGTCGAACATTTTGAGAGACAAGAAATTCAAAATCTTGACTTTAACAATATTGAAACAGATTATATAAATAACTTGAATTTAGATTCAATTAGGGCAGATCATTTAAATCGGGAAGAAAAATCATCCATTGAAATATTTGTAATGAATATTCTGATATTCTTTAGCATGAAAATACATCTTCGACTTTTAATAATAAATTAAAACCCTAAATTAAGACAACAAACGATATATCTGTTTATGCTAGACCATACCGATATCCATTTATTTACAGATACGAAGTTAAGAACCAAATCAAAAAAATGTTATATTCAAATATAATATTCGACCAAGCAATTCACTGTTGTCATCGCCAATTTAAATGGTTCCCAAAAAAACTTGAAGCATCAGGACAACAAAAATGTCGCGTGGTAATCGACTATCGACAGCTAAACGCGAAAACTATCTATGATAGATATCTGTTACCAAACATAATCTATTAGATAAGCTAGGCAACTGTCAATATTCCTCAACCATTGATTTGAAGAGTGGTTTTCACCAAATATAAATATAGACATGGAAAAAACTGCTTTCACGACAGAACAAGGACTTGGCAGTTTCTACGTATGCCATTCGGCTTTAAAGGAGCTATAGCTACTTTTCAACGCGTGATGGATAGTATCCTTCGCGGTATACAGAGCGAAAAATGTCATGTATATATTGACGATATTATAGTCTTTCTTACGACATTACAAGAACACCTTGAACGACTTGAAAATGTTTTCTAACTATTAAGAGAGTCAAATTTCAAAGTATAACTCGATAAATCCGAGTTTTTGAAGTTCCTACTATATTCGGGTTCAGTGCTGCAAGATGTTTCTTTTCAATTTCCCGACTTATATGCTTATAATGTTTTAAATTCTTCGTTCTATACCTCAAGAATCAAATATCTTTCCAAAAAATCATATCATACTAGTTAATTAACAGTTAGCTCATGGAATGTTTCTGATCGTTAGTTTTTTCTCTGGAATTAAAAAGCTTCTCAAAAACACAAATTCTTCATTTCTCTTGATGTTGTATGTATGTATATTGTGGTGACATTCACGGAGACCTGAAAGATCTATTGTGCCCCCTTACTTCTACTTAGTTCTGAGGAAAGTTTCAGAGATTAGTGGCTCCTTAAGTCCTATTATCCTGAGGAATTTTAGGATATCTGCTGGCTTTAACTTAGGTAAATGTCCCTCTTCTATCCAATAATCTCCTAGGTGTTGTGCCCTACGATTCAGAATTGCTGTGCAATTCGCAACAATATGGCGGGAGGTTTCTTCTTTTATGCCATATAATCTACATCCTTCTTCCTCCACTATTTTAAGCTTTTTCAGATGGATCCCTGTTAAAACTGATACCGCAAAAGTGTTCCGGCCCCCAAAAGGGTCTTTCTGTCCCCCTTTTTGCTAGTCAATTGCTCTCGATGCTGATTATACAAACTTGAATTACGTGTATCTCGAGTTAGAGGCTCTCAATTGAATTAAAATTTCAATGCATCAATATCCTTAATAGGTATGTACACGAAAAATGTTTCACATAATCTTAAGTACTTGTTTCAATCTTTTGAGATTCGGGTGGATTGGTTTTGGGGATCTATCAGTTAGGTCAAGGTAGATGGTGTACATGTCAAATGGCAAAAATGGAACATCAGTAGTGATTTATTTAGCTTCGCTTCATGTGACTTTCGAACCATGATCATTTTTCACAAAAAAACCATAAGAGATAGGGGTGGAAGAGTTAGCAGGCCTGGAGTTTTTTTTCAACAGCTCAGTGATTATATTCAATTTTTAAGTGTAGAATATTCTGCAGCTTTTTTTCTTAGGGGCCTTGGAACATCTTTGAATGGAACAGCGAAGGTAGAAGCTGTAATGCATGAGAAGGCAGAGATTTGGAGTCCGTTAAATATTAGACAAACTACATTAATTTGTGGAAACACAAGTAGTAAAAGCATTTTGATTGAAATAAGTGCATCTGTCTGATAATACCACTCATTTGATATAAATAGTAATCGTTCTTGCTTATTTCATTAGGACAATGCACCGAGTTATTAATATTTTCCTTCATAATTCACCTAACAGAAATTTTATATATTTAGATTCGTTTGGAAACGAGTGAAGTTTTGTTTTGATAACAAAATTATTTTAAAATTGGTGCGAACCACATTTTCCCGAGACGAGCTATAAACACATTAACCATAATAAAATTCATAAGAGCTCAACGAGAAATTATAATTGAATAATAAATATATGGCAACAGTTTGTTTTTATTTGTGTTCAAAATATCTAGCAATGAGATCTGTACACAACACAAAGTATCTCAAAGACGGACAAAATGTTATGAAAAACATAACTATATGAAAAAAGTAGAAAATTACATAAAACATAAATATTGAATATTAAATTGACTGAAATTAATAGAGAAAGGTCTCATAAAAGATAATATACTCTTGAGAATTTGAAATATCAAGTTAATCATGATGTTCTCTCCAGTGGAGAAGTGAGGGTCAAGCTGTATTTCCACTTGACAAAGTCGCTACTTTTCATGTCATGACATTAGAACTTATGTTACTTTTGTGTTTTTATGAAATAAAATGTCATTACTTTATGTAACGTAAAAGCGAACCTCAAGACATAACCAATAGGTTAAGTTTGATATAATGGTACTACAGCTTCAACAAGTGCCCCTAATTCAACTTTGTAGGAGGAAATTGTTATGTTTTGTGTGAGTCTTTCATCGCAGTATCCATTTTCCAGGAAGTGAACAGTTTTTTTGAAATGATATTTCAATTGGTTGAACCCTAAAAAATAGTATGCAATAATTTCTAGCCTATACTAGATTTTGATGAGAATTCCATTATCATAATATAAAACCAAGTTTTCTCTTTATTAAAAATCGGTATAAAAAATGCCTATAAACATACAATATAAGCCATTTCATCTTTTAACTTCCTCTTCCGTTAAAATCAAAACATTGTTCAATATTTCACGACATTGCTCACTTTTGGAACACTTCACTTGAACTATACATCATCACAAAACGGAATAAACCATCTCACGGTTCCCCTCATGTTAATAGGGCACCTTGAATCTTCGAGTGCCAAGAAATATTTGTTAAATTGTACTTTTTTTAAAGCGATGTATAACCCGTATGTTGCTTATAACCGCATTAATCACTCTCAGCTATATTTGAATCAATAATGAATATAACTTAGTTTATGTGTTTATATTGTTTTGTCTGCCACTCGGCAAACAAGTACTCATGACTATCTGAACAGTGGAGAAGTGCTGGGTCTCTTCAAACATGTGAAAGTATTCAACAAAGGAGCGCCAGACAAATTGTATCTAGAAGTACTCAAAAGTAGTCAAAATTACAAAACCAACAATGCCTAGCAGAATGTAAATTGAACATTGATGCGCTTTATCCCAAAATGATGACAAAAATTAATTATATACCTATACACAGGTATTAGAAAAGAACAATGGAATTATATGCTCATAAATTTTAAATATAAAAATAAAATAAAGGAACCTAATCCGCTACCAGTTTATGTATAACAAGAGAGTTATATAAGTATATTGAAATTTCTGCAAAATTGAATATTTTGCACTTTATTCTCTGATTAATAAACAAACGCAACCTACTGTAACATCATATAACTAAATGTCCTAGAAATAGGGTTACTATAAGCATTGGCCAGATTGAAAAAAATAATAATAATAATAAATGAACGCATCCACTAAATAAAACATTTCGCTTGAGCTCAGGCGCAGATTTCGAATATTCAATAATGATAATAATATAATTTGAAAATGAAAAAACAAATGAACATGAATCTTGAGCCAGTCAATTTATTATACAGGGTGGCGCACCGAAAACGAAACAGATGCATTTACTGGCAGATGATTCCTTTTTAAAAAAATCCCTCGGACCCGTCGATTTTGTTTTCGAGGGGGACACAAAATTGGCATAAAATCACAGTAACATTTGCAGCCCCCTAAGCGGGGGTGGCACCATCCCTAAAATCTTAAATGGAAAGGGGGGTCGAATGATCCATCATTTAAAAGGTCTTTCAACTCCCTTTACAATGATGTAAAATTCATGTACTTCAATTCAGTAGTTTTGGAGATTTATTGATTTAAAGTTTAAATACATCATCGTAAGAGGAGATCAATACATAGCAGCAAAGTTGTTAAAAAATAAAGAATGAACTGACCTGTCAGCCGAGTAAATGTTGAAAATGACCACCATTACTTTCCATGCAATAATAAAGATTTTGCTGAAAACGTTGCCGGACATTTTGCAATATTTGAGGAGTAATTTGATGGCACTCATTCACAATTCTTTGTCGCAAATCTTCTAAGGATGTTGGCTGAGTAGCATAGATTTTGCTTTTTAAGTAACCCCACAAAAAGAAATCCAAAGGTGATAAATCTGGCGATCTTGGGGGCCATTCAACGGCACCTCTTCTACCAATCCATTGACCTGGAAAGGTCTGATCTAAATAATGCCGAACTCTTAATGCGTAATGTGGTGGGGCACCATCCTGTTGGAACATCAACATATTCTCAACGTATCGACCATCATTCTGATTTTCAATTATATCTGTTAGCGCAGGATCTATGGCATTTTGCAGTAATTCCAAATACATTTCACCAGTCAAATTTCCAGGTAAGAAAAAAGGACCAACCAAATGATCGCCAAAAATGCCAGCCCAAACATTTAATTTTTGTGGCTGCTGTGTGTGTACCTCATGGTAAATTCTGGGATTAGAGTCCGACCAATATCGACAATTATGACGATTTACTTCGCCATTTAAAAAAAAGGAACATTCGTCGGAAAAGCAAATGTTAAATAAACATTGTTCATCGTTTGTAATTCGTTCACTCATAACTTCACAAAATTGTAATCGCTTATCAAAATCGTCTTCATTAAGTTCTTGTACAAGGTGAATTTTATACGGATAAAAATTATGTGCCTTTAGAATCCGTTGGATAGTACGTCGACTAACACCACACGAAGTTTGCAATTTGCGGGTACTTAATGTAGGATCTACAATAACTTGCCCTAAAACCCCCACTTCTGTTGCTTCGTTCCTTATAGGATTTTTAATATTACGTTTTTTATTGGCGACTGATCCAGTTTCCCGAAATTTAGCTACAAGTTCTATAACATATTTTCGGTGCACATTATTGTTCTCATGTCGCTCATTAAAAATTTGTGCTGTTCTATTAGCGCACTGATTATTTCCGAAAAATATTTCAATAATTTCAACCCTTTCTGCCGTGGAATATACCATGGTTAATTTATGTAAAAGCAATAAATGATATTTTAAGAACAAAGATTGGTCAAATCAATCGCAAACTAATGTACTATTTCCTATTTAAAATAAGTACGTGGCATTCTCTACTTATCTTTCTTCAAGAAACAACTTTTTTTGTCACAAAGGACACTTCAATTGCTATTTTTATTATTAATAAACCATGGGCGTAGTAAATAAAAGCATTTACTTATCAAGAAAATGCTTTTACTCAAATTTCTTCTGAAAGAAGTACAAACTAATTTGATGTACCTATTAAAGTCTACTTTAAACTTTAAATCAATAAAACTCCAAAACTACAGAATTGAAGTACATGAATTTTACATCATTATAAAGGGAGTTGAAAGACCTTTTAAATGATGGATCATTCGACCCCCCTTTTCATTTAAGATTTTAGGGATGATGCCACCCCCGCTTAAGGGGCTGCAAATGTTACTGTGATTTTATGCCAATTTTGTGTCCCCCTCGAAAACAAAATCGACGGGTCCGAGGGATTTTTTTAAAAAGGAATCATCTGCCAGTAAATGCATCTGTTTCGTTTTCGGTGCGCCACCCTGTATACTTCGTTTGGATCTGTTTTTTGACGAATGAACAAGTTAATGCTATGAACCTGTGGAAAATAATATATATCTTGTAGTACACAAAACGGAAATAATTAATCTTTGTGCTTGTTCGTCAGATAGATTATACTCTATCAGAAGACATGACCGAAATTTTCAACTGTCACTTGAAATATTTATAGGAATAAATAGCTATTTATAATATTAGTGTTAAAAGTAACATTTTATTTTGTGAGTGCAAAAGTTTGCGAAACGAGCTAAGTGGGTGAAGCAATTTCACTGCAGCATTTGCAGACTACCTTACTTCAAGTGGAATGTCCGATTCGTTATCTGAAGACATTTCAAGTGATAACTTCTGACTTGTTTTGACTTATTTTGAAAAATCCTTGTTTGCTTCCATAGTAACAATACTTCAAGACCTGCTTCCATAGTAACAATACAAACACCATTTGATTCCACATTAATATTGAAGATTCTATTGAATACCGGGTGTCCCAGAAGTTTCTGACCCATTTTAACTGTAAAAATCTCGGAACTCAGAATCGATAGGGAGGTGCGGTTTTCGAGGAACAATTTCTTTTCAAATAAAGTTTTTTCAGTATAAATGTTTAATTAATGAAATCTTATATAGGGAGTTTTTTAAAAAATGGTATTTTTAAATGCAAATATCGTCAATTTTTTTAATAAAACACGCTCTATATTCTCATTTTATCTGAAAGCTGAACTCTTCCCCTTTCTGAAAATGTATAATTTGTTGAAGTTTAGATGAAAAATGAGTAAGTTATTTGGTATTTAATGATGATTGTTTGTTGGGTAAAGATATGTCTGACTCATACGTTTTAAATAAAAAACAATTACAAAATTTGTCTGCTAACTAATACCTACGTTTAAAAAAATTATACCGAATGTTTTTGAAAGAAGCACGACTTATTAGAAATATCTAAAACAATTAAACAAACTTGAAAGGCGAATCAAATTTTAATGAAAATGAACATTATAAATTATCTAATTTAATAAAATAATAATAAAAAGATGTTCCAAGTGTTGTCCATTTTTATCGATACATTTTTGCAACCTGAACAAAAAGTGATCAAAAGAGTAACATTTCGTAACATTTCCGGGGTAATTTCTTGAAATGCTCGGACAATATTGCCTCGCAGTTGTCCCAGAGTCTCTGGAATATGATCATAACATCTATCTTCGATGAAAGACCATATAAAAAAGTCTGTTATTGTCAAGTCTGGTGAGTGGGCAGGCCACTCAATTGGTTCGGCTCTTCCAATCCATCTATCTCCAAATGTTTCAGCTAAATAATTTCTGGCCACAAGTGAGAAATGTGGTGGCGCACCATCTTGCTGAAAGTAAACTCAATTTACCATGCCATCTTGTTGAAGTAATTTTGTAACAGGTCTGTGTAGATATTACCATTAATTGTAGTTTTTCCAAAAAAGAACGGTCCGTATATTTTTCCTTTACCAAACGTTCAACTTCGGTGAATCTCTTTCGTACTCTTCCATTACCCTTGGATTTTTAGACCCCCATATGCGACAATTATAATTATTACATAGCCCGTTTAAATGAAAACCAGCCTGACATTATAAGTAGAACATTTGGAACTTCTCTACATAAATCTAGTAATGTCTCCGAAAAAAAAATTCTGGTTTGAAAATCTCTTGCATACATTTTTTGGTGTATCTGAATTTTATAAGGAGTTAACTTTAATATCTTCATACATCTCTGAACTTCGGATTTTGAAGTTTCTGTTGTGCTTGATACTTTGCGGAGCGATATTCGATTATTACGTTCTTCTAATGTTTCCTGAATATCACGTGTTTGATATTTCTTCCTTTCCAATAATCCACTTACGTACCACTTCTTTATACTGTTTTTTGAAGGTGGATTTTTCCTAAATATCCCACGAAATGTTCTTTGGGTATTAACGATCGATTCATACTTGGCATACAATAACACAGTTTTTGATTTTTTAGGTAAACCAAATCGGACCACTATTGAAAATAAATTAACAACAGCTAGCCGTTTTAGAACTATTCAAATCAGAATTAATTACTTTGACATTTCGTGTCAGTTTATTGAGATTGTAAAAATTCCAAAGCTTAATTAAACATTGACGCCTCTTTCTAGATACCTACATAACAGCCTATCATTAAAAATCAAATAACTTACCCATTTTTCATCTAAACTTCAACAAATTATACATTTTCAGAAAGGGGAAGAGTTCAGCTTTTAGATAAAATAAAAATATATAGGATGGTTTTTTAAAAAAATAGACGATATTTGCATTTAAAAATACCATTTTTTTAAAAACACCCTATATATAAGATTTCACTAATTAAACATTTATACTGAAAAAACTTTATAAAAAAAGAAATTGTTTCTCGAAAACCGCACCTCCCTATCGTTTCTGAGTTCCGAGATTTTTACAGTTAAACTGGGTCAGAAACTTCTGGGACACCCGGTATTATAATAGCGTGGAATCTGATAAAATGTTGTACGTAAACACATTATGAATAGAGCGATATTTTTCAACTCGCCTAATTTGCAAAAATCGCTAGCGCTAGTTTTGGCAAATATTACGCTTGTTAAACAGTATCGCTTTTTTCATAACCAGTTACGTAATAGTATATTACGTAACGAGTGCGGAAAGTGACATTTTCCACTTATGCACAAGTTATGTACACTATTTTTCCTGCGACTACGCGATATACTTTTACCGAATCAGGCATGTACAATCTTGCGTTTTTATGTAGATGTGAGAGGTTTTACATACAGTAGAAACGGTGGAGCTTTACCATCACGTGACTGTTACTATATGTATATACGTATACGTATATACGTTACTATACGTACTATACGTTACTATACGTACTATACGTTACTATACGTATTTACGTATACGTATATGCGTATAATAACAGTCACGTGATGGTGAAGCTCCACCGTTTCTACTGTATGTGTATTTGTGATTACTTCATATAATTTTGATTACTTACCTTTGAAAGTGGCCTAGAAAATTGTGATTTTTATGCGATGAAAAAGAGTGCCTTCATAAAAAAGTTAGAATAAATATTGGTACACAAAATATTACGAACATTTATTTTAACAACTAACAACAATTGGAAACAGAACATCAAAAATAAAACTGTTTTGGTTACATAAATATGGCGATTCATTATTAATTATTTATTTGACTCACTGTAAAAATTAAAAGTAAAATTATTATTAGTGCAATTTATAAATTGCAATGGTGTATGTGCAAGATTGTATTATATGGACAAATCAACTTGGAAATACGCATTTGACATATACATAAATTTGCGGGGTAAATAGACTAGCATGTCAACATTCAATTTGACAGCTTTTTTATCCTTACACGTACGAATAAGTTTTTTTTCCGTTCGCGTATCAATAAAGGCCACTTTTCATAGGACTAGACAGTGCGATATATGTCACTTTCCTATGTGATCGTAGGAAAATTACTATTTTATAACCACGTTTTATTCGACTCGCTTTTTTTGTCGGGATGGAACTTAGTATATTATGGTTTTAAACTTATTCCTGATTGATTATAGACTTGAAATTTTCAACCCAATTCAGAATTGGATGACAATGAAAAAGTATGGAAATAATTCAAAACAAATAATGAAGAATTAGTTTTGACATACATCATATGGCCTATATACGAGAGTAACTATTATGCTCACGGTGACAATATTTTTATCATTATATTGTGATGTTTGTATACAGGGTGTCACAGAATAACTATTCTTAGTTTCCGGAAAAGACAGAGGGCACTTAAATAAACATCATTTATCTATTAACTAGTGTCCGGAAATTTCTCGTTGTCAAGATTAATGAGTGAAGAGCAGTTACTCACTAAATTGAAGCAATTAAGTCAAGAAACAATATGTTAAGAATAATACTGCATCAAACATTATAAAAATTGTTCTAAGTTACGACAACCATTTTCGATACAGAAGTTTTAACGATGTGTAATCGACTGCCGACTTCTTTGAAATAACTGTGGACATTCACGAATATCATCAAATGCCAGAATAATTCGAGCCACTAACTCTGGTGTGATTTATTATGACACCAAATACAATAATCCACTGAAGTCATATTTGGGGAACGTGCAGCCCAAGAAATTGGTCCTCCTCTTCCGATCCACCCATTCGGAAATTGTGCATTTGGATAATTTCGGCAATTTAATCCATCATGCCGGAAAACAATATTTCTTCGAATATTGAGTGGGACATCTTCAAGCAATTCTGGTAGAGTATGTTCCGAAAAAATTTCATACACATGACCATCTAACCATGTAGGCAGTAAATATGATCCCTCTGTGAATGTCGTGAGGATTTTCTTCATTCCAAATGTGACTATTGTGTGTATTAAAATAGCCATTTCTTATAAAACATGCCTCGTCTGTCCCTAATACAGTCCTAGGAAATCTTGGTTCATCGTTCATTTTATTCAAGTACCTACCATTCGGCACTAATTTATCTAACAAAGACTAACTTGTCACACGTAAAATGATAATTAAACACACTAATAAGAATTAATTTGTGACACACGGGAAATGAAGTTCGAAAATAGTTTTGTTTTTCTTCAAAGGTTGCTATGATTCAATTTTATTTCATTTTATCTCGATATTGAAGAATTTCCGGACACTAGTTTATGGATAAAAAATGTTCATTTAACTGCCCTCTGTCATTTATAAAAATTGGGAATAGTTGTTCTGTGACACCCTGTATAAATAACCTCCAAAATAGTTTCTATTAATCCATAAACTCACCTCATATTAAATCGAACTGAAAAGTAGAAAATAATTTTTCTTTCAACTAAAACTAAAAACGTGAGTCGTATGCGACATTTCTATAAAAATGTAGAAAGTAGCTATCAATAAAAAAATATATTGATCCATTCACCTAATAAGTAATAAAATAAAACAACAAAGGCGCCATAAGTTTTAAGTTAGACGAAACATTATTTTCCATTTTTAAGTTGTTCGTTTAAACAAAAAGAAAACTATCTTTACCCATGAAATAGTTAAGAAAATCCTTTTCAATTTATATTGCTGCTGGAAGATTTCAAGCAGTCCCAAGAGATTTATGGTTTTTCTTTTCATTTTTCTAAGGATTTATTCGTTGAGCGTTTAAGGCAACTGTTGCACGTTCGGGAAAATAGCTTTATTCTGGACCTGGATTGATACAGTGAACTTTCGACCTATAGTAAAAAGACGGAATGTAGAAACTCAAAACAATCAACGCAAGTTTGTACATTAGTAAGCACGATGGGTAAAACGAATTGAGCAAGTTTATCTGTAGATATATTGAATGTGTTCTTTGAAAATACTTCATTTTTGGCTTCTAACTGAATCACAGTTCTGCTGTCATATTGTCACACCAACACGATTTCTAGGTAACCGCAATACGCCTTCCCCCAACAAAAAAAAACTGAGAAAACACAACTTGACGGAGGTATCTGCAGTATTAAAAAGCATTGAGCAATCTTTTTATCCACCAAACATCTGAATTATCGTAATATCTTGTAGTCAATACAATTTTCCGAGGTGGATTTCTTCTGGCTGGTTTTAGTTTCATGAACTAATGTATTCATTTCAAAGGTAGAGATTTAATATTTTCTTCACAGGTTTCAGAAACTGTTCCATCAAGTGATGATGTTACGGTTTTACAATCGATTTCCTCTTCCGCTGACTTAAGTTTATCGCCAAGTGAAAACTGATTGTCGCTGCTTTTTTTTTAAATCTTCCTGTATTCAATCCAACGCATGCAACCTCGAGGGAAAAGTTTATCGGTATGTTTTCTTTTGTAACCCAGTTCAGTACTCCCGACATAAGAATACGGATTAGTTTGTCTTACAATTTTACCTGCATCTTAGCTCATTAAATCTGGTCACCGAAAAATAAGTATACAAATTTCATCTTTCCGAATAATCATTGCCCACTTGAAAAGACAGTTTATCTCTCTTTCCATGTAGGGACTAATTTGGTCTGATAAGTGCTTTCCAAATGCCAAGAAGAACGAATGTATCTCATGACCTTTCTGAGAATTCTATCCTAGGATGATCATTTGAATACTTCCTTGGATGTCAGCGAAAATTACTTTGAGTCTGTATTTAAAATATAAGCTTTTCTGGAGAAACACATTTCTCTTACTGGTGTTATCTTTTCAGATTGATCACTTATGGTGTCTTTTCAGATTGATCACTTAGTAGCAATAGGGATAAAAAGTCAGCTGAAGCATTGTTAAATTCTCGAGTATAATCAATTGTGTGATAGTAGCTGCTTAAGGTGAATGCCCATTGCTGGTTACTATGGTTTCTGACTAAAAATATGCTCTAGGGGTTTGAGTTTTGTTAATAAACAAACATTTCCACCGTATAGATGTTGATAAAATTCCGCTACTGCATATTGTTTTGGAATCATCCAGAAAAGTCGAGAAGTTGATTTAGTTTGAATTTAGAAGTTTTAGTCATGAAAAAGAGACGACATTTATAAAGTATTGTGAATGTCCATTTTCGAAGAATGAACGAAGTTTGAAGTGTAACATTGTCATCGGTGAGAATCATTTGTTTATGGTGAATATTAGCATGGTTTTTGAAGATGAAAGAAGTGGAGAAAAGAAGCAAGGAGGAGGAAGGAGAAAATAAGGAACTACGCAGTAAGGAGGAAGAAGAGGAAAATGGAAAGACGTAATTAAACCTACATTTCTGCCTTATCTGTACTTTCAAGGCCATAACTAGCTCTACTTCGGATCGTTGAAGGTAGTCATCCTATTCTTACCCATCCATGCAAAATTTTTCCGGGACACCAACAGTCTGTATACGGATTGTCTTGCGACATAACGTTTTGATTCTCCTCGTCGTATATACCTATATAAACATGAAGAGTAAACAATTTGGTTTATGCAAAAAAAATTAAAAGTTTTCCACGACTGCCTTCTGCATGCCACTTTCATACATTAATTCATTCAATTGAGCTGTGCTCAACATCCCATGCAGTTGAACTGTATCTTTGTACCATTTTCCATGTTATCTACTTCCATTCCATAAGATTCGTTTTTTCTGTATAGGCTACTAGTTTGACTGGAGGGGTTTTCAGTAGTTGTAATGTTTGTATTATTTTCTCTCCAAAGTGCTTCCGACTCCTTGTGAGTTTTCGCAGGAGCAGAGTATGTGAGTAGGTAATTCATCATAGATTTCCTGTACGTAGGTTCACTAACTTTGCCTATTTTATCCAGATCTTTCCTCAGGGTGCAGGTCGGTAACTGTCTTAAAATTTCTCTTACCCAGTTTCAATAGCCTGGTTGAGAGTTTCTTGTCTACCTTGTTCAGTAAACTCTTTGTATGGAAGTGCCCTTGTGTCGACCTCCATTTTGAGTTGGTGTTCCCTATCTCTTCTGATTCCACAAACGGTTCCGGACTTTGTAGGTCTCCTTCAGAACGTTCTTCAGCTAACTTCTCCGCCATTCCATTACCTGGAATCCTCTCATGTGCCGGCACCTATATTATATTAGAGACACTTTGTTGTCTTTTGCCAGCCTGTTAAGGGATTCTTCACAGTTTTTTATAAATCTACACCTAGAGTTGGGCATGCCCTTTTATATCCATTCAGTTGAAATCGTTTTGAGCTGGAATAAATATCTTAACTCAGTGGAAGATTTATTCATATTTCAATAATCTTATTGATAAAATTTCATCGTTAGTCCTCGAGTTTACATAATCAGCTCCATAACAAGTCTCCTATGTTACTAAAAAAGAAAAGTAGTTATAGAAAAAAAGAAATTCTGCAGCATTTCAACACTGGTGTAGCACTATAATGCAATCGTATTTCGATAATATAACAAAGCAAATGGATTTCTTTCAGTATCACCACTGTAACAAGTTTGATCACTGCCTCACAAATACCTAAAAATTTAATATGCGTGGAGAAGCCCAACTAAAAAGTGGAGAAAATTTATAATCGAAAATTGAAGATAATATTATTCCATCATCAGTAACCGGCAGGAACACAATAGAATTTTTGGAGTACGTGAATACTCCGAATCAATTTTGGAATGCAGATATTTCTATAATTTCATAATAATTTTCCAAACTGAAGCAAGTCATAAGACATACCGTGATTATACTCTCGAAAAATAACCATTTCTTTTTATTCGCAGATGTTACATGACAATGTGCGTACACACAAGAACAAAATATATTTTGAGATGAAATTGGAATACCTACACATATTTTAATCTTATACTCACAACAGTTAACGTTTCCACGCACAATGAAAATTAAAATTAATGTAAGTTTGACAACTTTGTACTTGCGGATACATTCAACTTTTGATATTGTAGGTATATATGTCTTTTTTGGTAACACTTAACCATCAACAATACAATTTGCTGCTTCCAAATTGTAAACTACTTCTATGTAGGTATGCTTACGATTCATGCGATATGCTCGTGTCTCGGTCAGTTCTAAATTGATACGGCACTGAGTGCCGTAGCCATGATAATGCGACTCGGAATCTGACACTGGTGGAATTACGGAGAAAGAGTCTGTGATTGGTGATTGGTTGCGTCGACGATGATAATTAAAATAAAACTTTTATAAATAATTAATAAACTAAAAATCCCTTCCATTAATAAATTAAATTGAAAAAATAAAATAAGTAGGTAGGTACCACCTACACCTATTCTAAACATAAAATATAAACTTCCTGAAAAAATAAAAATAAATTCTATAGATAAACATAAATTTAATGAATTAAGTGCTCAAATAAACCACCTTCCTGTGCCAGACAATAACCAAATCTGTGATAAAGATTTGATCTCATATCTCTAAGATTATTTGGCGTAATGCTGGCACAAACGTGCTGTATTTTCACCCTAGAAAAAAGTCAACGATAACGAGACAAAAATATCATTTGTACAAATTAATCTGCGCTTCTGGCAACAGTGGTTAAAATAGGGGGGTAATGAGCATTCGGCCAGTCTCGGGAAATAAGTATACACCCCTAAGGTGAAACAAAGTACACGCCATAATGACCGCGCATAATTATTCTGTCTCTATCTTTCAGCTGTTTTTCTGTCGTACTTGTGTAATCCGGACGGTTCAGATGTAATTTACGCAATCTGTATATGTTTTTGTGAAGACCTAGTTGGGTGAGGATCTCTTGTAGAGTTTTGGGAATAAGCCCCGTAGACGGAACGATGACCGTCACCACCTCTACTTTCTCTGCATCCCACATTTGTCCTACCTCAAAGGTGTATTTTGCAATTTTCTCGTTGTATTTGTCCAAAATATTGTTGTTATTGGGTACAGTAACATACACTAGGAGAACCGAATTAGCTTTTTTATCCACAAGTACAATACCATGAGGGTTATTCTTCACCCGTCTATCGGTGATAATTGACCTATGGTAGTATAGCCTAAAATCAGCATTCTATAGAACTGAATGGCGTGTAGGTGTTAATTAATACAAATTTGTTGGCCAGGTTTTGATGGATGATACTGCAAAGTTGTTTGTGCCTGCGTAGGTAATCAATGTTAGCTGTGGCTGAACATCCTGACGTTATGTGTTGTATCGTCTCTGTTGATTGTTGACACCTTCTGCACTTCCACGATATGATGTTTGGATCTCTTATAACAAATTTCTTGTAATTGCTAGTATTAATTACTAGGTCTTGAATTTCCATCATAAATCCTTCTGTTTCTGGAAATAATGTTTCATCGGAGAAAAACTTATTTGATGCTTCCTTCTCATTATAAGGTTGATTGAGGTCGTGATGATGTCAACCATGAAGCGCTTTCTTGGCCAAGTTTCTTATAAAGGCTCACAAGATATAAGGGGGAATAGTTTTCATCTGATTTGCCACCAGTTCATGTAATTTAGATGTTTGAGCCTTGCCAATGGAGACTTCTTGGAGTTTAGATATTTGTTTGCTCTCCCTCCCTCTTTTCTTGGTAGTGTGATCCTAGTAACTGATGATGTCGGGTAGTAACATCTGTGGTTGGTCATCATGGTACGCATTGTTCTTTGAATATCTTCCATTTCAGCTTTTGTCCACTTCAGAATTCAGAATTCCAAAGCTTAGCTTGCTGAAATCCTGGATATTTGTAGGTTTTACCATTTTTCATGGCATTTACAATATTGCCATTAGGTAGTAATACATCTTTGTTAACGATTTCCAAATCTCATTCGTATATCACTGGAGAATTTTTCAGTAATATTGAGTAAATGTTGAATTTGAAACTGGTTTGATGCGCATATTTTGATGTTCCTGTTGGCTTTGATTTTATAGCCGTAGCCCGTATCGTTGAGTAGATTGGATAGTGGGTGCATTGCCAACAAAACCAATGTGGACTAAGAGAGTAATCCTGGAAGATCCCCCTACGGATAGAAATTTCATCAGTATCCAGGTATTGACCATTTATTTGTAAATGAAGGTTCTTTCGCCAGTGCTTCATCGATGATTCAAGAAAAGAGACAACAGTAGGGTGTACTTTGTAAATTTGCAAAACAAGCTATCAAGTACACTCCTGTAATCTATGATGCTGCGATGTTCCTTTCGCGCCTATTTTTATTATTTTTATCAGAGCATTTTTGTAAATTTAGGTACAATAAATTTTTTTGTGTATAAAATTTGGTAAACCGTTGGTCATCCAAGGTGCAATCTTCTTATCTTTTTGAAGGCCTTTTCTTAAACTTGTTGCCATTTGGTAAAAGCCACTTGAGCCATTCGGGCATCGTATATATTGCCTAGCAACAAGTTTTCTAAAATCTGTTAAATTATTTCTAATTTATTCTCACTCCCTCGTGATATATTAGTCCTACAGAAAGAATCACTAATCCCATTTTCAAGTCACAAACACAATTTTGCATTGGAAAAGTCTCAAAAATTTAGATAGGAAATATTTATGATGTGAGATATTCACATTCAACTAAACAAAAAATTAAAGTCGTCGACACTCAAAGAAATCAGAGCATAGCATTTGTAATAATACCAAAAATAACAGTACATACAAAATTGAACAAAGTGGCATAAATGTTGTTTTCCATGATTGCGACGTTTATGCATCATTATTAAAGATCCTATTCTAATCATTCAAAGAGACATTCACACGTACCTGATTAACTTTGATTATGGAACCACTCAGTTGGATGAGGATTCATATTATGATACGAATGTCAAACTCCTCCGATTCTACTTGTGCTTCATTCATCAATTTAAACAAAAAACGGTCATTATTAATTAACAGTGATACTTGGACATATAAAGCCTCGCGGACTTTTTAGTTATTGACAGTGAGAACTATGAAGAAGTACTACGTTATATCATGTATCAGAGTTTCCATAGCACACGCCAAATAATGACTCTTCTCCGTAAAGATTTTTAATTTTCTGTAAACGGAATATAGCATATGTTACCCACTGTTAATGTAGCTTTAAATTAGGGAAATCATTTTTAAAATGGGTTGAGTGTGAGAATGTTTTCTTTTGTCTGGGTTAGATATGCTAAACCTCAACCTTGCACTGATGGAGAGGCAACTACGCAGAAACCGGTCTCCAAGGGACGTCTCTCCTTCTAGTTACAAACGGAAAGGGTTAGTTATATCTAAGTAGCAGATGATAGAATCCCATTTTATTCAAAGTTCAATTAAATGTTTGTCGCGGCATATAGCCCATAATGTAGTTGTTTCTCTTAAGTTAAACGGCCATTTCAAACGTTTCAAACCTTGTATGGTGATGAAAATATTATTTTAACTATTCTATTGATTATTTTGTTGAATATTTCACAGGATACTTTGAATTTAACTGTATTGGAAATTCTAAAATCAAAAATTAGGAAATAGGTCCAAAACCTCCACAAAAGCATTCATATTGTTAATAGCAACAATAATATATACCAAGCCGAATTTATAAAATATCAAGTTTCACTGGATTCACTTCAATTAATCCTAAAGGTAAATAACATCTGACAGTTTTCCATTTGGGTATTGATATGCTACTAGGATAATTCGATAAGATAATAATTATCAGGCTCCGATGTGTGAATTATTCATAATGAATTTTATACTGTTTATTGAACACATTTGAAATAACATGAATTTATATCAGGATAATATTAATTACATGGTTATCACCACTGTCAGTGAGAAGAATTTATGACTAAAAATATTATAAATATGTATGCTGTCAGATAATAGCAATTTGGATTAACTATATATTACATGCGCTGGAACTCAATACAAAAAACATGATAAGATGATGAAATAAAATGTATTGAGATTCCAATTAAAGTAAAGATTACTTATTACTTTTGTTTTCTACTGACACTCTATGCCACAAAATCTTTATTCCAATGTCGTCGCTTACTGGCTTGTTTTGTTTTATGTTATATGTACGTAAGAAAAGTTTTGATAAGTTGCTGTTCGTAGGGAAAAATTAGGAACTCGGGATTTCTTCAGAAGAATACGACTTTTATTGCATATCTATATAGTTTGCAAGTACGACTAATTCTAATTCAATCAGTTACTAAAATTAAAAATACGCGAGTGAAATAAAAATATATAAATAAAGTAGTACCGATATCGATTCTAAAAATTAGATAATTTGTTTGCAAAATGCTAATGTTCAGTTATCACTTTTTGCTCTTCCTCACAGACTAAGCTTATTTCGGCTCGTTTTTTAGGTGCTGTTTGGTGAACAATGGGTAGGATTTCTGTTGAGTATATCCTTGTAGATACTTAGTGCATTAGGTAGTATACTCCAAAACATTGCTCCATCGATACCTCCTTCATATGTTACTCCAATTTTTGTTGATAGTTGATTAATTTTTGCATCGTTTTTTCCGTTTTCTCATATGATGATTTCTTTTGCAATTTGACAGGTCTTCGGCAAAACAAAAATAATCAATATCCACTGAATCTGAAGATGTGATAATTCGTTTACAATACCAAAGAAAATTTAACCGAGATAATATATGTATGTATCTAATAAAAGAGTGTTATGTTAAAATAGTGTATCCAAGATACCGCTTCATCAAGTTGGAATCCTTCAAAAGTGCAAAAAAATGTAAACCTTTACTTATATCATTCAATAAGATGTAGTACACTCCTGGCTTTCCACTAAAAGCCTTTACATTATTCTAGTCTCAACGTGGTTAAGAAGTATATGATTCAATTATAATACGCTACAAAGCATGTGGGTATTTATCTTCTGAAGATCGTAACAAGTCTGCTAACTCACCATTTATTTACGAAATAAGGCGCTTTGTAGTTGTCAGACAAGAAATTAGTTACATCCTCTGGGGTAAAAGAAAACGCACGATTACATACCACAATAATTCACAATTTGAAGTTCAAGGTGTTTATTTTGAACTTAGAAACTCAATTATAAGCACGAAATAATTTAATTTTGGAAACATGGGAATCTGAAAATGTGGAGAATTATTTAAGTGAATACGGAGAAACTCAAGAAATGAAAATCTATATAATATTCGGGAACGTACAGGGTTATATTCTCAATAAAACTAGAGCAAGCGCCAAACGCGATGGCGAGCGATCGCGCAGATATATACTCTCCCAGCTAAATTACAATTGGATTACGATAAGCCCCTTGTCGGTCAGTGTCGTACCTATGATTATGATTTCTTTGTAATTTCTTTTCATATACCATGATCTGAGATAAAACCAAAAAACACCAACCATTCATTTTCTTGATACAAAGTATTTCATTAACGCATATTTTTCGTCCTATAGTATGAGAATGTAATAGAAAATTGAAAGGGTTTGGATTCAATTAGCAGGTCTTCGGGAATCATTGGAATTTGTGGCAGCAGGACATTTTTGGCTCAAAATTTGCCGTTGAAAATGGTGGCTCCAAAAACGTTTTCATTGAATTCTCAACGACCAATCGCGTGCCATTAGACAGGCGTGGTGGGCTCAACTTCCGAAATGAAATATCCGGAGATCCAGCCATCAGTCGTAAAAGGTGTTGTAAAAGGTGGCATGCTTTGCCAATCAAGTAAAATCAAAAGCTCTGTTGGATAATTTACAGCTTCGGTAGCATCGCAAACTGTTTAGATCGATTTGTATAATACCAAATAGCGTGTCAACGACTACTGTATCTTGAAGTTTAAATCATCGACGTTCGCATTTTTTGCTGTCAAAATGGATCTTTCTGCAAGTCGTGTATTGTGTGCGTACAGAGGGAGCTATGCGGTCAATGAGCAAGGTACACAGGCTGCCTCCTAACTCTCAGCCAATCAGCAAATCTATTAAAACGCGCGAGAATATGTAATCGTGCCTGTCCAATTCTATCTGCGGTTTGTTATTGAAATGTTTTTATAAAATCAATTATTATTCTTACTGAAAAAATGCTAGGGGCTTCAAACTTCCTCTTATTATTTCTGAAGAAATGGACTTGTCCAATGAAGATGGAAATCTTGGCATGATTCTTCAATTAGCCTCTGACTACTTAAAAACTTTTTCTCCGACAACTGTCGAATTTGGAAGATGTTTTTCTTCAGCTGGTTCAATTTGTTCGAAAATTAAATCTAAATAAGACGACAATACAATTGACAAATTGATGTGTTTTCAACATGACTTTCGAAAATAATCTATAATATACTAATATAATTAAACTTACGTTGTATTAATATAAATGTTTTTTGTTGTTAAGCTATAAGGTTAGAAACTAGTTTTATTTTGTAAAATATATCAGGATTGATCCCAGGATTCAATATATCGAAACCGTAATCCAGGGATAGCAAAAACCGTCTGGGATTGCAATCCCCACTTTTGACCGCTCGCTACTTAACGAGTACATCGTAATTAACCAAAATGCATAAGTATTCCTGGATTGCAAGCTTAAGGGATTTTTTCAACAGAAAACAATCTAGTAATTGAGTTTATCCAACCATACCGTTAAATCAAAGTAGAATCGATAATTCTGGCAGGTACCGGATGATTTATTTACGATGAAAGAAAAAACTTCCTTAACTTTCAACATCCGTGATCAACGTTTCAAAAAAACTGATAATGCACAATGTTTGCAAGTTCCGAAAGTATCTCATTCCGTGTGAAAAATGCTAAAGTCTGTTAATCTTCACGAGGTATATCCTAATAAAAAAACATTTTTTGACGATAGATTGTTTTTCGTTCAGCGCAGAAATCTTCACCAAACCAAAAATATTGGAGATACAAATTACTGATATCCTTAGTTACTAGTTATTATTTTTATTGAAATGTATTGTAGTTACAACGTTCATCAATAATATTTTTTCATATAGTTCCAACTCCCATTCCCTTCATATGATTACGCATCATACCAGTACCACCATACATCGGTCCCATTCCTTCTGCTACAGTTTCGGCGACGGCAGTTTTTTGTACCATAGAATGTCCCATGGGACTTGAATGGGCACTCACGCCTGGAAGCAAAACAAAAATTACTTGTTTATTTTTACCTAACTACAAAAGAGATTGAAAAATTGTAGGACGGAGAGTTCATAATTGTTGTTTTAACACTGTACTGCTATACAAAAATCGTTTCAGGGAAAACAACTGAAAATGACTCAAAATAAAAGAAATATATAAATATCCGGATATAAAAATAAATGGTGTAGAATAATCGAAATATCAACCATAACAACCAAGACTTATCAATCAGCTAAATTCAACCACATAATTGTTATACAGCGTTGATCTAATACGTAGTTTTTACAGCGCCAACCTTAGTCACTTCAACCCTACTAACAAGCAACGCTTTTTGAAAAGTAGCATTTTAACGGATATTCAGGCAGTGATGCTCATATTCAAATCACAATACCAAATTCCAAGCCTCCCTAGTCATAGACACTTGAAAAACGTAAAAATTGTATATAAAGAAGAGATGACGACTAACACTCATCTTACCGCTAATTCCAACCTATTAACCTTCCGCTCACCAATTCAACACCCTCCAACCTTCCGCAAACTAATGTCTCGACAAACAATGTCTCACCAACCGCTGTTTATCTCGAAAAATCCAGTATTAAGACAGTTGAATAATATATTCCTTTTTGCAAAGATACATGGTGATTTATTATAAATATAAAATTTTGGACACCTTCCAATTTTTTTGGTCACGCTTCGCAAACAAAGATGCCTTGAATAGTGGTTAAATATATATAGTGATCGGCTATTACTATTTGACTCGTTCGACATAAGCGATCAAATAAAATTAGGTATGTATTTCAAGCATTCTATTTGAACGTAAATAACCTAAAAACTACTCAATTTTATTTATTCCCACCACACACACGTCTCTGGTATGAATAATTCTGATATATAGTTCATATATTCATTGTAAATCTCATCCCACGTCACCAGAGTGTCGTTATCATAGACGTTCGCTTGTATTATGTCATTTATTGCTGCTGTCAATCTGTATGTTTTGCCAGATTAAACCCAAAAAATATTGAAATTTGTAGGTCGCATGTTATAAGAAAATATAAATATGTGCTCAAAAAAAGTCCCGTGATTAATTTCAATTTAAATACGACTCGTTGGTTGACGAAATTAATTAAACTCGTTAAACTGTGAGTAATATTTTTGCAGCCATGTTAAGTTCTCAAATTTAAAGTAATTAATATTCTACTCACTGTGACTTTCTGAAAATGATTGATCATAATATCCAGGCTTACAGGCTACCAATACTAAATTGCAAACAAGCCACACAATATATGTCATTATTTCAAGTGAATACAAAATACGTTGTTTCTCAAACTGTACTAAGTGGAGTGATTTTTTTGGATATTTATACTTATGCAAAATCCTGCTTCCGGCAGATAATTGTTCAACAACAAAACCAATAACAAACAAAAATCAATCAACCGTTATTAATCGAGTATTTGACTGAATTGTTCTCAGATTACAGTAGTTATTGTTGCTGATTTTTCAATAATATATTTTTATTACGCAAGTTACCCAGAATTTTTTTCAAGTTGTGCCATTCGTTCGAATGAAATTACATCGGAATAATTAGTAACGAAGCGCTGTATGATACAGGGTGTCCAAAGATACTGTGGCACATTTCAAGTGCTTATGAATTATAAACAAATTGGGACCACCTTGTAACCAGATAAAAAATCTGGTGATTTTAACAAACTAAAACATATGCTGCATAAACAAACCAAGTTTTGGTGGAAATAAAAACTCAAAGGTTAAGTATACGCTAACGCTACAAGTTGCTATAGGTACACTATAAAAACCGACCCACGTGACTTCTGTCATAACTGGACTATGTTCCCAAGCCCTTGAAATAGTATGAAAATCTAGTAAAATTGTCAAATGAAGTTATCAAATATTCTTCTTTTTATTTGGCTATAGGCTAGGTTTAGTTTTTGATGGTTACTGTATGCAAACAAACTTGAACTTATTTCAGTAAAAAACTTTTATTTGTATGTTAAAAGTACAGCACTAAGAGAGAAATTCTTATTTTGAAATCTATTGAATTATTTCTAGGCCTAAAAAGGTATGTAAGGAATAGTTAAGAGTTTTATTTGTATGTTTATACTACAAGAATTAATTAGTTAGGAATTATGGAACTATTTAATAGGTACATATTTGGAATAGTATCAAGAAAAAAATGTAATGTAGCAATAATTTGTTCTAAAATGTTTTGTCAACATTGAATATTCATTATCTAATATTATTTTTGGGTAACAATAGCAAGTAGAAGTCAAAATGATAGTGTAGAACTATCAAAACGCTTTACAAATTAGGAAATTTCTTTCCAAAGGATAGACCACTCACTAGGAAGCAACATCTATTTCTCGGGCTATATGCCCCGCAGACAATTACACACTTCCACACTTCCAAGTTAAACGAGGTTGGTTTATATGAAAATATAGAACCAACCATTCTGGTTTATAATAAGAAGGAATAATATCACTTACCTACAAAACCGAGATGTTTTTTTGTCAATGTAGAATTTTGGTTTATATTTAGTTGTAGAGATGTCGCTATTATCACATTCTTGGCATTCCCTTCATTGGGTTTAATGTATTAATGTGATTTTAGCGTTATCTTCAGTCCAGGATTATGCTCTTAGAGCTTGTGGACGGATAATATCTACCTTGTACTGATGAGGCGCAAATACGCCGTAACCGAAACTACAATATGAAAGGGTGATGTACGGTTTACAGACATCCTATAATTAAAAAAGTTCTAATAACCTGGATCACTTTTGTAAGGTAGGTAATTTTGTTTTATATTTTGGTAAAATTGGCATTAGTGCCACAAGTAATTAAGATTTTCAAGGCTAGCCTAGCCTTTAAATATACTCCGGTAATATGGAGGAAGGTGAAGGTCATCTACCTTCCGAAGGTGGGTAGAATCTTGGACCATACGCCCCAATTATATAGACCAATGAGCCTAACGTCATTTCTACTTAAGACTTTGGAAAAGCTAGTAGATAGGTACATAAAGGACAGCGCTCTGAAAACGCGCCCTCTAAGCGAGAATCAGTATGCTTATCAACAGTGCAAGTCAACAGACTTAGCTCTGGATGACTTAAATAGGCTACTGTCCAAGTCGATCGACGACAAGGAAATAGCAGTAGCTAGTTTTTTGGATATAGAGGAAGCTTTTAATAATGCTTCTCCAATATCTATAACCAGGTGTATGGAAAGAAAAGGGGTCGAACCAATTATCTGCGGGTGGCTTGCAGCCAATCTAGGGAATAGGATAATCACATCCACCCTGGGAGAGGTAACCATCACAGCGGTGGTGGGAAGGGGTTGTCCTCTTTTGTGGGCAATTCTAGTAGGCACGCTTCTAGTACGGATGTCCGACGAAGGTATTCAGTGCCTGGGATATGCGTACGATCTTGCTATAGTCGTAAGGGGACGGTTTCCAAGCATAATATCAGAGCACATTTTTTTTTGTTCGAACATGATTTTAATTGATAATTGATTTTCCTCTATTGAAATTTGCAAAAGTTTAATTCTGTACCCTGCTATAGGAGATTAATTTTCTTCAAGGTATGATTTGAATATTAATGCAAGTGAAGTTAAAGGTCGCGGTAGGGACAGCTGTGGCTGTACACCCAAGGATGGCCATTTGGTTAATTTCCACAATATGTCGGGGTTCCAACAATTGCGGAAATTAAGATGCAGAAAAGTACCACAGAAAACCTGCATCCATCATCCCGGTAGTAGAGGAAGGGAAATGAAATAAATTTACACTTATTTTTATTTGAATTTTTTTATATGTTATAAAATTGTCCCGGATGCTGAAAAGTATCCGAGACAATACACTAAAAAGTGCTTTTTGTCGTGTTCAGTGTTCCTCCTAGCTTGGATCGACGCTTCGGTCCAACTGTTTGCGGTACACTTTACTTACAACAGCTTTCGCAGCACTTCTTCTTCGGCTTGGAATTTTCCGGTGTACGACTGTGCCTCTATCGAATGGATAGAGGCGAAGTATCGAGGAAGTCTTGGAAGTCTGGGGGGAGTTCTTCGTAAGGGATAGTACGAAGAAGGCGTAGAGGAGGATATGGCAATTTATTTTTTGGAATTTTTGAAATTGGGCGAAGGAGCCGGGTTTTCCAAGACATTTTTAAAGTATTTTTGGCTAACGTGTTGTTAGATGAGAGAGTTCGGGTAATGTAACCTGCTTGAAGTTTTCGCAGTCTATCGGAGATGGGAATGATATTTGTATTGGTATATACCTCGTTGCAAGGGGAGCGAAAATGTTTATATTGACAAAGTCTCAGAATACGTCTCTCACAGGAGAGGAGACGATTCATCAACCGTGGAAGGAGAGTTGAATATACGAGGTATTTGTAGTCGATTACGGGGCAAATAAAGGTTTTGTATGTATGCAGAAGAGTTTGAGGGTGAGATCTACCGAACTTGCCGCACAACATTCTGAGGAGATTAACTCGATTTTTCACCCTGCTAAGAGTAGCAGTGATGTCAGGCTCCCAGTTGAGGGTGTGAGTAAATCTCACCCCCAAATAGGTAACCTGTTTTTGTAATTCGAGTCTCTCGCCCAGAGTGAAATACGGAAGTTCGTTGGTGTAGGTGAAAGGTCGTGTTTGATGGTATTTGAATGTTTAAACGCTATCAGTTGAGTTTTTTGTGGATTAAGTGTAATTCTCCACTTGCAGCACCAATCAGAAAATCGTTTTAGCGAGCTTTGAGCGTTATTTTGAAGTGTGTGTATGTCTTTAGCGGTGTTAATGATAGCGGTGTCGTCTGCATACAAAATGAATATGTTGATGACGATTAACGGGGGTCGGAGTGTCATAAGTGTAAATAAGGTAGAGAAGGGGAGCGAGGATAGAGCCCTGAGGTACGCCTGCTAGAGGGGTGAAAGGATAGGAAACGGAATAGCCAACTTTTACTTTAATCGTACGTTCAGTGAGATATGAATAGATAAGTTTTACGAAGTGAACAGGAAGATTTATGCTCATTAGTTTTCTCACAAGTCCAGCGTGCCAGACTTGATCTAAGGCTTTATGAACGTCGAGAAGTACAGCTGAAGAGCATTCGCGGGCGTTTATGGCTCGAGAGATGATAGTATGAAAAGAGGTAATTGGATCTTGAGAAGTGTGTTCAGGGCGAAACCCATGTTGGTAGTCGGGAATAATATTGTGGCCTTTGCAGTGTTGCCAGAGTCGTTCTTTTACAAGGAATTCAAAGAGTTTTCCAAGAACACTGATAAGCGAAATTGGCCTGTAATTTTCGGGATTTTTAGAATCTTTACCGGATTTCGGAATGAGAATCGTGTGGGAAGTTTTCCATACATTTGGGAAATATGAAAGTGAGAGGCAGGCATTTACAAGGTTCTGTATTTGAGGTAAAATGAAAGGAGTGAGGTTTTTTAGAGCCTTTCTAGAAATTCTATCGGGACCAGGGGCTGTATTTTTTCCTCTAAGGCAGGCAGTTTGAATTTCTTCAAGAGAAAAGGGCTTTAAAAAAGGGTCGTTTTGGTCAAGTGAAGTGATTATATGAGGGCTTCTCGTGATGTTCGCGGTTAGTAGGGTGGTTTCTCTGAGAAAGTCGGGGAGAAAAAGTGGGTTTTCGGGGGAGATTAAAACACTTTGGAGATGTGTTTTGAAAACCTCGGCTTTTTCGTCTGGGGTGTGCACAATTTGATTTTGTACTCTGAGACCTGATTCTACTCTTCTCCGTTGTCCGGTGAGAGTTTTGAATTTGTTCCAGAACTCACTTCCTCGCCTATAGTCCAAGTCAGACGTGACACGCTTCCATTCCCTCTGTTTGAGGGCGTTCGCCTCAAGTCTGACCAGGGCATTAAGGCAATTCCATTCGTTCTTAACGGCAGGATTTCGAGTACGCAAAAATGTGCGATAAAGATGCCTTTTGTGTTTGATGAGGTTAATGATGTGCTGAGGTAAAGCACGATTGGAGGTATCAATGGTGGTAAGTGGTACGGCTTGATCAGTAGCATCTTTAATGAGAGATTGGAGTGTTTCGGCTTGAGAATTTATTGAATCTATGTCGATTCTTTCAGGTTCGTTCGGAAGGTGGGAAGAGATATGATTTTTGAAAGTTTCTCAGTTGGCCTTTTTATAGTTTAAAAAGGTGAATTGTTGCGAAAACGGAGGTTTGGGGTTTGCTAGCTTTGTTCGGACTAGGAGTGGAAGATGGTCGGAAGTTATTGAGTCACCCTGGTAACATTAGTCGTCGAACAAAGTGGCTAGTATTTGGGTAGATACTACGTGATCTGTAATAGAAGTTCCCTTGTGGCCGAAAAAGGTGGGATTTTTGTTGAAAATTCGGAAGATAGGTGGGTCAAGAAGAAAGTCGGAGAAAATTCTACCTGAGTGATTGGTGTAAGTATCACCAAATTGAGTGTGTCTGGAGTTAAAATCTCCAAGAATTATGGCGTAAGGGAGGTTTGAAAAGTATTCGAAAAGCTCTGAGTTGAGTGTTTGGAGAGGGTGGTTGTAATAAGAGATAAAGGTAATGGTAACCCTGTTCCATGGAGATTTTTATCAAAACTTGAACAACTTGATCAACCGGTATTGTGGGCAGCTATATACACATCAAAAAATTGCGAAAAACATTGACTTTCACAGGTTGCTACAAATAAAACTAACTAACAACCAAATCGTGCATACTATTAACAAAGGGTTATAATGCCTATCTAGTAAATTCAATAGATGAGGCTTTTACAAACTAAATTGTTTTATTCCATCGTTTAATCTAGTAAATCTTGACGAGAATACGACTATCATCAATATATTTATAAACATTTTTAATTAGTTCAAACACATGGTACTGTGAAGGTTTGAATATTTGTTTCTCGAAACTATTTACCTTTGAAAATTGTTCGACCTTTTTCCAGTAGACTTTTATTGGCACTTCGAAAGAAGGGAGTCTCCAAAGATGGTTCCATAATGATCCTGTTATCTGTAAAGAATTTTATTATTTGCAAATATAACTTTATACTGTATGGGATGTATATTACCTTTCATACGATCATCAACCACTTAGAATGGCGTTAATGCACTCCAATACTTCTTAGACACACTATTTGCTTGTAGATGGAATTGTTTCTTGTGGGATACAATTGACACAAACAAATGTCCATCAACTTCTTTGGTTTATAATCTAGAACATAATCACGTTTAATAACATTCAATAAATATACAATATGGAGTTGGAATCATATGTAAAACTTTTTTATTATTAATTTTAGGATAAAAGTTATTCTTCATACAAAGTTCTGCATTATCTAAAACCTAGAATACAGTCATCAAATATCAAATTTCTCAGTAGTATACGAGGTTTGTGAAAAAATGAGTTTTACTCAACAGTAGTTTAGACTCTCGTCGTTTAAGACGAACGTGTGGTGTGGCATTTATAATAACAAATGAATAGGACCTTTTTTCGCGAATCTATGAATGCCGAACGTTATTTACAGTTTTCACAAACTCAATGAATTCATGGACGACTACCCTTAATAGAACGTCAATGTATTTGGTAGGTACCAACAAGACGGTGATGCATGCCACAGTACAATAAATGTTAGGAACTATTTTGAAAATTTGTTTTATGGAGAAGTCATCCACAGGTATTCTTATCTCTTTTGGTCTGCTAGATCCCCTAACCTAACACCCCCTAGATTATTTTTTATGGGGTTACCTGAAACAAAAAGTTTACCAGAAGGCGCCGCCGTTTCAAGATTTTGACCACTTGGAGAGCATCATTTTAGTAACATGTCAAGAAATTTCTTCACAAATGATAAGGAATGTATTACGTGAGTTTTCCAATAGAACAATTAAGTGTATTGAACGAGAGGGTGGCATTAGTATGAGTGAAAATTCAATTTGTTTGTTTCTAATATTAATATCATGTTTTATAACTTAGTATTTGAATGTATTTTATTATTTGCAAAATAAATGAATTGTGCACTTATTACGCGTTTTAATTGAAAAGTTATCAGAATACATCGAAAAACTGAAAGGTTGTCGTGTGTTTCGTAATCACAATCACAGAGCGCACCCAAATGGCGCTTAATATAGTAAGTGGCTGGTGGAGGGAGGAAGAACTGGCAGTGAACCCCCACAAAACTACACTGGTACCGTTCACAAAAAAGAGAAATTTGCAAGGTCTACAAAAGCCGCAAATAAACGGAGTGGAAGTTCCATATGCGAAAGAAGTTAAATACCTAGGGGTGATATTTGACCAGAAGCTAACATGGAATTCTCACATATGAAAAACCACACACAAGGCCAGAATCGCTATGGGAAGGTGCAGGCAAATGTGTGGAAATAATTGGGTATTAAATCCCAACATGACCAAATGGTTATATACACAGGTCGTGAGGCCAGGGATAACCTATGGATCAGTAGTCTGGTGGCCCAGGACACTGCAGATTGGAGCGCAGAGGCAGCTAAGTGGTATCCAAAGGCAAGCTTGTTGTAAACCCCCTTCTCTTGTGTCACTTCTGACACCTGAACAGCTTTTATAACCAAATTATTTTTATTTTTAAGGTTATTAGCCTCTTCAAGTCTTCTACATAATTTTGAGGTATCAGCTACAGTTGAAATTTTATGTGAAGCTAACTGACTAATGTACTCAGGTAAAATATTTCTCCACAAATATTCAACTTTTGACAACTCTACAGGTGGTCGAGACAATATACCAAACAAAGTTTCTACATGAGCGATAAAAATAGCAGCTAACAGTCTCATTTTTCCTCTGTTTCCTTTGTTCCCAAATATCTTCATCTATATCTGTACTTTAAAAATCTCTTTTGAGTAATAAAACAAGTGATTGCCAATCATTAACTTGTGATTTGATGCTACGATACTAAACAAAAGCATCACCTACAAAAAGTTATATCGCAGATTCATAAAGAGTTTGATCATTAACTTTACGTGCTTGCGCTAACTCTGTACCATGTTCTAAAAATGAATGTACCGTTCTAGAACCACCAATGAATTTCACTCCCCATTTAGAAATCGAAATAAAATTGTTTGAACAATTTACCACAGGTACTGGAACATTAATAACTGGTGGTGGTTGTACATCAATATTTGTGACAACTGGAGCTGCAGTTTTTATACTATCATATAAATCAGCTTCTAATTCCAAACACGTTGCGTAAGCTTCATTTTGAAATTTATTAAAGTCATTTTTTATGTAGTCAGCAATTTTTCCAGGAATATTCAACAATGTTAGGACTCGCTGAATCCTATTCAAAAGGTGTGCCATCCTAGATTTAATTCGGTGAATCAAAGTATCTGTAACCTGGCCAGAATAACTAAAATCAATTATCAATTCAGTAATGGGAGTTAAACTTTCATTCATAGAATCCCGTTCTGTTCTAAAATCAAAATCATATGAACGTAACTTCAAGTTTATATCTGGATCTACTTGTTCTTCACTCAAAGGTCTACTTAAAATTTTTCGTTTATCTGCAACTGTGCGACCGGAAGTGGTACCACGAATAGTAAGTTCATACTCGAATTCAAAATCAACCGAATAGTTAACTTGGAATTTTTCAACACTCATTTTGCCAACCACTGTATATCAAAATTAAATTCAACTAAATCAATAAAATAAGGTAGACTCCAATCCTATAAACACAATTGTCAATTATCGAAAAAAATGACTGTTTATTAATTCACCCTGTACGTTTCCAAAATATCAATTTCAGTTTCATGAAAAAAAAAACAAAAAAAAAATCACCATATGTCATGAACTGAACACTTCTACTAAATATAAAATCAAACCTTCAGCGAAAATCTTACCAAGAAACAAACAAAACATTGTTAACAACACGCAAAAAACTGTATAAGAAAACACCAAATATATCTTCAGAACTTTCTGAAGTACTCGATAATGGCACAAAATATTTATCATAAAAAACAGATGTTTCCACTATAGAAATAATATGAAAAACGTTACTTTAACCATTGGCGATAAAAAATTAATAAAAGCTATATTTGTCCTGGTCTCTGTCTGCATTCAACTTCAAGATATTTTGTCATAATAAATTGTAAAATGAGAAACCATTTCATAAACTCTGTCATCAAATATATTCAAACTTAAGAGCATGAAACTATATGAAATATTAAATTATTTAAAATAAAAATGGGAAAAAAGGATTAAAAATCTGCGAAATTTGATAGTTAGATTAAATGCCTTGAGCGCCACTAAATCTTTTGTTGATATGGAGTCCAGAAACGCTTGAATTATTTGAGACACAGTATTATGAAATAATAGTCAAAAGTCCCAATGATGTTTTAATGTTCAAAATGAGCAATGATGATGACTATGTACACATATATAGACATGTAGCCTTATTGGACACCTTTACCCTTTTCCATGATGCCCAAATCAAAATGAAATATTTTAATAGATTCAGGTGGATCTAATACTATTATCTCTCCAAAAGCCGCAAAATATTTTGACAAATCCCATATTTATCATAAACCTTTCACATTAACCTCTATGAAATTAACTCATAAATGCAATCTAAATATTAATACACCCATATTTTAAGAATACAATATAAACGAATTTATTGATGTTAGAATTGCTGAATGGAGTGAAGATTTCGATATTTTACTTGGTAATTCTGACTTAGAAAGATTTAACGCAATTTTAGATTGTTCGACAAAAACTCTAACCTTAAGAAATTTAAGTATAACAATCCCATTCAAAATATTATTTAATAACATTCCTGTTAGCATAAGCAGTGGAGAGATATTATTCCCGGAAACAGTAATTAATAACATAAAAATTCCAGAGTCTCTTCACACTGTAGAGTATGGTTTTATAGACGATATTACATTTCAAACACCCGTTAACATAGAAACAGTAGTAGTAGATAACTTAGAAAATTATGAGATAAAAAATCCCACGTGCAATTTTGATGAGTCTGTTATTCGGACAGATCATTTAAATTTTGAAGAAAAAGAAAAAATTTAAAGATTTATTTTATGATGACAAATTAAAACTGACTTTTACTTCTACATGAAATTAAAACACGAAACGAAAACCCAATTTATGTTAGAAGTTACAGACACCCCAAAATAATGCAATAAGAAATTGTTAAACAAGTAAACAAGATTTAGATAATAATATTATAAGACCCTCCACATCTCCATATTCCGCCCCCGTGTGGATCGTCCCAAAAAAGGCCGATGCTTCCGGTCGGAAAAAATTCCGAATGGTAATTGATTACCGAAAACTTAACGAAAATACTATAGACGATAAATATCCAATACCGAAAATTGACGAAATTTTGGAAAATTTAGGTAAAACCACCTACTTTATTACAACTCTAGATTTAGCTTAATGATTTCATCAAATCGAACTTCATCCAAATTCTATCGAAAAAAACCGCTTTTACTGTACCACATGGTCATTTTGAATTTACAAAACTTCCTATGGGATTAACAAATAGCTCAGCAAAATTTGAAAGATTAATGGATAACATTTTAAGACCCTTCTTATATAAACTCTGTTTTGTATATATGGACGATGTAATTATCTTCTCAAAATCTCTTCATGAACATCTTGTTCATATTGTTCCATGATCTTTTTAGAAAAAATAATCTTAAAATTCAATTGGACAAATCCAAGTTCCTTGAAAAAGAAGTCTCTTTTCTTGGCCACTCAGTCACTGTCGACGGTATCAAACCAAATCCATATAAGATAGAAGCTATCCAAAAATTTTCTTTGCTGAAAACATTAAAAGAAATTAAATCATTTCTAGGACTGCACTCGAAAAGGAACAATAATCGACCCCACTAATCCTAACTATTTAGAATGTTTCGAAAAATACAAACAGTTATTGATTAACGCCCCCATCCTTCAATATCCCGATTTTTTAAAATCATTTGTGCTAACCACAGACGCCTCGAATGTAGCTATCGGTTCTGTACTTTCTCAAAATAATCACCCAATTGCTTATTATTCTAGAACTTTGAATACCGCAGAGCAAAACTACTTTACAATCAAAAAAGAATTATTAGCTATTGTCGATTCTTGTAAACATTTTCGCCCTTATTTTCACGGACAAAAATTTCTTATCGAAACTGATCACAACCCCCTTGTTTGGATCTATGAAATAAAAGACCCCACCTCTAGGTTAGCACGCTGGAGACTTAAATTAGATGATTATAATTTTGAAGTTAAATATAAGTTAGGTAAATAAAACCAAGTAGCCGATGCTCTTTCCAGAGTTCACATAAATGCCCTTACGGACAATTCAAATTGTGCTGAGCCTCCAGATTTAAATGACGTATTTGACGTAGAAGAATTTCTCGAAAATTTTGATGAAAATCAATCATCAGGCAATACACAACGCACTGCAGTTGAAAACCCAATCACAGGAATACTTATCACCGAAGAACCCATTAACTTATCGACAAATCAATGAATATTTATTACTCAATCAGAAAATTATGATTTAACTTATAAGAAAATTTTTAATAAACATAGATACAAGATACATTCAACTGAGGAAAACTGGAAATCTGAAATACTAGACGTTTTCAAAGAAATTCTACGACCAAATCAAAAGTTTTCGATAAAAATAGACCAAGAATATAGACCTTACATTTGCAATTACTTTAGACAAAAGTGTTAAATCTATTTTTTGTACGACAATGTAACAGGACATTGGAGACGAACAAAGATAAATAGAATGCGTGAAAAAATACCATTCCTAAAATCATAACGGAATAGTAGAAACCTACAAACGTTTAAGACATCAATTTTACTGGCCTTCTATGCAAACAACTATCTCTAACTTTATTAATAAATGTGAAATTTGCTTAAAAAACCAACACGAAAGACACCCCTATAAACTTCTCCAACTAGGACCACTTCTCGGTCAAAAACCTTTTGATATTTTGCACATAGATTTATTTCATTGTAATAAAAACTTGTACTTGACAATTTTGGACTCATATAAAATATAAAATACCCGACAAAACATCAATCTCAATATTAAGTAAATTAAGACATTATTTGGCACACCACAACTATCCCAGGGAAATTTTATCCGACAGTGGTACCGAATTTAACTCCTCTCTAATTAAAGAATTCATGAAAATGCATAAAATTGAAATGCATTATACAACAGTAAACAACTCTTCTTCAAACTCCCCAGTTGAAAGATTTTATTCGACTCTTTCCGAAAAAGTTAGAACCTTAAAGGAACAAAATCCAAATGACCCTATAGACGATCTTTTTACTTATGCAATACTAATTTACAATCAATCAATTCATTCTGCAACAAAATATTCTCCCTTTTCAATTTTGTACGGCCCATACGCCGAAGAAGTTCATTTTGACTTTGACCTTCCGGTATACGAAACATACAATCAAAGACATAAAGACGAATTACAACCCTTTATCAAAGACTTAGGTATATAATAAACAAAAAGGAAAAATGAAAAAAGTATTAAATGAACAAAATAAAAATGCCGAAATTATAACATTATAAACCTATTAATTAAATTCTTATTTCATAGGTATACGTTATTAATTGTAAGTAGTGTTAGGTTTTAATATTAGATTGTAAACATTTTATATATAACTGTTTTATTTATATGGATCCATATATTAGGGACTTCACTGTAAGAAATCTAGATAATTATCAATTAGTAAATGGGAAGGAGGTTAAAGAAGTTTTGGAAATAAATAATAACATACATAATAATTTTAAAATTATCCACAACAACATCTGTAGCATAAATCATAATGTTGATGAATATTTGTTATTTTTAGATGAGGTCAAGGTATGTTTTGACTGTATTGTATTTACGGAAACTAGTATAAAACAATATATAACTATGGAGACTTAAATTGAAATTACGGTGTTGTTCTCTTTGTAAAATCAAATATTTACGAATCACATACTACAGTAAAATTTAATGACAGCTACCTACTCCAAGTTAAAATAAATAAAAATAACAGTAGTATTATTATAAATGCTGTATATAGATCACCCTCTACTTTAATTGTAAATTTCATAAAGGAACTTAATAGGCACCTCGAACAAGAAAAACCAAGCGATTACAGTATCCTTTTAGGTGATATAAATATAGACATTTTGAAAAATACAGATGATTCACTATACTTTATAGACACAATGAGTGAACTTGGATACATATCTGCTATTAACACACCCACAAGGGTTCAAGATACTACACAAACATGCTTAGATCATATATTTATAAAAAACAAAAAACAAATTTATGATAATATATTACCATTAACAGTAGAAACAAGTATTTCAGATCATTATACAACGATAACTCAAATTGTACTCTCAAATCATATACAAAAAAGGGAGCCATTATCTAATAATCTCATAAAAACTATTCTAGATGAAAATGTATTCATGCAAGAAGTCCAAAAAATTGATTGGAATATTATCTTTGAAAACTTCGTGTCTGTTGGTAAAAACCTTGCTAGCAAAATAAAAAAAAAAAAAACTATAATGAAAAAAAGAAAATCTGTAATCATTCAATTTTATCACACCCTACTGACGAAAATGAAATAAAAGAAATCATAATGCAACTAAAAAATAATAAGGCGCCAGGTGCCGATGGACTCTGAAATCTGAAATCTGAAATGTTGAAAAAAGTGAAAGACTACATGTTTATACCAATGGCGTATCTGATCAACAAATCATTATCTGAAGGACATTTTCCATCTGCTTTTAAGATTTCAATAATAACTCCCATTTACAAACAGGGTGATAAAACAGATAAATCCAATTATAGGCCAATTTCCATAATTAGCAGTTTGGTCAAAATTTTTGAAAAAGTTATCCAAAACTGATTGAATCACTTCTTAGAGTCAAATAAATTACTTTTTTCATCACAGTACGGATTCAGGAAAAACTGCTCTATCCAAGATGCCATTAGGATACTCCAGAGCATTCCAAATAATGGTTATTATGCCGAGGAATTGGGAAAATCCAGAGAAATTTCACATTATCATAGACACATTCTACACATAGATTTAGACTTATTAGCTGAAACTTTAAACACTAACATAAATCATTTCTTTGAAATTCCTATTCAAAACGGACCCCTCTCATTCCTATACGCTCAATACAATCACTTACGCGAACAAGCTTACGACGACCTTCATAAGATAACAAGAAAACAAAAGAAAGCACTTTTTAATTTCCTTGGTACAGCTATAAAATACATAACAGGTAACCCCGACGACTCAGAATTAGACTTGTTAAAAACCCACATAACAGCCATAGAATTAGAAGAAAATGAAATCATAAAGAAATTTAATAATGAAATCTCATTTGGACAATCTTTAGATACTAGATTTAATAGATAACTATGAAAATAAATAATAATAGTATGAAGCTTCTAGCTGCAGTTGATAAACTATCCGCTGATTTTGATGGTTATAATGCCCGTCATAACGAAATACTTAACGTCCAAAATATAAATGAATTTATTGTGAAATTGATTAGAACAATCACCCTCTCACACTTAGATGTAACTAACATCGAATTATTTACTTTAAAGGAACTAGAAACCCTAAAATATAATCTTCTTGATATCTACTCCAGAGTAGCCCTTCTTGTCAATGACGAGCATCCATATGAACTTATTGAATCTTCCAAATCTCTTATTTGCGTTACTTCCAAGACAATGCTCATAAGCGTCAAAATCCCAATCCTTCGCACTAGCTCTTATCCTATATTCCGAATTTATCCTGTACCCAACAAAGATCACATAATTATATTGCCACCTGCCCATTTCTACGCCAATAACAAGTGATACGGAAATTTTATTGGTCAAGACGATAACATTATCTCTACAAATCATGTAGCATCCAAATGCTTAATTCCCAACATTAACAATTGCACAAAATGTAGAGCAACAGAAAATTTTTTTCAAGAAACTTCACAAGTCATTTTGATAGAAATAGTTCACCCTATCATAATTGAAAACCAATGGATCCAATCAACCAGCATTCTTCTAATTGAGAAGCCTATTTATATCGAAGGTACCCTCTACACAAAGAAAACCGTTCAAGAAATTTCATTCCCGGAAGTTATACCAATGGAGCTCAAACCGTACCATGAAATTAGGCTAGAGATGTTAAAAATTCCCGAAACCCACGGCCAAGTTCAACTGATAGAGCCATTAGAAAATTTACCTGAAATTTCTACCGGACTTAGCGCTGCACCTATTATTTTACTAATGTCTGTTTTAGCATTTTTGTTAATTTTATTTTTAAGGAAGAGGAAAAGAATTTCGAAAATTCTTTTTGGTCAAAAATTGCAACCAGCCCAAATTAAAATTTAAGATGATTTACTTCGAGATGGTTCCAAGGACGAAGTCAGCACCAGAGGAGCGAGGAGACATGTAGCCTCAATGGACACAGGACACCAACCTGCAGAGTCGACAATTAAATGTTATAAATTCTATTACAACATGTATTATCGGGCTTTTTACAATTAGATCTTTATAATAACAGTGTTTTATAAAATCAATTTTATTGTATAAATTCCATCAGTTTCATTTTTGTGTAGTTTTGAAAACAAAGGTCTTTTTCAAAAGTTACAAAGTGAAACGATTAACATTTCTATATACAGACATATAATGGTAAAAAACTAAACGTTAGTATTCAAAATTAAATATGAATGAAATCTGATAGGATTCAAAAGAATCATAAAATCAAATAATACCTCTAGGTATTATCGTCGGACACATGTAATATACAGTTATGCATGAAAATATTCACATATAATGGTAAACTTAAAATACCTAATTATCTAAGGGTCTCTCAGATAATCTGACCTCAGATTTTTGCAGGTAGCTATCCAACGGTGAACAGTAACATTACTGGTATGAACATTCAGATTCTAGGCGTCTAGATGGTAGACCTCGCAAAAAGGTGGGCCCCAGGTAGAAATAGTGAGCCTCTCCTTGAACCCTGTGAAATGGGTTAAATGACAACCTATTTCAACACGTGTTGAGTGAAATAAGAATAGTGAAAGGAAAACTGGACTAGAATTACAAAAAAATACATACCTCTTTACTCCAGAGGGTTCACAAAAAAACTGAAAGTCATTAACTTCAAATAACTAAATGACTGAATGGGGCAGAACCTTGAAGTTATTGAGACACTATGAGGAACGACGTCTCGTTGATCTTTTGTTCCTTCCTGTCAATTGTTTGCCTCCACGATCCGGAAATGAAACATTCATATATTTTCAAATATAAATATTTACGGGATTCTATGAATAAAGGTTTAACTTCCATTACTGAATTGATAATTGATTTAAGTGTTTCTGGCCAGGTTACAGATACTTTGTTTCACCGAATTAAATCTAGGATGGCACACCTTTTGAATAGGATTCAGCGACTCCTAACATTGTTGAATATTCTTGGAAAAATTGCTGACAACATGAAAAATGACTTCAATAAATTTCAAAATTAAGCTTAGGCAACGTGTTTGAGATTAGAAGCTGATTTACATGACTCTAAAATGGTACATTCATTTTCAGAACATGGTACAGAGTTAGCGCAGGCACGTAAAGTTAATGATCAAACTCTTTATGAATCTGCGATAGAATTTTTTGTAGGTGATGCTTTTGTTTGGTATCTTAGTATCAAATCTTCATACACACATCTTGTAATTTAAGCCATGGTTCTCTATTGGACCTCTTGAGGGGTCGATAGTTATAATGTTCATACTCTTGGGAACAAAATGGTAATAAATAAAACAGAAACTGGAACACAACGAAGAAGCAGATTTGAAAGCGATAAAAAGTTTGGAACAAATCGTGCAGAAGAGAGTGGAAGTAATGCAAGGCAGCACTGTGGACGACTCAGTTGTGTATTTAATTTCGAACTTTTTTGGGGAAGGAAGTTTAAGCAACATTGAGTCGAGTGGAGTCTTTGGAACAATTTATATATAGAGAAGTGAGTTTGCAACAAATTGACTGAAAAGAAACCTTGCAATAAAGAGGCTTTGAAAGAACTGAATATAATGAGAAATGTTAAGTACCTAACTGAAACCTTCGAAATAGAATATGTAAGAAAGTTATCCTAACTTTTAAATCAGCAATATTGTCTGGTCTAATAAAATAAACTTTCGATTTCCAATAACCCAATAAGAAGTAATCGAGAAGACTCAAATCGGGGGATCTAGCCGGCCATTCGATCGTTCCACGTCTTCCAATCCACCTATTGGGAAAACCTCGTTTAAATAATTTCTAACTATACGTGCAAAATGAGGTGGAGCTCCGTCTTGTTGGTAGTAAATAGATCGATCCATCTCATTTGGATGATTAACATCGGGAGAAGTCTTTGTAATGTAGGCACTGAAAAGTTTATCAAAAAATCTAGATAAACCTCACCATTAGGTAACTGTGTCCTCGAAAAAATAATTTTATTGTTCATGATACCAGCCCAAACGTTCACTTTTTTAGGATATTGAGTGGTGTGTTGAGTGAGAGGACATATCCAGTGAGGATTTCCTCTGCTCCAATATCTACAGTTCTGTTTGTAAACCGTTCCGTTTAAATGAAACGTCGCTTCATCAGAAAAAACGGTTTTGTTTATGAACTGCAAATCTGCGTTCATTCTGTCCATCATCAATTCACAGAATTCTTGCATTCTATCAGGATTATCTTTATTTAACTCGTGAACCAACTGAACTTTGAACAAAATAGATGATTCTCGAGTGGTCTATGCTGATTTTCCTTAATCTCTAGAAGTACATCTAACTTTTCCCAGTTTCACGAAACTTTTTTCCAATTTTGCTAACTGTAGACTGCGAAACGTGTTGACCAGGGTATTTATTATTAAAAATTTCACAAACCTTTTTTTCAGTTCTTGTTTTATCACCACAACCAATCATAATTAAAATGTCTATTCTTTGAGTCTCGGACAAGTGGCCATAATCAAATTTAATACGCGCACAAATATTATACTGACGTCTTTTAGTAACTTGAAATACTTAAATGACAGCAGCCACTAGATTCATATCAATTGTTTATTATTTGCCGTTTTGAATAATATTTTAGTATCTTCAATGATTCTTTTCCAGATGTTTATCAGAACAGATACGAGAATACCTGATTATTTCTAAAGTATATTTTAATAGACCAGACAATACTGCTGATTTAAAAGTTTGTTTGAAAGTTAGGATAACGGAAAAAATTAACAAAATAACCCCTGAGGTCATACAAAATGTTGAACGAGAATTCCAAAATCACCTCGATTATTGTCAAGAAGTGAATGGAGGTCATTTTAAACATTTAATTTAATTGTGAAGTACATTGAAAAATTCATTCTAAATATTATGCGACATTATTATCTTCATTCTACGTAAAGTTTTACGATGGAGACATTATCAAAATTTTACATATCAAAAATTAATTTTCTTAGTTATGACTGCACCAAATTAAAAAAAAAACTTTATATTGCTGAACAGAGGACTAAAATCCTTCCCAACAAGGTGCCACACGATCCCCTTTCTTATTTAAAATTTTCGAGGGGGTGCTTATAATTCAGAGGGGGTGCTGGAGGGGGATAATATTTTCATACTGTTAATTGTCAATTTAAGAATAAAAATCGACCTGTTTCAGGTTTTTTTCACATAGTACATAATAACGATAAAATTGAATTTACTCCATACATACATACATACATTGTATGCATAATAAAACTAGAAAAAATCGTTTTACATAAAAAATTCTTCCTTCATTCATGAGGAAAGCAGCCAAAATCACAATTATTACTTACTGAAGTGAACTCTTTTATACATTACCAAGCTTCCGGAAAACTATGCTTCCAATCAAAATGAATTCATTGAATTAACTTTGAAATTATTTGAAAACTAATTGTTTTCGTATATTTTTGTGTTACTTCACTTTACGGACACATCGTTTTTAACTATACTGTCAAGTCTTCCTTGCATGTACTTTAATTATTCAAATGGCTTTTTTGTTCCAGACAGCAATTTTGTTCTTGGCAACGCCCAAGTTCCAACCGTTTATCCTATTGTGTATTGTTCAGATGGATTTTGTGAGTTAACGGGCTTCACGAGGGCCCAGATAATGCAAAAAGGATGCGCATGCAAGTTCCTTCACGGACCGGAGACAAAAGAGGAACACAAGGTGCAGATTGACAAAGCCTTGGAGTCCACGAATGAGCTGAAACTAGAAGTTATATTTTATAAAAAGAACGGTAAGTAGCTACCTTTAGTGTAAAATAAATTATAGCTACATCAATTTTGTGATGAATATATGCGAGATTAAAAGGCAAAATCAATCAACACAATTTATTATAATGCCATAAGTGAAATTACTTCGATTACAAAAATACATATTAACGACTAACTACTAACTATTTACTAAATTGTTAATTTGCTGCTCACTAAAGGAATTAACCACAGCAAGTTATTGTAATTTTCATGTTATAATATACAGCCCTGCTGAGAAGTCTCGCACCATGGGATTATCTTTGGAACGGACGAAGAGAAAGTTATTCGATTCTAAGACTATGAATGACACTTTATTCTGTATATTTTAAACCAAATTCCTTTTTAAATCAACGTTCAGTGTACAGCCGTCATCCTGAACTTTTTCCACTAATCCATCTCTGAGGGAAAATTGTATTTAAATATTGCCTAACGTCTCTTTGATAATGTGGAAGTGCGCCAACTGATTGAAAGTATACATTTATATTATGAAATAATCGAATTATTTCAGGAAAAATTTCATTTTGGCAATGGAACAGTGAAAATAACCAAATATTCACCACAAGGTATTAATAAGTACCAGAATGAGAAAAACGCGAATAAGTATTTACTATGTAATTGTCGATATCTGCCTAGCTATAGAATTTGGCATAGGGTGTCTCATGAAAAAGTAAATCTAGAAGTAGAAAGGATTCATAAAATAATATATTATACAGGGTGTTCGATTCAAAAACTCAATCGCCGTAGTCACCACCATGTAAGTTTTGTTGTAACATGGAAACCTCGCAATCAGTGTTAAAATATGTTTTTAATATTTTTTCCGTTTGTGAGATATTCAGATGTTAAATGTTTCCATACTTTGAACTAGCCTTGTATAATAGGTTAGGTTCGGTTATATGGGCGACCAGGTCCGTTCCGGCCCCGGTTCACTCAGAGGCACTCGGCCATAGTTATACCCTTTGGCTCATTGTGTTGAGCCATGCTGTTTTTACCTATCCTTAGTCCTTCATATTTCTCCTTTCATTCCTTGTTTTAGGCATTTCCATACCCATACAAAGTCCCTAAAATTTCCATATTTATGAAATAAAGACAAATACTATTGAGGTTAGCAGCAAAAAAGTAGAAGTGTACTCTTTTCAGGTTTCCTAGCTTTCGTAAATCTTTATTTACATCTTCAGGGAACTACAAAGTGAGAAAAAGCATAATTTATAAAACAGCCCACTACAACAGTTTCATAACTTACGCTAATTGAGAATGTATCCTTGATTTTAAAGAAGAAACAAGTCCAGCTTGCATTACAAGCTTTAGCTTACTGTCACATATTAGTAAATTGATAAAAAATTAAAATATGAAAATTGTTTAAATCATTGTGAGAATCCACATAAACACGTGGATTTAAATTCGGAATTCGAAAATAGGCTAAGCACGGGTTTTTTATATGAAGTACGAAAGAAATACTAAGGCCATAATGACATCAACCAAAAACAATTGGAATATAAATTTGATGGAATACGAGGGAGGTACAATAATTTGATAGGTGCTATGAAAAAATATTGTTAGAATTACTACCCATGTTTATGAAAGTTATGTTAAGAGAAGAGAGTAGAGATTACTTGAATTTTGAATGTCTATCTTCTTATTAATACGGCTATCCTCTTGAAAAATGGAAGCCTAATCCAAAAATAATCTTTCACTATAAGTAGTTATTTTCACGGGATATTATCTCAATCCCTTCAAAATCTATTATACAGGGTAATTGATTAGTGTGATAAAGTTCAGAGGGGAAACCTTTCAGTGGTTTCATTGCCTCTTTTAATAGTCACTAGGCTAACCACTCCATCGGCACCAGGAGATGTTTGGATTACTTTTCCTAATTTCCATTTTAAAGGCGGCAAGTTGTATTCTTTAACTAACACTGTAATATAGCGCTATATTAATTAATTTAGGTAACACACTGTATATAAGTTATTTAGGTTTGGTTAAGCATATTTAGAAATATTGTTAATTATTAATATCTATGCAATAATTTATGTCGTCGCCCTTTTCTGGCGACTCGGCGATACCTTTGAACTCGCCAGAGTGAGTGACCGGAATTCGTGACTTTTTAAATAAAACTACTAACGAGAGATGTTTTTCTTCAGAGTTGCCTAAAGCACCAATTTTAAATAAAGAGTTATCATAGAAGCTGAGAGGTTATTACATGGCGATCCTGCCAGTCCAGTGATATCACTTGGGTTGTTGTTTGATCGGCTAGTGGTATATATATATATTTTTTTTGCGAACAAAATGGGACAACAGGCATCCAAGGAAGAAGTAATAATAGCTCAATCGGGTAACAGTGGAGGCCAAACAAATAACGCACAACTCAGTGGACTAAAGGAGGTACTATACATTATGTTTATCGCAATGGCTTTCCTTATCATAGTAGCATACTTATACCGAAAATGCAGAAAGATGGTGGAGAGAAAAATTGACAGGCATATTAGAGCGAGCCAAGAGTTAGTTTAGGAGGACGAAGACTATCTTCATTTTAGGTTTACAATTAGTATAAAATGAATGGATCTAGAAAGACAGTTTCATAATTTTGCAGAAGAATTAAAAGTGTTCCATAGGAATTTATTAAAAGACAATACCGAAAGAAGGACTGTTGGAAGTGTTACAAATCGTAAGTTTAAAACATTAGCTAAGAGTAAAATTAGTTATAGGAAATTAAAAGAATTGTTTAATAAATTAGACATAGATTTTCGCACTAAAACTAATATTAAAGAAGTTGCTATTACAATAGAAAAATTAATTAATGCGATAGAAGTTCATTTAACAGAGAGGTTACAATTTCTACAGCATACTGAGCAAACTAAAAAGGATCATAATATAATATTAGATTCAGATTGCTCAATTAACGAAATGGCCGAGAAATTCGATTTGAAAACCGCGGCAAGTCTGCTACCGGTTATGGACGGTTCTGAAACTGTAACCAAACAGTTAATTGATGCTATTGAATTGTACGATTCCATGCTTGATGCAAATGGTAGGGTATTACTAACCACCTATATTTTAAAGAAAAGTTTAAGTGAAAATGCAAAATTGAAATTAAATAAAACTTATACTGATAATGGGTCTCTAATAACTAAGAAATATTTCATTACCAAAAAATCTGCAACATCTTTAGCCAATCAATTACATAATGAAAAACAAGGGTCCAAAACTATTGATCAGTTTGGGAAAATGTTAGAAGAGCTTTTAGCGGATCTAACGCTTGCCCTAGCTGGCGATAATTTAAATGACAGTAAAATTTTAAATCAAGTTAACGAGAAGATCGCAATCAATACTTTCGCAAATGGGCTCAGAAATAATAATTTACAAATTATAATTAAAGCACGTAATTACACACATTTAAGTCAAGCAATTCAAGGAGCGAAAAAAAAAGAAATGAATAACTGTTGCAAAAGTAATGACCAAATCTATCAGATAAGAGAATATAAACATTTTAGAGGAAATACTTTCAGAGGGAATAGTAGTAGAGGAAATAAATTTAGATCAAATAACATTAAAGAATACAATTTTAGAGGAAATAACAGTGATAGAAATTCTTATAGGGGTACTAATTATAGGTCAAATAATTTTAGAGGCAGGCATAATAATAATAATAGAGATAATTCTAGAGGTAGCAATAGAAGGGAACCATTTTTTCGTGGCCCACCCTAACTCACAAACTTGCCACAATATTTTTGCTCTGAATGGATTGAATTTTGTATAATTATTTTATAAGAATAATAAATTAACATTGTTATTAGATACAGGCGCTAGCGTAAGTGTAATTTTTAAAAATAAAGTAGTTATTGACGAAACGATTAATTTGTCAAAGAAAATGCGTATTAATGGTTTATGTGGGTCAGTGGTATCAGATGGCACGGTACATCTACCATTACAAATAAATAAAATTAAACTTCATCAGGAATTTCAACTCTTAGACGGCCTTGCGAGCGACATTGAAATGCACGGTATTTTGGGATCAGATTTCTTCTATGATTACGGAGCTACGTTAGACTACGAAAAGTTTTTATTTTCATTCAATTTTTGTAATGTCAGACAAGTAATTCCAATAGTGTCGGAACAGCAAATTTACACTTCAATTCCGGGTAGATGCGAAATAGTTAAATATTTTAAAGTTCAAGTTAATGAAGACTACGTTGTCTTGCCGGGTGAATTATGTGAAGGAGTTTTTGTAGCGGTAGCTTTGGTTAGAGCTTACCAAAATATGATTCCTATTAAAATTTTAAATATTAGAGAACAGGAGATTATCTTGAAAAATTTTAATCCAGAATTAGAAAAATTAAACTGCTATAATGTATGCGAATTTAAAACAAAACCAACCAATTCTGTTAGTAGAGCAGACAAACGACCCGTTTACGGTGTGTAATATTTATAAAGAAAAAATTATACTAAAGAATCAACAAAACCACATTTCATTAAACCGTATAGACTACCACATGCTCAAAAAACGCAAGTTCATCAAGAAATAGACAAAATGTTACGCGATGGAATTATAGAAGAATGTAGGTCAGAGTTTCAATCACCTTTGTTAATCGTTCCTAAAAAGGGTTTTGATGAAAATGGTGTTAGGAAGGCTAGAATTGTAATAGATTATAGACAATTAAACCAGCAAATAGATGATAAATTTCCATTGCCTTGTATATAAGAAATTTTGGATTCATTATCCGGGGCAATGTATTTTTCCCATCTTGACTTATCTCAGGGTTATTATCAGATCGAGCTTGACCAAAATAGCAATACACAGCTTTTGCAACAGATGGAATTAAAAACAAGTCCCAGTGCATTTTCACGTGCAATGACATTTGCAATGTCCGGGCTGAATTACGAATGTTGTTTCGTTTATTTAGATGACTTAGTAGTTTTTGCAAATAATTTAATTGATCATAATAAAAATTTGGTTGAAGTTTTTCAAAGGTTAAGACAGGTAAATTTAAAGCTAAACCCGAATAAATGCGAATTTTTGAAAAAAGAAATTCTCTACCTAGGTCACCAAATATCAGCAGAAGGTGTCTCTCCAGATTTTTCTAAAATAGAAACAATTCAAAATTTTCCAGTTCCCAAAGATTCCCAAGAAGTTAAAAGATTCGTTGCTTTCGCTAAATACTATAGGAAATATGTAAAAAATTTCGCAGAAATTGCCCAACCTTTAAATTATCTTACAAGGAAAAATGTCCCTTTCATTTGGAATAACGTTTGTCAAAATTCTTTTGAAAATCTAAAAAAGGCATTAACTAACCCACCAGTTCTTCAGTATCCAAACTTTGCACCTGAAAATGAATTTATACTAAAAACCGATGCATCAAATTATGCATTAGGTGCTGTATGTCCTATCCAATTCCGATGATAGGCCTGTTGCATTTGTAAGTCGATCTCTTAATAAGGCTGAGAAAAATTATAGTGTTATTGAGAAGGAGCTTCTAGCAATAGTTTTCGCAGTAAAGCACTTTAGGCCTTATCTATTTTCAAGAAATTTTTTAATTTTAAGCCACAGACCTCTGGTTTACTTATTTGGCATGACAAATCCTAGCAGTAGATTAATAAAATTTAGACTCATTCTCGAAGAATATGATTTCACGGTAAAATACAGTAGAAACGGTGAAGCTTTACCATCGCGTGACTGTTACTATACGTATTTACGTATACGTATATACGTATAGTAGCGTATAGTACGTATAGTAATGTATATATGTATACGTATATACGTATAGTAAAGTATAGTACATTATAGTAACGTATATTCGTATACGTATATACGTATGGTAACAGTCACGTGATGGTAAACCTTCACCGTTTCTACTTGTATATAAAAGGCAAAGATAATGTTGTAGCAGATGCCCTTTCACGTATCGATATATCTTCCGATGAACTAAAAAATTTAAACAAAGAAGTGTGCGATACAATTTTTGTCACCACAAGAGCACAATCAAAAATCAACGAAAAGGAACCTTTAAGTAGTTTCAAAGATAATTCTGACAAAAGGACTGATCACCCTGGAGTTCTAGAATTGGAAGATTGTTCGACTTACCTGTAAGGAAGATCAATCTCAATTATTCGAGCATCGGAGTTCTTCTATGATATATTTGGTAGGATTCATATTTCAAGTGAATCACGCACTGTATTTAAAAGAGTAAACCATTTTTTGTCGTATATACTAATTACCCGATATCAAGGCGACTATCGAACAGTTCATTGGTGACTGAACTAATCGCTCTATTGACTGGGTAGAATCGGGAGGATGGGCTCTATCATAGAAGAACTCCGATGCTCGAATAATTGAGATTGATCTTCCTTACAGGTAAGTCGAACAATCTTTCAATTATTCTTCGCATCTCCGTTCTTCTATGATATATTTGGTAGATGTTTAAAGATACAATTAGGGCGATTTAATGCAGTGTATAACAGTAAATTCATAACAATATAACAAAAAAGTAACGCAAGTTTTAATTTTTAAATTAAAACGTTTGTTTTTAAAAATTTATTTATAAATTAATATACAGGTTGTACTACAACAATACAAATATTAAATAACTTAAATACCAAACTAACTATATATATCTGCTAGAAATCAACGTTAGAAGTCCCTGTAAATGTGAAATGAGACCTATTTATAATCTTCTTTAAACAATGGCACTGTTCTAGTTTGTTTATTACTTTTTTGTTGACTCTGCTATTCTGGATACTTAACTCCTCCATCCTTAAGACGAGAAAATAATGGATTTTTTTTCGAGTTTTGATTTAACTTCTTCTAGTGGAATTTCTTCTAGTTTTCTTCTTCTTGTCTTCTTGTTCTTGTATTTTCTTATAATGCAAAATGTGGTTAACGCAATTAAAGTGATTAAGATTAAAGGAACTGTACTGGAAATTATTACGTGTTTTCCTGAAAATTCTACGTCTTGAATTGGTTTTAGGTTTTTTGCAATTTTATTAATTTCAAAAAGTTTATCAAAATCTATTTTTGTTAAGTTTAGAGGGTGATACATTTGAGTTTCTGAAAATATAGCTTCTGATTTTGTTAAAATGACTGATTTGCCTTTTTGAACTTGAATATTGTTTGAAAACTTCTCTCTTCCAATTTCTATTTCACATTTTTCTGGAATTCGGATTAAACAGGGGCCGTGTATTTCTAAATATTTTTCTGAGGTACATTTTGATAATATTTTTACAGTGGTGGCTGGAACAATCAGTATTTCGTTATTTGTGATCTGTTCTACGATGGGTTCTTGAAGATTTACGTCAGTAGCGTAACATTGTTTGGGCAAACGATTTTCGAGTAGTTCTGTTGTGCAGTTGTCTTTGGATATGAATTCTTGTCGACAATAATATGTTTCTTCTAATGTCGGACATTCTTCCTTTATTAATGACGATTCTTCGGCTTCTGCTAAGTAGGGTTGAGAGGGGATAAACATTTTGTGTTTTTGGATGATAGGATAAAGGTGGTAGAACTCTGCAATTTCGGGTTTCAGGATAGGGATATGTATAGCAAAGATTAATTTGGATTTGGAAAAGGTAACTTGGGTACCGAGAAATAGATAGTAGGTCAACAAATTCTTGAATTTTGGAATTTGCTCCTAGTTGTGTTTGTAAATTTGTAAAAAAGGTGTCATTTTTCATAGCCTGAGCTGATAAAATGGATTTTATTTCATCGTTCATTTTTGGTGCTTGGAGGGAAGCACAATTTTCTGTGCAACGCACTACCAGTTCTTCATGTAGAGCTTCTCCTTTTTTATTTTGATTAATAGGGTTTTCACCCAAAAGTTCAACAATCTTTTTATTCACCTCCACGTTTTGTGGTATCTGTAGTGTATCAGAAAGGACCACAGGTTCTAATGGTGGAGTAGTTTGGCACGGCTCTTCGATTTCTCTAGGAGATCCTCTTGTAGAACTAGAGCACGACTCTGAAAAGAGGTTATTTATCATTTATTTATTTTTTTTTTTTTTTGGTGGAATGTATTTTTGTACACACGATAAAACCCTACGGAATACGCAGCCAAGTGTTTGCGGTTGTTGTAGTCAAAAAGCCAGACTATACTCTGTTTGAAACACTATTAACTGCATTTAATAGCAAACAAGTGTTTGCGGGCATTGTAGTAAAAACAAACTACACCCTGTATATCATATTCTATTAAGAAATCTATAAACAGCGTTAAATAGCAAACAAGTGTTTGCGGGAATTGTAGTAAAACGAACTACACCCTGTATATAAGAATGTGTTAAGAAACCTATTAACACTATTTAATAGCAAACAAGTGTTTGCGGGCATTGTAGTAAAAACAAACTACACCCTGTATATAATAATCTGTTAAGAAACCTATAAACATCGTTTAATAGCAAACAAGTGTTTGCGTGCATTGTAGTAAAAACAAACTACACCCTGTATATTCTATGTTGAAAATCATATCTCTACTCTTTCATATTTTATAGAGAATAGCACTGCATATTGCTGAAAATATAAAGTTTGAAATCACACACTTACCCTGTGAACTATCTGAATCGGAAGATGTCGAATAGTTATCTGTAAATGCCCTTTCTAGTTTTGCAAATTTCTTTTCCATGTGTAACAATTCTTATAACGCCAACGCCTTTCTTTTTTGTTTATTCGGCATTTTATTTTCTTACACTGCACGTGAAGGCACTTAAAAATGAACTGTTCGATAGTCGCCTTGATATCGGGTAATTAGTATATACGACAAAAAATGGTGTACTCTTTTAAATACAGTGCGTGATTCACTTGAAATATCAATCTTACCAAATATATCATAGAAGAACGGAGATGCGAAGAATAATTGGGTACATACCAGTTCGCTCCCGCTGTCACATTTTAATCCATAATTTTAAAGTGGTCGTGGGTAAGTTCGCTCTCGTAGCAATTTCTTGGAAGGGTAGGTACTTAGGGATTAAAATGTGACCGCGGGTAGGGGTGGAAAGTGGGAGGTTTATAAATGCTTGTTATGTTTGTTGAGAGATCAGCAGTGGCAAATCTTCCGACGCAAACTCCACGTCGCTTGTACACGGTCCCTGGTACACACCGTGTCTAAAAGCGTTCGTTTACGAGGGTGATTCGAAAAGTAATTTGCTGAAAACAACGAGACAACGTATATCTACGATAATATCGACTAGAATAGGTAAGAAAAGCACCCAGTTACTGGCCAAAGCCACCCTAGGCTGTTAACCGGGGAGTGAGGCTGCTCCTCGGCAGTAACCGGTTACGACAAAGTAATTTCACATAACGTTTCATCTGTTTTTTTATCTCAAACCCCAATATGCGATCTACCAGATCGCAAACCGCCTCCAAAACCTCCTCGAAGCCTTCCTGCTCCAAAGAGGAATACCCAGCCCTTCCCCAAAAACAAACTTCATCAGCCTCTGGCTCTACATCCAGCTCCGTCACCAAAACTTCCGATCTTCACAACAAATTCCTGAAAGGCTTACTAGAAAACGCCCTAACGGAAAATGAATCATTAAAATCCCGTATCGAATCTCTAGAAAGACTTTTCGAGAGACAGAACCCCCAATCTCCTCTGCCTGTTGCCGTTTCCTATGCACAGGCAGCAAAATCACCACCCACTTCACGCCCAGCGTCAGTCCGAAGGGCTCACGCAACCAAATCAACCCCGAAAAAACCCAGCTCCATTCACTCAGCGAGCTCCAAATCTTCCACCCGACCTACACCAACACCTTCACCACAACCTTCTCTCCAAACCCTAAATCTCCGAAATCTACCCCCAAAATACTGCTCCCAGAAGGAGCTCTTCCTCAACACTAACGAAATTCTCAGAGGCCAAATCCAATACCTCAAGGCCAATCCCAATGGTACTGCCCTCCTTAAAATTTCTAAATCTTTCGAGGTCAAAGCCCTCGGAAGAAAAATTCAAAATGCCATAGGTGACAACCATGTGGTATGCATACCACTCAACCATTCAACAACCGCCAAACCCAACCAGCCCTCCCGACAACACGTCCCCAGCTTCTCTTTTGTCATCCTAAAGGTTGACAAAAAAATATCCGATGAAGAAATGGCTGATATTCTTCAGAATCTCAACTTCAGCTTTAAAAAATGCTGGAGAATTATATCCAAAGCAAAAAATGCTCCCACTGTCCTTGTCAGAGTGGTCACCGACTCTGAATCCGCCTACCACTTGGCCCTTTCCAAAGGCATCTCTTTCTACGGCCTCAACCATCGTTGCGCGCCATCAAATGCCAATCCCCTCCAACCAGTCCCCAAATACTGTACTCATTGTACAGAAATCGGCCACCTCTCTACCGAATGTAAAGCCAAGCTTCACACTTTCCCCAACTGCGGTGGTCACAGCCACAAAGCAGACAAATGCGACAAGGTTAAAAAACCTTGGTGCAAAAATTGCGGTGGTGACCACGCAACCTACGACCCAAAATGTCCAAAACGGCAGACTCAGCCCTCGAAACCCGAGGAAACTGCCCACATCACCCTCCCCAAGCCCTCCATGCCTTTCGACTTCCCTACGGAAGTCCAAAAAATCTTAGAAGTGGTAGCCGTGACTATCATGAACGCCATCCCCTCTTCAAGAAAATTGGTGATTGAGACACTCAAACACCTCATCCCATCCTATTACAACCACAATTGCTCTGTCCAAGGACAGGGCAACAAGGCGTACTTCAGCTTCACGCCAATCTAATCCGAAACTTTCACCCTAATAAAGGCTTTTGATGGACTTTGTGATAGGAACGTTAAATTGCCAAGGTCTCTCCAGGAAGAGACACTTGTTGAAGCATCTCCTGAATTCGAATAACATCCAAATTCTTTCCATAACAGACACTCTGGCAAAAAACCCTCCTCACTTTTCAGGGTACCAAACTTTCCACTATGGCAAAGACCAATACTCTCGTGGTAACGGCTTTCTTGTCAGAAATGGAGTTGGTGCCACAATTCACAGTTTTCCTGTACAAATCACCTCTCTGAATTTAGACTGCTTCGCTATTGACGTATCCTGGAACAGGTCTACCATTACCTTTATCTCTTATTACAACCACCCTCTCCAAACCCTCAACTCAGAGCTTTTCGAATACTTTTCAAACCTCCCTAAAGCCATAATTCTTGGAGATTTTAACTCCAGACACACTCAATTTGGTGATACTTACACTAATCAATCAGGTAGAATTTTCTCCGACTTTCTTCTTGACCTACCTATCTTCCGAATTTTCAACAAAAATCCCACCTTTTTCGGCCACCAGGGAACTTCTATTACAGATCACGTAGTATCTACCCAAAGACTAGCCACTTTGTTCGACGACGAATGTTACCAGGGTGACTCAATAACTTCCGACCATCTTCCACTCCTAGTCCGAACAAAGCTAGCAAACCCCAAACCTCCGTTTTCGCAACATTTCACCTTTTTAAATTATAAAAAGGCCAACTGGGAAACTTTCAAAAATCATATATCTTCCCACCTTCCGAACGAACCTGAAAGAATCACCATAGATTCAATAAACTCTCAAGCCGAAACACTCCAATCTCTCATTATAGATGCTACTGATCAAGCCGTACCACTTACCACCATTGATACCACCAATCGTGCTTTACCTCAGCACATCATTAACCTCATCAAACACAAAAGGCATCTTTATCGCACATTTTTGCGTACTCGAGATCCTGCCGTTAAGAACGAATGGAATCGCCTTAATGCCCTGGTCAGACTTGAAACGAACGCCCTCAAACAGAGGGAATGGAAGCGTGTCACGTCTGACTTGGACTATAGGCGAGGAAGTGAGTTCTGGAACAAATTCAAAACTCTCACCGGACAACGGAGAAGAGTAGAATCAGGTCTCAGAGTACAAAATCAAATTGTGCACACCCCAGACGAAAAAGCCGAGGTTTTCAAAACACATCTCCAAAGTGTTTTAATCTCCCCAGAAAACCCACTTTTTCTCCCCGATTTTCTCAGAGAAACCACCCTACTAACCGCGAACATCACGAGGAGCCCTCATATAATCACTCCACTTGACCAAAACGACCCTTTTTTAAAGCCCTTTTCTCTTGAAGAAATTCAAACTGCCTGCCTTAGAGGAAAAAATACAGCCCCTGGTCCCGATAGAATTTCTAGAAAGGCTCTAAAAAACCTCACTCCTTTCATTTTACCTCAAATACAGAACCTTGTAAATGCCTGCCTCTCACTTTCATATTTCCCAAATGTATGGAAAACTTCCCATACGATTCTCATTCCGAAACCCGGTAAAGATTCTAAAAATCCCGAAAATTACAGACCAATTTCGCTTATCAGTGTTCTTGGAAAACTCTTCGAATTCCTGGTAAAAGAACGACTCTGGCAACACTGCAAAGGCCACAATATTATTCCTGACTACCAACATGGGTTTCGCCCTGAACACACTTCTCAAGATCCAATTACCTCTTTTCATACTATCATCTCTCGAGCCATAAACGCCCGCGAATGCTCTTCAGCTGTACTTCTCGACGTTCATAAAGCCTTCGATCAAGTCTGGCACGCTGGACTTGTGAGAAAACTAATGAGCATAAATCTTCCTGTTCACTTCGTAAAACTCATCTATTCATATCTCACTGAACGTACGATTAAAGTAAAAGTTGGCTACGCCGTTTCCGATTCTTTCACCCCTCTAGTAGGCGTACCTCAGGGTTCTAACCTCGCTCCCCTTCTCTACCTTATTTACACTTATGACACTCCGACCCCCGTTAATCGTCATCAACATATTAATTTGTATGCAGACGACACCGCTATCATTAACACCGCTAAAGACATACACACACTTCAAAATAACACTCAAAGCTCGCTAAACCGATTTTCTGATTGGTGCTGCAAGTGGAGAATCACACTTAATCCACAAAAAACTCAACTGATAGCGTTTAAACACTCAAATACAATCAAACACGACCTTTCACCTACACCAACGAACTTCCGTATTTCACTCTGGGGCGAGAGACTCGAATTACAAAAACAGGTTACCTATTTGGGGGTGAGATTTACTCACACCCTCAACTGGGAGCCTGACATCACAGCTACTCTTAGCAGGGTGAAAAATCGAGTTAATCTCCTCAGAATGTTGTGCGGAAAATTCGGTAGATCTCACCCTCAAACTCTTCTGCATACATACAAAACCTTTATTCGCCCCGTAATTGACTACAAATACCTCGTATATTCAACTCTCCTTCCACGGTTGATGAATCGTCTCCTCTCCTGCGAGAGACGTATTCTGAGACTTTGTCAATATAAACATTTTCGCTCCCCTTGCAACGAGGTATATACCAATACAAATATCATCCCCATCTCCGATAGACTGCGAAAACTTCAAGCAGGTTACATTACCCGAACTCTCTCATCTAACAACACGTTAGCCAAAAATACTTTAAAAATGTCTTGGAAAACCCGGCTCCTTCGCCCAATTTCAAAAACTCCAAAAAATAAATTGCCATATCCTCCTCTACGACTTCTTCGTACTTTTCCTTACGAAGAACTCCCCCCAGACTTCCAAGACTTCCTCGATACTTCGCCTCTATCCATTCGATAGAGGCACAGTCGTACACCGGAATTCCAAGCCGAAGAAGAAGTGCTGCGAAAGCTGTTGTAAGTAAAGTGTACCGCAAACAGTTGGACCGAAGCGTCGATCCAAGCTAGGAGGAACACCGAACACGACAAAAAGCACTTTTTAGTGTATTGTCTCGGGTACTTTTCAGCATCCGAGACAATTTATAACATATGAAAAAATTTAAAATAATAAAAATAAGTGTAAATTTATTTCCTTTCCCTTTCCTCTACTACCGGGATGATGGATGCAGGTTTTCTGTGGTACTTTTCCTGCATCTTAATTTCCGCAATTGTTGGAACTGCGACATATTGTGGAAATTAACCAAATGGCCATCCTTGGGTGTACAGGCACAGCTGTCCCTACCGCGACCTTTAACTTCACTTGCATTAATATTCAAATCATACCTTGAAGAGGATTAATCTCCTATAGCAGGGTACAGAATTAAACTTTTGCAAATTCCAATAAAGGAAAATCAATAATCAAATTAAAATCATGTTCGAACAAAAAAACAAAAAAAAAAAAAAAAAAAAAAAAAAAAAAAAAAAAAAAAAAAAAGTTGAGAGATCATTTTGAAGTTTATGTTAACTTGAATAATATGGATCCGTTGAAAGTGAGTGAAATGTTAAGCGAAAAAGGCAAGCCAATATTACTTGTCAATAATTACAAATATAATTTTCACGAAATACTTTCCGGAAACGTGAAACGGTGGCAGTGCATTCAACGTGGGTGTAAATCGTATATTAAAACTTTTTCGGACAATAGTGTAATTATTGAACACAATGAAAACCATAATCACGAGGACTGTGATGTGTCCATTTTAAACCGACAAAAACTAAGCAATTGTTTAAAAAGACGTGCCATGGAAGATATATGCGAGAAACCGATGAAGCTCATTCACAAACAATTAAATAAAGAAAATGTTGATACACTGACTATAACGGACGTGCATCTAGTGAGGAAGAACATTTATAACGGCCGAAAACAAGTTCTGCCCAAGATTCCAAATTCCATGCAGGAAGTACATGACGTATTAAATACGATGAAGGTGTTAACCAATCAAGGAGAGTTATTTTTGCTAACCAATGATTCTGTGAAAAATTACGTGGCATTTTCGTGCACGTCCAACTTAATATTTTTGAGCAAATCACGAACAGTTTATGTAGATGGGACTTTTAAGTGCTGCACAAAATTTTTCTACCTGTTATTCACCGTTCACGGACTACAAAATGGGCACTATATTCCATTAGTCTTCCAAATAAACAAGCAAATACGTATGCTACTGCATTCAATTGTATAAAAGATCAATGTTCAAAACTGAAGATCACTTTTAATCCTGAAGTTATCTATGCGGATTTTGAAAAGGCTATTCACTCTGCTGCACGTCAAGTTTTTCCTTCTTCTGAACTAAGAGGATGCAGATTTCATCTTGGCCAGTCGTGGTAAGTATTTTTTTTAACGGTTGACAACAATTAAGATATTTTTGTTGTTGATGATTTCCGAGTTTAACCTTTAACCGGAAATCATCAACAACATAATAACAACTGCGAAAACATACATTCATACAAAATTTTTGTCTTTGCACAGGTAGCGACAAAATCAAAAATTGGGGTTATCAAATGCGTGTACCGAAGACAACGACGTCGGAATATACTTAAGATATGTGTTTGGTCTTCCATTTGGATCCTTCCGAAGTGGGTGACTGCTTCGCATTTGATTTTGCACACATCTTACCTCAACATGTTGCCGTGCAAAAATTTGCCGATTACCTAGTAGAAAACTACATTTCGGAAAACGCTTTTCCCCCTGATATGTGGGCTGAAAATAGTTCATCGCTAGAGCGAATGATCTTAAATGTTGATGTTGAAATATTAGTTTCGTCAATCGATGTTTATCAGAAAAAATAATCGGATGTTTTCCATCAAAATTTAATGATGAAGCTTGGATTCTACCACCCACACGAATAAAATTACCTGAGCTGAGAAATAGGTTCAAGTTTATAATTCGCGTCTTTTTTTATAAAGTCTTATAGGCAAGAAGATCATTATATTCTTACGAAAAGCATTCGAGTTAACATAGTTTTTACAAGATTTAACGTGGCTTCATTTAGTTCTAGAGCTGTAAAAACACCACCTATTCTAGCTTCCCAGTTTTGCAATTATAAGTAAATCTTCGAATGTAGGCCATCGTTCGTCGTAGGATATTAAATTCGGAAAATTTTTTAAAAGGAAATAATTCAATATTCAGTGAAACTGCCAAATCAGTTTTGGTTTTTTAAGTTCTGGTATACTTTATGGAGGTATAAAAAGTGATTTCGGTCAATTTTTTTCCTACTTTAATAGCCATTTTGGACCATTCCACCAGAGAGAAGATGCTATTAGATTTTTTGGACAAATAGAAACCATTTTTGCAGGATTGTCCTTGGTTTTAACGTAATTCCATTCGTTGCAATTGGTGAAAGATTGTATTTGGAAAACACGGCTTTGTAAAACAAAATTAAGTATGTTTGGTTTGGATTTAATCCAAGAAAGAGTCACCCCAGAAATAATAATTATTTATCAAAATATTTAATGCTTCTTGAACTAAGTTCACCAATTGACTGAAAAGTAACGCACTGAAAAATTCTTAACGTGGTATGGTTAGCGATTTTAAAGGTGTAGCTCTTGCTTTTGTACACAAACAACATTTCTCCATGACTATACAGGGTGCGGCTGATAAGCCGTCGGTTAGACGGATCTCGTGAACTACAGGTAAATGAATACTGAAAATTTGCATGGAGGGGTTTCGAAGGGAGAACTATTTATTGAACATATTGAGATCCTTCTGTCACTTCCGGTTATACCGGAAGTTAGCTCTAATTTCGTTTTTTTAATGGGACACCCTGTATATTTTTAGGTTTTTCAAATATTCACGTTATTCTAAACGACTTTTGTTAAAATTTCCCTATGCCTATCTTTAACCCTTTTTCAGTTATAATTTTTTTTTAATGGAAACCACACTTTTTCACTATGTATAAAAGATTCAATATCCTCTAACGTAACTTGGGTAAAGGCTTACATTTTTCAGAAAGTGTACACGACACTTCATTATATCGTTTATGATTTTGAAATTGTTTTCTTTATTATACAAAGTGCTCTCAAAATTGAAGCATATTCGTCATCTAAAATATTCACATATTTCATTTTTTTCAAATAGAACACCCTATATATGATTGATTAGACTAAAAGTATACATTATCCGCTTTATATCTGTATTAGGGTTCCCTATACCTATCTCTTGTAGATTTCCGGTAATTCCACTGTACAAATATTTCTTCAATACTAAATTATAGAGAGTTTAATTTTTCTTAATAAAACCAACAATAAAGGCTTGAACATTATATTCAACTTTCAAGAATAGACAAATTTCGAATAGAAGCCCACTGAAGTAACAAATGTTCAGAATGTTGTCCATCAACTTCCAAACATGTCTGGATTCTTTTAATAAAATTATCATTAGTAGCTCTTGAAATGAATTCCCTATCCATTTCGTTAAAGGTATGAAGTGATATGCATTTGTGTGCGTATGTTTTTTATTATTATTATTGAATTTTATTTTTATTTGTATTATGATTTAATTTGTTGGGCGCCAATGATTTAATGAAATTTAATTGTATGGTTTTCGTATCATACACCACTTACCGTTTTCATTAAGACTCTATACCTCAGGTTGGGTTCATGGGCTAGTACTCACACCGTTTCTTTTTAATTAATTGATATTAAAGAAAATAATGCTTTTATCTGTTTTATTTGTTATGAAATTTAGATCACTTTATTATTTTAAAATACCCTCAGGCCGATCCTGTGTCCTTGCCCTTGAATTATTGAAAAGATTTAACTGTGAACACGTTTGCCAACCTTACTAGAAGAAACAATCTTTGGATTTGAAATTTTAAGAAATGTTATTTAATTTAATTGATAATGTGAGACGTTTTATACAAATTTGAAAAGTAAATATATGAGAGGGAGTACCTATCTGTTCACGAAGCAATAAACAGCTTTTGAATCGAGTGCGCGAATTTAACAAAATAATCAGTTATTAAGTAAAACAATCCAGTGTAAAGTTAGTGATAGTATTAACACCGATTCACGACATCATTATCGAGTGAGTACAACACATAACCTACAGTGGTTTGAATAATATCATTTATTCAATACCATAAATACTGATAAGAACAACAAATTTTTATTTGTCAATTAAGTTTCAAGCAGCAAAAACAATCTCCTAATTGATTTGAATCAACTGCCAGTGCCGTATTCAGAAATAATGTTCCGAAAACCACTTAAAACAAAAGATGGATAATAACAACATGAATGGAAACCCTACATCACCTAATGCATTAATAACTACTTCAACACTATCTTATTCTCAAATGCTCAAGCAACCAACTCAACCAACATATCCTGCAAAAGATCAGGGAATCATCTTTAGCGCAATCAATGATGCAAAAATTCAAGATTATCTTCTGAGTTTAGGCCCAATAGTTCAACCACGCAACATCATCTTCTGCTCAAGAATATCTAACAATAGAGTGTGTATTTACTTATCTACTAAGGCTACAGTTGATCAATTTATAGAAAATGGAGGAGAAATCGAAGTTCTGGGACAAAAATTAAAAGCGCGTCATTTAGTAACCCCTTCAGACAGACTAGTCATTTCTAACGTTAGTCCGACAATACCACACGAAACATTAAAAACTATGTTAGAAGGATTAGGTCTAAAATTATCTCTAATCACATTCCTACGAATAGGTGCAACAGATCCCGCATACAGCCATATAATGAGTTTCAGACGCCAAGTTTACATCACCCCACTAGAATCTCTTACTTTAGCCGAATCTCTGGAAATTACCCACGATAACCTCTCTTATCGTATTTTTCTCTCCTTAGATAGCCAGAAATGTTTTAATTGCAAACTATCTGGTCACGTGGTTGCCAATTGTCCTTCCTTACAAAACCCAAAGTCTCCTGTCCAAACAAACACAATAAATCATGAACCTCCCCAAACATCACCTGAGCAAACAAAATCAACAACAACTTTTTCTCAACCAACTCCTACAGATATATTCTCTACCCAATCAAGTCTGGCAGTAAACACCACAGCCGAAGTAAGCAACATATCACAAAAAACCACAACAACTATGCCCAATTCTACAAATAAACGATTCCTATCATCTGAGTCCTCTCCGGAAGCGTCCAGTATAACGGAACCAGCTTTCTCAACCTTAGAGAAACCGAAAAAGAAGAAACACTCCTTAATCAGCTCCACTCCTGCCTACTCCATACCAGAGGAAGCAACCAGCCATTTGAAACCAATAATTGAAAATCAAACACCCCTTATCCTCTGAACTATGATGAATTTAAAAGGCTGCTCGAGCACACGCACGGAGCTCAGAATGCATATACTGTTGCAAAATACTATACATCAGATATAAAAGGACTTATTGAAATGTTACTTACACTTTATCCTCTGTTAAAGGAAAATACTCTAAAAACCCGATTTACCAAATTGAGGAAAACGCTGGAAAAGCAAACAGATGATACCGGTAGCAAATCCTCCATACAATCCCGTTAATCACGTCAAAACATCAATTTAAATAATAGAATTCAATAGTATACTACAATGGAACCTAAATGGATACTATCTCCATCTAGGAATGCTACAAAAGCTCATAGCAGAACATCTTCCAGACATTTTATGCTTACAGGAAACACACTTCCATGAACACAAAACACATACCCCAAAACATTACAATGGATTCTTCAAAAATCGAAATTGTGCAACGGGCAGTGGAGGTGTAGCTATATTCACGAAATCAATAATAGTAGTGGAAGAAATAAACATCACCACCAACTATGAAGCGATAGCCATTAAAATTAAAGCTCCAATTAAAATAAATATATGCAACTTATACCTCCCGCCTAACATACATGCAGATCCCAAGGAAGTGAATGCGTTATTCAAACAAATACCCTCTCCCAGGCTAATTATAGGCGATTTCAACGGGCACAACATAGCTTGGGGATCCAGGTCAAACGATTTAAGAGGAAAGCAACTATATGAGGTATTCAACTGCGCTAACTTAGCTATATTGAATGACGGCAGTGGCACCAGATTCAACATAACAGCGTGCACTTCTTCAGCAATATATCTCAGCCTATGTACACATAATCTTCTACCCCAACTCTCTTGGCAAACTAAAAAAGAATTATATGACAGCGATCACTTCCCAATAATAATTACCAACACCACAAAATGCTCTCACGATACGATACCCTTACAACGTTGGAGACTAAATAAAGCAAATTGGACTGATTTTTCACAACACATTGACGACAATATCCACCGGGCAAAACTGCAAGACGATATTACGGCCACAGTAGATGGCTTCGACAAATTAATAATAGATGCAGCACATCACGCTATCGGTAAGACAACGCATATAAAAAAGTACAATGCAGTACCATGGTGGAACGAAGAATGTGAGTCAGCAGTAAAAGCAAGTAAACAATCATTGAATAAATATAAAAGATATAAGACTCCTGAAAACTGTATAGAATACAAAAAGAAGCGAGCGTATGCCAGACGAACCATAAAAAATAATAAAAGAAAATCTTGGCATCAATATGTTGAGAAAATCAATAGTTCAACACCAATAACAAATGTTTGGAAAAAAATAAAGAGCATAGCAGGTAAAAACTCACATATGGAAATTGCAGCTCTACAAAAAAATGATTTAAGTGTGATAACAGATAACAACGAGATAGCCGAAGAACTCGCAAAAACTTATTGTTTTCATTCTTAGAATTTAAGCAGGAGCAAGAAAAAAACACAATTATTATACATGAAAACGCAGACTCTATTAACACGTCTATCAGCCTACACGAATTCAACGACGCACTAAATGAACTTAAGAATACATCTCCTAGACCTGATGATATCCCTCCCATATTTTTAAAAAACCTGCCTTCATCGGCAAAAAATCACCTCTTGCAAATATACAACAGTGTTTGGAGCCAACATTCATATCCTAACACATGGAGAAAGGCAATCACAATCCCCATCTTAAAACCTTCTAAATCGCCCCTTCTAGCAGATTCTTATAGACCTATATCTTTAACCAGCGCCCTATGCAAACTGCTCGAAAAAATAATAAATAAAATACTTCTTTGGGACCTAGAAAACAAAGGACATCTAACTCCTGAGCAATCAGGATTCAGATCAAACAGATCTACATTAGACAACATAATTGATCTAGAAACTCATATTAAAGAAGCATTTTTAAATAAAGAACACTGCATGGCCATTTATTTTGATGTAAATAAAGCATTCGAATCAGTTTGGAAACACAACATACTAACAAAGCTAAGTAACTTAGGATATTAAGGCAATATTCTAGCTTTCGTACAGAATTTTTTATGTGACAGAACATTTGAGGTTAGAGTCAATGGGACAACTTCTTCTATCCAAGAAAATGGAACACCCCAAGGATCAATTATTAGTCCAACTTTATTTCTCCTGGCGATGAACGATTTAACTATGAATATAGAAAAACCAATACAGATTCGAATGTATGCGGATGACGTGATCATTTTTGTAAAAAACAAGACATTATCTGTATGTGCAACAATATTACAGAAGCAGCTCATAACGATGGAAAAATGGTCAAGAGCGACAGGTGCATAATATTCTCAAAGCAACCAATTAACCACAAACCTCATATGGAAATCTACAATACTACTCTCAAGTACAACAATGAGATAAAATACCTGGGACTTATATTCGACGAGAAACTAAACTGGAAAGCCCATATAACGCAATTAATTAAAGACTGTCAAAGGGGACTCAATTTATTGAAATGTTTATCAAACAAACACTGGGGAGCTGAAGGCAGAATACTTCTAAACATCTATCGAACACTCGTGAGATCAAAAATTGATTACGGCTGTATTGCTTATGCATCCGCAAAAGCTACCATACTGAAACAATTAGACACATTACACAATACAGCACTACGCATTATCCTAGGAGCCTACAGAACCACTCCAGTAGACAGCCTATACTGTGAAGCGGGAGAAGCCCCACTAGAACTCAGAAGACAAATCCTAAGTCTCTCATATGCCTCAAAAATAACAGCTAATCTTCATATTTTAACTTACCATCACACATTTGATAAAAATGTAAATCCAGTCTCACCTAATATTCAAACAGAACCATTTTACGTAAGAATCCAGCATTATAAAAACAGTCTCAATATATCCAGCATTTCTTCTCTAAAAATCGAAGCCCATAACTTTACTCCACCCTGGCAAATTAAGCCACCACATATAAACACTCATCTTTAATGTTTTTCCAAACAAGGCACAAGTACACAAACCTTCATCCAACATTTTATCGAGACCATCCAAATAAAATATCCCAATTACACCGAAATATACACGGACGCATCCAAACAAAATGGCAGAGTAGGTGCAGCTATTGGAACAGCTACGAACAATGTACAATTTAAACTTCCGGAATATGCAACAATTCTAACAGGAGAACTTCATGCAATATTAGAAGCAGTAAAGTACATAACAACATCGAACTACGAAAAGACGGTTATAATCACAGACTCCTTAAACTCCTTGAAATTATTGGGAAGCACCTATTCGAAAAACATTCTCGTACAGATGATCAAACAAGAACTTCATCATCTTAATTCGATTGGCAAAAACATACATTTCCTGTGGATCCCTGCACACATAGGCATGAAAGGCAACGAGTTAGCTGATCAATCCGCTAAAAAAACAGCACAACTTAATACCACACCAATCATTAAGCCCCTATACACCGACTTAAGACTATTTATTAGCAATAAAGCAAAACAAAAATGGAATGAAACATGGAGGAGCTCACACACAAAACTTAAAGAAATCAAACCCCACATAACACCGTGGCTTACTTTTACAGAAAATAGAAGACATCAAACCATCATCACAAGGTTACGTCTAGGTCATACTCGAGCTACTCATGAATACTTACTTACCCGAGCACCAAGACCAGAATGTGTTATTTGTGAGCAGTGGTTTACAGTGAAACATTTTTTAGTTGAGTGTCCGCTATATCATATCAACAGACATGCATGCAACATAAGCGACTCCCTGGAAAATACTTTAAACAGCAGTAGCAACGTGAAGAATCTTATTAAATATCTGCAAATTTCAAATTTATACCATAAAATGTAAAAATGTACTTTAATCAAAACACATATCTATGTATCCATAATGTTAAACACGTATATTGTCTTATGTAACAGGCACCATAATGCTACAGCTACAGACCGCTAATAACCCTTGAGGTTGATGCGGATTTGTAAATAAAAAAAAAAAATATATGAGAGAACAATTTGAAAACACTTATCTAAATGGTCTTTCACTCCTGCACATTCCCACTAATGAAATTTTACATCTAATTTGTACATAAGTTATGCAACACTTTTTACATACTTGTAACGAGAAAAGTATACAAGACTAAAAATACCTGGCTTCATCGAAATGGACGATTCCACGACCACAATGAGAAGAAATAAATATCAAATGTTTGTTATAATCACACACATGTAAGTAGATCATTTAAATTATAGTTTATTAAATACCTTTTGTCTTCTAACTTTTGAAAATTGAACAATGACTTCCTTTTTTTGTTTCAGACCGCTCTGGGCCTGGCATTCCTTGGTTGGGATTGCTTCGTTCTGATTCCGTCGTCGGTTTTTTTAGAATTTCCAGTCTTAATGGCCTCTTAGAGTTTCCACTTATGGTTTATTTGAAGATTTCATTAATTTTGATGGATATTTACCATCGGATTTCAGCATAAATTGGTTATGCAGGTTAATAAACACAATATCAAAAGAATTTACTTCTCAATTCTGTATCATTTTCAGCTTTCTCATGCCTTCTTCCCCAATTTCTATCAATAACTACGTGTTTCAATTTTTTCTAATATCAACAACCATGTGTCTCTTAGTTTTAAGTTTTTTCTATATCAGCTGACCAATTAAATTCATTTTACAATTTTTGATTTTTATTATTTGACTTGAATATTTAATTATATGATCTTTTTCTGATATGCAAGATTATTATTAATGTTTTAGAATACTTTATTGTTGTTTTTATCGTTTAGTTTTAAATTTTTAAAATAATGTTTTACATTTGTTTTGATGTCTGTTGCTAGGTCTTTTCTTCCGTTCGAGTTGACAAATCTAGGTTCACTCTTAGTTAACTCTGTTCATAAATGTACTCTTCCTATTTTTACTACTGTCAGATTTTATAACCTTACTAATGAATTTTTTTTTCAGATTCTTTCTTTTTAGATTAATTGTTTGCCAGGAAACTTTTATAAAGCTTTTGAAGATTCTGAAATTATGTGAAAAGGATTTTAATTTATTGTAAAGAAATCATCAAGATTCCTGTTTAACGTTTAAATATATTTCAGGTGATTTGTTTATTTTTATTTTGTTAAGTTTAAGTTAAGGTTTTGTTACGGCAGTTAGTTGTGAGTTATATCGTCCTATTCATTTGAGTCATATCATGTTATCCTTTTTCCTTCCTGTTATTATTTTTATTTATTTTTTTTATGATTTAAAGAATTTGTCTGGGGTGTTATTTTTGTGAGTTTATTCTCACCAGTGTTGTTTGCAGTTTGCTTTACGGATAACAAGGGGCAACACTGAAATATCAGTTTTGGACAAACGTCTTTTCCTATATACCTTATCTACCTTTTTAACTGATATGCACCCAATGAATAAGGTTCGTGACAAATACCTAGACTGTCTAACATAATGGGTGATTAATGTTGGACCATCTTAATAAAATTTCGACTTTTAAGCTTTTTCTATTTTTCTTTTTTCCCGATTATGACTTCAATAACTTATGTTATTAATATTTGAGTTCCTTAATAACCCTTCAGGTTGTTATTTCAGCGTTAATGATATGCTATAATATCATTGAGTCCGCAGTACTCTGAACTGGACGTTGTGTATTGTCTGAAATAGATTTTCATTGCGGTGTGGGGTGACTGTTATGGTGTAATGTAGAAGTAGTTGGATTGGAAAATTAGGCTCCTTTTGCAGCTAAGGGTGCGCAATTTCGGTCTTGTGTGACCACTTCCAACATGGTACACCTTCTATTTCTATATTGGACTATGGGGATTTTCGTCATCAGACCTGACAGAGGATGTCGGGATCAGACAGTGTAGAACTTGTGTGAGGGTGTTGTTTTTTATGGTCTTTTCATTTTCCTTAGAACTATCCATTTTTTTTGTTGTAGTCTGTAAGGACTTTACCTTTACCTATTCTTTTTACCTTGTCTATTACTTCTATGAGTTCCATGGTATTGAATAAGTTCAGTTGCTAATTGGGTGGACTGTTCCTTTGTGCTAGTATTCAATAATATAGAAATCTTAGATTTGTCTCATAGGGACTTGTGGAAGAACATTATCTGGGTGGGGGTTGTAAATATAGTTAAATAATGTATAGGGTTGTTAGTTAATATGATTTTTATAGGTTTTGACAATGTTGGGATTGTTATTTTAGCTTTGAAGGGAGTTTAAGATATTAATGTTTTAGGGTTTGAAAGGTTTATAAAGAAAAAAAAATGTTCTTCTAGGAAATTTTTTTTTCCTGGCTGCTAGGGATATGAAACGTTAACTTTGCAGTTAACAATCCAGAAAATAAAAATATCCAATATTCACTTTAAAATTTTGATTTTTGGTGGGATGGGATGCATCGATTTTCTAAAAATATTGCCATCGAAAAATTAATAAATTATTTCACATTTGTGATTTGTGGTGGAATAAATTCATTAACCAAAAATCAATATTCTAGAGATATTATACCGCGAAATTTGAAATTTTCAAGAGTCTTTAAATATGAACGGAGAAAGGACCGGCTTCTTCTCATATCGTCAGTCGACGAAGTAACTTGTAGAAACTGTGCAGTAATCATTAGAATTATTATCTTATGTGCTTTGAAAAGCGATCATTTGCGAAGACATTACATAATAAGAATCTGGATTACTGGTATGTTATTACATTATATTGTTTCTTTTGAAATTTTAAATTTTGCTATTGAAAAATTTACCATTTATTTGTTTGAAAAAAAAAAACCAGTTAGTACAAAATGGATACCCATTTTGGATGCCACATGGTACCTTTATATTCCTTGAGAAAAATTGTTCCTTTAAATAAATAATTTTTTTTTTTGTTAGATTGCTTATACGTTTTTTTATATAAAAATCAGATATTTGTCCAGAATGAATCCTAAAGTTACAAGTTGTAATATTCAATTGTATTTATTGAGCTGGACAGATATACATGTAATCTTCTAGTTTCTTTATTTTTTTCTTATATCTGTATATTCTTTATAGCATAGTTTCTGGGATATAGTTTTCTGGAATACAGTTTCTGGGACATAGTTTTCAGGAATACAGTTTCTGGGATGTAGTTTTCTGGAATACAGTTTCTGGGAATACAAGTTTCTGGGAATACAAGTTTCCGGGTGCACAGTTTTCGAGTGCACAGTTTTCTGGTGCACATTTATCTGAAGCACAATTTTCTTGGAGTACCTAATATTTCCTAAGATCACAGCAGCACAGCAGCGTACCAGTCTCTTTAAGAAGAGGGTGTGCTTCTTTTAAGGAGTATACACGATTTTTTTTTTGAATAAGTCAGAAGGTAGAAAAACTAGTTCTATCCGTGAAACGCATCAAAAGAAGAAAAAGAAAGGCTGTATCACTCTAAGATTTTTTTATCAACTGTTACACAATTTTGATGACCATTTGTTATAATTTTAGACATTTACTAACCTTTTCTAGTTATAGATTTTTTTTTGTACACTATCAATGGTTCAACTTGTTTATATCAATGTAGTTATCCATGTTAATTTTTAGATAACAAAGCCCTGAGAACTGGTTTTGTTATCTCCAAATACAAAATCAGTTTGGTAAGAACCTACATAATATTATCCATCATTTTTTTTTAAGTCTTTAGCACTCAACTTTATTGATGTTTCATTGGTTACCTTAATAATTTGTTTCAAAAAATCATATATTTTATTTTATACCGGTGAACAAATTTACAATATAATTTAAAAGAATAAATCTTATTACAGTTTCCTGTAATATTGTCGTATTTAATAGAGTGAATGTATCAACAGATGGCGAAAGAAATAATTATAAATATTCAACACTCTATGAATTTTTTGAAAAATATTTTCCAAAAACAGTGGCCGTTTAACTAAGGAGCAACAACTACTTCCCGTGCAATATGCACCGCCGGATATTGAATTACACCCCAAAAGTCAAACGGGGTTGGTATATCTACAAGATATTTTAAAACCAACCTTTCTGGTTTGCAATTAGAAGGGACAACACAACTTGTAGACCGGTTTCGGCGTATTTGCGCCTCATCAGTACAAGGTATGTGGTGTCCGTCCGAGAATCTCTAATCCCGGACTGAAGAGTACACTTCAATCACAATCAATACATGTCTTCCAGTAACGGAAATGTAAAGATTGTGACGGCAGCGCCCTCTTCACTTCCAATCGCAAACCAAAAACCTTGAATTTTTGACAATAAACCACGTAGGCTTAAAACAATAAATCTTATTACAGTTTCCTGTAATATTGTCGTATTTAATAGAGTGAATGTATCAACAGATGGCGAAAGGAATAATTATAAATATTCAACACTCTATAAACGGCCACTGTTTTTGGAAAATATTTTTCAAAAAATTCATAGAGTGTTGAATATTTATAATTATTCCTTTCGCCATCTGTTGATACATTCACTCTATTAAATACGACAATATTACAGGAAACTGTAATAAGATTTATTGTCTTAAGCCTACGTGGTTTATTGTCAAAAATTCAAGGTTTTTGGTTTGCGATTGGAAGTGAAGAGGGCGCTGCCGTCACAATCTTTACATTTCCGTTACTGGAAGACATGTATTGATTGTGATTGAAGTGTACTCTTCAGTCCGGGATTATAGATTCTCGGACGGACACCACATACCTTGTACTGATGAGGCGCAAATACGCCGAAACCGGTCTACAAGTTGTGTTGTCCCTTCTAATTGCAAACCAGAAAGGTTGGTTTTAAAATATCTTGTAGATATACCAACCCCGTTTGACTTTTGGGGTGTAATTCAATATCCGGCGGTGCATATTGCACGGGAAGTAGTTGTTGCTCCTTAGTTAAACGGCCACTGTTTTTGGAAAATATTTTTCAAAAAATTCATAGAGTGTTGAATATTTATAATTATTCCTTTCGCCATCTGTTAATTTAAAAGACCTGAAATATCCTTAAATAAATATATTATGTGAAATTCAACAGAATTTGTAACGCTCTCTTCTTCCTCCTTCACTAACGTCGAGACTAAGTAACTGGACACGTCACAATTGACACCCCAAACCTACGGATTCAAGTTTTCTCTCGGGCGCCAGATTTTTATCGTGGTTAACTCCAAGCCCCTCGACTCCAAAATTTCGAGAGTTCCGGATAACAACAGATGGAACTACGGAAAATGCCAGGGGTCGGACTTCAAATCCCTGTAGAGACTAAGTAGCAGGATATTTATTTTTCTATCGAGCTTTATTGCTCGACTGTTAGCACATAATTGCCTTCAAATGAATTGAAACCAATAGAAATAACGAACGGCTAGTCAGTTATGAATAAAACCATAATAATTCATATGAAACTGTATATTTTATAGTAGGTAGCGAATAATAACTAATAAAAACTTTTACCAAACCTACAGGAGCAGGTTAGCAAGCAGAGGGATATCCAAACAAACAATATACCCTAGGCAGAATATAAAACGGTTCATGTACAAGGCAAATCAGAAAAACATTGAATTTATACGGACTCAGTGGCTTCATAAACATAGCTATTGAATTCAATATATCAATCAGATAATATTAAGGGAAGCCAAACACAAAACGTTATTAACAACCTATATGCACGAAAGAGGAAGAAATTTCAACAAGACCCGAGACAGTCGGCGATTCACTGAGATTCCTGTCAAAAATATAAATTTAATTCCCGAACAAAACTTTCGGATACCCCAGTAATCAAATATTATTATTGAAAACCAATATGTGAAACCATAATAAAAAGTTAAGGTAAAAAAAAAACAAAGTATAGTAAACGGCCAGTGATGAAAGCATAGGAGAATAACAGCACATATGCATGATACAACCTACACCGAGACGACAATTTTATGGAACCTAATTGTGGATGACTTGATCTTCAGGTTGAATTATCAAGGCATATGAACGCAGGGCTTTGCGGACGACGGGAAATTCCCAGAGGTGGTTATGAATGTCCTACAAGAAGCACTACTAATTGTGGAGGAATGGTGCCTTAAAGAGACTGGTGTGAAGATAGCAGCCAATTTTAGCTGCAAAAATGCTTAATTGGAGGTTTCAGTGGCGCACAGAATTTAATATATTGAATCGAATTCATATTTCGGAAAGCCAACTTGATATCCAATCAGTAGGGGTATATTGGTGTGTAGGACACATTGTTTGGAGGAAATAAGCTTCGATGAGTAACAAAGGCAGAAATGTCACCCCTAAAACTGAAGTAAATTGTAAGTTCCAAAGGAAACGAGGAGCCAACTTAATATTTAGAGGGTAGAATTATGTTGATGTATAGAATACACTGTCCGAAGGAAATTTGCTTACGAAGGGGATGAAGGGTTAAAATGCCACCCCTAAAACTAAAATAAATTCTAACTGCCAGAGAAAACGAGATGCCAACTTGATATTTAGGATGTAGCATGATATTAATGTCTAGAATACACTGTCCAAATTAAATTTGCTTACGGAGGGGATAAAGGGTTACAATTCCACCCCTTTAATTGAAATAAATTCTAACTTCTAAAGGAAACGAGAAGCCAACTTTATACTTGAAAGGTTCAATGATTATAATGTTAAGAATACACTGTCCAAAGGAAATTTGCTTACGAAGGGTATAAAGGGTTGAAATGCCACCCCTAAAACTAAAATAAATTCTAACTTCCAAAGGAAACGAGAGGCCAACTTGATATTTGGAGGGTAGAATGATGTTAATGTATAGGATACACTGTCCAGAGGAAATTTGCTTACAAAGGCGATGAAGGGTTGAAATGCCACCCCTAAAACTAAAATAAATTCTAACTGCCAAAGGAAACGAGAACGGGTCCTACACAGGTGAGCCTTTATTTGGGGTCCTAAACATTTGGGGTGGGTCTATATTTGGGTGGGACAAGACTCATCATTCAGATGTAAAGGAACTTGTGACATACTCCGAAATAGTGTACTAACGCATGCGCATTAATACAGCTGGTGTGAACCCACCTTTAGAACTAAAATTTGCCAGAATTAACCTTAGATTTTCTCATGGAGATTCCCAAAAGAGCTAAAATGAGGCAGAATCCGTGTTGATCATTTACTCCAAAGCAAAACAAACTAAAAAAAAGAGCAGAAAAAGGAGTACTAGTAGGATATTGCGGTGGAGGTCATCGACTATGGCTTCCAGAAAAACGAATAGTAATAAGATTTAGGGATGTACGAGTAGATGAAAGCATCATGGAATATAAAATGATGAACAATGATAAAAGTTTGAACAAGAACCACAGACAATGATTATAGAATTACCCGAGGAAGACAAAGAAAGTATACATAAGAACGAGGTAGAAAATGAAGACTTATCGAAGTTTAAAGGCTCTTCACGTATGAGTGATGAAAATGAAGAAAATGTATCTTACAATAAATGAGAACCTACTGGAAAATGTATCTTACAATAAATGAGAACCTACTGTGACAAGATCTGGTAGAACTGTGATTAGTTGCAAAAGGTTTTCAAGTGCCTTATAACACTGGAGATGAATATAGCTATGCTCCAGTCTGTAGATTACCAACAATACGAGCCCTCTTATCAGTTTCAGTGCAAAAAGGGTGGAATCTACATCAAATCGATGTACCAACAGCATTTTTGAATGGGGTTATGGACACTGAAGTTTTTATAAAGACACCGGAAGGTTTAAAAACAGATTAAAGATATCTGAAACTTAATCGAGCACTATATGGATTGCGAAATGCTCCGAAGTGTTGGAATATAAAATTCAACCAAGTCATGAAACAACTGGATTTCAAGCGTTCTCATTATGACTATTGTTTGTATACAAAAGATGAAGTTTATCTGGTATTATTTGTGGATGATGGGCTGATTACAGGACCAGAAAACCAGGTTCAAGAACTACTAAGAGACTTGCGAAATGAATTTAATATTAAAGAGATGACAGAAGTAAAAACTTTTTTGGGTATGAAATTCAGTAAAAACGAGAAAGGTTTGAAAATCTCACAAACTAGAATGACAACCAGGTTACTTGAGGAATTCTCAATGGCCGAAACAAGAAAAGTAGCAACACCAATGGAAGTTAACTTTCAAGTCAACAAAGAAGAACCTATTATCAATAACGTTCCTTTCCGAAGATTAATATGCAGTTTAATGTACCTTTCTTTAGTAAACAGACCAGACATTTCCTTCAGTGTTGCTTGCTTGAGTAGATTTTTGGATAAACCAAGAAAAAGTACGTGGGATGCTGGTAAGCGAATCTTCGTTATCTAAATCATACCAAAGAGTATGGCCTACAATTCCAGAAGGGGAATATGCAGGAGTTAATGGCATTCTGAATAAATCTCAGCAGGTTTCGCTTCACAAGAACTTATCAACCTTAAAGGTATTTTGAGTGAATTCAAAGTTTATGAATCAGTTGTATTAAAAATTGATAATTTAAGTGCTATTTCACTAATTAAAAACTTTGAAAATTCAAAACGGTCGAAACATATAGACATAAAATATCATTTTATAAAAGAGTTATGTCTGAGAAAAGAAATTATGTTACAATATACTCCAATGAAAATGTATTCGATATGTTTACAAAACCGTTGAATAAAGAAAAATTCTTGATGTGTAGGTTAGATGTCCTAGGATGCTAAGTGTTTGTTATTTAACAATTCAAATGTTTACTTTTGCGTTAACTTGAAATTGAGAAGGGGTGATAGAAAATTTAATATTCAATGTTTACGCCCTCTCTTTTCATATATATAGTAACTTGTCATGTTTGAAGTATTGTATTAAAACTGTACTGTCATATTTCAGAATAATAAAATAGTTGAAAAAAAAACTATTATAAAAGTTGTCTTTATTTAAACAAATATCTAAAACAGACGATTGCCACTAATAGCATGTATTGATGAAAACATCAAAAAAGGATACACCGGACAAAAAATGAAAATATTCACTGACAGCCAGACTCTGCTTAAAACTATCAGCAACCCAACAACTAGGTCTAGACTGGTGAAAAACTGTAAAGAATGCCTCAACAGGATGGCAAGAAACAACAAAGTGTATCTAATATGGGTGCTGGCACATGAGGGGATTGCAGGTAATGAGATGGCTGACCAGTTAGCTAAAGAAGGCTCTAAAGGAGACTTTATATTATCCGGAACCGTTTTGTGGAATCACCTACCAAACCTAGCAAACTAATTCTCCTATACAGAATACGTAAAATTTAATTATACCTTTAAACGCTATAAATTTCATACGGAAATATACGGAGTAAAAATAAAATTTTACCTTTCAAACACAATTATTTACTTTGCTCACTTCCGACGGACACTGTATGTACTTATATGCAAAGAAAGAACGAGCCAGCCTCAAAAACCGTCGTCTTACCTATTTATGTCGTTTTTCCCACTAATGGCTTCAAAATAATTTAAAAAAAAACCCAAACTAGATTTAATTACTTTATACCAAAATTCATATGGATATTATTGTAGCCTTGAGTACTTTGAAGGTTTTTTCTCTCCACTCCTAAAAATTTTGGCATTTCTCGCAGATCCTGAATTCTGTGAACTTTATCGAAAATGGTTACCTAATTATCCACATTTTCTACAATTGCACCATAAACATTTTCCGAGACAGGTACATGTAGAGCAAATACAAGAAACGAAGGGGAAAATCCGTTACCTGGTGTTTCGACATCCAAATTGCTTGAGAGATTTGTCTCCATCCCAGATCCTATGGTCTTCAAAACTATATGATCGTATAGCCGTTACGATAGATTTATACCAACATTTTTGGACGGAATACTTATCTATGAGATTTTTGAATAATTGACTCGTGAATTGTTTCCCGTTACCACAAGAGACAATTTGCGGTGATCCAAAAAAGAGAAAAACATAATTTTCCAAGAAATCTACTATAGAACGAGGTACAGCCTGACGCAAAGTATGTACCAATACAAATTTAGTGAACCAATCTACGACAATAAGTGCAAGTTGATTAACTTTACGATATCGGGAATATGACACTAAACGATCACAAGAAATCGATTGAAAACGGAAGTTATTATTAGGATACAGTCCCATCAGTCTCGCTTGGGGCGAGCTAGACGGTTTACAGGCAGCATTTTTGAACTGATAAGGCCAATGTTGAACTTCAAAAATGTTTTCCAATGTTTTAAAAACACCAAAATGTGAAGAAGTTGGACTACCATGGAAATGATGTAGAATTTCCCTTCGATTTTTAGTAGGAACGACAATTTTCCAGTCGGAAGCATTGCTGATAGGTCCAAATTTGTTAAAGACATGTTTATATTAGATGTTATTTCTACCCTAAAACTTGGATACTTTTACGCAAATTTTGAACATGAGAAATCATGTCATAATTGTTGTGAATGGCTTGTGCCTACTTCCCCTTTCGTATAGTTGACGTTTAACTTTGACATGCGACGTCATTGCTGTTAATCAATTAACTAATAATTATTTAATTTTTATATTATCTCACAATCAAAAAGTATATAACATGGCGCAATCGTAGGTTAGCAACTGTAGTTTAATTAGTGAACAATATTTATTGTGAAAAAAAGAAAGAAAAAGGAAACAAATAAATATGGAATATTCAAGACAGCCGCCACAGATGGTAATGGAAGGAGACCTAGGAGTGAACTGGAAGAGGTTCAAGGCAAATTCTCAAACATACATAATAGCCACAGGATGCACTGAGAAGCCTAACAAAGTAAGAGCAGCTGTTGTGTAACATTGCAGTGGTGAAGAAGCCAATGAAGTTGTCGAGAACCTTGAAATGACAACTCAGGAAAAAGAGGATCCAGATACAATAATCACAAAACTGGATAAATACTTTAAATACCAAAATACCAAAAACCAACACAAGTGTAGACCCACATAAATTTAACTCTAGAAATCAGTTAGCAGGCGAGACATTCAATGAATACTACAAAGAACTTCAGAAAATAGCAATTAACTGTGTCAGTTTGGTACATTAAAGATTATAGATGCCAATAAAATTGTAAAATTTGAATTGGATACTGGGGCACATGTGAATGTCTTACCTGAACATATCTTTGATCGTTTGAACTTAAAGGTAAAATTACAAAAAGTTGATTTAAACGTTACTAGCTATGGGGGTAAGAAATTAGAAACTAAAGGGGATTGTGATTTGAGAGTTATCTGGATTTATCGGGAGTTCATCTTAAATTTTATTATTATAAAAACAGGTAATAAATCAGCACCAATCTTGAGCATTAACAGTGTTTAAAAATTTAACATGATAACTAAAAATGTTTTTGAAGTAGAAATAGTCAAAGAAAATGACCTAATTTTGCAAAATAATAAATTATTCAGTGGAATAGGAAAAATAAATCATGTAGACTTCAAATTAAAAAAGGACTATATTCCGAAAATTGTCGTAGATAAATTGAAAAATGAACTTATGCATAAAATAATTGAGAGTAGTACTGAGCAAACAGAATTTGTAAACCCTATAGTATTCCAACCACAAAATCTTAAAAAGTCAATTGTGAGAGAATATTATGAATAACTCAGATTGGATGAAATCGCTAACGATTTAGCATGTTCAAGTTTTTTCAATTTTAGATGCAAACAAGGGTTTTCGACAAATAAAGTTATCAGAGTCTGCATCAAACTTAACAGCATTTGCAACTCCTTATGGTCGGATTAGGTTTTTGTGATTACCTTTTGGTTTGGCTTGTGCACCAGAAATATTTCACAGAAAATTTACTTTTTAGGGATATATCAGGGGTTAGAGTGTACATTGATGATATTTTAATTTTTGCAAAAAGCTTAGAAGAACATGAAGATATTTCAAAAAATGTTTTAAAAGTTTCAGTTGAGAACGTTGTTAAATACAATAAAAACAAATGTAAGTTTAGAATAAACGAGGTGAATTATGTAGGTTACATTCCATCTGAAAAGGGGTACAGCCAGACCAGGATAAAATAGAAGCAATGAGCAATTAGGAAAATAAAAGTGCCAATTAATAGCAAAGAACTTTCCAGATTTTCAGGAATGGTCACTTATGTGTCTAAATTTATACCTAATCTTTCAGGATGAACAACTAATTTAATGAAAAAAAATATAATCTGGGACTGGACAGAGGTTCATGAAGCAGAGTTTAAAACTTTGATAAAAAGGCCAGTATTACAATACTACAAGAAAAACAAACTTATAGTTCTCTCTGTGGATAGTTCAAAGAATGGTTTGGGGCGGTGATCCTCCAAGAAGAAGGGCCTGTAGGCTATGCATCGAAAAGTTTGACTAACAGCCAAAAGAACTATGCACAGATTGGAAAAGAAATGCTAGGAATAGTATTTGGGTATCAGTGATTTCATCAATATCTTTATGGGAGAGAATTTTTAGTAGAATCTGACCATAACCCATTGGAAGCCATTTTCAAAAAACCCTTAGACAAATATCCTTTACGTGTGCAAAGATTAAGAATAACATTGCAAAATTATCATTTTACTGTTAATTATAATCCAGGCTCTCAACTTTATTTTGCAGATGCTTAAAGTAGATCCAGTTTTAATGACCCTAATATCACCATTTGTGAATCTGATTTAAATTCCCAAGTTGACCTAATTGAATTTGAGAAGATTTCATTGAAGAAAAAATGAATTTAATAAAGGATGAAACCAAAAATGATATAATTTTACAACTACTTTTAAAAAACATATAAAATGGATGGCCATAAAAAAAATAAAGTTTGCGATTTAATAGCACCATATTGGTTTTGCTAGTGGAATTAAACGGATATATTAAAATGCCCTCTTATTTAAAAGATTTTGTGAAGTAACAAATTCTTAGCAGAAACATGTTTCTTATTCTTATTTTTCATGTATTTTAATCATTGTACTAATGGATTTTTCATTTGTTTTATGTTTTATAAAAAAGGGAAGGGGAAGGTTGTGAATGGCTTGAGCCTACTTCCCTTTCGTATAGCTGACGTTTAACTTTGACATGCAACGTCAATGCTGTTAATCACTCAACTAATAAAGTGCTACACAAGAATTATTCAATTATTATATTATCTCACAATCATAAAGTATATAACAATAATACCATTCGTCGGGATGTAAAGTAGGTAAAATACCAACTTCAGGTATACGAGATAAGGCATCCGCAACTAGAAGTCTACTGGATTTACGGTGTACCATAGAGACGTTGTATTGAGACAATTGCAATATCCATCTAGCTAGGCGAGGAGAAGGGATCTTCATATTATTTAACCAGACAAGAGGAGAATAATACAAAATCACGGTAAAATGACAACCTACAGGATAATAACTGGAATTATTAATTCCTAATAAAACTGCCAACAGATCTTTTTTCATAATGCCAAACTATTTCTGACCTTTTGTGAGTTTTTCACTCATGTAGGCTATGGGATGTTCTAATCCATCTTTCAGTTGGAAAAGAACACTTCCTACCCCAACGTCACTAGCAGAAGAAGTCTTTTTTGTGATGTTCTTTTAGAGACTATTTGTAATGTTTACTTAAAACGTTAATAAGATATCTCCTAGATGTTTAAATTTTATAACCAACTCCAATAACATGCATGTCATGTAATTAAAACATATTTTTGATGTACACAGTAATACTTGAATTCACAGTGACATAAACATCCTATAACTTGTTTTTAGCAACTTTCTAGAAAAAACATTCAATCGATGTTAATTTGTATAGTTCTCACTAATGTTACATACAGAACATTACTGCAATATTACAAATTTACATATTTCTAAGATGATCACATTTTGTAGTTACTTTTACATCTTCCGAACTACCTTTTAGTAACTTCCTGTGACTACTCTGGGTGAAATGGGTAGTTCCTGGTTGATGATTTTTATTTGAATTGGATAAAACTGAGGCAAAACTATTTCTAGGAGTTAAATAGATGAGGCTTTTACTTGATGAAGATTCATACTTAACTATGAAATAAAACAATAAAATTTTTTGTTTAAACCTTCACTACAATTGAACTATGTTCAAATACAACTTGTGACGCGTTTCGCTCCACAGTAGCTTTCTCAAACGAAATCGATAGACTGGTTAACTTTTTTTTATATTAATCTACATACTTCAAGGTACTCACAGTAAAAAATCAGTCGTATTGCTAATTACTTGCACTTTTGGACTAAAATTTCCCCTACCGACTGGACTAATATTAGGATGATTATTTAAAACAAAATAAGTATGTTCCAAGGAAAATTATGGGAAACTATACAATTAAATCTATTCCCACTCAAACAATGTTAGTCACATTTAAATCCCAAATTTCACTGAAGTATATAGAAATTAACCATGTCATGTTTGAGGTAAAATCATACATTAAGAGAGTGGTATGGTGCTATAACTGTTTTAGGTTTGGTCATGTAGGCAAACAATGCAAAAGCTCAAAGAGGAGTATAAAATATAAAAAAGATCATGAAACAAGTGAATGTCAAGACAATAACGCTTTGTTTTCACTGCAATAGCGCTCACTATTCTAATGCTCAGAATGCCCAGAATTCAAGCGTCAGAAAGAAATTGAGAAAACTTATGTCCCAAAACAAACCTTTTATATAAAGATTCCAGTGAGAAAACTCCTAGAAATAGTTTTGCCTCAGTTTCATCCCATTCAAATAAAAATCATCAACCAGGAACTACCTATTTCACCTAGAGTAGGTATAGAACAAACAGACGACAGACCTACATACATAAATTGTATCACCAATTAGGCTGCCATCTACTTCAGGTGGTATTTTTAATAAACCAAATTACAACTTGTAACATTCGCCCGCAACTCCCACAACCCAAACAACAACGGCCAACACGTTACGCCTGAACAGTTGGCAACCCTATTAACGTCGCCGTGAAGTTCCAGGTTCCGCTCATAGATGTAGCTGTACGGATGGACTACCTCTTCCTAGCCGCATCGTTACTCACTTGTATAAGGAACCCACCGAGGACCAAAGACGGTAACAAGTGGACAATACTTAAATAATTGTTTCTTTATTATACATATGAATTATATCGTAAATGTAAGAGTATTATTTATTAATACATTTTTTTCTAAGTACTTTTATACATGTGGCGCTCAACGTAAAGCTTGCAATTTTTTTCATATTACTAGACAATCTATAGCTACCCAGTGATGTTACTTATAGGTGTTTGAATAAGCAGTTTTAAAAAGTTCCAGGGAATTTTAGAAAAACTAGAGCCATTATTTTGGTTTAGTTTGTCGAAATTATCGAGAAAAAAAGTGAGGTTCGCTACATCCATTCACATCAAGGAAATTTCAGAAAAACTAGAGCCATTATCTTGGTAAAGTTTGTCGAAATTCTCGAGAAGAAAAGAGAATTTTAGAAAAAGACTAGAGCCATTGTTTTGTCATTGTTTGTCGAAATTCTCGAGAAAAAAGGATCGATTTGGTTTCTCGTAGAGAAGTGAGATTCGCTATATCTATTCAAGAGAATAATAGAAAAACTAGAGCCATTGTTTTGGCATTGTTTGTCGAGAAGAAAAAGGATTGATAAGGAATAACTCACCAAGATTCCGAAACATAAGGAAGACGTTTTATCATGGCTGCGTTGCAGTGAACGTCAAGAAAGCAAATTAGTCACAGGAGGCACAATGCAGATATCTGACTAGCAATTCCAAAGATTACTTAAAACTACTAAAGAAGGACCGCCAACGACTTCCTTGTCTGGAAGTTTTAGCAAATGCACCGCTAGGTTTGATGGAATAAGATGTCATACAACGGTAGATGCCCTAAAAGGACTACCGGTATTGCTAACCGACACAGCTTCAATTAGGTGGCAAGTGGTCAAGGGCGAAGCTCGTACGTGGGATAAAGCAACCGCGCTCTCGCCATCCAAGCCTTCACATTAAACTTATGTAGAGATCTTTAGCGAAAGCCAGGAGCCTAGCACTCCTATAGACGCTTTTATTTGTAAGAAAAGAGCCCTTCTAGCACAGTTACCCCAAAGAAGACATGATGAAGCGACTCAACTCGACATGATATTTGGCCTACTTTATATTCACCTAAGGAAAAAGATCTCTCGAGACAATTGCTATACTTTTTCCGACCTACTTCAGAAAGGCAGATGAGTAGAAGCTGTGCAGCAAAAATAAAGAAGAGAAACCACAAAAAACAGAATTTGTAGCCCGATTAATATGTAAAGAGTATCCCTTCAGTAAAATTTCTGCAACGATCAGCTGCTGTAAATCTGGCTGACGGACACAGCCAAGATCAGGGAATACTAACAACAGTGAAAATCGAAATGGGGGCAAGAATATTTCCTATTGACTTCATTATTTCACCAAAAGCAGAAAACAATCGAATGGAATAGACTTTTTGGACCAAATAGCTATGGTTTTAGTAATTTCGCAAAGATGTTGGTATTTCATTGACAATCCAGCTCAAATGTTCAAATTTATAGATGTCACACGAGGGTCCATCATAGAATCTAAATACTAACATTCAAAGGCACCAAAAGGCACTCACCCCCACACACAACTCAATTCAACAGAGATGAGGCAAACAGAATCACCCTTTTTGGAGTTGTTCGCCTCACCAAGTTAATAGAAATGGACTTTCCACCGCAACAACAACTATTTAAATCACAAGAAAGTGCAGATGCATACTCTTCTGAGGCCATTGATCTAATCTTCGAGGATGCAGTTCCGCAGTATTATAGGAGCAGTCCGCCGAAACAAGACCCTCGAAAACGATGCAGATTCGAACTTTTCTGCATCGATATATTATTAAAACCCGATAAAGCCCTAGAGATTGACAATGAGCAGAGATCCCAATTTGATCATCTCCTTCTAGAGTATAAAGACATATTTTGTACAAACGGTACACCGAATCAATACTGGCGACCATGCTCCCAGATCATCTGGTCCATACAGACTAAGTACAAATCGCCAGACATTGCTGCGGGGAAAATTAGACGAAATGTTGGCAAATGAAATTATGGAGGAAAGTAATACACCATGGACCTTCTTTGTCGTTTTGGTTCCAAAGAAGGATCAGGACGTTAGAGTGTGCGTAGACTATAGACGGCTTAATGCAATCACGGTGCCTGATAGGTATCCGCTCCCTGGAATTGATGATTTGCATCATGCTGCCAAAAGTTTGCCCTACATGTCTACGATAAATTCACAGTCCGGCTATTGGCAAATACCAGTTCACGATGACGATAAAGATAAAACTGGATTCATTACTCCTTTTGGAGTCTACAGATTTAATAGAATGCCTTTTGGCCTTTGTTATGCGCCAGCGACCTTCTATCATATATTTTAATATTGAAGTAAAACACTTGCTAGGTGATTGAGAACTAAACTTTATTTTTCAGTATCAGTCTAGTATAATTAATAATTTTACTTTTTACAATTTTGCCATAGGCGGCTCGTTAACATATTAAAATTATAAATGTTAATATGTTACATCTCCCATTGTATAATAAAAAAAATAAAACTTTCATCTCAATTAAAAAGTAAACAAAACATTATAGTACTCAACTAATTCCTAAATTTAATAAACATGGTAAATACTAATTAATGAAAAAAAAAATAGAAAATAAAATAGTTTAAGTATAACCAAATCTTTCTGGTTTTTTCACTACTCCACCTGAAGATGTTGTTGGTGGCACATTATAAACCTCTGGCTCAAATAAAAAACTTAAATTATAGTCTTCATCTATTTCCTCCTTCTTCACTTTTATTTTGGATTCTGTCTCGGGTTCTCACAAACCTTCAATAAACCTACGATTTCTTGTTATTTGATTTTCTTTTTGTTTTTCTATTAAATATGAACGTTCTCGAGGTTTATCAATTATTTTACCAAACTCCCACTTAGAACCTGAATGATTTTGATATCGTACTTTCTAAAGGACTGCGCCATATCATATATTTTAATATTGAAGTAAAACACTTGCTAGGTGATTGAGAACTAAACTTCATTTTTCAGTATCAGTCTAGTATAATTAATAATTCCACTTTTTACAATTTTGCCATAGGCGGCTCGTTAACATATTAAAATTATAAATGTTAATATGTTACACCTTCTAGCGGTTAATGGACAGATTCAGGATAGGACTCAGTAATGTTGACTTATTGGTATAACTTAACGATCTTATAGTTAGATCTTCAGGATTTAGGAGAAGTGTTTGCACATTTTCGCACAATCTTAGGGCCAACAGGAAGAAGTGTAGATTTAGCTGTTCGCAGGTCAAGTATCTGGGCCATCGAATCACGTCTGAAGGGATAATCATGGACCCTGAAAAGGTAACCACAGTTGTAGATCTACAGCCGCCTCCTAATTTAAAGCAACTTTTATCATTCATCCAGACATGCTCATGGTACCGAAGATTTATACCCAATTTTGCAACGATGGCACGTCCTCTCACCAATCTTTCAAAAAAAGACAATCTGGAAATGTACCCAAGTCAAGCAGGAAGCTTTTGAGCAATTAAAATATTGTCTCACAACAAACCCAGTCCTCAAACAAGCCGACGATTCCCAACCTTACATTATTAAAACAGACGCTAGCTAATATGCTATAGGAGGCGTTTTAGTCCAGGGGGAGGGGAGAGGAAGCTTCAGTGATCGTATGGGCTATTAATAAGTTTAGGGGATATATAAAAGAATCAAAAATAATCGTGATAACAATTCATCAACCTTTAAAGTGGTTACTCATTATAAAGACTCCAACCGAGAGGTAAGCCCGTTGGGCGTTACAACTTTAGTCTTATAAGTTACATGTACGTTACGCACCCGGAAAAATAAACCGAGTAGCTGACTTTCTGTCCAGACCACATTGTAGTAATCACAGTGACTCCTGTCAGATTTGCACCCTCCAATTAGATATTCCCAGTAAGACCGAAAAAGAACTACGGGAACAGCAGTTAAGATACCCAGATGTGAAAGATATCATAGAATCCCTGTAAGATACTTCCAACGATGAGCGAAATCAAAGATGGGTTAATAGAGGATTTTTGCTACATAAAGGGGTACTTTATAGTTATACGGACGATCAAGAGGATAAAGAAGCTAGGCTAGTGGTTCCGACTGGAGAAGTTGAAAACATTTCACACGCCTATCACGACAGCTCCCTGTCAGGCCACTACGGTATTGACAAGACTACTCACCGAATCTCGAGGCGATATTTCTGGAACAAAATGAGACAGGACATCGCCAAACACGTATCTGCTTGTTTGGAATGTCAACGATATAAGATAACTAATAGAAAACCCGCAGGGCTAATGCAAACTCAAGTCGTCAACCAGCGTTTTGAAGTTCTGGCCGTGAATCTTTTCGGCCCCCTACCAATATCAGATAATGGTAATAAATGGATATTAATAGTGGAAGACACTGCCAGTCGATGGGTCAAATTATTCGCACTGACGGAAGCCACTGCTGGAAATTGCGCATAGCATTTGTTGAATGAGGTGTCCCGAAGCGAACATGGTGGAAAGAAAAAACAGGGATCTCATGACACAATTGAGCATACTTGTGGGAAGCCATCGCAACACATGGCCTAAAAAGTTACCAGCCATACGGTTCGCTATGAATACTGCGCGATGTGAGAGCACCAAGCAAACCTCTGCATTTTTTACGTTTGGTCACAGCCTAATATATTATGCTGTGGTTTGGTAGAGAATTAAGGATCCCCCAAGATATTACAGATGATTTACGAACGATTGTAACCAGTGAAAACTTCATTGAGGAAGTCACTCCTAAGCTGTTACAATTAGCTGATACGTTGCTGTCAGGAAAAGAAGTTACAGAAAATAAGCAAGATCAGAACCAACAAGCCCACAACAAAATATAACAGCTAGAGGTACAGCACATGCTTTTTTCAAAAGTTATCTAGTAAAACGACCCCAAAAGTGAGAAGAAGTAAATATATACAGTAAAGAACAGACAATCGCGTGTGGTGTACCACAAGGTACGGTTCTAGGCCCTGTTTTATTTAATATTTATTTAAATAACTTATTCATGGTTAAAAGTAAGAGTAAAATAATCAGCTATGCAGACGATACAGTTCTGATATACAGTGATAAAAATTGGTACGATCTAAAGTTAAAAATTTAAAATGATTTAATTCGTATAAACCAGTGGTTTGACTATAGGCTTCTTTAAATCAATTATAAAAAAAACTGTTTAGCTGCCATTTGCATCCTTAGAACCAAATCTTCCGAACTACAACATCAATGTCCAGAAAAAAATCAATATTCAACCAGCAAAACAAATAAAATATTTAGGAATTATGATAGACCCACATCTTAGGTGGGATAATCATATTAACTATTTAGTTCAAAAATTAAGGTGTATATTGTACAAATTCAAACGTATCTCATATCATCTGAAATATAAACAAAAACTAATGGTTCATCCAAGTTTAGTTGAATCTCACCTAATTTACGGTATGGTCAGCTGAGGTGGAGTGGCCAAGAGTTACTGTAATATTCTCCAGGTTTCGCAAAAAAGATTCCTCAAAATCATTCTTGGAAAAACGAGAAAATATAGCAGTGAACTTCTATATACTGAAACGAAAATATTAGATGTAAGACAATTATATTTAAAAAAAGCGGTATTAAAACAATATAAGCCTTAAATTAAATCTGCAAATAAAAACTCATAATTATACGACAAGAAACAAACTTACTTACCTGAATCCAGCAATGAAAAAAAAAATAGCTGGACCTAAGCTATACAATGCTATACCTCAACAAATTAAATGTTAATCTTCTATAAAGGTACTAAATTTAAAACTGCATGATTATATTGATTATATTACCGAAACAAGTAGGCACGCTATTTACAAACATATCGAAAATAATTACTGAATGTTTCTATCAATTTATATTTTATTAATCTTCAATAGGGAACTTGCCCATTTTTTTTTATTCTACTAAAATGTGTGTTTATATATGAAAACACATTATACCAAATATCAGTCCTTAAATCGCAATACTTATTTCACAATAAATAATTAAAGTTGGAATCGCCACCGGGTGTATTCAAACGAAGAAAAATGCGCGGCAGCGGCTGTGACGTCACACCGCACCTCGCGCATCGGTAACCGCAGAAACAGCCATTTGAAGCATTATTGATTTTTTATCGAATTCGAATCGTTAGCGTCCGTTTCTCAGTTTTTAAGTGTTGTTTGAATTGTCGGTTCACAATCGCCTGACTCGAAAAGTGCGGTCCGACGTCACAACCAATGGCAGCGCGTTTTAAGAGCAGTTCAAATTATTCAAATTTTAACCCTTTATTTCTCAGGTAATTTAATCGTTATTGGAATTTTTCTTTTTCTACGAAGTTCCTTATGATAATATCTTACGATTTTAATTGTTTTTAAATGATTTTATTTTTTTGGCAAGTTCCCTATTGTAGTATACATTTTTCTTAATTATCTATTACTTGTTATTATATATTTGTCACCTAGTATAAGGTTTATATTGCTATTATTTTATCCTTGCAAACAAGCCTTATAGGCTTCACAAGTGTATATATTTATTTCGCAAAACGTCGTTTGTTTTTGTCTTCCATGTATTTTGAATTGTTATGTGTAAATAAATAATTGAATTTTTTATTATTATTATTAAATATAGGGTAAATCAACTACCCTCTTTTCCAGAAATACCTAATGTATACCTAATGTATACCTAATACCTATTGTATACCTAATGTATAACTAATGTATTTTAGTAACAATAAATGATAATGATGAAACACTGGCTTTTTTGTCCACAAACATCACACCAAGATCATGGATAAATGTATCATTTGTATCAAGCAAACCATCACCTTCCTGCATTGGAGGAGACTTCAATGCACATCACCGTAGCTGGGGATGTACAGCCGATGATGTACTGGGAAAAAACTTATTAGAATCAATAGGAGACAATTACCTCATAATATTAAATGACGGGTCACCTACTATAGTAAACTATTCCCTAAACGGAAATGCGAGTGCAATAGATGTGACCTTATGTACTCCAACAATCAGTAATATAATGCGTTGGAAGATATTGGATTATCCCCATGGTTCAAATCATCTTCCAATAATCGTATCTTGCTATCTGAAACCGCGGATATTTTCTTAAAGTAACCAAGAAACGTGGAATATTGACAAAGCAAATTGAAGATTATACCAAGAAAACAGTACAGAACTGTGTAACAACGTTCAAGGGAAACTATTTCATACAAAGAAGTAATAGATCACATTTATAAAATGTCGAATACGTCTATTCCTTGGTATAAATCTAAAAATAAATCTAGAGGATAGCCCTGGTGGAATAAACAATGCCAGCTGTAAATGGAAGTAAAGAAGCTCACAACGTGTATTAAATAAATCCGAATCTAAATAATCTACTGAACTTAAAACAAAAAGATACCAAAGCTAGAAGGGCGACGAGATTAGTTAAATGTAATGCATGGAAAGACTATTGCTCTACTCTTAATATCAACACTCCTATAAAAGACGTATGGAATTGTTTAAATTCATTTAAACCAGAGAAAAGAAAATAGTCACTGGTAGACACAATGGTAGGCACAATGGATAAAGGAATTTCAAGCAAACTATCTTCATACTGGGTCTGCTCGCAACCTCTATCAATGGACCATGAACAACGTGATTCACCACAAGATATTCAAAATATGTGTAATCTAAAGAACTTAATACATCTCCACCAAATCGCAAAAACTCATCTCCGGGAAAGGATCAGACCCACTATAGTATGATTGCAAATCTATCTCAAGGAAGTGAAAGAAATCTACTGCAAGTGTACAACAATATATGGATGAATAAATCCAATATTCCTCAAGAATGGCGAGAATATTATTATAATGCCTTTTTTAAAGAGTGGTGAAACACCGGAGCACTATAGACATACGAACGTTTTGTGAAAACTCAATTAGTGTTTTACCTTCAATGAAATAATTCATGACCCGGTTCAGAGAATGGCTTCAGAAAAGGCAGATCCACTCAAGAAAACTTAGCTAATACAATTACCGATGAACAGACAGCCTTCACCAAAATCATAGCATTTCTGTTGCGTTCATAGACATAGGAGGTGCTTAAGATAATGTTTACCTGCACATCCTAGAGGACAAAATGTTAAGCTGGAAATTACAATTATCATCGCCCACATTATATCCAAGCTTCACTCAACAAGGCAAATACACATTAGAACGTGTTATGGATTAGTAGGACCTAGACCAACACATCACGGTTTACCTCAAGGCAGTATTCTTAGTCGACTTCTGTATATTATCTACGCTTATGAGTTGGAAAACTTTATACTCTAGAAATTGAAATACTCCAATTTGCGGATATGTGTGTGCATGTAGGGGCGAAAACAATTCAAAGTTGTAATGAAATCAGATGCTGTGATATCCTCTTATGCTTGTATTGAAAACTTGGATTCACCATTCATAAACCTAAATCGAGTGTTCGTAGATTTACTAGAAGAAGATTTTCATCTCCACCGCAAATCAATGTTGCCTCTTTCCGCTTCAAACATAATTCTTATGTTAAATTTCCTGGCATATTTCGTGACATGAAACTCAACAAGAAGCAACAAACATCTGCAGAAGTAATTGTCAGATCAATTCTAGATTATAGTTCCATATTTAACCACAATGCAGCAAATACTCTCTTGGATAAAATAAACAAAAATTAAAAATAAGTGTATACACTACACGTCTTAGTAGTGGTTTATTAAAGAGCACCCCAACATTAGTCCTAAAAGCCGAATTTGGAGAGCTCGCACTCCACCTAAGAAGAGACTTTCTGGGACAAATATCTGAAACAAATTTTTAAAAAGAGTCCTTTAATTACAAAAATCAATAAACTAGCATTGGCATTGCGATGTATGTAGTTTTAGGTTATTATAAAATACGACTACGATCTTTAACCACGACAGTCAAATGTGAACTGTCGTACGATTTGTCATTATAAGTTAGTTGTCAATCATAGCCCTTTGTAATAACTTCTAATTAATGAAGTATTTGTTAATATATTTCTCTATAAATATCCCTAATAAAATTCTTTACATGGTGGCAGCGTGTTACAGTGCAAAAGAAAAAAATCCAAAGAAAAAGGGCTATATAGGGAATATCTTTATGTAACCGCGGTACAACAAAACAACAGATTATTAGACTATTGTGTCTGTCTTTGATGTTTATCTAGGTTTTTGTAATAGTGGCTGAATGCAAACCAATAGATACCTTTAGCTTTACTGCAGGCAATGTTGCTGACAAGTGGCGATTATGGAAGCAGAAATTTGAAATATTTCTGCTAGCCAGTGGCAAACCCAATAAGCCTGAAGAACTTAAAATAGCCTTGTTACCACATGCTTTGGGTGATGAAGGGATACAAAAATATAATACCTTCGAGTATAAGCCGGAGGAAGATGAAGAAAAGCTGGAGTGTATATAGGATAAATTTGAAAAATATTGCAACCCTCTCAAGAATTTAGTTTTTGAACATTTTAAATTTTTTAAACGTGACCAGTTGCCTAATGAAACTATAGATCAGCTCGTCACTTCATTGAAACAACTGGCTGATACTTGTGAATTTTTAAAGAGAAGGATGTCCTTATTCGAGACAGACTTGTCATAGGTATAAATGACCCTAGAATTCAAGAAAAATTATTGCAGTTTGGAAACTTAGACGTGGAGGAAGCCATCAACATTGCCAGGTCAATGGAGAGCACAAACACACAAAAAGAAATAGCAAGATCCAATGATTTGGGTTCAGCAGCAGTTAGTACTATCAAAAAACATTTTCCAGAAAATGTTCAGGCTTTTGACCGAAACTCTGGAAAATCTATACCAAGACAATTTCCAAAATGACAGTTTCAAGTAAATGTTGTGAACATTGTAATGCCTCAAAAAGTAAACAACAATATCAACACTTTGAGCCTTCAAATAATACTTCATTTTAATGTAGTAACTGCGGTTTAATTCATCACAAAAATAGATGTCCAGCCTTTAGACGAATTTGTTCTGGCTGTGGTTAACTTGGACATTATCGTGAGTTTTGTCAACAAGTTTTTAATATTGAACAAAATTTGGAGTCTTCCCACAATGATCAAAAGCTTGATGCCGATACCGACTTTAAAGACAATGAAGATGATGATTTTCAGCTTACATGGACTGTTACAGAAAATTCAGTGCACTCAATAGAATGGTTTGATAAAATTCAAATCAATAATTTATTTATTGATTGGAAAATCGATACAGGTTAATATTTTAAATCAGAAAAACTTTAATTTATTTAAAACAAGTATGAATCAACTTTTGCCAGTTTCTTCAAAATTATCATAACATAGCTGTAATTGGTAAAATAAGTTTGCCTTGTTGTATTAAAAATTCAACAAAATTTTGTATTTTTATGTATTAAATGATGTTCAGCTTAAATCAATTTTAGGTCTACCAGGTATTAAAGCTCTTAATGTAATCCAAAACCATCAAACTTCTAATTCAGTTATTGATAACTTAATAAGCCCCAGTGATAGTAATCTTGAAAACTCTGGCAATAATAGTGTTCTAGTTAGGGATGTACAAAAAATTCATGATAAATACAAACGCGTTTTCTCAGGTATAGGTAAAATATATCGACAATATAAAATTATTTTAGAGAATAATGCAATTACCTGTGTTAGTGCTTGTCGTGAAGTACCAATTGCTCTAAGAGGCAAGGTAAAAGACGAGTTCGATAGGCTTGTGAAAAATAAAATCTTGGTACCAGTGGATGATCCTTCAGACTGGATAAATCCTATTGTGGTTGTTCCCAAACCTTCTGGATCTATACGCTTGTGCATGGACCCAAGAAATCTAAACAAGTATGTTAAACGCGAATTTTTCCAAATACCAACACCTGAATTTTTGTTTTCACAGTTATCTGGTGCAAACTATTTTACATTGCTAGATGCATCATCTGCTTTTTTGCAAATCTCATTAGACTATAAGAGTTCTCTTCTATGTACAATTATCACTCCTTTCGGAAGGTACACATAGCTTCGCCTTCCTTATGGACTAAAATCAGCTCCCGAAGTCTTTGAACGATTTATACAACAAATACTAGAAGGTATTTCTGGGGTCATTTCTTATTCTGATGATATTCTAGTTTTTGGAAAAGACAAATATAAGCACAACAAAAACCTTAACATAGTCCTGTCAAAAATTTAAGCCAGTGGTCTTACTCTTAACTTGGAAAAATCAAAATTTTGTCAAACTCATTTAAAATTCTTAGGACACTTAATCCGTACAACTGGAGTTTCTCCAGATCCTGCCAAAACTGAGGCAATTGCACGTATGTCATCACCAGCCCTGGAAAGATTTACAAAGATTTCTTGGTATGATAGTTCATTTATCCAAATTTATTCCAAGCGTGTCCCATGAAACAACATTATTAAGAAAACGACTTAGTAAAAAAGTAGAATGGATTTGGACAGATACTGAAGAAGCTTGCTTTAACTGCCTTAAAAACTGTGTTGTTTAAGCTACAACACTTTCTTTTTTTAACCCTAAAAGAAAAATCACTCTTGCCGTGGACGCTAGTCCTTTTGGTTTAGGCGCTGTTATTTCACAGGAAAACAAACCCATTGAATTTGCATCTGTGTCCTTTAACGCCTACCCAGCAGAATATGATCATATCGAAAAAGAACTAATTGCATTGGTGTTCGGTTGCGAGCGATTTCATTATTATTTATGTGGATCTTGTATTGAATCACATAAGCCACTCTTGGGTCTTTTAAAGAAGCCAATAGATAATATGTCCCCCAGAATTCAGAGACTTACCATTAAACTGCTTAGATAACAGTTTATTCTTGTATATGTGCCGGGTGAACAATTAAATATTCCGGATGCTCTTAGCAGAGATCCATTGTCCCGCAATATATCCACTAATTATTTAGATAACAACATTATGTCTCTTCGGTCATTGCAATAGATCAAGATCCAGTTCTGCAGCCATTAAAACCCCATATACCCCCCGAGCTGCCTTGGCAAAAAATAGGAGTTAACTTCATGGCAATAAAAAATTAAGATTTTGTGGTGATATTGCACTACTTTAGCAAATTTGTTGTGGTTAATAAATTAATGTCTAAAACAGCACAAAGTGTAATAAGTTGCCTCAAAAACATATTTTCAATAAATGGGATTGCTCTAGAAATTTTTTCTGATAATGGTCCTCCGTTCAATTCTCAGGAATTTTTATCATTTGCCAGAAAATACAAAATTAACTTAAATACTTCCAGTCCTTCATATCCTAAAGGTAACGGTATGGTCGAACGTACTATTCAGACTGTCAAAGGTTTATTTATAAAAGCGTTACAAAATGATGAATATCCCTTTTTGGCAATATTAAATTACAATACGACATCAAAACCCAATTTTCCTGCCAGGCTGAAAACCTTGCTTCCAGTTCCAAAAACAATTTTGACACCATTTTTTCCTGGTGTTAAGGAAGCACATAAAAAACTAGTAGAATGTCAAGTGAAGCAAAAATATTATTACGATAAATCTGCCAAAAATCTGTCTAATTTAGATCCTGGACAGCCAATTTTATTACAACAAAAAATGCGCGAATGGAAACCAGGTGTTATTGTAAAAAAATTACCCCATAATGATTATATTGTTAACTTAAATAATACTAACTATCGTCGCAACCGTCATAGTCTAGGACCTTGTATCACAGAGCATAACTCAGTCACAAATGAGTCTCACCCTTCTCATCAGAATATTGCTGAAAGTGATGTAGAGGTATCTAATAATACTCCACAGAGTGATTCATCTGTAAATAGTTCTTCCCCAACCAAAACGTGATTTGTAACCACTAAAAGTGGTCGCATGGTTAAACCACCACAAAGGTTGGATATTTAAATGTAAATAATGAAAATGTAAAATTAGTATAATTTATTTAATATTTTTGTCCACGACTATTTGATAATTTTAACATTTAACGTGTGTTGTGAATAATGAATAATAGGTGTGGATAATGGGTGTGGATAATGAAAAGGTCACATGATACATAATTATATTGAACATTATTCATATACAAATGACCCAATATATATTTTTTTAAATTTTCACCGCGGCGCGGATTCGATCCTATGTCTAAAATACCTCATTACACCAAGTCAGAGCCGTAAACCATCAGGCTATGAAGATATATATAGTGTTTTATCAAGCTGTTGTATACTATATACGAGTAGATCGTTTTATATGCATTTTTTTATCTAGTGTGTATGATATAATGTCAAAAGCAAAAGTGACGTTCAAATTAATTTATTGCTAATTGCAACAATTTCAATAACTATACTGTTGTTTAATTTATATTACTAGAAAATTTAATATGGAAAGTGAATCAGACAGTGAATTGAATGTTACCCCGCCAAACATAAAAGAAGCAGTACAAAATTTACTGCCAGAAAAATCGAAAAAGAATGTAATAACAAGTAAGTAATTAATAGTCGTGGACAAAATGTAGTATTTTACTCGCGTATAATGGCTATTATTCACTAAGGTGCTTATGTCACTCGCCTGCGGCTCGCGACATAAACGCACCATTCGTTAATAATAGCCATCATTATATGCTTGTTGAATAATATACTATTATTATGTATAGTATATATAGGATATAGATATTTATATCGTAGGTATGAATTTTGTGTTGTGTTAGATATTTATATCGTATCAATTTTGTGATGTGTTACTTTATGTTTTTGCTTTGTTTAATTTTGGTTAATTTTTATTGTTTAGCAAGGGGCTTGTGATGTATCTAGTTTCAGGTTATTATAAAATACGACTGCGATATTTAACCACGACAGTCAAATGTGAATGTGTCATTATAAGTTAGTCAATCATAGCCCTTTGTAATAACTTCTAATTAATAAAGTATTTGTTAATAGTAATATATTTCTCTATATATATCCCTAATAAAATATTTTTTCCACTCCTGTTTTATAATATGCTTATTAAAAGACTAAAATCTGTATCATAATGATATTCATGATGATACAAATTTTCATTATGATACAGATTTTTAAGCCAATAGGAATGCGACATTCGCACAATATTTAATATAGCTATGGATACCTGATTGACATTTCTGAAATTAATTATATTAGGTCTGTTCCCTGCAATAAAAGTGTAGCACTGAGCTATACGATTTTATTTATTTTAATTGTTTTAATGCTTCTTGCAGTATACAAATGCAATATACATAGATACTCCCAAATTCAGCAATTTTACACGCATTTTTTCACAGATATACCTGAATTTTTCAAAATTATATAGCTCAGCCCCCCAAATAAATTTTACAAATTGTACAATAAATAATTTATACATGCACAAAGAAGATTAAATAATTATTATTATTATGTTGAAAAGTTTTAAATTTATTTGTTGTACAATTTGTAAAATTTATTTGTTGAAGTTCCTTTCATTGTTCTTGTTTTTTATAATGAATGATAATTATCAATTAAATAATTCTTATTAATCGGAGTAGAAAAAATATTGTATGCAACTTTCATGTAATGGCCATTAATACACTCGCATATTATATACGAAACTCGCCTGCGGCTCGTTTGATATCCTACAACATGCTCGTGTCTTAATGGCTATTATTACATGATCGTTGCATAATAGTATATTACGTAACGTGTGTGGTAAGAAGCATTTTAAGCACGAATGGAAAAGTTACGCACGATGCCGCGTAGCGGCGAGTGCGTAATTCCGTGAGTGCGTGAAATGCTTTACAACACGAGTTACGTACTATACTTTACCTACGACCTACTTGTACTTGTATTTATACTCTTATTATTAATAATACTTGAACAACATCAACATTTTTAATAATTTTATTGTATAACATTTGATTCCATAATACCTATTAATTATTATAATAATTGTTTATAGTAACATTGCAGTCATTAAACACAAATGGTAAATCGCTTCCTTTGCTTGTTGAAGCATAAGAAACAACATTTACATTAGAGGTACTTGGTAAACTTTCATCTCTACTACTTGCACCTGCTATATTTTTTAATTGAAGAAAACTTTACACAAATACACAAACCAGCTATAAGATATAAGGATAATAAAAAATTTTTTTGTCAGTTTCTTGACAGTTCGTTCGCAAATCACTATTGCGGCCTACTTAAGTTTGATGTTTTGAATTTTTGAATAAAATGGCGTCTATTGACAGTTGCTAAGATGTTGCTAGGGAAGCCGTGCGTTTTACTTTACAGCTATTTTTTTTACCGTGTGTAATAGAAGTCATTACATTGATGCCGACTGTGTGTTATTGACTGATTACAGGGGGGTCGTAGGTAAAATACTATTACAGGCATGTTCAGATAACAGATTTTGGAGCCATAAGAAAGTATACCAAATTTCATCGAAAATTACAATAAAATGTTGCCTTATACTGAGGACATGTATACCTCCAACAACCTATTAAGTAATGTACTAATTTTCTACTCCTATACTATAAGTTGTTAATTAAATGCCAATTTTCAGTTTCATAATGATACTCATTGTAACGCTGGTTTTCATTATGAAACTGAAAAATTGACCAATAAAAATCTAGATTTCTAAATAACCAAGTAGGAAGCACCAATATTTTCTTTAAAATGTTTGACAGTTTCTAAGAGATTTGTGTTTTATGATAGTTTCAATCTATTGCGTTAGGCTTCCACTTTCTAATAGAAACGTCGAGCAACGAAGTGTACAAATTCGTTTCTGACTAAAGATGGTACACCTCAAGTACTTTTTAGTAATTGTACCTACGATTCAAAATTTTTATTCAAACAAAATTGATTAAAATGTAATTTATAATTTATCTTGTTCAATGTTACATATGAACTCGCTTATCTTTATTGTTAATAGTTAAATTAAGTTTATAGGTATTATAGTATTGAATGTGTATGCCTTTTGGGAGTCGAAGGTTTTAGAGTAATCTTCGTCTTCCTCTTCTCTCAGCATCTCTTTCTGTTTTTGCTCACATACATTATAATGGACAAAATATGAGTTGTTTAGCTCTAGATCGTTTATTGTAGCTACTGATTTGCAAAGGTATAGTTATTGAAATAATCCAAGGTTCAAATGTATTACTTAACTATTATTTTTGATTTCAGGTACACCATTCTGGTGCTTATTGGACGTAGTGCCTATAAAGAATGAAAAACGTGAAGTTGTGTTGTACTTAGCATCCCACAAGGATATTACAAATACCAAAATGGCAGAAATGTCAGAGTGCGAACTTTACGACAGCGGTAAGAGTAATTAAAATAAGTAGTCATAGTTCTTTTTGGCGTTTTTGATCCGTCACAATATGAGAAATTCAGTGAATTCATATATGAAGCTTATATTCCGAATAGTTTAGATACTATTAAAGGGTGAATTTACGTAATTATATCTCACTCCCCCACACCAGTCTTCGTATCACCTTCAGATGTTTATGTGTTTTCATCCCACTGTTTCATTATACAGTGCTATTCAAAAGTCCCCTCCCCCCTCGTATCTTTTGAACGGCTACACTTACATTAATAAAATTTCGAGTGTGAAAATAAAGTATTGTAAACTTCTCTACAAATGGTAACAGGTGACGTGATAGTAATAGATGACGTCACAGTGCCACTCTGGCCAATAATTTTAAATAGGACCTTATGGCAAGTGATATCTCGTTTGAAAGGCATTGACATTGGCTACATAGCCATATTAATTTTGTTTGGGTTCAAACTAATTTTGACGGATACATTAAATAAATACCAAAATTATTGAAATTATTTTTTTTTAATTTAATTAATCAAATATCAACAATGGATTCTTATAGCAAGTGTTCGAAGTGTGCTCCGTCTACTTCCTGACAGTAATACACCCTATTAGTAAACTCTTGTCGTACTCGTTCGAATTTGTCAGTTGAAATTGCATTGCATTCTTCAATAATTCTTTCTTTCAAAACGCCAATGCTATCTGGTCCGTAGTATAAACCTTGGATTTCAATTACCCCCATAGAAAAAATCTAATGGTGTCAGATCTGGTGACCGAGGTGGCCATTCTATAGGACCTCGCCGGCCGATCCATCTACCTCGATATTCTTCATCCAGGTTACGTCTTACTGCACCATAATAATGTGCAGGAGCACCATCTTGTTGAAATGTTATTTCCAGATGGCCGAATTCATCTGGATTATCTTCCAGAATTTCACGAATTAACGGCTCAATTGCATTTTATAACATCTCCAGATACACTTCACCGCTTTAATTTGAATTTAGGAAAACAGGACCAACTATGTGGTTTCCCAAAATACCTGCCCAAACATTGACTTTTTCTGGAAATTGGGTATGTTGTTCACGAAAGGTGTGAGGATTTGTGTCACTCCAATACCTTACATTTTGTGTATTCACATTTACATTGAGGCAAAAAGTAGTTATGTCACTAAAACAAATTGTTTTTGTGTAATGTGGGTTTTGACTAATTTTATTTGTCATACATTCACAGAATTCGAGTCTTCTGTCGGGGTCGTCATCCCAAAGGTGGTGCACCATTTTTAACTTGTATGGATGAAATTTATTCTTAGCCAAAACTCTCTGTACTGTACTTTTACTTACTTCACAGATAGACGCAACTTTAGTTGAAGAGGAAGTAGGGTTTACTACCATTTCAGCAACTATATCAATTTTGTTATCATCACTAAATGTTGGTCGACCAGATCGTTTGGCATCTTGAACACTACCTGTTGCTTCAAACTTGTGAAGAAGCTCCATCAAATAAGTTCTCGAGATAGGGCGATCTGGATATCTTTCCAGATTCACCAATTATTAAGATAGCTGCTACTTTGTCGGCTCGAGTACGTACCATTTTGCCTATGTAAACTCTTAAACGTCTCGTTAAACAATAATAAAATTAAATATTTAAGCTATTTAGAAAAACTTTGCAAAGCGACAAATACTATTAAATTAAAAACGTCAATTTGTTTGTTAACTAACCAGAGGCGGACTGAAAAATCTTCAATATTTAAATGTGAAATAATAATTTTGGTATTCATTTAATTCATTCGTCAAAATTAGTCTAAACCCAAACAAAATTAATATGGCTATGTAGCCAATGTCAATGCCTTTCAAACTAGATATCACTTGCCATAAGGTCCTATTCAAATCAGTGGCAAACTTACCGACGCAAACTCCACACGTCGCTCAGCACACGGTCCCTGGTACACACCGTGTCGAAAAGCGTTCGTTTACGAGGGTGCTTCGAAAAGTAATTTGCTAATAACCGTCCAGACAACGTTTATCTACGATTAATCGACTAGAAAGGTAAGAAAAAGCACCCAGTTACTGGCCAAAGCCACCTTAGGCTGTTAACCGGGAAGTGAGGCTGCTTCTCGGCAGTAATTGGTACGACTGACTAAGACAATTCTGAGTAAATTCACGTCTGTTTTTATTCCAAACCATAATATGCGATCTACCAGATCGCAAACCGCCTCCAAAACCTCCTCGAAGCCTTCCTGCTACAAAGAGGAATACCCAGCCCTACCCAAAAAAACAACTTCTTTAGCATCTGGCTCTTCATCCAGTTCCGCCACCAAAACCTCCACCAACGATCTACACAATAAATTCTTGAAAAATCTCCTCGAAATTGCGTTATCTGAAAATGAAACGCTAAATCCCGAATTAAATCTCTCGAAAGACTTTTCGAGAGACACAACCCCCAATCTCCTCTGTCTGATGCCGTTTCTCCACCCCCAGCGTCAGTCCGAAGGGCTCACGCTACCAAACCAATCCCCAAAAAAGCCAGCTCCGCTCACTCAGCGAGCTCCAAATCATCTACCCGACCAACCACAACACCTACACCACAACCTTCTCTCCAAACCCTAAACCTTAGGAAACTACCCCCAAAATACTGCTTCCACAAGGAGTTCTTCACTCTCCTCAACACCAATGAGATCCTAGGAGGCCAAATCCAATACCTCAAGGCCAACCCCAATGGTACTGCCCTCCTCAAAATTTCCAAATCTTTCGAGGTCAAAGCCCTCGAAAGAAAAATTCAAAATGCCATAGGTGATAATCATGTGGTATGCATACCACTCAACCACTCAACCACTCAACAACCGCCAAACCCAACCAGCCCTCCCGACAACACGTCCCCAGCATCTCCTTTGTCATCCTAAAGGTGTCACTTACCACCATTGATACCTCAAATCGTGCTTTACCTCAGCACATCATTAACCTTATCAAACACAAAAGGCATCTTTATCGCACATTTTTGCGTACTCGAGATCCTGCCGTTAAGAACGAATGGAATCGCCTTAATGCCCTGGTCAGACTTGAGACGAACGCCCTCAAACATAGGGAATGGAAGCGTGTCACGTCTGACTTGGACTATAGGCGAGGAAGTGAGTTCTGGAACAAATTCAAAACTCTCACCGGACAACGGAGAAGAGTAGAATTAGGTCTCAGAGTACAAAATCAAATTATGCACACCCCAGACGAAAAAGCCGAGGTTTCCAAAACACATCTCCAAAGTGTTTTAATCTCCCCCGAAAACCCACTTTTTCTCCCCGCCTTTCTCAGAGAAACCACCCTACTAACCGCGAACATCACGAGGAGTCCTCATATAATCACTCCACTTGACCAAAACGACCCTTTTTTAAAGCCCTTTTCTCTTGAAGAAATTCAAACTGCCTGCCTTAGAGGAAAAAATACGGCCCCTGGTCCCGATAGAATTTCTAGAAGAGCTCTAAAAAACCTCCTTCCTTCCATTTTACCTCAAATACAGAACCTTGTAAATGCCTGCCTCTCACTCTCATATTTCCCAAATGTATGGAAAACTTCCCATACGATTCTCATTCCGAAACCCGGTAAAGATTCTAAAAATCCCGAAAATTACAGGCCAATTTCGCTTATCAGTGTTCTTGGAAGACCCTTTGAATTCCTGGTAAAAGAAGGACTCTGGCAACACTGCAAAGGCCACAATATTATTCCCGACTACCAACATGGGTTTCGCCCTGAACACACTTCTCAAGATCCAATTACCTCTTTTCATACTATCATCTCTCGAGCCATAAACGCCCGCGAATGCTCTTCAGCTGTACTTCTCGACGTTCATAAAGCCTTCGATCAAGTCTGGCACGCTGGACTTGTGAGAAAACTAATGAGCATAAATCTTCCTGTTCACTTCGTAAAACTTATCTATTCATATCTTACTGAACGTACGATTAAAGTAAAAGTTGGCTATTCCGTTTCCGATCCTTTCACCCCTCTATCAGGCGTACCTCAGGGTTCTATCCTCGCTCCCCTTCTCTACCTTGTTCACACTTATGACACTCCGACCTCCGTTAATCGTCATCAACATATTCATTTGTATGCAGACGACACCGCTATGATTAACACCGCTAAAGACATACACACACTCCAAAATAACACTCAAAGCTCGCTAAACCGATTTTCTGATTGGTGCTGCAAGTGGAGAATTACACTTAATCAACAAAAAACTCAACTGATAGCGTTTAATCATTCAAATACCATCAAACACGACCTTTCACCTACACCAACGAACTTCCGTATTTCACTCTGGGGCGAGAGACTCGAATTACAAAAACAGGTTACCTATTTGGGGGTGAGATTTACTCACACCCTCAACTGGGAGCCTGACATCACTGCTACTCTTAGCAGGGTGAGTTAATCTCCTCAGAATGTTGTGCGGCAAGTTCGGTAGATCTCACCCTAAACATACAAAACCTTTATTCGCCCCGTAATCGACTACAAATACCTCGTATGTTCAACTCTCCTTCCACGGTTGATGAATCGTCTCCTCTCCTGTGAGAGACGTATTCTGAGACTTTGTCTATATAAACATTTTCGCTCCCCTTGCAACGAGGTATATACCAATAAAAATATCATCCCCATCTCCAATAGACTGCGAAAACTTCAAGCAGGCTACATCACCCGAACTTTCTCATCTAACAACACGTTAGCTAAAAATACATTAAAAATGTCTTGGAAAACCCGGCTCCTTCGCCCAATTTCAAAAATTCCGAAAAATAAATTGCCATATCCTCCTCTACGACTTCTTCGTACTATCCCTTACGAAGAACTCCCCCCAGACTTCCAAGACTTCCTCGATACTTCGCCTCTATCCATTTCGATAGAGGCACAGTCGTACACCGGAAAATTCCAAGCCGAAGAAGAAGTGCTGCGAAAGCTGTTGTAAGTAAAGTGTACCGCAAACAGTTGGACCGAAGAGACGATCCAAGCTAGGAGGAACACCGAACACGACAAAAAGCACTTTTTAGTGTATTGTCTCGGGTACTTTTCAGCATCCGAGACAATTTCATAACATATGAAAAAATTCAATAAAAATAAGTGTAAATTTATTTCCTTTCCCTTCCTTTACTACCGGGATGATGGATGCAGATTTCTGTGGTACTTTTCCTGCATCTTAATCTCCCTAATGGTTGGAACCGCGACATATTGTGGAAATTAACCAAATGGCTATCCTTGGGTGTACAGCCACAGCTGTCCCTACCGCGACCTTTAACTTCACTTGCATTAATATTCAAATCATACCTTGAAGAGGATTAATCTCCTATAGCAAGGTACAGAATTAAACTTTTGCAAATTACAATAAAGGAAAATCAATTATCAATTGAAATCATGTTCGAACAAAAAAAAAACCTATTCAAAATTATTGGCCAGAGTGGCACTGTGACGTCATCTATTACTATAACGTCACCTGTTACCATTCGTAGAGAAGTTTACAACACTTTATTTTCTTCCTCCAAATTTTATTAATGTAAGTGTAGCCGTTCAAAAGATACGAGGGGGGGAGGGGACTTTTGACTATCACTGTATATTTTATAGTTATTACGATATAATCATAATGTCATTAATGTGTCTAGTTTAAAGTTAGGTTCACCTTCTTAAAAATACTTGTAGAAAAATGCCAGAGTGCGAGTTTTTGTAACTGACAATATGGTTGTGATGATGTTATGCCTAATAACGCTGAAAATAATTATCACTTAATGGGTACACAGTAAAATTTGCAGAAGCTTGATGTTTTCCCCCAAATACTTTTTCTAGACATGATAGGTCTTGAAAATACTCGCGCCGAGTTGATAAAGATTTGTGAATTACCCAGCCAAAATTCTTAAGCACCCATTTTCCTTTTTTTTTATCTAGTTTGAAAATTTTTGTCTCTTACAATTTTGAAATTGGTTTTTTCCCAAGCTTTTGTTTTGGTTTTATAATTTTGACTCTATTGAATATTAAACTCTCACCAGCGTTCTTGAAATGTAAAGTTATGTTGTATCTATCGACCACTTTTCCTGTTCGTTTCTCCATAATTTTGGATCCGATCAACCACATAATGGTACCTTACAATGTAAGCTTGTTGTGCCTTTTTGTATCGCATGCGTGATATATATCATCCGGAATAACACTCGATAGTGATAATACCTCTCATACTTTCCAGTTGTATTAATCACGCATACATAAAATAAAATTCCGGAGTATTTCCAATACCAATGGAATTTAATGCTTGATTTGGAATTATCAAATATTGTTGTATAATGGGTGACAACAGGATAAAATCTTTCATTGATAAGCACTCCTTTATTTTGGAAAGAGTGATTCTACTCTCTGAGAAGTTCCAAATTAACAACAACTGTTCCTAATGATATGCCAAATCTGTACATACAATATTTTCCGGAAATCGGAACACTAGTCTTCAACACAATAGTAACAGAGAAATTAGGATGAGGGAAAACTTGCGCGGAAAGACTCGTTTTGCTTCTTTCAATTTGATTTCCTTAAATCTTCACTATATTTTATCCTATGTTCAAATTAAACTTGTGACGCGCTCCGCTAGCACAGAAGCCTTAACAAATGGGTGAAGGTTTAATGAGAAATTTTCAATTTATACATTACATTGATAAAAAGTTTCAAGGATATTAACAAAAGTATTGAAAATGTTTACCTGGAAGTTAATTCACAACAATCTCTCCCGAACTATTTTCTAGGTAAATAAGTTCAATGAGAGAATATTGTTTATATCTATTTGGTTGTTGAAAAAATTACCTGAATATTCGATTTTAATAATCTAATTTAGTTTAAATGATTTGGGTACTACATGTGAAATTTCAAAATTTGAATCAAAAGCGTGTTGAGCTGCTAATAAATGATTTGAATAGTTAGAATCAGATTTTTTGTTGTCGTAGCTACGTTTGTGTTCTGAAATTCTAGTTTAAAAATTTCTAAAAGTATCACCGATATGAATCTTGTCACAGCTGTCACTACCACGTGTTAATTTAAACACTCCTAATTGGTTTGATTTTTAAGATTCAGATTTGTTATTTTCAATGAGTTTGGATACATGTGATCGGTTTGAATGCAAATATTCATGTCTAAAGTTTCCAAAGATGTCCAAATTATCAAGGCAGTTATTCCAAAGTATGTTAAATATTTGAATTGATTATTTCCATTTTTATCAGAAGGAAATACCTTTTTAAAGTCAGTATCTTCTTATATATACCTAATATTGTCAATTGAACATAGGTTGTGTATAGTATTATCAAAAGCTTCTATGTCTAAAAACGCACATGCTATACAGGGTGCGGCAGATAGACGGTCAATTAGAAATATCTCGAGAACTTAAGGTATCTGAATGATGAAAATTGGCATGAAGGGGTTTTGAATAATGTGCTATTTAATGGAAATATTACCGACACCATTCTACTTCCGGTTATACCGGAAGTTGCACATAACTTTGTAATTTTCAATGAAAAATCCTGTATATTTTTCAATTTTAGAAATATTTACGTTATTCTGAACATTTTTTGTTGATACTTCCCTATACCTATTTTAAACCGTTTTTAAGTTGTAATGTTTTTTATATGAAAATTTCACTTTTTTACCATGTACACAAAATTCAATATTCTCCTATGTAATTTGAATATAAGTTTAAATTTCGTAGGAACTATTTACCACATACCGCTTTATCGTTTACACTGTGAAGTTACCTTTTCTATTATACAGGATGCTGTCAAAATTGGAATAAAAACGAAATCCACAATCTTCGCGTAATTCCTTTTTTTCAAATGGGACACCCTGTATGTGATTATTTATTTTAGAAGAATACGTTGCCCACTATCGATATTTATCACTATTCCCTATACCTATCTCCTGCAGTTTTCAAATAAATCAGCTTTATACATTTTTGTCACAAAAAAATTAATTCACCAAGTCGCCTATGGAATCAGAATGTCAGTTATTGTTAATGTTTAGTAGTCACCTCGTTGTATGCCGTTGTGTGAAAGGTATAATAATAGTTTGCCTTTAATTTAAATTAAAATTAATTAATACAATTTAATTTAAAATAATAATGGCACATTTAGGATAAACAAATGATTATTTTTTAAATTTAATTATGATTCACGGTGAGTATAACAGAATAGTATCCAGAACTTGCCGTGTGTTTGCTGAGAGATATCCTGAAAAGCCCCGACCAAATCATAAAACTGTAAGACGTTTGCTGCACAACTGTTCCCAGTTTGGCTAGTTTAAAACTAAAAGAAATAAGCCCAAGACCCATGTGGATAATGAGGATTTACAAATAGACATCCTGGGATATTTTGCAGCTAATCCAAATTCATCCTTGAGGGAATGTGAGAAACTGTTAGAGGTGTCGACTAGAACAATTCACAGAATTTTAAAAAAACATCAATGGACATTCGTATACACTAGCTCAGCATTTACATCCTGGAGATTATGTGAGACGTGTAGAATTTTGTGAATGGATTTTAATGAAATGCCAAGAAGATGAAGTTTACTAACAATGGTTTGTTTAACCGCCATAATAGTCACTTCTGGAGTGACGAAAATCCTCAAGTCACATAGGATAGTAAATGTCAAGTGTCGTTTTCGTTTAATGTTTTTTGTGCTGTGAAAGATATTCGCTCTCATGATTTATGACGGAAATTTAAACTGAGAGCGTTACTGCAACATCTTACGACAAGTAATTGTACCAGCAATACACGCTTTACCTAATAATGAGGCTAACGAAGCTTGGATTCAACAAGATGGTGCACCGGCTCACAATCTTCGAGAAGTATGCACATTGCTTGATGAAATATTTAACGATAGATGGATAGCTAATAAAGGTCCGTTTCTCTGCCCACCAAGATCCCCACAATTGTCACCATTAGATTACTTTATTTGGGGATATGTTAAAAATAAGGTATTCTCTGAACCTGTCACTACTAAGGAAACTATGATAAACAAACTCCTTCACGTTTTTAACGAAATAGATGGAGAATCACTATCAAGAGCTACTAATGAAAATCTGATTAAAAGAGTCCATAAATGTTTGAAAGTTGATAGGCAACATTTTGAACATTTGTTGCATTAACAAGCTAGTGCCTTATTATCTTTGATAGTATCTGTATAATTGTTCAATGTTTAACTTAATAAATTAATACCACATAGCCTATAAAAAAATTAATTTTTTGTGACAAAAATGTATAAAGCTGATTTATTTGAAAACTGCAGGAGATAGGTATAGGGAATGGTGATACATATCGATAGTGGGCAACGTATTCTTCTAAAATAAATAATCACATACCGGGTGTCCCATTTTAAAAAAAGGAATTATGCGAAGATTGTGGATTCCGTTTTTATTCCAATTTTGACAGCACCCTATATAATAGAAAAGGTAACTTCACAGTGTAAACGATAAAGCGGTATGTGGTAAATAGTTCCTGAGAAATTTAAACTTTCATTCAAATTACATTAGAGGATATTGAAGTTTGTGTACATGGTAAAAAAGTGTAATTTTCATATAAAAAACATTACAACTCAAAAACGGTTCAAAATAGGTATAGGGAAGTATCAACTAAAATTGTTCAGAATAACGTAAATATTTCTAAAATTAAAAAATATACAGGGTCTTTTATTAAAAAATTACAAAGTTATGTGCAACTTCCGGTATAACCGGAAGTATAATGGTGACGGCAATATTTTCATTAAATAGCTCATTATTCAAAACCCCTTCATGCCAATTTTCATAATTCAGATACCTTTAGTTCTCGAGATATTTCTAATTGACCGTTTATCTGCCGCACCCTGTATAATTTTGGTTACCTGCATAAAAGGGACCTCGGATATCCTCCCTCAACTGTACCAGTGCAGTCTTCGTAGATCTGCCTGCCCAGTGGGCATGTTGATGTGGATGGATATGTAGCCTCTTTGGGATTTCCGTTCTAATATAATAATTAATAGCTTCAAGTACTAATGGGTCTTAAGGATTTTGGGTTTGTTGTGTCCATTTTTTCAGCTTTTGGAATGAAGGTGGCTATCGCCATTCTTCATGTTTCTGGCATATAACCTGGTTCTAAGCTGCTCTAATGTTAACGAAATGTTGTAGGAAAGTTTTCATTTAAGTACTGACGAACCGTTGTAGCAAAATGTGGAAGATCCCCGTCCTGTTGAAATATTAGGTGATCTTCAAGGTATCGGTTATCATTTTCTATTATGTTTGTAAACATTGGATCAACGGTGTTTTCGAGTAATTCCAAATACATTCCTCCAGTTAAATCACCTGGTAAAAAAATGGACCAACAATACGATCGCCAAATATTCCAGCCCAAACGGTAAATTTTCTGGGTGTTGAGTATGCGTTTCATGAAACACTCTTGGATTGGAATCTGACCAGTATCGACAGTTATGTCGATTGACAGTCCCGTTAATATAAAAACCCCATTCATCCGGAAAACAAATGCTATAAAGGAAATGTGGATCTTGTATAGCATGCTTGCTCATGATATTACAAAATAGCAAGCGGCGTTCAAAATCGTCATTGTTAAGTTCCTGAACTAAATGAATTTTATAGGGATGGAATTTGTTGGCTTCCAAAATTCGCCCGACGGTACGTTGACCCACTCCAAATAATTTTGCAAGCTTTCTTGTACTAAGAGTTGGATCAGCAACAACTTGTCCTAAAACGGCTACCTCTACCGCTATAAAATTACCTTCTCAATGATGTGTCACACTGAGTACTTTCCCTATTTCAATTTTGTTGGTAATAGTGACAGAGAAGAGTGGAGGGATGTACGATAGTTGAGGATATGATCGATAGATGTCCCTTTTGAAATAAAAATCGACCTATCTTTGCATTTTCTCCAAAAAAATGTGTCTTCAAGATATGCGAACTGTTTCGTTTTCGGTGCCGCACCCTGTAGGTATATTATAGTTTTTACCCCTAATAGTATATTATTAAACAAGCAATTTATGATAGCCATAATTCACGCAGGGTGACGGCCATAAATTGCGAGTAGAATACTATACTTTGTCCACGACCCTTGAGTTCTTTATTAAATAAGGCGAGTGTAGAACTAAAAGTAATAATTTGGTATTATTGAGAATTATAACGTCAAAATTAATAAATTTCAGGAGTACGTCACATATAGAGATGGGTAATACTGTGTAAAGTATCGATACACCGTTATAAATATATTGTTTTAAAAATATCAAAATAAAAAAATTCCGTTATGAAAAGTATCAATACTAAAAATTTCGATAGTTCATCGATACGATATATTTCAGAAACAAATTTCCTAAACAAAAATACGCAGATTTAATAGTTTATTTCATATAGTACCCCCATCTCTAGTCACCTATGTACCGAAATTTTGCGAGTGTTGAGTTGTCATGGCATGTTATTTAAATGCAGAAGCGTGAATTATGAGTTCATAATTCGCTCTAGTAGATATATGGGTCCTTTTGTTAGTAGGTAAAATATTGACTTATTATTAAGTGGTCGTGGACAAAAATTATTATTAGTTAATTAGTCATTTTTTTAATGGAAATATCCTTCAAACAGATTAATTTCAAGTACTAGGATAAGACTGAATAAGAATGTACAAACAGATGCCGAGTTCACATCTTATTCAACAGCTAGTTACAGGTTCTAAGAATAAAAGATAACATATGATGTGTTATAGCAATCATATTTGGAAATTAGCAGAAAGAATTATATAATTCCTCCGGTTCTAAAGAGATCCATACAGGGCGTGGTTGTTCCATTTGAACATTTTTCATATTCGATTTTGGTTTGGTAGTAATTTTCTTGGTAACATAATATGTCGTAGGTTGGTGTCTGCATCTTAATTTTGATCTGAGCACGCCAACATAAATAACGAGTGCAAGTATTACGTAGACTGGCATAGACCATACGTAGGCGTAGTTGTGTGACATATTTCTTAAGCTGACTTCTTGAATTCTGTTTTATTATTTTATGAGTTGGTGAATTTTGTCTAGAAGAATTTCTTTGTTGTTAATTTTTGTTGGGTGGAATAGTTCTGTATTTTCTCTTTTGATTTCTTGGAGTAATGAGGGTTGACCGGATATGATCTCTTGTGGTTGATAAATTTGTTAATTGGTATTTGGAAACTGCAGCTAAATTGTAGTTCAATGAAGTGAAGTCAGTTTTTGAACTTAATTTTGATGTAATGTACTGAGTTTATCTTTTGAATGATTCCGTTTTCGACTATTATAGGCACTGGTATATATTTTGCATGCTTCTTGGTCTTTAGTGGTCGGACTCGGCAGCTAGCATGGATTTTCCGTTTGTGGCAAAAGTATAGCACGTAATTCCTTTTTAATAGGGCTTAGATCAAAGTACGTGGTGGATGAAAGAATGGTGGAAAGATTGTAATCCAGCACTTCCTAGTTTGTAAGGAAGTTTACTTAGATTGGATTCCAAACTTGTTATTTCAGTTTATTGTGTCCGACTGGCTGTTACCAGTTACCAAGATTATGTAATGGTACAATTTTTATAATAGTCTTCCTAAATTATTTTTTTTATGGATGGTGGTAGAGTCCGACCACAATAACTTTGGGACAGCATGTGATTCAACGTAGGGCTGCCTCGAATGCGATGCCGGCCTCTGACTGGCTGCAGCTTCGAGCCAGCGGCAGAGCAACGGGCGCTTTATTTTATGTAGCCTCTTCGTTTTCATTTTAATGCTGACAGCACTTTGCTTTCGGTCTTCTTGTGCGATTTTGTTGTTGCCAATAGTGAAATTTTCGTGTCCTGGAACTTTTTGTATCATGTCTCCCAAGAAAGGTGAACAAGGAAGAGGTTTGCATAGTCCAGCAAAGGATATTATAGATCAGGCTGCTGCATTTATGCAAAGAGCAGCAGAGGAAGATTCGACGAGTTGCCACTTAGTGAATGGACAAATACTTGTCGACACGTCAAAGAATATGGAAACTCACAAATAGAACGAGAGCACATCCTCGATAGTACAGTGTTACACACAATTTGGGAATTAAATTCAGCTGGTCAATATTAACAGCAAAACGTTTCTTTGTTGAAGTGAATTCTTCAAAACTTTTAATGATCACTGGTTAAAAACTCTGGAATCTAAATGGTAATTCTAGTTTTATTGTCGTAAAGTCTAGTGAACTTTGGTGCTGCTGGTGAATGAAATACAACTTTGAGAAGTATTTTCCAAAATTATTGATTGGTGTTTCGGTAGTATCGGATTTTTGTGACTAATGTGTACGGTTTCATTCTCGTTTTCTGATCATATTTCATTAATTACGTTTTCTATGTCAGCATCAGTTATTTGAGGAGTCTCGTCAATTGGTCCTACAATCGATTAATTGTCGAGATGTACCTTTGGTGCATTAGTTTGCTCATTATCAGTGTCACTAGATAAATTTCTGTTAAAATCTAACTGGTACATTTCAAAATTATTTTCTACAGGATTACTGTTAATAGGGTTTAAAAAGGTAGGGTAGTGAAGTTTTTGTCGTCGTCAGAATTATTGCGAGTTTCGACAGTTGCCAAGCCATTATTTGCAACTGTATTACATACACAATAAGCTAAAATTGGTTGTTGGATTGAAACTTCTCCCGGTTTCGTTGTAACCGAAATAGCGATTTTCTAAACCGTTTGACCGGGTATAATCTGGGAAACAACTTTTTTTGGGATAGCCTGAAAAAAGGTAATAGGTAATATCAATGTAATTTTTGAATTAGGAAAATGAATAATGATAGCTAGTGATTGTAATGAATCACCATCCAATATATGGAATTTATATTCTTAAATTGTGCTATTTTTATCTTCGGTAAATTCGGCGAATGCAGGAATAATTACAGAAAAATTATGGTGTGACGATCCGAAAGACGAGGAGACAACAAAAAGTTCGTGGAATTTGTATTCAGAGAAATATTTATCAATTGTTTGTGGAGATAAGGACGATTTTGTTGCATCGCAGTCAATTGATAGTTTTAGTGGAAGATTTTTCACTTATAAATTACACGAAAGCTTTTTTTTTGTCGAAGTAAACTTGATATGTATCAATAAGAATTTTGTTGCCTGGCAATTTAACGAAAAAAACTGCCTCTGAAAAAATTACGAGCCCGCAGGACGAGTAATTTTTTCTGGCAGTTTTTTGAGTTGAATTACCTAACGGCGACAACATTCGAATTATAAATGTCAAGTTTACTTCGACTCAAAGAAAAGCTAGAGTGTAATTCGCTAAGACAATTTAATGAATATGTGAATCAATAAATTAAAAAATGGGATGCTTATTTAGTTTATTCAATTTAACGGAAAAGTACAATTGTTAAAAATACAATTATTAAAAATAGCTTGATTTTCAGAACTTTCGTGTCTTTTGTTAATATGTTGCTACATGCTAGTATTTTGAGCGGTGGTAGTCACTGTTTCCTGGATGGTAATACGAATGTAACCAATTATTTCTCTATGATGTTCTTCATCTAACTGAAGGTACGGTTTAATGATGATGGGTTGCTATGTTCTGTAATTTCCACAAGTTTTTGTTCACCTATACCACTCCTGGACAATTCAGTTAAGCAGCTCGATTAAAATGGTTCGTAATTTTCACCCGCTTGAGAAAAATTTACATAACGTCATCAAAAATTTGTTCACAATGCTGGTTGTCATGCTCTTAAAAGTTAGGTTCCGTTATTGTCATATATAATACCACGAGAGTGAAAATTTTGTCGGCAAAATTTTTCGATTGTCATGAAAGTTTGTTGCTTGGCAATTTTGCGAATGAAATTTTTAACAAAACCACGAGTCGTCAGGCGAGTGGTTTTGGATTAAATGTCATGAGCAAAATTACCTAAAAGCAACAAACTTGAATACGACAAGAGAAAAATTTTACCTTACAAAATTTTTAATTGAGTGGTATTCGACATGACTATTTCACGAGAGAAAAACTAAAAAATCAGAATTTTATTCACATAGATTTGTTATATTAAACGTCAAAAAATTGCCGCGACAAGACAAAAAATTGCCGCGACAAGACAAAAAATTGCCAGTTCAAAACCTCCAAATTTTGTCAGTTATCAATTTACTCTAGTGAAATAGTCACTGGAAAAGTTAGGGCAAACTTTTTTCGCTGTCATAATGACAAAATTACCCGGCTTGTGGGATTTTGTATACATGAATTAAATTGTCATAGTAATATAGGGTCTTTTGTCACAAGAGTTGTTATATTTCATTATTGTTTTTGATTGGGGGATCGCCTCGTGAAAGTTTTCAAAATGGTCGTTACTATTTTTATATTTACTTTGATAGTCACTGTAATTGTTAACTAGTTGTTCGTTTTCTTGGAAATTATTATCTTCACCATTATCTTGGTCTTGGTTTTGGTCTTGCTTATTCGATCTTGGTCTTGGTCTTGCATACAATGACTTGGTCTTGTTCACTTCACCTGTTACTTATTTTTGCTACTTTCAAAGATTACCATGGTTATAAATTATTAATAATAATTTTCAATGAATTATCAATTAACAAAATTCTTTATTTTATTACTGTTCGAATAATATTAAGAATACGTCAGCGTATAATTATTTTTTTGTGCATTGAGTCTTGCATATTTCGTTTTGGTCTTGCATAGTTGGTCTTGATCTTGCATATTTGGTCTTCGTCTTGCACATTCAGTCTTGGTATAGGTCTTGTTCTTATTCTTTTTCATTTAGTTTTCATCTTGGTCTTGCTAGTCTAAGGATGGTGTTGGTCTTCCTTCCTCGCAATTTTGCTCATCACTAACCTACGGTTTTGAGGTGACTGCTCTCTGAAGTAATTATTGTTTGTCTTGTAGTAGTACATAGTCATTGCTGTAGGACTAGGCAAATTAATTGATTGTAATTAGGGTTCGGTTTCTCCACAATTTTGAGAGGACCAAAAACTTGTGCATTAGTGAAATATCAGTTTACTCATGTCATGATAGTTCTGAAAATTATTATATTTTGGTAATTATTAATATTTGTATTATCATAGAAATGATTTACAGCACTGTCTACACTTTCCAAAAAAAAATTGAAGCTTATTCTCCTTACCATGAAAATCTGAAATGGTTTCAGCATGAACTTTAGTAAAATTAGGTGAATCTGCCATTTTAAAATTATCTTTCAAAGAAAATGGACTGCTTTTCTTTCTCGAAGGAGTCTGGTAGCTTTCCCTGATTGAAGATAATCCGAAATGTTCTGAGATTCACCGACCAATTCGTTTGTCATTTTACCATAGAGGTAGTTGAAAGTTTTACGCCCTGGGTGCCTGTCGTGGCAATCCTACTGACTGCGCCCATAATATAAGTTTATTCCAAAAATTTATTTTTAAAAGCTTTATTCTTATGAAATGTGAAGTAACGAACAATTTTTCAAGTACTAGATAATACTTAGTAAACAGGTACAAAAAGAAGGTTTTATGGGAAATGCTGAGTTGGCATCTAAGGTTCTAAGAATAAAAGATAAGAAATGATATGATATAGCAATAATAGTTAAGGATAAGCAGAAAAGATTATATAATTTGTTATTTCTGTCGGTCCTATAGATATTTAGTACTAAGAGATTGAAAGATAAATGAAAAGGGAAGATGTTATGGAATTCAATGTGTTAATGAAATTTTTCAAATAATAATGATCCTCAACTTATTGGAAATAATAGTCACGTTCATTCTCCATTTTCCTGTACAACTTCACTTGTGTAATAAAATTCGCCCATGATAACTGCTTGCCATGTGATAATATCCAGTTCAAATCATAAGGATTGCCATGTTACGGTTTAACTTTGGTCGTGAACAAAAACTCTTACTTGATATCACTTGTTTTTATTCATATTATAACCTAATTAATTTTATATATAAATATACGTTTGGTATAATATACACATCAAAAAGCCACTGAAGATTAATAACAAGTATAAGCAAATAGACGGGGTAGCAATGGGAAGTCCTTTGAGCCCGGTTATTATCAATTTTTAGGTTCGTTTCAGCCATAAGTCCGAAACTATCAGTGATTGTTAAGAACATGCATCGGTGCATTTTCGCGTTCCAACAACAATTCTTGACAGTTTGGTGACTGGTAGTAAGAAGTTCCAAAGATACACGCAAACGGTTTGGAAACTACCGCAAGAGTTATAAGAGCTTATAAAATTTGATTGTGAAGCGGAATCAAAAAGCACTCTGCTGGGTAAAATATGTTTATGCTTATCGTACACATTGACAATACCAATACTTATTGTATTCATACAAGTATTCGACATTACTGAACAACCCTAAGGTAATATAACACCTTCATCTTTTTCTGGATTATCTTTTATTTCGGTAACATATGTTTGACTTAATGACTGAGGCTCGGTAACTTTATTTGTGGTATTCGAGTTTTGATCATTCGTGCACGAGATTTCCTGATATTTATGTTACAAACTCGCATGTCTTTGTCGGTATATTTTGCAACCCGATGGTGTACATTCTAAGCAATCCATACTAACTGCCCCACGGAACTACCTGGACACATTAATCCGAAGTACATACTGCCTCACCTGCAAGAAAGTTTTAGTGACCGGAAATTCAAAAACAAATATATTTGAATATTTGTGAACAAGTTTCATAACCTAGAATTAATAGTTTATTTTTATTTTGTAAATATATTTTGGAAGGCGTTTTAAATACTTAATTAGGTAATTTCTCATGTATGTCATATATTATAATCGCTGTAAATTTACCACAGCCACAGTTTAAGTTATTTCAAATGCAGCGAATTTTTCAATAGCAACGAAAGGCAAAGGAATATTTAAGCGACCACGATTGTGCGCATAAAACAAAAGGTAGTACCTCCAGAGACCTAGGTACGAGCAGTACGATCGAATATCGCCGTATGTGTTAAAAACGCCATTTTTATGGATAATTTAGTTAATTTAGTGTGGTAGTTATTAGACAAGTAAGACTAGCAATTCGAATCCGCGGTGAACTGTGGGAACACCTCGTGATCTACAACATCCTCTGAGCTGGCCAGCATTGCAGGAGAGAAGATAAAGTACCGGTAAGTCGCTTTCCAGTTTTTTCGTTGCTACGTATATATCGTCTTTTTTGTTGTTATTCTTAAATCATTTTGTTTCAAACACTGTGGATAATTTACAGCCCTAACTCAGCTTCCATTTTTCTTGAGCTATTGCTCGAGTGGCCCTTCGAAAGTTTTTCATCAAAACTATTGCCCCTCGAAAACATTGGTCCCGGTTCGAGCCGGAGAACATCTTAAAATACGGTGTTTCGAACGCATTCCAAAAAAATATATATACATTTTTAGGTGAATTTATAATTTCATAATTTTTTAATTATTAGTCTCGCTTGACCTCCATTAAATTTGAGTATTTCAGGCCATCAAGGTGTGAAAATTATAAGTATCGAACGCGCATAGTAATTAGACATACTACTCCCACTTTCTCTGAATTTACAATTATTAATAATTCTAGTTCTTATCTTGGTACATCACCGTTTGTTTACATTTCAATCAATTAAAATCAAACTTTCAAAATTGCTAATACTCGCTCACCTGAGATAGAAACATTTTTCCAAAATATCAGGATGTCGGCTCAATTAAAGAAGATTGAAGCGCTTCGCAATGTACACATTAATCGAATGAAATGGCTGCATCAATTAGCTAAAGACTGTGTTGATGATGAAAGCAAAAGATCGCTATTACAGGTTAGAATTCTAGATATTGACGATATTAAACAAAATTTTCTTATATATCAAAATCAATTGTTTGAGGCTTATGCACAAAATCTAGAAAGATTTGACGAAGAAACTCCTTTTCTTCAAAATTTTGAGGATGCTTATTACGAAGTCAAAAACATTGGAACACAAATTTTTGAGACTAAACCAGATACGCAGTCTGCTGCACAAGTCACTTCACCTCAAAGTTCAAATGTTTCCGATCCTGATCGCTTTATCGCTTCGCTAATGCCTAGGTTACGTATAGTAGAATTTCATGGTGATCTTACGAAGTTTCCCACATTTATTGATATGTATAATAGTTCTATACACAATAATCCAAATATTCCTACACACGCTAAATTTAATTTACTTCTGTCGTACCTAAAAGGGCCGCCGCTAAATGTTGTTAAGCATTTACCAATAAATGATGCAAATTATATAATCGCTTATAATGCATTACTTAAACGCTACCATAATCCACGGTTATCTGCTCAAACCTACTGGCGATCGCTATTTAATTTTCCTCCAATAAGAGATGAAAATCCCGAAACTCTGCGCACACTTTTAGATGTATTTTCTGAAAATATCGAGGCACTTAAAACTCTTGATTACGATCCATCCCAATGGTGTTTTCCACTCGCGAATATTTTATTAGATAAGTTACCGGAAGTGCTACTTTCCCGCTTTGAGCTCGCCAATCAAAAGGCGAACGAGATGCCTAAATATCAAGAAATCTTCGATTTTCTTGAGGCACAGTGTCATTCCCTTTATTCACTACAATCTAAAAATAAGCCCAAAATTTATAAAAATATGTATACAAACAATAAAAGTAATAATGGATATCACACTAAAACTTTATTAAGTACGCAACCAGTCCATAGCAATCACACTCATCTCAAATGTATCGTTTGTGGTGATAACTCGCACTCAATTTATTTCTGTACTGTCTTTAAAAATAAACCTGCATACGAGCGCTTCACTTTCGCAAAACAAAAAAAACTTTGTTTAAATTGTTTGAGTTTTTTACACGATACAAGCTCATGTCAAAGCTCACGCTCCTGTCGCTTTTGCCCAGGAAATAAAAGACATCATTCTTTAATTCATGTAGATCGCAACTCTAATAATAATAATTCACAATATCCCCAAATAAATTCCAACGTTAATTTTTCTCAACAAATTCCAAATCATATCCCTACTCATTCTTCGGCTCTCTTGCCACAAAATTGTCAGCAACCCTCCATGACGTCTGCGTCAAGTTTTTCGCTACAAAATCATTTGCCGCATCAGTCAAGCAATAATAGTTCCATTAATCTCGCACAACAAGGTATCACTCCTTCATTTTATGCAGTTCAAAATTCGCCCAACCAACATACACCGTCTGATAATCAACCGGAAATTTCCGCACCTTCGCGCAATACTTCGGAAAGTAACTTTATGCAAACTAATACTCATTGTGGTTTTACTACTGCTCAATCAAAAACGTTATTGTCTACCGTGCAGGTTCAAATCCAGGACATTCGTGGTAGTTTTCAAAAAGTAAAAGCTATTTTAGATAGTGGTTCAGAAAGTACTTTTTGTAGTTTAAAATTGGCTCAACAGTTAGGACTGCCTAGGAAATCTTGTCACTCAAAAATTCAAGGTATTGGAGGAAATAGTATGACATCAGATCTTGGTACAATTTTTTCAAATATATGCAGCATTCAAAACCTTAATACTTTTGTATCAACACATGCTCTGGTTGTGCCAAAAGTATGTACTAATTTACCCTCTGAACAAATAAATATTGATACTTGGCATTTTGTCAAAAACTTACCCTTGGCCGATCCAACTTTTAATACTCCTGCTCCTATTCATTTATTAATTGGTATGGATTTATACCCATTAATAATTCAAGGGGAAAAATTAATTAGCTCAAACCCGAATCACCCGTTTGCTATGAATACTATTTTTGGATTTATTCTAATGGGACCAATTAATCGCTCCTTAAATCAACCCTTATGTCCAGACCCCCCAATTAACGCTTTATTTTGTCAGAATGAAAATGACCTGCTCTCCAATTTAGTTTCCAAATTTTGGGAGATCGACACGGTTCCGCAGAAAACATCTTTAAAACCTGAGGATGAAATATGTGAAAATTATTTCCAAGAAACTTGGTCGCGTGATAATGATGGCCGATATGTGGTCTCGTTACCTTTTAGAGAGATTGGTATCAATTCACCCCAGTTTCCAGGTATGAAACAAATTGCCCTTAGTCGTTTTTTGTCTCTGGAAAAAAGGTTATTGAGAGATGAAACTTTGTATTTGGAATATTCTAAATTTATGAAAGAATATCTCGATCTTAACCACATGGAAGTCGATATACAAAACGAATTAGATAGTTATTATATACCTCATTTCGCAGTAATTAAAAATGAAGCTCTTACTACAAAGTTACGTGTAGTCTTCAATGCCAGTGTTCCAGATCCCATTTCCAATATTTCGCTTAATCAGATTTTATTACCAGGGCCTAAATTACAAAAGGACATAGTTCAAATTTTGTTGAATTTTCGCATTAATCCAATTACGTTAACCTGTGACATACAAAAAATGTATCGCGGAATAAAAGTAACGCCGGCGCATCAAAAGTATCAAAAGATATTTTGGCGATTTAATCCCACTGACCCAGTTTCCGTTTATAAATTAAACACTGTTACGTATGGTGTCAATTGTTCACCATATTTGGCTTTACGCGTTCTTCAGCACTTAGCTGAATCCGAGTACGAAAATTTCCCTCGCGCCGCTAATGTAATCCTAAATGACACATACATTGATGATGTCACGACTTCGTGTTCTTCCGTAGAAGAAGCTCTAAGTTTGCAAAAGGAACTCACGCTTTTGCTAGGAAAGGCTGGTCTTAAATTACATAAATGGTCTAGTAATAAAACCGAAGTTCTTTCACTTGTAGATCCTTCTTTAGTAAATCCTGCGGCACTTTCGATGTATTCTGATGATATCACAAAAGTTTTAGGTCTATGTTGGCACCCTTCTGCAGATGAATTTCGTTTCAATGTAAGGCCTGGTGAAGAAAAATGTTCAAAAAGAACTCTTTTGTCCTTCCTTGCCCGCTGCTACGATCCCCATGGTTATTTAACCCCGGTAACTTTTACCCTAAAATACCTAATTCAACAAATGTGGCAATCCGGCATATCTTGGGATCAAACTCCAAGTACCACCATTGTACGTCAATGGCAGTGTTATAAAAGTGAATTTAAATGGCTAGAGGATTTTCGTTTACCTCGTCATATAGACATTACCAATGCAGAATTTATAGATATTTGTGGATTTGCTGATGGCAGCGAACTGGGATATGCTTGTGTTATTTATTTACGAGTTTTTCGTCGTAATAAATACTTTGTTTATTTCGTTATCTCAAAAAGTCGAATCGCTCCTTCTAAAAAAGTCTTAAGTATTCCTAGGATTGAACTTTTAGCCGCTACCCTTCTTTCTGAAATGTTGAGATACACGTATGAAACGTTCTCAATGAAAATTAAAATAAATAATATTTATGCTTTCTCGGATGCAATGGTCGTATTGCACTGGGTGAAATCGCATCCAAGTAAATGGAAATCATTTATCGCGAATCGCGTCTCTTTAATTCAGGAAAATGTTGGTCCTGAATGTTGGTTTTATGTGCCTACTCACTTAAATCCCGCGGATGTCGCAAGTCGCGGCTGCTCACCAAGTGACCTTTTGCACCATCCTCTATGGTGGGCTGCGCCAGATTTTTTACAAACGTCCTTAGATAGATGGCCAGTAAAAAATAAATTTTTGAAAAGCTCTGAGTATCTAGAATCAGAAACACGCAAACATGTTGCGTTAACTGCTATACAAAGTAAAGGTGAAAATGAAAATTTCTTGGATGTATTGTTAAAGAATAATTCAGATTTTTGCACAACTCAGTTTTGTCTGGCTAGAGTTTTGCGCTTTATTAATAACTCAAGAGTACCCAAACAAGAAAGAAAATTGAGCAATATTGATTTCTCCGATCTTTTTTCTGCGTTAAAATGCTTGGCCAAGTATGAACAGAACAAATATTTTTCGGATATAATCGAAAATATTAAAAATAATGCGAAATGTATCAAACCGATACAAAAATTATGTCCAATTCTTGATAAAGAAGGACTTCTTAGAGTCGGTGGTCGAATTCAACAAGCTGCTATTTCTTATAGTCAAAAGCATCCAATTATCTTGCCGCGTGAAAGCTGACTTGCATTTTTATATGTTGAATATATGCACAAAAAATATTTACATGTTGGTGTTCAAACCGTTCAATATTTAATAACACAAACTTTTTGGATTTTAAACGCTAAGAGACTCATTAAAACAGTTTTGTCCAGGTGTGTTCGTTGTTATAGGGTTAAACCTCAAACGTATACACAAATTATGGGCCAAATGCCTTCTTATCGAATAATACCCCAGAAGCCGTTTCTATTTAGCGGGGTAGATTTTAGTGGCGCCATATCTATAACGCTTAGCAAACATAGAGGAGTAAAGACTCAAAAAGCATACATCTGTCTATTTGTTTGCCTAGTTTCAAAAGCTATCCATATTGAGCTAGTTTCCGATCTTACCTCCGCAGCATTTTTAGCCGCACTTCGTCGGTTCGTCGCGCGCCGAGGTTGCGTCAAACAACTATTTTCTGACAACGGTACCAATTTCGTTAAATCAAATAAAGAACTGTTATCGCTTGCCCAAAAAGCTTGTACAAAGGAAGCAATCGCTTGGAATTTTATACCACCCTCAGCCCCCCACTTCGGGGGTATTTGGGAATCAGGGATAAAATCCGTGAAACACCACTTAGTACGCACCATAGGTGAACAAATTTTTACTTATGAAGAACTTTATACGGTTCTGTGCCAAATAGAGGCGATACTAAATTCGCGTCCACTAACTCCGCAATCATCAGATCCACATGATTTGCAGGTTCTAACACCCGGACACTTTCTGACGCAAGGTCCTTTAATTTCTGTCCCTGATGAGGATTTTCTTCAACAAAATGAAAATCGCTTAACTCGATGGAATCTCATGCAACGCACTCAAGCTGACTTCTGGCGTCGATGGAGTAGAGAATATTTGAGTTCCCTCCAGGTAAGAAACAAGTGGTTAGAACCTTGCAAAGAGCCTAAGATGGGAACGCTTGTTCTCATCAAAGATGAGCTATTACCGCCACTGCAATGGCGCGTTGGGCGCATAACTGAAATATTTAAAGGACCGGATGGTCATGTTAGGGTGGCGACTGTTCAAACTATGTCGGGTAGTTTCAAAAGACCGCTTATCAAATTATGCCCCCTTCCCATTGATTCAGATAAAGGGATGTAGAAAAATAGTTATCATTTTGTTAAAAATGAACCCATTTTTGGTGGGCTGAAATGAACAAGTTTCATAACCTAGAATTAATAGTTTATTTTTATTTTGTAAATATATTTTGGAAGGCGTTTTAAATACTTAATTAGGTAATTTCTCATGTACGTCATATATTATAATCGCTGTAAATTTACCACAGCCACAGTTTAAGTTATTTCAAATGCAGCGAATTTTTCAATAGCAACGAAAGGCAAAGGAATATTTAAGCGACCACGATTGTGCGCATAAAACAAAAGGTAGTACCTCCAGAGACCTAGGTACGAGCAGTACGATCGAATATCGCCGTATGTGTTAAAAACGCCATTTTTATGGATAATTTAGTTAATTTAGTGTGGTAGTTATTAGACAAGTAAGACTAGCAATTCGAATCCGCGGTGAACTGTGGGAACACCTCGTGATCTACAACATCCTCTGAGCTGGCCAGCATTGCAGGAGAGAAGATAAAGTACCGGTAAGTCGCTTTCCAGTTTTTTCGTTGCTACGTATATATCGTCTTTTTTGTTGTTATTCTTAAATCATTTTGTTTCAAACACTGTGGATAATTTACAGCCCTAACTCAGCTTCCATTTTTCTTGAGCTATTGCTCGAGTGGTCCTTCGAAAGTTTTTCATCAAAACTATTGCCCCTCGAAAACAATTTGTTATTGGTCGGTATTTAGGAAAACCAAATCTGATCATAGTTCAAAGAGTAGGAATACATTTCAAAGAGGATGAATATTTTTAGTTATTGCAATTATTACGGTATAGTTTTGTCTGTTAGGATTTGTTTCGTGCTTTTATTGTTCAACTTTCAATGGCGAATTCAACGACGATGTTTAGCCAAAGGGGAGAACTTTTAATGATAATTTTTGAATGTAAATATTCAAAGATGGGAAAGTTAAATTGCGATGCATCAAAAAAGGATATCAACAAAAAGTGTACAGAAAGGCGAAGGTGATAAAAATTACGTAATTTTTGGAAAAGCATCAGTGGAGCATAATAATGATGCCCTAGATATACACGTTGACCGGCAAATTTTTAGTAATTTTACATAGAGGAAAGGTGTAGAAGATATACAGATCCATGCAATGAGAAACGGAACATAGGGGTTTAATGTATTCTCCGATCTAAATAATCCACCAACAGAAAATTTCTATAAATTTACTTCAAGGAATATCAAGTATTTAGCTGGACAGCTGGGTTCAGAACTACTGTAAAAACGCCGCCTCTTCTCGTTCCAATATTTGTTAGTTATGTGGTTAAGGTTCAAATAGTCCTCCTTATTGAGCCAAACAAAAACCGAATCTATTGAACAAAGATAATCTTGTATCTCTGAGCTGATTCAGTGTAATGTTTGCACAATGCTGGACAATTTTTTCCCTTAGGTTTATAAAATTTTGAGCCCGTTCAAAATTGTGCCAATAAATTAATTTTTTTTAAAAACCCCATAAAAAAAGATCACTCGGGGACAAATCCGCTGATCCTGTGAGTGACCTCCAAAATACCACGATAAAATTTCAATTTTCTCCTGAAGGGTGTATATTATGATTCCTATACGAATTTATTTTATTTTGAATAGTTATGGGCTTGAACAGTACTCGGATATTGCTGTTAACGGACTGTCTGACGCTAATTAAGGACCGCCCACAGTTGAAAGACCTTTGAAGATTTTCCACAAGGAATTGAGGAAGGAAAATGTCAGCAATTTTCGCTCTTATTTTAGGAATTAACAAGTATCCGTTTTCAATTGGCTTTAAAACCCTATAAAATCTAGGTATCGTGTGGCAGATCGCAGTCGCTCTTAATCTTACCTTAAAACTGAACCCAATAACATCTAGGTATCGTGGAGCAGTTCGTAGTCGCCTATTCTGAGGACATATGTCCATATCGTAGACAATTTATACATAGATTAGGTTTTTCAACTTGTTCAAAACGCTCTGATAAGGATCTTTCTTTGAATTTGTCACAAAAGTATTTGAAATCCTGTTCCTTGCAGTTGACGTAATGTGGTGGATAATTATTTTGATTCAAATGGTTTTCTAGAGTTCGTGCTTGCCTTTGTGTCTAAAGCTTCCAATAATTGACACCTCTGTATTATGAATTCATTAAAACCATCAATTTTTTGACAAGACATGCCTTTACAACATATTTCCCATTCATGTATAGTATTTGTGTCTAATTTTAAAACAAGAACATATATTAACATTGTGTTCCATTCAGAAACGTTTTCTCCTAATGATTTTAGTGAGCGATAGTTTTTTAAGAATGTATTTGAGAAAGTACTGAGTGACGAGTGAGATTCTTCATCCAATATTGGCAAATCCATTATTTCTTTCAAGTGAGAATTTAATATTACCTTTTTATTTTCATACAGTTTTTCAACAATTTCCAATCTGTACTATAATTCGAGTCAGTAGGTGTTGATGAGGCACTGAATCATTTGGTTCACTTTTCCGGTGCGTTTAAAAAAAACGGTAGTTATACTTTTACCTCAAAAAAAGTAAACTACCGTGGTGTTTCACTATGAACGTCATACTAAAAATCACTTGAGTGGTGTGTGAATAAACAACTGTATCCTTTTAAAATAAACTATAACGTGCCTTATCTCTCCTTCTATCTTCCTACACGTGGCTCCTGCCACACGAACACGTCACTATGGATACCCTTGATGTAAAATCCTGTAATGGAACATTCGGGCGCCAGATTTTTAACGTGGTTTGCTAACAAGCGTAATAGAGCCACATCCAAGCTCGAGTAACCATTTGGATTCAACGGAAAACACGGGGAGCTACTATGAATCAATGTTTGCGAAATTTGAATGATATATTATTCAACGGGGTAAGAAATACACGGTTGCAATCTGCCGGGAAATCGAACAAGCGTAACTGTGCCAAGTTCGGGTATCCCTTTGGATTTAAATGCAATACTCTCCGACTGGAAAAAATATGTTGGTTCCAGAGGTTAGTGAAAAAAGTTATAAATCTGCTGGGTGAACGAAGAAGCGTAACTGAGCCACATCCAAGTTCGAATATCCCTTTGGATCTAAATACAACACGAAAAACGACAGAAAAAATAATTATGTGTTTCGGAGTTTAGAGAAGAAAGTTATAAATCTGCCGGGTAAATGAACAAGCCTAACAGCCACATCCAAGTTCGAATATCCCTTGGGATTTAAATTAAATACGGAAAACTACCGAAAAATAAATAAATTGGTTCCGGAGTTGAGAGAAGGAAGTTATAAATTTGCCACGTAGACGAACAAGCGTAACTGAGCCACATCCAAGTTCGAATATCCCTTTGGATATGAATTAAATACTAGTTCAACAATAATGAATGAAATTATTTAATGTTTTTCAAATTCTTTGTTCGCATAGATTCAATGTGGGGTTTCACAAGGGTCTGTGATGGGATATAATAGTGACTGGGTGACCTGTTTCCCTGATTAACATTCCCCCTGATGATACAAGTATATTCACTGACGGTAACAACACAATTAATATGTGAAACACAAAGTATCCGATTCAATCTGTATCAAAACGTGGAAGAAATTGTTGGCAAAGTGGATGAAAAAAAATGTTACTCCTTGTCATAAACTAAATTTTCAGGTTTAAACTGCAAACTTGATTGGAGTTATCACATTAGCGAACACAACACAACCCTCTGTAGGGCTACATTTGCGGTAAAAGCAATTGGACAAGATTATCCCAATAATAAAGTGAATTACAAAAAGCAAACATTTTCTTAACTTGTAGTGTCCAATTCAATTTTGGGTCAACGTTACTTAGTTCTAACTGCCGAATACAACACTTTTTTGGCAATCTATTTTGTGCCATTACAAGTATATTTTGTAACCAATCTAAAACCATCTTAAAGATGTTACAAAGAAATTCAACTTTTCCCGTTTCTAGTCGAATTATATAATCCGGTGTGGTTATTGGGGCACAAAGTAAACGTTTCAGAAAGCATATTATGTCAAAGTACTGTGCTCCCCAGATTGGGAGATAATTATTTAAGGAGCTAAGCGCTATGAATTCAAAAAGTTGAATCCTGGGAGGTCACATATCTATTTTCGATTTTAACATAATTCAAAAAATTGTTGCAGTACGAGACATATCATGAAAAAGATAAGTGGTAAACGTTATTCTCAGGTAAACATATTCATTTGTACAAGATTCTGGCGCACCAATAAAATAAAACCTGAGTTAATAGGGTCTAAAACTACCTCTAGCAAAGGACATTATTTTTGTTTTTTGTACATTGACGGTTAGCTGATTTTTATTTACATATTCTTCTAGAATTATACCTCGGAGTAAGCTAGGATTACCAAATCATCTGCTCACAAAAGGCATAGGAGATCATTTTTATCACCAACGAAAGAAAGTTTCCAGGTCAGCAATAAATGAAGTAAAAAGAAGAGGACTCAAAGGTTCACCTTGTAACATTACAGCAGTCTCATCGAAAGATTTGGTAAAGCCTTCACTACCATTGATTTTGAAATGAGCATGCTTATACATTTTTTTAACCACGCGCAATATCTTTGCCGAGACTCCTAGTGCAAACAATTTCGACAATAGTAAGGAGTGATTTTTCGAGTCAACCGGTCACTTGAGATCGACAAATATTGCAAAAACTCTAGATTTCTCATGTCTTATGTGTAGATGGATAATTGAGTTAAGTGTTATAAAATATGTTACAAAATTTTGGAGCACTGCTGGTACAACAAAATCCACATTTTCTAGTCAGAAGAGGGCAAATCGGGCACTATTCAATTCAACAGAGATATAGGAATAATGATGCCCACTCATATTCACATTAATAAAATATCTTCACATATTTATGAAAAAACAAAATGACCTATTATATTCCAAAATGAGAATATCTAATAATTCGCCCGCTGTGCTGAAAACTCTCATAGTGAATACATTTACCACAATTTTGTAAATTTTTGGTGAACAAGACAAACATTCCGACGCTTAGGCTAAAATCACATTTCATTGTATACCAATGTTTATTTGTGAAAGTGTATTGTTAAATTGTGATCTTGATCGAAAAAAGCTCTCTATCTATCTATCTGTTTCCACAATAGCCACTTTGAGATTGACCCTATAGTGTCTGATATCTTAAAGCATCAGAAAATCTAAAATTACAGATCCTAGGTCAGAATGAGGTACCTATCTTCATTACGTATTTATTTATACCAACTTCCATAATAATTCACCCTGGCTATGAAAATATTATTTGTTGAACCGATCGAGTGATACATGTTATATTTCCGTTGTGGAATTTGTTATATCGATTTTATTAAAATAATCATAACCTTCAGTTTGACAAAAATCATTGGTATATTTCATGATTTGGTTGCCAGAGTTTTTTTTTCTCCTGTTGGATCCTTCCTAATTCGACGAACTTTGTGTCTATCATATTCCAATATGCCAACGAAATCTTTATTTTGTTTTGCACATCAGGAAAAGCTGTGTGATCAATGTTTTTGAACTCAGTTAATTAATCAAGAATACTTATTATTGTTACGGAGGTACCTCAAACATCGTGGAACCATGCTTCTTAAATAATTGACAAAAGTGCATGGAAAAGTGTATTTATATTGAGAAATATGCGAAAAAACAGCTATTTGTATAACAAGGGAGCAAAATGCTACTTTTCCTACCGAGGATGAAGTTTACTGCCCTCCGCTACGCGTCGGGCAGTAATCATTCAAGGGAGGAAAAGGCATTTTACTACCATGTTATACATATGATTTTTGCGCCTCCCTCAAATAACAACATTTTTAAATTATTTATTTATGAAACTAACAAACAAACTAAAACTATGAAGTAGGTACAGTATAACTTATAGATACATTATAGCGTAACACACTTTGAAACTGTTAATCTGTCAATGAACCATAGCATGCTATATAATATTTCTGTCCTAAATTCGAAAACCAGTTGTATCTATGAATTGAAGTCAAATTGTTAATGTGAAAATCGTTAAATTGAAATAACAATTTAAAGATTTCCACCATTTTGCAAAATACAGGGTGTTTTATGAATGAACGGTAAAATTTATACTTATATAATATTATATAGTATAGGTCGTCAATGCCGTATAAGTTATTTCATTGATGACGTACCATGACGTCACTTTTACTTTTTCTCCCTAGGGAGTGAAAGTACGACTTTGCTTCGTACAATGAGGCCAGGAAATGTATACTTTGGATAGAGGTAGGCGGAAAAAGCTATTGTATGCTGCAGACTACATTTACGTTCGGGGTCAACAAAAAGCGGAATTTCTTCTAAAGAAATGTCTAGCAGACAGAACATGAAAGAAATTATTTCTTATCAATTTAAAAAAAACATAGTCGTCTAGTTTTTTGTGAAATGTCATTATTTGTTTAGTAATTTATTGATGTCCAGTGACAGTTCAGTACTACAATATTTTTGGTATTATTATATGAAACCTCGAACTGGAACGTTTGTATTCAAACAAATACATGACTTACAGTGAACAAAAACAAAAATTGACAAATAATACAAGCAGATCACGTTAAATTCTGTTGTCACAAATGTAAAGAAGTTTTTTGTGAAAAATTGGGGTATCATTCCAAATCGTGTGGAAACAATATTAAAACAGTTTTAAAAACAAATGTAGGTAGAGGATGTGTCATTATGATGGTAGATTTGTAAATGTACATACCAAAGCCAGTTATTTTGCATAAACTTAATGAAAATAATTCCGTGAATAGTGTTGTAAAATGGTGCTTATCTAAATATGATTGAATTGTGAAATTAAAAAACTTCAGACAACAGTTAGAGGACTATGGCGACTTTTTTACATTAATTTCACAAAATTTCACTCCTGATCATGTTCTTTGTTCGCTTGCACATAACTCATGAACTGTTTAGCATTCCAAGTACAGCTATTTCTCTAGGCAAATACGAAAACTTCAAGAATGTGTCTTATCTTTTCCCACTGATCATCATTATATCGCGTATTATTTTCATAACCCACTGGCAAACAATAGTATATTATTAAACGAGCAATTTATGAATTATGATCGCCATTATTCACGCAGGGTGACGTTTGAGTCCAGAACCGTAGGCGAGTGACGCAAGTCACCCGAGTGAATAATGGCCATAAATTGCGAGTAGAATACTATACTTTGTCCACGACCCTTGATTTCTTTATTAAATAAGGCGAGTATAGAACGGAAATTTGGTATTATTGACAATTCTTACGTCAAAATTAATAAATTTCAGGAGTACGTCAAATGTGACATTAGAAATGGGCGATACTGTTTAAAGTATCCATACACCGTACCGTTATAAATATATTGTTTTATAAATATCAATATTAAAAAATACTGTTATGAAAAGTATCAATACTAAAAATTTCGATATTTTATCAATACGATATATTTCAGAAAAAAATTTAGTAAACAAAATACACAGATTTAATAGTTTATTTCATATTGTACCCCCATCTCTAGTCATCTATGTACCGAAATGTTGTGAGTGTTGAGTTGTCATGGCATGTTAATTAAATGCAGAAGCGTGAATTATGAACCATATTCCACTCTAGTAGATATATGGATACCATATACCTTTTGTTAGGAGGTAAAATATTAACTTATTATTAAGTAGTCGTAGACAAATAGATTTTATTGATTCTGTAATACGGGCGTCCTTCTTCTGTCACCAATGTAATTCCGACAGAACCTATCACCACAAATAATACGGGCGAACGTTGAGATCTTGGACTTACTGTATTATATGCTATTCCAGAGGACACCTTGGCGCCGAATGTAATATCCAGATCCTGTAATCAAAACCTACGTCTTGTGTCCCTGAAATTAACGCAAAGGCAGCGTAGCTGGCTGTCACCACCCACGAGTACGTGGGAAACAGGAATCAACGATTCCTCAAGAAAATGTCCGAAAGGTTGGATTCGGTCTCCGCTGCTATCAGCTGTTGTCGATAATGAGAGGTCTTGTATAGGGTTTCCACTAAACATAAAAACATAACTTAAACATGAATGTTATGTCACATTGTGACTTTGTGATGTTATACAGAGATATGCTTGATATTACAGATACATTGCATATATAGCACTTTGTGCTATATATAAATGCTACTGAGATATTGAATAAAAAACTTTATCTGCATAAAATATATAATATAACTTTAAAATTCCCATAAATGAATATAGAATATATTGAAACAAAGAGAACAAAAAATATTATTTAAAAAAAGTAAACAAAGATATATAAAACATGTAGTGTTGAACAAAAAAAATAACTTTTATTTCTATTACAAATCTTTCCTTTTCAGTCTTTGTTTCGCGAATCTCATCCACTCCATTGCAATCAGTTCGAACTGTTTATCAGTAGTCGAGCCATACACTTCTTTCAAAGATTCTCAAAAAAATATTATATATACATATATGAGAGGGAGAGAGGTTGAAGAATAAATTAGTGGTGAGCACTTTAGTTTGAGTATGTCGATCAAAATTCTAAATCCGACATTTCAAAATGTTGTTTTTGTCCAGTCCACGAGCGATACTGGGCAAGCTCATCCTCTATAATCTGCTGGAGGCACCACCTAATCAAATTTTTATAATCAGATCCCTCGACCAGTACCAGTTTGTTCCTATAGAATAATAAAAATATAAAAGAAAATCCCAAAACAAACTGAAATGACTGTCATTTTAAGTAGGGTAAATTTTTTTTGATAAAAAAAAGAAGCATAATTTCAGTATACATGCAACCAATATCTTCACAGACTCCTGGTAAATTCACCTGAACAATAATAGTTGTTGACTAAAATTAAAAGTTGAAAATCCCATTGAACATAATGTTTGATCAAGACTATAACTTCTACAAAAACAGTATACCATATTTCATACAATGAAGCACAGCTAGGAGGAATGGAGAATTATAGCTATTCAAAAAATGAAGATAGTGGAGCTATCTGAGATTTATAAATTATATCCTATATACCTCTAAGTAAATTATATGCGATAGAAAATGATGCTTTGTTAGTAGACAGTGTTTCGATTATGGTTCCATCTCATCATGTTCGGAGTTCGAATAATATGCTTCCAGACTTGACTTCATTTTGAAACAAATTTGAAGTTCTGAAATATAAAGAATTTATAGAAACCCTGTCGCTGTCCTCTTCAGATATTGTTCACACACGTTAACCGCCACTACACTTTTACTCACATTGAAGTGAGGATAGTAGTTATTTATTTTTCGTTCAGTTAAATAACTCAATATTACGCTAAATAAATCAATTCAAACGTATTGGTAATATATATTGTAAAAAGATGGAAGAGGAACACGCGGTTGAACAGAAGGACGATACAACTATAACCTCAATATAATCTTTGACTAACCTCAACAAAATCAATAAGTAATTCTCGTGCCGCAAACTACCACCTGATTTTCTATCCTACTTCATCACAGGCTAATCGTATATTTCCTGTTCACTCTTCTATCTACTCAAGGAAAAAAGATAAACGGAAATACAGTTGAGGAACGTTTTAAGATAATATTAATTCCAAGTTTCTTGTACACATGTGGGTAACGTTTTGAGTTGGTTAAATAAAAACATCGGATATATAACATAACCATAGAGTAATAATTAAGAGAGATGTTAAACGTGTAGCGTTTTGTGGCACAAAGTTACCACTAGCGCCTACCTTGGCAACAGGTATGAACTAGCACTCAAGAAGCGCGCTTTTTGAATTCTTTATGAATGATGATTTTGCACTTCAATATCGGTTTTTTAGTCTTTCAAGTCAAGTCTTTAAAGACTACGAAATAACATTATTGTGCTAAATCATTCGGCTGCAAATATTGTATTAGAAGAGTAGGAGAATGAAAAAAACTCTGCAAGTGAGAAATCACTACAACATTTTTCATACAAAAAAATATCCAAAATAACACACAAAAACATTTAATAAAAATAAAAAAAAACAGACAAACAAATAATCCAACTAACAAACAGTTGAAATAAAATAAATCAAATACAGAAACAAAAAACAACCTTGAACAAATAATCAAATGAATCACAATTTCAGTCCTTAGTAGACAATCTAGGTTTCAATGAAAAAACAATAATTATTTCAATAAAAAACAGCCTTAAAGATTCAAGAATAAATAAAACAATAACAAATTCCAACTTAAGCTAATAAATATCCATATATTTTAATTCACTGCATATAGTAATTCCTTTGTAAAGACATGTAAATCTTGATCTCTTACATACACGGTTGGGAAATTAAACGTCGTTATGACTTTTTACGGGTTTATTATTAACAAAAAAAACAAGAAATAAAAAATGAATGCAATAAATGACAATATGAAAAAAACTCAAATATATAGGGTGCGGCTGATAAACCGTCGGTTAACGGATCTCGTGAACTACAGGTAAATGAAAACTGAAAATTTGCATGGAGGGGTTTCGAAGGGAGAACTGTTTATTGAAAATATTGAGATCCGATGCCACTTCCGGTTTCTAATTTCGTTTTTTTTAATGGGACACCCTGTATATTTTCAAGTTTTTTGAATATTCACGTTATTCTAAACAACTTTTGTTACTATTCCCTATGCCTATCTTCAACCCTTTTTGAAGTTATAATTTTTTTTTAATGGAAACCATACTTTTTCACTATGTATAAAACAGTCAATATCTTCTAACGTAACTTGGGTGAAGGCTTACATTTTTCAGAAAGTGTACACGACATTACATTGTATCGTTTATAATTTTGAAATTGTTATTTTTATTATTCAAAAAGCTCTCAAAATTGAAGCATATTCGTCATCTAAAATACTCACATATTTAATTTTTTTCAAATAGAACACCCTGTATATGATTGGTTAAACTGAAAGTATACATTATCCGCTTTATATCTGTATTAGGGTTCCCTATACCTATCTCATGTAGATTTCCGGTAATTCCACTGTACAAAATAAATATTTCTTCAATACTAAAGTATAGAGAATTTAATTTTTCTTAATAAAACCAACAATAAAGGCTTAAACATTATATTTAACATTCAAGAATAGACAAATTTCGAATAGAAGCTCACTAAAGTAACAAATGTTCATAATGTTGTCCATCAACTTCCAAACATGTTTGGATTTTATTAATAAAATTATCATTAGTAGCTCTTCAAATGAATTCCCTATCCATTTCGTTAAAGGTATGAAGAACTCTATTTATCATATCTTCTTTGGTAGTAACAGGTTCAGCGAATACCTTATTTTTAACATACCCCCAAATAAAGTAATCCAGTGGTGACAATTGGGGGGATCTTGGTGGCCAACGGAATGGACCACCTATCTTCAAACATTTCTTGAAGCAATGTACTCTTCGAGTATTGTGAGCAGGTGTACCATCTTGTTGAAACCAAGTTTCATCAACCTCATTATTAGGTAAATTTTGCGGTGCCGAAAAAATTGCTTGCTGTAGAATATTAGAGTCCCTCTTACCGTTTAAATTTTCGTCATAAATTGTAAGTGCTAATATCTTATCATTTTTCATAGCACAAAAAACATTAAAAGAAAATGACACATGAAATTTAGTATCCCATGTAACGTGAGGGTTTTCGTCACTCCAATAGTGGCTATTGTGACGGTTACACAGTCCATTTTTCGTAAATTTGGACTCATCACACCAAATTATCTTTTTGGAAAAATCTTGATCTTCTTGACTTTTCATTTAAATTCACTCACAAAATTCGACACGTCTTATAAAATCTCCTGGATATTAATGTTGAACAACTGTATAAGAACAAGGGGTCCAATGATGTTCTTTTAATATCTTGTGAATTGTTCTGGATGACACTTGTAACAATTGCTCACATTTCCGCAAAGTTGAATTCGGATTAGCGGCAAAATATACCAAGACATCTATCTGTGAATCTACATTATCAACATGAATTTTGGGCTTGCTTGTGGAACTACCAAACTGAGAACAGTTGTTTACAAAACGTTTAACGGTATTATGGTTTGGTCTACGTTTCTCAGGGTATCTTTTAGCAAAAACACGGCAGGTTCTGTCTATTATCCTGTCACACTCACCATAAATTATAATTAAATTCAAGAGATGATCATTTAAATACTTTTGTAAATGAGCCATTATGATTTTATTAAGAAAATAAACTACGAACTGTCATTATCTGTCAGGCAGCTCATCTATTCCATAGGCTACTATTCATAACAGATTTATTGTCAAAAAAATCATAAAAATAAAATTACCGCAAAACTACATGAGATAGGTATAGGGAACCCTAATACAGGTAGAAAGCGGATAGTGTATACTTTTAGTCTAATCAATCATATACAGGGTGTTCCATTTGAAAAAAATGAATTATGTGAATATTTTAGATGACGAATATGCTCCAATTTTGGGAGCACTTTGTATGATAAAAATAACAATTTCAAAATTATGAACGATACAATGTAATGTCGTGTACACTTTCTGAAAAACGTAAGCCTTCACCCAAGTTACATTAAAAGATATTGAATGTTTTATACATAGTGAAAAAGTGTGGTTTCCATTAAAAAAAATTATAACTCAAAAAGGTTTGTATATATAGGCATAGGGAAGTATTAACAAAAGTTGTTCAAAATAACGTGAATATTCAAAAAACTTGAAAATATACAGGTTTTCCCATTAAAAAACGAAATTGGAGCTAACTTTCGGTATAACCGGAAGTGGCAGAAGGATCTCAATATTTTCAATCAATAGTGCTCCCTTCGAAACTTCTCCACGCAAATTTTCAGTTTTCATTTACCTGTAGTTCACGAGATCCGTCTAACCGACGATTTATCGGCCGCACCCTGTATATAATATATACAGTACGGTGCAAATGAAAGGAATAAATCCGTTATTTCGTATTCCGGCGACTTTAAGGAAAAATCCTGAAAACTTTCGATGTTTATTTTAAAACGGGCTATTCGTAAGAATACCTTTTTATTTTTGACGTCATCTATGTTCACCTTCAGCTAAAATACAATGAGAAAGAGGTGCTGCGAACTCTTCTCGAACCTTCTCCATAACTTCCGGAGTTATTTGTGCAGCCTCAATACGTATCCTTTCTTTGAGTTAATTGATATTTTGTGGTCTATTTTGGTGCACTTTACTTTTCAAGTATCCCCATAAATAGAAATCAAGAGGAGTCAAATCAGGTGACCCAGGCGGCCATTCTATTGTTCCTCTTCGACGTATCCACCGATTTGGAAAGACGTTGTTCAAATAGCTGCGCACCAAGACAGCATAGTGTGGAGGCGCACCATATTGCTGCAGCCATAAATCATTTCTGTTTGGAAACAGCCGGTTCAATTCGGGTAGCAAGAAGTTTTGAAGAAATTCTAAATATCGAGGACCTGTTAAGGTTTCTTCGAAAAAGTATGGTCCAATAATCCTATTATCTATTATTCCCGCCCAAACATTAACTTTCTCTGGGTATTGAGTACGGTACTCTTGCATCCAGTGTGGATTTTCCGTAGCTCAGTACCGATAAGTTTGACGATTGACATGACCGTTTAGTAGAAATGTAGCTTCATCCGAGAAAAGAATCTTTTTAAAAAACATCGGATCTCTGTTATTTTGTTCCATCATAATTTCATAAAACTCAATTCGTTTATCAAAATTATCGTCCATAAGCTCTTGTACTAAACTTACTTTGTAGGTAATTCTTCAGCTTTCTAAGAACTGTTGAATGGTCCATGTCATTATCTAATGCTACTTGCCGTGAACTGGTATGGGGATTATCTTGAACGGCTAACAGAACATCTAGTTGTTTGTTTTCTGATATTGGTTTTCTACTACCTCTAGGGAGGTCTTTGACATGACCCGTTTCTCTGAATTTCTTCTCAATTTTACTTATAGTGGATTGTGAAATTGGTTCTTGGTTGGGGTATTTATTATCAAATAACGTACACATTTATTTCTGCGTACGTGCTTTATCTCCACAACCAATCATTATTAGAATTTTAATTCTTTGCGTTTCAGTCAGCTTCATGTTGATAGATACAAAGACTTTTTGAATTCGTCTAATACAATAATAATACTATCAATCACTTGACAGAAAGTTAATTATATCCAAGTGTCAATGTTGATGTTGATAAGGTAACTAGATTTTTAAAAAAGGTCAAAAGTAGGTAGATAAGACATTTCATAACCAGTGACTGCCTTCACAAAATTTATTTTTGTGTGTCAATAAATACATCATACCAATACTTGATACATTTTATTAAGAAATCCGTTGAAATTTCATCAATAATATTTGTGACAATACGCAAATCAATTACTGTACATATTGTTATGGCTGAATAGGTAATCAAAAGACCTTTCAAATAATGTATTACAACACCCACACTTCCATTTAAAAATTTAAGCGATGACGTCATCACGCTCGTATAGATGACGTCAGCAATAAAAAGGTATCCTTACGTATAGCCTGTTTAAAAATAAAAATCGATGGGTTTCGGGATTTTTCCTTAAAGTCGCCGGCTTACGAAATAACGAAACCGCAAACAGTTGGACCGAAGCGCCGATCCAAGCTAGGAGGAACACCGAACACGACAAAAAGCATTTTTTAGTGTATTGTCTCGGGTACTTTTCAGCATCCGAGACAATTTTATAACATATGAAAAAATTCAATAAAAATAAGTGTAAATTTATTTTCTTTCCCTTCCTTTACTACCGGGATGATTGATGAAGGTTTTCTGTGGTACTTTTCCTGCATCTTAATTTCCGCAATTGTTGGAACCGCGACATATTGTGGAAATTAACCAAATGGCTATCCTTGGGTGTACAGCCACAGCTGTCCCTACCGCGACCTTTAACTTCACTTGCATTAATATTCAAATCATACCTTGAAGAGGATTAATCTCCTATAGCAGGGTACAGAATTAAACTTTTGCAAATTCCAATAAAGGAAAATCAATTATCAATTAAAATCATGTTCGAACAAAAAAAAATTTAAAAAAATAACGAATCTATTCCTTTCATTTGCACCATACTGTATAAAAAAATACGTCTACAATTAATTAAATTAACTATTGGATTAGGAGTAAACTTGTCGTAGTATGATAGGTAAAGGAAATTAGTATTTCATGCGTTTAAAAAAAAATTGGGAGTCCGGCTCTGATCGAGAACTACAAAAGTGCTTTAAAATCAGCTCCGACAAACTCGTAAACTACAGCAGATCAACGCAAATAAATTTCACCAAAACAATACACAAGTGCTCATAATTGAATAGTGAATAACACCGACTAACAAAGTAAGCCAAATTTTGTCTTATTTTTTTACTTTTCAACGTGAAAATTTATTCAATTACAATCAAAACCAGTTGGATACCACTTTTACCAGCCTTATCAGTCGAGTCTGATGCGGCGCAGTGCCGTACTCAGGCTAAACAAACCCTGACGAAATATGGAATTCGATAATATTATAGCCAGCAACAACAACAATGATCAATCACTTTTGTCTCAACACGCACCTTCAAATCTACAATCAAATTTAACTCAACATTCAATTATATCTCAACAACAAGTCTTACCTCAATTTTCTCCTTCATCTCAAGCTTCCTACTCTAATGTAGTAAGCAAACCACAACAACCTACCTTACCTACCTTCCCATCTAAACTGCAAGCCATTGTATTTAGTTCCCTAAACAATGTTAAACTAGAAGAATACCTTCTGGCTATTGGCTCCACAGTAAATCCGAAAAATATATTGTTCACATCTAGAATCTCAAACAATCGAATCTGCGTGTATCTATCAAGCAAAGAAATTGTAGACGATTTTATCATCGAACATGAAGGTCGTATAAAGATTAATAACGAAGAAATACAAGCACGCAGACTTATCACTCCAAGCGAAAGACTTCTTTTATCTAATGTATGTCCCACCATTCCACATGACATATTACAGAAGGAACTTGAACATCTAGGCTTTAAGCTGTCTTCTACGATCTCCTTTTTAAAAATAGGCACAACCAACCCAAATTATAAACATATATTTAGTTTCAGGAGGCAAGTGGATATTGCACCTCCCTCAACACCGGTACCAGACTCAATTTTGATAACTTTTGAAGATACCACATATCGCATTTTTCTCGCTATAGATAACATGTGTTATAATTGCAAACAACATGGACATTTATCTAACACCTGCACATCCATTTCATCATCGCAACCTACAAACACCACTCTTTCACCAAATATAACACCTCCATCCACTCAATCTATTCTTAACTTGGAAAGTGAATAAAGCCATGAGCCCCCAGCAAATACACCAGTCTCAATTACGACTCCCAGCTCATCAACTTCTCCACATCTACCCATAGAAACGGCAATTGCAAAAACCACAACAAGACTAAATCCAATAACTTACACTCCTCAACAACCAGTTTCGTCCCAAAATTCAAATAACACCCATTCTATTATAACACACAATAACGAAAGATCCACAGAACAAACATCAAAAAATCCACAAACGTCAACCTCGACAAGTACTGGTGTCGAATACCCAACAAATAAAGGAACAGCGAAGAGAAATATAACTGAAATCATAACACCTCCTTCAGATGGTACAACATCTTATACAAGCTTTAGTAAACCAGAAGCAAAACCAAAGAAATCGAAGTCTACCTCTAAATCATTCATTGCACTGGAAAACCAAATGGCACCTATCAAACAAGACAACGAAACACAAATAATATCCTTCGAACAAACTGTTGACTTATTTGAAAACTTACAAGGATCACCCGACCCTCTCAACATTACAAGAGATTATACTTCTGATACACTAGAACTATTGCAACTCCTAAATAAAATACACGCATTCACCTCCAACCGCCAAATAAAGACCAAATGTACTAAAACGAAGAAGAAAATTATGAAACAACTTAGGCTCTTAAAATCCGATGATAGAGATGTCGAATCCGACATTTCGCTACAACATCCCAGGAATCACTTAATGAACTTACATAATATATATAACTTTCAACCTATTGCAATGGAACATAAATGGGTTTTATACTCATTACGAAATGCTCAAAATACTTATAAACGAAGCCTCACCATCAATTATTTGCCTTCAAGAAACCAACTTTAAAGATCAACTCAATCACAACTTCAGCAACTACTCATGTTTTTACAAAAATAGAAACAACGTAGAAAAAGCAAGCGGAGGCGTAGCTATCTATGTCAATAATTCATACGACGCACAGAATATACCACTGAATACAAACTTAGAAGCTGTAGCGGTTTCTATTAAAATTCCTGAAACAATTAACATATGCAATATTTACATCCCCCCCAATCAAGCGATCACCCCACAAGATATCACTAACATTTTGTCGCAAGTTCCGTCACCCCTAATTTTACTAGGTGATTTTAACAGCCATAATCCTATTTGGGGATCAACTGGACTTAACGAAAAAGGCAAAATATTCGAAAATATCCTAGACAAATATAACCTGAATATTTTAAACGATGGTAGACCCACAAGAGTCAACGTTCATACAGGCACCTAATCAGCAATTGACTTATCAATATGCCACCCAGCTATATCACCACTTATTTCATGGGATACTATACCATATCTATATGGAGGCGACCATTATCCAATTAAAATCTCGATTTCAGATCAAAGCTCCGCTGCAACATATCCTGTTGTTCCAAAATGGAACATAAAACACGCCAATTGGACAGATTACAGCATATACATTGAAGAAAATGTCGCGTCGCTAGATATCAACCCAGAAAACAGCAACATAGATAGTATTTTAAAATCATTCACAAAAATTATTATTGATGCAGCAGAAAAATATATAGGAAAAACAAAAACACTCAAAAAACATAAACCATTACCGTGGTGGAACATTGAATGCGAAAATGCTATTAAGCAATACAAAGCCTCATTTAATAAACTAAAGCGAAGTAGATCAATTGGAATATTAGACTATAAGAAAAATAGAGCTCAGACAAGATACATTACAAAAAATGCAAGAAAAAATTGCTGGAAAGCATTTGCATCTAGCATAAACAGCTCCACACCTTTAAGCACCGTGTGGCAAAATCTGAGGAAAATATCCGGAAAAAACAAATTTAGGAAAATACCTTTTTTAACCCATAACAACAGCACAGTATCAAATAACAAAGACTTAACCGAGATATTTGCCACACATTTCGAACATAATTCTAGCAACTCACACTACACACAAGAATTTCTAGAATTTAAAACCACTACTGAAGCCGAGTACATAGATTACGATGACCATAACAACGACATACTCAATATCTCTTTAACCTTGGACGAATTGAACTTCTCCTTAGAAACTAACAAAAATTCTGCTCCAGGACCCGATAACATTCCACTAATCTTTCTACAAAAACTCCCACACAACGCCAAGCTATACCTGCTTCAAATATATAACCTGATCTGGACAAAAAATATATTCCCATCCACATGGTCGCAGGCGATTGTAATACCCATACCAAAGCCAAACTGCTCAAGAACTGAGATTACTTCTTACCGACCAATATCTCTTACTAACGTACTCTGCAAAATCATAGAAAAAATAATAAATAAGAGACTCCTGTGGACAATAGAAGACAGAAACCTTTTAATAACAGAACAAAGCAGTTTCCGCCAAAATAGATCAACAATAGATAATCTTATCGATTTGGAATCCGAGATTCACGAATCTTTTGCAAATAAGCAAGATTGCATTGCGGTTTTTATTGATATCACAAAAGCGTTCGATACAGCATGGCGTCATGGCATCATTAAAACTCTTCATTCATGGGGTATCAGAGGAAACATCTTAAAATTTACACATAAATTTCTAGAAAATCGTTTTTTCCGAGTCCGAACCAATAACACTACTTCATCCCTAAAACAACAAACTAACGGTACTCCCCAAGGATCAGTCATTAACTCAACACTTTTCTTGATTGCCATTAATAATATTCTAAGTCAGCACTCCAAACTAGTTAAAGGTAGATTGTATGCTGATGACCTGGTAATATTTTCCAAAGGTAAGAATATCCACTCAATTCAGAAGCGCATCCAAGAAACTCTAAACCAACTACAAAACTGGTCAAAACTCACAGGCCTGCAATTTTCAACAGAGAAGACCAAATGTATATTGTTTTCCAAAAAACATAACCCTATCTCTCCCGAACTGAAGCTTAACAACATCACTCTAAACTATGTTGATAACATCAATTTTCTCGGAATGACTTTCGACAAAAAACTCAGCTGGAAACAACATATATTACATGTTAAAAAATCATGCCAAAACGGTCTAAACCTCATGAAAACAATTTCAAGCAAAACCTGGGGATCCGACTATACCTCCCTGATGCATATATATAAAGCTCTTATTCGCTCACAGATAGATTACGGCTCTATAGTCTACGCGACAGCTAAGAAGACTGTTCTAAATCAGCTCAAAACAATACAAAACACAGCACTAAGAATAGCAACAGGAGCATTCCGTACAAGTCCAGTAAAAAGTCTACAGTGCGAAACCGGAGAACCCCCTCTACAACTCCGGAGAAAATATCTTACTGCTTCCTACGCACTATCTATCAACACAAACCCGAATCCAACAAACAATAACGTGATCTCAAATCGCCACAAAACCCTATATCCGACAAACAAGAAAGCAGATCCTCCTTTCTATGTAAGAGCTAGCCAAATTTTCACTGAACTCCAAATCAAACCACCTCTCCTCTCCAACAAAATTAAATGCCCTCCCCCATGGTCGACCAAGATTCCTTACACTGACACCTCTCTGTACATATATAACAAATTAGAAACACCCCATACCCTGATTAGAAAAGCCTTTGCTTCCCAACTTGCTAAGTATCCACAATTCTGCCTCGCATATACAGACGCATCTAAAACCACAGATGGTGTAGGTGCAGCAGTAAACATACAAAACAGAACACTACAATTCAAGTTACCTGAAACAAGCAGCGTATACACTGGAGAACTATACGCCATTCTGCAAGCACTTATCCACATAAAAATTAAAAATATTCCAAAATCCCTCATAATAACAGACTCGCTTAGCTCAATCCATACAATAAATCAACTTTATCCCACACACCTAATAGCACTTCAAATTAAAACCGAACTATCACACATACAACAATCAAATAACATCGTGGAAATACTTTGGATTCCTTCCCACATCGGTATAAAAGGAAACGACGAAGCCGATCGTAAAGCGCGACAAGCAACAAATAGTGAAACCGCGAGTGAAGTGCAAACGGTAGTGAACGGCGACATAAAACCGCTACTCAAAGAAAAAGTGCAACAATTGTGGCAAAACGAATGGCAAATATCCCAATCGAAACTACGCGATGTGAAGCCGGAAGTAAAACCTTGGCCAAAATCCACAAACAAAAGATCACTGCAAGTTATCTTAACTAGGCTACGAATAGGTCACACTAGACTTACCCATAGTCATATATTTAATAAAAGTGAACCCCCACAATGCGAAGTATGCAACACACAGCTCACTGTCAAACATTTATTAATCGAATGTCCAAAGTTTCAACGATCAAGACAAGACAATAACATGAGTGACAACCTAGAGCTAGTACTTGGCGAAAAATCTAATATCCATAATCTTTTTAAATACCTCAACGAAATTAACATACTTACAAAACTTTAACTTATTTTTAGGTATTTGTGTAAATATATATGTTTGTCGCTAATTACCCCAGAGGTAGATGCGACTAGTTTTGTAAAAAAAAAAAAAATTGGTTAAACTGAAAGCCAGGGAGGCAGGCGGTTTCACCTTGGCGGGACTCGTTGACTCTGTACAGCCAACCTTTCCGCCTCTAGTTAATCGTATTTAGCCGGTCACTACCGATATCGAAGAAACCTTCAAAGCGCTTGCAGTAAATGCTTATTGAAAACAATTAGGTTTTTCAAAACCCAAACACTACTTTTAATTAAATAATTCAAACACAACCCCGAATTTCCCGGAAAACGCTACTCGCGCAGCTGAGGCAACCACTCGCAAACCGTGATTCTTCGCCAACTCCTCAGGTTTTTCGTTCCTCTGTCGGCTTCTTGCACTTTTGCCGCGTCAGCCTTTTCCCCTTCTGAAACCTGGTGCTTTTTGATTGGGTGCAATTACCTTCCGACCAGGTGACTTCAGCAGCGACTTCGTCCTCGGCCTTTGGGTCTTTTGACTCAGCGGAAAAATTCTTTAGACACAGTTTCCTGTGTTACTTTTGTACCATTGTGAAACTGCTTTGCTGTCTTTTTACTTTGCAATTTTATGTTTGTTATATTAGAAATTAGAACTTTGATATATTTAATAAAGTTTGTTTTACATATTAAATAAAATTTGTTATACAGGGTGATGTTTCCTTTATATCCACCTTTGTTATTTATTACATTGCCACCCCTTTGAAAAAGTGTTGGACTAACCTGTCCAACACCTTTTACGTGCTCCCCTTACGCTTAACTTAACTAAGTACAAAATGGTATCGTTACATGTTACCGCGATTTCACTACGCGTGTTATATCGTACTGAGACACTGATCATTGACTGCCTGCACAGTCGTGTTCATTGTTGCAATACCTATGACTCCCCTGTTGCGCTATGCTGCTTTTCTGCTCTGCTGGGTGGCTAAGGCTGGTTGCACCATTGGCCTGTTCCATTCTTTGTATAAAGGTAGGATATATATACTATTAATGGTTGAAAACAATTTCATGCAGTGAAGGCTTAGGTCACTGCCGCTAGTGCATTACTAGTTTTGGCGGAAATATTGGGAGAGAAACCGCCATGGTTTCAATATTATGCCCGTGGGATGGGGCGAGGTTCATATAAGATTTGACAAACAGTTATTGGCATAATAAGAGGTGGTCTAAGGACCACAAATTTGCTGATTTGCGTGGTACTCTCGTGGGATGTACCTTTTCATTTACTGCTGCCTCCTCGTCTGTTGTCGTTGGCCATACGAATGCGTTTTGTTTGCGGCGCACTTTGTTTACGCGCACTTATTTTGCACTTGAGTTTATCGTGTTCTCGTTAATTATTAAGTAAAAGACTATGGTAAGAAAAAAGTTTGTTTCGCGCACTATTATGGAGTGTTAATACTGCCGCGCGAGTCAGTCCAGTGAACGTTGCTGGATGCTTGTTCCCCGGTTTCTTGAAGGTTTTCCTCGTTTTGCTTGGTGAGTTTAATTTATTCTCTAGACTTCTTTTTCATGTCATTTTTGTGTAGTACCCATGAGGTTAGGCTTGACCATATGCCTGCGAATATGGCTAATCCATAGTATTGCGAAGATAAGGGTTAGGGTAGTCATGGTATTGTGGCGGGAGACCATTGTCTTCTGCTAGTCCTGGTTCTGGATTCTTCTGTTCTCTAATATTTGAGTTCTATGAGCACCGTTTCACTACGCACATTTCTTATTATATACTATACATACGCAAGCACAAGAACAAAAAAAATAAAACAGTTTAAAAATTGAAATAAAAACAATGATACTAACAGTATACATGCATCTGTTAACGTGCATGTGTACTGTTGTATGGTACTTATAACCACATTACATGTTTGTAAATATTTGCTTTTTTAAGTCCTAATTATATTACTTCCTAGTGCAGTAGGGTTCCTCATGCATTGGGAAAAAAAATTAAATCCCTTAATATGTTTGACTTAACAAAAATTGTGTATGGCTTCCTGTAGCCTCCTCTATATTAACTAAACCCTTTATGATCTTATGTCGTTGAAAGACTAAACCAAAAAAAAAATTAGAGAATTAAGACTTAATCAATCCCTTCCTGTCATTGAATGACTCAAAAAATAAAAAATTAAAATTATTCACGGCTTCCTGTAGCCTTCTATATCTTAAGTTAACCTTTTATGATCCTATGTCATTTAAGGCTAACCAAAAAAATAAAAATTAAAACTTAAATAAACCTTTTCCTGTCACTGAATGACTGAAAAAAATTAAAATTATTATGGCTTCCTATAGCCTTATCTCGATTAAATATAACCCTTTATGTTATTGTGTCCTTAAAAGGATAAAAAAAATTCAAAAATATTTAAATCTTAAACAAACACTTTCCTATCACTGAATGACTAGAAAAAATCAAAATTATTTTTGGCTTCCTGTAGCCTTTATTTAAGTTACTTGTCCCAAGTCCATGATTGACTGGTAATAATCAACATTATTAATGGGTTCCTATAACCTTGTAGTAAGTTATCGTTAAATAATATATAGTGTCCATTTGCTTATGTTTGATTTATATATTTACTTTGTACGTTAGTCACTATATTGTATATAGGGACGTATTGAGTCTGATTACTTTTTTCAAACCTCTGATTTTGATTTTCTAAATAATCATTTGATCTCCCCTTGTAAGAGGAAATTACTATGAACCCATTGAGAAACAACCTACGAAAACCCAATTTGTACAAAAAATTGAAATATCTTATTAAGATAATCAACCGGTTGCACTTGCTTCTAACTTTACCTTAGCTTGGATTTCCGCCTTGATGTCGCAGAGTGACAATTCAACGTGATCCAGGGATGTTGCCTATTAGTATCCACAGTAACCATAGGGCATCGCGCAGGTACGTTGAACTGACTCTCGTACATCATCTGACAGTTCCCCTAGCACTGGTATGTAGAGTGTTGACCTACTACGGTTTTGTTTATTTTGATTGAAATTTCCTGTGTGATAAGGGTGGGTTAACTCGTTTCTCTAGTAGTGCAGAATCTTATCTATAATTTTTTATTGTTATTTATACTGTATGAATTATACACCTTATAATAACCATGTAGATTCTGCTTATCATGCACAATCTAATTTGGATTCATAGATCCGTATTTTATAAAAAAAATTTCCTTCAAGAGTTCGTTATAAGTGTCCTTCTCGACACATAGTATAAATTTATCCAGTCAGGTCCTGCCTAACGTAAATTCATCGTAACCGTGTGTATTCTAACTAGAGTACTTACAAGAAATTATTTTTTTTAATATCAGCTGCTTTTGTGTCCTTGAACTTTACCGTCTATAGGTATGCAGGAGATATTATAATTAAAAATTTGTTAGAGTAGGGTTTGCTTTAAATACTTTAAAAAACAATCTCACTAGTAGTTGAATGCTTTTGAGAATTTGTAACTGACTTTTTATTTTGTGTATGTTTGTGTCTTAATGTTATTTTGCATTTACTGATACTCACAAGATTTTTATTCCTTAGTTTGTTTCTCTTTTACTATCTGCTATTCCTACTTGTTTGAAGGATTTATATTTTACTTTCATCATGCTAAATATTTTATTTATAACATTCATTCCCACTCTTCTTCCTCACGCGGTTATATTTCATATTTTACCTGTTTTGTTTTCAGTATTTATCGATCATTCTTTCTTTATTCGCCCTGCCTGGCATATTTCATTTTCTTTAATTTTTCTTTCTATTTCTGCATTGCGCACTTCCCTTTGTGGGGTTATTATTTCTTCATTTGCCCCGTTTAGCACATTTATTTTCTATAGTTCTCCTTTTTGGTTCTGCATTACGCACTTCCCTTTGTGTGGTTATTATTTCCTTCAATTTTTCTTTTTATTTTTGCATTACGCACTTTCCTTCGTGGGGTTATTTATTTCTATGTTAATCTCGTAATTATTTCTTTATGTGATCGATACTTCGTTACACGTGTATTTTCACGTTCAGCTTATTTGCTGGCTTCTTTTTTTGAAGCAAGATGTGTATCACCTGATATGTTCACGAATCAAACTCGGGGTTCTAACAAGACTTAACTATCTTTATTCAGGCTCTGGGTACATACATCATAATACATCTGTCAGTCTGTACTGTCATAGACAAAAAGTATCGGGAGTGGGTTCTGTACACTAATATTACAGACATAACATTTTCCTTCCTCCTTCCATTTATCATTACCATACGGACCCAACTTCCCAACTAATACTTTTTATCACCAAAAATACAGGTGGTTTATTATAACTATTTTTTTTGTGAAATCATCTATTTTATTCGGTTTTAATAAATCTAAGCAAGTTCTTGATTTAACTTTAAAAATGTATTCGTTAGGGCTCAGGCCTGTGCTAGCACATGGGGTATTCCTATAACTAAACAACAGGTTTACAATTTGCTGCTCTAATGTTGAAGAAACTTGGCACTTTTCAGTAAAAAATCCTTCTAAATCCCCTTTTATCTTTTTCATCATTTCAAACTTATCCAACGCATCTTTAGCCACCCTAACATGACGTTCAGCTGCCCCTTTTGATTGTGGGACCGCTAGACATAACGTGTATATCAAGCCATTTGGATTTGCTATCTACAATCAATAGAAGACAATAATAATGTACGAAACATTGGTTTTGCATTATCAAGTCTTCACTTAGCTTAAAAGCTTCACGACAATTGTCATATGGCATAAAATAAGCTCTCTTAAAAACGGGTACAACCTTGTCTTTGATGCAAAACTTGACTTCAAAATTTTTTATAGGACTACACAGATTAAGATTAAACACGTTTTCGTATTTACTTTGTAGATTTCCAATTACATCAACACCACCCTCGATAGAGAACTTATTCTGCCAATGGGGAAACAACATGTTGAGCCAATTTCTGCCAAGTAATGGCACAAACTCTTTTTTTGAATCTATGACAGTTGATGGCAATGGTTGCCTGCAAATTCTACTACAACTATGCATTCGCCCAGGGCTTTGATATTTTGCCCTGAAACTACATTCAACTTAAAACTAACAGGTGTCGGAGATACATTAATAAATTCTTTAAACTGACTTTTAGACATCACTGTTTTACACGCTCCTGTGTCCGTTTCGAATTTAATATCTTTACTATTTACCTTTAAAGACAACTGATGTGGTGAAGTATCATTAGCCCTTACACTTGAACTTACAGCTTTCATCATGTTTAAACTCAAATTGAACAAATCGCTGTTGACTTCTTCTTGATAAACTGCATTTTGATCTGACGTTTGCTTCTCCAATGATCCAACTGTATTTTTAGTTGGATAAAAATTTCTAGAATGGCCAAACTTATTACATTTAAAACACTTCCATTTAACAGCTCGGCACTTATTTTTGATATGGATTCTGCTACATTTGCTACAGTCACTTTCTCGGTCATTACGTTCCCAAACTTGATTTGACTTATTTTTCAAATAATTGAGTCCTGAAGCTCCACCAGCTGTCAAATTATGAACTTGTTTTTTGGCTATTTCTGCTGCTTGGGCGATACTACACGCCTTCGTAAAAGTAAGTTGAGCTTCCGATAAAAGTTTCCTCTGGATACTTTCCGTACGTACTCCACACACAAACCTATCACTTAATGCTTCATCCAGAAATTGCCTAAATCTACACGAACTAGCCAATTTACGTAGCTCTACCGCAAATTCTGCAATACTCTGATCAATCTTCTGATTACATTTATTGAACACAAATCGTTCATAAATATCAGAAATCAGTGGAGCATAGTGATTTTTCTACCTTGTGATTATCTGCTCAAAGGATAGATCACCTGGCTTCTCCGGCGGAACTAAATTTTTCAAAGTCTGATTAACTTCCGGGCCTGCCAAGATTATAAACATTGAAACCTTCATTTTATCTTCAGTAACCATATTTACTTTAAAGAGATGATCTATTCTTTCTAAATATGACTCAAACTCTACTGCTGGACCTTTAAATGGTTCTATACTTCCAATCATAGCCATTTTAAGAAAACGAATATTATTATCTGGCCTGTCAACGTAACGTAACAGTAACTAGTTTCAGCAACCAAATACTTCGCTACCAAAAATACACAAAAACAGTAAGTTACCACTTCGTCGCCAATTAATATGTTCACAAATGAAACTCGGGGTTCTAACAACACTTAACTATCTTTATTCAGGCTCTGGGTACATACATCATAATACATCTGTCAGTCTGTACTGTCATAGACAAAAAGTATCGGGAGTGTGTTCTGTGAACTAATATTACAAACTTAACATCACCTTGTAGTAACTAAAATTTTACAGAAGCTGTACTCTAAAGTATCCTTGGTCCTGTGGTTTAATTTAATTTATGGGCAGTCTATTGCCACGTTATTCCTGTAATGTAATACGGGCGTCCTTATTCTGTCACTAATGTAATACCGACAGAACCTATCACCACTAATAATACGGGCGAACGTTGAGATCTTGGACTCACTGTGTTATCTGCTACTCCAGAGGACACCTTGGAGCCGAATGTAATATCCAGATCCTGTAATCAAAACCTACGTCTTGTGTTCCTGAAAATAACGCAAAGGCAGCGTAGCTGGCAGTCACCACCCACGAGTACGTGGGAAACAAGAATCAACGATTCCTGCAAGAAAATCCAAAAGGTTGGATTTGGCCTCCGCTGCTATCAGCTGTTGTCGATAATGAGAGGTCTTGTATAGGAATACGTCTGGAATAAGGTTAGGATGAGGAACAATGACACATATTATTTTACCAGTACATTATGAATTTTTATATGTTACCTAAACAAATCACTTGTACGACCTCGGGTCATTCACTTCCCCTTTCATACGATCAGGCTCCCCTGGTTGGGAAATTAAACGTCGTTATGAATTTTTACGGGTTTGTTATTAACAAAAAAAACAAGAAATAAAAAATGAATGCAATGAATGACAATATGAAAAAAGCTAGAATATATTTATAAAAAAATACGTCTACAACTAATTAAATTAACTATTGGATTAGGAGTAAACTTGTCGAGCTATGATGAAATTAGTATTTTATGCGTTTGAAAATAAAATTGGTTAAACTGAAAGTTTTTCGGTGCGGACTAAGTGTTCCATACACTTTAGTTATGGGGATTACGTCTGTAATACCTAGCAAACAATCTCAAACGTGCTCCCTATCTAAGTTTATGCGGAGAGATCCAAACTGTGGGGTTCTCTCACTTGAGATAAAAAATAACATAAAAATTAAATTTCATAAAACAAATTATTTAACCAAATAAAAAATATATATATATATATATATATATACTGATATAGGTGGGAGGTGGCAATAAAAATAACAGACTAACCAAACTACAAAAATATAGGGTACACAGTTAGTACAAATTTTATATTGACTCACCAATCTGTAGACTGGATGATATCCCAGGGTGGCAGGCGGTTTCACCTTGGCGGGGCTCGTTGGCTCCAACACTCGTGTACACCCAACCTTTTCGCCTTTAGCGAATCGTATTTAGCCGGTAACTACCCCCGAAATCGAAGAACCCCTCAAAGCGCTTGCAGTGGACGCTTATTGAAAAAAATTAGATTTTTCAAAACCCAAACACTACTTTTAATTAAATAATTTAAACACAACCCCGAATTTCCCGGAAAACGCTACTCGCGCAGTTGAGGCAACCACTCGCAACCGTGATTATTTGCCAACTCCTCAGGTTTTCCGTTCCTCTGCCGGCTTCTTGCACTTTTGCCGCGTCAGCCTTTTTCCCTTCTGCAACCTGGTGCTTTTTGATTGGCTGCAATAACCTTTCGACCAGGTGACTTCAGCAGCGACTTCGTCCCCGGCCTTTGGCTCTTTTGACTCATCGGAAAAAAATTCTACCGACACTGCTTTGCTGTCTTTTTAATTTGCAATTTATGTTTGTTATATTAGAAATTAGAACTTTGATATATTTAATGAAGTTTGTGTTACACATTAAATAAAATTTGTTATACAGGGTGATGTTTCCTATATATCCACCTTTCGATAAGTTACAAATCAAAGGCGTAAGATGTCAAGTATATAGTGAAAGCATTTGATCAATTGGTTCATCTTTTTCTTTGAATAATACATTGCTTTTTTATTTGAAAAACATAAACTCCTGCATCGACTTCTAAGGTTATTAACAGGATGACAAACATAATGCAATAGGTGCTTTGGACTTCCTGATATTGGGGATATTGTATGTATGTATGTATGTATGTATTTTGGGGTAACATTCACTGAGACCTAAAAGATCTATTGTGCCCCCTTACTTCTACTTAGTTTCTGAGGAGAGTCTCAGATACTAGTAGCATTGGGGATATTAGAAATGTATTCGCTAATTCAAACTTTAATAACTTTCTTGAAAAACAGAATATCTCGATCAGGCTGATGCTGCTGAAAAAAGCATTCCATAAAATTCCAAATAGATATACTATGTTCAGTTATCAACATTCCGAAAATTGTCTACAGGGTAATTGAAAAAAGTACTTCTTTGAATAAAATTTATGTGCTATATTATGTATCGCCGAAATGGAAGAAAAAATCTGATCCCTTTGTTCTATATATAAAATACCAGTTTTTGAACAAAATCTACAAAAAAGTCTGAGGGTATGTCAATGTGTCCTTTTTATGTTCAGAAAATAATTGTATCAGCCTTGATTTATTTTGTCTTCGTGAATGTCATAAAATCTTATGTGTGTAGTGAAGTGCTTCAAATTTGGAAGAGAAATCTATTAGTTTTGTCCCATTCAAAGATCAATAAGGCTTTGTTCATCCTATTCTGCTTTGCGATTGAACTGAAATCGGGTGTTCTCGGATTTGGACAACCATTTTGATACTGGACTTTCAATGTGAAGTTAGTCGGAAATGTTTTTTGACAATGTCGACAAAATTAATTTGACATTTGGCACAATAAAACGACAACTTTCGATTTGTATATTTGCGAGAATACTACATACATGTTATTCAAGATACCAGATTGCCATTCATTTATTTATTATTCATGAAGAAAAATGGAGAAGCAGCTGGAGTGGTGGATATGGTTAGAGTCTCGGGGATATTTGCGGCATTTGACGTAGATTTTCTGGCTTTGGAATAGTATCGAATTCGCTCATGGAAGCATTCAGAGATATCTTAATTTCAAAATATTGTAACTTTGTTCAGTAATTTCAAGAGATATAGCATTCTCACATTCATAAACTTCCGTATCAACATTCTTGAAACTACATTTTGAGACAATGTTTTCAGCACATGTATGTATTCATCAGCAATTTAATCAAAACAATGTTTTCCAGGAGCTAGTAAGTGATGAGCATGTAATTCAGTCTTTGGTTTAATATATATATTAATAATGAAATCGCTGATCCATAACCTGGGGTCAATTGATTAACCAGTAGTTTCAATCCCATGGCTTCAGTGCTTTCCAGAGATTCTTCTTATGCAAATCTTTCAAAAGTAGATTTCCAATGAATCCTGAGGTCCTTGCAATAGTGGTAGGACTTGCACCAGTAGCGATGTAGGGTCATTCATTAATTCATTCGATTGGGTTGTGCTTAACAGCCCAGGCACTTTTGTACAATTTCCCATGTTACCTACTTCCATTCCAGAAGCTTTGTGTCTTCTATGTAGGCCACTAGTTCAACTGGAGGGATTTTCAATAATTATAATGGTTGTATTATTTCCTCTCCAAAGTGCTTCCGTCATAGAGTTCACATTTCCTGCACATAGGTTCACTAACTTTGCCCATTTTGTGCAGATGTTTCCTTAGAGTCCAGAGTCCAGTCACCAGGTCGGTAACTGTCTTCAAATGTCTCTTACTCAGTTTCAGTAGCCTGGTTGAGAGTTCTTTGTCTACCTTGTTCAGTAAACTCTTTGTATGGAGGTGCCCTGGTGTCGATCTCCATTTGAGTTGGTGTTCCCTATTTACAGATTTCCCTCCTTATGCAATCTTTTGTGATTCCATAAAACGGTTCTCCACCTTGATGACATTCTTCAGTTGTCCTAAAGGTGTAGGTTGTATCATGCATGTGGTGCTGTTAATACCTCTTTTTCCAAGGGATCTGTTTATTGATGACATGGATATGTTGTCAAAAGCACCTTCGATGTCTAGAAATGCTACATGGGCTACTCCTTCATGATTCAGACTCCCCGATTTCCCTGCTTAATAAGCCCATTGTAGTCTATGTAGAGGGATGCTCTTAAGCACTCCTTCTTGCAAATACATTTGTGAGACTTTTTCCATGGATTTCACCATGAATGATGTCAGACTGATCGGTCGGTAGGATTTAGCCTGGGTGTACGTTTCTTTTCCTGGTTTAGGAATAAACACCACCTTTGACTCTCTCCACGCACTTGGTATATACCCCAGAGCATGGCTACGTCGAAGTATCAGAACGAAAGGACCCATTATGATGTATGCAGGAGCTTGGGGAATATACCATCTGGTACTGGAGTTTTGTTGGGGTCAAATGAGTTCACAGCATATCTGATAAGATGGGATCTAAGGATCCAGTCCTCTTTGGTGCCTATGTTTTGGCAACCGGCCCGTTGTCATAGGTTGACTCTATCTTCACCGAACCTAGTAATTACACTCTGAGAAGGTGCTCTAAAGCCTCTGCCTCAGTATTTGAATACTTTCTGTATGAGGTATTTAGAGTACGGAGTAGATTGTCGCAGGTTCTATTTGAATACTACTCACCTTTCATAGTTTAGAAGCATCTTCAAGATTGAACGAAGGACCATTCCTGCTGCGTCAGGAAAACTAATCATCCGTACTAATTAGATTGGCAAAGGAATGACACGACAAATATACAACATAAAATATAATATAACAAATAAGATAGAATTGGGAGGTAATAAAAGAAAATGCTACATTTGCAGTTGCGGTCTTATTTAATAAGCCCAAGACAGGCACAATGATGGAAATTGCAAACAATGAAACAATATGTACAGTATTTACAGGTGTAAACCGGTCACTTTTATCGCCATTCACGATTACACAAATGATACGTAATATTAATAGTTCAAAGAATCGAACAGAAAGTGTCAGATTATTAAACCGATTTGGCAACGTCTGTTGTAAATGAAAATACATAATTGCAAATTACTTACAGATTATCTCGTAGAAAGTGAAACTATTGCACTATTACACTTACAAAAAACCATAAGTGAATATTCCTAATTGATTAGGCTGATATGTATGTGAAATAATTACAGGGGGTTATTAGAACCCAGGACCTGTCGGATAAATGAGTAATTTTGAACTGACTCTTGGTTCCTTAGAAGCGACAAAAAACCAAGATGAAAAGGAGGGAGATAGATATTTTGGCAAAAGTAAAAGTGGGATGTATTGAATGGATTAGTTAGAGAGGGATATATTAATTACAACATCGTTTCAGGTAGTAGGAGGTTAATAAGGGAAACGTCTTTTTCTTTGCTGAAAATTGTTCAGTCAGGGACGCACTGACCGCTTTTGTTCGAATTAAGAGAAATTCGAACACTTTCCGTTCGGCAACTGAATAGAACCAAGTTTGTTAGAAGTGTCTCTTTTGAGATCTCTGTTAATTCCGATGCTGTCAGGGGCACCTTGTATATAATCACAGAATTCTCTCCAGGACCTCTAATTGGATTTATTCACTTTTGTATTATATGCTTTATACGTTTCCCAGTTGCCCGTTTTTTTGCTTTATTGTAAAAGCGCCTTGCTTTTTTCCTTAGCGATGTTAGCTCTTTATTCCACCAGACGCCTTGTCTAGAAGAGCGACTCTCCTTTATCGGATAGTTATTATGATAAGAGGTCAGTGTGGTCTGTTGCTGCCATGTAGCTGCTCCCTCTAATCATCAGCAGTTTTTGGTCTGCCTAGGTGTGTACGGATTTTATAAAATAGGTCCTCTCTATAAAATATCCAGTCAGAGTCAGTGCTCTTAGGATCCCTGTATGTTGTAATTGCCGCTTTTTCTACATTAATTTTATAGTATATTTGGGCATGATTGGATAAATATAGTTTATCCAATACATGCCACTTGCGTATCATCTCCCTGACATGTGAAGTGCATAGGGTAACATCTATTATTGACTCCACTCCTGATGTTCTAAATGTATGCGTATTACCCACATTTGCAATATCAAGTTCAGTGGTACATAAATAGTCAAATAGTTTCTCACCTATGGTGTTGTTGTCTTTGCTGCCCCAACTGCTATGGTGTGCGTTGGTATCAGCCCCTACAATGATATCCAGATTGTGTATTCTTAAATATTCCATCAGGTTCTCCATGCTAGTCCCCTATAGTGGTTCTTCTGAATCTATGGTAAAATACAGAGACACTATTATTGCCTCTAGTACTACCCCATCTTTTTTGAGTTTAATCTTAGCAGCCACCATGTCACCCGTGCACAGCGGTGTGCTGCAAGTTAATTTGTAGCACCTTGAAAGTCTTTGGTTGATGTTTCAGGTACTCTATCAGTCCCTGTTTCCCCGTTGGTCGAGTTTTCCAGTGTTTTGAAACTGGCCCGCTGGAATAGATAATACGATGTCCATTGAGCCCGCACCAGTCATTTCATGGACTCCTCATTAATCCGGAGACTCACATGCAGTCCCCTGTCGGATGACTTGGAGCCGAGGATTATCCAGAGAACAACCTTCAGCCCTGGATTATGTTTTTCGAGACAACCCCACTTTCAGATCCTCTTCCCTAGTATCCGGAAGTAGAGCTAGGACTTGCTGCTGCTTTGGAAGTTCATCACTTTTGATGAGCTTCCAGTTGGTTTTTTGTGACAAATAGTCCCTCGTTATAATGAAGGACTCTTTATTGTCACAGACTAGACCATAGTAGCCTTCCATGTATCGACTGGCTTTAAACCTAGGCACCTTCTACACCTTGTCAATAATGTTTGTTAGCTTCTCTTTGATAGTTTCTACCTGCTCTCTAGAGACAACTGTCTTTCGGAAATTTTTTGGGACCACAGCTGCCTTGATCCCTTTGAGGACCACGCTGTATTCAATACCAGTTTTAATACCGGTAGCAGTGGTAAGTTTGGCCCTCTTTTTTGTCTCAGGAGTGCTCCTGGCTGACACAGTTCACTGAACGCCCTTTGTCTGCTGGTTAACACCCTGTTTTGATGTTGAGGGAGTCGGCAGCACCAGATTATTGGTATCAATTCATCGTTGCTTCATTTTTTCCAGCTTTTCACGCTAGGCATCTGAAATATTCTCATATGAAGCTTTTCGTCTCACGATATTCGTTATAACGTCTCCTGATAGCGTGGTATTATTTTTTTTGGCTTCAGAGGTATCTGGCTGCTTTTGAGAGACTTCTGCCTCCATGGCTGCCGGATCATCCAAATCCCTTTTACTAGGAGTCTCTACAGGCTACGTTATATTTTTTTTCTATTTGGTCCATAATTAATCCCACGAGTATAGGAGAAAGGAAGTCAATACCTGCAGAGCTCCTTATACAGATACAAGGCTAAATACAACAGGGTGCACCAGGTGACCCGAGGTTAGTGGTCTCAAGGCCGAATAACTCACGGCCATCCATCCTTTCAGCGACCACTTAACCTCAGGATTTGGGAGGTTATAGCATATGCATTGTCTTCGAATTTTGGAGTGATTTTCTTTTGGCGTCAATGGGCTAGTCTTACTACTCTACGCAATAGCTCCATAAGTAGTTATTGGTCTCACTATGGCTGTGTACATCCTGCTCGGAATCTTTGGGTCATAACCCACCACGCTCCTGCATTCTATTGAATCCATTCTTGCTTTGTATGTAATTTACTCTTCGTTTGTGGTCAGAACTAGATACTTGACTTTTTGATTCTATTCCACCTTGATTCCGTAAACGGTTTTGACATTGAGTTTTTTTTTTTTTTTAGTTGAGGATATTGAGATGGTTAATGTTCAGTGCCACCTGCCAACACGAGAGATTCGTACAGTTCAATTCCCTTTAGACGATGCCACAAAGGGTATCCTAAAATATCTCTCTGTCTGTTATGACAATGTCATTGGTAGCATTTTCCTGGGTCAGTCAAACCACACAGGAAATTTTCAACCGTCAGACTGCATATAAACAGATGTGCTACTTCTACTTATGGACATCCTCTGGTTGTGCAGTTGTAGACGATGTCGTTACTTGTCATCGTCTTTGCTACTCCAGTGGTGAGCAGTTACGACATCCATTCGGATGTTGCGCTGTCTACTCCTCTAATACTCAATGCTTTTTGGACAATTCATGTGGAATATTTTCGACAGATCCTTCTATGTCCTCGAATATCCCTTATCAGCTGTACCAGTAGTCTCCGTAGATCTTTCTTGATCAGTACCTATTAACAAACAGAAGGTCACTCACATACAAGGTATTGGGGAATCGGCAAATTTTATGAATGACAATTATAAGAATTATACAAAATGCCCCCTTTCGTACTCTTTTGTGGAAATTAGATAATACATTTTAAGAAACGTATTTTTGTATACGTAAATCCATTATCAAATATGCTGGAGAAATACCAACAGTCCTTGAGTAACGGGAAAAAAATTTAAGATTATCACATAATTCGGCTTAGGAATTTCTAGGTGAAATATTTACACTTACTAATGAATGTTTTCCTATTATTTCATATCATCTTAATTTCAATCGTGTTTTATCGGTAATCACTAAATTGCGATAATTCATTCTGTTTTTATTTTTGCCTGTGTGTTGTCTTGAAATATATAGGGCAAATACAAAATTTGTTCTTGGTATCCACTTGCTAGCTTCCTGCTATTTTGCAATTTATTTGCAGTTCGGGTAACAGATGCGGAAGACCTTAACAATACATCCACTGCAGTTCGTCTAGTCATATTTAAAACGCAACCTGAATATTTTGCGCGAGTTTTTCCTTGAAATCATACATTTTTCAAGACATCGGACGTGCTTTTTCTACTGGAATATCCTATGTTCATTGAGCATTTATTTCAACATATGTACATGTTTGTATATTTTCCAAAACGAACAATTTTATTTATTCCAAATTGATTTCAATTCACACTAGGTAACTGAAAATTTTGGCAAAACTTGTTATTGGTTGTTTGGACTAATCCTTATTATTTGAATAATATATTACTCTTACCAAATGTACTTGGTGAGTTCAAGAGCAAAATTGTACCATTTGACACACTCTTTTTGAAAATATAAACGGTAAACCCAAAAAAGCTTGCACAAACACGACTTTTATTTCTTATCTAGCACTGTTCTCTATGTTCCATAAATGTGCGCAAGTGAATTATATGTTGTGCACAGCGGCCGTTTTGGGGGCCCGCTTCCGAGGTTCTGCTGACTCTTGCCTCCTTGCAGACGCCAACGGGAATTTGGATCCAGAAGCTCCACCTGCCAACTATGGACGACGACGCTCCAGGGCAGTACTATATCAACTGTCTGGGCACTACAAACCTGATAAGTTGAAAGGAAAATTGAAGCTCAATAATGTAAGTATATTATCATTACATTTTCTTAATAATATTTAAAAATACCTGTAATAATATCTGGAACTGAAAATAAGACTTTTTGAGTCGATTGTATTCAAACAAATATTAATGGTCTTTTATTTCCTGCGCTGTGTAGTTAATAAAACGATGTATGTGCATCTCAAAGCCGGACGAGATGACACATATTCACCCCTGACATTTTTGTTTATCGATTCAATCGGACTATTTATGGAAAAATATTTTGTGTTATTCAATGTAGTAACTTAAAAAAAAACGTGAAAATGCATTTGAAATATACATATCCGAGTGCCAATCTTTTAACATCATATATTATACGGGGTTATTTATTTTTCTTTTAATAAACTAATTCATTTAAATACACATCACAGTTCCATAAAAAATATATTACAAAACCCAAAGCCTTTGGATCAATATGCATACAGACTAGAAATATCCAAAGAGACAGCACTCCATCACTTAGTGCAAGGGATAGAGTATGCTCTCGAAAATAAAGAAGTATCATTAGCAGCTTTTCTAGATATAGAGAGTGCCTCTGATAACACCTCTCACGGAGTGATCACGAGAGCAATTTGTCCAAAGTAAATTGACGAAACAGGCTGCATAATGCATATGGATAGACTGCATAATGAAAGACTGAATGATATTTTTAACCTTGATGGGTCATACATTATCAGCCCGGTTTTCTAGGGATGTCCTCATGCAGGAATCCTATCTCCTTTAATATGGAATCTTGTGATGGACGGATTAATAAGGAGACTCAAAGAGGAACACCATGCAACAGGCTCTGAACATATACTGGATATACAGTGTAGTGGTTAAACCCATGTGCGTCTTTAGTCTGGTGGTCGAAGACGACACAATAAAAATGCAATGATGGGACTAGGCAAGGTGTTATAACTTGCTTGTCTCAGTATTGCAGGGTGGATGAGAAGCACGCCAACGGCAACACTAGAAGCCTTATTTGGCCTTCCCCCATTACACCTCGTTATAATGAGAAAAGCAAGGATGGGGTTATTCAGGCTTCACTAGGAAAACATACCTTTGTATTTGAGGCGGAGATTTATGATATCTTATAATGTGTCAGAATTAACAAAGAAATTACTGATACTCATTAGATAAACATATTCACTGACAGCCATAGAATCTTTGCAGCTTCAAATAATAGTCGCAGAATAACATCCAAACTGGTAGAGGAATGCCAGAAAGAACTAAATGAACTGGCAGACCACATCAAAGTAAGATTAGTGTCAGTGCCGAGATGAAACGATATTTCTGGAAATGACTAAGATAATAAGCTCACAAAGAAAGTGGTCCGAGGAGAAAAACATAAATGGGCATAGACTACAGTGGAGAAACACTCCAAAGCAGGTACACAGTAATACCTTTATGGTGAATACATGTGTCAAACAGATAAAACAGCTACTGAATATCAGTAGGAATCAGCTAATAATCGTCATATGTTATCTAACGGGCCATGCCCCGGTAAAATATCACCTGCATAATATAGGGCTACTTAGCGGGGAAATCAGCTGTAGATTTTGTGGCATGGAGACCGAAACCGTTACCCATATCTTCTCTGACTGGGAGGCATTGGACTCGAGAAGACAAACAATTTTCAGAGAAGCCAATGTGTTACCTGAAACAAATAACATGCATCCAGTGGACTTATATCGTCTACGTCGTATGGGGATAACTGGGTGAGTGGACTTAATGTGGGAGAAGAGTACAGTGGAAGAAGAGTGCAGTGCTCTCGGCATAACGCCGGGTCCCAAAAAGGAAAAATAACTCAAGGCACGTTATCAGTGATCTTACGGTAACACGGTAACATTAAGACCCCTTTCTACTGAGAGATAACCGACGCGCTACAGAAACGGGTCTCTTACTTGTATGAACAGAAACGGAGGAAGCTGATGATGAGAAAACAACAGGCGGGTGAACTTTAGGCGGGGTATTGGTTGGAAGTAAATGATTGTTAGGTATTTGACGGGCATTTGGTAATCGTTCGCCGTCATCTCTTTTGTTCATATAATTTATATTTCTCTTATAGAACGAGATTTTGGGTATCGAGTTGGTTCATGTTCATGTATTTTTAAAATCATTGAAAAGCTTTGGCTTCAATGGAATTTAATTTTTTGCTCCTATCCAATTATAAAGGGTGTAGAACTTGTTATGATTTTGATGGAAAATAATTTGAGATACCCTGTATAACAAATCACAACCTTATATTTTCCTAATGGAAGAATGATCTCAATTTTAAAGTCAAATTTATAGGTTGTGAGAAAAACAAAACTTCACCAGGGTATGGAAAACCCTGTAATATTGTAAATCTGATTTTTATTTTCAATTTCTCACTATCTTTCATGATAACAGACCTACTATTGAGCTTTATCACACTAGTCAATAACCCTGTATATAATATAATTTATTTCAATAATTTTTTTAAGTACCTATTCTTGGGAAATGATTATTTCACAAAATATTGAGCATATAAAAAAAACAATCATTATCCGTGCAATATGCCCCGATGAGCATTGCATTACATTTACCATAAAATGGGATTCTATTATATCATTTAGTTGGGAATTAAAAAGAGTATCATCATACGCAGAGGTTAGACTAAAAAATGGATATAAGGTATGGCTTGTTAAAACTACACTCAAATTCTACAAGTACAGCTATCTTTATTTCAAATCACAAACCAAAATCTCATTACTAAAATTTGTGCAGTTGGAAATATTTATAGAGGAATTAGAGAAAGAGGTATAAATTTCCAGATTCAAGTTATTATTTTTGAAGTAGTGGAGATATTATTTGCGTTTCATACCTGGGATTTGAAGATGGAGGTCCAATTGAGTTCACAATTTTTTGTGCCGTATCCATCTTGTTTTTTTAAAGAATCGTCAATGTATCCTTCTGCAACAGATTATGATTTCCATCCTCCGTGCCGTTTTAATGATGTTAAATCACCTCCAGCGTCAGCTAAAATGGTGGCAGATGATCTTCGAAATGTATGTCCTCTATATAATTCTGGGTTTGGAAGTTTAAAAAAAAGTTCTATCTGCTCTCCCATTGCTCCGAATTTATTGATTCCAATTTTTTGACTAGTGCATTCACAATTCTGGAGCTTGAGGAAAAATTAATTGGTTAAAACATTATTCGGCCAGAGCTCTATACAGTGTTATTCAAAAGTCCCCTCCCCCCCTTGTATCTTTTGAACGGCTACACTTACATTAATAAAATTTTGGAGCGTGAAAATAAAGTGTTGTAAACTTCTCTACGAATGGTAACAGGTGACGTAATAGTACTAGATGACGTCACAGTGCCACTCTGGCCAATAATTTTAAATAGGACCTTATGGCAAGTGATATCTCGTTTGAAAGACATTGACATTGGCTACATAGCCATACTAATTTCGTTCGGCTTTAAACTAATTTTGACGGATAAATTAAATAAATACCAAAATTATTATTTCACATTTAAATATTGAAGATTTTTCAGTCCGCCTCTGGTTAGTTGTCAAAAAAATTGACGTTTTTAATTTGATAGTATTTGTTGCTTTGCCAAATTTCTCTAAATAGCTTAAATATTTAATTTTATTATTGTTTAACGAGACGTTTAAGAGTTTACATAGGAAAAATGGTACGTACTCAAGCCGACAAAGTAGCAGCTATCTTAATAATTGGTGAATCTGGAAAGAATCTCCATGAAGCGGATCATTTATTCAATGAGAGATACCCAGATCGCCCTATCTCGAGAACTTATTTAAGGGAGCTTCTGCACAAGCTTGAAGCAACAGGTAGCGTTCAAGACGCCAAACGATCTGGTCGACCAGCTTTTAGTGATGATAAAAAAATTGATATAGTTGCTGAAATGGTAGTAAACCATACTTCCTCTTTAACTAAAGTTGCGTCTATCTGTGAAGTAAGTAAAAGAACAGTACAGAGAGTGTTGGCTAAAAATAAATTTCATCCATACAAGTTAAAAATGGTGCAGCACCTTTCGGATGACGACCCCGACAGAAGACTCGAATTCTGTGAATGTATGACAAATAAAATTAGTCAAATCCCACATTACACAAAAACAATTTGATTTAGTGACGAAAGTATTTTTTGCCTCAATGGAAATGTGAATACACAAAATGTAAGGTATTGGAGTGACACAAATCCTCACACCTTTCGTGAACAACATACCCAATGTTTCGGCAGGTATTTTGGGAAACCACATAGTGGGTCCTGTTTTCCTAATTTAAATTTAAGCGGTGAAGTGTATCTGGAGATGTTACAAAATGCAATTGAGCGGTTAATTCTTGAAATTCCGGAAGATAATCCAGATGAATTCGCCATCTAGAAATAACATTTCAACAAGATGGTGCTCCTGCACATTATTATGACGTTACCTGGATAAAGAATATCGAGGTAGATGGATCGGCCGGCGAGGTCCTATAGAATGGCCACCTCGGTCACCTGATCTGACACCATTAGATTTTTTTTTCATGGGGGTACTTGAAATCCAAGGTTTATACTACGGCACCAGATAGCATCGGCGTTTTGAAAGAAAGGATTATTGAAGAATGCAATGCAATTTCAGCTGACACATTCGAACGAGTACGACAAGAGTTTACTAATAGGATTTATTACTGTCAGGAAGTAGACGGAGCACATTTCGAACACTTCCTATAAGAATCCATTGTTGATATTTAATTAATTATATTTAAAAAAATAATTCCAATTATTTTGGTATTTATTTAATTTATTCGTCAAAATTAGTTTAAACCCAAACAAAATTAATATGGCTATGTAGCCAATGTCAATGCCTTTTAAACGAAATATCACTTGCCATAAGGTCCTATTTAAAATTATTGGCCAGAGTGGCACTGTGACGTTATCTATTACTATTACGTCACCTGTTACCATTCGTAGAGAAGTTTACAACACTTTATTTTCACGCTCCAAATTTTATTAATGTAAGTGTAGCCGTTCAAAAGATACAAGGGGAGGAGGGGACTTTTGAATAACACTGTATACTTTTTACGAAGCGAATAGAAACATTCTCCGAAAACGAATTCACATGTTTTACTTTTCACCAATCCATGAATATCTGGTATACCATTTCATACCTTTTTTTATATTTTTCAAGCAAAAGGCTGATTATACTGAAACTTGCAGCTTGTAGAATTTCTGGTGGAGTGCAGTTGAATTCGTTTTCGCTTCCTTGATCCATTTTAACAAAAAGTCACCTCAGATAGGTAAGTATATTATTGTCAAATTATGACTTTGCATAGCGAGTCTGATTCAAACATTGCACTTCAGCCCCATGTTCCGTTACAATTTTGTACAACTGGTGTTTATTGTTTTGTAGGTAATAACTCTACTTTAACACTGATTGGCCATAGCCGTTGTGTGATAACTCCTTACACAACGATGCGTGGCTTGTTTTGTGTAATGCATCCAGTTACTCAACAAAAATGTCATATAAAAAGGGTCCATTTTTCAACAGTCATAAAAAAAATTAATTTATAAATTGATGTAAGAGTGTCCATAGACCTTTGAGTTATTCCTACTCCTTTTTCTATCAATATTTTGAACCATATGTCATGGTAAACATTTTTTTACTGTCTCATTGTCACTATCAATAACAGGTCACAAAATATGATTTTGCAAAAATTTTCTTTCAGCTTTTCTCATATGTGCTTCATGTGGTTTTTTCTTAATTTTCAGTCATAAGCAAGCAGGTACAACGATTTTGGTTTCCTGATAAAAAAATAATCGTTTCAGCTAAAGAAAGTTCAGTGTTGTTGTTTTCAAACCCAAACTGTGTTATTTTTTTCCCAGATTTTAAATGTTCGTATTGTTGTTTTTATTAAGGATCTGAATCTGTTTCCTGTACAATATTTTTGTGAGTAGCCTGCAATACTGAAATTTTATATAATTGGTGAATTGTAATATAATCTAGTTCGAAAGCAGTGGAGACTTTTTTGTATACAAATCTAGACAGTGAATCTGCATTTACATGTTTCTCTATAGTCCTATACTTCACTTCATAATCCAAACCTCGCTAAAACTGTGTGCAATTTAATAGTCTTTTGGTTGTTATATTTGGTAAAATTGGAATTGGAAATTGTCACTGGAGGCCTATAAGACTGGTAGCCCTTGACACATGTAGGCTTATTTCGAATGAATGCCGTTTTCACCATTGAGTTTCATGTGGAAAGCAAATAGAATAGAGCTTTTTTCCAAGCTGGATAATCGAAAATACAGCGGACATGAGAATACTGGAATTTTCAAGAAATTAAAAGAATTAACTTATGGATACAAATGGCATACAAATACAAGTGATACTAAGGGTTGGTAAGCGAGGGCTGAAAACTGATGAAAATGTGGAGTAAAAAAAACAATTAACATTTGTATACCGAAGACAGTTTAGATTTTGTTTGTGTTTGTGTAGTATTTACGATATTAGTGATGCATTTTTCATTTTCGTACAGCTTGACAGTCTGAAAAAGTAACATGGGAATTTTTGTTATCTATATTCTGAACCGTAATAGATATGAAGACGATTGAATAGACAAAAAGGTAACTATTCCGAAAAACCTAATATTTTTTGAAATAAAATTACAAAGACTCTCTCCATTCTCGATTTATACAGGTAAAATTTAAAATGCTGCTTTGGTTTTTCGAGCATAACATTTTTAAATGAAAAAATATGAGAATATGGAGAATAAAGTTTTATATCATCGCAAATTTACCATATCCTTCTACCAATATGACGTTTTTTGTCTTCACGAGACCTGTCTCTATATTCACAATAAATTATTAGTCAATCTTCAATATAAATTCAAAGATCTCACATAGCGGTTTGATATAAAATATGACATTATCAGTGATAAAAAAAAATAATTATTTGGAAAATAACAATTTATGGATAATTTCTGAAGTTCAATGGACGTAATGTTACCCAATAATGAATATATCAAAGTAGAAGAGGAAAAATCGAAAAAATTTTCTGCAAAAACAAAAAACTTTCATGTTAATTTGAATTTAAGGAATATAAAAATATTTTTGATAAAAAACGATTCAAGAGAAATAATTTTTTGGATAGGGAATACTGTATAATAACATTCACAATACAACTTTTGGAATAAGAAAAATACGACTATTCATTTTGTTGAAGCAAATTTTTCATTGAAATTAATAGGTAATGTCTGAAGTAAAGGTATCGTTACATTTGTTAGACGAAATAAAGACAAGTTTACAAAAGAACCACGATAGGGCCGTATTTGGAAATGGTTTTAATATAATTTATTCGAGGTAAAACGTCATGAACACCTTGAGAATGATAAATCACTGAATTTGGATTTTGAAGATTGATTGATAATTGCAACAAAAGCGGCAGGTCCGTATTTAGGAAAATATGTATGTTAACCTCGAGAAGACACGAAATGTAGTGTCGACGATGCATTGAAACGTGACCATAGTGAATTTGTGAAAAATAAAATTTTCCTTTTGCATTTTTTGATAATTTTTTATTAAGAAATTAATTGCTCAAAAAATCAAAAGAAGAATTTTTAGTTTACCCAGTATAACTCAAAAATGAATAGTATCTCTGTAACATTTTTTCAACAAATAATAGTTATTTGTCCATTCAATCGTAGTTGTATCTATATTATGGTTTAAAACAGGCATGACCAACTTACAATGCGACTCCTGAGCTAATTTAAAATTTATAAAATAAAAATGGTTTGAAAAATATTTTATTTCTAAAAATACATCATTGGAGTACGGTAAAATTGATGCGTAACTCGAGTTTGTTTTTGTAGGGCCACCTTCTTGATGTCAGTTACAAATTTTGTAGTGGCGTCCCTCAGTAGGTAATGAAAATGATCCTCTGTAAGGAAGGTTCCTTTGCTTTTGAAGCACTCCATTCTTGGAAATAGTTGATTGCACAAATATATTGACCCACACATTGGAAAAACTCGTTTTGTCTGTTACTACAATTGAAGTGAACAAAATTTTCATCTTCGATTTCTTGGTAAATAGATTTAAATTCAGCTCATAAGCATAAGTTTAAATATGAATTTGCCTTGAGTCTGTAATTTCGAATTAAAATCATTACAGTGGCTGCATATGTCTAGCAATAAAACTAAATCCCAAAGCAACGATGCATCAGAAAGTTTAGGGTATGGTTTTTCTTTCTCCGTTAAAGAAATATCAATCAAAAAAAGCTGAAAAAGCGTGATAATACTACCTGGTTATAGGAAAGGACATCGGATAATTCACTGCCAATTTCTTCCGAAAATGCATGAAATTGCCGATGATTCAAACCACGGGAAAGGATAAAGTTCACAATGCTGTTCACTACATTCATGACATGATTCATTTCGAGTATTTCACAATACGCCTGTCGCAAAAATTATTCCAACTTAAACTTAACCTTTTTAGGTATTACATAACTTCATCAAAAAGCTCATCTGCTGATGTGCGGTCTTGCTGCATTGAGATGTAAATTCTGGACGATGTCTTGTTCTTTTGCAATAAGACTAGCTATCTTATACCTTGCTGTAACGATGTCATCCTTTCTTTCCACCTGTCGCGAAAACATACTTTTTACAGCGCTTGTCTAGTTCTCAAATTATTTTTCTAATCACTGCCACTGAGATTCGCGAGCTTTATCTGTAAAATTATCATACGTTGTTCTTGTGTTTTGTTTTATAATGCATATGGAAATTGAATTCTTTGAAAACAGCTACAGATTTACGACAAATCAGGCAAGTTGGTTTCTCCCTATTGTACGGAAAAAGTACTTATACATCCGAGAGTTTTGAAAACAGCAATGTTTTTCTGACCCTTCACGTTTTTTCTTAAAAACCTCAATGCGCATTGAAAATTGACTTACTATCTTGAAGATATCACTTTGAAAGAAGCAAACTAACTAACTCAATTATGCACACGAAGCCACTATTTATATCAGCAGCAAAACGCGACAAACATTACGCATGGCGCAATCTTGAAAAGTTTGGTCATGTCTGGGAGATATAGTAATGATGACTATATAATAAAAGAAACAGCCTGTATACGGTCCGATGTGTAACCCCCCTTTTAACTTCTCAATTTTTATATAATAAGAAAAAAGCTCAGACAGGTTTATAATCATTATAATTATAGCATAATTATTTATCCAAAGTTAATGAGAGAATAACAAATTATAAGTAACAGCTGAGGGAGTACAGGAAAATAGATAAGTTGCAATATTTAATACTAGCTTATAGATAAATATTCTGTTGATGTGAAAATTGTTCAAGTTGTTTTTTATGTACAATTTGATGGAGTGAAAACAAAAGATCATCAACTATTAAAAAAATCAGTCAAGTTAACAGAATCCTTGATTTGTTACGAAGTGAATATTGAAACCCTTTTACCAATAACTACAATTTTGGAACCTAAGTGTGTTTGAGATCAATGTTCCAAGACGTAGTGTCGCCTGATATACTTTCTCATTTGTAAAAATTCGAGGAATGATTGTCCTCTGAAGAGGGCTAACTGGTATATCATAGGATGCCATGGTTATTATAAACATCGACCTGTCCGAATTGTTTTTCTTAATTTATAAAAAAGAAGGAAGTAACGGTGGTAACAATTATTGCCATGATCTCTACTTGTGGTGGAAGCTAGTGGTGGTAGTAATAAAATAATTGAATAGTGAAAAGAAAGAGTTTTACTTCTCTTAAATTACAAATTGATAGATCATCAGATCAATATATATATAATGACACAATCCGCCATTATATAACTCACTACTAACTTGGCATATGTCGATACATGGTCCAACCTTCAAAATACAATTTTGAGTGTTACTACTACACTACTAACTACTCTATAGTAAATTTATACATAAAGCGAAAAAATTCAACTGACGATAGGGTCTCAATAAGTAGGACGGAAATTTGGAGTAATTCAGTTTCCTTTCCAGCACAATATTATCAACTACCAATGGCAAAGTGTATTGGTTTTGACTGCATTTTCTTCCTCTTATACAGTAGTGTTATTAGTTATCGGAGCAAAACAAGACACACAAAATTAGCGTTCAATAATCTCGATATCCTCAGAGGATTTGTGACGTAAAGAAGAGAAATATTAGTGTGGCAATTACATAAACTGATTTCAAATTATCTAGAAACTTTTTAAAATATTCTACAATGAGTAACCATGGATTTGAATATTATTTCTGCCATTGTGACTCGAAAATAGAACATGTGAGAATGTGTCTCATAAAGAAGTTGAAAGTGATTATTTAAAATGAGAATTCATCCGATGAAGAAATTCGGGTTGAGAAATAGAATATGAATTCCAGTCTTGGCAAATTGAATTTTTATGTGAGTGAGAATATGTTCTTTGATATAGTGAGTGTTCAAATTACATCTTACTGTGCCAAACACTAACCAGACCTGTTGAAAAGATGATATATCATACGCTCCTAACCATCTTATAATTTCGCTTGAATTATGCTAGAGACACCCGTCTTTTCGGAACCAAATTCTACTGGGATCAAGATCAGATATAAGGATATACGCTTAAACCACATGACTCTGTAACTGGACAATTGCTCTTAAGTATTGTGTGTGTGTGAGTGGGAGGCAGATGGCACGGAAATTACTCCATTTGCCACAGAATTTTTGAAATTGCTTATCTACATTCATATAGTAACATTGGACTCCTTCAAGAAATTTATTAACAAATCGTATATTGTCCTATTAGCATTGTTAAGGATGTGGTTAATATTTAGCGGAAGGTCATAATTCGATTTCACAAGCCACTCAATCAAACATTTGGATCTCGCGACATTATTAAAGCAACCAAAAAAGATGTGATTCAGATCACAATAAGAATGCTCGTTACAGCTACAGGATGATGATCTAATAATACCAAGTTTTGCAAGGTGTGCACCAAATCTTCCGTGATTGGTTTTAAGGTTAAATATAGTTGATGAATAGAATTTGGGTGGTGTATAATTGAATATATATTCGGGAGACAGGGGTAATGTAGGATGGATTTGAAAGTACTGGTTTGTAGAGGATCTAGATGTATTTGTCCACTCCTGTTTCCATTTATTGGCAACTCTATGACTTATCGAGTTATTTATATCTGCTAAAGTGAAAATATTGCAAACTTGTCCATTTATAACTGCATCCTTCGCTACCAGGTCGGCCCTTTCGTTCCCAGTTATCTTGCTATGGCCCTTAACCCAAATAAACGTAACATTTAACTCCAGAAGCATAGATTTGATACTACATAGTATGGGACATCCAATACCTCTGATATAAGTAGATTTTATTGAATCGATAGCAGATTTAGAATCAAAAAGAATTACTGCATTCCATAATTGGTTTTCTGTATAGCTACGAGTTCTGCTGTATATATGCTACTTATATCGGGCAATTTATAACCAAATAATGAGTTTGAAGTCTGTATAAAAAACCCACATCCTACCCCATTTTTCGTCTTAGATCCATCTGTATATATGAATAATTCATCAACAAAGTTTGACAATATTGATTTCAGAAGAACAACATTGATTTTGTTGAAAGGTGAATACTTGGGAATTATGACATTGTGACTCGTAATGGAAGCTCTATACTGCACCCGAAATACTGGGATGATTTTGCCTTTCACTCTTAAGTATTATTCCTTATATATCACCTATATATCGATTGAAATTTTCCGAAATTTGTATATCTGTACTGTCATTCACCTAAGATACATTGCACCCTAAATTTTACATGACCCACTTCTCGTGATATTTAATGATTCATTTCACCTTACGGTATGAATAAACCACTTCGCAGCCGAATAACTGCTAGAGATTACCATCGATGGTAATCTTCTATCTAATATAATATAAAATTCTCGTGTCACGGTGTTAGAAGTTGAACTACTCCGAAACGCCTTGATCGATTTTCGTGAAATTTCGGGTAGGTATGAGAATTGGACAACATCTATTTTTCTTCCCCCTAAATGTTAAGGGTGGTCCACCCCTAAATTTTATTTTTATTTTTTTGGACAAAATTTTTTGTTTCAACATTTTTATGATACAGTATACAAAAATACATACAACCCTAAATTTTCACCCTTCTACCATCGACCCCTATTTTTAAATTGCGATTTTAATATTTTTTTTTGTTCATCCACACATGTCATGAGCAATAGAGTTGCAACATGGCAATCGAATATAATACATTTTTATTTCAATCTTCAGTGTAGATTCATAATAATTAGTCCCGGTAGGTGGCGCTGCAATCGGGTTCATATTGAACAACTCCTAAACGGATGGACCGATTTTGATGAAATTTTATGTGTGTTTGAGTAAGCAACTGGATGGTTTATATTAACAATAATTAGTCTCGGTAGGTGGCGCTGCAATCGGGTTCACACTGAACAACTCCCAAACAGATGGACCGATTTTGATGAAATTTGATGTGTGTATTTGGGTAAGTAACTGGATGGTTCATATTAACAATTAGTCCTGGTAGGTGGTGCTGCAATCGGATTTATACTGAACAACTCTTAAACGGATGGACACATTTTAATGAAATTTTATGTGTGTATTTGAGTAAGTAACTGGAGGGTTTATATTAACAATTAGTCCCGGTAGGTCGCGCTGCAATTGGATTCATACTGAACAACTTCCAAACGGATCGGCCGATTTTGATGGCATTTAGTGTAAGAGTTTTTTTATACGGTCATTTTAATAAATTGGTATGTCCAAAAAATTGTGAGAAAATTCAGGAAAGTCGAATTTTCCAAAAACAAAAATATATTCCTTGTATCAAAAAATTAACAATACTATCTGATTTTGCCACCCAAAATAAGTAACAATGTGCTATTTTTAATTCAAAACAAAAATAGTCAAAATTTGTATAATATGATAAGACGACAGGACAACGTCTGCCGGGTCTGCTGTTTGTTAAATAAAAACAAAACTATCACTATCTGTATAATTGAACCTGGTAATTTCATCTCTGAATTGATTATTTCATTCATTTTCAGAATCTACTGAGTTCAACTCCCGCCCCTCTACCGGAATACAAAACCGCGTCTGTGAAAAAAAGCAGATTTATTATTTCACACTATGGGATATTCAAAAGTGCCTGGGACTGGCTTATTTTAATTGCTACGTTCTATGTAGCTGTGGTGGTACCCTATAACGCTAGCTTCCAAACAGAAAGGCCATCTGTGGTTTTAGATGTATTTGTGGAAGCTTTATTTTTCATAGGTGAGTTAGCTATTTTTGTTATTATCAATTTAAACAATAAGATACCTAGAGAAACTAAGACTTTTCCAAACGTACAACCAATGGTATTTTTTTCTATTGAAAAAGATTTTAACGATTGAAAATCAATTTCTATTTGGAAACTCCTAGATAAGCATATGAAGAATCATTCACTTTTTGTTGATTGTGTCAGTTTTCATTACTGGCAGCCCAATTAAAAAATATGGAGTTCATATTTGCACTTGATTCCCCGAGTATTCTATTGAAGATCTTAACTCAAATCAGTTATTGTCAATTGCAGCTGAGACTCACTGCAGTTAATAACGACCCCAACCCGGAGAACAGTCGTATTTTTAGTATAAAAAGAGAATTTTTCATTCATTTGTTCCAATCTTCATACCTACGTACTTGGCTCAATGAATTATTGAGAAACCCATATGATGCACACTACCCCAATAGTTTGGCAATCGATATTATACCTCACGTCTCCACTAAAATCGTTAATAAAAATTATCTGAATGAAAAACGTGAGCCATGTTTTTACGCTCATATTTTTGTTCAATAACGGGCCCTTAAGGTCCTTTTGCCTTCTTAATTTGTGGCATACTCTGTACAAAATTTTCGTCTTACAAGTTTAAATAATCAAATTGTTAATTATTATTTTTGTTATTGAAATAAATTCCGATTTGATAAGAAGAGAGACCACATTTCAGAATCACATACCTATATTATCATTAACGAAATACAGGGGGGTGCCAAGGAACACGCGAGTATGTCAAACCTCGTGTTGTGCCCCGTTTAACAAAATTATTCTTAAAATCCGCAGACTGATCTATAGATAAAGAGGTATATGTTGACATTTGACAGGTGACATTTGACGTGACGATGTGGCATTTGACGTGACGTTTGACAGGTGACGTGATGACGTGACGTTTGACGTAGCATCCTTCTTCGCGTCGCCACGTCGTGGAGTTTGACAGGTGACCGTGACGACGTGACGTTTGACAGGTGACATTTGACGTGACGTTTGAAAGGTGACATTTGACGTGATATTTGACGTACCATCCTTCTTCGCACGTGACGACGTGACGTTTGAGTGTCACGACGTTTTGTACTCTCCGCTATATGTATATGTTAAACCAAAGATACTCTCGATCCACCCTGTATATGATTCTCGTATATACTTACGTCTATAGGCCTTTCGAACGAGATGTCGTTTGTCATATGTCTACATTAGGTCCTTTTCCCTACACTCTGTGCTGAACCAAAGATACTTCCGATCCAACCTATATATAAACGCGTGTCCCATGTGACCTCCGCTATGTATATATTAAACCTGCCAATCCACCCTGTCTATAAGCCACTTCAGAGATTTTTCGAAGTAGTGATCGGGAATTCGTAGGTTTGTTTCAACAAGCTTATCGTCGCTAATTTCAATCTACGCAAACTCAGTAAAATTCCGAACTGATTCTCAAGCTTGTTGGAACAAACCCCGTATTGTTCTATCTACTCCTGTACACCAGCATTAATACGATCACGAATCATAATTATCCTTGATACTTTCGACAAATGATCCCAAGCGATCGTATGTACCGTATCGAAGAGTTTCGCCCGCCTTTCAATGGGATGGAGAAAACCATCACTCCGCCCGTTTTGGCACTTGGTGAATCTACACTACAGACAGGATCTCACCCATTCCGCTAAGAATCGCCGCGTTTTAGGAAGCCAAAAAGTTTCCATCAACAACTCAAACGCCGGTTGGCCAAGATTAGATTAGATTAGATTTTATGAGGTGGCTTTCGGCCTAATCCACTGCGACCTTTTCAGATCTATTGTGGTCCTCTCAAACTCTAGATTACATTCTCCAGACTGACTCTTTTTAAAAAGTCTATTAGCGTGGAGACTGAACCTTCCATATAGCTCTCTGCCACTGGCTTTTCTTCGCCTACTGCAAAAAACCGCACATTTGCCAGGCTATCGCACTGACATAGAATGTGTTCCGCCGTTTCTTCTTCTAGGTGACAAAACCTGCACGTATCTTCGTTTGTCAATCCCATCAGCTTTAAATGCCTATTGAGCTTACAGTGCCCCGTTAACAGACCCACTACAGCTTTAACAGTTTTCCTGTCTTTGGCCATCAGATCTGCTGTAAATTTTGGCGAGTGTTCTAATATGAACTGTTTCGCTTGCCTCTGTCCTGGTGAGTTCCTCCACCATTTCAGAGATTTGCGGGAGACCCACTTCTTTGTTTGTTTCCTTGTTATGGTTTTTGCCACGCCGCAGAAGGGTTCCGGCCCAACGAACGGCATTGATGAGCCTTGCTTGGCCATTTCATCTGCTTTTTCGTTGCCCTTATGCCCCTCGTGCCCCGGTACCCAGGCTACCGTAACATTGCTACGCTCACCCAGTGTGTTTAGGGCCCGCACACAATCCCATACTAGCTTAGAATTGACCTCTACGGAGTTGAGTGCCTTTTGCGCTGCTTGGCTGTCTGTGAAGATGGCAATTGAACGATATGTTCTCTTCTGCCTTTTAATTTCTTCTACACAGTGGTGAATCGCCGTAATTTCCGCCTGGAAAATTGTGACGTTCCTTGATAGGCTTACTGGGAAGGCTATCCCTTGCTTTAGCCCTACTATACCGGCTCCTACTCCGTCTAACGTCTTTGACCCGTCTGTATACCAAAAAACATCTGCATGTATGGGTACACCTTTTTTCCAGTCTTCCCTGTTTGGTATAGTTACTTTGAACTTATTTTCGAAGCTATATCTCGTAGCTATTGCATCGATGGGCTGTCCCATAACGCAGTCCGCCTTTAGCTCCTCGATTAGCTTCCAGTTGTCAGCACTATGCGTTTGGCTTATATGTTGCTGGCTATGTATTAATCTGTGCATTACAGATCTCGCTTCACCTTGTATGAATATGTGTAGAGGTGGCAGATTCATCAAGACTTCCATTGCAGCTGTAGGAGTAGTTTTTATGGCCCCTGTAACACACAGGCAGGCCAGCCTTTGTGTGTTATTTAACAGCCTTATTGCTCCTACTTGCTGCGTCTTTGTCCACCACCCCACGGACCCATAAGTTATCATTGGTCGGACAACCTTTGTGTATAACCACAGGGTCATTTTTGGGTTGAGTCCCCAGTTCTTACCGCACAGTCTTCTACATCTGCCTAAAGACATGATAGCTTTCTGTGTGGTTTTCACTATGTGAGTATTCCAAGTGAGCCTATGATCAAAAAATATCCCTAGATATTTTGTTTCTTTGGCAAATGGAATCTCTGTTTCTCCTAGCACTGGTGGTTTTAGGCCTTGCAGTGCTGCTCTTTTTGTAAAGTTGACAATTTGTGTTTTCTGAGCGTTGACCGTCAGTCTCTCTTGTTTACACCAGTTGTCTACCATATTTAGAGCTATCTGCATTCTTTCAGATATTACTCCAGCAAACTTACCTTTTACCACAATTACTATGTCATCGGCGTATCCTAGGCAATAAAAATCTTCCTTGGACAAATCATTGAGGAGACCGTATACTAAGGTTGCCCAAAGTAGTGGTGAGAGAACTCCTCCCTGTGGGCATCCTCCACCTGCTCTTGCTTTGATGGTAGCTTGACCCAGAGTGGATATTACTATCCTGTTCTCCAGGGCGGCCTTTATCCATCTGCATATCACAGCAGGTGTGCCTCGTCTACTCATTGCGTTTATCAGTGAGTTGGTAGTAACATTATTGAATGCTCCCTCGATGTCTAGAAACGCGGCCATTGCTATTTCTTTGTCTTCCATTGACTTTGAAATAAGCCTATTCAGATCATCCAACGCTGAGTCCGTAGATTTTCTAGGTTGGTATGCGTATTGACGATTACTTAGAGGGTTATCTTTTAGCACTTCGTCTCTTATGTACCTGTCCAAAAGCCTTTCTAGCGTTTTCAGTAGAAAGGAGGACAAGCTTATTGGTCTATAAGACTTTGGTGTTAGGTCTGATATTTTACCTACTTTAGGCAGATATATGACTTTAACTTTTTGCCATATTTCCGGTATTACCCCCCATGCCAGGCTGGCTTTGAGGATCTTACTTAAATGCGGTATCAGTATTTCCATACCCATCTGCAAGAGTATGGGATATATACCATCGGTCCCTGGGGACTTATATGGCAGGAATTTATTTATTGCCCATCTAATTCTGTTCGGTCTTGTGACTTCTGTGGCTATTTCCCAATCTATTGGCCGTGGCCTACTTGGCCTATGGTCTTGATTGATTTGCCTGACAGAGTCATTCAGAATAGTTGAGGCCGGAAAGTGGACGTTTATTAGTTCCTCAAGAATCTCCTCTTTGGTTTCTGTGTAAGTGCCATTAGCTTTCTTAATGAAACCTACTTCTTTTATGGTTGATCCATCCTTTGCCAGGACTTTGTGGATTCGAGAGCACGCCGGGACATCTCTAATTTCCTCGCAAAACTTTTTCCATGAATTCCTTTTGGCTTTTCGTATTTCTTTATTGTATAGCGTGAGCTTATACCTGTAGGTATCCCAGTCTTGGGTACTTTTGGCTTTGTTAAATAGGCTTCGAACTTCCGATCTCAGCTTCTTCAATCCATTGTTCCACCAGTCTGTACTGTTACCCGTACTCTTCCTTGTTTTTTCCGGACAGTTTTCTTGGTAGGCCGCCATTATGGCTTCGCTTACCTTTTCCGCTGCCGAGTTTATGGCCTTTACGCCCTTAACCAGTTCTATACCTCCTTCTAAATTCCTACCGAGAGACTCTCTGTATCCTACCCAGTTGGTATCTCTGGGGTTTCGGTATTTGAGTTCTGAAGGAAATACATTAAGATCAAATCGTATATGTCTGTGATCTGAGCAAGACGGTTCATCAGACACATGCCAATTTGTTATGCTTTCACTTATTTTGCCTGTGCAGAGTGTTAAATCTAAAACTTCTCTACGCGCTTTAGTGACAAACGTAGGTTTATTTCCTATATTAGATATTATTAAACCCTCAGATAAGATGAAATTTAAAATAGACACCTCTTATGTTGATGTTACTGCTACCCCATATGGTATGGTGTCCGTTAGCATCGCATCTAATTATTCGCTGTAATCCTTTTCCAACGCAATATGCAACTACGTCGCTTATAATGCTTGGTGGACTTTGAGCTTCATCACCCGGGAAGTAGGCTGAGCATACCACTAGCATTTTCTCTCCCTCTTCCGTGGCAATTGTTAGAATACCTGTAACAACATCATTGGTGCATAGCACCGGTATCAGTGTACAATCTACTCTATTACTGTGAATTATGCACGCTCTTGGCCTTATAGCGTTAGGAGTGCATAAAACTTTACCTTGTTTGGTTGATAAGCCAGCAATCTTCTCGCCTATCCTCCAGGGTTCCTGCAGGAGGGCCATATCAATGCCTTCTTGTTCCATTCTTCTACACAGCGTTGCCGAGGCAGCTTTTGCGTGTTGTAGATTGGCCTGCAGAATCCTTATTTCTCTCTTCATTGTGAAGAGGTGGCCGGATCCGTGGACTTCCCTTCCTCAGTGGGTACCGTACGCTCTGGGACAGGTGTCCTTGTGAGCGGATTGGTTCCACTTGTGGAAGGTTGTTCCTCTTCCTGAACCTCCATCTCTGAAGAAGGTTCCCCTACATTGGAGCTAGTTGCTTCCGGCTTCTTCTCCAATACCTTTGCTTTCCCTTCCTTGAGTCGGAATGTTAACTTTCCTATCCCAAAGAAGGGTGTCATTTGAAGCCTTTGGAGCTCTTCTCTGGATTCATGATCCATTGAGAAGGTCCATAAGACCCCCTTGTCTGTTGGTTTGCTTCCCCAGACAGTTCATAGTTTCGTCTTGAGCCCATGGTTACCTATCCTCAGTCTATTAAGGATCCTTTTGGACTCAAGTCGTTCCCCGTCCTCGTCTGGTACGAAGACGATGCATGCGCAGGGCTTGGGTATTTCCTCCCCCTCCATTGCAATGAGAGATGCACCCTCCCAAGGCTTTAGAGTTGGAATAATATCCTTTGCCCACCTCGCACTTGTGTCATCCGCACAGATTAGTTCCAGGATGCCCGGTCTATGCGTGCTCTTCAGGAAGCGAACCTGGGGTCCTCCTTCCGGAATTGCATCATAGGCGGCCAGGATGGTTTTTTGGACTGCCTTAAGCTTGTCCGGATCCATCCTAACCTGCGGAAATCCTGTAGGTGCTGCCGCAACTTTTTCTGCAGCGGCAGCTTCACTGAAAGACACACCATCGGTTTTTGGCCTTTTCCCTTTGCGTTGGCTTTCGGGAGGCGTGCTCGCATCTGACCTTGGTCTTTTTGACTTATTGGTCGTGGTTGGCTTTGTTGTTGCCATTGCCTTTTTCGGCTTTGACGGTACGTCCTCTGCCTTTTCAGCGGCTCTTGTAAAGTTGGCCTTGATCCGGTTGGCCAATATCGTGGTGATGTTTTCTCAAAATATTAAAACTTGCCATCGCCGGTACGTACAATCTATCACCTTTGGAGGACCTACGATACAATCACCTATGCTTCAGCTTATAATTCACCTTTGTTGAAGCATCCTCACCTTTCCCTCTTAACAGTTGTGCAAATTCCTGCGCCCTATTATCTTGTAGCTGAACTGCTAGAAACCAATCACCCCAGACATGGTTGCCATATATAGCATGCACTCACCTGGCCGAAATTTGATTTCCATGGCATACTATTCTATAGCCAACCACCATCGTGCTATTCGAATTACTGAATATCTTTTGAGCAGCGCCGCTCTTGTAGCCACACAACCAGCAAAAGTGAACGCCCACTAAGTATACTCGGAGGCGCTTAACTGATTATGTTCAAATTCAACAGCCATTTGAACAGAAGAAGTAAAATACTACTATTTATAGTTGAGAGTAGAATTAATGTTCATCGTTTCACAATTTGTCGGAGAGATAAAGAAATCTAAAAGTAGAAGCGGAACCTGTGAAATTTACAGTCCACGTGGACTAACCCTTCTTATAAATTTTGCATAGACCAATCGGAAGCTACATGGCGCCAATGAGAATCAGTTGTTCGCTTCTGGGTCGAAGTGATTTATGGCTTGTTTATCTTTTCGGCTTTTTAATCCTCAAAGGGACCTTTGCCGCATACTGTTATTATAACGTGAAACAGTGCAAACTAACTCTACTCTCAACTATACTTCGTCGCAACTTATCTCTTTTTTACGCCAAGTCACGTAGTACCTCACTAAATTCACGACGAGAATCATGTATCAACCATCGTTGCAACCACACCCATTAAATTTTACCACAAGAATTTTCTGCAAGTTTTAACTATTTCCTTTTAACATTTTATCATCACAAGGAATTCCTTAACTAACTGTTTATGTAAAATATATAAGTGAAAAAAATTGTACCTGATCCTTTTCAACAATTTTTGAATATACCTGACAACAAAAATTGTAATCTACAAGTTTTAAGGAACTTCATTTCGCAAACACAATCAAATCTTGAATCATTGCTCACATTAAATTATTCACCGAAAGAATTACTTGATGCTCTCATCTTACAAATCATTTCGCAGAAACTTGATTATCAAACTAGGAAGGCATTTGAAGAAAAATCAGATCTCACCACTAAGCACCCCCAAAAACCTTTTTGAATTTTTAAACAAACGATGCATTTAGAAGCGATTAGTGCAGAAACTCCTAAAACCAACAATCTCAAATATCAACGTTCCCCTCTACATCAAAACCAAACGTCACGGGTATCTTTTTCATCAACTAATGATGAACCGAATCAATCGCAAAAAAGCTATCAATCACAAATTTTTACCTGTGCATTTTGTAATGAGTCATCACACAAAAGTCATTCATGTCCCAAATTTATTTCATTATCAATAAGTGATAGAAAAAATATCATTCAAAAAAATAGGTTATGTTTTAACTGTCTAGGAAGAAAACATAGTGTACAACAATGTTTATCCAGATCAGATTGTTTAATGTACAATCAGAGACATCATTCATTAATTCATGAAAATAATGTTAGGAAGAATGACCAAAATACTATCACATCAAACACTTAGTTGCCAAATGAATCAGTTCCTCCTCCAAATTATGTGACGACTAATCATTCGAAATTAAAAGAACAATCAAGTTGACAATCGTCAACTGCCCTTTCAGCATTCTTAGTTCAGACCAATTACGTACTTTTAGCAACAGCCCAAATCAAAATTCAAACAACTAATGGAGGTTCAATCATTGCAAAAGTGTTGCTAGACAATGGAAGTCAGACTTCTTTCATTTCAAAAAACATTGTTCAAAAATTGGGAATTGAAACTCAGAACGCTTCGTTGAACATTTCAGGTATTTTTCAAAACGAGAAGGCAATGTAACAAACAATGTAACAATGTAACTTTTTCATATCTATTTTCCCCACAACAAAATTTTAACGTAACGCGGTTCAATATGAAATTCATTTAGCTGATAGTTCTTTCAACATTACTTCTGACATAGATATGTTAGTGGGAGCAGATCTTTATTACGAATTGCTAAAGCCTGGTTTACACAGGTTAGGTAAAGGATTACCAATACTAGTCAACACTCATTTAGGATGGATAATATCAGGTATTATCCTTGCAAACTGCTGTAACAACAACACACTGCATCGTTATTAAATCGTAACAATCTTTCATCATCAAATGTGTTCTTATCACAAGTATCTGATCCAGCCTCAAACAAAAGTTCTTTATCAACTGGATCATCAACAAATGAATTTTTATCAAGCTCTTTATCAAACAAATCTGTATCACATGAATTTCTATTAAAAGAGAATAATCATCTAGTATCACCCAAATCAAACTTTTTAACAAATGAATCATTATCAAACGTAGTTTTATCACCAAAGGATGATTGTTCAGTATCAAACGTATCAAAACATGAATGTTTATCAAATTTATCTTCACCAAATGAACTTATCTCGCTAGAGACAAATCAACTCTTTTATCAACGCAATCTTTATCACAAATGATTGATCAAGTCGGATCAAATGATCAACCAGCAACGTATCAAACATCAACCTTAGCAAAAACTGGTCGGATAAGCACTCCTTCACACAATCAACATAACTTAGAAACTGATATCAATTGTTGTAAAGAACATTCAATTGAACACATTTTAGAAAAAATTTGGGTACAGGAAGAAATTCAGCCTCCGCTTAAATGGTCAGAGGAAAACAAATTAGCAGAAAACATTTTCAATCAACAACTATCAACTTAGCAAATGGTTTGATAGGAGTCCCACTAACTTCATTTCCAGAGCAAGACGTTTCTAATACCCCATCTAACACCCATTAAATTTTATCACAAGAATTTTCTGCAAGTTTTAACTATTTCCCTTTAACATTTTATCATCACAAGAAATTCCTTAACTACTTGATATCATATCATATGTTTATGTGAAATTTATAAGTGACAGTGAAAGTAGAAATTTAATTCAATTCACGCATTGTCAGGATAAAAAACTTTCCACTTTTTTCGAACTATTACTTAATTCAAGAGAGAAGGAAAACTCACTATTTTTCAATGTACCGAGATTTTGTGGTGTTTATACAATAAAGAATGTTGAGTTGTCCATAATCGCTTCAATCAAGAAGACCTCCTAATTTTTAATCAATCAAACAAACCAGCACCTTAAGCAGTTACACTTTGTATCAAACAATTTTACAACAAATATACTAAAATTGATCAGATTCGACCACCACCAAGGTCTCCAGTTCATAGCTATGGTTCACTTCAGCTGCCTTAGACATCTTCTGGTGCTGAAAAGTCTACTACCACCTCTATCTCTCGCTTACTTGATCGTACACCTTCGATGCTAACTTCATAATTCAAATATTCAATGTCACTTTGTAAAAAGGGCACTTTTCTAATTTCAATTTGACGCCCGCCTGCTCAACACGTTACATCCAACACAGTTTCTATTAACTAGAGTCCTTTCTTTTTGCGTGAGGTGGAGATGAGTAAATCATCGATATACCCCAATAGCTCGCCATGTCTCATTTTACCCAACATCTTGTTAATAACTCGTTGTTGAAATTCCCCCGGTAAGTTACCAAGACCAAATGGTATCCTCGGAGTCTCCATCCTATGTCATGAACGCCGTTATATCTATTGAATCGGTATCTGATGAAGACCCTCACCAAGTTATTAGCGGTAGGTAAATTTTCATTTGCCAGTCGGTTGATCTGATATATGGAGAAGAGGATCCTTATCTTTCACACTGATTGCATTCAACACCCTATAATCCACGCACTTTCTTACATCGCCTAGTCAAAGTACACAAAATATTCGTAAAATGCCACAAAAAATACAAAAAACCTGAAAATTCAAAATTGAGTATTTAAAAGGGTTGTGTTTAATATGAGAAAAAGTTTACAATGTTAGGCATGCAATTTTCCGGAAAATCGTCGAGTGAAAATTTTTGTTTTTGTTTTTTCGCTCTAATTGTTCAAATCATAAATTTACAGAAAAACTTTCAAATGAAAATTTGTAGCTGATACATTTATCTACAAATTTTGCCTGAAAAGTTTTTTTGTAAATTAAAAAGGTTACGAGATAAAATTAATTTCAGTGGTAGTAAATTCGTAGTTACGCGCGAACGGTCCGTGAGCCAAATTTATTAACCGCTCGACTTAATAGTTAATAATTCTGGGCTTATAACATTCTGAAAAAGTAAATAAACTCAAATAAAATGTAGAAAAGGATCTCAACTTTTAGATAGAAACACTTTCAATTTCAAAAAAGTAAATTTCTAACTGTAAAATCAGTTTATTTATAAAAAAACTAGAGCTAAAAGGTATATTAACAATTATAATTCCTTTTTAATTAATACTTATTCCACGGAAAATTCCTTTTGGACTTAGCATTGCAAATGAGCTTGAAACATTATTATTATAAAAGCAATGCCATGAATATTTAGAATTTTAAACAAATGCTTCTTAAATATCTGTTTTTTTGCATGCTTAATTTTACTTGCTTTTGTTTTAGACTTCATTCAATTATATCTTTTTTCGAAATTAGTATAATCCAATGAAACTTTACAACTAAACACTTTGAAGTATCTACTTTCGAAACTACTATAGAGTTTTTTTATCAATATCCAATTTTTTAAATAATAGACAATTATTTACAATAAATACCTAAATCAGACGTCTTTCAGCAAACCTTCTATAACTTTTTATACCGTTTGTGATAATATTTAAAAATTTGTGAAATTTGTGATGAACCTATTTAGAAGTGATCGCGATACAAAAAAATACACCTATGGTTTCCACTCTGTCGCACATAGCCAGCTTTGAGTGTAAATAATTGGTCATTGTCATTTTAACCAGCTCCAATCATCAATGCATAGTCACGCCTTCTCAGGAACGCCCGTGAGCTGGTCAAACCACTGCTTGGTTGCGCCCTTCAAACGAGTTTGAACCAGGGTTGATTTTTCGTAGTCGGTCCACCCATGCACTTCGCCTAGCTGGTCTACCTTCTGGAGTCGATATTTGAATCCGGGTGCTCGGGATCGAGCCCGTTTACCGCCTCCTGACCAAGTAGCAAAGGTCGCTCACCTCCACCACCATGGTCTCGTTTAGCTGACTCCGCAGCCCTAGTTGATTACGCAGAGGTCATCACGCCCGTCACCTCGCCAATGCACAACGCCGTTTGCTGATTTACCAGCTTTTCAATGCTCTTTGTTAGGCAGCCAGTCATGAGAGTATCAGCCAAGTCGCCACTCTATTACTTTTCCACCAATTGTGTAGAATTTGTGAAATATCAACTAGTCACTTGGCCCTGGGGTACGCCTCTGGTAGTATCCTGGAACGTTAATTCAACACAATTTAGTCAGGTGTATTACCTACAATTCCCGCCAAGTGTGACAATAATATATCAAATAGTTTCAAGGTACGGAACAAAAATAATTTTTAAATAAAACACCCTGTAACTCAGACAAAAGACACCTTTTGTCTAGGTGATTTTGTCAAATTATGTTTTGAGGTCATACGGTGGAAATATTTCCCATCAGTATCCCATCTCCCCGTAGGTGTTAAAGCTAATTATGATGCAAAAACTTTTCTTATCCAATTTCTACTGACGTTCGGTGTCCCAAAGATAATAAAATAAATATAGTTTAAAAAAACTAAAAATACACGCTTTTAAAAAATATCGAACTAAAAAGTTGAAAATAATTTTAAAAATTAAATTATGACAATAGTACATAAACAATACTGAGGGAAAAGCGTGGGGCGCTTGATATACGATAAGCACAAATATTCATAATGTCGCTCATAGTGAATGTCGACATCGAATTCGTTCGGTGCCAGAAGCCGCGAAGAGTTACATACAGACATATAAACAAACATACAAGTGAAGCTAATAAAAAGCGTGTAATGAGGTCAGATTTTGATATAGAATTCATTTAATATGACTGTTTTTCCAGTTACAGTGATTCTCATATACAGCGTTGCTGAAAAGTTTCGCACCAAGGGATTATTTTTGAAACGGATAAAGGGAAAGTTATGAAATTCTAGGGCGATGAATGAGACTCTATTCTGCATATTTTAGAGTAAATGTCAAATGTTTTTGGCGTCAGCGTTTAGCGTACGGCCGCCATCTTGAATTTTTTCAAATGACAACCTAGGTCGTGTGACCCATCACAAAAAGCTTATTTTTTTCTCATTCCAAAAATAATCCCAATGTATAACTTGTCTCGGATATTATGATTATTATAATTTAACGAAAATATTAAAATTATAATTTTAATCAAAACTGCGTGTTACAGAAATTTATAAACTAAACAATTATTTAAGTTGCAAATACTTCATTACAATAAGTGCTAAAAATGCTGGCCATTTGTTTGTTGACAATGATACAATCTCTCTTCGAAGCTACGAATAGAACAGTTGATCATTTGTGGAGTAATTCCCTGCATTTCGAGACGTATGCGATCCTTTAAATCTTTTAAGTTAGTTGGTCTGTTTACATAAACGCGGTCTCTCAGGTAGTATTTAAATATTGCCTAACGTCTCTTTGATAATGTGGAGGTGCGCCATTTTGTTGAAAGTATACGTTCATATTAGGAATAATTGATTTATTTCAGGTACAATTTCATTTTGGAGTAAGTCAAGAAATTTAGCACCGGTCAGCGTACCTTCAATAAAAAAAGGACCGATCTAATGGTTATTCAACAAACCCTCCCACACATTTACTTTTTGTGGACGCTGCTGTGTATGAACCTCCTCCATCCAATGCGGATTACAATCTGACCAGTACCGACAATTATGTCTGTTAACAGAACCGTTCAAGCAAAATGTGGCTTCATCACTGAAAACCAGAAAATCTAAGAAATTGTTTTGCATCCTTATTTTCTCTGTAACTATTTGACAAAATTGTAATCGCCTATCAAAATCATCCTCGCCCAATTGTTGAAAATTTTAAACTTTATTAGGATGAAAGTTATTTTTATGCAGAAAAGTTTGTATTGACTGTCTAGAAATACTGCGATTTCTTGCCAACATACTTGTAGATGTTTTATTGTTCTCTTGAACATCTAATAGAACATCCAAAGTTTTACCTTCATTAGTTGCACTTTTCGGACTACCAGACCTAGGAATATCTTTTACACTACCGGTTTCATTAAATTTATTTACTGATCTCGTCACTGTAGATCTACTTAAGGGTTCAGGGCGTTCAGGATTTAAATCGTTAAAAAGATGAGTTACTTCGTCATGGGTACGTTTGCGATTACCATATCCAACTAACATTAAGATTTGGATGCGTTGTTTTTCTGATAAATTTGCCATTATTCCTAATTAACTTTTAAATTTTGTACTAATTTGAAATTGGTATCAGTTTTGACAATTTGTACATAAATAATGAACTAATGATGTGGTTGACGTTTTTAATGCCTACTATTGTTTTTTGTTTTATTTTAAAAACCTACAAGTCCAAATAGTTAGTAGGTACGGTACACTTTAATTTAGAAAAATGAAAACAATATTTTATAGGACATTTTGTAGTAAAGTAATACATTGGGATTATTTTTGGGAAGAGAAAAAGATAAGCTTTTTTGTGATGGGTCACAAGACCTAGGTTGTCATTTGAAAAAATTCAAGATGGCGGCCGTACGCTGAACGCTGGCGTCAAAAACATTTGACATTTGCTTCAAAATATGCAGAATAGAGTCTCATTCATCTTCCTAGAATTTCATAACTTTCCCTTTATTTGTTTCAAAGATAATTCCTTGGTGCGAGACTTTTCAGCAACGCTGTATACATATACACTTTCTCTATAGATTTGATATATTGAACCTATAACAAATTTTAATACCTGTTCAACTTATTACAGATATTTTACTCAATTTTCGAACAACATATGTCAACACAAAAGGGGAGGTGGTGTCAGCATGGAAAACCATAGCCATCAACTACTTGAGGACATGGTTTCTAGTAGATTTGCTAGCTGCGCTTCCCTTCGATTTTTTATACGCTCTTTATGGTGCTGAGGTGAGTATCCAATTAATTTCCATAATTTCAAATTAATGAGAAATATATCCATTACCATAAATCACTTGTTAACGATAATCTCATTCGAAAGTACCCTCTATCTATGACAATTAAAACTAAATGCAATTGTTTTATAGTACCTAGATGTAATTAACTCATGTACACTCTTTATAATGACATTAATACCGGTAAAATCAGTTGTTCCAAACTAAAGTTATAGGTATTTATCCGCAAATATTTTCCCACTCTCCTCCACCCTTTATTTGAAAAAATAAAAAAGTACTTAAACAAATTTGTGCGGAATTTAGGCCCCTTTCTAGTTTACGTATTTAACACTTGGTATAATTAGGCATATTTCACAAAAAACTGGTTTTTAAATTTTTCTTCACAGGTTACGCCCCCTAGCGGTTAGCCTAGAATCTTGAAAATTATTTCCAGCGATTTCTCTTGGCCACTTTCACCAAGGAATTTTCTCTCCTATAGTCATAACATGAATAGTTTCTGAAATATAGCCAAGAGATCGCCTTATTGGACCACCCGGTACAATGAACTGCGATTCGAGTTGATAATCTATTCAGAAATGTGGGCTGAGAAACTAAAACATTTTTCTTGAGACAACGATAGTCTTCAAGAGTTTCTAATAGCTCGATATATTAATAATAATAATAATAAAAATATATTTGAGGTCCGTGGTCGTTTATTACTTTTTTCATTGCTGGATAATTTTAAAAACATTTGCGCTAACTCTTGAATCCTTCCTTATATTTATTATAGTATTATTTGCTAGGTCGCTAGGTGGTGGTGATTGAACAATTGTTTTGTTTTCAATTTTTTTGGCAATGGCCTCTTGTATTCTAATTCTCTCGTTGTTGGTGGAATTTAGTGGCCGATATCTTTCAACCGACCGCATAGACAGAAGTCCAAACATGTTGAGTCAGGGGATCGGGGTGGCCCAAGGAAATAGACTTTCTCGTCCAATCCACCCCTGGTGACAAATTCGATCTGAATGTTCTCGCATTCATTGGAGAATGTGCTGGGCAATCATCTAGTTGCAAAAACTTATTTGGACGTAAGAAAGGGAGTTGGCTTACTAGAAAATCACCACCATTGAGTGATTTCACTAGTGACTTAAGAAAAGAACGAATATAATCAAGTTTTCCGTGATATTTTCCAATCCAAAGATCACAACACTAGTATTCTTGGTTTGGCGCTTCGAATACTCATCTTCTGCTTGAATAGAAGAATTTCCATGCTCTAGAAAATTTCACTTTCAACCAGTCTTGCTTTTGAGGCGTCTACAGCGCTCTTCAGTTCAGATATGTTTTTCACAATTTCCTTAGATCATATCTAATGTTCTTATATAATTTGATACTTTTTCAATATAGATTATAATTATCATATATTGTGTGTGAGGTCTGCTTTAGGAACAGATTAAAAATAAACAGTTATTGCTAAATCAACTTGAAGATAAGATTGGTAACTCTAGTTAATATTGGAAATCGTGAATTTGCCAACATTTTTTATATATTATGTAACTTTAAGGACTCCAGGCTAAAACACCGGAATGCCGCAAATACCTTGTAAAAATTAACATTAAGCTACAAAAAAATTAATAAAATGAAACTACTTAAACCTGATATTCGTGAACACGTGTATCCAATTTAATAAATATTGAATAATCAATACAAACATTGAAAATATTAACTATTTATTGAATTATCCAAAAATTCACATACATTGAATATTTAAAAAAAAACCAAGCGAAGAGGATAGCAAATTGTAATATAACACGCCAAATCCAAATCTTACACATTTTAAAGATAAGACGACTTATCTTAGAGGGATGAGGATGATTCCAGCTCTTAGCGCAATGGCGGTGAGGACTCCACTCGTGCACGGAACGGGAACAGAAAAACTTGGGTTGGCGGAATCTTGCCTGGAAGTAACTTTCGCTCAACTTGAGACGCAAACATGCCGGCTGCAGAACTGCAGAAAAAAGACATTAGGGAAAGAATGAATAAATAAAACAGATCGAGTAGAAAAGGAGCTTATGCTATAACACTTACAAAACCTCAACTCCACGTGTTAAAATACAACCTAACAGTGATATGTTTTATTCCATTCGTTTTGTTCCTCAAATATACACAAAATCCAAATTAGCAAATAAGCAATAAACATAAATAAGCACTACACTAGAAAAATACCTATGGAAAATACAATAATTAATTTACAAACCAGGCAATACAAATTGTTCACCAATAATAAATTAAAAAAATATCAATGTTTAAGAATACTTATTATTTTTATTTCATAATATTTTTTTTATAAGTTTTACAAAAAACTTAGACCTGACCGGTTTCGATGTTTATACATCATTTTCAAGGGGTGGAATGAAAACAAGCACCCTGACAGATCAAATTACGCAAAACATTTGTTAAAACAAAACCACAAACCAAATTTGAACAATCAAATACAGTTACTACATGACTGTCAGAATTATAGTAAACTCAACTTTTTAGAAATAAGAAGGTACTCCAATGATCCTCAGTATACTCTTGTAAATGATATTTTAATGTGTTTCCACCTTATCTTTTCTAAATTCTGCTCATCGCGAAAATATGTACATATTGTAATATTTTAATTTGGGTGATGTAACTCTTATTTTTAGATTTTTATTATTCTGTTATATTTTATTATTATTTATTTGGGCGCCTTTATTTAAAAAAAAAACTGGTATAGTTACTTTAAATTTTTGTCTGAAAATCAAAGAATTCGGCTGGCTGTTAAAAGAAAAGCAATTTTGACTCTTTCTCCCAAGTTGCGGTTCCCTCAATTAATATCTGATGAAATAATTTAATAGTTTTTTAAGAACGATTAATATAAAAATTTATGTATTTGTTTAATAAATTCAAGAACAAATTTTAATGAATTATTTCCCTACTTTATAAACCTTCTCTTTTAAGTTTTAAAATTCTGTTTTCTCTTATTATCCTCAGCAACTAAACATTCCGTCTCCTTACCCTTTTATTATTTAATAATTTTATCAATACCTTCCCTTCATTATAATTTTAAAATTTACTTGTTGTGTTCCCCTCGTAATGCAAATAGAATAATTTGAAAACTCTACGAGACTGTGGGATAGCAGAATACAGTGCCACAAAAGCTGCTGGAGAACCAGCGAACCAAAACAAAAAAAGGGCAAGGTGTTTCCAGTGTCCCAGAAGATGTGACAAAAAAGTGAACACTAGCTGCGATAATTGCAAACAATTTGTATGTCAAAATCATAGAATAAGCAAACCAAATATTGTATGTACTAAATGCGCATCGGCTTAAATTCTCTTTAAATTTTTAATGAGGATAATGAATTATTCCTGATTTTTGGTAACTTTTTATTCTTTCTCCTAATGTATTTTGAATATATTTTTTCATTTTCCCCTCCAGAATATTCAATAAAGTTTCATTGAATGTCTAAAGTATAATTTTGTTTTTCCCTAAAGCTATTTGATTCAAAATTGAATTAAACTAATTTAAAATCATATTTTCAGCTGGGGTCTCTGAAGGACCCCGCATGGGTGTTTACGTTGATTTTGATAGCATGGGAATTTAAGGGTTAATAATGTCAGAATGTCTGTCAAACGTTTTGTATAATATTCGTTTCAAAAGATATGGAGGATATGAGTTTCCGTGAAAAAGATTATACAATATTTTTAGATTTTTTTCATATCAAAAACTAACTGTTTTTCATATGTAAAGGCCAACTGGCTGAATAACCTATAACAATTTAAACCTGAAAATTATCTGTTATTGTGAAGTTGAGATTTTGAGCACGTGGTTCGATAACCATATTTGAATAAAATGAATTTTGATGTGTTTTAAAGTGATTGATAATTAAATTGAAACAGTAATAAAATGTGATATAGTGTTAGTTTTAAATAGACATAGTTTTTGTTGTTGCTGATGGCCATCCATGTTTTTACTCTTGTTATCTTCACGTTACAATCTCACTTAGTTTGTAAGTAAAAAGTTTTTATTTAGAAAAACATTTTATAATATTCTAACAATGTATTTTTATGTAGCTTGCCTGATGATGGGTGAAAATTCACTCGAAAGCTTGGATTAAATACTTAAAAGAGTACACGTATATATATCTCCACAGTATATATATATAGTATATAATAATAATGTACAAGGACAGGAATATTGGGAAATAGTTTGAAGTTTAAGACTGCAACAAATTAGTTGTCCAATTTTCAAGGTCCATTCACAGTAGATCATATCCTTGATAAAATGTGAAATAAAATCTACTACTTGTTTTCAAACTAGGAGAAGCATTTTAAGAAACCTCAATCACACTACTAGAACATGAAGACTAGATATAAGGAGTACAAACTCTGTATATAAAAAGTGTCCGTCGAAAGAAGGAAAATTGGTGGCGCTAGTATAAGGGTCAAACATTTTTAAAGTAGGGACGACGCGGTAAATTATTTTAGGTTATGTAAATGGAGCGTTTGTTTATTTTTATTACGTTACCTTTTATGCCTGGTTTTAGCGAATTTCAAGGAAAAAATAGTATTTCGCGTAGCAGGTGTTATGTTTGGTGAAATGTTATTTTTTTCAATATCATTATACATATAATTGTGTTACAGAATATCAATGAAAACGATAAAAAAATGTACACCTCTACATATTATGTAAATAATTGCACAAATATGTACCGATAAATCACTGACACTAAATTTCACAGACAATGCCCCAAAAAAGATGAAGACTAAAAGTTAAGTCCACAGAGAATTTGGAAGGGGTTTGGGTTTCGTGTAGGTGCTTCAGGAGCAAAGATAAGAGACGTGATTAAACGTGCGTAAGAAGTATGTGAGACGTGCATGAGGTGTACGACGATGACGTAATACGTTAGCGTATCATGTAATTCGAGAAGTGACGTTTGACGTTGCCAATACAGCTTGTTCGGTTCGAATCGCATCATAAATAACGAAGACACCCATGCACCCCATATTTCCAGACATCAGTGTGTAGCGTCCTTTTAATTTTATTGCAATTTATTTGATTTTATTAAAGACCGTGCTCAGCGTTATCACGGATTTCACTCGGATTTCACTGATAGGAAGCAACTGCTACTGTGACGCCGTTCTTTCTCTTATACATTGCCTCGATACTCTCTCTAGCACATTGTTTTTCCTATGCCTATAATAAAACCTGCTTGATTGATCTACTTGTGTCACTTTGCAGTAGTAATTGGGACCATTCTCAGCACATCAGAGTTACAAACTGATGGAAAGTGAATCCAATAGGAGGTACTTCTGTCAAATAATATTAGTTGTATGGTCAGAACCAACACCAATTTTTGTTCCAAGGAAAACCAATTCAAGATAGTGTTGGTGAAATACAAATTGTGATTGGCTCAGTTTTTATCATGTCCTATAACTGGTTATCGTCACTATAAAGAGGGCTCTTTCAAACTCAAAGAAGATGTGCACATTGTTCTATAAGTGGAACGCAGAATAGGACCAGAACAATTCGCGGAAAGTGTGGTGTCCCGTCATATGAGGACTATTTTGCTATATATATGTCACCTACGCCTATGTCCTAGGTGTAGAACCTTATTTAGCATAGTCATCATTCATAGTTTATAGTTGTATAATAATAAATTGCTGAGTTGTTCTTTTTCATATTTCTTCATTAAATTAATTCTCATGTAAATTAATCAGTTTAGAACTTGTATCCGATTTGATAAGTTGTCTTAGTTAATAAACCAATTTTTAAAAAGGCATTTACAGGGTGTTTTTATATAATTGGCGCAGACAGTAGGATAGTCAAACGAAGTGTTAACAGTCGGTTCGTGTTAACGATTTATTGACTATTTTAAGTGAATTTAGTAGCTTGACTCGAAGATTCTCCTAGTTCAAGAACCCAGAAGACCCAAGTGGACATTGGAGTGTTCCTGTACTTCTGAGCCCATGGAGAGGACGTTGATGATTTTACTGTAAGTGCTTAATGTCGTATAAAGAAAATTTTACTATTAATTGATTTTGGAAACTTTGATTATTCTGATTCAAACTCTGATTAAGTTCTAGCTCAAATTTTATCAAAAAAAAAAAAATATATAGAAAACTAACTTTCCATAAATTTTTTTTTTCATCTTACTTCTTTTTTTTTCTTTTATCCAACAAAATGGCTACACCACAAGTTCCAATTTTAAAGAAAGAATTAGATATGATACCAGAATTTTATGGTGATAATGCACTTCTTCCAAGATGTAGGAGACTTTCAGAATGAATATCTGATGTCGAGTATTCTAGCTAAAATTAAAGGCGAAGCCGCCATAAATATTTCCTCATGCAATATAAGAACATGGGAAAACCTTAAAGATGCGTTAGTGAACACATACTCAGATAAACGTGATATTTATACTTTAAATTTAGAATTATCTGATTTAAAACAGGGTAACGAATCTCCCTATGAATTTTATAATAAAATACAACATATTTTAAATTTACAGATATCTCATTTAATGACGCATTCTAATTGTAATGAACAAATAATTTTAGTAGTTATTTTAGAAATTTAGCTCTTAGAGTTTTATTAAGAGGACTGAAAGAACCTCTAGGTACACTTATGCGTACCAAAAATCCGGAAAATTTGAATGTAGCTTTAAGTGTTTTCACAAATGATTTCCAAATATACTTAAGTCAAAATAATTATTCAAAAAATAGATTTAGTGGCGTGAATAACCAAAATAAAAATAGGAATCAATATCAAAATAATTCAAATTATCCACAACAATCAAAATCAAATCAGTATAATCAAGGTACTCCTGTAAATCTTACACAGAGAAACCAACCATTGAATACTAATTTGCAAAATATACCAAATACGTCAAGAAATTCATCTGAACAGAATAATACAAATTTTAACAAAAATAATACTAATGTCTTCAAACCCGGTCAAAATCATCGGTTACAAAGACCAACACCTATGAGTGTATCCACGGCAAATACATTTAGGCCTCAACAAAATCAATATCACTCACAGAATCAAAATAGTTCTGTGAGGCAACACAAGAATTTTTTTTCTGAAGAATTACACAATTTAGATGATAGTCAATGTTCTAGTGAGGAACAAGATGATTTTTTAGAGATAGCAGCCTCGGGACCACAAGAACTAGAGTAGAATTATTGAATTTAACAGATTCAGTTAGTGAATTACCGTACATAGTTTTTCCAGAATATAACTTGAAAGTTTTAATGGATACCGGGAGCACAAGATCTTTTGTGACACCAGAAATCGCAGAAAAATACTTCAAAAAATCTTTTATCCGAAAACCATTTCAAGTAACTTCAGCACTTGGTACATACGAACATATTCCACACTCTAATTTAAATACAATTTTCACTGGAAAATTTAAGTTTGATATTTCTAAAGTTAGAACAGAACACATGAATTTTGAGGAAGTTGAAACTATATTGATATTAGTTAAGGAATATACGGATATTTTTCATGTTGAGGGAAACCAATTAACTTTTACAAACAAAATTAAACATCATATTAAAACTACTAATGAAGTACCAATATATTCAAAGTCATACAGATATCCTGAAATTTACCGAAAAGAAGTACAAAACCAAATCCAAAATATGCTAAACCAAAATATCATAAGACATTCTAATTCGCCTTGGTCAAGTAATATTTAGATTGTAACGAAAAAAAGAGATTCTTCTCAAAAACCAAAATTTCGGATAGTTATCGACTACCGAAAACTGAACGCCATTACCATTGGTGATCGGTATCCATTACCGGAAATAACAACGATACTAAATAAACTAGGGCGTTGTCAATATTTTTCAACATTAGATCTTGCCTCTGGCTTCCATCAGATAGAGATGGCTGAGGAAGATATTCCGAAAACAGCTTTTAGTACAGAACACGGAAAATATGAGTTTTTGCGCATGCCTTTTGGAATGAAGAATAGTCCTTCAACATTCCAACGAGTCATGGACAACATTCTTAGGGGTATACAAAACGAAAAATGTTTGGTGTACCTTGACGATATTATTGTGTTCAGCACAAGCCTACAAGAACACGTAAACAACTTAAAAAAAGTTTTTGACCGTTTAAGAGAATCAAATTTCAAACTTCAAATTGATAAGTAAGATAATTTCTATGGAAGGAAGTCGCTTACCTTGGGCATATTGTCACATCGGAAGGTGTTAAGCCCAACCCTGACCAAATATTAGCTATTAAAAATTTTCCAATACCAAAAAATATTAAACAATTGAAACGATTCTTAGGATTATTAGGTTATTATAGAAAATGTATTAAAGATTTTTCGAAATTAACAAAACCCCTAACTTTGAGATTAGAGAAAAATGCAGTTATAAATATCAAAGACATGGACTATATAAATTGTTTTGAGATCTGTAAAAACTTATTAATTAACGATCCAATTCTTCAGTACCCAGATTTCTCCAAACCTTTCAACCTTACTACAGATGCCAGCAACTATGCTCTTGGCGCTGTTCTTAGCCAGGGTAAAATAGGTTCTGACCTTCCTATTGCTTATGCAAGTAGAACTCTTAACGACTCTGAAATCAATTATTCAGTAATCGAAAAAGAGCTTCTGGCTATTGTCTGGGCAGTAAAATATTTCCGTCCATATCTGTTTGGAAGGAAATTTACAATTGTCACTGACCATAAGCCACTGCAATGGCTTTTTTCCTTTAAAGACCCCAATTCTAAACAAGTTAGATGGCGTCTTAAACTTGCAGAATATGACTACGATATAGTATATAAAAAAGGAGCTTTAAATACTAACAGTGACTGTTTGTCACGAATTCAATTGAATATAAACGAGACTGGAACAGAAATTCCAGGAAATTCTAAACAATTTTTTGAATACATGGAAGATTTCAATAAATCTCTTGAAAGTGATGTTAATATAGAATCCGAATCACTCATAGTTGAACCTGATGATGATCATAACGTAAAAGATGACGAGAATATCACTGTTCACACAAATATAGAAAATCCTATTGTAGGTATATACCGATTTCGGAATCAGCGGTAAACATCGGAAAAAATCAAATATTAATTTATGTAGTTAAATTTGAACCAGCAAAAACTGAAATTATCAAAGTTTTTGAAAACAAACAAAGATTTCTATTACAATTATCAGAAAATAAATTTGAACACGACGTTATTAACTTTGTCAAGGAATATGTTGTTCCTAAACTAAAATATTTCATTTATTTTGAAGACCCCGTATACGAAAAATTCAGTGTTGTTATTCAAAAATATTTTAAAAACTCTCAAATCTCATTAATCAAATGTACCAAAAAATTAATAGATGTTCCGTTAAATGAAATTAAGAAGGATATTCAAAACTACCATGAAGGTGAAACAAACCATAGGGGACTAGACGAAACAGAAAATCGAATTAAAATGCTTTATTATTGGCCTAACCAAAGATCATCAATACAAAATTACATTAACGAATGTGAGTTATGTCAGTTAACAAAGTATGATAGAAAACCTATCAAATCAATTTATAATATTACCTCAACAGCTACTAGACCCTTCCAAATTTCACATTTAGACACGATAACATTAGAAAATGCTAAATTTCTTACCATAGTAGACTCATTCTCAAAATATTGTCAATTTTATAAAATTAACTCCAGTCAAGGAATAAAAATTGTGAATAATTTAATAAAATATTTCAGCCACCATTGTATTCCAGATCAAAGTATTTCGGACAATGGTACTGAATTAAAAAATACTGTTCTAAGAGAATTATTAAACACATACAAAATTAAAATACATTTCATAAGCTCGCAACATCCAGAATCAAATGGAATTGCGGAAAGATGCCATTCCACTATCATAGAACACATAAGACTTTTAAATAACCAAAACGATTTTGAAAATCAACCTATAGAACAAAAAGTTAATTATGCAATATTAGCTTACAATAACAGCATTCATTCAGTAACAAAATTGAAGCCATACGAAATCATAACAGGTCATTTTGATAACAGATCACCTTTTGATCTAGAAATAGATAAACAATTAGCTAATAATTACATTCAAAATCACAAAGATAAAATGAAATTGTTGTATTCAGATATAAACGAAAAATTTCAGAGATCCAAAGAGAAAGTAGTAAATAAAGCTAACGAGAATCGAGAAAAATTGCCAGAAAATATTCCTACAAAAATTTTAGTTAGAAATAAGCAGATTCAAGGAAAAACTAAAAATAAGTACCAAAGTGAACAAATAAAGTCAATAAACCCAGAGCGTAATACAGCTAAAATTATGACAAGACATAAAAATACTGCTGAAAATATACATTTGTCTAATATTGAACGCCCTAAAAAGAAATCTTATAAATTTATTTCAGATTCGTCGCAGTCGGAAATACCGCAGTCGAAATAAAGGACATTACACAAAATTTAGGAATTCTTCCTATCAATCTTGGACCCGCCAAATTGCAAAAATCCAGTCATACCTTTGTTCATTATTACGATTTAAACCCACTACTAGTAGAATATAATAATCTTAATTTACATTATACATATTAACGTTAGACGTAATATGTCCAGTAAGCCATTTTTTCTGAATCTAACAAAAAATATTGTAAATATTGTAGAGTACACTAAGTCTAGTATAGAGGATAAATTTGATAATATTAATATTCATTCAACATTAGATAGACAAAAAAGAGGTTTAATTAATGGTCTTGGATCAATAGTAAAAACTATTACAGGAAATTTAGATTATGAGGATGGGAAAAATATTAATTTTCATTTGAAATAAAATCGAGGAAATTTACAAAATAAAATAAGTATGCAATATTCCGTTAGTCACCAAGTTATAGAAAATTTCAATAAAACAGTTCGAGACATCCAGTACAATGAAAAGTTATTAAAAACTAAAATACACGAGTTATGGGATATTTTTAATTATCAAGGGAATGCAGAAAATATAATATACTTAGTGGATTTGTTCAATGAACTGTAACGCGTTTCCCTCGTACACGTGGTTGCTACCACCCGAACACGTCACTATGGACACCCATGTTGCTAATTTACGGTTTAAAGCTCGGGCGCCAGATTTTTATCGTGGTTTGCTCCACGGCCCCTTGACACTTAGCGTCAAGAGTTCCAGATAGCCTCAGATGGAGGTTACGGCGAATTCCAGGGGTCTTGTTGAATTCTACTTTAACGGATTGTATACAATTCGGACAAGCCGAATATCGGTACTTAAGTTACGGTAACCAACGAATAAAACGGCACTTCAAACCTTTTGTTCATCAATACTCTGTGGTTGATTTAATTCAAAAATATACAGGGACACGCAAAATATCGGAGGAAAGAAAATAAGGTATTTATTACTTATACCGGGGATTTAACGGACGTAACAATCAGGGCGGGTCAGAATCGTCAAATATAGCTTAAATCTGCCAGGTAACTGAACGAGTTGTGGCTAAGTCTCTTCCAAGTTCAAGAAACCCTTTGGATCCAAATGAGACACGGGAATTTCCTATTCAGACAGTGAGATAGGGTATGGATTCGTGAGACGGTGAAAGAACTTTATAAATCTGCCGGGTACTCGAACAAGTTGTGGCTAAGCCTCTTCCAAGTTCAAGGAACCCTTAGGATTCAAAGAAAATACAGAAAACCAGTGTAAAGTCAATATCTATTGCACACGAGACGGCGAAAACAATTAAATCGGCCAGGCAATCGAACAAGTTGTGGCTAAGCCTCTTCCAAGTTCGAGAGACCCTTCGGATTCACAAGAAATACAAATAATAATATTTAGGCACGGAAAAAAATTGAATTAGTCCACTGGACGATATAAGAAAGATTTAAATCTGTTGGTTAATCGAACGAGTTGTGGCTAAGCCTCTTCCAAGTCCGAGAAACGCTTTAGATTCAAAAGAAACAATAAATAAAATATTTAGGTAATCAAGGAAACAAAATGGTCCACGGTGAAATGAAAGAACGGTTTGAATCTGCCGGTTAATCGAACAAGTTGTGGCTAAGCCTCTTCCAAGTTTGAAAAACGCTTTGGATTCAAAAGAAACAATAAATAAAATATTTAGGCAATCAAGGAAACAAAATGGTCCACGGTAAAATGAAAGAACGGTTTGAATCTGCCGGTTAATCGAACAAGTTGTGGCTAAGCCTCTTCCAAGTTCGAAAAACGCTTTGGATTCAAAAGAAATAATAAAAAAAATTATTCAGAAACAGAAATAAATAAACTGGTACACGGTACGATGTAAGAACGACTTAAATCTGCCGGTTAATCGAACAAGTTGTGGCTAAGCCTCTTCCAAGTCCGAGAAAACCATTGGATTTAAAAGATATAAAAAAAAATTTAAAAGAAAATGAGCAACCTGGTACACGGTATGATGTAAGAACGGTTTAAATCTGCCGGTTAGTCGAACAAGTTGTGGCTAAGCCTCTTCCAAGTTCGAAAAACGCTTTGGATTCAAAAGAAATCATAAAAAAAAAAAAATATTATAAACTATTATTCCTGGAATAAATTTCACGAGTTTAAAAGGTACCTAATTATCGACGCACAGAGTAAAAATATGAAGGCCAGAATAAAGTTGAAATATATCACCAACCATACCAGTTTTAATTACCTATGTATAAAAACTGCAGTAACTAAAATCATAAAGCCACCAGAGAGCCGGATTATAATAATTCAATCAATTACTAATTAATGTTAAACGCTGTAATACAAAAAAAATTGAAGCCAACTATACTTCAACTACAAATCTTTATTTGAAATAAAAGAAAGAAACAATAAAAAAAACTTGTCACTCAACATACCTCGGTATGAGAACTGGTAGTTAAAATTTTCAAAGAAAATATCTACAAAAACTTAATATTAAATCGGCGTTACGGAAAGTTTTCGAATATACTCGTATCGGAAACTGTAAAAGGGTCAATTCTATAAGAAGTGGTTAAAAATTAACGGCAAGCCGTTATATTTGACGTCAGATTTGAGTCAGTAATCCCCAAGAGGCACATAGACCCAGCCGGGAGGACTGGCAACTTGCCACTGTCATTACAAGGCCAGATAAAATAAGATGGGCCATAGACGAATTCCAACCTTTTAAATCACCGGGAGAGGATGGAATCTATCCGGCCCTATTGCAGAAAGGTAAAGAGGCATTAGTGCCGCAACTAAGTAAGATTTTCAAGGCTAGCCTAGCCTTTAAATATACTCCGGTAATATGGAGGAAGGTGAAGGTCATCTATCTTCCGAAGGTGGGTAGAATCTCAGACCAAACGCCCCAATCATATAGACCAATTAGCCTAACGTCATTTCTACTTAAGACTTTGGAAAAGCTAGTAGATAGGTACATAAAGGACGGCGCTCTGAAAACGCGCCCTCTAAGCGAGAGTCAGTACGCTTATCAACAGGGCAAGTCAACAGACTTAGCTCTGGATGACTTAAACCGGCTACTGTCCAAGTCGATCGACGACAAGGAAATAGCAGTAGCTAGTTTTTTGGATATAGAGGGAGCATTTAATAATGCTTCTCCAATATCTATAACAAGGTGTATGGAAAGAAGAGGGGTCGAACCCACCATCTGCGGATGGCTTGCAGCCAATCTAGGGAATAGGATAATTACATCCACCCTGGGGGAGGCAACCATCACAGCGGGGGTGGGAAGGGGTTGTCCTCAAGGAGGCGTTCTATCGCCTCTTTTGTGGGCAATTCTAGTAGACACGCTTCTAGTACGGCTGTCCGACGAAGGTATTCAGTGCCTGGGATATGCGGACGATCTTGCTATCGTCATAACAGGACGGTTTCCAAGTACACTATCAGAGCGCACACAAATGGCGCTTAATATAGTAAGTGGTTGGTGTAGGGAGGAAGAACTGGCAGTGAACCCCAACAAAACTACACTGGTACCGTTTACAAAAAAGAGAAATTTGCAAGGTCTACAAAAGCCGCAAATAAACGGAGTGGAAATTCCATATGCGAAAGAAGTTAAATACCTAGGGGTAATCTTTGACCAGAAGCTTACATGGAATTCTCATATCGAAAAAACCGCACACAAGGCCAGAATCGCTCTGGGAAGGTGCAGGCAGATGTGTGGAAAGAATTGGGGTTTAAATCCCAATATGACCAAATGGTTATACACACAGGTCGTGAGGCCAGGGATAACCTATGGATCAGTAGTCTGGTGGCCCAGGACACTGCAGATTGGAGCGCAAAGGCAGTTAAGTGGTATCCAAAGGCAAGCTTGCTTGAGTATCACAGGGGCCATGAGAACAACGCCGACTGCAGCCCTGGAGGTGATACTAAACCTACCGCCACTACATATCTTCGTTCAGGGAAATGCAAGATCTGTTAGTCACAGATTATTACAGGGGCCTCCTCCTATAAGTCAAGGACACGGCAGGGCCTATAAAAAGCTATATGAAGAAATAAAGGCAGATCCAATACTGGGAATGCCAATGGATCAGACTGCCCCACAATACAGCTTTAAAAATTAATACAGAGTAGTTATTCCAGAGAGAAAGGACTGGGAGGCAGGGCCTCCTATAACAGCGAATCTCAACTGGTACACTGATGGCTCTAAAACAGACTCTGGAGTAGGAGCCGGAATATATGGGGTACAAGAGAAGATCAAGATCTCTCTAAGCCTAGGGAAACATGCCACTGTCTTTCAGGCAGAGGTAATGGCAGTGCAATGCTGTGCAGAAGAGTTGATAAGACGGAAGGTGGATAGCCAAAGAAACGTCATCTACTCCGACAGCCAGGCGGCACTAAAGGCGATAAGCTCATATCGGACAACGTCAAATCTGGTGTGGGAGTGTCGCAAGGCCCTCAACAGACTAGGTAGGCACAATAGAGTCACCCTAGCCTGGGTACCAGGTCACCAAGGAATAAAAGGCAATGAAAAGGCTGATGAATTAGCCAAGCAGGGAGCTACTGAGGTCATGATAGGGCCAGAACCTTCCTGTGGAATTGCAAAAAACCTCACTAAGGAGAGCATCCACCAATGGATAAGAAATCAGGCGCTGTGCTGGTGGCATGAAACCCCAGGACAAAGGCACGCTAAACTATTCCTTAAAAGCCCTTCGGCCAAACTGTCACGCGACCTACTATGTCAAAGTCGAGAAACGACGAGGATGATGGTGGGAATGCTGACCGGACATTGTAGGCTGAGGAAGCATATGCATGCAATTGGCCTAGCAGATGACAGCCTATGTAGGTTTTGCCAGGAAGAAGATGAAACCGCGGAGCACATACTTTGTGAGTGCGAAGGCCTAGTAAGGGTGCGGTTTCACCTATTCGGAGAAGAAAAACCGAGGGCAGAAAGCTATGCACGGGAGGCGGTATCCAGGCTAATAAATCTAATAAAAAGGATAAAGCTAGATATCGAGCTCTAAGGATAGGGGGGACCACAATAGATCTGCAAAGGTCGCAGTGGGATAGGACAGAGAGCCACTCCATTTCTAATCTAATCTAATCTATATTTGACGAAGTTTACGCTATTAGAAATGTTTTAATCTATACATAGTCAAGATTAGGATTTAAATTTTAACAGATTTGGTGTCCAATAAAGAGTTTTCCGTTCATATTTTAAAGATTATTATGCGTACAGAATAGTAAAATGGAGCTAGAAGATTGTCTAATTTTTAACCATACGTTACAATTTAACATTTGCTTACAGAATTGCACCTTATTTATTTCAACTAACAATTTAAATTTTTTAACCAGAAATAATCACAAAATAATTTTATCTCTATGCATAAAAAAAACCCTGGTCATAAAAGAAAAATCAAAACAATAAAATATTTACGGAATATCAATCGGCGGTACGGAAAGTCTTCTTATAGTATTATTATCAAAACTATATTAATCTCTAACTATTGTTAGTGTGATGACCATAAAATAAAGCAATGTTGTCAGATATATTTTCTAAAATTGTTAGGCTCGCTACACAAATGTTCCTCTTACTTCAATAAACTGTTAGTTCGTGATGTTATAAGAAAGCTAGTTTGGAAATATTTTTAAAAAAATACATAATGTAAATTCATTAGTAAACATTAAAGTCGCTTGAAAATACTAAAAAAAAAACAAATTAATTAAAACCACTTTTTATATGTTACTATATTTAAGAAAATTTTGAAGAGATGGCAACGTGTTGCACGTGCAGTCAAGACTTCGAAACAACCAATCATCAACTGCAGTATTCATCGTAATATAACGAAATGACCGAAGTATATTCCGTTTGACGATTTTCGCAGAAAAAATTCTACGGTCTTGAGGGTGTTCGGGGGGGTTGTGTTGTGGTTCGGCTTATAATCCATTAGTATCATTCAGTGTCGGGTGTGAATTTTGTTTTAAAGAAATATTTAATATAATATTACCCTAACCTCAAATTTGGTTATCTATGATGTTTTGTTTTTGTTGTAGTTAAGTTTTATACCATGGGTATTCTATGGTTGTAGTGTCGTTGGCCTTAACTGAGTGATTTATTATTGTGACTTATTTTTGTGAATGTGTTAAGGATACCAAAACATTCCATGCAAGAATTGTTTTTAATGTTGTGAATATGATTATATTATATTTTGAGTACAAAGTAGCTAGACAAAATTTAGTTTGTTATCCAATGAATAACATTTTAACTGATAAGATGTGTATAGTATGAGGCTTTTGCGCCCTTTATCCACTTCCATAACTATTTTCGGGCCATTAGGCCGTCGTCGATATAAGTTTTCCCGTTTCGACGTTTCTTTGCCACGAGAAGTTGTTTCTCTGTTCTATATAGTGCAGTTACACCTGTAAGTACACTATATAAAATAAAACAATATATTGATAACAAATTCATTTATTAAGTTCTTACTTACCTTCAAGAAATATACAGGTTAGATTACAACCTGTGGGAAGAAACTTGCCAATTATTTTTTTAATCAATTTTATTATTTTACATAAGTAGTAAGATCTTTCTAATATATTTGAAATGCAAATTATAATAATTATCAGCCTCACACAGCTGCAGGTGTAGGTACAATAGATTTACCGATTTTAATTTTTATACTTTTGATACAAACTAGAATTTACAGTTTATATATATATCTAAATGAAACCTCAACCATAAAACAGATCTATCACGATGAAAGATTTCAAAATAAATATAAAATACGAAAGCAAGCCGCCTTGTCACCATTATCAGCCATACAAAATAAAAATCCTTAACCAATATTGTTTCTTTCTCTTTGTAGGATAGAATTCTTGCTTTTCCATTTTCCTTTTTTGCACTGCTAATTTATTTTCTTGCTCCATTATTAAACTGAATGGTCCCATAGACCTTATAAAAACAAGCAGCTGAATTATTAGAATATATATACATGCCAAAAATGATTTAGGTAACTACTTTTTGTATCTCTCATCATTTAAGAATCCTAAAAAGTTGGTAAAAGTTTTAATTTCAACCTCCTTCTTCATGTTTCCATCTATTATAGTAAATTGGCTTCCATACCTCTGGACTCTAATGAAGTTTTCAATTTCCTCATTATGTCCTTTAATGACCGATGACTTTTCCACATAAAGTAATTTAGCACCATCTAAAACAGATTCGCTTCGCTTCCTATGCTTATACAAACATACTAAGTGTATGTGTTTACACATTGTTGTTTTTATGGCATTTTCTGGACAATCACATCTATAACAACGATGAATACAGACCCTACGAATTTTACAATATGAAGTTTTGCATTCAGTCTCACATAATTCATTATAATATATTTTGTAAAAATTCTTACCTCTTGAAGACTTAACATGGAATTTACCAAAATCTACCTCTATCCTACCTTACAATGGGCAGATAGTATGTGATACCTTAGCATCAGAATTGTGCTGTTGGTTGTGAATATTTTTTCCATGTCTATTTGCACAATGGGCACGTTTTATTCTGGGTATGGGAAGTTTGTGCTTCCATGTTTAATGATTCAAAAAAATTAATACTATTATTATGTATATTTCACTAATTAAGTACCTAAACACAATATTTTTTGCACAATAAAGTAGGTAAAATGATTTACAAAAGTAAAGAGCTTCAAAAACTGCCTGAGCATGGCGATTGAAGAGAACTCTAGAAAAAGTCGACAATTGGCAAACAGATGTGAAATATTTATGGTTTGTGTCGGGCGCAAATTCAAATTCGCGCCACAATAAAATATAAAAACCAAACCATAACAAATATTTGAATTTAGGCAAAACTCCCGCCGAGTGGCCTCTCACCAAAGATATCCGGACAAGGCCGAGTGTTACCGAGGTTTCCGTGGTTTTTAGTGTCTTCTATTCAAATGCGTCCAGTGCGTTGCGATACCTCACCGGGTTCACGTATAACGTGCGACCAAAATTAAGGTGAAAAACGAGACATGCGAAGGTCGAAATTCGAGACACGGTTCGGGAAAAAACAAGACAGAGCGAAGTAGATATGCCGAAGGTTTACGTTAAGAAAGTGCGGCTGTACACTGAAAAATATATTAAGAAGGCGTTGGGGTTAATTGACAAAGGTGTTTCAACATTCAGAGTGGCTAGTGAACAATTCAAAATCGACAAGTCTGTGCTAACACGCCGAAGAGCTTACGCTGTAAGGTACTCAAGGAAGGAAGCCATCTTTATCACAAGAAGCAGAAAAGGACCTGAGCGAAAAAATAAAAATTATGGCAAAGTGGGACTTTGCCTTGACAAAGAATGAAATTTTAGAAACGGTACAGACGTACTGCATAGAAAATAACATCCGAACCACATTAAAAAATGGCAAGCCCGGAAATGAATGGTTCAGGCAATTCTGTAAGCGTAATAGACTTAGGGCTCCCATAGACGGGCAGCTTAGAGCAGTCGGGGTCGACAGCTTTAAGCAGTCACAGTTCGGCGATTTGCAGTTTCAATACAAAATTCCCGTTCGCAATACACGGACTTCTCAAGCAGTTCGCTTGCGGTCGGAGCCGTAAAATGCAGTGGGCCTGCCGTCGAGTATCGCCATGCGGTCGGCAGCAAAGGGCGGTGAGATATATAGTGACCGAACAAAAAAAGATGGTGCTTGGGCAGCTATATGCGAGACATTTGTTCCAGGATTTAATATGGAAACAGTGCAAGAAAAAAACCAAATTGGTAAGTTTACTTTGTGTTTATTTGTTTAGTAGGTATAATAGGGTTACAATAATAATTACTCTTTACTGCAATATTATTAATTGTAAGTGTATTCACGAATTGGTACTGTTTAATACTTATTAAATTAATGTCCATTGCCAGTCTAATTTTCCTTCTTCACTTACGAATTCATCACGGATACAGTTCAGGGCTGGCCCTCCCTGCTGAACATTAACTTGCGAAGGTTCTACGTCGTGAAAACCCGTAACGGTTAAACAATCTTCCACGCGATAACCATCTCTCGCACAAAATTGTGAAGAGTACAACATGCTTTGAAAATTCCACTGACACATTTAATGGCCGATGGAATATGCGCCATTTGTTCGAAAGTATACCAAAAGTACACTCAATGTATCTTCGGGCACGTGATAGTCTATAGTTAAGAATTCGTTTTTTCTCTGTTAATTGTTTTCCGCCAAAAGGCCGCATTATATGTTCTTGTACGCTGAAGGCTTCATCGGCAACGATTACGATTGGCAGAACTGGTCCTGCAGTTGTTATTTTCGTTGGAGCTTCAATATTCAATGTATTTTCTTGTAGTTTTTTATAGAATTCACTATCTTCAAATACTGTTGAGTCGGCATGCCTTCCATATCATCCAACATCTATAAATGTGAATGTATAATCACTGTCACACACGGCCATTAAAACCAAAGAAAAGTAGTGCTTATAATTATTGTAATACAATGATCCGCTATCAGTTGGTTTTATAATTTGAATGTGCCTACCATCGACCTCACCTATGCAGTTCGGAAAGTTAGCACGCGTACGCAAATCATTTTTTATGTTCTGCCAGTTTTTTTCACTCAATTTTACATAGCAGATATCTTTCATATATGTCCAAATACATTCACATACGTCTTTGACTATTTCCCTTATCGTTGATGCCACAATTATATAGTTATATCCTAATTCGGTAAAGGTACTCCTTGTTGCTAAGTATCTGAAAAACAAAAGAAATTTACATCATTAATTTCTTATTGTTCCAGCAAAAACTTTACAGAAGAAATGGAAAGTTTTAAGAGACGGTTTTAACCGATATGTAAGCAAGTCAAAAAAAGCAAAGAGTGGCTCAAGAGCAAGTCAATCACGTTAATACATATATTTCCATCAGATGTCATTTTTATGACCATTGGCCAATGAGAAGGCAGAAGCAGTAAATAATTTAGAAGACGAAACAAGGGCCGAGGGCAGCGTAGTTATTACTGAGGAAAAACAACGAGGTCGCAAGCGAGCCAGTGCGTCAAAAGAAGATAATTTAATTGAACAATTGTCAGCAAATCTAAACAAGAAATACAAGGAAAATACATTAAATCATGAAGTCGATGATGACAAACTATTTCTTTTTCTTTACATGCCAATTTTAAGGAAATTTCTGATTGTTACAAATTAGACGCTAAAACAGACATGCTTAACATTTAAAAAAAATACAAATTATTATCGTTTGAAACTGGTCAATATCCAGACCCCAGCCAGCCCATCCAGCCATCTTACCATCATTATGATGATTTTAGTAGAGGTCATAACCTGGACCTTCTACTTCTGCATACGTTCAACGTACCTATCAACGCGGACCCACTTCTACATACGTTCAGCGTAACAATGAACCCCAACAAATTACTACAAGAACTGAAAAAGTAATTAATGTACTGTCTCCTGATTCTGTCAATAGCCAATCATCGCAGTCGTCGATTCATAGCCTTTTCAGTATGTAATGTCACGTGAGTTGCGTTAATATAAAGTTTTATTTGAAAATGTATTCTTCACTTTCCTCAACGTTACTGCAATCCTTTCTTCAGGGGGTATGCTTTTTATCATCGCGGTATCCGTCCGCTGAATTGTAGCGCGTAGAACATTAGCCAGCTCGTCGAACGACGCCACTGACATTCGGAAGTAGTTAAAAAACTTTTTGCCGTCTTCCCTCAGCTGAGGATATAAAGTATGAAATATTCCATACCTCATCCTCGAATCTAATATGGGATGCACCCATATACTTCGGCGTTTTCTACGCCTTCGCCTACGCAGTAATAATAGAAGCAGCAGTGTTTCCTCCTCGAAATCCATGTTCGAACTAAATATCTATTTAATGAATAAACCATAAATAGAGGCAGCTTGAAGCGGCCGAACAAAACTGCAAGCTGACCCCGACTGCTCCAAGCTGCCCGTCTATGGGGGCCCTTAGCAGAAACTTAAACAACTGGAGAAAAGTCGACGCATGGTAACCAGCGATCCCTTTATATATACGGATTTTATGCAAAGTTGGAAGAAACCATCCGCCAGCTTAATTTAGAAGATTGTCCAGGCCAAATATGGAACTTGGATGAGACGAGCTTTTCATCAGATCCAAACAGAGTGAAGGGCGTTGCTGAAATAGGACAAAAAGTGCACAGAAACATAAAAGGATCCGAAGAAGAAAATATAACAGTGATGGCATGCATTTCTGCTGCTGGTGTGTTACTACCACCCCTAATAGTTTTTCAAGGGGCTCATTTGTGGAGTAGCTGGAAAGGTAAGAGATACCTACTGCCTCTTCAAAATTGTACGATTGAATTGTATTTTAATTACAGGGACGAAAGATTTGCCAAATAACTTCTACGTGTGTTCTGAAAAAGGCTGGATGACGACAAATATTTTCCAAGAATGGTTCCAAAAGTGATTGCGAAGAGGCCTCAAATAATCATCATGGACGGCCACGTTACCCATTTAGATAAGGGCACAATCGGACTAGCAATTAAGGAAAATATCACGTTATTAAGACTGCCAGCACATACAACTGATGTCTTGCAACCGTTGGACAAATGCTGCTTCGGTCCTCTTAAATTGAAGTGGAATAATTCTTTAATCGAATGGCAACGGCTAAACCAGCGAAAGTTAAGAAAGAGCGAATTCTGTAATTTGTTGTGTGAAATATGGGCAAAAGGCATTTCCGAACATGTTATAAAATCTGCGTTTGCTAGTACCGGAATTTACCCTTGCCCTTTGTGGAAGAAAATAACCCATCTGTTGCTGTTGCTGTACCGTCAACGAGGACCAGTGATGTAAATCCATCAACAACACCAATACCACCGTGTTCCACTCACAGTAATACACAAACATCATCGTGTGTATCTCACAGCAACACGCCAACATCATTGTGTTCAACTCCAAGCACCGAACGCCCCTCATTCGAGTAACTCTTACTGTCAAAACTTCGAAGAACAGCCCCATCATCTCAGAAAAGAAAGAAAATTGATGGCACTGTATCAATGCACTGTATATAAATTAAAAACTTTTCATGATACCTCCATTCGTTTGAGAAAGCTACTGTGTAGCGAAACGCGTCACAAGTTGTATTTGAACATAGTTCAATTGTAATGAAGGTTTAAACAAAAAATTTTATTGTTTTATTTCATAGTTAAGTATGAATCTTCATCAAGTAAAAGCCTCATCTATCCAATTTTTGAAGAAAGCTGATATCAGCTTTTTGGCTATCTGGTATTTTAAATTACTTTTAAAAAGTGCAGTGTGTACCCAAAATTTGTGGTTCTTCGGACAGTGTTCCAGGAATAATGTATTCCCTAGATACATGAAATTGAAAACTGACAACAATAGCAACGTAGCAATTAAATCAAGTATATATGGTAAAGAAAGATGGTGAAAAGAAGGAAAGAAGACACAGTATAGTAAAAGATATAATTTTAATATTTATGTTAAGGTAATTCATTCACAACTATCACATATATTACACCCCATAGAGTTTGACATTTTAGATCTTGATATAAGAGATGAAATTAAATTAATAATTCACAAAAAGTACCAAGTACAAAAACGTGAATTAAAGTCACTATTGAATAATAAACCAGTATCAAAAAACCCACAAACCAAATTTTCAGACCATATATTTTTTCACAGATTTGTAAATCTTTCAAATACAGTTTTTTCAAATAAAGAAGTTAAATGATTACAAAAAGATTTGAACCATAATATTCAACCTACATGTTCATTCGATAACTTCAACAAACTAGGCATAGGAACAGAAATTAACTTGTATAATTTTCCAAACAACTGTAATCTAAAACATATAGCTTCCGATATTATTAAAAAAGAATTTGTCAAGTTCAACAAACCCAATTTCGAATCATCAGTCGTCAAGTCAATCCAAATTCAAATAATCTTATTTTTACAAAAGCAGATAAGGGAAATACAGTAATAGTATTACCCAAAGATGATTATATATCAAAGACCAACAATTTTATACAGGCAGGAAATTTTGAGATTCTTAAAAAAGACCCAACTATTAAATTTCAGAAGGAAATAAAATCAGCAGTAAATAACGCCAAATCAATAATTAACGATAAAGAAAAATATAAATTATTTTTACCCAATCCACAACACCCTGAACTGTATTCATTAATTAAACTCCATAAAGAAGGGTCCCCAATTAGACCGGTTGTTTCTTTTTTCACAGAACCGTCATTTAAAATTTCAAAGATCCTCATAGATATCATTTCTAAATACCTATTGCTCATTTAAACCTCAATTTTCAATTAAAAACTCAATAGAATTAATTAATAATATTCAAGATATAAAACTTACTCATACTTCTAAATTCATATCAATAACGTGCTCACACACAATAATGTTAATCCTATAATTCATTCTGATATCATAAACTTATTAAGTGTTTGTTTAAATCAAAATTATTTTCATTTTAATGGAGAGATTTATAGCAGTAAAGACGGTTTAATTATGGGCAACCCTCTCAGTCCCCTAATAGCAGAAATTTTCATGGATAATATAGAAAAAATAACACCCCCTTAGTAAAAAATTCGTGTACTGGCACCGATATGTAGATGACATTTTAGCTTGCTTCACCGGCACAACTAGACAATTAGATAACTTTATCACTTTCATCAACTGAATTCATTAAAATATCAAATTTACCTTAGAAACAAGTCTATAAACTTTTTAGATCTTACAATTACAAATATAAATAATACACATGATTTTTCTATATTTCACAAACCATCACAGACAGACATTACAATTCATAACAGTTCGGTCCACCCATTCAGTCATAAATAATTAGCAGCTTTTAATAGTATGATACACAGACTTTTAACAGTTCCATTAAATACAGACAATTACAACAAAGAACTAAATATCATAAAACAAATAGCAGTTAATAATAATTACGATCCAAATTTAATAGACAATATCATATATAAAAAGATACGAAAACATACTCTAGACCAAGTATTTCCTTCTGATAAAAACAAAAATAACCAATTTAAAAGCTTAACATATTTTGGAATACCATCCTTAAAAACCAAATCATTTTTAGAAACTTTAGACTTAAATATTTGCTTTGAAACCGATAACAAATTATACAAATTCATTAAAAACAACAAATCTAAATCTTCAAAATTAAACAAATCAGGAGTTTAAAAATTAAAATGTGGTAATGACAACTGTGATAAAATTTATATAGGTAGAGCTTTTAGGAATTTTGAAACTAGAATTTCAGAACACAAACGTAGCTATGATAACCAGAAATTAGATTCCAACTACTCAAATCATTTATTAGCAAACCAACACACTTTCGACTCAAATTTTGAAATTTTGCATGTAGAACCTAAATCCTTGAAATTAAATCTTGTAGAAGCTCTTGAGATAAATAAAAACAAATATTCAGATAACCTTCTTAACGACCAAATAGATATCAACAATTCTCCCTTATTAAACCTTTTTACTTAGAAACTTCCTGTACGATTGTTGTGAATGAATTTCCAGGTAAACCTGTTTAATACTTTAGTTAATCCCATGTTTTTTGCTTTTTATTTCCAAGTAAATAGATTATAATACTTTTATCCGTAAAATTCCTTATCAATGGACTGTATACAAATTAAAAACTTTCCATGATACCTCCATTCGTTTGAGAAAGCTACTGTGTAGCGAAACGCGTCACAAGTTGTATTTGAACATAGTACAATTGTAATGAAGGTTTAAACAAAAAATTTCATTGTTTTATTTCATAGTTAAGTATGAATCTTCATCAAGTAAAAGCGTCATCTATTCAATTATTGTAGAAAGCAACACGCCATGGACGTCGCCCGTAGTCCTAGTACCTAAGAGTGATGGCGACATACGAGTATGTGTTGACTACCGACGAATCAATGCCATTACAGTACCAGACAGGTATCCATTACCACGAATGGATGACCTTCTCCATGCTGCGAAAGCACTGCCATTTATATCCAGCTTAGTGACAAGGAAAACACTGGATTTATTACTCCATTTGGAGTATATCAATATAACCGTATGCCATTTGGTCTTCGTAACGCGCCCTCGACGTTCCAAAGGCTGATGGACAGATTCAAGATATCGTTAAATACCGTGGATCTATTAGTATATCTCGACGACCTAATTATCCGTTCTGAGAGTTTCGAGAAACATATCGAAGATTTGGAAGAGGTATTCACCCGACTCCGAACATATAACCTGAGAGCCAACCGAAAGAAATATCGCTTCGGCTGCTCTCAAATCAACTATTTGGGACACCAGATCACACCAAAAGGGATTTTATTGGACCCAGATAAAGTTCAAGCCATTGTAGCGCTACCGCCACCTCGAAACATAAAACAAGTCTTATCGTTTGTGCAAACCTGTTCGTGGTACCGTAGGTTCATAGAGAACTTTGCTAATCTAGCTCGTCCGCTCACGGACTTAACAAAGAAAAATGCTGCCTGAAAATGGAGTAGCGTCGAACAGACTGCTTTTGAAGACTTAAAACGCTGTCTGACCACAAGTCCTGTCTTGAGGCAAGCAGATGATTCGCAGCCCTACATTATTAAGACTGATTCCAGCACCTTTGCCCTTGGAGGAGTATTAGTCCAGGGGGAGGGAGAAAAAAAGCGTCCAATTGAATACGCCAGTAGGCTTTTAACTAGCGCAGAGAGGAATTATAGCACCACTGAAAGGGAAGCCTTGGCCATTGTGTGGGCCATCTCGAAATTCACGGGTTACATAGAGGGATCCGAAGTCGTAGTAATTACCGACCATTAGCCTCTCAAGTGGCTAATGACCGTGAAAACGCCAACAGGGAGATTAGCTCGGTGGGCATTGCAACTCCAGGCGTACAATCTTCACATTCTTTATGCACCAGGTAGAACCAATCGAGTTGCAGATTTTCTCTCCAGACCGCCATGTGAAAATGACATGCCAAATTGCCAGATATGTAGTGTTCAAATCGAGACCTACCCAGTAAAACAGAGAAAGACATCCGGGATCAACAGTTGAATGATCCGGAGCTACAAATAATAATTGGAGCCTTAGAAGATTTTTCTAATGATGAAAACAACCAAAAGTGGATCAATCGTGGATATTTCCTCCATAAAGGAGTGCTGTATAGATATACGGACGATCAAGAAGATAACGATGCCAGACTAGTTATCCCTAGCCAAGAGATATCTACAATTCTAAAGGCATACCACGATAGTGCAGCAGCCGGACACTATGGCATCGATAAAACTACTCACCAGATGGCCACACGCTACTATTGGAACAGGATGCGCCAAGATATTGCAAAACATATAGGTGCTTGCCTTGAATGTCAACGATACAAGATTTCCAACAGAAAACCTGCGGGGTTGATGTAAACAAACGTTATTAACCAGCGCTTTGAGGTTTTAGCAAAAGACCTTTTTGGTCCCCTTCTTGAGTCAGTCGACAATAAGAAATGGATCTTCATCATAGAAGATACAGCTAGTAGATGGGTAGAACTGTTTCCGCTCTCGGAGGCTACCACTGAAAATTGTGCCAGGACTCTAAGCTGTCCCTGTGTCGCATTTCTCACTCCTCAGGCCATAGTAATTTGCAGCTCTGCCTCCCCACTACCACATGCGAGACACCGCGCATGGCCAGATATCCTCGGAGTCGACAAGAGACGAGACGACCAATTCATTTTAAAAAAGATTCCTATTCTTACCTCGGTAGAAGACAGACGTGCTTATCGTGCCTCGTAAAAGACTATTCCATTTGTATTGTTACTACTTGTTATTTTGTTTCCTTATTATTATTAGTAAAGTTGAATATATCCATAAAATATTGAAGTATTATTGCCGCCCTGCTATGTTACAACTTCAATTTTCATAAATATTCAGGAAAAATATATGTTATGTTGTCATTCAGAACGCCATTTTTTTGTTTATTGCCGAAATAAAAAATTGAAAAAATGTGAACTTTGTTGTATATTTAACCTTCTGTGTCTCGCATTCAACCCAGCCTCTGAAATGGTTCTAAGTATATAAAATTAGCGTGTCTTGTTTTTCGCCATAGCTGTCTCGTTTTTACACCAAACCAGGGTGAAAAACCAAACACGTGTTTTATTTTTTTTCACGAAAATTTTAAAGTAGTTTGAAAAAATTGATGACGGATATAAATTCTACATGTAAGCTTTAATATTACATGAAATTGTCAAGCCGTTTGGAGTACTTTTTCCTAAGAAAAAATTGAAAGATTTAAAAATCGTCTCGTTTTTACACCACTTGACCCTAATGTCTAAATTTTGAGAGTTGTTATAAAATATGTTTTTATCAACTTGTTTGGATATCCATTATCTGAGAATAATTGATGAAGGATTTTCAAGTTTTTTTCATGAAATACAGGATCTGAAATATTGGTTATTCTATTACTTGATCAAATTAATTTTCATAGAATATTTTTGATAGGACCAAAAGTTCATGAATCTTCCAGAACTCATTGGTTTCCTATACCAATCAATTGATAAAGTGTTATTAGAATTTTTTATTAATCTAGTATCTAAAAAAGGTATACTTTGTAATTCGTCTTCCTTCTCTATTGTAAACTGAATGTGTTGATCATGATCATAGCTGTTAAATATGGCAAGAACTTCATCTACTTTATTTTCAGGTAAAGCAAGAATAATATCGTCAACATACTTTGTCATGAAGATTAAATTGAAAGGTAATATTTGTATAACTGAGTCTAACAAATTATCCATAACGTAACATGCTATGATTGGCGAGATTGTTGCTCCCATTGGAGTACCAAAAGTTTGTTTATATATTTGATTATCAAAAGTGAAATAGGTATTTTCAAATAGCAATGTTATGATATCTTGGAAATATTTCTTTTGTATTTGACATTGTCGACTTATTTTTCCCAATTTTTATCGATTGCCTTCAGAGCTGAATCTAAATATACATTACTAAACAAAGATACAACATCTAAACTACAAATAACATGGTCGTTTGGTAATTCTGTCAGTATTTTAGATATACAATCTAATACCAACAAAGACTTTATTGGAAATGGCTCACATATCGCAAGAGCAAAATATCATTAATAAAAAGAGTGATCATAAAAATTTGAGTGATATTTATTACTACCTTATTGATAAGAAACATGAGGGTCATCAAATTTCAAATTCGTCTATTTCAAACATTTGAGGTTAAAATAACATCAAGCAATTAAAAAAAAGAAGATGAACCTAACCAATCTCGATATTTTTAGATATAGATTAGTTATAATTTTATACTTGTTCTATTCTATAAAAAACAAATGAATAGTTATCAAGCATACGATTTTTTTAACATCATTTAGACATTTATTTACCATTTAAAACAACTTATTGTAATACATTCTCGAATGCTATCATTGAAAATGGAAATAAAGATATTCCGAAAGCTTGGAAAATACTGTAAAGAGTACTCATTTTACAAGTTGATCGCTTCCGAAATATTCCTGTCCTTGTACATTATTATTCGGCAAATATCTACTATAACTATATATATATATAGCAAAACAGTCCTCATATGACGGGACACCACACTTTCCGCGAATTGTTCTGGTCCTATTCTGCGTTCCACTTATAGAACAATGTGCACATCTTCTTTGAGTTTGAAAGAGCCCTCTTTATAGTGACGATAACCAGTTATAGGACATGATGAAAACTGAGCCAATCACAATTTGTATTTCACCATCACTATCTTGAATTTGTTTTCCTTGGAACAAAAATTGGTGTTGGTTCTGACCATATAACTAATATTATTTGACAGAAGTACCTCCTATTGGATTCACTTTCCATCAGTTTGTAACTCTGATGTGCTGAGAATGGTCCCAATTACTACTGCAAAGTGACACAAGTAGATCAATCAAGCAGGTTTTATTATAGGCATAGGAAAAACAATGTGCTAGAGAGAGTATCGAGGCAATGTATAAGAGAAAGAACGGCGTCACAGTAGCAGTCGCTTCTTATCAGTGAAATACGAGTGAAATCCGTGATAACGCTGAGAACGGTCTTTAATAAAATCAAATAAATTGCAATAAAATTAAAAGGACGCTACACACTGATCTCTGGAAATATGGGGTGCATGAGTGTCTTCGTTATTTATGATGCGATTCGAACCGAACAAGCTGTATTGGCAACGTCAAACGTCACTTCACGAATTACATGATACGCTAACGTATTACGTCATCGTCGTACACCTCATGCACGTCTCACATACTTCTTACGCACGTTTAATCACGTCTCTTATCTTTGCTCCTGAAGCACCTACAGGAAACCCGAACCCCTTCCAAATTCTCTGTGGACTTAACTTTTAGTCTTCATCTTTTTCGGGGCATTGTCTGTGACATTCAGTGTTAGTGATTTATCGGTACATATTTGTGCAATTATTTACATAATATGTAGAGGTGTACATTTTTTTATCGTTTTCATTAATATTCTGTAACACAATTATATGTATAATGATATTGAAAAAAATAACATTTCACCAAACATAACACCTGCTACGCGAAATACTATTTTTTCCTTGAAATTCGCTAAAACCAGGCATGAAAGGTAACCTAATAAAAATTAACAAACGCTCCATTTACATAACCTAAAATAACTCACCGCGTCGTCCCTACTTTAAAAATGTTTGACCCTTATACTAGCGCCACCAATTTTCCTTCTTTCGACGGACACTTTTTATATACAGAGTTTGTACTCCTTATATCTAGTCTTCATGTTCTAGTAGTGTGATTGAGGTTTCTTAAAATGCTTCTCCTAGTTTGAAAACAAGGAGTAGTAGATTTTATTTCACATTTTATCAAGGATATGATCTACTGTGAATGGACCTTGAAAATTGGACAACTAATTTGTTGCAGTCTTAAACTTCAAACTATTATCGATTGCCTAGTTGTAGAATTTTTTCGTTAGCGTCAGATGGAGAGCATAAAAACTTATTGTCCTATATGATTTCTTGCAGGACTTGTTACAGACATCTGGAACTCTATCCAGCTCCCATACACACTTGATAAAACTGACAAGACTGTTACGATTAGCGAGGCTTCTCCAAAAAATGGATAGATATTCCCAGTATAGTGCCATGATACTAACTCTCTTGATGTTATTTTTCACGTTAGTAGCACATTGGCTAGCATGTATTTGGTATGTCATTGCGGAAAAAGAAGTCGATACGGATTTAGGTGAGTGAATATTATTTTATTTGCTTTTATAATTCAATTTATAATATTTAATGTTACCATACTCCATAAAGTGTGAATTTTTCATATATTGAACTGAAATTAAATATTCAATATATTCAAAAACATTTCAAAATATAAAGAAAAAATATGAAATAAAATAATAATTCCAAAAGAGTGAAAAAGTTCAAGCTATAATAATATTAAAGATTGAAATATCTTAAATTGTAAACAATAAAAATGTATGTAAGAAATAAAGATCAATAAAATACACTTATGGGAAATCAATTAGCCATTTATGATGAAAATAATACAAATGTCTGAAATTTTAAATAAACCAATATATTAAAACAATCCAAAAATATAATATTTAAAGCGTTAATAAGTAAATGATTATATTAGATAATTTAATAGAATCATAAAAATTCATTAAATAAAAAAATAATGGAAATCCGAGAAATTTTATTTTTGTGAAGTAAAACATGAATGAACATAAATATGTATAAACTATAACAAATATTAGTAATAGAAAATGAAATGTAGTTTTGAAAGTAAAGTTTTTTTATGTGTATAAAATATATGTAAAGGCCATCAGATAAATTGTAAGAGGTGGGATGAAAGATAATATGGATTTAACAGTAGAAAGAAAGTATCAAAACCATATGATAACATAATTATAGTACTTTAAAATTTCAAAAATTGGTAAAATAGGTGACAGTAAGAAATTATTTGACAAGTCAAAAAAATTATTGATATGATATAAAATTTTTGGAAGCTTATGAAATGAAACTTCAATTTTGGGGGGTAAGAAAAAATTGAGGAAAGAAGGGATCAACAATTTAAAAATTTGGAGAAGAGAAATCGAAATGAATTTGAAACTGAAAATAATATAAATTGTAAAGAAAGAAGTAACATTTAATGGTGGAGGAGAGTATTTAAGAATTTTAGTTAAAGAAAGGGTATAATTGAAACAGAAAAACGGTAATATATCAAAATTAAAATAATACATACAGAACATAAAGACCAGATTTTTGATGAACCGAAGAGAACGTCTAGTGGAACTTGTCCATTATAAATAACTGACAAGAAAAATCTGTAAGCAGCTCAGAAAACAGTGACGAATATCATAAATTTTAACAACGAATTGGTAAGAAATTTATTTATTATCTTGCATTCCCTGAAACCGAGAAAGATGAAGAGATTAAACATGGTAAAGTTAAATTAAATAAGAAGAGAAAAAATAAATAAGAGAGAAAAATAATTTTTTTGAGGTTAGTTACAATTAGTAATAGATTATTCAAACAACTACGAAATTTCTTACATCTAGAATATTACAGTTTGGTCTTAAAAATAATAATAAATAAAACAGTATAATACTTACATAATAATAAGATAATTAGAATTCATAAAACAAATAAAATAGGTCATAGTTTTGACAATAGCTTACATCCATCTTATTCAGAATTTATAACCGCCCTCTAACAGAGGATTTGTAAATTATCTGAAGGCAATATTTCACGAGAGATTACGAGGGGTAAAAAAAAATTTATTGAAGAAAGGTTTAAAGTTTTTGAAATAAAACTAAAGAATTATTGTTCCATATCATAGATATTTTATTTCCCACTAAAATTTTGAATGCAGTTTTTTGTCAGATGGAAACTATTCGACCCTGAGGTTGAAGAATCCCATTTGAATAGAAGAAAGGTAATAAATAAACAATAAAAGTAATTAAAGGTATCATATAATCAATTATTAATACTTCAGGATAATTAACATAACATCAAACTTAGATTCCACTGACACTAGAACTGACAATAATCATATGCCAATTTATGTGTCTTTGCCATACATTAAATCAGTAACACCTAAAATTCCTGGGATATGCAAACATCATAATATAAAATTTGCTAGCAAACCACATCTTACAATTAATTCAATTTTCAGTAAAAATAAAGACAAGACACCTAGTAACAAGCTGACTAATATAGTTTATAAAATTCCTTGTAATGATTGTGATAAAAAATACTATGGCAAGTCCAAGAGGTCACTTTCTAATCGAATTACCATGTGCACTTGCTGAGCATGTATTTTATAAAGGACATACCATGAATTATCAATCTGCTAAAGTATTGACAACAGAAGAAAATTATAAAAAGCATCTGTTTTTAGAAACGTCATATATCAATCAAGATGATGATTGCATAAATAAAAAAACAGATTTTGTAACGATCGCCCGCAACTTCCACAACCCAAACAACAACGGCCAACACGTTACGCCTGAACAGTTGGCAACCCTATTAACGTCGCCGTGAAGTTCCAGGTTCCGCTCATAGATGTCGCTGTAAGGATGGATTACCTCATCCGCATCGTAACTCACCGGTATAAGGAACCCACCGAGGACCGAAGACGGTAACAAGTAGACAACACATAAATTGCTTCTTTATTATATATTATGTATATGAATTATATTGTAAATGTAACAGTATCATTCTATCAAATGAAGATTATTTCTTATAATCACTTGTCTACATCTGGCGCTCAACGTTAAGCCTGCAATTTTCTCATATAACTAGACAATTAATAGCTACCCAGTGGCGTTACTTGTCGGTGTTTAAATAAGCAGTTTTGAAAAGTTCCAGGGAATTTTAGAAACACTGGAGCCATTATTTTGGAATAGTTTGTCGAAATTCTAGAGAAGAAAGTGAGGTTCGCTACATCCATTCACACCAAGGGAATTTTAGAAAAACTAGAGCCATTATTTTGGTATAGTTTGTCAAAATTCTCGAAAAGAAAAGGATCGATTGGGTTTCTCGTAGACAAGTGAGATTCGCTTTATCTGTCCAAAAGAATTTCAGAAAAACTAGAGCCATTGTATTGGCATTGTTGGTCGACATTCTCAAGAGGAAAAAGGATTGATTAGGAATAACTCACCAAGATTCCGAAACATAAGAAAGATGTTTCATCAGGCCTGCGTCGCAGTCAACGTCAAGAAAGCAAATTAGTCACAGGAGGCACAATGCAGATGTCTGACGAGCAATTCCAAAGATTACTTATAACTATCTTGGCTACTAAAGAAGGACCGCCAACGCCTTCCTTGTCTGGGAGTTTTAGCAAATGGAATAAGATGTCATACAACGGTAGATGCCTTTATCATGACCGTCTCCATATATAAAGAAGTGGAGAAAATAACAGACAACGATGCCCTAAAAAGACTACCGTTATTGCTAACAGACACAGCTTCAATTTGGTGGCAAGGGGTCAAAGGCGAAGCTCATACGTGGGATGAAGCAACCGCGCTCATTAAAGCAGGGTTCTTGCCATCCAAGCCTTCACATCAAATTTATGTAGAGATCTTTAGCGAAAGCCAGGAGCCTAGCACTCCTATAGACGCTTTTATTTGTAAGAAAAGAGCCCTACTAGCACAGTTACCCCAAAGAAGACATGAAGAAGCGACTCAACTCGACATGATATTTGGCCTACTTCATATTGACCTAAGGAAAAAGATCTCTCGAGACAATTGCAATACTTTCCCCGACCTACTTCAGAAAGGTAGAGAAGTAGAAGCTGTGCAGCAAGAATCAAGAAGAGGAAACACAAAAAACAGAATTTGTAGCCCAAAAACAGAGAAGATAAGTGTCTTGAAAAGCAACAAAAATAGATGCAACGTTTGCCACTATAGAGGACAAGAGGAATGCCGAAAACGAATAGTAGTAGAAACAGACACAAATTCAGGACTTAAGCAGATTTCAGCCTTAATTGCTATGGGTGTGGTAAATCAGGTTATTATCGAAGTAACTGCCCTGTCTGCACCGAGAAAAAATTAGATGTTACCACTCAGGCTATAAGTTTCTATTCTGTACATACTTTAATAAATCAGACTCAAGTTCCCACAATACCCATTAAAGTACAGGGAATTCAATGGGTTGCACACATAGACTCGGCCGCCAGGACTAGTGTAGCAGGCAGGTCCCTTTATGAACATCTAAAGAGTATCCCTTCAGTAAAATTTTTGAAACGATCAGCTGCTGTAACTCTGGCTGACGGGCACAGCCAAGATCAGGAAATATTAACAACAGTAAAAATCGAAATAGGGGCAAGAATATTCTCTATTGACTTCATTATTTTACCAAAAGCAGAAGACAATCGTACATTATTGGGAATAGACTTTTTGGACCAAATAGCTATGGTTTTAGTAATTCCGCAAAGGTGTTGGTATTTCATTGACAATCCAGCTCAAATGTTCGAATTTATAGATGTCACACAAGTGGCCACCATAGAACCGAAATACGAACATTCAAAGGCATCAACTCAATTCAACAGAGATGAGACAAACAGAATCACCCTTTTTGGAGGTGTCCGCCTCACCATTACCAGAGGAACCATCTTTTCAGTTAATAAAAATGGACCTTCCACCGCAACGACAACTATTTGAGTCACAAAAAAGTGCAGATGCTGGATATTCCACAATTAAAAGGGTGCTGGAAGTTGTAGCTCATTTACTGGGCTACCAGCAATTCGAAGAATAGGTCGCTGGCGTATTTTGTCTTAAATGAAAGACCATTCAATTGGAATAACACTATATTATATTTTAACTTAAACTAATTTCTACGAATATTGACTGACGTGGATAGTTTTTTGGGTCTCTTGACCAAACTGTCATTTTGTATAATTATTTATATTGATGTCCTGGCAACCAAGGCTTGTCCTGATAAAAAGGCATTTTTAATATGTGGCAGTATAAGACATTCTAACCAGAAGTGTTTTAGAACCAAAAGTTCCGTTCAATTGAATGTTTAGTGAATCTGAACATACTGCCCCCCGTTGATTAATCTTGTGAATCAAACCAAACAAGACTTATGCAACTAACATATTTGAAGAGTTACAGTCCTCAAGAGAGGATTATACAATAAACATCTTTTAAAGAATTATAGATTCTTACATAATATGATATATGGGTATATAAAGGCATTTACATAGTAGTGTTATGGCCATTCTAAGCAAAGCGAAATACGCAGTTACATTTTTCATGACACATAATAACTGAAGAAATTCCTTTCCTCGGTGTAATTTGAATGTGAAAAATGAAATATTTTCTGGAAATGAAAAGAACCAATGTCTATTGAACAATCATTGTTAATGAGGATATGATTTTTGGAGGGTGGTTAAATACCGATATTGTAAGTAATTATTTACTTTCTGTGGGTAGAGGACACAACTTTGTGATATTTCTAATATATATCCTAGTTTGAGTTTTAAGTTTGACCAGCCTAATTTTATTATCTTTGTTGGGTATGAGTTCGATTACCCGTGCTAATGGCCACTGTAATGGTTTTGTATTTTCATCTTTGACAAGTACAAGATCATTGAGTTTAATGCTTTTCTGAGGAGTGTACCATTTGGGTCTATTTTGGAGCTGATTTAAGTAATCAATAGACCAGCGTTTCCAAAACAGTTGCTGGATACGAGAACAGCGTTGCCAGCGAGTAAGACGGTTTTCTTGGATTTCCGAAACATCTTTTTCAGGAAATGAGGTTAAACTACTACCTATTAAAAAATTACCAGCAGTCAATACTTCTAAATCTGTTGATTCATTTGATAGAGGAACAAGTGGTCGCGAATTTAAAATAGCCTCAATTTGACTAAGAATAGTGGACAGTTTTTCAAAGGTAAATTTAGAGTCACTGATTAGTCTATGTAAATGATATTTTGTAGACTTGAGAGCGCTCTCCCAAATACCTCCATAATGTGGATAAGGTGGGATAAACTTCCAAGCTATTTCTTTCGGAGATAGGAAATTCTGAATTTTGTCGATAGTATCTTGTTTTTTGAACCACAAGTGAAGTTCACGTAACTGATTTCTGGCACCTAAAAAGTTACTAGCGTTATCACTGTGAATATTGTGAGGAGCACCTCTGCGAGCTATAAACCTTTTCAAGTAAAGTAAAAAAGCTTCAGTAGTTAAATTTGAAACAAGCTCTATATGAACTGCTTTAGTAACCATACAGATAAATAGAGAAATATAGCATTTCATGATTGGTGCTTTTCTAAGGGTTGAGGATTTTATAAACAATGGACCTCCAAAATCTAATCCTGTACTGGAAAAAGGTCTAGCAGGTTTTGTTCTGACTAAGGGCAAGTCAGACATAATTTGTGTAAAGGGTTGTGCTTTAAATCTATGGCAAGTTAAACATTTTTGAGAAATTCTTTTAACTTCGCGTAGACCTCCGAGAGGTCAGAATCTAAGTCGAAAATGGGATAAAACTGTTTGTGGCCTGCATGTCCAAGGGTTACATGTTCATTTTGTAACATAAAAGTGACAAGCCTATGTTTAGAAGGTAATAGTATTGGATGCCGTTGATCATATGGCAACATTGCAAAAGACAATCTGCCACCAACACGAAGAGTGCCAAATTTATCAATAAATGGATTCAATTTACATATTTCTTTTTTAGGGATGCATTTGTTAGCTTTTAATTCTTTTAGTTCTGTCGCAAAGATATTTCCTTGAATAATGTTTACTATAAATAACAAGGAATTGTTGAGCTCCTCAGTGGTCAATGAACCTGATATTTTTTGAGAATTGGGTTTACAGTTACTTTTAAATCTATAACAAAATGCTATTACGCGTTGAAGTTTAGTGAATGAGGAGTATCTTGCAAATAGTTGGTCTATCCAAGAGTCTTCAATTATATGTAGAATAGGATTACTTTTTCTTTGTTCAGGGAGTACTAAATTACTTGTAGTAGGGGTTAAAAATATTCGTGAAAAATCTTGTACAGGGAAATTTAAAACTTCTGGCCCATGCCATCATAATTTAAAAGTTAAGAAATTACTAGGTGACAAGCCTCTTGATAAGCAATCAGCAGGTGTTTCTGAAGAGGGTATATGTCTCCATGTTGCCTGTTCTGTAAGTTGCTGTATTTCAGCAACTCTATTGGAAACAAAAATAGACCATTTTGAGGGGTTACTAGAGGCTATCCATGCTAATGCAATTGAACTATCAGACCACAAATTTATACTGGAAAAGAAGAATTTAGTTTTAAAAATGGAGAGAATTTTTTGTAATAATTGGGAGAGGAGTAAACAACTACAAAGTTCTAATCGAGGTAAAGTGGTAGTTTTAATGGGAGCTATACGAGTTTTAGAAGCAACTAAGTGGCTTTCAAGCTACTATCACAAAAACCTTGAATATAAATAGTCTCATAATGGTGGCTTTCCAACAGATAACGTGGTATTTTTAAGTTTTTTAAAATATGGAGTGTATTATAGAAGTTTAACCATTCATTAAAAAGGTCAGGTGGCAGTACTTCATCCCAATTGATGTTACCTACCCATACCTGTTGCATAATTCTCTTAGCTGTTACCAAAATAGGTCCAGCCCAACCTAAAGGGTCATACATCATTAATATTCTACTTAACACTTCTCTTTTAGTGATTTCAGTTGAACTTGAAGTTATAGGCAATATATGAGGTATAAAGATAGAAAAATAATCCTCACTTGCATTCCAAATAATCCCTAGTACTTTATTAGGGGTTCCTTCAGGAGAGATGTGTTGAGCTTGTTGAGATAAATCACCTATTTCTCGTAAAAAATCTTGAGAGTTAGAATTCCATTTATGGAGAGGGAAATTAGCTGAGCTTAACATTACTTTAAGTTGGTTATACAAAATTTTTAAGTCTTCAAGAGAGTCTGTGCCTGACAGAACATCATCAACTAAAGTTTGTTCCAAGAGGGATTTAGATGCTAAATTTAAATGGGGGTTAGATGTTGCTAACAAGTTCAAGACTCGAGTAGCTAGAAATGGTGCACTATTGGTGCCATAACTAACAGTCAATAGTTCTATGCACTGTAGGGGTTCGTTAACTGAATTTCTTCATAATATGTTCTGTAAGAATGTTTGAGAGGGGTGTATTCTAATTTGCCTGTACATTTTTTGTAAATCACAAGTTAAAGTATATCTGAAACTTCTAAATCTACACAAAATATCAAAGAGCTCAGGTTGTACTGTGAAACCTTTATACATTGTGTCATTTAAAGAAATACCACTAGAAGTTTTGACACTTCCATTAAATACTTTTCTCAATTTAGTCGTGAGTGGTCATTTCTAATTACAGGGTGGTGACAGACAAAATATTTATTTTCAGATTTTTCATTTTTTAAACTCAGAGGGATTATTTGAGCATGCCCAAGAGTTATATATTATATTCTTCTATAAAAGCTTTATATTGAGTGAATAGATCATTGTTTCTTATAAATTTCTTTTCAAGTGATAAGAATTGTTTTTCTGCTAAATAATATGAGGTGCCTAATTTCAAGTGTTCAAAGGGGCTTTTCATGGGGAGATTTACTTGATAATGTCCAGAACTGAATTGAATTGTAGTAGCTAAAAATTCATTCTCTACAATTTGTTCCTCAGGAGATAATATTTTATCATTACATGGGAGATTTTCAATATTCCAGAATTTTTCTAATTTTTCTCCTAGTGATGATTGTGTGGAAAAACATAAGTTTTCATATGATGGGGTGAGAGGCTTATCTACAAAATTGCAAACTACTTGAGAAGGTATAGGTCCACCAATGATATATCCTAGTTCGGTGTTAATTAGAGTTAAAAATTTATGCTGCAATCTAAAGATTTCACCACATACTAGGGAGTAATAAACGTCTGCACCAAGCAGTAGGTCAATATCAGATGGTAAATTGAATTCTGGGTCAGCTAAGGAAATGTTTGAAGGAATTTCTATTTTTTCTTTCATTAAGCAGCAATGAGGCAATTTTTTTGTTATGTGCTTCAAAACAGAGCAAGTAATGTCCAAATTAAATGATTTATTTATATTAGAGTGTATTTTCAAGGATAGCGTTTTATTTGCACTTGTGGTGGTACCATTTACACCTGAAATGACTATATTGTGTGAGTATAGAGGATAATTCAATATTTTAGCAAGCTTCTCAGAGATGAGTGATATGGTGCTACAAGAGTCTAGAATAGCTTTTACTAACAGGGGTTTGTTATCAGATGTATAAACTGTAACCATTGCAGTTGCCAGCAGGATTTCTCCACTAGGTGTAAGTGAAGATAGTGTAATTTGTTCATTTGATTCATATTGTAATAATGAATTGTTAGACGGATGTCTCCTTAGTGAGCTAGTAGCTGGGTTATTATTCAAAGAATCATTTTGAGGATGACTATGGACAACATTACTGGATGAATTTCTATTCATATGTGTAGACTGATCATTATTTCTAGAATTCATAAGTGCGTTATAAGTTCTGTGAGATTGTCAGGTATCTTGAATTGATTGTTGGTTATAACGAGGAGAATACGAGCTATTATTTCTGTAAGAGTTATTAGGTGAGTACCTTCTAGAGGTAGATGGTAATGCATTTGCACTATTTCTATTAGGCCTGAATCTATTAGAGCTATTATAATCATCTGCTTGCCTATACTCGTGAGTATTGTGGTGGGAATTATTGTTTGGAAATTTACAAATCAAGGAATTATGCTTCTGATGGCATAAATTACAACTGTGTGACTTGCAATTGTTTACTAGATGTGTGTGGCTGAAGCAATTTAAACAAAGTTTGTTGCCTTTTACAAATTCATACTTGTCTTCAAAGGTTAAGTTTTTAATTTTAAAACAGGAGTAAATTGAGTGATTATCTAGGTTACAAAATATGCATTTACTTTTTTGTGGTTGATTATTATTTGTTGGATGACTAGGTAAAGTTGGTATATGGTGGACCAGCTTGGGAGATTTTTTATAGTTGTGTGGAATATTATTTGAACTTGTAGGGTTTCTTTCTACTTGATGGGATGAGGGGTATGTAAATAACCGGTTGACAAGTGGATTACTCTTTATTCATGGGCACAAACAAAACACACTGATTTTGTAAAAGAAATATAACAATTAATAAGTTTTGTCGTAGACACGACCACGTGCATACATGAATGAATGAATGACAATTGACTCTTGTGACTTGTGACATGACAGACATCACACTATTATTGATTTTATCACTGGTCCGTGGTACATGAAACCATAGAATATTATACCAGTTGTATGGTACGTTACAGTCTCCCCCTATGCGAGGCTCTGGCGTCCCGCGAGAGGAGCAATAGAAGACTCGGGGGGCTGATCCTCGGGACAGCAAGGGCAACTCGACTTCACCGTAGGTCGGCGACGACGGACAGGACGGGCTGCTATAATGTTGTGATCCGGCGCAGTCGTGTTAGTAAGCGCTTCTGTGGATGAGGCTGAAGGAGAGGGCCCAGGTAAATCCGTGGCTTCTGGGGCTGAGTCTGGGTGAGTGCCTTCAGTCGAAGAACTGTCAGGAATGGACTTCGGTGGGCGACCTCGTTTACGAAGGGGTTGCACAGGGTTAGGCAGTGGCGTGTCGGAAACAACGCGCAGGGGGGGGTGAGGGCGGACTCGTGATACTTTCCGGCGGGAATGTCTTTTGAACTCGGGAGAGAAACTTCGTAGGTAGTCGGAGAAATCACTTTGGTAATCACGTAGGGTCCATCGCGACGAGGTGCGAGCTTAGCCGCGAACTTCTTAGACGAGTCACTCAAGGGATGCGATTTTACCAGTACAAGATCACCTACTTTTAGCACACACGGGCGTCGATGAGAGTCTATGTAAGCGTTACGTCGGTCTTGGGTGCATTCGTGCGTTTCGCGGGCGCGGCATAGTGTCTGGCTCAGCGTGCGCAAGTATGGGGTTATTTGAGCCACGAAAGTGTCGCTTTCAATGATAGCACGGAAGTCTCGATTCGCGTCGTCCGGGGTACGTAGTTCTCTACCAAATGTTAAGAAAGCGGGGGTATGGCCGGTAGACTCGCACTTCACTGTATTCATCGCGAACCGCACTGCAGGGAGTTTATCACACCACGAGGTGTGGTCGTCTTTAGTCAGAATAGCTAATTGCGTTTTAAGGTCTCTATTTTTGCGCTCTACGGGGTTTGACTCGGGATGATACACTGGGGTTAAAGTTTGATGATACCCTAAACAGTGAGCTACTTGCTGCATAATGGCGCTGACAAATTGAGGTCCGTTATCACTGATCACTCTACGGGGTACTCCAAATCGCAGAATTATTTCATCAATCAGGCAACGAGCACAAGCGGCGGCGGTAGCGGATTCCAAGGGAAACAATTCTACCCAACGACTAGCTGTGTCCTCCACTATGAATATGTGAACGTAACCTTGGGGTGTTTGCGGTAAAGGTCCGAATAGATCAATCGCTAGTGATTCAAAACGCTGAGCTTGGACGGGTGTCTGTAGGAGTCCTGATGGTCTTAAGTTGGAGACTTTATAGCGCTGGCATTCAATGCATTTACTGACATGTTCGCTGATCGTTCTTTTCATCCCAGGCCAGTAGTACCTCTTGTTGATGCGTTGATAAGTCCGTTCGAGACCATAGTGTCCAGCAGTTTCGGAATCGTGGTATTCATATAGAACATGAGGAATCCGGGTTTTGGCTACCACTAGCTGAGGCTCTTCTTCATCTACCTCCGGTATGTATCTATACAATATACCATGTGAGAGTAGGTATCCTCGTTCAGCCCACTTTTTGAAGTCTACGTCAGTGGTAGACGAAGAATCTTCTAGACAGTTAATGATTTTCGATATATCAGGATCACTCATCTGTTCAGCACGGACATCCGCTGCACTTAGCGTGGGAAAATCAATAGATGCAAAATTTACTTCGATATAATTAACCGAGTCACCGTTAGAGGGAGGTCTAGAGAGGGTATCGGCTATTACGTTCTTTTTGCCAGGTACAAACTCTACTTTCAAATCGTAAGGCATTAGTTCTAGGGCCCATCTGGCCAGGCGTCCTGTGGGTGATTTTAGGGTCATTAACCATTTCAGTGCCTGATGATCGCTTTTTACTATGGTAGTGGCTCCTTTCAGATAACCCCTGAACTTCTTAACGGCCCAAACTACTGCTAAAGCTTCGCGTTCTGTGGTATTGTAGTTCTGTTCGGCAGGGGTCAGTAACCTTGAAGCGTACTCTACCGGACGTTCATCTTCTTTCTCCCCCTGTAATAGACATGCTCCGAGGGCGTAGTTACTGGAGTCAGTGCGGAGAGTGTAAGGTAGGCGGTTATCGGCTTGTCGTAAGATAGGTGCGGAACACAATAATGATTTTAGTGTGTTGAAAGACTCCTCTTGTTCTGGTCCCCAGGCCCATTTGACTTTCTTCCTAGTTAATATTGACAAGGGTTTAGCGACATGGGAGAAGTTTTCGATGAACCTACGAAACCAACTACAAGTTTGAAGGAAAGTGAGTAGTTCAGAAACATTTGAAGGTGGAGACATGTGCAAGATAGCTGCTACTTTGTTGTCGTTGGGTCTCAGGCCGAGAGGTGAAATAATATGTCCCAAGTAGTGTACTTCCGGATAGAAGAATGAGCACTTCTTACGGTTGAGACATAATTTAAAGGTACGTAGTCGGCTAAAGATGCGTCGTAAATCTTTGATATGGGCGTGAAAAGAGGGAGACAACACAATAAGATCATCTAGATAAGCTAACAGGTTGATGTCCTGTAGACCGGATCTGAATTTATCAATCAACCTTTGAAAGGTGGCGGGACTGTTACACATTCCGAATGGCATTCGAGTGTACCGGAACGTGCCGAAGGGGCAGACAAATGCGGTTTTGTCACGATCAGCTGGACGGACTGAGATTTGATGGTAACCGTTTCTTAAGTCTAAAGTGGTCATATAACGGGGTTCCTTAGTGGCGTGGAGAATGTCCTCAATCCTTGGTAATGGGTACCTATCTGCACGTGTTATGGCGTTTAATCGCCTGTAGTCGACTGTTAATCTGATGCCGCCATCTTTCTTCGGAACCAAGACCACAGGAGCTGCGTAGGGAGATTCGCATTCTTCAATTATGCCTTCCTCTAGTAGTTTATCCAATTCCTTACGAAGCTGTTCCTTTTTCACATCTGACATACGATATGGAGGGACAGAGATCGGTATATCGTCGTTGAGAGAGATGGAATGCTCTGCATATGGGGTTGGCTCTTTGTTATGTTCGAATACGTCACTGTTTTCTTCGATTAGGTCGTTTACAACAGTCTTCTCCAGAGCAGACAGGGAAGTTGCTTCGTCGTCTCTAAGTTCTATATGAGCAAGAGTTATTGAATTGGCCGCATGAACTTCAGCCATCAGTGGATCCCTAGAGAAGAGGTAACGAGAGTTGGGATTGTGACCATAAAACCAGCAATCTCTGGGAATATCTAATATTATATCGGCTTTCTTTATTAAATCTGCGCCCAACAAAGTTCTACTCTGGGAATGTTCGGGGATTGAAATTAAAGAAATGTCGTGTGACCTATGTTGTAACGTAATGGTTACATTAAAAACTAACACTTCAACTGGAGTAGTGTTGCCATCTGCTAGAGTCATTAGCATGGGCTTTTTGACAAATGGTGTTCCCTCTTTTAACAAAATTTTCCTTAACCTAGAACCTGCGATACTGCACTGGGCACCAGAATCCAAGTAAGGGTAACCGAGATAACCTCCAATCTCAACCTGAACTATTGGTTTCAATTGCGTCGCGTGTTGTAACTCAACATTAAATATATCATTATTATCTATAGTTTCTACTGATCCAAACTCGACGGAAAGCGTTTCGGACTTTTTTGAGCATCTTGGACAGTTACTTCTAATAAACCCTGGAGTGTTACAGCCATAACAAATAACAGGTTTATGCACCGGCGTGTTATTTGTTTGCGTTTTTGGCGTACTGAAATTTTGAGAAGGTGGTTTAGATGAACTAGGAATGCTTGTTTTATTTTCAGATTCTTTGGCATTTGCTGCCGCTCGCTTTCTACATTCCTCTTTCGAGTGTCCCGGATTTTTGCAATATGCGCATTTGGTTCGTAAGGATTCTTTGTTAACTGTTTGGTTGTATTCAAAAGTTTCTTCCGCTAACCGTGTTTGAGTCAGCAGCTCACTGAATGTAGTAACTTTATCACGGGGAACTTTTTCTCTGATACGTCTATGTAGTAAACCGTAAACCATATCAAGTTGGATCGTTTCAGTTAGCGTACTAGGGGGTAATTGCGCTAAAATCGAACGCGCTTTGCATATAAATATGTCCGATGCCGTTTGAGAGTCTTGTTCAAACTTGAATAGTTCCTTATATACCCGGTAAGGAGGTTTTTGAGGACCGAAAGTAGATCGCAATAGGCTTATAAATTCGTCCCACGTATCTACCGTTGACTTAACCCCTTGATACCAGTTTGCTGCGAAACCGTCTAATAGCATAGGTATGCCTTTTAACGCGTTTTCGTCCGACACTTGTGAGCAGTCCTTGTATATGGTGACAGCATCTATAAACGCGTTCACGTCATTGTCTTTAGAACCGTCAAATCGCGACGCACATTTTGTCAAGTTACCGTTTTGCACGTAAGTCGGCTGATTAGCCACTGCCAACCTGTTCAAAAGCTCGGCGAATTGATCTGTTGTTAGCGCGATTGATGCCATATTAGGTTGATTAACTACAGGATTATCCTCTGGCATAGTTATTACTGTTGATTGTGATCGTACAGATCGTAGATTGTAGCGAGAAGCTGTACTGTTACTTTGATTCATGCAGAAATGAAAAGTGTACTTACAGGCTTCGTGTGGTTTTACCTATAATTTCTTGGCTGCAAGAACGTCTGGAAGACACTGTTCCCATCTGTTTCGCACAAGAAGCTATGAAGTAATGAACATACAATGGAAGAAAGCTTCGTTTCTTGGCACTTGTCAACTTAGGTTAGGTCCACTTTGAGCGCCAGTTGTAGGGTTTCTTTCTACTTGATGGGATGAGGGGTATGTAAATAACCGGTTGACAAGTGGATTACTCTTTATTCATGGGCACAAACAAAACACACTGATTTTGTAAAAGAAATATAACAATTAATAAGTTTTGTCGTAGACACGACCACGTGCATACATGAATGAATGAATGACAATTGACTCTTGTGACTTGTGACATGACAGACATCACACTATTATTGATTTTATCACTGGTCCGTGGTACATGAAACCATAGAATATTATACCAGTTGTATGGTACGTTACAAACTACTATTTATGTCAGGTAAATAAATACTTTCAAGAGCTAAGCAGCGGGTTTCTAAAAAGGTAATAAATTCTGTCAGTGTAGGAAAGTCTGCAGAGTTTTCTTTTGCGCAATTATCTATTTCATATGCCTTTCTTGTACTCATATCAATTTTTTGGAGTAATATAAAAATTAATATTAAGTCCCACTGTTCAATAGGTACTGAAAGATTTTTTAGTGCATCTGTATTTTGTTTAATTTTTGTGATAAATTCACGGAAAGAGGTATGAGTTATTTTAACTAAAGGGGAAATTTCTATTAGTTTACTGATATGTGCAAAAATAGTTAATACATTATGATCATATCTTCGTTTTAAAGTGTCAATGGCTATGTTTAAATTAGCATCAATTAACTGCAGGTTTTCGATAAGCTTAGATGGCTCATTAACAAGATAACTTTTGAGGTATATAAGTTTCTGTACATTCGAAAGATCATCATTATTCAAAATAAGTGTTGTAAAAATTTGAAAAAAAGAGTTCCACTCGGTTAGTTGACCTGAAAACAATGGTACATCTATATTCGGTAGCCTTACTCGGGGGGTAATAGTGGGAATATTTTGAACTACAATTGGTTGTGGGAGATTATTAGTTTGAGGTGTACCTTCTTTTATTTTTCTGCGTAATTTTGACAATGCTGAATAATACAATGTTTCAAATTCTTCCCGGTCTTGTGTCTCATTTTCATCTAAAAATTCTATCTGAGATTGAATTAAATTATACTCAGAAAATGCTTGTAATAAGCTCTCTTCCTAGTGGAAAATTCAAAACAATCGTTTATAGAATGTGCGGAACGTTTGAGCCAATTCTCTATACGTGTTAAAACAGACTTTTGTGCCTTGCGTTTATGGAGTAACAGTTCAAATTCTGCCATTTTATAGAAAGAGTTATGCTAAATACAGTGAAAATATTACTCTCAACTATTGAAACTAGAAACAAATTATAAATGTCACAATCCTATCACAATTGAATGTTACCTGTCATTTTCTGTTTGTAAATAAACCTTTAGCTGTCAGACGGATCCACGTGCTTTATGACGCAGATGTCTGCTACTTTACTTGACTTGCATGCTGTGTCTTGACATCAACATACATTTGACAGGAGTTTTCAATTACTAATTTGCACTATTTAGATTTTTCTACTAAACTGGTACCTGCTCTTAAGGCTGGGGGTGGAGGAAAATACTACTTTCTTGAGGTTTCTTTGGTAAATCACTCCTGTGCTTTACAGGAACAGCTGCTACCACTAATCCGGCTTCGGAAGGACCAAATTTTTGGATATTCCACAATTAAAAGGATGCTGGAAGTTGTAGCTCATTTACTGGGCTACCAGCAATTCGAAGATTAGGTCGCTGGCGTAGTTTGTCTTAAATGAAAGACCATTCAATTGGAATAACACTATATTATATTTTAACTTAAACTAATTTCTACGAATATTGACTGACGTGGATAATTTTTTGGGTCTCTTGACCAAACTGTCATTTTGTATAATTATTAATATTGAAGTCCTGGCAACCAGGGCTTGTCCTGATAAAAAGGCATTTTTAATATGTGGCAGTATAAGACATTCTAACCAGAAGTGTTTTAGCACCAAACGTTCCGTTCAATTGAATGTTTAGTGAATCTGAACAGATGCATACTCTCCTGATGCCATTGATCTAATCTTCGAGGATGCAGTTCCGTAGTATTATAGGAACAGTCCGCCGAAACAAGACCCTCGAAAACGATGCAGACTCAACCTTTTCTGCATCGATATATTATTAAAACCCGAGGAAACACCAGATCTTGACAATGAGCAGAGATCCCAATTGGATCATCTACTTTTAGAGTATGAAGACAGATTTTGCAAAGAGGGTCCTCCAACGGTACAAACGGTACACCGATTCAATATTGGCGACCATGCTTCCAGATCATCTGCTCCATACAGACTAAGTACAAATCGCCAGACATTGCTGCGGGGAAAATTAGACGAAATGTTGGCAATACACCATGGACCTTCTCTGTCGTTTTGGTTCCAAAGAAGGATCAACGATGAACGAAGTCAAAGATGGGTTAATAGAGGATTTTTGCGACGTGAAGGGGTACTATATCGTTATACGGACGATCAAGAGGATGAAGAAGCTAGGCTAGTGATTCCGGTTGAAAAAGTTAAAAACATTTTACACACCTATCACGACAGCTTCCTGTCAGGCCACTACGGTATTAACAAGACTACTCACCGAATCTCGAGGCGATATTTCTGGAACAAAATGAGACAGGACATCGCCAAACACGTATCTGCTTGTTTGGAATGTCAACGATATAAGATAACTAATAGAAAATCCGCAGGGCTAATGCAAACTCAAGTCGTCAACCAGCTGTGGATCTTTCCGGCCCCCTACCAATATCGGATAATGGTAATAATTGGATATTAATAGTTGAAGACACTGCCAGTCGATGGGTCGAATTATTCGCACTGACGGAAGCCAATGCTGAAAATTGCGCACAACATTTGTTGAATGAGGTGTTTTTACGTTTCGGTCTACCTCGACGAATAATCAGTGATAACGGAACACAGTTCGTGTCTGCCGTAATGCAGAAACTCACCTTCTGCCTGGGGATAAAGCAAACATTTATTCCCTTGTATCACCCCGAAGCAAACATGGTGAAAAGAAAAACAGGGATCTCAAGACACAATTAAGCATACTTGTGGGAAGCAATCACAACACATGACCTGAAATAATAAAAAATAATCCTTGTCTTTGTAGTATTTTAGAAATGTCAAATTTGGAAGTGATATTCAAATTTGGGAGTGACGTTTGGTTTCGCAGCCGTTACCCATAGTTGAATACCAACAAATACATAAGTACTTATATTATTTAGGATGAATATTAACATTAATTGTACAGTTTGTATTATTACTTATATTTACTCCAGAAGTTGATGCAAGAACTGTCAAAATATTTTGTTTATATTGAAACATATCATTTCCATAGCACACATTGTTAAATAAATTGAACTGCTGTTGATTTTAGAGAAATAATATATTTATTTACAAATATCTAGTATAATAATTTTAACAATTGCACGAAAAATAGTGTGTATGCCATGGCCGCGAAACTTTTTAACGACCTCAAGATTATCTTGCCTCGGCCGCAAGCGGCCTCGGCGATAACTGTATTTCGCGGCCTAAGCATACAAATAACTATTTTCGAGCTTTCGAATACTATGTATCGATTTTCAAGGACTAGAATTAAAATTTAAAGTTATAGTTACAATTTAAAAATAAATATCATATATAAAATACTTACATTATTGAATGAGATTAGTGGTAAAGATGTAAAATAAAAAATATATATATAATAAATCAGTCAAAAATTAAATCAATAAACATCGAAAAAACAATATAGACATTAAAAATAACGTTGTTATGTTAATCCGAATTTTGTTCATTTATGATACTATGATGGTATGGTCAATAATTCAATTACAGGTTTTTCTAAAAACTTAAACGGAATTTAAAATTTTTTTATATTTTTCAAATTCTAATAGATATGCATAGATTACGCTAAGATTATTTAAGATGTAGACAAGTAATTATGGGAAATCTTTATTTAATGAAATAATGCTTTTACATATACAATATAATTCATATTATATATAATAAAGAAACAATTTATGTGTTGTCCACTTGTTTCCGTCTTCGGTCCTCGATGGGTTCCTTATACCGGTGAGTTACGATGCGGCTAAAAAGAGGTAATCCATCCTTACAGCGACATCTATGAGCGGAACCTGGAACTTCACGGCGACGTTAATAGGGTTGCCAACTGTTCAGGCGTAACGTGTTGGCCGTTGTTGTTTGGGTTGTGGGAGTTGCGGGCGATTATTACAATCTTTCCCTTTGGCTTCGAGTCCACCTATAGGATGAGAAGCCAGGATCCGTTTGAGAACAGTCGTCCGGAATAGGTGGTGTCCTAGGAATTGGAACGATGCCATTATCCGCTTTCTTTTTGGGCCTACCACGCTTACGAATCGGTCTTATGGGTTCAGGTTTTACTTCCTGACTTCCCATAAAGGGTGAAATGTGTCATGCGTGATATACACACAGAGGCTACTGGGGTGTATTGGGATCGGCTACTTCATAACTAGCAGGTCCTCTTTGGCGAAGGATTATATAGGGCGGTGCGAACTTTGAAGTAAATCCTTATGTTGAATTGCTTAGGAAATGTCCTGTTATCAATATTCTATCGCCGATGTTATATTTAGTATGGGGGCGACGATTTTTGTCGTGGGCTTGTTGGTTCTGATCTTGCTCATATTCTGTAACTTCTTTTGCTGACAGCAACATATCAGCTAATTGTAACAGTTTAGGAGAGACTTCTTCAATGAAGTTTTCACTGGTTACAATCGTTCGTAAATCATCTGTAACATCCTGGGGGGGTTCTTAGTTCTCTGCCAAACGTCAAAAATGCAGAGGTTTGCTTGGTGCTGTCACATCGCGCAGTATTCATAGCGAACCGTATGGCTGGTAACTTTTCAGGCCATGTGTTGTGATTTCTTCCCACAGGTATGCTTAATTGTGTCTTGAGATCCCTGTTTTTCTTTTCACCATATTTGCTTCGGGGTGATACAAGCGCATAAATGTTTGCTTTATCCCCAGGCAGAAGGTGAGTTTCTGCATTACGGCAGACATGAACTGTGTTTCGTTATCACTGATTATTCGTCGCGGAAGACCGAAACGTAGAAACACCCCATTCAACAAATGTTGTGCGCAATTTTCAGCAGTGGCTTCCGTCAGTGCGAATAATTCGACCCATCGACTGGCAGTGTCTTCCACTATCAATATCCATTTATTACCATTATCTGATATTGGTAGGGGGCCGAAAATATCCACAGCCAGAACTTCAAAACGCTGGTTGACGACTTGAGTTTGCATTAACCCTGCGGATTTTCTATTAGTTATCTTATATCGTTGACATTCCAAACAAGCAGATACGTGTTTGGCGATGTCCTGTCCAATTTTGTTCCAGAAATGTTGCTTTGAGATTCGGGTCTTGGCATTACCGTAGTGGCCTGACAGGGAGCTGTCGTGATAGGCGTGTAAAATGTTTTTAACTTCTCCAGCCGGAACCACTAGCCTAGCTTCTTCATCCTCTTGATCGTCCGTATAACGATATAGTACCCCTTTATGTCGCAAAAATCCTCTATCAACCCATCTTTGATTTCGCTCATCGTTGGAAATATCTTCCAGGGATTTTATAATATCTTTTACATCCGGGTCTCTTAACTGCTGCTCCCGTAGTTCTTTTTCAGTTTTACTGGGAATATCTATTTGAAGGCTGCAAATCTGACAGGAGTCACTGAGATTACTACAATGTGGTCTGGACAGGAAGTCAGCTACTCGCTTCATTTTCCCGGGTGCGTAACGTACATGTAAATTATAAGACTGAAGTTGTAACGCCCAACGGGCTAATCTCACGGTTGACCGACTTTGCTTTGGTTGGGACAATCATTATAGCAAACTTTTAATTATTTGAAAATATCGAATGTTCAATTTTTCTTTGGATGAGACAATCGGTAGAACAAAATTTAATTATTTGAAAATATTGACTTATGGGTTCTCTAAATGTCCAGAAACGTCCAAAAACGGATTAAAAAACTTTTTGGGTGGCGGTAATTGAAATTAAATCTCTCGTTTCATCCAACCCGCAAAATTCGTCAATCTCTAATTGAGATTCTCACTAGTCCATTAAAAATACGGACCCTGGTGATCTTCCAATTTGCCACGATGATTACTGTTTATTAATAGGTTTCCAACACACTACCACCCAATCCACCGGGGGATGTAACTAAATCCAAACTTCAAAGAAATGCTGAACATCCAAATAGAAAAGGTAATCTTAAGGTGCGTACAGACATGTTACAGAACATCGCATCGTAACTCCGTCGCGTAACAAGTCTGGACGGCACTGCGTCACATCGTAACACCGTAACATGGTAACATCGAGGCGTTCCATCGGCTGTCGGTTTTTTGACTCCGCATCAAAGGAATGATACGCACTGATGTTGCACTACTTGTTATCATGTTTGGACATGTCTGCGTTACACAGTCGCGGGAGTCTTTAAAGTGAGTAACCATTTTAAAGGTAGCGGCCGCGAAATTGAATTTCGCGGACTGTGTTGAGAACGCGAAATAATGACTTCGCGTCCGATTGCACGAAAATAAATATTTAAAACAGTACACTTTTATATTTATTGCCACATAAACAATAAACATAATTCTAATTATAAAGTTGGCAAATAATTAATCTCAAATTATATATTTAGTATTTAACTAGTCACCCGAGAATGCATTCTACTATATATATTGATATGGTATTTATTGTGTGTGTAATTTTTTATGTAAATTTTATATGTCTAAATTTTGTGGTTATGATAGTGTTTAATACTTACCTTCATTATTTTTTTTATTCTCAGGGTATATTTTATTGTGAGGTCAAATTACAAATTTTGAAGACCGACTCTGTTCTTTGGCCTTCGTGTTGAAAGTTGGCACTAAAGTATGTTACTGCAATGGACTCATAGAAATGTAAAACAGACAGCCACATCTACACTTGGATAAAATGTTTTATCTTTTTATTCATCAACTATATGTATAATTATTATTATGTTTATAATAAAATATTCAAAATATACGACTTATTTACAGTTATTTCCATTTTTTCTTATCTAAAATTTCATTCATTAACACAGGCACACTATTAAAACTATACTCATAGAACTAAATTCAGTTACGTGGATATGTGACCTTAATTATCATAGATGGATTATTAAACTTGATAAAACGTTAACCTAACGAATTGATTTTATCAAATGTTCTGTAAGTATTTTATCTAATTATATCTAAGCAAACAATTTAATTTTAATAAACAAACAATTTATCCTACATAAAAAAAAACTTAAAATTAGTATGAACAGTACCTGAATGTTTGTTAGGTTGTACCTTTATTCTTTCTTTGAATTCTAAGGTTTCAATGGTGTTGGAAAATGTGGGGAAGGCCTGCGGAATATACAGACGGTCCGCTGTGGATCAAATCCGGTACTTTTCTTCTTCAAAACTGTGTGGATTTTACACAGTCCGTTCGTTGTGGATTGAATATTCTATTTCCAATTTTTTGGTTATATCGACAAAACAATGCCAAATGTAAGTTGAGAGGTAAATGTTCACTTACCGACACTTTGTAAGTATTCTCACTTATTTCACTTTTATTAATTATATCACTGGTTTCTTATAATTACGTTTATATAAACAATTTATTATTAACCTTTTTTGAATATTCTATATATTGTTTTCATTAAGATTTTCACTTTTTAAATTTCAATTTAAATTTTCTGTCTTCTTCCTTTTTAGAATTTAGTTATGTTTGTATATACAGGGTGATTCATTAAGAATGTCCAATCTCTGAACTGTAGATTCTAGACCTCAAAATATGATGATTCTGCTCAACATGCCTCATGGAAATATTGCTTGTTTCCGAGATGTTCAAAGTTTAAATTTAAATTTTGATTTTCGCAATAATTTTTTATGTTTTCACAATTTCTTTCTGAAAATTGGCAATTTTACGTTTTTTGGCATGAGGAATCATAATTTGCACTCTAATTTAACATTGCTAATAGAGGGCGCGAGTTACACTTGTTTGTGTTAATTAAATCAAAGTAAACTTTTTTTGGGCTAAACTTACAACTAAAATAATAAAAAAATATTAAAAAGCGTTAAATTCTACAAAAAAAGTTACTCTTCTTTGATTCGTGTAACTCAATCGGTTATCGAGTTATTTGCTTCTAAACAACTCAATAAATTAAATTAAATTAAATATGTAGCAATAACAAATTTGTGAACAAAAATAAAAAACTTCAAAGCAAATGCTCAAAATTCCCACCATTTACTTCAATATACTTTATGATCCGCTTTCGTAAAGATCTCTTAATATCAAAATCACATTCGTGAATTAAGCCGTGGTTTAATTTTTAGTTTTCTTCTCAAGTAGGCTTGTGTCGCTATTAGACAGTTTGTGTATAGTTTAATTTTTCGTTTTCTTTAAGTAGGCTTATGTCACTTTTAGACAGTTTGTGTAGAAGCAAAAATTGGATAATAATAAGAATAAGTAATACATTAGTATACCATTTATTAACAATTTAGTAATTAACAAGTGTAATAGTTATTTATCAAATAATGCCTACCTAGGTATAACGATTTTTCCAATAATGAGATGCGTGATATGATTTGTGTGTTTGCTCAGTCGAATTATAGTGGTCCAGCTGCGGCTCGAAGATATTCACAATTATACCCAAATCGAAGGCAGCCCAATTACAAACTGTACCGAAATCTTTACCACCGCTTAGGTGAAACGAGGTCTTTACGCTCTAAAACTGAGCACGGTGCTACAAAAAAAATCACTGCCGATGAAGAAGATGAACTTTTAATTTGTGTTACGGAAAATCCAGATATCAGTACTCGCCGATTAAGTCTGCAAACAGGTATAAGCCAATCACCTATTTTTAGAATACTGAAAAGGGAAAAATTGCATCCATATCATTACACTCCTGTTCAGAATTTAATACCTTAAGATTTACCTAAGCGTCTACAATTTGCCCATTTTTTGCAAGATAAACAAAATGTTAACCCAGATTTTCTGGATACAATTCTTTTTACTGATGAGGCAACATTTACCAGACGAGGAATATTTAATTATAAAAATAATCATTTGTGGGATTCTGAAAATCCACATGCTATGAGGGAAACACATTTTCAGCACGAGTTTAAGGTTAACATTTGGTTTGGTGTAATATGTGGGTATTTAATAGGTCCTTCTGAACTGCCAACCAATTTAAATGGACCTCTTTATTTAGATTTTCTTCAAGAACATTTACACGAATTACTAGAGGATATACCTCTCGCTTTCAGACAAAATATGTGATTTTTGCACGACGAAGCACCACTACATTATTCTTTACAAGTTCGTCAATACTTAAACGAACAGTTTCCGCATCGATGGATTGGTCGTGGAAGTGAGTTTGCTTGGCCACCAAGAGGCCCTGATTTCAATCCTTTGGATTTTTTAATTCGGTCGCAAATGAAGGCATTAGTTTACAAAGAAAAAATTACTTCTCTTCCACAACTGCGACGGAAAATAGAGGAAGCCGCGGATGTAATTAAAAATAATAGACAAGTGCAATAAGCGCCCTCTATTAGCAATGTTAAATTAAAGTGCAAATTATGATTCCTCATGCCGAAAAACGTAAAATAGCCAATTTTTAAAGAGAAATTGTGAAAACATAAAAAATTATTGCGGAAATCAAAATTTAAATTTAAACTTTGAACACCCCGTATCTCGGAAACTAGCAATATTTGCATGAGGCATGTTGAGCAGAATCATCATATTTTGAGGTCTAAAATCTACAGTTCAGAGATTGGACATTCTTAATGAATCACCCTGTATAAACATAACCAAAATAAATTATTAAATAATCATAAGGTATAAATATAGCAATACTCTGTTATTTGGTTACTAAGTTGAAAGAAATTAATCACAGTAAAAGAAATATAATAAAATAAACCAATAAATAAGTCAAAATAAAACATGCAAACCTGATAATATTAATAAAAATAAATAACATTCTTTATAATAAGTTTTGGCAAACACTATATTCTGAATTATTAATCAATTTTGATAAACCCTGTATAATCGAAGAATTTAAGCTATAAATTGTCAGATAAAAACAGGAGCACCAACTTCAAACAAATTGTGTAAAATACCAACCTGAATTTTAAGGCTATAAAAGATATAAATACAAAATTTTTACCACTGCAATGATAAAAGTAATAACATAGGAATGAAACAAATACCATATAGAAACTATAACATAATTTCATTTGAATAAACTTACAATATTTTTAAAGATTGGAAATATCAATTTAGTAACAATCTTTTGAAATGAATCTCATTGATTGAAATGAATGAAAGAAAAAGTTTGTTTAGAAAACAAATGAAAAAATCAACAACTTAAAAATTTTCTAAAAGGGAAGACAGGAAATTTTAATTGAAATTTAAAAAGTAAAAATCTTAATAAAAACAATATATAAAATATTCAAAAAAGGTTAATAATGAATTATTTATATAAGCATAATTATAAGAAACCAGTGATACAATTAATAAAAGTGAAATAAGTAAGAATACTTACAAAGTGCCGGTAAGCGAACATTTACCTCTGAACTTACATTTTTAATCAACACGAACTAATATATTTGGAATCGTTTTGTCAATATAACCAAAAAATTTTCCACAATGGAAAAAATTGGAAATAGAATATTCAATCCACAACGAACGGACTGTGTAAAATCCACACAGTTTTGAAGAAGGAAAGTACCGGATTTGATCCACAGCGGACCGTCTGTATATGCTGCAGGCTTTTCCCACATTTTCCAACACCATTGAAACCTTCGAATTCAGAGAAAGAATAAAGGTATAGCCTAACAAACATTCAGGTACTGTTCATATTAATTTTGAGTTTTTTTTTAATGTAGGATAAATTGTTTGCTTATTAATATTAAATTGTTTGCTTACATATAATAAGATAAAATACTTAAAGAACATTTGATAAAATCAATTCGTTTGATTAACGTTTTATCAAGTTTAATAATCCAAGAACAAACAAATAAATTTCGTCTTTTTTACTAAATAAAATAATCTATGATAATTAAGGTCGCATATCCACGTAACTGAATTTAGTTCTACGAGTATACTTTTAATAGTGTTCCTGTGTGAATGAATGAAATTTTAGATAAGAAAAAATTGAAATAACTGTTAATAAGTTCTACATTTTGAATATTTTATTATAAACATAATAATAATTATATAGTTGATGAATAAAAAGATAAAACATTTTATCCAAGTGTAGATGTGGCTGTTTGTTTTACATGTCTATGAGACCATTGCAGTAACATACTTTAGTGCCAACTTTCAACACGAAGGCCAAAGAACAGAGTCGGTCTTCAAATTTTGTAATTTGACCTCACAAATAAATATACCCTGAGAATAAAAATATAAATAATGATATAATTGAATAAAAATAAGAGTTTCATAAATAGAAAAAAAAATAAAAAAGGTAAGTATGAAACACTATCATAACAACAAATTTTAGACATATAAAGTTCACATAAACAATTACACACTCATTAAATACCATATCATATATATATATATATATATATATATATATATATATAATCAAATTCCCTTCTACCTTTCGGTGTAGGGAGATTTCTCAAAATTTCAAGATTTATCAACAAAAATGTTCCATTCTTTCCTATTTTTTGCTAATTGTTTTGCTTCAATCATTGTTTTTCCTCTTTCCTTTAATATTTTGGCTACGTTGTTATCCCAGGATTCTTTGGGTCTACCTCTGTCTCTTTTAACAATTACCTTTGCTTCCCATACATTTTTAACTAGTCTAGTATCCTCCATTCGCTGTAGATGTCCCCACCAGTTCAGTTGTCTTTCTTCTATATAATCTAGCACGGACTTTATTTCTAGCTCCTCTCTTATGTCTACATTCTTTATTCTATCTCGTTTTGTTATTCCTTTCACAGATCTCAGGTATTTCATTTCTATAGCTTGTATTCTACTCTTCATTTTTTGGTCCAGTACCCACGTTTCGCTGCCATAAGTAAGTATCGGTCTAAAAACTGTTTGAAATACTGTCATTTTTGTTCTTTTTGAGATTTCCTTCTTATTAATAAATCCAAGTTTCAGCATGTGGTAAGTTTTTATGGCTTTTCCTGTTCTTTCCATAATATCCCTTTCTTGGTTACCAGTGCTGTCAATTGTTGTTCCTAAGTATTTAAAGTAGGTAACCTGTTGGATTATACTTCCGTTAATTGTTATATTCAACCTTTCCTGATTTTTTGCTATCATCATTATTTTTGTTTTATTTGCATTTATTTTCATTCCATTCAGTTTTAGAGTTCTATTCCATATGTCTATATTTTTTTGGAGACCTTTCTCTGTATTGGCCATTATAACTAGATCGTCAGCAAATGCACATTCACGTATTTTAACTGGTCTAAGTTGCTTCATACCTACAGAAAGTTCCTGTGTATCTGTTTTTGTTTGCTTTATTATGTGGTCCATGAAAATATTGAATAAAGTTGGGCTTAGAGCTCCACCTTGCCTTAATCCCTGTTTTGTCTCAAATGTTTCAGATGCTCGGTTATTTTTGATTATATAGTTTATGTTTTTTCTGTAAATACTCTTTATTACTCCTATTAGTTTTTTATCAACTTTCCTTTCTTCTAGTATGTCCCATATTTTATTTCTACAAACTCGGTCAAAAGCTTTCTCCAAGTCTATAAAGGCGAAGTATGTCTTTGTTTTGCTATTTTGTGTTTTCTCTATGATTTGCTTAACTGTAAATATGTGGTCGTGTACACTTCTTCCCACCCGAAACCCACTTTGTGCTTCATCCAGTGTTGGTTCTATGTGCATTTTTAATTTCTTATCAATAATTTTTTCATACACCTTCAGGGCTGAACTTAACAACATTATCCCCCTGTAATTGCTGCACTCTCTAACATCTCCTGTTTTATGTATTGGTAAAAGTATTCCTGTCTGCCAATCTTCTGGTATTTTTTCTTGCGACCATGATTTATTACAAACATCTAAAAGCAACTCTGTTCCTTTTTCTCCCAAATTTTTTATCATTTCTGAAGTTATTTTATCGTGACCTGCAGCTTTTCCGTTTTTTAAAGTTCGTATTGCTTCTATAATGTCATTCAACGTAATATCATCGCACGTTCCTTGATCCTTATTTACAGACTCCGTTTTTTCCATTGATTCTTCATCATAAGTAGTAATTAATAGTTTTTGAAAATATTCCTTCCATCTGTCCATTATTTCAATATCATTTGTTAATATTTCTCCTTTTTGGTCTTTCACTGTCGATGCAGTTAATATTTTATTACCTCTCATTTTTTTTATCGTTCTGTAGAACAGTTTTTGGTTGTCCTTACTGTTTTCTTCCAATTTCCTACCAAAAAGTTCCCAGCTCTTCTGTTTTTCTTCTTTGACCATATTTTTAACTATTTGTCGTTGTTTTTTATATTCCTGGTAATTATGTTCCGTTCTGTTCTCTAAATATTTATTCCATTTTTGTTTTTTAAATTTAATTTCCTGACTAATTTCTTGATTCCACCATGACGTTTGCTTTTTGTTTTTATTAGCCCTGAATATTCCACAAACTTGTTTTGCCGATTCTAAAATGTTGTTTTTAAAATATTTCCATGTTTCTTCCACGCCTTTGTTTATTACATTTCCATTTGTAATTTTTGTTTCTGTGAGTTCTGTGTATTTTCTAGCTATCTCCTCTTCTCTTAACTTGTATGTTTTTATTGTTTCGTATATTGTTTGTTTTTCTTTATATTCTTTAGTACTTCTGTTAAGTTTGTTTTTCCTTTTAATTTTTGCTACTACCATGTAATGGTCAGTATTTATTTCCGGCCCTCGCATTACTCTTACATCTTCTACTAAATTCCTATTATCTTTTTCCACAAGAACGTAATCGATTATAGATTTTTCTGTGTTGTTTTTTCCTTGCCTTGTATACTTGTGGATGTCTTTATGTTGGAAGAATGTATTACTGACTATAAGATTATTTATTCTACAATATTCTATTATTCTTGATCCATTATTATTTAATTTATATTCTCCATGTTTTCCAATTTCACCATAATTTATTTGATTTTTGCCTACCCGTCCATTTAAGTCTCCTACCACATATATATTTCCTTTGGCTGTCTCTATTACTTCATTCATCATTTTCCAAAATTTATCTTTTTCTACTGCTTTCTCGTCATCGTTAGGCCCATATGCTGATATAACTGTTGTTATTTCATCATCAATATTCATTTCTATTGTGAGTATTCTTTCAGAATGTTTTTCCCACTTTCTCAATCCTTTTGCAAATCTCTCATGTATGATACACGCCACTCCTGCTGCTGCTCGTTTTTCTTTCTCTACTCCTGAATACACAAATATGTGTCCCTCTTCTAGTACGACTTCCCCGTGTTCTTTTTTCTTTGTTTCTGTTATTGCTAAAATATCGACATTTGCCTTGTTGAATTCGTACAGTAGTTCGTGTTCCTTTCCATTTATTCCTCTTATATTCCAGGTTGCAAGTTTCCATATTTCTTTTTTTCTTTTTTCTATTTTCGTATTATTTACATTTTTATTTATGTTATCTTTTTTATTGAATCCAGTCTCATTTTTTCCATTTCCATAGCTTTTGTTGATTCCGGTGCTTTCTTGTTTTTCTTCTTTATTTAGTTTTTTGTATTTCCCGATTTTGTCATTTTTCGTATCTGTTCCGTTGAAAGGTCTTCTTTTGGAGATCTACTACTTGCGGTTCTTTTGTTTCTATGGTATTTGTTCTCTTCCATTTCTTCCATTTCTTCATTGTCGATTTGGTAATTACTTTCCGTTTCATATACTTCATTGTTCACTATTAACTTATTGTATTTTAATATAGCCTTTAATCCTTTAACTCTTGCTTCTTTAAGTTTGGGTATCAAATTCCTCCTTTCTCCTTGAATCTCCTTTGTAAAATCCTCCTCAATCCATATATCTGATCCTTTTAAATTTTTAGTTTGTTTCAATACTTCTATTTTTTTGGTGAAATTCCGGAATTTTATTAGTATTGGTCTTGGTCGCTTCCCTTTATTGTATCCTATTCTTCTTATCTCTTCGGCATCGTTTTGTAGGTCAATGTTTGTCTCTATTTTTCTAAATATCGTGGAAACTTTATTTTGCATTACTTTTTCATCTTCATTTTCCTCATCTGGTATGCCTTTTATTATTAAATTTTTCTTCCTCATCTCTCTTTCCAATGCTTCAATTCTCTTTTCTTGTTTTTCTATTTTTTTCTTTCAAGTTTATATTCTCTTCTCTATTTAATTTTGCTTCTAAGGAAATATTTTCCAACTTTTCATCCAAATCCTTTAATTTATTCTCAATGCAGTGAAACATTTCTTCTATTTTTTCCATCTTGCACAGCGATAAGGGTTGTCACCCGGTTCTACACCTCAGAGGATCGACCCTTCTTTGTGCCGTTTATTTTGTGTATGCCTGGAATTTTTCTACAGTTTGGCAACAGTGCAAACTATTTATTCAAAGATCCAGTTTCTTTTTTGGGCTTATCAGTAATTAACTTTCTAGATTCAACAATCAATCGGTATAGTTTTGTTAAATACAAGTTAATATTCACCTAATATCAGCAATTATCCATTAATCACTTATTACAAAGGTTTTATGTATCTATTTATTCACTTTCTGTATTTTATTTCGCACAACAACTCTCGAAATTTCGGGTTTATTGTAGATGTAAAATAAAACACGTCTTATTCAAAGGCTTTGTTGCCACACCTCCATATCAATATATACAGGTAATTATTATTTGATTTTGGTTTCTTGGGTATATGGTTATTTATATGATAAAAATCAATTAAAATAATTTTTCGTGCAATCGCACGCGAAGTCAGTAATTCGCTTCCCCAGCACAGTCCGCGAAATTTAATTTCGCGGCCGTTACCCATAGCAACGGCTGCGAAACCAAACGTCACTTCCAATTTTGAATATCACTTCCAAATTTGACATTTCTAAAATACTACAAAGACAAGGATTATTTTTTATTGAATACCAACAAATACATAAGTACTTATATTATTTGGGATAAATATTAGGTAACATTAATTGTACAGTTTGTATTATTACTTATATTTACTCCAGAAGTTGAAGCAAGGACTGTCAAAATATTTGGTATATATTGAAACATATCATTTCCATAGCACACATTGTTAAATAAATTGAACTGCTGTTGATTTTAGAGCAATAATATATTTATTTACAATTATCAAGTTTAATAATTTTAACGATTGCACGAAAAATAATGTGTATGCCATGGCCACGAAACTTTTTAACGACCTCAAGATTATCTTGCCTCGGCCGCAAGTGGCCTCGGCGATAACTGTTCTTTCGGTACGTTAAAAAGGTATTTCGCGGCCTAAGCATACAAATAACTATTTGACGTTTCGCCCTCGTTTGAGAGCTTTTTCAAAATATTTATTAAAAAAATATCATTATGGAGTGAAATATTTACAATTGTTACTATAGAATTTGGTGATTTAGTTTAAACATTTGGAAGCTGAGATGGAAGTTGAATTAAAATTATATAAGTACTTACTTCAGAATTGAATTTACGATATTTGAATAATAGATGAAAAAATGTGTAGTTATTGATAATTTAATTTCATAGATTATTTCTTCAACCAACCGATGATTGGTCTATAGGTATCTGCAACAGCCTCACATAAAACTTTTCAAAGTTTTGATAGTCAATGTATCAGAATTTTCACCTTGTCATCAACTAAGGAATATCTTATTACAGTTAACACTTGAAAAAATCTAGTTAAATGTTAAATGAAATGAAAATGTATTTTCAATTCAATGAGGGGATAATGTTACTGTTTCAGGAAATCATAATAAAAGTTTATGCAAGACCAATATTTAATGATATTTAACAAACCGGGTTATCCGTGGATATGGAATGTACCTCCATAAAATATCCACCCACGGAAGTAAGTAGGATATCCCATTAGGGATTTGCTTAGTATATTCATAGGATATTTATTTATCGAGCAAATGTTACGGCATCTAGAGCTGAGTTCCCGAACTACAAAAGAATCCGTGACTTTCACTATTTGCGAGAAACTTCGACTTCTTGTCGGTCCTACATTCAATATCCATCACTGTCTCTGTCATCATTGATGAACATCCTCAACTCAACCCAGTTGTCTATTCTTCTCTTCGTGACTATTGCAGTTAGAAGGATGGCAAATAAACATAGCAAACGAACAAATAAACTTTTAAATTGGGCGCCAGAAACGCATGTTTGATTTCCGTCTTTGCTTCTGTCATAGATAAAGATAATCATAGATGTTAATTTTAACATTGAGTGAACGAATTATTATCACTGAACGATTTTATGTAATGATGAAAAGTTATAATAGATATAAGAAGCTTTTAGTTATTATAATTCGAGAGGTTGTAACAGATCAAGATAATTAATCCGATGTACCTATTTGTTGTTATTGTAATGCTGGAAATTGTTCTAGTTTTCGGTTTGAAAGCAAACTTCGCTTTTTTTAAGATTCGACTTCGTGGAAAAAGTTACTTTTTATCCTACACTATGAGAAAGTTGAATTTTACCAGCTTTACGGAGGCGAGAAAATAACCCTTTCTATGCCTAGGAGAGAAAATAAATTTTACGTTTCCACGCTAGTTGGCGCCCCTATTGACAAATTAAATAAAAATTGCTAATTTGATTCGATATCCCACTTAAAATAGCATACCTAAGCGATTTCAATCACATAATATTCAGAAGAAACAAAAACGAATCACTTAAAATAAACAACACCATTAAACGTCAATATATTGTATACCTAGGTTGAGGCCTGAAAAAGCACTCTACTGCCGGGGTTTACACATAATTTTTCATCCTACACAATAATTATTGGTAATATTCTTTCTATAAAAATTTTATTATATATGAAATTCATTACCGTTTTTATTCTACACAATAATTGTAACATTATTTTATCTGATTCAGGTTCCATAAGTGACAAGTTAAACAAATATCGAACTTATGATTATATTTGCATCAGACATTGATAACTGCCAACAATTTATTTTTATACTGACGTTTAATGATGATGTGATTGAAATCGCTTAGGTATGCTATTTTAAGTGGGATATCAATCAAATTAGCAATTTTTATTCAATTTGTCAATCGGGGCGCCAACTAGCGTGAAGACGTAAAATTTATTTTCTCTCCTAGGCATAGAAAGGGTTATTTTCTGGCCTCCGTAAAGCTGGTGAAATTCAACTTTCTCATAGTGTAGGATAAAAAATGAATTGTTAGCAGTTGTCAATGTCTGATGCAAATACAATCATAAGTTGTCGTATTTCGATATTTGTTTGAAGTTTATTTTGTCAGTTATGGGACCTGAATCAGATAAAATAATGTAACAATTATTGTGTAGGATAAAAACGGTAATGGCAATAAAAAATCAAGATTTTGTGGTGATAGTGGATTACTTTAGCAAATTTGATGTAGTTAATAAATTAATGTTCAAAACAGCACTAAGTGTAATAAGTTGCCCCAAAAACATATTTTCAATAAATGGGATTGCTCTAGAAATGTTTTCTGATAATGGTCCTCGGTTCAATTCTCATAAATTTGTATCATTTGCCAGAAAATAAAAAAAATTGACTTAAATACTTCCAGTCCTTCATATCCGAAAAGTACTATTCAGACTGACAAATGTTTATTTATAAAAGCGTTACATAATGATGAAGATCCCTTTTTGGCAATATTAAATAACAATACGACATCAAAACCCAATTTTCCTGCCCCCCAGTGTATTACTAATGGATAGAAGTTTAAAGACCTTACTTCCGTTTCCAAAAACAATTTTGACACCATTTTTCCCTGGTGTTAAGGAAGCACATAAAAAACTAGTAGAATTTCAAGTGAAGCAAAAATCTTATCACCATAAATCTGCCAAAAATCTGTCTAATTAAGATCCTGGACAGCCAATTTTATTACAACAAAAAATGCGCGAATGGAAACCAGGTGTTATTGTAGAAAAATTACCCCATAATGATTATATTGTTAACTCAAATAATACTAACTATCGTCGCAACCGTCATAGTCTAAGACCTTGTATCACAGAGCATAACTCAGTCCCAAATGAGTCTCACCCTTCTCATCAGAATATTGCTGAAAGTGATGTAGAGGTATCTGATAATACTCCAAAGGGCGATTTATCTGTAAATAGTTCTTCCCCAACCAAAACGTCATTTGTAACCACTAAAAGTGGTCGCATGGTTTAACCACCACAAAGGTTGGATATTTAAAAAATGTTAATAATAACAATGTAAAATTAGTATATTATTTTTAATATTTTTATTATGTATATATGGGATATAGATATTTATATCGTATCAATTTTGTGTTGTGTTACTTTATGTTTTTGCTTTGTTTAATTTTAGTTCATTTTTATTGTTTAACGTGTGATGTATGTAGTTTTAGGTTATTATAAAATACGACTGCGATCTTTAACCACGACAGTCAAATGTGAATGTGTCATTATAAGTTAGTCAATCATAGCCCTTTGTAATAACTTCTAATTAATAAAGTATTTGTTAATAGTAATATATTTCTCTATAAATATCCCTAATAAAATACTTTACAATAACTACCTATTTTTTGAAGCAAAGGTATAAAAAGTGCGCAAGTGAATAATTATAGTAGAAGATACAAAATGCCTAAAAATGAACGGAAACCGTAGTGCGATTAATTAGATTAGATAAGTTATCAATAGTTTCCAGTTTTAAGCTAAAATAAGGAAGATATCTCATAAATATTGCAAATATAATTATTTTGACAGCTTTGAGATTTGGATACATCAACATATATTTCGAATCCAATTGATAAAAATCAGAAAATTTGTAATTTAGTACCTCATAATCCTTCAAAGGCGACAAGCAGTTTGAAGTATTGAATACTTACTTAATAGTAATTGTATTCCATGATCCATGACTTTATCGAGGGTTGGCGAATGGAAGAAGTTCCTGCTCTTTTGGAATGTCTACAATCATTGAAGTGTGGAATAGTTTTCTTTTCCACATTTTCCATACACACTTATGCTGAAAATCAGGTCGTTCTCGGTTAGTTTAAAATGTTAGTTGTTCTGAATGAATTTGATCAAACACCAGAAAAGTTGCTCTAAATATCAGCTACGATTGTGTGGCGAGTCTTAGAAAAGCAGGAAATGTTCCCTTGCCACATACAACGTGTTCAAGCTTTTCTACCTTCAAATTTTCCTTAGCGAGTTACATTTTGTGATTGGATGACAGACGAAATACAACGAAATCCTCAATTCCTGGAAAACATATTGTTCACATATAAGTCAAATTCTTCAAAAGTATCTATCATAAATTTTCATGAACAGACTAGAACTCGCACAATACTATAAAGCACCGTTCTCAAAATGCTTTTTCAGTTAATGTTTGGATTGGAATCATAGGCGACTATTTAATTGGGCCAGATTTTCTGCTTCGGTCATTGAACGGAATTGCATATTGCTTACATCAGATTTCTCCAAAATGATCGCCCCAAGCTTCTTTCCACTCAATAGTTTACAAAACTTGTGATTTATGCACCATTGTACTCCAGCTAGATTCCCAGAAAATACACTTTATTCCATCCGTTGGATTGGTCGAGAAAGGTTGCGGCACTGGCCTTATCCTCAGTTTCCATGCGATAGAGTGAATGGTATCCAAGTGAATTGCGTAAGTGGGTAGTTTAATTTATCTTATTTCATATTATTGCTGATTTAGCACAGGTCAACACTGTTTCACCTTGGTGGTGAATATTTAAATTATTTCCTCCAGATCATATCAAAGTTTCTTCGAAATGGTATAGTTCAGCATATTCCATTCAAATATCTAAATGTCTAATCGCTTATGAGACAAGGCCTTGCGGAATTTGTCTGGGAAACCATTCGTATCTATGGAACGGAAACGAATTTGTGTTCTAGTTTTTCCTGCTTCATAGGATTATGTAGTTCCAAACAATATGACTCCGTCAGGAGTATCTCTGCTAATTTCAATTATGAGGAAGTTAATTTCACATACGATAGTTAAAAATACAAATTCGTATTTAATTTTTGCTGGGAGTATGCCTAGTTGTATTATAACCTTTTGGTAACTGCAAATTCAGGCTTTTAGCTCAATCTACAAAGTTAATCATCATTGAAATTCCAATTTTCTCTCTTTGAGTTAAAGCATTTTAACAAAACAGTTTGTTAAATACGATATGACGCTTGTGATCGACAATACGGAATACTACTGTGATATTTATGACAGCTTTTAACGTCAAATTGAAAAAGTAATGACAAGGAATACTTTCAAAATAATTTTGTTCGTCCACCGGCTAGGATAACTTATAAAAGTGGATATATACAATGTTAATATAACAATCCACCTCCGCACTTTTGTCCGCTGTATTAATTTAAATCAACTTTTGGTACATTTTTGGAATAAGGTTAGAAAGGGAAAACCGTAAGTTGGAAAAAAATGCTGATGTCATAACTTAAAGGTTATTCACCCTAAATGAATTATCATTCCACACTGGTTTTTACTTTTCCGTTCTAAATGAATAACAATTTTATGTCTGTGAAAATTTATATTTTTCAAAAGTAATAAGTATCTTCAATGTGTTAATGTTATTTTTCTGCTTGGCACTGAGATTAACGTTTCATTTCTTTCCAGGCTGGATTCATACACTTGCAGAAAGACTTCATTTACCACATGCCTATAACGTAACTAGCTTAGACGCATACGTCACAGCGCTTTACTTCACATGCTCTAGCTTAACCAGCGTTGGATTTGGAAATGTTAGTGCTAATACAACTAACGAAAAAATCTTCAGTATTTGCGTTATGTTAATTGGAGGTACGTATAGTTTTTTGATAATGTATTCAATCAATTCAATGAAAATTCTTCATTTTCGCTACCAAACCCCTATTCCACTCTGCTACGAAAACATAATTAATTACCGAGCTGTTGTTTAAAGAGGGTGTGATGTATGTCAAAACTGAAAAGTGACGTTCTGAATAATTCATAGCTCATTGCAAGAGTTTAAATTATTATACTGACTTTTAATCGAAATAACTAGAAAATATGGCATGCACAGCGAATCAGACACTGAAATAAATGTTACCCTGCCAAAAATCAGGGTAGCAAAGTGTATCCTTAAATTCATTGCCAGAAAAATCGAAAAGATTATGTATTCTCCTAAATTGGGGGAAAAAAAGTGTTCATTTATGAACAGGTACCCAATTAATAGTTGTGGACAGGTGTTTATGTCACTCATAATTATAAGCTTGTTGAATAATACACTATCAAAGTTCCATAAATATTTTGCCATATATCAGGATCCGTTTATGGTACAAAAATTTTCATGATAAAAGTACCTGGAAGCTATTTATAAAGCTTAATTGTACTTGAAATGGGAAAAGCTGAATCTTTCAACACCCAATCAAAGGGCATTCAAAAAATAATGATTGGATAAATTTGTTCTATTCCAAGGTATATTGAGAAACGTCGATTTTAAGTATTTTCCTTTGAATTTCAGATTTAAGTCTGTCAGTTGAGGGATATCTTAAGATATCTTAGTGGTATTCTTGAGGCTATTCTTGAGATATTTCAGCTTGAGGTATCTTTGAAAGTATCTTACTGTGATTACTTAAAAGAGGAACACTTGAATGTAATATTTGTTCAACTTTTGAGGTCAAGAAGGAAGGCGGATGTTTGAAATTAATTAGATATTGAATTTAATGAAAGCTTCCCAACATATATGTCCCATATTAGGTCAATTGAAAATTGAATGAATGGACTTAACAATCTAAGGATGGAAATATGGTAATGAATAATTGGAGTTCAAACAAAATTCGAAGATATAAAAAAAGTTGAAAAAGATAGAAATAAAAAAATTCAAAAGTCTGAAAAAGAAACAAGAAGAAACAAAAACACACCATGTTGTTGTTCGTCCTAAGCCGAGAAAAACTGTGAAGAGAAGCCGGGAACGTTTTCTTGTGTGAATTCTTGTCGGGAAGTTTTCCGGCTCCCGAAAATGTTAAGTGATAAAAATAATCTCCACGATTATTTTAAGTGGAGCTTATTAATTATCAAATATTATTTCAAATCAACCACAGCAATTTAGGTAAATGAAAAAGATGTAGAACATAGGGAATGAAAGGTGATTCAAAAGTTATGTCTTGCCTTGACGACAGTCGATAGCGAATAGGAGCATTTCTCATGGCGATCGGAGGAAGTTGCCATAATGTAGCGGCCGTTGCTAGATGTCAATTGTGTCATGGTAAGGTTTGGGGATTGGAAGTCGCTGATGAGACGACGAGCGGAAATTATATCATTATTTGCGATATAAATTTAAAAGTCGGAACAGGTCGGTAGACACGTTATTGTTATTACTGTCACTTCCACCAGTTGGAAGTTGAAGTGGAAATGTATAGGAATAAGTAGTGAGTCATAGACAAGATGAACATTCATGTGTCATGTACACATAATATGTATACCGTTTTTCTGCCTATCGTTTTCCCACCATCATCTCCGTTTCTTTTCCTATGAGAATGTAACAAACTTATGAAAAACAAATAACTAATACGTGAATTCCAATTGAGCAAATGCTTATAGTGTTGTCCATTGACCATTTGACCATATCCTGAGCACGATCAAAATTTGTTTTGAACATTTCTAATAACTTGAAATTAAAAGGAAAATGGAATTGGAAAATTTCATGTCTTGAGTCCTAGACAAATACATTATAATTTTATGGAAAAGCCATCAATTTAGGTAGGTATGAAACGGTGTATCTCTGGTTTTTCAAAGTCAACAATACATGTGTTGAACTTTATAAATATCGATTATTGGAAAAGTCAGTTCTTTCCGAGAAATCGTTCAATATGGTTTATTTAACTGAAATGCATAAGATTGAAATTTTATAGATGATTGAATATTAAGATAAAGCAAGAGCAGAAACGGAAGTTACGCATCTATTACAGAAGAATATCCGACCTGTCACCCATATCGCAAAGTGTTGTAAGTAAAACAGAAAGAAAATTTAGGGAAAACGGACATGCGAGGAAAGCAAGTACTCATCGGCAAACTGTATGTTAAATGTACTACCATCTGTTCAAATCCTAATATCTAATATCTCTACCAGGTAGATATCTAGTGAGCTAGAAATTTGCGAGTCAGTAGCACGAATTTCTTAAGCACATAAATTGCATCCCTCCAAACTTACAATTTTCCAGGAAATACTGGAGAATGATTCGGATAGAAGAATGTAGTCTCGAGAATACATCATGGATCAACTAGACACGAACAACATTCTAGTAGAGAGCATTATGTTATCTGATTAATCTATGTTTATGTTACATAGTGATGTAAATCGACAAAATAGTCACGGTGGATGAGGCAAGGCCATACTCAACGCCCAGAAAAAGTGAATGTTTGGGCACGGGTCGTGTTAATTATGTCATAGGACCAATAATCTTCAAGAAAACTCCCAACTGAGTACGATATTAGGTATTCTTGCAAAAAGAATTAGTGCCGTAAACATCTGGTTAGAACAAGGTCTCCCATTTCGCAAGAACTGTTCGTGAGTATCATTATGCTGTTTTTCCAATTCTTCAGACTTTCTTATGGCAACGTTTTCGTTACCAACCTGACACATTTTGAGAAGCTTAAACTACGCATAAGAAATTAGTGTATATTAATTTCGTTCCAAGTCATCAGAAATGTTTAAAACGAATTTTGGTCACGTTTAGGATATTGTCGAATAATCAATCGACAGCATTATGAGGATTTGCTTGATTGAAATAGTTAAATTCATGTATTAATTACTTGTTCTTCATAGCTTTGTTACTTTTTGTTATTCTGTATCTAATAGGCGGTTCGACGAAGTAACTCATCTTTTTAACGATTTAAATCCTGAACGCCCTTCTTTAAGTAGATCTACAGTAACGAGATTAGTGAATAAATTCAATGAAACTGGTAGTGTAAAATATATTCCTAGGTCTGGTAGACCGAAAAGTGCAACTAATGAAGGTGATCTTTAGATGTTCTATTAGATGTTCAAGAAAACCCTAAAACATCTACAAGTATATTGGCAAGAAATCACGGTATTTCTAGACAGTCTATACAAACTATTCTGCATAAAAATAACTTTCATCCTTATAAACTTCAAAATCTTCAACAATTGGGCGAGGATGATTTTGACAGGCGATTACAATTTTGTGGAATAGTTACAGAGAAAATAAGGATGCTAAACAATTTCTTAGATTTTTTGATATTTAGTGATGAAGCCACATTTTGCTTGAACGGTTCTGTTAACAGACATAATTGTCGGTACTGGTCAGATTGTAATCCGCACTGGATGGAGGAGGTTCAAACACAGCGTCCACAAAAAGTAAATGTGTGGGCGGGTTTGATGAAAAAACCATTTGACCGGTCCTTTTTTATTGAAGGTACGCTGACCGGTGCTAAATATCTTGACTTACTCCAAAATGAAATTATACCTGAAATAAATCGGTTATTTCCTAATATGAACGTATACTTTCAACAAGATGGTGCACCTCCACATTAACAAAGATACGTTAGGCAATATTTAAATACAATTTTCCCTCAGAGATGGATTAGTCGAAGAGGTGCAATTGAGTGGCCGCCAAGATCACCCGACTTGACACCACTCGATTTTTTTCTCCGGGGGTACCTGAAAGACCGCGTTTATGTAAACAGACCTACTAAACGATTTAAAGAATCGCATAGGTCTCGAAATGCAGGGAATTACTCCACAAATGATCAACGATTCTATTCGTAGCTTCAAAGAGAGATTGTATCATTGTCAACAAACAAATGGCCAGCATTTTGAGCACTCCTTGTAATGAAGTATTTGCAACGTGAATAATTGTTTAGTTTATAAACTTCTGTAACACACAGTTTTGATTAAAATTACAATTTTAATATTTTTGTTAAATTTCTATCATAATATCCAAGTCAAGTTATTCGTTGGGATTATTTTTGGGAAGAGAAAAAAATAAGCTTTTTTTTGATGGGTCACACGACCTAGGTTGCCATTTGAAAAAATTCAAGATGGCGGCCGTACGCTAAACGCTGACGTCAAAAACATTTGACATTTGCTCTAAAATATGCAGAATAGAGTCTCATTCATCATCCCAGAATTTCATAACTTTCCCTTCATCCGTTTCAAAGATAATCCCTTGGTGCGAGACTTTTCAGCAACGCTGTATAAACTAAGCTCGAGCTATGTTGACTACCCTGTTGTGATCATAATAAACTTTTATCCTGATAAATGGATAATATTTCACGTGAGATGTGTGGATTCAAACGGATACTGTTTATGTCTATTTAATTTGCAGCTTTGATGCACGCAGTGGTGTTTGGTAACGTGACTGCGATCATCCAAAGAATGTATTCAAGGCGATCACTTTATCAACAAAAATGGAGGGATCTCAAGGATTTTCTAACTCTGCACCAGATTCCAAAGGAACTGAAGCAAAGAATGCAGGATTATTTTCAAACGATGTGGTCACTGAATCACGGCATTGATATTCATGAGGTACGGAATTGAGTTTTTAATATCTTCTATAAGTTCCTTGTGGCATTACTTATTCTTTCTTCTTATTTTTTTGGGAATCAAACCACAATAATGTTTTTTTATTTTTTATTTCGACGTTTCGGTAGCGTTCCAGCTACCGTTGTCAAGATTAACTATTTATAGTAAAGAAATAATTTTTTCGTCCCTATCTGACACAACTATCAAATCATATATTAAAAATCATTGAACCCCTCGCAGGACAGACATATTCATACATCAAAAATAGTAATCCTTTTTTAGAAAAACTATCAGATTTAAAATTCAACAAAAGCCATTATTTGGTTAGTTAGAACTTGTCAAATCAAAATTAGAAATTGATCAGACCCTTACAGAAAGGACCAAGCTAGCTTTTCAGAGATGAGTGATATGGTGCTACAAGAGTCTAGAATAGCTTTTACTAACAGGGGTTTGTTATCAGATATATAAACTGTAACCATTGCAGTTGCTACTAGGCGTACTAGGTGTAAGTGAAGATATCTTCTATAAGTTCCTTGTGGCATTACTTGTTATTTTTTCTTATTTTCTTGGGAATGAAACCACAATATGTTTTTTTATTTTTTATTTCAACGTTGAAATAAAAAATAAAAAAACATATTGTGGTTTCATTCCCAAGAAAATAAGAAAAAATAAGTGAAGATAGTGTAATTTGTTCATTTGTTTCATATTGTCATAATGAATTGTTAGACGGATGTCTTCTTAGTGAGCTAGTAGGTGGGTTATTATTCAAAGAATTATTTTGAGGGTGACTATGTTATATGTGTAGACTGACCATTATTTCTAGAATTTATAAGTGCGTTATAAGTTCTGTGAGATTGTCGAGTATCTTGAATTGATTGTTGATTATAACGAGGAGAATACGAGCTATTATTTCTGTAAGAGTTATTAGGTGAGTACCTTCTAGAGGCAGATGGAAATGCATTTGCACTATTGCTATTAGGCCTGAATCTATTAGAGCTATTATAACCATCTACTTGTCTAAACTCATGAGTATTATGGTGGGAATTTTTGTTTGGAGATTTACAAATCAAGGTATTATGCTTCTGATAGCACAAATTACAACTGTGTGACTTGCAATTGTTTACTAGATGTGCTTTTTACAAATTCATACTTGTCTTCAAAGGTTAAGTTTTTGAATTTAAAACAGGAGTATACTGAGAGATTATATAGGTTACAAAACAAGCATTTTCTTTTTTGTGGTTGATTATTATTTGTTGGATGACTAGGTAAAGTTTATATATGGTGGACCAGCTTGGGATATTTTTTTTGGTTGTGTGCAATATTATTTGAACTACTATTTATGTCAGGTAAATATATACTTTCAAGAGCTAAGCAGCGGGTTTCTAAAAAGGTAATAAATTCTGTCAGTGTAAAAAAGTCTGCAGAGTTTTCTTTTGAGCATTTATCTAGTTCATATGCCTTTCTTGTACTCAAATTTTTGGAGTAATGTAAAAATTAATATTAAGTCGCCCAGTTCAATGGGTACTGATAGATTTTTTAGTGCATTTGTATTTTGTTTAATTTTTGTGAGTTATTTTAACTAAAGGGGAAATTTCTATTAGTGTACTGATATCTATGTGCAAAAATAGTTAATACATTATGATCATATCTTTGTAACAGCAGTTTATCGCATAGAATGGTTAGATATTTTAACTTTTGTCGTATTCATACCTGTTTTTTGGGCTGCATATTTTTTCCATTTTGACAGTTCATTTCTTCCAACAGGAATGTTTTTAAACCATCCAGTGCTACGATTGGATTGCAAAGCTGAATTTGGTGTCAACAACAATCTATTTGTTGTTATTTTAGACGTTCGTTTGTTTAACAGGGATTTGGACAAACGTATCGGACAAAACTCAGGGTTATTTGAATTAAGAACAAGCCACTTGCTATCGCACAGATTTTTTGCACCACCTTGTGCAGTTTTGCTGATGACTGTGTTATACTGGATCCTTCCTGAAACAAGGGATACATAATTTGACTTAAATGTCAAAATATATTTTGTGGTGTGATGTTAAAGTAGATGTATGTAGCTTTTCATTTTTTTGGAAAAGCAAAAGGAATTTTAGTGGTTATATATCGTTTTTGATTTTTGATTTTTTTTTACAAAAATACTACAGCTAGCGAATTTTGGATGGTAAAAACATGGCAAAACGTGATTTATACAAGGTATTGCAAAAAATACATGAAAAAATTGCGAAAACAGATTTTACGCCAAGATAAAAAGTATGCGCACATATTTTGTTTTGATATAAGCGTTTTTTCTGCCAAGTTATTGTAAGGATGTGAGGTTGATAACCATGACTACAGTTAGTTACAAGGTAATATGAATGCCATGTCAGGGTTGTCATCCAAGCAAAAAGTAGATGTATTTAATAGATTAATAAACATGAATTTAAAGTTAATGTTTTAATTTAATAACAAATAATTACAGTCATCCGACATGTTACATGCGCTGCGTGAGTAAACATTAATGCACAATCGAACCTGGGCATAAATTCAGTGATATTTCAAAGAAAAATGTCAGTTCACCGAGGAATCGTTCCTTTAAATACAAATGGAAACGTTGCTGATAACTGGCGTACATGGAGAGCCAGATTCGAAGCAACACAATGTGCCCAACTTCTTCACTACATTGGGGAGGAAGGGTTCAGAGTTTTCAGAACGTTTACAATCCCAGAGGCTGATAAAAACAAATTAATAAAACTATTGGAACTATTCGAAGAACATTTTCTTCCGAAAGAAAATATTAACTACCAAAGGTACAAGTTTTTTTCCTATCGTCAACAGCAAGGTCAACCAATGGACCAATTTATCACACAACTCAAAGAACGGGCAATGAAATGTAAGTTAGGCGACCTTCAAAATGATTTGATTAAGACCATGATTATTTGCGGAGTCACAAACTCGCAAATACGAGAAAAACTGTTACAAGATAATCCAAATACCTTGGAGAGGACCACTGAAATTTTCTACGTTATGAATAAATCGAAGAAAGCATGCCCTGCAATGGAAAACTCAAGTTCAGTAAGTGTACCAGTAGACGTTGTAAATAAATACTCAATAAACAGAAGCAAAATTAAAAAACTAATAATAAAAGACTGCAAGAAGTGTGGCAGAAATCATGGAATCAACAAATGCCCAGCATACGGACAAAAGTGTTCATATTGCAATTTAGGAAACCATTTTGCTAAGGTTTATAGGAAGAAAAATAAAAAGGTGAATGAAATTAATGTTATAAATAATGATGAAGTTCATAATGTGAATAATAAATACTTATTCATAGGCAGTATTGAAATAGATGTTATTTCCAATGAACAGTGAACAGTGGCTCACGTCTCTAGTAATTAATAATTTAAATATTCAATTTAAAATTGATTCGGGATCTATGGTAAATATATTACCTTTGAAAAGTTTTAACAAACTCATAAATAAACCTAACTTAGAGCCAAGTGAAATTAAATTACAATCGTATACAAGTCAGGCTCTAGAAGTAATAGGTAGCTGTAATTTGAAAATCAACTGGAGAGGTGAATCACATGTTTTAAAATTTTTTGTAGTTAATTCAGATACAGCATGCATCTTAGGTCTAAGCAGTTCTTGTAAATTAAATTTAATTAAGAAAATTGACTCCATAAATAATGAAGGTAGTACCTATGATAATTTAAAAAGTACTAATTATAACTTAAAAAATAAATACAGGTGTTCTCAGGTATAGGGTGTATAAATCAAACTTATCACATTAGCTTAGTACCAAATGCACAGCTGGTGGTACAACCTACTCGTAAAGTAGCACTACCACTTCAATAGTCTTTAAAAAAAAGTTTAAGCGAACTAGAAAAGTAAAATATAATTGAAAAGATCAATGGACGTTCAGATTGGGCCAACGCTATGGCGATAGTCCTTAAACCTAACGGCAAACTACGCATTTGTTTGGATCCTAAAGTTTTGAATGAATCAATGAAAAGAGAATACTGTCATATTCCGACACTAGATGAAATAACTAGTAATTTAGCAAGGGCAACCATATTCAGTACCCTTGATGCCAATAATGGTTTTTACCAAATAATGCTTGACAAGGAGAGCGCAAACCTGTGTACCTTTGGAACACCTTTTGGCCGTTATAAATCTACGAATGCCATACGGTTTGCAGGTACAGGCACTGATGTTTACGTAGATGATGTCCTTATTTGGGGAAAAACAAGAGCCGAACATGATTTTCACCTAGAAAGAGTCAAAATTGCAGCAGAAAAAGGAGTTAAATTCAATTTAGCCAAATGCAAATTTGGGTTGAATAAGTGTCTCCCAGTCGTTCTAAAATACAAGCAATTACAGATGTCCCAGAACCAAAAAATAAAGCTGATGTCCAGAGACTCCTTGGAATGCTAACCTACGTAAGTAAATTCATCCCAAACTTTTCATCAAAAACTCAACCTCTAAGAGACTTACTAAAGAAAGATAGTGAGTTCGTTTGGCAAACGCAACAAGAAAAAAGTTTTCAACATTTGAAAAACAAATTAATTTCAGAATCAGTTTTGCAGTTTTTTGATGTGTCAAATGACATTGTAATTTCGATGAACGCATCAAAATCAGGGCTAGGGGCAGCCTAACTGCAAGTCCGTCTACCTTGTGCCTATGCATCAAAAGCAATGACAGAAACCCAAATGCGCTATGCGCAAATTGAGAAAGAGCTTTTGGCTATTTGTTTTGGGTTGGAAAAATTATATCAATTTATTTTTAGTAGAAGAGTAACAGTAGAAACTGACCACCAGCCCCTAATTTCAATTTTCAAGAAGCCTTTAAACAAATGCCCAGCACGCCTTCAGCGTATGATGCTACATAAATATAGTTTTTAGTTCGATATTTTTTAGAAGCGTGTTTTTTTAGTTTTTTAAACTATATTTATTTTTAACTTTTTAGTCCAACACTCTTTAAAAGTGTGTTTTTTAGTTTTTTAAACTATATTTATTTTTAACTTTTCAGTTCGATTTATTGTCTATAGATTTTTTCTTCAAGTTCTCGTTGATAGTATTATTAATTTCCAACAGAGGGTGCATGAACGTAAAATTCTTCTTCAACAACGCAATAAAATTTGAGGTGTGAAATTCTAAAACTTAATGTTGATGCAGATAGTATATCGAATTTCTAACAGAGGGCGGAGAGTTGCAAAATGAGCTCCGACTTGAAGAGAAAATTAACAGTTATTACTTCGATAACCAATCCAGTCTTGACGTGTGCACTTGCTGTTGAATTTTAAAAAAATATAAATTTAATTACAATAATTCAAATGATTTTATTCTTAGTAAATATTTAAAATTAACTTGAATATCCAGCATTTACGTATAGCTTTTTGACTATCAAAAAATATTTATACTATCGTTCATAGTAAGCGTTGACATCGAATTCATATTCGATATTTACAATTGATATTTTTCTAAGTGAATTCTTTTGATTAACATGTACGTCCAGCATTTTAAGTATAGCTTTTCGATTGTCGAAAATATTCATACTGTCGCTCATAGTGAATGTCGACATCGAATTCGTTCGGTGCCAGAAGCCGCGGAGAGTTACATACAGACATACAAACAAACATACAAGTGAAGCTAATAGAAAGCGTGTGAAATACAAAAATTTGAAATAAACTTAGTATTTAAACCAGGTAAAGATCTTTTATTGGCGGACGCGCTTTCTAAGGCATATAAAGAGGTTAAATTTAAAAGCGACTCACTAGATGATGAAATTCAATCACAAGTGTCTCATACAGGCAGAAATTAATATAACTAAAGATAAATTAGAGAAATTGAGAAGGGAAACTGAAAACGACAGTGAATTGCGAAATTTTAAAAATATAAGTTCACAGGGATGGCCTAATAACAATAAAAACTTAAACAATGAAATTAAAATTTATTTACCCTATAAAAGTGACTTATTTGTGAGTAACAATATTATTTTTAAAGATAAATGTATAGTAATTCCTAAAAGCATGAGAGGTGAGATGCTGAATCGAGTGCACTATAGCCATCTAGGAATCAATAAATGCATTCAGTTAGCACAAGGTTCAATATTCTGGCCTCACATGACCGAACAAATCAAACAAAAAATTTCAAATTGTCACTTGTGTATGAAATATTCAAATTCACAACAGAAGGAACCTTTAATAAGTCATGAAATTCCATCATTACCTTGGAATAAAATAGGGTGTGATATTTTTGAGTTAAATGAAAAAAATATTCATTACTAGTGAACTATTTTCCAAAGTTTGTGGATGCTGTTAAATAGTAACACAACTAGTGACAAAATTATACAGATATTAAAAGATAGGTTTTCTCTATTGGGAGTACCATTAACAGTAATTTCAGATTGGGGACCACAATTTACTTCCCATCAATTCAAAAAATTTGCAGAGAACTGGCAATTTGAGCACATATGCTCATCTCCTACATATGCGCAGTCCAATGGATTAGCAGAAAGGCAAATTCAAACATTCAAAAGAATGTTTAAAAAGGTTCTTGAAGATAACAAAGATTTACATCTTTCATTATTAATTTATCGAAATACGCCTATAGCTGATAACACTTCTCCAGCAGAAATTTTAATGTGCAGAAAATTAAGAGGTATTTTATCCTGTACTTCTCAATCAGTTAAACAGAAAATAGTTTAAAATGATAACGAAACTCTACGGAAATCACTGAGAAATCAACAAAAATACTATAATCAAAGTGGTGTAAAAAAATTACAGTCATTAAAAGTAAAATCAAGAGTTTGTGTTCAAACCAAACCTGGTAGTGTTTGGACTCCAGGCACAATCTTAGAGCAAATCAGATAACGTAGTTACAAAGTTAAATTAGATAACGGTTCAATTTTGATTAGAAACCGTAGATTTTTAAAACCAATACAGAATAAAGTACCTAATAAAAATCCCTATATTGTTAAAAGGGGAAAGGACCTAGAGTCAGTCAAAGATTATGAAACTAAAATATATATATAGACTTATAACCACTGAATACTAATGCAGGTACTGTAACACCAATAGTAAATGATGAGAATCACGAAACGGTAGAAAATGAAAATGTTAATTCGAACAATACGGAAAAGTCGCAGGACAGTGAACAGTCATTTGTGTGTAGAAAATAGACTAGTTCGAAGGGACGTAAAATAAAGCCACCTGACAGGCTCAATTCATAATTTCGCTTTGTCAGATGGATTCCTTTAGAAGAGGAGGTAAGGATGTGAGGTTGATAACCATGACTACAGTTAGTAACAAGGTAATATGAATGCCATGTCAGGGTTGTCATCCAAGTAAGAAGTAGATGTATTGAATAGATTAATAAACATGAATTTAAAGTTAATATTTTAATTTAATAACAAATAATTACAGTCATCCGATATGTTACAGTTACACTAAACATTTACAGATTTTGTTGCAAAATTAAAAAGCAATATATCACCTGTTTTGATTCCATAATTATCAATTTCTTCTTTAAAATGTTCTGTTAAGCAACGAGCAGCTTCTCCGCCCCTCCAAGCAAGCAAGCTCAACTGCTGCAATAAAGTAAAATTCACGCTGCAACCCGGTTGGTGTTGTCTCATCCCATAAGGACACCATCTTGTAGTAGTCGTCCATATTTAAAGAAGCTGAACTTGTTTTCCTTTTTTCTTCATGTTTCTGGAGCTTCTCCTTTTCGCATTTCGAGCGTCTCTAGCTGGCTTAAAGATAATGTCGTGGAATGGGTCGAACACGATGTTAAATTCTTGAAAATATTTTTCCTCCAGTTTTTTGGCAACGATATTCCACATTACTTTTACACACAGTTCTTTGTAGTCTTCCCCATTAGCTTTACGCATGTTCCATGCCCAGTCCTTGAGGATTAAATTTAGTTCGCCTGTAGTTGTTGTCTTTAGTAATTAGTAATTTTTGCTTGGCAAAATTCCATAAATTGCTTCCAGATCGATGTGTGAGTTTTCTGAGTATTTAGTGGAACACTATTTTCAACAGCCACATTAATTTTACTTTCGGAAACATTTCCAAACCGATTCATTTTGAGTTTCAGTTGAAAAATTAATAAATTCGTAAGCGTTGTTTGTGATCTTTGTTGTTGGTAAAGGTACATAGCAACACAGCATAGAAACCCCTCAAGTTTGTTTTTACAAGGCAACATGTCCAACTTGCATGAAATTTTTTGATTTTTTTTTCGGAAAAACTGCTGACAGCTAAGTTTGACAGTTGTTAAGTAATTATTCTACTTAAAATTTATATTTGACATACTAATTTTTGATAGCGATTGGTCAAAGTTGATAGGAAGGAATTAATCGGTAATAATTCAAATGTCACTCTTTTTGCAGCCTCTTCAATATCATCACGAATACACGATTTATCAATACTATTCCTCATTATGCGAGTAAAATATTAAACACCATCAAGAACTTTTAATAAAAAGCGTGAACTGTGAACAATATTGTTTGTTGGTAGAGTCTGTTTAACCATCCTTTGCCGTTACGTCATGCATTGTCCAGGTTTATCTCTCATTCATGAAATAGATAAGATGGAATTATGACGTCATTAATGTATTTCTTAACTAATGTCGACGTAATTTGTATTTGTCACTTTTGACAGTTCAGTTGTCATGCATCATAGAAAACAATTCTTAACATATTCCATTGATTATAATTTTGAGGTGTAAAATAGCATTCAACTAATATACGACAAACGTAAAACAGCAGAATACGTCACCGATTTTGACGTAACGGCAAAGGATGGTTAAACAAACTCTAACTTAGTGATTCAGCGTCATCTAAAATGGTCAGTTCCCAGGAAATGAGAATTATTGTACATCAAAAAAATAAACAACTGAAAATAGACGTCAAAATGTGATTTCCTTAAAATACTTTTATTTTATTATCAAAATAGGAGTTGTACAAAAAACTATGTATGAGATTTGTGTGAAAAGTGAATTTTATTTTGCTCGTGAAATTGCCCCACTTGCTTCACTCGTTTCGCAAACTTTTTCACTCGTAAAATAAAATGTTACTTTTAACACTAATATCATAAATAGCTATTTTGCAGTCTCAAACTTCAAAATATTGTCAATTGTATGGTTGTCAAATTTGTTTACGTCATGTCAGGTAGAGACAAAAATTTTAAAAACTCATTTGTTCTTGAAAACGGTAAATGTTACGACACCTGAAAGTTGAAGTGAATATATGAATACGTAATAGTTTTTTATTTGCAAAATATCACAAGAAGAGAAATGAGGACTTTGTTACTTCAGGTTTAATTATTGGAATTTCATATCATAAAAACCAGTCTCGATGTTTCATATGAAGGTTACAAATTCACGAATGTGAATATCTTGCACCCCTATACCTCATACCCAAGTATGTCGAGTACATAATCTGAGAATTTGCGCTAAAATGAATGTCCTGTTTATAATTAAATACTTCATGTATACATAATTTTGTCCACGACCACTTAATAATAAGTCAATATTTTACTTCTTAACAAAAAGGATATGCTACCCATATATCTATTAGTGAATTATGGTTCATAATTCACGCTTCTCCATTTAAATAACATGCCATGACAACTCAACACTCACAAAATTTCCGGTACATAGGTGACTAGAGATGGGGTTACAACATGAAATAAACTATTAAATCTGCGTATTTTGTTTAGGAAATTTGTTTCTGAAATATATCGTATCGATAAAATATTGAAATTTTCAGTATTGATACTTTTCATAACGGTATTTCTAATATTGATATTTTTAAAACAATATATTCATAACGGTACGGTGTATCGATACTTTACACAGTATCTTCCATCTCTATATGTCACACTTGACGTACTCCTGAAATTTATAAATTTTGACGTTAGAATTGGCAATAATACTAAATTATTACTTTCCGTTCTACACTCGCCTTATTTAATAAAGAAATCAAGGGTCGTGGACAAAGTATAGTATTCTACTCGCAATTTATGGCCATTATTCACTTGGGTGAATTGCGCCACTCGCCTACGGCTCGGTACGCAAACGTCACCCTGTGTGAATAATGGCTTTATAAATTGCTCGTTTAATAATATACTATTATATACACTCACTTAACAACCACATAATTCTTCAGTCACAATGAAAATAAAAATGACGTGTTTCTTTCCAGACTCTTAAAGAATTTCCTGAGGAACTTCGAGGTGACGTGTCAATGCATCTTCATAGAGAAATTTTACAGCTTCCTATATTCGAAGCTGCCTCTCAAGGATGCTTGAAACTTCTGTCCTTGCACATCAGAACCAACTTCTGTGCTCCGGGAGAATATCTCATTCACAGAGGAGATGCGTTGAGCTACATTTACTATATTTGTAACGGATCAATGGAAGTGGTACAAAATAACATGGTGGTAGCAATCCTAGGTTAGTTAAGTCCAAATAAAATATTTTCCGTTTTTTTTTTAAATTGTATAATGTCAATTTCTGCAAAATAGAGCAGTACTAATTTCTTAAATAATAAACTTGTAAATAATTTCTTCTTATAAATCATTTGAAAAGACGCTATCGTGTTGAATAATAAAGGTTTCCAAGCGAATCACAATACCTCCAAGATGGCGGTGGGTATGAATTTCATAGCCTACGTCTACGTTATACCAGGAAATCCAAATGCTGTCCTTAGACATTATTATGGACTATGGTTGACCAGTAATTAACCACCTCGCTTTGCCATGAGCTCGTTAATCAATTATGCTTAGCAATGTAGTTAATTTTTTTCATCCACCTCAAGATGCTAGTTTTTGATGCGTCTTAACTCTAACATTAATCCTAGGAGCTTCACCTATCATGACAATCAAAATTGTTGTATTGTGATTTTTTTGAAATGGTAACTTATTTTGCTGTTAAGTACATTTCCGAAGTGACTGGTCATTTTCCAGATATGCGTTAAACTAAATTATTCTTTTGTCTATGGTTTTATTATTGTAAAATGGAACGGAATTGAAATGAAGCGGTTAATCATCTTCGAATATCAATGATGAAATATAAAGTAGTTTTGAGCATTTGACATCATACGCAATACCTCAGGCTCCATTACTTTCACGTATGGCCAGGTAGATATTGATGATCGGTGGAAAATATTAGGCTTTTTCAAACAAAACTACATTGACAATAGTAATTCATTTATAATTCGTTGAATACAACTCTACAAAATACATTATGGGGAAAATTAAGCTAAAACTTAGTTTGAACTCTAATAACATTTCTTGCTGTTAATTAATTTGATTGCATGACAAAAGCCATTATGTCTTTGTTATTACTTGAAAATTAGAAAAATTAATTTTAACCAGGAACGGACACACGTCGATTTCACTAAACCAATGCACTACAAAACCGAGATACTTATAGACCAACTAATATTTTGTTGAGCTGGAACATTTATTGGAAAACAGGTCCTGAACATATCAACAGTTCAGAACCAAAACCTGATAGGCGAGGAACCATCAATCTTGAAATCTCCGTGATCAAGCTTAATAAAAATGTTGATAAAAAATTTAAAAGTTAACGCTTTGGCGAATAAGATTTGCTTGGTCGACATGGATTTAACTGGCAGACAATATTTTAAATAAATGATTTACTTATTACCTATCAAATTTCCATAATTTTTTTTCGTGATCACGGTTTTTTTATCAATCTTATACAGCCTTATTAATAATACAGACGATAACACCATACTAACTAATGGTTACTAAGAGCGTACTTATAGTATGTTAAAATAATGTTAAATGTATTTATTAATATGGTTTTTTACTAGTTTGATTTTAAAGTCATGTTAGAATCATCTAAATTTATTATTAATAAGGCTGATAGACTGACGAAAGTATCGCGCATACCAGATTTTATTATGTGATTGAAGATTATACTGCTATGGATTTTACTTTGTTCAAGACATTTCTTCTTTAGTCGTGTCTTTTTCCTACCTCTGGTTTCTTGCTTACATTTTTAGCTATACAGGGTGCGGCCAATAAACCGTTGGTTAGACGGATCTCGTGAACTACAGGTAAATGAAAACTGAAAATTTGCATAGAGGGGCTTCGAAGGGAGAACTATTTATTGAAAATATTGAGATCCTTTTATCACTTCCGGTTATACCGGATGCTATCTCCAATTTCGTTTTTTTAATGGGACACCCTGTATCCCAAGTAGCAAAATAATGGCCTTAGGAAACTAAACTATTTTATAAGGGTTTTCTTATGCCGAATTTAGGAGTATTTTTTATCACTTCAGGAGTTTGATTGCGACATTTTTGTGTATGTAGCTAAACGTTTTTATAATCATATCGTATAATTGTTTATGCAATTCACCTTATAAAGATAAAACTTGGTTTATATCGCATTATAAGACCGCTTTAAAAACATTATCAAAAAGTGTTGTAAGTGCTTTGTAATGATTATATTGTTTCTGTGTAACACCTTAAGATTCTGCGTTAAGAAATTGTTTTGTAAAAGTTATGTACAAGCTGTATAAAAGCTTCGTAATATGATAAATAAAACAGTTTTATTACGACAAAGCCAAATTCTTTATAAAATACGTATAAAATTGTTTTATTGTTTACCTAGAGAACAAATTAGTAGTATTTTGGACAAACTCATTACAGTTTCTGCGCTATAACTACTAAATAAAGTATTTTTATAAGTGCTCACGTTTTCACTTTTAAGAAAAGACTAAAAAGCTAAATAGTCACAAATTTCCGCATTATATAAAATTAACATATCCTTAACCTCAAATAAGTATTATTGCATTTATCATTTATATCATATCCCATAATTCCTGAATTTAATATAATATGGATTTATCACCCTGGAAGTTAAAAAGGAGTGGACATTTCAAGAGAAATGTAAAAAAAGATAATTTTTTTCCAACAGTCTCCACTATTTTGATCATATCATTTATTCACACTCTAAGCTGAAACCAAAAATCTGCAGCACAAAAGAACTGATCTGTTGTAAAGTGCAGCTTCGAGACACTCTATGACACAATTCTGTTATTTCTATTTCTCCATCTTTATCTCTGCTTTTCTTGAAGATGCTTGTTGCTTCCTTATACGATAGTCGCCGAAAACTGATTTACAAGGTTGCCACACGTAGCAAAACTTAAGGTAAATCCAATGCATGGGCCGTATCAATATCAATAATTAAATTGCCTAGAAACAACACCACCAAGAACGACAACAAATATTGAGGCAGGATTGGTATAAAGTTATAATACGGCCCAACTTGATGGGTCAATAATTATTATGTTTCATCATAGAGTTCACATTTTCGGCACATAGGTTCACTAACTCTGCTCATTTTGTGCAGATGTTTCCCCAGGGTGCAGTGTCCAGTCACCAGGTCGGTAAATGTCTTCAAATGTCTCTTACTCCGTTTCAAATACCCTTACAGACCTCCATTTGAGTTGGCGTGCCCTATCTAGCCAGTTCCCGTTTTCTCCTCTTATACAATCTTTTGTGATTCCACAAAACGGTTCCGGACCTATGAAGTCTCCTCTAGTGCCTTCTCTAGCTAACTGGTTAGCAATTTCATTACCCCTCATGTGCCGGTACCCATACATATTAGCGACTCTTTGTTGTCTCTTGCCAGCCTATTGAGGGATTCTTTGCAGTTTTTCACCAGTCAAAAATAATTGTTGGATTACTGATAGCTTCAAGCAGAGCCTGGCTGTCAGTGAATATTTTTATTTTTTGTCCGGTGTATCCTCTTGTGATGTTTTCATCAATACAGGCTGTCGCGGCAATCGTCTCTGCTTGAAACACAGTCGTCTATCGGCCAAGGCTAAATATCATTCTCTTTCTAGGTCCTTATATACCAGCCCCAGTGCCATGGTTTGTTTTGGAACCATAGGTGAACCAGATGGTTTCTCCAGAATTACCTGGGTGCATCCTAGATGGGATGATAATGTTCACTCTCTCAGTGAATATATTCTCCGGTGTCATGCTATCAAAACTCATGTGAAATATGGATTCATCTAGTATTGTCCCAGATCTATCAGTGTGTCCTTCTTGAACATTGTTCGGTGACCATGAGTCTTTAGATTGCAATTATATTCACTGCAGAGGACACTTCTGTCGTCCTTCACCAGACTATTGATCCATAGGTGATCTTTGGTCCTATCACAGTTGTGTAGTCATTGAACCACCTCAGGTCGTATTCCCCAGGTTTTGCCCATAACTATTCTGCATAGTTATTTTTTCCAAGTGTGTCTTCCAATTTAGTTTGGAATCAAGGGTCACTCCCAGGTATTCAACTTCTTTGGATATTCCTAGTTCTTCTCCGAACATCAGTATTCAACCCAGCGGGATAACTCTTCTATTCGTGGAAGCAACTAGTTTTTTTTAATGTGTTGTCAAAAACACCTTCGATGTCTTGAAATGCTGCAAGGGCTACTTCTAGACTACAGGCCCATGTCCAAAAAATGGATGGGTCATGAACTGCTAAGGACTTAAGAACATTTTGGCACTCAAGTCAAAGTATTTTACATTAGTCAGGTCATTGATGGAATACTGTTCACCAGTCTGGTCTTACAAGATTTATGTGAATAACTTGGAGAAAGTTCAGAATAAATTCATTAAGTACATGTCGTTCAAAATCGGAATGCCTGTATCAACCAATACATATCAAGAGATAAGAGACTGTCTCAGTCTAGATAAACTTTTAATTCGTAGATCTCATGCTGATATAAAATTTCTCCATAACTTACTCTGTTATAATATAGACTGCCCGCAATTACTATCCCGTATTGGTGTCCATGTCCCTTATAGGTCAACAAGAAATAATCATACTTTTGCAGCTTCATTACATAGCTGTTATTATGGGAGGTTTTCTGCTATAAGTAGAATTTTATTCAGTGCAAACAGGTTGGATATGGATTTTTTCAACATATCTGGGTACTCTCTTAGGCAATTCCTACGAGAGATGAAATCTTAGTATAGGATTGGGATTGCATTATTTTAAAAAGGTATTTTAATATTGTATTGTGATTAGTAATTTTTGTTGTTACCGTTCACTGAGTTCCTTGTTATAATTGTTGTTATTTATGTAAAGAAAATACATTTTCTTTATTTTGAAAATTACTTGAAAGAGAGTGTCAACGTTACAATTTACAAAAATATGAGGAAATAGTAGAGGTTTTGAGATTATTTTTGGAAGGCTCTTGTAAAGATTGGTACAGCTCAATGCTAATGAGACACACAATTGACTCAGAGTGGACAATCTGGAAAGAAATTTTTTGTGAAACGTATGCGGATAAGGGATGGCCTTATGTAAAATATGCAATCGGCTTTAAATACATAAATGGACCATTGCTGGATTATGCTTCAAAAAAAGAAAAATTGTTACTGGAGATGAATAAGTCTATAAGCCCAGACATACTTATAAACCTAATTGTAGCAGGAACGTATCAACAACTCACTGCTGGAATGTGAGTTACAAGGTGATGATCCAAAAAACTAATTGTGCCGCCATTAATTAAATTGAAATTAGTATTGAATAGCAATCTTTGGAATCTATGACTCTGACTAGACGTAAAAATTTTTAACATTGAAAAAAGAATTATTGTTTTTTTGATAGATGAAGTATACTTCGATTATGATTTTCTGATAGGACTAGACTGTATAAAAGAATTTCAATTGCTTCAAGATGAAAACCTCAACAATAATAATATTCCAGAAGAAATAAAAACTGATAAATTAAGAAATAGACTTATCACAGAAGAAGGAGAAAAACCAATGGCTGAAAATTCCAACCATTTGGTCAACTTCAATGAACATATTAAAGAAAAAGATTTCAGCATCTCCATAAATCATTTAGATTGTGAAAAACAGTCTAAAATAAATGAATTAATTAACGAAAATGCATCTATTTTTGCAAAAGACAAATATGATATAGGTACGGTTACTGAATATGAAGCACACATCGACTTATTTGTGGAAAAATATTGCAGTAAAAGACTGTATCGATGCACATTCGAAGATAGAAATGATATTGAGTTACAGATCACTAAACTATTGGAGAAAAAACTTATTGAAGAATTATACAGCCCCTTTGTAGCTCCAGTAACTTTAGCATTCAAGAGAGATGAAAATAAGAAATCGAGATTATGCATTGATTTTCGAGATCTGAACAAAATTGTGCAGCCGTTTCCACTTATTGAAGATCTTATGGTGAAAACAAGGAATTGTAATTTTTTTTCTAGGCTCGATATAAACTCAGCATTCTGGTCAATACCCTTGAGAATTTCAGACAGACATAAAACAGCATTCGTCACCCAAGAAGGACATTTCCAGTGGACTTGTTTACCATTCGGCCTAAAAACCGCACCAGCAATATTCCAAAGAATACTGTGTAATATAATAAGAAAACACAAATTAGCAGACTTCACAATTAGTTACATATACGACATATTGGTATTTTCAAAAACATTCACCGACCATATTGAACATCTGACGCAGCTGTTTAAAGCTATACAAATCGAAGTTTTCCGATTAAAATTCTCAAAATGAAGTTTTGCTGAGGATTCAGTGAAGTATTTAGGTCACATAATAGGAGAAAATTCAGTAAAACCACTGAAAGATAATCTGATTTCGATAAAAAACTTTCCAATACCAAAGACACAAAAAAACCACAAATATGTGCCAAAAATAGCTATAAAATTGAATCCGTTACATAACCTATAGAGGAAAGGCCAAGAATTAATTTGGACCGAAGAATGTCAAAGATCTTTTGAGGATATGAAAAAAATTTTATGCACCCAGCCTGTATTAACAATTTTTGACCCTAATCGACCGATATACGTATATACAGATGCTAGTCTTCAAGGAGTTGGAGCTGTACTGAAACAACCACAAGAAGATGGAACAGAAAGACCAGTGGCATACTTCTCAAAAAAATTGAATGAAGTCCAGAAAAAGAAAAAAGCTATATACTTATAATGCTTGGCTGTGAAGGAGTCTGTACGATATTGGCAACATTTATTAATAGGAAGGAAAATTATAGTATTCTCGGATCACAAACCATTAGAAAATTTGAATCAGATCAAGAACTGATGAAGAGCTTGGGGACTTAACATATTACCTATCCCAATATGATATTGAAATTAAATATGGACCTAGTAAATATAATGTTGAGGCTGACTGCAGAAACCCTGTACCAGATCCAGATGAAAACATAAAAGAACAGCTAAAAATTATAAACATCATAACACTGGAAGATATTTTAAAAGATCAAGAGAATAATGAAGAAATTTGAATGTCAAAAGATAAATTAATGTAAAAAAAAATAATTTTTATGAAGAAAGTAACAAAATAGAAAAAATAATATTATCAGAAAAATTTAGTATCGAATTTATCAAGAACATTTATAAAAACCTTTGTCTCATAGGCATTCAACGTATGCAGAAGAATATATGCCCGTACTATGCCGCGAAGAATTTAACGAAAAATATAAAGAAAATTTGTGAAAACTGCACAATTTGCATAAAAAATAAGTCAAGAGGGCAGCAAAAATATGGATTAATGTCACACTTGGGTCCAGCCACAATGCCTTTTGAAATCATGTCAATAAATACTGTGGGAGGTTTTGGTGGATCTCGATCTACAAAAAAATACCTCCATTTGCTGGTAGATCATTTCACAAGATATGCCTACATTCTAATGTCAAAAACGCAAAACGGAGCCGATTTTATCAAACTAGTGAACGGTATCGCCGAGAACGGTGAAATTAATATAATTAAAATATCTGACCAATACCCTGGCATAAACTCAAGAGAATTTAAAAGATTTTTGGAAGAAAAAAATATACAATTAATATTCACGGCAGTAAACTCTTCTTTCTCTAACGGCCTGAACGAACGACTGAATCAAACACTAGATAATAAAATCAGGTGCAGAATCAATGAAAAGAAACAGAAAGTAGCTTGGACAACTATAGCACACGAATGTGTACAAAAATATAATAATACAAAACATAGCGTAACTGGATTCGCACCATCATACTTAATGAAAGGTACCGATGTCTCGATATTACCGAGAGAGCTAAGAAAAATAACAACGGAACAAGATTTGATAAGAGACAAAGAAATTGCTCTGAAAAATTCATTAAAGTCACATAATTATAAAAAAAAAAAAACTATGATAAAAATAGGAAACACTGGTATTTCAACGTCGGTGATTTCGTATTTGTGGAAAATGGAAACAAGCTGAACAGAAAAAAACTGGACGAATTGAAAATTGGACCATACATGATACTAGAAAAAATATCAAACTCCATTTTTAAAATAAACACGGGTCACAAAAAGGCAGAGTCGAATTTCTTCCACGTTTCAAAACTTGTCCCATCCGCAACGCTCGATGACTTGGAAAAATCAAGAAAAATGGAATAGTGACTATTAATTTATTAATTAGTTTTTGTTTTTAACGAAAATGCATATATTTTCTCCTCCAGGAGGGGTGATGTAAAGAAAATACATTTTCTTTATTTTGAATATTACCGCGCATTTCCAAGCGTCGGATTAGTAGTCAGCTTCATACCCAGTCTAGCGGGATAATATGACAAAAGCAAACATATTTATGTCAATGTTGAAGTTAATTTTATTCATTTTAATAATTTAGTTACTACTTGCGATTAGGAACATTCATATTTGTGAACATTAAATGTCGTTTCTCTTTTTGCAGGTAAGGTTTTGTAAACAATTATTTTAAAATTTGTAAATAACGAAAAATATATCTATGTTTGCAGAAACTCAGTTGTGTTCCATTATCGGTGTCATACCTCCTAATTGTCCAAAATATCCACTATATTTATATTAAGCTTAAATTTTATTTAACACGTTTAGCCTATTTTATCTTTGTTTTCATAAAATACTGGGTGTTACCCGTAAATAAATAAATAAATAAACCACCAGGTGACGTATATAGGACGATATAAGAGCATAAAATAATAAGATTCAGCACTATGCCGTCACTTGTAAGCTGTCCAACTGAGTGCTGGTGCGCGAATTCAAAAGTATAGGTAGAGTGAGTACATTTTGGTCATATATTTTTGTACGGCATTTTTACAATCGATAGATCCATGAAAAATAATAAGAGAGCGCGCAGTGCCGTAAAAAAATGGTGCGCCAAAAAGTCGGTAATTTTTTTTGATTTTTTGACAATTTCCAGGGTAACTTTGGTCATTTAATTCTGTACGGCATCAGTTTTATACTGTTTCAATACAGCTTCTAATCCATTATTCCGCAACGCCGTACAAAAATCATGCGACAAGGGGAAAAAATCGAGGGTTGCAACCCCCTCTCTTTCCGTGGTCCGGGGGGTGATTTGAAACAACATAAAATTAATTTATTTTGAAACTATTTTATGCATAGATAATATTTTTTTAAATGCCGTACATTTTCGTTGGTCCAAAGGTTTGTAGGGGAAAAAACTTATTCATGTTCCAGAAAATGATAGAGAAGATAATTCGGACGTCCATGAAGACGTCGATTCCGATAAAAACTCAGCGACTGATTTCGATACTGAATAATTTACATAAAAACCTTATTTTGTATTATCATCTTTAAATATATCGAATTTTTCCTAAAAAATAGTTGCTTTATTTATTCACATCATTACAATGAAACAAACCAATTATATACATGTATCAATAATATAATGTTTGAAGTATATAATATTAAACCAACAAGTATACAAAACTGTTGATACTGGGATTTACAGTTTCAATTCTTGGACATTACCTATATACACACCCTTTCACTTCAGTAAGACGTCATAATGATTTTATCATAATATCGATAGTCTGGTGGAGGACGACATAAGTGTCCTCTACAGTGAATATAATTGCAATCCAAAGACTTATGGTCACCGAACAATGTTCAAGAAGGACACACTGATAGATCTGGGACAATACTAGATGAATTCATATTTCACATGAGTTTTGATAGCATGACACCGGAGAATATATTCACTGAGCGAGTGAACATTATCATCTCATATTCACTGACAGCCAGGCTCTGCCTGAAGCTATCAGTAATCCAACAATTATTCTTGACTGGTGAAAAACTGCAAACTCAATAGGCTGGCAAGAGACAACAAAGAGTCGTTAATATGGGTACCGGCACATGAGGGGATTGCAGGTAATGAAATTGCTAACCAGTTAGCTAGAGAAGGCACTAGAGGAGATTTCATAGGTCCGGAACCGTTTTGTGGAATCACAAAAGATTGCATAAGAGGAGAAAACGGCTAGATAGGGCACGCCAACTAAAATGGAGGTCTGTGAGGGTATTTGAAACGGAGTAAGAGACATTTGAAGACATTTACCGACCTGGTGACTGGACACTGCACCCTGAGGAAACATCTGCACAAAATGAGCAAAGTTAGTGTACCTATGTGCCGAAAATGTGAACTCTATGATGAAACACCTACTAACATACTTTGTTTCTGCGAGAACTTACATCGACTCAAACGGAAGCACTTTGGAAAGGAAATAATACAACCATTACAACTAGGTGCTGAAAATCCCTCCAGTAAAACTAGTGGCCTACATAGAAAACGCAAAGCTCCTAGAATGGAAGTAGATAACATGGGAAATGGTACAAAGAGTCATTTCAAGCGCCTGGGCTGTTGAGCACAACCCAATCGAATGAATGAATGTACCCTGGAGTAGAAATATTTGAAACCAACAAATCAACACTGGCCAAAAAAATAATCTCTTCAACAGAAAATTCAGTTCCAAGCCACAAAGACGTTAAAATTTTCGACGGTTTCCACTTATTATACAGTTTAGGACTTCAAGAAATCGTCAAGATCGCATAATTTATTTTGAAGAAAATACGTAATACAACTGATCCAAAAATTCATTGATTTTTGAAAGATATCTATTTCCAGTAATCAAAGATTCATAAAGATCAACTGGTAAAGAAGAAGAAATACGATTTTCTATCTCGGGGCCGTTACATATCAGACCTACAGATTTCAATAAAAGCCTTATCAACGTCAAAAGTTTTTTAAACCGTCTAAAACCAGTGTTTTGTCTATAGTCATAGTAATGGGATAACGACTCGAATACTCAACAAAAAATCCTTATAAAATACTGACGTCATAATTATTTATCTCGGAAACATTCATAAATTCAAAGAGCAAGAAATATGGATCACAGCCAAATCAGTAACGGAGTAGATTAGTTAAGGATAAATTAAAACCCGCATTCTCCTGTTAGAAAATTAAGGATATTAGAATATTTGACAAATCCAGAAGACATAAATAAAACGGAAAAAACGGATTTACAAATAGAGTATGTGAATACTGAATCTGGATAGCAAATAAATGAATGTAGTAAACTCGAACCATTGTGGTACATTGACCCATCGGCACCGTTGAAAGTTGAAGAAATATCAAGTTGCCAACAAAATGAGGAAGATAGCGAAGAATCAGAAGAAGAGAGATATTATATTTTCGATGATAATGATGTCAATGACTATCGATAAATAAACTTGAATTGAACATAAACTTACTATCAACATTTATTCATTTATATTATTTTTCCCATATTAATCTGTATATAGCTTAAAATGTAAGGGAAAAACCAGAGGTAGGAGAAAGAAATAAATTGAACGAAGTGAAATCCATTACAGTATAATCGGCAACCACATCATAAAATATTGTAGGCGGGATACTTTCGTCAGTTTTTAACCACGCATACCAAAATATTTTTGAAACTGACATTAAAACGCGTGAAATGAAAAAAAGTTTCCGTGATAATGGATAAATTTTACCGCCCAATCACATCTTATAGGTATGAGCGACCTTTCCGGCTAAAAATCATTGGTTTGCCGGATTTTCCTTGAATATATAATTACACACAAAAGTATTGATCAAAATCCGTGACGACGGAAAAAAAATGATGGAAATTCAATAATATTTAATTTTTTTGAAATATTTTCGGCCAATTGAATATACGCCGACTAAGCAAATCCTATTCGTCTATTTCTGTTATTTCTATTTTCTGTTAACTTTTAATGTAATAAAAACGTACAATCAATCAATCTTGTTTTGCATATCATTCCTATTTTATTACGGCTTTTACCTATTAACGCCGCTTGGGGTCATATTGATCCCTGTCTTTAGAATATAGGAAAAATATTGCAATGCTTGTCTAAGTCGATATTATACATAAGTATTACCTATGTGTATCTAAACAAATAGTAGTATATTATTATATACTATTTTATTCACAATCGCTTAGTTACAAGCTTTAAAAAACATTAATTTTAAGAAAATTTGTAATCAGAAATTAAAATTTTTTTCGACAAAGAACTTCATAAATCTGTTGCTAGGCAATATTACTAATTTATAGGTTTTGACACTTATGTCATAAATTATTCTTTCTGTCACGAAATTTTAATTTTTTTGCTCAAAAAAGTACATAATGTCTCATTTTGAATTAACCTGTACTCCTCCGGAGGTTCAAGAAGCTGCGGTTGAGGGAATAACTCCGTAGAAAAGCAAAGAAAAGTATTAATTTTTTTTTAAACCAGCTTAACACAATATTGTCATACTTCAGAAAAGTGACAGATGCTACTAGCCGGAAAAGTACTTTTCCGGCTAAGGCGTGGAAGTGAAAGTAAGTAATGAGCCACTTTCCTAGCGTTTTAAAGGTGAGAAATGTCTATATTACTGACCGATTGTGAATAAAAGTTTTTTGTGGTGGTCAATATTCAAATCGCTCCCCCCACCCAGTGGTCGAATGCGTGATTTGTTTATGAGAACTGGGGCTCGCCAATATAAGCCTACAGTCGTTCCGTTAGATTGATTGATTCAGTTGTTGCCAAATGCGCCAACTAGTTTATGAGTATGTAGTAAACAGCTTTTCATTTGAATAAAGAACAAAATAAGTAATTCTTTTAGTTTTTGCCGATTCTGCAATATTTATATGAGGATTAAAGATGGGGCCAAAATGATGCATGATGCAGGTAAGCTCGGCGCTTCTAGTGTGAATTCTCTCTGTAAAGGACACTGTTGCCGGATGAAAGTGTTTAGATTTACTTAATAGTGCATGAGCATATAATTTGTACAAATTAATCTGCGCTTCTGGCAACAGCGATTGAAATAGGGGGACAATGAACATATTTGGCCAGCCTCTGGAACTAAATACACGTCCTCGCTGACCACCTATAATTAATTTTTCTCTCTCTTTCAAGCTGTTTTTCTTATATTTTCCTTGTATTTGTGTAAATCGCACGGTCTGAAAAACTTTTTCGCAATCTGTAGATACATAATGCTAGTCAAGTTAAATGAAAGCTTTTATTTAGAAATGAGGCGATACATACTTTCAAATTAGATTTGATTTAGGACTCACCCCTCCCGATTAAAGAGGGAGACTCTAAAATATCCAATAAAACTCCCACTTGTTAATAAACATATTTCAACTTCCTATAGTGACAACTTCGCATTACGTTCTGTGTTTAATTTGCAAAATATATGCAGAAAGGAGGCATTTAAAGGAAAGATATTGCCTAAATTTCTCATATTCTATTTATTATCAAGTTAAAATCTTTGGTTTTCTTCATATTAGCTCTCTCTTTGTTTATGAGAATTATATTTCGTTTATTTTTTACAATTATTTACCTAGATACCTACTTAAATGTGTCTTATTCTGAACTATTTTTGGCGGAATTCACGTCAACGTTATCAACGAAGCGTGCAGAAATAGTTACTGGAAGAAAAAGATTCACAAATACAAGGAGCGACGAGTAATACGACATAGTCGGGCAAAATGGGTTTTGTTTCCTGAAGAAAATATAACCGGTTTCAAGTTCTCTAATACCTACCATTTTGCTTAAATATTGGCTGTTCTGAGTGTAGTGTGATGTGCGTAGATGCACGTGTTAAAGAACGTTTAGTGCGTGCCCCGTAATTTGTAGAAGCTCGGTGGCCTACGACGCAACCGCGACTCGGTGTGAAGAAGGGGTCGAGATGATCTAACTACCACGAGGGACGAAGGGCATTCACCATGAAGCATTGATACAGATAACTTTGTTTTGTAACTAATTTAATTTTGTCATTGTGTTGTTTTAATATGGCAGTAAATGTTATTAAAAAGTAAAAAACCATTTTTAATACAGTCCACTATATTTGAAGAGTTGATCTATGGCACCAGAACAGCACGTTTGACGTAGTTAGTGCGTTATATTCTGTATTAAGGGTGTTTGTTGTTATGTATTTACCCTCATTGTATATGTCCCTTGACTGCATACAATTGTAAGTTTGGCAGCACTGAATCAGAGAGGCACTGCTGTCAGTCAAGAAAGAACGTGGCCTCGGGCAATCGACAAAGTAAGACGATATTATATCCAAGTAAAGTGTGTTAATAAAAGTTAATTCTGATAAACCCTAGAGTTTCATTAAATACACAATACTGGCGACGAGGATGGGATGATTTTGTTAAAAATAAGGAAACCTGAGGGCAAGTAAGTAAACAAACTATTACAAAGAAAAAAAAGTGGCGGGAAAGTAGCAACAATAATTTATAATCGGATTGTGCTTTGGAAAATTGCTAAGAAACAACAAAATAATGGCTCTTATTGGTAGCATAGAAGTATTCAGTGGGGAACCGGCTGAATTCGAAAGCTACTTGGAAAGAATAGACCATTTATTTAGGGTTAATTGTGTAACGGATGATATGAAGGTCTCCTTGTTCATAACATTGGCAGGCTCAAATACCTACACAACCCTTAAGAACTTAGCTGTTCCCCGTAAAATGGAAGAGCTGTCTTTCCAGGATGTCACTGACTTATTAAAGAAACATTTCGCACCCACAGTATCTGTCATTTATGAAAGATTTGTATTCAATAAGTGTATGCAAAAGGCCGAACAGTCCATAGCTGATTATATTGTGGAACTGAAGAAATTGGCAAGAACATGCGACTTTTTAACGTTTTTGGATGATGCTTTACGAGACCAGTTTGTAGTGGGCATTCAATCCGAACATATTCAGAAAAAGCTAATTTCGGAAAATAACCTAGATTTTGCAGGAGCATGTAAAATTGCAAAAGCTTCAGAAATAGCAGATCGTCAGATAAAAACGTTGGCCAACAGTAGTAGCAGCAGTGGGTTACATTATGTACAGCGTCATAGATATACAAATCCACAGAAAACGCAAGGTCCAGCCTCCAGGAAATTAACTGCTAAACAGGAAAAGTGCAACAATTGTGGTAGAAACCACGGAAAAGGTGCGAGGTGTCCTGCAGTCAATTGGAAGTGCTTTAAGTGTGCAAGGAAAGGGCACTCAAAAGAAATGTGCCCAACAAAAGGAGAGGTAAAAGTGTTACAAGAGGTGTTACAGCATAAAGGTAGTGATCTAAGTGATGCGTCAGAGTGTCAGTCACCATGTGAGTGTGAAGTGAATGAAGATCTTCTAGCTCTACATAAAGTAACGGAATGTAAGGCAGAAAACCCAGAATATCTATTTTTAGAGGTAAATAATAAATTGTTGAAATGTGAAATAGATAATGGAGCATGCAAGACCGTTATTGATTTATCTAGCTATAAAAAAAATTTAGGATTTCCATTTAAAGCAGTAAGTTATAACTTTAGTGGTGTCTCGGGAACCAAAATTAATGCTATAGGTGAATGTGAAGTAGAAGTAAGATTTAATAACCACAAGTATGACCTAATTCTAACCATTGTTGAATCTAAAAAGAAATTCGGATGCCTTCTTGGACGCAATTGGTTGGATATATTGTTTCCGGAATGGAGAAGGTACTTCAAAGCAAATACACAAGCCCACATTTTAAATGTGTCTGAAAACAAACCAGAGAACTGTCTAATGCAAAAAGTAAATAAGGAAATAAATATAACCAAGTCAGAGTTAAACAACAAATTTCTAGTACAAATGAAAAGTCAATACAGTAATGTTTTTGATCAGAATTTATGTCATGCTATTAAACATTTTGAGGTAAAATTTCACTTAAAAAATGATGTGGTGCCAATTATAAAAAAAAGCATATTCAATGCCTTATGCTTTAAAACCCATAGTCGAAAAAAAAATTCTTCAAATGGTTGAAATAGGTATACTTGAGCCAGTCTCTCACAGTGAATGGGCATCACCAATTGTAATTGTAAGGAAACGAAATAATGATGTCCGTATTTGTACGGATTTTCGGGTAACAGTAAATAAGATTTTAAAGGTAGAACAATACCCATTACCTACCCCAGATGACATCTTTGCTAGCCTGGCAGGGGGACATGTTTTTTCAATTTTGGATTTGTCTGGGGCATATCAACAACTCAAGGTACATGTTGATTTCCAAAAATACTTGACCATTAATACTCATATGGGTATGTATCAGTTCACCAGACTAACATAATGGTATTGCATCAGCACCTGCAATTTTTCAATCTGTAATGGACCAGATTTTGGCTGGTATTTCGGGGGTACACTGCTATCTGGATGATATCTTAGTAGCAGCCAAATCACAGCAAGAAGCAGCTCAACTACTGGATAGGGTGTTAAGTAGATTAGCCAAATACAATGTAAAGGTAAACCTGAGTAAATGTAAATTTTTTCAGAAGGAGGTGGAGTATCTAGGACACTGTCTAGATGGTGAGGGGATACATCCAACAAATGAAAAACTTCGAGCTATCCGCAATGCCCCACAACCACAAAATATAACCCAATTAAGATCTTACTTGGGGTTATTAAACTACTACAGTAAATTCATACCCATGATATCTTCTAAATTGAGACCATTGTATGCCTTATTAGAAAAAGACCAAGATTTCAATTTTAATGAGCTATGTGTTGAATCTTTCGAGCTTAGCAAAGACCTGATAATGACTAATCAGGTACTCACTCATTATGACCCAAGTAAGCCCATTGTCATATCATGTGATGCAAGTGCATACGGGGTAGGGGGGGTATTATGTCATAGAATTGATGGTAGTGAAAAACCTGTCTTATTTGCATCAGGTACTCTATCCAAAAGTGAACAGAATTACTCCCAACTGGAGCGTGAAGCGTTAGCGATAATTTTCAGTGTTAAACGCTTTCATAAATATAATATTATATATATTATATACGGTAGAACCTTCATTTTAGTGTCTGATCACCAGCCACTAAAAGTAATTTTCAACCCTGACAAGAATATATCGGTGATGTCGGCATCACGAATTATTCGCTGGAATATTATTTTATCAGCCTATGATTATTCAATTGAGTACAGGAAGGGCTCTACATTGTTTGAGGCAGATATGCTATCAAGGTTACCTGTCCAGGATAGCACAGATGTTGAGGGGGATATTCATTTTTTTAATTTGACTGATGAATTACCTTTGTCATATGTAGATATTGCTGAAATGACTAAAAAAGATTGTATACTAAGAAAAATATTAGATTGTGTCAAAACTGGGTGGCCCAATACTGTGAATGCAGATTTAAAAGTATATTTTCAAAAGCGAAATGAATTGTCAGTTGAAGGAAATTGTCTCATGTTAGGAACAAAAGTTGTCATACCAGAGGTACTGCAGAAAGAGGTTTTGGAGTTAATTCATGAAAACCATGTAGGCATTGTACGTGCTAAAATGTTAGCCAGATCAATTTGTTGGTGGCCTAAGATTCAACAAGACATTGAGAATAAAATTTTAAGTTGTAATATATGTCAGCTAAATCAAAACCACCATGAAAAAAAATTAATATCTTGGCCAAAGCCAGAAAATGTTTTTCAGAGAATACACCTAGACTTCTTTCATAAAAATCATGCAACATTTTTGTTAATTGTGGATAGTAAATCCAAGTGGGTAGATATTCATATTATGAACAAGTCAACTAATGCAGCACAAACAATTGAAAAGTTAAAAGTAACATTTGCAATTATGGGTCTGCCTGAAAATATTGTAAGCGATAATGGCCCACCATTTAACTCAGAGTGCTCCATTAAATTTTGTCAAGTAAATGGGATTCAAATTTTAAAGACACCACCATACCACCCACAATCCAATGGAATCGCGGAAAGACATGTTCAGAGTGTCAAAACGTCAATGGATAAATTTTTATTACAAAAATCTTCCTTATCGACAGAACAACTCATTGTTAATTTTTTATTTGGGCAGAGAAACACTCCATGTATGAGTACTGGACTAAGCCCAAATGAAATGATTTTTAAAATAAAACCTAGAACACGCCTAGACTTATTAAAACCAAATCAGGGCAGCAACCTCATATTTAGTCAGAATTATGATTTTATTAAACCAGAATCATTTTCGGTAGGGGAGAAAGTGTTCATAGGTAAATTAGGTCCATATTGTGCAGAAAAGTGGAAGGAAGGGGTCATAGTAAAATCCGTTAGTGGGGTGACTTATCTAGTAAATGTGGAAGGTAAATTAATGTATAAACATGCTAACAGTATTCGTCGAAAGCAAACACCAAATAAAGCTGTTTATGACCCAAATGTGATCATACATAAATCCACTGTAACTAATGTAAATGACAGTTGTAAGGTACAAAACCCTGATGTACATTGCGCCCCATTGCCCAGTAGTCAAATGGAAAATGAAGTTAAGAGTGCAAGTACATCTAATAAGATAACTGAATCCTCTGTTTGTGTACCAACTAGGGTCAGTAATGAAGCACTAAACAACACCCTTGAAAACGATAATAAACATGTTATGACACCTGAAATATGACTAGAAAATAATGTATCTTGTGTTGTTTTTTGTATTGAGGTGTTCATTTTATAGAGAGAGAATTGTTTCTTATTTTATTTAGTAGAGGGGAAAATGTTATGTATTTACCCTCATTGTATATGTCCCTTGACTGCATACAATTGTAAGATTGGCAGCACTGAATCAGAGAGGCACTGCTGTCAGTCAAGAAAGAACGTGGCCTCGGGCAATCGACAAAGTTAGACGATATTATATCCAAGTAAAGTGTGTTAATAAAAGTTAATTCTGATAAACCCTAGAGTTTCATTAAATACACAATATTTGTGATTCCAATGTAAGTAATGGTTCAAATTACTATTTTACCAATTTTTATTGAATATTTTATAAAGCTTAATTATCGAGCTTTTAGAATTGGTGGCTCCTGAACTATGAGAAACGATAATTGTTAATGGAATGATACTTGGTTCAATTCACAAGCATGATTTGATCAAGGCTGCTGTTGGGGTTCACTGCGAATTATGTACAATTTATGTGGACAAATCAAGATTTTCGTGCACTTATATTTTGGTACTAATTAAAAGTCGTGCTACCTTAAACTATTTCCAGTACAACTTTTTTTCAATTACCATCCGATTTCTATGAAACCAATGCTGTTATTTTGTGCGAATTATGTGCTATTTATATGTACAAATCAGAATTTGTGTGCACTCATATTTTCATTTTTATTAAAAGTTCTGCTACCTCAAACAAAAGCTAATGATCCGATTTCAAAGGGACGATTATTGTTGTTATTTTGTGCAATTTATGTGCACAAATCACGACTTTTGTGCACTTCAATTTTCGTTTTTATTGAAAGCTGTTCTACCTTAAACACAAGATAGCACAACGTGAATTATTTTTGTGATATTTTTAATTATCGGGTGTTCTCTCCTGGAAATAATAATTATTAAAATTGAAACCGCATATTATTTTTATGGTGACCACAATTAATGTGTTATAAAACTTCTCCATTTACCAGGAATTAAAAATTGTCATGTTTTTAAAAAAAACCTCGATATATTTTATTATAGCCCTTTTCAGTGATCAAATCTGCCCATTATTGTTTTGAAATATTCAACATAAATGTGACTCCATCCTCCCCATAGATAATTGATGAATTATTGAAGGAATTTTCTTTTTTCGAATCATTTGGAATCGTCTCTACATTCGTGTCATGGTTATCACTATTTTCTATCTCATCACTTTCGGAGAGTTGTGTTTCACTATGGTACCGATTACATGACACGAATATGTTTAGAGCCTTAAACTTTCATGGCTTTAGTTTTAATTCTTCACTACTTTAATAACTTTTCTTTCACTAACTTATGATCAAACGTCGCAGGCCTTCTTTGATTAGACATAATTAATATTATACATAATACACTTTTGAAAATGTTTCACTTAAACTATCAGAACTAAGATAACTATAATTATTAAACTAAGAATTAGCCAAGAAAAAAATAGTCAATACCCACATAGCAAGGTGACGTAACGTTGACGTTGATGAAACGTCACGTTTCACGTCAAAATCACCAAGGTATTGACGAGAAACTCACGTCCTGAAGAAGGCAATATGTCACAGGTATTTGACGTCATTATGTAACGTATAAAAGACGTCAATATTCACGTCAAATTATCACTGAATTGAGACGTAAATTTACGTTTTTATGACGTCAGTATCGCCGATAATTGACGTCATTAAAAGACGTAAAAGAGCACTTTTTATATAACCTGTATTCTTGGACTTAGTTATTACAAATAAAGGCGGTACTTACACCTATATTGCCCGATATTATCGTTTTTAACAGACAACTTGAAAGTTACCGGAAATATTGGGTAACCGAAGCTTTCTGTAAGTTAAAAACACTTCAAGCAGGTTATAGAATAATACTGTTTTAGGCCATTTGCCACGTCTATAATATGGAACCTGCGTAATAATTAAACAAAAGTATAATGTATATTCTTCACTCTATATATTTTATTACAAAATATAAATAAAACAGAAACTATATCTATACTAATAGGAATAATAATGTACTTATTAAAAACAAAGTTTTAGATAATTTAAATTTTTACGGCAATCTTAATATTTGACCCATTAGAAAATGTTTACTTTACTAACAAACTTTTTCATATAAGCCATCTATAACTTATTAGTGCTTATAAGAGTCGAAATAAAACATCAAGTAGAGATCAACTTGAAAATTAGCCAGTATGGACAACATATACAGGCTACATTAAGCAATGCAAGTGTGTAGAAGAGGAATTGATACAAAACTATCTTGGTATGGCAAAATCATACATTTTCCAATTATTTCAGTAATGTGCCAGGTTTTTGTGAAATCAGATAATCCCGAGACCAAATGAATATGTAAATCGCTAGAATCAAATGGATAATTATAAAATGAAGTATAGGAAGTGAAAAACTGTCCCAAAATCATAACATTATTATTTCTTTCACTAATAAAACCTTCTATTTGAATAACACAGGTGTTGGTAAAACAGTAAGAATTGGCTTTTGAGTAGGAATAACTAGTCAGAAAATAATTTTTCAAAGATAATCTTTTATACCTTTTTTGGATATTACCACCTAGCCCGTTGAAGTGTTCAAATTCTAATTTAAATTCTTGATTTGAAGTTTCACAATTATTTATAGGTGTACTTCCTGCTTCTAATTCAATTATTCTTCTACAAATTTGTTGAAGTGGAGTTTTAGAAGATCGAACTAAATTTTTTATGGTTCCCAAATAATTTTCGAATGGAAATGCAGAAAAATTGTCTAGTGGACCAAACCTTAAAACATCATCTGGAAGATGCGTTAAAACATGAATATTGTAAATTGGGAATTCAGGCCCATATAACTTTTGTCCGTGACTAATAAACGTTTGAAGAATTCTTTTAGAGTTTTCACAATTTTTTGTTTTAGAGGAATTATCTTCAGACATTAAAAGTATTATAGCTGTATGAAACAAAAGAAAATGCTTATAAATAGCTTCATCAACAATGCCCCTTATTGCAACAATTCCTGTATAAAAAAGAAAGGTTCTAAATTCAGTAGCCTTAAATCTTGACAACTCAGAAAAAGACCTTGGCTTACGTTTAATTTCTCCAGGAATAAAATTTTTGAAACTTATCAGATTATTTGAAATAAGAGAGAGCTATTTGGTAAACGTACATTTTTTTTTTTATTGGAATTTAAGTGCCTCGACAACTATGGCCATTGGCACTATACAAGATTACATCAGAATACACAAAAAATATGTAGTTATATTAATACAGTCTAATGATATTTCATAGTTTGTGGTAGAGGTTAGCAGCTTTGAGGAATTTCATTATCTTCGGAATTTCAGCGGTGCAGTTTAGAAGTTCTTTCAGGTTCGGTTTTAGATCTAGGCGCTGATACAAATTGTTGTATATCTGGCAGTCTGTGAGTATATGCTTAACGCTTAAATCAACATTGCAGTAACGGCAGACAGGAAGGTTTTCAGATGACATCAAGTAACCGTGAGTATATCTGGTATGGTTGATCCGCAATCGTCTAATAACAGCAGCTTCTCTCCTGGTTAAGAAGTCGAGGGGGAGAGAGCCAATGGAAGGCTGTATATCGTTTAGAGCTGTTTTACTGTTGTGCCAAAAATGTTGCCAGGATTCTTTGACGGACTTTTTGAATAAGTGTTTGAGGTCTTCTGGGAGCTGGATCGATGTTGTGGTGATGGTAGAGGTGGCTTCTTTGGCATGGTAATCAGCATTTTCATTGCCAGTAATTCCAATGTGAGATGGGAGCCAGATAAGACAGACTTTTACATCACGAGCTGAGAGTATTTGATAGATATCATGGATGTTTTGAACTATTGGATGGTCAGTAAAGATAGTATTAAGTGAATTAATTGAAGAAAGTGAATCGGTACAAATGGCGACATGCTTGGAAGGAGGTGAGATATGTTTAAAGGCTTGGAAAATGCTATACAGCTCACCAGTGTGAACACTACATGTTGAGGGCAACCGATAGGAACCTATAAGTTCGTGGTTGGTTGTGACTGAGCAGCCAACACCAAAAGAAGTTTTAGAAGCATCTGTGTAGAGAACTACATCATACGGTGTTTTTTTCAATATTTCTAAGAATGCTTTTTTAATAAGTGTGTTAGGTGACTCATGTTTATTGAATTTGGTGAGAGAGGTATTGAAAAGAGGAAGATGTTTAGTCCAAGGAGGGGTGTGAGGTTGGGGAAGCGGAGTGGTTATTGAAAGGTCGGTATTCTCAAGTAATGGGGAAAGTAGTTGAGCAACAGATTTTATGCTACGTTTGGAAATAGTGTTGATAGGATGATGTTGAGACATTGAGGTGAACAGTGGGTAAACAGGGTTAGTAGGATTAGAGGACGTTGAGGCAGCGTATGAAAGGAGGAGCGATTGACGTCTTAGGAAGAGGGGTGGCTCATTTGATTTACAGTATAGACTAGCAGCAGGACTAGAGCGGAAAGCACCGAGGGAGAGTCGAAGGGCTGTATTGTGAACAGAGTTTAGTGAATTGATGTCGGATTTGGAGGCTGTCATGTAAATGAAACTCCCATAGTCTAGCTTAGAACAGATGAGGGCTCTGTAAACTCTTAGTAAAGTGTGATAGTGACAGAGAGCTTTGATGATATTCAGTCTTTTAAGACACATGCCTTTGAGTGTGTTGATATGAAGTTTCCAATTAAGGCGAGAGTCGAAGAACATTCCGAGAATTCTGCAATGATTCACAACAGGTAACGGGGAATTATTAAAGAAGATTAGCGGTGTACTGGTTGGGGATCTTCTGCTGAACTTTATGACCTTCGATTTACTTGGAGATAAGGAGAGATGTAGGCTGTTGTAGAAGTTTGCAGATGGTGTAAACTGATTTTCCATGGCAGTAGACAATTAAATCATCAGCGTATTGAACATATTTGATGGTAGAAGGGAAGTTGGCGCATAAGTCGTTTATTGTAAGGATGAATAGGGTGCGACTTAATACAGATCCCTGAGGGACACCATCATTTTGGGAGCGAGGCTGGGAAAGTTTGCCATTTGCGGAGACTCTAAACGATCTTGCAGTTAAGAAGTTTTGTATGAAAAAGAAAATGTTGCCATCTAGATTAACAAGGTTATCACGAGTAGATCGGTGACGTCGGAATCCAGATTGGGCACTGGGTATAATTTTGTAATTTTCTAGGAACCATAGAAGTCTTTTATTGATCATTTTTTCCAGAAGTTTGCAGAAAGTACATGTGAGGGAAATGGGGCGAAAAGATTTTACCTCTGTGGGGGGTTGAGCAGGTTTTTTAATTGGTATGATAGTAGCGTTGCGCCACGATTCAGGAAATTGATGAGTATTCCAGATAAGGTTGAATATTTCGAGGAGTTTGAGAAGAGAAGGATTTGAGAGTTTTTTTTTAAATATATATGAGACATCATCGGGACCAGCAGCTGAATTTTTACAAGAAGATAAAGACGATTTCAGTTCATTAAGAGAAAAGGGAGCATTGACATCAGTAACGTCATTTTGATCAATTGGAAGGGCAGAGGGCGATTGTTGAAGTGGGTTAGGAGAGATAGTGAAGGGGTTGCTTCTGTTAAATTTGTCTTCAAAACTTTGTGCCAGAGTGTCTGCAATTATTTGGTTATCGGAGATAATTGTGTCGTTATATATGAGACTGGGAATCTTGAGATTAGACTTGTAGCCTTGTACCTGTTTTATTTTTTTCCAAACTTGGGATGGTTCTGTGTTAATTGAAATAGAGGAGACATAATTTTGCCAGGAAGATTTTTTGCTTTGCTTGGTAATGTATTTAGCTTTTGCTCTAAGTTTTTTTAGTTCGATGAGGTTTTCTTGGGTTTTATTCCTTCGAAACTTATTGAGAGCAAGCTTGGATTGTCGGATGGCATTTTCACAATCTGGATTCCACCAGGGAACAGATTTGTGGGTACAGGAGATAACTGTTTTACCAATATGAATATCAGCTGCAGAGAGAATACATTCGGTCAGCTTATTTACACAGTCACTTATATTATCTGTGATGTCTAGGGAAGATAAATAGTTTTGGGAGAGATAAGTAAACTCCGACCAGTTTGCGTTTTTTATATTCCAGAAGCTTCGGTTCACTGATTCCTTGTTGGCATTATTCGAAATAATGATGGGAAAGTGGTTGCTACCATGAAGGTCATCGAGTACTTGCCAAGAAAGAGAAGGAGCGGATTTTGGGTCACAAAGACTGAGGTCAATATTAGAAAATGTACCTGATGAAATGTTAAAGTGTGTGTTTAAGCCAGTGTTTAGAAGACATGTATCTGTAATATTTAAAACATTTTCTACAACTTTCCCTTTACCGAATGTTCGCGAGGAACCCCACATGGAGTTGTGGGCATTAAAGTCACCGAGTAGAATATATGGTTTGGGGAGTTGGAATATTAAATCAGTCAGTTCTTCTTCGGTAAGAGGATGATCGGGGGGAATGTATAAGCTGCAAATGGTAATTTTTTTGGGATTCCAGAAGGTAGCTGCTTTTGCTTCAAGGTTTGTGTTTAAGGGGAGATAGGATGAAAATATGTCCCTAGATATAAATATTGAGGATCCTCCGCTGGCTCTAGTGCAATTTGTGCGAATATAATGGTAACCTTCAAAGTTATTTAGATTGCACTGATGGTCAATTTTAAGATTTGTTTCCTGAAGACATAAAACGTTGGGGTTGTAGAGGGAGATCAGTTTTTGTATTCTTTCAAGGCGAGGATAAAATCCGTCGCAATTCCATTGCAATACATAGTATGTTACTGGTTAAAAAATAAGTTAGTGGGATTTTCATTGAGATAAAAAAGAAGTATCGGAGGTAGTTCCGTCGTCTGTTGAGAGTTCTGATAGATTTTTTAATTTAAGTTTATTTTGAAGTCGCGTGAGGCGATTCTTCAAAGATCGGTCATTAACATTTGTATAAATTATGGTCAAGTCATTAAGTAGTGCATCGGTGTCGAAGGTAAATTTATCAGCTTCACTAAGGACGTCGTTGTTGCCAAAGGTGTTTTCAAGGAACGCGATTAGCTGGATTTCGTTTAGGGATAAAGACTCAGGGGAGGTTTCGTAAAGTGAGTGGATAGTAGAGAGAGATTCTGGTGATATACTATGACTGCCGCTTTCAGTCAGTTTTGATTTTTTCGATTTCTTTTTAGATTTTGTTGAGGAAGTGGAAAAGGAGGTAGGTGGCATAGTATCAGTTTTTGGGGGAGGGGTAGACATAGGGGATATACGTGGGGATGAATCTAGGTTACTGTTGGCTGAACGTGTTCTTTTTTCGCCAATTTTTGACATTGAAGTTGCAGGACAAAAGGTGGAACCAAGTGAATTTTCGGGGATCGATTTGGTAGGAATTGGAATGGTTTCAGACGGTGTTGGATTAGTAGAAAACGTGGGTTCCGGGTTGGTGAGATCATATGGATTGGAGGGATGCTCGAAGGAAGAGGGAGAGTTTTGGGGGTTGGGGCAGGACTCCGCGGTGTGTCCAGCCTGTTTGCAAAGAAAGCATTCTAATTTATCAGTTGAAATGAATATTCTGTGTGATGTATTTTCATGATTGACAACAATCGATGTTTGTAAAGAAAAATCATCACTGTTGGGTAATACATATGCTACTCGACGGAAACTCAAAACATGGGCGTATTCATCATCGGGTGAGCCGCATTTGACGTAAGATACTGGAGATGTAAGTATAAGTCCGAGGTCATGAAGTGCTTTTTCAATTAGTGTATTGGGAATGGAAGGGCTGACGTTAGAAATTAGTATTCTCTTGGTGGGAGAGATAAGTCGCCGAATAGGAATCACATTGGAATTGACTGTAACATTTTGGTTAGTTTTTAGAAGGCTGTCTACTAGTGTGGAAGAGGATAAGTAAATACAGATGCGGCCGTGGGAAATTCTGGAAGCGAAGTGCACGTTTTTGGGAGAAACAATGCTACCAATAGCTTTGATATAGTCAAATAAGACAGTATTAGGGATAGAAGGCAAAACGATGGCTTGGTCTCGAGATGGAACTGGCGGAGGGGGCAGTTTTGTTGAGATGGCTGCGGCATAGGATTTACTGTTTGAAGTGGTGGTTGGGGTGTTCAAGTTGATTTGTTTTTCTGAAGTTGGGTTTGACATGTTGTTGTGATCCTGGATACCAAAATCACAAACAATAAGTTGAAATAAGAAAAAATAAAAAATAAAACGTGGAATTAAAGTAAATAGAATCTTAGATGTAAGCCTTTTTCTTGATGACTGGCCTATTTATTTCTCACATAAATAAGTAGATATATTTATATTCACCAAATTAGTAAACAGTGGCTGGAACTCTTCTTATCACATTTTGAGGATGATAAAAACAAACTCGTTTTAAATTAATAATTAACGACAGGCAGATGTGTACTGTATGAGCTCTGACACGTGAATGTAAACGTACATTTCAATTACCCCCAACCCAAGAAAGGTAGGAAAACTGTATGGAGATAAATTGGGATTAATCATTTTATTATTGAAAAGTTTTTTTATTTGATCTTGGATTTCTTGTTTTAAATGATAGGGGTATCTATACGATTTTTGATAAATCGGTATATCATCAACTGTTCTAGTATTATGCTTAACTGCATGGGTAAATGTTAAGTCTGAATTTTCATTATAAAATATATTTTTCAATTTTTTACAAAGAGAAAATATTGCATCTATTTTTTCGGGATTCATATGATCTATTCGAAGAAGTTTGGTGATGTCAATATTGTTATAATTCGACTTAGGGTTCCTTTCATGAAATTTTGAACGGGGTTGAACTTGAAGAGGTTCATGAAAATTTATAGAAATGTTATTTAATGAAACTTCTTGTTCAATTGGTATTTTACAATAACCGTTTTGTGCTACAGCTATACATTCAGGTATAATTATATCGTTTAATTTCATTTCTGGGAGAACTATTGGTCCATTAGCAATATTTACTGGATTATTTAAAATTATTCTATTTAAAGATTCGGAATATGGGGTGAATAGACGTGGGTTAATTTCAAAATGAAAGGGTATTTCGATATAATTAATTTGTAAAATATGATTTTCATAGTCAATGAGAGCTTTTAATTTATCGAAGTCTTGACTACCTATTAATGCATCGAATCTATCGTGCCAAGATATTATAAACATATCAAATGTGTATTTAATACCGAATTCTTTTAAAAGAGGGTATTTACAGTTAAAATTACCATTATAAGTAGTTTTGATAGCTTTAACGGAAAAGTTGGACTTATAAATAGAATTAGAAAATAATCTCTAAGCCGGTTCTGGATTAATAATAGAATTACTTGCACCTGGATCAATTAATATTTTCAAATCTAAAGTTGAGAGATATATAAATGGAAGTTTTGGGTATGAATTTATATTATTTATATAAATTCCGAGGCTCCTAATCGAAAATTTTCAGTTTCGTCATAATTTTCGTTTTGAGGGTCGTCGTATTGTAAATCATCAGGATTATGATCTACGTCTTCGACATTGAATAATTCTTCAACGGCTACTTTAGGGGGTCCCGTTTGTTTAAAAAAAATTTGTGGGGGTCTATAAGTATTTGCGGTAGAAGTACTTATTGGGGTTGGCCTGTTTGTGGAAGGTTGTGGATGACGATTGAAGTTTTGATTGATAGGGGATTGGTTTTGGCTATTAATTGATTGATTATTAGGTCTTTGGTAGTTATTTTGATATTGGGGTCTTTGATATCTATTAGTTTGTTTATTATTAGAATACTGGGGTACTTGAGGTACTTGCGAACAATTATTAAATGATTGATTCCTTAGTGGTTGATTACCTGAATTATTATATTTTGGAGGAATACGATTTCTTTGAATTTTTTGGGATCTAAGGAGATTTGCAAAGTCCATTTGAGATCTTTCATTGTCTAAACGTTTACATTCGTACAATGTTTGCTCAAGGGATCTAATTAAAATATGAAGTAAGTGGTCTCTGTAAGGGTTTAAAAGACCTTCCTTAAATACTATAAGGACTTGATCGGTATACATGATTTCTTTAGAGATTATAACTTCGTCATTATCTGAATTAATAGCTTATTGTTCTTTAAGAACTTGTAATTAACGAGTGACCTCGTCATGAAATTCTGAAAATGTTTGGGGGTGCGATTGAATTGAAGTACTAAATGAGATAATATTTCTTCGGACCTAGGGTCACCAAAACGAGTTATGAGAGCTGTTTTTAAATTGAGCCAATCATCAAAAGATCTATTTATAATTACGTCCCTAGCTGGACCTAATAATTTAAATTTCACTCGCTCTAACAGAAGAGAGTTAAATAAATCATTATTTTCGGTTTTTAATGAGGTTAAATACTTTTCTGACTGTCTAATAAAATATTCCAAATCTTTTGAACCACCGTTATAGGTTGGGACAAGATTATTTGCCATAGACAATTCAATTGGGGTAATTTGAGTAGACATTTCGGTAGCAGTATTTAAATTACGTTCTGTAGATAACGGAGATCTAGATCGATCACGACTTTTTAACATATATGCTTATTAATAAAAACAATTAAATCAATTAAATCAATTAAATAGTTAGAGTATTGGAATTTAATAATATAAATTATTATCGAATTTAATAACTTAAAATAAAATTTGATTTATTATATTAAAATTAATTCAATAATTGTAAATCGATTGTAATTGGGAGAGAAAAAAAATTGTCAATTAAAGAATTGTATCAATTGTAAAATATCAGCCAATAAATTGTGATAAAGGAAAAGACTTACAGGAGGATACACTGGAGGATCATCTGTGAGCTTCTTCTTTGTTTTTGGATTCACTGAAGGATTCTGGATAACCGTCTTTTTCACTGGAGGAATGGTCAGGTCGGAGTCAACTTTCTTCACTTGCACAGTTTAAAGTTTCACCGGAGTTGCCACGTTTTTTTGTAGTTACCTATTTAGACCCCACTAGCGGTCTCTCTACTGGCAAATTATGCCCGAGCTCAGCCGTAGAGGGTAGGAAAAAAAAGTGAGCCGCGCCACCGGCTTAGACGGTTCAAGCCGGAAACCCCTAGGTCTTGTAGGCACTAGCAGAGCCACAAGATAAGTTACCAAAAAAAATAAAATTGTAACGGTTTCAATTCAACATTTATTATTGGAGACAGTTTTTAACGTTAACCATTTAATTTTATCAAGATAAATAGTTTTTAAGAATGTGGAAGAGATCCACCACTCACCTTGTTTATATTGCTCTGATACCATCCACTACTTCGGAAAAATTTAAGAATAATTCATTATTACCATACTTTATTTGATTGTGTTTACATTTTCTGACAAGTAACAAATTTCTTATGAATCTTCAAGAGGCCTCTGACCTATTAAGTTAAGTTCAATGAACTGTCCAGCTACCTATTAATTTAACCTTTGACCTCTCACCTGATGCTAAGGGGCATGAGGTAGAAGAAGACTGACCTTGACCTTGTGAGGTTTGGACTGGTCCATAATCCTTTTTTTTTGTGTTCTGGTGCTTTAAAGTGGTCACTCTCTTTGTGCTCTTTCGAAATAAATTCGGATCTAGCCCAGCTACAAATAAAACCTGTTAGATAGATTAAGTAATACCTTAAGTGGCTATTCAATCGCAGCTAGCGGATTTCCTTCTAACAGAAAAAGGAATAAAACATTGAGGTCACACTCCATCCCTGGTAAGTACCCGCTCTTCTATCTTACTGACCTAGTCATCATGGGAGTCTCGTATTTCAGATCTCTTATTCCGGGTCTTATTCCTGGTCCTATTCATGGTCTTATTCACGGTCTTCTTCATAGACCTATTCATAGTCTGAATCACAGTTGTCCTCATCATCACCATTCCTCATCTTCACAGACATCTTATTAACGCAATAGGAATAATTAGCAGACAAAACTACGAGTAGCAGAGAACTTACCATTAGAGGGTCAGCCCCTTCGTCTAGTTCCTTCTACCCATCGACTACACATCATCTGGAGCCTTGCAAGTAAGATTATTCCTGTTTTCCACTCACTGTCCTGTGCTTGCTGTTCATTGGTACAGCGTAGGTGTCTCAGATAGATTGAAAACAACATTTGCAGAGATTATTGGTTATATCGCCCAATTCGGTAGGAAGTTGAATACTTCCCATACACCACTAAAATTAATGTAACCTTTTGTGACTACAGCGTTTGTAAACTTTTTTAGAAAATATCTCTTAATACTAATCTCTCAGTGTAATCCAAAAGTATACTCTTGGAATCGATTCTATAAATTAGTCTAGTTACCTTTTTAGTATTGTAGAGAATCTTAAACCATAGCTGAGTCCATTTGGGCTTTTTAGTCTCACCCATTTTATTTAGTTGATATTTTGCTAGGTTAGTCTTAAGTTTAACAACGTGCTCTCGATTGTCATTTGACATCGACAGCTAGCAGTAGACCTACTGTGCGAACCACCTACCATCAGGCCCACTCTACACCCAAACTGGTGTAAGTCGTTAAAACTGTGTGACTATCCTTTAAGTTAATATTAAAGATTAATTGAAACCGGAAATAATTGCTCATTTAATTTACCTCGACCCCTCTCCGTTGAGGAATCGGGCACGTACAACTTTAAAAAGCTCTCTGATTCAGGAAACCCCCCTTTGTCACCACAATTCCTGTAAAGGGGAAAAACGGGGGTGGCAAATTTGGCGCCCAACTTGTGAATAATTCCAGTATTTCATTTTACATAGATAGTTACCGTTTTTGCGTCTTGCAGCAGCTAGGGTAAGGGGTTCCCTATAGATACCTAATTTTTTTTATTTTATAAATTTTTTATTCACACCTAATGTAACAATAGCAGAAGGCACAACGGATTACTCTTCCATAGGTTTTTTTGTTCTACTGTTCACAGGGTTGAAGTTGTAACTTTCATAAAGTAGTTTGCCTTGTTTTGGATTTTTTTTGTTTTTTGTTCAAAAATTTTACGTTTCTATTATCTCTACCTGTTCATGACGTTATTCTAATTCATGGTCATCTACGTTTGGGTTATACATCCACTACCTGTGGCTGGCACCTATAAATTCCAAACCTGCCTATCAGTTAGTTTTCGATAAGTCGAGTAAAAACAAATTTTGGAAGCATCGAGTAGATATCGATACCGAATCACTCGATTGGTGTAGATTTCGGACAGAGGTTCTATATTTAGAATCAACTTGTTTTAGAATATCTGGTTTATTATTTTTATTATTTTGGGTCGAAACTAGACTAGATATTTATTTCGAATTTTTTTTCTTTCCTAGATGGGAGAATTTAAACAAAATAATAAAATTTATATTTTGGTTTGATTGTAAGAATCTCATTAGGATAACTTCAGCTTTTAAATTACTTGTTTGCTAGCGATAGTTGGATAATTTTACGACCATAGGCGGCCGTAGAGAAATTTTCTGGGGAAAATTAATATATTTCTTTTCACAGTTCATAGTAAGGGAAAAATGTTTTTGTATTTTGGGGAATTGTAGAAGTTTGTTACACAATTGTCAATCATTGGAGTATTTGTTGGTTTAACTTGATACAATACTGGTAACCACTTAAAATTTCAGAATTTAGTTTTGATCAAACGCGTACAATAATATAGTCTAGGATTAACAAATAGATATAATATAACGCTCTTTATTGGTTGGCGCAAGTGTTAGCAAGGTGGAGAAAAAGTAAAAATTAGATAGCTTGAATATATTTTCACACTTATTGGATACAATCTATTACTATTTATTATGTACAACTTAAAAACTATTACTACCTATTCTAACAATTAAAGTTAACTTACAGAATATCACCTATATCTATTTATTTACATATTTACAAGTTAAATAAAAACTTTTCTCAATAGTGTAAGGTATCGTTGCTTGGTACTGATCTCTTTGACATTCTCTTCTTGGTAAGGGGGGGGTGTTGAGTATATTTGGTTAGAGAGATATTGAAAAAAAAAAATGGAAGTCAATAGGCTTAAGAGTGATGAACTCACTTATGAATTACGCATAAGAGGCTTACCCGGATACCAGACCGTAGAAGAAAAACGCGCTGCGTTACGTCCAGTTCTGAAACGGGAAAAAGATACAGGTGTGTTGGCTGATGAAATAAATTTGGAGCTAGACTGTCTAAGGGAGCTCGAGGTATGTGGAAATAAAGTCGAAGACCTATTACAAGAGATAGAGTTGTACGATCCAGAAAACTCAGAAAATGATTTCCGTCGAATTTATACGCGTCTTGAACATCTGTCGAATCGGTTGAATAGGATAAGGGGATCCAGTCGAGAGGAAGAGACGAGGCGATTGAAATTGGCTGATCAAACGAGACAACTATTCGGTAAACTCAATTTAGCGTACGAAGCAGCTAGGTCATCGCGAGGCTATCGACCGACTCGAGAGAACGTAGCCATCTCATTTGATCACCAGGCGGACGTAGTCCCCCTGGCTAGGGCAGGCGTAGCCTCCCCCTTAACATCAGTAGCCATACACAGTCAAGAGAGAGCTGATAGGATTTTTGAAACAAGAGCGTATCCAAACAAATCCTGCCCTCGGAGTGTAGATGAACCGCTTATCTCCTTACTTGACGAACCAAATCCTCCAATGCAAAGGGTTTCTAAAAGTTTGCCTTTATTAGGAGATTTCATAGGTGTTCCAGATGAACTTCCAGTAACACATGCATCAGAGCCATTACCCACCTCAGCACCAATCCGTGAATATCAGAATAGCTATATACACTATGATATGGTGAGACAGCCCAGTAGAAACGATTCCCAGGTACGGTTTCTGCCCAATGACTCACGTCTAGCAACTTATGGAGAATCCAGTAGGCTGACGTATCAGAATTTACCAGCGTCGGACCGACTTCCTGATCAAATTGATGACCTTCACATCTCTCCGATTTCGACTCACAGACCTCAGGAAACCAGAGATCACTTCTACCCTGATATTCACAGGTGGAACATAAAATTTAATGGACGTACTAGCGTGAACGATTTCTTGGAACGGATTGAAGAGTTACGGATGTCCCGGGGGATTAGTACACAACAACTTCTTCGATCGGCTCCAGAGCTGTTTATCCAGGATGCTCTCTTCTGGTACAGAACGTGTACATTTACATCGTGGGAGGACTTGGTTTCCAAATTAAGGGAAGCATTTCGACCGTACGATTACGAGTACAGCCTCTGGGATGAGATACGTCGACGGACCCAAGGTTCTCAAGAAAGAGTTCTCATTTTTATCACTGCTCTGGAGAATTTATTCAGAAGATTGGATCAGCCTCCGTCAGAAGAGGATAGGGTGAATATTATCCGCAGAAACCTACTTCCGTACATACAAACCCAATTGTCTCTCCATCGGGTGAATACAGTACAAGAACTGTTGCGTTTGTGCCGAGCCATTGAGGAGACCGAAGAGAGGGTGAAGAAATTTGTCCCCCCTCCAACTTCTTACCGGACTCTATTGGAACCAGAGCTGGCATATCGTAGAGCCGCTCAATCCCCAAATATTTCATCTATAAGGCCAATACCAAAAGAGACAAGTAGAACAGAAGTAAGCTCGACCCCTCTGGCTGCAACACAATTATCTGTGACCCAACCGAAATGCTGGAATTGTGGGAAGGAAACACACAAGTTCCGTGATTGCCCTGATCCTAAAGCAAAATTTTGTTTTAAGTGTGGTTATCGAGGAGTAATGGTTCGAAACTGTCCCACCTGTTCAAAAAACAGGAAGACGGGTCCTCAATAGGTCGGTGGGGACTCATTGTCGAACGTCCGACCCAATCAAGGATTTCATCTTCATTGTCACTATCAGTTTTGTTAGATTTCGTAATTTCCCATTCAAAAGAAGACAATCGTCCCTATCTTACGATTAACATATTAGGAAAGCAATTCTTAGCTCTTTTGGATAGCGGCTGTTCTAAGACAGTTGTTGGGGGGTCTGGCTGGAACCAACTGAAGTCAGTTTGTTCTCTCAATACGTCTCCATCGTCAAGAGAATGTGTTGTTGCAAATGGTGGTACGTGTGAAATCCTGGGATCCATTATGGTCCCTGTACAGCTTCAAGACAGAGTGAGGGTGCTAGAGTTGATGGTAGTGCCTAGTCTTCCGCATTCCATTATATTAGGAATAGACTTTTGGATCTCTATGGGAATTGTACCTGATTTGTATTCGGGACAATGGTCCTTTAGGACTAAGAGTGAGCTACCTTGTACCCATATTTCGGCTATACAGTCCTTAGAGCACCTGTCGGTGGCCCAAAAGGCAAAATTGGAAGAACTGATAGAGTCTACTTTCAAGGCCATGGGAAACAAGTTAGGCTGCACTCATCTCGTTGAACACGAGATTCGTACCACTGCGGAGCCCATAAAACAAAGACACTATCCCCTTTCCCCTGCCCTGCAACGTCAAGTGAATGCGGAATTGGACAAAATGCTGGCCGAGGATATAGTGGAACCCTCAACTTCTCCATGGGCATCCCCTTTAGTTTTAGTTAGGAAGACTGACGGTACCTACCGCTTCTGCGTGAACTATAAGAAGCTCAATCAGGTCAGCGAAAAAGACGCTTACCCAATCCCGTTCGTGGCAACGACACTAGATAAGCTCAGGGATGCAAGATATCTGACTACGTTAGATATTAAATCTGCGTATTGGCAGATTCCGGTTGCTGAGAAGTCCAGACCACTCACTGCGTTTGTTGTTCCCACAAGAGGGTTGTTTCAGTTCAAAAGAATGCCCTTTGGTTTACATACAGCCCCTAGCACCTGGCAAAGGTTTATCGATCGTGTCGTTGGATACGAATTAGAACAATTCGTCTTTGTGTACCTGGACGACATAATTATCTGTACTCCAACATTTGAAAAACACCTAGAGGTGTTGGCGACTGTGCTAGGCAAATTAAAAGAAGCTGGGTTAACCCTAAATCGTGACAAGTGTCACTTCTGCAAACCGGAACTCAAATATCTCGGTTACCTTGTGAATTCTTCTGGTTTACTCATGGACCCTGGTAAGGTGGAAGCTATACTTAACATTCCCGATCCCAAATCGGTATCTGAGGTTCGGCGACTAATAGGTCTAGCTTCGTGGTATCGGCGATTTGTCCCAAATTTTTCTACTTTAACAGCCCCGTTAACGGCCTTGTTGCGCAAAAACGCTAAGTTTGTGTGGGATGAATCTTGCGCAGCCGCGTTGAGAAAGATCAAGGAAAACCTTATAACTGCTCCAATCCTTACTTGCCCAAATTTTGATCTGCCATTCACTATCCAGGCTGATGCTAGTGATTACGGCATTGGTGCCACCCTGTCTCAAATGCATGATGACGGTGAGCGAGTTGTTGCTTACTTGAGTCGGTCACTAACCAGGGCTGAGCGCAAATTTAGCACGACCGAAAAAGAATGCTTGGCGGTTCTACATGCGGTGGAAAAATTCAGGCCCTATATAGAAGGTACCCACTTCCAAGTGATAACGGATCACTACAGCCTCAAGTGGCTATATAACTTCAAGGATCAGGCCGGTCGCGTGGCTAGATGGGCAGTACGACTGCAACAGTACGACTTTGATATTGTGCACCGTAAGGGTGTTGAACATGTCGTACCCGACGCATTGTCGCGGTTTGTTACCAGCGTGGATGCAGTACAGACTACTCCAGTAGCTACGCCAATTAAAGATCCTTGGTATAAGCGCCAATTGCAGAAAGTCACCAAAGATCCAGACAAATATCCAGATTGGAGAGTAGAAAACCACAAACTCTACAAACTAGCGAGACCAAATTATCCTGATCTCTCTCTAGCCGACGCACACTGGTTGAAAGTCGTTCCCAAGGAAGACAGAAGTATTCTAATTAGAGCACATCATGAACCTCCAACCTGCGGCCATTTAGGTGTTTTTAAGACATTAGGGCGACTCAATCTTCACTATTACTGGCCGAAGATGAGATCTGATGTAGCTCGTTGTATCAGACGATGCACTACCTGTCTACAAACGAAGCCAGAACAACAAGCTCCTCGAGGTCAGATGCTTAGCATCGCCCCAACTACCACCCGACCGTTTCAAGTACTATGTACAGACTTGGTAGGTCCCCTTCCTAGGTCTTCCTCGGGATACTCGTATATACTGTCGGTGAGTGACTTATTTAGTAAATTCGTTCTATTCTTTCCCCTTCGGACCGCTACGGGCCCCAAGATCGCGGAAATTTTGGAGGATCACGTCCTTCTCATGTTTGGTATACCTGATAAAATCATCATGGATAACGGAAAACAATTTAAGAGCACTCACGTAACGTCTCTACTAGACAAATACGGAGTTGAGGTAACTTACTTGTCAAATTTTCATCCGCAAGCCAATGCTGTCGAGAGGTATCATCGAGTCCTGAAGACTACTCTAAGCTCTTATGTTGCGGATAACCATCGTCTGTGGGACAGTTATCTTCAAAAAGTAGCTTGCGCTATGAGATCTGGTCGGCACGAAGTTACTAAACTATCTCCAAACTTTATTGTTTTCTCCCGAGAATTAGATTTTCGAGGTCGTGAAAGAGACCTACCCGAAACCTTCGACGAAGTGTATGATCCCTTGACGCGTAACCAGGCCCTGCACGAGGTATTCAAAGATGTAGCAGCTAGAATTAAGAAAGCTTTTAACACAAATCGTAACCGCTACAACCTGAGAAGGCGAGATGAGAAATTCTCCCTCAATCAGCGAGTCTGGAAACGTGCGTACATTCTGTCCGACAAGGCAAAAGGTGTTACAGCTAAATTAGCCCACAAGTTTGACGGGCCACTTATTATTAATAGAGTTCTCTCTCCATGGTCATATGAGCTAATAGACCTGAATGGTCGTATTAGAGGAGTGTGGCACGCCAAGGACCTGAAAAGTCATCCACCAGACAAAGATGATTCTGATTCAGAGGTGGAAAATTAAGGAAGACTATCCCTTGACTATTATTGTTGGTTGTATATACTTATGTTCATGTTGTTGTTAAGTTAAGCTAGTTAGTTAGTTAGTTTTGGAAGTAGATAACGGTTTTTTTTTTTGGGAAAAAAAAAACCTTTTTCTGGTAAGGGGAGAGTTGTAACGGTTTCAATTCAACATTTATTATTGGAGACAGTTTTTAACGTTAACCATTTAATTTTATCAAGATAAATAGTTTTTAAGAATGTGGAAGAGATCCACCACTCACCTTGTTTATATTGCTCTGATACCATCCACTACTTCGGAAAAATTTAAGAATAATTCATTATTACCATACTTTATTTGATTGTGTTTACATTTTCTGACAAGTAACAAATTTCTTATGAATCTTCAAGAGGCCTCTGACCTATTAAGTTAAGTTCAATGAACTGTCCAGCTACCTATTAATTTAACCTTTGACCTCTCACCTGATGCTAAGGGGCATGAGGTAGAAGAAGACTGACCTTGACCTTGTGAGGTTTGGACTGGTCCATAATCCTTTTTTTTTGTGTTCTGGTGCTTTAAAGTGGTCACTCTCTTTGTGCTCTTTCGAAATAAATTCGGATCTAGCCCAGCTACAAATAAAACCTGTTAGATAGATTAAGTAATACCTTAAGTGGCTATTCAATCGCAGCTAGCGGATTTCCTTCTAACAGAAAAAGGAATAAAACATTGAGGTCACACTCCATCCCTGGTAAGTACCCGCTCTTCTATCTTACTGACCTAGTCATCATGGGAGTCTCGTATTTCAGATCTCTTATTCCGGGTCTTATTCCTGGTCCTATTCATGGTCTTATTCACGGTCTTCTTCATAGACCTATTCATAGTCTGAATCACAGTTGTCCTCATCATCACCATTCCTCATCTTCACAGACATCTTATTAACGCAATAGGAATAATTAGCAGACAAAACTACGAGTAGCAGAGAACTTACCATTAGAGGGTCAGCCCCTTCGTCTAGTTCCTTCTACCCATCGACTACACATCATCTGGAGCCTTGCAAGTAAGATTATTCCTGTTTTCCACTCACTGTCCTGTGCTTGCTGTTCATTGGTACAGCGTAGGTGTCTCAGATAGATTGAAAACAACATTTGCAGAGATTATTGGTTATATCGCCCAATTCGGTAGGGAGTTGAATACTTCCCATACACCACTAAAATTAATGTAACCTTTTGTGACTACAGCGTTTGTAAACTTTTTTAGAAAATATCTCTTAATACTAATCTCTCAGTGTAATCCAAAAGTATACTCTTGGAATCGATTCTATAAATTAGTCTAGTTACCTTTTTAGTATTGTAGAGAATCTTAAACCATAGCTGAGTCCATTTGGGCTTTTTAGTCTCACCCATTTTATTTAGTTGATATTTTGCTAGGTTAGTCTTAAGTTTAACAACGTGCTCTCGATTGTCATTTGACATCGACAGCTAGCAGTAGACCTACTGTGCGAACCACCTACCATCAGGCCCACTCTACACCCAAACTGGTGTAAGTCGTTAAAACTGTGTGACTATCCTTTAAGTTAATATTAAAGATTAATTGAAACCGGAAATAATTGCTCATTTAATTTACCTCGACCCCTCTCCGTTGAGGAATCGGGCACGTACAACTTTAAAAAGCTCTCTGATTCAGGAAACCCCCCTTTGTCACCACAATTCCTGTAAAGGGGAAAAACGGGGGTGGCAAAATATAAAAAAAAAAAATATAGTGAACCAAATAAATAAAACTATGACTGAAATACGTTAGATTACTTTACTTAACAAAACAAATGAATCAAGTGAAGTTGAACTTGTCTAACAAATTTAAAACAAAATTAAGTCAACATAAATACAATATTACGCACAAAGAGATAATACTATAGGATAGAAGAAAAAATAATTCGTATATAGCGTACGTGTGATCACACTAAATTTAGTTTTTCGTGAAATAAATAAAACAATATTTGGATAAGCTTATCTGATTCTGAAGTCACTTCGGAGTGTGAACCTTTTCTTCCTTTTCTTTTGAGCGCGTTCTAGATGCTCAGTATGCAGTATGGTTGAACATTCAGATGAAACTGCTGAAGTTGGGATCCTCCAATACTAAGAAAAGGTAGATCTTCCTGATGAGTACAGGGATGGATCCTCCAGACAAAAAAAAAACCCTAGATAATTCAATTTAATTAGAAAAGAAAATTACAAAAAAAAATCAATAAGAAAGTAACTTCAACAACACTTAAAAGCCAAAGTTAAATTAAAATTCACAATTTGATTAGAACAACAATCAAAAGCCAAAATTGAATTAAAATTCACAATTTGATTAGAAAGGAAAATTACAAAATGTCTATTTTAAAGTGGCTTTAACAACAATCAAAAGCCAAAATTGAATTAAAATTAAGTTACCAAAATAATATATCAAAGTAGAAGTTACTACTAAAATTACGTACAGATCAAATCACAGTAAAGTAATATAACAGTGTTCAAAGCGAATAACGTTGCAAATTTCCAATAAAATAAAGTACCTTAAGTTTTACTTATAAACTGAAGAGCTTACGGAAGTTACTAGTAAATACTTACATCTCCAATTCAAAGTAAGTAAGAGTGAATTACAGTGAAAATTGATTGAATGAAATATACTTAACGTTTTACTTAAACAAAAAAAATGAAAATTTAAAGAGAGTTATAGTAGACACGAATTTATAGTTTAAAATGATCGAAATTAATTGATTCAACAGCAATTACGTTGATAGTACACATGAAATATAGACAAAATAATCGACTCACCTAGATGTTATAGGGTTTTAAGTCAAACACTGTTTGGTTATGGAACGGCACCTGCTAATCGACAATGGCTTCCCTCAAATAAATCCCGCAAGCGGTAATTCTAACTTGACACCAAAATCCAAAAATATCAACTACTGAGGTAAGATAGAATAGTCAACTTAGAAATAAAATGGTTTTGCTTCAAAATCCAATTAAGATGGCCCAAATACAGCCAGATATGATAGTAAAACCGTGGAGTTCGGCTCACTTCTTAACATCACCTCCAAAAACCAACAAGTACTCTTCCAATGCCGGAAATCGCAAAATGACACGGAACTGACTTCCCACAAGAATATTCGCGAGTCTACATTCAACACTAAAAATCGCGTTCGTCCGTGTTGATAGTTAGCCTCACCTTACTCAATTTCCAGTCATCAATAAAAATGCCTTAGACATTAACGAACGAATCTTGCCAAAATAAGGTATGCGACACTATTTACAGCAAACAATAGACTTGTAACTTAAGGTATGCAACACTATTTACGATTACTTGAAAAATAGATAATTATCAGACATATAATTATAATGGAACTGTAAAAGAATAAAAAGAGCACGTTACAACATCCCCCCTCCCAAGAAAGTAGGAAATCTTCCTAAAGATTTGCGACGATGACTCAAAATATCAATGGGTGCTTCCTAAAAGAAATTCCTGGGAAAGAGAGGTTATAATAATAAAAAAAAGGTAAAACTATAGGCAAGTTAAACTACACGTAATTTTGAAGAAATAACGGTAGATGCAAAATACGTGACCAGATTTCTACAAAGGGTACCGGACAACCCGAACAACATACATGACCAGATTTCTACACAGGGTACTGGACAACCCGAACAACATACATGACCAGATTTCTACAAAGGGTACCGGACAACCCGAACAACATACGTGACCAGATTTCTTCAAAGGGTACCGGACAACCCGAACAACATACATGACCAGATTTCCACACATGGTACTGGACAACCCGAACAACATACATGACCTACTGGCGTTCTATAGGGTGGGTGCTGGAAGCTAAGAAGGTATTCAACGAAACAACACATAATTCAGCCATTCTGCAGATTGCAGATGCGGTTTAAAAGAACAGCCGAGAGCCTCGTACTCACATAAGGTGGTCCCTAAGGCACGAGCAACCCTGGCTGCACTCACCTACAAATCTGACAGAGCGAAAAAACTAAGAAACGTATACTGGAACAAAACCAACTGCACCAATCCCAACCAAATGATAGTGTGGCCAAAATGTGGTTAGGTTGGAGGGCTCCTATTGAATTCTCAAGCCCCAATCACAGGGCACAAACACAAAAAAAAGAAAACGAGAAGTTAAGAAAAGAAAAGATACAAAGAGACAATACAACTAGCAAAAGTACAAAGTAATATACTAAGCGAACTGGGTGTGTTATTCCACATCTGAGGATGGAGACTCATAGAACGGTTTTAGATCTTGCACATGCCAAACACCTTTAGAATTACCCGAATCGTCTTGGAGTTCATATGACCAAGTACCACACTTACGTTTGATAATGAAAGGACCTAAATATACCGGAGCTAATTTCGCACTATAATAATTTAGCGCATCAGATAAAGATTTATTTCTTCGCCAGACTTTGTCGCCACAATTAAAAGAAAGTGGGCGTCGACGTAAATTATAGCGATTGGCATTATTCTTTTGTGTAGTCTCGATGCGCCCCTGTATTTGACGATATAATTTAACAAATCCTTCACAGCGATTTTTAACGAAAGTATCCTAAAGGGATTGACTTGGAAGGAAATTTAGTTTGATGGTCAGTACCATAAAGTTTATGCTCTCTACCAAATAAAACGAAATACGGACTATACTTAATAGTTTCACTAGGCGAAGTTCGAATAGCACAACCTATCTCATTCAGATGTTCATCCCACGTTCGATGATTATCCTGTTTTACGAAGGTACGCAACATCGTTTTGATTACCCTATTATGACGTTCCGTGGGGTTATAAGAAGCTGTGAAAAATATCTGAGTGTTAAACCTCTCACACAATTTACGAAATTCGTTGGATTTCATTTGAGCTCCGTTATCACAAGTCAACGTCATCGGGGTACCGTACAAAAGAAAGAAACTCTCCATAATTTCTACCAAAGATTTAGCTGTAGCTGTTCGGCAAGGGTATAAAAAGACTGCTTCACTAAAATAATCCGACACGACAAGAATATATTGGTAACCCCGTTTCGACCGTGGAAGTGGTCCTATATAATCAAGACTAATGGCTTGGAATGGTTCGGTTACTTCTGGTCGTTCCCCCATCAACCCTGTAGGCAACTTCTGTTCTACCTTATTCTGAGCACAACTCTTGCAAGACTTCACATATTTAGCCACATCCATTTTCATCTTAGGCCAGTAAAAGCTTTGGCGAACTTTCCCAAAAGTCTTAAAGACACCTAAATGACCAGCAGAGGGTAAATTATGACAACGTTGAAGGATAGACAACCGTTTGTCCTTGGGAACTACTATTTTCCAGTCATCAGCAGGTGACGAGATATCAGGAATCGATGGTTTTACGAGTTTATATGAAGTTTCATTGTATACTCGCCACAAGGGATATTTTAATGGATTTGCTTGAACCGATCGAAGCATTGATGGGTACCATTTGTCGTTGGTGATCATGGGAGGATCTAAAACGGATATAGAATCGACAGAAACAGGTACTGCTCGAGAGAGAAAGTCAGGAACTATATGCTCTTTACCTTTACGGTGAATCAACTCAAAATCATATTGTTGCAAGCGCAACTGCCAACGTGCAAGCCTACCTTGGGGATCTTTCAATCGATGGAGCCACAGCAAAGACGCATGGTCGGTGATAACAATAAAATGTACATGATCTAAGTAATGACGTAGTTTTTCAACCGCCCAAATAACAGCAAGACACTCTTTTTCAGTCACTGACAACTTCATTTCCTGTTTAGATAAAGACCTAGACAAATAACAGATAACCTTTTCGCCTTCTTCATACTGCTGGGTTAGAACAGCACCAAGACCATAATTAGAGGCATCAGTTTGCAAATAAAAAGTTTTTTCAAAGTCAGGAGAAGTTAGAATAGGAGCAGACACTAAGCATTCCTTAAGGTTGGTAAACGAACGTTGACAATCTGCTGTCCAATGCCACCTGGCATTTTTCTTGGTCAATTTAAGGATCGGAGCTAATAGAGAGGAAAAGTTGGGTACAAATCGTCTGTACCAAGAAGCTGTCCCTACAAACCTACGTATTTCGTTAACATTACGAGGTGGCGGAATATTCACTATAGCCTCTACCTTCTCAGAATCCGGACAAAGACCTTTATCATCAACCACGTAGCCAAGATATTTTAATTGCGGCTTACAAAAATTACACTTCTCCTTCGACACAACTAAACCGGCCTTACACAAACGATCAAGAACTTCCCCCAAGAGTCGTAAGTGGTCAGAAAAGTTATTCGTAATAATAATGATGTCATCAAGGTATACCATGACGTTTGGTTCGAGTTCAGGACCTAAAATGGTGTCTACGATTCTCTGCCAGGTTGCAGGAGCATTTGAAAGTCCAAAGGGCATTCGACGGAACTGGAAAAGACCTTTACCAGGAACAGTAAAAGCTGTATACTCCCGAGATGACTCACTAAGCGGTACTTGCCAAAAAGCGAATTTGATATCGATGGAACTAATGTAACGAGTATCTCTCAAGCGATTTAGGATGGTGGAGATATAAGGAATTGGATATGCATCCTTTTTAGTCACTGAATTCACCTTACGGAAATCGACACAGAATCTATACGAACCATCTTTCTTACGAACAAGACACACTGGACTAGACCATGGACTATTCGACTTTTCAATAACACCTAAATTCAACATTTCAGTAAGCTCGTCGTCGATAACCTTCTGTTTAAAAGGGGATACCGGATAATAACGTTGCTTAATCGGCTTGGTTCCAGGTTCTAAAATAATGTCATGCTCTGCTACTTTACAACAACCAAGACCAGTGCCTATTTCCGAGATTTTACGGGTAACCATTTCGTCTAAGGCACGCTTTTCTGATTGGTTTAAGCTATCAGCACTCTTTATAAACGACACATCGATGTTAGCTGAAGGTTCCGAAAAACGCCACACATCCTGCTTAAGGTCCGGAATAATCTCCATTGCCCTCCAAAAGTCTATTCCCAAAATAATGTTATGCGAAAGTTCAGGAAGGACTAAAATATCTATAATCCTAGTTTTGTTCAATAAAGTGCCAGGTGTTTGTATATAACCAATACTGTGACAAGTCTCCCCATTCGCAACTGTACAGGTGAAAGAGTGCTTAATGAGTTTAAGACCTAAACTTAAAAGTATTTCGTACCCTGGCAATCCTACTATAGTTCGGCTAGCACCAGAATCAAGAAGACCTAACATAGAATAGCCCAATACATCAACTTGAAAATAGGGACGCTGATCACCTTGAGCGTGTGAGATAACGAAATCTAAAAGTACTTTATTAGGAAAAACATAGTCGGTTGTTGATGTTGTTAGGGAAAGAAAGTCACGACCTAACGGCTCTCCCTTGTTCCGTTTCCCGAATTACTACATTTCGGACAAGCCCTGACTGTAACATTAGGCGTTCCACAACGAAAACAATGTATTTTCCGGGGATTTGGACAGTTCCGGTTTATGTGTCCCGTATTCTGACAATTCCAACAAACGATATTCCTGTTCGGACGACTACTATCAGGTGTATCGATCCTATTAACGCCGACAGAGCTATTGTCAAGATTTGAAAGGTGTTGCGGATCTGCTGCCGTGGGTAATACGTCTACGAAAGCGAAGTCAGGTTCCACAAACTGATTTTTCCTACGCGAAGGGGGAACATAGTTCTCGACACGATACTTTTTAGTCTCTAACTTAAGACATTCTGCTTCAAGTTCCTCAATGGTTTGGACGACAGGAAGCTGCGTGGTATAAAAAGGTGACAAATTACGAATCAAAAGATCTAATTGGACTTCTCCAGTGAGACCACCATGGCGTCTAAACATTGCCTGCATACAAGAAAGATATTCAATTATGCCTTCCGAAGTGTCTTGAGTTCGTTCAATGATTTCTTTGAAAAGACGAGATCTATAATCAGGAGGTTCGAAATGACGACGAAGTAAATCAGAAAAACTAGGCCAATCATTAAACCTATCGATATTGGCTCGATACCAATTCAAAGCCTTACCAGTAAATAAATCTATCGCGCTATCGAATAACTGACTTTCCGGAATATTACGAGCCCTACTCAGTTCCCTAACTCTCTCAAGAAAATTATGTACAGACGATTTAGCATCTCCCGTGAATTTGAGATTCCACTTCTCCAGGTTTGGTGGTTTATAACTGGACTGTAACGACGTAGCCTGAGGACGAGGGTTACATCGCGAAACATTGGGTGAGGAATGGAGCTCCTCATCAGATTCATGAAGGATTACACTAAGTTCGGGATTACCTCTAGCGGAGGTTTCTAAAGAATCCAATGTACTCAGCACGTCTATCTGCAGATTAGCTCTCTTTGAAATCTCTTGAGGGGTCAACCCCGATTCAGGAATCCGTTGGACACGGTGATTAAGATGTACCAACTTAGAGAGAGAAGAATGATATTTTTGCTGCGAATTGCCAGCATCAATGGTGGAAATAGTTTCCCTAACCTGATCTAAAAGAGACTTAATTTGAACTTTTTCATCGCTAAATTTTAAAGAATACGGGGGTGGAGTGAAGGATCCCCTCTTCTCCATCTGTAAGACGGGTCTCAGAGCTGCTCTCAACCGATCAACTGTTAGATTGGAATCAGCCGCAATACCTCGGACAACAAGTTCATAGATGAGCATTTCCTTTTTCAAATAACTAACGTCCATCTTGTAATCCATCTCGATGTGCAAAGAAGAACTGTTCAAAATTACGACGAAACAAAAATTCAAACAAAACAAAACCAGTACGAATAACCCTACTACGAAAAGAAATAAAGAAATAAATAAATATAAGGCAAGAGAATGTACTAAACCCAACGCAATAGGTAAATATATAAATCGACAATAAGTAAGCAATAAGTAAATAAGTTATCAAATGTAATCCGAAAAAAAATAATATTATATATGAATAAATGCGCTACTAAATTGATAGATCTTTATAAAATTTACTTAGTTCACCATAAATGATAATAAAATGAAATTTACATAAACCCGCAAAAAAAATACCCGGCCCCACGTTGGGCGCCAAAAATTTGCCACGTTTTTTTGTAGTTACCTATCTAGACCCCACTGGCGGTCTCTCTACTGGCAAATTATGCCCGAGCTCAGCCGTAGAGGGTAGAAAAAAAAGTGAGCCGCGCCACCGGCTTAGACGGTTCAAGCCGGAAACCCCTAGGTCTTGTAGGCACTAGCAGAGCCACAAGATAAGTTACCAAAAAAAATAAAATATAAAAAAAAATATGGTGAACCAAATAAAACTATGACTGAAATACGTTAGATTACTTTACTTAACAAAACAAATGAATCAAGTGAAGTTGAACTTGTCTAACAAATTTAAAACAAAATTAAGTCAACATAAATACAATATTACGCACAAAGAGATAATACTATAGGATAGAAGAAAAAATAATTCGTATATAGCGTACGTGTGATCACACTAAATTTAGTTTTTCGTGAAATAAATAAAACAATATTTAAATAAGCTTATCTGATTCTGAAGTCACTTCGGAGTGTGAACCTTTTCTTCCTTTTCTTTTGAGTGCGTTCTAGATGCTCAGTATGCAGTATGGTTGAACATTCAGATGAAACTGCTGAAGTTGGGATCCTCCAATACTAAGAAAAGGTAGATCTTCCTGATGAGTACAGGGATGGATCCTCCAGACAAAAAAAAAACCCTAGATAATTCAATTTAATTAGAAAAGAAAATTACAAAAAAAAATCAATAAGAAAGTAACTTCAACAACACTTAAAAGCCAAAGTTAAATTAAAATTCACAATTTGATTAGAAAGGAAAATTACAAAATGTCTATTTTAAAGTGGCTTCAACAACAATCAAAAGCCAAAATTGAATTAAAATTCACAATTTGATTAGAAAGGAAAATTACAAAATGTCTATTTTAAAGTGGCTTTAACAACAATCAAAAGCCAAAATTGAATTAAAATTCAGTTACCAAAATAATATATCAAAGTAGAAGTTACTACTAAAATTACGTACAGATCAAATCACAGTAAAGTAATATAACAGTGTTCAAAGCGAATAACGTTGCAAATTTCCAATAAAATAAAGTACCTTAAGTTTTACTTATAAACTGAAGAGCTTACGGAAGTTACTAGTAAATACTTACATCTCCAATTCAAAGTAAGTAAGAGTGAATTACAGTGAAAATTGATTGAATAAAATATACTTAACGTTTTACTTAAACAAAAAAAATGAAAATTTAAAGAGAGTTATAGTAGACACGAATTTATAGTTTAAAATGATCGAAATTAATTGATTCAACAGCAATTACGTTGATAGTACACATGAAATATAGACAAAATAATCGACTCACCTAGATGTTATAGGGTTTTAAGTCAAACACTGTTTGGTTATGGAACGGCACCTGCTAATCGACAATGGCTTCCCTCAAATAAATCCCGCAAGCGGTAATTCTAACTTGACATCAAAATCCAAAAATATCAACTACTGAGGTAAGATAGAATAGTCAACTTAGAAATAAAATGGTTTTGCTTCAAAATCCAATTAAGATGGCCCAAATACAGCCAGATATGATAGTAAAACCGTGGAGTTCGGCTCACTTCTTAACATCACCTCCAAAAACCAACAAGTACTCTTCCAATGCCGGAAATCGCAAAATGACACGGAACTGACTTCCCACAAGAATATTCGCGAGTCTACATTCAACACTAAAAATCGCGTTCGTCCGTGTTGATAGTTAGCCTCACCTTACTCAATTTCCAGTCATCAATAAAAATGCCTTAGACATTAACGAACGAATCTTGCCAAAATAAGGTATGCGACACTATTTACAGCAAACAATAGACTTGTAACTTAAGGTATGCAACACTATTTACGATTACTTGAAAAATAGATAATTATCAGACATATAATTATAATGGAACTGTAAAAGAATAAAAAGAGCACGTTACAACATCCCCCCTCCCAAGAAAGGAGGAAATCTTCCTAAAGATTTGCGACGATGACTCAAAATATCAATGGGTGCTTCCTAAAAGAAATTCCTGGGAAAGAGAGGTTATAATAATAAAAAAAAGGTAAAACTATAGGCAAGTTAAACTACACGTAATTTTGAAGAAATAACGGTAGATGCAAAATACGTGACCAGATTTCTACAAAGGGTACCGGACAACCCGAACAACATACATGACCAGATTTCTACACAGGGTACTGGACAACCCGAACAACATACATGACCAGATTTCTACAAAGGGTACCGGACAACCCGAACAACATACGTGACCAGATTTCTTCAAAGGGTACCGGACAACCCGAACAACATACATGACCAGATTTCCACACATGGTACTGGACAACCCGAACAACATACATGACCTACTGGCGTTCTATAGGGTGGGTGCTGGAAGCTAAGAAGGTATTCAACGAAACAACACATAATTCAGCCATTCTGCAGATTGCAGATGCGGTTTAAAAGAACAGCCGAGAGCCTCGTACTCACATAAGGTGGTCCCTAAGGCACGAGCAACCCTGGCTGCACTCACCTACAAATCTGACAGAGCGAAAGAACTAAGAAGTCCTCTTCCAATGCCGGAAATCGCAAAATGACACGGAATTGACTTCCCACAAGAATATTCGCGAGTCTACATTCAACACTAAAAATCGCGTTCGTCCGTGTTGATAGTTAGCCTCACCTTACTCAATCTCCAGTCATCAATAAAAATGCCTTAGACATTAACGAACGAATCTTGCCAAAATAAGGTATGCGACACTATTTACAGCAAACAATAGACTTGTAACTTGAGGTATGCAACACTATTTACGAGTACTTGAAAAATAGAAAATTATCAGACATATAATTATTATAATGGAACTGTAAAAGAATAAAAAGAGCACGTTACAGAGTTTTTAAAATGTTCGGATACCGTTTTAATTTCCTAACAGAAAATGTAGACGTTTACCGCACTGAAGGGGTGTTTTTCTACAGACAGTATCCTGTTCGCAGCGCCAGCTAGATTTTTTTTAAGTAAAAATATACCTTTTTAAAATTTTATTAAAAACTTAGATGACAAACAAGTATTTAGTACAAAGATAGAATGTAGACTGAATAAAAATTATACAATTATAAAACAAGAAATAGAAAAATGCTGAATATAATAAAATATGAGATTCGTGTTAACAGGATGTTATACATGTGTTGAAATGTTTTTGCTGATTTTGATAAATGTAATAATAGGAATTATCTAGTAAGTTTCCGTGAGAAATGTATAGTAAGCAGTTTAATAGTTATATGTCCATATGACTCGCGTAACATTCTTTATTAGTTAAATTAACAATATTATCAAAAATACTTATTGTCTAGCGGCAATTGGTTTAAATGTAACACCCCGTAGTTTGTTACATTTTTAGATTAATAAAAATGAGCTGAAAGAAACTATTTCTTATCAATTTAAAAAAAAAACATAGTTGTCTAGTTTTTTGTGAAATGTCATTATTTGTTTGGTACAGTAAAACCTCTATTTTTGGACACCTCTATATAGCGGACACCTCTATGTAACGGACAAAAACACATGTCCGGAATGCTGCAATGCCCATTTGTGTATAAACGACCCTCTCAATAGCGGACCCTCTATATTACGGACGCGGACATACAAATTAGTTACCAAAAGATATTATTTCTTTAAAAATTACCTCCATGTACGGACACCTTTCCAAATTTCAACGAAATTTAAGAATTTGTAATCTATCTACGTGTACGGATACCTTTATATATTTTTGCAAAAGGTCAGGTATAAAAATGTTTCCGGTTGACTGGTTTCTTGTTTCAAGCTTAAGATAGGGTGGGTTTGGTTTATGGGTTTTCCCATGATAGGTAAGATGTTTATGAAAATATGTACTTGTTACTGGATATTATTTACAAATTTTATTGCTTCTCAAATAATTTGGTCAGTCTATTTACACTATTTAGTTGAAGTTTAGTTATTGTTAACACAACATGCCAAACGAAAAAAGAAAACGTTTATCTTTAAAGGATAAGGTAGAAATTATCCATACGAGTGATAAATATAAATTAAGTGTTAGGAAACTAGCCGAAAAATATGGTGTTGGAAAAACACAGATTAGCGAAATTCTAAAAAACAAAAATGAATTTTTAAAGTCTTCTGTTGATGGTTCTAGTAATGACGAAGTTAAACGGAAATTCCCTAAAACTGAGGGACTTGCTGTGGATCAGATTGTTTTTGAGTGGTTTTCCAAAGTACGAAATAAGAAGATTCCTTTGTCTGGGCCATTAATTAAAGAAAAGGCACTAGAAGTTGCAAAAGAATTAAAGTGTGACATTTTCAAAGCATCAAATGGATGGTTGGAAAAATTTTGCAAGAGACACAATATCACGTTTAAGTCTGTTTGTGGCGAGTCTGCACACATCAATTTACAAGAGGTTGAAAACTGGAAAATCAAATTAAATAAAATCTTGGAAGACTATTCTGCAGAAGATGTTTACAATATTGACGGAACGGGATTATTTTATAGAGCATTACCTACAAAAACATTTGCTCTAAAAACTGACAACTGTGCTGGAGGAAAAGCTGCTAAAGACCGATTAACAATTTTATTTTGTACTAGTATGGCTGGTGAAAAAGAAGAACCTTTAGTAATAGGTAAAGCAAAAAACCCGAGATGTTTCAAAGGAGAACATATCAATAAGTTACCTTTGGAATGGACGTCTAGTAAAAAAGCTTGGATGAACGAAAACATAATGAGTTCATGGTTACATAAGTTTGACAAAAAAATGGAAAAACAAAAGAGAAATATACTATTGTTTTTAGATAATGCAACTTCCCATCCTAACAATATAGTCCTTAAAAATATTAAACTGATTTTTTTACCGCCGAATACTACATGTGCCAGCCAGCCTCTAGATCAGGGAATTATACAAAATTTCAAAATTATATATCGAAGATTTTTAGTCAAAAGATTACTTATGCTTATGGAATCCGAGCCATCTCTAGAGAAAATAGAAAAAAGCATAACAGTTGCAAATGCTTTAATATGGATAGTGGCAGCTTGGGGAAAAGTTACGGCAAAAACAATAGTAAACTGTTTTTCAAAGGCTGGATTTAAAAAAGCTGGAGACCCAACTGATGATGGCCAAGAAGAATTTGAAAATAATTTTACCGACCTATCCACTTTAATACCAACTGAAATGGGTTTGGATTTCAACGGATATTCTTCTATAGATGAAGAACTAACCACTGAAGATTCCGATTTTTCAATTTCTAAATGTGTTGAGGACTTCCTGGCGAACAGTGATGAACAGTCTGATATTGAAGAAATTAGTGACGAACAACAAGCTCCTAAAATTTCCAGCCTTAGTGAAGCATGTGATTATTTAAGGGATCTAGAAAAAATCTTTTTTGTAAGTAACAATGTGAGGGCTTACACAAAAATATCAGAGATTTTGATAAATTGTGAACACGACTTTTTCGAAAACAAACTAAAGAATATGAAGCAGACTACAATATTAGATTTTTTTAAAAGATAATTCACATCATACATATGTACATAATTGTATTTTATAATTTTTTCAAATAAAATAAATTTTATAAGTGGCAGTTTTTTATTCTTATCTATGTGTGAAAATGCTTATTACTAAAAATTTGTACAGAAAGGATTAATAAAACTTCCTATCGTTTTTATTAATTTTACATTTTTGTATTTACTGTAAAAAATATTTTTATTTTTCAATTTTTCAAAAATCAAAGACTTTAAAGGTTTATATTACTAAACCGATTTAAGGAATTTTGGATAACTTTAATTTGCAAGACATTAATCGAACTTCCTTTATATTAAAATTGTTAAACCTCTTAATAACGGACACCTCCCAATAACGGACAAAAAAAAATTCCCCCTAGCTGTCCGCTATTCAGAGGTTTTACTGTAATTAATTATTGTTCAGTGACAGTTTAGTACTACAATATTTTTGGTATTCGTGAATGTTTTAATTATTGATTATATTTAATTTCAAGTAAAAATGGAGTGAAGTGTAAAACAAAAAATTGAAATACTTATGATGATTGGGCATGGAGACAGATCGCGAACTCAGTGATGGAAGTGTGCAATTTGTTTAATGATAAATATCCAGAAAGATCTATAACGCGTTCAACAGTCAGTAAGATTTAAAATAAATTTCGAGAAACTGGTACGGTTGAAAATGCACGCAAATCAGGTCGTCCCTCTGCAAATTCTGATACAGCATTAGATGTTTTACTTAGTATTGAAGAAGATGCGCACACTTCCGTGCGTAAAGTTAGTCGCGATATCGGTGTTAGCAAAACAACGGTACAAAAACTATCAAAGCTTGAAAAATGGCATCCTCATAAAATCAAACTTGTGCAGGAATTGAACGAAGATGATCCCGATAGAAAAATCCGAAAAATGCGAAAAAATTATGGATAAAAGTCACCGAGACCCTCTCTTGATACAAAACATTATTTTTCCTGATGAGGCCACTTTCACGTTAAATGGCGAGGTTAATCATCAGAATTGTAGATACTGGGCAAAAGAAAACCCCCACTGGTTGAGTGAGCATCATACACAATACCCGCAAAAGGTGAATGTATGGGCTGGAATTGTAAGAAATCGAATCATCGGACCCTACTTTATCGAAGGTAATTTAAACGGGGCAACGTACCTTGAGTTTTCAAAGGGGTATCTCGTAACTACTTCACGTAATTTGTTTCCCAGCAGACGTAATCCTGGAGGTTTTGATGAAAGTTTATGGTTTCAACAGGATGGTGCACCTCCACATTATGCTGTAGATGAAAGGTACCTGATGGAAGGTGTAGAAGGTACCTGGATGAAATTTTTCCGAACAGGTGGATTGGTAGACGTGGACCTATTGAATGGCCAGCGAGGTCACCAGATTTTAATCCTCTGGATTATTTTATGTGGGGCCATCTGAAGAATGTTGTGTATCAAACGAAACCAGCAAATATTCAAGAATTAAAAGAGAGAATTCGGACAGCAATAAACAATATTTCTCAAGACACAATAAACAAGATTCAACGAGAATTTGTACACCGTTTGGGTTACTGTCAAATACAGCAAGGGCTGCAGTTCTAACATTTATAAAGTCATGTATTACATCATATTCACAGATAGTATACTTATAGATAAGCATCTGACCGTGGCGCTAACTAGTGCGATTTAATTTTGACGGGTGGCGTCACCTTACAGGTCGAAGAAGTAGGCTCTAACACCTTTTACATGGTTGTGGTCCTCGCTAAAAAAGTAGATTCCTGTAATTCAACAGTTTTTGGCGGCATATTCAAAATTACTGTGATTTTACATTTATTGCAAAATGGCATTTACGGTCCATTTTTTGATACATGGAGACTATTGCTGCAATTCTGTGTACGCAAATAGTAAAATCGTTAAACCTTAAAACCTGTAAGTATATACCAAACTTGTATCCGTTCCGATATTACGAGTCTTATAGATCGTTACGATCGCTAAGATTTTTACACAGAATTGCAGCATATATAAGGAGAACTAATTCATACGGAGAAATTGACAAAACCTGACCTCAAAATCGACTATCTAAGCAGTTTGTATTTTCACCGCTACGCTGCGCATTGCAACACGGGCATCATCCAAATAAGTAACCTTAGTTTTTATAAATGACAGTAATCAAATTGTAAACATTACTTATGACAATAATAAAAACTAAAAGTAGGAGCTAGAAAGATTAAAATTATTGTTAAGAATTAAAAAAAAGACAAAGTGTGTGCGTTGTTAAAAATTATTGCAATAGTGGTTGATAGTGCATCTGATTTAAAACGATAAGACGTGAATTGAAGTTAAGAAAGCCAGAGTGTTTTCAGTCACCCAAGATGATTGAAAATATTCAAAGATAAATAAAATAGGAAAGAATATTCATTATGTTAGGATTCAAATTATATACATTACTCGTGAGAAGTCTAGAAAAAGCACAATGGCACACAAAATACTTTACTTTTGCTGATGGTACCATTCTGATATATACAAGTAAAATTCAAGAAAACTGGAAGAAAAAAGGTGAACAATGATATGATAGTTGATATAAGGAATAAGCTGTGAAAGTAATTTGGAAAAACTACTAATAGGTATACTTTGTATACAGAAAAATATAAATTGAATTCAGTGATAGAAATAGGAAATCAAATTATTAATTTTGGAGCAAAAATATACAACAAATGGAAAAAAATATTGGTACACTCAACCTCTACAGGGGTTACTAAAACCATTCGACATTGAAAGTGATTTTTAACACTTCTTTCTTACCAATCTTCAGCTAAGTACCTAATTTCAGTCTGTGGCACTTGTGGGATAACATCTACAGGTGAAACGCAGAGAATTTAAAATAGTGTAGTGAAGGTTATAGAATGTCAACAGATGTAATTTTCAAAGAAACTGGTCTTCAGATGACAAAAATATTGGAAATTGTAATTTTAGTATATCCTTGAGTAGGTGTATCTGAATAGCGAGTGGTCCAAAGAACCAATTAAAGTGGCCAATACCTCCCCAGAAGAATTTTCATACAAAATGATTAAATAATAACTTGAAATCTGGCAATAAGGGATGGTGAATAATGTACATTCTCATACCAGAAGACAAAACATGTAGCTCTGAACAGCCCAGTGAACATAATATGTATAAAGTCATTCAACAGTCTGCCACGGTACTAACAATCTGTTGCAAATATAAAAATAAAATATGTTGAAATTGGTCAGAGTATATCTATATTCTGTGTACTTTGCACTGTGTTAGTGTTATTAGGAAACTGTGAATTGTAATTTTTTGTACGTTTTTGTATTAGAATAAAGTAATAATTTTCTTGCATGATACCTATGTACTATTTACATATAATATGTACTTTACCTATATGGAAAACCTTTGCATGAACTAATATCATTAGTAAGTTGTACCTGTTGACAGTGATGATTAAAAATAATATATTGTACCTATTTTTTATTATTGTAATTAAACAGATTGAAGATTGTGCATAGATAAATTTGAAGCACTGGGATTCATCCTACACCTTCAAATCCATTTCACTATTCTGCTGTAAGTTATTGTAGCTCATTCACTGTTATTTTGAGATTATTATGACTGATCACATACATCTACATACTGCAATATGTATATTTGCAAATTTGAATGTGTTCGTGTGAAATCAAATCTGGAGGACTTCATGTTGAGGTATACATTTTTGGAGAAAAACTGTAATTCACTTTCACTTGCAGTTTTTTATAACTAAGTTAGCTTTCAGGATTAATAGCAAGTATTCTGGACACATCATTTAATATAATTTATAGAAAATACCACAGTGTTTAACATCATCAAAGGCTCTAGTAATTCCTAGAAAAAAAGTAGCACATATTTGCTTGGTAGCCTAGATGTTTGTATATACAATTTTGGGTTCGATAGTGGGATGTATAATGGACCATTTTCTCAAAACCAAACTCATATGAAAATATCTATGTATTTATCGATATTTTGTAATATTTTTTTTGTTTCAAAAATTATTTGCTAGTACAGACAGAATTCAATCATAATGCTATAAAGCCTTGAGTAGAGAATATTAAATATCCTAATTATCTCATTTCAACTTCAACAGTAAACTGATAACTCATAGTAAGCTAGAAACATATGGCAGACCATAGGGTAGGTAGGTATAAAGTTAGAGACAATATAGGTACTGATTGTACACTTTATATTTAGGTGAAAGTTACAAAATGTGTAGTAAATCACAAGTCTCCTGCAATTCTGTATATTTATCATTTTCATAATTTCTTCTTGTAAAGGCTTTGCCAGTTTGTAACGAGTTATTTTTTTTTTGGTACCGAATTGAGGTTTACTTCTTTTATTTTCTTTTTAACTAACGTTTTATTTGTGTTTCACATAACTCGTTACATACATTCCGATTCCTTTTCTGTAACCGTAGTGGTTTCTTATTTTTTTTTGTATCTAGTTTTTTTTATTAGTCCGGAGGTACGCAAATTCGAATTCTACCATAAAACTTTAGTCGTTTCCGATGTTTAAATTTTTTAAAACCGTAGGGACATTCGGTATATATGAAGTTTAATTAATTCAGAAAGACAATTAGTATATATGAAACTTTTTGCTGAAAAATAAAATTTAACAACCGATAGTGCCGAAATGGGAGTAGGAACGAGGATATAAATTTGAAAACAATTGATAGAACGCTCTCTGATCCGTGCTTCTTAAAAACCGATAAATTAAAAGTTAAATTGTCAAGTGCCCGTAAGCAGTTTACCGTTTGTGCGACTCCGGACTGTGAGAAATAGTTTTGAAGGTAATATAGTTTTGATAATAATACTATACGAAGACTTTCCGTACCGCCGACTGATATTCCGTAAATATTTTATTGTTTTGATTTTTCTTTATGACCAGGGTTTTTTATGCATAGAGATAAAATTATTTTGTGATTATTTCTGGTTACAAAATTAAGATTGTTAGTTGAAATAAATATACAGTTTCCGATACGAGTATATTCGCAAACTTTCCGTAACGCCGATTTAATATTAAGTTTTGTAGATATTTTCTTGGAAAATTTTAACTACTAGTTTTTATACCGAGGTATGTTGAGTGACAAGTTTTTTTATTGTTTCTTTCTTTATTTTAAATAAAGTTGTAGTTGTAGTGTAGTTGGTTTTAATTTTTTCTGTATTACAGCGTTTAACATTAATTAGTAATTATTGATTGAATTATTATAATCCGGCTCTCTGGTGGCTTTATGATTTTAGTTACTGCAGTTTTTATACATAGGTAATTAAAACTGGTATGGTTGGTGATCTTGTATTTTTCACTCAACGTTGGTGATATATTTTAATTTTATTCTGGCCTTGATATTTTTACTCTGTGTGTCGATAATTAGGTACCTTTTAAACTCGTGAAATTTATTCCGGGAATAGTAGTTTATAATATTTTTTTTTCTTTCGTATTTCTTTCAAATCCAAAGGTTATATCGAACTTGGAAGAGGCTAAGCCATAACTTGTTTGATTTACCGGCAGATTTAAACCGTTCTTTCGCCGCCTCGTGGTCCAATAGTTTTTTTTGTTATCTAAAAACTAGTTACCGGTATTTATTTTAAATCCAAAGGGTTTATCGAACTTGGAAGAGGCTAAGCCATAACTTGTTTGATTTACCGGCAGATTTAAACCGTTCCTTCGCCGTCTCGTGGTTCAATAGTTTTTTTTTGTTATCCAAAAACTAGTTATCTGTATTTATTTTAAATCCAAAGGGTTTATCGAACTTGGAAGAGGCTAAGCCATAACTTGTTTGATTTACCGGCAGATTTAAACCGTTCTTTCGCCGTCTCGTGGTTCAATAGTTTTTTTTGTTATCCAAAAACTAGTTATCTGTATTTATTTTAAATCCAAAGGGTTTATCGAACTTGGAAGAGGCTAAGCCATAACTTGTTCGATTTACCGGCAGATTTAAACCGTTCTTTCGCCGTCTCGTGGTTCAATAGTTTTTTTTGTTATCCAAAAACTAGTTATCTGTATTTATTTTAAATCCAAAGGGTTTATCGAACTTGGAAGAGGCTAAGCCACAACTTGTTCGATTTACCGGCAGATTTAAACCGTTCTTTCGTCGTCTCGTGGTTCAATAGTTTTTTTGTATTATCCAAAACTAGCTTTCTGTATTTTCCTTAAATCCAAAGGGTTTATCGAACTTGGAAGAGGCTAAGCCATAACTTGTTCGATTTACCGGCAGATTTAGAACGTTATTTCGCCATTTCGTGGTCCAATAGTTTTTTTTATTGTCCCAAAGATTAGTTTCTGTATTTCTTTCAAATCCAAAGGGTTTATCGAACTTGGAAGAGGCTAAGCCATAACTTGTTCAGTTACCCAGCAGATTTGTACCGTATTTGATAACTTGACCGGCTGTGACCGTTACGTCCGTTACTTTATTTTTCCCGATATTTTGACTGTCATTATAGATATGTAAATCAAATAGACCACAGAGTATTAATGAACCAAAGACTTTCCGTAATTCAATACTTGGAGTACCGATATTGGGCTCGTCCGAATTGTAAAGAATTAGTTAAAGTAAATTCAACCAGACCCCTGGAATTCGCCGTAACCTCCATCTGAGGCTATCCGGAACTCTTGACGCTAAGGGTCAAGGGGCCGTGGAGCAAACCACGTTAAAAATCTGGCGCCCGAGCTTTAAACCGTAAATTAGCATCAAGGGTGACCATAGTGACGTGTAGAAGGAGGTAAACGCGTTACAAGTTCAGGAGCAATCGGCTTTCATTCATTTTATAGAAAATAACCTAAAATATTAGATATTACTTATTAACAAATTTGTATTTAATCGATCCTGTTATTAGAGCATTGACTATACTGTCTATTTATCTATACATACCTTCTATTGTTTCATCAAACATTTTTTTTACTTGCAAGATATAATTCTTCAAATCTAAATTATTCAATGGCATTTAAATTGATTTTCATATTCCATATTTTACTGTGTAGAAAACCAAATTCTGAAAAACACATTATTCATATATATAATGAACAAATTAGTTCTAGAATATACTTACTTGCACTAAAGGGTGTCTTTTTCACATTTTTCGTTCAAATACTTGTTATACTAATTATGACTGTGCCGAACCTTCAAGTCCTCTAAAATTTCATGCGAAGAGAAATGTTTTTGGCAAGATATATCATATTTTACTACCAAACGATCACAATTTAAGATATTTTCCAAGACGAGGACGAAAACGGATTTCTTAGTCATAAAATTTTTCATTCCTAACCTCACTTACCTAACATATTGTCAAATGAGCTAGCAACCAATAAAAAACCATGAACTGAAAGTGTGTGCAAGACTCATGATTGGCTGTTATTGTTCTGCAGTCAGATGTTTCTGGTACTCGTTTAAGACTGGCGCCCTCTACCATTACCAAAAAATGAATTACATGAAGTTCGATCTCCTTATATAGTCTCCATGTTTTGATATTTCATTTAAAGTAACTCAACATTTGATTGATATTATATTAATAACATTCAAATAGTCAAGCTAGATTAAATGAAATGTCGAAATATGGACCATACAATGCCTGAAGTGGGAAAAATTAAACAATAATTAACTAGTTTATATATTTTTATTTATTACCAAAAATAACACAATAAACAAATCGTGTTTTTTCATTTATTCCAAGACAAACAGAAAGACATAATGTAAAAGCTTAACAATACAATAGCTGATAAATAAATTTTGAGTAAATAATTTTGAAAAGAATCAGCTTTTTAATTAGATAATATGACTATAATTTCCATCAACAGTAATAAAAATGCATGTTTAAAAACAAATATAGAAATAGTGATCTCACACTATGGATTGCAGAAATAATTGAATAGAGATTGAATGAGACTGAAATTTTTATATCTTTTGGCTCAACTTTTTATTTCAGTCAACTGTTTTATAAAAGTTCTACAAATGAGAAAAGTGGTATCAGTAAGCACACAAATGTATTTAATATAAATATACAGGAGCCTACAATAGGTGAAAATTTCCTTAAAGTTTCAAGGAAAACAGTTGTATCGAGATTTTGTAAGCAGCTATATATACATTAAAAAATGCAAAAAACATTCACATTTACAGCTTGCTACAAATAAAACTAACTAAAAACCAAAACTTGCATACTATTAACCAACTGTAGTTTACAATGCCATTCTAGTAAATTGAATAGATGAGGCTTTTACTTGATGAAGATCCATACTAAACGATGATATAAAACAAACTAAATTGTTTTATTTCATCAATTAATTTAGTAAATCTTGAGGACAATATGACTATCATCAATATATTTATAAACATTTTTAGTTAGCTCAAACACATAGTACTGTGAAGGTTTGAGTATTTATTTTGTTTCTCGAAACTATTTACCTTTGAAAATTGTTCGACCTTTTTCCAGTGGACTTGTATTGGCACTTCTTAAGGAGGCAGTCTCCATAGATGGTTCCATAATGATCCTGGTATCTGCAAAGAATTTTATCATTTGCAAATATAATTATACTATATGAGATTTATATTACTTTTCATACGATTATCAACCACTCAGAATGGCTTTAATGCACTCCAATACTTCTTAGACACACTATATGCTTATAAGTAGATGGAATTGATTCTTGTGGGATACAATTGATACAAACAAATGTCCATTAACTTCTTTGGTTTATAATCTAGAACATAATCATGTTTAATAACACTCAATAAATATATTTGTAAAAAATTACCTTTTCGAATCCGTTTCCAAATCGTTCCAACCAAATTAAAAGCTGTTCTTTCTGGATTGGAAGTATAAAGCTGTATAAACAAAAAACTACTTAAGTAATTTGTCACTTGTTATGTTATGAAAAATGTTTTGTTTTATTTTACTAAAATGAAACTTACCGAGTTCACTATATACATTATATTCCTTCACAATAAATTTGGACATTGTCTTTTTCGATAATGATTATTGAAAGATAATATTAACTAATTCACACTTCAACAACAAACTTGAACCGTAAAATGGTGTAAAACTATAATGTGAGCCGTAGCCGGGAGGCATGCGCAAATATCTAGAATAACTACGAGCAGCGTTACAGTTTTCATTAAATCAGCAATTTTAGTAAATTTTCCGACCCAGTAGGTGGCCGTACCATCGCGCGTTCAGAGTTACCATACCCTGATCATATTCTGTCCCCTAGACAATAAGTATTTTTGATGATATTGTTAATTTAACTAATAAAGAATGTTACGCGTTACTTTATGAGCACACACAAAACTATTGTATATTTACCCACCCTGTACCAATGGAATCAACATGTGATACATTTTTGGAATCAGCTCAGCTAGAGTAATCCGAAAATTGAGACAAAATGGGGGTGTTCCATTTAAAAAAAATGAAGGTGACGTCATTACTCGAAAGTTATTCACCCTGTATATTAGAATATTATTTTGAAATACGGTAAATTAAAATTAAAAATCGACGTGTTTCAGGATTATTTATTGAAATGGCCTAATTAGCTGAAAATGAATTTGTTCCATACTTTACGGACACAGTGTATATACAGCATATTATTTATCTAGCAATGTTTTTGTCGAGCATATACAGCATATTGAAATGTTATCTGAACTATTTTATTGAATAAAATTAAAATAAACGTAACAGTGTACTGTCAAACTTACATGCCAGTGGGAAGTATCCTCCAAGATCCCTGAAATTCAGTTATATCCAGTACATATGAATGACATATGTTATTGATAGTGTATTTATTCCAATCAATCGTATTTGTTCAAACTATAGAACATATATCGCTATGTTTGATAATCGCTTTTATCAAACCAATTACTTCCCTAGAAATTTAAATACTTCCCAATCGTTGCAAAATGTTAAACAACTTTTTCTAGCACATGGTTAATAATTTTTTATAACGCAGCATGTAGTTTGATATCACATTCAGGTGTCCAGTTGAAAAGACATGTTTTGGGTTTTTCCAGTTCTGCCAGAGCAGCTTTTGAAAATGTAGGTACTACCCTCTGTTCAAAATGTACTGAATTTAAGGAAAGTATACTTTTTTCCTTAGATAAAAACCACTTCCAATACAGATGGGTTTTTTTTTATATTGGTTCTATTATAAAAACGTTTTAATCATAAGATCCTTGGGTGAATTTAAACACAACTTTTCGGAAAAAATTACATTCTCTACTTTTAGAAAGCTTTGCTGTTTTTAAAGCAATTAAAATATGTTTAGATTATAACATATAAGTGCAAATAATAATATTCGACATTTTTATAGCCCCTCCAGGATCAAACTACGGAAAATCATGATTAAAAAGAATAACAGCGATGAGCTAGCTTAGGTTTGAGATAACCCATTTTTTAATATAAAATACCTGTACAGAACAACAGAAATGGTTTCATTTATAATTTAAAAAAAGGTTGTGATAGCTTCAGTTTAAGGTAGCACAACTTTCAATCAAAATGAAAAGTGCACAAAAATCGTGATTTGTGCACATGAATTGCACATAATTTGCACAAAATAACAGTATTGGTTTCATTGAAATCGGATGGTAATTAAAAAAATGTTGTGCTAGTTTTAGTTCAAGGTAGCACAATTTTAAATGAAAACTGAACGATAAGTGCACAAAAATTGTGATTTGTGCTCATAATTAGCACAAAATAACAGCATTGGTTTCATTAAAATCGGATGGTAATTAAAAAAAAGTTGTACTAGTTTTAGTCTGATGTAGCACAACTTTTAATTAAAACAAAATGATAAGTGCACAAAAATTGTGATTTGTGCACATAATTTGCTCAAAATAACAGCATCGGTTCCGTTAAAATCGGATAATAATTAAAAAAAGTTGTGCTAGTTTTAGTTTAAGGTAGCAAAACTTTTAATTATAACGAAAATTCAGGTGCACAAAAATCGTGATTTGTGCACAGAATTTGCACAAAATTACTGATACCTTTTGAATTGATTGTGCTTAAATGATCGTGCTAACTTTCTTCGTCTGGGCTAAGTTACTGATCACTCTTTCTACGTTAGATGGACTACATAAACTGGTTCAATTACGGTTTTTTGGAATCGTAGACATCAGTCAATACGATAATATTTTTTCACGTTATTTTAACAATTTAACAAAACAACTATAATACGAGTATATAAACGAAACACAAAAAAATAAAACGAAGTGCGAGCGGCTTCAAAATAGCGGATATATGTTATTAGTTGAAAATTCATATTTCACACTTTTGTCATTCACTAATAAATTCTACAAATTATTCACTCACATAATTGGAATTTGGACTTGATGAATCACATAATGGAAAACATAATCTGTAGTGTATTTTTATATAAATTTATAATTCAGAAAAAACATTTAGCCTGTTTGGTCGAAATACGTATAGCGTGAATATGACTATCTGTGAAATGAAATTTAACAACTTCCCTGCACTGGAGGGTGTCCAATGAATCAATTAAAGTTTACTTATACAACGTAAAAAACTGCCAACAAAAAAAAATCTTTTTCAAAAACTGTAGATGCATGTATTTCTCTTTTTTTATCGGTATAGAAGTCTCATATAATGATGACTTTCTAGTTCACAGGCGAGATTATTCCGTTTATTTCCAGGTACACGATATTCGAACTCTAAGTAATCTTTCGGATGTCTTAGTTTGTAGAATAAACCATCTGGGCTATATTTTAAAGCGCGTATGTCTGTTACCAAGGGATCACCCACTTTCTTTCCAGGTCGCAAAGATCAGAGAAACTGTAGCTTTTTGAAATTTTTAAAGAAGCCATGGTCCAGATAATATACCTGGTAAGGTCTTGGTTTTTCACGAGCTCGCATACATATTCCAACATAGTCAGCTGGTACATTTATGTTGGTATGACGAATTTTTCGCTCAATAACAGAATGCATGGAATCTGCTTCCATTTGCGTATGGCCTTTCTCAAGGAATTTCTGTTCAATAGTTATATTGAATATCATAGAGAGATTAATTAAACTGTTGGCCAAGATAGAATTTCTGTTCTGTGAGGTACAACCGTCGCTATACAAGATCAGATTTTGCCCCGGCTGTAGATCATTTTTAACATGATCCTTTATAAACTGGCAAATGATGGAAGCATAATCGTTTGCCGTTACGCCCCCAGCTGATTCATGCCAAATATAGCAGTACCCATATTTTGTTTTCAAGTTGAAGAAAGTGAAATTGTGTACAATGAGCTTCGTCTTGAAGTAAAGTGAAGAAACGTTTGATTTTGGTGATAACAATACTGATTGTAGGTCCATACAAAAAACCATATTGGCTGATTATTTGTCTTTAGACTTCTCACTTCTCGCTTCTAGTCCTTTTTTTCGATGTAAGGCGAATTGTTCATCAGCTAAATTTCCAGTTTTATGTGCCACACATGCGTCACACTCATCCTTTTTTGTCCGGAAAAGTGATAAGATCATTTCATCAAAGACATGGTGAAACGACGCGATGGATAGATGAGAGTCTTTTTTCTGTTGACACCAATTTTTATAAAACTTATAAAGTGCAGACTTAGATTGCCAATTGGGCTCCAGGTAAAGTTTTGTCGATGAAGCTCGACAGTAATGAGACTCAACTTTAGGAAGTTCATTAAAAAAAACTTTTAGCTTTTTCTTCAAGTCTGTATAGCGCCCACATTCTACAGGATCGTGGGTTTCTGATGAATGTTCTGCATTATTGTCGTGTCTTTGCTCTTCTCTATTTTTGACTTCATTCTGCTTTTTCAACCAATCGAGAATCATATTTTCTCTCACGCCATGAGTATTCAAGAACATTTGCTTACATACCCTTTTCCGCTCATCATTTAATTTAAGGTTATATATTAAAGTCTCGCTTCTCCTAGAAACACCCTCCGAAACTCTATTTCTACTTCTTTTTGTGGATACAGAATCAATTAAAAAAGAGGTGTAAACTTTTCTCTCTTTCCAGCCCATATCAGACCAAAAGTGATTGAATATAGTATTCCTTTCTTCATCAGAAAATGTCCTACAGTGCAATGATTTACCCTTCAAAAAAGCTTTACAATTACATGGTTCCTTCATTCTTCTTTTTTCTTTTTGAACATTATATTTCCATTTTCCGTCAATTTTTTTTCTGCCATTATAATCTTGACCCATTTCTCTTCCAATTTTTGCACGGTTATTCTCCCAATCGTCAGGACGCACCATTTGTCTTTTCTTTCTTTTTATTTCAGTGTTTTCATTCACCTCTTCAGATTCCATTTCAATATCAGGTTCCCAGTCGGGATCTTTTCCGGCATTATTTGCATTTCTCTCATCCATGACAAATTCTACTGCAGGAGTTTCAGACAATTTATTTTTCGTAGTATAATGTTCCATTTCAATAATATCAACATCAAAATCGGGATTTTTGGTAACGGTTTCTGTTGGATAAGTCTCTATCTTCTGACCAAGGATGTTGTTCTCTATCCATGGACTATGGTCATCTTGTTCCTTAAGGGTGTCACTAAAATCTTCTCTTTCAACACTAAGCGGGACGGCGTTTAAGTTAGTCAGATTAGGTACTTCAGTTTCTTCAAAGCCATCAGTAATTTCTGGAATATCTAGTATCAGTAGTTTGTTATTTGTTGATTCATTTAAAAAGCCATTATTGCTAGTAAAGATATTTTCCAGCTGCGGTTTGTTCTGATTATCGGCGATGATTATAATATCACTCTTGTTATTTTCCACATTGGTTTGTTGTTCACAATTCGACATAATTATTTGCGTTCTTTTTGATATGGAAGCGAACATCGTGAACCTCGATCCTGAAAAAAATATTTAGTTGTAAGGTCCCCGACTCCATCCTTGAAATAATACATTTTTTAAGTTTTAGGTATTTTCTTACCCAAAAAAACTAATGGTCTTATCCCCGTATTTTTAAGTTGTGTGTTTGAGTTTTTGATTCAAAAAACTAATTTTTAATGGAAATAAGGAACTTTTTTTTTCTATTCCAATAGCATTCCATTGACATGGATAGCTGATAATGGATAATTCTATAATTACATACAAATACATAAAACGAGAAATTCCCGTATCTCTCCAGCATCATGATGTCTGAGCAAATTTAGTATTTTGGAAAAAGACAAATGCAAAATAGCAATTGAGGGTGTAAAACCATTAGTTTTTAGTAAATAAATGTGTTGAACATGTTTGCATGTACTTACCGTTCATATTTATACACTTTCATCAAATCTAACTTGCAGAATCGCACAATATCGGGAGGTAAACACAGAGCAAGTCTATTGTTTACATCCAAATGGCGGTTTGATTGTGGACATACGGGGTTTACGTTTATATTTGATACCGGCGAGGACTTATGGGAAATTCTTTTTTAGGAATAGTAAATTACAGAAACAATTTGGAGATACGATATTTTCTTCAACTGTAGGTTTTTTAATTATGTCAGAGATGGCGCTAAAAGGTCGATTTTGATAAAATGTGGACTTACGGGATTTTCTGATTAAGGCGACGTTATGCAACTTATTTTCTCGCTCTTTCTTTTTTCCGCTCTTGACGATTTAAACAAACTTCTCTCCGGATCAGCTGTTTCAATGTTTTGGTTTCAAACAATCAAAATTTCTGCCAGCAAATATTTTTATTTTCAATGACAATAAGTAAATTATGATTTCATTTACTTATTTGCTATTTATGTTTATACAAATGGGAACTAAATTGGACCAAGCTTTTCGCTAAAAAAATTTAGAAACGTCAGTTTTTTGTCCATTCTACGGACCTACCCTCATTCCAAAAATAATCGAAGACACCTAACTAGTACTGATAAGATAAGAAAACAGATTGAAGGAAAAAATAAAGCTCAGAGATTTCAGCTCTACAAAAGCGATTCTAATGACAAGCGATATTGCCACTTCTAGAGTAGGTAGACGAAATAAATTTTTTAAGTGGAGTGAACATCGTTAACTGCTACTCTGACAGTCTTTTTATGTTTTCTACGTGTTTTCTTTATTATTATCAATAGTTTTTATGATAGTACTGTGTAAATAATACATGTGATAATTAACAAACAATTAGTGCTATGGTTTTATAAACTATGAATTCTTTCTGTTAGTCAGTTGGACAATTAAATTCTCCAGTGGCGTAGCGTTACAATCAACAGGTAACTGATATATTCCTTTTGCACTATCCACGCAGTCCTATTGGGACGTCTGTTGCATTAACAAGTTTAATGTGAAGTGGTTTTGGCAACCAGGACCGCTCACAAAAATTAACTCCAATAACAACCAAAATCAAATGTCGTCGTCACAAGCTATCACAACACACCGCACAAAATCATATGTTGCTGCAGACCTGTCTAAACCTCCACCTCCCACTTTTACAAATAGGGATCAAGCCATTATCTTTCATGCTATTCCCACCGCCGTTATTTTTGAGAATGTTAAAGCTGTAGGGGATATTGTTACTCCCAAAAATATTACATTTGCGTCCCTCAAATAACCGTGTATGTATTCATCTGTCCTCGAGTAGTATCGTCAATGATATTCCTAATGCCCATCAGAGCAGACTTATTACTCCTGCAAAACGTATTCTCATATCCAATGTATCTCCCACCATTCCCCATTCCATAATTGAAAAAGCTCTAAAAGATATTGGACTACAGTTAGCCTCCCCTGTTTCGTTTGTAAAATGTGGCGCACTAGGTGATGAATACGCTGACATCATGAGTTTCTGTAGAGTTTCTTACGTTATTCCTGACAATGAAAACTTCTCCGTACAAACATCTCTCTTAATTACTCATGATAATACACAATATAGAATATTTGTATCATCTGACAAACTAGAATGTTTTTATGCAAACAAGCAGGACATACAGCTGACTCCTGCACGCCCCTCCTTTCCTAACACAAGATGACCTACCACCTCCGGCCAACTCTATGTCACAGTCTACGATAAATATCTCTGTCGATAGCGACCCCAGACAACTCACTTTACCAAATACCCCGAAAGAAACTGAGACAACACAAATACCAACACCTATAACTCATGGACAAAAAAGGGCTATATTTACTGATAGCAATGTTGATACCCCTCTCCAACTCACACCGGAAATCACACCTGAACCAACAATAAATCAAATGCTTCCCCCTTCATATACCAATCCCAATACCTCCACTATACATCTAAAGAAAAAATACAAAACAATAATCCCCGATCAACATAAAATTAACACCCAGCACTCAAAATGCAATACGCTCCATTTACGAAAAAAATCCATCGGACCTCACTCTTACAGAAACCCAGTTCACAGCTTTCTTAAAAAATACATATGGAAATCTAGACTCTCTCAAGGAGATTTTCACCTCAAACACCCAAGGTTTACTAAATGACTTATCGCTTCTTTATTCCGAAACGAAGGAAAGGTCTCTCAAAAACCACCTCACAAGAATTAGGAAAACGATTAAACAACAAATGAATCCTGAGGACTCTGATAATATAAGCGTTTCCTCTGGATATCAAAGTGATAACGAATCCAATACGCCGCTCCCCTACCCGCAAAAATCCTTACAACCACCCTTCTCACCTCTAAGTCAATAGCCATCTTCAAAATAATACAATGGAACTGCGATGGATTCTTTCCTCGATTAGAAAGAATCCATCAACCAGTTGTCGAAGAACAGCTTGATATCATATGCCTTCAAGAAACCAACTCCAAAATATCCAAGCTTTCCAAGCTAAAAAACTTTGAAGGATATCACTTTACCCGCACCGACTGTAATCGTGCCAGTGGTGGCACATCAATTTTCATTCCAAGCGAACTATTTTCGTCCCACCTCCCACTCACAACAGATCTTGAGGCTATTGCCAAAACCACTTGGTGTCCTAATAAGCTCACTATTTGCAGCATATATATTCCACCCAATCACCCACTTAAAGAAACAGAACTATTAAACCTTATCTATCAACTTCCCACACCATATATACTAGTAGGGAATTTCAATGACCACAACATTATGTGGGGATCCAACTATACATTCGGCAAAGATAAATTATTGAAAGAGTAATTAATTGCACAGGTTCCTACCTATTGATTACAGGTTCCAGTACACATTTTATCTTTTCATCCGGAACTCTCTCCTTTATAGATCTCAGCTTCAGTGATCCAAAATCTGCTACTCTACTATCTTGGCAAGTTGCCGATGACCTTTACGATAGCAATCACTCTCCCATTTTCATATCGTCCAATCAACCCAATATTCAACAAAGTTTAACCAGGAGTTACTGGCGCCTAAACAATGCTGACTGGACCAGTTACACAACCCAAACAGATACCTCTTTATCCGACAATATGGACAATAACATGTCGTTAATTACAAGCGCCTTACTTTCAGCTGCCAATACGCAAATTGGCAAAATGTTATTTCACACAAACGAAGAACAGTTCCCTGGTGGAATACATCACGCCAAATTACTGTAGATGAACAAAAGTTAGCACTTAAAAATTATCGAACAAACAAGAGCCAAGAAAATCTCTTAAAACTGAAAAAAGCTAGAACAAGACTCAACATACCATAAAGCAAAGAAAAAAATCTTCTTGGAGAAACTATGTGTCCTCAATCAATGAAAATACTAATCCTGCTGTTCTATGGAAAAAAATTGTACAAATTCAAGGAAACAATACCAGCCAACCTTATATCTAACAACTCTGTAATCAGTGAGAATCAAGAAATTGGTGGAACTCTGGCCAATCATTTTTTTGAGAAATTCAGAAGCAAAATCAATCCCACCCTACTTGAAACATTGATTCTACCATAACAACTCAAGACATCACTTATCTAAACTCTTCATTCTCTCTCACAGAACTAACTATGGCCATTCAATCCTGCAAGAACACTGCTTCTGGTCCTGACGATATTCCTTATATTTTTATAAAAAAACTATCCTTGGAAGGCCAACGAAAACTTCTTGAAATATACAACTTAATTTGGACTTCCAACACATTCCCCAACCAGTGGTGAACCTCAGTTATAATACCCATCAAAAAACCAAATCAAGCAGTTACCTCACCCAGTGCTTACAGACCAATATCACTAACATGTACCATGTGCGAAATCTTCGAAAAAATGATTAACAAAAGGCTTTTATGGAACTTTGACAAACATAATATTCTTGCCAAAGAGCAGTCAGGTTTTCGACGAAATTGCCCAACCCATGACAACCTAGTACTTCTTCTAAGTCATATTTCTGATGCATTAAACAAGAAACAAGAATGTATTCCCGCTGTTTTTGACATTGAAGGTGCCTTTGATACAATTAGCAGACACTCTATACTGAACAAACTAACCCTTCAAAACATCAACGGCAACATATTTCACTTTATCCAAAATTTCCTATCGTCACGATCGTACAGAGTCTCAGTTAATGGCATTTTCTCATCATCTTACAGTCAATCGGATGGGGCTCCACAGGGTTCGGTGTTATGTCCGACACTCTTCTAATTTAGAGATAAATGATTTATGCTCTGGTCTCCATTCACCCATTAGACATGTATTAATTGTATGCAGATGATTTAATAATATACTGCCACGGACGTTCTGTCTCCACCACTTCGAAGCTACTTCAATCTAATGTCGATACCGTTGGCAACAGAACCAATCACCTAGGTTTATCTTTATCTCACAGAAAATCTAAAATCATTAAATTCAGTCGACGTCTCCCTACCCCATCTCCTTGTATTATGATTAACAACATGTATCCCTGTAGTTGGTCACTGCAAAATACTCGGTATAACATATGACTCACGACTTACCTGGAAACAACATCCACTAGAATTAAAAGGTGAGTGTAGTAAGAGGCTCAACATAATCAAAACTCTCTCACATTTTCATTGGGGTGCCGACGAAAATTCCCTCCTTAAAGTAAATAGATCGCTTATACGATCCAAACTAGATTATGATTGCTACGTATATATGTACATATATCAGCATCTAAAATAATATATCTTAGCCTCTTAAACCCTGTAGCGTCTATGGTGTCTTGGATTTCCTCAACTACCAATATCACTTTGGAATAAGAGTGGGCTGTATTTTTTTTTATATATATTTAAAACTAATTTACCAAACAAACATCAAATTTAAATAGTTACATACAAAAAGGTCTATTGTCTCTCTGATATTAGAAAATGGAATGTGTATTGTATGTGCTAAGAGGTCCGTAGTCGTTCTCCCTACCAGGAGGGGATTCCATAGGCGTCGCGTCTGGGATCGGACATAGCCGCCGCCCTTGAAAGATCCGACTTTCAAGAAAACACTAGTACGATTCATTGTCCATAGGCAATATGCTAATTTTTGTGATTGCACGTTTGAATTCACTTTCAGTAGTTTTAATTGACACTACTCGAACTAGTCCATCCTTGCCAGGGTGAGTATTTGTGATTTTTCCTAGCTTCCGTTTTAATGGTGGAGTATCATCTTCGCGTAGTAATGCTAGTGACCCAACCAGCAATTCAGGATTCTTGTAATGTCACTTGGTGCGCTGTTGGAGAGTGTGTAAATAATCGTGAGACCATCTGCGCCAAAAATGTTGAATCAGTAATTGCATGTGACGATATCTGGAAACATGCGTGTGACGATTGTCAGATACAGTCCTCTCTGGTAACGCAGCAAGAGGTCTGCCAATGAGAAAGTGCCCTGGAGTCAGCACTTCTAAATCTTCAGGGTTTTCAGTGAGGGATGTGATAGGACGAGAGTTTAGGATAGATTCTACTTGGGTAAGACTAGTATAGAAGTATTCATAACTTAAATGTACATTCCCTACAATTTTGATCAAGTGGGATTTAGCCAGTGACACTGCCGACTCCCATAAGCCACCCATATGGGGTGACCTTGGTGGAATGAAATGCCATTTAATTTGATTCTCGACAAGATAATTTTGAAATTTTTCACCGTTAGTGCACTTGCCACGTCTAGCTATAAAACGCTTAAATGCATTTAGAAATCCATCAGTTGTAAGTTCGGTGACCAATTCTAAGTGAATAGCCTTGGTGGCAAAACAAATAAAGAGACATATATAACACTTAATCATTTTACGATTACGAAACTTACATTCCCTTATTGAATATGGACCGGCATAATCTATGCCACAAATACTAAAGGGATGCGAGGGCGTTACCCTTGATGAGGGCAAGTTACACATCCTTAGATACATTTGAGTCGGCCTTACACGCCAACAAACAACACATTTTTTTAATACGCCACGAATCGTTCGTCTACCTCCGAGAGGCCAGTACTTAGCACGAATATTTGCAAGAATTAATTGCGGACCAGCATGTAGACATTTATAATGCTCATATCTAATAATTAAGTCCGTAACAAAGTGTTTAGCCGAAAGAATCATTGGGTGTTTACTATGGTATGGAATATGTGAATTTTCCAGTCTGCCACCGACGCGAATTACTTCGTTATTATCCAAAAATGGAGTTAAAGTTAAAAGTTTGCTCTTTGAAGGTAGGGGTTTGCACATTTTTAGAGCGTTTATTTCACTACTAAACTCTTCACGTTGTACCATCCTAACTAATATCTTTATACTTTCTTCAATTTCGTCAGGCGTTAATTTTCCCAAATTTCTATTTTCGCGTTTAGTTGAGCAATTTTGTTTGAATCTGATTAAGTAAGCAACAATATTTGTTAGTTTTGGAAAGGAAGAATATCGGGTTAAAAGATCAAAGTCAGATTTAACGCTCACTAGTGAAATAGATTTTGTCTCCGGAAGTTCGCCTTCTGCAATGAAAATATGTGAGTTAGGCCAATATACTTCATCGTCCGCAAGCAATCGAGGACCTTCGAACCACGTACTTGTGTTTTTAAGTTCGTCAGGATTTATTCCTCTACTAATAATATCGGCTGGATTAGAATCAGTGGGTACATATCTCCACTGACTAGGTTTTGTGATAGATTGCATTTGGGCTACACGATTAGCCACAAAGGTTTTAAGTTTACCTGGATCTGAATTGATCCATAACAACACTATTGTGGAATCGGTCCAGAAAATAATTTGATCTATATTGAAATTAATAGCCTTTGAGACGGTTTGACACAACTGGACGGACAATAATGCTCCACACAATTCTAAACGAGGTATACTCAAAACCTTCAGCGGAGCTACACGTGATTTCGCACATGCTAGCCTTGTCAATACGTCACAATTATCATTTTTGGATCTTAAATATTATACAACTCCCGTACGCGACTTCAGATGCATCTGAAAAACATAGCATTTGAATTTGTCTCGCATCGTATATTACAATATGTCTAGGAATTTCGATTTCGTTCAAACTTGGCAATTTATCATAAAATTGATTCCAAAAGGAAAGTATTTCACTGGGTACTCGCTCATCCCACTGAACGCCTGACCGCCATAAATGTTGTAGGATTATTTTAGCCCTAACAATTACCGGACCCACAAGGCCTAGTGGATCATAAATTTGACTAACTATTGATAAAATTATGCGTTTTGTTACTGGTCTGACCCTTTCTGAATTGAAAACGTATTGAAAGGAGTCTTTGACAGAGTTCCAAAAAATGCCTAATGTCTTTGTACTTTGTTCGTTTTTGATGATATGTTGTGTTTTAGAATCATTTTGGAAATTATTCAATATTGATTGATTATTAGAAGCCCACTGTCGCAAATGAAAACCAGCAGAGGATAGGATCTTATCCACATCCCTTATTAAAGTCATCGCTAACTCAATATCATCTGAACCCGCTAACCAGTCGTCCATATAAAAATCCTTCAAAATAGATTGTGACGCCATAGGAAATTGATCGGCATTTTCTATGGCTAATTGTTTAAGGCAACGAGTCGCGAGAAATGAAGCTGGTGCAGTACCATAAGTTACTGTATTTAACCTAAAATGTTTAAGGCAGTCTGTAGAGTCAGAGCGCCATACTATTCTTTGAAAATCTCGCTCTGATTCCGCTACCTGTACGCATCTATACATTTTAGCGATATCTGCAGTAAATACGATTTTTGGGATACGGAATCGGGTTAGAATGGAAAATATAGATTCTTGAATATTCGGGCCTACCTTAAGAACATCATTTGAAGACAAGTTATTTGAAGTCTTGGCTGAAGCATCGAAAACCACCCTTAACTTTGTAGTAATAGATGTTTCCTTGATTACTGAATGGTGTGGCATATAATAGTTTAATGAATCGTTAGATGTTGGTTCGCATTCAGTCATGTGACCTAAGTTAATATAGTCATTCATGAAATTAATGTAATGAGCCTTCAGATCAGAGTTTTTAGATAATTTTCTTTCAATATTATAAAATCGTTTCATAGCTGTATGTTGTGACTCACCTAGTTCACTGAAATTTTTGCGAAATGGTAGTTTAACACAAAATTTTCCATCGTTAGTACGAGAAAAGTTTTCTTGAAAATGCTGTTCACACTCAGCTTCTTCCCTTGAATATATAGTTTGGTTGTCTGAGCATTCCTCCACATGCCAAAACCTTTCTAGTTGCCCTTGAATTTTAGAATTTTGTGAAAGGTTACAAATGCTGTTAGTGATAGTAGCAGCTAAATTGAAAGGGCCTGCAACTACCCATCCCAGTTTGGTATTTTACAGTGCAGGTTTATCGTAACCAAATTTGATTTGATCCTTCAATAGAAGATTGTAGAAAATATTGGCACCTAACAACAGATCAATGTCAGCTGGTTGATTGAATTTAGGGTCTGCTAATCGAATATGTTTTGGGAGATTTAGTTCTGATAAGTCAAATGAGCTTTGAGGAATGGGGTCCGTGATTTGGTCAATAACTAAAAACTGTAGACCAAATGAGTTTTGTGAAGTGGTTGACGAAATCTTAGCATTGGTAATTTTAGAGATGTATGTGGTTTTAGCATTTATGCCTGAAATTTGCATTTGAATATTTTGATAATCGAGATCTAACTGATCAAATAAATTTGTTTTCATGAAATTAGATTGCGAACCCCCATCTAGTAGGGCTCTGCACGGTACCAGGTTGCCCTGTTTATTAGCAATATTGACGATTACGGTTGCTAAGATCGTGAAGGAGTTGCAGGATGCATGTGAGGAGATCAATTTAGTATTTTGAGAATAAAGCGCTAGAGTGCTATCTGGTTTTGGGTTCTCAGTCTTGTTCACTGACGTTTTATTGTTTTCCGCATTCCCGGTACTAGCAGATTTCTCTATAACTGAGCCCTGATATTCTAAATTATTAGTTTGTCTACTTAGATGCAACAGACTGTTATGTTTTTTATGACAGTAACGACACGTACCTTGTTTACAATCGCTAGTTTGGTGACCGCGACGCAAGCAATTGACGCAAGCCCTCAATTTTCTTATTTCGTCTAATCTTACTCCGACTGGTAAATCTAAAAGCACTTTGAAGGTATATACGGTGTGACCACCTTTGCAAAACAAACAAATAGGTTCGTAAGAAGTCAAGCTTACTTGACCTTTAGAGTTGTGATTAATCGCTTCCTTTATGTTTGGCGCTTGAATTGAAGTAGTTTTGCTATCGATAGATTCTAATAACTGGCATCTATCTGTGATAAACTCAATGAATTCCTTGATTGTAGGTGACATAGTATCCCTGATTTTTATTTCCCAATCCTTTTTTGTGGAGATATCCAATTTAGATAGTAATAGATGAATTAGTAAGGTGTCCCAATGTTGAACTGGCTCGTTCAAGTTTTCAAGAGCTCTGAAATGCCTTAAAAATATATCTAAGAAGTTACTCATTGCTTGATGAGAATCTTTAGAAACATTTGGCAGGTCAAACAGTTGTTTTATATGAACCTTTATTATAGACTTTTTATTTTCGTACCTATCTTTCAATAAGTTCCATGCTACGGAATAGTTAGAGTCTGTGATTTCCAATGATTCTATGACCCGTTTGGCGTCACCTTTTAAACACGACTGAAGATAGTAGTATTTTTGAATATTTGACAAATCGGAGTTCGAATTTATTAGCGAGTCAAATGTATCAGAGAAGTTTTGCCATCTATCATAAGTACCATGAAATTCAGGGAGCGATAGAGAAGGTAATTGAACGTTTAATTTAGAGTTTTTGAATTTGTCACCAAACTTGCACTGTTATCCTGATCACATAAGATTGATTCAGTTTTAGCAATAATAGAAAAAAAAATATTTTCAAAATTATCAATCTCATTTTCCCCGACCACAGAGGAAAATTTAGATTCTATTTCTGATTGAATAGTAATAAATTGTTCAAGAAGTGATTCGATTTTTTGAAGGCGTACCCTTATTTTACCTTTGTTTTGTTGATTTGTTACATCATTTATATAAGTGCAAAATCTTGTCAATTGACCCTTTAGTGCTTTTCTCCTGGTCACAAGAGTTTGCTGCTCCTCAGTCATGATAAAAGGATAAATTTACCTCAAGTGTTTCGTGAATATTCACAAGGAAATTAAAAGGTTTGATTTAAATTAATAATATTATTCCATTAATAATTTTGTGTCCGCCTATGGCTCGTTAAAACAACAAACTATCAACTTACCGGGCGGGGGGCGCGGTGTATCGATGGCTTAGGGAGAGAGCAGGTGCAGGCGAAATTCGTAAACAAAGATAGAGTTCATACAATAGCCTTCTTGGTGTGCGTCATCGTTTGTGACGTATATCCGGGTTTTAGGCATGTCGTTTATTATATTTGCTATATTGACATATAGCTAACCTTAAATTTGATGAATAAAATGATCAGGATCGTATTCAGCCATATTCGAAAATGATATGAAATTAATAATACTTGGGATATGAAAACACTGCAAAACAAAACAAATTGTATATTCAATTTACATATTAAAATAACTTTACATTAGTAAATCTAGTCCTGCAAAAGAATTATACAGCCTGTTCAATTAAGTCTGCACCATATGGAACCCTATTTTATTCTAAAGTTTCATGGAAAAAGGTATTCTTCACTTATAATTCTTATTGTTAGTGAATTTCATTGTTTTATTTGTTTAAATGTGGCCAGTGTCTTCATTAAAATATGTACAGGTGGTGTATTGAAAATTTATGTATGTATGTATTTTGACATTCACCGAGACCTAAAAGATCTATTGGGCCCCCTTACTTCTACTGAGTTTCTGAGGAGAGTCTCAGGAGTGTTGTTAAAAGCTCCTTCTATGTCCAAAAATGCACATACTACAGTTTCTTGGTTGTCTAAGGCACCTCGGATATATTGAAAATTTAACAAAATAGATACTATTCTATAGCTTTTTGAAACTACGACCACTTGCTCTGCCGTTGAATAGCTTCTTTCCAAACACTAACTAGAGTATTCTATCTTCAGTTACACGTTCAGTAGAAAACAAACATAAACATAGTAAATAGTCCAGAAACCAACCAACTAATGAAAAATTAAAAAGAAGAGGATTATGAAAGTTCAATTTTCGCAGTCATCTTCCCATAAGTCCCAATCTGATTCACATTCTGACTCATTCAAGTTAATAATTACAGGCCAAGTATCACTAGCGTCAATAATTTTTGCTATTTCCCAATATTCCTCTATAATGTTTTGGGTATGCCTAACATATTTTTTCCATTGTTCTGGTGTAACCTACAATAATATAATTAAAATAATAGGAAATTGAAATTAAAAATGTTTTTTTCAGCCTTCATAACTATATGGATCAAGACTTCAGTATGTCGATGGGTGTCAGCACCCCTTCGTGAAGTAAAAAATAAATAATTTATAAACTCAATTTTTTTGTCTGATGATTGAGAAAATAGAAGATGCAGTTCAGTTGCCATGTATAAATAAAAACAAAGACAATGTATTCAGTACTTTGTAATATGGCTTCCAAGATGAAATGGATTATTCATATACTTTTGCTGATATGGGAATTAGAAAAATAATTCTGTGAGCAAAAATATTATTTATTTAAAGAAAGTATTTAAATAATATTTTTTCAGTCTTTATTACTACATGGATCAAGACTTCAATGTGTCGATGGGGGGTCACCACCCATTTGGGAGTATAGAATCGTAAAAAACGGATATTTATATAACCTTTTTATTTTCCTTCTGTTCTTAGGAGAAATGGTAGAGGAAAATGGATTTCAGTTGCTATGTGTTCATAAATATGAAGACAAATACATTAAACTTGTAATAATAATTTCATTTATATTTTTATAGAATATTTTTGATTTGATTCGGTTCAATAAAAACATACACCTATTTTTGCTGTGATTTTTTTGAATAATTAATAAGGGCCAATGAACAAGCAAGCATGTCTGTTTATTGCTATAATAAACATTGTTATAGTTTAACAGATTGCCCAAATGATTTGTTTCCATTTCCAATAAAAGAAGACGTTTTTGCTATAACTTACTTGAATAATTGAGAAAAATGGAAAAACAGGCATGTCAGTTTATTAAATTGGAGGAAAACTGTGACAAATATAATAACATTTTGATACATAAGCTGGAAAATTTCAAGATCAAAAATATATAACATTTTTATTCCTGTTTCAAAAATAAAAGATCACAACAATATTGAATAGAGTACAAAATGTCTATTTTGGTCAATTAGTAGAATGCAATTATTTTTATAACTATTACCAATGTAATTTTTCTCACTAACTCGGGAGGCCGATGTACTTATGCTGAAGCAATCTATAACTGTGTTCAGGTCCCCGGAGGAACCAAAAGTCACCGATATGGGGACCAATAAAATATAAGACACTTTGTGGAATCTCTAGCAACAGCTAAAATATTAATTTGGTTTATTTTACACCTAGGCTCCTCCACTAAACACGATACTTGTGGTGGAGCATATGTGGAGTAAATATAAACAGCATTTACGAAGCACAAAATTACTTTTTCAGCATGAACATTATTTTCTCATAACCATCTAAAAATACTAACAAGCTATAAATAATTTCAAATATGCGTATGGACACAAAACACATGACAACGACATTTGATCGTCGTCATCTGTAATTGAAGCAGAGTGCATCGAAGTTCCATACAGCGCCATCCATCAAGACGGTGGAACGGCTAAACTAATGTAAAAAGTTGTTCGTTTACAAAATTTTCCGTGCAACCAATCTCAAAAAATACAATGATTTGAGATTCCATATTTTCAGAATCCAATTCTCTAGGCCTTCTTATGGGGATCAGATCTTGGCGTTTGAATTGGTAACCACAAATAGTCAAAACTGTCAAAATCATACCATCACTTAATGGCTTGTATCTTTTTTACAACAATTTAAAACTCAACCAAAATACCTGATCCCCAAGACAAAGGTAAAAGTTCTATTGTGTTAAGATTTTAACACTCAATTTTACTGCGTTCTTTAGATTTGTTGTTTACAAAATGACATAATTTTTTTTGCAAGTCAGGGGTGCCAACTGTTTTGAGATGTCTGAAATATGAGGCCCCTCTTAAAAATTATAATACCACAGTAAATATCAACAAAAACAGAGTCGTATACTTCCTGACCTTTTTTCCTGTAACTAAAAATGTAAAGCTTACTATCCTTTCAACTCGACATTTTCCAACAAAACAATATTTAACAATTTTTATTTAATATCCAGGCAAAGGTGATTTGGTTGGGAGTGACATCAATATGCACCTTCAGTATTCATCCAACGGCCCTTCAAACGAAAATCAACGGGAACGTACGGCTGATATTGTGATAAAATCAAGTAGCGACGTGCGTGCCTTAACATACTGTGATATGAAATGTATACATATGCAAGGATTGGTGGATGTACTGAGATTATATCCAGAATATCAACAGCAGTTTGCTAATGACATTCAACATGACCTGACGTTTAATGTAAGAGAAGGATATGAAGCTGAGGTGAGTATAAGAGGACAAAAAGAAGTAAACACCTATTTATTGAAAAAAAAGCTTGAGATGTTGATATTCTCTTCATATTTAGAAATAATAATATACTTACGTCAAAGCCTCTCTTTAATTAAACTCACTCATCAAGTTTCCATATATACATTGCTTGCTCACCTAGTTATATTCTTCTTCATTTGCTTTTAAATGAGTGAACTTGTTCAAAAAGCTGATTGGAAAATGGTATTTTATTTCATGCATGATATATGTCACTGTCTGAAGGTTTATTGGTTCATTAATATTAGAATCATTAGGTAAAAATACACTAAGTAACCTCAATTTCTCGTATGTGACGTGTTGAGGCAATTTACTGAGTCGAGCTGCTCTTTTAGTAAATGTCGAAGACCAATCTGTAACATATATCCACCGTTTCACTGTTTGAAAATATACGTACACTTTCTCACATCATAATGACATCATCAAACGATTTAGTTGGTTCATTGAAATTAAGCAATCTTCGTACAAAAATCATAGTCCTGAATTCGAATCCTGAATCTAACAAGATTTGAAAAAAAATAAGCTACACTATAATTAAGAATCATGTTAATTTCTCACGCCAATATCCATTCCCAATCAAAATTTGGCGATTTTAAAAGTTTTATTTCAACTAGAAAAAATATCGGCACCTCACTTTTTAGGTGCCCTAATCGAGATTATTTTGGAAGTTTTCTGATACTTCATCCCCTAATATTGAGGTTAGTTTTTTTATATTGGAAACGAAATATATAAAAAAATAGTTTTCTTTTCCATTGGCATTTACGTGTCTCGACAACTATGGTCATTGACACAATCACATTAATAGTCGCTGTCATTCCGTTAATCGATTTCCTGCTAAACGCGTAGATGAACAGTCATTTATAAAACTTATCACAACTAAACACAGTTGGTGAACTTCTACATCTTTAAGGATGGCATTAAACTTGTAACACTTCCGAACAAGAATATATCGATCACAGTGAATTGAAATAAATGTTCCACATAATATAGTTGTTGATGGTTGCTACATAATTTTCTGAAAGGTGTATTTTCTGCGGCCAAAAGATAATCGTGAGAGAATCGAGTGTGTCCTGGCATTGGTTCTGGCTTATATGGGTGTTTTGAAGTGGTAGTATTTTTTTGTGCAAATATTTTTCATTTAATGGTGGATTTGGCTAAATCTTTTGAGGATTTTGTGGTCTGAATTCCCGAAAGGTCTAAAATCATTTTGTTGATTTTGGTGAGAACCTTTGAGTATTTTGGAAATTGGACGTGGATGAACTTTGGAATAAATTGTGGTTGTTTATTTCTAGAGTTGAGCGTGTTTATAGAGTTTGGATTGTAAGAATTATTGAAACTAGGTTACAAAGCCCATTTAGTACATTTTGAGGAGATTATGACTATCATGAATACATTTATAAACATTCTTAATTAGGTCAAACACATAGTACTGTGAAGGTTTGAATATTTGTTTCCCGAAACTATTTACCTTTGAAAATTGTTCGACTTTTTTTCAGTAGACTTTTATTGGCACTTCTTAAATAGGGAGCCTCCATAAATGGTTCCGTAATGATGAGATAAGATTAATATCACCTCTCATGCGATTATCAACCACTCATAATGGCTTAGTGCACTTCAATACTTCTTAGACACACTATTTGTTTGTAGATGGAATTGTTTCTTGTGGGATACAAACAAATGTCCATTAACTTCTTTGGTTTATGATCTAGATTCTAGAACATAATCACGTTTAATTACATTCAATAAATAAATGTGTGAAAAATTACCTTTTTAAATCCAAATATTTGTTCCCACTTCGTTCCAGCCAAATAAAAATCTGATCTTTCTGTATTGGAAGTATAAAGCTGTATAAAAAAACTACTTAAGGCTTTTGATGTTATGAAATACGTTATATTCTCCAGAAACAAAACTCACATCCCTAATCAGAGTCGTCACAGACTCTGAAACCACTCCTACCACTCGGCCCTCTCCAAAGGAATTTTCCTTTATTTCCTCAATCACAGATGCCAGCCATCTAACGCCAACCCTTTCCCTCCAGTACTCAAATACTGTACACACTGTACAGAAATAGGCCTCATTTCCACTGAATGTAGATTAGATTAGATTTTATGAGGTGGCTTTCGGCCTAATCCACTGCGACCTTTTCAGATCTATTGTGGTCCTCTCAAACTCTAGATTACATTCTCCAGCCTGACTCTTTTTAAAAAGTCTATGAGCGTGGAGACTGAACCTTCCATATAGCTCTCTGCCACTGGCTTTTCTTCGCCTAATGCAAAAAACCGCACATTTGCCAGGCTATCGCACTGACATAGAATGTGTTCCGCCGTTTCTTCTTCTAGGTGACAAAACCTGCACGTATCTTCGTTTGTCAATCCCATCAGCTTTAAATGCCTATTGAGCTTACAGTGCCCCGTTAACAGACCCACTACAGCTTTAACAGTTTTCCTGTCTTTGGCCATCAGATCTGCTGTAAATTTTGGCGAGTGTTCTAATATGAACTGTTTCGCTTGCCTCTGTCCTGGTGAGTTCCTCCACCATTTCAGAGATTTGTGGGAGACCCACTTCTTTGTTTGTTTCCTTGTTATGGTTTTTGCAACGCCGCAGAAGGGTTCCGGCCCAACGAACGGCATTGATGAGCCTTGCTTGGCCATTTCATCTGCTTTTTCGTTGCCCTTATTGCTACGCTCACCCAGTGTGTTTAGGGCCCGCACACAATCCCATACTAGCTTAGAATTGACCTCTACGGAGTTGAGTGCCTTTAGCGCTGCTTGGCTGTCTGTGAAGATGGCAATTGAACGATATGTTCTCTTCTGCCTTTTAATTTCTTCCACACAGTGGTGAATCGCCGTAATTTCCGCCTGGAAAATTGTGACGTTCCTTGATAGGCTTACTGGGAAGGCTATCCCTTGCTTTAGCCCTACTATACCGGCTCCTACGCCGTCTAACGTCTTTGACCCGTCTGTATACCAAAAAACATCTGCATGTATGGGTACACCTTTTTTCCAGTCTTCCCTGTTTGGTATAGTTCTCTGTATCTGTATCTGTAGAGTAGGGAGGGTGAGTGTAGGCTCACAGCACTTAGGCCACATATGACCCATTGTACATCCTCCCGAGGAGTTGTCCTCCTAGGTCATCGTCCATCCTGCCCTTCTCAGGAAGGTGAACAGGTCACCAGGAGACATCTCCTTTATATCGGCAGGTGTAGGCCAAGACTCACCGAACACACACTCTCTTATCGACGATAACTCCGGACACTCGCATAGGACATGCCTGACAGTCTCATCTTCCTGTTCACACATCCTGCATAGAGATGTGTCCACTAGCCCCATAGTATGGAGGTGTTTCCTTAGTTGACAGTGGCCAGTCAGGAATCCCACTGTTATACGTAGGTTTCTTCTGGTCATCGCCAAGTATTTTTTCGGCGCCATCTTCCCAGGGTCGCCCAGGGTGATCCTGGCAAAACTGCATCCTTTGATTGCCTCCCATCTCTCAAGGGATTGAGCATGGGTGTAACGTTTGGCTAGTTCCGCAATTGTCGAATTCGTCAGGCCGTAGGTGTCACTGGGTCCAAGAATTTTCAGTCCAGCGGCTTCCCTGGCTAGAGAATCAGCAATGCGATTTCCTTTACTCCTGTCGTGCCCTTTAACCCACCTCAGGATAATATTGTTATCTGCCGAGGCGTTAGCTAAATCTTGGTGGCACTCTAGTACTAGTCTTGATATAACACGTTGTCTGTTCAAGGCTAATAGGGCTTGTCTACTATCAGTGCAGATTATTATGTTTTTGTCAGAAATTCCTTTTCTGATTAGTTCTTTTGTGGCAATTGAGATACCAGCCAGTTCTGTTTGAACTACGCTGGTATTGTTTCCCATTCCCCACTTGATCCTTAGGCTTAGTGCTCTCGAGTAAACTCCACATCCTGAGCCTTCATTCATTTTTGAACCATCTGTATAAATGCGTATTGCATCTGCAGCATCTGGCTCTGTGTTGTGTTTTATTTGTATTTTGTAGGGTTTATTAAACAAAAATCTGGGTTTAATTGCATCATTGGCTGCCTGCAGCAGAGGTAGCGCAGTAAGCGCTTCCTGCCATAGGCTTAACCGCAAATTGCCCACTCCTACTTCGGGGTTTACACCAGCCTTGCGCAATCGTACCATGGCCATCAACGCAACCTCCTTGACATACAGGTCCAGAGGGGTCAGACCAGTAATAAGCTCCATTGCTGCGGTTGGTGTTGTTCTCATGGCTCCTGTTATGTTTAAACAGGCCATTCGCTGTATTTGATATAGTTTTTGAATGGCCGTTGCTTGTAGAACCTTCGATCCCCATGCAATTGCTCCATACGTTAACATAGGTCTTATTATTGCAGTGTAGATCCAGGAGACCACTCGGGGTGACAGCCCCCATGTGCGTCCCACTGTTCTCCGACACTGTTCATAAGCCACATATGCTCTTTTTGCTCTGCTGTGTAGATGAGAGTTCCATGTTAGTTTCCTGTCGAGGGTAATACCAAGGTATTTCACCTCTTCCGAAAAGTTTAGTTTGCTTTTGAAGATTTCGGGGGATTTTAAACCCGATAAACTCCTTTTCCTGGTAAAAAGGACCATCTCAGTCTTCCTGGGATTGATCGAAAGTGAGTGTTCCTTACACCATGTTTCAATTAATTTGAGCCCATCCTGCGCTCTATCGCACAGTGTGTTCACAAATTTGCCTGTCTGCAAAATAACTATGTCATCTGCGTATGCAATTGTGTAGATTCCATTATTGTTGAGGTGATTAATCAGGGTGTCCAGGACTATGTTCCACAGAAGGGGTGATAAGACCCCTCCTTGCGGACATCCCCTCATGACCAGTCCTCTTACTGTGATGTCTTCTACATTGATACTTATTGCTCTACTAGAGAGCATCTTGAGTATCCATTCTCCTACTACCAGAGGTACATTCCTGGAGTTGAGTTGCTGGGTAATTGTTGGAAAGGTTGTTTTATCAAACGCTCCCTCTATGTCTATGAATATACCCAGGGTGGATTCTTTGTTGTCCAATGATCTTTCGATTCTGCCAACCACTTGGTGAAGGGCCGAATCAGTGGACCTTCCCGGAGTATATGCATGCTGATTTGGATGAAGTGGGTGGTGAACTAGCACTTCATCTCTTATGTACCGCTCGCATAACCTCTCCATTGTTTTTAAAAAGAACGATGTGAGACTAATTGGTCGGAATGCTTTTGGTAAGGTGTAATCCATCCTACCTGGTTTTGGTATGAATACCACTCGTACTTCTCTCCACTTACGGGGAATATATCTCAGAGCCAAAGAGGCTCTGAAAATTCCAACCAGGTGCGGCATAAGAATATCCATCCCCCATTGAAGTAGGGCTGGTCTTATTCCGTCAGGTCCTGGTGACTTGAAGGGGGAAAAGCCCGATATGGCCCACCTTATCTTGTCCTCGTCAATTACTGAACTAGCAAATTGCCAGTCGTATTGTGAGGGTGTTGTTGGTACTTCCATCCAGTTTGACGTTCCAGGAAAGACAGAACCTGGGAAGTGAGTTTCCATAAGAATCTCAGCGCTCTCTTGAAGGTTGGCTGCCTTGTCGCCATTTTCCCTTGTAAGGATGCCGATACTCCTATGTTGGTCGTTTGAGAGCGCCTTCTGTAGCCTAGAAACCTGTGGGAAGTCTTCGACTGCCTCACAATAGGCTCTCCAGGCCTCTCTTTGCTTTTGTCTGCAGACTTTTTTGAACTCCTTGAGGTTGGCTTTGTATATTCCCCAGTCCTCTTCGAGTGTTGTTCGTTTTGCCTTGTTAAAGGTCGTTCTCGCTGTCTTTCTGAGGTGTTCCAGTTCAGGGCACCACCAGCTATTGGTCGTGCCACCTGTCTGAACCATCCTCATCGGACAGGATTCCTTATAGGCAATGTCCATTTTGTTTTGGATAGATACTGTGTACCTTTCCAGTTCCTCATTATTGCTAGGAGTCAGGACCTCTGTTTCCCGCAGAGCACCTTTTAAGAGTCGATTGTAGAGAGCTACATCCGTCCTCTTCGGGTCGCGAGATTTTACAGTGGTCCTGAGATCCTGGCTTACCGTGTAGGTCAGCCAGCGGTGGTCTGACATAGAGATATGATCTGACACTTGCCAGTCCTTAATTTGGTTTGATATTTTGGTTGTCGCCAGCGTAATATCTATTAATGTTTGGCTACGGGCGTTAATGAATGTCGGCTCCGTGCCTCTGTTTAAGATTGTTAGATCTTTCTTAATTATATATTCATAAAGAGACTTACCTCGGGCGTTGATATCCTTGCTGCCCCAGCTCAAGTGGTGGGAGTTTGAGTCACAACCCAATATCAGCTCCACTCTTTGGTTGAGGCAGTGATCCACTAGTACCTCCGTCTCTTTAGTCGGTGGTAGGGTGGCTGCATCTGAAGGTAGGTACACCGATGCAAGTACCAACGCCGTATATTTGCCTCTTCCATCTGGACATTCCACTTTAACCGCAGTGAGGTCTGAGGTGCAGAATTGTGCCATTGGAGAAGCTCTGTATTTCCTTGGGACGTAAACTGCTGTCCTAGGTTGCTGATTGCTTGGTAGGCTGAAAATTTGACCCTTTAGACTACTAAAACCAGTAATTTTGGTCTTTATTATCCAGGGCTCCTGGATCAAAGCTATTGCATCCTCCAATACATCAAGGTGCCGACATAGTGTTGCCGTTGCTGCCTTTTTGTGTTGGAGGTTGCATTGTATGATATTTACCTTTTTTCCAACGTCCTTGCCCATGAGTAGGTTGGTTAGGTTGGTTGGTTTTCTTTAGAGGTCCATCCGCTCCTCCGCTAGGGGAGAGGTGACCTCGCTGTTTTCGGGTACCTCCTCCGTCAGGTCATCGACTGATTCGACGTCCTTTCCGGAACCCGTGGTGGCCTTGGAGTCAGTATCCACTTTAGGTGGCTCGTCTACCAAGGACCTCGGGTCTTCAGAGGTACCCCCTGTTTCCTTCCTTGAAACCCTGATGGTCAATGAGGTGAACGCATAGCTCATCCTCATCGACTTCTTCTTGAGGACCGCCATATCTTTGTCTCCGATCCCGAAGACGAAGAGGTGTCCTCCTGGGTTCACCTTAACCTCATGGTGGAAAGTGCACCATCTCGCCACCGTCAGATCAGGGTTCTGCGCCCTAAGCCGACCAAGCACCCTCTCCTTTTCCCCGGATGTCGTCTTGTGGACGTCCTCCGGGATCCAGAGCGAGGCCTTGGTCAGCTTAGGGAGCCCATCCACGCTGACGACCGCCAGTGATGCTTCCTCCCACGGCTTGAGGTTTTTTGTGGCTTTTTTCAGCCACTCTAACGTCCCGTCATCATCGCAGACCACTCTGATGATTTCACCAGAGTATGTCCACGATTTAAACGTGGGCGTTTTGCTGTTGCTGCTGGAGGCGGAGAAGATGATCTTGTCCAGTTCCTCTAGCAGTTGGTTTTTTATGATTCTTTCCCGTTCTGAAGTAATCTTACCGTACGGGTTAGTTTCATCTATTATAGCAACCTTGAGGTGTCTCAAGGCGGCATCCGCAAAGGTCTTAGAAGGGGCAGCGACATTTCTGTCGGTACGCGGCTTCTTCAGCCTTCGCGGAGTCCCCTCCGTGGAGGTGCTCTGGTAAAGGCGCTTTCCTGCAGGGGCAGCCTGTTCCTTGCCTTTATTCAAGGCGGAGCTCTTGGCGCCCGCCGCAGGGAGTGCCTTTGCTTTTGGAGGTGGAGTGACGGAGGAGGGGGGAGCACTTATAGTTGCTGCCACCCCTGATTCCCTCGCTCTCTTCCTCCTTTTGGCTTCGGCGCCGCAAATGCGCTTCCGCCTTTGTGTTTTATCCCGAGGTGATCTTCCGCGTCCAGCCTCGTTCTGTGCAGTATTTTGGGGTGGCCATTTCTGTTCATCCCCAGTTACTGCTTTTGATCGAGGTGAGCACTTCTGTCCAGCCTCGGGATTTGTTTTTGTTTTGTTTTGGTTTGGTTCCATTTGTGTTCCCACGAGTAGCAAGGGAAGGGTTGGTCACCTCTGGCAGAGCCCCGCATTACCAGAGGAAGGCTGATTACAATGGGGTTCCGCCCGGTTCCCCAAGGGGATCGTTCGTGACCGCATAATACCCTGCGGCCATTCAGCTGTCGGCACGATTCCTTCCACCTTAGCTTGGGTAGGCTGGTCCGCGGTGGCATGTTCAGCAAAGGCTTTTGGGGAGGTTTAGCTCCCCTCACCCTACTTATTCTGCCACTGACCAAGGGACCGGCGACAGTCCCTTGGCCGTTCCCCTATCCGCCACCTGGGGACGCGCCCGATAGATAGCCCAGTCCACGGGATAGCCCAGTCCAGTTGGTATAGTTACTTTGAACTTATTTTCGAAGCTATATCTCGTAGCTATTGCATCGATGGGCTGTCCCATAACGCAGTCCGCCTTTAGCTCCTCGATTAGCTTCCAGTTGTCAGCACTATGCGTTTGGCTTATATGTTGCTGGCTATGTATTAATCTGTGCATTACAGATCTCGCTTCACCTTGTATGAATATGTGTAGAGGTGGCAGATTCATCAAGACTTCCATTGCAGCTGTAGGAGTAGTTTTTATGGCCCCTGTAACACACAGGCAGGCCAGCCTTTGTGTGTTATTCAACAGCCTTATTGCTCCTACTTGCTGCGTCTTTGTCCACCACCCCACGGACCCATAAGTTATCATTGGTCGGACAACCTTTGTGTATAACCACAGGGTCATTTTTGGGTTGAGTCCCCAGTTCTTACCGCACAGTCTTCTACATCTGCCTAAAGACATGATAGCTTTCTGTGTGGTTCTCACTATGTGAGTATTCCAAGTGAGCCTATGATCAAAAAATATCCCTAGATATTTTGATTCTTTGGCAAATGGAATCTCTGTTTCTCCTAGCACTGAATGTAAGGCCAGACTGCAGTGCCCACAACCCCAAATCAGACCAATGCGACAAGGTACAAAGACCTTATTGTGAGAACTGCGGTGGTGAACATGCCACCTACGACCCAAAATGCCCAAAACGACAAACTCCGCCTCGAAACTCGAGCAAATTGCTCATGTCACCCTCCCCAAACGGAGATCCAAAAAATTCTAGAGGTAATGGCTGTCACCATCATGAATGCCATCCCTACCTCCCAAAAATTGGTGATTTAAACTCTCAAACACCTCATCTCTTCCTACTATAACTACAATTGCTCTGTCAGGACAGGGAAACAAGGCGTATTTCAGCTTCACGCCGATAAAATCTTAAATTCCCTTTTTCCCTATTAACAGCACACAAATTCTATCTATAACAGAAACTCTGGCAAAAAACCCACCTCATTTCTTAGGGCAAAGACCAAAACCTACTCTCGCGGTAACGACTTTCTCGTCAGAAATGGAATTGCTGCCACAATTCACAATTTTCCTGTTCAAATTACCTATCAAAATCTAGATTGCTTCGCCATTGACGTATCCTGGTACATATCTACCATCACCTGTATCTTTTACTACAACCACCCTTGCCAAATCTTAAACACAGAGTTTCTCGAATACCTTCCCAATCTCCCAAAAGCAGTCATTCTCGGAGATTTTAACTCCAGACATCAACAATTCGGTGACACTGCCACCAAACATTCCGGTACAATGTTCTCTGATATCCTTCTAGACCTACAAATTCGTTAAATAACAGAAATCCCACTTTCATCGGCCACCTAGGAGCATCAATCACAGACCACGTGGTATCTACTCAAAGACTAGCCACTTTGTCGACGATGAATGTTACCAGGGAGACTCAATAACTTCCGACCATCTTCCACTACTAGTCCGAACAAAGCTTGCAAACCTTTACCTCCAATATCTCACTCTTTCACCTTTTCAAACTACAAAAAGGAAAACACATATTCCACATTCCGAATGAACCAGAAAGAATCACAATTGATTTAATAAACACTCACGCCGAAACCCTCCAATCTCTCATTATGCCACTTACAAATCTCACTCCTTTTCACGCTTTACCTCAACGCATACTTTATTTAATTATACTTTAAAGGCGCCTTCATCGCACTTTTGTACGTACACGAGATCCTGCCATAAAGATCGAATGTAATCGAACATTTCAATTAGCCCTTACATAATCACCCAATTAGATCCAAATAACCCACTTTTAAAGCCATTTTCTGTCGCAGAAATTCGAACTGCCTGTCTCAGAGGCAAAAATACCACGCAGACCGAATTTTTAGAGACGCCCTAAAAAATCTCCCTCCCTGCATTCTACCTCAAATACAGAACCTACCATACGCCTGCCTTTCTCTATCATATTTTCAACGTACGGAAAACTTCCCATACAATTCTCATTCCGAAATCCGGTGGAGTCACACCGAAAAGTTTAGGAAACTTCAAGCTAGTTATATCTTCCAAACAAAACAAATTTTCATGACAAACTCGACTCTTTCTCGATACCCCAAAAATAAATTGGCTCATCCGCTTTTGCGACTTCTTCGTACCATCCCATATGACGCCCTCTCCGGAATATCAAGACTTCCTGGACACTCCACCTCTATCGATTCGATAGAGATGGCACGAAGTGAACAGTCGATGAAAAAGTTTTTTTTCTGGTTGGATATCGCGTATCACTGGATCCTTAGGTATTGGTGGCAAAATATTGAATCTTAAGATGTTTAATGAGCAATGGGTAAGAAATGGTAAATAAGTGGTATTTAGTTTATAGGAGTAGGTAACAAACCTATAGATGGTCACCCCCTCCGAAAATAAATGAACGGATTCTACTGTTACAGTGGAAGCAGTGTAATATGGAATTGACAGGTGTAACTACTATTCCCAGCCTTTCGCCTTTCAGTTGAAAAGAAATAAACAAGCTAGCGTGTGCATACAGTGCTATTCAAAAGTCCCCTCCCCCCTCGTATCTTTTGAACGGCTACACTTACATTAATAAAATTTGAAGTGTGAAAAAAAGTGTTGTAAACTACTCTAGGAATGGTTACAGGTGACGTAATAGTAATAGATGACGTCACAGTGCCACTCTGGCCAATAATTTTCAATAGGACCTTATGACATGTGATAAATGGTTTGAAAGGCATTGACATTGGCTACATAGCCATATTAATTTTGTTTGGGTTTAAACTAATTTTGACGGATAAATTAAATAAAAACCAAAATTATTGAAATTATATTTTTAAATTTAATTAATCAAATATGAACAATGGATTCTTATAGCAAGTGTTCGAAATGTGCTCCGTCTACTTTCTGACAGTAATACATCCTATTAGTAAACTCTTGTCGTACTCGTTCGAATGTGTCAGCTGAAATTGCATTGCATTCTTCAATAATTCTTTCTTTCAAAACGCCAATGCTATCTGGTACCGTAGTATAAACCTTGGATTTCAAGTACCCCCATAGAAACAAATCTAATGGTGTCAGATCTGGTGACCGAGGTTGCCATTCTATAGGACCTCGCTGGCCGATCTATCTACCTCGATATTCTTCATCCAGGTAACGTCTTACTGCACCATAATAATGTGCAGGAACACTATCTTGTTGAAATGTTATTTCCAGATTGCCGAATTCATCTGGATTATCTTCCAGAATTTCAAGAATTAACGGCTCAATTGCATTTTGTAACATCTCCAGATACACTTCACCGCTTAAATTTGGATTTAGGAAAACAGGACCAACTATGTGGTTTCCCAAACTACCTGCCCAAACATTGACTTTTTATGGAAATTGGGTATGTTGTTCACGAAAGGTGTGAGGATTTGTGTCACTCCAATACCTTACATTTTGTGTATTCACATTTCCATTGAAGCAAAAAGTACTTTCGTCACTAAAACATTTTGTTTTTGTGTAATGTGGGTTTTGACTAATTTTATTTGTCATACATTCACAAAATTCGAGTCTTCTGTCGGGGTCGTCATCCGACAGGTGGTGCACCATTTTTAACTTATTTTTAGCCAACACTCTCTGTACTCTTCTTTTACTTACTTCACAGATAGACGCAACTTTAGTTGAAGAGGAAGTAGGGTTTACTACCATTTCAGCAACTATATCAAATTATTTATCATCACTAACTGTTGGTCGACCAGATCGTTTGGCATCTTGAACACTACCTGCTGCTTCAAACTTGTGAAGAAGCTCCTTCAAATATGTTCTCGAGATAGGGCGATCTGGGTATCTCTCATTAAATAAACGTTCCGCTTTATGGATATTCTTTCCAGATTCACCAATTATTAAGATAGCTGCCACTTTGTCGGCTTAAGTACGTACCATTTTGCCTATGTAAACTCTTAAACGTCTCGTTAAACAATAATAATATTAAATATTTAAGCTATTTAGAAAAACTTTGCAAAGCAACAAATACTATTAAATTAAAAACGTCAATTTTTTTGACAACTAACCAGAGGCGGACTGAAAAATCCTTAATATTTACATGTGACATAATAATTATGATGGTATTTATTTAATTTATTCATTAAAATCAGTTTGAACCCAAACAAAATTAATATGGCTATTTAGCCAATGTCAATTCCTTTCAAACGAGATATCACTTGCCATAAGGTCCTATTTAAAATTATTGGCCAAAGTGGCAGTGCGACGTCATCTATTACTATTACGTCACCTGTTACCATTCGTAGAGAAGTTTACAACACTTTATTTCCACACTCCAAATTTTATTAATGTAAGTGTAGCCGTTCAAAAGATACGAGGGGGGAAGGGGACTTTTGAATAGCACTTTATAATTCGACTTGAGTTGTTATTTAAGGAAAAAATCATAAACTTCGTCTTGAAAAAAGCAGAAAATTTCATTCACGATCTCTCGACTCTATTCATAAATAATTTAATTTGTACCAGGGATAAAATCTTATTGCGAGATTATTTCCCAATATATACCGGTTACGTTCAAAATTGAGCATAATGAACAGTAGAAACATGAATGAAAACCAGTAATCCCGTCTCGAGGCACCGATAAAAAATATCGTCGCAGAAAGTGTTGCATGGGATTTTCTGTGATTTTCAATAGTATTTTACATGTTCCAAGCTAGAACAATCACAGTAACTTTTTTCTTCATTCCAGGTCGAGTCTGAAGGAAACGGTCTTCCTTCTCTCACTCTTCCGAGCATAAGCGAGGACGATGAAAATGCCCATGAAGACGGTGAAACGTCGCCTTTGTCACCTAATAGATCTCCTGTACATGCCTTGACTAATAGTCCCAGGCACGCTAAATTCAATTTGAGGTACGGAAATTTCCATTGCAAAATTTATTTCTTCAGTGCGTATACATTTTGTGATACAATTATACATGTACTTATGATACACAATGGCGCACTAGGATCTTAAAGTTCATTTAAAAAAGTACATAGAGTATTGGAATGCAATAATCCTCTAACTTAGGTACAGGTATTTACTGGATGTTCTTTAAAATTGACGAAATATTTCACAACAATTTAAAAGTAACTGTTTGAAAATATATTATTCTGCTGAAATTATTGGTGATGAAAATAATCACAAGTCATATGGACATATAACGATTTAACTGCTTCCTACACATTTCTCACGGAAACCTACTAGATGACTATTATTATTACATTTGTCAAAATCAGAAAAAACATTTCAGCACATGTATAAAATCCTGTTAATACGAATTTTATATTTTATTACATTCAGCAATTTTTTATTTCTATTGTTTTATAATTGTATAATTTTTATTCGGTCTAGAATACTTGTTTGTCATGCAAGTTTTCAATAAAATTTTTGAAAAATATATTTTTTACTTAAAAAATCCAACTGGCGCTGCGAACAGGATACTATTCGTAAAAAACACCCCTTCGGTGCGGTAAACATTTCCATTTTCTATTGAGAAGTTAAAACGGTATCAGAACATTTTAAGACTTCCGGTGAATCAAAAAACAGTGCATGTGAAGAAGTAGACTTCAGCCTGACCATTTTTCCAGTGAAAAACACGGTTGTCCAGAATCCTTCAGTGAAACCAAAACAAAGAAGATGATCCTCTAGTGTATCTTTCTGTGAGCCTTTTCCTTTATTACGATTCATTGGCTGATATTTTATTAATTGATGAAAATTTTATCTCTCTCTCTCTCCCTCTCCCTCTCTCCCCCTGCATGTATGTCAAAAAGTCGTGATCGATTGGCAAACAATCATGTCCCAACCTATAACGTTGGTTCAAAAAATTTGGCATATTTATTAGACAATCAGAAAAATATTTATCCTTACTCAACTCTCTTGTGTTAGAGCAAGTGAAATCTAAATTATTAGGTCCAGCTAGCGACATATTATCATTTTTTGATGATTGGCTTAATTTTTGATGACCCTAGGTCCGAAGATATATTATTATCTCACGATCTAAATACTAACGATTCACAATACAACGACCCTCAAAACGAAAATTATGACGAAACTCAAAATTTTTAATTAGGAGCCTCTGAATTGATATAAATTCATACCCAAAACTTCCATTTATATATCTCTCAAATTAAGATTTAAAAATATTAATTGATCCGAGTGCAAGTAATTCTATTATTAATCCAGTCTAAATTTTCCGTTAAAGCTATTAAAACTGTTTATGATGGTAAATTTAACTGTAAATACCCTCTTTTATAAGAATTTGGTATGAAATACACATTTGATTATGTCCATGATACATTGGCTCGATATATTCGATGCATTAATAGGTAGTCAAGACTTCGATAAATTAAAAGCTCTCATTGGGTAAGAAAATCATATTTCACAGTTTAATTTTATCAAAATACCTTTTCATTTTGAAATTGACCCAAGTCTATTCACCCCATATTCCGAATCTTTAGATAAAAGAATTTCAAATATTCCAGTAAATATTGATAACGGACCAATAGTTCTCCCAGATATAAAATTGAACGATATAATTATACCTGAATGTATAGCTGTAGCACAAAACGGTTATTGTAGAATACCCACTGAACTGGAAGTTTTATTAAATAACATTTTTATAAATTATCATGAACCTCCTCAAGTTCAACCCCTTTCAAAATTTCATGAAAGGAACCCTAAGTCGAATTATAACAATACTGACATCACCAAACTTCTTCGAATAGATCATATGAATCCCGAAGAAATAGATGCAATATTTTCTCTTTGTAAAAAATTTAAAAATATATTTTATAATGAAAATTCAGACTTAACATTTACCCATGCAGTTAAGCATAATACTAGAACAGTTGATGATATACCGATTTATAAAACATCGTATAGATACCCCTATCATTTAAAACAAGAAATCCAAGATCAAATAAAAAAACTTTTGAATAATAAAATAATTAATCCCAATTTATCTCCATACAGTTTTCCTACCTTGTCCCTAAGCGAATAGATGCTAGCGGGAAAAAGAAATTTCGTTTAGTTATAGATTATAGAAAACTCAATGAAAAAACCATTGAAGACAAATACCCCCTTCCTCGTATCGACGAAATTCTCGACAATCATGGTCGAAGCACTTATTTTTCCACATTAGATTTGGCACAAGGTTTCCACCAAATCGAAATAGACCCCAATTCGGCAGAAAAAACTGCATTTACAGTAGACAATGGACATAACGAATATACACGTATGCCATTTGGTTTGAAAAATGCCCCAGCAACCTTTCAACGTGTCATGGACACAATTCTTCGTCTTTTTCTTTATTAATCATGTTTTGTATACATGAACGACATAGTAATTTTCTCAAAATACCTTCAAGATCATATTATTATCCACATTAAACAAATATTTAGTGAACTAGAAAAATATAATTTAAAAGTACAATTAGACAAATCTGAATTTCTCAGAAAAGAAGTCGCCTTCTCAGGTCACGTAATAACCCCTAACGGTATCAAACCGAATCCAGATAAAATAAAATCAATTCAAAATTTCCCCCTACCAAAAAACGGAAAACAAATTAAATCATTCTCAGGAATGCTCTCATATTAGCGTAAATTCATCCAAAATTTTGCCAAAATAACACCCGATAAATAAATACCTTAAAAAAGGAACCAAATTAGATTTAATACCTGGACGCATTTGAAAAATGTAAACAAATTCTTTGTCTCTCTCTAGTTTTGGCGTACCCCGAATTCACAAAGCATTCACTTTAACAACCGACGCTTCAAATATTGCCTTTTATTGTACAACTTTAAATTCAGCCGAAAGAAATTATGGCACTATAGAAAGAAAGTTATTAGCTATAATCGATAGCTCCAAACATTTCCGACCATATTTATATTTTAAGAAATTTATCATTGGAACTGATCACAGGCCACTCATCTGGCTACACTTTCTCAAAGGACCCAATCAGCGTTTAATAAAATGTAAATTAAAACTCGAGGAGTTTGATTTCGAAATTGAATATGAAAAAGGAGAAGAAAATTATGTCGCCCGCTAAACCAAAACAAAAAATTTAAATAACAAGCGATATAACTATTACCCCCCAAAATCAAGTATAAAGATTACAAATTTTGAACAAAATTTTGATGATATGAATTCTATTTCAATCTTAGCTAGAGCAAATTCTGACCCACATTTAGCACTCAGTGATGCTAACGAAATTCTAAGTACAATACCCAATAATTACAATAGCCTTGCTTCAAACAAAACTAAACATTCTGCACAAGAAAATTCAATCTTTGGCTTCACAATTCCGGAAACATCCTTAAACTCTTCTTATTTTCAAATAATCCTAAAATACGAAGAAAAAAACGATATTGATTATTCGAAACCCTTCAATAAAAATCGAATCAATTTTCCGTAAAGGTTCAGACCATAATGTACCTAATATATGTATAAGTAACATGTTTTTAAAAATAATTAACCCAACGAAGACATATCATATACAGTGCTATTCAAAAGTCCCCTCCCCCCCTCGTATCTTACATTAATAAAATTTGGAGGCTGAAAATAAAGTGTTGTAAACTTCTTTACGAATGGTAACAGTTGACGTAATAGTAATGGATGACGTCACAGTGCCACTCTAGCCAATAATTTTGAATAGGACCTTATGGCAAGTCTCCTTTGACAGGCATTGACATTGGCTACATAGCCATATTAATTTTGTTTGGGTTTAAACTAATTTTGACGGATAAATTAAATAAATACCAAAATTATTGAAATTATGTTTTTAAATTTAATTAATTAAATATCAACAATAGATTCTTATAGCAAGTGTTCGAAATGTGCTCCGTCTACTTCCTGAAAGTAATACATCCTATCAGTAAACTCTTGTCGTACTCGTTCGAATGTGTCAGCTGAAATTGCATTGCCTTCTTCAATAATTCTTTCTTTCAAAACGCCAATGCTATCTGGTGCCGTAGTGTAAACCTTATATTTCAAGTACCCCTATAGAAAAAAATCTAAAGGTGTCGGATCTGGTGACCGAGGTGGCCATTCTATAGGACCTCGACGGCAGATCCATCTACCCCGATATTCTTCATCCAGGTAACGGCTTACTGCACCATAATAATGTGCAGGAGCACCATCTTGTTGAAATGTTATTTCCAGATGGCCGAATTCATCTGGATTATCTTCCAGAATTTCAAGAATTAACGGCTCAATTGCATTTTGTAACATCTCCAAATACACTTCACTGCTTAAATTTGAATTTAGGAAAACAGGACCAACTATGTGGTTTCCCAAAATACCTGCCCAAACATTGACTTTTTCCGGAAATTGGGTATGTTGTTCACGAAAGGTGCATGTGAGGATTTGTGTCACTCCAATACCTTACATTTTGTGTATTCACATTTCCATTGAGGCAAAAAGTACTTTCGTTACTAAAAAAAATTATTTTTGTGTAATGTGGGTTTTGAATAATTTTATTTGTCATACATTCACAGAATTCGTCAAAATTAGTTTAAACCCAAACAAAATTAATATGGCTACGTAGCCAATGTCAATGCCTTTCAAACGAGATATCACTTGCCATAAGGTCATATTCAAAATTATTGGCCAGAGTGGCACTGTGACGTCATCTATTACTATTACGTCACCTGTTACCATTCGTAGAGAAGTTTATTAATGTAAGTGTAGCCATTCAAAAGATACGAGGGGGGGAGGGGACTTTTGAATAGCACTGTATACAGGGCTTTTCACGATGAGCGTTAATTAGACGTTTCTGGCAAACCATACAACGGATCAACCTGAAAATTTTACAGTATGCATAAATTGATATGATCTACACGCTTAAAATATTTTAGACGATGCGGCGTTGCCGCTTCTACTATAAAGTAGGGACTACTTTGATTTTTCAAATGGAACACCCTGTATATATTATCATATTATGATTTCTTATCACTTTGTCAACAACTTTATGTACTATTTCCCTATACCTATCTGTTACCGTTTAGAAGATATACATTAATTTCGATTTTTTTTTTACCAAACATGTACTTTTATAAACGCTGATAATCTTGAACTCTCTGGTACTAAGACGATTAAATTCGAAATGGAGTGGAGTGATACCATGAAGAACTTCACTCCAAGACATATTTTTATTTGCCTCTTACAGGGTCTTTAAAAAATGCAGATATTTTGATCACATGAAAAAATGAGTGGAAGTCAATTTTTTCAAATGGAACACCCAGTATATTTCCACATTCTTGAGCTCTACATCCAATTTTAGGTTGACTTTGTTCTGATAATCATATTTCAATTTCGAACCGTTTTCGAGATAAACTGTTTCAAACAGAAACTGACGTGGTTTCCTTGTATTCATCACTTATTTTTGTAATTGTAACATCTATTTTATACTACGTAATATTTCTTTTCGATTTAGTTTTTCAACAGTCTCATGAAGATTTACTGAGAAATGGAGTTCAAATGATTTTAAATAATTGGCCAGGAAGAGAACGTGTATGGTACCAAATGGATGGTGCTCCACCCCATAATTCTCGTTCAGTAAACGAAGCTTTAACTGAAATCTTCGAAGACAGATGGATTGGTAATAATGGACCTTTTCGTTGGCCTCCTAGAACACCAGATGGCAATCCATTAGATTATTTTGTGTGGGGTTTCATTAAAAATATGGTTTACTCCAACCCAGTAACAACAATGGAAGATATGAAATCGAGAGTTAGAACTGCTTTCAATAGTTTAACTCCAGACTTAATCAGGAGCGCTACATATGGAAATCTTTTGAAGAGATTACATATTTGTTTAAGTAGAGGTGGAGATGTGTTCAAACATATTTTGAAATACACTGACAATTGAATTAACTAATTCATGAAATTATTTTCAGTTCGTGTGTCAGCGTTAATAAAACTATTGTTTGAAGAGAAGTTTCATTTGATGGTTGAAGAGTATTTTAATAATTATTTATCGAATGGAATCTGTTAAATTTCAAAAATAAGTGATGAATACAAGGAAATCACGTCAGTTTCTGTTTGAAACAGTTTATCTCGAAAACTGTTCGAAATTGAAATACGATTATCTGAACAAAGTCAACCTAAAATTGGATGTAGAGCTCAAAAATGTGGAAATATACAGGGTGTTCCATTTGAAAAAATTGACTTCCACTCATTTTTTCATGTGATCAAAATATCTGCATTTTTTAAAGACCCTGTAAGAGGCAAATAAAAATATGTCTTGGAGTGAAGTTCTTCATGGTATCACTCCACTCCATTTCGAATTTAATCGTCTTAGTACCAGAGAGTTCAAGATTATCAGCGTTTATAAAAGTACATGTTTGGTAAAAAAGTAATCGAAATTAATTTATATCTTCTAAACGGTAACAGATAGGTATAGGGAAATAGTTCATGAAGTTGTTGACAAAGTGATAAGAAATCATAATATGATAATATATACAGGGTGTTCCATTTGAAAAATCAAAGTAGTCGCTACTTTATAGTAGAAGCGGCAACAATGCATCGTCTAAAATATTTTAGGCGTGTAGATCATATCAATTTATGCATACTGTAAAATTTTCAGATTGATTCGTTGTCTCGTTTGCCAGAAACGTCTAATTAACGCTCATCGTGAAAAGCCCTGTATATTGTTCCGACGATATATCATTAAAAGAAAGGATAATATTCCAGAAACAGTCGTCGTTTATTTAGATATGGAACTACGAAATAAAATTAAACCAAAATATAAGAAAATATCATTAGATACAAATAAATCAGATCATAAATTAATCTCTCAAAAATCTAAAAAAGTCAGTAAACATATTAATACAGTAAATGAAAGCAAAAATCAGCTACAACCTCCGATTTCGTTGAACCTCCATAGATTTGGATGAAAATTTGGGATTGAGTATGTTTTACACCCTACTTCAAAAGTGACATATGCTCGTCTTGCGTTTTTTGCATTTTAGGGATGAAGTCCACCCCTTTTGTTAAAAATGGGAAAAATGCAGATTTAACCATTCTGGTTTAAGTAATTGTGTTTAATTGGATAAAATAAATGTTTTTTAATATATACAGTGTGGAAACCACTTATGGAATAAAATTCTTTATGTCAACTTTCAAATTGAGTTGTGCGTTATGTAAACATAAATTTAAATGTACAGGGTGATTCACGCAAGTATGCCATAGTCGGTGATGTTTTTTTTAATGAAACACCCTGTATATTTGCATATTTTTGAAATCCCCTTAATGAACCGATTTCAAAAAACTAAATAATGTTTGGTCAATTATGAATTATACAGGGTGAAATTTTTATTTTTACAGTTATTAAACACATACATAAAATACCTGATGTATTTGATTTTAATACATTAAAATAAATGCTTACAATGTTCTCCACAGTTGTTGGCAATAGCACAGTCTCCTATAGAACTCCTCCTTATTTTTGTTTAAAATTTGAGGTGAAATATTCCGTATTTCTGTAGTTATCCTGTCTTTGAGGTCTACAATGCTACTGTTCATCCAAGAGATATAAGATGGTCTCAAATATGAATATGATAAAGCCATTATTTTTTGGAAGATAAAGGGTTAAAGGGTATCGGTTACATGGTTCTCGAAGTAAAAGTTAGGCTTTAAACGTCTCTATCTCGGTTATTTTTCATCCTATAAAAAAAAAAATTCTTTGTTGAAAAAAGAACTCAAATTTCGTTCTTAATCATTTTTCACGAATATCCTATATTTTTGAAGTTATTTTGAAAAGAAAATGAGATTTACGTAAATTTGAAAAATTTCGATTTCATTAAATCATACATTTTTTCAAAAAAGCATTCTAAACCGGGCAAAATTTTTGAGGTCATCACTTATACTAAAAAAAAAGAAAGTCCTTTAGGGATAACCATACATTTGAATTTTTGTGGAGATGGTGAAGGTTTTATTTTTTGCTTTTTCCAATAAAAATCGAAAGTGTCATCTTTTTATCATAGCCTGCTCAATTTTGACGCTATTAACTTTTTATTGTGCTCATTAGAAAGGTATTTCCGAGTTCAACAAAAAGTGTTCAGGAAGTATATGTCATAAAATGCACTGTTTCCCCGTTATTTAAGTTTGAATGCTTAGATATAAGTACTCGCCGAAAAAAAATATACATACAATTTGAAGGAAAATTGAGACAAGAAAATATGATGATGCGTCGCTGAATGATACTCACCTTCACAGGTTTTAGCGGAATCTTCAGAGGTAACGAAGAACCACCGATATTGCAGTATCGGACCTCGTTATCCGTGACAATAAAATTGCCAGAGGGATAACCCAATACAAAGTTCGATATATAGGAGGAGCAAATAAGCAGGAAAATAAATAGTATCTTGAATTTAGGTAACAATGACAATAAGTATTTTATTGTTCACAACAAAACATGAAACATGACAGAGCAAAGCAATTTACATTATTTATGAAGAAATACCCGGCAATGCTTCCGGTGCAGCAGACAAGTAAAAGTATAAGTTGAAATGATCAAGTTTAAATATCATTACCTGGCAATTCATCCGGTGTAGACAAGTAAAAGTATAAAGTGGAGTTTTTATACTGTATAACACCAGCTTATGGCAGCCATGTAAGGATGCCGGTAGGCGGGAACCGGCATATCCCAATTACAAAGAAAATGCTACTTACAGTTTATGTAGATTACAAAAAACTGCACAATAACTGATCTGTATATTAACAGTCAGAGAGGTACATTTACTTATCTATACCTCAGAAATAATATCCATAGGTCGTGAAATAAAATCCAATGTAATTTTCAAATAAGATAACTATACTACACTATACTATATTACAAACTCTTCTTCGAAGGACCAGTGGGTTTTAATCCACATATAATTACTAAAATACAGATAAAAACTATTCTAAATTTACATTATATTGAAGATGAATGTCAAAACTTTTGACAGAGAATTTTCTTACTTCAAACTGATTTTTTATTATTTTTTGTTTCTATGGAAATAATATTTAAAAACAAACTGTTCTACTAATACGTGACGCGGATTCTTTGCCTTTTTGCAGTTTTACTGATGAAAGGAAAAGGAAGGTGATAAGTGTGTACAATATTATAAAATGTTTAAAAGAATTTCAAACATACTCCCCCCCATTGAAGCTTCTACGCTTCAATAAAAAGAATATAAAAAATGAGGAACAACGCAAATATTCAATTGAATAACAAAAACGTAACATTTAACAATGGATAAATTATCCTTTTAATTACTCTTCTTTTGGTAAAGGACATAATTTTGTAATATTTCTTATATATGTTCCAAATTGCGTTTTAATTTTAACTAAACGAATTTTATCATCTTTACTAGGAATAATTTCAACAACTCTAGCAAGGGGCCATTCTAACGGACGCGAAATTTCTTCCTTAAGCAATACAATATCATTTTCTTTTAAATTCGGGTGAGGAACGAGCCATTTTGGTCTATTTTGCAATTGGTTCAAATATTCCTTTGTCCAACGTTTCCAAAAATTCTGTTGAACACGAGTACATCTTTCAAAACGAGTTAGGCGATTTTCAGAAATCTTTGATACGTCAGGTTCAGGAAAGGATGTGAGACTATCACCAATCAAGAAATGTCCAGGAGTTAAACAAGATAAGTCATTTGCATTATTGAAGAGAGGTTGGAGAGGTCTCGAGTTTAAGATTGCTTCTATTTGTGCTAAAATAGTATTGAGCTCTTCAAATGTGAAATGGGCATTTCCAGCTATTTTGTATAAATGATACTTTGTGCTCTTTACTGCAGCCTCCCAAACTCCGCCCCAATGTGGACTCTTGGGTGGAATGAATTTCCATACAATCTCTTTACCTGCCAAAAAATCTACAATGGAATTGTTATAACCTTGAACCTTGAAAAAATCATACAATTCTTTCAACTGATTTTTTGCCCCAAGAAAGTTAGTGCCATTATCACTGAATATGATCGAAGGACTACCTCTTCTTGAGATAAATCTTTTTAATGGGAGTATGAAAGCATCAGTCGATAAGCTAGAAACTAGTTCTAGATGAGCAGCCTTGGAAACCATACAGACAAACACAGCTACATATAACATTTTATTAAAGGAGCTTTACGAAGATGTGATGATTTAATAAGAAATGGACCACCAAAATCCACTCCAACTTTTGAAAAAAGTCTACACGGTTTCAATCTATATGAAGGTAAATTTGACATCATTTGTTCACATGATTTTGCATTGAATCTAGCACAAACTATACATTTTCTGATAATTCTTTTGATGTCTACAAGACCATTTAAAGGCCAATATTTTAAACGAAAATTTGACAATGTGGTTTGCGCACCAGCATGCCCCAATCTCAAGTGCTCGTATCTTAACATAAGTGTTGTAACCAAATTATTTGAAGGTAGTAAGATTGGAAATTTTTGATCGAAAGGCAGATCAGAATTAGCTAAACGACCTCCTACTCTAAGAATACCAGAATCGTCAATGAACGGAGCCAAATGCAAAATAGGTTTATTGGAGATTATTTTATTAGCCTTTAATTCTGAAATTTCTTTAAAAAAGTACTGCCTTTGCAAATGTTTTATTATGAGAAAATGTGCATTTTTCAATTCATCTACAGTTAAGGGACGTAAATTCATCTGAGAATTGAGTTTGATTTTGTTCAAAAATCTTAAACAAAAGGCAACAACTCTTTTTAATTTAACAATCGAGGAATATTTAGAAAACAGGGAATTCCAAAAATCTAACCGAGTATCCTGTTTAGTACTAAGTAATGAAACATTTATCTTTCTTTCTTCAGGAATGTTATCTTTCATTTCATTCGATGAGAATTCATTTAAATCTAAATGTGGATTTTTTAAGAATTGTGGCCCATGCCACCACAACAAACTTTTAATTATATCCTTTGGAGAAATGCCTCTAGTTATCAAATTTGCAGGATTAATTTTTGAACCTATGTGCCGCCACTGACAATTTAAAGTCAAATTTTGAATTTCGGATACTCTATTCGACACAAAAATTGTCCATCTAGAAGGATGTGATTTGAGCCAACACAATACTATTTGAGAATCTGTCCATAAATTAGTAGTAAAGGAAGGAATTTTATTTTCAAAAATTGAAATTATTTTTGTAATCAAATTTGCTAATAAGACTGCAGCACATAACTCAAGACGTGCTAGTGTTATAGTCTTTAAAGGAGCTACTCTACTTTTTGAAGCTATGAAATTACAAGAAATCAAACCATTGTCATAAAAAGCACGAATATAAACCACAGCACCATATGCTTTTAAGCTACTGTCACAAAACCCATGGAATTCAATTTTCAAAATTCTATGTTTGTAGAAAATGTGTCTAGGAATGAATAACTGAGAAAGTTCATGGATTTGTGAAGTGAAACTTGTCCACTGACATAAAAGTTCAGAGTTTAATTCATCATCCCAATCTAATTTTGACAACCAAATATTTTGCATCAGAATTTTTGCTACTACAAGGACAGGAGAAATAAATCCACCCCTTGAAAATGATGTATAAACATCGAAACCGGTCGGGTCTAAGTTTTTTGTAAAACTTGTATTATAAAATATTGTGAAATAAAAATAATGAGTATTTTTAAACATTGATATTTTGTTATCATTTAATTTTTGAGTATTTTTAGATTTTGTTTTGCAATATTTTTGTTCCAGTATTGTATTGTCAATGTTAATTATGTTAATGAAATAAATGTACTTATATGCATTCATTTGCTGTTTTTTTTAGTAACCAAGAAAACATCCACCAGCTACTAAATATTCCAAATAAAGATAAATACCATTTACAATATATAATATTCAGTTGCTTTATTATGTTTGAAATATTCATAAGGTAGGTATTGAATAATAGGTATAGTTACAATAATTCCTTTTTTCTTTTGACCCTCATCCATACTAAAAATATTGTATTTCATTTCATCTATGGAAAATAATGTTTTAACAGATTTTTCTCAAATATTTTTTTCATAGATCCAAAGAAATAAAATATTTTAGGTAAGGGGTGAGACAAAAGTAAAAATATAATTTACATAATAGATATGTAATATGAATATATATCTTTTATATCATTATTGTTCTCTAGCTGTGACGGCCTTTGTCAGTATTCAATACATAAATATTATCTAGTTGTGACTTCAGTTTTATATAACTGTGACTTTTATATTTCAAAAATTACATAACATAAATGTATTCAATGTTTTTGTGTTTGCTGGGTCAGGACTAAGAATTTTATTTTTTGAGGAAATTTCTTCTATTTCCCAGAATTTTTGCAACAAATTATCAGTATCAGAACTTTGAAGGAAGAAACAACTATTATTTGAACGATCACCTCGTGAAACATATGAAATAGCTTCTTTAGGAATAGGACCACCTACTATATAACCTAACTTGGTATCAACTAATGTCAAGAAATTTTTCTGAATTTTTATTATACCTCCATTTATCAGATTATAATAAATGTCAGCTCCTAAGAGCATGTCAATTTGAGAAGGAATGTGGAAATCAGGATCTGCTAGTTTCACATTTGAAGGAATTAAAATTTTTTCTCTACGAAATGAAAATCGAGGCAATTTTTTTGTAATTTCCCTAAGAACCAAACAATTTATGTTAAAACTAAAATTTCTTGCAATATTAGAGTGAACATCAATGTTTACCATTTTATTGGAATTCGTAACGATACCATCAACCCCATTTATTTGAATAACTTTTGATTGTGGAATAAGTTGGAGAATTTCTGTTAAGGTTTCTGTGATTAATGAAACTGTACTACAAGGATCTAAAACCGCTTTCACTTGAATAGGTTTGTTTTCTGAATTATACACTGTAACAAGTGCAGTTGCTAGGAGTGCTTCTTCACTAGAGGATAAAGTGGACAAGGTAATACCATCATTTTGACTTGACGAGGAATTTTCTAATTGTTGATTAGAAGGATTTCTATTAAAGTTTTTACTAGAACTAGGGATATGTGAATTGTCATTACTATTTTGTAATAGAACGTTTGAATTAATCTGTGAATTTCTAGGATATTCTAAACTGCTTTGTGAATTCCTAGGAGAATTTACCAAACTATTAGACTGACTGTTATTATCAAAGGTGGAATTACATTGACTAAAGTTGTTTGAATTCTGGAAATTAGAATTTCTGTGTCTATTTTGACTATTATTATTATTAGTATTTTGCAAATCTCTATGAAACTTTTCAGAGTTGGGTGAATACCTGGGATTGAAACTTCTATTATTTGAAGAAGTTTGTTTACATAACAAAGTATGATGGTATTTTTGACATTTTGAATACCCAGTAGAGGAACAATCACTCACATAATGGTTGTAGGCTGGACAATAATTTATACATAACTTGTTATTTTTTATAAATTGCAGTTTTTCATTATGGGAAATGCCACTGAATTTCAAACAACTATAAATTCTATGGTTATTTAGATTACAAAATAGACATTTACCTCTTACAACATGTGAATTCACTCTATTTTCATTAGCAACTTGAACATCTGGTCTTATTTTTTGTGAAATATGAACAAAATGAGAGATTTTTTGTCCCTGACCTCTTTTCTGAGTAGGGTTTAAATCAGGAATTACTTGTCTTTCGAGAATTGTACACCTATTTTCTATAAATTGAAGAAATTGCGGTAACGTTGGTCTTGCATTTGGAGGAATTTCAAAGTCAAAAGCCTTTTTTGTATAATTATCTAATTTTTGAGAAAGAATGAATACTAATAACAAATCCCAATCATCAACATTTACTTGCAAATTTCTGAGACCCTCAATATTTTGTTTAATGGAGGTGACAAATTCTCTGAGAGTTATAGAATTTATTTTACTAAAGGAAGGAGTATGTAACAAATTTTTAATATAAGCATAAATAATATTCAGTTGATTATCATACCTATTTTTTAAAGAATCTAGAGCTACCTTGAAATTATCACTAGATAATTGAATATTCGAAATTAAGTGCAGAGGTTCACCTCTTACATAGGACTTCAAGTATATCAACTTTTCAATATCTGTTAACGAGGAATCTTTTACTATCAAAGTTTCAAATAATTGAATGAATGCATTCCAATTAGTAATATCTCCTGAAAATTCTGGAATGTTTAATTGAGGTTTGTTTACATGTGATCTTTGTGTAACCGAACATTGAGAATTTGAGTTTGTACGACTCGAATTATTTTCGGCAGAAAGTGAATCAATCTTTTCTTGCAATAAGGATAAAATTACATAATATTTTCCTTCTAATATCTCTCTGTCTAAACTTTGATCTTCATCTAAATATTCTATTTGATCTTGTATTGAGTTGTAACTATCGAATGCTTTAGTTAAAGGATCTAGTGTGGTTTTAAAAAATGTTATCTTATTTTCTGTCATAGAATTTATTTTAAACCAATTATCGATTCTAGTAATTTTACCTTTTTCAATGGCTCTCTTTTTAATTAAAGCATCCATAGTTGTATTTATCGAAAATATTAGATCTGAATCAGTAGGAATACAAGTTATTAACTAATTAATAGCATACACGACAAAGAAATAAATAATCTGCCTTTTATTAATGTTTGAAAGAAGAGAAAAGATTATTTAAACTAGAAACTGTCTTTCAACCATGTAAATAAAATAAGAACTTATTTTTTTTTTAAATGAAATGTTCATCTGACCTTTGTTAAAGAGAAACTTCAACTTTGACAACTAACGCTTGTAACGGAATGGAACTGGAACAACTTATCTTCCCATCTCCAACTTTTTAACGGGAATGGACTTGTCAACACAAGTGGAAATCTTCCAAGACTGAAAACGGGATCTTCTCACTTCACTTTTCTGGTTTCCTCCAGAATCCGGCTCGAATTAGGACCAAATGATCTGTATATTAACAGTCAGAGAGGTACATTTACTTATCTATACCTCAGAAATAATATCCATAGGTCGTGAAATAAAATCCAATGTAATTTTCAAATAAGATAACTATACTACACTATACTATATTACAAACTCTTCTTCGAAGGACCAGTGGGTTTTAATCCACATATAATTACTAAAATACAGATAAAAACTATTCTAAATTTACATTATATTGAAGATGAATGTCAAAACTTTTGACAGAGAATTTTCTTACTTCAAACTGATTTTTTATTATTTTTTGTTTCTATGGAAATAATATTTAAAAACAAACTGTTCTACTAATACGTGACGCGGATTCTTTGCCTTTTTGCAGTTTTACTGATGAAAGGAAAAGGAAGGTGATAAGTGTGTACAATATTATAAAATGTTTAAAAGAATTTCAAACAATAACTAATATATGATTAGGGTGACACAGATTAGGCCCCATTTTGTAAGGGCGAGAACTAAACACTTATAAAGAACACATTTTCTACAGAATTAGGAAATGGAGCATACGCTCGGAGTTTACAACCCAGAGTTCAGATTATAACTGACTCTTGATTTTTGCGGGAACGCATCTAGAGCATTCGGTCGAGCTCGCAATATGAGTCTCACGACGAGGGAGATCTTAAATTGACAGGGCCGTAGCTAGGCCCACTATTGTACGAATTTATTAGGAAATTCGTACATAGTGGGGGGGGGGAAGATATTAGAAAGACAAAACATAAAGTTGAAGAGATTACCTAAACAGTTTGAATGGGAAGAGGGGCTAGTTTAACAATGGGACGTGTATAATCTCCATCAGCAGTCTTAACTCGAGCTCCGCAGACTTTACCATCCCTGCCTGTAAATAACTCCACTATTCTGCAAGGGGCCAATTTAATGGAGGTCGATCCTCCGACATGACGAGTACAAGTTGATTCAGGGATAGATTGTCAGAAGGTTGCTGCCATTTTGGGCGTTGCTGTAGTCGATGTAATAGACCACCTTCGCCAGAAATCTTGTTGCAATTTTATACATTGCTTCCAAAATTAAAGTCGATTATTGGGGATTGCAGAAATATCTCGATCGGGATAAGCAGTGAGGGGACCTCCTATCAGGAAGTGCCCTGGCGTTAAGGGAAGAAGATCATTAGGATCGGTCGAAAGTGGGTAAAGAGGGCGACTATTTAAAATTGCTTCAATTTGAATTGAGACTGTGGATAGCTCTTCAAACTTTAAACAAGTTTGACCAACTACCTTTACGAGGTGGGATTTGGCACTCTTAACGGCCGCTTCCCAAAGGCCACCCCAATGAGGGGAGCGCGGGGGGATAAACTTCCAATGAATTTCAGTTGAAGATGAGAAGTGTTTAATTTTTTGAAAGTTGTCCTCGGACTTTGAAAAATTAGAAAGTTCTTTGAATTGATTTCGTGCCCCCACAAAATTAGACCCATTATCTGAGTATGTAATCTGGGGATTACCCCTTCGGCCTATGAATCTACGAAGGGCTGCAATAAAAGCGTCTGTTGACAAGCTAGAAACCAACTCAATATGAATAGCCTTGGTGGCCATACAAATTAAAATACCAATGTTAGCCTTTAGAATGGGAGCCTTCCTTAGTCTCGACGATCAGATCAAAACTGGTCCTGCGAAATCGATACCAGTTTTAGAAAAAGGGCGACATTCCTGAATTCTGTCAGGATGTAGCGGCGCCATTATATTGAAAGCAAATTCGGAATTAAATCGGAAGCAAGTCACACACCTTTTGATGATTTGTTTAACTTTTCGAACACCATTAATCGGCCAGTATTTTTGGCGGAAATTTCCCAACAAATTCTGGGCTCCGGAATGACCGAGTCTTCTAGGCTCTTGTTGGATAAGCAGATCTACTATATAATTATTGGGAGGTAATGAAATGGGAAATCTTTTATCGAAATCCAAATTTGCTAGTTCCAAACGACCTCCGATTCGGAGTAATCCATCATTATCAAGAAAAACATTAAATGAGCCTAAAGTTTTATCAAGAATGAGTTTATTTTATTTTAACAAGTTAATTTCCTTGAAAAAATAGTCTGCTTGAATTTGTTTAATTATAAAATCATGAGCCTCGTGAAGTTCATCAACAGTTAACGAGCTTGCATTTTCAGAGGATTTTTTCAAAAGTTTCTTACAGAATCTATGTATAAAAGCGACAGTGGCTTGTAGTTTTCTAAATTCAGAGAATCGAGAGAAGAGAGAACACCAAAACTTGGTTCCTTCGAAGTTACCGTTGATGTAACTTTTTTGGTTTCAGGCAAGTTTTGTACAGATTCGAAAGTATCGAGAGAATCGAATTTGGTCTCTTTGCTCAGAAACTCCGGACCATTGAACAAAAATGAACGAATATCGGCGGAAAAATTACTCCGGGATAACGTATCCGCAGGATTTAACTGAGACCTAATATGTCTCCAAGTACAACCTTTACTACATTCCTGTATAGTAAGAACACGTCTAGCTACAAATAGGTTAAAATCATTAGCTTGATGCTTCACCCAACTAAGCGCTACAAGAGAGTCTGACCATAAATTTATCGAATCAATACACAAAGCGTTATTCAGAATTTGCGACATACGCTAAGGTACTGGAGTCACAGAATCCATGCAACGCGACAGAAATTATCGTCTTTCCAGTAAAGACATGTCTAGGAATGGACGGATCTGAAATTTTATCAAGGGTATTTAAAAAAATTTTCCACATTGAGAGAATATTGGCATCAGTGATAGGCTCGTCCCAAGAAATCTGGGATTGCCACAAGGATTGCATAAGTAGTTTTCCAGATACAATCAAAGGGTTAACTAAACCCAACGGATCAAATACCCCACAAATTATAGAGAGGACCTAACGCTTTGTTTATAAAGAAGAACTTTGTATCTTAGCGGTGCATATTCTCAGACAGTCAGACACAGGGCTGCATTGAAGTCCTAAAATTTTACCAGCACTATTGTCAAGATTTAAATTTAGTTTTTTATCAGAAACCCTTAGAAGTTAAGTCATTCAGGGAGTAACCCGAATCGGTTTTTTCCGAAAAGTCCATTACAACACGACATTTGGTAGAACTGGCGTCCTCACGCATTACAGCTTACAGCTCGATGAGGGATAAAATAATTGAATTGATCAAACTGATGATTGTATAAGGCTAATGGAACAATTTTTGCATGATTTAAAGTAAGATATTCATCAACTACCAATTTGTAGTCCTTGAAAAAACTAGAGCTAGAAACAAATTTTTTCTCTGGTGACACGAAACGCTGACGTGCCATACAGAAAGACTGACCCGATTTTTTAGGGCTATGTTCTAAAAACGGCATATCCACTTGATACCGTCCTGGAAGAAGGATGACAGTCGTGTCCTTAAATATTTGTTCAACTAATTGTTCGGTTGAACTGATCGAATTACGTTTGGGAACTTCTTCCAATTCCCAAAATTTTTCAATGGAGTCATGTAATTGTGATTTAATTTCATCATGTTCATTACATAAAGTTAGAAAGGTAGATCCTACATTTATAGGGGAATTCTTACGTACATGATTTTGCGACACCGGTCCTGCTACAATGTATCCTAGCTTGGTCTCAACAAAAGAGGGTAGGTTAGCTCCTAAATTTATTATGTTGGGTTTGAGTGAGTGGAAGTACATATCTGCTCCAATGAGCAGAGCTACTGAGTCACTCTTGAGAAAGGAAGGATCAGCAAGTTCTAGCTTCACCTGATCGGGCAGCTTGAAAAGCCCTGGTGGAATTTCACCAGGATTAATCAGTGACTTAAACTGAATAGTTACAATTTCAGCACTTTGAGTACAATTATCACTGCCGAAACCCGAAATACTCAATATTTTTTGCTGACGAGGTAAATTAGGATTGTGTGCGAAGGAACGGGTTATTAAGCTCATTTGACTCGCCGAGTCCAGCAAAGCACGGCCTATTACCCGGCGTCCATTAGGACATTCAATGCTCACTAATGCTGTCGGCAAAAGAACTCTTTTATTTATACAAGAGAGAGTAGTTAAAGTTGTAGGAGAGGCCCATAATGGCTGAAAATTCTCGGTAGTGTTAACATTATCTGGGAGAGAACTATGATTTACTGGCAAATTACTAGTGGAAGCAGAATTTCTCTGTTGATTAGAACCTGGTAAATTTCCAGTAGCAGCAGAATTGCTAGATTTGATTATAAGTGTTTTAACATTCTCTGAAATATTATTCTGTGAAAAACTCCCTAAAAGTCTTCCCAACTGTTCCATTTCTAGAAAAAATATTTATAACATCCAGTTCTCATCAACATTTTGGCAGTATTACCAGTTTTATGTATAGGGCAACAAATACATTTATCATTGCTGTTATTATTTGAACTAACGGATGGAATTTCAAAATTATTGTTTAGCATTTCTCTAATAGAGTTTGAAGGTATAGCCTCTCTTCCATGAACTGAAAGAGAATCATCAGTAGATAACCATTAAATTATAAATCATCTAAAAGTATACCTTTGTTGGATATCACTGCAGAAAAAACATCTGCATGCATTTCTTCAGTTGTATTTGTGAGTAGGGTATCATTCTTATCACCTGAAAAGAGTTAATAAGTCATCTGGAATTATTTTTGCAAAAAACACACAAACCTTTGGTGGATTCATGGACACTTGAAAGTGATTGTGAATGTCTCTTAGGGGGATCTGAAATTTTTTTCGATTCTTCATCAGAGGAGAATGATAATGACAGAATTTTTTTTCACGGATACTCCTACTTTGTTTTTCTTCATTAAGAACACTTTCATACTCAGCTATTTTACAATGCTTCCTGGCTTCTAAATAGGAGTCTGAATTAACCAAAACCAAACATTAAATTAACACCAATATCTCAAATGCTTCCTACAATAATTAAATTATGAATATTCTTACCATAAGTTCCATTGCGAAAAAATGATACTGGATGTAGTGGCCAACAAGTATTGGATACTTCCTGCTTTTTATAGCTGCAATAAATTTATAGGGGAATTCTTACGTACATGATTTTGCGACACCGGTCCTGCTACAATGTATCCTAGCTTGGTGTCACCAAAAGAGGGTAGGTTAGCTCCTAAATTTATTATGTTGGGTTTGAGTGAGTGGAAGTACATATCTGCTCCAATGAGCAGATCTACTGAGTCACTCTTGAGAAAGGAAGGATCAGCAAGTTCTAGCTTCACCTGATCGGGCAGCTTGAAAATTCCTGGTGGAATTTCACCAGGATTAATCAGTGACTTAAACTGAATAGTTACAATTTCAGCACTTTGAGTACAATTATGACTGCCGAGACCCGAAATACTCAATATTTTTTGCTGACGAGGTAAATTAGGATTGTGTGCGAAGGAACCGGTTATTAAGCTCATTTGACTCGCCGAGTCCAGCAAAGCGCGGCCTATTACCCGGCGTCCATTAGGACATTCAATGCTCACTGATGCTGTCGGCAAAAGAACTATTTTACTTATACAAGAGAGAGTTGTTAAAGTTGTAGGAGAGGCCCATAATGGCTGAAAATTCTCGGTAGTGTTAACATTATCTGGTAGAGAACTATGGTTTACTGGCAAATTACTAGTGGAAGCAAAATTTCTCTGTTGATTAGAACCTGGTAAATTTCCAGTAGCAGCAGAATTGCTAGATTTGATTGTGAAAGTGGAGATACGAATGATGGGATTTAGAACAGGAAGAACACCTTTTCAATGATTTACAAATGGCGAGGCTATGATTGAGGCTGAGACAATTCAGGCACCATTTCTTGGTTTTAACGAGTTGGTATCTATCTCTAGGACTGAGAGCCATAAATTTTGGACACCCATAGATAGCATGCCCATTCTCAGAACAACACAAACAACTAGATTTATTTAGTACAGGTCGGTGTGAATCCGTTCCAAGATTACGAGTAGACAAGAGAGTAACATTGTTTTTCCTAGAGTGTTTCTTCAAATTAGATTTGGAACTAGGAGGATCACAGAGATGCAAGTTTTCTAAAATGGATTGCTTTTTTTCAGAAATTCAAAAAACGATTCTGCCGTTGGGATCTGACCGAAATCGCGTTCACTCTCGAATGCTCTCCTCGAATTAAAATCGAGCTTTTGTTTTAATGAAAAGACAACCAATGATTCAAAGTTTGCTTTATCAGATAAAGCAAGATTACTAATTAATTCAAATGTTTTTTGCGAAGTAATAAAAAATTCTTTCAAGTCCACAGCGGTACCTTTCGCTAGTGACTTCTGTTCCACAAGATTTTGAAACAGACTATTCAACAATTTAAATTTATCGACGTACGCCTCTCGCAGTATTTTCAGTGCAACGCTTAAATTCTGATTCGTCAAACTCAAAGAATCTACCAACTGCAATGGCTGTCCGCGCAATAGACTCTTGAGATAATAGAATTTCCCTCCGTCCGACTTTAATTTAGAATTGTTCAACACAACGGCGGAGAATAAATCAATAAATGCAGGCCACACTTGAGCCAGCCATGTGAACGGTTTTATATTAATTTTCGGTAACACAACATTAGAAAGATCGGAATCTTAAGACGCGGTTTTTCTTTGAATAAGAGGAGTTAATTTTGCAATCGAAGCTTCAAAACGGTCAGCTACCTACAACATTTTCTACTACACCGTCAGAACACACCTTTGTAATAGCTGCAATATATAATTGCACCCGCTGATAGGTGTCATAATGAGAGGTTAAATTATCGAGCTTAATCTTTATGAGATAAACTTCCTCATCGCTGTTGAGGTCTTTGATAAATCGTTCAGTACGAGCTAATTGAATTTCACAACCACTACGTTTATTTTTTAAAGTTACCAATGCCATTTTTGCTAGATTTTTCGGTTCGACAAAACCACTAACACTTAGAAGTATGATGTGAATCAAACTCTTTAGTGTTGTCAGCAATAACATAGACACTACATTGACACTGACGGTTGATACCATAGACACCAAGTAGTTCGGTTATGCTGCACAACACTAAAGAGTTTGATTCACATCATTCTCACACACTAAAGAGTTTGATTCACCTCATTCTCACACACTATAATCTTGAAGGTAGCGTGGAGGATTTCTTGTTCTGTCAGACCTCCTCGGTTCCTGCACAGCGGGAGCATCGGTGAGCGGCGATGATGAGGGACCGGCTGATCTTTCAGGGCACATAGGTGAGCTTGGACTAGAACGAGCGTCTACAGAGAGCGGCGAGCTTGGAGAAGTCGTGAAGTTCAATAGCGATTCGTTCGCGTCTGGTTCGTCCTCTGGTGCCTCTTGAGTAGGTGAGTATAGTGGTTCCCCTTCACCTTGATGTCCCATGGGGGCAAGATGCCGGTTCGACACAGTTGTTTCGCGTCCGTCTTGTAGCCGTACAAATGAGTAGTCAGGATTGGCTTGGAGTAACTCGACTTCCTCAACTAGTGGCTGGTATTTATTCTTTCTATCAATCCGTTTCATTAGGACGTGACCAGTGTCAGTTAGCCAAGTAGGAATGGTATTTCCGTTGGGCGATCGGCGCGTATGCATAAACATGCGTTCATGAGGAGTGCAGTTTGTTGCAGTACAAAGGAGTGTAGAGCCACTAGCAAGTATTGTTCCCACGACTCTATCGGCGCATTATGAGTACCACAGGCTAGTTGCACAGTCCTCCAAATGGTACCATTGTATTTCTCACATTGCCCATTTCCTTGTGGGTTGTAAGCAGTGGTGCGACTTGTAGCGATTCCTTTGGAATGGAGAAACTCCCTCACTTCTGTAGAAAGAAACTGCGTGCCTCTGTCTGAATGTATGTACGAGGGCATTCCAAAAATCGTAAATATGTTATTCAGGTGCTTGATAACAGTCTTCGCGCTTATATCGCTGCATGGGAAGGCGAATGGGAATCTTGAGTATTCGTCAATAACCGTAAGAATGTAACGGTTGTTCGTGTTTGATGGGACGGGCCCCTTGAAGTCGATGCTTAATCTTTCAAAGGCTGACGTTGCTTTTACAAGTTTGGGTAGAGGGTCGCCATTTTTAAAATATCTAGGCTTGATTTTAGCGCACAATTGGCAACTGCTAGTCATTTTCTCAACTTCCTCAAGGGAATAGGGTAAATTTTTAGTCTTTAACCAATGAAACATTCTAGTTATACCGGGGTGACATAAGGCTTCATGAAGCGATTGAAGTTTCGATGCTCCCGTCGTTGTAGTGCAACCACATATGCGTGACAGGGCGTCAGCTGCTCGATTATCCTTCCCGGGTCTGTACACAATATCGTATTTATACGAAGCCAGTTCTAGTCTCCATCTCTGGATCTTTTCATTCTTGATCTTACTTGCGTGCTTATTATTAAACATAAATGATACGGACTTTTGGTCGGTGATAACTATAAAAGGTTTTCCGATCAAATAATGTCGCCATTTCTGGAGTGATTCAACTATAGCGTACGCCTCTTTCTCCACAGCAGAGTGGTTGAGCTCACTAGCATTTAATGACCTCGAAAAGAAAGCTACAGGTCTCGAGTCTTGACATAAAGTAGCTGCGATCGAATGCTCGGAAGGGTCAGTCTCAACCGTAAAGGGCTTACTTTCGTCGATTGCGTGCACGGAGGAGGATGCTATAGTGGATTTTAGTTTTTCAAAACATGATACGGCTTCAATAATATGGAAAAGTATTTGAGACCTGAGAGATTCGATGGAGACCCTGCGGCAAAGTCGATAGCCAAAGAGTGGGATCACTGGAAGAAGACGTTTCTCAACTTCTTGGCGGCCAGCTCGACAGCTCCAGCACAGCTTTCATCAGCAACTAAACTCCAACTGTTAGTGAATCACATCACACCAAAGGTTTACGCCTATGTAAGTGAATGTCCTGACTACGACTCTACCATAGCGGCTTTAGACAAGATCTATGTCAAACCAAACAATGTCATTCATGCCAGGCATATTCTTACGACACGACGGCAACAGGCTGATGAAACGGTAGACGTTTACTTACAGTCTTTAAAGCAACTGGCCAAAGATTGCGATTTCAAAACCGTAGACGCAGAAACAAACACGAACGATACAATTAGAGGAGCCTTTATAGCTGGCATATCGTCCCCTAAGATCCGCTCAAGACTGCTAGAAAGCTTGACACTAACTTTAGAAGAAACATTTAACATAGCGCGTTCTATGGAAATGGCAGATGTCAACTCACTGAACTTTGTTAACCCAACAGTAAGCGCATTGCCAGGAACGTCGTCGCAAAGCACTCCTGCGAATACTGAAGATCCTACCTCTGCTGCTACCTCTAATCCTGTCAGCAGCTCTTTAGGACGGAGATGTTATTTCTGTGGAGGGCCAATACACTCTGGAGGACGTAAAAACTGCCCAGCACGAAACGCGATCTGCAAAACTTGTGACAAGAAAGGCCATTTCTCCAAAGTTTGCCGCTCAAGGAATAGATCAACTAGTGCGTCTACAAACCTCTCTGATGAATGTGATCACTGCTCAGCCTGCATCGTAGCAGCTACTCCGGCTTCTCTCCGTAAAGCGATAGTCCCCGCATACATCAAGGGTGTAAGAGCTGAAGCTCTAATAGATACCGGGAGCTCTGTCACTATCAGGTTTTATCATGTGATTGGGTCCGATAGTATACCCAAGTAAATTTATGATCTGTAGGTTAAATTTGCTTTTCTTCTCGTTTAGCGTTAATTTATATTTAGCAGCTGCTTTCAAGAATTTTGTCAGATTTTCATCGTGTTCTTTTCGAGTTTCACCGCAAACGGTGATATCGTCGAGGTACGCATAGATTCCTTTGAGATCTTCCTTACGAATAAGCCAGTCGATGGTCCTTTGAAAACTGGCTACTCCATTTGTGACTCCAAACGGGATCCGCCGAAATTGATAAAGGTTACCAGCTGCCTCAAACGCGGTGAATTTCTTCTCGTGTAGAAGGATGGGCACCTGATGGTACGCACTTTGTAGATCGATTGTAGAGAACACGGCGCCGGCGTATTGAGATACCTTAGCTACAGTTTCTTCTATGTTAGGTAGCGGGTAAGCGTCGAGCTGCGTGTACCTATTGACAGTTTGTGAATAATCAATAACTAGGCGCTTTTTGTGTGTTTCACTTTTAGTTATTAATACCTGGGCCCGCCATGGGGATTGGCTCTCTTCTATGATGCCTTCTTCTAACATCTTTTGGATCTCACTTCGGATAAAAGTCTGATCTTCAGAACTATGTCTTCGCGATTTTATGACAATTGGTCTGCAGTCTGGATTTACGCTCAAAAACAAAGGGGTTGCTGGTACTGTAGCCTCTGTAACGCTGCATACTTTGAAAACCTCTTTTGGCCCACCAAACACCAGAGGACGAACCAGGCGCGAACGAATCGCTATTGAACTTCACGACTTCTCCAAGCTCGCCGCTCTCTGTAGACGCTCGTTCTAGTCCAAGCTCACCTATGTGCCCTGAAAGATCAGCCGGTCCCTCATCATCGCCGCTCACCGATGCTCCCGCTGTGCAGGAACCGAGGAGGTCTGACAGAACAAGAAATCCTCCACGCTACCTTCAAGATTATAGTGTGTGAGAATGAGGTGAATCAAACTCTTTAGTGTGTGAGAATGATGTGAATCAAACTCTTTAGTGTTGTGCAGCATAACCGAACTACTTGGTGTCTATGGTATCAACCGTCAGTGTCAATGTAGTGTCTATGTTATTGCTGACAAATCTGTTTAAAATGTTCGATAATATGTACAATTTTATTATTGAATAAAACCTAATATCCAGGTTTTCTCGCATCTATTTCAAAGTATAATACAATAATAACAAACCTGGAAGAAATTAAAGCATAAATATTTTTAACAGTATAAGTTAGCACAGATTAAATTCTCTGAACTGGTTTTAAAATGCGACACATTATACAAAGGATAAAAAACTCAACTATTTCAAAAGTGTGAGCTAAATCAGCTGCAAAATAAAACCAAATGTTTATAGGCACCTAAATAATAAATGGAAATACTTGTAAGGCGCAAAAAATCTCATAAAACCGCTTGACCTTAACAACAATGAATCAAACTAATCTAAAACCCTAATAACACCAATTTTTCCAATGCATATTCATTGGATGAACTACTCTGGACATCCATTGGACAACCAGATTGCATTCATTGGATGGCACATGGACGTCCAAAGGACAGTCACTCTCCACCAATTTGGACATCCACCGAATGTCTCTTATGTACATCTATAGGATGTCCTTTCTGAACATCCATAGGATGTTCATCCTGTACATCCATAGGATGTTTATTCTGTACATTCATAGGATGTTCCTTTTATACATCTAAAGGACATAAATTGGAAAACCAGATTGTGTTCACTGGATGAATGCCCCATGGAACAGTAACTTTCCACTGGATGTCCATATGAGTATGTATAGGATGTCCTTTCTGTATATCCATAAAAATGTGAATGAACATCCATGGACTATGGATGATTATGAAATATCATGACAAGTTAATGAAACATTGTTCACAAAACAAGAATATATTGAATTGCCTTCCAATTATTCCTGAAATATAGCAATGTTCATGAAATCGTCATGCTGAATTTTGAAAATAGAAATTTGTGCCCTCTCCTAGAAAATCCCTTGTATATCAGAAATAAAAATATTTGATGTGAATAATAAATATATAATCAAAACAAACAAACAGGTGCAAAAAAAACGACAAATTCAGTCATATACATAAATACAGGTAAAATAAAAATATATCCCAAATGAGATCATGGAGAATTAAGTTGTTTCAAGTAACAAGTCAAGGAACTCTGGTCCACTGAACAAAACAAACACATCAATTTAGTGACCTAGCTGATGTTGATTTTTTGATACACTTCGCTTTTTAGCCCTTCTTAAATATTTTCTGATTGCCTCTTCCACCATTTTTCTGTCACATTCCAAGTTAGATATTTCAGCAGCCTCTATAAAATGAATAAAAATCAATCCATGAAAACTGGGATTAACATATTTTTTCAAATATGTTTCAAAAATATTTTGCTAATAGGAACCAACAGGTTTGGCAACTATTGTACTTACTCAATAATAATTCTGCTAATTTTGATTTTAAAAGTGATTCCTTTGCTTTGGTACCAAACCAGGTGAATTTGGATGCCAAATTGTTGGTTATGATTATAGTCATCACTCTTTTGATGAATTCATATATAGAATTCCCACCAATTTTGGAAAATTCATGGACATAGAAAATTATTAAAACAAGTTCTTATATATACTCATCTTAAACTAAAAACAATGTTCAATTGTTGAAAAGAAAAAAACAAAGAAGACAAGGTGAATTTAATTTTAATTTCAGTTTAAAGTGTGATTTGCTACTCACAGAAGATTTGAAATTTAAGTCATCTGACCAGACATGTTCTGCCTCCTTGAATTTTTCGATTGTGTCTATGGGAAATGGAAATTTGTTGACTATGGACTCATATTCATTATGAGAATCAACAACTTTCATTTTCTGTACTCCTTCAGAGATCATAATCGTAGTTCCCCACTAACATCTGTAATCATGTTGGTTAGAATAAATCTTATTACAGTTTCCTGTAATATTGTCGTATTTAATAGAGTGAATGTATCAACAGATGGCGAAAGGAATAATTATAAATATTCAACACTCAATGAATTTTTTGAAAAATAATATTTTTCAAAAACAGTGGCCGTTCAACTAAGAAGCAACAACTACTTCCCGTGCAATATGCACCGCCGGATATTGAATTACACCCCGTTTGACTTTTGGGGTGTAATTCAATATCCGGCTATCCACTGTTTTTGAAAAATATTATTTTTCAAAAAATTCATAGAGTGTTGAATATTTATATTGTATTTTCAGAGCAAATAAAGACTTTTAGTTGAAAATGTATTTAATATCTTTAACGTAAAATGTACTACAAAAATTATATCTGTCACTGTTTCTGACTTGATTTTTATAAACTCTTGTTGCTATGATTACGTAAAATAAAAACATATAGTAAGTATATCGCTAACTACAATACTTTCCCTTTTTTATTTTACTTTATCTATGCATAAAATAAGATGAAAACTAAAATAAAAAAAAATCAAATGGGAATTGCTAAATGTTTGAGGAAAGTCCCATCTTTCCATTCAAACTCTCTAGCCTTGGTCTCGGAAGTGGCTTGGTCATAATGTCCGCCACCTGGGCTTCTGTTGCGATATGATGAACCTTGAGAACACCTTCTAATACCTTTTCTCTAATAAAAAAATATTTTATTTTTATGTGCTTGGTACGATGATGGTACTCTGGGTTATGGCAAAGTCGTATAGTTGCCTGATTGTCTATTAACAGAGTAGGAACTTGTTTTGGATAACCCATCTCTTCATATAGTCTCGACAGCCATATGATTTTTTTAACTGCCTCATTAGCTGCTACTAGTTCTGCCTCAGTTGTTGATGTAGCAGTCAACTGTTGTCTTTGGCTTATCCATGAAACTGCACCTCCTGCATATGTAACTACAACACCTGAAGTGGAACGACCAGTTTTATTGCAACCTCCAAAATCTGCATCACTGTAGCAATCTAACTTGGTACTTCCATCTGATCTTTTATTCCAGCATCTTGGAGCCTGGCGGAGCCCATATAAACTCCGTAAGAGCTTACATACTTTCTTGGTCCCGTCAGTATAGCCTTCTGGCTGCTCCATGAATATATCTTCATCCAGTTCACCATATAAAAAGGCTGTGCACACATCAAACTGTATAAGATTCATCTTTTCTGTGGCTGCAATGCTTAACATGGCTCGTATTGTGGTTAGCTTAGCCACTGGGCTGAAAGTCTCATTAAAATCCACTCCATACTTCTGGCTGAAACCTTTTATTACAAGTCTTGCCTTATACTTGTCTATTGTACCATCTGGATTTATCTTAACTTTATATACCCATTTAGATGGTATCACTCTGGATCCTTTAGGTAGACTTGTAAGTTCCCAGGTATGGTTTTCTTTCAAGGATTTTATTTCACCGTCCATTGCCTTCTGCCAATGTTCTTTATTCTCTCCACTCAGAGCGTCTTCATAAGTTTCAGGTGTGGTGACTTGAAAAACTGCTTCTTCTCCATACAAAACATAATCTGCTAAGTGTGTAGGTTTGGACAACTTTGAACGGTCTCTTAAACTTCTGGAAATCTGTGAGAGTGGGTTTTCGCTTGCCTCTGCTTCTGGTTCAGACTCATCACTGCCAGACACTTCTTCAGATTCTAATTCATCTTCTAGAGAATTGTCCCTCTCATGAGACACATCTTGGTCAGATTTATTTCCCTCAGTTTGAACCTCTATGTCTTTTAATGGCAATTTCACATATTCGCATGGATTTATCTTTTCTTCAAATATGACATCTCTGTTAACAATGACTTTATTCTCTTCTCTTACCCATATTCTATAACGCTCATCCCCGTCATAGCCGATTAAGTATCCTTTTATAGATTTTTTGTCCATTTTCTTACGTTTCTGGGCAGGAACGTGGGCATAGCAGACTGATCCAATAATTCTTAAATGTTTAATCCTTGGTTTCTTTCCTAACCAAAGCTCGTAAGGACTTACACCATCCACAGATGATTTGCCTGTTCTATTTAAAATATATAGGGATGTTGTTACAAACTCAGCCCACATTGCCTCTGGAAAAACTACATTCTTGTTCGAATATTTAAAAGTTCTTGCCATTTCAATAGTTGTGCGAAAATCACGTTCACAAATTGAATTTTGCTGGGGTGTATAAGGGGCTGTTAGTCTCTGTATAACTCCTTCTGCACTTAAAATGTCTCTAATTTCTTTATTATCCATCTCACCACCATTATCGCTTATCAGTTCTTTAATGGGATGGCCTACAGTTTTTGCATGTTGAAGAACTTTTTTCAGTTTTTCTTTTACCTCTGATTTTTGAGTCATCAGATAGCCATATCGAAACTTTGTATAACTATCCTTAAAAATTACCAGATACTTCTTCTTGGAAAATGACTCTGCAAAAGGTCCACATACATCTGCTGATAGTAACTCTCCTGGTTTTGTCGATTTTTCTCTTTCACCGAATGGTAGCCTGTGTGCCTTTCCATATATACACGGCTCGCATAACTGTTTTTCTGATTTATCTGTTTTTATATGCAACTCTTTTTGCATTTTTGCTTGCACGTGTCTTATATCTTGATGGCCCCATCTCTCATGGTACAGCTGCAATCTATTATCAACAATATTTACCTCAGGATTTTCTTCAGGTTCTAATGATTTTATTGTTGGTTTGAATAATGTGCCACCGATTTCTCTGTTTCCAGATAGTATTAGCTTTCCCTGATTCGAAAGCCAACACTCTGTTGCTGTAGATTTGAATAAACTTCTTGGATTTCTATCTTGAGCTGCTAACACAGAAAACAGATTTCTACATAGATTAGGAACATACCATACATCTTTAAGTAAAAATAATTCTCCAGTGATAAAGTTTTTTACTTCAACCGTTCCACTACCTACAGCAAGTAGGACTTCTTTTCCTGCTGATCTTATAGCATATGGAATTTCAAACTTCTTGAAATCAATATAATACAAATCGGTGTTTGTCACATGTTTTGTAGCACCATTGTCTATCCACCAAGTAGACGAATCTGTAGGAATGTCAACCGAAAGGGCATCTATCATAAGTCCTGTATTATCAACGGATGAAACTTGAGTTCGCTTTGGTCTACCATCAGACTTCCATTTTTCACAATCCTTAACCCAATGTCCAACAGAATGGCAATAATTACACTTATCTTTACGAGAGCTACTTGAATGATGAGTTATAAAGTTACTCTTATTTTTAACTTTACTTTTAATCTTAAATTTTTGATTTGCATCTGCAGCTAAAGCCTCCTGTGAAACAGAACTCTCTCTTTGTTGTTTCATAAAATTTCTTTCAAATGAACAAAGTTCAGTTGTCAAATCTTCAAAAGTTTTATCTTCATTCTTCAAAAACATCCAACTTGATTTGAAAGTAATGAAAGAATTAGGCAGAATAGCTAGTGTCTTACAAACCAACAGTAAATCAGGTAGAGCATTCTCGTTTTTTGCTTTAAGACCTATGTTTAATTCATTCCAAAGAGCTTTTAACTTTGCGATGTGCATGGAAACATCCTCTTCATCATTCCAACTAAACAAAAAAAAATCAGCACAAATCTTGTATAACTGATCTTTTGTTGATGCCTCAAACTGTTGCTTCAATGTATTCCAAACCCCAAACGCAGTCTCTTGATCCATTATTTTCTGATAAACAGCATCAGTAACAGAACTCGCAATCATGGACTTGGCATAACTGTTCGACTTTCTGAAAAGATCTAATTTGGCTTTGTGCTCTTTTATGGCAGCCTCTGATTGAGTTCCTTCTAGCTCTTCAGGCTTGACTAACTTGCCATCAATAACGTCAAGGGCACCTTCATGATAGTCTAGCAGATCCCTTATTTTACGTTTCCATATTGGCCAATCTGACTGACCTTCTAAAGGTTTTACGTGTTTGAAAAATTCCATTATACTCTATTGTGTTTGGCTGTATGTATGTACTTTGAAAAATAACACACTCGAAAGTATTATTTTGGCGTAATATTCAGACCAACTACACAATTCTTGGTACTAACTTTATATTTACTCTGAACCAGCAGTTATTAGCATATCTGGGCCCATAACCTATTGTATTTTCAGAGCAAATAAAGACTTTTAGTTGAAAATGTATTTAATATCTTTAACGTAAAATGTACTACAAAAATTATATCTGTCACTGTTTCTGACTTGATTTTTATAAACTCTTGTTGCTATGATTACGTAAAATAAAAACATATAGTAAGTATATCGCTAACTACAATAATTTATAATTATTCCTTTCGCCATCTGTTGATACATTCACTCTATTAAATACGACAATATTACAGGAAACTGTAATAAGATTTATTGTTTTAAGCCTACGTGGTTTATTGTCAAAAATTCAAGGTTTTTGGTTTGCGATTGGAAGTGAAGAGGGCGCTGCCGTCACAATCTTTACATTTCCGTTACTGGAAGACATGTATTGATTGTGATTGAAGTGTACTCTTCAGTCCGGGATTAGAGATTCTCGGACGGACACCACATACCTTGTACTGATGAGGCGCAAATACGCCGAAACCGGTCTACAAGTTGTGTTGTCCCTTCTAATTGCAAACCAGAAAGGTTGGTTTTAAAATATCTTGTAGATATACCAACCCCGTTTGACTTTTGGGGTGTAATTCAATATCCGGCGGTGCATATTGCACAAGAAGTAGTTGTTGCTCCTTAGTTGAACGGCCACTGTTTTTGAAAAATATTATTTTTCAAAAAATTCATAGAGTGTTGAATATTTATAATTATTCCTTTCGCCATCTGTTGGTTAGAATATTCTGTTTTCTTATAAGTGTTTTAACATTCTCTGAAATATTATTCTGTGAAAAACTCCCTAAAAGTCTTCCCAACTGTTCCATTTCTAGAAAAAATATTTATAACATCCAGTTCTCATCAACATTTTGGCAGTATTACCAGTTTTATGTAAAGGGCAACAAATACATTTATCATTGCTGTTATTATTTGAACTAACGGATGGAATTTCAAAATTATTGTTTAGCATTTCTCTAGTAGAGTTTGAAGGTATAGCCTCTCTTCCATGAACTGAAAGAGAATCATCAGTAGATAACCATTAAATTATGAATCATCTAAAAGTATACCTTTGTTGGATATCACTGCAGAAAAAACATCTTCATGCATTTCTTCAGTTGTATTTGTTAGTAGGGTATCATTTTTATTACCTGAAAAGAGTTAATAAGTCATCTAGAATTATTTTTGCAGAAAACACACAAACCTTCGATGGATTCATGGACACTTGAAAGTGATTGTGAATGTCTCATAGGGGGATCTGAAATTTTTTGCGATTCTTCATCAGAGGAGGATGATGATGACAGAATTTTTTTTCACGGATACTCCTACTTTGTTTTTCTTCATTGAGATCACTTCCATACCCAGCTATTTTACAATGCTTCCTGGCTTCTAAATAGAAGTCTGAATTAACCAAAACCAAACATTGAATCAACACCAATATCTCAAATGCTTCCTACAATAATTAAATTATGAATATTCTTACCATAAGTTCCATTGCGAAAAAATGATACTGGATGTAGTGGCCAACAAGTATTGGATACTTCCTGCTTTTTTATAGCTGCAATAACTTTATCTTTAGTGAGTGGAGGCCAGTACCAGCTGTTTCCCAATATCCATGAGGATGGTATTGCTTCAACAGTATCTTCTGTGATGAATCTCACCACAGTCCAGGACATAATGGGTTATTAGAATCCAATAAACTATAATTATAATCAATAAGACCTATACATTATTAAATAACGATTACTAACAATTGATATTAAATATGTATATATACAGTTATGAAACAAACAAAAATTCCTACAGCAAAAGTTGAAGAAAAAGTTTTTCTATTTGGAAACATTTTGTTCATGACATTGATAATGTGTTGATTACCTATTACATAATATACTAAATTTCAGGATATAAATGATAATTCAATCTATAAATGCAGTAAAGGCAATATTACAAATTTATCACAATATCTCAATTTCATACATTTTTGAATCATTTTATCTAATGGCCAAGACTGAAGAGGTCCTAGATTGCTAACTGAATATATTCCAAGATCTGAGGAATTACATGGTACCTCATAAAAATCATTCACATTGAGAAATTTCTTCCCAATGAGAAATATTTTATTATCAACAGTTATTATATTTTTCATAACAATAATTATAGTTCCATGGAAAGCACAACAATTATTGGGTTCTGATGTGGTTAGCATGAAAGTTTCAAAATTAATTTTTTTGTATTGTGTATTAATTTTCATATTTAATAGAAGTGGTCCATCATTGTGTTCAGAACTCAATTCAGGAAATGATTGATTGGCCTCAACATGATTAAGGAGAATATTATCCTGTTCAATTATTCTTCTGACAATCTGTTGGAGTAGTTTATCTCCTTTTCTTATTAATTTTTTAAAATACTGCATATAATTCTCAAATGGAAATGCACTGAATCCTTCAATACTACCAAAATATTTGACATCAGCACATATGTGTAATACATTGTAAATGTTATGGGAAACATTATAAGAACCATATAGAGTTATGAATGTTTGCACAAAATACTGTAACCATTTTTCTGCATAATATATGTCCTCATTACATTTACACCTGGATAAAAGTGACATGGCAACATGTAGACTCAAAAAATGTTTATATCTGTCAGAACTAAGATTATTCTTCAGAGGGCCAGTATAAAATAGAAACAGTCTGAACTCAACTGCCTTCCATCTTTTTGATTCACTCATTGACCTAGGTTTACGATTGAATTCAGAAGGAATCTGAGGTTGACTTAATACCATATTTGAGATATTTTCCATTTGCCTGAAAGATATTTTTTCTGATGGTTTGCCATTAAGCCAAAGATTAACTATCTTCTTCTTTACTACTCCAAGACACAACAAATGCATATAATCTAGAGGAAAGTCTCTAATCATGTCAATACCAGGAAGCAACTCTAGAATTGATTTTCCAGTATGGTGACTTTCTTGTAATTGTGCTCGAAAATTTTCATCGTTTCTTAAAGAGTATTTTGTTTTTGGAAAGCAGACTCTATTTTGTATATAAGTACCCTCGACACCACATTTGGAGCAAGACATATACCCACTATAAACCCTGCAATACTTTATGAAATATTTAGCAGGAACATCACATATAAATGCTTTAATTTTTATACTGTATAAACAACCATTTAACATTATTCCAGTGTGAATTAAATTCACTGCTTCATCTACAAATGGCTTGAGAAAACAATTTGCATTCTTTGGTTTTTCACTTCCATGATATATGCCAATGACTCCTACAACATTTTTATTATGGAAAAGATTGCACAATATTGGGTATAACTGGCTTCCTGAACTTTTGGATAATGGTAAACCATCAATATTGAAACAAACTTCAAGTGTCTTAGAATTCAGTAATATATTAGGTGACAATTTCATCAATTTTTCAAGACAATTTTCAAATCCAAAATGAAAATACTCTCCAGGTTCTACAGTTTCCATAACTATATTTCTTGGAGTTTGTAAGAGAGTTCGGGAGCTAATTGGTAGATTAGGAACTAAAGGTTTCAATACATGTAATAAATCATTGACTGCAGAGTGAGATATATTATGCTTCAATGCCCACTTTCCCAGCTGTTGAGAAAAAGTATCAGCTGAAATATTGGTATGTGCTGTTAGATTGACTTGATTCAATTGTATATTAGTTTGCTGGATATTTTCATTAGAATTTGAAAGATTATAATCATCCTTCACATCAAATACATCCTCAACTATTGTAGGAACGTTGAATGATGCAGGTGAAACATTATGTTCATCAGCCTGCCTATCCAAACAAACAGTATTAGGAACGCTCGAAACCAAAACTTCTTGTGATACCTCAAAACTAGAACTTGTTGAAGCAACATTCCGATATGATAGATTCTCTTCAATCTTGGCCCTTTTGTAATATTTACTCAGAAATGATTTATTTCTATTTACATTATTGCTCATTATATGGAAAATAAGGAAGTAAAGGAGGTGCTGAAAACAATATAACTCATTATACCCTATATATAATAATATATAAGATAATGAATAGATTTTACTTACTTTGGCAGGTACACTTCTCTCCTTACTGAACACAAAGCAAACGAAAATACTAATAATATAATTAGTGTTCAATTAGCACACATATATAATTATGTATATAAACTTTCTACATAGCCGAACAAAGAACAAAACCGTTTCAATCTATCTATGGTAGCACAGCACATCGGCACAAGTAACAAACTTTAAAAACAACACTTTTTTATTAATATTATTTATCTATGAAACAACCTATCTATGCAAACAACACAGAATATGGCGCAATACAATATATGGCGAATTGCGATTGCGATTGCGCATTTCACAGTCGCATGGCGCCGAAAGCCAGCAAGATCGATGTTATTGGTCTAGGCCAGGATCTATAACTTGATGTACTGGCGGTAAATTTAAACCTTAGATTTTTGAATGGAAATCGGAAAGGACATTATAAAAAGAAGAAAACACCATTAAAATCAATAGATATCTCCATTAGTAAATAAAAAAGGAATTATAGAATTCTCATTTTTCATGGGAGGCAATAAATTTAATATAGATATGCTATTCGTTGACGTTCATGTCGATATTCAATGCATTCAGGAAAGTATTTTATGGTTCATTGGACATATCGCTGAAGTAGACCAACGTCGAATAATAAATGGACACTGGTGCGTGGTCGTCCTTTGTTCAATTCAACTTTACATGAAATGGACCATCAGACGTTAATCGTTAATGAGTTTTGCTCCAAGAGAGGACACAAAATGGATACCATATGAAGTATCTCCATCAGAAGTCCATTGGGCATTTCTATATGGACATCCTATATGTATTCCGAGATACATCCATGGAAATTTTGTACATATAATGGACACCATATAAACTATCTCGATTAGAAGTCCATTGGACATATCTAATTGAACATCCCATGGATCATCCATATATACCTTGAACATATACTGGACTCCATATGGACTATTTGGATCAGAAGTCCATTGGATATTTCTATTTGGTCATCCTATGAATATCCAAGATACATCCATACATACCTTGGACATATACTGGACTCCATATGGACTATTTGGATCAGAAGTCCATTGGACATTTTTATTTGGATATCTTATGAATATCCAAGATACATACATATATACCTATATATACATATATACTGGACTCCGTATGGACTATTAGGATCAGAAGTCCATTGGACATTTCTATTTGGTCATCCTATGAATATCCAAGATACATCCATACATACCTTGGACATATACTGGACTCCATATGGACTATTTGGAACAGAAGTCCATTGGACATTTCTATTTGGATGTCCTATGGATGTCCAAAATATATCCATGGATACGAAAAAAAGGTTAAGTGAACTGAAACAACGTTAACACGTTTCTGCTTCGCTCTGATAATTTGTTCAGTTTTTAGTGGAAAAAGTGAATATATAGTGTACATTTTTGGCAAATAGTTAAGTAAGCTATTTTCTGTCACATATCAGTGCAACATATTACATTATATTTTTGGGCAATTAGATATTTGATAAATAAATTAACTGCTCTGTTTGCCGGATTCAGTTATAAACGTACAGTCCATAAACTGGTTCTTACTTTTTGCGGTTGATAACGTTAATTACTTTGTTAATGATGGAGACTTCAACTACTACTGACCAATTTCCCAATAGCGTACCATTTGAAGGTAATCAGTTTCAAATGTTGATGGCCCAGCTAGCTACTCTAAACACCGGAATGAACGACATACGCAAGTTGTTAATCGAACATAATAAAAAAATTTATGATTGTATAACTAACATCACCAATCTAATACAAGAAAACGATTTATTAAAAGATAAAGTTTTGTATCTTGAGAAAAAAATTGAAGAGACGTCTATGTCTCAGATTTATGCTGAATTCAATGCTAGAGTTCTTCGTGAAAAAAATTTAATATTTTATGGTATCGATGAATCATTAAATGATTCCATTGTGGTGCGTGAGATTTTGACTGAATTGGACACATTGACTTATCATAATGTTCTAAAAGTAACCAGACTTGGTAAAGCAAGTATAGGGAAGCACCGTCCTGTAAAAGTTGAGTTGGCTGGACGTCAACATGTAGTGTCAATTTTAACAAATAAAAATAGATTTTCGTTGAAGAAGTACCCGAATGTTAAGATTAAAAATGACTACACTCCCAACCAGAGAGATGAGCTCTCTAAATTGTATAAGGAACTTAATCATCGGAAAGCGATTGGTGAAAATGTTAAGGTGAAATTTAACTTTGGCTGTCCTTCAATAGTCTCTCTACCAACTACTCAGAAAAGAAGCCGCGAATATGATGAATCCCCAAATAAAAATGCAGCAAAAGCAAATAAATTTGAGACTTTAAAAAACCAATAATAAATTTCTGGAACTGTCATGGCTATGGAAACCTATTTAATTTGTCGGAATCGGACACCGAGTTTGATATTCTTTGTCCAAGTGAAACATGGTTTACCAACGATTTAACTAATGTACTAAATTTCTTAAATAATTTCAAATACATTTATTCAAAGGCGACAAAAGTGAAATCGTTGGGAAGACCCAGTGGTGGTTTGTGTATTTTTTACAGAGATCACTTTTCTGTTACCACTTCACATAATTCTCCTCATTATATTATTTGTTTAATTTCTATAAATTATTATAAATTTATTTTGTGTAATATTTACTTAAAACCTTCACTACATTTGACACACATTTTTGACACCTTACAAGTTTTACTAGCTGAACTTTCTGAGACTTATGTTGACACTATGTTTATATTTGGTGAGGACTTTAATTGCAGGATTTCAGATCAAGGCATTGTCCCTGATAAAATGATAGAAAACGCAAATTTATTCAATAATAGACTAAGTTTAGACACTATATTTGATTCTAGAGGAGACAATTAATTGAATTTATGTATGAGAATTCATTTTCAATTATTAATGGTAGAACTACACTTGACACACCTGGTAAATTTACGTGTGTAAGCAAACTGGGCAAGAGTGTAGTTGACATGGTCTGGGACAATAATATTTTCCTTTCTGAAGTAAATAATTTCTTTGTTGGATATGATTTTTTATCTGATCACTTTCCTGTAAATTTAGTACTCAGTTATGGTGTTACATTATCATATTTAGATACAAAAAAAAATAAGAAGTAATAACCAAAAACATAAGAAATTAAGCTGGAAAAACTGTTCATCCTTAAATTACAAATTAACAATGAATCAATCAAACAGAGTCTATTTTATCTCTAATCCAGAGGAGTCATTTATTAATTTTTGTGAAGCCATAAAAGAAACAGCTACTGACTTAAACCTCTATACATTAGATAGTTCCACATCGCTAAGTAGAAAAAAGCATACTAATAAGCCGTGGTTTGATGTCTCATGTATTAATTTGAAAAATAAGGCTTTGAAAATTTGTAGAATCGAAAATTTTTCTGAAGATACGAAACAAGCGTACTTGAATTTAAAAGCAGAATACAAAAGTATTATTCAATTGCGACGAAAAGGATATGAAGCCGAAATTATTATGAAACTGTCTAACTTGAATAATCCAAAAGAATTCTGGCAGACAATCAAACAGTTTCGTAACACCTACAATCGCAAAGCTCTTCCAGTGCATATTTGGGAAAATTTTCACCAAAACATGTATCCACCTAGAAAAACGATGATTCTCAGTTTTCAGGATGTCACTCATCCCATTTTGGATACTCCTTTCGACACAAATGAGATTTATAAAGTAATCAATAACTGTAAAAATAACAAGTCTCCTGGATGCGATGGAATATCTTACGAGTTTTTTAAAAATCTTTCAAATAACTGGACTATTTATTTAACATCTTTATTCAGTTCAATATTCGATTCTGCTATTATTCGAAAATCCTGGTCTAACATTTTATTAGCTATGTTGCATAAGGGGGGTTCGACAGATGATCCTGGAAACTATAGAGGATTAGCTCTGGTTAACTGTTGCGCTCAAATTTTCACTTCCCTTATTCTAAACAGACTTTCACAATGGACAGATGAATGTAATATTCTGCCAGAGTGTCAAGCTGGCTTTCGTTCAGGCAGAGGTTGTCGAGATAATGTTTTTACCTTGAGCAGTGTCATCAATTTACATATAAGACATGAAAAACGAAAACTGTTTGCGATTTTTGTTGATTTCAAAAGAGCCTTTGACTCAGTGGATCATGCGGATTTGTGGAAGAAATTATTTTAACTAGGATTATCAACAAAAATTCTCCGTGTAATAAAAATGCTTTACCTGCATGCAACAGTGCAAATAAAGGGTTCTGATGGCCTAACTAAATATTTTGAAGTGACCTTTAAGCCACTTATTGTTTGCACTGTTTATAGCAGATTTTGAAAACTTCTTTTATGACAAAGGTGCTCAAGGTATAAATATTGATAATAAAAATGATGTATTGTCGCTAATGTACGCTGACGACCTTGTCATTTTGGCACACTCTGAGATTGATGTTGTTAAAAAGTTGAATATTTTGGAAAAATATACCAGTTCTAATAAATTAACCATCAATTTACAAAAAACAAAAATTATGCAATTTTCTAGAGGAGGTTTCCGGAAACCCAACTTTAATTTTTATTTTAATAACCAACTGATTCCTACAACCAATAAATATACATATTTAGGAGTAGTCTTCACTTCCTCAGGTCTTTTTAATGAAATGGTCCAATTAAGTGCCAACAAAGGTGAACAGGCAGGCTCTCTTGCCGATAATGGCTAAAACTAAAATTGATACTTGGCAACCTAGAATCAAATTGTTGGAGTCTCTTGCCCTCAGTGTCATGTTTAATTGTATTTCTGTTTGGGGAGTGAGGTATTTAGATATTTTAGAAAGAGTTCAGATATATTTCCTGAAAAGAGTTCTGTTAGTTCCTATCAATACTTCAGATGCTATAATCCGTTTAGAGACTGGACGAGTCAAGTTTGCATTTATTATTTTTAAAATGTCTCTTAACTGGATTCACAAAATACTTACAATGGATAATCATCGCTTTCCTAAGCCTCTGTTTTAAACAACAATTGCGTTTGGTCAACTCTACAGATACGAAGTATAACTGGGTAGTTCAATTGAAAAAAATTCTTTGTAGTTATTGATTGTGATCTGATTATATGGAGCAATTTGAATCATCCTTCTTTTATATCGCAGAAGAAAGATTTGTTGTCCAAATATTATACTTATTTACATGAATCAGATGTCAGTGTTGCGTCTAGATATTTTTTCATGTATTTGTATACTTCCTTTCCTACCAGCTGTGAACCAAGCACGTAACTGGCTTTAAAGTTACCCATCCAGGTTACCCGCACTCTTGCTCAATTGCGTATGTCTAACAATTTTAAAATTAAATTTACATTAAATGGTATTGGATACATTATCGACCCCGAACTGGATTGTACTATTTGTAATACTCATGAAAAGGAAACTATTTTCCACATACTGTTTGATTGTCCGATTTACACAACAATGAAACGAAATATCCCTTGCCTTGAAAATGTGAACTCACTCCTGCATGCCTTAAATAAAATCACAATTTTTGGAGCTAGGAAAATTGCGGAATATATTTTTTGGAATATATTGAAATTACGCCAATTTGTCATAAATGAATAGTGTTTGGTGTGTAGTAGGTATTTAAGATTCACTCAACCTTTTCAATTTAAAAATTTTATTTTATATATAGAATTATATTTGTACCTTGCTGTAACATTGTTTCAGAAGCAATAAAATTATTATTTTTATTATTAATATATCCATGGACACCTTGGACATATACTGGACATGAAAGGGATGTCCATTGGACATATTGTGCTATTAGGGAAGGTACAGATACGTTCATGAAAAAATGTAGAAATTATATAAATGTTCGCATGCCTATACATATAGGAAAGCATCAAACTGTAAAAAAAATTCACAAAGAAATTAAGACCATCTAAATAATAATGGGAATATATCACATTCAAAAGTCATTAGGAATTCATTAAATAATAAACCCACAATAAAAGTTTTATAACACCACACCTTGGTGATCTTTAGTATGGACACTTCCGAATCCACTGGTTATAGATGATAGATGATGATTCACCATTCACCCCCTTGCCGGGTGACGATGTTTACCAAGTGAGCTGACCTTGGTAGAAGCCAGATGGCAGCCGCTGTTTTTCAGTTTTAGTGATGATCGTCTTTCCGAAACCAATGTTGATCTACCGTCCAATCCCGCAAACACAGAAAACCGGCCAAAAAGTTTAGAGCTATGGATTACAGTCCACTTTCACTTGATTAAGTCACTTAGTTTAAAGTTTTTTAATTCGTGTAACTTGGTATGGTAGATAAGTTTCCTTATTTAAATATCATTAAATATCATTACCCGGCAATTCATCCGGTGTAGACAAGTAAAAGTATGAAGTAAAGTTTTTATACTGTATAATTAAAGAACAGTCACTAGCTTATGGCAACCATGTGAGGATACCGGTAGTCGGGAACCGGCATATCCCAATTACAAAGAAAATGCTACTTACAGTTTATGTAGATTACAAAAAACCGCACAATACCTAATATATGATTAGAGTGACACAGATTAGGCCCCATTTTGTAAGGGCAAGAGCTAAACACTTATAAAGAACACAATATGTTACACAGAATTAGGAAATGGAGCATACGCTCGTGGTTTTATGAGTTTACAACCGAGAGTTCAGATTATAACTGACTCTTGATTTTTGCGGGAACGCATCAAGAGCATTCGGTCTAGCTCGCAATATGAGTCTCACGACGAGGGAAATCTTAAATTGACAGGGCCGTAGGAAATTCGTACACAATTACCTATAGCTCACTTTAGATTAATACTAGAAGGTTCTACAAACTAGGGATTTGTTTGTTTTTTTCTTAGCTCCAATTTTGGTGATGACACATTTTTTGTAAAAACTCATAGTTTTTGAGTTATTTATGAAAAACCGCTTTAAAATATGTATTTTTATCACGGAAAATCACAATCTTTGATCTTTAATAACTCAGAAAGTATTGATTTATTCCAAAAACTTTAAATTACAAATTTTGCTATGAATTTGTCTCTATATTGATTTCTGGTCTGAGGTTATTTTTATCAAAATAATTTTCACCCTCGAGAAGGGGTGGCATTCACCCCCAGGGCAAAAGCGCATGTTGGCACTTTGTCACTTTTGTTTCTTAAGGTATCCCCCACCTACTCACTAATTTACATGAAAATCGATTTAGATTCAACGAAATCGGAGGTAAAAACCTTCATTGACTGTACTATATGATTAAAAATACTAAATCCTTCCAGGTTAACGATAGCCAACCAGGCACTTCACGTCAAAACAATTGAACCTTCAGGTTATATCTTAGATAATTTAGGATTGGGAAAATATTAAGTCAATTATCATAAGATTTATTTTAGTATAAGTATAGAAGAAATAGAAAACTCTTATAGCAAATTAGTTTTAAACCAGGTTCATATAGCTGTAAATATGGGGTTACTCTAAGAGGAAATAAATAAATCAAGAATGTATGCTCGATCGAACAAAATAATTAAAAGAGGTTTAGCAGACGGCCTCGGTACAGTAATCAAATATATTTCGGAAAATCTTGATCAAAATGACTTAATTGTAATTCAAAATAGTTTTTAAAAAGTTGATTTGAACGAAAATAAATTGATGACTGAAATTTCAAAATTGCTCACGTTTGCAGGACAGATAACTGGACGTAGGCAAACAGATTTACTCAAAATACGAATGTACGCAGGAAACGTTTCAAAATAATTAAATAATTTAAACGATAGATTAAACAACAAAATCATTATTCATATACTATTAGAACAAATAAGAGATTCAAGAAACTATATTCAAATTTTACTAAGAACAATATCATTCAGTATCCAAAAAATTTTAAATGTAGAGTTAATCAAACAAAAAGAATTAGAAGAAATTTTTAATTATTCACATACTAATCATTCTCATAATGAAATTGCTATAGATATTCCAACCTTATTAGAAATAATTAAAGTAAATTTAATGTTTACTCCAAAAATTTTATATATTACTCCTAAAGTACCTACCTATATTGGCAGATAAATTACTCCATATTTCCAAAATTATTCCAATTTCTAGCAAAAAAAATAATATCCTTTTACCCCCATACACATTTATATTAAATTCAAAAGGAGCGACAAAATGAACTAATGAAGAATACAAGAAAACTTTTTCATTTTTGTATTGTGAAAAAGAAACCCATGAACACAACTGCAATTTGGACAACATTTAGCTCTGTAACTACGCTTATGTGAAAAACGATTTTTCCCATTTCACTCAACTGACTAATAGAAATACAATAATTGATCAAGAAAAATAACAGATGTTACCGAAGACTGAAAACAATCATTCAACGTCATATTAGGAAATAACGATTGCATTTACTCATTTCAAAAACATACATGGACAGGATCTAATAGAATATTTTTCCAAGAATTGCCCAGTATCCAAGTACCTACCGAAATTCATCACAAAATCAATATAAACAATTTACATATGGACGATCCAACCAAAAGGCTATCACAGTATCAAGAACCAAATTTATTGCCGATAAAACTTTACCAAAGCCATTTAGGAATATCAGTGATAATAATTTCAATTTTGATAATTTAACTAATCATTATATGTTTATGAAAAATATTTTATAAGAATCAAAACCAAAAATTTAGAAGAAGAAGCCCAGGGTGAACCAATGAAACTACCCCAATCCATGTTGAAACCGAAGCCACGAGGACGTACAGTTTGTTTCAAAGTATATCGTCTTCGCTTTTGCCGGCAATCATCTAAATACGACTATTTACGACCTACTTGAAAAAATGTCACCCGAAATAAAACCCAACAACAGTCGAGTGACAAGGCAAGGGTGGGCCATCAGGTATAAATGAATTTTGTATCGGGTAAATGCATTGAATTCATTTGGTAGTATTGAATATTTCGTTTCAGCATGCGTTTTCAAAGAGCTTACTGTACGAGTATTATAAGTTATCATTAATTTTTTTCGCAATGTTGCATCAAAAACACTTTTCATTAGACGCCAAGCAAATTGTGAAATATGTATATGATTATTTTGTAAGTAGAGGATTCATTAAATAAGAAGCTTTGAAAGAAGCCCACTTATTAACAAAGTCATTAGTATCCTTTATGAAGGATATTATTAACAGTGAAAAATTGAGTGGAAGAATAAAAACGTGGTGAGTTCCAATCTCATCGTCTGGACAAAGGCCAACAGGATATAATAAGAAAAAAAAATATATTTCCGCAATGAAATGCAGATTATTCCTACTTTGGACAATCTAAAAAGGAAGCTGGAAGAAAATGACACCAATATAAATATTAGCCGGGCCACCCTCCATGGAGATTCAATTTTCTTCAGGACATTAAAAAGTACCGATCCGAAAACAGATCTATGATCTACCTGGACGAAACATGGTTTGCCACACACGATACAGTATCCAAAGGATGGATTGATTGATTCCAGTAAAAACTGTAAGACTAAGGCACCTTCAAACAAAGGAAAGCGTATAACTATTATTCACGCTGGATCAGAAAACGGATTGGTTCCAAATTGTCTGATGCTGTCTGCAAAGAATATTAAGGATTCAAGCGTCCTATGAAAAATATTCCCGACCACAGTGTAATTGTAATGATGAGTTTTTAATAATCTCTCATTCAGGTGGAAAAAAAAAGTTAGAGAAATGGTCTCACATATTAAATAAAAAACAAAGGATGTATGATAAAAATACAAGAAGATAAATATTTGTGAATTTGATCCTTTTTAAAATAATTTTAGATAGTCCACCACTGGCGATCTCTTCTACAGCAGCTATTGGCCATATGATTTATTGCAATTGGCTTATTAATTTTATAATTGCTGGCAAAAGCGAAGACGATATACTTTGAAACAAACTAAACCTTCAACCAAGAGGGGAGGAGTCATATGAACATATAACTATTTAACTGCTTACTACAAATTTCTCATGGAAACCTACTAGATAATTCCTATTATTACATTTGTCAAAATCAGCAAAAACATCTCAAAACGTGTATATCATCCTGTTAACACGAATCTCATATTTTATTATATTATATTTTATTATATTCAGCATTTTTCTATTTCTATTGTTTTATTATTGTATAGTTTTTATTAAGTCTACAAACAACATAGGTAGGTATCTACTGTTACAATATTTTCTTTGACAACAAACGAAAAATACACAGTATGTAAGCAGAAAGTTTTAGATTTAATATCACTTGTGCTAGAGCTACCTACATTAATAACTAAAGGATTTACTTTCACACTTTCAATAACCTTGTCAACTTATGTCATGAACTATATTCCACATGTCTTCATCAATTTTTTCAACGTTACTAATGCACTTTTGCTACGTTTCTTCTGTAATACTTCCAACTGCACTTAATAGTGATTCTTTCACAATTCCCAATTTATATGCAATATTATTTCTCGCAACAAGCTGTTTAATTTTTGCCCAAGCCAACTCTATTGGATTTAACTCGCAGTTATAAGGGGGAGCCGTTAAACACTGACACCCGCTTTTTTGCACATTCTTTATCACATATTTTTTATATTTTGACTTATGTTGCTGAGCAATCTTATAACGACTGGCTTTGGTTACGCTGTGTTTAAATTATATACCTATATTTTGTAGCTATTTCAGCATTTCCATTTTTCTTCTTACATTAAATTACTATTAAATTATTGTAACATATTTCTGTAATATCTGATAAACACTTTTTAGTTAGGGGACTATAGCATTTCAATGATCTATGTACTTGTTAAAATAAATAATCTACATTACTGCTAACTTTTAATTTGTCCATTAAACCATTATCGTGTTTATCGTGGTGAAAAAGTCTATTGGAATTGGATGGAAAAATAAATTTTAATTAATTTTTTTTCATTGATGGAACAATGTTTTCATGACGGTGCCCTACCACCTCGCCTTTTTGACGTTGGAGGGTTCAAGGAGAGTAGCACTTCTGATCTGAACTTTAAAGCTCGTAGTAGAGCAACTTTGTATTAAACAAAAAACTAATGTAATATTCTTATTAAAATCGAAATAATTATAATTTTCACTTTTGTCGGCAATCCTCATGACTGGCTATTTTTTTTTCAAACTACGTAAACAGAAAATATACCGGGCAGTGTAATGGTATTCATAAAATAGGGGTACCAAAACAAACCGCTATATACTTGGGACTACCAGACACAGCATATTATACAGGACACTGTTTTCGGAGTTCGTCTGCGACTATTTTTGTTGACCTGGGTGGCGATGAATTAGATTTAAAAAGATTCGGCGGATGGCAGTCATTGACCGAATGTGAAGACTATGTGGATAATTCCTTGAATAATTTAAAATAGCATGCGCTCTAGCGGGTACAAGTGATAGGGATGGAAATGAAAGTCAACCTAATCATGGGAAACCTCTCAAGGAATCGGATAAAACCAATTTCACCCTTTTCCACTACGGGAGTTGATTACGCCGGGCCATTTTCGGTTAAAGATAGGAAGGGGCGAATTAGTGTCTGATCTCACGAAGGAATCATCTATAACAGCTTTATGGCGATTCGTTGCAAGGCGTGGAAAACCGAACAAAATATACCCGGACAAAGGAACGAACTTTTTAGGGCCTAATTAAAAGCTTGCACAGCTAGGCAAATTTCTAAAAACTACTTCTGAACATTTAACTTAATCACTAGAAAACGATGTGGGAAGCGGGCATTAAGTTCACTAAACACCACCTCAAGCAAGTAGCAGGAAATGTAACCTCAACATTTGATCAATTAAGTACCTTACACATACAAATCAAGGGAGTGTCGAGCTCCCGCCCTATTTTTCCTTTATCTAGACCCAACCAATGATATATGTCTCCTTTAACTCCATAACACTTTTTGATTTGTCAACATCATCAGCTGGCCAGACGTAACAAACAACCCAACAAACATATTATACCATTTTCAGCAGCTGCAAAAAGTGCAACAACATTTTTGGAAAAGGTGGTCTCTCGAATATATTTCAGAAATGCAGCGGAAGCAGAAATGTCTGAAATCAGGAAAATCGTATGTTGAAGTTAACGATTTAGTTATAATGAAGGAAGACAACCAACCGAATAGGGCGGAAAGCGATCAAGTGGCCAGGATAGTAGAACTGGAAACATCAAACGGAACAATCAAGTGGTCTTTTGCCAAGTTGTGTCCGTTACCACTGCCAGAATCTGGTGATTAGTGAGAGAGTGCGCGCGATAATGGTGTTCGTCGCTTACACTTAAAGAACAATAACTATTTATATTTAATGCTTTATTGTTTCCTGACAGCTTTGGTTTACACCAAATAATTTGTGTTCCCACTAGAATTGAAATAAATACACTCATACAAAAACACGATAATAATAACGTAAGAGGTGATGAAATGAACCAGCAATACCACAACATTTTACAGCATTAGATCTTTGACAGTGTTTAGATGCTGAATTATTTTTGCTACTAGTTTTGAAAGAATAAAATGTTTGCCGTAGCTGATTCTGTAGTTATGTATATCTTTTATTGGTGATCGCAATTACGAGGAATTTCAAGTGTTCGCTCTTCTTTTTGGAAATATTTTTTTTTTGTCGCTTTGAGAAAACTTTTTCTGGTTGTTTTGGCATTATCAGGATTTTGCTGGTTGTGACTTCTTGGATAATTTTATTTTGTATGCTCCTTGTGGTGTATTTATTATTCTTCAACAAAAAAGAATTGTTGAATAATTGTTTCTTCGGTATTGTCTTCTGGTATATGGAAATCTTCAGAGCTGTTTCCATCGAGTAGGCGGCTAAGAGTACAGTTGTCTCTTTGGACCAAATTTTGTTGATAATAGTAGGTATCTTCTAGAACTGAGCATTTTTATTTTTCTAATGAGTTTTCGTGCCAAATAGCGAAAAATGGGGGTATACATTTAATCATTTTGGATAATGGGAGAAATGTAATTCAAAGGTCTTGTAATTGAGTATGGGGACATGAATAGATAAAACGAATTTTGAATTAATAATTGACACTCAATTGTTGAAAAATTGATAGTACGTTGGTGAATTTTGAAATTTGCTTAGATATAAAATAGAGCTGTGTCCAGAGTTGAGCTTCAGAAATATTATCTATAAACGTTGTAGTTGATTGGCAATCCAAATTAATCTGATCTAGCGTATCTTTCGAGGGTTTCAATTTTATTTTAAAAGGATGCTTAGAATTTCATTTGATTTTCATTTGGAATGGTAATTGATATTTCATAATGGTCAATGAGTTCCTAATAAAGAGAAATTTGGACTTTTGTTTGATGAATAAGCTTCTGAAAATCCCTCCAGTTAAACTGGTGGCCTATATAGAAGTAGGAAGAAGGAATGGAAGTAGATAACATGGGTAATGGTACGAAGATTCTGCTCAAGTTGAGCACAACCCAAATGTATGAATGAATGAAAAAAAAATCAAGCAACAAGTCGGATCGTCGTCAACTTTTGTGTTGTGGCACAAGTAAATAATTTCAAGAATTTCACGTATTTAACAAAGCATAATTATTAACAATTTATTACAAGAGATCGTAAATATTTGCAAAAGAAAAAGTCATGTGTGATATAACCGATATTTTTTTGACGTTTCTCGAAACCAATATAAATTCTCAATTTCAGCAATTCATATACGTTCTAGCCAATCAAAACATTATTATAATGGGAATAATCTACTTACACCATTCCAGCGAAAATTATACAATGTAGATTGTTTTTATTGAATGACAACCACATGACAACGTATTTTCTTGATCTGACGCGTCTGTCATAAATTTTCAGGAAATTCGTAATATGAATTTGGTTTATATTGAATCGAGTGATATAAACAAGAGGGCTCAATAAAACTCAAAGTCCAAACCACAATAATTTAATTTGTCCACCAAAAGAACAATCAATCTGCTACTAGTTTCGGTAAATTAATTACCATCATCAGGCTATAATAGAAATGGTAGATTTAATATAAAGATCTTATGAAATTCTGTTATAATATTGAAACAAACTATCACTATAAAATTGTGATAAAACTGATATTCTAAATTACGAATACATAATGATAATATTAAACTCATTAAATTACATTTAAATGTTGTTGCAAAACAAATATGAAATGAAAGTAATTGTCAAAGTACAAAAATTTTGATTATCTAAATAAAACTAGTGTTTATATTTCTATCTTATTATTCCTTTTTTATGATCAAATTTGTTTATTTTGTTATTGTTTCGTAAATATGGGAAACTATAAAAAAGTGTTCAGCGTGACAACGCTGCATTTTCCCTTCGCAACCGTTATTTTTATGTTATGCAGTTAGTTGGGTATGAAAGAGCAGCAAGTGAAGTTGTAACAAAAGGTGTTTGTTTTAATTCACAATAAATATACCCAATTCAACCAATTTATGTTAAGAAAATACCCTAGAGTATTTTACATGGTCCTTCGTAGCCGGTTAATCCGATGTCAAAAGTATTGAAGTAATAAGTTGAAAAATTACAACACGTGCTTGTAGTAAGCCATGGCGCCATAATTATTTGGTCAGCACCGGCTTTTACAAAAGTTACAGAAGTTAAGTGTACCAGAGGCCAAATTCTAAAAAGTGAGTAATCCTCTTTTCTTTTCCTATTCCAATTTCCAAATATTATAATTGCACACCTGTTGTGTATTTCGTTGTTGCCTCATTTCACAAATTATTAATGAATAATTGTTCGTTTTAAGAAAATCATTTCAGTAACTTTATTAGTATTATTAATATTAAAAAAAATAAAATGGACATATTAAAAAGGCAAAGAGGTTCTGTTAAGGCTAGTTTAACTAATTTTTCCAAGCATATTGACGATAATTTTAAAAATAACAAGTATATCTCATCAATTAATTTTAGAGTTAGAAACTCGTATTAATAATATAGATGTTAATTTGTTGCAAAAATTTGTCGAAATCCAAGACAGGATTGAGACATCATGTGAATTAACGGAGTTAGAAAAAGAATATTTAGAACGAAATGAATTTGAAAACAGATATTATTCTGTGATCTCTTTAGCAAAAAAGTATTTGGATGACAACAAAAAAGAAAACGAATGTGGCGGTTTCTCGACAAGTTCGAACAAATCTGTTATTATTAACCCCACACAATCTGTTAAGCTTCCGGATATAAATTTACCCATATTTGACGGGTCTTTGCAAAATTGGCTAGAATTCAGAGACATTTTTGAGTCTTTTATTAACAAAAATGAATCACTATCAGATATTCAGCGTTTTCATTATTTGAGGGCTTCTGTACGCAACGAACCTATTCAACTAATATCAAGTATAGAATTTTCTTCTAATAATTATAAAATTGCATGGGAGCTGTTAGAAAAACGATACAATAATGATAAGTTATTAATACATAATCATATTAAAAACATTTACAATATAGAAGCCATGAGTAAGGAGTCCGCTAAAGGTATGCGTGCGATTTTAAATAATGTTACAAAAAATATGCGTGCATTGAGTCAAATAGGTTTACCCACAGCATCCTGGGATGTACCCATTGTTTATTTATTAAGCAGAAAATTGGATAAGACCACTGCTAGGGATTGGGAATCATTTAAATCAAAGGCAAAAATTAATCTATCTTTATATGATTTTAAATTATTCCTAACTTCTAAGTCGGAACTTCTCGACAATCTTGAACAAAGTCGCATAGAAAAAAAACACAGTAGTGGTAATTTTAGAGGTTTGATTGCGGTAGATGATAATTTACAATGCTCAAATTTGACTGATGTTAGATCACAAAAGTGTTTATGTTGCGAAGGGGAACATTATATTCAATCATGTCCTTCTTTTTTGAAAATTCCAGTTGAAAAACGGGGTGAAAGAATTATTTCTTTAAAGTTATTTCTGAACTGTTTGAAACCCGGACATTTTAATAAGAGTTGTCGAAAGCCAACATGGTAAAAATGTAACAAGAAGCATAATATTTTATTACATGTTGACAAAATTAATTCGCAAGAATTTCGCGATAAAATCGATAACGAAAATTCATCTTCCTCATTGGTCAATTTAAAAGAAGTGGTAAATAACTCTGCTAATTGTGAGATAAGTGATGTTTTATTATCCATAGCTCACGTTTGTATTTTGGATCGATTTAATAATAAACATACTGTTCGCATAATTTTAGACAGCGGCTCTCAATCGAGTTTTATTACTGAGAGTGCATGCGATAAACTTCAATTGTTTAAAGAAAAAATTAATGTATCGCTTAATGGAATAAATAATTCTTTTTCAACTATAAATTATAAATGCAACACACGAATATTTTCAAAGACGAATGAATTTTCAATAAATGTTTCTTGCTTTGTTATTCCAAAGATAACTGGACCTTTGCCAGTTTCGCCGATAAATATTAGTAATTTAAAATTTCCCACCAGTAATTGTAAATTAGCTGATCCTGCATTTTTTGAACCACAGGGAGTTGATATGTTAATTGGCTCGGATTTATTATGGGATTTGATATGTGAAGAAAAGATTTCTTTAGGTTCCAAACTGCCGATCTTACAAAGTACAAAGTTTGGTTGGATTGTGACTGGTCCTGTCGGCAAGACAAATAAGCCGGCGGTTTTGAACTGTTGTTTTGTTAATACCGATGTCAATATTAATCAGCAAATTCACAATAAATATACCCAATTCAACCAATTTATGTTAAGAAAATACCCTAGAGTATTTTACAACTAGTTAATAGGATCACAAAATAGTATAGTTACTTTCATGAAACATAATATACAACTGGAAAAATCATAGGTTGCTGTCACCAAATTTTTTTTTATCATTATGATACTAACGTAAGATTTTTGAATGAAAAAACCAATCAAATGAGGTATGGAAAACAAGAAAAAATAGAAATATTGGAAAAATTGGAAAAAACACTAATTGAAGACTAAATATTTCTTATTTTGGGCACCGGTTGAGTCGCAGAAAATTTCAAAATTCCTAACTCTTTCGTCTAAGATGTTGTAAACAAAGTGATATAAAAAAGAAACCACGTCGTGGGATCCTTCCCTTGCTACAGTTTCTGGATATGTTTAAAAGGCAGACTTGCCTGTCGACAAGATGAGAATGTTGAAACTGTACATAGATAATTGGCGCTTATAATAAACATCATTAGTCGTAATGTTTGGAAAGGGAACATTGTTTTGGTAATCCATAGCGATTGCCTCAAACGTCATATCCGATTTTGCCTTCCTTTTAGCATTTCTTTTCAGGATGTAAAACGTTTGCGCCTTTTTTATGGAGGTCATTTAGAATTTTCTGACTCTGATGTTGATGTTCGTTGTTCTAGTGTTCTCATTTCTGCAAGAAACTTATCGCAAATGCTGCACGTCTCACTACGGGGATATCCGAATGAAAACGAACGATAGGTTTCAAAAGAAATAGTCACATATAGGTTAACTTCCTTAAACATATTGAACATTTTTGTAATATTGAGTTCCTCTGGTGAATATATTTTCTTTGACTTCTCCATGCTGTAATGACTAGTTCGCCCATCAAATGATTTTATGCGAGCTTCAATTTTATCCAAAATGGGCTGTGACATCTTCTGAGGTCTATTTTTGTGGAGACTGCGAGCATCTTGCGGACATTGCCCAGTAGATTTCAGGGCTCTTTGAATGTATTCAATTTTACCCTTAGTGACACCATGTATTGAAGCAAATGCCTCTACACAAACTGGAATTTCCAGCAGTTCATCATTACGTTTAACTCTCACCCTATACCCATATGAACAATCATGAAGCAAAGCAATTTCCTCACATTGTCGAGGTCTTCTTTGTTGAATATTATTAACTGTGATTAGAGAAGTTAGGTAGCTGTTTTGCTCGTTATGATTACCTAGCAAGTTAAATCTGCTTAAAAGAAGATTTCTTTCTTGTTTGGATATCTGCTGAAAACACTTTAATCGTTTACAATTGCAATTATCTCCCATTTCATGAGATTGCAATTTCAATTTCTTGCAAACCAATGTCATTCTTCCCAAGCACGGTTTTCGTTTCTCGGGTGTTTGAGAAGTATCATCTCTGTCATTGTTACACTGTAGAAGAATAATAGAGTTCATATAATAGACTTCTTGGTATGCGTCATCGTTTGTGACGTATATCCGGGTTTTGGGCATGTCGTTTATTTTATTTGCTATTTTGTCATATAGCTAACCTTAAATTTAATAAGTAAAAGGATCAGGATCGTATTCAGCCAAATTCGAAAATGCTATAAAATTAATAATACTTGGGATATGAAAACACTGCAAAATAAAACAAATTGTATATTCAACTTACATATTCAAATAACTTTACATTAGTAAATATAGTTTACATCAGTAAATATAGTTTACATTAGTAAATATAGTCCTGCAAATAATTATACAGCCTGTTCAATTAAGTCTGCACCATATGGGACCCTATTTCATTTTTAAGTTTTATGGAAAAAGCAAGGGAAAAAGGTATTCTTCACTTATAATTCTTATTGTCAGTGAATTACATTGTTTTATTTGTTTAAATGTGGCCACTGTCTTATTGGTGTTTTTACTGACCTCATGTACTTGATGTTCATTAAAATATGTACAGGTGGTGTATTGAAAATTTATGTATGTATGTATTTTGACATAAAAAATCTATTGGCCCCCCTTCTACTTAGTTTCTGAGGAGAGTCTCAGGAGTGTTGTCAAAAGCTCCTTTCATGTCCGAAAATGCACATACTACAGTTTCTTGGTTGACTAAGGCACCTCGGATATATTGAAAATTTAACAAAATAGATATTATTCTATAGCTTTTTGAAGCTACGAAAACTTGCTCTGCCATTGGATAGCTCCTTTCCAAACACTAGCTAGAGTGTTCTATATCCAGTTACACGTTCAGTAGAAAACAAACATAAACATAGTAAATAGTCAAGAAACCAACCAACTAATAAAAAAGAGGAGGATTATGAAAGTTCAATTTTCACACCAAACCATTTCTATTGGATTGAACTGGCAATGGTAGGGAGGTAGCCTTAAAATACGATGACCATGCTGAAGAGCCAGTCTATATAATTTATAAAACAGCACGCTTACATTAACACTGTTGAGCCTCACCTCCTACAACAAATTACATACTTGTATTCTTTATCCGGTATATGTTCCTTCACAATTTTCATAATTTCATCTTTTATGCTAGATGCTGGAAAATGTATACACCTTTTTTGTAACCAACTAATTAAAGATTGCTTAGTCCAAGATGAATTAGGGCTTTTTTCAACTAAACTTGAATGGTAAGATGCATTGTCCATTATTATTAAAGAAGGTTCTTCTAAATTCGGCAGGAGCTGTTGTTCAAACCATTTTTCGAAGTTATTCGAATTCATCGAATCATGATAGTCTCCAGATTTACTCCCACTATTGAAAATCAAACTACAATTTTTGACAAAACCATTATCAGAACCTGCATGTAGAATAATGTACCGTACACCTTCACCACTCGTCTTCCTTACTGCCTTAGTGCTACCATCTTGCCAACTCTTGCGAAAACTACCTTTACTAAAAATCCAGGTCTCGTCCAAAAAAACAGGCTGTAGAGGGTAAGGAGAACTCTCATTGTTCTTAAATTCTCTCAGAAAATGTAATCTTTTTTGAGCTACATGTGGTTGTTCCATAAAATATTTCCTATTGGAAATACTGCAATTTAGCCATCTGAATTTTAGTTCCCTTAAAACATTAGCCATTGAACCAACAGACATGTCGATTCCATCCAGATCGATGAGTTTTTTATTCAGTGTTTGTAGAGTTACATGTTCACCTAAAATAAGTAAGTAAACAAACAATATTAATGAATAAAAAATATAAAAACACTTTTTTAATTACACACTTTTATTAGGAAATGCACTAAAAAGAAGACAATAATTTTTTTTAATTCCTCATTCACTCTTTCTCACTATGGTCAAAGTAGGTGGCGCAGTTTTAAACAAACATTTAATATGAGCTCTCGAATATTTCACTTACATACCACTCACTTTTATTTTTAGTGAAAAGTAGGGAACGAAAAAGGTTCCAAGTTAATTGAAAAAAATAATTTTCTACTTATTAGTGCATTTCCTAATAAAAGTGTAATTTGAAAAGTTTTTTTTTTATATTCTCTGTGTTATACTGTTCAATTCCATTAAATTTTTTTATCCAAAACTTCCAAAAACATGTATTGTCACCGGAAATGTGATCGTGTGAAAAATTTGAATGAAATCGGTTAGGTAAAAGATGGTAAAAAGTGGATTGCAAGATTTGATCTAGACAAACAAAGAAGTGAAGTTAAATAAAAGTGTGTAAAAATGGTTTACTCATCGGACTAATTAAAAATGTCAGATGCATAGAAAACATTTTTCTAAATACCTTCACTAAACATTCTGTATATACGCGTCCTAATGGCATGCTCGTGTTTCTCTCGGATTGTGGGACCCTTCGACATTTTGACAGACTATACTCTGAATCACTGTGAATGCCATTTTTTGCCAAATTTGCTACAGACGGCAAGGATATTTCCAATGCATCTGAAACGCGCTGAAACACAATAGATAAAAATAAAATATTTAAACAATCCTAATGAAATAGGATTAACTTGATTTATATTAATTTCACTTATTGTTATATAAAAAATACTTACTTGGTGCACTGAAGTTGAAGGTATCAATGGTTTACCAGCTTCTTTTTCAAATTGAAAATATTTGATAACTTTTAAAATAAGATGCTGTTTTTTTTCCGTGTCTCTAGGCATATTTTTGTATTATTGAAATAAATAGAATGCGAACAATAAGATTAATATTCACTTTTCATAAAAAATAATTGATCGTAAACAACAAAGTACAGACCTGACAAGAACTGCCAGTGGGACATTAGAAAAAGACGTAAGACACATTGCCGCTACGAAGGGAACGTCTACATCCTATTTTAAACGATATGAATTCGCCCGATTGATAGGTCGCGCTTGCACGTAAACTAAACATCAACCAATCAAATTTGTCTGTCAAAAATTAGGGTTAACGTTTGTAATACGTTTAAACAGTTCATTATTGTGATATTTTGATCAGGATTAATCACAGATCTGCCTTCCTTTCCATTTCTTCCAACGTAATGTGTTAGAAGGAAATTAACAATCAATGACGCACACCAAAAAGGCTATTATATAATATATAATAGCAGATGCATACAAATCAAATCTTTATAATATAACGTATAACTTACCATTTTTAATTAGGTACTGTATGATCGTTTTATTGCACAACTAACCTTCAAACATACAACACGTAAAACAAAACTGAAATGATCGTGATTCACTAACGAGAGCTGCATGTGTGGCTGACATTCCTCGATTTTGATCGGTAGCGCGCGGACGTTCGTCCTTCTTTGCCTGTATCCAAATATTCAGACAATTCATCTAGACTGACCTACCTTCTTATTACCCTGAATGGCTCGGGCAGTCGATAGTCCTCAGTTTTTACTAACAGATGACGCAATAAGCTGAAATTATCAAAAACGTGACATTTCTTGTTTTCCCCTGTACTCTTCATATAAAAGTTTTCTCATGAGAAAACTTCTATATATTAGTGTCAGTAGATATACTATAGGGATTCTGGACCACTACTTCAAAAATCTCCGCTGGTGGCGCTGAGAGCGGCGTTGGCGGCGTTCCGCGGCGTTGGCCGCCATTTTTAGTCCTCTTTTTAAAACTCTCAAATAATTTAATTAAAAAACTTTAACTCGGGTGTGGATCGAACCCCGAACCTACGCGCTTATAGCAATGCATCTAACATAGTCCGCCACGATCTCTCATACATAACATTGTCGAAGAAAAGTATATTACGTGAGCGCGCACCGTACGCTGGCGGGTAGGAGTCTCGGTGGCGACATCTACATGCGGGTAGTCTATGGGCCGGTGGCCTGCGGGTAGGAGTCTGCCGCGGGAGTCTGTCCGCCATTTTTTATCCATGCGCGCGGGGCGATCAAAATCAAATTGTACAAAAATCACATTATCATTATCATGATTAATCGTATTTTTGTACGGGCGTATATCACAAAAGGACCGTGAAAGGCAGGTCAGCACCCTCGTGTCATCCAATCATAGCAAACTCGAAAGGTATTAACGGCTATTCGTGAATCATATACAGGGCGGAGTATCTTTGAATGGTAGGACTTAAGCAAACGATAAGGTATTAACGGCTATTCGTGAATCATATACAGGGCGGAGTATGGTAGGTCGACTTTAGCAAACGATAAGGTAACTTTTTTGTGTCAACCCCAAGTGTTACGTCGTCACGTGGTACATCGCCACGTGGTACGTCGTCACGTGGTACGTCGTCACGTGGTACGTCGTCACGTGGTACGTCACGTCGTCACGTCACGTCACGTCGTCACGTGGTACGTCGTCACGTCACGTCGGAGGGAAGCTTCGAAACATTACATTGGCGAGACATTTCTTGTGAGGTTATGAAGTCGGATTGTGGCGTCAGACGTGGAGCAGACTTCGTATAAACTGGATGTCCCGCAAATTACTTATCCATTAAGACGTATCCAACCATGTTCAACAAAACCGAAGAGAATATGGAAAATGAGATTTATAATGTCTTCACCATGACATGTCTAATATTAATATCTGTCTTGGTTTTAATTTTAAAAATTATTTTAAAAATTGTAAAACGAAAATTTGTATCTTCATGCAATATAAAAGTTGATGAATATACAGAGTGTTTCAATAAAAACCCAACGTTTCTGTAAAAAACTTTATTTATAATGGTAATACAGTATTTGAAAACCAGTGGCGGAGGCGTTGTACATTTCTTTCGGTACATGAATATAGTCCAGAGGCGTGGCAGGGGTTCGGATCTTGAGCAAAGTTTCCAGTTTCACAGGGTGTACCATCAAATTTACAAACATCAATAATGCGTGGAAAAACACCAAATATGTTACATTTCTTTAGCAGAAATTCCGCTTTTTGTTGTCCCCGAACGTAAATGTAGTCTGCAGCATACAATAGCTTTTTTTCCAATATTTCATTCACTCTAGAATATTCTACATCTCCTGAAGAATATCGAATGCCATGCACATTCCTTTCCAAGTAGGATGTAGTCTTTCTATCATCGTTACTTAATGTAGAAAACGGCTGCGGCGGTAAAAATATGTAATGCGAACTTTTGAAGCCAATTTCTATGGTGAGTTCTTTGACGACGAAAAGTCCATCTACGACAAAGCCTTGAATATCCACAAAAGCTACTCTCATGTTGACGTCTGTTTGAATACTAACGCAGATCAACATTTAGTTCAAGCTTTTAACAATTTCCGTGAGGGGGAAGTATTCCATCACGCAATCGTGAATTATGATGCAATAGACTTTGGTATTTTCGGGAAAGCCTTTGTTTGCTTCAATATCAAGTTTTACATCGACTGTGGACGCCTTCATGCTTTCTTCCTGTTTTGAACAATCGATAACAAACAATGCACGTTTCTTGAAAGAAGAATAATCCAACAGGGGACGTTTCTGTGCGGAGTTTGCGTAGTTGGGATAGAATTCAGTATAGTTAAAATATGCCTCATTGTAGTCAGTTTTAGCGAAATCCAATTGCATTCTTTCATTAGGCCAATAGTCACCGTTAAGTGACAGTCTTATACTTTGCACGTCAGCATTGTCAAATAAAGTAGGATCGGCTGTAGTCACGTTACGTTTGCCGGTTTGGAAGAAAACAATAACAAAACGGGGTCTTTCAACTGAAGTGGATGTTTTAACAGCCCAAACTTCTCGTCTTGCACCTTTAGTAATTGAGGGCAATTCGTGTAACTCCCACTTTCTAAATGGAATAACTATAGGCTGATCTTTTTGAATGGATTTCATGAGATTTATCTTTATATCATCATTGGGAAAGATATGTTTAACTTTTAGTTCAATACTTATAATATTAATTTTAGCGGTTGTATGGGAGAGCGTGCCAGAGACATTCTTTTCAGTAATATATATGCAATCATTATCATTTCGTGCTCGAACTAATCGTATCGTTTGTCGACCGCATGTAATCATGGGATAATCGTTGAAAATGTTGAAAATATGTTTGAGGGGTATTTGAAGGTTGAAGGTCTTGTCGCTATCATTCAGAATAGGGTCTTTCGGGTAATTCCAACCAGCTATAGCCATATGATTGGAATCTTCTTGGTTATAACATGTCATAGCACGTACGGCACTTACTATTCCGGGATCCCGAACGGTTTCCATTTCCCTGGCACTTTCACTGTACGTACATGAATCGAATAGGAAGGCTCCAACATTATTTGCTAATTTTACATCACCACCTCCATGTGTTTCAAGCGAACCTTTAATGCACAACAAAGTTTCGCTCATTGCAAAGAACGAATCAACTTGATTGATGCTGAATTCCACAATGTCACTGCAATTGAATGATTTTATAAATGGAGCATAGGTTCTGTATTCAGCCTTTCGAATTGAATCGTCAAACATTGGCTTACGGTAGATATCAAACATCGAAGGCATGTTGTCGTTTTGACGAAGACGTTTTCCATACATGGTTGTCATTTTTTAATTTAAAACCCAGCGATTGCAGGACCAATTTGTTTGCGAACGTGAGATGTTTTAGCTTTGGTGATTGCTTAGCTAATGAAGTTGAAAGCTCTGCAGACTGTCTTTTATGATTGATTATTAGTCCCATCTGCTTCGTGCTCTAAGCTCTAATATCAACGTACTCAATTCACCTCTAAAGTTTATAGGTCGACCGTCTTGGTCTAAGGCAATAACGGTAATGTTGGTTATTTCACGTTGTGGTATAACAGGTAAGTAAAGCAAATTATGAGGAATTTCGTCGATGGAATATCCAGGATCTACTTGTATGACGAATTCGTAAATAGTATGAGCAGGTCTGTTTGCATCGAAGGCTCCAGTGGTAATGTTACAATCGAAACGGATACTGGATACTTTAATGATTTCGACGGGGAGATCTGAAGAGTGCATTTTGTTGGCGTCGAGTATTTTCGATGAAAATCCCAATATTTTCCCAAGACTATCAGTTTGTATAAAGGAAATTTTGTATCTACTGGAAATTTCACATTTCAACGTATTGTGATTGGGTTTTAGTGAAAATACCGTTGAATTTTTCGCACCCAATTTATCGTTGATGAACGATTCAAGATCAGCAATTTCATAACACCCTGTGGGAAAATTAAAACTTTGTAGGTTGTCTTCAGCATCATAGTAGTAAAACGTACAATTTTCAATGTTTGGTATACTGTGATACGAATGAAAAGATCTTAGAGCTATTTCATAAGCATTCTTGGGATCAAGTACAATAGGAGTAGGAGGCTGAAAGGTAAACACGTGATTGGTGCTGTTAACTCTCAGCAACTGTGACATGATGACTAATAAAATTCGAGACATGTTTGAATTTAAATATCATTTTTTATTGTTTGTTTACAAAGAAAACAAGTGGCTTGTGAACTCGGAGGCCCGTCACAATGCGTCGTCCAATCAGGTCGATTGTAATGGATGAAACAAGGCAATCGTATTTGTAGTTCAAAATTTGCTCGATATTCAATGGGAAGCTTATGCCAAATATCAAGCAATTCCGAAGGTCTTACACACTCTATTAGATATTCAATGGGAAAGTGCTTTAGTTCTTCGGCAGTGAAACTACTCAATGTTTTTCCATGATAGATATGTTGTAGTAATAGTTCCGTCATTGTTGTAGAAATTTCAAACACAAATGACCGCAATTGATTTGATCGTAGTTTTGATATTGTGTATTGTTGTAGAAAATTCGCACGCTCTTTCCCAAATATTTAACAACTTCTTTCGGGGGCTTCAAGTTACCAAATGAATCGAAATACTCTACATTGTTGTTTATCTTTCTGTAAGCTACCCAATGACTTCCACTATTCTTAGAGGTATCCAAATTAACCACTGCGCATTCCTGTTTTCGGGGGCCGTTTTTGGGGAGAGTGTCTCGCATGAAAACTCCTCGAAAATGTGGTATTTTAAGTAATTTTGCGTAATGTGTTATGTCAAAGTCGGTTAATGCGTGATTGGGTAGCTTTATAAGTTTTTTTTTAAATACAATCCAAAACCGCCTTTTGGGTACTTTTTCAGATACAGACCAGATCCTACACGTTCCATCGCCTTATTATGACGTACATCTTCTTCCAATTTCTTTTGCGCATGCTTTGCGTCAATAACAGTTTTAGCAATCCCAGCAGCACCACCTGACAAAGCTCCAAGTGCCGAAAGGCCAGCAAACAAAGGGATAAGTGGCAGGAAACCTCCGGATTTCGCTACAGGTATTACTCGAGGAACCTCGACTTCTTTTTTCCCACCAAATTCTTTAATAAGTGCTTTGGCTGCTCGTAAGGCAAACGTTGCAGTGTCTTTCAAAGATGTCCCTTGCTTCAAGGACTTTCCCACTTTTAGAATGACATCTCGATGCAAGGAACGACGTTTGCGACGACATCCCATTCCCAGCTTTCTTTTCAACTTCATTCCGCCTGTCACAAGTAATGCAGCAGTTTTCTCTCCCAGTGAAGCGTCTTTTGATTTGACGCGAGCCCAAGCTTTATCTTCAAGTATCTGATCGGCTTTGTGCCGTTCTTCGAGAGACTTATTCTTCCAGTAAGAAATATCGTGTTGTTTACAAGCTGTGTCCAAGGGATTGATGCCTGGATCTCCACGATCAAGACGTTTTTCCAATTTTGTACCGGCTACCAAAAAACAAATTAATTTTTTACAAAAGGGGTGGGGGAGAGTACTTACGCCCACAGTACTGATAGCTAGGTAAGTGAAGTTCAATAGGTAGTTTATTGATGAGAGAATTCAAGAGACCTTCTCCTTCAAACGCCAACATTAAGACTGATACGCGTAAGTGGTGACATCTATATTTAAAGAATAGTACTACGAAAAATGACACACACAATGAAAATAATTCAACAAGAACAGACGATACCCATTGAAAATCTGGATTTCACCTCAACACCATCGATCGGCAAACATGGTAAATTGTTGCCAAATTCTTTCCGTGCCATTATATGCGGTCCCAGCGGGTGTGGAAAAACGAATGCCGTGATGGCGCTCCTATTCAATCCAAATGGCGTGAAATTCAAAAACGTTTATGTTTATTCAAAATCATTATTCCAGCCGAAGTATCAATTGTTGCAAGAAGTGATAGCACAAGTCAAGGGTGTTGGGTATTTTCCATTTAAAGACAATGAGGAAATAATTAGTCCAGATAACGCTCGACCGAATTCTGTCTTTTTATTCGATGACGTGGCATGTGACGGCCAGCAGAAAATTCGTGAATACTACTCCATGTGCAGACATAAAGATATTGATGCCGCATATCTTTGTCAAACATACTCAAAAATACCGAAACAGCTTATACGTGACAATTGTAATCTAGTTGTGTTATTCAAGCAAGATGAGGTGAACTTGAAACATATATTTGACGAACACGTATCTCCAGACATGACATTTGACACATTTAAAAATGTGTGTTCAATGTGTTGGTCTGACCACTATGGTACTTTGGTAATTATGAAGGATTTCCCACTTAATGATGGAAGGTATCGCAAAGGATTCGATAAATATATAAAATTGTAAGCTGTACTTCAGTCTGCACCAATATGTCTGATGATAAGGTTGCTACTGCATTGCGCAAGAAAAAAGTATCTGAACTTGCTAGATCAATTCGTAAAAAATACTTGGCGCTGAAATTGGGTAAATCAGAGCAAGATGAGTCTATTAATAAACTATTCAAGCCAATATCCAAGCCACTTGAAGAAATTGTGCAGTCCTCAAAGACACTACAAAAAACGATTACAAATTTACATCCAAAAGAAGAAATGAACAAAGAAGAACCCCTCGAATCCGATGAAGCGGAGAGTATTCCAATGTCCGAATCTCCTGAAATAATGCGTTCTGAAATTTCACAAGAATCCATTGAAGAGTATTTAGATCAATATCCCAAAATTACTCAATCGTATATTGAAGATTATTTCCAAGGTAACGGAAGAATCGATAGAAATTATGGTCCAATCTACAATGATGAACTCGGTTGGAGTTTAGGTATGCGTAGAATTGCATTTGACAAAAAAAGCAACAATATCAACATTCTACCAGAAAAAAACAAACAAGGTGGGTACGTGATTGGAACACCGGGCATGTATCAGCTTTTATTCTACAACGACCCAGAAGGCTATACCTCGCAGGATTTAGAAGCATATAAAATTCTTCTAGATTATACTGGGGTTCATCGAGATACACTAAACCGTCTCAAGGGTTCGAGCACTTACAAATATCACAATATCATCAAACCTCTGTTTAGAACTGATACGGAATCAAGACGTCCCTCTACTCGAACGCATCAGCACCTGATAGATGGCCCCGCAAAAATAACATCACCAAAAAGTGGAGGAAACGTTCTCGATTCTCGTTTGATATACAACGAAGATCCCATGGAATATATTTATTGGGACGATCCCAATGAATTAGTGGATCGTTTGAAGTTGTTGATTGCTTCAAAAGAGGCAGGTAATACGTCACACGACAACGAAATAGTAGCAATTATCAATGAGCTCAAAGAGGCTAATATAATAGAATGACAGGCTGAAACTTGTTCATTTCAATTATGCCTGTCGATAAATTCGGACATAGACATCAAACACCCTATGCGCGTTTACCAACAAAAATCACGTTTCCTCATACACCGGACGGTAATATTGACATTGAAAATGTGAAAATTTGTAATGTAAAGGAACCGACCACAAATAGTGACGCTGCAACAAAAAAATATGTTGACGAGCAATTGCATACTATCAACTCGTCATTAATTCAAACACATGGTGTAGTGCTACAGCTACATGATCATGATATAAAGGATTTAACAGCAGGATTTAACGGAATAAATGAGCTTTATAGCACTGAAATTCCCCTATTACAGGGGAGTATTACCAATCTACAAAATAAAACTAACGAAATTGATACATTTATTTCGCGAAGTCCCCCTGTAGCAGGTAGGGATATGGCTACAAAGAAATACGTTGATGAATCAATTGCCGCAACAAAAGTCTTTATTCGAAAAGAATTGACCGCTTCTACGAATGCAAGTATACGTGAATTGAAAAAAGAATTTGCAGAAAATAACATAGCCATCTCTGATTTGAAAAGTAATATTTCAGGTATAGTGAACAATATTAAGGCTATGGCTACGAATAACCATAACCACATTCACAGTCTGGAGCTGAAACTGGCCGGTAGTAAACCATAATATGCACTCCAAGGAAAAGATTCAACTCGTAAATGAGCTGCATAAACCGATTCGGAGAAAATTCCCTCGAAGACGTACTATAATCAAGGGGTTGTTTGATCTTTGGCAATTAGACTTATTGGACATACGTGCTCATGCCTCTCAAAATAAAAATTATAAAATGATACTGGTCGTTATTGATTGCTTCTCAAAATTTCTTTGGACACGTTCACTAAAGACGAAGAATGGTGAGGAAATCACTAGAGCATTCTCGGATATTCTCGCTCACACACGACGAACACCGAAAAATCTGCAATCCGATCAGGGGAAGGAATTTTACAATAGCAAATTTCAAAATTTAATGAAAAAACACAGTATAAATCATTATAGCGTATTTAGTACGATGAAAGCTTCTATGGCAGAACGTGTTATAAGAACTTTGAAATCGAAACTCTACAAGTATTTCAGTTTAAATGGTACCCACAAATGGATAGACATTCTGCCTGAAATTACTCAAAACTATAACAATACAAAACATTCCACAACAAAATATAAGCCTTCTCAAGTCAACAAATCCAACGAAAAATCTATTTTGGATAACACCTATAGTCATTTAAAGATAGCCGGTCCACGAAAATTTAAAGTTGGCGACATTGTGCGCATATCCAAGGCAAAACATGTCTTTGAAAAAGGATATACACCCAATTGGACTACAGAACTATTCAAAATCACCAAAGTTAAAATTACCAATCCTGCTACGTATTTACTCGAAGACATGCAAGGTACACTAATCAGCGGCTGCTTCTACGATGAAGAACTACAGAAAACATCGAATTCAGACATTTACTTGGTGGAAAAAGTTCTCAGAAGAAAGGGCAACAAAATGTATGTGAAATGGCTCGGACTAGACAAAAAACACAACAGTTGGATTGAAAACAAGGCCGTTTTGTAGCACTACTTTTCGCTTCGTTGCGTATGAATACCGAAGAAGATGGCTGACCGCAAAGAACGAAAACTATAAATTGAAGAGCGCTCCAGTACTTGAGCTTAGTTAGCAACATGACTTTTCAAGATAGTGACTATTCTTCTTCTTCTTCCAGTTACTTCGAATCCAGTTTATCTGACTGTAGTACAGAATTGGATAGAATTTTGGAAAATTATGAAACTTCTGCAAAGTCCGAAAATGTATACCTACTTTTAACACAATATACAATTTCCGGTTATGAAGTAAAATGTGGAATTAGTCCGGCAAGATCATTTACGCCTGCTGTTATTCTATCCCAACAGCTAAAGTGCAGCAAAATATCTTTCAGCACTTACGAATGGCAGAACTTTATTTCAATAATGACGCAACAGATGAATTTATTTCGTACCGGAGACGAGTTCAAACCTGATTCGATTCCATGTGGAGAGTACTGTACCATTACCCCATTAATTTACGATGATTGTAAGGTAATTTTTGTTAGAAAACATGACGTTGAGTATTACATGGATGAAGAAGAAGTATCCCAAATTTTAGAAGTAAATAATTTGATTATACAACGTATATCGGTGTTGGAAAATTTGGATTTTTGTCAATATTATTATAATGTTTTGGATTTCTGTAAAAATATCACCCCCGAAAGCTCTCTACAAATTTTATATGCATTTTGTTCCATAACACCAAACGATATGTTAAACAATGCTCTTAGAGAATTTGTATACTTTTATAAACTCAAAGTCATCAATGATTTGAATAAATAGTTATATGTGTTTGTGTGTTTTCTTCTCTCCCCAACCGACGACAAAAAAAAAAACAAGAACACGACAATTATGACACATCTGTCGTAATCGAGACCGTTATGATGTTAACGCCCTCCAAATTGGTGTGGGAATGAAATCAATGTATTTTACCATGACATGTGTAATATTAGCATCTGTTAGTTGTTGATATGAAATTCTACAAAGTTAATTAGTCTACCATAACTTCGTGAAGTTGATAAAAAATATTTCAAAACGATATAAATAAGCTCTGAGAACACGATAATTATGTCACATTTGTTGTAATCGAGACAGTTATGATGTTAACGCCCCCCAAATTTATGTGGGAATGAAATCAATGTGTTTTACCATGATATGTGTAATATTAGCATCTGTTAGTTGTTGAGATGAAATTCTACAAAGTTAATTAGTCTACCATAACTTCGTGAAGTCGATAAAAAATATTTCAAAACAATATAAATATGCTCTGACAACACGATAGCGGCAGTTCCATATCAATAATCGGCGAGTGTACATCTTGAAAGCTACGCGAGTGTGCATCTTGAAAGCTACAATAGTTTCTTCTAGTGAAGTTTTTTGAACAATAGTAAGTTTCATTTTTTAAATTCCAGCTCTTTTACATTTAATATTTGCAAAGATAAAACTATTTCGAATATTTTGGAAAAGTTTTATTTGCTATAAATTTATTTGGGGGGGAAACTCTTTGCAGACTGGTACAACAACATTTATCATTTCAGATGAGTTTTATCAATGAACTAAACACCTTCTCTACTTCCACAGGGGTAGAGAACAAACCCATTAGGAAGCTGAAAGAAATTCCGGAAAACGTCCCCCAGAAAATTGTAAAAGTTAAAGTAGTTCAATCAAAATTTGGAGAAGCTATATTAGTCGAATTAGAAGATAATGTAACTTTTCTCCCCCAAAGGGTAGTGGAAAAATACAAGAAATATATCGCAGATATAAACAAGGGGAGCTATAGTTTGGTGTTTTTGGGGCTACAGAATATTTCTAGTGGATACCGCCCCAGGACACTATTTAAAATAGAAGAAAACAATTAAACGGTAAGATTTTTTAAAATTTTGCTGATTATTTATCATGTGTGATTCTGTTTTAAAAACATTTTATTATTTTTTGTTTCAGCAACACATTCGCAAAATTTGATTGAACCGACTGAGGACAACTTAAAAGGAAATTCAGAAGTACACATCCGCAGTCACGATATAGCTCATATTACACAAAATTTGGAAGCGACCTGCTGAGGACAACTTAACAAAATTTGGAGAAGTACACGCAGTCGAAGACAACTTTAGAAAGCTGGTGAGTACATTTTTTGTGCATATACTCAATAATGTCGAACTTCAGTGTTACTCTACAGCAAGTTGATGAAATTTTAAATTCTCTAAGCAAAATTCAAACCTTTTCAAATGGAAACAAATGGATTTTACTGATTAATAAACATCTCAGAAAATGTAATCAAGCTTTGAAATGTTTCAAGTTTTCGATCGGAGTAAAAAATAAAATTCATACAAAAATAGCCCATTTGAAGCGCATGCGATGTTTAATAAAAGGGAATCATGTGGGTGAAGGACTTGAGAAATCTAGTAATGGGGTCAAGTGGGAAAACATTAATGCTGCATTTGAAAGTCGATTAAAAACAGGAGTTATTATAAACTTGTTACATAAAGATATGAATGCATTCTTTACAGATGCTTTCAAAATTTTTAAAAACAAGATTTCATTAGTTCTCAAGAAAACGCAAATTTTAAAAGTGAACACCACCTTTTGTGGGGATTTTATTAAGCATCCAAAAGACGAGGAGTTAGTAGACCGCAAATATTTTAGTACTCCCAATGTTGTATTGGCCATTGGAGATGATTTATATGATTGGTTTAGTATAAATATTATTGATCCTATTTTAAACAGTTTATCAGAATTTGCTGAAAAAGAAAGCGGGTGGGCATTATCTCGAATAATTTTTTTGGAAGTTGCAATAAACAAATATGAAATGGGGGCTGGCTCGTCCTTCGTTCCACTACCAGAACCAATTTCTCGAAAGAAGGCAATTGTAAACGTTTGCAATATGGACCAAGCTTGTTTTTACTGGGCAGTAAACAGTTTTTTAAATCCTGCTACTAAACATAGTAATCGTACTTCATCGTATCCACATTACTCTGAAGTTCTAAATACAAAGGGTTTAGATGTTAAAATGCCACTAACCCAAATTACAAAATTTGAAAAATTAAATAATATATCAGTAAACGTATACTCTTTAGAACTAAATCAATCGAATAAATCTACATTTTATACAGTAGTTACCACAAGATTAACTAAAAATAAACTTGAAAGACATGTTAATCTATTGCTGTTACAATCCAAGTATTATCCTAAGTTAAATGATTATGATGCACCTCCTGTAGACGATACGAATGAAAACATTAAGTACCACTATTGTTGGATAAAAGATTTATCTAGATTAATTTCATCTCAACTTAATAGATCTAGGAATAAAAAATTTATTTGCGATAGGTGTTTGAACTATTTTCATAGTAAGCAAATTTTGGATAAGCATGAAAGTGTTTGTAAAAATATGAATGAGTCAAAAATTTCTTTTCCCAATTATACTCACATTGAATTTAAAAATTTTATTTATAAGCAGAAATGTCCCTTTGTTATTTATAGTGATTTAGAATCTATACTAAAGGCTTATACAGATCAGCAAAAAACAGATAAAACTAAAAAATATCAACAACACGTAGCTTTTTCTGCAGGCTATTATTTAAAATGTGCTTACGATGATCAGCTTTCATATTATAAATATCATCAGGGTGAAGACTGCATAGATTGGTTTACCAATCAGTTAACTGATGTAGCAAAATTTGTTCAGTCCAAAATTTTAGATATAATACCCCTTGGTGGTACACCTAACTTGGTAAATGCACTAAATTGTCACATTTGTGAACATGAATTTACAGATAAAGATATAGTCGTTAGAGATCATAATCATTTCACTGGGGAATTTCGTGGATACGCCCATCAAGCATGCAATTTGAATTTTAAAAAAGTCTTTGTTGTTCCAATCATCATGCATAACTTGAGCGGCTACGACTTACATTTTGTTATTAAGGAAATTGCAAAACGTGGTAAGGTTTCCATACTACCAATAAATAAGGAAAAATATATAAGTTTTACCCTACATGACTCTGAAACTAACATCAAGTTTAGGTTCATAGACTCCTTTAGATTTATGGGAGCAAGTCTAGACGAACTGGTATCTACACTGAAGGAGGATGATTTTAAAAATTTAAAACACGAGTTTCATGATTTAAATAACCAAAAACTGAAACTTTTGATGAAAAAAGGGGTTTTTCCATACGATTACATCGATTGTATAGAAAAGCTCAACGACGTGGAATTACCGTCTATTGAAAATTTTTACAATAGACTTTATGATTCGAATATTTCCATGGAACAATATAGTCATGCAAAAAATGTTTGGGAGTATTTTGATACCGCTAGCCTGGGAGAGTATAGTCAACTATATATGAAAACAGACATACTGTTATTAGCAGACGTTTTTGAGCAGTTACGAAGTAATTGTTTGCAAACGTATCAGCTAGATCCTGCATGGTACTATACTCTTCCTGGGTATACGTGGGATGCTATGTTGAAGTATACTAAAATAAAATTAGAATTACTTAAAGATATTGATATGATTATGTTTATTGAGAGGGGTATTCGGGGAGGCATATCTGTTTGCTCAAATCGATATTCCGAAGCCAACAATAAATACATGGAGGAGGAGTATGATCCTCAAAAACCCTCCAAGTACCTCCTACACCTGGACATAAACAACCTGTACGGGTGGGCGATGTCAGAATTCCTCCCTTATGCAGACTTCAAATGGGAAGATAACACGAACATTGATATCAATCAAATTGCAGACGACTCTCCAGAGGGGTACATTCTTGAGGTAGACCTGGAGTACCCTAAGGAGCTACACGATCTACATCAAGATTTTCCTTTTTGTCCTGAACACAAAACGCCTCCCAATTCAAAATTAAAAAAACTCATGGCTACCCTACACAATAAACATAATTATATCTTACACTATCGAAATTTAAAACAAGCTTTAGCAAATGGTTTAATTTTAACAAAAATACATAGAATTTTAAAATTTAAACAAGCTGCATGGCTAAAACCCTACATCGCTTTAAATACTAAACTAAGAACGGAAGCTACTACAGCTTTTGCAAAAAATTTGTATAAATTGATGAATAACGCGGTGTTTGGTAAAACCATGGAAAATATACGGAATCATAGAGTGGTGAAATTATCAAGATCATATTTGGGACGTTATGGAGCTAAAAACTTGATTGCTAGTCCTTGGTTTCATTCTAGAACAATTTTTGAGGAAAATTTAGTTGCAATAGAATTAAAAAAGAGTAATCTCGTTTTCAATAAGCCCCTGTACATTGGGATGGTCATTTTAGACATTTCAAAAACTTGTATGTATGACTTCCATTATTCATACATCATCCCTAAATTGGGAAAAAAAAAATTGTAAATTAATGTATACAGATACAGATAGTTTCACGTATGAACTTCATTGTAATGACGTATACGAAGAAGTGATAAAGGATGATATACACATGTTTGATACGAGTGATTATGCGGAGGGTAATCACTTTAACATTCCGTTAGCAAACAAAAAGGTGTTAGGTTTGATGAAAGATGAATGTAATGGTTCTATTATGACGCATTTCATAGGGCTACGTTCAAAAATGTATGCTTTTAAAGTTAAGGGTGGGAAAATAGTGAAAAAATCTAAGGGGGTAAAGAAAAATGTTGTAAAAAATAAAATTACTTTCGAAGATTACTTGAACTGTTTAAAAAACTGGGAGTCGAAGTACATTTTCCAAAACACAATTCGGTCCTATGCACATAACGTTTTCAGCATTGAACAAAAGAAAGTGGGTCTTTCTCCTGAAGATGATAAGCGGTCGCTAATTCCCGAGTCGTTTGATACGCTTCCTTGGGGTCATTACAAATTAAGTAACACTGAGTAATATTGCAATTTTTGATGAGTATATGTATATAAAAAATGTACTCTTATTGTTTTAGATATGAATACATTGAGTGAAAACTGTATAAAAATAATTTGTGAGAATATAGAATGTCTAGCAGATTTTTTCGAATCATCAAAATTACCATGGACTCTTACCAAACAAATCGCAAAAAAATTTGCGGAATACAAGTGGAGGTTTTTGAATAAAACTGCTAAAAATGATCAGTCACGCTTTTGCAGAAATCTCAATTTTGTTCATTGTTCACGAGATATTCTGTACAAAGACCGAAATGCTGTACTTGCTAGATCTGACTGGGGCTACATATTTGAAGACGAGTCTGAATATTGTGTATGGGTTAACTATTATAGGATTGATAGATATAACATATATGTTTGTAAAGAATGTTTTGATAGCATAAAAGGATGTCATAAAAGATTGAGGAAACATTTGATTGTAATCAACGATCATTATCATGATGTTTGCGAGTCAGAAGATATAATTCGCGACTTGTACCACAATAAAGATTGGTGGTGTCAAAGTTGTTATAGAACAGTACTTTTTGAAACAAATGATAAAGATTCTTGTATTGCGAAACTTCATAATTCTCCTAGAACTCTCAGATTTAGGGGAACATATGATAGTGATAGCGATATTGACCATTTTGATGGATTCTAGTATTTTTTAATTCATTCTTTTGTTTTCATTTTTATAATTCAATCTTTTGTCGGTTCGATCAAATTTTGTGACTTAGACTTTTAAGATGTGTAAGTTTTATAGTTATTGTTTATCATAAATATATTAATCTTTTGTCGGTTCAATCAAATTTTGTAATTTAGACTTTTAAGATGTGTAAGTTTTATAGTTATTGTTCATCATAAATATATATATAATATAATTCATTTTTTATTTTTTTTTTTTCCTACATTCATGTCATAAGATTGGGAGAAATAGGAATTTAATTAAATCAGTTACCTAGGAAAACATATTGATTTATTCATAAAAAGATATAATTTTGCTAAGTAAATTCTTTAGTTGTTCTTTTAATCCTTCATTGGGATACGGTATTCCAAACCAGTTCCAATTAAATTTTCCAGCTTCCATAACCTTCTTTGTATATTCGCTGAATTTATAATATGTGTCTCCTTTGTACGGCCACTGGTTTTCAAATACTGTATTACCATTATAAATAAAGTTTTTTACAGAAACGTTGGGTTTTTATTGAAACACTCTGTATATTCATCAACTTTTATATTGCATGAAGATACAAATTTTCGTTTTACAATTTTTAAAATAATTTTTAAAATTAAAACCAAGACAGATATTAATATTAGACATGTCATGGTGAAGACATTATAAATCTCATTTTCCATATTCTCTTCGGTTTTGTTGAACATGGTTGGATACGTCTTAATGGATAAGTAATTTGCGGGACATCCAGTTTATACGAAGTCTGCTCCACGTCTGACGCCACAATCCGACTTCATAACCTCACAAGAAATGTCTCGCCAATGTAATGTTTCGAAGCTTCCCTCCGACGTGACGTGACGACGTACCACGTGACGACGTGACGTGACGTGACGACGTGACGTACCACGTGACGACGTACCACGTGACGACGTACCACGTGACGACGTACCACGTGGCGATGTACCACGTGACGACGTAACACTTGGGGTTGACACAAAAAAGTTACCTTATCGTTTGCTAAAGTCGACCTACCATACTCCGCCCTGTATATGATTCACGAATAGCCGTTAATACCTTATCGTTTGCTTAAGTCCTACCATTCAAAGATACTCCGCCCTGTATATGATTCACGAATAGCCGTTAATACCTTTCGAGTTTGCTATGATTGGATGACACGAGGGTGCTGACCTGCCTTTCACGGTCCTTTTGTGATATACGCCCGTACAAAAATACGATTAATCATGATAATGATAATGTGATTTTTGTACAATTTGATTTTGATCGCCCCGCGCGCATGGATAAAAAATGGCGGACAGACTCCCGCGGCAGACTCCTACCCGCAGGCCACCGGCCCATAGACTACCCGCATGTAGATGTCGCCACCGAGACTCCTACCCGCCAGCGTACGGTGCGCGCTCACGTAATATACTTTTCTTCGACAATGTTATGTATGAGAGATCGTGGCGGACTATGTTAGATGCATTGCTATAAGCGCGTAGGTTCGGGGTTCGATCCACACCCGAGTTAAAGTTTTTTAATTAAATTATTTGAGAGTTTTAAAAAGAGGACTAAAAATGGCGGCCAACGCCGCGGAACGCCGCCAACGCCGCTCTCAGCGCCACCAGCGGAGATTTTTGAAGTAGTGGTCCAGAATCCCTATAGTATATCTACTAGTGTCTTTTCCAATTTTCCCAATATTTTTATTTTTTCTTGTTTTCCATACCACATTTGATTGGTTTTTTCATTCAAAAATCTTGGTGACAGCAACCTATGATTTTTCCAGTTGTATATGTTTCATGAAGGTAACTATACTATTTTGTGATCCTGTTAACTAGTTTTATTTATATAATCAAAATCTTTGTACTTTGACAATTACTTTTATTTCTTATTTGTTTTGCAACAACATTTAAATGTAATTTAATATGTATAATATTATCATTTTGTATTCGTAATTTAGAATATCAGTTTCATCACAATTTTATAGTGATAGTTTGTTTCAATAATATAACAGAATTTCATAAGATCTTTATATCAAGTCTATCATTTCTATTTTAGCCTGATGATGGTAATTAATTTACCGAAACTAGTAGCAGATTAATTGTCCTTTTGGTGGACAAATTGAATTATTGTGGTTTTGGACTTCAAGTTTTATTGAACCCTCTTGTTTGGATTTGTAAAACCACATTTGAGATATGGATGAGCTCTTGGAGTTGGAGTGATATAAATTTGTTGAAATAAAAATATAAAATCTTAAAAGTGATTTTGATTGTAACGTAAAAAATAATCTATCGAATACCACACGAGAGTTCGATAAATTAGATAATAATTCTCCAGGCATTTTCTCAAACTTGTTGCCATTTGGCAATAGCCACTCGAGCCCTTCGGTCTCTTGTATTTATTGCAAGGCAACAAGTTTTCTAGAAGCTGTCAAATTATTTTAAATGTATTCTCACTTTCTTGTGATATTACTACAGAAAATAGTGGACTCCTGCCGGTTTGGAGAATTTCCGTGCCTACTCTCACCGTATTGAGATCCCCGTTATATAGCCCCATTTCATAAAGATGATCCTTTACCGGGGTATGACCCGTTAGATAACCTGTAATAATTATTAGCTTGTTCCTAATAGCATTCAGTAGTTCTTCAGTCCGTTTTACACATATATCACCTATGAAGGTCTTACTGTGTACCTGCTTTGGAGTGTTTCTCCACTGTAGTCTATGTTGGCGTTGTACCCATTTTCGTATTTGTTCTCGGACTACCTTCTTTGTGGTCCCAAGAACTAGTTCTGGTCCAACATATGTCGTTGCCGAACCTCTTCTCACGAGTTCATCAGCTTGTTCATTTCCAGAAAAATAATTATGCCCCGACACCCACACTAGTCTTACTCTACTGTGGTCTGCCAGTTCAGTCAATTCTTTCTGGCATTCCTCTACCAGTCTGGATGTTACCTTGCGGCTATTTAGAGCAGCAAGGGCTGCCTGGCTGTCAGTTAATATGTTTCTCCTATGAGTGTCAGTCCTATGTTTGTTAATTTTGACACATTCTGGGATGGCATAAATCTCCTAGTGAGAAAGAACACATTGTGTTCCTCATCTCACTATACACCCCTACCTGCCTGTCCCTTCCCCAGACTTTGACCGGTCTGTATACCAGGTCTCCCCTTGGGGAAACTTCAGTCTGCTTGGGTCTTGCCAGTCCTTTCTGTGTGGTATCTCTACTTCATATTTAGGGCTGGAGAGAAGTTTAGTGGCCATATAGTCTGTTTCCATATTTAAAATGGCTTCACTTACGATGTTATCAATAGATGTGTGTCCTGATCTAACTATGTGTGTCCTGATCTAACTGTTTTGCTTCTCAGGTTATTTTGCAGCCTAAATAACCCCATTCTTGCTTCTCCCATTATCACGATGTGCAATGGAGGAAGGCCAAATGAGGCCTCTAGTGCTGCCGTTGGCGTGCTTCTCATGCACCCTGCAATACTGAGACAAGCAAGTCTTTGCACCTCACCTAGTCTCGTCATTGCATTCTTTTGTATGGTTTTTGTCCACCAGACCAAAGACGCATATGTTATTATGGGTTTAACCACTACACTGTATATCCAGTGTATCATGCGCGGACTTGACCCTCATGTTTTTCCACAAGTTCGCCTTGCCATCATTAATGTGGTCTCCGATCTTGTGGCTACTTTTTCCAGTTGTTCGGACCATGTTAATCTCGAGTCAACAATTACCCCGAGATATTTAACATCCATCACAGTTGGAATCGCCGTACCTTGTTACAAGTTCATCTTGCTTTATAGCCATGATATATTTAATTAATAAAAATATTACCCCGAAAGCCAGTTTTAGTACTTTGAATTGTTGTTATTATCCTATTGCATACATTCCTTTTTACAAACCTTTAAAGAGTTCAGTCATATAATAAGCATACCTGAATAATCAGTAATACTGCTGAACCAATAAAAATAACAATTAAATAAAAATATCAATCGAGTAAAATACGAATAAACAAATCAAAGTTGATATTTTTATCCAATTTTTTACAAATGATCGTGACAGGTCAACCTATCAATCTCTTAAATTGTCATTGTCATACTTCATAATCATATCTTCATGAAAATTCCCAAATCCCATAAACATAAATGACTGTTAAATCAATACTTTTAATCAGTTTGACCAACTAATACTAGAACCTAGATTTAGGAGGGAATTTTGTATCGGAAAAAATTAGTTTTTTTCACTGTCCATGCGTATGGAGTAGAAAGGCTGTCGTGCTATACGGATTTCCTAACTTTCCACACAGAGGATTTTAAAAGAATCTTTGGTACTTGTAGCCATTAAAGCACCCTGAAGGGGATAAGCTCTGAAAATCTGCATGTGGGTAGTAAACAATCAAATTCCTTCACTCTGAGGTCACCCTCCACCGAAAGGTATGTTTTTGAAACGTGTAAGCATAAGTGTTTAGCTAACTAAATATAACATTAAATAGTACAATATCAATACAAGTTGCTAAATAAATATTAAGCTTAAATATTTTAAACTTCCTCATTAAACGATGACCCCTAAGCAAAGATAGTTAGTTAAATCCAAATAAAGAACACCCTTGCGATTTATTTCTTTTCTTTTTAAGCAAAACTTATACCTACATTTCACAATCATTGAAGTAAGTTAGATAAAATCTTATAGATAAGTTTTAGCTCACCTCGGGTTAGCCTATGCGTGATAGTAGCTATTCACCATAAATGGAACGAGTATAATCAACTATTTGAACTCATTAACATAGATTAAATCCATCAATGGATATGAGCGATTTAATTAATTTGGAATAGTGTCATTACCTATAATTCGACTGCAAGAACAACATATTAACAATTGTCTTTTTAGACCTCTTTTTGTGTACCTACTTCAATCCCTTCTTCAGTAGTAAAGCTGGTATTTCTGAGGATTCAAGAATCTATTTACATGTACGACTCCTGTCATGGTTATAAACGGCTGATTGACTTGTGACCAACTTCAGTTACTTCACTTCAATTTGTGGGGGATCTATCTACTGACTACTAGGAGTCAAAACAGATAAGCGATAGATTAAGTTGTGGTTGTCCTCCAAGTTTACCCTTGGTTTGCCATAAGCTTTGAGTCCACATTGTTCTGGTCATCGGAAACTGATTATCACGAACATACATAGAACATATAGTTAAACAATCACATATGGAGTAACAAGACAGTAAATAAGGTTCACATATAGATTTATATTTTATGTTTAAAGGACCACAACACGTGTTACTATCCAAACTTATTAGCTTCAATATAGATAGCTTCTTCATAGTGTAAAATATCTGTAAATAACACATTAGGCTAGATTACCGGTCTCTAGTAATAGGTTGTAGACTGAGGCGTGAATTGTCCTATAGTCACATTTAATGTTTATTTTTGTTACTTACATTGTGTAAACGTAAAGTATACTCTGTGGAAAACCAAACGTTACTTTCTTTTATGGTATTGCGGCACTTGCCGACTTTAAAAAGAAACATAATTATTTAGATTAGAGCCTAATGTACTTACTTTTTATTTTTTTTGGTTATTATAAAGATGGCTAATGCCAATTGTCATTAATACTCTTGACAGGCCAAGCACATTCTTAGTGGCCTTTCGTATCTTAAGAAATCTAGCCACCAGCGGCCTGGTATTTGTAACCATTGACTCTCACCCAACCAGTGTAATAAATAATAAAACCGAACTAGAAGTTTCAGTAATAGTCCCAAATAAGCGAACCCTGATTCAAGGATAATTTAATAAAAAAAAAATTAATTAAATACACTTTTTATAAGGTGGTTAAGTATTTTTAAAAGTAACAACCTTGAAGGGATAGTGGTCCCAATCCCACCAGGTCCCTTCTTTTGGTATAAGGCACTATGTTTGATTTGGTGGGACTTATATTTAAACCCACCTTTTCCGTCCACTTTGCTACGACGTTCATAGCCTGTTGCATGCGCTCTCTGACTGTATTGAATTTGCCTTGTGATATAATGACCAGATCATCCGCATATCCTAAGACAGTATCGTGTTCCTTTTTGCGTCCATCCATTACAAGGTTCCATATTAGAGGAGACAGGACTCCTCCTTGAGGACACCCCCTTGAATCTCGGGCTGATAATGTTTTACCCATCAAGGTTGAAACAATCACTCGGTCTTTCAGCATGCATTCTATCCATCTGCATCTTGTTTCGTCAATCTGTTTTTGACGAATTGCCCTCGTGATTACTTCGTGAGAGGTGTTGTCGGAGGCACCCTCTATATCAAGGAAGGCTGCTAATAATACTTTCTTATTTTCGAGAGCATACTCTATCCCTTGTACTAGGCGATGGAGCGCTGCCTCTGTGGATACTCCCGGTCTGTATGCATATTGGTCCAGGTCTATCGGTCTTTCTACCAACGATCCTCCTCTAATAGGCATGTCTACCAGTTTTCTCAATGTCTTCGGTATAAATGACATCAGACTTATGGGTCTTAGGGACTTTGCTTTATTGTCACCTGTTTTCCCAGGTTTAGGAATGAAGACCAGCCTTACTTTTGTCCAGACCTTTGGTATGCACCCTAGTCCCATGCTTGCTCTAAGGATCGTACACAGTCTGTTGAGTATAATACTGTTTGCCTTTTGCAGCATTATTGGATAAATCCCGTCCGGTCCCGGTGATTTATGTGGCTCAAATAAGTCTATATCAATTATTTTGCTTTCTGGAAAATGTACTTTGCGAAGTTCTACCAGAGTTCCATTCCCGTTTTGTGTATATCTCCCATTTCTTGTCTCCAATGAGTTAATTGTCCTTAGAGTATCTTATGGAGTCTAGCACATTCAGAGGTCTGTACTACCTCTTCACAGTGTTTTCTCCATGAGTCTCTCTTAGCAATTCTCAAAGCCTTGTTATATAACGTCAGAGCTTTCCTATATTCGGTCCACTCTCCGTCTTTGCTTGTCCTGTTAAAGAGCTCTCTTACTTTCACCCTCGAAGCAAGCAAGGTCATTATTCCACCAGGGCACATTCCTGTTGGTTTTACTTGTAGTTACGGGGCAGTTACTATTGAATGTAGACACAATAGCTTATTGGAGTTGCTCCACAGCTAGGTTTAGATTTGTGATGTCCTTCTCCCCCTTTGGATTTCGAAGCCTAGGTCGGCTTCATAAGCCTCCCAGTTCGCTTTCCTTGGGTTCCGGTAAGTTTCAATTTCAGTGCTAAAACCTGTTAATATGTAGCTTATGTGTCTGTGGTCTGAACAACTCACCTCATCAGTCACATGCCATTTTTTAACAAAACTACCTATAAAGGTAGTTGCAATAATTGTTATATCTAGAACCTCCTTCCTATTTGTTGTTACAAAGGTAGGTTTAATACCTACATTTAATATGTCTAAATTGTTTTCCATAATAAATTGTAGTAAAGACTCACCTCTTTGGTTGGTGTTTGTACTTCCCCTGGTTGACTGCAGATGCAGCTTTACTGTGCTGCAGGTTCGCTTGTATTATTCGAGCCCCCGCCATCTGGTCCTCTTAGAGCTCGGAAGACCACCCTTCCCAGACCGTAATATACTCGGAAGCCCACTGTCTCCAGAGCCCTAAACGAATCTTCATCGATCGGAAAGGTCAGCGTTTGTCCCTTCTCATCGTCTTTCCTACTCTTGAGGGTCCATTCTCCCATTTTAAGGCTGGCATTTTGGCTAGCCAGACGGTCCTTTAGAATAGGTTCCTCCTTTATGGCTCCGGGAACATGCACGAGGACTGGGGGCCTTCTGGGGAGGTCTCCTGATCCAACAACTGTCAGATCAGCTCCTTCCCAAAGCTCGCCCAGGTCCTCCACCGCGTTCCTGAGCCATTCCTCCGTGTATTCATTCCTACAGGTCATCCAGAGGGCCCCTGAGTGGAATGATGTACGTTGGAATTGGAGTCGGTTTGCGTTGGCCCCAAGGATGTTAAACACGGTCTCCTCCAAGCGCTTCTAAATCAGTCCTGCCTGTTCCTGATTCAAGGTATTTTCTGGATGGCGTCTGTGGATTACCGCCATCCCAAGATTCGCTGTTGCATCCTTGTAAGAAACAGTCTGCACTTTCATGCTCCTGTTGGTGCAGTTGAATAGTCAGATCGAGGTATTTTACCTCTTACTGATTCTTTATTCCCACCCTTACTGGAGTGTCCCGACGTTGTCGGACCTGAGCTTGTCTTCATCAGGGCTTTTCCTGACTTGGACAATGTACTTCCTGATTTCGTCGGACCTGACTCCTTTGTTTTGCCGGTCTTATGTGGGATTTTTTCCATCCATGTACCGGCTGCCATTTTCTGTGCCCGATGAGTTTTTTCCTCTGAGCACCAAATAGGTTTTTGGGCAAGGTTACTTGACCCTTTTCTGAGGAGTCCTTACCTCCTTGGTTCTCTGCCTCTGGAGCACAGTCTACTACTACTGTCTCCTGACAACTTGCGTCGTTACAGTTCATTCCTGTAACGGTTTGGTATTCTTCGTCCTTATCCTCCTCTGATCTTTTTCCGCTTTGGTCCATATAGTTCCACGAGTAGCTAGGGAAAGTAAGTCCGCCCAGTCAGAGCCCCGCATAACTAAGTAAGGCTATATACAACGGGGTGCGCCAGTTGCCCCGAGGTTGGTTGGTTGGCGATCGAGCACCCTTCGACAGTAGGATTGGGGGGGTTTTTATAGTGGTCCACCTCATCCACGTGGTTCGGGCGATTAAGCCTAGACCCCCATTCCTCCCAATGCTACATACCTTCCACCCGTGTGAAAGGGTCGTTTTTAAGTATAATATTTTCCATGTGGTTTTTCTAAATAGATTATTAAATTTATTGGGTATTTCGTTTAAACAAAAAAAAAACAACTTTTACATATTTATTTCAATACAGGACAATTCACGGTTCACAATTTTTACAATTAAATCCCTAAAAATGCATTTATTGATAATATAACACATAAAAGATGAAGTATCAGCAGTGACATCATCATCATTCTCCTTCCAAATAGTCTTCTACCGAATAACCCTTGGGGATATTCGCTTGATCTTGAAGAATGTTCCTGACTTTGGTATTTGGGAAAATCACACTATTCCCCAGATTTAACAATTTATCTTTAACAGGATATAGACAATAAGAAATCCATTGTTTTCTGCAAACACTGCCAAAAACGGCGACAAATATGCCATTCGAAAGCATTGACGGCATGCATCGACAGGGGCGTCTCAAAAACGGTGGGCATGTCACGCAACCCGCCAATCGACGTTCTCTGGTGACAGATGATGGAAGTGACAGATAACAAATGACTAAAGACAAGGTACAGACAGATGTTAAAAGTGACGGATGACAAGTGGCAGATGTCAAAAGTGGCAGGTGACAGATGACAAGTGACAAAGAGATGTCAAAAGTGACTGATGACAAGTGACAGACAGATGTCAAACGTGACAGATGTCAAACGTGACAGAAGTCAAGTGACAGACAGATGTCAAAAGTGACTAGTGACAAGTGACAGACAGATGTCAAAAGTCCTTGGAATATTTTTTTCACCTTTCATTGCATCTTAAACTTATGAGAGTGGGTAGCGTTGTTGGTTAGACGCATTGCTATAGACGCGAAGGTTGATGGTTCGCGCCCAGACTCCGGAATTTAAAATAAATCGACAATTTTTTTTTATACCTTTCATTGCATCTTAAACTTATGAGAGCGAGTGACTGGATTATTATTTTTTTTTCATACCTTTAATTGCATCTTAAATTTAGGATAGTGAGTAGCGTTGTTGGTAAGACGCATTGCTATAGACGCGAAGGATGATGGTTTGCGCCCAGACTCCGGCGAAAATTCAACAGATGACAAAATGGCAGATGACAAGTGACAGACAGATGTCAAAATTGACAGATGTCAAAAGTGACAGCTGCCAAAGTAACGTCAGATATTCCTATAGCTGTGCCAGAAGCGGGTTTGGTCATCTACTTTTCTCCTATCAAAAAATTTACCAAGTGAGTGGTGTTGTACCATTAGGATCGGTTGACATTGGATAGAGTGGTCTGGAGTTGAGACAAGCCTGTATTTGACATAAAATAGTGCTGAACTCCTCAAAGGTCGTAGAAGCGTTACCCAGTACACGTTTCAAATGGTATTTGGTAAACTTGACGCCAGCTTCCCAAATACCGCCAAAATTTGGTGCATTGGTGATGGGATTTTATGTACTTTATTTTGAATTACTTTGGTTTTTATGTAGATATATAAATTTTTTTTTTGGAGTTTTCTTAGCTTTTATTTATTTATCATAGTTACAAAAAACAGAATATGTCATTATCTTAACTACATTTTCTTATTGATGTTACCTAAATAACATATGGTAGAATTTAACACACTCCACTAACGCAAAACAAAATTATTATAAATATTGTTACAAAATAATGTGAGGATGTTAAAAAAAATAAAATTGATATTGATAAAATAATATATGATATAAAAAAATATCTATCAACAACACAACAGTTTTGTTTTGTGTTTTTCGAAAACTGGACGATCCAGTGGCTTCGTAAGAATATCTGCGAGCTGTTCTTCTACTATCCTACTACACCCAGTATCCTCATTACATTACACATTACATGGCGATCCTGCAAACAATTGGAGTTCTGTAACAATGGGTGGTAAAGCAACGAAACAAGCGGTCCAAGAAAATGGCGTGGTCAACAGTAATTTTATAGTACAAGAAGAGGAACTCAAAGCAGATCTGGAGGTGAAGATTCTTATCTACATTATTGTGGTTGTTTTGGTACTACAATTTGGATGGTCTATATATAAGAATCATAGAAGACAAATGAAGAGGGAGATAAGAAGAAATCTACAGCAAAGCACGCTAAATCTGTAGGATGGTGAGAATATTATTTTTTTTTTGTAAACTTTAAGGGTATATTCTGTTTTGTGGCTAAAATTTTTTTTGATAATTGATATTTCATATTTTTATTTCTATTGACAATGAATTTTAAATGTCCTCGAGTGATGGAAATGCAGTAACGTGGGATGAATTTGAGATTAGATTGAATTTAATTTTAGAAGATATACGTAGGAATAGTAAGCGTGTGTTAAAAAAGGAGGTTCCAAAAAGCTCAGATAGTCATATAGATATAATAAATAAGTTGTGTGATTCATTTAATAGTTTCTCTAAGTTAATAAATAAGAATTGGTATAAGTTAGAGGAGAATCAGCAGAGTACATGTATTTTATATTTTAACAAAATTAGAGAAAAGGTAGAGAAAGCATTTCAAGTGTTAGATTGTCAGTATGAAGTTCCGTCTCAATTAATTACGCGTAATAATTTAATTAATAATTTAATAGTATTAGAAGCAATGAGCAAAGATAAAAAGGAGAAAATGGCATTAAGTATGAATGACTTTTTCAATTTAGCTGGTAAGATATTACCAAATGAATTTAATGGGGATATAAGCAAATTGCAATCTTTTGTAGATGCTATAAGTTTGCTACAGGTTGGTGCAGCAGAGCATGAGGAGAATGCTGTACTATTTGTGAAAACTAGGCTAACTGGAAAGGCCAGGAGTCTAATCACCACCGAAAAATCGTTGGTAGAAATTATAGGAACCCTTAAAAAGGGACTAAAGGGAGATAGTGCTAGTTTAGTAGGAGCTAAATTAAGCAAATTAAGACAAAACAATAAGGATATAGTTGAGTATGCTTCAGAGATGGAGAAATTAACAGATCAGTTACAAGCCGCGTATTTGGCAGAAGGAATGCCAGTACATTTAGCAACTAAGTATACAACAGAAGCAGCAGTAAAATCACTGATCGACAACTCAGCATCAGAGCGGATAAAAACCGTTATAGCAGCTGGGAATTTTACGACACCGCAAGAGGTGATGACTAAATTGGTTTCCATTAATGTGGGAAACAATCAGTCAACAGGAAGTGTTCTGCATTATAAGGCAGATAGAAATAAGTTTGTGTCAGGAAATACCTATTTTCCACAGCGAAATACCTATTTTCCTCAGCGAAGACACTCTTATGTAAATCATAATGGAGAAAATAATTTCCATAGGAAAAATAACTACGATAACAGTAGGAAATTTCACGCCAATCAAGGCAATAGGAGATTTACTGGTTACAGGGAGAAACCAGAAGAATATAGGAACAAGCCTAACAATAGGTTTAACAATGATAATAAATATAGAAATGTAAGAATGTGTGAGAGTGGAGAGACGAGAGTGGAAGATGAACAGAAAGAATTGGGGTTTTGAAAAAGAAAGGTGAAAAATCCAAAATTTTAAATAACTTGCATAATAATAATCATTACATTTATAACTTTGATTTAACTCTTTCAAACTTTGTGCAAATTAAAACTGACATATCGGATAATATAGATACTTTTATATTAGATACAGGTGCAGATATATCGTTATTAAAAATTTCAGATAATTTTCCACATCACTTAATAAAGACAAAACAAATCTTAAATATTAAAGGAATAACTCAGGGAGAAATTAAAACTTTGGGTACAATAGAAACTTTTCTTTTTATTAAGGGTATAGCATTTCAACATTGTTTTCATGTAGTAGAGGAAGAATTTCCTATACCTACGAATGGAATTCTAGGTAGGGATTTCATAAGAAATTATAATTGTATTTTAGATTATTCAGAATTAAAATTATACATAGATTGTAAATCTAGGAATACAGTAACATTAGAAATTCTTGACAATCCTGAATATGATACTTTGGCAATACCGCCTAGATGTGAAGTCTATCGGTTGGTAGAAAGTTTCAAAAACTTAAGACAAGATAAAGTTGTTGAGCAACAAGAACTATTACCAGGAATATTTATAGCAAGATCTATTATATCAAAAACTAATCCTTATGTCAGAATTTTAAACACAAATTATGAAAGCAAGTCGATAAATACAAACAATATTAAAATATTGGATTTAAATTTATTTCATGTATATGCTGTGAAGAATGAAAGTAAGAATAGGTTGAAAGAATTAAGAAAAACATTAAATTTAGAGGTACCAGAATACGTGAGGGATAAGCTAATAAATCTTTGTGAGAATTTTTCAGACATTTTTGCTTTAAAGAACGACATTTTAACGCATAATAATTTTTATGAGCAAAAGCTATTGGTAAAAGATGATACTCCAGTATATATTAAAAATTATCGCACGCCACATTCTCAATCTTCAGAACTTAATAATCAGGTCCAAAAGTTATTAGAACAAGGTATAATTGAATCTTCAATCTCAGATTATAACAGTCCAGTTTTACTTGTTCCCAAAAAGGCAATCAATGGAGAGAAGTCTTGGAGACTTTGTATAGATTTCAGGCAATTGAACAAGAAAATAGTCACAGATAAATTTCCATTACCCAGAATAGATTCGATTTTAGATCAGTTAGGGAGGTCGAAATGGTTTTCAGTCATAGATCTTATGTCAGGTTTTCATCAAATTCCCTTAGAACAATCTTCAAGGAAATATACATCTTTTAGTACAGAAAAAGGTTCTTTTCAGTATACAAGATTACCATTTGGTTTAAATATAAGTCCAAATAGTTTTTCAAGAATGATGTCCATAGCATTCTCAGGATTAACTCCAGAAAAAGCATTTCTTTATATGGATGATATAGTCGTAATAGGGATGTCAGAAAATCATCATTTAAGTAATCTCGAAAGGGTGTTTGACACATGTCGGAAATTCAACCTTAAATTAAATCCACAAAAATGTCAATTCTTCAGGCGAGAAGTAACGTATTTAGGACACAATTTGTCCAGTGAAGGGGTTCTACCCGATAAGGCAAAATATTCAGTCATTGAGAAGTATCCAGTGCCCAAAAATTCAGAAGAATCTAAAAGGTTCGTAGCATTCTGTAACTATTACAGACGTTTCATTCCAAATTTCGCTGAAATATGCATACCTCTCAATAAATTATCTAGGAAAAATGTGAAATTCGAGTGGTCGGAAGACTGCGAAAAATCATTCCAAATACTAAAATCGGCATTAATTCAGCCGCCTATTCTGAAATATCCAGATTTCAATAAAAAATTTATATTGACAACAGATGCTTCAAATATTGCGTGTTCTGCAATACTTAGCCAGGAATACGAAGGTATAGATCTACCTATAGCTTATGCATCGCGAGGTTTTAAGAAAAGTGAATTAAATAAACCTATAATCATGAAAGAACTGTTAGCTATCCATTGGGGAATTAATCATTTTAAGTGTTATTTATATGGTTCTACACATTTTATTGTGAAAACGGATCACAAGCCGTTAACACATCTTTTTTCGATGACAGACCCAACTTCGAAACTTACGAGAATTAGACTAGACCTAGAAGAATACAACTTCGAAATACAATATTTGAAAGGAAATTCAAATTATGCGGACAGTATTTCAAGGATATCCATAAATGAATTAAAAGACTTGTACATTGACAATGCTCACATTTTAGCAATAACGAGGTCAAAAACTCGTCATAATAAAGCTCAGCCTATAGGAGAAGATAAAATAGTTTCCACAGAAATAAAGGAAGATATTTATATTGTACCAGTTCTTCTTCAGTTGATCACTGATAAAGTGATATTGTACTTCAATATGTTCACTACCTCTGGTTGGTTGACCACTCTTGATCATAGTGATATCACTTTGGTTGTCTATATTGAGTGTCATCTCCACTTGCTTGTTGAGGAGTTCCTGAATAAATGTTTTCGGTTACTTCATTTCCTGACAGCAATGTGCAGCTGCAATATACTTAGCCCCAATAGACTGTTTCTTCGAGCTCCAGCTCCCTGGGCCGCTGCCACACATAATGATAAAATCAGATTTGCTTTTCCTGCTGTCTTCATCACCTGCAAAATCTGCATCACAGTAAGCAGTGATCTTGAGATTTGATTTTGCAGACGAATAAAAAATTCCATCTTCTTGGTGTCCTTTAAGATATCTCAGTGTTCTTTTGATGTTTGATATGTCTTGTGATTTTGGATTACTCATATACCTACTTTCAAAATTTACAGCATATGCTAAGTCTGGTCTAGTTTTCACTGCTAGATAAAGCAGATTACCTATTGCTTGCTGATATGGAAAATTCTTGGTAGTGTTATCTTGTTCTTGATAGTTTTTCTGAATCAGAGTTGAAACTGGCTTGCATTGTTCCATATTATATTTCTTGAACACTTGTTTGCTGCGTTCACGCATTCCCCTTCCCCTTATTGAAAAATATCCAATACTTTGTAACGCGCTTATCAAGATTCAAGAAGGAGAAGGGTGGATCGAATGATTATATTCCCTTTCCCTTCTTGAATAACATATATATTTACAATAATGTTCCATTTTTTCAACCATTGCTAATAATGTTATCTGCATAATATTTGAAGAAGAAAATGAGGAATGTCATAATTCTTACGTAACCGATAACAACTGGCAACCATACATATATGAACAGAATGTGCTATAGATTTCAATGTTGCGGGCAAAGGTTACTAGATTTATTCGTTCGAAATCAAACTTAAAAAACAGTGAGAGAAAGAAATATATTGACTACAAATCTGGTGTATATTTGTTGTAATCACCGATTTTTTCACGGGTGTTACACACTTTTGCTCACGGTAGAGCTTGTCTGTCATTTGTCATTGGAATCAATTGTTTTCATACAAATTTGCAGCCTTTCAAATATATATTTATAAAAGTGGTAATTTAAATAATGTGAAGAGGAAAGTAACTGAAATTTTATTACAATTAGCGAGAATACATGTTGTTGATCAGTTTCCCATACAGTGCGATACATTTAAATTGTTGTTTGTGTAAAATATCTAGTCCAAAAGTGATGGTTCAAGTGGTGAAAAAAAATCTTTTTCTTGATTTTTCTCTGTAAATTGTTCGACGGATAATATTCAAAATAGGTGAGTAGTATCGACTTTTTGCATAATTAGTAAGAAATTCGTGTCTCCGTATAGTTCAGCGGACCCATTTCGTTGATGGATGAATATGCCTTTCTCATTTTTTTCAATTTCAAGTCCCAGATACAAGGTTGGAATCTATTGTACTGTTATCTCAAATTTACTCTTGAGTTTGTGTATTAACTGATTCATTTGTTGTATATCTTCACCCATCAGTATTCCGTCATCGACATGTATTGCAAGGAACATTTTCTTTTTTGTGTTTTTGAGCTTAAAAACACACTGATCTGATTTCAGCTGAATTAGATTTTCTTTCTGTGAAAACTCACACAAGCATTTATTCCATTGTAGCGGCGCTTGCTTAAGACCATATAATGCTTTTTTTTAACAAGACAATTTTTCCTGGTTCATGATATCCGTCGGGAACTCTCATAAATATCTCTTCTTCAAGCTTGCCATATAAGAATGCTGTTTTTTCATCAAATGTCATCAGTTTCAAATCCTCTTGAGCTGCTATTGCAAACATCAGTCTCAAATTGTTAGATTGCACCACAGTACTAAAAATATCTTCAAAATCAATATTTTATGATTTCTGTTAACATCCACGAGCGACTAATCGTGCTTTATATTGTCCATTTTCTTTTATTCCAAGTGCTCATTTTCCAGTCACAATTTCTTTACCTTTTGAACGGCTTTCAACTACAATTTGCCATGTATTGTTGCGTTCAAGAGATTTTTTTTCATTTTTGTTGGCTTCTTTCCATTTGTTTTTGTCAGGACTCTGCATACACTCCCTGTAAGTTATCAAAGTTTCTAGTTCTTCATTTATGGCGTAGTCTTCAAATCTTACTGGTCTTTTCTTTTCCCTTCTTGGTCTTTCAGTTTGTATATTTGAATCAGGATTATTATCTTCAAGATCTGAATTTTGATCTGATTTTCGTCGTTGATTTTTATGTTTTTCTGGTTCTTGATACTCTTTATCTTCTAGTGCTTGATCTTCATTTTCTTCTGGTTCCTCGTCTGGTTCTTGATCTTCAATTCCTTCTGGGTCTTGATTTGTATTTTTTTCTGTTTCTTGATTTTCACTTCCTCCTGGTTCTTGATTTTCATTTTCTTTTGTTACTTCTTCTAAATTCTCAACATGAATATGGTTTCTTGTTTCATGTTGATTGTGACTTCGTTGACTTTCGATTAAGGATACATCTCTTGATGTAAACACTTTTCTTTCTTCTATATCCCAGATACGATATCCATTTTCTGCGTAGCCAATGTATATTCCTATATTGTGGTTTGATTCCCAAGAAAATAAGAAAAAATAACAAGTAATGCCACAAGGAACTTATAGAAGATGTATATTCCTTGTTTTGATCTTTTTTGTATCTTCTTCAGATATCCCAGTTGTATAGACTTTTGATCCAAATATTTGCAATCTTGACAAATCTGGTCTTTTGCCATACAAGAGTTCTGCTGGGGTTTTGTTTTTGGTAGCACTTCGATTTATGAGATAAGCAGCTGTTCATACCGCTTCTCCCCGCATTCCATTTTCCAGTTGAGAGTCAAACAAGAGTGATCTTGTCGTATTGAAAAGTGTGCGATTAATTCGCTCTAAAGTTCCCTTCAGTTGGGGTGTGTATGGAATTGTACAATCAAGACATAATCCTTTGTTTTTACACCATGTTTTGAAATCATTACTGCGAAACTCACCACCATTATCACATCCCAACTTTGACACTTTGAGGTTATGAAAGGCTTCTGCTTCTAGAACAAATTATTTCTGCTTCATTTTTATACATCATAGGATACACCTTGACAAAATGAGTTAAATCATCGGTGCATGTTAAAATATAACTCATTCCATCGTGCGTTGGTGGATCAAATTTTCCACACACATCTGTATGAATGATTTATAAAGGTCTTATCGCTTTAGTTCTTGTAGTCTTAAATGGGATTCTTACCTGTTTTGTTTGGCAATAAACATCACAGTTGTTGTCTTCTGTTGTTGTGGCAATTATTTCTGGAACTCCATCACACAGTTGGGCTAATTTATTCAGTCTTGAAAACCCAATGTGACCAAGTTTTCTGTGCCTCTGCGTATACTGATCCAAGTGCTTTGACATTAAAGCTGTCAATTTTCCATTTTTATTCTGATCATCTTTGACTTGATTTCCTAAATCAATAACATACATTTCATCTTCATCTTTAAATCCCTTCATTACTATTTCTCCACCTTGAATAACCCATACTTCAGACTTAGAAAACAAGACGAGTGCCCCTTTTGCAGTCACAGTACTTACAGACATTACATTTCTTGAAAGTTCCGGCACATAACTGACATTATGTAAAATAATATCTTCGGACTCCACGCTTCCTTTGCCGCCTGGTATACATGCATTCACCATATTTGGCTATATTTATTTTAATCTTATCAGTCTTTTGTATATTTTTCATGTCATCAATGTTATTTGCCATGTGTCCATTACAGGCACTGTCTATAGTGAAACACTTGGTACTAGAAGTCTGTTGAGTTGACATACATGCTTCTAGGTTTGTCAAGTATGCTCTCTTGTAATTCTTCCTAGCATTGTCTTGATTTGCTGCATGTTTTTTTTCTGTATCACCTTCATGGCATTTCTTAAAAAACCCTTTTCCCACGAACGATTAGTTTTCTTAGAAAACTTACATGGTGGAAAACCAGTAGCATTATTATCTGTTTTCTTCCCAAATTTTCTACATTGTTTTGCGAAATGCCTCATGTCGCCACAGATATTGCATTTTTTCTTCTTGAAGGACTGGCAGTGCTGTCACTGATTTTTTCATCTAGCTGATTGAGCTGGAAAGTTATGTTTTGTACAGTGCTCACATTGTACATTGGTCATTATATCTTTGGTTTTATCAAACTTAAAGTTATAGAATTCTGCAAGGAGCTTACTTTTTTGCTGTGTAGAATCTCGTTTGTATATTATTTTTACCTACTACCAATATGTAATGTCAAACATTACGATACTGATATGAGTTTTGTAATAAGAAACTTTACCGCACTAGTGCGGTAAAGTGAAATTTATTGGAATGAACGTGTCAAAGTTGACAGTTTGCAGTTTTTCGTATCTATTGCGGGATTTAGCGGGTACTCGGCCTGACGGCCTCGTTTGACAAATTTCCCATCTCATTCCGTAATACGAATCTTTACGACACTTATATCGTAAATATCTATTAACGTATCGTACATACTTTTGGCAATGTCACATGATAAAATCCGAATTTTCACTTGTTGCTCCACTGTTCGAAGGATGTAATGCCTTGCCTTAGCATCCTTTGCACGCCACTTCTTGTTATCAGATATTCCTCCGTCGCGTCGTTCTCCATCACATATTCTCCATTCACCACTTCATACAATTATTTTGCTTCAAACAGAGTTCTTATTTGCAAATCCCATGAAGGAAAAGTTTCCGTATTCCTGAGCTTTGGAATGCTCGTTATTTCGTCAGATCCTGCTGTGTTTTTAGGTTATTTTTTAATTGTTTTCTAGCCTATTCTCACCTAGGGCTTTTCTTCTTACTATCTTCTTATACAGCCACTTATATGTTTGAGCTTTCTGGAACCATAACCTGATGAGATTTTATGTACTTATTTTTAAATTACTTTGGTTTTTATGTAGATATATTAATTTTTATTTTAATAAAAATCAACTTGAGATTCCGTTTTCCTGAGCTTTGGAATGCTCGTTATTTCGTCAGATCCTGCCATGTTCAAGGTTATTTTTTAATTGTTTTCTAGCCCATTCTCACCTAGGGCTTTTTTTCTTACTATCTTCTTATACAGCCACTTATATGTTTGGGCTTTCTGGAACCATAACCTGATGAGATTTTATGTACTTATTTTCAAATTACTTTGGTTTTTATGTAGATATATTAATTTTTATTTTAATAAAAATCAACTTGAGTTTTTTTAGCTTTTTATATATTTTATTTATTTATTTATCATAGTTACAAAAAACAAAATATGTCATTATCTTAACTACATTTTCTTATTGATATTACCTGAATAACATATGGTAGAATTTAACAATTAGGAGTGATAAAGTGCCATTGAATACCATCGGTCAACAGTTGTTCAGTAATGCTAGTTCCGGAAGCGCCGAAAAAAGATTTTATTTTGTTGTTAGCGCCAACAAATTTGGTACCATTATTGGATTAGATTTCTGTGCGTTCACCCCGTCTAGCCATGAAACGACGCAGAGATGCCAGAAAAGGTTCAGATATGAGATCACTAACGACCTCTAAATGTATAGCCTTAGTAGCGGAACAAACAAAAAGTGCCCTGAAAGTTTTGAAGTTTCTACCCTTTCTGTCACGGAATTGGAATTGGTCTGGCATAGTTAACCCCAGAAATCGAAAATGGGCGCGATGGGGTGACTCGTGATGGGGGAAGGTCTCCCATTATATATTCTTGTGGTTTGGCCTTGCATCTAAAACATCGTATGCAGTCGTGCACGACCCTTTTTATCAAATTGCGACCGGAGAGTGAGTAGCCCGAGTGGGTCAAAGATCTGGGCAGTATAAAGTACTGTAGGAGGTCATTTGTCGGATTCCACAGTAATCCCAATGTTTTACTTTGATCCTAGTGTCCGATATGCAACATACCGGGCTCACCATCAGAAAGTAAGTATTTGGCCGTATCTCAATAAAAGTTTGGAAATATTGTCCTTATTGTAATTAATTTCCTTGATAGTGCTAGCACCGATGAGGAGATCGTCTACATAAAAATCATGTGAAATAATGTCCAAAACTTTGGGAAATTTCTTGTAACGATCTGATGATGCTAATCCGTAAGTAATCGTTTTCAGGACATACACGTTAATTTCACTTTTGGGTGAAAAACGCCTTAAAAGTTTTTGTAAGTTGTTTTTCATTTACCAGTACCTGACGGTACATTTTGGTTATGTCGGCACTCAAAACATAATTATGTAATCGAAACCTTAATAGAATATAAAACATCATCCTGAATGTTGGGGCCTAGCATCATGATATTATTAAGTGAAATACCCGAAATGGTTTTACCGATCAGTCGAACACTACCCGCAACTTTGTAGTTGAAGAACTTTCTTTTAGTACGCAATTATGCGGAAGAAAAAACCCTGTGTCATCATTTTGGTCCTCAGCTAGAACCATGTGTTCTAGTAGAATATATTCAAGAACAAAATGATGGTATTGCAATTTCAACTCGAGATTTTTTCCAAGTTTTCTTCCAAAATTGAAAAATTGTTTAGTAGCAATGCTTCTAGACTGACCGAGAACAGAAGGATCTTGTTCTAAATGGATTGTCACGATGAAACGACCGGTATCGTTTTGTCATACGGTGTCTTCAAAATGTTGCTCACAATAGTTTTCCTCGTCAGATAAAAATTCTGTTTTAGGGTACTCCTCTAATTCCCAATATTTTGCAACCTGTCTTTTTAAATTGTTCGTTGTTGTTGAAATACTACAATGGTGTGATGTAAGGCTTTCGCCCTTTATGTACAATGGACCCATACCAATATTGTTTTTTGCAGCGTAGGAAGTCCGTCACCCAATTTGACTTGACTAATACTCAAAAGGTCCCAGAAAAATTTTGAAAGTTTCTTGGAAATAAAGTTCACCTGGCTACCACTATCCAGTGAAGCTGTAACGAGGGTGATTATTTAAAGTACCTCGCCACTAATACTAAGAAAACACAAAAGATTTTAACAAAGTAAGTCATAGGTTTGACTAGCTCGATATTGTGGGGCTGTTTTATTCAGACCGGTAGAGTGGGTCGTGGGGGAGAGCCAGAAATAAAAGAAATAAATGATTTCTAGGGTTCTTTATATTCCTCAAACTGGACAGCTTATTTACCCAAATTATCTATTTGCATGTTGACAGATAATATGTAGTACTACAAGGTGTACATAGTGCTATAGATATAAGGTGATTCTAAATAATTTGTTAAAAGCAAAAAAATATAAGGTAATTCTAGAAGATTTGTTGAAAGCTAACAAAATATATGGTGATTCCAAATGTTGTGGTGAAAGCAAACAGAAAAAAATGGAAAGCTCTTAATTCCTACTTCAGGTGGGCGACTCTACCTTTACCGAAGGTGGTATGATGTATGTTACCAGAACTAATGTAGTTGGCAGGTTGCTGGTGAATAGTTGGCAGCTAATTATTTAACTGGTTATTCAAGTATTTGCCTAAAATTGCGAATAATTATGATTAGATGAGCATCTACGGAGATCATGGTATCTTACCGAATATGAGCAGCGGCCTTATAAAGAAAGGTACGTAAATCCACAGAATGTGAGCATCAACTGATGTAAATCGTACTCTCTCTTTGATGTTACTTTCTTTGTACCAGGGCTCTTTAGATCCGAAATAAAATTCGATGTTATTTAAACCATATGGTCTGATTCGGCCCAGAAAAAGAAAAAAAGACAAAAGCCAGAAGGAAGAGAGATAGATAATTTCGTTGGTTGGAAATTTTTGGTGATATCCAATCCCATAGTACTCATGGTACTGAAATAAGGTTTTTGTTTTGTATCTAAAAAGAATTTCAGTCCAAGGTCAATCAAAATTAAACAATGACTACAGGTTATTTCAATACACGGGGTTAGGATGAAGTATGGAACCAAGTGAATATATTTTAAACGAAAAGAACGATATTTATGAAAATTTGTAGGTAAGTGCAATGGAACAAAATGCAACTCATGTACATATTTTGTTAACAATTTACTCCCGGTTTAACCGGAAATGCAATTAACTTCTTCAATTTAAATGGGACACCCTATATATTTTTTCACAGATTTTGAAAGAGCTTGTTATTTTGAATTTATACATACTGAGTTTAGTGTGAAATAATTTGTGGAAACGAGGAATAGCTCACTGTTAGTTGTACAATGGGTGTACATTTCATTATTTTAGAATAATAAGAAACAAAATTACTTCAAATGTTCAAATCCTATTAACAAATTGTTGAGTCACTCTTTCCAAGACTTCTCCACGTATTAGTTCACATTCATCAATAATTCTTTGTCTCAATTCCTGTAAGTTTGTTGGTCGTCTAACGTAAATACGTGATTTCACATAACTCCAAAGAAAAAAATCTAACGGGCTAAGATCCGGAGAACGAGCAGGCCACTCTATGAATCCTCTACGTCCAATCCATCGATTTGGAAAATTCGCATCCAGAAAATCCCTAACCCGTCTATCATAGTGGGGAGGTGCTCCATCTTGTTGAAACCAAACATTTTGTGGTAATTGCCCATTCTGTTGAAGTGCAGGAATAATTTCGTTATTCAGTAGATCCATTCAAGTTTATGTCAATACAAAAATGGGCCTGTAAGCCTATTTTCGACAATTCCCATCCAAACATTTAACTTCTGTGGATGCTGGGTATGTGCTTCATGAATCCAATGAGGATTCTCATTTGACCAATACCTTGAGTTATGGCGATTAACTGTTCCATTTGAACAAAAAGTTGCCTCATCAGAAAAAACTATGCTAGAAGCAAAATTGTCGTCGACATTACAGATGTCCATTAGCCGTTCGCAAAATTCCAGCCGTCGGTCAAAACCATCGTCTGACAATTCTTGAACCAACTGTACCTTAAACGGATGATACTTTTTACTTTTTAATCTTTCCTACAGAACGTCGACTGATACCATGGTTTAGTGCCGAATTTGTGGTGGAAGTTTGAGGTGATCCTTCTAAATCGATTGCAATATTTTGTTTAACAGTTTCGTTCGTTGTAGTCCGCGGTCTTCCAGGTTTTTGCAAATTTTTTACTATCCCAGTTGTAATGTTTAATTTACTGTTGAGCGTGATATACGATTTCTCTCCGCATGCAAATTATTAAAAATATGACACACTTCTTCATGAGATCACCATAATCGATCATAATTAAAATTTCAATACGCTCTTTTTCACTTAAGTGAACTATTTTAAATTGTAAAATTTATTTCCGTCAATTAGAATTTGACACTTGGAGAATAAAAGACGTACTAAACTGTAATCGTTTATTTATTACTATGCATACAAACAAGATTAATTAGTTTATCTAAATAGTTTTTTGCTCTAATGCAAAAAACTCAAAGGAGGTTGATTAAAGTGCTATATTCCTCGTTTCTACAAATTTTTTTACACTAAACTCAGTATGTTTGAATTAAAAATAACAAGCTCTTTCAAAATGTAAAAATATATTGGGTGTCCCATTTAAATTGAAGAAGTTGATGGCATTTCCGATTAAACCGGAAGTATATTATTAACAAAAAAATGTATATCAGATGCATTTTGTTCCATTGCACTTACCTGCAAATTTATATAAATATCGTTCTTTTCGTTTAAATGAAACTTTTATCAAAAAAAACGACACGGAAATCGATACATCAGCTTCACTACATCACTAACTTAACAACTAGTCATCAGAGTCTGAAATGTTATCCGATTCAGAGTCCTCATCTGGTGGATGGGCTTTAAGGTCTTTCGCATTCCAAACGCCCTTGGAATGACCTTCGCTATTCCTTAGTTCGTATGACCAGGGTGATACAATTTTTGATATTAGAAAAGGTCCTTCGAATTTTGGAATGAACTTAGCGGTAATTGCTTTGGAGGCATCTGATAACACATGGCGACGTTTCCAGACTTTTTGAATCAGCCTCCGAGCGGATCCTTGGATCATCGTGGGAATCTTCAGGAGTTGCCAGTGGATGGAAGTCCTTCCCAGATAGTTGGATTTCTCTGCCGAAGATTACAAAGTTTGGCGTCAACTTTGTAGTTTCATGACAAGAGGAACGGATCGCACAAGCTATCTTCAGAAGGTATTGGTCCCAGACTCGATGATTATCTAAAACGTAGGAACTTAAAGCTGTCTTCAGCACTCTATATGCTCTCTCCACTGGATTCTCTTGCGGATGATAATTTGAGATGTGCCACGGTTCGACATCATACTTCCTGAGTACCTCGTGAAATAATTTGCTTATGAAAGGACCGCCATTATCCGTGATTACCTTTTGTGGTGGTCCGTAAACTAAAATCACGTTATCCTCAAAATTCGAGAAAATATGTTTAGCAGTAGCCTGACGTAACGGGAACAGTAACAAAAATTTGCTAAAAACGTCTTGAACCAAGAAAATATAACTATACCCAGCTGAAGATCTAGGTAATGGCCCTACAATATCAACACTCAGTATCTGAAATGGACGCGTAGCAGTGGCTTAACATAATACCCGCGGGGGGACGTTGTAAAGGTTTATTCTGGAGACAAGTAGCACATTTGGAAATCGGGCTACATCCTGCTTGAGTTCAAGCCAGTAGTATTTTCTGGAGATTTTTGTACTTGTTTTAAAAAATCCTAGATGGGCTGAAGTTGGAGGATCATGATGAGCCGATATTATTTTGGATCGTTCCTCCTTGGGGACAACTAACAACCAATCATCAGCGTCGACGGTTCATTCCGGGTAGACTACCTGCACTCGTTTAAATAGCTTCCCATTCTCTACTCGCCCTAGGGGGAATATTGCTGGTTTGTGCTTTCTCACGCATCCTGCGATACCATTTATCTTTGATGTCTACTTTTGCATCGATTCGAGGTACGGCTCTCGAAAGCGCGTCAGAAACGATGTGTTCACTGCCCTTCCGATGAACCTCATCAGAATCGTATTGCTGCAGGCGTACCACCCATCTTCTTGAAATTTAGCCCCTTCCAGGTACGGTCTTAATCACTCGATAGCAAAGAGGACAGCTAGGCACTCCTTTTCCGTGGTGCTGTATTTTTTTTCTGCCTTGGATAGCGACCTACTCAGGTAACAAATTACTCTTCCATCCCCATTCTCATCTGTCTGAGACAACACTGTGCCTAATCCATAGTCCGATGCACACAAACGGCTTATCAAAATTCGGGCATGTCAGAAGAGGGGCAGACACTAAACATTCATTAAGCGACTTAAAAGAGTTTTCACATTCTTGGCTCCAAACAAAATTTTGGTTCTTCGTTAGAAACTTGCATAAAGGCGCGGTCATAGTCAAGAAATTGGGCACAAACCTTCTGTACCATGAGGCAACACCAATGAGTCGTCGAACATCGGTTACTGATTTTGGCTGGGGAATTTGAAGGATCGCTTCTACCTTTTCGGGATCTACCATTAGACCTCCGGTACCTATAACATATCCAAGGTATTCCAGCTCTGATTTACAAAACTTGCATTTATTCCGATTTAACTTGAGCTCTGCTTCACTTAATCGGGAGAGGACTTCTCGAAGTAGTTCAAGATGTTCCTCGAATGATTTGGTGCAGATGATAATGTCATCGAGATAGACGAAAACATACTTCTCGATTACGCGATCGATGAATCGCTGCCATGTAGCTGGCGCGTTGTGCAGACCCATAGGCATCCTATTAAAACGGTACAATCCTCGATTTGGTACGACGAACGCAGTCATGGGTTTGGATTTTTCTGATAACGGTATCTGCCAGTTAGCACTCTTAATATCTAGGGTAGTAAGATAGTGAGCATCCCGTAGATTGTCGAGGGTGGCATTTACAAAGGGTAGAGGATAGGCATCCCTCATCGTTACCTCATTCAATTAACGATAGTCAACAACGGTAGCGACCATCGGGTTTCTTTATTAAAAGAATTGGGGAAGACCATGGCGAATTCGACGGCTCCACAACTCCATCCTCTAACATTTTTAGAAGTCCTTCATGGATTTGTTTTTGAAGCGGAGGTGATAAGGGATAATATCGCTGTTTCAGCGAAAACATAAGAATAATTCTCATTTCTTTCCAAAAATAGATTCGATCTCCCCTCAAGTTTTTTTTCACAATTTGGGCAATTGTATACTGAGAAGTTATTTTCTCCGCATTTAAAACAGAAGTTTTTCTGACGAGATTCAGCGCATTTCCTGAACCGATGACCGGGTTGACCACAGTTCCAACAGGATACTGGGGCTGGCGAAGTAGTAACTGAGTTCTGTGGTACGGAAGAACTGTTGTCTTCGGAATTGGAAGAGTTTTGCCTTTGGTTCCGAGATGCTGTAGGTTGACTTATAACAGCCGCAACTGAAGGTTGGTTCGGTCTCCTATAAGGCAATTCTGGTTCCAACAAAACTCTACCAGCCGTAGGAGGAAGAACAATCTTCTGAATTCTATCTTCAGTATCATCCACTGATCTTCCTAGTCGAACCAATTCATTAATGGTAGTAATATTCTGTAAAGCTAGTTGAGACTCAATATTGGGTAATAAGTTACGCCTAATTGATGCAACACGATCCTCTTCCATTGGATATTGCTTCAATCTTAGATAAAGATTCTCCATAACGGCAACGAAAGCCAATACCTTCTGATGAGCTCCCTGGGTACGTCTCCGAATTTCCTCCATTGAGCTGACCTCGTGATCATACGGCAAGTAAGCTTCCCGTACCTTTGTAACGAAGTCTGACCACGAGAAAAAGTGATTAGTTTTATACCAGAGTAATGCGTCCTGTGTCAACAGTTCAAGAAGACAGCGAACCAACTGGTTATGAGACACGCCTCGTGACATACTGAGTTCTTCAACCCTTTCCAAAAACTCATTAACACTGGTTCTACCATTAAATTTCAGTTTCAGTTTCAGTAGTTTGGTTAACAAAAGTTGTCTTCTCAACTTAGAAAAAACTTGGTTCTGTTGATAACACTAATAGTTAATTGTTTTATAATTAGGCCAGGTATTGTACACGTTTGTTTAAAGATATAATTATGTCGGTAAAATGCGATGTTTGTAGATTATCTATTCATGGAAAAGATAATTCGGTATTTTGTGATAGTTGCCGCGTATTCCTTCATGTGCACTCAACGGAAGAAGAAAATTGTTCAACATCAGAATTTAGAGCTTTTGTACTACAAAAAAGAAACTTATTTTCTTCCAATATTAAGAGGCTTTTAAAAGTGCTCCGAAACTATTAAGAAAAATTGATGATATGCAGTCCCAAATTAAGGAGCTTGAACAAGAAGTTGGAACATTTAAAAACTTTAATAATGGTGGCATCGAAGAAATGCTGTTTGAAGTTCATGAACGCTAAGTTCGCGCTAATAATGTTATGTTCTATAACCTGAAGGAATCTACTTGTAATGGCTTATCTGAAAAAATAACTGATGATAAACAGAAAATTTGTGATATTTTAAATCCACTAAATACATATTATGAGTAGTGATATTATGAAAGTGTTGAGAGTGGGTAAACTAAATAGAAGACCAAGACCTGTCAATGTGGTTCGGAGTAGTTCACAATTAGCAATTCAGATTATTAAATCTAAGAATAAGCTTTCCATTGCCAATATTAGATAGCTATGGATAAGACTAATCTGTAGCAAGAACAACTTAAAAAAGTTTTGGATGAGTTGAAGTTAAGGAAAAATAATGGTGAAAATAACCTAAGAATAAAATATTTAAGAGGTCTTCCAATAATTTCTAAAATGTTTCAAAAAAACTTCATCAATTATTTAAATGTTTATTACCATAATGCAGGAGGCATTAAAACCAAATTGCAGAGTTTGAGAACATCAGTAGCTTCATCTAATCATGATGTTATTATATTAACTGGGACGTGGCTTACTAACGATATTTCTGATGCTGAGATTTGTTTATCGGGATATTATATTTTCCGTACAGATCGCAGTTGGAATACAAGCTCTTGTTCCAGAGGTGGAGGAGTTTTAATAGCTATTAAAGACTGTTTTATTGTAAATAGACTTGATGCAGCTATTTCTGTTAAGTATCTTTTTATTAGTGTTGCGATTGGTGAGAAGAAACTTATTTTTGGTGTTACATAATATATCCCGCCAGGCTCCATTGATACTATTCACGTAGATCATGGAAATACGGTTGAAGACTTGGCCGCCCGCTATCCTGAATGTTTATTATACTTGTTTGGTGATTATAATTTACCTTTAGCTACCTGGGGTAATTCTCACGAGGACGGACTGCTTGTTCAATGCCCTCTGCGATATCCCGCACATATTGTTGATGAGCATTTTTCTTATTTGAATTAAAAACAAGTGAATGTTGTCTAAAACCCTCGTAATGTCTTTCTGGATTTAATTTTTTGTAATGAACCCCACTCCGTAGATGTGGTTAAAGCCACAGATTTATTACTTGATAATAATAATCATCACACTGCTCTTGAATTCGATATTCATATAGGAAAAACACTTACTCCAATTCCTACAGAAAACATTTTTGTAGATTTTAGGAGACCTGATTATCAGGCAATCAATAATTACCTAGCATCTATTAATTGGGATTATGTTTCTATCAAGAATAATCACGAAACTTCTGTTACTAATTTTTACCAAATCTCATCAAATGTAATTGCTACCTTTGTACCTATAAAAAAGTTTGTATCTTCTAGTTATCCTAAATGGTACTCTTCTCAGTTAAAACTCTTAATTCATGAAAAAAAGGCTCATGTAAGATTTAAGACCACGAAATCACGTAACGACTACTCTGTGTTTTCTGAACTTAGAGCGCAGTGCAAGAATATAGCGAAGCAATGCTACAATTCTTATTTACATCATGTTGAACAAAATATAAGCAATAATTCTAAATTATTCTGGAATTATGTGAATTCGTTACGCAAAGATCATGGTGTTCGAAATAACATATATCTTGATGACAATTTGGCAAGGTGGTTAAGAAAAAGTAAATCTCTTTGCTTCATTTTTTTTTTCAGTATATAGTTCTAGTGTGTTATCAGCAGATAGCATTTTGTTTGTGAATAAATCAGTTGATATTAATCCATTTAATATTCAACTAGGGGAGCTATTTTCTGAAATCTTGAATTTAAAAGATACCCTGTGTTCCGGACCTGATGGAATTCCTTCGTTCTTCCCTAAGAGGTGTGTCTACACACTTAGTGTACCTGTGGGTATGTTGTTCAGCCAGTCTCTTGCCATGAAGTCATTTCCTAGCGCATGGAAGAGTAGTTATGTTACTCCCATATTTAAACCGGGTGAAAAATCTAGCATACAAAATTACCGTCCTATCAGTAAGCTCAGCATAATTCCTAAACTATTTGAGTTGATAATAACTAAATTTTTAGCTTGGGAATACAAAAATGTCATTATTAATGAACAGCATGGATTTACTTCGGGTAGGTCAACAGTGACCAATCTGCTATTATATACAAATTGGGTGAAATGGAATTTCCATCATGGCTTTTGACTTGGTTGCATAGCTATCTAACCAATAGAAAACAATTCGTAAAAATGAAAAAACTATATATATCTGATCCTATAATTGTTACTTCGGGGGTACCACAGGGGTCCCATTTAGGTCCGTTGCTTTTTAACCTTTTTATTAACGATATTAGATCTATTTCTAAACATTCAAAATATTTATTATTCGCAGACGACTTAAAAATTTACAAAACTGTCAGGAGTGTTGAAGATGGCTATAAATTACAATCTGATGTTAATTCACTCAAAAATTGGTGTATTGTTAATGGTACGACACTGAATGTTGATAAATGCTATTGCATTACTTTTACTAGGTCATCAAATCCATTATTAATAACTACAGACTTCGAACTGAATTAATAAAACGTGTTGAGTTAATTGAAGATTTTGGTGTATTATTCGACACAAAATTATCATTTATTGAACACATCAATATAACCACTAGTAGGAGTTATCAAATGCTAGGATTTTTAATGGGAAAAAGATTTATCGGTGAAGGCTGTGGCAATTCTTTATAATAGTTTAGTTTGTTCTCTTCTTTAATATACATGTGTAATATGGTCCCTATATTATAGGGTTCATATATCTTCTTTGGAAAAAGTTCAACATAAATTTCTAAGGTATGAAGCTCACAAAATGGAACCTCGGTGCAAAATGTTGCTCGCGGCTATAGCCATGTTTAACGTTTTTTGAGGAAAATGCTTCTTTTACTTGTGGATCTTCCATAGGAATACCTTCACTCATATTTATGAAGTCCATGTCTGTAGGAAGCTCATAAGAATGAGTAACAGCTGTCTTTGAATCCCGGATATTTTGTACTGGTGGATTTGAGCTACCTCTGGGGTTAACAGCAGTGCTATAAATTGCAATAAGCTTCTCTTTAAGCAGCCTGCAATTTTCCCATGATTGTAATTTTCCTTTCCTCCCAGCTTGCCCATCCTATCAAATAAATGCTGACGTCTGGTATTGATTGTTTTAAAATCGTTCTCCGCATTTTCCGATTTGAAGTTTACTACAGCTCGCTCTAAATCCTCAATTTTCCCCTAACATATTTCTAGTTCCTCTTACAAAAGACTTCTTCAAATCCCGCTCTTCCCTTAACATTTCCCGAAGCTTTTCCCTTAACTCCAATACAGTTTTTCCCTTAACATGTGATACTCCGCGAATAAATAGCTCATAACTTAATTCATCCTTGAGAAGTCTGTTTACCTCATCGTTACTAACTAAATTTTAGATAAGTGCAAGGGAAGAAAATACCTAACTATAAAAGCTACTTTGAAATTAATCACGAAAAACAATAAATATTAAACCTCAAAAATATCCGTTAGTACAAAATAGATTCAAAACTATTTACAGCTATGCACAATAATCCAAAGCCTCAAATATACTAATACTTCGGTTAGGTGGATCGTCAGTGGATTTAGTAGCGGAAACCTCTTACCAGGCTAAAACCACTCAAACCCAAAATACTAATCACCAAAACGCAAAACCAATTTTGGTAATAAAATACCCGAAATTATTAATCGGTAAGTACGACACTGCGTGTCTAGTTCGCTACAAATAACTAATATGTTAAAAGTGCAAATTACTTCCACAACTACCCTACTAAAAACTATTTTATTAGTTTTACAAAAAAAAAATAACCAATCCAACTACAATCCAAATACTTTAGTAAAATATACCAGCTAATTATTCATTTATTTTAATTTTAAATAATTAATTCCGCAGGATCAATCACTCTGTAATCTTCACCTTCGATATACCAAAATGTTTAAAATTAACATTAATTACCCTTGGTCAGAACTGTGTAGCCACTAATGTCGCAGACCACAAACAAAAACAAGAAGAAGATTGGAAGTGTCAGTTTACTCCATCACTGCCAAAAAAGTTTTAAGTCACCTACGACAATAACAAATAATTATTTGAAGAAATATTTCCTAATTTACAGAACTAAAGCCAACATCTGCTACTGGAACAATAACAACTAACCAGTGCTGTTTGCTGATTTGTTTATATACCTACATTAAATGGAATTGACCAGTTCCATAAAATATTGCAACTACCCAGAGGTATTATCAAGAAACTAACTGAAATAAAAAAAAAATTTAGTGGTTGTGTCAGTTTCCTCTCGTAAAGGATACAAAATGAAATATCTTCTATAAGTTCCTTGTGGCATTACTTGTTATTTTTTCTTATTTTCTTGGGAATCAAACCACAATAATGTTTTTTTATTTTTTTATTTCAACGTTTCGGTAGCGTTCCAACTAGACAATCAATAATATTTTGAAGTTTAAGACTACAAAACTTTGTTGTCAAATTTTATTAAGGTCCATTCATAGTAGATCACACCTCTGGTAAAATGAGAAATAAGATATTTCATTTCATGACATTCTAACGATATGTAGTCCACTAGAAATGGAATCCAGTTAAGTGCACGTTCCAGGAACGGTTTTTATTGGGATAGCGCTTTTTTTTTCTTGCTTATTTTGGAAATTTTGTTAATATAAACGCGTTTGTTGTTACTTTTTTGTGTATGATTATTTTGTTTTCAAAATATGTATAACTTGGGAAGAGGGGCATACAATTCAATGGGATTCGACAAAAATAATATTGAAAGAGCCCAATAATAAAAGACGAAAAATCAAAGAAAGTGCTTTAATACAACTAAATTCAGATAAATGTGTAGCTAGTATTTCAGCCGAGTGTAGTCAAATTTGGTTACCAATGTTAGAAAGAGAAATTTCCAATAATCAATTACCGGCGTTATCAGGATAGCATCATAAGTTTTTATCCAGGTTTTCTTATGATTTATCTTTGGAATGGTTGTTAATCGATACACACTTCAATACACAAAATCACCAAACTGAGTTATACATATTTTGAAAACAAAATAATCATACACAAAAAAGTAACAACAAACGCGTTTATATTAACAAAATTTCCAAAATAAGCAAGAAAAAAAAAGCGCTATCCCAATAAAAACCGTTCCTGGAACGTGCACTTCACTGGATTCCATTTCTAGTGGACTACATATCGTTAGAATGTCATGAAATGAAATATTTTATTTCTCATTTTACCAGAGGTGTGATCTACTATGAATGGACCTTAATAAAATTTGACAACAAAGTTTTGTAGTCTTAAACTTCAAAATATTATTGATTGTCTAGTTGTCAAATTTTTTTCGTTGTGTCAGATAGGGACCAAAAATTTTTCATTTATTCATTATTAGTTAATCTTGACAACGGTAGCTGGAACGCTACCGAAACGTTGAAATAAAAAAACATTATTGTGGTTTGATTCCCAAGAAAATAAGAAAAAATAACAAAATGAAATATTGAAACACAAAATAAAATTTAAAACATATAGAAAAAATTAGGTAAATAACAAATATTTTGACTCCTAATACATCCAGATGAACACGTTAAGGCGCCATTTGTAACGAGGGTGATTATTTAAAGTACCTCGCCACTAATACTAAGAAAACACAAAAGGTTTTAACAAATTAAGTCATAGGTTTGACTAGCTGGAAATTGTGGGGTTGTTTTGTTCAGACCGGTAGAGTGGGACGTGGGGGAGAGCCAGAAATAAAAGAAACAAATAATTTCCAGGGTTCTTTATATTCCTCACACTGGACAGCTTATTTACCCAACTCATCTATTTGCATGTTGACAGATAATATGGTCCGATGTAGTACAAGGTGTACAAGGTGATTCTAAATAATTTGTTAAAAGAAAAAAAATATGAGGTAATTCTAGAAGATCTGTTGAAAGCAAAAAAAATATATGGTGATTCCAAATGATGTGATGAAAGCAAACAGAAAAAAATGGAAAGCTTTTACTTCCTACTCCAGGTGGGTGACTTTACCTTTACCGTAGGTGGTATGATGTATGGTGGTATATGATTTGTAATAGTCGTAATAGTATTAGATGTTACCAGAACTAATGTAGTTGGCAGGTTGCTGGAGAATAGTTGGCAACTAATTATTTAACTGGTTATTCAAGTATTGGCCTAAAATTGCGAATATTTATAATTAGATGAACATCAACGGAGATTATGGTATCTTACCGAATATGAGCAGCGGCCTTATAAAGAAAGGTACGTAAATCCACAGAATGTGTGCATCAACTGATGTAAATCGTACTCTCTCTTTGATGTTAGTTTCTTTGTACCAGGGCTCTCTAGATACGAAATGAAATTCGATTTTATTTAAACCATATGGTCTGATTTGGCCCAGAAAAAATAAAAAAAGACAAAAGCCATAAGTAAGAGAAATAGATAATTTCCTTGGCTAGGCAATTTTTGGTGATACCCAATCCCATATTACTCATGGTACTAGAGTAAGGTTTATGTTTTGTGTTTAAGAAGAATTTTAGTGCAAGGTCAATCAAAATTAAACAATGACTACAGGTTATTTCAATAAATAATTAGCTGATCTTTGTTGAAATTTATAATCAATTGTGAGTATTATTTCATTAATTCCCTATTCAAAAAAATATATAATGAGCCCGTAACAAAACATTGATGTGCGTTATTAAATTCACCGTAAACTGTAGTTACTGCGGTAGCAAGTGATATTTGTGATGGAGTAGACAGACTAGTTGTGAGTGTATGTTGTAAGTTGATAGAACCGTACCAGAAGCCCTCGTACTATTTGAAGCACCATTATCAACCGAAGTACCGCTCTCGCCTGTATCACTGTTCTGAAAATGTAACATAATGTGGTGCATTTTTTTGCCATACCGCCGACATCCAGCCGACTTATATTCCTTCGTACGATGGTTAGATCCTAAACAGTTTATACATAACCTTAAATGCTTCGCAGTGTCCAATCTTTTCCTTGTTGTTAATTTGTTGAAATCAGAGCATGAATACAAACTATGGTTATTTGCATAACACGCACATAACATTGAAGTAGTAGCGAACGATTTCGTATGTTTTTGTATGAATTGTTTCGAAGCGCGGTGTTTAAATCCTTCTACAGGTTCACACTCTAATGACAACAAAATTCGACAACGGTCTTTTAAAATTCCGATAAATTTCCAAGATTAGGTATTTTTTTGAGTCGGCCCGTGATTCCCATTCACGTTTAGTAGTATTCTCATTTTTTGTCGTAACGAGGTGAATGAAGTTATACCATTGGTCAGTAGGGCGCTTCAAAACCTTCAATGCTCTTAAATTTTTCTCAATACCGTCTAATATTATATTCAAACCTTACCCACGCTAAAAGAGGAGTCCCTTTTAGCGTGGGTAAGAGCCTTAACGTGATTTTTTATCAATGCTTGTTTGTTTTCGTAACGATCTCGTACTTATCGTATGTAAGGATTTTACATTATCCGCAGCACTCCCCTGCAATGACAGACGTAAGTAGTGAAATTTTTGAACGTTTGACATCGCTGCGTTGTCGTGAATAATTGATTTGAAACTATCTCTAAAAAATAACCACTGCGTGACATTTCCATCAAATGTGGGTAAATTGAGTTGTGGTGAAGGAATATTAACCAAATGCTGATCAGTTGTGGAGCTGTTAGAAGTATTATAATTGTATTGTTGCAAACTATTATCGGTAGTGTCTTCTTTGACTTCTTTCGAGAGAATGAACTTTTCAACGGCAGAAGTAATTGCATCTTCGAATTTTTGTCTTTCCGGCGAATAAATGTTGAGACAATTCGTTTCAAAATCATTGTCTTCGCTTTCAATTGTAAGCGGAGCACAGTTAAACTCTTTCAGAAGTTTCTCGGCCTTTTTCAGCGGGCTCTGAAAATCTTCGATGTTGAGGTTTGCATTTTCGAACGAAGTGATCTCGAAAATGGTTTGTAAATCTAGTCAAAGCGCTTTTTATGGAAGTACGTTTAACTTTATTTATGTTCGACATTATGCGCGCAAATAAAAAACACGTCAAATCTACCAAATACCTGGCCACAGGTGTGTATGTAATAAGTAATCAGTAAATTAAATATATTTTTCATGAACGTCTGTGGTTCGTAAGGTAAAGTAGGTACCTAGTTTATGTCAAATAAAATTTTGTTCTATATAGGATGGTGTAGAGAAGGAGGCACTAACCTGTATTAATTGTTGTCAGCAAAATGCGTTTTCCATCCAAGCTAGAAGAACCAATGTTGTGGCACAAGTAAATAATTTTAAGATTTTCACGTATTTTACAAACTATAATTATTAACAACATATTACAAGAGATCGTAAATGTTTGCAAAATAAAAAATTATGTGTGAGATAACATTGACAATAGTGGACTGCTGCCGGTTTAGAAAATTTCGGTGCCTCCTCTCACCCTTACACGATTTGTTGCCAACGGCCGGTGCAGGTGGTGTGGACACGGCCGTATTGAGCACAACATTTTAAAAGAAGGTGAAAAATTAAGCTGTTGGAAAGATATAGACAAATATCATTTTGCAAGGCAGAATTTGAATTTGTAGTTAGATTTGCGAAATATATTTATTTGTTTCACTTGTAAACTCCACCTGACTAGCTTAATATGTATTCTACTACTAGCATGTAGAAGAAATTACGTAGTATAAACCTGATATATTTTTGTCTCGCGATTAGTGGTCACACGGAATTGTTATGATCATTTATAACAAAAATACCGTCCTCTTTCAAGTTTTTGGTACATAATAATAATCGTAATGGTGTCAGGAATTGAATTGTGGACAATAAAAATACGAATTCAACGTAAATTCATATCATCGTATGATATGATCACAATAATGCGGAAAATTAGTCATTGATGTACAAATGTGTGGTGAAGGATAAATCCATAAAAATTCACAAGACATGTATTCAAATCCAAGCTATCCAGATCAACTGCGAACACATCTATTCTTGTCCCACACCACATTTTTCATACAAAAATATTTTCGGGGCTACAAATTTCCACAAAATGCTTCTTCGATAGTATTTTAATAAAAATTCACCTCCAAATAAATCATTATTTCGAGCTACGTTTTAAACGTAACTTTTTCAGTATGCCGACTGTACCAATCTTGTTCTACTTCTGTTGAGTTTTTCCATCATTTGTCGATTTGTATGGACATCGTTAAAAAAATCACAAACTTTTTATGCGTCTTATAATTCCTTCATCTCATTAGGCCACGTACAAAGTTTAGGAAAAAAAACTATTCAGTTCACTGTTATTAACACTGTAAATTCAATTGTCAATGATATTAGCAAATTGGAATATTTTGTAGTTAGATTTGCCTTAAGTATACCTACTATTGATGAAATTTCAAATAATTATCAGGTGGAAATATTAATTATTATGACAGTATGACAGTGATCAAATCAGGTGCTATTGAACTACAAATAAAAATCACAGAGACCATTGAAATTTAATTTGAACAAATATAGCACAGTTACAAAACAACAATAATTGTTCAAAGTGGTCTACATTGTTTTTCATTGAAACAGGCACAACTCCGGAGTGACTTGAATGTGTTATGCCACTTCTTCAATTCTTGTTATAAGATCCTCAGTTTCAACAATGATTTCGTACTCTGAAATTGGGCTCCTCGACTGATTTATTATCTCCTTAGATTGATATGAGAAATCTAGTCTTCAAAATAAAGTGATTGAATGCTCTATACTAATGATATATATACTGTCGTATATCTAACGGTGATTATTAAAAAATAAATAAAAAAACGATGAAATAAAACAAATTAAATTAAATTACCCAGCAGGCGTTCAAAATTATTCCTGTATTTCTTATTGGATTTCGGTGCTTCACTGCAGGTTCTTTCATTTCGGAGATTCCCATACAGTTGAACCAATGATCCGAAAGCGACGCTTCCTTACACACATGCCGGGAACTCACATCAGCAGACGCTAGGTTTTTGTCTTAAAAGATGATTTTGCCCCCGCTTCACTATTTCTGTCCTCAGAAATAATAAAATCTAACAGATACTCACTTCTTAAGTTATTGTCACTACTACTTCTTGCAGTTTGGTGCGAATTGGCATCCATCCCAATTAGAATCTTTAGCTTTTCGGTCATGCAGCAGTTCACCAGCCACTCTAGTTCATAGGAAGGAGGTAGGGAATGTGAGTCAAATGGCGAAAAAACTGAGGCTATATGTATAATTTCCATCATGTTCCCTGCCATTCTGTATGTGTTTATAGAGTCTTTGACCACTTGAGCATTAAGTCAAAAATCATCCATTTTTATTACCGTTTGTATTTTACTCCTCACGAAAATGCAGGTTCCGGGTTTTCATGAGCTAAACTCGCGATCATATATTGGATTCCCATGCCTAATCTCTTATCCAGTGGCTTCTTCTTCGCCGTTTGCTACGTTTTGCTACCAAGAGGTCAGATTTGTTCAGTCTACCGCCTAAACTGGTAGTAAGCAGATCTTCTGATGGGGTTATATTCCCTCCAGAAGGATCTCTCTGTCCCCTTAGGGTGCGATGAAGGAGTATCACCTTTAAACTGGATATTATTTTGCAGGGTGAGGTTATTACTGTCTCAACTTTCGAATGATTACCTTTCATTGTAACCATATGTCATGAAAGTAGCTACAACAGCATGTTGTAGGAAGGTTATATGAAATACGTCTTCGCTTGGTGCCCTCGGGATGGACACTAGGATCGGAAAATGCTGGGTATGGCTTCACAATCCCACAGGTCAAAACCCGACAGTTTAGGCCGTTACGAAGTTGACTCGTGGGCGCGCACTATTCCGTAGGATTGGGTAGTTTTTTTGGTCATTATCGCTACGTGATTCAGATTTTAAGACAGTAGCATACTCTATCTTTGGATGCAATAAATTGATGAGTTTGCTATAATTTTTAGTTAATTTTCTTATTTCGAGAGCATTTAAATGGAATTTTTTTTTAATAATCTTCACCATCAATTCATTTTACTTATTAGCTAGTATTGTCAAAATTTGGTATCCCGACGAATAGATTGTGTCGGGAGATATGTCCAGTCAATATAAGTAGTTTAATCAATGAAGCAATCAATATAAAACTAGTTACATTTTTTCAAGGCTGCAAGAATTCCAAGAGAGTGTTCGACGCCCTAGAATGGGTGGGATAGCGACTAATCATCTAGCTATGCTCAGACAAAGAGTAGAGAGACAACGAAGTGTAATCCTACCACATCAGTCTAACACAAATTCAATAGAAGAGCTTAATTGTGAATTGAAAAGTGATGTAGAAAATACGAGGAATGGAGTAGACAGACTAGACGATCAAATTTCTACCCTGCACCAGGATGTAGCAGCACTTAGTATGGAGGTAACATTATTTCAAAGATAAATATATTTGATATACAGGGTGATCAACTTTTGTGACAAAGTCCGTTATATCTGTTATTATGGGAGATACCAAAAAAAGTGATCCACTAAAATAGGAGGCAGCTATAAGCTTCACATTTTGAAATTAGTTAAAAGTATACAGGGTCTTCCATAACACTGTACCGCATCAAATATTATTTTTTTAAATGAAACACCCTGCCTTTTATTTTAAATTTAAAAACCACTTCACTTCCTCGTTGCAAAGATACAACGTTGTTATGTGTTATACAGGGTACTTAAAAAGTTATTACCAAATTTCTATGAAAATCGTAGCAAGATCAACGTCTTGTATAAAAGAGAAGGGGTACAAGAGCTATGATGTGGTGTAGTCATAGTTTTAAAGTGATTGTCAAACTTCATAAAAATAATTGATTTTGCTAATATTGTTTAAATTTAATACAGGGTATGTCAAAATACAAATTCATCATTTGCTCAGTATTTTCAAATGCATCACCCTGTATTTGATATAACCATCATAATTTACAGTCAATGTGAATTAATTTATAGCAAGTATTCCCTATACCTAAACTTAATAGTTTTGGAGATATTTTAAATTGTATTGGAAAAAGGGATAAGTATTTCATGAGTTAAATTTATTATCTTTATGTACATTACTATTCCCAATTATCAACAAACAAAAAACAATTAAACGAAACAAGATAAAAATTGTTATTTTTATTGTAGAAGGTATTCGAAATGACCTTCTATATCATTAAAATCAATGTTGCTATGAAGGTATATGTCACAAATTGACAATTCAGTTTTAGATCATACTGTTTTGACACTGTCTGGAATTTTGATTTTTTTGCAACAGTCAACAATGGATTTTGGGAGGGAAGAACTGGTAGACATGGTATGGATCTTGTATGTATGTATGTATTTTGGGGTAACATTCACTGAGACCTAAAAGATCTATTGTGCCCCCTTACTTCTACTTAGTTTCTGAGGAGAGTCTCAAATACTAGTAGCTCCTTTAGTCCTATTTCCCAGAGGAATTTTAGGATATCTGCAGGCCTCAACTTAGGTAACTGTCCCTCTTCTATCCAGTAGTCTTCCACGTACTGTGACCTAGGATTCTAAATTACTGTGCAGTTCGCAAGTATGATGTGGATGGAGGTTTCCATTCCACAAAATCTACAATCTTCTTCCTCCACTATTTTAAGCTTTTTAAGGTGCCCATTCAGGCGACAATGTCCCGTTAGGATTTCTGTTAAAACTCTTGCAGTTTTGCTTTGACTTATGCATTCATTTAATCTCAACAGGTTGTAGTCGCCCAGAAGAATCTTTGATTGCCTAAGCCCCACTAGATTTTTACAATTGTCAGATCTTCTCTTTTCCTCCGCTTTACCTATTTCTTCCAATATTACATTGGAGCTGATTCCGCAAAAGGGTTCCGGCCCCCGAAAGGGTTTTTCAGTCCCCCTCTTCGCTAGTTCATCTGCTATTTCGTTTCCTTCACTAGGCATTCCCACACCATTTTGGAACTGATTACACAAAAACTCAGCGCTTAAATAGCTGCTTGACTATCAGACATTATGAAAATCCCCTGCCTTCTATATCCTTTGTCAATATTGAACTGGGCACACTTTCTTATTGCGTGAATATCCGCTTGAAAGATACTTGGGGGTTTTCCCAAGCTTTCACAGTGTTTGGTTCCTAACCCATACACTCCTATCCCAGTTCCTTCTATTGCTTTTGAGCCGTCTGTGTACCATTGAATGGCATTATTTCCAAGTCTGGTAATGGTATTCGGATCCCATTCCTTCTTGTTGTTTAATTCCGTAACGAATTTCTCTGAAAAGTTATACTTTTTCATCATACCATCTTGTGGCTTGTCTCAGGTTGTCCGATTTCTAAGAAGTGAAGAGGTGGTTTTTTTTTAATGATTCCCTCTTCACTTAGTCTGTATCTTATTCTTTCTGCAACACTCTCCACCACCATATGTAATGGTGTGAGGTTGAGAATCACTTCCATTGCTGCCGTTGGGCATGTACTCATTGCTCCTGTTATGCATATACAGGCTAATCTTTGAATTTTGGAGAGGTTTTCTCTCTTCGTCAAGAGGCTAGTTCTACTACTCCACGCAATGGCTCCATAAGTGATGATTGGTCTCACTATGGCAGTGTACATCCAGCTCAGGATTTTTGGGTTACAACCCCAGTTTCTCCCTACCAGATTCCTACACACCATCAGAGCCATTTTTGCTTTGTATGTAATCTCCTTCTTGTGTTTGTTCCTCAGCAGTTTACTATCTAGAGTCAAACCTAGATACTTGACTTCTTGTCCCCATTCAACCTCGTTCCAATCCAGTTTAATGGTTTTGAGGTTGGGTTTTCTTTTCTTAGTGAAGGCTATCAAGATGATTTTGGTGGGGTTTATGCTGAGTCCCACTTGCCTATACCAGTATGTATAGTTCAGACCCTTTTGTACGATGTCACAAAGGGTGTTTTTGAATTTTCACCTGGCCGTTATAATAATATCAACGGCATATCCTTGGCAGGATATTTCGAGGTCCGTCAAATCACACAGGAGTTCGTCAACCATCACACTCCACATTAATGGGGATGCTACTTCTCCCTGTGGGCATCCTCTGGTTGTGCAGATGGAGACAATGTCTTTGCTCGTTCTCGTCTCTGCTACTCTAGTGGTGAGCAGTTCCGACATCCATTTGGATGTTGTGCTGTCTACACCTCTTCTATTTAATGCTCTCTTGACAGCCTCATGTGGAGTGTTGTCAAAAGCTCCTTCTATGTCCAAAAATGCACATACTACAGTTTCTTGGTTGTCTAACTAAGGCACCTCGGATATCCTCCGTCAGCAGTACCAGTGCAGTCTCCGTAGATCTGCCTGCCCGGTAAGCATGTTGATACGGGTGGAGAGGTAGTCTATCTAGGATTTCCGTTCTAATATAGTTGTCAATAGCTTTTTCCATCGTTTTAAGCACAAACGATGTTAGGCTGATTGGTCTGAAGGATTTGGGGTTTGTTGTGTTCCTTTTTACAGCTTTTGGAATGAAGGTTACTATTGCCCTTCTCCATGCTTCTGGTATATAACCCAGTTCCAAGCTACTTCAACTAATTCTAACCAAAATGTGGTAAAGTTTCGTCTTGTCCTTGCTGGAGCAATGCTGCGAAAATCCCATCTGCTCCAGGTGTTTTGAAAGGTGAAAAGGTGTTCATAGCCCATTTCAACCTATCGTTACTACAAATGTGCTTGGCCATTGTAGTACTTTCTCTCGAGGGCCTGTTATGACCTTCGAGAGGATTATCTCCTCTGTTTGGGGTACTTCCAGGTAAATGAGTTTCTAGTAAGAGTCGCACTCTTTCCTCCTCATTTTTGGTATATTTACCGTCTGGCTTCCTCAAAGCCATACCTGTGTTGACCCTACTTTTCGCCATGACTTTGTAAAGTCTTGCCGCAGCAGATGTTGTGTTTATATCTTCACAGAAATTCCTGAATATTTTTCTTTTAGCTTTTCTAATTTTCTTGTAGTAGGTGTTTCTCACCTCGGTGTATCTCTGCCAGTCTCCGGTGAATTTTGCTCTATTAAAAAGTTCCCGGGTTTGAGATCTTAATTCTGACATATGTTTGTTCAGCCAGGGTGCGTTTTTGCTGCTTCGTTGTTCTTGAAGAGGGCAGCTCGAATAAAATGCATCGATTATTGCCCTGTTAAGATCCTCAAGCTCATTTTCCAGATCGAGATGGTGCTTAGCCCTTCCTTTTGGTATGGATCTTAGGTGAATGTTATAAGAATTGTTTACTTGCAACAAAAGTGTATCATGAGCGATATCCAGATCGTCGGCAATCGAATAAGAGAGCATTTCAAAAGGTGATGGAAAGATTCAATCGCAATGGTTCAGTGTTATATAGAACTAAAGAAACAACAAAAACAGTTACAACAGAGGAAACCGAATTAAATGTTTTACTGGTCGTTACAGAAGATCCTCATTTAAGTAAACAAAAATTTTCAAGAGAGAAAGACATTACATCTGCTGAGAAAATTCTCTAGAAACACCACATGCACCCATACCACATCCAGCTACTCCAAGAGCTAACTGCGAATTATTTTGAAAGAAGGATAACTTTTTTTTGTTTTTGTATTCGGACATGAAGCAACGTTTCACAAAAACGGATGTGACAATCGGCACAACTTCCACTATTACTCTACAACAAATCTGTACTACAAAATTACAAAGAGTCAAACTAGATGGTCCTTGACCGTTTGGGGTAGTATCTTAGGTAATTATGTAATATGCCCTTTCTCCTTTGAGGAAACCGTGAACGGAGAGGTTTATTTAAATTTTTTAGTAAACCATTTACCTATTTTACTTGAAAACGTGCCCCTCAACATCCGTCAACAGTTATGGTATTTACATGACAGAGCTCCTTCTCATTACAACGGACTGATCCAGTTTTAAGATCTAAGAAATGAACACGTGTGTTATAAACGGTATTCTGCATATTGTTATCATGTATAATGGTAGTTACAAATAAAGACCATAGTATAGGAAGATAGTGTTTCCCTGTACCTCTAAAGTGCCCGATATTACAATTGGCGACGAGATATGGTTAATAAGATTTTGATATGAGTGAAAACAATCAGGACGAAGCAACAAGCATGCAACCGGTTAAGAACATGAGAGGCACAATTGTGTTGAACGAATTCAGGATAGGGAATGACTGGTGTGTTTACGAAGAAAGGATGGAGCAATATTTTGCAGCCAATTATGTAGAAGGAAGTAAAAAAATACCGGTTTTATTAACAGTAATAGGAGAGCAGGCTTATGAGATTTTACGAGGATTATGTGATCCCCAGTTACCCAAGTTAAAGACTTACACACAACTCTGCACTATTTTAAAGAAGCAGTTTTCTAAAAAAGTATCTGTGTTTAAAAAAAGAATTAATTTCTACGAAATAAAACAAGTTAAAAATTAATCCATAAAAGATTTCTACGTCAGATTAAAGAATAAAGCAATAGATTGCAAATTTGGTAGCACTAAATAAAGAAGCCGCCATAGTCACATCTTATGCACCATTCCACAAACTGAGCATCAAACCCAAATATTCAAAAGGGGATAGGAAAGAGAAAAATGGAGCCAGTTCAAGTTCAGTCAACAACAAAAAAGGAGCCAAATGTAACAGCTGTGGTGAGACAAATCATAATTTTAGTACTTGTAAATATAAAACTTTTAAATGTAACAATTGTAAGAAAGTAGGTCATCTTGCTAAAGTTTGTTTTTACAAAAATGATGTTTCCAATCATTATGTTGAACCGGACATGTCTGAAAGTCAACTAGATTTTATAGAAATGTATTTTATGTCAGAAAACAATATTGTTAAACCGGTCAAAGTTGAAATGTCTGTAAATGATAGGGTAGTGACATTTGAACTCGATTCTGGAGCAGGAATATCTGTCATTCCTGACAATCTATATAGGGAGCTATTCCAAAATAAGTCAAAATTGCTACAAACTAGAGTACGTTTAAAGACATATGATGGCAGTATCATTACACCTGAAGGTGAAATTTATGTTAAGATTAAGTATAAGGATTTGTGCATAGAAAATTGTAGATTAGTAGTTATAAAGAATGGCTCTATTCCATTAGTAGGTAGGGATCTAATTAAACTTTTTAATTTTAATATACAGGGTATTATCTCTAACATAAATAATCTGACCAAAAACAGCAATAAATGAAGTTTACAGGAGATTTTAAAGAAATATGAAAGTTTATCTGAGAATAAGTTGGGGCGGTATAAGTATGAGAAGGGGGAGTTAAAAGTTGACACAGAAACTAAGCGGATCTTTTGCAAGCCTCGTCCAATTCTCTTTTTATTTAAAGACTCAATAAATAGGGAACTGGATGAGCTGGAAAAATTAAAAGTAATATAATTGGTAGAAACATCACAGTGGGGTACCCCACAGTTCCAGTTGTGAAGGATGTTGAAGGCCAGCGTAAGTTAAGGTTATGTGCAGACTACAAAACTACAGTAAATAAATATTTACAGGATGTGAAGCACCCTCTGCCTCGCATCGAGGAACTGTTTGCAGCATTGGAAGGTGGACAATGTTATTGTAAGTTAGATCTCTCTAATACATACAACCAAATTGAACTAACTGATTCTACCAAAAAATTATTGAGTTGGAGTACACATAGAGGAATTTACCAATGTAATCGCCTTCCGTATGGTACAAAACCTGCTTGTGTAATATTTAAGAAAACAGTTGAAAAAGTATTACAAGGTCTAAATGGGGTTATAAACTTCATGGACGACATAGTCGTAACAGGAGAGAATGAAGTGGAACATTTAAAAAATTTGGAAAAAGTTTTTGATAGATTGTCAAAGGCAGGGTTTCAGTTTAATTCAAAAAAAATATTATGTTTTTTCAACCTGAAATAAAGTATTTGGGCCATATTATAAACAAAACGGGATTACATAAGGATCCAGAAAAAAACAGAGCAATTAATGATTGTCCAAGACCATCTGATGTTAGTCAAGTAAAGGCATATATAGGTATGATTAACCATCAGTTTTAGAACCGTTATATAAACTATTAAGAAAAGATGTAAAATTTATATGGTCAAAGGAGTGTGAGAGGGCTTTCTTAGATTCTAAAAAAAATCATGTTATTAGAACAAAATCTAGCTTATTTTAATCCATCCACTCCTATTAAACTAAGTTGTAATGCTTCTAAAGTGGGGGTAGGGGCAGTATTATCACATGTATATCCGGATGGCACAGAAAAGCCAATCAGCTTTGCATCATGTGTTTTGAATAAGTCTGAAATTTTTTAATTGATCAAATTCCAATTTCAGCGGATCTAATTACAAAAAAGATTAGAACAGACCCCATTTTGAGTACAGTTTTTTCATATACCAGGGAGGGCTGGGCCGAAGTAGTGACTGAAGAAATGAAACCATACTCTAGGAGGTCTTTAGAAATAAGTATAGAAAATAACATATTGATGTGGGGTTACAATGGTACAATGGTGTTGTCCGAATGAAGGCTTTAGCCAGACAATACTTCTGGTGGCCAAATTTAGACGCAGACATTGAAAACTACGTGAAAAGTTGTAATGCGTGCATGACAAATTCAAAAACTCCCAATAAATCAATATTAATTCCATTAGAAATGGGAAAATACGTTTTTGATCGTATACATATTGGTTTTTTAGGTCCATTTAAAGGAAAATCTTTTCAAATAATTACGGATGCATTTTCAAAGTGGCCTGAAGTATATGAGATGCCTAGAGTAGATACTTGTACTACATTTAATAAATAAAGGGAATGTTTTGCCCGATATGGGTTACCCAATGTAATAGTTTCCGATAATGGCTTATCTTTTGTGTTGGCAGAATTTGAAACATTCTGCAAAAATAATGGCATAGTGCATTTAACATCTGCGCCTTATCATCCTTCAACTAATGGCGCCGCTGAAAAAAGTGTTAAGTCATTTAAACAAGCTCTGAATAAAATGTTATCAGATGCAATAACGGCTTCAGATGAATTATCGACCTTGATTAGTAAATATATATTCTCTTACCGAAATACTCCACATTGTGTGACCAATGAAACTCCTTCAAAATTAATGTTTTCCAGAAAAGTTGAAACTAGATTTGATTTTTTTAATAAATCAGTTGTCGACCAAGCAAAACAAAAACAAATGAAGTACCACCAAGGTAATAGTTTTATAAATTTACAAGAGGGGGAGATTGTTTATGTTAGAGACTATCGCTATAACCCAAACAAACCCAAATCAAATTGTCCAAGTTGGTAAGTTTTATGAGTCTACAAACGATTATTTTGCAAAACAGTCTAATATTGTAAATAATAATGTTAACATAGAGTTAGATACAACAGATTTGGTTGACATAGGAATTGGCAATGAAGGCAATCTAGAACAGGTGAGGGAAATAAACAAAAATTCCCTTCAGAACGGTCTTAATAAAGAATTGGAAGTGTTGGTGGTGCAGCAAAATGAGGTACATAGGGAAAATAATGAACTAGAAGAAGATACAGTGAAATCCGGAAGTTTTGGAAGCGCCAGACCCCGACGAGTCATTAAGCCACCTGATCGTCTAAATTTGTAATTTTGTAACTTGCGAGGAAGGGAATGTGATGTATTGAGACAACCCCTACACCTAGATAACCTTGGCTTTGTCAACTGTCATATGTCGAAACTATATATTTGTCACTAACCTAGTTTTAAGATCTAAGAAATGAACGGTATTCTGCATATTGTTATCATGTATAATGGTAGTTACAAATAAAGACCATAGTATAGGAAGATAGTGTTTCCCTGTACCTCTAAAGTGCCCGATATTACATGTAGAATTTACAATATTTAGCTATGGCAATTTCATCTGTATTGTCTTCATACATTCGTAAAAATATTTTCCATAGTTTGTAATCAATATTTGGAATAATCGTTGATTGCACCATTCACTTTAAAAGGCAATATTAGGAGTAGAAATAATTATTCCTTTTCCAACAATATCATATATTAATTATAAGCTTTGTTTCTAGGTGCGAAATGCAATTCAAGCTCTCCAAGAAATGGCAACTCCATCATCCTGCAGTGCTTCAGGCATTAACTACTCCGCCCAATCCAACCCAAACATAACACACCTTCACTATAGCTCAACTAATATTTCAAATAATGGAATGTTAGCTAGAAGCAACTCGCATCCACCAGAAATGTTTTGTTGGGGTGGTCCTCCATCACCTCCGTTTCATCCAATAAGAGCATATACCGACTCAGAAACTCAAACCGACTCTAACTTAGCTGTTATGCGGCAATATATCATAGAACATCCTAAGCGAGTTCTAGAAATTTTGGGTTTGGATCCCGATAAAGTTCTAAATTCGTCCAAACTAAAAAAAAGTAAAAGTATACCTGATTATACGAATAGGTTGAGAAACTTTCCGGATTTGTCTGAGTTTAGTGAGGATGTAAATAGTGAAGCGGACTCATGTCTAGTTAATATAGAGACTGAAATAGTTGTGGGAGAGAATTGTTCATTTTCCTGGAATAAGGGTGGTCGAAAAGTTCAAATTTTTGAGGCATTGAATTTAAATTAAACACAAAACGCGCTGCTCGAGCTTAGGAATAGTATGGATTAGTATAATAGAACTTCAATGATTGTTGTTTATATGGTTCAAAATAATTAATTTGAAAAATCAGTGTCTCATCATTCGCTGTGACATGATCACACATCTGGAAATATTGTTTATAATAATAAAATGGTAATAAGTGAAAAAATTTACATCAAAAATGTTGTTTCCCATTGAAATAAAAGTGTCTCAAAAGATTACTCGAAAATAATATTGAAAAAACATGTGTCAATTGGCTTTCCAGTGTCGATTTGTTATAATCGTTATAAAAAGTGATTGATTAGTGTAATATAGCTCAACGGGTCTGTTATTATGAAATATAACAAAAAAAAGTTTATTAAGAAAATTGTAGGCATCATTAAGTTTCATATTCCAAAATAAGTGACAAGGTGTTCCATAACTCGGTGGCAAATCAAAGTTATGGTTTTTCATTGGAACACCCTATATTTTACTATGAAGCTGGAATCCGCTTCACTTCCCCGTCACAATAATATGGGATTGGAGTATGTTAAAAATGTTCATTAAATTGAATACCTGATAGGTCAAAACTACATTATTTTTTCAGTAATTTTAATTGTATTAACCTGTATTTTATATAGTTGCCGAATAGTAGATACTGTGACCATAAGTTTATTCTCATTGGGTATTTCCATTCCTTAAGTTATTGGTTTTTGAAATACTCCAGTTTTTCTGTGCAAAGTATCATTTAGGTACCGTACTTATCTAATAATTAGAATCAACATTATTTTAGTAAAAGTAGTGTTTTTTTTGCGTGTTGCTTCTTATTTCTCTATAAGTGTAGTTTTTCATAATCCTTCAACTGCAAACTAACATCTGGTAAACAAGTACATAGGTACCAAATAACTTTTTTCATAGAAAAATGAGAATATATCTAAAACGAAGAACTTAGGTGTGGGAAATTATAGCTTTCTTTGGTCTCTCTCATTATGACAGACCTACTGAGCTTCATCGTACTAATAAATCAACCTGTATATAATAATGAAAAACTTTATGAAAAAAAATTACATGTTATAAAAAAAAAAACAATAAAATTAACAGTCAGGTTCAAACGACCTACTCTTAAAAGCAGGCGTCTGTTGCTCGCATCTTATGTATAATAAAAAAGTGAACTATGGGAAATAATCAATAAAAGGAGCGATGAGGGTTGAGCTGATAACATGTGCGAACAATTAAGAAAAAAAAGATGAATTTGGTTTAATTGATTAATAATAAAAATATACGTAGTTTCCAATGTTTGATTATTGCATCGATTTTGAAGCTCTCGCGTTATAATAACTGGCAGATTATTATGAATAAATAAATAAAGACTAGGTATATTTTCATTTATTTAGCCAAACGTATCTTATTCCCAGCAAACACAAAAACATATTAAATACATTTATGTTATGGAAATATAAAAGTCACAACTAGATAATATTTATGTATTGAATACTGACAAAGGCCGTCACAGGTAGAGAACAATAATGATATAAAAGATACATATTCATATAACATATCTATTATGTAAATTATATTACATCTCAAATATGTCCAAATCACTATGTATCATATATGTAAAAATGAGATAATATCTAGAGAATATTTATGTATTAAATATTACATAATATAGATGTAACAAAAGTTACCTATTTTAACTTTTGTCTCACCCCTTACCTGAACTATTTTATTTCATTGGATCTATGAAAAAATTATTTGAGAAAAATCTGTTAAAACATTATTTTCCATAGATGAAATGAAATACAATATTTTTAATATGGATGAGGGTCAAAAGAAAAAAGGAATTATTGTAACTATACCTATTATTCAATACCTACCTTATGAATATTTCAAACATAATAAAGCAACTGAATATTTATATATTGTAAATGGAATTTATTTTTATTTGGAATATTTAGTAGCTGGTGGATGTTTTCTTAGTTACTAAAAAAAAACAGCCAATGAATGCATATAAGTACATTCATTTCATCAGCATAATTAACATTGACAATACAATACTGTAACAAAAATATTGCAAAACAAAATCTGAAAATATTCAAAAACTAAATGATAACAAAATATAAAAAATAATATAAAACTAATACTATCCCTTGTTTTAGAGGGTTACTGTTTCACCCTTCTTTTCCCTCTGGAGTCTCTGATTAGTCAGCCTTATCCACGTGCGTGCCTGTTCAAAATAGTAAGAGTCATATCTCTGATAATAATAATATAATAGTACTTACATAATGTTTTCTTCAATCCTCTAAACACAAGCACACAGACAAAAACGTTATACTCACAGATCAACTTTTCAATCATTAATAGTTGTGGTAGCGTAGGTGTTACAATTTAAAGGTTATGATTTTCTTATTTTTTTTCAAGACAAGACGAAGTAGGTACGTGTATGGCGATATCAAATGTTACGTAATAAATATACATAATTTTTTACATATATTTATGTAGCAGAATTTACATCTTGAATACATATGAAATTAGATATATCCAATGTATGAAATATTTCATAATATAAATATTGAGAATATGTAACACAATTTATAAAGATTTTGTTACATGAATACTACGTAAAAAATATATAATTTTTTTTTATATTTATGTACCTAACAGAATTTACATCTTGAATACATATAAAATTAGATATATCCAATATATAAAACATTCAATAATATAAATATTGAGAATATATAACAAAATTTATAAAGATTTGGTTACATAAATACTACGTAAAAAATATATAAATGGTTTATATAAAAATCGTTCCTCCTGTTATGTATTTTTATGTACTATATACATTTGTGTTTGCTGGGTTCTTTCAAGAAAATATGTATGTGTGATATTTTCAGTAGCTTCTGCTCAAGCCTCGATACGAAAAGCTAATTTGTACATATAGCGTGATTCGTAGCCATACCCTGCTAGGCAAATTTCAGCAGATCATCCTATACTGTATTCAACAATAAACCACTTCAAATTGTTCTAAATCAAAAGAGTCTGTACAATACACTTACTTTGTATGGAAAATTCACTCCAGTGTAAAGAAGATTTACTGAGCGGGCCAAGCAGTCCGTTTATTGTTCAGATAGCGTAGGATCAACGAAACCTGGAAACCTTATCCAAGTCAAACTATAATCAAAGAAAGTAGCCTGGATCTGTTGACAGTTAAGTGAACCACACATGTTAATATCCTAATTTATTATGTGTATTCACCACACCATTGTCAGAAAAAGGACTATTATCACTCAGACACAGTAGATATCGTGAACCAAAATATATCTCATCTCAAAGACATTAGTCCTAAACGCTGGTGGAAATTAGTTCTCCTTAGACCATAAACCAAAATAATTTGGTGATAGTTTCCAACGGGTAGTATAAGTTAATGCAGGTTGAGGAAGAAACGGTAACTTAGAACACCCGATTTGTTTGTTTATCACATGACACTCGAATACATGGATACAATTATATAAATAGTTACTTATAATACAAAAAATGTACATATTTAGTTGAAAGATCATTATTTCTATTGAGATCTTGTAGTGAGTATCCGTTGAACATCTTTTAAAATATGAAGCAGAAGTTTACTGTAGTCAATTACATTTTAATGTTATACAAATAAGATTTTGTACTAAAAACCACTGGTTATACACTAGTTGCATTTCCGAAGATATAATTTAAAAGTCTCTTCTGTACCTATATTCATTTGTTACAATGTTAAAAATATATATTTTCAGAAATATAAGTAATTGGTTTATTTCATGTTCAGATTATTACAAACTATTCTGCAAGGCATCTCTGGAATTTAAGAAGATATTCAGGAAGTTGTGGTTTTGGCACACTTCTTACAGATATGTATTATGGTGACGTGCTTAATATTTTCCAGTCTGCACGGAAAAAATGTAATACACAAAACTTGCATTGCAGGAATATTTCCAGTAAGTATTTTATTTGAATAGTATTCAATGGATAGTCTCACTACGCCGATTCCATAGTTTTTCCTGCTGCTCAAACAAATCATTTTGATTTTTTGATATGCCATTTTTGCTTGGAACTAGTATTTTAGGTACATCATAGAATAATTATTTCATATCAATGTTTAAAACATTTTCAGTGGAAATGCAGTTCATTCCATAACATAATATATATTTTTCCTAGAGCTCTGCTTAAATGCAATTTTATTTAACAATCAATATAGAGATGATGAAACACATATACAGATTGCGAAAAAGCTTAGCATGATATACGATTCACACGAGTACGACCGGGATAATATGAAAACCACTATATGAAAAAGAGAGAAGAGTTGTGCGCTCAATTCCACCTACCAAAACAGGTGGGCGTATATTCATTGCATTGCATTGGAGTAGGTGTCAGACACTCTGCTCTACGATTCTTTTAGTCAAAGCATACATCTAGCAACAAGAAGCGAATCTTAGCATAAAACGTGTCTACAGACGCCATGTTTTCAGTTAGTCGACACTTGTCATTTGTCAAGCGATTACATGTTTTGTGTGGAAAAATTTGTAATTGAAGGTCATTACCGCTTTACATTGGTGTTGAAAGTGTTTTGTTTGCATCTTACATTTATCATTAGAAGTGAAATTATGGGGAAAATTAGTTGTATTGTTAGTGGATGTGTTTCCAAAACCGGAGGACTGAGTTTGGTTAGATTTCCAAATGGTATTTTCAGGTACGTATCTACATAGTTGACGTTAAAAAGTCTTTATTGCTTTATCGCGACCATGTTCCTATATTGATTAAATTTAATAAGTATTATTATTTTGTAGTCCATATTTGTTACCTACATATATTTTATTTCAGGATTCGAGCATGGTTAGCAGCATGTAGCCAGAATATGTAGTTGATGACGATTTAGAATATATTCGAACAAATTTCAGAATAAGTGGGCGTCACTTTGGACAAAAATATATGAGCATAAGTAATGCCAGAAAACACTTATTTATTCAAACTGAGCCCACAATACTGACACATACTGCTAAGCATAAGGATATCATTCCTGAAAATGAAAATTTACCAAAAAAAAATGCATTCAACGGGTAAGTCTGCTCTTCATGAATTATTCAAATATACTATAGTTTGTACGAAGTCAGTGGTAACAGCTTATGGACTAAATACACATCAATCTATGGAACAATCCAAAAAACTTAACTGAGGATCACTTATAGTCCTCTGGAATTATTTTTGGGTTTTGCCATAGGTCTATGTGAGTACTTATAAGTCGACGGCTGTTCCAACTGACTGTACTACTACTACTTAGTCACGCGAACCTTGGCCATGACAAACTCAAGCCAAGGTTCCAGCACTGAGGCCACTCATTTTGTATCTGTACTAAAACTCCTGCATACCTATTCATGGATGCATCAGTTCGTAAAATAAATGGAATGCTATAATTCGAATAGTATATTTTTAATTGTTGTTCAAAAATTTGTTCGATATTTTCTAATGCCAATTGTCTTTCGTCTGTCCACTTCCAAGTTATACCTTTTCTTAAGAGTTCCAATAATGGTATTTCCTTTTGAGTTATATCTGGTATTAATCTTTTGTAATAATTTATTCAGCCTAAAAAACCTCTTAAAGTTTTAAGATTATGTGGTCTCTTGTATTCCTTGATAATTTTAACTCTCAGGATCCATCTTTATACCTGTTTGATCAATTTTGTAACCCAAATATGTGATTTCTGTCTTATAAAACTGACATTTTTTTGTATTTAATTTCAGACCTGCTTCGTCTAGTATCCTGAATGTTGTCTCCAAATGTATTTCATGTTCTTCGATGCTATTGGAGTAAATTGAGATATCATCTATGTATTGTAGTATAAAGTCTTCATATTTATCCAGAACATGGTGAAGAGCTCTTACTAAAGCTGAACAAGCTCCTTGAAGTCCGAATGGTACTACACAAAAACGATATACCACACCATCTATGGAAAATCCTGTGAAGTCTCTTGAATGTATGTGCAATGGCATTAGCCAAAAGCTGTGCATTAAGTTTAATTTAGAAAAAAATTTTGCATTAGTAATTCTTCCCAATATTGTTTCTACTGACATTGGCGCTTCATATTGAGGTACTGTAAACTTGTTTATAACTCTTGCATCTAGACATAATCTAATATCTCCATCTTTCTTTTGGACTACTACCAATGGATTGATATACGGTGTATTAGCTTTTTCAATAATTCCTTCTTCTAATAGCTTTTCAATTTCTCTTCTTACTTTATCCTTCATTTTGTATAGTACTGGATATGTTTTTGACTTAAATTCTTCTATTCCTCTCACTTCCATTCTAAGCACATAATTTTTTGCTACTCTCGGTTCCTTCGACACTAATTTCTCATACCTATTCATCAAATCATTTATAATTTTATAATATTTCTCCTCACAATCCATAATAACCACTCGTTTCCTCTTCTTCATAATAATAATTATCATTTTCAATATTATTTCTTCCCTTCATACTCATCATCACTCTTTTTTCTTCACTTTTACTCTTGTTATAAAATTTTATCCAATATCCATTCAATCTTATTCTTTTTTCTTCATAATCTATGATTGCATCATATTTTTCCAGTATATCAGTTCCAATAACTATGTCTATATCTAAATTTGGAGTTACCATAAGTTGACAATCAAATGTTGTTTCTCCTATTTCTATATTTGTGTCATAAAGTTTTTTAACCTCGCATAACTTTTTATTGTTTGCACCCAATAAAATTACTTCAGGTATTTTAATAAAATTCTCATTTGTATCTAAGAGTTTAAATTTTTCAACTAAGCTTAAATTTATAAGTGATGCTTCGCTCCCTGTGTCAATTATTAATTGAATTTCCTGCTTATTCATAAGACCTTTTATAATGATTAAACCAAACATTTGCTCATTTTTAAAATCATCTATTAATTTTATAAATTCTCTGGGATGACAAATAGCTAAATTTTGGCGCAAGGAGCAACATTTTAAAAATTCTGATTATCTTGTTGATTTGTGTCAATAGTTTCAACTTCCCTTCTGCTACTATTAATTCTATCTAAACTATTATGTCTACTTTCTGTTCTATTTGAATTTTGATATCTATTTCTGTTCTGGCTATCCAAACTTCTAGCTCTATTATTATTTCTATTCTGTCTAGTGTAATTAATTCGTCTTCTATTTCCAGGTTCTCTATCATTTACCCTGCGATTCCTATAATCTTATTGATTTTGGTAATTATTATTAAAATTTTGTCTTTGTACATTATTACTATTATTATTATAATTTGGGCCATTGTTATTACTGCAATTCGTTGAGAATTAATGTTATAATTATCATTATAATAATTTAGATTACGTTGGTTGTTATTAAAATTATTATTAATATTTTGATTTCTGTTGGTATTATTTTGAAAATTTGTATTATTATTGAATTGTCTATTATTATTTCTTTGGTAATTATTAATTTGTCTATTTCTATAATTGTTATTATTATTATTCATCCTAATCGAGTTATTATTGTTATTACTAGTGTTGATATTGTTATTAATATTATTTTGATGGTTTATATTTCTGTCAATTCTAATTAGATAATTGCTTGAATTTTCCATTGTTTTAATGTTTTGGATAGCAATTGTTTCTGAAATTTGGTGTTTGAAATGTCTGGAAACGTACATTACGATTTCTTCTTCACGAATTCTTGGTTGTAGGTGTTGTACCATCGCACACATTTGAATTGCATATGCATTCATACTATTTCCCCTGTTTTCATCATATTTACCAAAACAAAGTCTATCCCTTATTCTGGACTGTATTTGTTCACTCCAAAAATATGCCATGAAATACCTTTCAAAATCCTCGAATTCTATTATTTCCTTCTCCTTAGTAGAATACCATACTAATGCATGATTTTCCAGATGTTTCCTTATGAATTCCCTCAATTCCTGAATATTGTACTGGCCTCTCATTTTATTTTTAAGCATCCTTACAAATATTTGAGGGTGAATCTTCTTCTTCAAATCTCCATCAAATTTTCTCCTTATCTCCTTGTCTTCTTTCCATTTCGTTTTTTAATTTCAAATTTTCTTCTCTATATTCTTCTTTTAATATCTTAAAATTTTCTTCCATCATCTGTAATTTTTTCTTTGCCTCTTCCTTTTCCATTTGACTTATTTGAGAATTTTAATCTATTCCTTGACCTATTCTTTCTTCCAGCTGTTTCATCTCTTGCTGATGTTCCTGTATTTTTTCTTCACATTTTTGCATACTGGTATTTATATTTATATTTGTTTTTTCCAATTTTGTGAATATTTCTTGTACCATTCTATCAGTATGTTGTTTTATTTCCTCTAATCTATTTTCTATAGTATTTTGCAATAATGCTCTATATTCTTCATTCTCTCTCTCTAAATCTTCCTTCAATTCTTCATGTTTATTCAACAATTCTTTCTTTATATTCTTTTCCATTCCCTCTACTCCTTTTTTTTCATCTTCTATGTGTTTATTCATGTTCTGATTATTATCATCAATTTTTTTATTTACACTCTGGTGATTGTCATCAATCTTCTTACTAGTTTTCACCACATTCTCCATCATTGTTTTCATCATTTCGTATAATGTGCCTATGTCACTAATTTGTTCTGGTCGATCCATTTGACTATTGCCCGGTTGCAAGAACGGTTATTAAAAATGATGAATGATTAACGGCTAATCAATGAGATAATAACTCGTTAATTCTTCAAATCAACCATCACTTACACAATCAAAATGTAACGGATAGCTACCTGCAATGATGAACAGTTAATCGACCATTATTTTTTTCGTGAAATCGGGTTCCCATTGATAGTTCATAATTTTTTAATTAACCATCAAATGATGAGAGATTTGATTAGCGTTCTTGCAACCGGGCATATGTGTTGCCATGGATGTATTTTGTGACTCAGAGTCTCCTCTTCCTTGACAGCTCGTTCCTTGTTCTCCTGTTTCTCCAATTTCTTGTATTGTATTTGTTTCTTCCTCTTCTGTGTTTTTGTGATAATTTTTTCCTCGTGTATTGGGCATTTTATTTTCAATTAATTAATTGTTCTAATTATTTAATTTTGATGGAAAATTTAAGTATTGATCTAATTCGTGATATAACTTATAACATCTAATGTAAAATTAATTGTGAGAAAAGAAGAAAAAAGAGAGCACACGTTGGGCGCCATTTGTAATATTCTTCCCACTAGAATATTTTAAAATAAATGAAAGGCTCTCTGAAATATTATATTCACACTTTATCTCTTGGGGGCGGTTCCTGATGAAAATATTATGGAAATAAGCAAATAAATGTAATGATGAATTTGTTCTTAAATGTTTTTATCAATCAACTCAAACCTTTTAATATTCTCAGATATAAAAATTGAGAAGAAACCAAAATTATTGAATATAAAAAGAATTCAAAAAAATTTGAAAAGAAACAAGTATTATTAAGTACAAAATTTATGTACTCAATTTCAATTGGAAGCTTCCATCAATATTACTTCATTCGTGAATAATCTTATTACTTTTGTTTTATACAATAAAATACGGCTATAATTATGACAATGTCATAATACTGAATATCTTCCTGGGCTGGTAATTATCTCTTCCTTGTGGATTTTATATAAGTTAATAAAATTGTCTTACCAGGAATGGGTCATGGATTATTAACTGAGCAAGTAAGTGTTAATTTTCATTTACCATTATTTGTATGTCCATATTTCCTTTTCTTCTGGCATTATATTTTAATATAATCTATTGAATTTTTAATTTATAAAAATTATTTAATTCTAATCTTCACTTTTTACTTTTCATCTTCTTGTTACCAATTAACAACTCCCGTTCCTCAATCGTTTCTTTCTTAGTTACCTGTCTCCAGGTAGTTGCTTGATATTTTTTAAAATTATTCCGCGCTTGTCACTGTCACCTTTTTTTGTTGACATAACATCACTCGCGTTAATGATATATGAACACTTTTCTATGATAATTTTTTTTTTACATTTTTCTTATAATATTACAATTATTTAAATTGTTGTTTCTTTCCATATTCTTTTAATTATGATATTGAGTTAATTATTTATTCAAATTGTATATTGAATTCTTTTAACTTAGTTTGATATCATAACAATATACATATATAATTTTTATTTGATTTTTGTTTCTTGAGTATATGGTTATTTATATGATAAATTAACTCCAATGTTAAAATGTCATATACCTGGAAATGTTATTGTCACTTTGACATCGATAAAAAAGGTGCATCCTTTTTTATCGGATAAAAACTTCTCTTTCTCAATATCTAGTAAGCGAACGTCACTTTTACACAATGACAATGAGTCGCAAGTTTGGTTACTTATTATTTCACAGTAATTAAGTGTTTGCAAAACTGCAAAAACTGTCAATTAGTATGTCAGATTTTTGAATTTTAAACATATTATAGTGCTTTTATTTTGATTCGGTGTGGTAATTATTTAACTTTGTTGATATAAAAACCCAAAAGATGAATCGTTTTGGTGAAGTTTCGATTGTACTTTCAAATAATCGAATTTTATTGTATTAATAAAGATAATTATTGTTGTTCTTCATCCATATATTCTGTCGTTAATTTATCTTGCCAAAAAACACTCGAGCTTTTCTTTTATCAGATAAATTTCTCTTTAACTCAAAGTTTTGCCAATCACTAAATTTGCTCGAAAAACTGACATTAGATAAAATCTTATCATGTCAGTTTTTCTCGTAAAATGAGTGATTGGCAAAACTGTTTCGTTGCAAAGAGAAATTTATCCGATAAAAAAAAAGCTCTTGTGTTTTTACTGTTGATAAGAATTAATTAAAATACTTTTTGACGTTTCGCTCTCGTTTGAGAGCTTTTTCAAAATGTTTATAAAACAAATGTCATTATAAAGTAATATTCACAATTGTTGCTATATAATTTGGTGATTTAGTTCAAACATTTGGAAGTTGAGATGGAAGTTAAATTAAAATGATATAAGTACTTACCTCAGAACTGAATTTACGATATTTGAATAATAGATTGAAAATGTGTAGCTATTGATTGTAATTGGCTATTTTATTAAATTATGATAAATGATAAAGTTTTTGATATCTTCTTTTTTTCCTAATGCAACAGTTACGTTTCCTTTATCAGATTTAGTTATGTATATATCAGGGTGATGTTTCAGGAACTTGTTAGTTTTAAAATACGATAATTCTATGTTGGAAGGGTTATGAATGATTGGATTTTTCACAAAATTTGTGACAACATTTACTGCTTGTGCTGTTTTTATATTTTCGATATGTGGATCTTGAATTTCTGTGGTAATATTTTTCATGTTAGCAAGTAGAGGAACAATGGACATATTAATTGTAGGACTAAGACTAAATTTTGGACCTAAAGCTAAAAGATTCACTATTTCATCTGGAAAATCTGTAAGTAAGTAAGATTTTTGAACCAATTTTCTTTTATTGTGATATTATTCATTTGTTTAGACTTAAGTTTATCTTATTTCTCGATGTTATTATGTTTTATTTTGTAAAAATTTTTATTGAGACTTATATTTTCTCTGCGTTGATATTCACTCCAGGCTGTGTTGGGTAGGATTTCTTTAATGGATATTTCTAAATTATGTATGTTGAGTTTTAAATTTTCAATATACCTGTGTGTTTGTGATATTTCAAAATTCAATAGTTTAGTTTCAAACTTTCCATTCAATTTGTTAATTTTTCTTGCATCAATCATATCTTTAATGGGACAGTTTTTTGTAATTGCTTTTGTACAGTCAATAACGTGTTTTGGGAATATTTTAAGTTTTCTGCATTTTAGTAGGAAGATTTTTCGATTAATCATTGATGTAAAATGTTTTCTTTGTTTGGTCCAGCTTTTCAAAAAAACGGTGATCTGGGGACCATACTTTTTTGATGTTTCGTTGTAAAAACCATTAGTATTATCAATTGTATTGTTCATCTCTAGTCATATAATAACTTTGATTATATTTTGTGGTTTTTTAGAGAACATTTTTTTTAATTTAATGTACACACTTTATTTTGTTAAACTTTCGTTGCACTCCGTCAACTTTTTCAGAACAAAAAAATAATATCTAAAATCTCCATTACATAAAAAATATAAGTACAAAAATTTCATAAAAACACGTTTAAATTTTGATTATTTCACCAAACTTATGTCAAAATTGGGAGTGACAAATAAAATGTTTGTAAATTTGTGTTGGTAAATAGCAATATTGAAGGTGGTATTTATTCGTCCGCTAGATCATTGGTTGATGTCAGATTATGTCTTTTTCTTCTTTAGTTTCGAGTCTAGGTCTATAAGGTTTGAGTAAATTAAATTTAGTCTGTCAGTATCGGTTTTAGTATTCATTGGATGTTTTTCTTGCGATATTCTAGCCATTTCAACAAAAAGTCGTTCTGTATAGTTTTTACATTTATCAAGTATTTCAATATTCTCGAAGTCTATAGTATGTCCGTTCTGATGGGCATGCTGGGCTAATGCACATCGATTTACATATCGTTTGCAATCACTTTTATGTGAAGTTATGCGGTCTTTTAGGTGTCTTGCAGTATTTTATGTAATTTTGTTCACAATTTTTACAGGGAATTTTGTATATAATATTCGAATGTTGTTCTTTTTTAATTCTATCTTTCAATTTTGAAAAACATTAGCTACCTTCTTAATTGGTTTATTCGCGATTTTAACGTTATTAAGATCTTTAAAAATAGAGGAGATTCTAGATGTTAGATTCCTTACATATGGTAAAGGTTTATATTCAATTAATTGCGGTTCTTCTTGTTGTTTTTCGGGTTCATCGATGTTACGTTCCGGTGTGTTAATGGTTTGATGAATCGGTAAGTTGTATAGTAATTTCTTAAGTAAATTTGGAGGGTAGCTATTGTCCTTTACAATATTCTCAATCAGCCGTATATTTTTATTGTATAAACTGGAATCAAATATTTTATGGATTCTGTTTTTAAGAGCCATAACGAGGTTGATTTTCATTGTATACGGATGATGTGAGTGAAAATTTAGAAATCTGCCTGAAGAAGTTGGTTTGATGTACCAGTCTAGAATAATTTCTTGTGTTGGTTTTCTTATTAATAGTGTATCTAGGAAAGGTACTGTTAGGTTAGTTTCTTTTTCTAAAGTAAATTGGATGTTCTCATGGAAAATGTTAAATCGTTGTAAAAAATCGTCTTGTTTTCCTCCAGGTACTGCACAGATGATATCCTCAACGTATTTCTTAATGAAAGGTATTGGGTAAGGGATCTTCGATAAAACGTTGTCCAGAATGAAATCCATGATGTATTGGGCAATTATAGGGGAAATAGTGCTACCCATAGGAGTACCAAAAATTTGTTTGTAGAATTTATTATTGAAACTAAAATAAGTAATATTGAAGATAAACCTTAATGTGATAATAAAATCATTCAAGTTATTTTACAATGGTTTAAAATAGAGGTCCAGTTTTGAGTTATACAGAGCTCTACTTATTCAATTGGAATATTAGTTTAAAGAGGAACTACATCTAAACTTATTATCACATAATTAGGTGGTAATATCTTATTTTTCATGAAGTATCTTTAGTAAAATATGGATTATTGATATCTGATGAGGCCTAAAGGCCGAAACAGCTGTCTCAGGATGCGGCCTCATCAGCCAGGCTTTCGAACCGATTGAACCAAAAATCGACTCGACTGTCATGATCAATGATCACGGCGAAGCAACTAAAGAATTAGTGTCGCCATTTACATCTCGAAGTCAAAAATGGGTGTGGAGAAGGTATCCGTATTTCAACCACTACGCAGGAAGTTTCTCTTGTTTGACATAGGTGGCCGACCAAACTTTGCTGGTCTTTCTATCACCAACTCCACTCACGTCTTGAAGACAAATCACCTACTCTTAGATGTTTCACGCAGATGGATCAAGGTCAAACTATTTTGTTAGTATGTGTTTCAGACAAGCAGATCGAAGCACCATTGAATTTTAGTAGTATTATAAAATTTCCTGTCTTATCCACCCACCGTTGGCAAATGTCAACTGTCATTAATTTTGATTTATAACTGTTTGTGTATATAATAGTTTTATTGTTTTCATTTTATTAGTTTTTGTTTTCAAGTGATATAAAATTAGTTTGAGTGACAGATTTCAATTTTTAAACAATAGTGTGTGTACGGTTTTGTGATGTCACGTTATATGGAAAGTTGTGTGCGTTATTGTACACCAACATCTAATATTAGGCATATATTTCCAAACCCAAATAAAGACTTGCAAAAATTCAAAGCATGGTTAAATGCAATAAACTGTGATGAATTGAAGACGATGGAGCTGTTAGATGTATATAAAACAAAGAGAATATGCCATAAACGTTTTGAAGTGAAGTACATTACAGCTTGGTCCAATAGATTATATTCAACTGCTAGACCATCTTTATTTTTACCTGGTAATAGAAAAATGTAGTGAACTGATATTAATAAAGGGTCCGGTAAGGTTTGCGACCCTCGGAATTTTGCAATGATTTTTTTTTATTAGAAAGCCCTATTGCTATAGAACATTTTAATAGAAAAAAATTCTTGGATCATCCACTTTTGAAAGAGAAAATCGCAATTGAAAGTACTAAAAATCCGCCATTTTTTCTAAAATTTTTGACAATTATGTCTAGATAGCAGATGGTCACAAATTTTAGAAGGAGCGGTTGATGGACAATGTTGCCAGTTTCCATTTCCGTAACTCGTTACAGCTTGGAAATACTTTACACAAGATTTTAGATCTTTCCCATATAACACGGAAATACAAACGTTAAATGTCCCGATAAGTATATAAATATTCGTCCTATCACGAACATATTGCTGATAATTAAAGGCGACCTGGCTAGCATTTCTCACAACCTGTTGATGGCTATTCATTCAACATGAACTCGTCAATTTGAAAAGTCAATATGTTTATAAATATATTTTCTAGTTCAAAGATATAGATAAGATTAGATTTCCGATCAAAATACTGAAGCTGACTAATATCGCGAGCGAAACGTCGACCCGGCGCGCATTTCTCATAATCTTTTGATGACGGTTCATTCGATTTTTCCATTTGCAAATTGTGTATGTATTCCTGATAGTATACCTATTTGAGCTCGTATTATTTCAGAATAATGTGGATAATCATGTGAATTATTTTTGGAAAACTTCATGTGTAATACAAATTATTTGACATTTTTCCGAGAAGGGGGGGAGAATAAATATGTATGTATATAGATAGACATAAATATCAAATAATTTGTATTACACATGCAGTTTTCCAAAAAAGGGAAGGGAAGCCAGTAGTTTATGAATAAATTTTCTAGTTCAGGGAACTAGATAAGATTGGATTTCGGTTTAAAATACTAAAGCAGACTGATATCGCGATCGACCCGGCGCGTATTTATCATAATCTGTTGATCGCGGTTCATTCGATTTTGTATTTGCGCGCGCGAATTGCGTAACGTCGACCCGGCACACATTTATCATAATCTGTTGATGGCGGTTCATTCAATTTTATATTTGCAAACTGTGTATTTATTTCTCATAGTATGTATACCTATTTCAGCTTGTAGCACTGGACAATTTGTTAGTACCTTTTGAAAAAATTACCCCTATCATAGTGATCTAAAATTGTGGATAAAAGAAAAATACTCTGTGGTCCAGTAGTTAGTTTGTTTTAATTTCTTTTATTTTTGTATAGAACAAATCTAAGATAAACATTACATTTTAAGGATGTTTAATATTTCAATTTTCATTATAAATGTGAATAATTTTTTATTTTTATGTTATATTTATGTAATCTATTACAATGCATAATTAAGTCAACTGAAAGAAAATAAATACCATTCGACAACGCCGCTAAATGTGTCAGCTGGTCCTAAATTGTGAGTCTAGGCTACCTAGACATGAGATTCTAATGTCAGACTAGTGTGTAATTTTCATAGAGATACTACAGGTAGAAGCAACAAGCCATAGGTCGCTGTGTAAGTGGAAATGTCCGTCTAAACTCCGTTGAGATAGAAAAAGACAGACGATCAGAGGTTTTTCCGTCTTTGTCTGTGTATATAGCATGCGCGCTATTAGAGAAAGATAGCCTAAACCTCTGACTTCCTATCTCTCTCTTACGTGATGACGGGATCCGAGCTGGCTTGTTGCCTCTATCTGTAGTATCTCTATGGTAATTTTATAACCTAAAGTGTCAACTGAAAATAATTATGCTTAAGAATATTCCTAAAAATTGGCAAAATTTAAGTATTTTCTTCCAGATTTTTTGTGAAACAGACTTACATTTAGTTCAAGATAACCTTTACAGTTTAAGGTGCAAATATTTATCGTAAAATAGCATTAGTTAGTGTTGAAAAAGTACCATTTTTTGAACTAAGTTCGTGATTTCTGAATGATCCAGCGAAATTTTTGTTCTAATTTGCTTTATTTAAGGTAAGCTATCAAACAAAATCAAAATCAATATAAAATTCCGAGGGTCGCGAAGTCGACCAGAACCTTAATGGATATGTGATTTTTTAGAAAAATCCTTTACCAACATTATATCTAATAGGTATAAATTATTATTTTTTTTTTAGCTGCAGTTATGTCACTAGAAGATACACACACTCCTAAGCCTTCTTTGTTGCCTTGCAGTGGTATGTATTTCTATTATAAAATTTATAAAACAAAAAGCAGTAAATTTATAACTTTGTCATCTTTTCTGTCCATTTTAGATGCTGACTGTACATCAGACTTCAAATCTTGTACTCCTATTCTCCCAGAATTGAAAAATTTACCATCTTGCTGTAAAGCTTCTTTCGAAACATATTGCAAACTTTACAAATGCTATGTCCGACCCATATTTGAATACGCCGGGCCTTCGTGGAATCCAGATTTGGCTCGAGATCGTGAAATGCTGGAAAAAGTGCAAAGACGCGCAACCAGATTGTCTTTTGGCCGTGTTAGACCTACGTACGAAGAGAGATTAACCATGACAAATCTCACAACATTCGGTGAAAGACGTCTCCGAGGTGACCTTATTCTTTCCTTTCGAATTTTTAAATTCAACTTCAGCGACCTTCAAGCAATTTTCTCCCTTCATTCAGACGACCGTCTCCGTGGGCACTCCTTAAAATTGAAGAAAGAGCCTTTTAGAACTCGTTATAGACAAAACTTTATGAGTAATAGAATTTTCGATATTTGGAATAGTCTTCCTCAGCAAATAATTGATTCAGAAAATGTTAATAGTTTCAAAAATCAAATAGACTCCTACATTTCCAATCTGTAGTTTTTTAGGCTTAGTGTCAGTTATTATTTGATTTATACACTCTAAATTATTATGGGCAAAATAGGACTTGATCCTCTGTAAGTCTATTGGCTATCACATCAGTAATGCTGTATTCAAATTTGACACTTACTTGAAATATATATTCTGACGTTTGTAATATAATATTGGAAATATATATAATTGTGAGAAGTATAATAGTAAAACATTCTCTTAATAATATTTATTCTTTCGTCCGTCGTTCCACCCAACAAGTGGTAGCAGAGCGTGGTTCACTGGTATAAATATAGTCTGTGAAATTGAAATTTTTTCGAAATGAGCACGTCGACAGCAACCGCTTCGTCGTCGTACCATCGCATCAAAGCCCTAACAAAAGAAAACTACGATACGTGGTGTCTACAAGCGCAAGCAGTGCTAATTAAAAATGGCCTGTGGGAATACGCAAGTAGAGAGATATCCGAACCGATTTCAACTAGCGACGAGACGGAAAAGAAAGAATTTCTGAGAAAAGATCTACTAACACGGTCAAAATTATTACTACTTATTTCACCATCAGAGTTAAAACAAATAAAAGGCTGCAAGACTTCGTACGAGCTTTGGAAAAAACTGAAAAGCATTTATCAAAGTACGGGTCCCGCAAGAAAAGCAACACTGCTGAAGCATCTCATACTGAAAAAGTATGATAACGGTGATGTCCGCGAACATCTAAATGACTTTATGAATACTGTCGATAAATTAGCAGATATGGACATTACTCTAAATTCAGATCTGCTAAGTATCATGATGCTATACAGCTTACCCGCTTCATATGAAAATTTCAGAATAGCGGTAGAATCTAGAGATACACTACCAAAGCCCGAAGAGTTGAAAATTAAAATTATAGAAGAAAGCGAAGCTAGAGATAACCAAGATCTGGAAAAGGAAAGAAGAGAAGGTGCATTCTATTCCAAAAAGAAGCTGAAATACTGCCAGAAATGTAAGAAACAAAGACATAATACTAATGAGTGCTGGAGTAAGATAAACGAACGTCAACAAAATCAAACATTCCAGAAAAGAGAAGAGAAAAACTTCAGTATAACGCCTACCTGTTTGTAAATTACCTCTGCAGATACCTGGTGCCTTGACAGTGGCTGCACGTCACATATGTGTGCACAGGAAGAACATTTTGTGAACATGAATTCTGAAACTGGAACTTTGCGGTTAGCGTCTGAAAAACACACTACTAAAGTTGAAGGTAAAGGTAAAGTACGTATAAACATCCAAAATGAAACAATTAACCTCCTTGATACATTGTATGTACCTAACAGTATGGCAGATTCTGACTGGGGTGCTTGCAAGTTGGACAGAAAATCCTGTTCCGGTTACATTTTTAAATACGCAGGAGCAGCTATCAGTTGGGCATCAAAGAAACAAAGAAGCGTAGCCCTATCAACAGCTGAATCTGAATACACAGCTTTGACAAAAGCTGCAAAAGATGCTGTTTATCTAAGATCACTGTTCAGAGATTTAAACATTGATTTCGGACAAATAACAATTTGGAGTGATAATCAGGCTGCCATAAAATTAGGATACAACCCCATAGTATCCCCTAAGTCAAAACACATAGACCTTAAGGTTCACTACATAAGAGATTGTGTTAATCAAGGAATCCTGAATATCACTTACAAGTGTACAGAAGAAATGGAGGCTGACCTTTTGACGAAGGCATTACCAGGACTCATATTAACAATGCTGAGAGTCAAACTAGGTCTTCTGCATTAGTGCTGTGAGGAGGAGTATGTAAGTCTATGGGCTATCACATCAGTAATGCTGTATTCAAATTTGACACTTACTTGAAATATATATTCTGACGTTTGTAATATAATATTGGAAATATATATAATTGTGAAAAGTATAATAGTAAAACATTCTCTTAATAATATTTATTCTTTCGTCCGTCGTTCCACCCAACATCCTCTGCCCTTATCATGTAATAATAATTAATAATAAGTACTTTTTAATTAATAAACAACCTTAACATCGTTATTTTTGTTGATGTACATCAGTGCTATTGTATTAAATTATATTTAGCCAAATTATAAAAAATATTACAGTAACTAATGTATTAAAACTAGTAATAAAGCTTTTTCAAATACCAAATCATAGGAATATATCAGGCTCTTAACAAGAATTTTTTTATTGCAGCCAAGGCAACAGATACCAAATTATCTCCACTGCAAGCTTTCAAATTGTCAGGCATCAACAGACAAGATTGTAGTCCTCGTGAAAAAAATTGTACTTGGCAATAAATAGTATGTATAAAAGGTATAACACACAAAAAACCTTGAACAAGTCTGTAAGGACACGATTATATGAAGCTAAATAATTTTTAACTACACTCCAGCTAGAAAAAAATCTAGAGATTTTAAACTCAATGGCTGCCATGCTTATTAAATGTCAGTTCCGTGAATCCAATAGAGCAAAGAAACTAAGGCGCTTCACAACGAATGAAAAATTCCTATCACTTTTATTGTGTAAGCAAAGTGGTAAGGCATATTCGTTACTATCTAAGATATTTATATTGCCCAGTAAGTGTACCCTAGACCGGCTACTTAGTACTATTGTTGGAGGAACAGGCATTCATGATTTGGTGTTAGATTATCTAAAAGAAGCTTCTAAAGATTTAGATTCAGCTGATAAATATGTTGCAGTACTTTTTGATGAAATGGCAATCATGCCAGGTCTGTACTTTAGTGGAGCAAATAGTAAGATAGAAGGGTTTGAAGATATGGGTAACAATGTTCGAGAGCATTACTTTTCAGACCATACCTTACTGTGTACGGTAAGAGGCTTGAGAAAACCTTGGGAAGCTCCCATCTCCTACCATTTTTCCAGTAGAGGTGGTGCAAAGACAATGCAGATTAAACAACTTTTAATTGAAGTCATTAAAAGTATTGTAAATATCAATTTAAAACCAATATCTGTTATCTGTGATCAGAAAAATATGCCAGTCATAAACTGTTTGATAAGGGATACACAAGAGAAATATCTTCGGGCGAATGTCTCTAATTACAGAGAAGGTTCTTTTGAAATTGGTGGCTGCGTAATATATCCCATCCCAGATCCTCCACATCTTTTGAAAGGAATTAGAAATAATTTTGTGAAGAAAAGTTTTCATTGCAAATCTAACAATGTTCAAAAAACTGCCAAATGGGAGCACATTCAAATGATGTTTGAAAACGGATAATGGGCCTATAGAGGGTTTGAAAGTATTACCTCATATTACCGAGGAACATATTTATGAGAAGAAAATTAAAAAATTAAATTGAGACATGCAGCACAAATATTCAGTTAAAGATTTGCAGCAACACTTCAACTAGCTAGTCAAATATGTGAGTATTGTTATTTTCTATGCATACTCCCAAATTCCTGATTAAAAAAAATATTTTTCATAACACATATTATATGTTTAATGTGTTGTGTTTACAGATACAGAAAAAATAATTGGCAATAAAATCGAGGAAACTGCTGAAGTTTTGTATCGGTTTGACAGATTATTTGATTCATTTAATGAGTCTTATAAGCTTCCACACCATGGTAAAAACTTTAGATGTGATTTGTGTGATACATCAGACCATCTCAACTTTTGGAGTAAAGAAGCTTTACCCCTTCTAGAGTCCATGTCATTTGAACAGAAAAGTAGGCATGACCAAAGTAAGCCCCCTAGCTTACGAAACTGGTCACTTGCCATTAAAAATAAATGGCATACTGTCAAATCAAATGGTTTTCAGTAGTTGTTGCCAAGACGTTTGAACCAAGATCCGGTGGAAAATGCTTTTGGTAATTTAAGAAGTTTTGACCACTGAATAAAAACCCATCTGCTTTCCAATTTATGGGTATTTTTAAAACTTTATTTTTTAAAACCACTATTTCTTTTTATAAAAATACATTTAATTGTGAAAATGATGAATGTTCAAGTATGTTTATTTCATTACAAAAATTATTTGTTACTGACACAAACAACTTTGCAACTGTAGATAGTAACTATTTCAATTTCCATTAAACAGAACACAACCAGAACTTTCTAAGATATTACAGGAGTTGTCAACAAGCTATGTTGCTGGATTTATTTAAAAAAAAACCAAGAAAAAAGTATCATGCTCAACTTGCCAAGAGCTACTTTTTACAACTAATTATTCATCCAGTTATGTACAATTGATTGCTGCAAGACAATATGGGGGCTGGGCTAGGCGACTTTGTTACCCTACTTCGACATTTGTTGAATGTTTTATCAAATTTTTAAACTAAATTATTATTGTTTAGATACAAAACCTCATAGCCATAACCTAGTTAATCAAATATACAGTATCATTAAAAAAGAGGTGAATTTTGATTTTTTAACTTGTGAATTACATAAGGAGAAAATTATTGGTTTGATTTTGAAATTTTCAATCAGAACAATTGTACATAATTGGTGCAAATCAATTAATAATATCATTCGGGGAAAGTTAACTTACACAAGAACGAATTTAACCAAACAATCGGCTAGTAAAATTCATTCGCAGCGAATGAAAAGAAAACAAATTAAAAATCCAAATTACATGGTCACACAATCATAAATTTATTTTTTGAGATATCTACAAATACAAAATATCTACAGTAGTGAGAAAGAAACAGTTAACAATATTCCAGTCTTATGATCTTTCTCTGATTTATTTTAATGCAGTTGTAGCTTGTTGCAGTAACAATAGTAGCTAAATTTACATCATTTTAATGTTGAAAATATTTTGTGGCTTTTGTACCTACATGTACTTTGCACGTTGTACCCATTTTGTAAATATACTTTTTTCAATAAATGTCTTAAGAACCTGTTTCTTATTTTGGACCTTCTGTAAACAGTCAATTGCCTAATAACTGTTAATTTCTTTAAATATTGCTCAGTAAATGACTTGATTTCTAAAATAGTCTAATATATTTATATACAATGATAAATTGTTTGGCAATTACATTAGAATTTATAAGATATTAACGACGTTAATGATTGGCAAACAATTGTGTGTGCACAATATATTAGACTTTTTAGTGAAACCTGTCATTTACTTAGAATAAACAAAGATCTAGAGACCAAGAGTAAAGATAATCCCAATTTAAATTTGCCGCCCATTCTTCTTGTCCCAGTAACAGCTTAAGGAACAATTTACCCACTACTTAATTGTGTTTCAGTTCTGTAGGTGGCGCTAGTTTTTGTCATTTAAACAATGCATTGTCGTGAACTATCTAAGAGTAGGTGATTTATGCTTGAAGACAAGTTAGAAACAAAATCCAAAATAAAGTCGAATTAAATTTTAAATTCAATCGGTTCCCATCCCGACAGCTGTTTATACAGTGTGGAAACCACTTATGGAATAAAATTCTTCATGTCATTATTTCGAAAATTATAAAAAATGTCGAGACACGTCAACTTTTGAATTGAGTTGTGCGTTATGCTAACATAAATTTAAATGTACAGGGTGATTCACGCAAGTATGCCATAGTCGGTGTTGTTTTTTTTTAATGAAACACCCTGGATATTTGCATATTTTTGAAATCCCCCTAATAAACCGATTTCAACAAACTAAATAATGTATGGTCAATTATGAATTATACAGGGTGAAATTTTTATTTTTACAGTCATTAAACACATACATAAAATACCTGATATATTTGATTTTAATACATTAAAATAAATGCTCAAAATGTTCTCCACCTAGTTGTTGGGAATAGCACAGTCTCCTATAGAACTCCTACTTAACTTTGTTTAAAGTTTGAGGTGAAATATTCCGTATTTCTGTAGTTATCCTGTCTTCCAGGTCTACAATGCTAGTTGGTTGTGTTGCATATACTTTGTTCTTGAGATAACCCCACAAAAAAAAATCTAACGGCGTAAGGTCTGGCTATCTAGCTGGCCAATAGTACCTCTTCGTCCAATCCATTTATTGGGGAAGATTTCATCTAAATAAGTTATTACACCATTAAAGCATAATGGGGTGTTGCCCCATCTTGCTGGAACCAAACATTTTCATTCTGTAAGCTAGGATTTATTGCGTTGGGATATAAGTTTTCCAACGCAGGAATAACTTCCTTTCTAAGCATATTTAAATATTTTTCAGCTGTCAAATTTCCATCTATAAATATAGGACCAATAATATGGTCGCCTATGATACCGGCCCAAACGTTCACCTTCTGAGGGTACTGAATATGTGTCTCACGCATCCAATTAGGATTCTCTGCTGACCAATATCTACAGTTCTGTCGGTTTACCTCTCCATTCAATGTGAATGTTGATTAGTCAGAAAAAAGAATGGTACCAAGAGCTATCTCATTTTTGTTCAGGTTATTCATCAATCTTTCGCAGAAATCCATTCTACGATCTGGATCGTCTTCTGTTAACTCCTGCACAAAAGTTAATTTGTTGGGATGAAGTTCTTCTTTATGAAGACATCTTAGAACAGTTGTATGACTAACATTATTTTCACGGGAAATTTGACGTGTACTTGAAGTTGGATTATCTTCGACGCTTAACAAAATATCCACTTTCACATCATCTTCAACGAATTGTGGTTTTCTTTTCAATGGTTTGACATGTCCAAGTTCTCTTTGTGAAATATTAGGCAATTCGGGATACCTGTGATCAAATAAGTTTGCCACTTCAACTTGACTTCTGCAGTTATCCACGTACCCGATCATCATTAAAATCTCAATTCGGTGAGTCTCAGTTGAATATTTCATTGTTATGTCGACAAGGAAAGAGTGTTCGACAAAGATTTTACTTTTTCAGTATAAACTGTCAACACATCAACAACTGACAGAATAGAAAACAATACACATTATTTACCAATTTTGTCTAATTATTGGCGTTTTAAGGCAATTTTTAGGTATTTATGATAAAATTCATGGTAGTAGCAGGTTTTGTTTAATATACAAATACGTCTAATAATTAGTTAGTTCAGATTTTTTATAAATCCATATTTAGCTAATTTAAAAAAGTACCAATATTTCAAGTGTAATAAATTATTAATTTTAAAATTTCACCCTGTATAATTCGTAATTGGCCATACATTATTCAGTTTGTTGGAATCGGTTCATTAAGAGGATTTCAAAAATATGCAAATATACAGGGTGTTTCATTAAAAAAACAACACCGACTATGGCATACTTGCGTGAATCACCCTGTACAATTAAATTTATGTTTACATAACGCACAATTCAATTGAAAAGTTGACGTGTCTCGGCATTTTTTATGATTTTCTAAAATAATGACATAAAGAATTTTATTCCATTAGTGGCTTCCACACTTACTGTATATACATATACACTGTGTCCGTAAAGTATGGAACAAATTCATTTTTAGCTCAACAGGCCATTTTAAGAAATAATCCTGAAGCTCGTCTATTTTTGATTTCAATTTACCGTATTTTGAAATAATAATCTAATATACAGGGTGAATTACTTTCGAGTAATGATGTCACCGTCACTTTTTTTAAATGGAACACCCCCATTTTGTGTCAATTTTCGGATTACTCTAGCTGAGCTGATTCCAAAAATGTATCACATGTTGATTTCAATTGGTAAAGGGTGGACAAAAATACAATAGTTTTGTGTTTGCTCATAAAGTAATCCTGGAGGTTTTAATGAAAGTTTATGGTTTCAACATGATGGTGCACCTCCACATTATGCTGTAGATGCTAGAAGGTACCTACATGAAATTTTCCGAACAGGTGGATTGGTAGACGTGGACCTATTGAATGGCCAGCGAGGTCACCAGATTTCAATCATTTGGATTATTTTATGTGGGGCCATCTGAAAAATGTTGTGTATGAAACGAAACCAGCAAATATTCAAGAATTAAATGAGATAATTCGGACAGCAATAAACAATATTTTTCAAGACACAATAAACAAGGTTCAACAAGAATTTGTACACCGTTTGGGTTACTGTCAAATACAGCAAAGGCTGCAGTTCGAACATTTATAAAGTCATGTATTTCATCATATTCTGCCCGCTAGACAATAAGTATTTTTGATAATATTGTTAATTTAACTAATTAAGAATGTTACGCGTTACTTTATGAGCACACACAAAACTATTGTATTTTTGTCCATCCTGTACCAATTGGAATCAACATGTGATACATTTTTGGAATCAGCTCAGCTAGGGTAATCCGAAAATTGAGACAAAATGGGAGTGTTCCATTTAAAAAAAATGACGGTGACGTCATTACTCGAAAGTAATTCACCCTGTATATTAGAATATTATTTCAAAATACGGTAAATTGAAATCAAAAATAAACGTGTCTCAGGATTACTTCTTAAAATGGCCTGTTTAGCTGAAAATGAATTTGTTCCATACTTTACGGACACAGTGTATATAATTTATGAAGAAGTATTTGCCAACTATTTGTATGATAGGAATTTTTGTGGGGATGTAGCGATTATACCAAAGTGTACTCTTTCAAGAATTTATTTCCGAGATGTCAAACAACTATGTGTTCATTTTCAAGAAATATATCTAAGTGAGATTAATGGTAAAATGTTTTAAAAAATGTAATAAATCTTAACATTGGTATATAAATATAAATAAAAACAATATTATATAAAATTTGAAATGTATTTGATTGGTGTATGAATTCATACGCCTACGTCAACCAGTGCTAGAGATAACCTCAAATTCTCCTCATAATCTATTGTCCTAATTATTGTTCTATAATCATGCCAACGATTATATTTTCTATAATATAAGAAACGTAAGTATTTATTCTGCACTTTCTCGATATTTTCTAAATACATTTGAGGTTGATCTCCCCAGATAATGGATCCATACCCAAGTTTAGGTCTTACTAAAGTATTAAACAACATTTTTACAGTCTCAATATTTGAAAAAAGAGTGGTTTGTCTGAAAATTAGACCCATCACTTGATTAGCACTTTTAAATGATTTTTGAATGTGGGGAATGAAAGACATTTGACTATTGTAAGTAACTCCAAGATCCTAAGCTTTATCCTTCCTATTCAATACTTCTTGACCTATTAAGTAATCAAAAATTTTCCATTGCTTTTTCCTTGATATAGATATAACACAACATTTTTCGACATTAAAACTTAATTTATTTTCCTCGCTCCATCTAATTATGTTGTTTATATATTTTTGCAGTAATATGCAATCACGAACAGTTTGAATCTTCCTAAATAGTTTCAAGTCATCCGAAAATACCAAGCTCTCAGAGTACGAAACACAACCTGGAAGATCATTTATAAATAAAATAAACAATAGTTGACCGAGGTTAGATCCTTGCGGAACTCCCGAGTTAGCATGGTATTTACTAGAAGTATCCCCATTATGTTTTACTACAAAATGCCTGTTTTGTAGATAGTTTGATATGTTTTAATAAATTATTTGACATTCCATAACTGTATAATTTTTTAAGCAATATATCGGGATTGTCTCGATCGAACGCTTTCCTAAAATACGTGTATAAGACATCTAGTTGTAATTGATCCTTTTAGTATGTATGGAGGAAGTCCATCAGAACCAGCCACTTTTTTGGGTTTTTAGTTTTTTTATTGGTATCTCATAATCGTTTTCTGTAATCTGAGAAATGTTTAAAATAGGATTATTATTAATCAAATCATTAAACTCAATATTATAATTGGACTTTTCGTAACAATGAACCGACGCAAAATACTCAAATTTTTCTGCTTCTTCCCCTTCAACGATTCCTTCATCCTTAAATTTAAAAACGCCTACCTGATTAGAGCAACCGTTCTTTTTATTAACCTACGGCCAAAATAAATTTACGTTATTACTTAAACTGTCTTCAACTTGACGCAGATACTTTCTTTACTCAATGCTTATAATTAACTTAAGTATTCTTCTCGATTCTGCGTATTTTTAGTTGATAATAGTGCGAAATAAATTTTAATTTTCGGTGGTTATTTTTTTCTTTCAACAGCATTTTTATTTTCGGGGTAAACCATTTTGGAAATTTTTATAAATTTTGTATTTGGGAACGGTTATCCCTTAACATTTCATTCATTTTCTCAAAATTAGCTTTTTTAAAATTATAATTATAATTGCTGTTGCCTATCTTATCCAGTACATTATCGGTTGCTTTATTAAAAGTTACTTTGATCTCTAGACATGGGTGGAAACAATCTTCCGTTATTGAGGTAACTGTTCATTAGATACGTTGCAGTTATTTATCGTTTCGGTGGAGGAAATCACCAAGTCTAAAGTTTTATTTTGAGAATTTTTTATATCATTACATGGCGATAATGAATTTTAACTCAAAAAGTCAACCAGAGCGTCCAATTTAGCACTAGTATTAGTAAAATTTGAAGATTTTTCTTGAATTTCCGGCAAGTTGAAATCCCCCACAATGAATGTATGGTTAATATTATAGATATGTTGTTGCAAGAATTCCAAACAATCCACATAATCATTTAGATGAGCATCTGGAGGAATGTATATGCCCATAATTTGAGCTTTAAATTTATTATTTATTTTTATCTCAACCATCACTATCTCAAAAATCGAACTGTGCTGAGCATATTTTAAAATCCTGTGACTATGCTTTATGCTATCATAACCCCCCACCCCTAGATTTTCCAGTTATTTCTAAATTTCGGTCTGATCTTATTACATTATACAAATTTAAATCGACAAGTTCCCCGTCAACTGTTCCCTCATGCAGCCATGTTTCAACTGCCACAATAATTATAACATAATTATTTTGTAAACAATTTTTCTAAAACTCAGCCGCCTTCGTCCTTAATCCTCTACAGTTTTGAAAATTAATAAAAATATCATTATGTTTATAGTCTTTGAGACTCCTTCAATATTTATATTTATTTTCAGAAAATCATGTAATAATTCACTAGGCCTACAATTATAAAAATATCATTGTGTTATTTTATACCTATTCAGTATCATAAGTTTCTCATCTCTACTTTGAGTTAAATTTTATACTGAAATTGTAAATCAACAAATAATATTCTTCTTATCAGTTATAATAACATAGAAACTTGTAAATAACTACTATTGAAAATATGTGATTTTTTGTAATATGTAAAATATAGCAAATACGTCCATGAACGTAAAAATAAAATTATCAAGAAAGCATGGATAAAATAATTAAGAAAGATCATCTTTTGGGTAAATTTTTTTCATTTCATTCCCAATTCTTAGAAAAACTCTTCCTCCATTGCTCAATGCCTGTTTTTCACCATAAACTCTCTTGGCTTTGGAAAGTAGTAAATACCTATTTGTGGTTGGTTAAATATTCGTTTACGAAAATGTTTGTTGATTTCAATTCTCCTCTAGCATTCCTAACAGCATTTCTTTTCAGTACGGACACAAACTCAATTATCACTGTTCTATTTTTAACATTACCATCAACCATTTTTCCTAGCCTGTATAAGTTACGTACATCTGCTTCAAAACATTTCACTTTCATTGTATTGTTTAAGATATTCAACATAATCGACATCAAGCTCTCATCGTAAGTTTTAGCAATGCCATCAAATCCTAGAGTTTTTCTTTTTGGGTAGGTGTCAATCTCATCCAATTTCTTAGATAATATATATATAACTATAATTGTTATCTTATCATCGTGAGCGGCTATAGTATTACCAACTTCGATGATTCTATTTGACATACCTATAATTCTTTCATCCATTTTGTTCATCATTACAGTAATTTTGTCCTCTATTTCATCCATACTCTTATCAAACTTTTCGACGCTAGTTGATCTACTGCCTCTTCGTCTGAAGATTGATTCGTGTTTTGTCTTGTTTTGGAAATACTTTGATTTTAATTTAAACTCTAAAACGACAACGTGTATGGGACGCAATTCTATTACACAGAATTGGAAAATTGTCATTTCTTTTTTAACTCGAGGAATTTTTTTTGGCTTTTTCCGTAAACACAACCACTTGTTATTGCTTTGTAGTCTGGTCGAGAAGTGAGTTTTCTGCGAAAAATAGTTAGAATAAATTCAAAAATATGAGGTTTGGTTTTTTGGATTCAGAATTTTATTCTGAAAAAGGGGAATTTTGGAATTTTTTTGCTCTTAAATATTGCAATTGTTATTAACAAAAAACGAAGAGAGAAAAAGGTGGTCTCCGTTTTTTAACAATAACTTCAAAAATATTAAAAAAGCTCCATTTTGGAAAAAGATTCTAAAAGAGGAGAAAATTTCATAAAAAAAAGTCTGGATTCCCGAAATTGTAGTTCCATTATTTATAATTTTAATTTAACGTTGAAAATAGCGTTCCACGCGGCAGTTTCAACGTTGTGATGTCGCCGCCAAACAAACTAATCGTCAGAAAATAATTTTTTTATTATATTTATTATCAATATAAAAATTTGAATAGATTATAGTATCATTGAGACACTTGAAGGAATACAATCCAGTTTACAAAAAATTTTCAACTTGATTTTTGTTTAACACGTTAATCGCCATGTGAAGCGGTAGTTGGTTCTCAATTCAAAGAGCCGCCTAGGCCCAGTGACTTGACATACGGGCTTCAATACTTGCTTTCACTTTATGCTCTGTGAACCTCCGTAGGGATCACGTATCACATTGCAACTTATGGAATATTGAAATATGGGGCCTGGAGGTCCCAAACAACTTTTGAGCCTAGAACTTTTCTCTTATGTTGAAAGGATAATGCAAGAGATATAATATTGATTCAAAAATAACTTTATTATTATTTCGAGCATATAGTAACCATATAAATGTGCCAGAAAAGATTCATGTTATTTTTGACATTTATGAACATCGAAGAAACACGATAAACAATAACATTGTTGGCAATGAAACCTAGATTTTGGTGTCTGTAGCTGGGCTTTTTTTCTTCCATGATTGATGCTTATTTTCTCGTAGCAAATAACACATCTACGGCGATTTTTAGACAACACTTCATCCAAAACATGTTGTTCATTTTCATTGGCTGGTTGCTCTGCAGTATTCAATATACTTTCGATTATTCGCTCTTTGAATACTGTTATTGATATATTATCTTTGGTTATCTTTTTATAGAGAACATATGCATTCACCAACGATGTTCCCAATAATAATTCAAACCCAAGTTTACGATACCATTTTATGCCCTTTCTTAGAGGCGTTGAATAAGCTTTGAGTTGATCAGATAGATCAATAAAAGATTTACTATTGTTATAGTCACAAATAATTGTGGGTTTTTCAATTTCTTCGCCTCGTCTTTTTACTTTTGTAGTTTCCGCTGTGTGGTTTGTACTGAGACAAAGAACATCTCGTTTGTCTTGCCACTTTAGAACAACTACTCCATTACATTCCCTCACGATAATCTGGCCTTTTTTTAGTTTTGTCGTTGTTACGTCAGTAGGGTTCAATTTTCGATTCTTCCTGAGGGTACCCACCAAGTGAGTTTTCCGTTTGAGGAGCTCTTGAGCAAGAGAAACACTGGTATAAAAATTGTCAGTGAAGATGATTCTACCTTGATGAAAAAGTGGCTCACTTAGTTGCAATACAATTTTTGTTGATGGACTTACGTTTTGATCTTTATCATTTCCACAGTAAACTTTCAGATCATAAGTATAACCTCCTTTGCAACATAGTTTATACAGTTTGATGCCAAATTTGAACCGTTTATTTTTTATGTATTGCTTGAAGATGAGGCGTCCTCTAAATGGGACTAGGGTTTCATCAATACAAATTTCACGTTCTGGGATATAAACTTCTTTGAATTTATCAGTCAATAGTTTCAACAAAGGGCTCAATTTGGCTAAACGATCACTAGGATTCACATCTTCATTGTTGCTGAAATGGAGCACACGTAGAAGTAATTCAAAGCGATTCCTAGACATTTTTTCAGAAATTCTATTCGAATATAGATGACTTTTCCTCCAGTAATCCACCATTTTGGGAAATCTTGCTAGGCCCATCCACAAACAGATAGAAAAAAATATTCTTATTTCCTCTGCATCAGTTTCCTTCCATCTATGAAGTCGCGAATTTTGATGAATCCCTGCATTGATTTTTTGTTGTGCGTATCTATTTGTTTCAGTTACTATGAGACTGACTACATCTTCATTGAAAAATATGTTGAAAAAATCAATAGGACCTTTTACTAAATGGGATTCCCTAATTTCATTGGTGGGGCCCACCGGATCGACTTGGAAATCAAATTTTTTTAGAGACGTCCCTGTAACAGGTGACCAAATTATGTCTTCCACATTCTCGTTATCCTCACTCTTATATTCATCTATGGTGCAATATTTGGAAATCACTGCTTCAATGGTATCTTCTATTGAGAATTCTACATTCTTGAGGTGAGGAGATTGCATTGAAGTTGAAGGAAAAACCGTCAGATCATTTTGGCTAGGCCCAACTTCCTTAGAAATCTCGTCATTTGACCTAAAAAATACGTATATTTCAAAAATGTTTTTTCTTGGAATAGAACATCTTTATATTTATATAAAATGATCTAATAATGAATCTTACTTTTTCATTATTTTCCGTTGAACAATTTCTTCATCTGAAGAATTTTCACTCTCGGATTCAGGGCTATATTCATCTGAAGAACCACCTTCGAAAGGTTCTTCCTCTGATTCAGAAAGAATCTCATTCCACAGTGTTTGTAAATGCGCTTGACTCTTTTCATATTCACCACTCATTTTGTACACCACTTACGAAGTATCAAAATGGACTGATCCACTGCTGGTGAATGCACGAATGAAATGGGCATTACAAAAACAGGTCAGAACTTGCAGAAACGCGAGGACCGACATTTGAGTCACATGGCTCAAACCCTGCAGGCGATCTGAGACCCTAATACCAGTTCTCATTTTGAAAATCAATTTTTTTCACTTGAATGTGTTCAAAATCCATTTTTGCAACGTTATATGTTATTTGCAACTCATGATACAACAAATTACGGAAAAAAAAATTGGGGCCTGGGAGACAAATTTTTATTGTAGCATTTGGGCGATTAACGTGTTAAGTTATCCAATTGTTAATTAAGTTATTTTTCATGAACTTAAGATAACATAAAATCTATCATAAACGTTTAAATAATAAATAAACTCTGATATACTCAATAAACAAGATTCCGGTATAAAAATTTATTAAAGTTTTTTTATTTGTTTATAATGAATTTTTTAAGTTAACAAAAAATGAAAAATCCGAAAAATGTAGTTAAAAAAATTTTTTTTACGAAATCTTTGATTTTCAATGTTTTTGTATGTATTTTTTACATTCCATTGCTTAGTTGAAAAATTTTTCACATCATTTGTTTAAACATTTTTTATAAACAAATAGGCAAATTTAATATTTAGAAAAAATTTTTTTTTGCCATTATATTGTCAAAGTGAAATAATGATTTTTAGAAAAAAAAATTTTTCTTAAAAATTTTTTTTAATTGTTAATATCCGTTTTTTTATTTATCTGACCTTTAAATTGTTAATTAAGAAATCGTTTTTTTTCTAAAAATCATAATTTCTTATTTTAAATAAAAGTTAAAAAAAAAACAATTTTTTTCAACAATATTTTCATTGTTTACTTTATGAACAATTTGTAATAAACAAATTCTGACTTTTATATAATTTTTTTTTTCGTTACTTAGAAAAATTATAAATATAGTTACGTACATCAAAGTAGTGAAAAATAATTTTCTATATTTTTTTTGGCATTTTTAAATATTTCACTACATCAACATTTTTTTCACTACTTTGATGTACATAACTATATTTATAATTTTTCTAAGTAACGAAAAAAAAATTATATAAAAGTCAGAATTTGTTTATAACAAATTGTTCATAAAGTAAACAATGAAAATATTGTTGAAAAAAATTGTTTTTTTTTAATTTTATTTAAAATAAGAAATTATGATTTTTAGAAAAAAACCGATTTCTTAATTAACAATTTAAAGGTCAGATAAATAAAAAAACGGTTAACAATTAAAAAAATTTTTAAGAAAATTTTTTTTTTCTAAAAATCATTATTTCACTTTGACAATATAATGGCAAAAAAAAATTTTTTCTAAATATTAAATTTGCCTATTTGTTTATAAAAAAATTTTAAACAAATGATGTAAAAAATTTTTCAACTAAGCAATGAAATGTAAAAAATACATACAAAAACATTGAAAATCAAAGATTTCGTAAAAAAAATTTTTGTAACTACATTTTTCGGATTTTTCATTTTTTGTTAACTTAAAAAATTCATTATAAACAAATAAAAAAACTATAATAAATTTTTATACCGGAATCTTGTTTATTGAGTATATCAGAGTAAGCTCCAAGAGGAAAAAGATTTTTAGCTGAATTATTTAAACGTTTATGATAGATTTTATGTTATCTTAAGTTCATGAAAAATAACTTAATTAACAATTGGATAACTTAAACAAAAATCAAGTTAAAAATTTTTTGTAAACTGGATTGTATTCCTTCAAGTGTCTCAATGATACTATAATCTATTCAAATTTTTATATTGATAATAAATATAATAAAAAAATTATTTTCTGACGATTAGTTTGTTTGGCGGCGACATCACAACGTTGAAACTGCCGCGTGGAACGCTATTTTCAACGTTAAATTAAAATTATAAATAATGGAACTACAATTTCGGGAATCCAGACTTTTTTTATGAAGTTTTCTCCTCTTTTAGAATCTTTTTTCAAAATGGAGCTTGTTTTAATATTTTTGAAGTTATTGTTAAAAAACGGAGACCACCTTTTTCTCTCTTCGTTTTTTGTTAATAACAATTGCAATATTTAAGAGCAAAAAAATTCCAAAATTCCCCTTTTTCAGAATAAAATTCTGAATCCAAAAAACCAAACCTCATATTTTTAAATTTGTTCTAACTATTTTTCGCAGAAAACTCACTTCTCGACCAGACTATTGTTACTTAACTGAGATAAATCCACAAATGAATACTCAAATAATTACTTCAATTTGAATTAATTTCAGGAGCACTCACATAATATACATAGTGAGTGATCATACTATATAGACATTTGTCACTTAATAAGATAAGTTATAACAACACCTTATTATGAGTGTTGTGATCGAGTAGAAGAGAACTGTCATTTTGATCAACTGACCGGAGTGATACATTTTGTAATGTCCATAATATGGAAAAAATCACCCACTGTAGTATGGCGCGTGTTCCAATCGATCCAGATGTTACTTCCAGGCCAATGGTATGTATGAGATTGTACGTTATAATTGGGGAGCCGCCCGGGATGCTAAATTTGCAGTTACTAAAGCGTCATGGGGAATTGGATTTTGAAGATTGGGTCCTAAAATGAAAATAAGTATATGGGAAGTTTCCCACTTTAGTGGGGAGGAGAGCGTGTACATGATATGGCAGATCGGTTTTATTTTAGTGGAAAAGTACTGAAATAAAGTTGTATTCGTTTTCGTTATTTCCAGAGATTATTTTTTCCTACTTAGCTACAGTTCCAATACTTGGTTCTAGTTCTTGTTATAATGGTCGAACAACAGTTATCGGTAAGTACCTATTCCAAAACCTATAATTATTGAAACTTAAATATACTCATTTAATACTTTAATCGGCTATTCAACATTGAAATTCCGGGTGGCGGGATTGTACCCTGAAATTAAAAATACTTTACAAAATAAGGTTTTTCTCAACTTCTGAAATAGTTTATTACTTGGTATATTTTGAAAACGATTCAGAATATTTAAAATCCGAGATAATGCTCATATTTTTGCAGAGATTTTGATCTAGAAGAAAATCTGTGCAATGTTCAAAAATTTCCAGAACCTTCCTCAATAAAATAAAAAAACAAATAGTTGGTAATTATGAATAGAAAGGGAAGTAACTATTTTAGTTGATATATCCAATGTGTTAAATAGTTCCAAATATGTTGTATCAAGTATCTTTAGTTCTAGTTTTTGTAGTAGCAGCAATAGTGGTCGTACAAATAATCAAAATAGTTTTGCAGGTTTAGAAAATTTTAATATTAATACTGACATTCGCGTGTCAGAGCTCATACAGTACACATCTACCTGTCGTTAATTATTAATTTAAAACGAGTTTGTTTCTATCATCCTCAAAATGTGATAAGAAGAGTTCCAGCCACTGTTTACTAATTTGGTGAATATAAATATATTTACTTATTTATGTGAGAAATAAATAGGCCAGTCATCAAGAAAAATACTTACATCTGAGATTCTATTTACTTTAATTCCACGTTTTATCTTTATTTTTTTATTTCAACTTATTGTTTGTGATTTTGGTATCCAGGATCACAACAATATGTCAAACCCAACTTCAGAAAAACAAATCAACATGAACACCCCAACCACCACTTCAAACAGTAAATCCTATGCCGCAGCCATCTCAACAAAACTGCCCCCTCCGCCAGTTCCATCTCGAGACCAAGCCATCGTTTTGCCTTCTATCCCTAATACTGTCTTATTTGACTATATCAAAGTCATTGGTAGCATTGTTTCTCCAAAAAACGTACACTTCGCTTCCAGAATTTCCCACGGCCGCATCTGTATTTACTTATCCTCCTCCACACTAGTAGACAGCCTTCTAAAAACTAACCAAAATGTTACAGTCAATTCCAATGTGATCCCTATTCGGCGACTTATCTCTCCCACCAAGAGAATACTAATTTCTAACGTCAGCCCTTCCATTCCCAATACACTAATTGAAAAAGCACTTCATGACCTTGGACTTATACTTACATCTCCAGTATCTTACGTCAAATGCGGCTCACCCGATGATGAATACGCCCATGTTTTGAGTTTTCGTCGAGTAACATATGTATTACCCAACAGTGATGATTTTTCTTTACAAACATCGATTGTTGTCAATCATGAAAATACATATCACAGAATATTCATTTCAACTGATAAATTAGAATGCTTTCTTTGCAAACAGGCTGGACACACCGCGGAGTCCTGCCCCAGCCCCCAAAACTCTCCCTCTTCCCTCGAGCATCCCTCCAATCCATATGATCTCACCAACCCGGAACCCACGTTTTCTACTAATCCAACACCGTCTGAAACCATTCAAATTCCTACCGAATCGATCCCCGAAAATTCACTTGCTTCCACCTCTTGTCCTGCAACTTCAATGCCAAAAATTGGCGAAAAAAGAACACGTTCAGCCAACAGTAACCTAGATTTATCCCCACTTATATCCCCTCTCCCCCAAAAACTGATACTATGCCACCTCCCTCCTTTTCCACTTCCTCAACAAAATCTAAAAAGAAATCGAAAAAATCAAAACTGACTGAAAGCGGCAGTCATAGTATATCACCCGAATCTCTCTCTACTATCCACTCACTTTACCAAATCTCCCCTGAGACTTTATCCCTAAACGAAATCCAGCTAACCGCGTTCCTTGAAAACACCTTTGGCAACAACGACGTCCTTAGTGAAGCTGATAAATTTACCTCCGACACCGATGCACTACTTAAGACTTGACAATAATTTATACACATGTTAATGACCGATCTTTGAAGAATCGCCTCACGCGACTTCAAAATAAACTTAAATTAAAAAATCCATCAGAAGAACTCTCAACAGACGACGGAACTACCTCCGATACTTCCGTTTTATCTCAATAAAAATCCCACTAACTTATTTTTTAATCCAGTAACATTCTCTGTATTGCAATGGAATTGCGACGGATTTTATCCTCGCCTTGAAAGAATACAAAAACTGATCTTCCTCTACAACCCCAACGTTTTATGTCTTCAGGAAACAAATCTTAAAATTGACCATCAGTGCAATCTAAATAACTTTGAAGGTTACCATTATATTCGCACAAATTGCACTAGAGCCAGCGGAGGATCCTCAATATTTATATCTAGGGACATATTTTCATCCCATCTCCCCTTAAACACAAACCTTGAAGCAATAGCAGCTACCTTCTGGAATCCCAAAAAAATTACCATTTACAGTCCCCCCGATTATCCTCTTACCGAAGAAGAACTAACTGATTTAATATTCCAAGTCCCCAAACCATATATTCTACTCGGTGACTTTAATGCCCACAAGTCCATGTGGGGTTTCTCGCGAACATTTGGTAAAGGGAAAGTTGTAGAAAATGTTTTAAATATTACAGATACATGTCTTCTAAACACTGGCTTAAACACACACTTCAACATTTCATCAGGTACATTTTCTAATATTGACCTCTGTCTTTGTGACCCAAAATCCGCTCCTCCTCTTTCTTGGCAAGTACTCGATGACCTTCATGGTAGCAACCACTTTCCCATCATTATTTCGAATAATGCCAACAAGGAATCAGTGAACCGAAGCTTCTGGAATATAAAAAACGCAAACTGGTCGGAGTTTACTTATCTCTTCCAAAACTATTTATCTTCCCTAGACATCACAGATAATATAAGTGACTCTGTAAATAAGCTGACCGAATGTATTCTCTCTGCAGCTGATATTCATATTGGTAAAACAGTTATCTCCTGTACCCGCAAATCTGTTCCCTGGTGGAATCCAAATTGTGAAAATGCCATCCGACAATCCAAGGTTGCTCATCGAACTAAAAAAACTCAGAGCAAAAGCTAAATACATTACCAAGCAAAGCAAAAAATCTTCCTGGCAAAATTATGTCTCCTCTATTTCAATTAACACAGAACCATCCCAAGTTTGGGAAAAAATAAAACAGGTACAAGGCTACAAGTCTAATCTCAAGATTCCCAGTCTCATATATAACGACACAATTATCTCCGATAACCAAATAATTGCAGGCACTCTGGCACAAAGTTTTGAAGACAAATTTAAAAGAAGCAACCCCTTCACTATCTCTTCTAACCCACTTCAACAATCGGCCTCTGCCCTTCCAATTGATCAAAATGACGTTACTGATGTCAATGCTCCCTTTACTCTTAATGAACTGAAATCGTCTTTATCTTCTTGTAAAAATTCAGCTGCTGGTCCCGATGATGTCCCATATATATTTTTAAAAAAACTCTCAAATCCTTCTCTCCTCAAACTCCTCGAAATATTTAACCTTATCTGGAATACTCATCAATTTCCTGATTCGTGGCGCAACGCTACTATCATACCAATTAAAAAACCTGCTCAAGCCTCCACAGAGGTAAAATCTTTTCGCCCCATTTCCCTCACATGTACTTTCTGCAAACTTCTGGAAAAAATGATCAATAAAAGACTTCTATGGTTCCTAGAAAAGTACAAAATTATACCCAGTGCCCAATCTGCATTACGATGTCACCGATCTACTCGTGATAACGTTGTCTTATTGCAAACCCAGATCTCCACAGCATTAAATAATCAACAGGATCTCGTAGCAACTATCTGTGATATCGAAGGTGCTTTTGATACAATTTCCAGAAATGCAATAATGAATAAACTATTACAAAATGATCTAGATGGCAACGTTTTCTTTTTCATACAAAACTTCTTAACTGCAAGATTGTTTAGAGTCTCCGCAAATGGCAAACTTTCCCAGCCTCGCTCCCAAAATGATGGTGTCCCTCAGGGATCTGTATTAAGTCCCACCCTATTCATCCTTACAATAAACGACTTATGCGCCAACTTCCCTTCTCCCATCAAATATGTTCAATACGCTGATGATTTAATTGTCTACTGCCATGGAAAATCAGTTTACACCATCTGCAAACTTCTACAAAACGCAGTGAATATGCTGCAAGATAGAGTCAACAGCCTACATCTCTCCTTATCTCCAAGTAAATCGAAGGTCATAAAGTTCAGCAGAAGATCCCCAACCAGTACACCGCTAATCTTCTTCAATAATTCCCCGTTACCTGTTGTGAATCATTGCAAAATTCTCGGAATGATATTCGACTCTCGCCTTAATTGGAAACTTCATATCAACACACTCACAGGCATGTGTCTTAAAAGACTGAATATCATCAAAGCTCTCTGTCACTATCACTGGGGATCCGACGAAAACACTTTACTAAGAGTTTACAGAGCCCTCATCCGTTCTAGGCTAGACTATGGGAGTTTCATTTACATGTCAGCCTCCAAATCCGACATCGATTCACTAAACTCTGTTCACAATACAGCCCTTCGACTCTCCCTCGGTGCTTTCCGCTCTAGTCCTGCTGCTAGTCTATACTGTGAATCAAATGAGCCACCCCTCTTCCTAAGACGTCAATCGCTCCTCCTTTCATACGCTGCCTCAACGTCCTCTAATCCAACTAACCCTGTTTACCCACTGTTCACCTCAATGTCTCAACATCATCCTACCAACACTATTTCCAAACGTAGCATAAAATCTGTTGCTCAACTACTTTCCCCATTACTTGAGAATACCGACCTTTCAATAACCACTCCGCTTTTCCAACCTCACACCACTCCTTGGACTAAACATCTTCCTCTTTTCAATACCTCTCTCACCAAATTCAATAAACACGAGTCACCTAACACACTTATTAAAAAAGCATTCTTAGAAATATTGAAAAAAATACCGTATGATGTAGTTCTCTACACAGATGCTTCTAAAACTTCTTTTGGTGTTGGCTGCTCAGTCACAACCAACCACGAACTTATAGGTTCCTATCGGTTGCCCTCAATATGTAGTGTTCACACTGGTGAGCTGTATAGCATTTTCCAAGCCTTTAAACATATCTCACCTCCTTCCAAGCATGTCGCCATTTGTACCGATTCACTTTCTTCTATTAATTCACTTAATACTATCTTTACTGACCATCCAATAGTTCAAAACATCCATGATATCTGATTGGAAAATGACCGTGTTCTTCAACCACTTTACCCACACGCCTTTTTATGTCTAAGCGCGAGGAGCGCTGCACGAACTCGTTGTCTTTACAGCAATTAGACTGTAGCAGTTGCTGATGTTTGGTAGCTCAAAAAGGTATTGGATTATAAGGCTAAAAGACATTCGCCACTATGAAAATCTTTCATTTAGCAACTACCATAGGTCGTAAAGCTACAGTAATTGCTGCCTTATTGACTTCTGTTGCTTGAAATTAAGACACTTTCAGATTAATAGCTTATAATAAACTATGGAGAACACTCGACTACAAAATGTTAGTCACAAAACTTGTCCTGCGCCCAAATACAGTAATTGTTACTTAAAACGTAGATTGAACAAAATAAATACTCACTAACAGAATTTGTTGACTTTCGTTTTTTGAAAAATGCACTGACACCTCCTGACATTTCTCGAAAAGGTCAGGTCGGCAGTTGGTTGGTTTACTAATTCGTTCTGAAAGATCATCGATTCTAAGAATCGAATAATGATCTTCCACTGGTTTGAGAATACAGTTCTCGAACATATTGGGCCCCTTGAAACTTGAAAGTTTCAAAACGCTCGATAAATGGGACTGAAATAACTTCAGGGAATGTTTGTTAGCGTGTCAACGTCGCACGGTAAAAATTAGAAAGTGAGAAAGGGAATTTAATGCATTTTATAACTTTTCTAAAATTTAGCAGTTCCGAATGGAAACTACATTCTAGTTACCAATGGAAACTACTAAGAAAATGTAAACAACAAGGCAGTTCATATAACTTACAAGCCTATGTTGAATAGCAGTCACTTATCACCGAGAATAAGTGACTCATCAGACTCAGGAAAAGGGACTATTTTAGAGATGGCTCTGGTGTATATACCAGTTGCCGTTTTAACTTTTACTACCCTCACTTTCCCATCAGGCCCCGGCATCGTTTCGGCTATTCTTCCTGTAGACCACTGTAGGGGGGGTAGCATATCCTCTTTAAGAAGAACTAGAGAATCAATTTTCAGATTAGGGAAAGATTTAAGCCACTTAGGTCGATTTTGTAATTGATTTAAGTATTCAGTCGACCAGCGACGCCAGAATTGTTGTTGTAACTTTGTACACTGTTGCCATAGTGACAAACGATTTTCAGGGATGGTACTATTATCTTTTTCCGGGAAGGAAGTTAAGCTAGCACCGATGAGAAAATGACCTGGGGTCAAACATTCCAAGTCAGAAGGGTCATTAGATAATGGTGATATAGGTCTGCTATTCAAAATTGCCTCTATTTGAGCTAGAATTGTAGAGAACTCTTCATATGCTAATTTGGAGTCTCCAAGAATTTTTGACATGAGTTTTTTCGAGCTTTTTATTCCGCTTTCCCATATACTTCCAATATGTGGCGTTCGAGGAGGAATGAATTTCCATTCGATTTTCGAATGCGATAAAAAATTTTGAATGGAATCAATATTATTTTGATTTTTGAAGAATAATTCTAAATCTCTGAAAGTGTTATCAGCGCCCTGGAAATTGGTGGCGTTGTCGGAATAAATTTTAGTAGGTTTACCACGGCGGGAAATGAACCGTTTAAGGGTCAAGATAAAGGCTTCAGTGGATAAAGAAGTTACAGCTTCGATGTGAATAGCTTTGGTGACAAAACATACAAAAAGCGCTTTATAGCATTTCATCAAAGGAGCTTTACGTAGTTTGGAAGATTTTATGAGAAATGGCCCTCCAAAGTCCAGTCCTGTTTTTTGAAACGGTCGAGCAGGGATGACTCTATCTCGTGGAAGGTCTGCCATAATCTGTGTACATGGCTTAGTTGAAAAACGAAAACACTTATGACAGTTTCGAATGAGCCTTTTGGTAATTTTTAAGCCATTTAATGGCCAGAAATTTAGTCGAAAATTGTACAAAACTGTTTGAGCTCCAGCGTATCCAAGCCTTACATGTTCAGCTTTAATCATTAAATTGACAGTTATATTTTTTGACGGCAGAAGTAATGGATATTTTTGGTTAAAGGAAATGTCAGCGTTAGCAAGACGGCCACCGACTCGAAGCATTCCATTATCGTCTAAAAAAGGTCTCAGCTTATTTATTTGCTTATCAGATAGAATTTTATTCTGTTTAATCTCATTAATTTCCTTTTGAAATTGAGTTTGCTGTAGGGTCTTAATTATAAAGATTTCAGAATTGCTCAATTCGGATACTGTCAAGGGACCAGAAAATTTGTTTGAATTCTTACAATTTCTGATGAACCTATGTACGTACGCTATTGTTCTTTGCAGCTTTGTATAGCAGGAAGATTTAGAAAATAAAGTTAAAAGCAAATTTTCTTCCGTCGAGGCTGTCATGATCACAGTTTTTGTTTCGGGAATGTCAGAATGTTGAAGGTTTGGATATGCAAAATTATCAAATTTTGATAAATCGAGATCGGGATTTGATAGAAATTTCGGCCCATGCCACCAAAGTTTATTAGAAATTAAATTATTTGCGCTAGTGCCACGCGACACCAAATCAGCGGGATTATCGATAGTATTTACATACCTCCATGAATGATCTTTAGTTATAGCTTGAATTTTGGCAACCCTGTTGCCCACAAATACTGTCCAACGGCTGGGTTCACCATTGCGCCAGCATAAAGCGATCTGGCTGTCGGACCAGAGATTTACAGAAATAATATTAATCTTTGTTTGAAAGTTTTTATAAATTTTGTCTACTAGATTAGACAGTAGGAGCATGGCTGATAATTCCAGCCGAGGAAGTGTAATTGTGGTGGAAACGGGTGATACACGCGATTTTGCCGAAATTAAATTACAGGAAACAGAATTGTCAGAATAAATGGTTCGTAAATACACGCATGCGCCAAAAGCTTTTAGACTTGCGTCTGAGAAACCGTGCATTTCGATGAGAATAATAGATTTGTCCAAAAAAATGAATCTTGGAATAGTTAATTGAGATAGTTTGGGAAGGTTGTTTACGAAAGTATGCCATTTTTCCAGTATGACTGGATCTGATATCTCCGTGTCCCAGTCAAGTTTAGCTTGCCATAATTGTTTGACAATAAGTTTTCCAGACAATATTATAGGATTATAAAGCCCAAGAGGATCAAAACATCGCGCTATGGTTGAGAGAATGTTCCTCTTGGTTGCGGGAGATATTGAAAAGGTAGTGGGGACAGAAATGTTCAAATTATCAGAAGCTGGGATCCAATTTAGGCCTAGGACTTTATTTTGAGAATTTTCTAAATCAAGACTAATACATTTTTCAGGATTTTGTAAGGAAGAAGAATTGTTTGAATCAGAAATTTCAGCAAGAACGTTTGAGTTATTTGAGGCCCACTTGTGTAAATTGAACCCGTGATTTCCTAATACAATTTTTAATTCTTCAATTAATTTTATCAATTCATGTTCAGAACTTGTGCCTGAAATTACATCATCCATGTAAGTTTCGGATGTAAGGGCGTTTGCCGCTAAAGAGAAATTGGAACTATTTTTATTTGCAATCTCTTGCAATACTCTTGTCGCTACAAACGGAGAGAAATTGCAACCATAAGTAAGGGTTGTTAACTCAATGCACTGCAGGGGCTGTTGAGGATTCTCTCGCCATAATATATTTTGTAAGAAACAGTGTTCTGTGTTTATAGAAATTTGACGAAACATTTTTTGTACGTCAGAAGTTATCGCAAACTTATTTAGCCTGAAACGGCAAAGAATATCGAATAGATCTGGTTGCACCTGGTATCCTTTTAAAGTTATGTCATTTAAAGAAACGCCTGTTGAGGTAGGGCAGCTAGAATCAAAGACAACACGAAGTTTTGTAGATGTACTTTGTTCGCGAATTACGCACAAATGTGGGATAAAATATTTTAATTCGTTTATTGAATTAGTGAGGTTAAGAGGGACATATTTTGCATGTCCTAAGTTTACATATTCAGAAATGAATTTACTATATTCAGAAAATAATTCTGGATTTTTATGGATTCTATTTTCGAGAGAGAGAAAGCGCCTTTTAGCGATCAGAAATGATTCACCGAGTTTATGGTGTTCTTTTTCAGATTTCAACGGGAAGTTCACTTGGAACCTGCCGTTTTCCAGAATTTGTGTGGAATTTTGAAAAATAGTTTCCGCTAATTCGTCGTCAGGCGAGAGAATTCTCTTAGAAGGAATTTCCTCCTGTTCCCAAAATTTAGAAAGAGATGAACTTAGCTCTTTGTTTGATATAGAAATGTGATTACAGCTTGTAAACACGGAATCATTATTTTGAATATTCACGGAATTAAAAGAAGCACTGTTTGGAATAGTTCCAGCGATTATCCAGCCTAAGCTAGTATTTTGTAAACTAGGTAATTTCTTACCAAGATCTATGATACCTGGTGTAAGGAGTTTGTAATATAAATCGGCCCCAACTAGAATGTGAATCTCCGATGGTATGTTAAATTCTGGGTTGGCTAGAATAATATCAGTAGGCAGACGTAGCTGGCTTACGTTAATTTTTACTTAGTGGTAATTTACAAGTAATTTTTGGCAATACTGCACAAGGTATTTCAAAGTGTTTGATCGGATTGGAATGTGGAAAGAATTTTAAATGAACCATTTTATTTGTGGTTGATACTGTTTGCGATATGCCGGAAATTTGCAGTGTTTTTTCAAACGTTTTCAATTGTAATTTATTTACCAGTTCTTGTGAAACAAATGAATTTTGGGAACCGTTGTCTAGTAGAATAGTGGTTTTAAATGGGTTATTGTGAGAGTCATACATAATTATTTTAGCCGTAGCTCAAAGCACGTGGCCTTCAGTGGATAGAGCAGATAAGGATTGTGTTTGTATGGTAGATGTGTTTGAATTATTATCTTGTGAGTTTTCGTTGGTTTCAGCATTATCATAATTCCTCTGTGGTCTAGAGGAATTTTGTCGATTTGCAGTAGCCTGGTGAGAATGTAAATTCTCGTCAATTTGACGATTTGAGTTATTATTTCGATTATTTATCGAATTAGTGTGAGGACGTTGACCATTTGTCGTATGTACATTGGAGTGAATAGGTTGTGAGTTGTTATAACGGTTTTGAGAAATAGAACCATTATTATTATGTGCATCATCATTTGCACGGAAAGAGTCAGAATGCAGATAAGTATGATGTCTTTTTTGACATATTGAACAAGATTTTAGAGATTTACAATCCCTTGTGAAGTGGCGACCTCCTAGACAGTTTTTACACAGGTTATTTGAATTTATGAATTTATATTTATCACTGATAAATAAATTTTTAAATGATTCACACGTATAGATACGATGTGAAGGATTTTTACAATAATAACAGTCTAATTGACTGTTTGTAGATATCATAGAATTCACGTGAGCAGTTGTTTTCGAATATTTAGGACTAAACTTTTGTTTAGTATCATTTGAATTAGAAGTAGAAGCTTGAATATTTTGAGTGCGCTCTAGAATACCACTACGTTGTTTCAAAAAATCGAAAAAATTCTCAAGGGACGGGATTTCACCCTGTTTTTTACTTTGTTCAAATAATTTACGAGTTGGTAGATCTAGTTTTTTATCTATCCAGAAAATCAGAATATAATCTAGTAACTGTTTTGAATCTAAATTGAGTTTTGACATTGATTGTATAATTTTATACATTTTAGCCGTTATTTCACTTAAAAGCGTAGGGCAAGTTTTGCTCACAGGTTTTTGTTGGTATATTTGATCAATTAAGTTATACAGTAAAACACTTTGATCATCATACCTTTGTTTTAAAGTATCTATAGCTATTTGGAAATTATCATCACAAAGTTCTAGATCGTCTATCAATTGCAAGGGCTCGTTAGAAAGAGAAACTATATTTGTTAAACCATTGTTAGAAATGATCAGATTTTCGAAGAGTTGAATGAATGACGGCCACTCTGACGTCTGACCTTTAAATTTAGGCAAAGAAATATCAGGTAACTTGATGTCGATATTACAATTATTATTAGTTTGAATCTGAGAGTTTGAATTTTTGTTCGATGTCAATTCGTCAATTATTCTAGATAGTTCAGAATTAGTGGTGAAGTATTTTTTCTCAACAACGTCTATGTCTTCGTTATCTGATACTTCATCCTGGGAGTTTTCAATAAGCATTTCAATTTGACTTTGAATATTTTCATATTGTAAGAAATATTTTTCAAGCTTGTCTCGTCTGTTTATACATTCATTTAGAAATGCAGTTTCATTTGTAATAGTGAATTGAGAAGTTACCCAGTTGTTTATTCTGGTAATAGAAGATTTCACAGATTTTCTCTGTGTTTTCAAATTTTCCAGAGACATTTTTGAATGGAAATTTCACTTGCAATTGTACGAAATAGAATAAATTGGAATATAAGGATTGGAACTTGAAAATATACTAAATTGAGTTCTTCTAATATTTGGAAAACTTGAATGAACTAGCACTATATTGACTTTTTAAACACACAATGCACTTGGGAAGATTAAAGGTTTGATCCTACCTTGAATACTGGACGTTACTGCTGTCTAGGGACACAGGAACTTGAATATCTTGAAGGAAGTTGAATTTTCTATGACAATTGCATATAATATCGAAGAACAGTATGAAAAAAGGCTCTGTAAATACCTTTTTTGCTATCCGGCTCGAAGGACCACAAAGTTGATTGGAAAATGACCGTGTTCTTCAACCACTTTACCCACACGCCTTTTTATGTCTAAGCGTGAGGAGCGCTGCACGAACTCGTTGTCTTTACAGCAATTAGACTGTAGCAGTTGCTGATGTTTGGTAGCTCAAAAAGGTATTGGATTATAAGGCTAAAAGACATTCGCCACTATGAAAATCTTTCATTTAGCAACTACCATAGGTCGTAAAGCTACAGTAATTGCTGCCTTATTGACTTCTGTTGCTTGAAATTAAGACACTTTCAGATTAATAGCTTATAATAAACTATGGAGAACACTCGACTACAAAATGTTAGTCACAAAACTTGTCCTGCGCCCAAATACAGTAATTGTTACTTAAAACGTAGACTGAACAAAATAAATACTCACTAACAGAATTTGTTGACTTTCGTTTTTTGAAAAATGCACTGACACCTCCTGACATTTCTCGAAAAGGTCAGGTCGGCAGTTGGTTGGTTTACTAATTCGTTCTGAAAGATCATCGATTCTAAGAATCGAATAATGATCTTCCACTGGTTTGAGAATACAGTTCTCGAACAATATCTATCAAATACTCTCAGCTCGTGATGTAAAAGTCTGTCTTATCTGGCTCCCATCTCACATTGGAATTACTGGCAATGAAAATGCTGATTACCATGCCAAAGAAGCCACCTCTACCATCACCACAACATCGATCCAGCTCCCAGAAGACCTCAAACACTTATTCAACAAGTCCGTCAAAGAATCCTGGCAAAATTTTTGGCACAACAGTAAAACAGCTCTAAACGATATACAGCCTTCCATTGGCTCTCTCCCCCTCGACTTCTTAACCAGGAGAGAAGCTGATGTTATTAGACGATTGCGGATCAACCATACCAGATCTACTCACGGTTACTTGATGTCATCTGAAAACCTTCCTGTCTGCCGTTACTGCAATGTTGATTTAAGCGTTAAGCATATACTCACGGACTGCCAGATATACAACAATTTGTATTAGCGCCTAGATCTAAAACCGAACCTGAAAGAACTTCTAAACTGCACCGCTGAAATTCCGAAAATATTGAAATTCCTCAAAGCAGCTAACCTCTACCACAAACTATGAAATATCATTGACTGTATTAATATAACTACATATTTTTTGTGTATTCTGATGTACTCTTGTATAGTGCCAATGGCCATAGTTGTCGAGGCACTTAAATTCTAATAAAAAAAAAATATATTAATACTTAAAATTCTTATGAACAATTAGGATATTTCTGCTAAACAGTGAAATGTAGTTTTTTCAAATAATTTTAGATTATTGATTATTAACAACAATATTTACCATAGCAGTGCTAATTCTTTATTACAAATTTCAAGAACAGATGTGAAGGTCATTTCTACCAAAAGACATCCGAGCATTACTAAAAATTCCGTACAACAGTTGCACACAAATTCAGTTTTTGTTAAGATGTGTCATATATCACTTTCCACACTTGTTATGTAATATGCTTACACTATTTTTTAGGTTGGATTCTCCTGGACAAGGTATTTTTTTTAGGTTGGAATCCTGGACAAGATATTTTTTACCTGTTTTTTTTATTTACTCTTCTATTTATTAATAGTTGATATACTATTTACATCTTCAATTGCTTTTTTTATTTTAAATGTACAGGGTGAACAACTGAGAACGGCTGTAGGCCATATGTACCTCAGAAAAGAATCGTGGTAAAAGTTTAAAAAAAAACCTTCAGGAAAGAAAAATCGCTGGAAAAAAATTATTTTCTTAGTTATTGTTCACCGAGTATTTGCTGATTAGTCACAGAAACATCTATATGATGTCATCTAGAATGTTTAAGGTATATTATTAAAAGGTTCAAGTAATGTCCATGCAACATCAAAGAGAATATACTGTATCGTTTTTTAAATGTTGCATTTAGTTCATTGGTAAGATGTTATTTTATAGACATTGCATCAACATGTACTAGATGTTAAAAGAATGTAACAGAAATGTTGCTTTTAGTTCATTATAAAGACTTCCTTTTGAGGCAGTTCTAGTAACCTCACAGTAACGTAAAAAGGCAGCGCTTCAACATCGCAGAGAAGTTGAGTTGTAACATCACAAAAGTTAACAGCCCTAAGCTGGGCATAAGCGGTTGTAAAGATGTGCATGTGATGAAAACAAGAGGAAAAAAGGAAAGAACATTATCACAATGTTAAATTAACATGACTGTAACATTTATTTGCATAGTGGGCAAATTTCCAAAAATGAAAAAAAACAGTCACATGGAAATAATCGAGCGCATCAGTCAATCATAGTGTATACGCGCAATGTCTTTCTGATAACCGAAAGATATTAATCTGACGATTAATTAGTGGGGAGTGACCTTAAAAAAGGGGTAGAAAAAAAATGAGTTGTTTGCGCGTGTCAAATATTCATAGGGAATGTTAAGTGAACTTAAAAAAGTGTCCTACTCAAATGACTGACGATTGAGACGCTACCAAAAGTCATGACTTATTTTTTTAAATGTAGGAGAAATGTGCCCTTGGAATATTCGAGCAGATTTTCATACTGATGGTTCAACTTGATGTCCTAAGGTTTGTTCCCACAGAAAATATCTGACAAATAATAGACAGTTTTCAAACTAATGTTAACACGCATGTCTCTTTCTGATCGATCCGGAACAGTTTGTATGAACAGTTGACAATTGACAATATATGGGCTAGCCTAGCAGGTAAGTGATCGGTGGCAAGAAAGGGAATATAACCACAATTAACCACAAATTTTGTTTACGAGTTCTGAATCATAAAATGTCTCAAAATCACTCATTGTAAAATATAAACTTCCCTAAAATAACGAAAGCCGAGAAAATAAACTCCAACAAACAATCACAACACAAATATGACCATCAAAAGTTATTTGATGTTAAAAAACCACTGCGCATGATCCGGACATATTACTTGTAAAAGCGTTGATTGATAATATAATCCATTCAAGGGTAAAAGGTTCGCAGACTATCCACAAAACGTGTGTGAACACAGTACTACGGATTTCCAATCAATCAGAAATCTCTGTAGGGACGCTTTCGAGGCTGTGCGCCGAATCTGGATTGTCAAGAACTGTCTGTGATGCTTGTGAGAACAAACCTCTAGTCGTCCTCAATGATAATCTGACAATTATGTGAACGAATATTGTTAATCTTACAATTTTTGTTGTCGCGGAAGTGCTAGGAAAAGATAATCTGGGCTTTTCTTCAGCAAGTTCATAATCACATTCCTGTGCACTTTCCTCTGTAATTTCATTTTGCATCCGAAAATCAGGCGGTGGTCTTATAACTGTAAAAAGTTCATAATACTGTGCGTAATAGCCATCGCTTAGAGATGTTTTATCGGGAATTTCTATTGTAGCATAAGCTTTACTAGATTTTTTTTTCGAATCGGTTCTACTTTACGATAGTCCAAAATAGTCATACATTTTTCAAATGTTTTGGGTGTGGATTTCTCAATTTTTTCAAAAGTTTCATACACATTTCACATTTACATCACTCATTATTGTGATAAACACACCAAAGCGTCATACATCTACAAAAACAAACACGTCGTTATGACAGATGAGATGGTATCATAGCGGCAGACGGTAATCCTTGAAGGATTTCCTTCAGAAGAAAAAAAAACTCAATCGCGCTCGAGTATTTCGAGATGACGTTTTTTTACAACTTTGTGACTTGCCTTTTTCCTGATGTCACGGTTAAATCATCAGATTATTTCTCCATATTCTCAACTTACCCCATCCTAATCTGACGTTCTGAGGATCGATTTTTTTTACTAATTTGATTGGCTGCCCTCAACGCACGCCCCAATATGAAGTGTCCATATCTGATAGGGGTACATTACAAGGTAATGTTTCTCCCTATATGATTTTCTGGCGCGCTCGAGTAACGCGCAAAATCCCCACCTGGGTATCAATCTAGTTTTTAATCATGGAAAGTATATCTAGTCTCCATGTGTTTAATCATCACAGACTTATCATGACTGTGGTTAATCACTGTTAATTTAAAAATTAATTATTCAAAACACTTAAATTAAATCAGATAAAAAAATGTTTATAAAAATTGAAGAAAAACAGATTGTTCCACTGAAGCAGCACCACTTCATGCGAGATATGATAATTTTCAATTAATCGTTTGTACAGAATATTGTCATTAAAATTATTGTATAGAGTTACTAGGCAAGTAAAAGTCATTAGAATGAACTTAACGTCGGTAGTTTATTTCAAATATAAATGCGAGGAATAACTTATTGATAACGTTATAATTTGTTGTATTTTCAACGTATATGTTGTACTTTCGAACCAGTATCGCTTAAAGACAATCTCATCACGGTGACGATGAAACTATTCGATTGTTCGAAGTTCCAGTTTAGAATTTTTCAATATTTAGCTGCTCTTGCAGGTGAGTCAATTTCATGTAAATGTGTCACATGCCTTATTCATAATATTAAGTTCGGGTCTACCTATAATGATAAAAGTATTACATTTAGACTAATATAGTGTACAAAGATTAACAATTTGTTAATAACATTAACACAATAATACTACCATATTTCTTAGATAAAAATAATCTACTTGAAATAGCACAAAATAGATTGCCAAAAAAGTGTTACACTTGGCAGTTAGAACTAAGGAACGTTGACCCAAAATTTAATTGTTAAGAAAATGTTTGGTTTTTGTGATTCACTTTATTATTGGGATAATCTCTCCGCTACACTTTTGAGACGCAACCAAAATCTGATTCTATATCCCATGTTTCAAGCACTACGTGAAGAAGATTTATATGAGTAGGAACTAATATTTAACATTATACAGTTCACTTAATATAGTCAAGTGCTCTCAAAACTTTTAAGAGGCAATGCGCTGTGTGCGCTCTCGCCAAAAAAGCTAAAATGTACTAAAAGACCCTGTAGAATGTGTATTTTTAGTTTATTTTTTGAAACTTGATAGGTACTTACTCAATAAAATTATATAAACAGAAATAGAAATTATTTTAAGATTTGCTTTACATTTGAAAAATAAGTAATTCTACCATCAAACACATTTTTCTCCCTTATTAGTTGAGATAATACGTTCAAAATTTCAGGGTTTATATGAACCATTACAGTGAAGAGACGATGCATATTATTTTTTGAAAAAAAAAATTTCCATGCTGTGAAATTTGAAATAAATTTTGTTAATATTTTATCACGGCAGTTATAAATATGCATCGTCTCCGAAGCTACACACTAGTAATCTAGTAATATGATGTCAAAATTTGAAATCATTATGTTGAAATTAATGAGAAAAATGTGTTTGAATTTGTGTAAAAATTTGAATTTTAATGGTACGATCTTAAGCAACATTTCACGGAGTACAGTCTGTTGCAAATCACTGACCGTTTGTACAGAGTAACTGGAGTTATCATTATAGTCCGGGAAAGTAAGGAAGTTAAACATCAAATGTTTCCCATCGCTGATTTTTCATTTTTAAATGAAAATATATCGACCCAGCATCACTCTCTTAGATTGTCTAATAATTTCCGCTGGAGCTTGCGACGCAGCTTGCAAGCACAGCTCGGACCACATAAAATTCAAGCAATTTATGCTCGTATCATTTCTGGATGTGTTCTTACAAAAAAATCGTAGAGATGAAAATTGCAGCAAATTTCATGCTCTTGAAGGTGACGTAAATAGTGATGGAAAAATTTTTCGTAAATTATATTTTTGGCTGGTAATTATAAATAAAATATTAATATCGAGGTCAAGACATAGGTAAACATAGAGGACAAACTTCTGAAAATTTACATTTTTTCAGATTTGGAAAATTCAAAATGGCGGCTGCTCAAATTGGAAACATTTTTTTTTCAATCGCGTTTAAATTTATGAACATTAATGATATCGAGAAGCGGTTGGTTGCAATCGACAGAGTGAAAGTTATATTTATATAAATAACATTAAACAAGATTTTAAAAATTTTTTTACATAATTTTTTAGAACATTTACCGAAAAAAAAAAAATTTCCATCCAGTTTTTTCTCATTTTGGCGTTGAAAAATTTGTTACAAATATATTTTCACGTTATAAATATGTTTCTTTTGAAAGACGATTTTTCAGATGCGACTTTTACAAGCTGAGATAAACAAATTCAAAGTCTGCTAGATACTGTCATAATGTTAATTGAAATTTTCAAATTTTGATCACTTCGCTAGGTTGTTGAATCCCAACTCAACTTAAACACAATTTTTCATTTTTCTACCGTCAATTGGTCCATTCAAAAGAGAACAGTAATCCTAGCTCATTCGGCCAAACGAGCGCTGACCCCCCACCACAACGCCATGGCCATGGAAAAATTTGTTAAAAATATCTTTTCGCGTTATAAATATGTTTGTTTTTGGAAAACGAGTATTTTGAAAAAAAAAATTTTCAGATGCGACTTTTACAAGCTGAGATAAACAAACTCAAAGTCTGCTGGATACTGTCATAATGTTAATTGAAATTTTCAAATTTTGATCACTTCGCTAGGTTGTTTCACTTATAATTCTCATTGTTAGTGAATTTAATTGTTTTTTTTTTGTTTAAATGTGGCCACTGTCTTATTGATGTTTTTACTGACCTCATGTACTTGATGTTCATTAAAATATGTACAGGAAGTGTATTGAAAATTTATGTATGTATGTATTTTGACATTGACTGAGACCTAAAAGATCTATTGGGCCCCCTTACTTCTACTTAGTTTCTAAGGAGAGTCTCAGGAGTGTTGTCAAAAGCTCCTTCTATGTCCGAAAATGCACATACTACAGTTTCTTGGTTGTCTAAGGCACCTCGGATATATTGAAAATTTGACAAAATAGATATTATTCTATAGCTTTTTAAAGCTACGACCACTTGCTCTGCTGTTGAATAGCTTCTTTCCAAACACTAACTAGAGTATTCTATCTTTAGTTACACGTTCAGTAGAAAACAAACATAAACATAGTAAATAGTCAAGAAACAAACCAACTAATAAAAAATTAAAAAGAAGAGGATTATGAAAGTTCAATTTTCGCACCAAACCATTTCTATTGGATTGAACTGGCAATGGTAGAGAGGTAGTCTTAAAATACGATGACCATGCTGAAGAGCCAGTCTATCTAATCTATAAAACAGCACGCTTACATTAACACTGTTGAGCCTTACGAGTCATTCCAATTGAAATCGTCTGAAAATAAAAAAAATGGTTGCTGCACCATTTTAGATTTTGGTGAAACTCTGAGGGACTCATCTCTAGGGTCCCTAAGAATGGAATTTTCACAAATTTGATTTTTATCAGCACCCGTTTCCGCGCATTTAAATAAAAACTTTTAAAAATCGCCTTTTTTTAGCTTATTTAAAATTTCCTCAAAGTTTTTTCTGTTTAAATTTTTTTCATTATTAAAGCGGAATTCTTAGGGGTACAGATAGTAGTTTGAGTGTACCTACTGAATGATAATTTTTTTATGGCGATTTACCATTAGCAAGACCATATACTGAAAATGAGTGTTTTTTACTCATTTTTCGTGAATTTCAAGTGACTCTAGCGTCTAAACTGTTAGGAGTTAAGAACTTCCGGTTGGCAGGAATTAAGTACACATATTATAGATGAAATTTAGCCATTGATCAACCTGAGCAGCCAACTCTCTATGGAAGAAAACTTTGCTTGATGTTTTGAATTTTTGAAAAATCGTATTATTTAGCCTACAAAATCAATGTGTGTACTGTGAGATAAAATTCTAAAACTCTCAGAATCTTTTGTTCTTACCTTTAACTTTGAACGACCGCATCGATTGTTTTGTTATTTTTATGTGTAGTGTACTTACAGGTCGGTTTTTGACAGCAAAAATTATTATTTATTTCAATCGATGAGTTCAAATGTCCAGTAATAAACTGTAAAGATGAGAGCACCTGGGGGTCAATAAAAAGGTAATAAATTATACTTACATGCGAAAAATAATCAAGAAAAACTAAATTTATAAGATTATAATATAAAAAATATTGAGGTAATTTTTGCTGTCAAAAACCGACCTATAAGTGCACTACACATAAAAATAACAAAACAAGCGATGCAGTCGTTCAAAGTTAAAGGTAAGAACAAAAGATTCTGAGAGTTTTAGAATTTTATTTCCCAGTACACACATTGATTTTGTAGGCTGAATAATACGATTTTTCAAAAATTCAAGATATTAAGCAAAGTTTTCTTCCAAAGAGAGTGGGCTGCTTAGGTTGATCAATGGCTAAATTTTATCTATGATATGTGTACTTAATTCCTGCCAGCCGGAAGTTCTTAACTCCTAACAGTTTAGACGCTAGAGTCACTTGAAATTCACGAAAAATGAGTAAAAAACACTCATTTTCAGTATATGCTCTCGCTAATGGTAGATCGTCATAAAAAAAATTATCATTCATTACTATCAAACTACTATCTGTCTCCCTAGGAATTCCACTTTAATAATGAAAAAAATTTTAAACAGAAAAAACTTTGAGGAAATTTTAAATAAGCTTAAAAAAGGCGATTTTTAAAAGTTTTTATTTAAATGCGCGGAAGCGGGTGCTGACAAAAATCAAATTCGTGAAAATTCCATTCTTAGGGACCCTAGAGATGAGTCCCTCAGAGTTTCACCAAAATCTAAAATGGTGCCGCTTTGCCGACTAGACGATTTTAAATGGAATGACTCTTACCTCCTACAATAAATTACATACTTGTATTATTTATCCGGTATATGTTTCTTCCCAATTTTCATAATTTCATCTTTCATGCTAGATGCTGGAAAAGGTGTACACCTTTCTTGTAACCAACTAATTAAAGATTGCTTAGTCCAAGATGAATTAGGTATTTTTTTAACTAAACTTGAATGGTAAGATGCATTGTCCATTATTATTAAAGAAGGTTCTTCTTAATTCGGCAGGAGCTGTTGTTCAAACCATTTTTCGAAGTTATTCGAATTCATTGAATCATGATAGCCTCCAGATTTACTCCCACTATTGAAACTCAAACTACAATTTTCAACAAAACCATTCTCAGAACCTGCATGTAAAATAATGTACGGTACACCTTCACCACTCGTCTTCCTTACTGCCTTAGTGCTACCATCTTGCCAACTCTTGCGAAAACTACCTTTACTAAAAATCCAGGTCTCGTCCAAAAAAACAGGCTGTAGAGGGTGAGGAGAACTCTCATTGTTCTTAAATTCAATCAGAAAATGTATTTTTTTTTGAGCTACATGTGGTTGTTCCATAAGATATTTTCTATTAGAAAAACTGCAATTTAGCCATCTCAATTTCAGTTCCCTTAAAACATAAGCTATTGAACCAACAGACATGTAGATTCCATCCAGATCGATGAGTTTTTTATTCAGTGTATGTAGAGTTACATGTTCACCTAAAATAAATAAGTAAACAAACAATATTAAAGAATAAAAAATATAAAAACACTTTTTTAATTACACACTTTTATTAGGAAATGCACTAAAAAGTTCACTCTTTCTCACTATGATTAAAGTAGGTGGCGCAATCTATAAAATGTGACTACTAGTGTTAAACAAACATTTAATATGAGCTCTCGAATATTTTACTTACATACCACTCACTTTTATTTTTAGTGAGGAGTAATGAACGAAAAATTAATTGAAATACTTTTTTACTTTTAGTGCATTTCCTAATAAAAGTGTAATTTGAAAAGTTTTTTTTTATATTCTTTGTGTTATACTGTTTAGTGTTAGGCTCTTAATTCCATTAAATTTTTTGATCCAAAACTTTTAAAAACATGTATTGTCACCGAAAATGTTATCGTGTGCATAATTTGAATGAAATCGGTTAGGTAAAAGGAGGTAAAAAGTGGATTGCAAGATTTGATCTAGACAAACAGAGAAGTGAAGTTAAATAAAAGTGTGTAAAAATGGTTCACTTATCGGAATAATTGAAAATGTCAAATGCATAGAAAACATTTTTCTACATACCTACACTAAACATTTTGTATATACGAGTCCTAATGGCATGCTCGTGTTTCTCTCGGATTGTGGGACCCTTCGACATTTTGACAGACTTACTCATTTTATTGGTATACTCTGAATCACTGTAAATGCCATTTTTTTCCAAATTTGTTACAGTCGGCAAGGATATTTCCAATGCATCTGAAGTGCGCTGAAACGCAATAGATAAAAATAAAATATTTAAACAATCCTAATGAAATAGGATTAACTTATTTATATTAATTTCACTTATTGTTATATAAAAAATACTTACTTGGTGCACTGAAGTTAAAGGTATCAATGGTTTACCAGCTTCTTTTTCTAATTGAAAATATTTGATAACTTTCAAAATAAGATGCTCCTCTCTTTTTCCGTATATCTAGGCATATTTTTGTATTATTTAAATAAATAAAATGCTAACAATAAAATTAATATTCACTTTTCATAAATAATAATTTATCGTAAACAACAAAGTACAGACCTGACGAGAACTGTCAGTGGGACATTAGAAAAAGACATGACACATTGTCGCTACGAAGGGAACGTTTACATCCTATTTTGAACGATATAAATTCGCCCGATTGATAGGTCGCGCTTGCACGTAAACTAAACATCAACTAATCAAATTTTTCTGTTAAAGATTAGGATTTGTAATACGTTTAAACTGTTCATTATTGTGATATTTTGATTAGGATTAATCACAGACGTGCCTTTGTTTTCATTTCTTCCAACGTAATGTGTTAGAAGGAAATTAACAATCAATGACGCACACCAAAAAGGCTATTATAATGAACTTTAGCTCGAGCGTCTTCTAGATACTAAATCGGTATTTCGTTAAAGGAAAACAATATCTACTGTGGTATTACACAATGCCTGTTTTCGAATAGTGTGTATTGGATATAGTGATAGTGTGGGTATACAGTACTGTTATATTTTAGATACATTTTTCGGGTCAGAAATCCTATCAAATGAGGTGTGAAGCAGCGGCCATTTCTTATAATTGTAGAGAAAACTACATTGTGGAGATCCTAAAAGGTGCTGGTTTGGAAGCCAACAATATTGTTGACAATTTTGTGAAAAGGAAGGGTTTAAAGAGAGAAAGAGAACTGATATATTATGAAAAAAAAACTAAACGAATGAATAAAAATTTGAAAACATCTGGACCAGATGAAGACTATGGAGCTGTAGAAGTGGTTTCAATTGTAGAAGAAGCGGAAAGTAGGAAGAATAAAATAGAAATTTCCCTGAAAAAGGATTCAGAAGAAATAAAAAATATAGAGCTTACGACTAGAGGACAAAGCACTAATCATAAGTGGCTAGAGGAGAGAATGTGCAGGTTAACTGCTTCTACCTTCGGTTAAATTTGTAAAAGGAGAACGGCGAATCCGTCTGCATTGGCCAAAAGATTGATACCGACCCCTTCACAGGAAATAAAAACACCAAATACGGATTGGATCATGAACCAGTAGCTATTGAAAAAATAACAAATTTAAAAGTTGAGAATTGTGGATTGTTCGTTGGACATGATGATGAGTTCTTCCTGGGTGTTTTCCTGATGGAACCATAGGTAATGATTCGATAATAGAAATAAAATGTCCCGCAGTTCTGCAACACATAAGAGTTGAAGAGGGAATTGCCAACAAAAAAAAAGTACCTCCAAGTAGATGAAATCACATTAAAACAAAGTCATAACTACTATTATCAAATCCAAGGGCAACTCCACATAACTCAATGACAATTTTGTTATTTTTTGGTTTGGAGTCCAATAAATGTTCATATTCAGAAAATCTGAAGAGATGATAATTTCTGGGAGAAAAAAATTAAAATTTAACTAAAGGAATTTTTTAATACCTTCTACATGCCAGAAATGATAAAACACCCTACTTAATAGGTAGGTACGTATGACTTAATTTCACATAAACCAACAAAAAGTATCGATGTTCTTTCTCAAATGGAGTAAAAGTTGAGTTTCCCATATTATCTATTTTGTTTTTAATTGTTTCGAAATATTATTCAGCTGGATCGTTTTGTAGTAAAGCTAGGTACTTTTCGAGGTACTATTTCAATGAACCAAAAATAATTGATGGCATTGATACATCTATCTACATGGAACAAAAATCAAATATTTGGGTGTAATTAATTGATCCGTAATTTAAATGGAATTTACAAACTTCATATAAAGTAAACAAAATTTGGGGAGGTGGTGGGGTTAAGGGGATCGATCTCAACTCCCCTAAAATTTCAAATACGTCATTTTTGTTTTGGAAGATGCTCAATTCATGAGAAAGAAACTGGTAAATTTTCATTAAAATATGTCAAACAGCTGTCGAAAAGATCAATTTGTCTTTGGTAACTTCAAAGGACTGTACTTTTTTGTATGCACATATGTACTAAGGCAAGTTAGGTTCAATCGAGTTATTTTCAGCTCCAGAATAAGTGTTTTAATTTATGACCTACATTTTTGTTACACCCTGTTTAATGGATTGAGGTAACTGTACTCGTATGTTGTAGCATTACATTTTATGTCAATTAACCTCCGAATTTAGTATTAAACACCACTCTAATACACGACAAAGGCAAAATTACGTCTTACCACTAATGCTAAAACCAGTAACCTACTCAAAAATCGTATTTCTACTATGTACAGTATACCAAATGATATAAAAAGATAACGTGTATACTTATATACAATGCAAACTGAAAGAATATATTGAAAATTGACTATGTATAATTGTCTATAAAAATATTTTAATACCAAGCTAAATAAGGATATTTCAAATTTATATGATTTCATATTAAATTACTATTTCTCAATACTATATTTATTTATTATGTATTGTAAGTACTTGTATATATTTTACATTTTTTTGAAAAAAAGCGTTTGTAGGCTTATCGAGTATCATTGTATCATTTATTTTTTTTATATTTTAGTAAACTTTTATTATTATGGTTTTCTATGCATTTATATCTTTGAAATTTGTATCTGCTTTTTTTGTATTTGTGTTAATGAATAAAAAACTATTATTATTACTCAATCATATTTTCTACTTTTATATTCTATTTTATTTAGTCATAATTGACTCTTAAATTACAAGTCAATAAATGAGAAGTGGGCACTTAAATCAATATTATTATAATTTTCAGTTTGGACACGTTATGACAATAATGGCTACTATTTTTTCATATAATATCAATATACCGTAAACATGCTGCGTTCTACATTGTATTTTATAGTAATTCAAACAAGTTTAGTTAAAGCGTTAGGTAATATCGACAATGAATGGAATATTACAATTGGCTAATTGCAGTACATAAATCTTCTCTTTAAACTTACATTTTGCACAGAGTGTACTGACTGACTCTCACCTTGTTTAACGCTTGGATTTTAATCAGAGTCTATTGTAATCCAAATTTCGAAGCTTTCCAATCTTACGCGGATAAATCAGAGCGCATTGGCTCTTAAGGTTGAAACTTCCCTTACGTGTAACGCGTATTATTGCTCAGCTGAGGATGTCAAATATATACAAGTTGAAATTCACTTTAAGTGGTTCAGCTTACGCGTTAGACCCAAAGCAGGTATGTTTTATTTGCAATATGAAAGAACCAGAAACGCTTCACCATATTTTATTCGAGTGTCCTATATACACAGCAATAAAGCCTAAAATTGAATGTACGCAAATTGTTGATAATTTCCTGCTAGCTTCAGACAACCCAACGTTTATTGAAGCTGAATCAATTTTTGCATACGGGTCAAATATCTTAAAGTTGCGATCTTTTATATTCAATGAGTAAAACATTATCATCATTTTTCCTTTCTTTTTTGTTGTAAACTGTGATCTAATTTTTTAATTTTTTTTTATATTATTGGAATGTACTTTGATACTTTAATTAATTCGTTCTTCATTTATTGTTTGTTATTTTCTGTTTTTCTTTTTTTTTTGTATACTATAAGTAACTGGACACGTCACAATTGTCAATTACCTACTGGAACAAGTTAGCAAGCAAACGGATATCCAAACAAATAATATACTCAAGGCAGAATATAAAACGGTTGATGTACAAGACAAATCAGAAACACATATAATTTATACAGACTTAGTGGCTTTATAAACGTGGCTATCGTATTTAATATTAATAAAATATTTCACGGTACTGAGCAGCGGTGTGACAGAATTTTAAAATTAATTTCGATAAGAAAATTATAAATTTGAGAATAACAACGAGACCCGAGACAGTCGGCGATTCGCTGAGACTCCGGCAAAAATAATTTTAGTTCCTGAACGAAACTTTCGAGACTTCCGAACAATCAAATAATACCTATTTCGAGAAACTAAAATCAAAACCCGGAAAATCAATGTAAAGTAAGCGGCCAGTGATAAAAAACAATGCTTATAAAAATTTGATTCTTATTAAAAGCTTGAAAAATCTACGGAGAAAATTGGTTAAATAAACTTTAAAATAACTGATAAAAAAAGGTATAGATTACAATTTATTCATCGGAAAAAAAAAGAAGAAAATGAAAAATGCAAATTAAGAAAACCACTAGGTATTGAATAGTCAACCTAACAAATCCATTTTCTTATACAGTATACGTAAAATTCAATTATTAAAATAACTTTTGTACGCTATAAATTTCATACGGAAATATACGAAGTAAAAATAAGATTTTACCTTTCAAACACTTAACAATTATTTATTTCAGTCACTTCCGACGGACACTGTATGTACTTCTATGCAAAAAGAGAACGAGCCAGCCCTCAAAAACCTTTCTCTTACCTATTTATGCCGTATTTATCACTACCGGCTTCAAAATAATTTTGGCAAAAAAACTCAAACTAGCTTTAATTACTTTATACCAAAATTCATATATGGTTATACCGAACGGCCTAAATGCTTTAATCAAGTAAAATTATAGGGTATGTATACCGGACGGCCCAAATATTATAAATGCGTGGACTTGTGACTAAATTGTTTTACCAGGTACAATTTAAATTTACTACCTTACAACATTAAAATATAATTTAGTGAGTAAGGAGAAAGTTGCATGTTACATATTATTATATCTTGAAAACTAAATGTTACGACTCGTAACAGTGAGTTTTTTTTCTAGAAAGATTTGCTTTCAAGGCGGCCGGCTATGTTACGACTCGTGATAATCAAGTCAAATATTGACCTGAGTATATATTTTTGTGGATTTTCAATTTAACAGGAACCAAATCTGTACAAATGACTACTATCAAGTGATTTGTCAGATAATATTTTTCATTATATAATTTTCATAATTTTGTGAATAAAGTATAAGTTTAATCATTAAATCATTTTAAATCGACGAAGAAAACTATAACAGAACATTGGTCCTTCGAACAGATTTTTCAGCGAAGCCTAGAAATCAAGAGTTTTTTATGGTTCAAACGCATCAGGGATTTTGACAGAATCATGTACGCCCGGTGAGTTCGTTCCACTATGATAGTACTATTTGTATTTGTACATTAGTTGTTGGAAATTGTTTATGTGTTATATGAAATACTAGGTATCTACTGACAAACAAAATCAACAGAATATAAAATATCATATTAGAAGTAAACATAATATTGATTGATTGATTGCATATAATATCACAAAACACTATTACATCTATTCATTTTTCACAAAAGAAACGGAATTTCAAATATCAAAATGGGTAAGCTCGAAGAGGAAGTGATCTTTTTGAAGAAATTGCTCGATTTGCAGATTTCTTAAAAACACCAGACAATGACATAAATATGAGACAATTAAAAATCCGAGATAATAAAACTAATCAATTATGGGAGGATTTCAATGAATGTCACATCAACATTTTAAGTTTAGAAAATAATGCTGAAAATGTGGTAACTCATGAAACTGAAAAAAATAATGTTGAGGAGATATATTATGAAGCTGTTTCAGATGGTGAAGATCTATTGGAAACATATAAAATAGAACCTGTAAGTATGGCAGAGCCAATGCAAGCAATATCAAATTACACTAATTTTAATGCTATAAAGTTACCACACTGTGGCTTACCAACATTTACAGGTGAATATACAGAGTTTCCAAAATTTCAGGATACTTTCAAATCATTAATCGATAATAATAATCATTTAACCTTATGCCAAAAACTACAGTATTTAAAATCATGTCTGAAAGTTGAAGTTGCTAAAGCACTTCATAACATTCCAAAAATGGATGATAATTATGCGGTAGCCTGGAATACTTTGAAGAACACCTTCGAACACAGGCGAACAATAATAAATCAACACATAAAAACAATAGTAAACCTTTCTCCTGTAGTAAAGGGTTCATATGACTCACTAAGACAGTTTATTTTCACATATTGCAATTAAGTAGGCTGCTCAAAATCACTCAACATTGATACAGATAATTAGTATCGATTTTTAATTTTTATTTCAGGAGAAAAACTTAATGTCCAAACAAAACTTGCATGTGAACAGACTGTTGAGAATAAAGATAACAATTATTCACCTAATATAACAGAATTAACAAAAATTTTTCAGTCACGGTGCCAGACTTTGAAATAGATTAGCGGTACGTCTTATCAAAACTCAAAATCATCAAAAAGAAATGAAACCACACACAAATTTAAAAAACAAAACTATGCAAGCCAATCAAAATCATTTCTTGCTCCACATCAACCCCAAACAAATTATACACCAAACTGCAATTTGTGCAATGAGAGGCATTTTATAAATTCTTGCAGAATTCACCTGTAAAAAGATTTGCCGAAAGTGAAAAATTGAAATTATGCTCTAATTGCTTAAGAAAAAATCATTAAGCACCCATGTGCATTAGTCAAGGCTGTAAAATGTGCAAAAAGAGACAACACATTATTAGGTACATAATATAAATAAAGAAGATCAACCTTCAACAAGTGACGTAGCAGAAAGTCAGTGCAACGAAACAGTTCTTTTGTGCACAGCCATTGTACAAATTCTTGACAACAATAATAAGTTAATAAATTGTAGATGTTTACTTGACTCTGGAAGTCAAAGAAATTTCATAACTAAGGAATTAGCACAAAGGTTGGGCCACGCCTACAACTTTCAGGAGCATTGATTGCGTCTCGTCTAATTAATAAAATCAAAACAATTATAAATTTACGAATAAATGATATTTTCATGTGAACAGATTCACAAATTGTGTTGGCATGGTTATCTAAAGAACCTACACAATGGAAAACATTTGTCGGAAATAGAGTGTCGGAGATTCAAATTCTCACATCAAAATATGGATGGAATCATGTAAAATCTATTAAAAATCCAGTCAACTTAGTTTCGCGTGGTTGTGATGTTGATGCTTTGAAAGGCTCACAACTCTGGTGGACAGGTCCAACCTGGTTAAAGCTGGAAAAGGAATGTTGGCCAAAAATCCAATTTCAACAACAATAGTGTGGAAGTTCCAGAATCCAAAGTCAATATAATGGTGGATTTTTAAAGGTTATAGCATATTGTAAAAGATTTATAAATAACTGTAAATCTATTAAAACTGATAGGATAACTGGAGATTTAACATAAAATATATCGAAACTAACTCTACAGAAATAACTTTAATAAAGGTAATTCAAAATGAAGCATTCTCATATGAAATGAACTAAATCCAAATTCATAACTGTATACCAAAAAAGGGTAAAATGACTTGTTTAAATCCTTTCATTGATAAACGCGGAATTTTATGCGTAGGTAGTATATTAAAACAAGCTAACCTTCCAATTGAAAGAAAAACACCTATTACCATACCTGGAAATCACCCATTTACTGAAGCACTTATTCTAAAGGTTCACGAACAAAATTTTCATGGTGGTACTCAGATGGTCTACATTAGGAAACAGCTACTGGCCACTTAATTGTAAAAATAATAATAAGGGGGTCCTAAGAAACTGTATTACATGCTACAGAAATAATACCATTAATGGGAAATCTACCGGAGTCGAAAGTTGATCCTACTAGACCATTTTTAACGGTGGGTGAAATAACATGGCATTTGAATCCTCCCAGAGGTCCAAATTTTGGTGGCTTATGGGAATCAACAATAAAACTGACAAAACATCATTTAGTTAGGATACTAGGTGATGCTCATCTGACATATGAACAATTTTTAACTGTTCTTGTACAGATCGAATCTATACTAAATTCAAGACCCATATGTCCCATATCCAATGATTCCCTTGATCTTGACGTTCTCACACCTAGGCATTTCCTAATAGGACAACCATTGAATTCCATACCAGAGGAGACGGTTTTAACAATACCTGCTAATAAACTAAATCATTTCCAATGATGTCAGCAAATGGTAGGACATTTTTGGCAACGATGGTCTTCTGAATGTCTCAACAACTTGCATACTCGATATAAATGGAAATTCAACGTTGACGACGGCAAGATATCCATAGGAAAGTTAATTATGATAACAGAAGACAATCGCCCTCCATTGCAGTGGAGGGTCGAATTTTAGAGATTCATAGAGGAAAGGATAACATTGTGCGCGTAGCCACTATACATACATCTAATGGAAATTTCAAGCGTGGCGTAAATAAACTCTGCTTACTTCCTTTGGTTGATTGAAACTTTTGTTCCTTTTATTTTTAACAGTGAATTTTTTTTCCTGAAAGACATGCTTTCAAGGCGGCCGGCTATGTTACGACTCGTGATAATCAAGTCAAATATTGACCTGAGTATATATTTTTGTAGATTTTCAATTTAACAGGAATCAAGCCTGTACAAATGACTACTGTCAAGCGATTTGTCAGATAATATTTTGCATTATATAATTTTCATTATTTTGTGAATAAAGTATAAGTTTAATCATTAAATCATTTTAAATCGACAGAAAAAAATATAACAGAACACTAAATAAACTAAAATAATACCGGGAAGAAGGAACCAAATTTAAATCCTTATTAAACCTGGAAAAGTAACTTCGTTACACTATAATAAAAAGGGTGAGGCTAATTACGGATCCTTGTAGAATGTCATTTTCTGTTTCGTTTTGAATCGGACGTGGTTCCGTTTGCTAAAACTCTGAAATTTCGTTTTTTTAAAAAGTTTTGGATACAATGTAGGCAGTGACCTGTGATATTCCAGCTCAGAAGATAATGTAATCATGCCAGGCAGTATCGAATGCTTTGTTGATATCGAAGAAAGCAGCTAGCCATTTTTGTTTTTGGTGCAAATGCCTCGTTAATGTTACTTTCCAGATCTATAATAATGTCGGTAATTGATATTTCTTGTCTGAAGCCACTTTTTTCAGGTATTATTGAATTATATTGCTCTAATGTCCATAATAGTCTTTTGTTGACGACTTTTTCTAGTAGCTCACAAATCACTGAAGTGAGAGAAATTGGTCGGTATGATTGAGGATTTGATTTTTGGCTTCGGGGTTTTAAAATAGGTATTATTTGAAATTCTCGCCATGCTTTTGGGAAGGTGTGTTGCAACCAGATCACATTGTACAGATTTAGAAGATGTTCGTGGGCATTGAAAGAAAAATGTTTAAGAAGGTAGATGGAATTTCGTCAGAACCTGGACAAGTATCTTTAAGACTGGATACGGCGTCTTCATATTCTGACATGGTGAACGGTACATTTAGAGGATCGTCATTTTCCACAGTGACTTCCAGGAGACTTTGCTCTTCTAATTTTTTTTAAGTTAAAAAACTTTTCGTGAAATTGCAATCGCTGGAACAGTTCTCATGCGTTACAGCGAGCGCATCTGCAATATTTGAGTCAGTAGTCAATATAGTTCCTCCCGTGTTGAATTGCCAGATATTTTGCGTACCTTCTGCCAAACCTATGTCTGGGTTTAATGATAAAACATATTCAGTCCAAGATTTCCACTTTGTACTTTTGATCGCAAGTTTGAAAATTTAAGTTTGTTTCCCGGAGTCTTATATCGCCTGTATCTATTGAAAGCCTTTTTTTGCTTTTTTGCTTAGAGCTGCTTCGTGTTGTTTGGTGTCAGATCTTTTTCCAATTGATATATTATCTGCTGCATGTTTCATGGTTTCTGAAAATTTTTCTATCGATTAGTCTATATTAGGTAGGATAGCACAAGTTTAATTTTTTCTTCAATGACAGTGGAGTAGAGTTGCCAGTCAGCAAGTTTCCATTCAGGATGGAAGCATTGTTTGGTATTATTCTTTGTATTTTTGTATATAATAATGGGGTAATGGTCACTACTGAAGGTATAATCTAGTCTGTCCCATGTAAATGAAGGAGTTAGGGTCGGATCGCAGATTGTTAGGTCAATACATTCTTCGGTCTGTATATAAAATATTGTGGCTCTGCTGTAGTTGAGAACAGAAAGGTTGAAGTCGTCCAATATTTGTTCTATAAGGTGACCCTTTGCGTTTTGAGATGTTGAACCCTTAAAGAGATTTCCACGGCGTCAATATTATTTTTAGCGAGAATTTCCACTTCTCCGCTAGCTTTTTGAGCAGTATCTCGATGTTTAGAAAATTTTTGTAATTGATTTAATGTTTGGACATTGCTATGTTTTAGGTTGTTTTCTTGCAGACAAATAATGTCAGATTTAAATTGGTTTATGATGTTTTTTGTTTCCATTGTGAAATAAATGAGAAATAGTTGAAATTATCATATTTTAAGTCCTAACCTACGGCTAGGGTTCCTTGGTTTATAATAATTCTACCCGGAGAAAGTAGACAAGCTACTCTATAAATCAGTTAAGGTATACAGGGTGTCCCACGACGAGTGAAAACTATCTGTATATGGCAAAATACTTATAGTAAAATCACGAAAATTTTTACGTTCGGGTTTTCGGATACGATCTTTTCAACTAAAATATTTTCAAAGATGGCCGACTTCCGTTTCTACCAGAAGTCGACTGTAACTTTGTTATTTTAAATGGAACACCCTATATATTAATACATTTTTGAAATCTACGTAATATTTTAGTATACTTTTGTCTTAAAACTTTTCTCGAAAAATGCACACTTTTTGAGTTATTAATTTTTTTGTAGAAAATTTGACCGTTGAAGACCCTTATAAATTATTTTTTTACGAGAGGACCCTTGAAGATATGAAAATGGTTTCTCTTCGGTTGCCTTAAGCAAGGTCAAACGTATTCGAATCTATGTTGAAAAATTTTTCATTTTATACAGGGTGTGTATAAAAAGTGTTCAAAGTTTAACTTCATAAATATCAAATTTCTTGATTTTTTTAAATAGAACCACCCTGTTCTTTCTATTTTAATGCATTCAGGAGAAAAAAATAAGGCAAGTTCATGTATACTTTCCTATACCTAAACCTTACCGTTATCCAGATATTAAATGTTTTCTGTAAATTTAGAGAGGGAGGTGTCGTCTAAATTTTTCATGTATACTTTTAGTAGGCTTTGTAATAAATGACACTTATTTAACTGACATTAGTTAATTGTTGATACTTTCGAAAATCGTTAAAATGGCTCGTTCCCAATTTAATGATGAAGATTATGTAAATTTGCTTTTAATACATGGTGAATGTGAAAAAGTTGTTACAAGAACATGTACTTTATTTGCTACAAGATATCCAGATAGACCACGACCAAACTCGCATACTGTTGAAAGAATCCTCAACAATTTAAAGCTATACGGTTCATTTGAAGCAAAAGTAAATCGAATTAAACCAGTTATTGACAATAATAATGCCGAAATTAATGTTGTTGCTTTGCTTATTTTACTGCTTATCCAGAAGCATCAATACGCGTTGCCGTAAGAGATCTTGGAGTAAGCAAATCGTTGATTCACCGTATTTTACGAAAACATTAAATGCATCCCTATTCGTACAATTTGTGTCAAAATTTAAAACCAACCGATTTTACTAAACGAATAGACTTTGCTGAGTTTTTACTAACAAAATGCCAGGAAGACGACGATTTTTTAAAAAACATAATTTGGTGCGACGAATCGAAATTCACGAAAAATTGATTATTTAATAGACACAATTCCCATTATTGGAGTCAAGATAATCTTCATTTAACCAAAGAACGTGCTTTTCAAGATCGGTGGCAGTTCAATGTCTTTTGTGCTATTAGAAATAATCAAATAATAGCACTTCATTTTTACGATGGGAATTTGAATGGTTAGGAAACACAATCAATTAATTTATTCCTAATTAATTATGTAAAAAACACTGTTTTTGTATTTTTTAATGTTTTTTGTTGTATTTTTAGGTGAAAGATATCTTGATATTTTAAGAAATTTGAAACAAAATTATTTAGACCGCTTGCCACCAGACGAATTAAGCGAACTTTTTTTTATTCATGACGGTGCTCCTGCTCACAGTTCAATTGTCATAAATACATTTTTAGAAGAGCAATTTGAAGACAGGTGGTTAGCAAATAATGGTCCTTTTCGGTGGCCCCCTCGTTCTCCCGACATGACGCCTTTAGATTTTTTTTGTTGGGGTTACATAAAACAAGAGGTTTACTCACAAGCCTTAACATCTGAAGAAGATTGTGAGCTAAGAGTTCGAAATTCCTCAATTCTCTTTCTGAGATGATGATCAGCCGTGCGACGAATGAAGGCATACTGAGAAGGGTTGAAAAATGCATTGAAGTTCAAGGTAGCAATTTTGAACATTTACTTTGAAACATAAGACTATTTTTCTTTGACTTTTAATTTTCCATAAAATTTGGTAGCATATCTTATTATTGTCACAAATGGTTTAATTCGATTAACTTTTGCTTAAAATTAACCGAATAGCTTCAAATTGTTAAGTATTCTTTTAACAATGTGCGATTTCGATCGCGGTCAATCTGGATATCTTACTGCAAATAAAGCACATGTTCTTGTAACAACTTTGTCATATTTACCATGTATTAAAAGCAAATTTACTTAATTCTTTTTATTATTTAGACTACACCTGCATCTCTAAAAATTTACAGAAAATATTTAACATCTGGATAACGGTAAGGTTTAGGTATAGGAAAGTATACATGAACTTTCTTTATTTTTTTCTCCTGAATGCATTAAAATAGAAAAAACAGGGTGGTTCTATTTAAAAAAATGAAGAAATTTGGTATTCATGAAGTTAAACTTTGAACACTTTTTATACACACCCTGTATAAAATGAAAAAATTTTCAACATAGATTCGAATACGTTTGACCTTGCTTAAGGCAACCGAAGAGAAACCATTTTCATATCTTCAAGGGTCCTCTCGTAAAAAAATAATTTATAAGGGTCTTCAACGGTCAAATTTTCTACAAAAAAACTAATAACTCAAAAAGTGTGCATTATTCGAGAAAAGTTTTCAGACAAAAGTATACTAAAATATTACGTAGATTTCAAAGATGTATTAATATACAGGGTGTTCCATTTAAAATAACAAAGTTACAGTCGACTTCCGGTAGAAACGGAAGTCGGCCATCTTTGAAAATATTTTAGTTGAAAAGATCGTATCCGAAAACCCAAACGTAGAAATTTTCGTGATTTTACTATGAGTATTTTGCCATATACAGATAGTTTTCACTCGTCGTGGGACACCCTGTATATCATTTCAGAACTATGTTAATAGACAAAACCATTTGGAGGTGAACACGAAACCAAACCTGTGTCAAAGCGGATATAGGTGACACTGTCAAATGTTTATTTTTGTCCCATAATGGTTTCTAAAAAGGTTTACAGATACTGAATCATATTTAAAACTTAATAATCCAAAAACACCATCAAGGACAAAACAACTATTCCAAACTCACTTGATGGTTATTTGGTAAATCTATAAGGCCGGTTAAGTTGTAATTAGATCTCTTCCTGTTAAATGTCGATGAATGTCTAAACGCCTCCGGTTTTTTGTTCGTGATTCGGACATCTTTATAATTTATAAGACAAAAATCTATAAATACGTAAACAAAATGAGGTTAGGTTGAAGATTGTGTCATTGACATATAAAGATTATATTATTATGTCAATAGATTGTGCGAATATTGAAACTTATTTTAAACGTCCGTGTTTTTAAGACCAAAATTGTAACATGCCGATCTAAACGTTCTTAGAACTTCGTCTGGTTCTAGATTAGTCCAAAGACATGATAAAGGTAAAAATGAACGTTGAGCGAACGTTGTCTATCTATATAAAAATTACTCTTCAAGAACAATACAAATATATTAACATAAGATCTTGAAAATATTATCTAATTTTTATTTTAAAAACAATTAACTATAGATAATTTTCATACTTCGAATAGGTACTAATAATGTAGATTATTATTGTATATAGTACGAGCGATATTTTCACACAAATTATAAATTTAAATCACAATTTATCAGTAGGTATAGTTGATATTTCACTATTTCAACTTTCAGATTCAACTTGACCTCAAGGCGATATATTAGAATTGAGTCAAAATCATTTGTAGTTTTATATTGAAGGATTATTAAGGGGACTGTTATACAGTGTGACCCATTTTGTTTGGAAGCACCCCTATAAAATCCGCATTTTTCAACCGATTTTGATTTATTCTTTTTTGTTAGATTCAGTATCAAAAACAGTATTTGAGCACACATTTTCATACCATAATAGCTATTTTCAAGGCCCTCTATGTTAATTTTTCTTTGCCTAAAAAGACAAAAGTATATTAGGCATTTTTTTCTCTAAAATATGACTACACCACTGGATTCAGAATCCTCACAAATGTAAACTATCGAAATTTTATAAAAAAAGTCTTATTAACAACAAAGTTATCACTACATGCATTTGGAAAAAGTTGTTTTTTGATTAATTTTTTACTAAGAATGTAGACACATTTTAAAAATGGCAAGATGGTAAACAAAAACTAGGACTCAAACATATTGCACTGTAAAAATTCGAAGCCCGAATTTTAAAAGACAGTATAATAGGTCCATTCTTTTTTGAGGGTAACATGAATGCCAATAACTTCATGGAATTCTTGGAAGCTGAGTTATCCGCAGTGATTGACGAACTGTCACTAGCAGAAAGAAGAAATTTGATATTTTAGTTAGATGGTTGTTCTGTACACTATTCTAGGATTGTCAGGCAGTGGCTTAAAGGAAAATTTCCAAATGGTTGGATAGGTCGCGGTAGCGAGTTAATCGAATGGCCTCCTAGATCGCCCGATTTAACTATATTGGATTTTTATCTGTGGGGTCTTTTGACACAAAAAGTGTATGAGACACGTCCAAGGAATAGAGCAGAACTGTGTGACAGAATACGACAGGCGTGTGCTGGAATAACACCACATGAAATAAAAAAAGCGCTAAGACATAGTCGCAAACGATACGAGAAATGTGTGGAAATTAACGGAGGTCTAGTCGAGGCTACAAAAATGTAGAATTAAATTATTATTAAGTAGTTTAATAATTAAAATGTATTATTAGGTGTATTTTCATCACATCAGCACAATTTTACATTACTCTCAGAAGCATAACTCCAGAACAGGTTAAGGTATCGGCTTCGAATTTTTACAGTGCAGTATGTTTGAGTCCTAGTTTTTGTTTACCATGTTGCCATTTTTAAAATGTGTCTACATTCTTAGTAAAGAATTAATCAAAAAACAACTTTTTCCAAATTCATGTAGTGATAACTTTGTTGTTAATAAAACTTTTTTTATAAAATTTTGATAGTTTACATTTGTGATGATTCTGAATCCAGTGGTCTAGTCATATTTGAGAAAAAAAAATGCCTAATTTACTTTCACCTTTTTTGGCAAAGAAAAATTAACATAGAGGGCCTTGAATAGCTATTATGGTATGAGAATTTTTGCTCAAATACTGTTTTTGATACTGAATCTAACAAAAAAGACTAAATCAAAATCGGTTCAAAAATGCTGATTTTATAGGGGTGCTTCCAAACAAAATGGGTCACACTGTATAGGGTGATTCATTTGAATTGCGTATATAGTAGACTTTGTAGATTTGGTAGGTGTGTTATTTATTGTTAGTGGTGTCGACTAACATAATAAATGAAAACCTCATTCCGTGTCTGGCCTTGAGAAATTATTAGGTAAATTGAAATTCTAATTACATACTTGTGAAAAACAAAAAAAAACAAGTAAGACTGAATGTATTTGGTGTTTCCGCATACAACTTTTTTACTTGCAGCAAATCAAGATGTTTCGATATTAAGGTGACACAAAATAAAATGAAAAAAATTCTTTCCAAAAGTTCCAGCTCCAATCCTAGAATACTAGGACCAATTATTATCATCAATGGCTGACTTTTAAACACCCTATATGCTAAAAATAGTTATCACGAGGATGGTTTTTTCCACTTCAATTGGGAAAAATTATAAAAAATAAGGAAACAAGCCTATTCCGAGGAGAGTATATCTTCAATTCGAAAACATAACTTATGTTAAGAGTTGGCCTCCATATGTTGCTGAATGAATTATCATGACAAAATTCATAGACATACAACATATATCTGGATATTCATTATTATCGAATTTGTTTGGCATTTTAGGTGAGAAGTTACTGTTATCAACAAATGACGCAACAGCACAAGTACGAACTATTAAGTCATTAACTAACCCTAAAATTGTACTTTAGCATCAGTCAGCTTGAAAATTACAACAATTTGAGATTTTGAATATGAAGCGTTAATACAGACTGCTTTATTTTATTAAAATTATCATTAATGCACCCAAAGAGTCAAGAATTGATCATGCTTTACCTTGAAAATTAATTAGTCGTGGATTGAGGGTTGTTTCACTGAAAAATACTTTGGGAAAAAACTTTTATTGGGAACAATGTTTAAACGGTTTAACAAATATTAACTAAACCGCTATTGCATTCTAACTTCGTGTTCATAGAAATCTAATATGTTCATACTATCTTTATATATACAGTGAGCTTCAATTAACGTGGACACGGATCCCACGATTTTTATAGACTGTAGGGTCACTTGAAAAACATTGTTTATAAATAAAACCTGCCTATATTCAGGAATTACAAGATAGGATTACCACAGAGAGAACAAGAATTGAGCAGTCAGGGATGCTGCAAAATGCATTGCAAAGTTCTAAGAATGGCATGGCCTGCTGTATTGAAGTTGAAGGACAACATTTTGAGCATCTGCTGTAACCACCTCTACTGTAGCTTTCATAAAATTCCTAATCCTTCTACTACTCAATTGTGAAAATACCTCTAACATTAAACCAACATTTAAAGATTTGTCCGCAGTTCCTGTAGGTTTTCTGCGCCATGATATGGATAAATATTTTACAGCACCAGCATTGTTAAACTGATTTACTGATTTGCGTAGGCATTTCCACACCATTTTTAAACTGATTACACAAGAACTTAGCGCTTTAATGGCTGCTTGACTATCAGACATAATGATAATCCTTTGCCTTCTATATCCTTTGTCAATATTGAACTGGGCACACTTTCTCATCGCGTGAATTTCTGCTTGAAAGATACTTGGGGTTTTTCCCAAGCTTTCAGAGTGTTTGGTTCCTGGCCCGTACACTCCTATCCCAGTTCCCTTTATTGCTTTTGAGCCGTCTGTGTACCATTGAATGGCATTCTTTCCAAGTCGGGTAATGGTCTGGAACATGCCGTTGGGCATGTACTCATTGCTCCTGTTATGCATATACAGGCTAGTCTTTGAATTTGAGAGGTTTTCTCTCGTCGTCAAGAGGCTAGTCCTACTACTCCACGCAATGGCTCCATAAGTGATAATTGGTCTCACTATGCCAGTGTACATCCAGCTCAGGATTTTTGGGTTACAACCCCAGTTTCTCCCTGCCAGATTCCTACACACCATTAGAGCCATTTTTGCTTTGTATGTAATCTCCTTCTCGTGTTTGTTCCACAGCAGTTTACTATCTAGAGTCAAACCTAGATACTTGACTTCTTGTCCCCATTCAACCTCGTTCCCATCCAGTTTAATGGTTTTGAGGTTGGGTTTTCTTTTCTTAGTGATGGCTATCAAGATGGTTTTGGTGGGGTTGATGCTGAGTCCCACTTGCCTATACCAGTATGTATACTTCAGACCCTTTTGTACGATGTCACAAAGGGTGTTTTTAAATTTTCACCTGGCTGTTATGACAATATCATCGGCATATCCTTGGCAGGATATTCCGAGATCCATCAAACCACACAGGAGTTCGCAAACCGTCAGACTACACATTAATGGGGGTGCTACTCCTCGCTGAGGGCATCCTCTGGTTGTGCAGATGGAGACAATGTCTTTCCTCGTTCTCGTCTCTGCTACTCTAGTGGTGAGCAGTTCCGACATCCATTTGGATATTGTGCTGTCTACACCTCTTCTTTTTAATGCTCTCTTAGCAGCCTCATGTGGAGTGTTGTCACAAGCTCCTTCTTTGTCCAAAAACGCACACATACTACAGTTTCTTGGTTTTCTAAGGCACCTCGGACATCCTCCGTCAGTTGTACCAGTGCAGTCTCCGTAGATCTGCCTACCCGGTTAGCGTTCTGATACGGGTGGAGAGGTAGTCTCTTCAGGATTTCCGTTCTAATATAGTTGTCAATAGCTTTTTCCATCGTTTTGAGCACAAAACGATGTTAGGCTAATTGGTCTAAAGGATTTGGGGTTTGTTGTGTCCCTTTTTCCAGCTTTTGGAATAAAGGTTACTATTGCCCTTCTCCATGCTTCTGGTATATAACCCAGTTCCAAACTACTTCCACAAATTCTAACCAAATATGGTATTTTTTCGTCTTGTCCTTGCTGGAGCACTGCTGGAAAAATCCTATCTACTCCAGGAGCTTTGAAAGGTGAAAAGGTGTTCATAGCCCATTTCAACCTTAAGAATTTCAGGAGGCCAAAAATATACTGGGTGATCCATTCGATATAACAAACCTCATTATTATTCCAAAAAAAGGAGAAATTAGTCAACAATGTGAATACCACCACAATATCGGCTATATAATAAAATTCTTACACACCAAAATCTGTGAAAAACGTGAGATCCGTTTCCGAGATAATTGTAACCAATTGTACCCAAAGCTCATTCTGTATATGTACAGGGTGTTTCTAAATTCAAATTGAGGAGGTGATTGGTCTTTCCTATAACAAAATTTCCTCAGTCCACCCCTTTCCGAGATATCAACCTTAAAAAGTGGTGACTTAAATTGAGTTTTTATAACATTTTTTTTAATCTTAAAATTTTTTCCCCAAAAACAATAGCTGCAGAGAAAAAAAATAAACACCTTAATTTATAGTTTTTTCAATAAATTTCGTGGAAAACAGTAAAGATGTAAAATGTCATACGATTCATGATATTTTTTCTCTGCAGCTATTGGTTTTGGGGAAAATTTAAGAATAAAAAAAATTTGTGAATAAAACAGGGATTTTAAGTTAAGAGCAGGTATCCTATCCGTCGGAGAAACTCCTGCGGGGCAACGGTGAGAGGCGAGGAAAGAGAATCCGCCAAATTTTAGACCGTTCACGATATTCAACGCATACACTTGCCTTGTCGTCATATACAGTGTGTAAAAGCCAAATGGAATAAATTCATTATTTCGGTTACTGTACATATTTATAAAAAATCCCGAAACACGTCAAATTTAAATTATAACTTGACATTCTTTAACGTGAAAATGCAACCCCTACCTTCAACCCCCTTAGAATGACAGGTACAACCCCAAATTTTTTAAATGGGAAGTATAGGCTTGTGATATATCATTTGGAAGGTCTCTTCATTCTCTATTCAAAAATGTTATTGTTTTTAAATTTAATGCAAAAATTAACATAAAAAAATTAAAATCATGTTGTTACCGAAATTCGCTAAAATATACTCGGAACTTATTACAATATTACTTAAAACTTATTTCCCGTTTAGGTCTTGATAATGAGAAAGTGAACAAAAACCGTAGCAATGTGGTTTTTAGATGGTAACCATTAAAAAACTTTAAAGTACATATTTCCGTGGCAACGCTATTTTAACAAGCAGTAGTAAATTGTTTTATTTAAGTTGTCATTGTTGTAATTTAAGTATAAAGTTTGTTCAATTCAATTCTGAAAAATGGTTAGATTAACGGAAATGCATAAAATAACAGTTTTACAAATGATTGGTTACGGAGATAACATCCGAACACAACAGGAAGTAACTCGCCTATTTCATGAGAAATTTCCTAATTTACCGCCTATATCCCAAGGAACAATAAGTAAAATAGAAAAGCAGTTTCGCGAGTTTGGTCATGTAAGGCAGATAAAAAAAGCAGCTGCTAATGCACTGAGTGATGAACTCAAATTAGATGAGTTGCTTAAGTTTCAGGAAAACCCACATACATCGAGTAGACAGGCATCCACTACATTCAATGCTAGCCATACATCGATAGCAAACATATTAAAAGAAAATAAATTGCATCCGTATAAGATGATACCTACTCAGGAGCTCATGGAAGACGATTTTGATAGGAGAACTTTTTTTTGTGAGCAAATGATGGACATGTTGGATAACAATATTATCCAATTAGAAGACGTTATGTTTTCTGATGAGTGTACTTTTTTACTTAACGGTCATGCTAATCGGCAAAATTGCCGCTACTGGTCCACGGAAAATCCTCACTGGATGAGAGAAGAACACACTCAATACCCTCAAAAGGTTAATGTTTGGGCAGGGATTGTAGGGAACAATATAATTGGTCCCTTTTTTATTGAGGGCAACTTGAATGGCAACAATTATTTGGCACTACTTCAAAATGATGTCATTCCAACGTTGGCAAATTTATATCCTGATCCAGGTAATCCTCAAGTTCCAGCGAATACGATATGGTTTCAGCAGGATGGAGCACCACCACATTACCAACTTAATGTCCGGCAGTACCTCGATACAATATTTCCCAATCGGTGAATAGGGAGGCGAGGATCGATTGAATGGCCAGCGCGATCACCTGATCTTACATTATTAGATTTCTTTTTATGGGGATATGTGAAGAGCCATGTGTACAAAACTAAACCTTCTGATTTAAATGACTTAAAAGAACGAATAACGCTTGCGATTAGGTCGATCACGCCTGATATGTTAAATAATGTTAGAAGACAGTTTTATTTGAGATTAGGATGTTGCCAAGACGTTCGCGGAGAACATTTTGAACATCTACTTCATTAACATTTATAGTTCTTTTTCGTGTTCTACATTTTATTACGTTTTGCATTACATTTTAGTTTTTGATTGTATGTAGCGAATTTCGGTAACAACATGATATTAATTTTTTTTATGTTAATTTTTGCATTAAATTTAAAAACAATAACATTTTTGAATAGAGAATGAAGAGACCTTCCAAATGATATATCACAAGCCTATACTTCCCATTTAAAAAATTGGGGGTTGTACCTGTCATTCTAAGGGGGTTGAAGGTAGGGGTTGCATTTTCACGTTAAAGAATGTCAAGTTATAATTTAAATTTGACGTGTTTCGGGACTTTTTATAAATATGTACAGTAACCGAAATAATGAATTTATTCCATTTGGCTTTTACACACTGTATATTTCAGGGCCCGGCTGGCCTGCTATGATTTCGAATAATTTAAATCGCGCGTCGCTCAACACTGTGTAGGTAAAGTTCTTCTAAAGTTAATGTAATGACGGGCGTGCATAAATTCGACGCTAAAATTTCACTTAATATTTTTTTCTCACTGTATGTACCTGCTTGCACACCCTTAATTTCGACACTAGGTACCTCTACTACTCCGACCTGTAGGTATTATTTTGTTGTTGACCCAAAATAAAGAATAATTTTGATTTGTACATTTATTAAAAGTATAATTACACAATACATTCCAGAAAGTGATATCTATAAGATAATAATATACGTAATCAAATGTGAATGAAAAATGAAAATCGCATAGGTATGCCCAATGGCGTGCATATAAATTTTTTATAAATTCGAATATTGTGAAATAATGTTAATCTACTAGGTATATCAATTTGAATAAAAAAAATTAACATGTATACAAAATTCATAAAAATAATAACGCGTTCTCCTCTAGAAAACGGAGTATCTGAAGAACAGTTTTTTTTTTATCGTCAACCCAACCATACTTGACAACATCATGCGTATCAAACCAAGTTTCGTCTAAATAAATTATAGTTCTATTTGAATCACGGTACCCTTTTATTTTTCGCAAATACTCCTGTCTAAGTTCAGCGATACGCCGAGATTCCATTATTACCATTAGATTATCTAACTTCTTATATTTGAATCCACAATTCAATAATCCCGCGCATCATCTTGGACTGTCGTACAAATGGTCTCCAAAATGCCATAGATATTATATTAATTATTTCTTTAAAACAAAAAACATATATACTAGTTTTAAATGTATAGATGTTTTTGGTTTTAGTAATTGATTTATTCAAATACAGAATAAGAATAGGCGGAATAATTATTTTTATTATATCATAAGATTGTTTCAAGTACATACGAATATTTGATTTAAGAAAAAGACGCTTTGCTAAGAGAATTTAATTTACTGAAATTCATAATCAATTTTATTATACCAAGTACATTGTATGATTAATTTGAAATTTTTAAATTTTCTCAGTTATATTAGAAAGGATTGATTTGAAGAAATGATATCATTTCAGTACCTATTATAATATTATATATTCAAAATTGGATTCCTAATTGGAAACAAGTTTTTCCATATTTGTTCGACCATTTCCCATGGATCTGTTTGAAATTGAAGCCATTTGTAATCGTCATTCTCATATAAATCTGAAAATTAAATTACAATAATAAACTTAAATTATTTTTTGAAAATGTCAGAAAATTGCAATTAGAAATAAAAGCAAATACGTTGTAAAGCGAAGGGTATTTTTATTTACCTTCCGATAATGTCTTGGAGGTGCATTTTTTTCCTTTTTTTTAATTCTTCACCACTTTTGTAGACAATATTTTCACATTTATCTACCAGTTTTCCTTTGGCTACAACTGATTTTCCTGTAACTGGCAGCTTTTTTTTAATAGGAGGAACATAATAAGTTCCTATTGTTTCAGTTGTACTATTTTTGCTGATAAAATTGTATATTCGTCATGGCTAAGCCTACTACAAAGCAAAAGGTTATTAAAATAAAAAATATACAAACGAAGAATACACTTACTAATTTATAATATTGTTATGAAGATGTTTAATTTAATTATGATGTCCACTAATCTTGTCCTTCTTGATGTATCCAGAGTTCCTTTTGTTTCATAATATTTCATTATACTATTTCCCAATGGAGAAGTCTGCAGTAGGGTTTTTAAGTCAAAATCTGTGAATGTTAGGTTTTATTATCGATAAGATACTACTAACGACTTGGGCGGCACATGAAGAAATAATATTTATTTCGCTACGTTGCCAAATTGAGATATTTATATCAAAAATGAGTCCAATATCTAAATTTTAACATTGTTGATAATTATACGTTGTGGTTAAATGTATTGTCGTTTTAAGAACAATAAACAGTAAAAGCTCGAATGTGAAAGTAATTTCTGGCAATGAAAATTATTTTTTAATTTAATAGAGATATTGAAAACAGATCTTTTTTATCGATTGATATTTCACCGAAGATTGTCCAAGCAAGTTTTTTCTGTTATTTTTTAAATATTATTTTTAATCTCTTACTAGGTATAGGTATTAGACTATTTGTGTTATTAAAAAAAAATATTAAGTACTTACCTTATGATTGAAAGATAATTTATTGTCGTTTCACTTATTACCTATGTTATACGAACGTTGAATAGGTATATCTGCTTAAATTATTGCAGCAATATTACATATCATTACATTGTTTTTAACTACTTTATTCAGTATCTTTCTATCTAAGGATTTCTAGTTACTGGTACCTATATGGCAACTCTGCTAACTTTTAGTTTTAACGGTTTTAGGGAGGGATAGATCAAAAAAATGATTTTCTTGAAATAAGTTAATAATATTTAATTTACTTGAATTACGTAAAATAACATTTCACTTACACTTGAACTAAGTAAATAGCATTTCATTTAGTAAAGTAGGTACCTAAATGTTTTTTATTACTCGAGTAAGCTATTTAATTGATTTCTCGAAATAAAATTAAATCATATTTTTATTTTATTTTTATTATAGGTTTTAATTATAAGGTGATGTTGTCAGTTGGTACCCATTTGATACATTCGTATTACCATATTTTCTTTTGAGATATGATATTCAATTATTTGTATAAATGTGAATACGGGTAGAGGATGGTGCGTTTTTTAATTACCCGAGTGAATTATAGTATTGAAGTTTATGCTATAGTTTAGGTATAACTAATGCATTTCTTAAACATTATACCTATTTGATGAATATATTTAGTTGAAGAAAACTTTATTACTTCATTTGAGAAACTGTTATAAATATTATTTCAATGCACTAGTTTTTTTAATACAATAATATATTAAAGTAAAATTGAAAATTTTTTATAAAGCCTAGTTTGAAGGAAATAATTGATTTATTTAAAGATTACATATCTTTCGTCTAAGAAATTACTTATTATCTACACAGAAAACTGAATATTTCAATTTAAATATATCATATTCTTTAAAGAATAATGACATTCTTCGTTGAAGTAAATATTTTAAAAATATCGTTTTCTTCTTTCTAACGTATACATGATTTTAAATCAAATAAATATAGTTGAATCAAGTACATAATTTATTTCAATTCCTAAGAATTTCAATATTCTTCATTTAAGTAAACATTTTTCTGTGTGTATCCACATTTAATAAACCAATCCGGGTCTCTCCTGAGTTTTATTTCATTACCATTCCTCTTCAACACTACTTAATAAAATATACCTATATAAATTAAGTACCTATTCAAACCTGTCAATAATTTTTACCCAAATTAATTTATCGATCACTTGCATCTGAAAAAAAATTAAAAATAATAATTCGGCTTCACCAACGTTATTATTATCCTTCAAATCCAATATTCCAACAGAATAGAATACGGACCTGAGCATCTTCTCTTCTCTTGAAATCGTGTAGTTGCAATAATTGGTAGGTGCCGCCACGTTCCGGGGTATAAAAATGCACTTGCAAGGGTTTTGAAATACACAGATTTGTAAGCAACGGTTAAATTTTTTTTGATGATTTTTTCAGGAGCTTATAGAAAAGGTTTGACTCGATGTCTGTAATTATTTTTTATCTGATCTGAGAAAACTTATTATTTTATATGGCCACTCGAAATGGGCTAGTTTTAATTACAAAAATCATAACTTTCTATGCAATTTTGTAATATCTCATATAATTATAGACATGTCTCGATGTTTTATATAAAAAATGAAAAAAAATCAAGCCAAAAATTGCAACAGTTTTAAAAAAAAATGTGTATTTCTAAACCTCTTAAATGATATTTTCGCGCATCCGGGGAGCGGAGCCTTAAGATTTTATTTCATAAAAGTTCAACTCTAGTTTTGTTATGAAATAAAGTGAGGGATGCTAATTTCACTCCCGTATAATGTAACAGGAGTATTAAAAAAATAGCCGTGGTTATTCCTATGCGAGTGCACGAGAATTACAGAATTTCAAGTTTGTAGCTTTACTGAAATTTTAGAAAAAAAAAACCCAATTTTAGTCACCACCTGTTGAGGGTGATATCTCGGGAAGGGGTGGGCTGATAAAATTTTGTTAAAGAAAAGACCCATCTTAATTTCATACCAGCAATCACCTCCTGAATGTTGTCGCAGGAATTTAGAAACAACCTGTATAATTCTACTGTCCGTGTGTATATCACTAAATTCCTTCGACCGTACCGATTTTGATGAAATTGTTTGTGTATATTCAGGTGAATTCCAGAAAAGTTTATATTAACGATGGGTCCCAGTAGGTGGCGCTGCAATCGGAATCATACTGAACTTCTCCTAAATGGTTGGTGCGATTTTGATTAAATTTTTTGTGTTCAGGTAACTTAATGGTTCAGATTCTCAATTGGTTCCGGTAGGTGCCGCTGCAATCAGGTTCATACTGAACTTTTCCTAAGGGGTTGGTCCGATTTTGATGAAATTTTAATTGTTTGAAATGTTTGAGTAAGTTCTCAATAGTTTTCACTTATCATCTTTAATTTTTCCTGTTGATTTCTTTGGAAATTGCGGTTATTTCCTTTTAGTGGTCGTGTGTGTGGTTGTTGTGTTGTGTTGTGTTGTGGTTTATATGACCATTTGAAACTTTTATAGATCGGTGTTGTGTAACACAGTCGTGAAAACAGTTGTAGCCTGGTACAGCACATAACATTAGTTCTTTGATGTTGAGACACTTCTTTTTTTCTCTATGTTTCCACAAATGCTCTAGTATTGTTAAATGAAAACGCTCGATTATTCCATTCGACTGTGGATTGTCGGGGGTGTTGTGATGGATACTGATTTTTGTGTATTTACAAATTCTTGCATCAGCACATTGTTGAATTCAGTACCATTATCCACTTCAATCAGCTGATGGAGTCCATGATGAATGATGTAAGTATGCATTTAGTACAGTAACTGTATCGGATCGTTCCATTGGTTATTCTATTTTGAGAATATATTAGTGATGGTGAGTAACTTTTGCCCATTTCCACCCATTTTTAGAACATTTAAAACTTCCACTACTCGTTTCACTAGATCTTTAAATAGAATAAATATTCTTATAAATAGTATCTCATCTGTGTGATATTTGGTTAGATAATATTTGATGCTACTTCACTAATAATTTACAAAATAAATCAAATCTCAGGTCTTAGAAAAACATCTTCCAGAAATGTGTATTAGTATTAGCGTTATTCAATTTGTATCTAGAATAAATCTAAATTCCAGTCGTTTTGTATTGAAGTTAACAATCAAATGACTCAATACATAATTTGCACGGCGTAGTGTTTTTGCATTCTTTGAGAATCTCGTTGAACAATATTTTCCTGCAAAGGAACCTGAGTTTGTAGTTTTCTCATATTTCCGCGGCGACTTTGAATCTATAATACTCGTATATAGCGCCTGAAAACTTATGGAGGATCCATTTACTCTGTCTTGTTTTGTATTCCGAAAATAACGTGATCGATATGTAACAATTTAAGGGCATCTTCGATATCATTCAAATAAGGATCGAGATCAAAAAATTCCTATTAACGCTCGTACCGTCTAATGAAACTGATAATTTTACCAAATGAAGAGACCGTATTCCTTAATTTTATAAACAGTAAACGATCCAAATAAGCAGCTGCAGCATGTTCAAAGAAAGTCGAAGTTGTATTCAGTATCAACTTTGTTTGCGTACCAGGAATGTACTACCATTGTCTAAGAAAAGAAATAGTCTGTCAACCTCATGAGTATAACAGAGACACTAAAAAGAGAGATGCATATATACTGAGAACCCATTTTTATACACGCTGTTTATACACTATACTTAGGGTTTGATGTGGCCTTTTAATTTATTTGCGATTTATTTGTTCATATATGTATATGTATGTCGCAGTCTTATGGTAAAATTAGTCTTATTATTATACACTTAGGCTTTTTCAATAAGACTCTGATTTTTCCATAAGCCTTAGTAAAGTATATTTCAAAGTAATATTTCCTTTACTGGGTTCTGGTCGGATTTATAGTAAAAGTAATAGATCCATAGTAGGTGAAATTTAGACACTAAAACATAAATTGAATTTATTTTGTGAAAAAAAATCACTGAATTTTTCAAAAACAAATTTAATTTTTATTTATTAAAATGAATTAAACTGTTCGAACATACAGGGTGGCCCACCAAAGACGCTTTAGTTTGGTTCATCCAATTCCCACATAGCATGCGTTAGACATGTATAATATCAAAATCTTTACTCGAGAATATATTGGTTCGTTAATGCCGAATTCTTCGAATAATGATGTTTTGATATTGAAAAAATATTAATAAGTTAATTTCATAGCAGTTATTAAAAATGGTTTTTCATATTTATGTAATTGGTTGAAATCAGTAGAAGCTTTGGTGATAAAATACTGCCTGATCCTCCAATAAGTACCTACCTTCCAACCATTTTTTGGCATAAAATAGGGTAATTGAGGGCAATTTTTAATATCATTCAAACTTATATAAGAGGTGGATTGTTGGCTGGACCTATGTGAAAGTCCAGACAATCTACCTCTTCCCAATTTTCAGAATTATTTATAGAAAATTCGGGCTGTTCCTCAGTGGTAGTAGTTACATTAAAATGGTGAGTCTTTCTGGTAGAAGTACTTTTAGGTTCACTTTTAGTATTAATAGTTTGTACACCACTCATCGGAGAGTGGTACGAGTTAATTTGGGGATTCATGCAGTTTCTATAGAGTGGAGAGCGATTAGAAGATTGAAAATCATTTATTCTAAAATTGTTGGGTTGAAAATTATTTCTAGGAACATTTGTATTGTTTCTAGAAAAATTGGTATTATTTCTATTAAAATTTATATTATTTGAAGGGGAGTTTCGGAATGAATTGAAATTCGGTTGAGATTGACTGTTGAAATTTTGTTGAGTATTATTATGTGAATAATTAGGTCTTAAATTTGGTGGTGGAGCTAAATTATTAGGCTTGTTTGTCGGCGAAAAGTGTTTTTTATTTTGTTGACCTTTTAAAAAGTTCATGTACTGCTGCTCATTTTTGTGTTATCATCAGCAATACATTTTTGAAGGGCTTCTTCTAAGGAGGCTATTTGGAAGTGCGATAAATATTCGTAATAATATGGTTCCTTAATTCCTGTAGAAAAGGTTATCAAAGCAATATTTTTAAAATAAGGGGTTTCAAAATTCACAGTCGGTTCATTGTCATTTAGTGTAATGTATTGAAATAAATCATTTAAATTATTAGATACTCTTTAGTGATATTGGTCATAGTTTTCGTAAATTTTTTTGAACAGTCGTAGACAGTTGTGTCACTAGTATGTCTTCGGATCGTCTGTCAACGTATTTAGAAAGTAAAGTGGGTCTTATGTCAGCCCAGTTTTATTCGAATAGTTTAGAAAATTTTTGGGTTCACCTTTGATGAGAGAAACAATGTTTGCATTTAAAATGAATTCTTGGGATGCGGGTAAATTTTGATCAATAAAAAATGCGATTAATAAATGTGAAAATATGATCGTCTTCTTTGGAAAATTCTGAGAGAGTAGCACAAAGGCTAGCAATATCACTATAACTTACAGGCATTTCTTCACAATTATTATTTTGAGATTCTTTAGAAAATGATTATTCGGTTAGTTTTTGAGAAAATCGAGAACTATTTGTATTTTCAGAAGTGTCAACACTATTTAAACTAACATCAGCTAATAATAAATGTAAATTTTCTTCAGTAATGTTGAAATAGATGCGAGAAAACCTTGGATATTAGGTTTTATTCAATAATAAAATTGTACATATTTTGTAACATTTTAACAAATTGTCAGCAATAGCATAGACACTACATTGACACTGACGGTTGATACCATAGACACCAAGTAGCTCGGTTATGCTGCACAACACTAAAGAGCTTGGAGGAGTCGTGAAGTTCAATAGCGATTCGTTCGCGCCTGGTTCCTCCTCTGGTGCCTCTTGAGTAGGTGAGTCTAGTGGTTCCCCTTCACCTTGATGTCCCATGGGGGCAAGATGCCGGTTCGACACAGTTGTTTCGCGTCCGTCTTGTAGCCGTACAAATGAGTAGTCAGGATTGGCTTGGAGTAACTCGACTTCCTCAACTAGTGGCTGGTATTTATTCTTTCTATCAATCCGTTTCATTATGACCAGTTAGCCAAGTAGGAATGGTATTTTCGTTGGGCGATCGGCGCGTATGCATAAACATGCGTTCATGAGGAGTGCAGTTTGTTGCAGTACAAAGGAATGATCTGATGGAGTGTAGAGCCACTAGCAAGTATTGTTCCCACGACTTTATCGGCGCATTGTTAGTGCCGCAGGCCAGTTGCACAGTCCTCCAGATAGTACCTTTTGTATTTCTCACATTGCCCATTTCCCTGTGGGTTGTGAGCAGTGGTGCGACTTGTAGCGATTCCTTGGCAATGGAGAAACTCCCTCACTTCTGTAGAAACTGCGTGCCTCTGTCTGAATGTATGTACGAGGGCATTCCAAAAATCGTAAATATGTTATTCAGGTGCTCGATAACAGTCTTCGCGCTTATATCGCTGCATGGGAAGGCGAATGGGAATCTTGAGTATTCGTTAATAACCGTAAGAATGTAACGGTTGTTCGTGTTTGATGGGACGGGCCCCTTGAAGTCGATGCTTAATTTTTCAAAGGCTGACGTTGCTTTTACAAATTTGGGTAAAGGGTCAGAATTTTTAAAATATCTAGGCTTGATTTTAGCTCACAATTGGCAACTGCTAGTCATTTTCTTAACTTCCTGAGAGGGAATAGGAGAAATTTTTAGTCTTCAACCAATTAAACATTCCAGTTATACCGGGGTGACATAAGGCTTCATGAAGCGATTGAAGTTTCGATGCTCCTGTTGTTGTAGTGCAACCACATATGCGTGACAGGACGTCAGCTGCTCGATTATCCTTCCCGGGTCTAGTCTCCATCTCTGGATCTTTTCATTCTTGATCTTACTTGCGTGCTTATTATTGAACATAAACGATACGGACTTTTGGTCGACTTCAATAATATTATTGAAACTATAGACATTTTCTGATTCACTATCATCTGTTCCATTGTTTTCTTGATCTTCCTCCATGTGATTCACATTTCTGAATCTACAAACCTTCGATGTATGACCTGTATATTTACAGACAAAGCATTTCCACCCCTTTGCTGGGCAATTATCGGAATTGTGATCTCTCGTACACCTCTTACACGCTTGGGACATGCTAAATTTACTTTTACTCTTATTTTCTTGACTTGTACTGGAAGTTTGTTGCCATTTGTTGTTTTTTTCATTATCTTTTCTTTCAACTGACTTTGACCTGGGTTTATTTTAGTAAAAACTTTGTGCACATTGTCATCGTTATTTTGTTGTAATTATTTACTTTCCAAATAAATGCTTTCTAAGGACAACTCTATTTCACAGGCTTTTTGACATGTGAGATCTTTTTCTGTTAATAATCTATCTTGAATTCGCTTCTCTGTAATTCCGCAAACAAATTTATCTTTCAGAGATAATTTGTTACATTCTCAAAATCGCACAGTGCTGCTTGGTCTTCTAGTTTGGCTATATATTCAGCAATTGTGAACGTAGCTTGGTTTAGTTTGTAGAACTTATATGATTCATAAATAATAGATTTCTTCGGGGCCAATCTATCTTTTAAAAGTTGTTTTAACTCTTCATACGTTTTGGACGATACCGACTGCGGCTTACTTAGCGTTTTGACTAGCTTGTATGCTTCACCTCCCACTTTCTTGTCGTTCTCTACATCGTTACATCTAAACAGATGATCCATTCTTTGAAGGTACGATTCTATATCGGTTCTGTTTACATCTATTACTTCAATGTTTTATAAATATAAAAAAAATTGACTGTTTACTTCGACCTTGTTTGACTTTTTATCTTATGGAGCTTATGTTGCCTTTGGGACTATCCCATCCTCGTCGCCAATTATTAGGTCTCTCAATAAGACAATATTTGCTTAATAAGTTTTCATATATAATGCCATAACGTACTTAGGAAAATATAGTTATAATCTTTTTCTAGAATACAAAACATGTGTCATTGACACAATTGACAGATGCCAACCATTGACAATTATGTTAAGCCTACTGTTAATTTCGCATATACCACACTTGCCACAAGTTTTGCAGATCGCGTCTCGTGCTGGGCAGTTTTTACGTCCTCCAGAGTGTATTGACCCTCCACCAAAATAACATCTCCGTCCTGAAGAGCTGCTGACAGGATTAGAGGTAGCAGCAGTGGTAGGATCTTCAGTATTCGCAGGAGTGCTTTGCGACGACGCGTGCGCTTACTGTTGGGTTAACAAAGTTCTGTGAGTTGACATCTGCCATTTCCATAGAACGTGCTATGTTAAACGTTTCTTCTAAAGTCAGTGTCAGGCTTTCTAGCAGTTTAGAGCGGATCTTAGGGAACGATATTCCAGCTATAAAGGCTCCTCTAATTGTATCGTTCGTGTTTGTTTGCGCGTCTACAGTTTTGAAATCGCAACCTTTGGCCAGTTGCTTTAAAGATTGTAAGTAAACGTTTACCGTTTGCCAGTTGGCGAAGGAGTTTTGGAATGCCACAAAGAATAATAACAGAACGACCATTACAAGTGGTGTATACAGATTTTATCAGTCATTCAACAGGTAGACAAGGAAATAAACATTTACTAGCTGTAACAGATCATTTTAAAAAATATATTAAAATGTGTTGAGAAAGTAGGTAATAGTTTATAAAAAAATTGATAATTATTATATTTTGTCAATGTCAAAGTATAAAATATAAAAAGTCAGTTCTAAAATAAAACTGTGTATTCTTTATAAAATAACATGAAAAACCAACAGGTTATGGGCCCAGGACATCGCTAATGAATAATAAAATAAAAATGGGTATAAAATAAAATAAAACTGAGTAAAAAATTTCACTGAAAAAAAAAACACGAATAAACTGAATAATAGCAATAAAAATGGGAAATAAAACGGACGATATTGGAAATATTGAAAAACTAATAACTTCTGAATCTTTTGAAATGTGGAATTTTCAAACATCTGTGTATTTTAAAGCTAGTGGATTATACGCAATAGTGAATAATGAAGAAAACTTTGAAAGGTTGACTGAAGAAAAAGAAAGGAAGAATTGGATACAAAGAGACGCAAAAGCTCAAAAAATAATAATCTCTACTGTTGACAAAAAGGTTTTAGTGCATATAATGAACTTTACTACTGCTGCAGATATGTATAAAAAACTCAAGGACCTGTTTCAAAAGGACAGTGAAGATCAAAAATGCAGATTATTAGAAGAATTTTTTTGTTTTAGCTATGAAAGGGGTAACGACATATCGACACATGTGAGTAAGCTACAGAATTTAGCATATAGACTTAAAGCATTAAAGCAAGAAGTTACAGACGAAATGTTGATCTCAAAAATATTAAGCACTTTACCTGAAAGATTTAGATTTTTCAAGACTGCTTGGGAGTCAACTTCTCGTGCCGAAAAAACCTTAGAAAATCTCATTTCAAGCTTATTATCAGAAAAAACTGCAAACAAAAACAAAGAAAAAGAATGATCTGAAAGATCTGTTGCATTCCAGTGTTTTAGTGGGGAAAAATTATGCTATATTTGTAAGAAACCCAATCACATAGCTCGATTTTGCAAATATACAAATAAAAATTACATTAAAAATGGAAGACAACAAAATGAAGATAAAAATCTTAATAACAATCAAAGCCGTCAAAACACAACAACTTTTAAAAGATGTAGTATTTGTAAGAAAACTAACCACACCGAAAACAGTTGTTTTTACAGAGACAAGCCTAGTACAAGTAGTAAAAATAAAACTGAACACAACACATATAAAAAAGTGTCCTTTTTAACAGAAAATAAAAATTTTGATGAAACCGAAAAGAATATGTTTATATTTGATTCAGGAAGCACAGCTCATATGGTAAATGACATAGGATTGTTTGAAACCTTATCAGATCAACAAACAGACATATGCGTAGCAAAGAAAGGTACTCAGATTACTGCAGAAGGAATTGGAACAATTGATACAAAAGAATGTATTTTGAATGAGGTACTATATGTACCAGAACTTAGCAGAAATTTATTATCAGTAAATGCTATTACTCAAAATGATGGGAAAGTGATATTTGAGGAAAATAAAGTATATGTGATGAAAGAAAATAAAAAAGTTTTAGAAGGAATGAAAAATGAGAGAGGACTTTACACCATAGAACTTATAAAAGAAGATATAATGAGTGAATACATGGAAGAATGCATGGACGAAAGTCTGTTGACCGAAACAAAAGTAGAAAAAGTAATAAACTGGCATCGTAAGCTTGGACATATGAACATCAAGAGTATGAAGAAAATAATTGAACAAGAAATAGTGACAGGAATGGATATTAGCTCAAAAGATTGTGACCTATTTGAACTGCCATGTGAAGTGTGTATGAGAGGAAAACAGACAAGACTTCCATTCAACACCGAGAGGACCAGGGCCAAAGTACCATTAGAAATTATACACAGCGATTTATGTGGTCCAATCGACCCACCAACATGGGACAATAAAAAATACATCCTTACAGTATTAGATGATTACACACACTACTGCGTAATATATCTCCTGGAACATAAAAGTGGAACAACAGATTTCCTAAAACAATATATAGCAGAGATGGAGAGAGAACAAAATCTAAAAGCTAAGAAGATAAGATGTGACAATGGTGGCGAATATGTAAGTGGTAACTTGAGAAACTACTGTGAAGAAAATGGAATCATTCTTGATTATACAATACCACACACACCTCAGCTAAATGGTAAAGCAGAACGACTAAACAGGACACTGATAGAAAAAGTGAGAGTTTTACTATTTGAAACAAATACAAACCAAAAGTTTTGGGGAGAAGCAGCAAGAGTCGGTACATACATTTCAAACAGAAGTATTACAGAATCTCTAAATATAAACATGACGCCCTAAAAAATGTGGTCAGGAAAAAAGCCAAACTTAAAAAAACTACAAGTTTTTGGATCAGAAGTATACTCAAAAAATCTTGGGTATTTAAAAAAATTGGACAGCTGATCTGAAAAACATTTATTTATGGGATATGCACCAACTGGATACCGCTTATGGAATGAAAGCAAACAAGATATAATAATAAGAAGAGATGTAGTCTTTACAAAACCTAAAATTCATAATAAAACTTTGATTGAAATAAAATTGAATTATGAAAATGAAATGGAATCAGAAAATGGGACAGATAACAGTGAAGAACGAGAAAATCAAACACAGAAAAGGCAACACCAAGAAATTCAGATACAGAATAATATACAGCAAGTAAATGAAACAGAAAACAATGATAAGACACCTGAAAATGACACAATATCACAAGAAAACAAAATAGAATACATTTTTGAAAATAGCGGCGAAGAAGATTTAAATTTGGGACAAGGTAAAACAGTTACAAAAAGGGGAAGAAAAATAAACAAACCAAAGCATTTCGAAGATTATGTTTTATTAACGTACAATGAAGCAATAGAACGACAAGAGAAAAATTATGGAAATATGCTATAGAAGAAGAAATAGAATCATTAAAGAAAAACAAAACTTGGGAGTATGTAGACAAAGATCAAACATATGAAAAACAAATTTTGACAAACAAATGGGTATTCAAAATAAAGGACGATGGAACGTACAAAGCCAGACTGGTTGTAAGAGGTTGTCAACAACAGAAAGGTATTGATTACGAAGAGGTATTTAGTCCAGTGGTACAAGTTAGCTCACTGCGATTTATGCTAGCCATTGCAGTGCAAAAAGAATACGAAATAAAGAAATTTGACATAAAGACAGCTTTCCTATATGGTACAATAAATGAAGACATATACATGCAGATACCTGAAGGTTATGAGAGGCAACATGACAAAGTTTGTAAATTGCAAAAATCTTTATATGGACTGAAACAAGCACCTATGAGATGGAACGAGCATTTTACGACGTTCTTGAAACAAAATAATATGGAAACTTTAAGTGTTGATCATTGCATATTTAGAAACAGAAAAGGAACTCTACTTTTAGCAATTTATGTAGACGATGGATTGATAGCGGGAGGAAGCTCTGAAGAAATAGATGAATTACTGGAAATATTAACGGAACAGTTTGAAGTCAAAATGTTTAACAAAGTTGATACTTTCTTGGGCATAAGAATAACAAAAGGTGACAATTGGATTAAAATGGATCAAGAAAACTTCATTGAAAGTGTTCTAGATAGATTTGAAATGACAAATGCAAAAGCTGTTCTAGACCAATTACAGAATATGATGAAAAATCCGCAGAGTCAGAACAAGAAATAAAATTCCCTTATCGTGAGGCAGTTGGGAGCCTTTTATACTTATCCAATAAAACTAGACCCGACATAGCATATACAGTTGGGTTTTGTAGCAGAAATTTGGAAAATCCAACAATGTCAGACATAAATAATGTGAAAAGAATTTTAAGATATCTTGGAGCTACGAAGAACAATGGAATAGTTCACAAGAAAGATGACAAAAAAGCAAAACTAGAGGCATACAGCGATAGTGATTTTGCTGGTGACAAAACTACGAGAAAGAGTACTACAGGGTATGTTGTTTTTTATGCTGGTGGACCAATAGCTGGTGTTCCAGAAAACAACCTATAGTAGCATTTAGCACTGAAGCTGAATTCATAGCAGCTGCAGAATGTGTTAAAGAATTATTGTTTTTGAAGGTACTATTAGAAAGTTTGATTTTTCAAGACTCAAACATCATTTTAAATATTGACAATCAAAGTGCAATCAGTATAATAAAAAATGCTCAGTTTAACAGAAGATCTAAACATATTGACGTTAGGTTCCACTTTATTCATGAGAAAATAAGAATTGGTTTAATTTTTGTAGAATATTTGTGTACACAGGATAATATTGCCGACATTTTTACAAAAGCATTAAAGTCTGTCAAGTTTGAGAAACATAGAAATTTGTTAGTTAAGTCAGAGTTTATGTTTTTTCTTTGTATTAACTAATATAACAATTTTTTTTATAAATATTAGGACAAGTTGTTGAGAAAGTAGGTAATAGTTTATAAAAAAATTGATAATTGTATTTTGTCAATGTCAAAGTATAAAATATAAAAAGTCAGTTCTAAAATAAAACTGTGTATTCTTTATAAAATAACATGAAAAACCAACAAAATGTACCTATGTAAGGGCATCAATTTGAAAAAAAGTTAAACAATTGATGGTATTACATATGGATGAAGTAGGAAAACCTGAAACAATCCAAGTGAAACTTTGGTTCGGACTGTAGACAGTTTACGGATAATTATTCTATTGAGGGTATTGAAATCGCGTTTTTAATCTTAACTTAATAATGGGAAGATGGGAATGATAATGGAACATCAATAGTTTTTCTTTTTTTTCCATATTTTTTCCTATTGTCATCTAATTCCTAATTGGGGTAAAAATTTCAAATCTTCAACCCATTGAATGAAAAGTTCAAGATCCTGTACAAAGCTCTACCCGGACAGACCTAGCGAGCTAATAAAAACGTGGCGATAAAATACACAAAAGCTTACACGAATGAGTAAGAATATAAATAATACACAGTCAGCTGATGCAAGCCATAGATGCCGCCATACTGGCTTGAGCCTTTTACTTTTTCACTTTACCCTTACTCTCGGCCGGTTGGTACGCGACATGCGATAGATGGACGAGAAATTTTTAGGAGATGAAATAAAAGTTTCACTTTAATGGAATGAAATACGAAAAACTGATGGAGAATGTTAATCAGAATATAGAGAAGAATTGAATGACAAAACAAGAAAAACCACAAAAAAACAAAATAGTAACAGCGGCATCTTCAAAGGGCACTAGAGAAACTTTTGGATAAAGGTAAATGGAGTTAGATGGACAAAGCATCATATTTAGAGTCTGTAGATTGCGTTTGACAGAAAGGTTTCTGGACACTGTAGGTGGATATAATGATTAGATTTCACAGCGAAATGATTGAAATAATCAAAGCTGTTTATGTAAACTTTCTCTAATTGTCTTATAATTCAATGAATTTTTTGTATTCTAGCAAATTTGGGGATGCTATCCATAGGGTTACATTACGGATGGCCCTCTTCAGCTATTCCAGAATTAACGAGTGGCAATTATACGTTTGAACTGAATAGTTCGGAAGTATCATGGATGGTAGCAGTAGTACCTTTGGGATCCTTAATTGGAGATGTAATAGCAGGTACTTTATTATTGATTATTAAAAAATTATTAAGGCGCTCCTCAATAATCACATACCCGTTATTCGTATTACGATCTTCATTTTTTTTTTTTACTTGAAATCTTCAACTACCCACTAGACCATTCAAAATTGTGCGTATATAATCTCTATATTCTGCCATTCAATATTTTGTACCGTGGATCTGGTGTTTCTTAGGTTCAATTTACCAAGTAGGTCTACTACACAGAAGTTCCCCCTTGTATCAAATGGTCTTCCTGCAGTTTATTTTGAAACCATCGGAAAACATGGTCATAACTAAACCGGACACGGAAAATCCTGAAAATTATTTACAGAGTTGGTACCGAGTGGCCAGATAAGTATGTAAAGTGCTGTATATAATATTGTAGGGTTCTATATGTAAAACTTGATGTGAAAATCTATACAAAGATAAGATTTTACCTGAAACTTTATTTACAAGAAAAATCATGAAAAAACAAGCATAAACCATAGATTTTGTTTATTAAACTGAATGAATAACGGGAATAGCAATTGAGGATTAAACGACTTACCTGTAGAAAGTTCAATCCTAATTATACGAGACTGGACATGTCCTCCTAGATTACCCTGTATAGTAGTTCTTATCACTGCTGTGCTCGCAAGTTTAATGATAATGAATAACCACCTACCTGGCCCGTTCCTAGATCCGTCATTATACTTCTGGAGTAGTTGAGATCGCCTGTACGTCGAGTTTATCATAGCTTAGTTTCCCTTTTTAATGTGTTATACTGCCATTAATTTTAGGGAGAGTTTGACAATCTCGAATAATTTTGATTGAACTTCCTACATGTAAGTCGTTTAATACTCAATTATACTACTATTGTACACGTCCACCTAGATGACCCTGTAGATGTTCGAAGATATAAGTAGGCGATACCTGAATAATAGACATCCAAAGGGATTTTTTCCAAACATACTATATTGTAATTTACAATATGGTGCAAATGAAAGGAATAAATTCGTTATTTCGTAAACCGGCGACTTTAAGGAAAAATCCTGAATCTCGTCGATTTTTATTTTAAAACGGGCTATTCGTGAGGATACCTTTTTATTTTTGACGTCATCTATGCGAGCGTGATGACGTCATGTGGGTATTGTTATACATTATTTGGAAGGTCTTTTAAATACTTATTCAGTCATATCAATATGTCTGAGTAATTGATTTTTGTATTTGTTTAAAAAATTTATAAAATTTTATTATTACAATAAATATTTAATATGTATTACTCATTAAATACAACGAAACCTAAATTAAGTGCTCAGATTGTTTACTTTCAGCTAAAATACAGTGAGAAAAACGTGCCGCGAACTCTTCTCGAACCTTCTCTATAACTTCCAGAGTTATTTGTGCAACCTCAATACGTATCCTTTCTTTGAGTTCATTGATATTTTGTGGTCTATTTGGGTACACTTTACTTTTCAAGTATCCCCATAAAAAGAAATCAAGAGGAGTCAAATCAGGTGACCAAGGCGTCCATTCTATTGTTCCTCTACGACCCATCCACCGATTTGGAAAGACGTTGTTCAAATAGTTGCGCACCAAGACAGCATAGTGTGGAGGCGCACCATCATGCTGCAGCCATAAATCATTTCTGTTTGGAAACAGGAGGTTCAATTCGGGTAACAAGAAGTTTTGAAGAAATTCTAAATATCGAGGACCTGTTAAGGTTTCTTCGAAAAAGTATGGTCGAATAATCCTATTATCTATTATTCCCGCCCAAACATTAACTTTCTCTGGGTATTGAGTATGGTACTCTTGCATCCAGTGTGGATTTTCCGTAGCCCAGTACCGATAAGTTTGACAATTGACATGACCATTTCTAATACAACCAATCAGAAAGTTAATTATGTCCAAGTGTCAATGTTGATGTTGATAAGGTAACTAGATTTTTAAAAAAGGTAAAAAGTAGGTAGATAAGACATTTCATAACCAGTGACTGCCTTCCCAAAATTTATTTTTGGGTGTCAATAAATACATCATACCAATACTTATTACTGTTTATTAAGAAATCTGTTGAAATTTCATCAATAATATTTGTGACAATACGTAAATCAATTACTGTACATATTGATACGGCTGAATAGGTATTTAAAAGACCTTTCAAATAATGTATTACAACACCCACATTTCCATTTAAAAATTTCAGCGATGACGTCATTACGCTTATATAGATGACGTCAAAAATAAGAAGGTATCCTTAAGAATAGCCTGTTTGAAAATAAAAATCGACTGGTTTCGGGATTTTTCCTTAAAGTCACCGGCTTACGAATTTATTCCTTTCATTTGCACCATACTGTACATATAATAACATAGGTTCTGAATGATAATATGAATGAAGTATCAAGATATATATAAATTATATAATAATGTGAGTATAACTACATCTATTATGAGAGCATTTCAAAACTTTGCTATAGTAGTACGTACAACTTAAAATTACAAAAACCAAAGATAACATTACGATGATGGAGGTAGCTGCGTGACCAGTACGAGTATCGACTATTTTTGTCAATAAAACCGGATTGCATGAATCATGGACTTTTTACAACGGGAGGAAGATGCTATTTTCTTTGGTTCTATTTTTCGTCTTGTGAGTTAACATTTTTGTGGTAATATTTTTAACTAAAAATAATGAAAGGTTGATGCGTTTTAATTTTTACTTACTTGATTCGTATTTCTCTTCCGCATTCTAGACGCTCCTTTTTTATGATTCTGCATTTTGTTGGATAACTTTGAGCACACTTCAGAATTTAGAATTTGACTGGTCGTGCCCGATACAGCGCAAGACGTATAATGATGGGTCTAGGTATGGGCCAGGTAGGTGCTTATTCACTCTCTAAACTTGCTAGCACAGCAGTGATAAGAATTACAGGAGGATGTGTACAATCGAGGTATAATTAACGTTGGAATATAGAACTTTCCCAACAAAACAGCAAACGCTAAAATTGGTAATAAAAATTCAACTACTGAATATTTTAAAATAAATGAACAAAACAAGCAAATGTCGTTGTCAGTAGTATCAAAAGAGCTGTGTAAAACGGACGGTCATCTGACCTCACTAGGTAACATAAATACCAACTTTAATTCAAATCGCACCTCTTAGTTTAAAAACAAGGTATAGTAGAGAAATCGCCAAAGTACGACTTGTCTGTTGTATTTATCTTGTGATGTAATTTAATTGTAATTTGTATGATGTCGTGATCATATAAGCTAGTTCGTTCAATGTCCTTATTCTCCAAAAAAATCTAAATGTTTTCACCGATTGCAATGTCTAGCGTACTTAGAGTTTCCCCTGAGTAAGGAAAAAAATTTCCTCCGAGGAAGGAAAAAAAATTTCAGGTGCAGATGTCGTAACAATCACTATTTTCAAAAAAAAATTTCGTTCGTATTTGGCAGAGTGCAATTTTGGTCCCATTTGGTGTGTTTGAAGTTTAAATCCCCCAATAAAAGCTTTGTTATGTTGTTGAGGTAGATTAATTAGGTTATTTTCACAAATCTTATTTCCCGGAGAATTATATGCCACTAGTATTAGAATTAGAATGTTCGATAAAAGATTCCTATCCTGTTAAAATTTCAAACATAAGTTTCTTTCAATCGGAAATAATAAATCTTTTTCTTGAGTAATTCTGTCCTCTCTACTAATGAAGTTTCTGAGCAATTTTAATATTCTTATAGAAATGTTTTTGTTACAAATAAAATATTTGTACAATATCATGCCTTTACAGATAAAGGTATATAATTGAAAAACGATCTTCTCCAAAACTTCCAAACAGTGAATAAATTCACGCTTCTAGATGAATTTTTACTTCCTAGAATAGATCAAATGATTCAGAGTATATCTAAGTGCCGAGCGCTTATCATCAAATTCCTATCAAGACTTCACTGTTTCTGATGCTTGTAGGCCGCTATACCATAAGCTATTTGATGATGGCTTTTTATCTCTCAATTCTTCTCTGGTCTCTCATTCAAAATGTCTTTTTTTTCGATCAATAATTAATTTTTTCTCGGAAATGGTCTAGGCCCATGTATAAAAAGCTTTACATCTTTTTGGGGCTATTCTCTCGTTTTTAGCGAGGTCCCGAAATATTTTTGCCTTTCTCAAATTCAAAGTGAATCCACCCACCTTTCTTTTTTTTGTTGAATTTATATAGCTGATTATATTGTTACTAACTAATGTTTCATAACATAAGTAACCTTAAAGAAATATAATATATCTCTTATTCACAGCTTTGGTCGGTAGTTAAGAATCGATATACCCTTCAATTGTCAAGCACCTATACGTTTTAATTGAAAATAATTGTCATAGGTCTCACTTTGAATACCCTTGGAAGAAAAAAAATGATATGGTTTTCTTCAGTACCATTAACTATATCATGGATACTGATCGCAGTTGCAAATGCGCCAGCTTATATATTTTCTGCTAGAATAATTGCTGGTGTTGTAGATGGGCTATTGTTTACAGCGATTCCACCCTATTTGGCTGAAATAGCAGATCCTGAGATAAGAGGATTTTTAGGTATGTACTGTAATGGTTATATAACAAATAGGGAGCTAAAAATTAATATTTGAATATAATTAATATAATTTGAAGATACCCTGTAAAGGTTAATATAAAAACAAATATAAATATCATCCTGAACTGGTCTCATGCAAAATTCTACTAAGAACACTTAGATACTATAATAATACAAGGAAAATTTGAAAATAAAACTCACTCAATTTATTTGAATTCACATATTTTGGACATACAGGTCCGGTGAGGTTTGCGACCCTCGGAATTTTGCAATGATTTTTTTTATTAGTAAGCCCCATTGCTAAGGAACATTTTCTATTAGAGAAAAATTCTTGGATCATTCACTTTTGAAAGAGAAAATCGCAATTGAAACTACTAAAAATCCGCCATTTTGTTTTTTGACAATTTTTGTCAATTATGTCTAGATACCAGATGGACACAAATTTTAGAAGGAGCGGTTGATGGACAATGTTGGCAGTTTTCATATCCGTAATTCGTTACGGCTTGGAAATACTTTATACAAGATTTTAAATCTTTCCCATATAACATGGAAATACTAACTATCTTTATGATATAAAATGTATATATTGAAAATGTACTTTTTTGGACGTATTATGTATGTTCCATAGGTTAGGGTGAAAATAAAAAATGTATTTTTTTGTGATTAAGAGTTGAAAATTATTGTTAAATGTCCCGATAAGTATATAAATCTTCGTTCTATCACGAACATATTGCTGGTAATTAAAGGCGAACTGGCGAGCATTTTTCACAATCTGTTGATAGCTATTCATTCAATTTGGACTCGTCTATATGAAAAGTCAAAATGTTTATGAATATATTTTCTAATTCATGGATATAGATAAGATTGGACTTCCGTTCAAAATACTGAAGCAGATTGATATCGCGAGTGCGCCGGGTCGACGTTTCGCAATTCGAGCGCATTTTTCATAATCTGTTGATGGCGGTTCATTAAGTTTTTCCATTTGCAAATTGTGTATGCATAACTGATAGTGTACCTATTTAAGCCCATATTATTTCAAAATAATGTGGACAATCATGTGAATGATTTTTGGAAAACTTCCTGTGGAATACAAATTATTTGACATTTTTTCCGAGAAGGGGAAGGGAATGAATATGTATGTATATAGATAGACATAAATATAAATATGTTCTAATTCAGAGATCTAGATAAGATTGAATTTCCGTTTAAAATACTGAAGCAGATTGATATCGCGCGCGCGAATTGCGAAACGTCGACCCGGCGTGCATTTTTCATATCAAAGATATTGGATTTTTATGGTTGTAATGGTTTTTATTTGTAACTTTTTTTTCATATCTATAGTTCCAAATTATATTTGGAGGGGTATTCCTGTTTAAGTAATTAAAAAGTATTCGCCAACTGGTTATTGCTTTGTTTTTAAAAAGAAGCTTCTACATGTTTTGCATCAATGTAATTTTCCCAGTTCGATACTTTTTCATATTTTTGATATGCTTCTCTTCGTTTCAAAGCAACGTTTGAACATTCCAAGTCCCACCATATTGGTCGGGACGTCGAAGGTACAAACTCATGCTTGATTCCTATACATTTTGAAGCAATCTCGTGAATTACATTGATACAATTATCGAATGAGAACTGTTTTGGTGAACTATTTTCGTCATCTAGGAGACACTGAAACAACATCTAATCTGCCGATCTTTCATCCTATTTTGTGGTTGGGGTTATTTCATCAGAATTAAGATTAGAATCAAGTTCTAGTATGACAGGGTAGTGATCCGATCCCACACTGTCTGTATGAACTGACAATTTAATTTTTCCAATCAGGTTAGGAAGGAGAAACAGTGAAAAGATCCACCGCAGATGGAGTTCCATCATTTAATACAATTAAATCGATATTATCAAGAGCTTTTACTAGAGCAGTACCATTGGTTTGATTGAAAGAGGATCCCCATACTCTGTGATGACAATTGATATCACCACAAAAAACGACGTCTATGGAAAACTGAGAAAACATTTTCTTATAGTCGTCCGCGCATACCACCCTCTTGGAAGGCTTATATATGGATACAATTGAGAGTTTGTATTGTTATAGATATAAAGCACAGACTATAATAATATATCAAATTATTTCCTACTAAAACTGCTACTCCACCCTCTCCATCGATTCTGTTTTCCTGAACTGAGGAGTAACCACGTATTTTTATTGTGGCAGTTTTTTGCCAAGTTTCGGAGAGAGCCAAAATATCGAACTTGTTTTGTCATAAAAAATTCAGGAAACTGGGTTTTCGTTTATAAAAAGATAACAAATTCAATTGTAAAATTTCAAGTGCTCCAGCAGGTGGTTTCATTATCACTGCTTGTTTCAGAAATTTCATTACTATCCATTTCCATAATAGAATTAACAAAGTCCCTAATGTTTTGCTAGTTATTTTATATAGGAGAATCATGTGTATTCTTTTTCTTTATAAAAATTTTTTGTATGTATACTGCGTTTATTCATCTCTATGAGAATTAGGTAGTACATTTATTTTCTCTTGGAATAACAACTTTTTTATGAGTAGCTGGGGGAGAAGAAAGAGGATATCTGTCGTTTCGTTTTCCTTGCGCTGGAAGTTATTTGGGTTTTTGTATGAATAAACAAAGTGGTGATGAGGATGAATTAGGTGTAGGCAATACTGTTGGAAACAATATCCAACACTTAGTTATTTTGCCATTTTCATAATTTGAGTTGACAATTCGTCGCTTAAACATATATGTTGGTCAATCTGATTTGACATTTTAAAGTAGTGTGTGCAAAAAAGTGGCGATAATAAGCATTGTCTTTGGTAAGGAACAAAATGTTCTCATTTTTATGGGTTGTATCCCTTCCTTTTGTTAAATATTAAAGCTCTGCCTTCGGGGCATCTTTCAAGGCTTTGGATTCTTTCCATCCTTGCAGTGCAAATAGTTTTTGTAATATATGTGTACATATTAAAATTGGTGAGTCTATATACCAGCAAATCCAAAACCTAGAGTCCATCCTACATTACTCACGCCTCAGATAATGTATCCAACATTATTTTTGGTCCTTTCGATACGGATTCATTATTTTCAATTTCAATTATTTCGTTAAACCGTTTGTCCGTGATTTTGGATAAACAATGGCGGCCTACTAGCGACTTGTGTCAAGAAAGAAAACTGATGTATGGACATAAAATAGAAGCCACGATCATCTGTTCTAGATTATCAGTCATTGGTGCAGTAACTAGTGCTTTTAGTGTTTTAGGTTATAAATTGGTTTTCATTTTTTCATCATGGCGAACAAAAAAGACATTGAACGCCTTAAGCTTGAAAATTTGCAGGCAGAAGAGACAATAGCTCGAATTGAACGATTTCTTTGTGCATAAAGACGATCCTGTTAGTGAACAAAAAACTGAGCGCTTAAGTCCACGCAAGGAGCTTCTTCAAGAAACATTTTCCAAAATAAAGGGCATTCATTAGACAAAAACTATAATTAAACATTAGATGACATTGATTTAATTGCCAATATTAAAAAGGTGCTAAGTATTCATGACAAAAATTCAGGAAAACTCTCTTATAATATCATGCCCATTCAAAAAAATGATATTTCTACCACAAAACTGCCACCTATTGACATTCCGTCATTTGATGGTAAGAATTTAACGAATTTCAAATCATTTATTGAAATTGTCACTGCTGTTATTGACAAAAATCAACAGTTGATGGAGGTAGAAAAGCTGTTTTATCCAAGAAACCAATTAAAAGGTGAAGCGCTATCTCTAATAAATAATCTACTATTAATTAATTCTTCATATGATGAGGCTTTATATATTTTAAATCAAAGGTATAACAATGAAACAATGTTGATAAATTATCACATATATTCAATATTAGATATTCCTGATTTGCAAAAGGGAACAGCTCAGTCTTAAAGAGAATTTGTCAGCCAAATAAGGCAGCAGGTAGGTGCTCTAAAAAATGTGGGACAACCTGTTGAAAGCTGGGATATGCTACTTACCTGCATATTGTCCAGAAAAACAGATCAATTTACAAGCAGGTCATACAAAATTGATAGAGACAACTCCAAGTTGCCAACAGTAAATGAATTTTTATTATATTTAGAAAATAGAGCTACAGCCTTAGAAGCTACCAATAACATGCCTGAAAATAAAAGCAAATATTTTTCTCATTTAATCACAAGGTCAAAGTCAGATAAATGTTCATTTCGTTCGTGTTTCATGGACATAAACTGCATAATTGCAAAAAGTTCAGGTCAGTTCCCGTGAAAGAAAAAATTTCATTTATAGAAAAACACAAATTTTGCAAATTGTGCCTTGATAGTTATGCTGACAAATGCAAGATGAGTTTCAGATGTAACATTTGCCAAAAATAACACAACTTGTTGTTGCATTGGACAAGGTAAACAGTGCTGAAAGGGTGTCTGAAGCAGAGAACAAGGTAATTACTTTCAATTCAGTTTAAACCCAGAATCAAATAGTGCTTCTACCAACAGTAAAAATTAAACTTTTGGCCAGGGATGGCAAGTATATTTATGCCCGAGGACTCATCGACACGGGTTCTCAGATATTAGTTACTAGTAGCTTGGTAGAAAAATTAAATTTTAAACCATATAATAATTGTATCAATCTTGTTGGTGTTACAAAAAAGAAAAAATAACAAAAATTCAAAAATCTATTGATTTAAAAGTAGAATCCTGCTCTCATAATTACTCCACCAATCTCAAGTGTGCAGTTGTTGATTTGATCACCAGTGAGTTACTGATGTATCTTCTTGATAATACAACTTCTTAAATAAAAGATCACACTTTATCTTTAGTATAGTTTTATTTAATCTCATACAACTACAGTCTGCTTTACTTTTTCACGTGCATGCTGATTTGTCTTCTATATGTCATGTCGGATCTCCGGGCGGAGGTGTCACTTGTCAAATACATGTCAGGCATGTATTGGCGAGGTCTTTTATATATGTGACATCCCCCTCCTTTACAAGTTGTTGTTACAAGTTTAACCTAGCAGGGGCCTTTGAAACCCTACCTGATCTAGTGGTATAGGAGGTGCTGCTTTCCTTACTTAAGTTATTGTTTTCAAATGTACTAGGTAGGTTTTCAGAGGTATTTCTATCACCATAACATTTATCTACATTCTGACTCTAATCTCTATAATTATTCCAATAGTTATGACTCATTGTTTTGGTTCAAATACAATTCATTGTTATCAGTTACCTTAAATCTAGGTTGATTTTGGGAACTCTTAATATCTACAGCATTTCGTCTTTTGGACCTATTGTTTTCATCTTTTATTATAATTGATCTTGGAGAGTCATGCAGTTCAACTACTTTGGCGGGATTCCATATTTTATTATGTCTGTAAGTTATATTTTGACCTGGTTGGTAATTCTTCGTTCTAACCGACATGATTTGTCATAATACCTTTTATTTTATATTGCATTATTTTCTAGGACAATTTTGGAATCTGTTATTAGTTCAGGTTTCGATAGAGTGTCCGAAACTGGTTTGTTCGACATCTACGATTAAAAAGTAACTGAGCTGGTGAATACTTTGTACCAGCTACTGGGGTGTTTCTATACTCTAACAGCATAATATTTATATCTGTGCTTAAACTATTTGCTTTTTTTAACATGTTTTTACATATACCTACACCTTTTTCTGCGAGCCCATTGCATCTTGGGTGATATGGACTGGATGTGGATAACTGAAAATTCCACTGTTTTGCAAATTCTTTAAATTCAAATGAATTAAAAGGTACATTATCTGATCTTACAATTTTTGGAATGTCATGATTGGAAAAAATTACTTTTGAAGTACTTATTATTTGAGTTGTGTACACGATGAGGTGGTTTTGTGGTGGGTTGGATATTTTCTTTCAGTTTTATTTTGTACTCATTTGGAAAACATCCAATTCCGTTAAACACATCCTCATATTTATTAATTATTTCATTTTTATTTTTGTTTGAAACTTCATTACAGTTTCTTATTACTAAACCTAGTCTGACTAATGTAGGTACCTAGACCTAAAATGGGTTTTGTATCATTTTTGGTTATTATAAACCACTCCTTGTATTTTTTATTCTTCACAATAATTTCTAATTCTATTTTACCCATTGTGTCTATTTTAAAACCACCATATGCTTCTAAATTTACAATATTTGCTTTAACTTAATACATTTTGTTGTTTTGTCGCTCAATTTGCTTAAGACTTTTTTTTTGAAATAATATTGACATCAGATCCAGAATCTAGTTTAAATACAAATGGCTGATTTTCCAAAAGAACATTTTCTTGCCAAGAATTATTATCGTTAACTGAAAAACAGTAATAATCATCATCATCTTCTACTACATTACTACTTACATCATTTACATGAGATTTATATACAGCTGCATAATGGTTCAACTTATTGCACTTTTTACACTGTTTACCTATAGCTGGACACTGATTTACTTTATGCACTACACTTCCAATTGCTTCTTGTGTTCTGTAAAAAACTTCTTTTCTCCATAGTTTTTCCACTTCTCTCTTCACTATTAATTTGTGCTCTTTTGGTGTTCGTGTAACTTTTATTTTCAAGTTTCTCTTTTTCCAGTGTAATTTTATCTATTTATTGTCCATGTATATCTTTTGTGTGTTTTCTTGTTAGTTCTGCTACTCTGAAAACATCTATTGCTTCTTGCAGTTGTACGTTTCCTCTTTTAATTAGCCTGTCTTGTGTGTCCGTATCATTTGAGTGTAATACTACCTTATCTCTCAGAATTTCATCCGGATTTGTGAATTCTGCATATTTTATTAGAGTCTTTACATCTAATAAAAATGAGTCAAATGGTTCCTGTTCTTTTTGTTTTCTTTCATAGAACAGGAATCTTGCATGTAATATATTCTTCCTAGGGTTACAGTGTGTATCAAAAGCTTCAATTACTTTTTTAATATTATTATTATCGTTTCCTTCAAACTTAAATGTATTATACACTTCTACTGATTCAGACCCTATTATATTCAGTAATATAGCTACTTGTCTTTCGCCTACCTGCTTGTTTAATCTCGATGCCATCATATATATATATATATTAGACTGCTGTTTAAATTAAATAAAATATATATATAATATATATATATATATATGTTCCTCTTATGTAGTTTAGTGGAGCCAAATAACACAAGTATTGGATTATAGTAGCACCTTCTGGATGTTAGTGATGCCATGGCTGGATAATAGTGGTGCCGAGCTATTTTTGACTGAATATTCGGTAGGCGTGGTTTGAAAATATAAAAAATTTAATGGGTGTAGCTTATGGTAATATTTCGATTAGTACTGCTACTGGCACCTAGGTCTGGACTAATTAGACTAGTTCTGCCTTTGGCCGCTAGAATCAAAGAAACTGTAGTTCTCTTATATAATCATCAGGACGAAATAAAAGTATTGTGCTAATTTTACAAATAATCCATTTTTACCTAAAAAATTGCTCTTTTTATAACGTGTAGTGAGTTAAGGTTAGGTGATATTCTTGTTTTGATCAAAATGTTAAAACCAGCTGTTCTACTCCATTCAATTCTGAAATTAGGCCAGGTTTTTGGAATATGTGTAATGTTTGATACGCAAATGAATCAAATACTATCAATTATTATTGTCAGGTATCACTATGGTAAACTTTTATTATAAATAATAAGTATCGAGAATAGCATAGTAACCCCGTTATTAATCTTAATCTTAAGATAAACTCTTATTATCAATAATATAATATACAGAGTGTTTAATTAATAATGGGAAATATCTTAACTGATGAATCTGGAGCTTCAATTATTAGGATTTGACCTAAATTACTTGAATAAAATGTGGCTCCTTACTTACAGGGTGTAGTTGGCTTTGGTCTGTATAAAATAATCGTTTCAATCTAGTAGGATCCTGTCATTGCTGTTAGTTGTTATTGTCACTAATGATTCTGATTGTTGCGAAATTGAAAAATCTGATTAAGTCAAAATGCCGCGGCATAACGATTTTGCTAATCTTGAAATGCAAGATATGCTTTATATTTATGTGGATGAAAATTATTCATGTGCTGCTACTGCTCGAAGATATCGAGAAATGTATCCAAAGTTCAACTCAGTTTAGCATTTAATATTGTTTGTCACCTATTGAATGTACAGTGTTTCGCTATTGTATTATACAGTGTGTTTCTAAGAATTGATATTTATCGCATGTTGTTTCACTATTTCGCAATTCCAAATAACAAGATTGTTTTTGGTGTCTTATAATATCGACATTTCTTAACCGTATCTGATTTGTATCGGAAAAGGTCTCATCGATTAGATGTATATGTATTTTTTCAAATATACTGTAAAAGTGTAAATGTACGTTGATCATCGCTAGTGCATTTGAGTTAGCTATTAATTCGTAGCAAAATGGCAAATTCTTCAATTCATCTTAAAAATAAACGGACAGGAACAAAATCACATCTCTTTCTATTCGAATCGTTTGTCGATAATCTCACGAGTGAGGAGGAACCTTATTTGCTTTAAGGTAAATTGAATAATTTAATCGGTCATTACGATAATTATCAGACAACTCAGTCAAAAATTATAGTATTCTCTTACACTGAGGAAAATTTATCGGTTAGCGGGTATTGTAACTATCATAGATTTCGAGATAATTCCAAAAAAGTAGTTTTTGGTGTAGTTTTAATTTTTTTTCAAACACTTCCCTACTCAATTTTCATTTTTGGACTATTGATTCTCGACATAGGTACACATAAAAATGAATATTTGACGAAAAAATCTTCGATTTATAATGTCATGACCATTTGAAATCTCCCTTAATCGGACTAAAAATGATTCTTTTCACAACCACAATTTGTTTTTAAATGATAATACATCTATTCCTTTCAATAAATAACGTTGTTTTTTGTCGTTTTCACTGATTTAAGTTTCATTTGTGTAATGAATGCAATCCTATGACCCAAAAGCACACAGTATAGAGAGTTAGAGATGTGACAATTTTTTTATCGTGGTGGTATCGTATTTTCAAAGTGGTCTCAAGAATGAGTAGTTTCTGCTTTATCTTTAGACAACAGTATAAGACAACTCCCTTGAAGGCATTAAAATTAACTCATTTTGGACTGGTGTAGTCATTACTTACTCAAGGACCAACTTTTTGGGGAAAATCTTCATATAGGGTCATAGTATTTAGAATGCTGACATCATAGAGCATCAATAAAAAGTTTTATCAAACCATTTTTATATTCCTGACTACATTAGAAATTTAGAAAAAAGAAGCTCAATATATAAGAAATGACATGATTCATGAACATAGCACGCGAAGGGGTAATTATTTGAGATTGCCCTATTACCGGTTGACTATTGGACAAGATTCTGCTGGTTACCAGGGAATAATCTTCTACAATCATACAACTAGGCTGTTAGGAAATAGTAACTATACTTTGAGAAATAAAAATAAAACTTTTTTATGAAAAAAGGCCACTGAAAAGATATCGCGCTGTTTTAGGTAAAGAGGCGTCAACTTTTTGGAGCTTTGGTATGTTGTATTCGCCCTAGTTTGCTAGATACGGAGTGGTGAAGTAAATTTATGTTGCATACACACCATACTACATGTGTGAATATAATATTTGCAAAAATTATATTCACTTTAATGATAATATATAATAATAAAATATTTTTCCAAAAATTTCTTTTTTTCTACCGCTTAAAATAACCTGATCAAATATAACCATAACGTCTTAAAAATTATAAATTTCACATCTGATCATATGACCAGATTTTCCAAACTTGACTTATTCATCCAAAAAGTGGAAATCTAGAAAGTCCTACATGAAAAAGAATGTTGTATATTAACATTATTATTGACTTTTTGTGAGAGCAAGTTATATTATTATAAAAAAATTTTTTTAGAGAAGTTATAATTCTTTAAAAAGTTTTTCCAAAAAAATTGCCTCTGAGTACCTATGTCTTAACCGGTGAAAGCGCTTAGGCGAATAATATTAAATTAATATAAATGCACTTTGCCTTTATACAAACTTCAAATTAGAAAAAAATTATCGCCTTTTTAAAGCTAAAACCCTTCGTTTGCGTGTTTTAGTAATGCTTGCAGTTTCTTACACTTCTCAATATTTATTCCCTAATGGTACTTTTAAGCATGGAGTAATATGTCCAAAGTGGTGATAATTTATATTTTATAGAAAGTTCTGTAAAATACAAAAATAGCACAAATTCAGGAGATGAACTTATTTTTTTGTTCTTGTCTTCAACTGAGGAAAAAATCATATATAATTTTTTCACTTTCCTGGCAAAAAATTTAATCTATGCCAATACATAAAATTTGAGTGTGTCTGTTCAGGGTAATCTCCAAAAAGGCTTGAATAATTGTGATAAAACTTGATAGGTTCATGGAATAGACCATAAAGAAGACTTACATAGGCTATTTTTGTTCGTGTATAACAGTTGAAAACGGGTCCTATGGAAGGTATTTTAGTTTCGGAAAAAGGTTTTTATGAGTACAATTATTGTACATGTTTTAAATAGGTTTTAGGTACCACACTGTATCAAAGTTTCTTCTTGTTCCTTTTGGAATAAACTATTATTTTTCATTCTATAATTAATTATAGTACGAAATAAGTTGTTCATTCGAACTACTACAGTTTTTTTTGCGAAATATTCCATTGAATCTATGAATTTTTATACCATTGGTCCCAAAAATGCTGAACAATTTGCTTCAAATATTGGTAACGGTTAAGTCTATTACAATTAACGTATTTTATGTCTGATTCTGGCAATGCCACTAAAGAAGCGCCATCTAAAAAATGACCCGGTGATAATGGCAATAAATTATTGGTGTAGACAACGAACTGAGTGGCCGCGAGTTTATGCACGTTTCAATTTGCTTAAATACCGTTGATAACTCTTCGAATGTTAGTGAAGCATTTCCAACAACTCTCAAAAAATGATATTTCGCCTTTTTGACATTAGCCGCCCACAAATAACAAAGACCGAGGTGGAGTAAATTTCCAATTAATTCCATCCTGGGATAAATTATTGTCAACTTTATTTTTCACTTTTTTTTTATTGAAAAATTCGAAAAACTCTCGAATTTCGCGGTTTGCCCCTACAAAATTGGTTTCGCAGTCAGAAGAGTTGTTTTTGCATTTTCTTTTCGCAATGAATCTTTCTAAAGCATTCAAAAAACACTCTGCTGTCAGATCCGACACCAATTCAAGATGAACAGCAAATAAATATACATAAGTAGCCTTTTAAAGTTTACTATTACGTAATTTAATATTGAAAGTTCCGGCCTAATCAACACCAGTATTAAAAAATGCCTTAGTAGGCACAAGACGACTCTTCAGGTAACTCACCCATTAAAGCAAATTTGTTTATTTTTTTCGAGAGAATGAATTTCATCTTTACAATTCAAATTAATGGCTCTTCTAGTTCGTCATCTGATATATTTCCTTTGATTTTATTAATTTTGTTTGAAGACGCGGTTTTATAAAATCTTAAACAATATGCTATGTAAGAGCAAATAATTTGAGAATTTAGATATTATATTTTGATCAAAAATAGATGTCATTGATATTTTACTACTTAGTTTTTTCTCTGGAATGTCAATTTCAAGAACAATATTATTTCTAGGCCATCCAGATTTCCCGTTATTTAGCCATTCCGGCCCGTGCCATCAGTTGTGAACTTTTAAGGTTTTTGTGTCGCACCCTCAAGAAACCAAGTCTGCTGGATTTTCTTCATTTCCGACATGATTCCAACTACCTACTAATCCGTTGGTTGTTTTGAATTTCGGCTACTCTATGTGCCACAAAAACATTCCAGTTGAAGGTTTTGCAGCTAACCACGAGAGCACTATTTGAGAGCCTGTCCAGTAATGAACTTCACTTCACATTAAACTAAAAGCTTCCAAATTTTTATTCATTAATCTGGATAGCAATAATGCTCCGCATAACTCCAGTCTTGGTAAAGTTACTGTTTTGATAGTAGCTACCCTTGATTTTGCACAGAGACTATAAGTTGCTATATTATTAGTAACTTTGGTTTTTAAACTTCATCACCCTGTATATTCAGTCACTATTGAAATCTCCTATTCAATACGAGTTCAATCATATGTAACACTTATGATTTTGAATACATAAAACAGCGCAAACTATATAGATTTGAAGAAATTTAAATGTAGAATGCTGTGATTTTGACATTTGTTCATCATTTATATTATTAACTAAAACTGACAGTAGTTTGATGTGTTTGGAAAAGTTCTGCAAGGTAAATTGCTTCTCTAACGTGGCTCTAACGAAAAAGAACGAATCACCATTCTAATGATGAGAGGGTACGGCGACAGAAAAAAATCTTATTGTGAACTAGTCAATTTGTTCAACTATAGGTACTTTCCCAAATCTTTCTCCTATTCATAAGGCGACAGTATAAAAAACTGTAAAGCACTTTGAGGAATCTGGAGGAGTGAAAGATGGATACCGATCAGGTAGACCGAAAACAATTATGAATGACAACAAAACTTTAGATATAATGCAGAGTTTTGTTGAAGATCCACATAAAGCCTCACGCAGGGTTTCACAAGTACATGATGTAGGTCGTTCTTCAGTCTTACCTTACGTGAATTACATAAGAATAAATTGAAAGCATACAAAATTCACTTATTGCAAGAATTAAGTGAAGATGCCTTTGATCGTAGATTAGAGTTTACTGAGGTGATGATGGATAAAATGATGAAAATTTCGTTAACAGAATATATCTTTCCGATGAAGCAGCATTTAAACTGCGTGGGAGTGTAAATCGTTACAACATAAGGTACTGAAGAGACGTAAATCCACAGTGGATGCGTGAAAACCATACTCAAAGACCACAAAAATTAAATGTATGGTCAGGTATAGTAGGTACTCAGTTAATTGGACCACTTTATCGAAGGAAATTTAACTTCAGATAAATATGAACTTCTACTGGGAAATGAAATTGTACCATACATTGAGAAACTTGTTTTTGGCCAATTTTAATCAGATATGGTTTCAGCCAGATGGAGCTCCAGCTCATTTTGGTATAAATGTTCGGCGTTATTTAGATGAGATATTTCCCGGACGATGGATTGGTAGACGATGTAGAATTGAATGACCTCCACGTTTACCTGATTTCAATCCTAAAGATTATTTTTATTGGGGATACTTGAAAAATTCAGTTCACAAAACTAAACCAGCAAGTCTTGCAGAGCTAAGGCAACGAATTATCGATGAATCTTGATTAATTTCTAGACAATCATGGAGAAATGTGGTAGACGCATTCTACCATCAATTAGGGTACTGTCAACGCACAAATGGAGCACATTTTGAACAGTTGATAAAGTAACGATTATGTTAAAAATGTTGTAACCTTCCATTTGTTACGTTTTAATGTAGTTGAAAATAGTTTGTATTAAAACATTTATTGAGACAACTAGGCGTTAATAGACTTCTGTTTTATGTATTTAGGACCTTCCAGACTACATAAAATCATAGCTGTTACATATGGCTGAACTCGTATTGAATAGGTGATTCAAATAATGACTGAATATACAGGGTGATGAATTTGAAAAACCAAAGTTACTAATAATTTAAGAGAAACGGCAAATATGGCAACATTGCAAATATAAAATCTGGAATCTACGTATCCCAAAATAGGGGTACCTAAAATTTTATACAATTAGGACTAGCAATTTACGAGATAATTGGCCGTTACCAGACTCTTAGGCCACTCTGTATACAAGCATGCGCCATACGCCCTTTCCGAAGCGTCGCAATAGCCATGAATTTCCAAACTTAGATAAACTTGATCAATTACATGTCTTCCAATATTTATTTTATATAAATTTCTTAAATCGTTATAAAACGATGTCCATAATTTGTGTAAATCTGCAGAAACCTCTTCGTCCCAATATTTACCCGTTTTCCATAACTATGGCATATTTATTTTAGCACGTATTATTAATGGACTTAGAAGACCTGAGGGATCACAGATTCTTGAAAACATTGATAATCTATTTCTTTTTGTTGACCGAAGATTGTTTTCAGCGTTAATAATATACCTCAGTGTATACTCTTGGGTACCTACTCCATATTAATCCTAAAATCTTTGTGATATCCTTATCCACCACGTATTGCGTTATTTGATTTTCCTTTTCATTTTTCAATATTTTCGTATTATTTGAAATCCATTTTTTAAGGCAAAATCCTGATTTACTTAAAATTGTAGTTATTTCTGATTTCAGCGTCTTAAGCTCTCAATAGTTGATGCTCCAGTCAATAGGTCATCAACATAAAAGCTTGATTTTATTTCACTGCATGCTTTTGAATATAAATGCTCCTGCTTTTCGACTGCTTTATGAAGACAGCGTATAGCTAAATACGAAGCAGGCGTTGTGTACTGTGGACGTCAGTGTATTTAACCTATAGTGCTCAAGCTCCATTTCCGGGTCCGATCTCCATACAATCCTTTGCAGGTCTCTTTGTTCTGAGTCTACCCATATTTGCCTTATACATTTTTTCCACATCAGCTCCCAAAACGTAGCGATGCTACCTAAGACGTGTAATAATTGACTACAATTCATCCTCTATTATTGGTCCATTTTAATTTCTCGTTTAGGCTTATTCCACGGTTCGTTTTTGCACTACTGTCAATTACTACCCTCAATTTGGAGTTGCACTATCTTCCTTTATTACAGCGTGGTAAGGTAAGTAATATTGTAGCTTATTATTTGAAATTCCATTTCTAGGAATGTCAGTCATATGTCCTGGTTTTTCATACTTGGACATACATTTTTTGTATTGGTATTTTATTTTCTCATTTGACCTCAATTTCGTTTCTAATTTATGAAACCTTGATACTGCAATTTCTCTTGATTGTCCAATATTCTCAATTCCCTCCTTTAGAGGTAACTTCACAATAAATCTGCCATCGTCATGATGTTTTGTAGTATTGACGAAAAGCTCGTTCTTCATATTTCGGGAACTTTTTTGATTCTACTTCTTCCATTTTCCAAAATGATTCAAGCTGCAATATGAAAAATTACAACCTATTTCTTCGGGTGTGGATTGCTCTTTCTTGTCCATTTTATTTTTCGTATATACTACTGTTCTCGCTATTACCAATCCTAGATGAGTTTTTTGTAAAATCGGCTTATTTTCGTCGGTTCTAATTTGTCCGCTGAGTAACCATTCATAAAATATATTAGCTCCAAGAAACATGTCAATTTTTTACGGCACATGAAAGCTTGGATCAGCTAATTGTATATTTAACGGAATGATCAACTATTTCTTATCAACAGTAACTGAGTTACTATGAGTAGCGATTGAAGTATAGTATCTTTACTTTCTTCTGGGTTATTGCTTGTTACATTATTTTGATTTACTTTATTAGAATAATCAATATGCAACAACGTGTTATGTGGTTTACCACATTTATGACAACCTTTGTGAGTACATCGCGTACTAAGATGGTCACTTTTAAGACAATTGAGGCACAAATGCATTTTCCTTACTTCATTTATTCTTCCAGTCTCTGTTAAACTAAAAATCGTTCACAGCGAAATAAAGGATGTTTACTTACTTTACAAAAATTACATAAAAATCATTGTAATTACCAGAGGAACTCCCCTGGGAATTACTATTATCATAATATGCAGGAAAACTTCTACCTTTACTATTATTAGAATGCTGTTTATTGAAAGAACTGCTGTTTTGCTGGAATTGATTCCGATTCTTTTTGAGCGTTTCTAAGTTTTCTAGAACCTATCACATTTTCGATAGACATTTAAAAAGTCATTACACTTTATGGAGTTTTGCTTTACACAAACCGTTTCCCATCCTTGTAATATTCAATGTATTACTAAAAACATAAACCAACAGAGTCTCCCAGCAATCCACAGGTTCTTTGAGATTTTTCAAAGCTTCCAAATTTGTCTGAATACCGTCCAATAAATTACGTGAATCTGTTGGCGTATTTTTTCCTACAACAGGCAACTCATATAAATATTTAACATGACTGTATTATAAATCTGGTATTTTCGTATATTTCTTGTAATAATTTCAAGGCAACAGCGTAATTTGCCTCATTCACTAATATGGAATGAATTACCTGAGCAGCGTTTCCTTTCAAACAAGATTTCTGAACTCCGCTCAATAAGTTATTTGAATGTATTATTGCAAGAAAACTATCATAAATGCCTAGCCACGCATCGTAATTTCCATTGAAGGAGGGCAAGTCCAAAGGAGGCTTCACAAAATGTTGTATAATTTGATTATTGTTCCTTCCACTATTATTGCATTGTCATTTTTTAAGAGTTCTTTAAATTTACAGATAGTTTCAAACATATTTTTCCTCATACACTAGATCTTATTTTTAAGATTCATCTATACATTCGAGTCCATTTTGTACGGAAACAAACTTATCCCACCAATCTTCACATTCGCAATATCTTTCATTAATATTTATTTTACTGGTATTTTAATCGCTGTTTGAAGTAAAATCATGAAATCTCTCTTATTGTGTAATTATTTGCGGTTTTTAAAAGGGACTCTTTTTTGAGTTTATTGGAACAACAATAAAGCACACTAAATTTTCCAACTTAACACCCTGTATTTCGGAAAGAATCGAGCTTAGACCCCTTATTAATCAACCAAATATTATTATTTTTGTCTTCTGAACATACGGTTGCAATCCGGCTTATTACTTATGAATGGCGAAAATTCAAAAGGGTATGCCGTACGTAGCGATATTTTTATTTTGACATTTATAGGAACAGGGCTAGCCAAAAAATTGGTCATTTATTACAACGTTGCTTTAAAACAGTGTGACGTAAATTTATGAAAATTTATATGGGATACTATCAAAGGATTAATATTAAACTGGAAGCATTCCCATTCATTTATTTTTATTTTACATAGATTTTCGGAGGGGGGTCAACAACTTATTGACCCCCAATTTTTATTGAGGTGACATCTAAAAAAATATGGAACGCTAATGTTTTTTATAATCATAAAAATGTGAAGTTCAATAATTCAATATTTTGATGTTGACATTTAAAACGGTGGCTGCATCTTCCAAACTAAAATGTTAACAAAGAAATACAAGAGAGGGCAAAAAACTAAAATTGATTATACAAAATTCCCAGAAATTCCAGTTACATTTCTGTCCCTTAGTTTCTCCTCTATAATTTTTATCATTGTTTATATTATAGTTGAAAACGAGACTTCATTCAAAGTTCGTAGGAGAGAAATATTTATTACGTACTCGTATACAACTGAACATTACATAATATTCATTTTTCAAGTTCTGCTATTGAAGACAAAAATATTAAAACTATTTTTTGCTTATTTCAATAATTAATTAATGAATCTACAAAATTCTATCCAATTACACATAAAACACAAACAACGATTTATAAACACCATTCTAAAATATCAGCGCTCGTTGTTTATAAATACCACGAAATAAGCAAAACACACATTATACTTGTTCAACTCTCAAATAACTAAAATTGAAAAATATGAGGTGTATATACAGGGGTTATTGAGATTGCTGAATTCGAATCAGAAATCAAAATTTAAAAAAACAAAATGGCGGATCAAGTACGATTGATAAAAAGCCCAAATTAAATTATGTAACTTGAATAAATTTCATTATTTCTTTTATAATAATTGATAAGTTCTCCATGAGGTTGCCGAGTGTAGATAAATAGTAAAATGATAGGAACAAAATGAGGGATTTGATAATTTGAAATTAATATAAATTTAGAATTCAGTTAGGACAGGGAAAAATTATCAACAGTAATCCTCATTTTAAAACAAGCCTGTTGGCATGATAAGACATAGATTTACATGTATTTTATACATATTTCTTCACTAACATAAATTTATTAATCTTATTATAATAATGAAGATACACAGTTAATCAAATTTATGCACCATCGCAAACCATTTCGTCCGTAGACGTAGCTAAACTTCCAGTAATCCTTTACGGTGGAAGAGGACTTGATCTATTACTAGAAGGATTTGGAGCAATTAACATATCAGTTACTTGTTTTGATGAATATTTTCGGTTGTTTGTTAACTTCAAGTCACATTTCATAGAAATTAGAGGATCAGGGTTAACAAAAAGTCGTTGCATTAGATCTTGTAATGGCTTTTTTCTGTCACATTTTCTTGAATAATCCAGCCGAAACTTTTTCAAATATTATACCAATAATATTATACTAATAACATACCAATTGGTACTACAGCTGAATTGATTATTTTTTTCCATGAATGATAATTTTATGAAGAGCTGGTGGAGTATAATACCATGGACATATTACTACATAGTTTCTTGCGGTGGCCAAGCAATAATTTTCGAAAAGCTCTTCATTAATTTCAAAAGCCAAGGTAAGAACTTGCAGAATCGTGTAAAATCTTTCAAGTAATTCCTATCAAATCCAGTAATCCTTGCAGTTTTCGAAAAATCGCCTCGCAGTGTTTCCGTCATTTGAGCTTCCAAAGTCTCCTTGCTTCACTTTGTCTACTTTAATAGCAAGCTCTTCGCGTAAACCGAGCAGAATGATTTTATCAGAATTTTTTTCCATAACTTTATGTTCATCACTACGAGTTTGCTAGCGTTTAAAATCTAACCGATAGCTTATGTGCAAGCACGTCTCCAATAATCTTAAATTAAATTATCTTTTTCTATTGGAGCTTTTATCATTTTTTCAATCTCATTGAACTGAGATGTTGATTCATTACAGGGATTTTGCCATCTATCATTGTAGGAGATAAATGAACCTTGACAGTGATAATTTTTCTGGGGTCTACAGTTGAAAATGGTTGAAGTTTATCTATTTGTTTTTGTAATTGTTCCGATTCCATTTTGATTAAGTCATTTGTTTCTTTAGTATACTAGGACTGCATAATTTGGGTGATCCTAGCTTTGGGTTTTGCCATGAAATAAGCGGATCATCATCTTTTGAACTTTGACAATTCAACTGTATGAGAGCAAGTGCAGTATAAACAATTGAAGCATCAGATTTAATGCAATCTAGATTGATATTCAAAAAACCCAGAAGATTCATCCATTCCGTACTTGCATATACAGCCGGGTTTTAATAATTATTTCAGCAGTGTGATTTAATAAAGAGTGCAAATCAATTTCAGCACAAGTTTGAGTGTGATGTTATCATTAGACAAAGTTTTGGATAACATTCTGTTTTGGTTTTTTCCATTAGTTTATAATGCGGTAAAATATTTGCATTCCTTCTCTGATATTAAAAAATCGACAGCTTCATCTTGATTCAATGGAATAGGCTTCTTATCTATGTTTCCATACAAATCTCTATATTCAAAGCTGCATTACGATTATTGATCTGTTAGAATTTCCACAATATCATTTTCTTTCATTATCACGGCAAAAAGCAATTCTTCTTCTTCTTCGTCTTCGCTTAGTACTAGCACTACATTCTGAAAAAGCTCGCTGTCGAGGATTTTCATTTTTTGATCTACCTTGCATCACTTCAGGAGTTTTACCGAAAATTTTGTCAGAAAGAAGTTCGTGTCAAAGGAGTTGATAGCACAGAGCGCCTATAATAAACGGATTTCACCATTGTATCATCAAAATTTAAGGCTTTGCACTTCAACCACTCAATTATCGCCGCGTTTTTTCATGAACTTGTGGGAAGCTTCTCTACTAATCGAGAATGATAGCTGGTGTTATCTAGCAGAATAACTGAATTCTGGGGAATGTATTCGATCATTTGTTGGAAATATTCCTTAAAAACGTCAGCCGTCATTTCTTAGTGGTAGTCTTTGCTTGAATTTGATTGAAATTCCAATAATCCTTAATCCAAAAATTCGTTTTCAGTGCCTATATGGGTTATAATAATAAAATAAGCCTGCGACAGCTTGTCGGGAATTCAGTATATTTTTATCTTGCCAGAATTCCGATACGGTAGGTATGTCCTTCATTTAGCCAGGTTTCATCCAAGTACAAAATATTCTTACATTCGTTGCGATATTTTCAGATTGACCTCAAGTATTCTCGTCTCCGACAAACAATATCCGACCTATCAATAAGAAAAGATTTTCTGTTGTTTTTCCTACCGAAAATTCATTCCATGAATAATACTCTAGTTTTTGATAGTTGTGGCAGGTTTTCGTCATTTTGGGCGGCTTGCACAATCTTGTCCAATGTCATTCTCCTACCCCTATCATATTAACACAGTTCGTAATTATGTCGCGAACAGAACTTGTGGGGTTTTGGTGCACAAGAGCATCATGAACGTTCAGGATTAATGTTTTCTCCCGCAAAGAATATGCAGTTTGATAGGTTATTTTTTAGAATAGGACCACTAGGAATAACCATAATATAAATATTCTTTGTTATGGCTTAATGCGTAAGATAACAAACTTGCATACAACAAGTACAGGGTTCAAACCTACCTACGAAGAGAAAAAATTAAATGCAAGTTTTCATTGATAAAACTGTAAATTGAAAAGTTCTATGTATATAGTTGGCTATAATTGACTGATGCTTCCAGAAAACCCGTAGGTAGATGTTCGAAATTTATTTACGTGTTTTCTGAGACATTTCTTAAATTAATTTGACATTTAAACTGAAATAAGGTGAGTAAAAGTATATCTACTCAACACTTAGGTAGTTACGATATTATTGTTGATATTTTCTGTAGGAAACGAAACAGGGATCTATATAAACTTCAGTATAACAATGTGTGTCTGTGTGTGTGTGGAAGGGTGTGTTGGCATTGAAGAACTCCATTTGCCACAGCCTTTTATTAGAATCTGTTTGTCTGTAGATCATATATCTAGTTGAATTTTAGTTAGAAATTCAACTAAAGCATTAAAAATAATTTTGTTCTAAGAGCTGAGTACAGTTGTAATATTTAATGGTAAATCAATATGATTTGCCTTTAAAGTTTCTATTAATAAATTAATTTCACTTTGATGATTTTTGCATGAAAAAAATATGTGATTCAAATCACACACCGAAGAATTATCACAGATGTCAGTTTAACAATGGATTCGTCTAATTCTCATGATTTCGAAAATATTCCACCAAACTTACTGGATACAAACGGCCCCGCGCTTTTCTTATGACAAAGTGGCGTTCCGTCAAATGTTATAAATTTTGGATATGATGTTGTACCCGACTTCAATCCTACGACTAGTTTCCGATATACAGGGCATTAAAGTTGAAAAATCCTTGTTTTTCGTGACCACGTATTTTTATTATTAAATGTATTTTTAGTTGATATACCATTGATATGTTCTAGTTAATCGTAAACTTACACATAAATAGTTCAAAATGTCAACATATACAGGATGGGACTCAATTATATAAGGACGAATTTTTGGAATTCTAGGAAATTCTTATATTGAATGAAAACAAGGTCAGAAATAAAAACCTACTTCATATTCAATGTTCTGGCAACAAATATACTAATTCTAGAGGTATTCCATGATTCTTAATGCAACCTGAAATTAGTTTTTTTCTATATGAAATAAATAAGTTACACCATGTATTTCAAATTTAGTTTTTGATGTTGAAAACGTATTGGTTACCTAGATATTGGTACTTTCCTTATAATACAGGGTGATTTGCACAGACAGGGTTATTCATTATAAATGTTCCAACCCCTACCATAGTTATCATTGTATAAACCAAAAAAGATTGATAAAACCAATAAAAAAATCAGGAAGAAAAACTCTTAGTGTATGGTGTGGAGTTTTCAGAAACAACATTGTTATACCCATATTTTATGATTTCAATTTAACTGGAGTTACCTATCTGGATATGATTCTTCCTGAAGTTGAAAATATTCTTGTAGAGAATTTTATGGACGTTCAACTTCAGGATATGATTTGGATGCAGGATGGAGCAGCTCCGCATAATGTCCTACCTGTTAAAGAGCATTTGAACAATGTATTTCAAGTGTGGATAGGGAATAATGGAACCATATTATGGTCTCCTAACAGTGCTCATTTTTGGAGGGGGTGGTTTTAATAAAGACATAATAAATAATAATAGTGACTATTCAATTCATTAAAGACCGAATTTAGACGTTTTCAATTATGTATTGAAAATAATGGTAGACACTTCGAACAACAACAAGTTATTATTTATTTATAAAGTTATCTCTGTTATATTCATTATCTATTATTTGTAATTTTAATTAAATGTTGACCAAAACTTTTATTTAATATCTTAAGAATGATGTAAGACAGGGGTATGACATGGTATATTTTTGAAATCAGAAAAAAACATCTTTTCAAAAATTCAATAATATATAGGGTGTCTCATTTAAAAAAACGAATAATTTTTTTGCGTCCCCTAAACTACGCACGCCACTGTACTTTTGTTAACGTTATAATAAAATTAGTTTATAACTACACAACTTTTATTCCAAAAATTTTTTTGTTTATACAATAATAACTATGGTAGTGGCTGGGACATTTATAATGAATAACCCTGTACATCTTGTGATTGAAACGACAAAAATTGGAAAAAAACACTTTTTCTGAATCACCCTGTATTTTATAATTCGATCCGTCAAAATGATTAGTTTATTTTGTTTTGTAATAAGCTTAAAATAGTGGATACACTGAAAACATTTCTTAATCTTACTATGACCAGAACAGGGTCCTGAGGGTAGAGCACTCAACAAAATAGAAAAAAAAAAAGTAATTTCTCAAAATTTTTGTTGGTTTAATAACAAGATGTATGTGAAAATAACCCTGTATTGTAAGAAGAGTACTAATACCTAGGTAACTAATACGTTTTCAACATCAACAACTGATTTCAAAATACATGGTGTAACTTATTTATTTCATGTAGAAAAAAACTAATTTCAGGTTGCATCAAAAATCACCCTGTATGGAATACCTCTAGAATTAGTATATTTGATGCCAGAAAATTGAATATGAAGTAGGTTTTTATTTCTGACCTTGTTTTCATTCAATATAAGAATTTCCTAGAATTCCAAAAATTCGTCCTTATATAATTGAGTCCCATCCTGTATATGTTGACATTTTGAACTATTTATGTGTAAGTTTACGATAAACTAGAACATATCAATGGTACTATCAACTGAAAATACATATTTATTTGTTAATAATAAAATTACGTGGTCACGAAAAACAAGGATTTTTCAACTTTAATACCCTGTATATCGGAATCTAGTCGTAGGATTGAATTGGTCCCATGGACACTTTTGGCCAAGAAGTCGAGTACAGCATCATATCCAAAATTTATAACATTTGGCGGAAAGCCACTTTGTCATAAGAAAAGCGCGGGGTCCTTTCAAAAGTAAAAAAAAAATTGTATGTAATTCGTGTGTAAAGTCCCTTTTTTGACTCATGTGATTGTGATTCACATTCGTCAAAAAGGGTTACTTTACGCACTTCCGTAATTAATTATTTTATTTCGAGAAATGGTTAGTGAAATCTCATTAATACTTAGATAATGTCATATTTCTGCTAAAATTACTTATCCGAAATTATATATAATTGGTCGTCCATTAGACTCATCATTTTGCATTAACCAAAGGAATTAAATTTTAAATCCCATACATCTCAGCCGACTTTTAACTGGCCACAGTATTTTTTGCGTGTATAGCATATCCTTTGATTGTTTGATATTTGATGTCTAATATTAACCAGTGTTCGGCAAGTGGGTGAGATATCCAACAACGTCTTTAATGAAATTCAACTGATCAGCATGTAGAAATAGATTCGATTTTTCGATCTCATTCTTTATTGACTAAACTCGATTTCTGAGAATGAAAATAATAACAATAAATAGAATTCATTGGAAAAATAAGTCACTGTCTTGTTACAAATCGTTTTCTATTTTTGACGTTTGGGTACCTAACCTGACATCGTTTTCAAAAATTAAAATTTTTATTCTATAAAATATAACGACAGTTTTCTATTTGGATAAAAAATATATTCAGTACTTGGTTTAGGTCGCCATCTAGGAACAACTAGTCTATGCATAAATCAATACCCAAAAGTAAAGGTAATAACTCCGCCTACTTTTCCTCCACTTCCTATCCTGTCGGCACCACTATCATCCGTCTGTCGGCACCACTATCATCCGGTTCCACTAAACTACAGTAGAGGAATATATATATATATATATATATATATATATATATATATTATATATATATAATAATAATAAAAATAAACTTACATGGACCTGCGACTATTCAGCCCAGTTTAGTGTTTTGTAAAATAGGTCGGTTATCACCGAACCCTATCTGACCAGCTAATAATAGATTATAAAAGACACCTGCGCCTAGAAGAATGTCGATTTCATTTGATATGTTAAACGTGGAATCTGCTAACCTTATATCTGAGGGAACCTTTAGAGGGGACGAATCAAAGCTGGTTTGAGGTGTGTTTCCTGTGATTTGATTAGTGATCAGAAAATTGAGATTGGTCTGGAAACTTGAAGTAGAAGATTTAATTGTAGCCTTTGTCATAAGAGAAATGTCAAATGATTGCCCACTAATACCAATAACGTGAGTATTGACCTTGAAGGATTTGAGACCTAACCGTTTAAATAAATTGTTAGTGATAAAGTTTGACTGAGAGCCTCCATCCAATAAAGCTCTACAGACTATAGGTTTGTTTTGCTATAAAAATCTTAACAAGAGCAGTTGATAAGATCACAAATATGTTGTCATGATCTTGTGAGTTTGTGACACTATTTGTGTTTTGTGAACAAGAAATTATAGTCGTATCAAGATTAGTAGTGCTTGAATTGGAAATCGTGTCGTTTGAGACTTGAACTGTATTTGAATTATCTGAGCGAGCCGACCGTTGGCTATCGTCAGTGTAGTCGTTGCTCGATGGATGTATATTTGAAGTTGATTGATCGTTGCTCCTAGAAGTTTGTTTAGGTAAGTGCAATAAAGAATTGTGTTTGTTTTGGCATATACGACACGTACCCGATTTACAATCTTGACTGTTCGCAAACAATTCGTACAAGCTTTCAGTTTTCGGATTTCTTGTATCCTAGAGGGTACCGGTAAATTTGGAATAGTTTACAGAAATATTGTAAGGTGTTTACTATTCCTGCAGAAGATGCAAGGTTTATTTACTGAAACGTTTGACTGCACTGTAGTTACAGTGAACTTGCGATTATTGACTGATTGATAAGTCTGACCGTTGTGTTTATTGCTTATTGATTCGAGAACCTGGCATCTTTTTGTTAAAAAACTAATAAACATATCAATTTGTGGAGAGATGATGTCCTTGGTTTTGACTTCCCATTCCCTGTTACTGTTGATGTCTAATTTAGAGAGTAATAAGTGTATTAAAATTGTACCCCATGACTCCACCGGTTCATTTAAATTTTTAAGAGCTCGATGGTGTTTTTGAAAGTTATCTAAAAATCACCGCAACGAATTGAACGAGTCTTTATGGATGTTGGGTAAATCAAAAATTTGTTTTCTATGGTTTTTAATAATGAGCTTTTTGTTTTGGTATGGCCACTGTGTAATTTGAATCGGTTATTTCCAATGACTCAATGACGTGACATGCTTCGTTTTTCAGAGAAGCCTGTAAGTAATAATATTTTTGAACGTTTGATAGGCTGGGATTATTGTGAATTAATGCCGTAAAGGAGTCTGAAAATGTTGACCATTTATCATAAGAACCATCAAACTCTGGTGGGCTTAGAGGAGGAAGTTTGACATTAAACGTTTGTCCTGCTGCCGAAGGTTGTGCACCTGAGTTTGTGTTTTGTTGCATATTTATTTGATTTTGGCAACGTTGAAATTCATCTATAATTTGTTTGGCTTTCGAAGCGTGTTCATAAAACTCGTCTTCAAACGCGGTTCTCTCCTCACCTTGCGATTCTTCATCATACATTTCTAAATCGGATTGCACTGAATTAAATTCATCAAATGTAATTTCGATTTTCTGAAGTCGCGTTGCGATTTCTTGGAATTTTGTACTGTTCCCAAACAGCAAAATATGTCCAGTGTACGTACATTTTAGACTCTTTTTAAGTCATTACGTCCTTGTCCCTTAGTAAGCGGAATATGTATAAAATAAGTACGTACAGTAAAGGACATTGGTTGTACGTACTATACGATAAGTAAGTACGTACTTAAGACAAACTTTTAACGTACTTTGTGTACGTAGGTACGTGTATACAGAGGCTAAGGAAGCAGAGCAGGAAATACATGAATTGCCCCGCGCATAGATGGCGCGCTATAAGGACGCGAAGACTACACCGACAGAGAGTTGACTGGATGCTATACCTTCAGGCGACAGCAGTGTAGAAGCAAGAATTAAATGTTCTTTGTCAACTGTTTTATTTCTCTTAGGACTTTGATTGATAATTTTTCGTTGTTTTAATATGCTGATCATTTATTTCAATAGATATGTAACGCCGGTTACGATTATTCTTTTTGGTAGATATTTTCTCAGGTTATGTTAAAGTAATATTACAGTGTAATAATTACACAAATATAAAATAGATCTCTGAAATTTTATATTCATGTACACTTTAAAATAACTGGTAGTAGTAAATTATAAACTAAAAAATTAGTAATTATGTGTACGTACAGTGGACGAAGATAGTTTGTGACAACTGTACAGTATTTCTGGTTGATACAAACAAGACAAAATACAAACGTTTTATGTACATACATTCTATTAATTAGCTGTATTTGTGTATGTCTTTTGTATGTAATTGCTGTACGTAATTTGGACATACTGCGTTGTGGAAAATGTACATTCCAAAAATGTACTGTGTGCGTACTTCGTACAGTGAAGTATGTATTCTGGACGTAACTTTTGTCAGTTGGTAACGTACTTCAAACGTTTTGTGTACGTATCGATGCTGGTTGGGTTGTTTGGTTCATTTATAAATTTTTTAAACCGTGTTAATTGTGCTTTCAATTGACCACGACGAGCAATCAATCTCGTAATAATTCCTTGTTGTTCGTCTTCGTTATCAGACATTCTAGTAAAATTAAATTATAGAAACTATTGTTAAACCCTGTATGTTTCCAAAAAATTAAACCAAGTAAATATATCAATGTATAACAAAGATAAGAATGCGAGCAAAAAAATGATAACAAAGGTAAGAATGCGAGCAAAAAAACTAAACAAACCGCTCGTCGCCGTCGCCCGGTGACCTTCCTCTGTGAGTTATAACACAACGTAGTTACCCGATATTGCTATTCGGGTTTGCGAAATGAAATTTACAATATAACTGAATATTTTAAGTGAACATGATAATTTGTTAGGAAATAGAATTTGGATTTGTAACGAAACTAATTAAATAATTATGAATGACTATTTATTGAAATTGAAAGCTCAGCTGGAGGCTATAATAAATATATTGTGACTTGGAAGAATTTGTATTTGGGGAATAAACTGGAATGGAGTCTGAAACGTGAACTTTGCGTTCAACCTTTCAGCTGATAAATTTCTTTAAAATTTTGATTTTTGGTGGAATATTTACCGAAATTTGTTCAATCGAAAAATTCATAGACTATTTCACATTTATAATTTTTGGTGGAATTAACTTTTGGTTCAAAAATCAATATTCTTGAGATATTTTACCGCGAAATTTAAAATTTTGGATTTTTCTTTAAACATGAACGGAGAACGTACCGGCAGGGGTCTTCTCTTATCGTCTGTCGTCAAACCAACAAGTGTGGAACTGTGCAGTAATCCATAAACTATATTTTTGCTGAAATTGCAAATTAAAATTTGCAGACGTTTTACCTAATAAGAATCTGGATTACTGCACAGTTTCCCGAAATACAGATTCGGGGATACAGTTTCTTGATATAGTATCCTGGAGTACCGACAGTTTTCCTGGAGTACCGACAGTTTCTGGGCTATAGTTTCCTGGAGTACCTATAGTTTCCTGGATTACCTAGAATTTTTATTGGAATACCTATAGTTTCCTAGTCTCTTAGCAGCACAGCGGAGCACCAGTCTCTTTCATAAGAGGGTGTGCTTCTTTCAAAAATAGTATCCACAAGATTTTTGTATAAATCAGAAGGAAGAAAAACCAGTTCTATTCGTTCAACGCTTCAAGACCAGAAAAATAGAAAAAAAACACAGAGGTTGTATTGCTTTATGGTTACGTTTTTTTACTATTGTTACAAATCTGATGACCATTTTATAGAATATTGTTCGTTACTAACCTTTCTAGTTATAGTTATTTTTTTTGTACACAGTCAATGTTTCAACATTTATAGTAATATAGTTTATCCATATTAATTTTTTTAGTGAAAGTTTTATTTATCAAACCTCCACCACCAGTTGTCATTTTCAATTAACTTAATTATTTTTCAGTAGATAGCAAAGGTTAAAAGTTAGCTGATTTTATTTATTTGATTTTTTTTCTAATTTTGTTTTAGGAAACAAAGTTAGTGGCGCCCTTAAATTTCTTTCCTTATCTTATCTTTTCTCGTTTCTTAATTTCCATCAGATAACAAAGTCCTGAGAACTGGCTTTGTTATCTCCAAATAAATTGATCAGTTTGGTAAGAACCTGCAGTATTTTTTTCATTTTTTTTTAGTCTCATAGCAATCAAATTAAATTAATGTTCCAATTCACCGAGTATTCACAACTTCCTTGTTGAATTCGATATTTCGACGAACTGAGTGGTTTTGTTGTTTCTTGATGAAAATGAATATCCGACTCTCGTGATGTTTATCAACTTGACAAACTGTTCATTCGGTTGCAATAATTATGCTGGTTCAATTGATTTGTTGAATGATACCAACTATTAGACTAAAGTTTTCTTTCGAATGTTTACATATAATATGTTTTACATGTTGCCACTGAGACTTTCAACTTCATAGTGCCGAAAAATACGGGCAGTACATATAAGGACCCTTGTGTATGCGGCGTTGCCACGTGGATAGAAATATACGATAAATGAAGACTATGTTAAAAATACAATAGTATCAAGTAATGAGATTTCACATTCGGTATATTGATTTTTTACCCCTGTTAAATTATAATTGACGTTTCTGTCTGCTACATATTGTTTCAATGAAGCCCAAACTGGTTCGATGCGATTCAGGTCAGGGTGGTAAGGCAAAAGTCTAAGGGTTTCGTGACCATGTGTGTTTAAAATCTGATCCATTTCATTCCTTTTAAATTGTGGTTTGTGGTGTTTAATCAAATCGTACAAATCAACTTTTAGCATATCCGGTGTGAACATAATGTTTCGCTGTCTAAGCCATTCTTGAATGTCTACTTTTCTGTTATTATAATTCTGGGTATCCAGTGAAAACAATGAAAGTAGGTACCCACACAGTGCTCTTCACTATCTAACAGACACAATAGAACTGACAATATAGTAGTCAAGTATACCTGCTTGAGGGACCGTACTAATCCCTACTACCATCATCTAGTAACGCGCATTGACGGGTGTGGCTATTTCACATTCCTTCCTGTATTTGCCAAAGTGTACACACACAGGTGTAAGGGATACTATAATAAAATAAGTATATGTTATATAATAAGAAAAAATAATAAGATATTAACTGCAAAATATAAAAACAAAATAATAGGTATTCATATCGAACGGAATAAAGTAACTATTGGGCCAGAGGCGAATATGTATGAGATGTCGTACTTGAAAATAAAAAAAAACGAATGAGCAATCAAGCCTTCCAAAAGTATTTCATTATTGAAGAAAGTAATTAAAAATGGATATTGATAAATAACTGAAATTATTATCTTTTCCAATCATCTTTAACTAGCAAAACAATAATAATAATAAAGGTGATTATGTCAAGAACTTGTTGGATTATTTGCCACAAAAGAAAGAACTGACCAAATATTAATTCTCCATTCCGTTGACACTGCCCACCTACAGTGTCTCTATCGATCGATATACAACAGGGCAACAACACTAACTATAACCACAAGAATAACGAACAATCACTCTTGTAACAAGAATAACAAACAATCATTCTTGTGCCATAGCAGTGTGAAAACTAGAACACCGACCACCCTCAGTGTAACTAGTCCGTACTGCCCACCTACAGTACGACCCTTGGAAAAACTGACCACCCTCAGTAATCCAAACACAAACGCATCCACCGCAATGGACTACGCCGAAACGAACAATATAATATTACTAATAACTTTATTTTCCATTACACCTCGTAGGTAAAATTATATAAGTGAAATAAAACAAATGCTAATGGATAATACTTAATTACTCAGTGAGAAAACTCACCTCAGACACAAGTAACTTTATTAGAATTTAAAATTAATCTTTTCTGTAAGAGACTTCAATAAAGAATGTAACTAAAATTCTTTCAAACAACCCTTATGGCTCATATAAAGACTGTTTACAACTTTCTTCGATAAACGATATCTTATCTTATTTGTACATGTTTATATTGGACCGATAGATTATCTAAGGGTATTCGTTTCTCACAAATTTATATTTTGTGTCTGTGAATGCTGATGTTTAGTATTTTAAAATTTTATATACTTTTATATAGGGAGGTAAAAAAAATATTCTTACACAGGTTCCCGGGAGGTATTTTTTTTTCTAACATACCAGGATACGGTACTTTGAAATACTTAGCTGAATAAATTTAATAAAAAAATGTCTACTGTTTTCTTAAACCCATGCGGTACAGAACCATGATCTGGCCGAAACTTTCTTTTCAGGTAATTGGTTTTTAGGTCATGAGAAAATTATAACCCACATAGGAAATAGACGTCTATAGATGATGGTCCATCTTGTGAAATGGTCTAATAAATATCTAATAGAGATCTACGAAAAACAAAATCAGCTTAAATACCGATAACCACCCTAGAAAATGTCTAATTTTGTATATACTTCTATAAAAACCGCATGTGAGATCAATTAATCGGTATTTTCCTTGTAAAATAACAGATCCAATTCAAGTATATAATTTAAGATAATTAGACGTCTGCTAAACATCTAAAAAACATATCAAAGATTTTGGTTTTATCTGGGTTTCACAGTAATCGAGTTGTATTCCAATCAAAATAAATCCCTTCACCCTTTATGCAAAAATTAGAATTTTACGGTCAACGTAACTGTTAAAAAATAAAAAAAAATGTATTTATTTAATTATTAATCTATGAAAAAATAATAATTTGGTAACAGTATGATTATCCGATAATAGCGATCTTTTAGGTAACACACCTTTAAACATTGAATGGTTTCTGGTAAATTAACTAATTAGAGAATATATATATATATTAAGTTGGGTAAGATAAAAACTTAATTTTAAACTTTTAACATCCTGTAATGGGAAAAATTGGGGTTTTCTTCATCTAATGTAGATGATTTATTTATCGTCTAAAGGAATGTGTTTATTAGAGGTGTAATGACCTATTAAAATACCAAGCGTGGATGTTAATAAGATGTCTAAAAGACGTAGTGAAATATCAACATTACGATGTGTCTATTTGACGTTGTAAGTATATATGTATAATAGACGTCAATTACCCAGTAAACACAGGATATCCTATGGATATCCATATAATGTCCACGATTGGTCCATATGGACATGGACACAGAATGGGCATCCAATGGATGTCCATTTACTACTAGTACAATGGATATCCGTTTGGGGACATTCACTGGACCTTCAATTCTCGTTCACCACTGGACGTGAATATTTAGTTGAGTGATGGACGTCCATTGGACATCCATTATTCATCCTTTGGCCGAATCGAAATATACACTCATTAAAAATGTACTAGGTCCGCTATATTTTATACTTATACCTTCCATCAGCTACTCGATTAATTTTTTACACTCGTATAATGAGTACCTATTATATTTTTAGTTTCATGTAATGAAAAAAAAAAAAGAATTGAAGGTAGCAAAAGCTTAGACAAGTGCGCGGGGTAATGGAAATGGCATTACATAAAATATCTATTTGTATCTGATTTGGAAGGAGGAAAAGTAAATAAGGCTGAACATCTGTGGTTTCATAAAAATGAATAATAATTTAATGTTAGACTGTGTAGAGAGCTTTTGTACAAAAAAAAATCCAGTTCATGTCCTATAGTATATTATTCAACAAGCATATAATGATGGCTATTATTCACGATGGTGCGTTTATATCGTGAACCGCAGATGAGTGAATAATAGTCATTATATGCGAGTAGAACACTATATTTTGTCAACGACTATTAATTACCTGTTTAGGTACCTATACATTTTTGGTCAAACTAAAACACTATACTTTATTACAAAAAACTACTAATTGCTATTCAACAGATTATATATTTAATAAGTATTTAATTATTTAAAATGTCACTTTTGCTTTTGACATAAATCATACACACTAGATGAAAATCTGCATATAAAACGATCTACTCGTATATATCCCACAGCTTGATAAACTATTGCATGTATCTGCATAGCATGGTGGTTTAAGGCGCTGACTTGGTGAAGTGAGGAGTTTTAGACATAGGTTCGAATCCCCGTCGCGGTGAAAATTTTAAAATAATAAATTGTGGCATTTGTATAAATATGAATAATCTTCAATATATGCGAAGTGAAGTAAAGAAGTACACGTAAATTGTTAAAATTATCAAATAGTCGTGGACAAAATAAATAGTTCACGTCCATGCCATCCTGTCCATGTACAGAACATATCAAGTTCAGGTCCATGAAAAGTCCATGAGCTCTCCATGGTTTATTTATTATGTCCAGTGAATGTCCATATTTTTACAAGGTATATCCATTCTTAGTACGAAACGGACATCCATTGTATGATCGTGTGTTATCTGGGTAGAGTTGATCTAATGGACGTCTTGAAGGAGACATATAAACGACATAGCAAAAAACAGACACTAAGACCTCTAACAGGTGTCTATAGAAGACATCTTTCAGACATCAAGTCATTAATTTGTAGATGTATATTCGACAAATATAATACATCTATTTCCTATATGGGAATAAATTTAAGAAGACAAAATTTTAACTATAATATCATGGGTCAAACCCAAGGGGATGGTTTCTTATATATAAACCAAAAAAACTGGAAAGTAATTACATGGAAGTAACAAAAATCCTTTATAATTTAAAATTTTTTTTCAAATTATATGGATCTATATTCACTTTGAAGGGTCCATCAAACAGAAAGGGGTAATAAATGGGAATTGTAAAAAAATCCAAGAAAATTTGCAAATAGCTTCTTTGGGACCCTGGCTATTTGCTAAGCTATAATCACCAACCTGGCAACAATCAGTCACCAACATTGAGAATAAAATGATTATTACAACCGTAACAGTTGTAACTATAACCCAAAACATGTTGAAATTGATAATAATTAATCTCCATTAAAAATTAAAATAAATTAAAAGACAAATAAACCACTAGCACATGTGATGTACTTAACACCGGAAGTAAAATGGATTCTTGAAAACTGACAAATGTCACTTGACATAAGAAACTACAAAATTGAAACTTATATAGTTCTATGATCGACGTGAAGCTAGCTCCAAACGCAGATCTGCGACAATTGACTGAACCGGCAACAGCGCACAGATGTGCTGGTTTATAATAGTCAACTGATGATTAGCAGGGGGAATCGAACTCTCACAATAAACAAAACGTATATTGAAGCATCTATTTTATTTAAGTATTAAATCAATGATATTATATATGAAACAAATTGTGTTTTTACCTATAAAACGTTATATTTTAACAGCAAAAAAATGTTTCTCTCCTGTATCTACGTATATTGTTAATGTCCATTGGAAAAAACATCAGAAATAAATTAATAAACCAATAGTCTAACGTGACATATTAAAAAATTCCTGACAAACGTTCCAAGGTTGAGAAAAAAAATAAAAATCAGTTTTCTTAAAAAATATACTTTACTTTATTGTCTCTCCTGTATCCACATATAATGATGTCCATGGAAAAAAAAATCAGAAATAGATTGATAAACCAATAGTCTTTAACGTGACATATTCAAAAATTACTGACAAACGTTCCAAGGGGGAGAAAAAAAATAAAAATCAGTTTTCCTAAAAAAATATACTTTACTTTATTTTTTCTCCTGTATCTACATATAATGATGTCCATGGGAAAAAAAATCAGAAATAGATTGATAAACCAATAGTCTTTAACGTGACATATTCAAAAATGACTGACAAACGTTCCGAGGGTGAGAAAAAAAATAAAAATCAGTTTTCTTAAAAAATATACTTTACTTTATTTTCTCTCCTGTATCTACATATAATGATGTCCATGGAAAAAAAAATCAGAAATAGATTGATGATTTTTTTTTCATGGACATCATTATATGTAGATACAAGAGAGAAAATAAAGTAAAGTATATTTTTTTAAAAACTAATTTTTATTTTTTTTCTCACTTTTGGAACGTTTGTCAGTAATTTTTTAATATGTCACGTTAAAGACTATTGGTTTATCAATCTATTTCTGATTTTTTTTTCCATGGACATAATTATACGTAGATACAGGAGAGAAAATAAAGTAAAGTATAATTTTTGAAAAAACTTATTTTTATTTTTTTTCTCACCCTTGGAACGTTTGTCAGTAATTTTTGAATATGTCACGTTGAAGACTATTGGTTTATTTATCAATTTCTCATTTTTTTTTTCATGGACATCATTATATGTAGATACAGGAGAGAAAATAAAGAAAGTATAATTTTTAAAAAAACTTATTTTAATTTTTTTTCTCACCCTTGGAACGTTTGTCAGTAATTTTTGAATATGTCACGTTAAAGACTATTGGTTTATCAATCTATTTCTGATTTTTTCTTCCATGACATCATTATATGCAGATACAGGAGAAAGAATAAAGTAAACATCGATATTATGTAATAATTCATACGATTGTTTCGGAGCAACTATAGTATGGCGAAACAAAACAATACGTCAGTAATTATGTTTGCTGGTAATTTTTTCTCAAAATAAAGCAGAGAAAATTAATTATTTCATATGTAAAATATAAACCCATACGTTCGATAACATATGCCCCTCGTAAATACGGTCGACTCTCAGCGGCTGAGCGGTGGAGCGGTGTTGCCAGATCAATTTCACCCGTTTGGAGCTAGGAGCTAGCTTCACACCGGTAGTTCTATGAATATAATTGACAAAACCTCTTAACCCATACAATTGTTAATGTTTCATTTACATGAAAGAGAAGAAGAATGAATAGATTCAACTTCAATAATAACAATAACCTGAAATTAAAACCACAACAAACAATAAACATAAAATATCCAACCCCCATTCCGAAATAATTAATAATTATACAAAACAAACGTAGTCAATTATTAAAACCAGCAGAAATTATATCCTTAGGTAGGTGTAAGAAAATATAATTTTCAGTAGAAGAAATCTGTTCATTTAAGGAAGTGACATCACTATCTGAAAAAGCATTATGAATTTCAATATTCTCCAGTTAAATTAATTCTAATACCTTTATTACAAGTATGAAGCATTTCAACTTCAAACTTATCTGGAGAATGAAGTTCATTCAAAATATGATTAGCAAAAGCAGAAGGAGAATTATTTAGATCAAAGTTGGAATATTTCTTGATACAATTCCTTTCAAAAACTCACGTAAATAAAGTGTGTCCCTTTATAGTTTCATACAAATGGATAAAGAGTTAATCTTACATTTACAGAAAATATTTTTGATAAAGAGCTCTACAAGACTGAAAGATCCAGAATCGGTTACAAAATTTCCAAAACATAGTCTGGGATATTTTGATGTGGACGGAGATAAAAAAACAGTGTTTATCGAAAATTTGATTAAGCCAGAAAAAAATAATGGATAATTGTACATTATTGATATTCTCAGATAAAAATTGAAAATCAATGAACACTCCATCTTCAGTATCTTCATTTCTCTCATTATTGTAAATACACACTGACTTTTATTTGACAGTTGTTGACAAAACACTCCATTAGTAACAGATATTAGATGTCTCAAAGCACTCTACTAGTAACAGAAAATAAGGCGCTTTTTGGGAACGGCTTTCGCACTGTGCATTACTATAACAATTGTTGACTTATGTATCAAAATGGATTTCAATTTTTATCTGGGAATGAAATAATTTATAATGGTGCATATTTTTTTGCTACTCAATTTCTATGAACATTTTATTTATCTTTGTCCAAATCATCATTCTCTGTTACCCTGTATTCCAGACAATGCTTCAAACATTTTGTACCTGATTATAAATCTACAAGTCAAGCAAAGCTTTTTATGAGGATTATTTTTTGTTAAATGCGAGACAAACTTTTTCTTCATTTGTATAAGACTTAATGGGACACACTGTATAGTATCTCTCAGTTCTGGAGACAAATTGAAACCTCCATGTCTCTCGTATTCATCAACACTTCCGAAATCACTCGTAAACTCTAGACGTGCGCATTTTTAGAATTTATCAAAATGGTTTGGGTACCTAACATTAATTTTCAGGAGGCTCAACTTATTTTTGAAAATTTCCATTTACTATAGGCGTACGATGATATTTTCAAAATAAGTTAATTTATTAGCAAAAAAGTTAATCCGACGTGGAGGTACACTTGAATTTTTGTAGATAATCAATTTATATGTGAACATTTTCATATCGTGGGTATAAACGATAACATTTTTGTAGAATATTGATTTATTCGATGAAACACCGGTTACCATGGAAGTACGATAAAATTTCCCAAATCACTCGTTTATTAGTAAAAATGCCCATCTACCATGGCTGTACGATGAAATTTCAATAGGGGATCATTCATTTCTTAAAATCTATTGGGTGCGTACGTTGAAATTGTTATGAATGAATGGAAGAGTTTCTATATTATGGACGTTTAATGGTTTACTTGCAAATTGAAGATTTACCATGGGCGTAGGATGAAATTTTAATCCATTTGTGAAAATTTCATATCATAAGCGTACGATGAAACTTTGCGAGGGATACATTTATTTGTAATAATTTCCATATCATGTGCATAGTATGAAATCTTTAAAAGTTCAATTCATTCGTGTGACTTCCTATATCATCAACGTACGATGGAATTTTTGGAAGTGGTTAATTCATAACAATTCAAGTTTACCACAGGCGTACGATAACAATTTTGGAAGGTGTTTTTTATTTTTTTTCACTTTTGTCGGCAGTCCCAATGACTGCTTATTTCCTTCTTTCTAATAATCATTTGATCTGTTTTAGGCACAACATATTTTGCTACACTTGTATTCGGAATGATGATGTCAAATATCTTGCTCTTCTTTTTATCGATTCCAACAGTGGCATACATATCAGCCTCAATCAGCTTACTTATGTTGGGCATCCTACCATTCCTACCAGAGAGCCCTTATCTCCATTTACTGAAAAACCAAATGTTACAAGCCAAAATGAGCCTCCAAAAATTCAGAGGTAGAGGAGAAGTATCAGACGAGTTGGGAAGAATATCCAAAGGAATAATAGAAGAAGAAAAAATTGGACATGGAAGTTTCAAGGAACTTTTATTCACTTCTGTCAATAGAAAATGTCTTATTTTAGCTTTAGCTATGACTGCTTTGCAGCAGCTAACCGGAGTCGTAGCAATACAGTCTTACTCCGAGACAGTATTTGGTCAGACGAGTCATATACTTGCAGCAGATGTTGCTAATCTTATTTATTTTGTGATATATTTTCTAGCCACACTAATTGCTTTATTTTTCATTGATATATCGGGTAGAAGACCTTTGGTACTATTTTCTACAGTTGTGATATGTATTACTCTATTTATTAACGCTACTTACTCTTATATTGAAAACTCCACTAGTATAGAGGTAAACGGCTTTGAATATATACAAATAATTTCAATATTAGTTTACATCGCTGCTTATAGTATAGGATTGAATTGTGTCCCAATTTTGGTGAGTAGCGAAATTTTCCCATCACATATAAAAGGTAAAGCTTTTTGCTTGATAAATGTGTGTTTTAGTATTGCTTCTACAGGCGTTATCAAATATTTTGGCTGGACCAATGAGGCATATGGTTTAGCAGTACCATATTATACATTTGCTGTAATCAGTTTGATTGGAGTAGTATTTCTTGCAGTGTATCTTCCAGAAACTAAGGGTAAGACCTTGGAAGATATACAGTCACAAATGAAAAGCACAAAGCAGGGAAACATAAATATTGTAATTTGATTTGTATATTCTCATATAATCTGCATTGAAAATGTGAGTTTCACTACCTGTTGAACCGATCAAAACCAAACAATTTCAGACTAAATGCTGACGCTTTCTCACCCTACACGGCACCGCCAGGGGACGGCCAGTGTCGAATTTGTTATCGCCCATATTTCAGACGTTATCCACCAGGTTCACCATGGATTCGCCGATGTATTCATCACACACTGTAGTTGGTGGCTAGCTGCGAATCAGGGTATATGACGACTGCAACAGTACCTAGTTCATACGAAGAACTTGTTGTAATAGCATTATTATGGGCAGAAGGAACTGGAGGAAGAGAACGTCCTTCCTTTCAACCAAAAGTAGGAGGACCTTGAATAATTTCATAATTTATTCAAATATTTGGAAAAAAATGGGTCGAGTACCAGTTTTACTTTCGAGCAGGCACGTGGGTAAATTAACGGTCACTGGTTCACACCGTTACCTGCCGCTGTCTAAAAAATAGGCCAGGTCTTGATTCAAGAAATACCACAACCGACGAAAACAGCACCAAAGCCAGTTTCTTTTTAGGAACATCTCCCAAAGTTTCTACACCGGTGCCAACCGTGTAACAGCGAGCAAGTCAACCTAAAACTCCTATCTCATCCCACCATGTGTCGCTCCTGACGCAAGGACAGCGACAGCGATCAGGAAATTCCTCAATTGCCCTCAACATCTAGAAATCCATCAACATCTAAATCTTCCAAAATCTCTCCCCAACCCGTTTCTACTTTGAAGATGTCCTCCATTACTTCAAATAAACCTCGTCCACTGATGGAAACTCCAGCTCCACGAACCAAATCCAAACAAACAAACTCTCATCATTCTCAAGTCCAACTTCCTTACAAAGAATTCCAAGATTTTCGGAAAAAACTGTTCGCCTTCAGGGCAGCCTCTGGAATGAATTGAATCATACTTACAGGTAGCAAAGAACCCCCTCAATCCACTCTTCTCGCTCCTTCCAGGCCTCATCAATCCACGGAGCATACCGACGGAGAAGTATCAGTTCGGACTTCTTCTTTTAAATCTCCGTCCCAAAAATCTACCACAACTCCACTCCAAACCCTAACCATACGAAACCTCCTATCCAAAGTTGCAAAGGAACTTCTCATCCTTCTGGACAGAAATGAAATTTTAAGAGGCAAAATCTCTCACCTTCAAGCAAATCCCATTTGCACTGTCCTCTTCAAAATCCCGAGGAACATCTGCCACAAACAATTCAAATCCAAAACGCCATCGGTGACAACAAAGTGGTATGCCTTTTGCTTAACTCCCAAACTTCTGCCATAAGGGAGGACACTCTAGTCAACAACAACTCCCCAAACTTCTCATTTTAAGGGTTGACAAAAACATCTCTGATGGAAATATATTTAATCTTCTCAAAGATCTTTAAATCAACTTTCTCAAATGATGTGGGATTGTCTCCAAAGCTACCAACAATCCAACTTCTTCAATCAGTCATCACCAACTCTGAAACCCAACTCCAGGAAGGGCTCCCAAAAGGCATCTTCTCCTTCGTCATAAGTCATCGATGCGCAATCTCTAATGCAAACTATTTTCCACCTGTCCCAAAATGTTGTACTCGATGGACAAAATTAGGCCATTCCAACACCGAATGTAAAGCCAAGCTTTACACCTGCCCAAACTGTGGTAGTAACGACCACAGATCCGAAAAATGTGACCAATCCAACAAACCTTCCTGTACAAACTGTGGTGGCGACCACCCCACTTATCATCCAACATGCCCGAAAAGGTAAATCCTAGCCTCAAAGTCCGAGAAAACAACTCCCATCACACTCCCAAAACCTCCAATGCCTTCAGAAGTTCCAAAAATTCTCGTTATATTGATGAGTGCAATTCCTTTCTCTCGTAGGATGGTAATCGAGACGCTTCGTCACCTGATACCGTCCTACGTCCTACTACAACTACAACTGCTCTGTTCAAGGACAGGGCAACAAGGCATTCTTCAACTTCTCGTCAATATCCTAGCCTCGGACACAACAATCACCCTCTCCCACACCCAACACGCGCTAAAACAGCGGAATTCCTCAGAAAAGTGCACCGAAAGCCGAAAGAAAAGTGCATGGAAATCAACCAGACGGTCACGGCACCGAGAGGAGCAGCCGCCTGCGAGGCGTGACGACACGACAACCGCACTTTTCAGTGCACCACACATACTTCAGGTACTTTTCAGCACCTGAAGTGATTACGTTCTAGGAAAAATAACACAACAAAACCTTCCCTTTCCTTATCCGGGATGTGGATGCAGGTTTTCCGTGACTTTTTCTCGCATCCTAATTTTCGCAACGTTCGGAACAGCGATACATTGCGAAAATTTACCAAATGGCGATCCCTTGAGTGCACAGCCACAGCTGTCCCAACCGCGACAACCCTAATAATATTGTTGGCGGACAAAAACGGGCCGTTTCTTGCTATCTGAATGAGGACGCAATTATTTCAGTTTTCTTCACAATCCTGACAGAAAAGCTTTTGTTTATTTCAAACTTTTATAAATCTTATTCTGACCTGCCCAAGCATTCTGTACTGCTATTCAATGCGCAAGTATATGAATGGATGTTTCTTCTTTTATCTTACAGAATCTACATACACTACACCTATCAGAACTCCTAACACGATACTACTCTGGCTGTGGTATCATGGGAATATCTTTGATTGTCTCAGTCCTAAAAGATATTTCCAATAATGGGTACTTCTTTTGGCGTTGCCTCTTCCAATATTACAATGAAGCTGATATTTCCTTTTATGCAAATGTGTCCTAGAACCCACAGTAGAGTGCAATTTGCTCTAACCTACCTTATTCAGGTTTTCCAAACATTCCCATACCATTTTAGAACTGATTACAAAAATACGATAAGTTTTGATAAAACTAATAATTATTTTAAGTAGGTACACCACCACATCTCAAATTGTGAAGCATTAGCTGCAACCATTGATTTACTGCCTGAGAATTGTAGCGTCATTCTATTATCTTGTCTGATTGGCTCTAGACACTAAAACTCGCAGTTTAAATATAGATTATATGAGAAATTAAGTGTGTGGCACGAGATTAAACACGATCCATCATTGGACACACATTATAGGTACTATTAAAATATTTTTGTGATATTTGTAGTATAGGGACTTAGTATATATTTTCATTACTAATAGTACAAAAGAATTGTTGCTTATTAAAAGTTATAGTACGACATCCAGCAGCAAGATTCAATATCAATTTTTTTTATTAAAGTGAATGCAAATAAATGATTGATATAAATGTAATTAATAAATACAACGAACAAATGGCCACGATGACCTTAGTTTTTCATAAAAAAATTAATTTATCTGAAAGGAACATTTCGGGTAAAGAGTAGTTTACACAAACAGAAATTCAAGTTAAACGCTAAATCCAAAAAGTTTACAACATATGGGATATTATTTTTAAGTAAAAAAGTTGCTGATCATTTTTAATTATTTTCTACCAAATTACATAATCTATTGCGAAACATATTTATTGATGGTTTAGCGCACACATGTGTTAGTGAATATTTGCTAATATTTCACAATTTAACTTTAAAAGTTTGAGACTCTAGCTCTCTGTTATTTTTCATGAAATGTATCTACCAAACCCTTTTAATGGTTATTTGTTGTTTATGATTACATATTAAAGCAAAATAAAAGTGTTTTACAAGCTACTTAATTAGCAATTGAATTACAAATTCATTAATTATAGCACTTAACACATTTGGAAGTGAATCCTGTGCATTTACCTCGTTTGTGTTACCACTTGCAACTAATTAATTTTTATGTTTAACCCGTTAAAAATGAATCAAACGCAGTTTCCAAACAAACGAAGTTTATTGACGCCACAGTACCTTCCTAAACAGAAACTAAATATTTGTTATTTTCTTAATAATATAAACAATAATTATAGAGAACATCAGTTTTCGTCGACTTCTTCATAATCAGACTCGAATTTAATGTGGTTAGTAGTTGGTATTATTTCAATAAATTGTGTGTGATCCTCCATAACTTTAAGTTAAACAGCTCTGTAAGGTCTTTTTTATTTGCTAGTGACATAGGGAGCTTTGAACTATTCAACTGTTTCAAATTTTACGATGGCCATTCCAAAGGCGTTAATTTTGCTGTGCACTTCTTTTGTGTTTATTTCAAAGAAATATTGAACAGAGATCATGCTTGTATTGAATAATCATAGATTTGCTTTTTTGGACTCGAATTCATTTAATACGTAGTCAGTTCACGTTGTCTTTCTTAGTATTAATTTTAACGTTGAATATTTTGCCTGATATAAGTCCTATAATGTCAAAAAAGTCGTTGTTGTGACCTGATATGATGCAGGGATCATCCTTGCACCTGATATCAACAGGTATTCAACAAACAATTGAGTGTGGTTATGACCACCAACTGTCACCGAATACGAATCTGAAATGTGATGAGAGCTTCTTAATGTAAAATACTTAATGTGTTACGTGCTGTTGGCACGTTTATTGTATTCATAAGTATTAATCACATTTGTACACCAAATAACTACGAGTTTGACCTTGTATGCACCTGCCACATTTGTGCACAATAAATATAAATTAATTATATACATAAACATGTATGTAACACAATTTGTCCCAAAATTGCACTTAACACATGTATGCGCTAAACCATCGATATGCAATTTATACAAATCAATAAATTACAATATATTTAATTGAATATGATCGCGATTACTCTCATTTGCGGAAAAATGTGGAAAATCTAAAAAAAATGGTTGTCAGCTACTTGTTAGCAGTAACCAACAGGTCGCCAAATGTAAGCAAGTGCATTATTGTAGATTCTTTGCGTTTATATGCATTTTAATGAAATATTACGGTGAATTAAAGTTCATACTGTACACGATAGTGCATGGTAGCATGTTAGAAAATGGCCTTTAGCAGCTGCTAAGTCATACATTCCCACTAAGAGCTTGAAATGCAGAACTGGTCACTTTTTTACCGAGCATAGCAGAATGGTATTTCCCTCTCTACATGTCCGATACGAATGCACTCATAGTGGTTTATTAGACCCCATACTGCAGTCAGTACTTTTTCAGTTCTTTTTAGCATCCAATGAAGGTTTAGTGTTACCATGGAGAATTCAATATTTCTTCAAATATTTTGATGCTTTTCGGCACATTATCTGTACCTTTTCGGATAATATATATGTGGAAATGAATAAAATAGAATCAATCGATATAAGCGTGACCATTTTTATGAGAGTATATCTTTTATTTATGTATTTATACCTTCTATAAAATTTTTCCAATGGTATGTTGTCAAGTGAAATCATATTACAATAAAAATGAGTACAAGCTATGATATTCAGACGCGATTTAGTAATGTGGAGAGTTTCATACGCGAAAATATCTTAAACAAATTAATGACAAATCGTTTAAGTGAAAATATGCTCTACATGTGACGTCGTATAAAGACCAAAGCCTGCAGTGAATTTTTAGAGATCAGTTGATTTTTCTGTAATTTAGAGCATTTTCAGGTTCCAAAAAGTACCTTCCATTTATCAATTGTGGTACCACTGCCTGGACCAATTCCTTTCCTTCGTAACTTAAATATGAGAACATGTTATATCGGCACAGAGATGCCCAAATGCCAATGCATTTCAAGTTCTATGGTCGGTTAAAAAGTGACCAGATCTGTATATTGGAAAGTATTATGAAAAACAACGTTTAAATAATCCATTGTTTCAACCCCCATAGTTGAATCTTTCTATAAATTATAAAGTAAAATAATTAAATAATATATTCCACAATATACAATTTATTACTGGACCGGTTTCACAGATAACAATTGCATCGTCCGGAGTGAATTATTGAAACCAGTATGAATAAATGAGTAACTAAAATACTTTATTTTGAAATGTAATCCAAGATATATCATATCACGATATTTCATTATCTAATATATCAGAGACTTACAACATTCATATGCTATCTGGAGACAATCGAACCAAGGATAATTAAGAGTATCTATTTGTTTATTTATAAGAAAATACTGAATTTTTTTTTATTATTGATAATTTCAAGAAATCAACTATATAAAAGTTCAATTTTATCATTTTATGAGGGGTGATAATTTGAATCGATTGAGTGTTTTGCAAAATTTGACTTATTTGGATGTTTATTTTTAAAACAACTGAGAAGTTCATGGTTCAATGCGAGTAGAAGTCTCAAGTTTATCCACGACTATTCTACAGAGTTTCTACAAAATCAACAAAGTACTATCATTTGGAAAAAACTTTGTTAAAAGTGAGGAAAATTAACGTTTAAGAAAAGATAATGATTATATTTGAATATTGTATCAACTATATAAAGAATAGATTATTGCAGGGTCAATTTGAATATTACTTAGCTACTCACGTTCCATGGAGTCATTCCTGTTGCGTCAGGAAAACTCGTCAACCGTAAATATCAGATTAGAAGAGGAATGGAACGACAAAATGATATACACTTGAAATAGGGAATGTGAAAAAGTTGATTAAAGAAGTAACCACAATGCAGTTGCAGTATGTTGAAAATAAAAGTTATCGTGGCCATTTGCTTGAATGAATTTCGGTAGCTTTGCTTTACATTTAAATCAATTATTTATGTGCTGCCGTTCTTAAGCTATTAATAATATGAATAAGTTGAACTAACAAGTCAATAATTTCCGTTTTTAAAAATTTGTTTCCGAATTATTATCACATATTAACTTTTCATTCAGGAGAAATAAATAATAGTCATGTTTAATGTAGCAAGAACACTTAAGCTTATCTGCGTCTATTCTACAGAGTGCTCACAAAATTCACTAAGTACTATTATTTGGAAGGGACTTCATTGGTAGTGATGAGAATTAAGGTTTAAGGAGAATAATTATAATATTTGAACATGGTATTAACATTCTAAAAAATGTAACTGTGTATAAAGTAGATTGTCGCATTCCAATTTGAATATTACTTACCTTCCATTGGATCATTCCTGATTTGTCAGGAAAACTCGTCATTCGTACTGATCAGATTGAAAGAGGAATGATATGACAAATAATATACAACAAAATATATAACGGATGTGAAAAAGTTGATTAAAGAAAATACCACATTGCAGTTGCGGTCTTATTTAATAAACTCAAAACAAGCGCAATAATAAAAGGTACAAAAACAATGAAACCATATCATGTTTCTTCACGTAATGAGTAGGTGTGAGACGACTTCGGCATCATACAACCAAGATAAATTGAAGTTTGTTGAAACTCCCACCAAAAAACCCATGCCGATGTTATGAGTGTGGTCAAAAACCCCGAGGCAACTCCAGAAAGCAGGGGAGAGATTCCTGGTAAATGTGTACGGGTACATAGGAAGAAGTGAACTGTCGATAAGCCGTCTCAGGTATATGAATTATGAGAAGGCAGCTTCCAAAACCCCAACAAAAATAGTTGCACTACCTACAGCTTCAGCAAGAGAACACACACTTAGGGTGTATCACTAGGTGCAGCAATGGCTGGGGGTCGAGAAAAATGCCAAGGATTTGGGTTTAAGATGAGCTACAAATACGCTGGAACCAATCATCTCCCGACTCCTTCCGAATTGCTGTGACTGGTATCATGAAGATCTCTTTTTTACTAACGAAATTTGTTACAACGATCCGCACTATCTAATATATGCGACGCGGGAACTTGTTCTACCCCTTTTTCAAAAAACAGTAAGATCCATAAAAACCAAATATTTCCCGGAACAATGAGCAGTCAAGTAGTAACTGTTGCCCTGATGTTTGAGCAAGGGTGTGATTAACTTTATAAAACCAAAGAAAGCCGGTGAAATGGGTGTGGCAGCTCAAAGTTGTGCTACGTTACGAGACATGTAATGTGTATTTCTATTCTCAATAAAAAAGCTTACAGAGTGGAAAAGGACTGGTAGTCCATATTTTGTGATATACAACTATTGCGATTCATTAAACCATTAACACACCGGAACGTAACATCGATGAACCCGAAAAACAACAAGAAGAACCGCAATTATTTAAATATAAACATTTACCATATGTAAGGAATCTAACATCTGAAATCTCTATTTTTAAAGATGTTAATAACGTTAAAATCGCGAATAAACCAATTAAGGAGGTAGCTAATGTTTTTTCAAAATTGAAAGATAAAATTGGAAAAGAACAACATTCGAATATTATATACAAAATTCCTTGTGAAGATTGTGAACAAAATTACATAGGACATACTGCAAGTCACCTAAAAGACCGCATAATATAACTTCACATAAAAGTGATTGCAAACGATATGTAAATCGATGTGCATTAGCCCAACATACCCATCAGAACAAACATAGTATAGACTTCGAGAACACTGAAATACTTGATAAATGTAAAAACTATACAGAGCGACTTTTTGTTGAAATGGCTAGAATATCGCAAGAAAAACATCCAGTGTATACTAAAACCAATACTGACGGACTAAATTCAATTTACTAAACCTTATAGACCTAGACTGGAAACTAAAAAAGAAAAAGACATAATCTGACATCAACCAATGATCTAACGGACAAATAAATACCACCTTAAAAATTGCTGTTTACCAACACAAATTTATCAACATTTTATTTGTCACTTGTCACCAATTTTGATATAAGTTTGGTGAAATAATCAAAATTTAAACGTGTTTTTATGAAATTTTCCTATATTTTTTATGTAATAAAGATTTTAGATATTATTTTTCAATCAGAAGTTTTGTTCTGATGAAGTTGACGAAGTGCAACGAAAGCTCAACGAAATAAAGAGTGTACCTACTTTAAAATAAAATAAAAATGTTCTCTAAAAAACTACAAAATATAATCAGAGTTATATATTGCCACATACCCAATAAACATAATCCTAATTATAAAGTTGGTAAATAATTAATCTCAAATTATATATGTTATATTGGTTACCTACATTGTGACTCATTTAGATTGGAAACACCTCTATAAAATATTAAGATACTAACCAATTTCAACAATTTTTTTTTAATGTCAAGTAGGTACTAAAAGACTACTTTGGGACTAGCGATTTTTTACTAAAAAAAAAAATTAATACGCCGTTGGATTCAGAGTGCTCCCTGTTGTGAATAATGCCTTCTTTACTTTAACTGGTCAGAGGTAAATAATAGTGGACTGTAAACACTGATTTTATTAATTAAAAGGTATAAAAAGTAGCATATATCTTTACAGGTGTTAACGCTTGGGCTTTCAGCACAGAACTCATGTCCCTAACCGTGCGGCGTTGCCGATACTAACATAATTTCCCTAACATACCGCCCGCCTTGAACAGATAAAGTTCAACAAAACAAATCGAAAACTGTATGAATGCGATATAAACTATAAATGTCAATGCATACATTGAAAATTTTGTAAACCTTAGTCTGGTAATACACAAATTTTGGTCACCGGTCTTCGGAAGATTCCGTCACGAGTCAGTACATCCACAACACGGGTAACTCCGTCAGGACCGGGATGAAGTTTATTTATTCTGGCTAGCTGCCAGTTGTTGACGAATTTAGTGTCGTCTTGGACCAACACTAAAGCTCCTGCCTGCAACTGCTCAGGAAACTTTGTCTTCAACTTGCATCTAGTTTGGAGCTCAGAAAGATACTCCCTTTGCCACCGGTTCCAGAAGTGTTGAACTACACGTTGGAGGCGTTGGTATCGTTTTAATCGATTCTCGGGCACCTCTACATAGGATCTCTCGGGTATGGTGTTGAATGGTCGTCCAATAAGGAAGTGTCCTGGAGTCAGTGGGTTTAGGTCTGTAGGGTCAGAACTTAAGGGAGAAATAGGACGGGAGTTCAATACACTTTCTATTTGCACAATTATGGTCAGAAAATCTTCATATGTGTATGAATTTTCCCCTATTACCCTTTTTAAATGAAACTTTGCCGATTTTATTGCGGCTTCCCAAATGCCTCCAAAATTAGGGCTTCGCGCTGGGATAAAATGCCATTGGATTCGGTCAGTCGATAATTGGTCGGCGATATTAGCACTACAATTTTTGAGTAGATTATATAACTCTGCTAATTCCTTATTAGCTCCTTTAAAATTAGAGCCGTTGTCTGAGAAAATATTAGCAGGTTTTCCCCGACGACTGACAAATCGTTTTAGCGTAGCCAGAAAGGCTTCAGATGAAAGCTCTGTCACAAGATCCAAATGTACCGCCTTAGTACTTAAGCAAACAAATAAACAAAGATACGCTTTGATCCTTTTAGCACCTCGAGTTTTTTTGTCATTAATCATAAATGGGCCCCCATAATCCACCCCAACATTCAAGAATGGAGCGTAAGTATTAACTCTACTCTCAGGCAGATCACCCATCAGGTAAGTATAACCCTTCGGTTTACATTTTATACAAGTCATACAATTTTTAATAACTTTTTTACAGGCATTCCTCGCGCCCATGGGCCAGAATCTTTCGCGTAAGCTGGAAAGAAGCTGCTGCAGACCACAATGGTTTAATTTAATATGTTCCTGTTTTATTATGAGATTTGTAATTTCATGTGATTAAGGTAATATAATTGGAAAACGTGTGTCGAAATCTATATCCTCGTTTTTTAACCTTCCACCTACTCTAATTATGCCATCTAGTAAGAAAGGGTTTAAAAATAAAATGCAACTTTTATTTGATATAGCCTTTTTACTTTGCAACGCTAAGTATTCTTCTGGAAAACCACATTTTTGTATTTCCTTAAATATATATGATTCGGCATTATTTCTTTCCTGTACTGTTAATACTGGTGATTTGATTAACTTCCTATTAAGATTCTTCGCCTTTACTTTTCGCTTAAATTGCTCAACCGCCTTTAAAATAAATGCTGCAACTCTAATCAATTTTATAAATACTGAAAATTTATTAAGTAAATGTTCGACTACAACGTTTTTATAATTATTTTCGAGATTTATTAATGCAATCACTTTAGCTTCAGGTATTTATGAAATAGTGACCAGTTCTTCTGGTTTCCATGTGGTTGAATTCAAACGAAGCCACGATGGACCATGCCACCATAAATCCGTAGATTTAAGTGTTTGAGGGTAACACCCGCGTGATAATAAATCTGCTGGATTGCATTCTGATGCTACATGAAGCCAATATTCAATTTTAGTGAGTGACTGAATCTCACTAGTTCTATTTGCAACAAAGGTATGCCAACGAGCACTATCACCACGAATCCAACATAAAGTAATTGCTGAATCGGTCCATAGATAAATATTATAAAACTCTATACCAAAACTGGTATGTACCTTGTGAAATAGCTGGGCCAATAAAAGAGCTCCGCATAATTCTAATCTAGGCAGACTGACCTTTTTTAACGGTGCGATTCGCGTTTTAGCGCATAATAAATTACACGTTATGTTACCATTCAATTCAACACATCTAATAAAAATACATGCACCGTATGCCTTCTCTGAGGCATCAGCAAAACCGTGTATTTCAATTTTCTCGTAAGTATGTGACGCGACGTGTCTGGGTATTTGTGAATTATTAATTTTAAATAACTCAGTTATAAAATATAGCCATCGCTCAACTATTTCCGTTGGTACTTCCATGTCCCATTCCAATTTTTTACACCATAACTCTTGCATAATGAGTTTAGCGATAATCACTGTTTGGTCCTAACAATCCAAGTGGATCGAACACCTGGCATAGAACGGCTAATATTTTACGTTTTGTAATAATTCCATCAATTTTAATATTAATTGAATATTTTAGACAATCATTTAACGAATCCCAATACACTCCTAAAGTTTTACATGCTTCATTCTCCCCTATCGGTTGGAGATTTAATTCAACGCCTTGCTCTAGCTGAAACTTATCCGTTAACTTTTTATTGTTAGACATCCATTTCCTCAATACGAACCCCGCCCCCTGTAAGATGTTAAACACATCTTTCTGAATTTTTAATAAGTCTTCTTCAGAATTAGAGCCGGTTAGTAAATCGTCCATATAAAAGTCCTGTTGGATTACATGACTAGCAGTGGGATATTTCAACTCATTTTCTTTTGCTAATTGCATAAGACATTTAACCGCGAGATATGGTGCCGACGCAGTTCCATAACTCACCGTATTTAATTGAAAGCATTCTAGTTCCTCTTCGGGTTCTTGACGCCAATAAATTTTCAAATATTTTTTCTGAGAGTCATTAATTAATATCTGCCGGTACATTTTTGATATATCCGCTGTCATGACAAAATTATGTTTTCTAAATCTCATCAGAATCGTAAATACATCTTGTTGTAAAGTGGGCCCTACAAATTGGACGTCGTTTAGCGACAGTCCTGTAGAAGTCTTCGCGGACGCGTCAAATACCACCCTACAATGGGTGTTAAGCTTCCAGGTTTAATAATAGCGTGATGCGGTATATAATAGCCATCCGAATTTTGTTCACTATCACTAATTTTTGACATATGCCCTAGCTCCCGATACTCTTTCATAAATTTAGTATATTCTAATTTTAACTTCTTATCATTACTAAGTTTTTTCTCAATTAGAAGGAATCTCCTTTTTGCCATATCTTTGGAAGAACCTAAATCATTTAAATTATTTTTAAATGGCATTTCAACAATAAACCTGCCCGACCTTTCGCGTTTAGTTGTCTTTTCAAAATACAATATATGTCCGTTTTTGATAATATCTTACCCTTTGGAGTAACCTCCTCAATCTCCCAAATTTTTTTAATTAAGTTGTCCGATAATTCAAGTTTATTTTCTTCAGTAATACTGTGATAAGTATGTGACATATTGTTTTCTGAGAGTTTTACATTTAAATTTGCTGCTATGATCCATCCGAAATGACTATTTTGCAACACTGGCAAATTATCCCCCAACTGCTCTTGACCTTGGCATAGACAAGACCAGAATACATTGGACCCTAATAATAAGTCTATCTCCTCGGAGACATTAAAATACGGATCTGGTAACTTTAATTGTTTAGGTATATTTAGAAACTCTTTTTTAAATGAACGCATCGGCAATCGGTCTGTTATTTTCGGCAAAATTAAACAATTTATATTTTTATTAAAATCATTATGACACGATTTTACAATAATACTAGCCTGTCTTTGAATATTTGTTAAAGTTCTAGCTACCCCCTTAACCACATGATTTATTTTGGTGGGCTGAATATTTAGTTTTTTCATTAAACCTTCCGTCATAAAATTGCTTTGTGATCCGCTATCTAGTAATGCACGACAATAAATGAAATTGGAACCGTTTTGTACGCAAACAATCGCTGTTGATAACAAAATTTCAAAATCCGAATGTCCACAAAAACTATTATTCTCCAAAGTCGTGTGGCTAACTGTCTCGATTTCTGTTGAATCCAACGTTGCCGCGTTCGAGGTGCTTGCTAACGATGACGGTTGAACCGGTGAGGTTTCTCCTGTGTCAGTGGTGTGCGTATGGGTATTAATACCATTGTCGTTAGATCTTTTTTCTAAATGTAATAAAACATTGTGAGATTTAGAACATTTTGAACATCGTTTCCCTTTACACTTCCAATATGGGTGACCTGCCTTTAAACAATTAGCGCACAACTTTAACTCTTTGACCTTTTGAATACGATCTGTTATTTTAAAGTTTAAAAATGTGTCGCAATTATATATTTTGTGATCATTGTTACATAGCACACATTGTTTCTCTGAAGATGTTAGAAAGGTTGCAGATTGTCTCTTTATATTATTTGAATGTTTATCGACAGCAAGCTTTTCTAACGTCTCACATTTTTGCTTTAAGAACTTTTCTATAATTTTAAGCGTAGGACGTTTTTCTTCATATTTATAAGATCCCCACTCTCTTTTTGTTATTGAATCAAATTTAGACGCTAAGATATATATTATTAGCCTATCCCATGTATCTACCTTTTCCCCCAATGCAGTTAAAGAAGCTAAATTGTTCGATACTTGTTCAAATAAGTTTCTCAATGCTACAGGTGACTCTTTATAAACAGGTGGACACTCAAAAATATTTTAAATATGGCTGTGGATTATCATACCCTCATTTTCATAGCGATCTTTCATTTTCTGCCAAGCAACTTTATAATTGTCAGCCGTAACTTGTAAAGATTTTATTGTTTTTAATGCTTCTGGAGTTAGGACCTGCTTTAAGTAGTGGAATTTTTGATAATCATTCATGCTTTCATTTGCATCTACTAGACCACAAAAGGCATCCCTAAACTCCAGCCATGAACTATACTGACCGTCGAACTTTGGAAGCTGAATAGGAGGCAGTTTAAAAGTATCAGTGTTTCGTACACTATTACCTGTGACAGAACTTTCCCTGACATTTAAAACATCTGCTATGGAATAACGTTCAAAATTTTGAATTAAAGATTTAACTTCTCCTACTATATCAAAATACGAATCCTCAAACTCAGAGACTTCTCGTTGTTCTACCGGAGTTAATAATTTTCTTAGTTCAATTTCGGTTTCAATATCTACAAATTCCTGATATACTGAACTTAAACTATCCAATCTTTCACTCAAAGCCTTAATTTTTGAATCATTTAAATTTTCCTTATCTATTTTATCAAAATAGCTTTTAAATTTGGTTAATCTGCCTTTTATAATACTTCGTTTGAGGGTCAGAACTCTAACTTCCTCTTCCAATTCTGCCATAATGAACAAATAACAAGTGTAAGTGCAGAGGAAAGGAAATAAAGTGAAATATTAGTATAAAAAGGAACAGACTCACGTTTTCGAATGTATCTTGATTTCCGTACGCCCCTGGCACTGTGCTGGTGGAATGGACGGTTGCAAAACTGTATTCGCCGTGGCGGCAATCGACTTCCTAACCTCAAACTTTTTCCCACCTTTATTATAACTACTTTTAAACCAACTTATGATTCGGTTCGAACTGACCAATGTTGTGAATAATGCCTTCTTTACTTTAACTGGTCAGAGGTAAATAATAGTGGACTGTAAACACTGATTTTATTATGTAAAAGGTATAAAAAGTAGCATATAGCTTTACAGGTGTTAACGCTTGGGCTTTCAGCACAGAACTCATGTCCCTAACCGTGCGGCGTTGCCGATACTAACATAATTTCCCTAACATTTCAAATTTTGTCCCAAAGTAGATCTTTTGTTACTTGACATTTAAAAAAAAATAATAACTGCATGATAACCTTTCATGATATATTTGCGTGTACTAAGACTAAATTTCAATATCTCAACGGGTTATCGATAAACGGAAGATAAACTGTTAAGACGGAACATTTTAAACACCCAGTATCATGAAAACTGAGCATTTCCGGACTCATGTTTATATGAACTTTTTTCATATTTTTAGATGTAGAATCTGCCATTAAATTTTCTTCATAACATTCTCTCAACACCCTGTAGGTATAATCAAATTTGTAAAATATTTAGTGATATACAGGGAAAATAAGACATTGCACAGTCACACAAAATGGTTTCAACGACCCTAAAAACATATTGTAAACATGTACTGACCTCCACAGCCACAAAAATAATTTTTGATTATTTGGCTGCGTAATGTTTTATTTTCGCTGTATACCAAAAAATATTTTGGAAATTTAAATATTCGATTACTGGTATGTTGCCAACTTTTTCAGGCATACTTTATAAATAAGTAGTAAATTTGATCTATTTTATTTCATTGTATTATTTACTTTTGATTTTAGCGTTCTCTAGCGGAATGAAAAAAAAACGGTTACCATTATAAAGTGTGGCACTTTATTTGAGAGCTGATTTTATTAGTAATTTAATGCGTAGCATATATTTCTTATTTCGGGTGATTAAAGTTAAATTGATTACTTACAGTGTGACCCATTTAGATTGGAAACACCCCTGTTAAATATTAAGATATTAACCGATTTCAACCATTTTTTTTAATTATCAAGTAATAAAAGACTACTTTGTGATTAACGATTTTTTACTAAAAAAAATTAATACGCCGTTGGATGCAGAGTGCTCCCTAACATTTTAAATTGAGTTCCATGGAGTGGATCTTTTGTTACTTGACATTTAAAAAATAATAATAACTTCAAATTTCACAGGGGTGTTTCCTATCTAAATTGGCCACACTGTATGTATACAAATATTTAAGTTCACATTTCATTCAATTATGTTTTGTCATGTTGGGCTTCGATTACTAATGAAATTCGCTTTCAAATGAAGTGTCAGAATTTGAAAATTTATTGTAAACAGTTCTTTATCTCTCTAGAAGCGCTAAATTTAAAAATAGAGCAATTAACAGTTGTAATGCTAAATTCCTCATAAAATTACCTTTTTAATGATGTGTCGTTTTTGGTACATTCCCTATTTAAATTGTATTGATTAGAGAGTCGGCGGGGAGGAAAATGAAGTTATGATGAAAAGCTCCCCTTAGAATAAAAATCGATTTGTTTTATTTTTTTTATTTTCTTGTTAAAAATGTTCAAAATGGAAGGTATACTAGAAAATGGACTGGAGTTGAACGGAAACAATGACGGAGGATAGAAATATACAATGTAATAATGAAGTGAATACTTCTTTTTTAACTGTATTTAACTGTGTGTAGTAAAATTAACTGAAAAAAAACAAAAAAATACAGTTAAAAAGAACTTTTAACTTTGAAATCATCTTGTATATCCCACAGACACCGTCTAAAGAACCAACATTCTGTAACCATTTCTGAAATTTCAAATTTTTACTTTTTTTTATTAAGAGGAAGTAATATCTGATTTATATTTTAAATTCATTTAAATGGCTTGAGAAATATAAATCAAATATTAAGTCGGGAACTAACTTCTTCTTAATAGAAAACATTTTAAAGTTGAAATTTCAGGAATGGTTACATTATGTCCATTATTTAGTTTTTTGAGAAGCCAAATTCTTAAAAAATGGTATATTGAAAAAAATCAGTTTTATCTCGGCGAATCAGCTTAAATTAAAAAATTGTAAGAAAAAAATTTATATAGTTTCGTGTAATATGTGTTAAAAAATCATTTGAATCGCTGGAAAATGTAAATCAAATTATGTAGGAGTGGGTATTACTTCCACTTATTACCAGATTTCGCTGGCAAAGGCATATTATATCTTTTTTTAACACATACAAATACGTGAAAAAGACTAGATGATTCAAATAGTCATTTACAATTATGGAAGGCATGTAATGTTCTGTATATTGGATGCCACGAAAGGCGTACATTTTACTGGGCAGGTTTCTACCAGACCCTCTTATTATATATTCTAGTATTAATTAAAAAACTCTTGTATATTAGGATTCTCTATTAATTTATATTTGTTCAAAATTTCAATTTAATTCATTTTAAAATATGAAGACATTCAATGTTTAATTATGAAATGTATATAAAGTCCTCACACAGCTGGGCCTAAGAGGAATATATACCCAAACCTAATATTCTATTTATATTTCTCAATCGATTTAAATGAGTTTTTTATCCATTTTACACGAATTTCTATAATAATTTTTATTCTCTCATTTTTGTTTTTAAATTGAAGCTGTGTCGCTGAGATAAATTTTTTTTTTAAACTATGCCATTTATTGAAAAACCAAATTGCAACTTTTTTTTATTAACTTACTATACTGTTTTTACGAATGGGAAAATTTACCTCTCGAGCCGTTAGGCGAGTGCGGCAATCCGATGATTGAAAAAAAGATTCTTTATGCACCAATTTCATACAATGGTGCTGGGCTGGACGTGTTAATGTGTTTTTTGCTAATTTTGTGTCATCCTCGAACACAAAATCGAACGGGTCTGAGCGTTTTTCCAAAGAAGACGTTTAATCGTAAATAAAAAAAAAACACAAATAATTTTTTTAAAAACTTAATATATTTAATGGGATTCTGCTTCATTTTAAGGTGATTTGAATGAGGTCACAACCGCCATGTAGGTATAAAGTAAAAAATTTGGAAGATGTGTGACATTTGGCAATGACTAGCATGTATTTGAACCAGTACATGGAAAAATATCCCAGGGTGTTCCATTTAAATTTTTACCATTTGGAAAATGTGTGTTCCATTCAAATTTTTACCTTCAGATTCATTTGCGGTAAAACCGGAAGTCAGCCATTTTGAATTTTTACGTCAGATGATTCAAAACTACCTCTAATATATCCGAACAAAATTATAAATAAATCTGTCGGGTCGTTTAAAAGTTATAGGGGTACCCATGACCCGTTTACACCCAGTTTATATTCTTCCACGCACTCTAACGGCTAAATGACTTTGCTACAAACATCGGCAAAAAGGGTTATATATTAAAAATCCCCCTTTCTTATCACTGCAGGTTCTAAATGAAGTGTTTTGGATTTGAATACTTTCACATTTTGCCGGGTCTCTACCGGTACTAGAAATTTCGACCCAAGCCACTTTTTTACTCCGATGGACTATAAGGAGTTAGAAAGGGCATACTTTCAAATATTTACTATGCTACACTCTAGTCTGACAAATAAAAACTTATATAGGTGGCCAAGCAATTTTTTTAGACTGGCAAGTTTTACTTCCAGAAATATTTGCTCGTGTAAACGGATTCTCAAAGTACCTACTTACCAGCAAATTTCACTTCCGCAAGTACCGTTCAGACGAGCATTTATTGCTGAAAGTCACTTCTGCAAAAAAAGCTTGCGCGAGTAAACTTGCTCGTCTAAATAAACATTACATTATACCTTACACAATTCTTGTTACTTAAGAATATTTTTGACTGCATCTTTTACATCGTATTATTTCATATCTTCTGTAAGTTCCCTGTGGCATTACTTATTCTTTTTTCCTATTTTTTTTGGGAATCAAACCACAATCATGTTTTTTTATTTTTTATTTCGACGTTTTGGTAGCGTTCCAGCTACCGTTGTCAAGATTCACTAGTATAGAAATAATTTTTTGGTCCCTATCTGGCACAACGGAAAAATTTGACAACTAGACAATCAATAATATTTCGAAGTTTAAGACTACAAAACTTTGTTGTCAAATTTTATTAAGGTCCATTCATAGTAGATCACACCTCTGGTAAAATGTGAAATAAAATATTTTATTTTATGACATTCTAACGATATGTAGTCCACTTGAAATGGAATCCAGTGAAGTGCACGTTCCAGGAACGGTTTTTATTGGGATAGCGCTTTTTTTTCGCTTATTTTGGAAATTTTGTTAACAAAAATGCGTTTGTTGTTACTTTTTTTGTGTATGATTATTTTTGTTTTTAAAATATGTATTACTCAGTTTGGTTATTTTGTGTATTGAAGTGTGTATCGAATAACATAAAATAAAATTCAATGGGATTCGACAAAAATAATAATAATAGTAAGAGCCCAATAATAAAAGACGAAAAATCAAAAAAAGTGCTTTAATACAACTAAATGCAGATAAATGTGTAGCTGGTATTTCAGCCAAATGTAGTCAAATTTGGTTACCAATGTTAGAAAGAGAAATCTCCAATAATCAATTACCTGCGTTATCAGGATGGCATCATAAGTTTTTATCCAGGTTTTCTTATGATTTATCTTTGGAATGGTTGTTAATCGATACACACTTCAATACACAAAATCACCAAACTGAGTTATACATATTTTGAAAACAAAAATAATCATACACAAAAAAAGTAACAACAAACGAGTTTTTATTAACAAGATTTCCAAAATAAGCGAAAAAAAAGCGCTATTCCAATAAAAACCGTTCCTGGAACGTGCCCTTCACTGGATTCCATTGCTAGTGGACTACATATCGTTAGGATGTCATAAAATAAAATATTTTATTTCACATTTTACCAGAGGTGTGATCTACTATGAATGGACCTTAATAAAATTTGACAACAAAGTTTTGTAGTCTTAAACTTCAAAATATTCTGATTGTCTAGTTGTCAAATTTTTTCGTTGTGTCAGACAGGGACCAGAAAATTATTTCTATACTAGTTAGTCTTGACAACGGTAGCTGGAACGATACCGAAAACAGTATTGTGGTTTGATTCCCAAAAAAAATAAGAAAAAAGTATTATTTAATGTTATGTTCAGTAAAGTTCTTTTATCGTATTCACTTGATGAATTGAAAGTGAAAATTAAATAATTGAAAATTTAATTTGTACCTATGTAGAAGATCTATTCAATATTAAAAAATAAAGTCTTAACTCTTGACCCTCGGATTCAAGTTAATGATTTTATTTATTTGTTCCTAATATAAAATATTGTGGATGCCAAGCCAACCTTTATGTATACATGGAAGTAGCTCAGTATTTCTGTTTTTTTACAAAAACTAGTAATATTTCACGCAATTCCAACCGAACAATGTTGTCAAACTAACAGAGGCCACTAAAGTCGCTATAAGTATCTTGAAATTCTTCTCAATATACATGGTGTATATTGGGAGGATGCCAACAAGGGTCATATTTTTACGGAAGCCACGAACGGCTACAATGCAATATATATATTGTAACGAGTTATTTTTTTTTTGGTACCGAATTGAGGTTTACTTCTTCTATTTTCTTTTTAACTAACGTTTTATTTGTGTTTCACATAACTCGTTACATACACTCCGATTCCTTTTCTGTAACCGTAGTGGTTTCTTATTTTTTTTTTGTATCTAGTTTTTTTTTATTAGTCCGGAGGTACGCAAATTCGAATTCTACCATAAAACTTTAGTCGTTTCCGATGTTCAAATTTTTTAAAACCGTAGGGACATTCGGTATATATGAACTGTAATTAATTCAGAAAGACAATTAGTATATATGAAACTTTTTGCTGAAAAATAAAATTTAACAACCGATAGTGCCGAAATGGGAGTAGGAACGAGGATATAAATTTGAAAACAATTGATAGAACGCTCTCTGATCCGTGCTTCTTAAAAACCGATAAATTAAAAGTTAAATTGTCAAGTGCCCGTAAGCAGTTTACCGTTTGTGCGACTCCGGACTGTGAGAAATAGTTTTGAAGGTAATATAGTTTTGATAATAATACTATACGAAGACTTTCCGTACCGCCGACTGATATTCCGTAAATATTTTATTGTTTTGATTTTTCTTTATGACCATGGTTTTTTTATGCATAGAGATAAAATTATTTTGTGATTATTTCTGGTTACAAAATTAAGATTGTTAGTTGAAATAAATATACAGTTTCCGATACGAGTATATTCGCAAACTTTCCGTAACGCCGATTTAATATTAAGTTTTGTAGATATTTTCTTGGAAAATTTTAACTACTAGTTTTTATACCGAGGTATGTTGAGTGACAAGTTTTTTATTGTTTCTTTCTTTATTTTAAATAAAGATTTGTAGTTGAAGTACAGTTGGTTTTAATTTTTTTCTGTATTACAGCGTTTAACATTAATTAGTAATTATTGATTGAATTATTATAATCCGGCTCTCTGGTGGCTTTATGATTTTAGTTGCTGCAGTTTTTATACATAGGTAATTTTTTTTTTTTTTTTTTTTTATTCAATTTAACGTGCTTGAGACAACTATATGGCCATTAGCACGAGGTACAGTGAATATATAATATCTTATAAATATAGCATAATGAAAATAATTACAAGCAATAATGAAAAGTCTTTAAATTTTGTACAGAAGGCTTTCTTCTTTTAGAAACTGGGTGGCGATGGTGATTTGGTGTTCACTAGTTAGGATATCCTTAATATTGCTTTTCATTCCAAGTTGCTGACGTCTTTTATTATAGTAGGGGCAATCTACGAGGATGTGTTGAATGCCAATTGAAGATTTGCAATGTTGGCAGATTGGCTGGGAGGAAGAGGTCATGAGGTGGCCATGAGTGAAACGGGTATGACCAATGCGCAGTCTTCTTGCGACGACCTTCATGTTTCTTCGAAGATCGGGGATGTCAAACTGTTCGACGGTAGGATGAATTTTCCTTAAAAAAGTTACGGAATGGTTCCACTGGTTTTGCCATTTCTTCCGTACAAGTTTTTTCATAGTGAATTTTAGGTCACTAGCGATTTGCAAAATAGTAGATGTAGTGGTGGATGAAGCAGCTTCTTTGGCAAGGCAATCGGCGAATTCATTTCCAGTTATACCAATATGTGAGGGAATCCATATAATGGTGATGGTTGTATTAAGTGGAATAAGGGTTTGATAGGTATCGTGGATGCGTTGAACGAGGGGATGATTTGTGAATAAGTTGTTGATTGATTGGATAGATGAGAGAGAGTCCGTGCAAATAGCAACTTGTTGATGAGGGGTTACGCACAGATTGAAGGCTTGGAGAATGGCAAATAGTTCTCCGGTGTGAATGCTACAAGAGGCTGGGATTCGGTATGATCCCACGGCAGATTGCGAAGAAGTGACAGCACATCCAATACCATTCTCGTTTTTTGAGGCGTCAGTGAAGAGGATCCGGTCATATTTCTTTGAGTTTAGGATTTCTAGGAAGGATTTCCTTATGAGTTCGTGACTGGTTTCTTCCTTGCTGAACTTGGTGAGTGAGATATTACATCTTGGGAGTATTTTGGTCCAGGGTGAGTTGTGGGGGATGGGGACAGGGCTAGTTAAGGATAATTGAGTGTGAGGTATTAATGTTTTTAAGAGGAGGGGAATGGTAAGTATGCGTGGGTTGGTTGGTGTGGAGCTAGGAGTGTGAGGTATTCTGGTTATTAAAGAGGAAACTGGATTAGAGACGTTAGAGGAGATCGAGGAAGCATAAGAAAGGAGGAGATATTGGCGTCTGAGCCAAAGGGGTGGTTCATTGGCTTCAATGCAAAGGCTCTCGGCAGGACTGGAGCGAAATGCGCCTAAACAAAGACGGATGGCAGTATTGTGTACGGAGTTAAGGGTTTTCAGGACGTTTTTGGATGCTGACATATATGCAATACTGCCGTAATCGAGTTTGGATCGAATGAGCGCTCTGTAAACTTTCAGGAGGGAATATTCGCTGGCTCCCCATTGATAGTGAGAGAGTGTTTTGATGATATTCAGGAGTTTTAGGCAGTGTCCTCTGGTTTCTCTGATATGGGGATTCCAAGTAAGTCGGGAGTCGAATATCACACCGAGGATTTTGCATTGTTCGACAACTGGGAGAGGGAGATTGTTCACTAAAATTTCAGGGTAAGGGGATGGGGCTTTTCTGCTGAATCTTATTAGCTTAGATTTTGTAGAGGAGAGGGAAAGACCAAGTGAAGATATTCTGCTATGTAATAGGTTTACAGCAGACTGGAGGAGTTTAGATGTAGTAGGTGTCGAGACTCCGTGACAGTAAACAACAAGGTCGTCTGCGTATGCAGCATATTTAACAGGGGACGGAAGATTGTTACATAAATGACTAATAGCTAGATTGAATAATGTGGGGCTAAGAATAGAGCCTTGAGGAACGCCGTCTTGTTGGACATGAGTTAATGATAGGCAGCCATTTACTGAGACTCTAAAGGATCTATTACTAAGAAAGTGTCGGATAAATGAGAGAATGTTGCCATTAAGGCCATAAAATGAAAGTTTATCAATTAACGTCTGTCTTGGTAACGTGTCAAATGCGGCTTCGATGTCAAAGACAGAGGCTAACACCTCTTGTTTACGATTTACAGCATCTGCAATGTGGGTTTGTAAGACTGCGATGTTATCTCTTGTGGATCGGTGACGACGGAAACCGGATTGTTCGTTTGGGAAGATTTGATGTTTTTCAATAAACCACATGAGCCGTCTGTTTATCATCTTTTCCATTAATTTGCACGTAGTGCATGTGAGGGAAATCGGTCTAAAGGACTGTGGTAGCGTAGCTGGCTGAGATGGTTTCAGGACGGGAACGATAATGGATGAATTCCATTGAGTAGGGAATAATTGAGAGGACCAAATGGTGTTATAAATGTTCAATAGTTTAGTAAGACTATAGGTGGATAAATTTTTGAGAAAAATGTAGGGGATGTCATCAGGACCAGCGGCTGAATTTTTACATGAAGATAAGGCAGTTGTTAGTTCAGTGAATGAAAAAGGAGAATTAATATCGTCGATATCTTGTTGGTGAGGTATTGCGAGTTTGGGGGAGGCAGATTCATGTTGGTTAGCTGCGAAGGGGGGCTTGAGTTTGTTATGAAATTTTTCATCAAATTTGTCAGCAAAGATGTTAGAAATAGTTTGGCTGTGGCTAGAGGAAGTGCCATTGAAAAAAAGAAGGGGAATTTTGGTGTTAGTTTTGTATCCTTGAACCTGTCGAATTTTTTTCCAAGTTTGGGAGGGGTTTGAATCATTATGCAAGGCTGTTACGTAATTATGCCAGGAGTTTTTTTTGCTCTGTTTGATCACATATTTGGCTTTAGCTTTAAGTCTTTTAAATTTTACTAGGTTTTCGGGACTTTTGTGTTTGCGAAAAACGTTAAGGGCGGCTTTGGATTGTCGCACTGCTTGTTCGCATTGAGGGTTCCACCAAGGAACAGTTTTGTGACGGGGGGAGAGGGAGGCTTTGCCAATGTGAGTGAATGCTGCTGTAATTATAGCATCTGAGAAAAGCTTGATAGAATCAGAAATATTATTGGTGGTCGGTAAATCACGCAGGAAAGATTCAGCCTCCAGAGAAAACTCCGGCCATTTCGCTTTGTTGAGGCGCCAATAACTTCTCACATGAGTCTGAGCATTTGAGTTGTCACTTATGATTATGGGGTAATGATTGCTGTCACAAAGATCATCAGCAGTTTTCCAGGATAAGTTAGGGGCAGTTTTGGGATCACAGATGCTTAGGTCAATGGCAGAAAAGGTACCAGAAGCGATATTAAAGTGGGTGTATGATCCTGTATTGAGGAGGCATGAATTAGTGCAATTTAGTATGTTCTCAACGACTCTGCCGCGTCCAAATGTGCGTGGGGAGCCCCACATAGTGTTGTGGGCGTTGAAGTCACCCAAAAGTATAAAGGGTTGGGGGAGATCGTAAACCAATTCGAGAAGCTCTTTCTCATTTAGTTTGTAGTCGGGTGGAATGTATAACGAGCAGATGGTTAATTTTTGGGGACAATAGGCAGTTATGGCAATGGCCTCAAGATTGGTAGTAAGGGGCAAATGAGTAGAGTAAAGATCTTTGGATGCAAATATGGATACTCCACCACTGGCCCTGGAGCAGATGGTTCGGATGTAATGATATCCTTCAAAGTCCTTTGGTGTAGGGATTTTGGAAGATGTAAAGTTTGTTTCCTGGAGACATAGGAAATCAGGATGGTAGATGGAAATGAGTTGTTGTAGCCGTTCTAGGCGCGGATAGTATCCGTCGCAATTCCACTGAATTATCGTGAATTTAATTAGTTAATATCAAAAGAGGTCGGTATCGTCACAATTGGAGTCACTATCAATAGAGTTAAGAGATTTGAGGCTATCAGAATCGACTACATCGTTGAGATTGATGGTACCTTGTATTTTCTTTGTTATGCGGGTAATGCGATTTTTGAGTGACCTATCGGAGATAGCATGATATATTTGACGAAGATCTGCAAGGAGGGATGTAATGTTTGAAGTAAATTGGTAAGCTTCCGTTAATGGATCGTGGTTACCGAAAGAGTTTTCCAGAAATGCTATTAATTGTTCTGAAGTAATTGAGAAGGATGTTGGGTCTGTTTTTGCTAAATTTTCAATGATTGCGCGTGCAGAGGGGCTGATAGTTGTTGCAAGAGTCTTAGTCTTTTTTTTTGGGGGGGCAGGCTTGGGGGCACGAAAGGCGTTGTTAGATGGTGAATCTGTATTGTCTTGACTGAGAGTGAAAGGAACAGATGAGATAATTACAGGGGGCGACTCAAGGCTAGAGTCAGTAGAATGAAGTCGTTTGAGACCTGAACCACTAGTAGTGGGCAGGTCTGGAGGAGGGAGTGTGTTGACGGAATTATTGTCAGTGGATGATAAAGGGGCAGTGGTAGGAGAGGAAGTAGGTTCAGTGGACATGTTGTCGGTAGAATCATTCTGGATAGGGGTAGTAGAGGAGAGGGAGGAAGTGTGTTGAGGATTTTGGCAGGTATCTGCAGTATGTCCAGCTTGTTTGCAGAGGAAGCACTCCAATTTATCTGAGGTGACGAAGATCCGGAAAGAAGTATTTTCGAAGTGTATTACAACGGAGGTTTGTATTTCATAGTTATCTTTCTCCGGTAAGATATAGACAGATCGACGAAAGCTTAGGATATGGGAATAATCTTCTTCAGGTGAGCCAGTACGGATATAGGTAATGGGGGATGAGAGTTGAAGTCCGAGATCATTTTTTAAAGCCTGTTCGATGAGTATATTCGGAATAGAGGGACATACATTAGATAATAGTAATCTTTTAGAAGGGCTGATGAGTCTGCGTATGGGAACTATTTCTTCTTTAATGGCAACTGTAGGATGGTCTCTGAGGAGGTTATCAACAACTAAAGTAGAAGTGAGAAAGATGCAAATCCGCTGGTTAGATATACGGGAAGCATGGGTGATTCCTTTAGGAGTCACAATTTCACCGATTGCCTTGATGTAATCGAAGAGAACTGTATCCGGAAGTGCATTTATTACAATAGCTTGATTTCTATTAGGGCATGTTATAGGTGTTGAAGTTGGTTTTCTTGGATTTGATTTAGTGACAGCAGCAAAACTTCGTGCAGTGGGCTGAGTTGACATGTTTAAATATTCTGGATGCCAAAATATTTAATAAACTATTCAGACCAGGCGAACTAGTCTATAGATGTATTATTTTCAAGTATCAAATAGTGTGAATAAACACATACCAATATGGGCCAGCAAAATATAAGTCACAAAAAACTAATCACTTGTGTTGAAGATAACGTTAATGAGCTCTCGAACGATAATAGTACCTTCACGTTCGGAGGCCACACGTGGAATCACATAGGTAATTAAAACTGGTATGGTTGGTGATATATTTTAACTTTATTCTGGCCTTGATATTTTTACTCTGTGTGTCGATAATTAGGTACCTTTTAAACTCGTGAAATTTATTCCGGGAATAGTAGTTTATAATATTTTTCTTTCTTTCGTATTTCTTTTAAATCCAAAGGTTATATCGAACTTGGAAGAGGCTAAGCCATAACTTGTTTGATTTACCGGCAGATTTAAACCGTTCTTTCGCCGCCTCGTGGTCCAATAGTTTTTTTTGTTATCTAAAAACTAGTTACCGGTATTTATTTTAAATCCAAAGGGTTTATCGAACTTGGAAGAGGCTAAGCCATAACTTGTTTGATTTACCGGCAGATTTAAACCGTTCTTTCGCCGCCTCGTGGTCCAATAGTTTTTTTTGTTATCTAAAAACTAGTTACCGGTATTTAATTTAAATCCAAAGGGTTTATCGAACTTGGAAGAGGCTAAGCCATAACTTGTTTGATTTACCGGCAGATTTAAACCGTTCTTTCGCCGTCTCGTGGTTCAATAGTTTTTTTTTGTTATCCAAAAACTGGTTACCGGTATTTATTTTAAATCCAAAGGGTTTATCGAACTTGGAAGAGGCTAAGCCATAACTTGTTTGATTTACCGGCAGATTTAAACCGTTCTTTCGCCGTCCCGTGGTTCAATAGTTTTTTTTTGTTATCCAAAAACTAGTTATCTGTATTTATTTTAAATCCAAAGGGTTTATCGAACTTGGAAGAGGCTAAGCCATAACTTGTTTGATTTACCGGCAGATTTAAACCGTTCTTTCGCCGTCTCGTGGTTCAATAGTTTTTTTTTGTTATCCAAAAACTAGTTATCTGTATTTATTTTAAATCCAAAGGGTTTATCGAACTTGGAAGAGGCTAAGCCATAACTTGTTCGATTTACCGGCAGATTTAGAACGTTATTTCGCCGTTTCGTGGTCCAATAGTTATTTTATTTTCCCAAAGATTAGTTTCTGTATTTCTTTCAAATCCAAAGGGTTTATGGAACTTGGAAGAGGCTAAGCCATAACTTGTTCAGTTACCCAGCAGATTTGTACCGTATTTGATAACTTGACCGGCTGTGACCGTTACGTCCGTTACTTCATTTTTCCCGATGTTTTGACTGTCATTATAGATATATAAATCAGTTAGACCACAGAGTATTAATAAACCGAAGACTTTCCGTAACTCAATACTTGCAGTACCGATATTGGGCTCGTCCGAATTGTATAGAATTCAACCAGACCCCTGGAATTCGCCGTAACCTCCATCTGAGGCTATCCGGAACTCTTGACGCCAAGGGTCAAGGGGCCGTGGAGCAAACCACGATAAAAATCTGGCGCCCGAGCTTTAAACCGTAAATTAGCAACAAGGGTGACCATAGTGACGTGTAGAAGGTAGTAAACGCGTTACAATATATATATATATATATATATATATATATACCTCAGGCGTCGAATTTGAGGACAGTATACCTTATACCGGTATATCATATACTGGTCCCTGAACTCATCGCTAGATGATAAGACAGTATATGATATACAGTCCCCAAACTCAATTTTTCTCTCTAACGATGAGTTTGTGGACAGTATATCATATACTAGTATATTATATACCAGTCCCTGAACTTGACTGGGCTAGTCCGACGGCGACGGCACATGCGGCATTGCCGCCAGCATAACATACGGCAGCTTGCAGCAGCTTTGCCACAAAATTAAGACTACACCAACCTGCCCTTTATTATTCTTCATAATACTCCAATAAACTTTTAAAAATAACAATCAACAGTAATATTAAACACAGGTTGAGTCCGATCTAGTTTTAACAAGATTATTATTTAGTTAACTTTGGTACAGTGTCTTCAGGAATATATTTTGAACCCATCTGTAACGTTTGTATACATATATCATCCATATCAAATATTTTGAAAAAAATATCAAACATACTAACGCGCAACCCTACCAAACATCACTAGCCTGACTAATTCAACAATGACAATTATTGATGGCATTCAAATAATCAAGCGTTTTTATTCTCAACAATTTTTTATAATGAATTTCATGACTAATGAGTTCTGATGAACATGTTATCAAAATTCATCGTAACATACTGATGATTTTTTCAGTTGTAAAAACACTACCATGAATTTTGTGTTTTCTGACTAACTTGAATTTTATTATTGACGACCAGTTCTCATATAATATTAGATATGATCTGCGAGTTCTCTACTAAAAGTTGTGGCAAATTATCACAAAGAAATATCTCACTAGTTGATAATCAAAACTCGTCATAACGCTGTGTTTCTTTTTGATTGATACTCATTTTGGGGAATATAAAATAAATAAAGGTATTATTACGATTTCCAGCATTAGCCTTATCAAACAATAATTATTTCATTTGTAAAAATTCCACAACCCAGTTATATAAAAGCAGCAATCTACCTCTGATTATAAGCCGGTGTGTTTCGAGTTTCGATCGATATTAACGTCAAATTGGTAGTTGAAGCGTAAAGATTGATTAGTTAAAAACAGGTGAAATTGAACGTTGTCAAACCGATGAGATTAAAAACAAAAAATTTAAGAAAAGGAATACTATTTGACGATCGACAAGCCCAGTCTCGTTTTTCGATTGATCATTCACTAGTAAGCTACTGATCGACAATTGATACCTACGCCCGTGTTCGAGATATGATTAAAATCAACAAACGGTGACTTGCAAGAATCTGAAAATTGATACAAGTTTTTCAACAGTAACAAATCAGTTGCTCCCTGAATGTAGAGCATTCATTCATTCATTACATTCTTAGCTTATGATAAATCGCGCCACCCATGTGGCGTTCCAGAAATACACACTAAGCGTGTGCAATAACAATAATGCATACATGCGCATATAATTTTAGTTTTTTGAAAGAAAGAATACTTTTATACCTAGTACTTTCGAAAGGAGTATAATAATTTTGTCGAAAGAAGAAACATTTGATTCTTATCTTTTCCTTCTTTTGATAATTTTATAGTCTTTCTAAAGGAACATGGGAGTTAAATTTCCTACTCACAACAAAAATACCACATTCCTCCCTTCGAAAGGAGTTACCTATATTTCATTCTTACAAAATTAGTTCGTATATGCGCTGGATAATGCCGCATGAGTCGCGATTTATCCCTGCCTAATTCCTAGATGACCACGATTCATCATATTTCGGCTGCGATTATTTTCGATTAATCGATTATTCTTGATTAATCGATATTTTTCGATTATTTGATTATTTTCGATTATTTGATTATTTCCGATTAATCGATTATCGATTATTTTTAAAAAGATATATCGATTAATCGATTATTTTAAGATTAATCGATTAATTTTTCCACCCCTAGTAGGGTTGGGCGATTATAAAAAAATATAATCGATTTACGATTATATAAAATAATCGATTAGTCGAAAATAATCAAATAATCGAAAAATAGTCGATTAATCGAAAATAATGAATCGAAAATTGATTATTTTTCATAATTATTATGTTATCAACATTATAATGTTGATAACGGAAGCTGAAAATGGTAAAAATAAAGTATCAAGTAACATTGTAGTTTGATTCACAGTAAAAACAAACTAAAACTGTACGTTGTGATATAATACCAATACACTGTGGGCCGAAATAAAGGAGTACATTTTTTAATTGAAAATATTTTTTTTTGTTTTTGGGCGATTCATATTCTTTTTGCAGGGCTAATAACCTAGCATGTCCTCAACATGACTACATTTGAAAGCAAAAATAATGTACAGGGTCGGACTTATAAAAAATATTATATAACTGCATTTGATTAATAATTAATTGATGGGCACAATAGATCTTTTAGGTCTCAGTGAATGTTACCCCAAAAGACATACATACATATAATCAAAGACATACATACATATAATCAATTAATAGTCGCTACGCTATAGGAAAATAGATTCTCATTGAAAACTAAGAATTAAAATATATGTATTATACCACAACGTAGTTTTAGTTTGTTTTTACTGTGAATCAAACTACAATGTTACTTGATACTTTATTTTTACCACTTCTAGCTGCCGTTATCAAGAATTATGAAAAAGAATCAATTTTCAATTAATTGATTATTTTCGATTTATCGAGTATTTCCGATTAATGGATTATTTCCAATTATTTCCGATTAACTGATTATTTTCGATTTATCGATTATTTTCGGTACTGACTTCATTTATGATACACACGTTTATACAGTGCTATTCAAAAGTCCCCTCCCCCCCTCGTATCTTTTGAACGGCTACACTTACATTAATAAAATTTGGAGGGTAAAAATAAAGTGTTGTAAACTTCTCTACGAATGGTAACAGGTGACGTAATAGTAATAGATGACGTCACAGTGCCACCCTTGCCAATAATTTTAAATAGGACCTTATGGCAAGTGATATCTGGCATTGACATTGGCTACATAGCCATATTCATTTTGTTTGGGTTTAAACTAATTTTGACGGATAAATTAAATAAATACCAAAATTATTGAAATTATTTTTTTAAATTTTAATTAATCAAATATCAACAATGGATTATTATAGCAAGTGTTCGAAATGTGCTTCGTCTACTTCCTGACAGTAATACATCCTATTAGTAAACTCTTGTCGTACTCGTTCGAATGTGTCAGCTGAAATTGCATTGCATTCTTCAATAATTCTTTCTTTCAAAACGCCAATGCTATCTGGTGCCGTAGTATAGACCTTGGATTTCAAGTACCCCCATAGAAAAAATCTAATGGTGTCAGATCTGGTGACCGAGGTGGCCATTCTATAGGACCTCGCCAGCCGATCCATCTACCTCGATATTCTTCATCCAGGTAACGTCTTACTGCACCATAATAATGTGCAGGAGCACCATCTTGTTGAAATGTTATTTCCAGATGGCCGAATTCATCTGGATTATCTTCCAGAATTTCAAGAATTAACGGCTCAATTGCATTTTGTAACATCTCCAGATACACTTCACCGCTTAAATTTAGGAAAACAGGACCAACTATTGGTTTCCCAAAATACCTGCCCAAACATTGACTTTTTCTGGAAATTCGGTATGTTGTTCACGAAAGGTGTGAGGATTTGTGTTACTCCAATACCTTACATTTTGTGTATTCACATTATTTCCATTGAGGCAAAAAGTACTTTCGTCACTGAAACAAATTGTTTTTGTGTAATGTGGGTTTTGACTAATTTTATTTGTCATACATTCACAGAATTCGAGTCTTCTGTCGGGGTCGTCATCCGAAAGGTGGTGCACCATTTTTAACTTGTATGGATGAAATTTATTTTCAGCCAGCACTCTCTGTACTGTACTTTTACTTACTTCACAGATAGACAAACTTTAGTTGAAGAGGAAGTAGGGTTTACTACCATTTCAGCAACTATATCAATTTTTTTATCATCACTAAATGTTGGTCGACCAGATCGTTTGGCATCTTGAACACTACCTCCCAAACAGCAAAATATGTCCAGTGTACGTACATTTTAGACTCTTTTTACGTCATTACGTCCTTGTCCCTTAGTAATCGGAATATGTATAAAATAAGTACGTACAGTAAAGGACATTGGTTGTACGTACTATACGATAAGTAAGTACGTACTTAAGACAAACTTTTAACGTACTTTGTGTACGTAGGTACGTGTATACAGAGGCTAAGGAAGCAGAGCAGGAAATATGTAATGTGTGTATCCTAATGTGGATACGGGGTGTATTAGGATTGTAGAAGGGCCTCTGACTAGGTGGTGCTGCTGGTCACTTGGTGGGTCATCTCACAGGAATAAAACAACTACCTGTATCACTGGGACATGTTCTATTTATTACTCAATATACATTAACTACTAACACTAAATGAATACTCTTAGATTACTACTTAGAATGAATCGCATGATATGAACTGAATTGTAATGACCTCTTAAAATACTATTGTTACATATATATACAAAGAGTCAAGTGCACCATAAGTAAACATACACAAATATATTCACGTTTGACATTGACTCGTACGTGCAACCTTTATATTTATTATTTATAAAACAATTCGTGGTTTATTGGAATTAGCTGGAGGGAATTTATTCGATAATAATTTAAATAATTAATTACTTAATATTTAGGCCAAAAGGCATCACACCTTCCCCTTTTAAAAAAAGAATAAATTCCGTTGAGCTTCCTTTCCCCCTAATGAAATGAATTGACAAATACCCTAAAAATAAACGATAGATGATTATTAAATAATGTCACTAACCTACGATTACATAATATATTCATAAATAAATGAATGTTCATTGCCTTTAAAAATTGTTTAGGATAACTTAGTTGTTTATTTATTTTCACTTAATGTTTTTATTGTTTGTTATCCGAATGTATTTACTGTCACTAATTGTTTTATGTTTTACTTTGTTTATTATTCATAATTGTTTGTAAACTCACTCACACTTTTGATTCTTACACTTTTACAATTTTTAATTCGTTTTACAGTAAGGATGGATTCTGTTTTTGTGTATTTCTTTTATCACACCTGATTCTAATTTAATTTTACAGTTAACATCACTCACCTCTGTGACTGTAAATGGACCTATATATTGAGATTCGAATTTGGTTCTATTTTCCCTCTTTACTAAAACTGAATCCCCTATTTTAAAATCAACTGGATTAGCTACCTTACTATTTTGACTTTGTCTACTCAGTTTATATTTGGTTAAATATTTCTCTGCTCTCTGATGAGCTACCTGCAGTTTATATTTTAACTCATTCTGATATTCATCAATATTATAGGATGGTTCAATCTCGTTTGTTAGATTCTCGGGTAAGTTAGCACGTCTACCGAACAATAATTCAAATGGCGTATAACCATGATAAGAGCTTGGAGTCGTATTATAACAATAAGCAAATAGTTTACACCATTCATCCCAATCATCCTTACTTTCATTTATAAAGTGTCTCACATACTCATTAAGCGTTCTATGTAATTTCTCACAACCTCCTATAGATTGATGATGATATGCTGTTGAATAATTATGACTAATATTTAACATTTTAGTTAAAGCGTTGAATACTTCATTTTTATATTCTGTGCCTAAATCTGTCCTAATTTGTTTCATTAGACCGTAATTTGGTATGAAATTTTCAAAAATTCCACGAGCTATCGTGTTCGCTTCTTCGTTTTTAACTGGAATTATTACTGCATATTTCGTTAATTCACATAACATTGTCATGCAATAACGGTTACCATTTTCACTTTGTGGAAAAGGACCGACCGTATCTATATATATTATATCCCATGGTTTTTCTGCTGTATCCGTTAATACAAATTCTTCTTTGTGATTATTCTTTGCTTTATTGACTTGACACTTGTGACATTGCTTAATATATTTTCTTACATCTTTTTCCATGTTTTTCCATCTAAAATTCGCTCTTAATTTTTTCAATAGCCTGTTATTTCCTGCATGACCTCCAAATAAAGGATCATTATGATAAGTTTATAAAATCTGTTGCTTTTCTTTTTCTTTTTCCACCATCTTAGGTATATCGCAAATACATATTTGTACGTTTTTTAACGTATTGTTTCCTTTTTCCATAAACTTTTTTATAGTGCACTGTGTGAAAATAATATCATTCATATAAATTTTCATCCTTTTTATTCCATTATTTACCGCTAGCTTATCAAGCTGAACTAACGTTTGACCTAAATCAAAGTTAACTATATCGGTATTTAATAAGGCTTGGCTAAATCTCATCCTGTTTTTGATCCGTATGTTCATCCTTAACGAAACACGGTTATTTTCAAATTGCAGAATTGGTAATTTATGCGCCTCTAACTTATTCAGTACTTTATATACTGCTGGCTTGCGAATATCTTCCTTTATTTCTGTGGAAACTATTTTATCTTCTCCTATAGGCTGAGCTTTATTCTGACGAGTTTTTAACCTCGTTATTGCTAAAATGTGAGCATTGTCAATGTACAAGTCTTTTAATTAATTTATGGATATCCTTGAAATACTGTCCGCATAATTTGAATTTCCTTTCAAATATTGTATTTCGAAGTTGTATTCTTCTAGGTCTAGTCTAATTCTTGTAAGTTTCGAAGTTGGTTCTATCATCGAAAAAAGATGTGTTAACGGCTTGTGATCCGTTTTCACAATAAAATGTGGAGAACCATATAAATAACACTTAAAATGATTAATTCCCCAATGGATAGCTAACAGTTCTTTCATGATTATAGGTTTATTTAATTCACTTTTCTTAAAACCTCGCGAAGCATAATAGGTAGATCTATACCTTCGTATTCCTGGCTAAGTATTGCAGAACACGCAATATTTGAAGCATCTGTTGTCAATATAAATTTTTTATTGAAATCTGGATATTTCAGAATAGGCGGCTGAATTAATGCCGATTTTAGTATTTGGAATGATTTTTCGCAGTCTTCCGACCACTCGAATTTTACATTTTTCCTAGATAATTTATTGAGAGGTATGCATATTTCAGCGAAATTTGGAATGAAACGTCTGTAATAGTTACAGAATGCTACGAACCTTTTAGATTCTTCTGAATTTTTGGGCACTGGATACTTCTCAATGACTGAATATTTTGCCTTATCGGGTAGAACCCCTTCACTGGACAAATTGTGTCCTAAATTTGTTACTTCTCGCCTGAAGAATTGACATTTTTGTGGATTTAATTTAAGGTTGAATTTCCGACATGTGTCAAACACCCTTTCGAGATTACTTAAATGATGATTTTCTGACATCCCTATTACGACTATATCATCCATATAAAGAAATGCTTTTTCTGGAGTTAATCCTGAGAATGCTATGGACATCATTCTTGAAAAACTATTTGGACTTATATTTAAACCAAATGGTAATCTTGTATACTGAAAAGAACCTTTTTCTGTGATAAAAGATGTATATTTCCTTGAAGACTGTTCTAAGGGAATTTGATGAAAACCTGACATAAGATATATGACTGAAAACCATTTCGACCTCCCTAACTGATCTAAGATCGAATCTATTCTGGGTAATGGAAATTTATCTGTGACTATTTTCTTGTTCAATTGCCTGAAATCTATACAAAGTCTCCAAGACTTCTCTCCATTGATTGCCTTTTTGGGAACAAGTAAAACTGGACTGTTATAATCTGAGATTGAAGATTCAATTATACCTTGTTCTAATAACTTTCGGGCCTGATTATTAAGTTCTGAAGATTGAGAGTGTGGCGTGCGATAATTTTTAATATATACTGGAGTATCATCTTTTACCAATAGCTTTTGCTCATAAAAATTATTATGCGTTAAAATGTCGTTCTTTAAAGCAAAAATATCTGAAAAATTCTCACAAAGATTTATTAGCTTATCCCTCACGTATTCTGGTACCTCTAAATTTAATGTTTTTCTTAATTCTTTCATCCTATTCTTACTTTCATTCTTCACAGCATATACATGAAATAAATTTAAATCCAATATTTTAATATTGTTTGTATTTATCGACTTGCTTTCATAATTTGTGTTTAAAATTCTGACATAAGGATTAGTTTTTGATATAATAGATCTTGCTATAAATATTCCTGGTAATAGTTCTTGTTGCTCGACAACTTTATCCTGTCTTAAGTTTTTGAAACTTTCTACCAACCGATAGACTTCACATCTAGGCGGTATTGCCACAGTATCATATTCAGGATTGTCAAAAATTTCTAATGTTACTGTATTCCTAGATTTACAATCTATGTATAATTTTAATTCTGAATAATCTAAAATACAATTATGATTTCTTATGAAATCCCTACCTAGAATTCCATTCGTAGGTATAGGAAATTCTTCCTCTACTACATGAAAACAATGTTTAAATGCTACACCCTTAATAAAAAGAAAAGTTTCTATTGTACCCAAAGTTTTAATTTCTCCCTGAGTTATTCCTTTAATATTTAAGATTTGTGTTGTTTTTATTAAGTGATGTGGAAAATTATCTGAAATTTTTAATAACGATATATCTGCACCTGTATCTAATATGAAAGTATCTATATTATCCGATATGTCAGTTTTAATTTGCACAAAGTTTGAAAGAGTTAAATCAAAGTTATAAATATAACGATTATTATTATGCAAGTTATTTAAAATTTTGGATTTTTCACCTTTCTTTTTCAAAACCCCCAATTCTTTCTGTTCATCTTCCACTCTCGTCTCTTCACTCTCACACATTCTTACATTTCTATATTTATTATCATTGTTAAACCTATTGTTAGGCTTGTTTCTATATTCTTCTGGCTTCTCCCTGTAACCAGTTAATCTCCTATTGCCTTGATTGGCGTGAAATTTCCTACTGTTATCGTAGTTATTTTTCCTATGGAAATTATTTTCTCCATTATGATTAACATAAGAGTGTCTTCGCTGAGGAAAATAGGTATTTAGCTGTGGAAAATAGGTATTTCCTGACACAAACTTATTCCTATCTGCCTTATAATGCAGAACACTTCCTGTTGACTAATTGTTTCCCACATTGATGGAAACCAATTTAGTCATCACCTCTTGCGGTGTCGTAAAATTTCCAGCTGCTATAACGGTTTTTATCCATTCTGATGCTGCGTTGTCGATCAGTGATTTTACTGCTGCTTCTGTAGTATACTTAGTTGGTAAGTGTACTGGCATTCCTTCTGCCAAATACGCGGCTTGTAACTGATCTGTTAATTTCTCCATCTCTGATGCATACTCAACTATATCCTTATTGTTTTGTCTTAATTTGCTTAATTTAGCTCCTACTAAACTAGCACTATCTCCCTTTAGTCCCTTTTTTAAGGTTTCTATAATTTCTACCAACGAGTTTTTGGTAGTGATTAGACTCCTAGCCTTTCCAGTTAGCCTTGTTTTCACAAATAATACAGCATTCTCCTCATGCTCTGCTGCACAAACCTGTAGCAAACTTATGGCATCTACAAAAGATTGCAATTTGCTTATATCTCCATTAAATTCGTTTGGTAATATCTTACCAGATAAATTGAAAAAATCACTCATACTTAATGCCATTTTCTCCTTTTTATCTTTGCTCATTGCTTCTAATATTTCTTTATTAATTAATTTATTACGCGTAATTAATTGAGACGGAACTTTATACTGACAATCTAACACTTGAAATGCTTTCTCTACCTTTTCTCTAATTTTGTTAAAATATAAAATACATGTACTCTGCTGATTCTCATCTAACTTATACCAATTCTTATTTATTAACCTAGAGAAACTATTAAATGAATCACACAACTTATTTATTATATCTATATGACTATCTGAGCTTTTTGGAACCTCCTTTTTTAACACACGCTTACTATTCCTACGTATATCTTCTAAAATTAAATTCAATCTAATCTCAAATTCATCCCACGTTACTGTATTTCCATCACTCGAGGACATTTAAAATTCATTGTCAATAAAAATAAAAATATGAAATATCAATTATCAAAAAAAAAAAAAAAATTTAACCACAAAACAGAATATACCCTTAAAGTTTACAAAAAATATTCTCACCATCCTAAAGGTTCAGCGTGCTTTGCTGTAGATTTCTTATTTCCCTCTTCATTTGTCTTCTATAATTCTTATATATAGACCATCCAAATTGTAGTACCAAAACAACCACAATAATGTAGATGAGAGTCTTCACCTCCAGATCTGCTTTGATTTCCTCTTCTTGTACTATAAAATTACTGTTAACCACACCATTTTCTTGGACCGCTTGTTTCGTTGATTTAGCACCCATTGTTACAGAATTCCTATTGTTTGCAGGATCGCCATGTAATGTGAGTATCCTAATGTGGATACGGGGTGTATTAGGATTGTAGAAGGGCCTCTGACTAGGTGGTGCTGCTGGTCACTTGGTGGGTCATCTCACAGGAATAAAACAACTACCTGTATCACTGGGACATGTTCTATTTATTACTTAATATACATTAACTACTAACACTAAATTAATACTCTTAGATTACTACTTAGAATGAATCGCATGATATGAACTGAATTGTAATGACCTCTTAAAATACTATTGTTACATATATATACAAAGAGTCAAGTGCACCATAAGTAAACATACACAAATATATTCACGTTTGACATTGACTCGTACGTGCAACCTTTATATTTATTATTTATAAAACAATTCGTGGTTTATTGGAATTAGCTGAAGGGAATTTATTCGATAATAATTTAAATAATTAATAACTTAATATTTAGGCCAAAAGGCATCACAAATACATGAATTGCCCCGCGCATAGATGGCGCGCTATAAGGACGCGAAGACTACACCGACAGAGAGCTGACTGGATGCTATACCTTCAGGCGACAGCAGTGTAGAAGCAAGAATTAAATGTTCTTTGTCAACTGTTTTATTTCTCTTAGGACATAGATTGATAATTTTTTGTTGATTTAATATGTTGATCATTTATTTCAATAGATATGTAACGCCGTTACAATTATTCTTTTTGGTAGACATTTTCTCAGGCTATGTTAAAGTAATATTACACAAATATAAAAATTTTGTTATTTAATAGATCTCTGAAATTTTATATTCATGTACACTTTAAAATAACTGGTAGTAGTAGTAAATTATAAACTAAAAAATTAGTAATTATGTGTACGTACAGTGGACGAACATAGTTTGTGACAACTGTACAGTATTTCTGGTTGATACAAACAAGACAAAATTCAAACGTTTTATGTACAGCTGTATTTGTGTATGTCTTTTGTATGTAATTGCTGTACGTAATTTGGACATACTGCGTTGTGGAAAATGTACATTCCAAAAATGTACTGTGTACGTACTTCGTACAGTGGAGTATGTATTCTGGACGTAACTTTTGTCAGTTGGTAACGTACTTCAAACGTTTTGTGTACGTATCGATGCTGGTTGGGCTGTTGCTTCAAACTTGTGAAGAAGCTCCCTCAAATAAATTCTCGAGATAGGGCTATCTGGGTATCTCTCATTAAATAAACGTTCCGCTTCATGGAGATTCTTTCCAGATTCACCAATTACTAAGATCACTGCTACTTTGTCGGCTTGAGTACGTACCATTTTGCCTATGTAAACTCTTAAACGTCTCGTTAAACAATAATAAAATTGAATATTTAAGCTATTTAGAAAAACTTTGCAAAGCAACAAATACTATTAAATTAAAAACGACAATTTTTTTGACAACTAACCAGAGGCGGACTGAAAAATAAGTTTAAACCCAAACAAAACTAATATGGCTATGTAGCCAATGTCAATGCCTTTCAAACGAGATATCACTTGTCATAAGGACCTATTTAAAATTATTGGCCAGAGTGGCACTGTGACGTCATCTATTACTATTACGTCACCTGTTACCATACGTAGAGAACTTTACAACACTTTATTTGCACACTCCAAATTTAATTAATGTAAGTATAGCCGTTCAAAAGATACGATGGGGGGAGGGGACTTTTGAATAGCACTGTATATACACTGTGTCCGTAAAGTATGGAACAAATTCATTTTTATTTAAACAGACCATTTTAAGAAATAATCCTGAAACATGTCGATTTTTGATTTTAATTTACCGTATTTTAAAATAATATTCTAATATACAGGGTGAATTACTTTCGAGTAATGACGTCACCATCATTTTTTTTAAATGAAACACCTCCATTTGGTCTCAATTATCGGATTACTCTAGCTGAGCTGATTCCAAAAATGTATAACATGTTGATTCCAATTGGTACAGGATGGACAAAAATACAATAGTTTTGTGTGTGCTCATAAAGTAACGCGTAACATTATTTATTAGTTAAATTAACAATATTATCAAAAATACTTATTGTCTAGCGGACAGAATATGACGAAATGCATAACCTTATGAATGTTCGAATTGCAGCCCTTGCTGTATTTGACAGTAACCCAAACGGTGTACAAATTCTTGTTGAACCTTGTTTATTGTGTCTTGAGAAATATTGTTTATTGCTGTCCGAATTCTCTCTTTTAATTCTTGAATATTTGCTGGTTTCGTTTGATACACAACATTCTTCAGATGGCCCCACATAAAATAATCCAAAGGATTGAAATCTGGTGACCTCGCTGGCCATTCAATAGGTCCACGTCTACCAATCCACCTAGGTACCTTCTAACATCTACAGCATAATGTGGAGGTGCACCATCCTGTTGAAACCATAAACTTTCATCAAAACCTACAGGATTACTTTATGAGCACACACACACCATGTACCAATTGGAATTAACATGTGATACATTTTTGGAATTAGCTCAACTAGAGTAATCCGAAAATTGAGACAAAATGAGGGTGTTCCATTTAAAAAAATGTCGGTGACGTCATTACTCGAAAGTAATTTAACCTGTATATTAGATAATTATTTTAAAATACGGTAAATTAAAATAAAAAATCGACGTGTTTCAGGATTATTTCTTAAAATGGTCTGTTTAGCTAAAAATGAATTTGTTCCCTACTTTACGGACACAGTGTATATCTCGGTAAAAAATGAGCGTTGTAGCAAGATTTCCTTTCGATTAATCCAACGTGGCAACTACGCTTTTTGGTTGACCCGCCCTTTGAACTGTCCGTTGGAATAGTGTGTTAATTAGTTCTCAAGAGTAAACACGTAAAAACTCTTTTTCAGTTACCGGCTTTTCTCAATCTTATTTCGATTGTCATTTACCTTTATTTTTATAACCATTTTGTATCCATAAGTTGTTGTGAATTAATAAATCGTTTCTAAACGGAATAATCTTCCTAAAACCGACCCTCCAACGATATTTATATTGTCAAACTGTTACACTGGCGCTCCAACTCGTGGCGAGGAAAATTCCATAGAACGTTCTTAAGAACTGCAAAAACTTTTGTTTTAGTGATATACGGTTATAAGGTTTCGGACAATAACTCGAGAATTCGGTAATTAAGAACTTTGTTATAAAAACAAGTGTTGTTTTGTGTAACATCAGCATAAAGCATTTTGAAACGTGCTTTTAAGGATCTAACAGAGGTTAAGGTTTGAAAACATCGGCAATAAAGTAAGTCCTTTCCAGTTTTATTTTCAAATCTGTTTTATTATATACAGAGTGGACATTAATTTCAATTATTTGAACTTTGAACTTTTGTTTATATCTACTTTTAATAAGCTGTAAGTGCCAAGTTTTATAAAATGCCGCCGAAAAAAGACGATCACAGTGATGGAGCCGCAGCTTCTATTCTAATGTCTCAACAATTATTGGACTTAATTAATGCTTTAAGTAATTCAAATAAACAATCCACTCAAGAACTTTTACAAAACTTTCAGTTTCCGGGTCCTTCTAATAATAATAATAATCCAACGGGAAATTTTGCAAAGTGTACGACTCGTTTTAATGGTTCAAATGAATCTAATGTGGAAGCATTTATAGACAGTATTTGTACGTATAAAGATTGTACTTCGGTCTCCGATGAAAATGCTTTGCGCGGACCTCCAATGCTTTTAGAAGGTGTCGCCGCTACCTGGTGGCAAGGTGTTAAAAAGACAGTTGTTTCGTGGAACGATGCAGTGAAACTTTTAAAGGACACTTATACAAAAACTCATCCGCCGCATTTCATTTTTAGAGACATTTTCGCGAAAGAACAGGAGGTGGGAGAATCTTCTGAACTGTTTATTTGTTCTATTCGTGCTTTATTTTCCAAGTTGCCATATGATTTGCCGTTAGCGGCACAACTCGATATGATTTACGGGCTATTAAATCGTAAGCTACGAAAACGTTTGCCGCGCAATCAATTTGACGATTTCGAAAGTCTTCTGATGCAACTCCGGGATATTGAACAATCTATGAAAGAAAGTGATCAAATTCCTTCTAATAAATATGACGGTAAGAGTAATGACAAAAGAGATAAACAGTTATATTGTCGTTATTGTAAAAAAGCAGGTCACTCAAAAGAAATTTGTAAACAATTAATGAAAAAGGAAAAAACAAATGACCAATATGGGCCCACTGTTTCATCATTGACGCCGCAGGCTAAAAATCTTTCGAAAAGCGAAGAAAACGCGCCAAACGCGAAACTTGTTTGTTACTGTTGCGGTGCTCCGGGTGTCATTCGGTCCAAATGTACTACGTGTCAAGGAAAAACTAAAACCGTAGTTCAATCTGTTGCTTTTAATCAAATTATAACAGAAAATGATTGTATTGCAAATTCTGATTTAAACTTATATTCTGTTTCGATGTTTAGACCTTTACTACCTATTACAATTGACAATGTCGAAGGAGTCGGATTCGCCGATTCAGGCGCACAAGGTAGTATAGCAGGTGCTAGCTGGTATAAGTTGTTAAAACAAAAAAATTACGAGTTTACGAAAACTAAAATGAACATTTCTTATGCTGACGGAAATATCCAATATAAAGATATTCTGAAAACGAACGTCGATGTTTTCATTAAAGACAAAATGGTGTCCGTTACATTTATCATTTTCCCAGAACTCGAAAATAACAGAACGCTTTTAGGAGTCGATTTTCTTGAAAAAGCTAAGAGTATTTTAAATATCGCTGATGATTGTTGGTATTTTTGTGAAGATCGAACAAAAGAGTTTCCGTTTGTTAAAGAATTTACTTTTGATGATTCACCATTACAAATTTGCGAAGTAAGCGAATACTTTTCACGTACTAACGAAGGAGAAATTTTGGACTCTTCTCAACGTGCCAAGGTTAATAAGGTTCTTGCTGAGGCTTCGGATATTTTTTCCTCCAGTGGAGATCCTACTGATTTTGCTGAACACCGTATAACCACGGACGATAGTGACCCCATTGCTGTATCTCCTTTACCTTTAAATAATTTCAAGAAACAATTTTTAAAAACTGAGATAGATAATCTTTTAGCTTCTAATATTATTGAAGAATGTGAATCTCCATGGGCCAGTCCCATCGTACTAATTCCTAAACGAAACAATCCTAATGATTTAAGGTTATGTATCGACTATCGTAGGCTAAATTCAATTACAGTTAGTGATAGTTTTCCAATGCCTCTTATAGACGACTTGTTACATTCAGCCAAACATACTCCGTTTATGTCCACTATAGATTTACAATCAGGTTATTGGCAGGTACCGGTTGCACCCCCGGACAGGGATAAAACATGCTTCGTTACACCATTCGGCACCTATCGTTTTAATCGAATGCCATTCGGTTTACGGAATGCACCCGCTACGTTTAACCGATTAATGGGACGCTTTTGCCGCGGACTTGTTGATCGTGCTGTTTTTACGTATTTGGACGATTTATTAATCTTATCAGAAACTTTTGAAAAACATATTGAAGACTTGACTGCCGTGTTTCAGAGACTTAAGATGTTTAAACTACGCGCGCGTCGTGACAAGTGCTCTTTCGTAAGAAACTCCGTTTTATATCTCGGTCACGTGATTACTCCACAAGGTATCGAACCAAATCCTGAAAAGACTGCCGCCATTAAAAATTTGGGTGAACCTAGTTGCATTAAACATGTTCATAGTTTTGTGCAGACGTGCTCGTGGTATCGTAAATTTGTGCCGAACTTTGCTGATATAGCTCGACCCTTAACGAACTTACTAAAGAAAAACGCGAAATTTCACTTCGGAGAAAAAGAAAAGTGCGCGTTTCAGCCTTTAAAAGACATTCTTACGTCGTCTCCGGTTTTGATACAGGCTGATCAGACAAAGCCTTACATACTTCGAACCGACGCTAGTCAATATGCTCTCGGTGCGGTATTACTCCAGGGGGAGGAAAATATGGAACGACCCGTAGAATATGCAAGCCGCTTGTTAACTTCTGCTGAAAGCAAATTCTCTACTACTGAGCGAGAAGCTCTTGCGATTGTTTGGAGTACCGAAAAATTTCGGGCTTATTTGGAAAATGCGGAGGTAACCATTGTTACGGATCATCAACCATTAAAATGGCTTTTTACATTAAAAACCCCTTCGGGACGTCTCGCAAGATGGGCCTTAAGACTTCAAGGACTCAATATGAACATAGTCTATATGCCTGGGAAATCTAATGTGGTTGCCGATATGCTATCTCGACCTTTTTGTCCACATCCAACCGATGACACTTGTGATATTTGCTTCGTCACGGTAGAAATCCCCAGATATGCACCAGAGGACCTTAGAGTCCAACAGCTTGCTGATAACGACGTTGCTAAAATTATTAAATCTCTAGAATCAGAAGATCTAGTAGACTTGACCAGATGGTCTGAACGAGGATACCAACTAGCTGAGGGAGTTCTTTATCCTTTCAATCCTGACAATGACTCCGAAAATCCTCAGTTGGTGATTCCTGAATCTTTACGAGAGGACATACTGAAACAATACCATGACGCTGACACTGCTGGCCATTATGGTGTTGACCACACCTATAAGAAAATTTCCGAAAAATTCTTTTGGACTGGTATGCGAAGATACATTGCCAACCACGTCAAAAATTGTTTAGATTGTCAACGATATAAAAGTACGAACCTTAAGCCTGCAGGATTGCTACAGACTCCAGCTCCTGCACAAAGATTTGAAGTTATGGCTGTTGATTTATTCGGGCTTCTCCCGGAAACAGTCTCATTGAATAAATGGATCTTAATTGTCGAAGATATCGCCTCCAAATGGGTAGAATTATTTCCTTTATCTAACGCAACTGGTGAAGCTTGTGCTAAGCTCCTTATAGAAGAGGTTTTCCTTCGTTTTGGTACTCCTAGAAAATTAATTTCTGATAATGGAGTTCAGTTCATCTCGGATGTGATGCAGAAAGTAACTCATTGTTTTGGTATAAAAAGCTCCTTTATTCCTTTGTATCATCCAGCTAGTAATCCGGTTGAAAGGAAGAATCGTGAACTAAAAACTCAATTATCCATATTAGTTCAAGGACAACACGACAAATGGGATGAGCATTTGAGCAGTATCCGATTTGCCATTAACGCTACGATTTGCGATTCTACAGGGCAGACTCCAGCCTATCTGACGTTTGGTCGACAATTGAGGGCACCCCAAGACTGCGTTTATGATTTACGCCAAATTGTCTCCGCCGAGAACTTTGTTCCAAGAATCACTCCTTATTTAAGCAAATTAGCTGACCACCTTTGTCTTTCCCACGAAGTCTTGATTAAAAAGCAAGACCAGAGAAAAGAAGCTGTTGACCAAGATAGGAGAAAGATATTTTATGGAGAGGGAGATAAAATTTTACTCTCGACTCATACATTAAGCAATGCCCAGAAAGGGTATACCAATAAATTCGCCACTAAGCGTGATGGCCCTTATATTATTTCAAAAGTTGTCACGCCTACTTCGTATGAAATTGCTACATGTGATGGATCGGAAATCCTTGGGCGCTACAATGTTTCCGACCTCAGCCCTTTTCTTGCTAAGGAAGAAATTCCGATTCCTCAGCCCTTGGTCTCAAAGAAGAAGAGAGGCCGTCCCAAGAAGAAATGAAGACGGTTTCCCATTTGTTTTGGCTATCTGACGTCGGAGGACCGTTACGTCATCTAGAGGGGGAGTGTGTAGCAAGATTCCCTTTCGATTAATCCAACGTGGCAACTACGCTTTTTGGTTGACCCGCCCTTTGAACTGTCCGTTGGAATAGTGTGTTAATTAGTTCTCAAGAGTAAACACGTAAAAACTATTTTTCAGTTACCGGCTTTTCTCAATCTTATTTCGATTGTCATTTACCTTTATTTTTATAACCATTTTGTATCCATAAGTTGTGAATTAATAAATCGTTTCTAAACGGAATAATCTTCCTAAAACCGACCCTCCGACGATATTTATATTGTCAAACTGTTACAGCGTGTACATTATATAAATGTATCCATTTCCGAAGGACGTCGGGGTTTAAACACAATACCTTCCATATCCCATTCTGAACTAGACGATATTGATATAATCTCACCTATAATCTACTTTTCCAGAAAGAAATTGGTGAATTTTATTTGGATTGGCTATAAAATTTAACAAAATCATTAAGAAGGGATTTGGGATCTCTACGAAGTAAAATTCAAAACAATTTTGTACTTTTACATTCGTGGAATAGCCTATAGATAAAGTCGAGCAGTTCAAAAATTTTTTGGAAATCCAAAAACATACACGCTGATTTTTGTGACATTTTCTGTCTTCACCTACCTTCCTCTATATACCTCTTGTATGTACTCCACTCTACCTACATTTACCACTCATTTTTTTTTCCTTTTCATCTTCCTGTGACCACACCATTTCTCTCTTTGTATCTCTTCCTTCCCATACTTTATTTAAAAATATATCTACATTCTTTCTCTCCCAATATATACCTCTCATTCTATATCTCTTGTTGTCCAGTTTTATTCCTCTCTACATCTATTTACCAATCAATCACTCCTTGCGTTTTTTTCTTCTTACTCGATATTTTCTTAGTCCTCTCCCCTTTTGACTGTCTCTATCCTTTCTCTTTATCTTCTTTCAGAATCAATATTAACTAGTTGGGGAAATATCTTGACGACGCTATATAATTCGTTTCATTGAGTTGATTTTCAATTTTTCGTAAATCGATACTATTATGCAAATAGAGCTAAATAATGGTAAGCATCGAATCAATTCGGCTTTTATTCAAACCAATTTGGTTTTATTATCGAAGCAATTAAATTGCTGGAATAGCAACAAGTTCATTTAGTTAATTCAGTTGTTTCAATATATTTCAAGAACGCTATTCCGGGACGTGCTGGCGACCTAGTTAAAAATAGCACATGCGAGATATTTTTGAAAGGTATAATGAATTTCGAGTGTTGGTAGAATTTTCATCGTTTCTAAATGGTGGAAATGTTCGAGAATTGAATTTCCAACCAAGTGGTCTATTCCCAAACATTTTTTGTCGCATGCGAGATTATACTTTTGTCAATCAAGAATGTATACAAAAAAGTACAATCTCGCATGCGACAAAAAATGTCACTGTTTGAGAATAGACCGCCAGATATTGTTTTAAAATTTAAATACAAGTATTGAGATGGAGAGAAGCTATTAAATTTATTTTGTATTGTCAATGACCAGTGGAACGTTTGGAATAGTCATTTTTGGATATATTATTTTCTATACAGTATTGCGTTTATTTCAACAGCAGCGGAGTTTATTTTATCATTGTATACAGAAAAATACAATGCGCTAATACAAAAAATTTCAACGGAAATTAAACGAACAATCAGATTACTTTCTCATTTGATAGAATTTGCTGAATTTAAATGATATAATTCAACCGAGATACTCATTTTGCATTTAATATGGGTCTTGAAGGTTGATTCCTAATTTTGGTCAGCATATTTTGGTTTAAAATTTTTTTGGGCATGACGATTTCAATCCCAATAATCCAATTTTTTTTTCCAAAACTGAACTTGAAGGGAGTTGTACAAAGTACTTTAAAATTTATATTTATAATAGAGTTAAAAGTTTGAAGTACCGAAAAAGTACCTACAAGGAAATCATTTTTGCTGTACAAGGGGTAGCGCAGAACAAAATTTAGCGAGAAGTGTAAAATATTATAGAAATATGCTTTCTATCGAAGTGAAACTGAGATCAAAGCTTTGCGCCACAATATTTCTATCCACTTGGGTACCAAGAAATTGTCACCAAGGTGTAATGTATGGTAATTTTGAAAGATTATCACAAATGTTCCATGAAGATCCGCTTGAAAATACTTTGATGAGGTGGAAAGGAAGAGACTCATTTGTTTATTGTAACTTCAATCTCAAATCAACTTTTACTCTTTCTGATATTAACTGAGCAAAGTAGTATTTTTAAAAATATTATTACAGTTTCCTGTAATATTGTCGTATTTAATAAAGCGATTTAACAACAGATGTCGAAGAATTATTCTTCGACATCTGTAGTATTTTTTACTTAAAATTTTTCAATTATGTTGTGTGACTGAAATTACCACAGTGACTTTCTTCAAATTATTTGTTTGTTGTTGACTATTAATATAAAATTTTCATTTTCAGTCATCAGTATTCAATTTTATTGTTATATTTCAAGAAGAGCTACGTGGAGACAAAGGAAAGACACGAATTGTATGGGTTTTCCGATCTTATTTCGAATTTTGGCGGCCTCTTAGGATTATTTACCGGATTTTCTATTTTATCATTGATAGAGATCGTTTATTTTTTACATTGAGACTTTGGAGTAATGTGTTCTAAATATAACAATTGTTCATATTTTATTGTGACAGAGTGCAACCAAATAAATATGTAGTAAGTTTGTGTATCATTATTTTTTGTACTTTTTGCGTATTTAGAATGAATGAACACAGCTTAGATATTTTTTATCAAAACGCCTCCTTATCAAAATTATAGATACTCATTAATTTTTTGAATAATTTACGGTTTTATTCCAGAAAAAAGAGTGACAGTAACGCAACAGTTTGTAACCCTGCAAATGGTGACGGACAATTCGTAACATTGACAGCATGTGGCGAAAAGCAAGAGCTAATGCCATTGAGACGATCACACACACACAACATCGACAGTTCGTATGATTCGTAACGCCAACATTTATGGGTCTATTCTGTGCACGTCTGTAAGATAATCTGTAACTTTACAGGGGAATTGCTATTCTGCGTACAACTGTATCTTACAGGAATCTTTAAAATAGTTACAGATTTGGTAAATATTTACGTGTGTATTGACTGCTGTCGTTGGAAATGGAATATTTTTGTACAGTTTGAGGTTGTCTCTGGTTATTTGGTTAAAGTTATACGTTAGAAGTATCGAAATTTGACGTACAGTAGTTCAAATGTCTATCTGTAATTCAGTGAGTTACAGACAACATCACAGAATCGCAAAGTTACAGATTCTGTAAAACCCCATTTACAGAAATTTCGTTAGCTACAGATTCGTAAGCTATTACGAAAAACACAGAATTGACCTATTAGTTTTTTTATCAAGTTTAACATTACTGGATAAAGACAAAAATGCACTTTGCATACCTTGTATAATACTTTCCTACACTAAAAACAGTAGTACTTTTTTCAACTGAAAAATGTTTATGTTTTTTCCTTAATTTTTTTATCCTGAATTATCATTTTGAAGTACTAAAACTAAGTATGCATTTTTGTCTAAATCCAGTAATGCTAGACTTGCCAAAAAAAAACTAAAAGTTGGTATTACCAATGGGCTTGTTCAAGAAAAAAATATTAATTTAAAAATCGAAACTAAAACTCATTTTAAAATTTAAGATTTTTCCGCGAACGTTTAAGCCCTCAAATTAATTAAAGAAATTGGATTACCGAAAACGGGGCGTGGCTACCTGTGACGTCACACTGCATATGCTATAGGTACCTAACGTTTGAAACGCCGCGAGTCGAGAGCTGTGTACTGATGTATATTGTAAGTACAACCTATCGTGTTGTGTGAGAAACAAAACGCTGGCCTGTTGACTGTACTGTGTCGTTATTTTATTTTATAATGAGTGAGAAAAAAGTGGTAAATAAATACTGTTTGGTTCCTGACTGTCCTAACACATCCAAGAATGCACCAGAAATAGCTATTTGTGTAACAAGAGAGCAAAATGCTACTTTTCCTCCCAAGGATGAAGTTTACTGCCCGACGAGGAGCAGAGGGCAGTAATCATTCAAGGGAAGAAAAGGCATTTTACTCCCATGTTATATATACATATGATTTTCCCGCCTCTTTCAAATAACAACTCATTTTTCTGAGTAAATACGAATATGCTTCTCTTCGGCCCATTGCTTGAAATGTAAATACTGTTTTTCGTATTTTTCGTTAGACTTTTAGTGCAATAGAGATTGTAATGTTACATTAACTTGTTCCAAAATATCCAGTGGTGTATTATTTATATCTTCAAATTCGCTTGAATCACTCATTTTTTAAATATTATTTTATATTTTGTTGATATATTATAGAGTTCCTAACTCACTTTGAAACTGTTAATCTGTCAATGGACCATAGCATGCTATATAATATTTCTGTCCTAAATTCGAAAACCGGATGTATATATGAATTGAAGTCAAATGGTTAATGTAAAAATCGTTAAATTGAAATAACAATTTACTGATTTCTACCATTTTGCAAAATACAGGGTGTTCTATGAATAAACGGTAAAATTTATACTTATATAATATTATATAGTATAGGTCTTCAATGCCGTATAAGTTATTTCATTGATGACGTACCATAACGTCACTTTTACTTTTCCTCCCTAGGGAGAAGTACGACTTTGTTCCCTACAATGAGGCTAGGAAATGTATTCTTTGGATAGAGGTAGGCGGAAAAATGATTTATTAATGTGCCTTCTGACATTAAAATAAGAAAAGTTTGGCAGACAGCAATGCGTCGTAAAATTTTTGTATTTGACAAATCGCATGTGTATTGCTGTGAATATCATTTTATAGTATTGTAAGTTATGATGTCTTTATACAGTACATTATAAAAATATTGATAATATTTCCGAAACATAATCTTAAAAGACTTACTCTCGCGTAAATAGGTAGGTATGTAAAATGAAGATATTCTACCAAAATCCTTATTTTGCGAAAGCTCGTGATTAGCTAAAACAATAATCCCTTTTTATAAATAATAACCTAACTATATATTTTTTAAAAAATTTATTGGAGCTGAAAAAAATTCAAATGAAAAAAAAATGTCTACTTTTTGCTATTTTGAATAACAAAATTTGTAGATTTATGAAATTAGTGATAACTTATAAGCTCTATATAGCGTTTAACACAAATCGTTTGTATTAGGTAGAGGAAGATATAGAAATATATATTAAAACAATGAACAGTGGAAAACTTAAACTAAAAGCTGGAGATGTACCAAGATTTTTTTGACTGTCAAAAAAATAGAATTACAACGATAGTTCAAAGCCACGGTTACAGTTTTTATTAAAGTAGTCCATCACCATAAATATATCGACTTCAGGTAAATTTGCAGAATCTGCTTTAATAAACCCAGTATCTACTGAAAACATTTTCAATAGCAAAAACCACTAACACTTTTGAAATTTGAAGATATTGCAGCTGGAACCAACTTTCTTATGTGAAACGCAGCGGTGTACTACCGAATATCAGACCACAATATGCAATGTGACGTCACAGTCGGTTCTGCCGCTTTTTAACGGAGCTCCATTTTCAACCTTTAATATCTAAGTAGTGGGGAAAGTTAAAGAGCTAAAAATTTTACCTGTTATTTTGATGATTCAGTTTCACAAAATAACGTTAAAAAACCGAGAAAATATTTCATTGATAACAAGCCCATTATACCGTTACGAAAACCAATGGTTACGAATTGTCGATGTTACGAAGTGCTGTCGTTACGAAGTGCTGTCGTTACGAACTGTCGCGTTACGATATGTCATTGATTCAGAAAAAAATATCTCAAGAAAATGAGAATTCTTTTTAGTGGAAACGGGCTCCACGTGAATAGCTTACTAACCGCATGAAACTGAAAATTTAGGTTTTCAGTCCTGGAACATTTTATTCAACCTTTAGTGCGTGAAAATTGAATTTCCCAATCTTTGTCCTTTGGAAATAGTAGTTTGAACAAGTGGATAAAGTTATATTTATCCCACGACCGCTAAAGTTTGTGGTACGAGCCTTTAGTCAAGTGAGAAAAGTAACTTAGTGCACATGTTGTACACAATACTTTTTCAATTACCATGCTTTTTAATGAGAAAATATCCCAACGATATATTTTCTGGGAATTATTTAAGCTTGTTAAAATTTAAAGTATTTTTTCCGTACTTTGCCTTTGGAACCTTAAATATCTTCATTCGGTATACACTGGGTCCGCAAACCTTTGTCGTAGTTCTATAACTCTTGTTATGTATAACTTACATATTTATTTGAAAGATATATGTTGAGGGTAATTAAAATCGAACATTTTGGAATTATGTTCAATTATACAAGGTGGTCCATTAGTAAACTAGGTAAATGATCTTGACAGAATCTGATTTTTTTAAGTGGGGTTGTGTTAAGAATCTTGTTTTTTAAACGCTAGTTACAACACCTGAATAGTACAAGCATTCAGATCTATTACACCTGAGATGCTAAAAAACGTATCGACATCATTTGACGATTGAGTAAATTTATGTACTTATGAGAGAAAATGGATAAATTTTAAATAAGCTAGAATTGTTGTGAATAATAGCCTTTTATTAAAAAAAAGAAAAATTGGTATCCTTGAAACAATAACAGTGTTCATTAAGTCAATGAAACTTGATTGATTACCTTTTTTTTATCTAGAGTGAGGGCAGCCTACTTAGATTTTTACCAAAAAATAACTCTTAAATGACGGAAAATGGGTAGGGAGAGTGAATAACAAAGTTGAAGAGAATACAATTCAGTAAACATTGATGAATACTTAGGCAGGGTGCCCCATTTGTTAAAGTAAAAAAGCTTTCATGGAAGTTTTTGAAACGTAAAATTGATTTAAGACCATTCTGTACAAAATAAAAATTTAAAACAGAATTTAGAAAAATCATCATTCCTTAGTCTTTGGTCATTGGTTATTTTGAATCATGAACTTTAAATCTTATAAACTTATGGTTTTTTAAAAAGGCATGTGCATATTCAAATTGTTTAGTGAAAAAAGTGGTTTTCTCCAAGAAGGCTGGGAGTTTTACAAAAAAAAATTGAGGGTGTATAGTACTAATTATTTTTATGTTTTAATATTTTATTTTGGAGTGCGACAAGAAAGCGGCATGTTCAGAAATTTTGTAGAAATTCAGGAGGAAATGTCTAGTGTGCTACTGTTATTGCCAAAATAAAATAGTAAATATGTAACCAGCTGAAGGGTATCTTACAATGGCTTTAATGTACCGATGTTGGGAATGTGAGTCTTCGGCCAAACTCATTGTGCTTCAGGTCCTCATTTAAGTGTATTTGAATTAATTCTATTTATGACTTGGAAAAATTCTTTAAATTTTATTCGCGACCTAGAAGAGAACGAGTACAAGTATATTGGTGCTTATAAAATAAAGTTTACATAGGTTAAGTTTGTCCAAAACTAATTGTAAAATTGACGACCATAAGTGTCAACACTTTCTTTTGATTTGCATATACCGGCATATGCCTCATCAAAGGAAAAACTCGGCACACTTGTTCGTCGCTTTTGCAATCGATTTGGATAAACTTACAAAGTGACATATCATAAGCTTTCAGACGATCTCCTTCCAATAAATTTGATATGGACATGCTGCCATAGCTGCGCCGATGAAGTCATTGTCATATGGTAATCGCCATATTGTAAAATTCGTCCACTTGCATACCAAATTTTATGGAGTTATTCTTAACCATCTTAGAGTTACGGCCTGTCTAAAAAATTGTTGTGGGACACCCGGTATACGTTTTTAAAATTATAAAAAGAATATATTTGAGAACCTATCAACAAACTCCTCAATTCACAAATATATTTCTATTTTTCGAGTTACTGGGCACAATAGATCTTTTAGGTCTCAGTGAATGTTACCCCTTCATACATACATAAAACCATACAGTTGTCCGTTTTTGTGCAGCAGAGAAATGTAACCAAATTTCAACTTCATGGTCCAGTAGATTCGGAGCAATTTGGCTGTGCCTGATACATACTGAACATGCCGTTAAACAATACTCAACACCAAATTTGATTAAGAAACATACATTTTTGAAATAATTCCTTTTCACGCATCCTTTTATTTGCAAATTAATCTTGAACATTCAAGGGTTCGTTGAATACAGTTTATGAAATTGGTCAAGCGTATTACGTATACACTAATTTGAATATAAAGAGATACATTTCTCTGCTGGAGCAAATTATTGGCTTAGAAAAGGTTGTTTTTGAGCGCTTAGTTCTCCTCCGCGCTCTTATTAAACTCACACTTTTCATTATATATAGAGCTGAGGTTTTAATATAGATTAAAAGATTTCAATAACATACATTTGTGCTGGCAAAATTAATATCTTTGATATTTTTAGTTTAATTAATTATATCAAGTGTCATATACTTTATACATGCAAAGTACACCTTCAGGTTCTTTTTATTCTAGCCTTTAGTTCTATCACAATATATTTTACGAAATATATCTTTGTCTATCTACTACGCAAGGTCAATAACATTGTCAATTGTTGTGAAATGATCTGCCATTAATTACATTTCAAAACATTAATTGAAATATTTTGGGGTTGTTGTGGGTTAAAATATTTTTCGGAATGAAAGTTTTTATATTTTTGTGAAAAGTGGAATAGAAACTTGCATATTTGTTTATATATATATACAAGGTGTTCCCCAGAACTTTCTGGGACGGTATTCACACATGCGAAGAGCGTGGTAAATTCAAGAACGTTCGAGAATTGAGAAAGACTGTATATACGCTAGTTTTTGAGTTAGTCGGCGAGTTTTTAGTAAACAGTGAATCAGTAAACAGTAAACAAATAGTGAGTTAGTCAAGATAAGTAGTGTAGCATTTAAGTGGCGAAGGTAAACTAGAACTATTATACCGAGTATAAATAATGTGGAATGTGGAATTTACTCCAGATCACTAAGCCTAAGTATTAAGTGGGGAATGGGAAAAACACCAGCGTGGTTCAAACAGAACTGGCTGGTATTTCAATTGCCACAAAGGAACTAGCCAGAAAAGGAATTTCTGGCAAAAACATAATAATCTGCACTGATAGCAGACAAGCTCTACTAGCCTGGAACAGACAACGTGTTACATCAGGGCTAGTATTAGAGTGCCATCGAGATTTAGCTAACGCCTCGGTAGATAACAATATGAGTAGACGAGGCACACCTGCTGTGATATGCAGATGGATAAAGGCCGCCCTGGAGAACAGGATAGTAATATCCACTCTGGGTCAAGCTACCATCAAAGCAAGAGCAGGTGGAGGATGCCCACAGGGAGGAGTTCTCTCACCACCACTTTGGGCAACCTTAGTAGACGATCTCCTCAATGATTTGTCCAAGGAAGATTTTTATTGTCTAGGATACGCCGATGATATAGTAATAGTGGTAAAAGGTAAGTTTGCTGGAGTAATATCTGAAAGAATGCAGATAGCTCTAAATATGGTAGACAACTGGTGTAAACAAGAGAGACTGACGGTAAACGCTCAGAAAACACAAATTGTCAGCTTTACAAAAAGAACAGCACTGCAAGGCCTAAAACCACCAGTGCTAGGAGAAACAGAGATTCCATTTGCCAAAGAAACAAAATACCTAGGGATATTTTTTGATCATAGGCTCACTTGGAATACTCACATAGTGAAAACCACACAGAAAGCTATCATGTCTTTAGGCAGATGTAAAAGACTGTGCGGTAAGAGCTGGGGACTTAACCCAAAAATGACCCTGTGGTTATACACAGAGGTTGTCCGACCAATGATAACTTATGGGTCCATGGGGTGGTGGACAAAGACGCAGCAAGTAGGAGCAATAAGGCTGTTGAATAACACACAAAGGCTGGCCTGCCTGTGTGTTACAGGGGCCATAAAAACTACCCCTACAGCTGCAATGGAAGTCTTAATGAATCTGCCACCTCTACACATATTCATACAAGGTGAAGCGAGATCTGTAATGCACAGATTAATACATAGCCAGCAACATATAAGCCAAACGCATAGTGCTGACAACTGGAAGCTAATCAAGGAGCTAAAGGCGGACGGCGTTATGGGACAGCCCATCGATGCAATAGCTACGAGATATAGCTTCGAAAATAAGTTCAAAGTAACTATACCAAACAGGGAAGACTGGAAAAAAGGTGTACCCATACATGCAGATGTTTTTTGGTATACAGACGGGTCAAAGACGTTAGACGGCGTAGGAGCCGGTATAGTAGGGCTAAAGCAAGGGATAGCCTTCCCAGTAAGCCTATCAAGGAACGTCACAATTTTCCAGGCGGAAATTACGGCGATTCACCCCTGTGTGGAAGAAATTAAAAGGCAGAAGAGAACATATCGTTCAATTGCCATCTTCACAGACAGCCAAGCAGCGCTAAAGGCACTCAACTCCGTAGAGGTCAATTCTAAGCTAGTATGGGATTGTGTGCGGGCCCTAAACACACTGGGTGAGCGTAGCAATGTTACGGTAGCCTGGGTACCGGGGCACGAGGGGCATAAGGGCAACGAAAAAGCAGATGAAATGGCCAAGCAAGGCTCATCAATGCCGTTCGTTGGGCCGGAACCCTTCTGCGGTGCTACAAAAACCATAACAAGGAAACAAACAAAGAAGTGGGTCTCCCACAAATCTCTGAAATGGTGGAGGAACTCACCAGGACAGAGGCAAGCGAAACAGTTCATATTAGAACACTCGCCAAAATTTACAGCAGATCTGATGGCCAAAGACAGGGAAACTGTTAAAGCTGTAGTGGGTCTGTTAACGGGGCACTGTAAGCTCAATAGGCATTTAAAGCTGATGGGATTGACAAACGAAGATACGTGCAGGTTTTGTCACCTAGAAGAAGAAACGGCGGAATACATTCTATGTCAGTGCGATAGCCTGGCATATGTGCGGTTTTTTGCATTAGGCGAAGAAAAGCCAGTGGCAGAGAGCTATATGGAAGGTTCGGTCTCCACGCTAATAGGCTTTTTAAAAAGAGTCAGGCTGGAGAATGTAATCTAGAGTTTGAGAGGACCACAATTAATAGATCTGAAAAGGTTGCAGTGGATTAGGCCAAAAGCCACCTCATAAAATCTAATCTAATCTAATCTAATCTAGATAACAATATTATCCTGAGGTGGGTTATGGGGCACGACAGGAGCAAATGTAACTGCTGACTCTTTAGCCAGGGAAGCGGCTGGACTAAGAACTCTTGGACCCGGCGATACCTACGGCCTGACGAATTCGACAATTGCGGAACTAGCTAAACGTTACACCCATGCTCAATCTCCAAAGAGATGGGATGAAATCAAGAGATGCAGTCTTGCCAGGATCACCCTGGGCGACCCTGGAAAGCTGGAGTTGAAAAAATATTTGGCGATGACCAGGAAAAACCTACGTTTAACAGAAAGATTTCTGACTGGCCGCTGTCAATTAAGGAAACACCTCCATACAATGGTGCTAGTGGACACACCTCTATGCAGGATGTGTGAGCAGGAAGATGAATCTGTCAGGCATGTCATGCGATTGCCCGGAGTTATCGTCAATAAGAGAGTGTGTGTTCAGTGAGTCTTGGCCTATACCTGCCGATACAAAGGAGATGTCTCCTAGTGACCTGTCCACCTTCCTGGAAAGGACAGGATGGTCGATGACCTAGGAATACAACTCCTCGGGAGGATGTACAATGGGTCACATGTGGCCTAAGTGCTGTGGGCCTAGCTCACTCTCCCTACTCTACAGATACAGACAGATGAATTAAGTTTAATATAGTGCGTAAGTGTTTCTATGAATAAATCAATAGTAATTAGCCATAGTGTGTGTATAATGTTATCCCACCGTAAAAACTATTTAAATAAAGAAAAAACATTACATTGGTGTCAGAATAATATGAATCAATAATTACGTGAAAATGGCAAAGAGAGTAAGTGACCTGAAAGTGACGGTACTAAAAGCAGAATTGGAAAAACGCGATTTGGAAACGTCCGTAAAGAAGAGTGAATTAGTTGAACGACTGAAAATAGCACTGGAAAGGCTTGCATCCGGATATATTTTTATCCAACGACTGGCTGATTGTGAATGCCTCACTGGTTTATCATTTATGTATAATATATTGTACATCGGACCAGTATTAAGGATGTGTAGAGGTCCATAGAGAAAAATAAAGACAGATTTTCCATGTTCCTGGTTCCAGATGGAAATTATACTTTTTTAGGACACCATGTCCTAACACAATATCTATTATTAGACCAGGGAAATATTCTAACCGGCCTCTCAAAATGACGTCATTGATCTTCCATTCCAACTCATACGTATCGGTGATAAAGACTAAATTTCCATTAGCTAAACGGGCCTTCATAGATGGACAGGCGGTAGTTTGCTTCCTTTGGGAAAATGAACTAGCTATATTGTCGCCAATGTATGACTTAGCATCCCGAGTATCTAATAGGGCCTTGCAAATATTGCCTTCAACCTCCACATCTATGTGCGGTCGGGAATCGGTCATTTCTTCTGGCGGTTAGGTATGAGAGGCAAAGATTTGCGAAAGCTGTGTCGACCTCTCTTCGGTACAGCTTCGTTTTAGTTTTCCTATAGCAACTGTTTCTAAAAATATACTCACACAGAGGGTTTGGACAGCTATTACGGAAGTGTCCAGATTCACCACAACGGGAACAGGTGGGTTGCGGGAAGATGGTTAATCCAGACGGGTGATGAGTAGGATATTACATACGGTTTAGAATACATATATAAAAAAAAAAAGTTGTACAACAAAATAGACAAAACTCTTCAGTCTATCAATTCTCTGTGGTCTATTTTATTGATAATTATACAGTGACAAGCTGAATAACAGGGAAAAAAGAAGATATTTATAACATATTATTATACTTGGTACTTTAACGGACGTAACGGTCAGGATATAAAATTCGGTTCAAATTTATTAGGTAATTTAGCTAGTTGTACATAAGCCTCTTCCAAGTTAAAGTAGCCCTTTGTATTCAAATGAAAGCGGAGAACTACAACAAACCAATATTGTGAAATTAAAAGAAATATGGCTTACCGGGGCTAGAAAACGAAATCATAAAATCAATGGAGAACCGACTAATAATCAATTTGATGATACTTGGTTTCAACAACATGGTTCGAGTATTTAAATGACACCGTACCTTTCCTGTTCTTTCGAAAATAACAAGAGCATCTTACGAAGATAAGATTGAACTTGTAATATGTCTATCGACCTGTTTTGATTTTACAAAATAAATTCCCTAATTACCACCCTAATTACCGCTCGCCGTCATAGTAACCACTTCCAATTATAGTTCTGTGATCTCAACTTCTCCTTCTCTGACGGACGATTCCATTTTGAAAACCATCGCCCTTCCTTTCCGTTACCGACAGTCTTTCAGGAAAGACATACCTTATCGTCTCTCCAATTTACTTTTAAGTTTTACCTTAAATTGCTGTGGTAAGTCCAAAATTATAATTTATATTATAGTTTTTTCCTAAAGTAGTGGCTGAGATAATTTTTTTAAAACAATTCTTATTTTTTCACAGATATAGACGAATATACACATATCACGTGGTCACCTATGTTTCTTGAATACTTGTACATTTCTCTTAAACTAAATCTTTTATCATAAATCACTGTTACCTTTTTTAATGCAAACATTTGCTATATTCTGTGCTGTAGAATAATTATTTTCAAAGATAGATAACATTTGCATTTTAACCTATAAAATATGCCTTTCTTATAAAAACCTGCCAGTGCCGGCTTCACATATCATTAAACATTTTACTTTTTTAGAAATGGTTTATTCATAAACATAACTTTTTGCTATAATTAATTCTTTCAGGTCATTAGTACTTTTTTTAACTTAGCCGATAATTTTTACTGTTTTTTACTGTTTTAATATGGGACATATATGTTGGAAAGCTTTCAGTAAATTTAAATTTCATTATTTCAAACATCTGCCTTCCTTTTTTACCTGAAAAGCTAAACCAACATTATGTGCCCCATTACATTCAAGTTCCTACATACCCCTAATCCACCTGAACTTCTAGGTATGCACACCTGCCAGGATACACTGCTAAGATACCGTTACATGTTAAGATAAATTTCAAGACATCTCTAACCTTAGCTTCAAGACAGCTCTAGTTCCCAATTGCAAGACATCTCTAACATCAACTTCAAGACATCTTTTGCTTCCTCTGTTTCTGCCAGACCTCTTCGTCTTCTTAGCTAAGCTAAGTACCTACTATAAAGTACAGGTTTCTCACTCTTCCTCAATAGCAGAATAAAGTTAATATTTTGAACTTCTTTTTTTATTCTTTATCTACCCGTCTGTTAGAGCTGTAGGGGATCGTGTCCGGGTTTATGTAAGTTTGTAACTTTTTTATTATTAACTTTTAATTAAATTCTACAAGGTGTTTCTACCTTTTTCACCTTAGTTTCTCTTTTTATTAATTTAAATTCATTTTCTTTTATCGATGTCTAAAAAGGTAGTGGCGCCCTAAGTTCTTATAGTCTGTCAACCCTCTGGCATACCTAGTGTGACACTAATATGGAGTCGATCCACCCTTGAGAGATTCTCTAGCCGGGATCTGTCTCTAGAGGAGAGAACAGTGTTAAAAACTACAGCTAGATGTTCTCCTTCACATCACAGAATCCCGGATAGTTTCCGAATTCCAGCTCAACCCTTCCTCTTGCTTCACCGTAGTCGGGTGGAGATAAAGGTTCAATTGAGTGGAGTACGAGCTTTAAATGTTTTTAAAAAATAAGTTTGTAATAATATTGAATAACATCATAAGATTTAATAAAAAATATAACAACATTTTTGCTTTTCTTGTGGATGAAGCAATGATGAATTTACCATTGGGAGTAAGAAAGTACTGAATTGAAAATTAATCGCAATGCAACTTGGAATGTTAATAAAACACACATTTACAGACGTTTGAAATGTCTTACAATTATACAAAGTTCGTTTTCCCTCTTGTTTGATTAGTATTGCGGGAATGTAAATATTATAAGAGGAAGAGTAAAGTTTGATTGGAAAGCTCTTTCATTCAATCTAAGACTGACTTAAAATAGCTTCCGGCATTTGGGTGATTCTTCCAACCGAAAATCGATTGTAGAAACTTACTGAAAGGTATTTGAATAAATAAAGGGTGTCCCACGATTAATGGGAAAAATGGAGCGTATATAGTGAGTCGAAATACTTCTAGACCTCCAATGTGAGAGCTTTATATTAGTTTTCCAATTTCAATTTATAGAGAGAAAATTATTGTAAGGGATATAAAGAACTTTTGCCGTTCACGAAATCTACAGGTGCGCACACAATGGTTTGAACAAGATGGTGCAACGAGCCATACAGCAGTGCGCAGCCTAGAATTACTCCGTCGGCATTTTGAAAATAGAATAATTCTCAGTTATTTTGAAAAATATGTATCTAAGTTATCTACCTGTTTTAATCCCAGAATTATCCACTTCCTTTTTAAAATAATGAACTCTGCAATTGACTGATTCTCCACCTTTTCTGGCAAGTTCTACTGAAGCGATATGGTAAAATGTTCGCTTAAGTCTCGCAGGAGTGTCTCCGTCCCATAATCAAACTATTGCGTAGTATTCTTCCAATTTTAATGAAGCAGAGCTCGATTTCCTTTTATTGGTACACATCTGCAAATTCCTTCGTTTCGCATTAGGAGCTTCCCTAGTAGACTTAAAGATAATAGAGTTCATATAATAGCCTTCTTGGTGTGCGTCATCGCTTGTATATCCGGATTCTGGGTATGTCGTTTATTTTGTTTGCTATTTTGACATATAGCTAACCTTAAATTTGATAAATAAAATGATCAGGATCGTATTCAGCCAAATTCGAAAAGGCTATGAAATTAATAATACTTGGGATATGAAAACACTGCAAAATAAAACAAATTGTATATTCAATTTACATATTAAAATCATTTTACATTAGTAAATATAGTCCTGTAAAAGCATTATATAGCCTGTTCAATTAAGTCTGCACCATATGGGACTCTATTTCATTCTTAAGTTTTATGGAAAAAGGTATTCTTCACTTATAATTCTTATTGTTAGTGAGTTTCATCGTTTTATTTGTTCAAATGTGGCCACCACTTGCTTTGCCATTGCATAGCTTCTTTCCAAACACTAACTAGAGTATTCTATCTTCAGTTACACGTTCAGTAGAAAACAAACATAAACATGGTAAATAGTCAAGAAACCAACCAACTAGTAAAAAATTAAAAAGAAGAGGATTATGAAAGTTCAATTTTTGCAGTCATCTTCCCATAAGTCTCAATTACAGTATCACTAGCGTCAATAATTTTTGCTGTTTCCCAATATTCCTCTATAATGTTTTGGGTATGCCTAACATATTTTTTCCATTTTTCTGGTATAACCTACAATAATATAATTAAAATAATAGGAAATTTTTGACATTGTAACTAGATTTCTGACTTTTTGATACTCAAAATTAGTTGAGCCATAACTGAAGAAGCGGAACATCATGAGTGATTAAAATCATCAAAACGAACCATTCTCAACACGTTATATTAAAATATAGTATATTTGATTGGTAGTAATACAGTAATTTAGAAGTCCATCTTGTTACTTCCATCATGCAGCTAGGACTCCCGCACTTCTGAGGAAGGTCAACCATAAAATAAATCGAGAACGAATACTGGCGGTTATTTGTGTTATCAAGACTTTAAGAAAAACACACAAAATACAGTCTCCAGGACTCCCAAAAAAAATCAAAATACTGGCAGTACGGCAGAAACGTAAATTTATTTGTTCATACCTGCTCAATTGCCTCTTGCCAAACATTTATTATTGTTGCTGTAGTTACACGGTCAACAGAGGTTATCTTAGCATCGTAATACCGTTTGAGCTCGAACCAAACCATTTCTATTGAATTGAACTGGCAATGGTAGGGAGGTAGTCTTAAAATACGATGACCATGCTGAAGAGCCAGTCTATCTAATCTATAAAACAGCACGCTTACATTAACACTGTTGAGCCTTACCTCCTACAATAAAAAAATAACATACTTGTATTTTTTATCCGGTATATGTTTCTTCACAAATTTCATAATTTCATCTTTCATGCTAGATGCTGGAAAAGGTATACACCTTTCTTGTAACCAATTAATTAAAGATTGCTTAGTCCAAGATGAATTAGCGATTTTTTCAACTAAACTTGAATGGTAAGATGCACTGTCCATTATTATTAGAGGAGGTTCTCCTAAATTCGGCAGGAGCTGTAGTTCAAACCAAGTTATTCGAATTCATCGAATCATGATAGTCTCCAGATTTACTCCCACTTTTGAAAATCAAACTACAACGACAAAACCATTCTCAGAACCTGCATGTAAAATAATGTACCGTACACCTTCACCACTCGTCTTCCTTACTGCCTTAGTGCTACCATCTTGTCAACTCTTGCGAAAACTCCCTTTACTAAAAATCCAGGTCTCGTCCAAAAAAACAGGCTGTAGAGGGTAAGGAGAACTCTCATTGCTCTTAAATTCTCTCAGAAAATGTAATCTTTTTTGAGCTACATGTGGTTGTTAGATATTTTCTATTGGAAATACTGCAATTTAGCCATCTGAATTTTAGTTCCCCTAAAACATTAGCCAGTGAACCAACAGATATGTCGATTCCATCCAGATCGAAGAGTTTTTTATTCAGTGTAAGTAGAGTTACATGTTCACCTAAAATAAATAAGTAAACAAAAAATATTGATGAATAAAAAATACTAAAACACTTTTTTAATTACACACTTTTATCAGGAAATGCACTAAAAAGTGAACAATAATTTTTTTTAATTCCTCATTCACTCTTTCTCACTACGATTAAAGTAGGTGGCGCAATCTATAAAATGTGACTACTAGTTTTAAACAAACATTTAATATGAGCTCTCGAATATTTTACTCACATAACACTCACTTTTATTTTTAGTGAGAAGTAATGAACGAAAAATTTTCTAAGTAATTAAAAGAAATAATTTTTCACTTTTTAGTGCATTTCCTAATAAAAGAGTGATTTGAAAAGGTTTTTTTATATTCTCTGTGCTATACTGTTTAGTGTTAGGCTCTTAATTCCATTAAATTTTTTGATCCAAAACTTTCAAAAACATGTATTGTCACCGAAAATGTGATCGTGTGCAAAATTTGAATGAAATCGGTTAGGTAAAAGGAGGTAAAAAGTGTATTGCAAGATTTGATCTAGACAAACAGAGAAGTGAAGTTAAATAAAAGTGTGTAAAAATGGTTCACTCATCGGACTAATTGAGAATGTCCGATGCATAAAACAGATTTTTCTACATACCTTCACTAAACATTCTGTATATACGCGTCCTAATGGCATGCTCGTGTTTATCTCGGATTGTGGGACCCTTCGACATTTTGACAGACTTACTCATTTTAGTGGTATACTTACTCTGAATCACTGTGAATGCCATTTTTTTGCCAAATTTGCTACAGTCGGCAAGGATATTCCCAATGCATCCGAAGCGCGCTGAAACACAATAGATAAAAATAAAATATTTAAACAATTGATTTATATTAATTTCACTTATTTTTATATAAAAAAATACTTACTTGGTTCACTGAAGTTAAAGGTATCAATGGTTTACCAGCTTCTTTTTCTAACTGAAAATATTTGATAACTTTCAAAATAAGATGCTGCTCTTTTTCCGTGTATCCAGGCATATTTTGTGTTATTTAAATAAATAAAATGCTAACAATAAGATATTCATATTTACTTTTCATAAATAATAATTGATCGTGAACAACAAAGTACAGACCTGACGAGAACTGTCAGTGGGACATCAGAAAAAGACGTAAGACACATTGCTGCTACGAAGGGAACGTCTGCATCGTATTTTGAACGATATAAATTCGCCCGATTGAAAGGTCGCGCTTGCACGTGAACTAAACATCCACCAATCAAATGTTTCTGTCAAAGATTAGGGTAAACGTTTGTAATACAGTTCATCATTGTGATATTTTGATTAGGATCAATCACAGACCTGCCTTTATTTCCATTTTTTCCAACGTAATGTGCTAGAAGGACATTAACAATCAATGACGCACACCAAAAAGGCTATCATATGAACTCTATATTCGTAGATTCAACGATCTTGTTATGCTTTTTCGAATATGAGAATCAACAGATGGAATAAATTGTTGAAAGCGATCGACACCAGTCGATAAATCAACTGAATACAAATGAATTGAATGAGTAGGAAAGATGATTAACGAGAGAGTCAACTAATATTAATAAAAAAATGCGAAACAGTTTGAAACTTGCTCAGGTCCGCAAGCCTCCTTGAAAAAATATAATGACCATTAAAATTTCAATGCACTAAATCTATTAGTGCGATAAAGCCCAATATCTTCAATAATATTCAAATCAAATTTTGACTGAATGTAGTTAGCCTTAAGGCACATATTTTAAAATCGCAATTGTACAGCGTGTTCCAGAACGACATGCCGGATCAAAGAAACATTTTTTTGAAAGGGTCACCCTGTATTTTTCTTCCAGGTTGAATTCTGCTTGACTTCTTTATTGTAATGATAGATTGTAATAGGTTATACAGTGTATAAAAGTTTTGACCACTTGTTCCTTAAAATAGTTTAGTTCAACGCCTCGTATTCTGTGAACTGCATAATTTACTATTATTATTTTATAGTCATACGTCTGTTGTAATGCTCGTCTAGTACCATAATTTATTATGTGAAAAACCCCAAGTTTTTTTCAACCGGAAATTCACGCCATAATAAGAAAGTGTGTCCAGTTCAATATTGACAAAGGATATAGAAGGCAAAGGATTATCATAGTGTCGGATAGTCAAGCAGCCATTAAAGCACTGAGCTCTTGTGTAATCACTTCCAAAATGTTGTGGGAATGCCTAGGCAAACTCAATGAACTAGGCGAGAACAGATGAACTGGCAAAGGAGGGGGACTGAAACATCCTTTTGGGGGCTGGAACCCTTTTGCGATATCCGTTCCAATGTATTATTGGAAGAAATAGACAAAGCCGAAAAAAAGGAGATCTGACCATTGGAAATATCTAGTTCAGATCAAATGAATGCCTAAGTCAAAGTAAAACTGCACGAAGAGTATTAACAGTGATCCTAACTGGACGTTGTCGCCTGAATGGGCACCTGAAAAAGCTAAAAATAGTAGAGGAAAAAGAATGTAGATTCTGTGGTATGAAAGAAGAATCCTCCATCCACATACTTGCGAATTGCACAGCATAGGACTAAAGGAGCTACTAGCCTCTGAGTATTTCCTCAGGAACTGTGTAGAAGTAAGGGGGCAGAATATATATTTTAGGTCTCAGTTAATGTAATCCCAATATACATACATACCTACACATTCGCAGCCTGATCCATTAAATCTGGTGGTGTACTGTTAAACTCAATACCATCGTCTAAGCTTTTATCAAGGTAATAAGTCATATCATTCATTTTCAAAAATTTAATTTTTGTTTTGGAACATGAGCATTATAGGTACTATTCCAATCACGTTTCAAATATTTTTATGATTAAGATAGGTTAAACAGGTTGGTATGAAACTTTACAAATGTCAAATCCAAAGCACACCTTTTTATGCTAGACTGTGGCGTCAATCGTTATGAATTTGCCGCCTTTGGGTTGCTAAACAATACTTTCCGCCCTATTTTTGGTGTTCATATGATTGGTTTTCCGTTAGGGTAGGCGGAAAATCTATTAAAACCGATCATTGGTGAGGGTTTTTAATAATAAAAACGAACTTTCAGTAACGTTTATTTTACAAAACAGGTGTGTCTTCATTTATTTATTCTTATTAAATTTTTACAATTTGGTTATGATATTGTTACAGTCACCAACTCAGAAGACGGCCCTGTCACTAAATTATAAATTTTGGCGAATGCACGTTCTAGATGCTAATAGAAGATCGTTTTGTTTTGTTTTTGAGAGCTGGCCCCTATTAATTCGAGAAGGCGAAGTTCTGGAAGGTGTTGAAATATATAAAAGGCAATACCTGCGACAGCTCAGTAAGTTAGAAAAGCCAGTTCAATAAAGTTTTTAGTAATCAGACAGTGAATGAAATAGTGAATTATTCAAGATAAATAGTGTTATATCCACTACTACTACTACTAATTTAGTCAGTCAAACCTTGGCCAAGACAAACTCAAGCCAAGGTTCCGGCACTGAGGCCACTGGCGGGCCCATTGTGCCATTCCTGATACTTATGCATCCATGAAGCCGAGTCCCTCGATGAAGGACTCAATCCTATTCAGTGAATGCCTGCTTATGTCCCCAGAGGGCATAACAGGGACTTCGAAGATTCGCCTGCGTAGCACAGCCCAATGTGGACATACGAGGACATGGTCCGACGTTTCGTCAGCCATGCCGCAACCCTTGCATAGGGGGCTTTCCTCTAAACCTACGTTTCGGAGGTGTTTCCTCAGACAGCAGTGCCCTGTTAGGAGTCGTGCTATCTTTTTTCACGTACTCCTTGGTATTTCTAGAGCAGCTGTAGCATGTCCACCAGTCCATCCCCTCAATAGGAGCTTGGACTGCCTGAGACCCTGTAGAGCCCTCCAGTGAGCAAGGTGCTGGTTTCTCAACCAACTCCTCGTCTCCTTAAGGATTAATTGTTTTGTGAGGCCCAAGGTCGGGCCCAGGCCGTTGAAAGGGGTAGCCGCCTCTCCTACAGCCAGCGCGTCCACCCCTTCGTTGCCTTCAAAACCAGAGTGGGTCAGAATCCATTCTAGCCACACTGTGTTCCGCCTTGCTAGGTCAACAAGGCGTTCACGACATTCAGCAGCAAGCCCTGAGTTGATGGTATATCCACTCAGTGCCTTAATTGCCGCCTGACTGTCGGTGTATATGGTTATGCGCCGATACTTATAATCTCTGTCTAGGTTTATCTGCACACATTGCGAATACATCAGGCTGATATGCAGACACACCCTTACCCAATGGAACACAGACTTGTGTCCTTGGGTTCCTGTAGTAAATTCCAGCCCCCGCCCCATCGCTGGAGCATGAACCTTCTGTGTACCAGACGATCCCATGAGGCTGTGAATTCCCCTCCCTTTCCCAGAATTCTCTATTCCGGATCTTCACCCGAAAGGGGCGGCTTACGAATGAGTACCTGCGCAGGCAGAAATTAGCCGCTCGAGCCAGGACAGGGACATCTCCCAGAAGCCTGAGCTTATTGACGTACCTGCACCCTTCCTTGTTTCGCACATATCCCAAAATTTTCAAGCGCAGGAGTGCCCTCCCAGCCTCAGCCTCGATCACATGGTGAAGAGGCCGAAGTACACGAATCAAATCTATTAAAACTGATCTATGGTGAGGGTTTTTGATAATAATATAACAATAATAAACTAATAAAATCAGTAACGTTTATTTTACAAAACAGGTGTGTCTTCGTTTATTTATTCTTAGTTGGTGTTGAAATATATAAAAGGCAATACCCGCGACAGCACAGTAAGTAAGAAAAGCAAGTTCACATAAAGTTTTTAGTAATCAGAGAGTGAATGATATAGTGGATTATTTAAGACAAATAGTGTTATATTCAAGTGGTATAAATAAATTAAAACTATTATACCGAGTGTAAATAGATTAGTTGACATTGAGTAAAGTGTTTATATAAATTAAGTTTAATGCAGTGTGTGTGTGTTTCTATAATTAAAACCATAGCAATTAGCCATAGTAGTGTGTATAATTTTATCCCTTCTGTAAAAACTTTTTGAATAAATAAGATAAACATTACAATATGTAAACTTACTCAGAAACTAATTTTATTTAAAAAATGAACATATTCAAAGTTACGATCGCTCCTGTTAGTAGAAGGGGGCAATGGGATATTCTATAAGGAAGAGAAAGTACCTATTGTTTTTTTCATATGGCTTGGTTGAAAAGTTATCGGTCACAAGCAAAAGTGGAATTTTTGTTGAGATCAAATGTTCCATTTTAATCTGTTAAGTTACTTTTTATTCTATCGGTTTATTAATGTTATTTATGACCTACAATCGATCCCTCCAAACTAAACGTTTACATTCCCAAAAACATTTTGTTAAAATGTCCTTGAGAAGCTTGCGAGAAACAGGGTCACATATTTCTCAGGATTATCTTCTTTAATTAATTTTAGAATAAGTTCGACGCACATGGAAAGAAGATCTGCATTGGAATAATTGTTGTTCCATGTAAAATATGGATAATCTTTTATTCCTATTTTGAAAGAATTACCTTCAAATCGCCTGTGGTGTAATTTCATTCAAGTGACTTTATTGTAGTGTGATCCACTTACTATCAAATATATGTGTGAGTTTAACGGTTACCAACCAAAGGATGTCCCCGTAGAGATTTGAAGTATTTTTACAGTGAAGACATTCAGGAATACCGTGTTATCTTTGTTTTGTAACGAATACGTTTCCTTAGCAGACTTGTCTGCTATTTCCTTAAGAAGTATCTTGGAATGTGCTTTTGTCCAAATTAAATAAATATTAATTATACAACTGTCAAGACCGCATTATTCTGATATCATTCGTTCTACAGTTATTGAGAAGAATAATTTACGGGAACGTTTTTATTGCCAAAATAATTAACAGGAACAAATAACTAATCTTACCGAATGAGACATTTGGGATTTTCTTCCTTCTTCTATTTGAAAGTATTAAGTCGATTATAAAAAGCTGATATGGTCATCCAGATTATCAGGTTTTGTCTTGTACACAATGTTTTTCAGATATCCTCAGAAGAAATGGTCTAAAGGCGATAAATCGGGAGATCTGGCTGGCCACTCAATTGTGTCCCTTCTTCCAATCCACTTCATTTAAGTAATTTCGAACAGCAACAATAAAGTGTGGTGATGCATCATACTGTTGAAACCAAGTGTCATTAAAATTGTTACCAACTGCATTTCTTATTGCAGGAACTGTTTGATTTCAAATAAATCTAAAAACTTTGGCTTCCCCAAAGAATGGTCCGATAACAGTGGTGTCGATACATTAACTTTTAAAGGTCTTTGTGTTGTATGTTCCCGCATCCACCTAAGATTAATATCACTGCAATATCTACAATTATGGCGATCAACTGTATCATTTAACATAAAAGTGGCTTCATCAGAAAATGCTGTCTCACTTGTGAAATGAGGGACTGCTTCTACCTTTTGCATTTTAGTTTCACAAAATTCTATTCGGCGGTCATAATTATCTTCAGATAATTCTTGTAATAGAGTTACTTTATAAGGATGAAACTTATTCTTCTTAATAATGTTACAGACGGATCCCAAACTAACCTCATGTTCTAATGATGTTTTCTGAATTGATGTAAAAGAATTTTCCAGAAAACTTTTCATATCGTCCAATGATTTTTCATCATTAGTTACGGTCTTTGATCGGCCAGTTTTAGGGCGATTTTTAGTTAAACCCACTTCTTCAAAAAGTTTCACAATCCTCCAAACTGCAGTTTTGGTAATTTGGTTGCAATTTGGATCCGTATAATTAAATAAGTGAGCTACGATCACCGTAATCTCTCATTATAAGAATCCTTATTCTTTTAGTCGGAGAGCTGGCTACATAAAACAGTATCGATAAGGTACACGACAGATGAGTTAATAAATGATTGTAAAAACATTAACTCATCGCGAAATGGCTATTCTGTCAGTTTCGATATGCCGGATATGTAAATGGCGGCCAGTTTTCCGCGTCGGAAAAACTTGCCTGTAAAACCGATAAGGTACACGCCTGAATTTTTTTTCAGGTATTGTTGAGATCTTGACTGAGAGCGGAGTAACAGTGGCAGAAAGTTAGCAGGGCTGAAAACCATCGGCAGAAATGATTCAAAGTCGTTGAAAATTCCCATGAAAAAACCGATAAGGTACACGTGGAAAACTTTTTTCCGTACATTCTTTGGGCCTTAAGGAAGAGCGGTGCAATAGTGGTAGAAAAGTAGCAGGTCGGAAAATCCTCGGCAGAAGGAACTAAAAGTCATGTCATTGTTCAGGTACCATTTCAGTTGGAATTTTTTGATCGACGTTTCCCCAGACAGAAGCGGTAGTGAGTTCTTAAGAAATGTCTCTTTGACACGGTGGTATCATTGTGGAATCGACACATTTTGAGTTTAATTTCGCAAAGCGTTCGTCAGTATTTTTTAAACTTGAATTTCGCCATAAAGATTGAGTATGCACTTTCGTTGCGAGTACATTCTACATACAAAATCTTCGATTACATCAAAAGTTTTCGATCTATCCATAGATTCATCAGCCATTTCAGCGAAGGCATTTTGAAAGACAGAATACTGTACGGTCTTTTCTTTGTCTTTTAATAAAAAGATGGGTTATGGTCGCAACCGGTGAAAGCATGGAATGCCGGAAGAGCCCTGCATAATTGTGTTCTGTTAGGTACTTTGGCTGATGGCAACACTGAAACGCTTGTCGGTTGGCGAACCTGGGTGAAGTCAGCTGAGGGCTCTAGACAGAATGACCGGAACGGTTATGGTTCCCGGGTAAAATAGGTGATAGTACAAACTATTGTAAGCGACTGTTTTGCTAAATAAAGTCTGAATAAAGTGTAAATAATAAACAATCACGAAGTGTTTTCTATTACTGAACCCGCCGACAAAACAAATTGAGCTCCTAGCTCAGCATAAATACTAGTCACATTGATAAGGCGCATGTGCTGAGACACGCCAAATAATAAACTAATTTGTAATTTATTTTTCAATCTATGCATATTACCCAGCAATATGATAAGAATGTCGGTATCATCACATTTGACTATTACTGCGTGACGCTACAGGCTGTTTTCAATGACTTTTAGTTCTTTCTGCCGAGGGTTTTCCGACCTGCTACTTCTCTGCCACTATCGCACCGCTCTTCCTTGAGGCCCAAAGAATGTACGGAAAAAAGTGCACCTTATCGGTTTTTTCATGGGAATTTTCAACGACTTTGAATCATTTCTGCCGAGGGTTTTCCGACCTGCTAACTTTCTGCCACTATTACACCGCTGAAAAAAAATTTACGCGTGTACCTTATCGGTTTTCCAGGCAAGTTTTTCCGACGTGAAAAACTTACCGCCATTTACATATCCGGCCTATGGAAACTGGCAGAATAGTCATTTCGCGATGGGTTAATGTTTTTACAACCATTTATTAACTCAACTAGCGTGTACCTTATCGATACTGTTTTATGTAGCTAGCTCTTGGACTATTTCCTGTTCGGTAAACATAATTAAAATTTAAAAGCAACTAATTACAATAAACAAGTGTCACTAAAGACAATGAGAAATAATTCATGATATTTAAAAACAATTAATGACAGAAAAACCTACTACTTTTTTGACATAAACAATTTTTTTCAAATTTTAGATTCAAACCAAGGTAACTTTGGAATTATTAAAGGTATAATTATGTGGTCCTGACGGTTGTATTAGTAACTTAATAGATTATGAAAAACTGAAAATACACTCACTGGCAAAAAACTCGGCCACCTAAAATTTTGCTGAAATTTGTTGTCCGAGAACTTCCGTAATTTTTCATCGATTTCAATTGTTTCCACGCCAAATTGTAGATACATTCTTTGGTATTAAAACAAACTCCAGAAAAGCTTTCCAAAAATGTTGATAGCTTATTTATACAGGGTGGGTAATAAATTTGACATTACGAGCAATAATATATTCTCTATTTTCTGGTAACCAAATCCAATATCCTTTTGTTTCACTTGGATAACCTACAAGTATTCCCTTGATTGATTTATCAAATAATTAACCTTTTGGTGTATTTTTATCTAGAGCATATTCAGTAGATCCAAATACTCGTAAATAATTCAAAGACATTTTGTCTGTGTTGAACCATCTTTGATAAGATGCATCTCTGTTGATACTTTTTGAAGGACGTCTGTTTCTTATGTGACAGGCTGTAGCAATGGCATGTGTGGTAAATCTGATTGAAGTAGGAGACAACGTGCCATGTCAACTAAAGTCCGATTAAAACGTTCAGCAATACCGTTTTGCTGAGATGTTCTTACAACACTCAATCGTCGCTCGATACCTTGATTACGCAGAAAAATATCCATCTCAGGCTTACAATATTCTTTGCCATTATCGCTGTGAAGATATTTACTTTTCTTCCCTGTTACACGTTCTACATGAGTTTGATACATCTTGAATGCTTCTAAAGCGCTACTTTTTTGTTTAAGAAAAATACCGCACACCATCGAGACCAATCATCAATAAATGTGATGAAATATTTAGCACTACTCGCTGATTGTGTTCTAAATGGTCCAACAATATCTGTATGTACTGTTTCAAGGGTTTCTTCACTTGCTGAAAATGGTAGTCTTGTCATCTTGCCTCGTAAACATACTTCGCATTTTGATAAACATGTCAACTGATCTGAGGTTACTTTACTTGCTGTAGTTCGGTTCATGACTTGAGCTGGATTATTAGAATTCCATGCGACAATGCCAAATTAAAACTTCTAAATTAGTCTTATCTTTAACGATACCAACTTCCTCATTTACTTCTGGTACATAATCGAGATCACCACGCCTGTCAGCAATAAATTTAATGTTTCCATTCATGTCCACAATCATTGCTGACGTTTTTCGGAATAATACTTCATGATTTTGATTAGTAGTGTTGGAAACTGAAACTATATTTGATCCTAGAACAAATAATGTATTTGCAAGTTCTACTGATTTCAGTTGTTTACCATCACTAACCGATAAGTTGACAGTCCTCTTTCCCTTGATTTCACTACTATCTTGAGAAGTTAAATTGATTCTTCCTCTACTGTCACCATTGAAAGATTTAAATAACTGTTTATCGCCGCATATTAGTATAGTACATCCACTATCAAGTATCCTTGGTCGATAACTTAGTGCTCTACTATCAAATCCACTGCAAAACTATCATCGCTTGCTTGTGCAGATTTTCTATCTTCTCCACCTCTTTTAACATCTGGCTTTGATGGTCTTGATAGACAATCTGATGACTTGTGTCTTTTCTTTCTGCATTTATAACAATTCTAAAAAAAAATTGGTATTATTATTGTTATTCCGTTGATTTCCACCTCTCACACTTCCGGCTATCTCAACCACTGACTGTGATCCTATTTAACTCTTCTCAACAGTTCACCACGTGATTACATGGCATATTTGAAACCTTCATAACTATCAGGAAGACTACAAAATAACATTATAGACAGTAAATCTTGATTAAACTCAATATCCATAGCACCAAGTCGATCAACTATATCAGAAAATTTATTTATATGATCTCTGTCATCACTACCTTCATACGTCTTATGAAGCATTAGTTGTTTAAGCAGTAAAGCTTTTCTTGGAGGTCCTTTAGAGGCATGAACTGACGCAAGTTTCATCCAAACTTCACGGGAAGTGTTGCATCCAAGATGTTGTAATTCACTAGAATAGATCGCTAGTATCAACTGCTCCTTAAAAAATATACCTATAAAAAATCTAGCCCCTTTAATGCATATGGTATATACTGCTGAGCCACAGCAACGTATAATAAAAAAGAATATAAGAAAATGTTCAACATTAAAGACTCAGCTTGTGGGAATACATTTTGTAGGACTACGCTGTTCAAATAGTTTAATGCGTAACGGATTGAATAATTAAAAAATGATGATCAAACAAATGTGATCGCAAATAACTCCTTGGCATTATATTAAGTGAAATACTTCTTTATTAAGACTATTAAAATGATCTTTGTCTTTTAAAATTAAATACATTGCGCCCTTCTAGGGGTAGTAGGCTTATAATATGTTCACTTTAACGACTTTTAGACAATTTTTTTCATCAATTGTCTTTTCCCGCCCAATATCCATACAATCTACAATTGCAAAAAATTCTTAGAGATAAAAAATAAATAATTTCCATTAAGGATAGCAATGAAAAACCGGTAAAGAGTCCTAAGAGTCCACCGGAGTTTGCTAAGAAGTCCAAAGGTCCATATAGGGCGTTTCTTTCGGAAAAAATAAATTGTGACGTTTTGAAGAAGATGATAAGTTTTGATCTCGATCTACTGGAAAGGAAAAATAATTAATATTACTTATTTATTTACTTGTAGAGAGTGATATTTAAGTATTAATTATTACGCAATTGGCTGTAACGATATTTATAAATTTTGATTTGTGAGGGGTTTTATGTTATGGCCAGTCTTATGGTGGTATTAACATTGTTGCCAAGTTTTGTCTTTTTCTGGATATATTATTCAACTTTGTTATCTCAAATAGATTAGACTATTTATTTTCAAAATCACAAAAAAAATTTGAATATCTTACAGCTAGTGTTCCCCATACCTACTTGCCAAAATTCCGGAAAATTTTCGTTTCATCCACCGAGGTTAAAATGATGCATCAATATGGTTATGATTGGATAAACTCGTTCTACTTGAACACTTTTAAATTATTTATATATAATTTTTTTTATTTTTAGCTAGTCGTATCAACCATGTGGGTTATTAGCGGTACTCTTACAGTTTATGAATTAGTTGTATTTCGTACAGGTACTTAACTACATAGTTCACTTTACAGTCATTTCCTAACAAAATCTTAAGGTTCTGAAGTAAATTATTGTTTTGTCTCTGTAGGTTATACTAAGGACAGTCAATTAAAAATGTTTTACTGTTCCGTTTTCTCGAACAGATGTGGGTGGGTTAGTCTGGTGTGACCTATTCGTAGTCTTGTTAGTAAAACTTGGTGAGGGCGTTCAGTAGGAATCATCTTCCACGGTTTCACTTCGGTTTTTATTTCGCGTAACTTCGCTTTGCACTTTCACTTGCACTTTCGGTGGCTTCTTTTGCTTGCTGTTCTGCCTCTTCGTTTCCCAGGATTCCAATGTGGGATGGGATCCACATAAATTGTACCTCTTTGTCGGTTGTGTGTAGCTCCCCTAGTGTTGCTTTTATGAAAAGAGAAATAGGATGACTCGTAGATTTTTTTGACGGACTCAAGTGAACTGAGGGAATCTGTTATTATTAGGAATTTGGAGGAGTTTAATCTTTTGGCATGTGTTACAGCTTGTGACAATGGGTACATTTCTCCAGTGTATACAGTGCCAAGGGGTGGAGGTTTGAAAGTTAATTTTGTGTCAGGGGTAATAACTGTAGGCCCGGTGCCACTTGGAGTTTTGGAGGCATCAGTATATATTTCGTAATATTCTTGATACTGATTTAGTAGTGTGTGGAATGCTTGTTTCGTGATGCAAGAGGGAGTTTAATTTTTTTTGTAAATGATCAAGAATTTATCTATGTAAGGAAGATTGAGTGGTCATGGTGGTGATATTGCACTATTGCTGAATGTTGGGAGGATTTTCGATTTGGAAATCAGACGAATATTTCCGTACTTTCTCATAGAAAGGAGGGTCAGATCTTTTTTGTTGCTGGAATAGGCTGGGATATTTACTAGTATGTACATTTCCGTAGGTTGGATGTTCAACTTTTCCTAGGAAAGAAGTAGAATATATTGAAGTTTGCATCTGTCTTCTATGTTATAGAGACGGTTCGCCTAACTCCTGTTTTATTTTACGAAGGAATTCTGCAGCCTCTTAAACTTAACAATGACTTAATAAGATCCTCAAATTCGATTTTTGGTCACTATTTTGAAGGTGCCCTCAAATGGTCTATACATGTTGACACTTTATACCCTCTTCCTGTTTTGCCATGGAATAAGTTTTTAAACAGCTTGATTTTTCTACAGCATTGAAAACTTAGGTGCTACTCTTTGTTTAAATTGCACCTTCGCTATGTTTTACCTTTCTGGGGTCTTCGAATCTATTTTCAAATTACAAAAAAGAGCTAGTAGTTACATTTATGGTATAAATAGAACACTGCGAATTTTATTTAAAAAAATACAAAATTTCAACTCTTCCCGCTCTAGTTATTTTGGAATTTATGCGATTGGTTCGAAAATACTTTAACCGTTTAACTTTAACAGTTCATAGTTACCATACAAAAAAAAATATTTGATATTTATTTAACAATGCTGTGACAGTAAAGCTCATCTCTCTCTCTCTCTCTCCCTCTCTCTTTTTCTGTACTTTTTTAACACGTTTTATCTTTTTGTTGTTAATACCATTTACTTGAACATTGAAAATAATATTATAGTTTTTATTTCAACTCCAATATCTGAGTTATTCAAAATTATCACGTCTTAACAGGAATTTGTTCATTGTCAACAGTTCAAAAAATTTTAAACTATAGGTAGTATTACTTACACTAAGGACCACAGATTAGTAGATTTGTTTTTATACACTGAGAAAAAAGGACTATACCAATCCCATCTGTTCTGCGACGTTTCTATGTTGTATGACAAATCAGAGCACATCGGTAAGCAATTACATTCAGTAACATTACCATGTTTTTTTCGTTTCGTTGTATTTTCATGGCGTTCGAAATCTGGTAAATTCAAAAGTACCATTTCCTCTGCGGCCACAATCATACAACTGCTACTACGGATGCTACATATTGGAGTCGTATTTCTTCCTGCAAATTTTTTGTTCAGTAGATAAATGACTGGGCTATTGAAGTTATGCTTCTTAACGCTAGTTATATCAAGAGGGCTTAATGTGCAAAAAAGCGACTGTATCAAATACAGTTATATCCCCCTTTCCATTGACTTACGGTTTTGCAAAACTAAAATAATATTTAATAGTGAATATTAATTTCAAGATCAAGACAAACACAATCTCATCTCCTCATCTTCACTAACTTTCAAGACCAAGACCGTTACCGATACCCATATCGATACCGATCACGATGCCAAAATAAAACAAAGGTATAGTGTTTCTAATATGAATGTAACGACAATAAAATAAAGCAATGTGGTCAGATTTATTTTCTAAAATTGTCAAGATCACTATACAAATATTCCCTTACTTCAGTAAACCGTTAGTTCGTGATGTTCTTAGAAAGCTAGTTTGGAAATATTGAAAAAAAAATACCTAATATGAATTTATTAGTAAACATTGAAATAAGCTCATGGAAATTGTTGTAAAAAGAGAAATTAATTAAAACCACTTTATGTATGCTACTATTTTTAAGAACATTTTGAATAGCTGGCAACGTAGCAGCAGGTGGATTGGAAATCGAATAGTCCAACTCCAGTAATTTATATGCACGCCATAGGGCGGTATTTCTCATCAATGGGATTAAAAATATGGGTGATTATATTAACATTAGAATAACTATAACTATAACTATTATACTTATACTTGCATTGAGTTGTTATTCCATATAATCAATTAACTATACAGTGAGCACGTAAAGGCTGGAACAAATTCGTTAAAAGCTTGATATGCTCATAACGCATAAAATTTTAAATATTTTTTATGGCTGTCTTTTATAGTAACAAGGTTGAAGGCATTTTTAAGGTCTATTTTTACCATAAAACAATTCTTTGTAACTAATTGCGCCACTCTTTTATGATCTTCGATCTTAAAATGTTTGATTTTCACAAATCCATTAAAATTTTTAAGGTTGAAGATCAGTCGGTAAGATCCATCTGGTTTTGAAACCGTAAATATATTGGAAATAAACTGATTACTCTCAGGGATAACCGAAGAAATGGTACCGTCCTGCAACATTTCCTTAATCATTACTTCAATCATTTGCTTTCTTTAAGAGTATATGGGTATAACTGTCTGCTTGGGTTTTTTATTTAAGGGGATACTAAAACCTGTTATGTAAGATAAAACTCTTGTATGAAATGAAAGTGCCCGCAATTTATGGGCAAAAAACTTGATTCTCCCACTGACCTCTACATGAGGTGACGCCTGTTTCCTATCTGAAAATAGTCCTGACCTTTGGACTGTTAATGGCGACGATGGACGAAGGCTTTTTTGCCGCTGTTGGTGGTGGTGGGAGCTTGATAACCCCCCTCCACTCTGATGAGCTCCCATCCTTGGTATGAATGGACGTCTGAAGTTTTCCGGTCTACTAGACCCAGATAGAGATAGAACGGTTTTCTTTTGAAGCTTAAGCTGCTTGCCTGATTTTTCCAGTTTTTTGGCAGATTTAATGGTATCGTCCAGCTCACCACCAAATAGAAAATAAGATAGTGGAGTAGATCTTAAGGTATCTTGAAGATTTTTATTCAAATTTACTAGGAGAAGCTCCCTCCTAGACACTGACTGAATGATACACATCATTGAGGAGCTGGCCAATATAATTTAGGCATTCAATGTGATCTTTATTTTTCTTCCCCCCTTCTGTGATCATGTTTGTTATTAAGGAAGCAACAGCTGATGTTGCGGCACCTATCTGTCTTTGTAACAGCATGAGTCGTTCATCCCGTTTTATGGTGTTCTCAGGTAATGCCTCCTTAACTTCTGCATTTTTCTTAGGCGGGTATAACTGTTGACAATTTTCAGGTACCAAATATTTTTGAGTTATTTCCTTTCTAATGTCGTCTGTCAAGCCTAAGCTTAGTATTCTAGTCCAAAAAGTAGCTAAATCCTGTTGGATTCGTTCAGAAAAAATCCTCTTGTTGTGTTCATCTTCTCTTAAGGTAGATGATATATCAAAAACTGGTGGATCTATCTCTACTTGTTCTTGGACCTCATCTAAAAAAGGAAAGCATGGAAATAGGTAGAGTTGAAATATTTACCACTCTAGGTAATGAAGTGAAGATGCGACCCTAGGCATATAAAGACAATATTCTCATTTAGTAATGGTAATATCTACCACCCTAGGTAAATATTTTGTGACAGAATAAATATATTGCATTATTATTATCACTATGTATTATTATCATACCACCTTAGGTATATTAAATCTGTATTTGCCATTCTGGGCGGAAAGACACCATTTCAGCACAATCTTCATCCGATGATATTTTTCCACTCTCGCTGTGACTGCCGAATTCGAAGAATCTGAATCAGTGGAGGTTGACCTTGAACGATGATAACGGCGTCTTTTTCTCTGATATTTTTCAACCTCATCTAATCGACGTTCTATTCTTTCTAATACTGCACTAATCTCGTTTTGAGACGCAGATTTACTACGACTCCTAATTCCATGTCTTTTTTCTGAAGACTTCGGCATTATCAAAACGAAATAAAACCAATCGCAAACAAATCGGAAATTTGACACGAAAACGTGTTGATCGGTCCGCAATGAAAAGAAGACTGAGTAACTAAGCAACAGTGTGTGATGGAACAAAAGGGAGGGTTTATTCATTTTTAGCTCTAAAATAGTGATCGGTTCGGGCTAACCCGAAGGTACTACATAGTGTTTTTTATGAGACAAGGCCGAAATATAATTACTGTCAAGTGTAAATAAATACTGTCACTCACATGTACACGAACATGCGCACTCGGATCATTCAACGGTCAGGTTGTATCCTGTTCTATCACACGGACCTCGAAAGCTCTACTTTCTTTCTCGCACCTATCAAATAGCTAAAATTCTAAAACTTTATAGCTTGGCGTGCGGTTGTGCTACCCATCGGGCGTGTCCCCAGGTGGCGGATAGGGAACGACCAAGGGATTGGACACCCTGCCCGGGAGGCCAATGTGGCCTTACGGACAGGGTCGCTGGATCCCTTGGTCAGTGGCGAAAGTAGTAGAGTGAGGGGAACTAAACCTTCCCAAAATCCTTTGCGAAGCCTGCCACCTCGGGCATGCCACCGCGGACCAGCCTACCCAAGCTAAGCTGTGAGGAATCGTGCCGACAGCTGAATGGCCGCAGGGTTACGAACGATCCCCTTTTTGGAACCGGGCGAAACCTCATTGTAATCAGCCTTCCTTTGGTAATGCGGGGCTCTGCCAGAGGTGACTAACTCTTTCCTTGCTACTCGTGGGAACACATGAATAAACCCAAAAAACAAAAACTAATCCCAAGGCTGGACAAAAGTGCTCACCTCAATCAAAGGCAGTGGCCGGGGAGGAACAGAAATGTACACCCCAGGCTACTGTTCAGAATGAGGCTGGACACGGAAGATCACCTCGTGAAGATACACCAAGGCCAAGGCGAAAGCGCATTTGCGGTGCCGATGTCAAAATGAGGAAGAAAGCAAAAGAGGCAGGGGTGGTAGCAACTACGAGTGCACTCCCCTCCTCCACCACTACCCCACTCCACCTCCAACATCAAGGTCACCTCCTGCGGCGGGCGCCAAGAGCTCCGCCTTCAAAAAAGGCAAGGAATCAGCTGTCCCTGCAGGATAGCGACCTCACCTGAGCACCTCCACGGAGGGAACCCCAAGAAGGTTAAAGAAGCCGCGCAGCGATATAAATGTCGCTGCATACTCCGGTGAAATTATTAGAGTGGTCTGCGATGACTACGTGAGGTGACGTGACCTTAAGCCGTGGGAGGAGGCATCACTTGCAGTCGTCAGTGTGGATAGGCTCCGTGAGCTTACCGAAGCCACTCTCTGGGTCCCGAAGGACGTCCACGAGACGACATCCGGTGAAAAGGAGAGGGTGCTGAGTCGGCTGAGGGCGCAGAACCCTGATCTGACGGTGGCAAGATGAGGTAAAGGTAGACCCACAAGGACACCTCTTCGTCTTCGGTATCGGAGACGAGGATATGGCTGTCCTCAAGTAGAAGCCAATGAGGATAAGCTACGCGTTTACCTCATTGACTATAAGGGTAACAAAAAAGTAGAGGGTACCTCTGAAGACCCAAGGTCCTTGGCAGTAGAGCCACCTAAAGTGAATATCGACTCCAAGGCCACGATGGGTCCCGAAAAGGAAGAGTTGACAGTCGATGACCTGACGGAGGAGGCTCTCGAAATCAGCGATGTCGTCTCTCCCCTATTGGAGGAGCAGATGGACCTCTGAAAAATTTCATAAACCGACACCTTTCTCATGGGCAAGGACGTTGGAAAAAAGGTAAATATTATACAATGCAACCTCCAACACTATGTCGCCGCCTTGATGTGTCGGAGGATGCAATAGCTTTGATCCAGGAGCCCTGGATAATAAAGACTAAAATTACTGGTTTCAGTAGTCTAGCTGGTCAAATTTTCAGCCTACCGAGCAATCAGCAACCTAGGACAGCTGTTTACGTTCCTAGGAAATACAGAGCCTCTCCGATGGCACAATTCTGCACCTCAGATCTTACTGCGGTTAGAGTGGAATGTCCATATGGTAGAGGCAAATTTACGGCGTTGATACTCGCATCGGTCTACCTCCCTTCAGACGCAGCCACCCCACCACCGACTGAAGAGATGGAGGTACTAGTGGATCACTGTTTTAGCCAGAGAGCGGAGCTTATTTTGGGTTGCGACTCAAACTCTCACCACTTGAGCTGGGGTAGCAAGGATATCAATGCCCGAGCTAAGTCTCTATATGAGTACATAATCAAGAAAGATCTTAGAATCTTGAACAGAGGCACGGAGCCGACATTCATTAACGCCCGTAGACAAACTTTAATAGATATTACGCTGGCGACCATTAACATATCAAACAAAATTCAGGAATGGCAAGTGTCGGATGACATTTCTATGTCATACCACCGCTGGCTCTCCTATGCGGTAAGTATGGATCTCAGAACCATTGTAAAGTCCCGTGACCCAAAGAGGACGGATGTAGCTCTCTACAATCGACTCTTAAAAGGTGCTCTGCAGGAAACAGAGGTTCTGACTCCTGGCGATAATGAGGAATTGGAAAGGTACGCGGTATCTATCCAAATCAAAATAGATATTGCCTATAAGGAATCCTGTCCGATGAGGATGGTCCAGATAGATGGCAAAACCCATACTTGGTGGTGCTCCGAATTGGAACACCTCAGAAAGACCGCGAGAACGACAAGGAAAAACGAACAAAACTCAAAGAGGAGTGGGGAATATACCAAGACAACCTCAGAGTTCAAAAAAGTCTGCAGACAAAAACAAAGAGCTGCCTGGAGAGCCTATTGTGACGCAGTCGAAGACTTCCCACAAAATTCTAGGCTACAACAGGCACTCTCACACGACCACCATAAGAGTGTCGAGCATCATTACGAGGGAAAATGGCGTTAAAGCCGCCAACCTCCAATCTCACTTCCCAGGTTCTGTTTTTACTGGAACGACAAACTGGACGGAAGAACCAGCAACACCCTCACTATACGATTGGAAATTTGCTAGTGCAGTAATTGATGAGGACAAGATAAGGTAGGCCGTATCGGGCTTTCCCCTTTCAAGTCACCAGGACCTGACGGCATAAGACCAGCCCTACTTCAGTGGGGAATGGATATCCTGGTTGGAATATTCAGAGACTCTTTAGCTCTGAGGTATATTCCCAGAAAGAGGAGAGAAGTACGAGTGGTATTCATACCTAAACCAGGAAGGATGGATTACTCCTTACCAAAAGCATTTCGAATGATTAGTCTCACATGGAGTCTCACAATGGAGAGGCTATGTGAGAGGTATATAAGAGACGAAGTGCTAGTTCACATCCCACTCCATCCATACCAACATGCATATATACTATGGGAAGGTCCACCGATTCGGCCCTTTACCAAGTGGTTGGCCAAATTGAAAGATCATTGGATAATAAAGAATCCACCCTGGGTATATTCATAGATACTGAGGGAGCATTTGATAAAACTACCTTTCCAACAATTACCCAGCAACTCAATTCCAAGAATTCTTGGACCCGGCGACACCTACGGCCTGACGAATTCGACAATTGCGGAACTAGCTAAACGTTACACCCATGCACAATCTCTAAAGAGATGGGATGAAATCAAGGAATGCAGTCTTGCCAGGATCACCCTGGGCGACCCTGGGAAGCTGGAGTCGAAAAAATATTTGGCGATGATCAGGAAAAACCTACGTTTAACGCTAGGATTTCTGACTGGCCACTGTCAATTAAGGAAACACCTCCATACAATGGTGCTAGTGGACACACCTCTATGCAGGATGTGTGAACAGGAAGATTAATCTGTCAGGCATGTCTTATGCGAGTGCCCGGAGTTATTGTCAATAAGAGAGTGTGTGTTCGACGAGTCTTGGCCTACACCTGCCGATATAAAGGAGATGTCTCCAAGTGACCTGTCCACCTTCCTGAGAAGGACAGGATGGACGATGACCTAGGAAGACAACTCCTCGGGAGGATGCACAATGGGTCACATGAGGCCTAAGTGCTGTGGGCTGAACTCACCCTACCTACTCTACAGATACAGATACATCTTGGCAATAATATTTTATGAACGATTATTTGCAGGCAAGCCTATATGATTGGTTTTGTAATTAAAATATCTTACCTATGATATCTACTTGCCAGGTAGCATGCACAGAAATAAGTAGGCAAGCGAACCTAGGCCTATTCTATGGGTTAAAAACTATCAATTGAGATTAAGCTCATTTGGTTATTACAAGAGTGAAGGTGATGAAAAAAAATTGATTAAAATTAATTTAATAAAAAATAGCTATGAACACTTTTCGATAGGCAAGTTATCATAAGCATATTTGTTTATAAATTATATTTAATTTGAAAAAAAATATGTCTCATCGAGTTATCAGATCGGTGAAAGTCGACCTTCCACGGTCTCCTCTACTATATGAAATTAGCAGCGTCTCTGGCAGTTTAAGGAGAATTCACTGACAGTGTTGCGGTCGGGGTCGTTTTCATCACAACCTTGACTTGAGGAAGTTTTTATGTCTTCCATGCAGTGGACTGACTGTATTTTCATAGGAGGCGGCTCTGTCTTTAAATAACACATTGTATTTCGTCAACAATTCAAACCCTTTAATATTAACAAACGTCGTAAGTACACGCATAAATGTATATAGACAAGCCTTGCAGTGTGAATTCCGAAATTATTGGGGACAATCTTTTGTAGTTTCCAAAGCACTATACAACATGAACCTTAATTTTAATTTGTAGTTTTGAAATCACTATACTCAGTGAACTTTAACCTTATTATCATGGAATTGGACTCATTTGATCTGAACTCTCTGGTTTTATAACGGGAAAGGAAACATATTGTCTTAACTGGGTGACCTTCCAGGATAGAATCTCAACTTGTATTCCTTTAACCTAGCACAGCAACGATAGACAATGCATTTCGCACGTAAACTGCGTTTGGCCACGCCTACCTGAACCGCCAAAAATAATGTAGACGTAGCCGGGCGGCAAAAAGATACAGCGAAATCCCGGTTTGAACGAATTTAGAATTATTTTTAGGTAGTGGCGTGTCGGTGGAAATTTTGAATAGCAATAAACGAACTAAACGATAAATATACAAATGGTTGAACGCGTTTTCAGCAGAAAGCAATGACAGTTCTTAAATGCAATAAATTCAATAACTTTGCACGAATTAAGTTGAAAGTATGGATGCTGGTAGTGAAGATACAAGTGAAACATGCACTCTCACTCTTTCAAATATCACAAAAATATCCCAAATAGCCTATATAAATTCACTTTCACAAATGTTAAAGCAAAATTACGGAGTTGCGTACAACAATTTCAAGGACTGGCATGAAGATCAGCACCTCAGTTGTTTTTGGTCAATGTATTGTAGGGAATTTTGGAGAAATTTCGAAAATATTTAAATCAGCGGCCCTCTGGAGTCATTATTCAATGTTAAAAGCACTGTTGATTATCAATGAAAATATAAATACGTAATCCTTATAACTAAAGCTCGGATTTATAGGCAACAAAAACTGAAGAGAAAGGCGCTTATATAGGCAAAGATTTTTATTGAAAAAGACAGAAATCTTAACATATGGGCAATATAGGCAAACGCTTTTAATTCCCTGATTATAAATAATAGGTTATTAAGAATTTATTTTAAAAATACAAAGTGAATTAAATTAACATTAACTTAACAAAAATATATCTGCACAACATAACTAAACAATTGTTAATTAATAAATAAACATTGTAACCACTTTTTTTATCATTAATAACTACAACCTAAGTGCTTCTCTATATTTTCTGTTTTAAAACTTTGTCTTCTTTTACTTAAAATTAATTTGTACATAGAAAATGAACGCTCTACATCGACAGATGTAATTGGCGCATATTTAAGAGAGGATAATAAATCTGGCACAATTTGTAGTTCTTTGGAAAATGTCCCATTGAGAACTTTAGCAACATCACATAAAAAGGAGAAAGCTTCATTCTTGTCAAAAACAAATTTCATTTTTTTTAGTAATTAATTTACCATTGATTCACATTCAGGTAGCCGACGAGTGCACACGCATATTGTTCTATCTGAATAATTATCGTTATCTTCGTGCTAATTTCATATTGATCGTACTTATCCGGTTGTGAATTTGTTGAAAAACCAAATACCAACATGTGATCATTAACTTCCAATTTGCGAACGTTTATTTTATTACTGTGAAACTATTATCAGCAAGTAAATCAAGAAATCATCCAGTGCCGTAGAAATACAAAAGGTAACTGTTATTTTCCTACTATCCTAACACAGGGTCTTTCTCTGGACTCCTGTTCCTTTATTAACCAGAAGCTTGTGGCTTTGGCATCCAGGGCTACTCGCAAAAATGTCCACAATCAATAATCAAACTCAATCATCCCCATCTAATCAAAACTCACCTCATGGCACAAAATCATATGCTGATGCAACTTCAACAAGACCCCCTCCTCTCACTTTCCCTAAACGCGAGCAAACAATTATCTTGCACTCTATCCCAAACATCGTTCTATTCGAGTACATAAAAGCTATAGGAGATATTGTTTCCCCCAAAAATATCACATTTGCATCCAGAATTTCCAATAATCGTATTTGCATATCTGCATAGCTGCAATTCTAGATGATCTTCTTAAAACACACCAGAACATTACCATTAACTCCACAATAATACCTATACGAAGACTTATTTCGCCAGCTAAACGCATTCTAATTTCAAATGTATCCTCTACTATCCCTCACTCCGTTATCGAAAAAGCTCTCAAAGACATCGGGCTGCAAACAGCCTCCCCTGTTTCATTTGTTAAATGCGGCGCGCAAGGAGATGAATACTCTCATATAATGAGTTTCCGTAGAATCACTTTCGTTATCCCTGATAATGATAACTTTAGCATAGAAACCTCGATTCTAATTACTCACGAAGACATCCCATATCGTATATTTATCTCTACTGACAAATTGGTATGTTTCCTCTGTAAGCAGAGTGGACATACTGCTGACTCCTGTACCAATCCTACACTGACAGAAACACAAAATGAAGTAACCTCCCTCCCACCTCAACCATCACAATTCCTTGCATCTACTCCACTTAGTGGTACCTCGTCCTCTGAACTCCTGTCAAATCTATCAACAGCTGACCAAACTGATGCTGAACCACCAACCAATCTTACTCCTCCCCCATTATTCCATTGCCAAAAAAGAGGTATTTCCTCTGACAGTAATGCTGATACCCCCAGTCAACTATCTCCCACAGAATCCCCACTACCAATAGACAATCAAATGCCTCCTCCGTCATTTAAACCATCCCACAACACAACTAAGCCTTGTAAGAAAAAACCCAAAACTCTAGCCACTGAAAACCCTAAACTAACCCCTAATACTCAAATCTCAATACAGAATCTCTATATGAACAACCCATCCAAACTCACGCTCTCTGAAATCCAGTTAACGGCATTCTTAGAAAATACCCAAGGTAGTTCTGATCCGCTCAATGATGCCTTAGAATTCACTCCTGATATCCAGGGACTGTTAAATGATTTGTCACTTCTTCACACAGAAACAAAAGAACGATCTCCTAAAAACCGCATCACTCGGTTGCAGAAAAAACTCAGAAGACAACTGAATCTTGAGGACTTTTCGGATAACAAAAGCGTTTCTTCTGATAATCAAACCGATGATGAACATAATCCTCCTCACTCAGAATGCTCTTAACTACAAACACCTTAAATCTACATTCAAAGTAATTCAATGGAATTGTGATGGATTCTTCCCTCGTCTGGAAAGAATCCAACAATTAATATCAGACGAACGCCCTGATATCTTGTGCTTACAAGAAACCAATTCTAAAATTGACAAACTCCCTTATCTAAAAAATTATGAAGGATATCATTATATTCGCACCAACCGCGCAAGGGCTAGCGGGGGCACCTCAATTTTCATTTCTAGTGAACTCTTTTCCTCCCCTCTCCAAATCACTACAGATCTTGAGGCTATTGCAGTTTCCACATGGTGCCCAAATAATATCAATATCTGCAGCTTCTATATTCCTCCTAATTACCCTTTAAAAGAAATTGAACTTCTCAACCTAATTTATCAACTTCCCCAACCTTACTTTCTTGTGGGTGATTTTAATGCCCACAATACAATGTGGGGTTCCAATCTTACCATGGGCAAAGGTGAAACTATCGAAAACGTGATCAATTGTACCGGCTCCTGCTTACTAAATACTGGATCCAATACACATTTGAATTTTTCCTCCGGTACCTTTTCATGTATTGATCTTAGTTTTAGTGATCCCAAGCTTGCCACTTCACTAAATTGGCATACTACTAATGATCTTTATGATAGTAACCACTTCCCTATTATCATATCCTCCAGTATCCCTAATCATAATGAGACTTCTCTCAGATTATATTGGCGCCTCAACACTGCCGACTCAGATGATATGAACAATAACATACAGATGATAACAAATACCATACTTTCAGCTGCCAATCAGCACATTGGTAAAAATAATATCTCTCTCAAACAGAAAACTGTCCCTTGGTGGAACTCCAGCTGTTCAAATGCTGTAAACCAACAAAAAATAGCACTAAAATTGTATCGTAGTAATAAAACACAAGAAAACCTGATTAACCTTAAAAGAACCAGAGCCAAGGCTAGATATGTGATAAAGCAAAGTAAAAAATGTTCCTGGAGAAATTATGTGTCATCTATAAATGTGAATACAAGTCCCACCCAACTCTGGAATAAAATTAGACAAATCCAAGGAAACAATTCAAACTCAAAAATCCCCTCTCTCTTCTACAACAATACATTAGTAAGTGATAATGATGAAGTCAGTAATATTCTGGCAAAAACTTTCGAATCAAAATTTAAATGTAAAGTTAATTTCACACCTCTCCCTTTCGTTAAATCTCCCTCTCCATGCTCTATGACTAAATCGCAAGATATTACTTCTCTTAACTGCTCATTCTCCTTCTTAGAACTTACCGCAACTCTAAATAATTGCAAAAATACCGCCTCCGGTCCTGATGACATCCCGTATATATTTCTTAAAAAACTCTCCAATATAGGTTTACACAAGCTTCTAGATATTTACAATTTAATATGGACCACCAACCAATTCCCTGACCAATGGCGTACTTCTACGATAATTCCTATTAAAAAACCTGAACAAACTGCTACATCGCCGAACTCTTTCCGTCCCATATCACTCACCTGCACCATGTGCAAATTATTAGAGAAGATGGTTAATAAGCGGCTGATATGGTTTCTCGATAAAAATAATTTAATCTCAAAAGAACAGTCAGGATTTCGAAAAAATAGATCGACCCAAGACAATCTGGTTCTTCTCCAATCCCATATCTCTAGTGCTTTAAATAAAAAACAAGAAGTCATTGCAGCTATATTAGATATCAACGGTGCATTTGATTCTGTTAGCAGACAATCAATTCTAAATAAACTAATTTCTCTAAATATCTCTGGACACATATTTCATTTTATTCAGAATTTCCTAACTTCAAGGACATACAAAGTCCTCACTAATGGAGTTTTTTCAACAACCCACAGTCAGATAGATGGAGTTCCCCAAGGGTCGGTTATAAGCCCTACTCTATTCAACCTTGCCATAAACGATATTTGCACTAATCTTCTTCCTCCCATCAAGTTTTCTTTATATGCTGATGATTTGGTTATTTACTGTCATAACACGACTATTACCACCACAAATAATTTAATTCAGTCAGCAATAAACACCCTGAGTAAAAATATAAGCCACTTAGGATTAGCTTTCTCAGAAACAAAATCCAAGATTATTAAGTTTAGTAGACGACCACCTACAGTACCCCCTACTATCCTCATTAACAATTATCGCCCTTCCCGTCGTTGATAAATGTAAAATTCTTGGACTAACATTCGATTCTCGGCTCACCTGGAAACAACATATTCGAGAAATCAAAGGCGACTGCTACAAAAGGCTTAACATTATTAAAATCCTCTCGCATTACCACTGGGGAGCAGACGAAAACTCTCTCATTAAAATATACAGGTCCATTATTCGCTCACAATTAGATTATGGAAGTCACATATATATTTCGGCCGCAAATCCTGACCTCAATCTCTTGAACCCGGTTCATAATACAGCGCTACGCCTCTATTTAGGTGCTTTCCGATCTAGCCCTGCAGAAAGCATATACTGCGAAGCAAATGAGCCCCCTCTCTGGATCAGACGGCAGCAACTTCTGCTTTCATATGCTGCCTCCGTATCGTCGAACCCCCTTAATCCTGTCTACCCACTTTTCACATCAACTTCCAACAAATCCCACAACTTCTCAACCACACCATTATTGAAACCGGTCCCCATGATTTTATCCCAGCTAATTGACGGTGTTAACCTCCAACAAACTAGTCCCCTTCCTATTCCCTCTTACCCCCGATGGACTATCAACCTTCCTAAATTTAACACATCCCTTATGAGATATGACAAGCACAAAACTCCCAAACAATTAATTATAAATGTATTTAACGACATAATAAATCGTAATCAATATGACTTAGTATTATACACTGATGCATCCAAAAATGAAACAGGCGTAGGCTGCGCTGTAACAACGTCACAAATTGCCATAAAATCTTCCCATATCCCATCAACTTGTAACGTGCACACAGGTGAATTATTCAGCATTCTACAGGCCATTATTTCAATCTCTCCACCTCATAAACACGTAGCCATATGTACAGACTCACTTGCTTCAATTTTATCCATCCAAAAAATATTTACCGACCATCCCATTGTCCAATCTATACATGACTCTTACCAACCTATCTCATCCCAAGGAATAGCAGTTACTTTAATCTGGTTACCATCCCACATTGGCATCAAGGGCAACGAACTTGCTGATCAACACGCAAAAATCGCAACCATATCTACCGTCACCGACAATATAATTATTGGAAAGGATTTAAAATCGTATTTCAAAATCCAAGGTAACCTGGCAGCAGCATTGGAACACTACTGACACAGCCCTTCGTCAAATACAGCGATCAATTGGTCACCCCCAAACTAGCTGCTTAGCAGGTTTCTCAAGACAAGAGTTAGCTGTGATAAGAAGAGTGAGAATTGGCCATTCAAAACTTACCCATGGATACCTGATGTCTACTACCCCCAGACCCATATGTTCCAGCTGTAACTGTAATCTAACCATGAGGCATATTTTGACGTAGTGTCACAAATACACCGTTCAAAGACAACAACTACAAATGAGCCAAAACTACAGAGAAATCCTCAACAACTCAGATCAAATATCCTCCCTACTCCAATTCTTAAAAAACGTACAGCTTTACCAAAAACTATAAACCATTTGTGTTACTTACTGTGTGTGTATTATTGTATTGTTTAAATGATATATTGTAACCGTATTGTAACCGCTCCCGTGCAAGTGGCCATAGTAGCCGAGCACGTTAATTTAAATAAATAAAAAAAAAAAAAATTTACCATTACTTCCAGGTGCCGATTTAATTCTAGACTGTAAATTATCTATCAATTTTACTGACTCACATAAATGTATCTCTTGTCTTTTTAATAGGGTAATTATTGTGCGATTAATTTATAATTGTTATTTTAATTTCGGATATTTTAATATATTTTTTGCTTCTCGAATTGCTTCGGAAAGATCATCACCAAATTCTGACATTACTAATTCTATTTCATTAATGTGTTCAAAGTAAAAGAACACTGTTTCGAGCCACGTTCCCTACCTTGTAATCACTGGTTTAGGTGGCAAAGGGACACCGGGAAGTCTTTCTTTATACATTTGCACCCTCAACGGAGCCTTTAAGAAAACTTGTTTCATACAATGAATTAACTCATTCACCAACGAAAACCGATTTTTTATTTCTTCCGCAATTCGATTTACACCGTGGGCGACACAAGTGCAATGGATTAAGTTGGGATAAAATGAAGTACGGAATATGAATAACATCATCAGTAGGGTAGCTTAAAAGTTAAAAAAAGGCACAAAAAGGCGGAATTTACGAAAAAAGGCAAAATATACAAAAATCATCTAGAATAGGCAAAAAAGGCATTTTGTCTATAATCCGAGCTTTACTTATAACAAACCTGGATGATTTTTTGAAATCCAGTCTAATGGATATGAACTTAAAAAAACATTTTTGTATCAAAAGCAATGAAGAAGTTTATTAAAGGAGCCCTGGTAAAGATTTTTTGATTACAAAGGAGAGTTTGGTATACAGTGTGTCCAATTTTTTTTGCCAGCAGTAATTATATTTAAAGTAACTATTCGACCAGTCGCATTTCAAGAGACTTGTTATAATTGGATGTAATACTTTTGGTATTAATACAAATTTAAAAAGATTTTTATTGTTGACGTAACACATGAAGTTCAGTTCCACAAAATTGTGATAACCATAAGTACTTATCTAGTTGTTTCCATTCTATTGAGTTGTTTTTCAGATTGTTTGTATTATGCCAGTTATCGCAGACAAAACTTATATAACATGAAAACTACTGACTTTAATGATACTGGTTAATAGTACCAAACGCAAAATCTAAGATAAGTGCAATTTAGATTTAGATTTAGAATATCGTTGGTTCAGAAACTCCAGTCGTAGCAGAAACTTCCTACACTATTTCTGATACACTTTAATCATTGTTATTGTTAAAACATTCAACAATAACTTCTTGCATTTGTCTGCGATTAAAGTTTGTCTTTTATGAACAGCAAACTTTTAAATACTAGCTAGCTTACAGGGTTCGCTCGAGATTTTCTCCATTATTGGAAAATCACAAACTAACCGGTTCTTTGATTATCGTCTAGTCCCTGTATAAAGATAACTGACAGATGAATGCCGACTGAAGGAATAGATATTTACGTTACTAGTTCGGTAAGTACACTTTTATAGTACGAGTGAGAGCCGAGTCCGGAACGAGTACTGTAAAAGTTTACCGGACGTGTGATGTACAACATTTTATCTCATACTGCTAATCAACACAAAAAAATAGTGAAATAATCAAATATTAATATATTGATCGGCGTTCGCTATTTTTTAAATTTTCATTCAATGCCAATATAGCTGGCTTGTAGTTGGTACCCATAGAAATATAATATTGTTTTTAAATAATATGATACTGTCAGCGATAGTCTTTATCCGAATTTCACGATATGCCTCAAGATCAGTTCATTCCTGAGGACATTTTGCGCAAATCTCATGAAGAAACGGGGCATCTGATACCAAACAAATCGTCGTCCCGTTAATATGTAAAAGCCTGTAAAATTTCATTACGGGATAGTAGCACGTAATATTTCATTGCAAGCTACTATCGTACGTAAAGGTATGTTTTAGGGTACAGTATGAAATAAATAGTTTTGACCTATGAGTGACTTTCCACAACAGCGGCTTAATTAAAGGTAATCGTCCAAGTGGAAAATGATTGACAGCAGCCTTGGTGCAAATATAAATTAATCAGGAAACAGAATCTTCCGGTCATAACGGAATGGATTGTTTATGCGCGTGAAGAGAGTTTGTATTTTATATTTTGTGATATTTCAACATTTAGCATAATTTGAACTGTTTTTGATATGTACGTGGCTTGTTAATTTAATTATGTTTCTACGATATTGCAGGCAAAGCTTTAGAAAGTTCAAGACATTTTAGGTACCTACCTATTATGTAGATATTGATTATTTCTATACAGGTGTTTGAACATGTTTATAAAAAACAGTATCCAGCAGATGGCTGACACTTTCGCAAGCACACATAAAAATTTTGTAAGGAGATGCTTATGATGAATTAAGTGTTAATAGTCGTCAAATAAAAATATGAACTCTTTGGTATGCTTCCATTTTGTAAATACGCATGTCCCACGTGTGAAGTAGGGAAGTTCGTTCTACAAACTTCAATACTTATAGATTACAGAAAAACTCACAACAAGTCCCTGTGCATTAAACACGTAATCCAAGAATAGTTATTTAACCAACAAGTGTATTAATGAGGGCCATTAACAATCGAGATAATTTAACGCGCGAGCGTTAATGTTCGAAATTGTTAATTGCCCTTTTAATACTCGTGCTGGTCGACTGTACAAGTTGTATTCGTTTTTCTCAATATTTAAAAACTAAAAATATTTATGTGTTTCATAGTAAAGTACTGTCAAAAATAAATAATGATATTGAAATGTCACAGAGATGGTCGCTGGTTCAAATATCTCTGGATCAAATGTCAGTGTTTTCTTTTTCTTAAAATATTTTTTGGATGTCTTAACACTAATAATTATTATAATTTTGTGGGGTAATAAAATAAAATGATAGGTAAGTCAAAAACTAGAAGTATTCTATACTAGTAATCATTTTTTAATGTGTTATTGTATTTTTGGTTGCCTACACCACAGGTAACTGTCAATATAAATATAATGTATGAGATGTTCATTGGGTTGCCTGCCGAAAATCGTTGATTAATGAAAATCATGCATTAATAGGGGTCATTAATGTATGATTTGTGAGAACGTTAATAGCATATGTCGACGAAAAACGTATAATAAACTTCAATTTTTTGTCACCAGACAATTCAGGAATTGTTATAATTTTCAATGACAAAAAATGAAGTGAGCTACTTACTTGGCATGTCGAATCTAACACATCCACAATGATATAAAGTGAAGTTCGTCAGACATTCTAGCTTACAATTATCAGTTGTGTACATTTTAAAATATTTTAACGATTTTTCATAAGAGAAATAACAGTTTCTGGTTTCGACATCGTAATTACTTACTGCAGATGAAGTTTTAATCATATCTGGAGTAATAGATGCTGTAACGATTTCGTTTTCGGGTACCTGAAAAAAATAATTTATATCTACCTAAAATGTTAACACTTTTTTGGAGACCGACATCTTTCTGAGAAATAGGTGAAACCGAGGAAAAAAAAAGATCGAACCATTGGAAAAATTTAGTATGCAGAGTGCATGACACTACAGAATCCTAGTGCTCAGCAACTGGGGACGACTGGATGCGAGAGGAAAATTTGCTTGATATAATTTCTTCAACAAATGGGAATCAAGGAGCTACTAGTCTTTGTGTCTCGGGAACTGCGTGAAATAAAAAAGCATAATAGCACTTTTAAGTGTCACAGTACACTGTTCATGCCAAAAACGTACATATAAACGAGTTACATTTAAGATATTTTCAAGGGTATAGTTCTTTTGACGTCTGAAGTATGCTTTTAAGTTAAAATTTTGGTTAGTATCGAAAATTTCAGATTTCAGCCTCGGATTTTCATGGTTTAACTTTGATTTTTGGAAGCTTGTTGCATTTGACATAAATGAAAAATCAAATTTTCAATTCAAAAAACGTTATTCAAAGAGTTGAAACTGATGGCAGAGCTTTAAGAAGAGAATGAAATGACACCAAGAGTAAAATTGAGCTACTTCCGGTATTGGAACTAATTATATTTTATGACAATCTAGGGTGTAATATTATAGACTAGAAGCCAGGTACATTTTAGGTCAATTATTTTGTAACGCGTTTCCCTCGTACACGTGGTTGCTACCACCCGAACACGTCCCTATGGCCACCCTTGATGCTAATTTACGGTTTAAAGCTCGGGCGCCAGATTCTTAACGTGGTTTGCTCCACGGCCCCTTGACCCTTAGCGTCAAGAGATCCGGATAGCCTCAGATGGAGGTTACGGCAAATTCCAGGGGTCTGGTTGAATTTACTTTAACTAATTCTATACAATTCGGACGAGCTCAATATCGGTACTCCAAGTATTGAGTTACGGAAAGTCTTTGGTTTATTAATACCCTGTGGTCTATTTGATTTATATATCTATAATGACAGTCAAAGTATCGGGAAAAATAAAGTAACGGACGTAACGGTCACAGCCGGTCAAGTTATCAAATACGGTACAAATCTGCTGGGTAACTGAACAAGTTATGGCTTAGCCTCTTCCAAGTTCGATAAACCCTTTGGATTTAAAATAAATAAAGATAACTAGTTTTTGGATAATAAAAAAAACTATTGAACCACGAGACGGCGAAAGAACGGTTTAAATCTGCCGGTAAATCAAACAAGTTATGGCTTAGCCTCTTCCAAGTTCGATAAACCCTTTGGATTTAAAATAAATACAGATAACTAGTTTTTGAATAACAAAAAAAACTATTGGACCACGAGGCGGCGAAAGAACGTTTTAAATCTGCCGGTAAATCGAACAAGTTATGGCTTAGCGTCTTCCAAGTTCGATAAACCCTTTGGATTTAAAATAAATAAAGATAACTAGTTTTTGGATAATAAAAAAAACTATTGAACCACGAGACGGCGAAAGAACGGTTTAAATCTGCCGGTAAATCAAACAAGTTATGGCTTAGCCTCTTCCAAGTTCGATAAACCCTTTGGATTTAAAATAAATACCGGTAACTAGTTTTTAGATAACAAAAAAACTATTGGACCACGAGGCGGCGAAAGAACGTTTTAAATCTGCCGGTAAATCGAACAAGTTATGGCTTAGCCTCTTCCAAGTTCGATAAACCCTTTGGATTTAAAATAAACACGAGCAGAAATAAGAAAGTAGTATAATCCACTATTCAAAAATAAGTTCATTAATTTAAAAGTACCTGATTTTTGAAACACAGAGTATGAATATAAGACCGGAATAAAAATTAACTGCTCGAAATCCATGCGATTGTTAAGTATATATAAAACGGCAGAAAGTAAAAGCTTAAAAAAACCACTAGAAAACCGGATAATACTTCACGTCGATTTAAGAATTGATATATTAATCACAGTTATAAAACATGGAAAGAAAATTATATTTTACTACAAATCTTTATTGTTACTTCTTAATACAAAAAAAAACCCAAAAACAGGGAAAAACTATTTTCCTTCAACAAACGGACGGTAATTATTTCTTCAGAAAAGAATACAGTGAATAATTTTATATTTAGCGGCGGTACGGAAAGTTTTCATATACACAGGAAATTTGAAAAATAAGTTACCTTCTCAAATAAAAGTCCGGGTCCGGAAAAACACTTCAACTTAACTTTCTAACACAATTTATTCAACGGTCACTACTACGATTCTCTACTCTTCTCGATTCTCAAATTTTGCCCCTTTTATATTATATGCTCTCTATTTCGACCAGCCAGTGTAAAAATTCTTAATTACAGCAAAAAGTTTGTCATATACGGAATGGCTTTCGGATTTAATTAAAAGGTGAATATACTGAATGTCCTGTGAGTTGAAGAATTTATATATCGGAAACGGAAAACATTTTTATATGTTACGATTTGACTATACGTACCCTTGGACTAATAATAAAAAAAAAACTAGATACAAAAAAAAATAAGAAAACCACTACGGTTACAGAAAAGGAATCGGAATGTATGTAACGAGTTATGTGAAACACAAATAAAACGTTAGTTAAAAAGAAAATAAAAAAAGTAAACCTCAATTCGGTACCAAAAAAAAATAACTCGTTACAATTTCTTCTCGAGAGAAACTTTGTAAAATGCATCAGGGACTTATACTATAAACACTCGCGACCGTCAGCTGCGACTCCGTGGGGGTGGGGCGGTCAGTGGCAGCCTCCCACGCCGCCGCAGTCATTTCCTCTCATTTGAAAATTTGTCAGATCATAGTTTACCTAATATTTTGAAAGAAAAACAAAGTCAGCTGACCATAACACGGTGGATTATATATCAGCTGGTTGCTTGAACAATGAAAAAAAAATATTATATTTTCAATGATTTCCTCTCAACTAAAAATTTACCTGGTGATCGTTAATATGCTACTATGAATGAAAATTGATGTCAGTCTGCTGTATCTCAGTGGAAAGTTTGTCAGCTGGTACCTTGAAAGGTGTAGCGCTACAGCATCTATCACCTACTGAATCTTATCAGCTGACGACTTTTCCCTTGACTTACAAAATACAAATAACGTTTCTTAATTTATTCGGCAATTATGCTTGATTTGAGAGTTTTGATAACGAATATGAAGTTTAATAATGGAGGAAATGTTGGTATAAGTAAATTAATTAATGAATAATTCATTATAGCATATTTTTTATTGACTATTATAGACACACAGAACGGTATTACGTTCGACATGTTTATTTTACACTGAACTGGTTCTATACTAACACTCTTTTCGACTAAACACGTTTCACTTTAAATTTTGCATGTAGAATCTAAATCCTTTAAATTGAATCTTTTAGAAGCTCTTGAGATAAATAAAAACAAATATTTAGGTAATCTTCTTAACGACCAAATATATATCAACCATTTATAAAACCTTTTTACCTAGAAAGGTTCCGGTATGATTGTTGTGAATGAATTTACAGGTAAACTTGTTCAATACTTTTGTTAATATTATTAAAATTCCATATTTAGGCACTTTTTCCATTTTATTTAATTTTTATTTTATTTAAACAGATTATAATACTTTTGTCAATTCCGTATTAATGTACTGTATACATTAAGCATTTTTCATAATACCTCACTCGTTTCAGAAAGCTACTGTGTTAGCGAAACGCGTCACGAATTTATATTGAACGTTGTATAATTATGGACCTGCCATTATAACGGTCATTGTTATATTATGGTTAATAAATAAATATTTCCTCCCGGACGAAAATTTATAAGAGGATTGTTAAAATATTCTAGTAAATAATGAAAAAAATTACCTAACTGTAAGTCAAGGGAAAAGTCCGTCAGCTGATAAGATTAAGTAGGTGATAGATGCTGTAGCGTTACACCTTTCAAGGTAGAGTCCGTTTCATTAAGGAAGAAGCCACCTGGAGTTGCAGTCGATGCGCGACCTTGATGTCAAAACCAGCGCCATATTTAAAAATTGATATTTTAATGTGAATCAGTAGCGTAACGTTTTCACATTTTGTAGGTTAACACAAAATTAAAATATTGAAAATGTATTCATGATAATATTCCAAATAAAACATATTTGGGAATTCTTTGAAGCTTTTCAAGATATTGTCACTTACCGTAGACACTGGTATATGAAAATACTTGGTATCGTTAGAATATTTATACTTTCTATTAACTATGGAATTGGTCAAAAATTAAGACTCAATCACGTTCCTATACTATTGAAAAAGGTAAAAAAAACACGAAATAGGTACTTGAAAAAAAATTTATTAATGAAAAAGAGTGGTGACATCTTGGTTATGCGGTTGATTCAAATAACTATACTGCATTTTACTATACCATTGCTTCGTACAGTGACAAACATCATCGAAGTGCTGAAACTCAAATAGATACTTATATTTAAATAAATATGGAATAATATGCTATGTAAATCAAAAAAATATTATTGAATTCGAATACACCCATTTCCACATCACCCAGGAGATAGAGCTCAGTTCTTAACCAGAGCCCAGATTTTTTTTATTGGATTGAATTCCGGATGATAAGGTGGCAACCGCAAAACTTTATGCCCATGTTCCTCCAATATACAGTCCAATTTATAGGAAACAGGAATACCTAAACGAAAAGTTTTTATTGCTTCATATAAAGAGGGTTTTGTTTTACTGCCATCATAGACAAAATTGTGGACCCTAAGCCATTCTAACATTTCTGCTTTGCTAGATGCTGATGTAATATTTTTTTCAGTTTTCACATTATGGTAAGAAATATCCACAACCAGAAGTGATTTCTGAGGTATATTGGGTAATAGTTGTTCCTGAACTCATTTCATGAAGTTTGAATGGTTCATATCATCATGGTAATCTCTACTTTTAGAACCTAAAAAAATAATAAATTTTATTGAGGCCCACAGTAACAATATGTCATATGAGACATTGTTGATTATGTTTGCCTTATTTGACTGTTGGAATTATCTTTCGTTAGATATTGTTTTGAAACTCAATGATACACTTCTTGTAAGTGTCAATAGTATAACTTCTCTATTATAGAATTAAGATCACCACATTTAAAAATTGTATTTCTCTTAATTAAGTTGGAACAGGTTATATCTGATATAAGTAAAGTCTTTGCAAATAAAAAGGACAACACTATTCTATAAGTATACATAATTAATACAAACCTGAACGATATATTAATAGGGCATTAGGAATAAATCCATTTTCTCCACCTGCATGCACAATCACAAGTCTCCTTCCTTATGAGATTGGTCTTTTCTCTGATGTATCGTACCTTGCCTTGGATTGCACATGGGAGCTGTGAATGTATGTTTCATCAGTAAACACAATATTCCATCCTTCGGTTCTATATTTAATGATACTTTCCAAGAAAGTAATTCTCTTATGGCAAATATCATGCGATTCCATAATCTCCTTCCTGCTACCTTTAATGTGCTGCCATCTACAATAGAAACCATATTTTCAAATAAATAGTTATGCATTCTACCTTTCAATATTTTACATTTCACAATGTCTATTGTAGATTTATTTTAATTTTTGTTCCGTTTTAACACTTCAATGACTAATTAAAACTACTCACCTAAAGCCCATACTTTTTAACAGCAGCCACCAAGAAGTTTTACTAATAGTAAGCTCAGGTAAAACAGAGTGTACTTTCTGCAGAATGCCTAGAAAAAATAAAAATATATTTCAACATAAAATTATTTATTTATTAAAAAGTAAAAAGTAAAAAACGTATACTGAAAGTAAACTGACAAAAAGTGCTTGTAATTAATTTTGTTATATTTATTAGACTTTAATCAAACTTGTTAAAGTAGGAGCTCTTTTCTCCAGGATGTAAAAGTTATAAATGATATCCCGAATCCTTTTTGCAATTCTCCAAACATTACTGCTTCCAGTACCCTTTTCTTCCTAGATCTTTTTTGATGAGATCTAAAGGACGGTGTTTCCGATGTCCGTCCGGCGGTCAGGGTAAAACGCAGGTACGTCAGAGGTCCGTCCCGCGGTTAAAAGGGTCAAGACGTTTGTCCGAAGTCCGTCCCGTGGATCCGTATGATAATTTATATTGCAGATATTATATATTATATATACATATAAGATATAATATGTAGTAGATACTTTATTTGTAATGCTAAAACCATTACATTTTATTTCATATTTTTCCCTTCACACTTTTTCCAGGCTTAGGACTGGCAGAAGCAATGGCCAAAATTGACCTTTTCTTTCTGGCGTGTTTAAAAAAATGGAGTGGGTGAAAATCCAGTTGTCAATAGGTAACACGGATCTAAAAAGGGCAACCCAAAGAAGTTTTTTAAGAACCCTCCGATTTCAGAATCGGAGGCTTTATATTCATCACTTAAACCTAAGTTTTGAATTTTCCTCCTCTGGAGCACACCGAAAGCACTAACCAATTAAAGTGGTGCGTTTTTAAGCCAAAAGTCGAACGGTATCACACGCGAAACAACGAGAAGCACTACTAGCTATTATTTAAAATATTCCTCTATTTATAGGTAAGGGTCTGTGGAAGGGTGTCGATAATACACGAATCATACTAATTATTCTAGGAATAATATTCTACCCTGTCCATTCTACCTGTGTATCCACCTGACCGCGGGACGGACATCGGTCGTGGATTAAAAACCCTTTTCCTAAACCCTCAATTTTCTGACCGCGGGACGGACATCGGTATTGCCCCTAAAGGATGTAGATTAGGGTGGAGCGACCGTATAGGTGAGAATTTTTTTGTTTTCAAAAATTAAGTTTCCTGACCGGGCAATAGCTGTGATATGAAAAAATAAGGCGTCACGTATTTTTGTCTTTTTTTTCAAATTTCCCCCTCCACCGCCACAGTCAACTTAAAAATTTCAGATTTTTTTTTGTTGAAAATGATCTCGCCTGAGTATGAGAAAGCTTTATTATGGAAAAAGTAGTATTTTTTGTATATACATTTTTTTTCTACGACTCCCCCCTCCACCGCCACAGCCAATTTAAAAAAAAAACAGATTGTCTTAAAATGATTATGCTTGAGTGTCCAATAGCTTTCTAATCAAAAAGGTATGTATTTTGAATGCATTATTTTTTTTGTGATTATTCCCTTTACCTCCACGAGGCAAAGTAATAAAAGACGATTTTTTAAGAAAATATTTGTATTAAAGAGAAACTAAGTGAAAAATAAGACAAAATAAAATAATAACATAAGCTCACAGAAAAATCATTTGGTTTTAAAATCCTTTTTTGATTCAAATTTGGGCATTAATGATCTTGAATTTAGTTTACTTCTTATGACTCCATCCCTCCTTTCGTAGCCGCAAACTGTAATGGATGCTTCAGTTACCACCTTTACTGCCCGTTCTACTGCTTGGGTATGGCAAGGGTAATTTCTAACGTGGGCTTAAGATGAATCTTCTGGGTTTTCTACCACTTCTTTTATTTGTTCTACGGTCAGCTTTTTGGTTATAGGGGGTTCATTATAACGCACACTTTGCCAATCAATTAAATCATAGTAGTCGTCAGCGTCAAAATTTAAAACCGGATTATTAAAAAATCGAGAATTCTTCTCAGAATCTTCTCTGGTTCTAGCTTTTAATATTCTCAGATGCCCTAGATTTCTAATAGATTTTCGGTCATCAAACATCATAGAAAGTAGTAAATTTTCCGGATGAGCGAAAAACCCATTTCGATTTATTACTTTAAAAACGATTTGTTTAAGTTCATTTGGTAAGTACTCACACAGTTTAATTGTCTTAAATACATGTTTTGCACCATAAACACAAGAAGGCTTTGTTTTAATACTAAACCACATTGGCGCGTAGACTTTCATAATAAAACTTGTTAATGATACCAAATTCTGATCAGGATTTGACGTAGCTACTTATAAGCGCAAAATTCTGTTTGCTGTAGTCAACCAACGAGAGTGCACTAATTTGCCAGGATCACGTTTTGACAGCCCTTCAGAGCAATTTCCACTTCTTATTGAAACACACATGTCATATAAATATCTTTGTTCTGTGCTTAATTCCACGTTATCCTCCTCTATCGGAAACGGCATAACGGTCTAGTGTTCCTGCCAAAGAAGAAATGGTTTTGAAATTTTTATGATCTGATATTCCTGAAGTACTTGGTTCATTTATAAGAGGTGGTGTTTTAGAAGAACTTAAGGGTACATCATCTAAAACTAAAGAGAGGGGGAAGCTCAGCGACGTCCTAAAGGTCACTATATTTTATAGGTAATGGCACAAACTATTTTGAAATAAAAAGTATACTATTTTACGGGCAAAAACACAATATGTCTTAAAGTGAAAAAAAAACGTATTATTTGTTTATTTATTTGTACACTACCTGAGCTTGCAAAATACTTGTCTTACTAAAACAAACATATTTTGTAAATGATTTTTCTTTGTTAATTTTGAATTTCCACCGCCACAGCGCGAAAATGTGAAAAATAAAAGTAAAGGGGTTGGGGCGGTGGAAGGGGGTGTCGAAAAATTTCCGTTTTAATGTTTAAATGATTATTTCAAAGTCCTCCGTACTTTACAGAGTCAGGCGTACTGAATATATAAAATTCATTTTTTCGCTCCACCCTAATGTAGATGCTCCTGTTTCAGTAGCTGAGGATTCATTTAAGTACTTCTACTCACCCCAGTAGCTTTTAAAGTTTGCTCTCTGCAATTTAGAAATATAATTATTAAAAATAATCAATACATAATTATTTTCATGTAAAAATAAAAAATAGATGTTTTCTTTTGACTTTCCAACAAATGAATACCATATCAAGATATATATTTTACAAATCAAAGAAATGTATATTATATAAAATTAAGTAATGTTGTAAATATACAGTCATATTGTTTTTTTTTGTGTATGAGATAATTATAGGCATTAAGTATTAGAACCATATAAATAACTGCTAAGTGCAGCAGACTATATGAATTATTAGCAGAATTCAATTATTTTTGAAGTAATGTATACTCTTCCATATATTTTACAACAATCTGAATGCCATGAGTAATATATTGGATTATTATACTTTCTGATTTGACTTACCGATGATTTTTTAAAGGAATTTGGATTCCATGTTCAGCTTCAGACTCCATAAAAGTTGCAACGTTTTTAAGAATCTTCACTGTGGATAACTTTTCTTTTAACACCAACCAGTTTTGTAGAAGGCATGGTTTTAGATCAAATAAAACACACAGCACTCACAAATAAACTAGCAAAACGTCTTAAAATATTCAAAAATGAAAAATATTCGACAGTAAATGATTGTTTCAAACACAACCTCAAATGTCAACAATTTAATTGCTGTCGGCATGAAACCTCGCTTGTAACGCCAATGGCATGGAACGATCGCTCGACAGATTTTGACTTATGCGCAGGTCGGTAAGCTAACTTCAGGTGGCTTCTTCCTTATTGAAACGGACTCTACCAGCTGACAAACTTTCCACTGAGATACAGCAAGCTGACATTAATTTTCATTCATAGTAGCATATAAACGATCACCAGGTAAATTTTTAGTTGAGAGTTGAAATTCTAATTTTTTTTTTCATGTTCAAGCAGCCAGCTGACGTATAATGCACCGTATTATGGTCAGCTGACTTTGTTTTTCTTTCAAAATACTATGTAAATTATAATCTGACAAATTTTCAAATGAGAGGAAATGACTGAAAAAACTTTTTTTTCTCCATGCGTGGGAGGTTGCCACTGCTCGCCCCACCCACGGAGTCGCAGCTGACGGTCGCGAGTGTTCATAGTATAAATCCCTGATGCATTTCACGAATTTTCGATTGGGAGGGACTTGGTCATGAAAATCTGTCACTGGCTCCTGGGCTATTAAGTGCTTTAGGTGTAGAATGGAAAAAAAAATTTATTTTTTGTACACAAAGGAATTAATTTTTTTCCATACTATTTATAGGAAGTGAGGCTATTCTTGAAAGATCTTTATCTTGGAAGACATTCATTATGTATAAAATATGACGGATATTTCAAAGTTGTTGCCTTTCTTTTAGAATTACTGATATACTGAATTTTGTTGTTTTATTCGTAAATGGGGCAGTAGCGATGAAAAATGCTTCAAAAAAAAGAGCGAATTGTTAAAAACTCCTCACTTGTACAACCTGAAGAGACATATCTACAAGACCTCAAATTGGGCAATTGGTAAAGGACGAAATATTAAAACACCACTAAGTGATCTGGGAAAATCAGCTCGGGAATTTCTCCCATGAGTGACATCAGATATTCTTGTAAATCACCATTTGAAATGACAATAAAAGTATCATTCTTCTAAAAACCGAGTCTTTGAAAGGTATACACTTGTAATAATTCGAATGAACAGAATAAACGATAAAAGCTCTACATACAAAAAAACAGTAAATTTAACATTTTACCATGAAATGATGTTGAGTTAAGCTTGGAATCCTGGTGGGTATATGTAGCAATACCTGCAACAGCATAAAATTTTTAATTTGATATTGAATATTTGAAAAAACATTTTACAATATATCAACTCTATACAGAGTGAGTTTTAAGTATGGAACTTGAGTATGAAACGCCTCAATTATCTCGGAAGCGGATAGCACGATTTTCATAGGTTTTAATATGCAAAGATCTTGAGATATGGCCGACATTCAAGGGCGTCGCCGAGGGGGAGCAGGGAGGGGCAGCTGCCCCTCCCTAGCGTTTCGGAAAATTAATTAAAAATATGTGGGTACTTAAATGCATCAGAAATATGGAGTTTATCATTTGATAACTCAAAAGTATAACGTCAGAATGTTTAATTTCTATAAAAATCTTAAGATTTTTACTTGAACTTTATAAACGGTTTCGGATTTAGTTTGAGTTGACATTCTGATACCCAATAGACCGTTTTCGGAAGACAACTTGTGGTTGCGGCGACCGTTGTCCTAAATTTATCTCTTCGTTGATATTTCCATTCAAAATATACGGTCTAATCATTAGTCCACTTAGAAAACCACATCATACATTTACGGGCCAATAACCCTGCAGTTGGATCTCATCCATTCAATGGGGATTTATTTAAGACCAATATTGTTATGGTGATTTGAAAGCATTGTAAACAATTGTAAACATTGTAAACACATTGAAATTAATCGTTGTCAACTAACGAGGAAAGACTTCATGTGACTTGCGCCCCTCGCCTACGGCTCGGGACGCAAACGTCACCCTGCGTGAATAATGGCTATCATAAATTGCTCGTTTAATAATATACTATTGGTCTACTTTCATATTCCATTGTTGACACTGTATTTTTCCATTCAATATTTTCCAAAGAGAGGTGGATTGGAAAAAATAGCGCCCACTAGCATGGACGTATTGAGGTGCTTTGGGTATATATAACTCAAACTGATAGAATAGAGGTATTTTTAACAAGCCTAGCTTTGCGTAACGTAACGTTGTTTCATCACAAAGTTCCCACTCGGTATAAAGAGAATGATAAAGAATCTATATTCTACATTATTCTACCCTGTATCCTTGGAGACCAATTTTGCAAAGAGCATCGTTATCTTGTTTATAGGTAACTAATGTAATTGCCAATGCATTTGTATATCCAGACAACAGAGCCCTTCTTGGATAAGTGTCAAGTTTTGCAGTATTGGTATAACCTTTTTAAATAGTCCAGTCATCGTTAAGATAATTAATTTTGTGATAATCTGAGTTTCTAACTCTGAAAAAACATTTTAATATACCTTGTTTTTAGACAGGAGCTATTTGAATTTAAGTTGGTATTTTTGTTGCCTAGTGATTGGTCACACAGCTCTTTTGATACAACTGACAATGACATTTGTGTTAGTTTTGTGTTTATGTATTTGGAAATATAATAAGTTTAATCTTTATTACCACTTTTGTGAGTTTGTTGTTTCATTTTTAACAAAGTATTATATTCCAACGAAGTTCATTGCTATTTTCATAATTTATTCAGGTTGATAAACAAAATCTATAGTATGTATGTATATTAGTTTGTTCATTGCGGTCTATGACTATTTCTCGAACAATTAACGAATGTAATGTTGATTGATAATTTGGTTTTTATTTTGTTTATGTATATATCGATAATATCTCGAGGTGTGTGCTACGTACTTATTATATACAGGGCATAAATACAAACCAGGACATTTCAGTTTTTCTATAGGATTGTATTATACATCTTTATTTCAGTTTTGCAACTGCGGATAGTCATTTCATTGATCAAAGACCATCGTAAAAGTGAAAGTTCAAAACATTTGATAATAATAATTTAATTATTAAAATAGTTTTTTCAATAAATGTTTTGATTTTTTACTTTAACGTTGGTCTTTGATCAATGAAATGACTATCTGGAGTTGCAAAACTGAAAAAATAATTGAAATATTCGAAAATTGGACGATTTTTGTTATTAAAGTGGCAATATCTCGAGACCCATCGATTTTTTACTAAGATCGTTATTATGTTTTTCTGGATGCTTACGAGTTGGTCCATCGCCCCTTTCAGTATTATCCTTTCCGGACACCCTGTATATTTATATTGTCGGTAATGTTAGTTTGGTTTTCTTACAAATCGAAAATTTTCAACGAAATAAATACTACTTAATTAATTATTAAATTGCTTGGTGTCCCACCGGCAGTTTAATATTATTTTTACTAACATCAGAGAATATATAAGTAACTCTATATTGTCTGTGCTTGTTTTAATGTGATTACGTATTATAAACAGTTTTCACCCAATCCAGTAGTTCATGGTATTTTATTTTTAATATTAGAGAACGTGGTTTTTGTTTTTATGAGAAACTATAAAAAATTACAATAATTACAAACATTTTAAACTTTAACATACGTTACTAATTATTTATTTTACGCCATATGTTCGATACATTACTAGAAAAGAATGCGGTATATACCGAATACCGCTTTTTTTCTTAGGATATTTGCTGATAAACTTATTATAAAATGCCGTATCTTCCTTTTTTGGAAAACCATTTTACTTACAACTGAAAAACTCTTGTACTATAATTCCTGAGCCATGTGCCCTATGAATCCACAAAAAAACATTTAAAATGACTTATGAAATGAAGAAGCTATCAAAAAAACTTTAGGGGCCTGTATCTCAATTTGTGACTTCATGAAGTTACGGCATACATTCTTAGGAGGGCAGTATAGGTTGTGGATCTCAATTTTTTACTGGTGTATATATAGTATAAGTTTTTATGGTTTTAACCAATGACGCTAGCCAATATCTATATTATATTAATAAACTGGTTACCATAATAAACGCTTTCAGTGAGTACATCCCTACTCTCCACAGGCACCTCATCTATGGAGATATCTCATATTATATAATTTCTCGCTATAAGTAGCGTAATTTAATATGTATTAATTCCGCTTCTCCATTCATATCTCAGATTTTGAAATTTTTTCTGGCACCCTATAATTAATTTATCGTTTGATTAACTTCCATATTATTTACCCACGACCCACGCTTTCCAATCAAATCCACGAGTGCCGTCCGCGAACTTCTTAAGTGTTTATCGCCCCTATCGTTCCGATTCAATATCATTTTTTGTCATTCACCAAAACTTTGTACCTAACAGTTGAGACGTTACAGGCTGCTACATTCACACCGGTGTATATTTTTGTCCGTCGTTATTTTTAAATTCATTAGTTAGAACGTTGTTGAAGAGATTTTAATTTTGAAAGACTGTAAATTGTGAATATCTTGCAATAGTGGTATACAGAGCAATGAAATCTATCCACCCCACATACTTCTGAAGGCGTAACTTTTTTATAAAAAAAACACGTCAAAAATCATATGAGGGTGGGCGTCTTTTTGTAATCCTTTTGTAGAGGAGAATCCAACAATGCAATAATATAGGTATGGTGTGTTCCATTTAAAAAATTGGGCGGGGAGGCCATAGGGGAGAATGGGTTGATGTTATAACGTCTACACATGACCAAAAAGACGTCCCCGTTTATATGCTTTTTGACTTGTGTTTTCAATGAAATGCTCTGTATATACTGTAAAAAAATGATAAGAGATTAAGCAAAAGTTATTGTTTAACTACTTACACTCGATTTTTAAAAATCTTCGATCTATCCAATATATTGAACGAGTAGCAAACACCCTCATCGGTAATTATTGGTGTGAATGACTCTTCACAAGATATATACTTGCCCATGAATCTACAGTCCTTGAAAGGAAATTTGCTTTTTGTCTACAAAGAAAAAATGTGAAAAGTAAAGAAACTAAATTATGTGAGCAATGATGATAATGTTATTAATGTACTTGCGTATGTTGGTGTTAATCCCCTTACTTCTGTTAGAAAAATAGCCGAAGAAATCGGAATAAGCAAAAGTACTGTACAGAGAATTTTGAGGAAACACAAATATCACCCTTTTAAATTACATTTAGTTCAAGGACTGAAGCCTACTGATTTCGACCGAAGATTAGAATTTATTTCTCTAATTGATGTTATGATTACCGATGATCCCTTGCTTTTAAATAAAATATTTTGGAGTGATGAAAGCTGCTTCCGCAACAATGGTGTAGTGAATACACATAATGCCCATTATTGGTTAAACGAAAATCCACACTGGGTTTCTTCAACTCGTTTTCAGACAATTTGGGGTATGAATGTATGGTGCGGTTTATTCAATGGTCACTTGATTGGCCATACTTTTATGAAGGCACATTGAATGGAGAAAGATATTTACATTTTCTTGAACACGAGTTATCTGAACTTATGGAAGACATTCCTTTGGCACAACGGAATAAAATTATCTGGCAACAGTACGGTGCTCTACCTCATAATGCAGGTATTGTTGCGGAGCATCTCGATTAATTGTTTCCCAACAGATGGATTGGTACTTTTTAACCTATAGCTTGGCCTCCTCGCTCGCCAGATCTAACACCACTGGACTTTTTTTGTGGGGTTACCTTAAAGAATTGGTTTATCAAACGCAACCAAGAGATGTAGATGATCTGAAAGAACACATTCGTGGAGCATGTCGAGCTATGATTCAGGCAGCCTGTACAAGAACGCTTTTAAGACGTCTTGAAGCGTGCATGGAAACTGCAGGCAATAATTTTGAACACTTACTATAATTTTGTTTTAGTTTTTTGAATTGCATATGCATGTTAGTTAGTTAAATTTCAGAAATGTTAATTTTTTGTTGTTAATAATAAAAAATAATTACAAGTATGTTGTATCGTTGTATTCCTAATAGAATAACACGCAATTTTCAATGACAATACACAGTGGGTACCAGTTTAAAAAAAAAGTGATAGGTGGGTGCACAAGCCTGTCAAATGCAAGTTTTCTCATAAGTCATTATGAAGGTACTTTGCCATTCAAAACAGTTTTTTAATTTTTAAATCATCTTGTCAAATAAGCGAGATATATTGTATGGTGTTGGAAAGTGGGAAAGGCCTGCAGAACTACAGACGGTTCGTTGTGGATCAAATCTGGGATATTTTCTTTCTTCAACTGAGGATTTTACGCAGTCAGTTCATTGTGGATCAAACCTAATCGATTTCCAATTTCTTCTATAGTGGATTTTAGTTATATCGACAAATGATGCCAGTTCGTGGTGAATTATATGAGATAGTTTAAATATAATTGCTCGCTTACCGGCACTTTCTAAGTATTCTTTCTTATTTCAGTTTTACTTATTATTTATCACTTGGTTCTTATATTAGATTTATTTTTGTATTTTTTTATATAGATTTTTCTTTTTAAATGTTCCAATTATATTATACAGTCTTTCTCCTTTTTGAGAAATTTTTGCTAGTTGTTGAATTTTTAATTTGTTTTCTAAACAAACTTCTTTTATTTTATTTTCAAGCAATGATGTTCATTTTCAAAGTTTGTTACTAAATTGATATTTCCAATCTTTGAAAATATTGTATCTTTATTCAAATGGGATTATGTTATAGTCTCTATATGGTAGTTGTCTCATTTTTATATTGTTATTTTAATAATTGCAGTGTCAGATTTTTGTATTATTTGTATTTTTTATAACCTTAAGTTTTAAGTTGGTATTTTATACAATTTGTTTTGAAGTTGGTGTTCCTGTTTTTATCGGTCAATTTATAGCCAAAATTGTTTTATTATACAGGGTTTATCAAAATTGATTAATAAAATGAAAAATATAGTGTTTATTAAATAAATATAAATTTATTATGTTATTATTTTTTTAATTATTAGGTTTACATGTTTTATTTCGACTTATTTATGGGTCCATTTTATTATATCTCTTCACCAAATAACAGAGTTGCCTTATAATTATTCAATATTTCATTTATTTTATTTTCATACCATATACAGTGCTATTCAAAAGTCCCCTCCCCCCTCGTATCTTTTATTTTTATTGACTTTTAGTAACAATTATATAGTACAATAATTGTATTAATTCATGTGTATTCTGTATTATTGCTTCGAATTAAGTTTCAGTAGAAATTAACTCAGGTAATAAGCAAATATGATGATTGGGTATGGCGAACTCACATGGAAGTGTGTAATTTATACAGTGCTATTCAAAAGTCCCCTCCCCCCCTCGTATCTTTTGAACGGCTACACTTACATTAATAAAATTTGGAGGGTAAAAATAAAGTATTGTAAACTTCTCTACGAATGGTAACAGGTGAAGTAATAGTAATAGATGACGTCACAGTGCCACTCTGGCCAATAATTTTGAATAGGACCTTATGGCAAGTGATATCTCGTTTGAAAGGCATTGACATTGGCTACATAGCCATATTAATTTTGTTTGGGTTTAAACTAATTTTGACGGATAAATTAAATAAATACCAAAATTATTATTTCACATTTAAATATTGAAGATTTTTCAGTCCGCCTCTGGTTAGTTGTCAAAAAAAATTGACGTTGTTAATTTAATAGTATTTTTTGCTTTCCAAAGTTGCGTCTACCTGTGAAGTGAGTAAAAGTACAGTACAGAGAGTGTTGGCTAAAAATAAATTTCATCCATACAAGTTAAAAATGGTGCACCTCCTTTCGAATGACGACCCCTACAGAAGACTCGAATTCTGTGAATGTATGACAAATAAAATTAGTCAAAACCCACATTACACAAAAACAATTTGTTTTAGTGACGAAAGTACTTTTTGCCTCAATGGAAATGTGAATACACAAAATGCAAGGTATTGGAGTGACAAAAATCCTCACACCTTTCGTGAACAACATACACAATTTCCAGACAAAGTCAATGTTTGGGCAGGTATTTTGGGAAACCACATAGTTGGTCCTGTTTTCCTAAATTCAAATTTAAGCGGTGAAGTGTATCTGGAGATGTTACAAAATGCAATTGAGCCGTTAATTCTTGAAATTTGGAAGATAATCCAGATGAATTCGGCCATCTGGAAATAACATTTCAATAAGATGGGGCTCCTGCAATTATAATGGTTCAGTAAGACGTTACCTGGATGAAGAATATCGAGGTAGATGGATCGGCCGGCGAGGTCCTATAGAATGGCCACCTCGGTCACCAGATCTGACAACATTAGATTTCTTTCTTTGGGGGTACTTGAAATCCAAGGTTTATACTACGGCACTAGATAGCATTGGCGTTTTGAAAGAAAGAATTATTGAAGAATGCAATGCAATTTCAGCTGACACATTCGAATGAGTACGACAAGAGTTTACTAATAGGATGTAAGTAGACGGAGCACATTTCGAACACTTGCTATAAGAATCCATTGTTGATATTTGGTTAATTAAATTTAAAAAAATAATTTCAATGATTTTGGTATTTATTTAATTTACCCGTCAAAATTAGTTTAAACCCAAACAGAATTAATAAGGCTATGTAGCCAATGTCAATGCCTTTCAAACGAGATATCACTTGCTATAAGGTCCTATTTAAAATTATTGGCCAGTGTGGCACTGTGACGTCATCTATTACTATTACGTCACCTGTTACCATTCGTAGAGAAGTTTACAACACTTTATTTTCACGCTCCAAATTTTATTAATGTAAGTGTAGCCGTTCAAAAGATACGAGGGGGGGAGGGGACTTTTGAATAGCACTGTATATATACCTCTAATTTGATATGCAAAATTGTTACAATAACTTTTTTATATTATTATTACATTTGAAATCAAGTTTTTAAATTTTCGGTTTAAATTTTCCGCTAAAATGCTCATTACCAATATAGCGCTGCACTGACGTCAGTCTATAGTAAACTTGTAAACTTGTAAACAGTTAACGGGATTATTTAGTGTTTATTTGCTTTTGTGTTATAAAGCACTTTATAATATTATATCTGTTAAAAACAATAAAATAAAAATACTGCTGCGCTGCAAGCTACAACAATGTAAATTAAATGTCGGTAGTCGGACGTTTAGGGTGTGTTGTAACTCGGTAGGTTAACCCACTGGTCACAAGACCAGTGGTTAAACTATGTTTAACCACTATTCAGTAGTTAAGCCTTTTTCCGTTGTAACACGAATTGTTGATCAAGGGTCACGTAACCAACGGATTTCAGTTGATATTTCAACCTTTCGTTTCCGTTGTTGTCATTAATATTCACTAATTTAGTTTCATGGATGTTTTAAAGTGTTCTTGATTGTATTTGGTATGGAAATAAGCGTTGAGTGATATAATTAAGAAAGATTTAACAATTTTAAACAGAGGCACGGGGCCGACATTTATTAACGCCCGTAGCCAAACATTAATAGATATTACGCTGGCGACAGCCAAAATATCAAACAAAATTCAGGACTGGCAAGTGTCGGATCACATTTCTATGTCAGACCACCGCTGGCTGACCTATACGGTAAGCCAGGATCTCAGGACCACTGGAAAATCCCGTGACCCGAAGAGGACGGATGTAGCTCTCTACAATCGACTCTTAAAAGGTGCTCTGCGGGAAACAGAGGTCCTGACTCCTAGCAATAATGAGGAACTGGAAAGGTACACAGTATCTATCCAAAACAAAATAGACATTGCCTATAAGGAATCCTGTCCGATGAGGATGGTTCAGACAGGTGGCACGACCAATACCTGGTGGTTTGCTGAACTGGAACACCTCAGAAAGACAGCGAGAACGACCTTTAACAAGGCAAAACGAACAAAACTCAAAGAGGACTGGGGAATATATAAAGCCAACCACAAAGAGTTCAAAAAAGTCTGCAGACAAAAGCAAAGAGAAGCCTGGAGAGCCTATTGTGAGGCAGTCGAAGACTTCCCACAAATTTCTAGGCTACAGAAGGCACTCTCAAACGACCACCATAAGAGTATCGGCATCCTGACAAGGGTAAATGGCGACAAGGCTGCCAACCACCAAGAGAGCGCTGAGATTCTTATGGAAACTCACTTCCCAGATTCTGTCTTTCCTGGAACGTCAAACTGGACGGAAGTACCAACAACACCCTCACAATACGACTGGCAATCTGCTAGTGCAGTAATTTATGAGGACAAGATAAGGTGGGCCATATCGGGCTTTTCCCCCTTCAAGTCACCAGGACCTGACGGAATAAGACCAGCCCTACTTCAATGGGGAATGGATATTCTTATGCCGCACCTGGTTGGAATTTTCAGAGCCTCTCTAGCTCTGAGGTATATTCCCAGTAAGTGGAGAGAAGTACGAGTGGTATTTATACCCAAACCAGGCAAAATGGACTACACCTTACCAAAAGCATTCCGACCAATTAGTCTTACATCGTTCTTTTTGAAAACAATGGAGAGGTTATGCGAGCGGTATATAAGAGACGAAGTGCCAGTTCACAACCCACTTCATCCAAATCAGCATGCATATATGCCGGGAAGGTCCACCGATTCGGCCCTTCACCAAGTGGTTGGCAGAATCGAAAGATCATTGGACAACAAAGAATCCACCCTGGGTATATTCATAGACATCGAGGGAGCGTTTGATAAAACAACCTTTCCAACAATTACCCAGCAACTCAACTCCAGGAATGTACCTCTGGTAGTAGGAGAATGGATACTCAAGATGCTCTCTAGTAGAGCAATAAGTATTAATGTAGAGGACATCACAGTAAGAGGACTGGTCATGAGGGGATGTCCACAAGGAGGAGTCTTATCACCCCTTCTGTGGAACATGGTTCTAGACACCCTGATTAATCACCTCAACAACAATGGATTCTACACAATTGCTTACGCAGATGACATAGTTATCTTGCAGACCGGCAAATTTGTGAACACACTGTGCGATAGAGCGCAGGATGGGCTTAAATTAATTGAAAAATGGTGCAAGGAACACTCACTGTCGATCAATCCCAGAAAGACTGAGATGGTCCTTTTCACCAGGAAAAGAAGTTTATCGGGTTTGAAACCTCCTGAAATCTTCAAAAGCAAACTAAACTTTTCGGAAGAGGTGAAATACCTTGGTATTACCCTCGACAGGAAACTAACATGGAACTCTCATCTACACAACAGAGCAAAAAGAGCATATGTGGCTTATGAGCAGTGTCGGAGGACAGTGGGACGCACATGGGGTTTGTCACCCCGTGTGGTTACCTGGATCTACACTGCAATAATAAGACCCATGTTAACGTATGGAGCAATTGCATGGGGACCGAAGGTTCTACAAGCAACGGCCATCCAAAAATTATATCAAATACAGCGAATGGCTTGCTTGCTCACAGGAGCCATGACAACAACACCAACCGCAGCAATGGAACTAATCACTGGTCTGACCCCTCTGGACCTGTACGTCAAGGAGGTGGCGTCAATGGCCATGGTACGATTGCGCACGGCTGGTGTAAACCCCGAAGTAGGAGTGGGCCAATTGAGGTTGAGCCTGTGGCAGGAAGCGCTCACTGCGCTACCTCTGCTGCAGGCAACCAATGATGCAATTGAACCCAGGTTTTTGTTTAACAAACCCTACAAAATTCAAATAAAACAGAACACAGAGCCAGGTGCTGCAAATGCAATACGCATATATACAGATGGTTCAAAAATGAAAGAAGGCTCAGGATGTGGAGTTTACTCAAGAGCACTAAGCCTAAAGATGAAGTGGGGAATGGGAAACAATACCAGCGTAGTTCAAACAGAACTGGCTGGTATCTCAATTGCCACAAAAGAACTAACCAGAAGAGGAATTTCTGGCAAAAACATAATAATCTGCACTGATAGTAGACAAGCCCTATTAGCCTTAAAAAGACAACGTGTTATATCGAGGCTAGTACTAGAGTGCCACCAAGATTTAGCTGACGCCTCGGCAGATAACAATATTATCCTGAGGTGGGTTAAAGGGCACGACAGGAGTAAAGGAAATCGCATTGCTGATTCTTTAGCCAGGGAAGCCGCTGGACTAAAAATTCTAGGACCCAGTGACACCTACGGCCTAACGACTTCGACAATTGCGGAACTAGCCAAACGCTACACCCATACTCAATCCCTTAAGAGATGGGATGGAATCAAAGGATGCAATCTTGCCAGGATCACACTGGGCGACCCTGGGAAGCTGGAGCCGAAGAAATATTTGGCGATGACCAGGAGAAACCTACGTTTAACAGTAGGATTTCTGACTGGTCACTGTCAACTAGGGAAACACCTCCATACTATGGGGCTAGTGGACACACCTCTATGCAGGATGTGTGAACAGGAAGATGAAACTGTCAGGCATGTCTTATGCGAGTGTCCGGAGTAATCGTCAATAAGAGAGTGTGTGTTCGGTGAGTCTTGGCCTACACCTGCCAATATAAAGAAGATGTCTCCTAGTGACCTGTCCACCTTCCTGAGAAGGACAGGATGGACAATGACCTAGGAAGACAACTCCTCGGGAGGATGCACAATGGGTCACATGTGGCCTAAGTGCTGTGAACCTACACTCACCTTCCCTACTCTACAGATACAGAAGCGTTGAGTGAAATAATTTGACTTATTTTTTTATAATAAATATAGCTATTTAAATTCAGTTTATTAGTTTTAATTTCATCTATATAATGGGTAAGTTTCTAAAGGCTCTAGGAATCATTTTCTGCTCGAACAACTCATCATCTGTGAGTTCTTGTAAATCAGCTCATGCTTCTTCCAATTCCCCCATTTTGTTTATAACAATTCGTACTTAATGCTGAACGGGATAAATATATCTTTATATAAATTATTTTTTTACTTATTAGTGGACAAAAATAACTATAAAACGTCAATTGCAAATATAAATTGTCAAATTAAAACAGACAATCAGATAGAACAAGTAAAATTGCATTGTTCCGTGTTTAACCAAAGGTTAACTCTCCGAGATCTGATGGTAAACTTTTCGAAGGTTAACCAGTTGGTGAACGTCTAAAATTTCGTGTTACAACAACCTTTTGAAGTTAGCCAATGGTTAACTATAACAATGGTTTAACCTACCGAGTTACAACACACCCTTACTATTTAGTAACGTCACTCGCATCTGACCGTCTGTTTCTGATCAAGTGACTGAATGTTTAAATTTAATTTATTTCTTTTATTGAAATTATTATGTTTTTTACAAATAATGAGAAAAAACGTTTGTTTTCGGTATTCTTGAGGGTTTTAGCGATAAATAAAAATCATGATAAATTTATTTTTTACCACTGTCAAAAATACCCTATTTAAGGAAGGCTTCAATTCATTAGAAGGTACGAGGTATGCAGATAGTTATTAGATCGTTGTTCTCGGGTAAATTTTGAAATATTTTTATAGCGTCTAAAAAGCAATGTTATTACTTTTTCTGTTTGGAGTACAAAGTACACAAGAAAAAGACGATACGGATCAACGAAATAAAAAGATGCGAACTATTCAAAATAAAATAAATTCGTGGATAAATCAGAATGTACACCCTTCAGGAGAAAATTGAAATTTAATCGTAGTATTTTGGAGGTCACTCACCCCCCGAATGATTTCTTTTTATGGGGTTTTTTAAAAAATGAAATTTACCGTCACAATTTTGAACGGGCTCAAAATTTGATAGAATTAAGGGCGAAAATTGTCCAGCATTGTGCAAACATTACACGGAATCAGCTCAGAGATACAAGATTATCTTTGTTCAATAGATTCGGGTTTTGTTTGGCTCAACAAGGAGGACTATTTGAACCTTTAATTCAATAATTTTTTAGTTTTATCATTTTAAGTTGTTTTTCGGAATTATTGTCAATTTGATTTGATTACAGAATCTAATTTTGTTTTATTTACGAATTCATTTTTATTTTGGAAGCCGTTATGGCCAGAAGAAACAAAAAAACACTTGAATTCAGCTGTCCAGCGAAATACTTGATACTTATTGAAGTAAATTCATAGAAATTTTTTGTTGGTGGACTATTTAGATCGGAGAATATATTAAATCCCTCTGTTCCGTTTTTCATTGCATGTATCTGTATAACCAAAACGGTGAACGCATTGAAAGTTTTGAAACATTATTAGTAGTAATACCACAAGTGATTGAATTTTCGCAATTAGTATGTCGATTTATTTTATAACAAATCTGAGATGCTTGAAAACACCAGTCCTGCGGACTCGTGGTTTATTTATCAAGTAACTCAGCAGAACGAGAGGAAATTAGCAAAAAAGTTAAGAAGTTGTTTAGACAAATAGTTTAATCAACAGGAAACATTTCAAATTTACGCCTGTATCCCAAGGAACAAGCTTCGTCATGTAAGACAGATAAAAAAGTAGCTGCCAATGCAGTAAGTGATGATACGGAATTGGATATTATCTTGAGTTTCAAGAAAACCCACATAATTCTGGTCAAAAAGCAGCCCTACTGTTTAACGTTACCCACACATCAATTTTTCGAATATTAAAGGAAAGTAAAATGCATCCCTTTAAAATGATACCAACTCAGGAGCTCATGGAAGACTAATTTTTTGTGAACAAATGATGGCAATGTTAGATAACAATGTGATCCAATTAGAAGATGTTTTGTTTTCAGATGAGCGCACATTTACACTTCACGGCCGCTATTGGTCTAAAAAGAATCCTCACTGGATGAGAACTCATAGGACGATCGTTTTGTTTCCGGAGTGAAGTGATGGATCCACGTTTCATCCAATTATGGTTTGTTACGTTTAAACATGGTCAAACACTGAAGCATCAACACGTTCTTGTTTTTAGTCAACAGTGAGCGAACGCGGCACCCACTTTGAACAGAACTTTCTCATAGTTAATTGCTCATGCAATATAAAGCCAACACGCTCTTTTGATATCATTACGATGTCAGTCAATTCACGCAGCTTCTCTTTTCAACCATTCATAAGGATTTTGTGGATTTTTTAATGTTTTCTGGTGTTACCGCCTCATTTGGACGTCCACTGCGTTCTGCATCATCGGTATTTCTACGACCAAGTTTGAAGTGAGCGAATCATAGTTTTATTGTTGTTTCTGATGAAGCGAAGTCCCCATAACACTTTTCAAGCCATTGCTTCGCTTGAACGGTATTTTTCCCATCAAGAAGCAGTGTAAAATTAAAACACAAAATTGGTTTTAATCCATTGTTTTGATAATATTAAAAGTAGCGTCACTCTTAGCATAATAGCTCACGAACTAATGAATAGCATATCGTGATATTTTGACAGCTGTCTTTTTAAGGTTACTACTAACTAAAAAATGTGTCAGGTCCGGGAATAATCAGCCAATGTGTTAGTTAGAGTTTTCTCTTAGCTTCTTAAGTCTAAAAAGTACCCCGCTAGAAAATACCTAAAAATAAAAGTTTCTGAAAACTTCTCCAATTGATTTATTAATTAATTCATTAATTACCCCATTTAAAGAGCCGAGGTTCCGTTTACGGATATTTATGAATAATACGAACATTCACATGACAAATTCGTTCTGCAATTTTCCTTCCCTAGTGGTAGAGAAATATGAATTCTTTTGAGATGGCAGCTTGGACTGAAGTCCCCCATTATTAATCAATAAGTTTCAACTGAATACTCACTCTTTTAACGTCAGTTTCTCTCTATAATAGATTTTCTGAATAATTTTTGAATGATTATATATCTCTGTGTTGGTTTTTGATTCGGGGCATATTGTAACTGCTGGGAACGGTATAGAATAAATTGGCGTTTCTTGTGTAGCCAAAGTTACTATTACAGGACTTTTATCCCATTTTTGATAAACTTCCATAATTGCGTATATGCATGACAATAAAGTAATCCAAAAAATTATAAGCCACCAAACTCTAAAAAAAATTATATCGATATCAATCAAACTAGACGATGGTCGCATTCATTCCAACAAAGTTAATCAGCCATTTTTAGAGTGATCCGTAGCTTCTTAATTCTGCTGACCGAGTTAATCCGGATATATAACATAACCAAATTTCATTCAGTATACTATGACTTCAATAATTATTCATTCATTTTCGATTTCAATTCAGTTCAATAGTTTCTACTGGTGTTAATCCATGTTTAAGATACAAATGTCTAAAATACCTTCAAACCATAGAGATACTACAGATAGAGGCAACAAGCCATAGGCCTATGTGTAAGTGGAAATGTCCGACAGAACTCCGGTGATAGAGAAAAAGACAGACGATCCGACGTTTTTCTGTCTTTGTCTGTGTATACAGCATGCGCGCTATTAGAAAAAGACTGCCTAAACCTCCGATTTTCTCTCTCTCTCTCTCTCTCTCTCTTTCTCTTACAGCCTGACGGTTTCCGAGCTGGCTTGTTGCCTCTATCTGTAATATCTCTATGCTTCAAACCAAAATATGTTGTGTCATTTTATATGTTCATTAACATACCTACCCTCACTAAGTATCAGTTATTTACAATCGAATAAGTATGTCTTCGGGATTATCCCTATAAAAAAATATCGAATACGAAAAATGACAAGTGCATTAATGAAATGGTAAATAGCAGTTGAACGGAGTTTTTCGTCTAATCCCAATAAGATTACCTTTTCGTTACCTTAGGGTATGTTTTGAATATTTTTAAACAGATTCTGTCATTACTGCAAATATTTTGCATGTTTAACCATACGTCTCTGGTTTCAAGGCAATATTGCAGATCTTTTTCCACTCTTAAAATGAACATGCACTGATGATAATATACAGATCAAATGAACATAACTAAAATAGGAAATTAAAATGTTATGTCAAATTCCAAATTTAGAGGCCTAAAGCTGGAAAACTGGGGCCTAGTCTTGAAAAGTTTATATAAAGTGAACTCTTCCATTTTGGTGCCTATGTAAGCTGCAAGATGAATTTCAATTAATTTTTTAAAACCAGTTTTGATCGTTGTCCGTTCTTTCAAATTCATTTATATTACAGATTTCAATTGGCTTGGAATTGAATGATCTTCTTTTAGGAATATCATAATAATTTAAGCGATATTAATTTGTATCAAAGAAAATAATAGTCGAAGAAATATGATCTATTTTCTCCAAAATATTGAAAACCATGAATTCCAGTTAACTTACAATACTCCTGAAAATATGATCCTGTATTTTTCAGAAAGCTTTTTTTGTTTCTTTGATTGTCCATCGCTATAAGCAGCTAAAATATGTATAAAATATCATTATTATATATTTCACTGAGAGTGTCCGTACTTTCTTTTTTAATTAGAATAATAGAACCAGAAACCACAGGAGAATTGTTCGTATCCCGTTTTTACCCCATTTAATTTACCTGTGCATGTATAATACATGCATAACATTAAAAGCAGGTAATCACGGTATTTTTTACTACATTATTATGTACCGGGTGACCAGATAAGAAAGCAAAGTGCTGTATCTCGGAAACTATTCGTCGTAGAGAATTGCGGTAAAAATGTCATAACTCAGGTGACCACAAGAAAATCCTGGAAATTATTCTCAGGTTTGATGACCGACAGAGGACTTAACCTGTGATTTTTCACTGAAATACATCTAGTAAATTATCCAAAAAAATATAAGTATTCTTTTTACAACTAATAGTAAGGGCACCAGCTGAACTTTGCGGGCACTCATTTCCACATAGTTAGTTCTCGTTGATTCTGGTGGGACTTACCATAGTAGTAAACGGAATGACCTTCAGCTGTTAAGATCACCTTGCACGTGTTCATGGTGAGCATATATCCAGGTGCAATAAATGTCTTAAAATCGATTCATTTCCACACATTTGAAATTGGTTTATATAAAAGCTTACGATGTTTATATGTTAAAAAATTGTTCAGCTGGTGGTAGGTGGACTCAAAATCTTTTTCAGCTGGCCTTGAAAGTGAAAAACAAATTTTTTGTCAAGTCACAGTTGAGATTGATATACGATAGTTTATAGGCATATGAAACAAACAAAAACATTCAGCTGGAAATTCAGTGCTACAAAGTCCTTCAGCTTGGCGTTTTCCTTTTGACTGAAAGAATCCCCAGCGAGAAATTACTCTGGCTTTTTTGGGTCACATACATTATAAATTATAAAATACATGAGTTTTAGCTTTAAGGTAATTATCTTTGCAAAGTTATTTTGAAAAAAATGATTAAGGTACCCAATTTCTAGGTATGCGATCCGCGTGTATCGCATCAATTCAGTGACTTCCCAGCATTAAACAATAAGTTGAACATTTATATTAAATAACATGATTGCAGCTCGATCTTTGCTACTTTGCTATTTTACCAAAGCCACTCATAAATAATTGATTAAGCTCAACGGCAACTATGGGTAAACTGCAAGTGAAATAATGATTGAAATATGTCATTTTTGATAAGAATTATTTGCAAATAAGATAAGTTTATTAAAAAAATATATAAAGATGTTTACATTTGTTACAACTATTTACATTTGTTCATAACTTTGCAAAGATAATAACCTTAAAGCTGAAACTCATGTATTTTATAATTTATGATGTATGTGACCCCAAAAAAGCCATTCAGCCAGTAATTTCTCGCTGGGGAGTCTTTATGTCGCAAGGAAAACGCCAACGCCAATTTACGTATGGCAGCGCACGGACATCGACCGTGATCCCATCAGCTGAAGGACTTAGTATCACTGAATTTCCAGCTGAATGTTTTTGTTTGTTCCATATGCCTATAAACTATCCTATACAGGTTGTACCAACCTAACGACAAACTTCGGTATATGGGTTATTTTAAGAGATATCAAAAAATGTTATCAACAAAAATTGTAGATGTGTTGAAGGTCCATATTTTGAAATTATATCGAACCATACAGAGTTCTGCATAACTCCGTTACAAGCCAAACATATGATTTTTTAAATGGGAACCCCTGTATATTATACCGAATTCGAATTGCTCACATTTTTTTGAAGCTTTTGATATGAGGTTTTGCTACGTTATACAGAGTCCTTCAAAAGATAGGTAGGTAAATCAACGATCTGTAGCTTGTTATACGTTGAAGGAAAAAAAATGTATTTTGCTAGAGTTTCGTAATATGATGCAATATCTCCGTATTATATTAAATTTTAATCATTTTCTTTCTTGTACACAGGGTGAACAGAAAATCGAACCTGTAATTCTCTTTCTTCTTTCAAATGAAACACCCTGTATTTTATAGCAAAAATAGAATCTTCGATTATGTAACTTTAATTTTTGTCAAGCATTCCCCAGACCCAAAGTTTATAAAAACAGAGTTATTTTGTAATAATTATTGTAAACTATAATTATTGACCTATTATGAGAAAGCAATAAACGTTGCATGTAACAAAAAATCCTATTTATTAATAAATTTTAATAAACAATTCATTCTAAACAAAACTAGTAGCAAAAGTATAATCCTAACCGTAATATTAAACTAAAGGTTTAAAGTGTTCACCGTTAACATCAATGCAATGCTGCAGTCTTAGTTCAAATGATTGACTAGCATTTCTCATTTCTCTCTTTCATCTCATCTCTAATAGCCAGGGGATTTTATAAACTTATTTTTTACAAGACCCCAAAAAAATAAATATACTTTTGTTAAATCGGGAGACAGCATTGCATTGATGTTAACGGTGAACACTTTGAACCTTTAGTTTAATATTACGGTTAGGATTATACTTTTGGTAACTAGTTTTGTTTAGAATGAATTGTTTATTAAAATTTATTATTAATTAGGATTTTTTGTTGGATACAACGTTTATTGCTTTCACATAATAGGTCAATAATTATAGTTTACAATAAATATTACAAAATAACTCTGTTTTTATAAACTTTGGGAATAGGGAATGCTTGATAAAAATTAAAGCTACATAATCGAAGATTCTATATTCTTGCTATAAAATACAGGGTGTTCCATTTGAAAGAAGAAAGAAAATGACAGGTTCGAGTTTCTGTCCACCCTGAATACAAAAAAAGAAAATAATGAAAACTCTGTTAGGCAAAATGAAATTTTTTTCTCTAACGTACCATAGACTACAGAGCATTGATTTACCTACGATTTTCGCGTAGAGGCGTCCATATCTTTTGAAGGACTCTATATAACGTAGCAAAACCTTATATCAAAAGCTTCAAAAAAATGAGAGAAATCCGAATTCGGTATAATACACAGGGGTTCTCATTTAAAAAATCATATGTTTGGTTTGTAACGGAGTTATGCAGCACTCTGTATAATTCGATATAATTTCAAAATATGGACCTTAAAGACATCTACTATTTTTGTTGACAATTTAATTCATGTATGAAAAATCGCATATGCCACAGTGCAATTGTCACTTTGACAGCGGCAAAAGTTAGCTTTAACTTTTACAGCGACAAATACACTAGTGGTTTTTTCACTTATTCATTTGTTCATCAATTATCGCGGTGTTGGTTACCAGAATAAATAGTTTGGCATGTTTGTCAACAACTTATTGAGTTTTCAAGAACTAACAATGACTCGATTCGGTGTGTCTACGATCGCTGAAATTAGTCAAATTGTTAATACCTGTGTGCCTACTAATACAGTTGCGACGCAATCATATGCGTTATTTTGAGAGATATCAAAAAATTTTATCACTTATAATTGCACAAGTGGTTTGTATTTTATCGGGTAAATTTGGGTTGTTTAATGAGAAACTGTTTCCTTTAGCAATTTGACGAGAATAACTGTCAACTATTAAAAACAAGACACCGAAGGTGCTAGGAAACAGTTTCTCATTAAACAACCCAAATTTACCGGATAAAATACAAACCACTTGTGCGATTATAAGTGATAAAATTTTTTGATATCTCTCAAAATGACGCATATACCGAAGTTTGTCGTAAGATTGGTACATCCTGTATATCAATTTCAACTGTGTGGAATTGACTTGAAAAAATTTTTTTTTTTACTTTCAAAGCCAGCTGAAAAAGATTTTGAGTCTACCTACTACCAGCTGAACAATTTTTTTAACATATAAACATCGTAAGCTTTTATATAAACCAATTTCAAATGTGTGGAAATAATTTTTTTTTCATTTTAATATCAAACTGCATCAACCACTAAGGGTTATTAGCAGTGGGGCAATACAATTTACTTGGTTTTAGTGTACAACAAAATACATACTGTTGTGTGGTAGGTAGCTTAAATTTTAGAACAGAGATTAGTTTGGTTGAGGAACCCTAATACATTTTCTATGTTGCAATTTTCATTCAGTATGTTCTCTAACGGTCCTTAATACTGGTTTGTTCACGTTGCGGTTTAAATTTAGGGCACTGCACTAATATGTGTGATTTACTTATTTGCACATTACACATGTCACATATGGGCGGATTGTCTTTGGAGAGTAAATGTTGGTGGGTGAGTCGTGTGTGACCTATTCTAAGGCGTGTTAGTATCGTCTCTGTTCTTCTAGATCTTGGCAGGTTAGTCCATGGTAAAATGGATTTCTTGATTTCTCTCAGTTTTGTTGAAGAATGTATCCAAAGGTCTTTCCAGTGGTCGCCGATCTTCCTTCTGAAGATTGTTTTCACATCTGAACTGATAATTGAAGATTCTGCGAGTGGTAAGGTGTTATTTGTGAATGTCTGCTTGGCGACTGAATCGACACGTTCATTCCCATCGATTCCGATATGTGAGGGGACCCAAAGTATGTCTATCATTTTATTTGAACTAAAAATGTGGAGTATTTGCTCTTTAATTCGCATCACTAAGTAATTAGTTGAATACATTTGTTCGATGCTTTCGATAGTGCTTAGTGGGTCAGTGATTATGAGGAAGTGTTTTGAAATATGATCGATGCAGTACTGTGTCGCCTTATAAACAGCGTATAGTGCCGCTGAGTATACACTGTAGCCATCAGGTAGTTTGTATCCAGAGGTGCTAATGTTCGTTACTACTGCTGACGATGTCCCGTGTTCCAGTTTTGATCCATCTGTGTATACAATTTTGTAGTTTTGATACTTCGCAAGGATGTGTTTAAAGCTATTTTGGATTAGTTTCGTGGGATGTAGATGCTTATTAAACTCCGTGAGCTGCGTTTTACATTTCACGGTTTGGAAAGTCCAGGGTGGCGAGGCCCCATTTGAACAGTTATAAATTGGTGGGTAAGTGATGTATTTTTGGCATGTTCTATTAATTCTTTCATAAAATGGCGGTGTTACTCCGGAGTAGGGATTGGACTTTGCTGGCGAAAGTGACGTTTTTTGCAGGGTGGGATTCCATTGAGTGTACTTTTATTGAGTATTGTAAGCTAAGTAGTTCTCTGCGTAGGCTTAGTGGCATTTCTCCTGACTCTACAAAAATGCTAACCTGTTGCTAACCGTAATGCTGTGCGTTGGATGACATCAAGTTTTGTTAATGATTTTTTGTTTGCTAATGTATACACTATTGCTCCATAATCTAAATGAGATCGAACGTAATATTTATAAATATTTAGGAGATTATTACGGTCGCTTCCCCAATTGACGTTTGATAATAGTTTTAACATGTTGATACCTGAGAGACAAGATTTCTTAAGTTGTTCACAATGTGAATTCCAATTGAGTTTCTAATCGAATGACATTCCCAAAAATTTAATTTGCTTAACCACCGTTATTTGTTGATTATTAATTGTGAGATTTGGCAATGGATCTGTGTTCCGACGAGCGAATAGGATGCATTTGGTTTTTTTATGTCGATAGCTGCCATCCATAAATCTTAAGCTTTGAAAGTATTTCAGAGATAGCCACTTGCAAGTTATTTTCAATTGTTTTTATGCTCTTACCTTTCATGTAAATTACAAGATCGTCAGCGTATAGGCTGGCATGCACTGGTGCTGCTATCGTTGGAGCAATATCATTAATGGCCCCTAGGAACACTCAATAGAGATCCCTGAGGTGTTCCGTTTATTTGAACATGGTCCTCCGAAAATGTTACGTCGACTCGAACATTGAAATTTCTATCTTTCAAGAAATTATTGATAAAATTGAATATATTACCTTGCAAACCTTTTGATGCAAACCATTCAAGTATTCCATGTTTCCAAACAACATCATACGCCTTACTGATATCAAAAAAACTTGCCACGCATATTTGTTTATTTGCAAAACTTTCATGAACAAATGATTCAAGTTGAATTAAATTGTCTGTTGTGGAACGATTTTCCCTGAAACCACTTTGTATATTTGTCAGACAGTTGAATTTTTCCAAGAACCACATTAATCTTCTATTTATTATTTTTTCTAGTAATTTACACATTGTACATGTTAGTGCTATAGGTCGATAGGAATTAGGATCGGGATAATTGATTCTTTAGACCATACTGATGGGAAGGTATTTTTTAGGTAGATTTGGTTGAATATGTGTAAGAGATATTGTTTACCCTTATTAGGTAGGTTATGGATTTTATGGAGAATTTTTACAATTTGACAAGGCATCACAAAGTTCTTCTATTTGTATGAGAGAATTTATACTTGGTTGTGGATTTACTTGGAATTGGATATTCTCTGTCTCTCTGATTTGTTTGGAACGTTTAAATTATTCAGTGCAGCTTATGTCACCACTAAATAAATTGATTTTAAGAAATTTATTGCAACTGGATATATGCTAACCCTGAACACCTGTAAGGTGATCTTAACAGCTGAAGGTCATTCCGTTTACTACTGGGGCAAGGCCCACCAGAATGAACGAGAACTTACTATGTGGAAATGAGTGCCCGAAAATACAGCTGGCTTCCACACTATAAGCTTAATTTAAGTATTTTTTGTTTGACACTTTTTGACGTATCTATTAAAATGAATAGGTGGGGAGTAAAATGTTCTTTTAAATAAACAGCTGTAACTCCCAAACGACGGAATGGATTTTAAGAAACTTATCCGAAATCAAAAGTCGTTTTAAATTCAAATAAAACTTAAAAAAATATATTTCCGATGAGTTTAGTTTAATATGACGCACTGTATTTTCACAATAGAAGTTGATTTCACTTGTTAGTAACTGAGGTTTATTACTAAAATTTGAGAAAAATTGAAAACATTAATTTGTTTTCGACCATAACATCTGAAATTATGTCTACCTAGTTTCAACTAAAGCTTAAAAAAATCATTTCCGATGTTTTTAGAAAAATATTACATATTGTATTTCCACAAGAGAATTTTACTTTGACGTTAAGTAACTCTTTTTTGTTACTAAAATATGTCGGACATTAAAAAAATATTTTTGTCCACGACCACTTAATAATAAGTCAATATTTTACCTCCTAACAAAAGGTATAATGGTACCCATATATCTCCTAAAGTCAATTATGGTTCATAATTCACTAAAGTGAATTATGAACTCACAATTCACGCTTAAAGCGTGTTGCCTGCGGCCTTGGGCTATTATCCTTGAGCAACACGCTTGAAGGATTCTTTATGACAAAATTTTGAGTATTTATCAAGGCCCGAGAAGTTTTCGATGAGATAATTTTCTACTTTGTAGATATCAAAAAAATGATAGTCAATCTGACGTTTAATGATTTTCAATACAAAATTTATTAGTTTTAATCAAACAAATATTATTCATTTTTATTTAAAACTACAGTTGTGAAAAGTACAATTGGTAAATGTTAAATTGGAAATCTTCGCGACCTTTTTAAACCATCATCCTCTATAACAAAATTATCTCGGTATTATCAAGACCCTAGGGGTATTACTACTGAGTATACCGAAACCGATAGAGGGGGAAATCGACGCATATATATGTATATCTCTCTCACGATTGAGCGTACGAATAATGATCTCACACTCATAGTCACGGCGAAATTTTAAAAATATCTGGGGGATATTTGTCTGGCTGTTTGCACATAGTGTTGAAATAGTTTCCAAAATATCATATATAAAAATCAAGACTCAGACTGTAAGTAAACTTACGTTATTTTTTCGCAAACTTTAAAGCGTCTGGGGGAAATTACCGCCGGAGAAAACTGTCTGGCAATATTAATTTTAAATTTCCAATAAATTGTGCAAAACATATACAAAAATTATCACTTAGACTTTAAGAAAAGTGAGCTATGTTTTTATCTACCTTTAGCACCTGGTACCTGGAAATTGGACGCCGGTCCAAGCCAGCAGTTATGTATACCTTCATAGTATACACTACTCAGTACGATACATTTTGTTAATCACAAAATAAGTAACGTCTGGCGGCCCTGGGCTCTTGGACTATTATTTAATAAAGAAATCAAGGGTCGTGGTCAAAGTATAGTATTATGATCGCAATTTATGGCCAGTATTCACACGGGTGGCTTGCGCCCCTTGCCTACGGCTCGGGACGCAAACGTCACCCAGCGTGAATAATGGCTATCATAAATTGCTCGTTTAATAATGTACTATTAATTTCACAAATAAGGAAAAATTGATAATACGTTTTTATGTAGATATTATTCAAATAATGTAAATGAGTAATTACTTGGCTCAGAGTAACATTTCTCAACGTTTGACATTTGGCAGATATTGTCTCAGTGATTTGACATTCAGTATTAAAAATTATTGTCAAATCAATGTAAAGTTTTAATGAATGATAGTAGTATATTATTAAACGAGCAGTTTATGATAGCCATTATTCACGCATGGTGACGTTTTCGTCCCGAGCTGTAGGCGAGGGGCGCTATTCACCCGAACGTATAATGACCATAAATTGTTAGTTGAATACTAGATATACTTTGTCCACGACCCTTGTGTGTATGTATGTATGTATTTTAGGGTAACATTCACTGAGACCTAAAAGATCTATTGTGCCCCCTTACTTCTACTTAGTGCAGTTTTGCTTTGACTTATGCATTCATTTAATCTCAACAGGTTGTAGTCACCCAGAAGAATCTTTGATTGCCTAAGCCCTACTAGATCTTTCCAATTGTCAGATCTTCTCTTTTCTTCGGCTTTACCTATTTCTTCCAATATTACATTGGAGCTGATTCCGCAAATGGGTTCCGGCCCCCAAAAGGGTATTTCAGTCCCCCTTTTCGCTAGTTCATCTGCTATTTCGTTTCCTTCTATTCCAGTGTGTCCTGGAATCCACAGTAAGGTGACTATATTGTTCTCGCCTAGTTCATTAAGTTTGCCTAGGCATTCCCACACCATTTTGAAACTGATTACACAAGAACTCATCGCTTTAATGTTGACTATCAGACATTATGATAATCCTTTGCCTTCTATATCCTTTGTCAATATTGAACTAAGCACACTTTCTTATTGCGTGAATTTCCGCTTGAAAGATACTTCCCATCTGCTCCAGGTGCTTTGAAAGGTGAAAAGGTGTTCATAGCCCATTTCAACCTATCGTTACTACAAATGTGCTTGGCCATTGTAGTACTTTCTCTCGAAGGCCTGTTATGACCTTCGAGAAGATTATCTCCTCTGTTTGGGGTACCTCCAGGAAAATGAGTTTCTAGTAAGAGTCGCACTCTTTCCTCCTCATTTTCGGTATATTTGCCGTCTGGCTTCCTCAAAGCCATATCTGTGTTGACCCTACTTTTTGCCATGACTTTGTAAAGTCTTGCCGCAGCAGGTGTTGTGTTTATATCTTCACAGAATTTCCTGAAGCTATTCCTTTTAGCTTTTCTAATTTCCTTGTAGTAGGTGTTTCTCACCTCGGTGTATCTCTGCCAGTCCCCGGTGAATTTTGCTCTATTGAAGAGGTCCCGGGTTTGGGATCTTAATTCTGACAGATGTTTGTTCCACCAGGGTGCATCTTTGCTGCTTCGTTGTTCTTGAAGAGGGCAGCTCGATTCAAATGCATCGAATTATTGCCCTGTTCAGATCCTCAAGCTCATTTTCCAGGTCGAGATGGTGCTTAGCCCTTCCTTTCCTCTGGATATGTGCTAGAGTTCCTTTCAGACAGGTGTTATAGTTGTCCCAATCTGTTTTTCTTGGTTTTCTACGGAGGCTTACCTCAGGTATGCCTAGCTATAACTTGAATGTTATGATACTATGATCGGAGAGAGATGGTTCACCCGATACTCTCCAATCTTTTACTATATGTTTTAGATCACGAGTTGCCAGTGTGACATCTAAAACTTCTTGCCTTGCCCTTGTTACAAATGTGGGGGTATTCCCTATATTGTGAATATCAAGGTTTTTATTAAAGATATATTCTAAAAGTTGCTCACCTCTTTGGTTGGTGTTGCTGCTGCCCCAAACGGTGTTTTGTGCATTGGCATCACATGCTAGAAGTAGAGGAAGTCTCTTCTCTTCACAGTACTGCACCAGCCTTTGTACCTCTGGGGGTGGTGCTAGCCCATCTCCCTCGAAGTAGCATGATGCTATTACTATCTCCTCGCCCTCCTTCTTATGTTTGAGGTGTGCTCGAACTTGAACGAGGTCCCGAGTCATGTGGTCTGGAAGACAAAAATAGTTAATATTGTTCCTTATCATAATACATGGTCTATATCACTACCAGTGTGATATACTATTTTAGCATCTTCACATGCTAATCCTCTTACCTGGTTATTATTGACCCAAGGTTCTTGGTTCCCCCATTGGTCCTTGGTGAACAATCACCACCGAAGCTCCTTTGGCATGGTGAACATTAACTTGAGCTAAGTTAACTCCCGCCATCCTGTTGGTTATCTTCTTGAGCATTTCCCTCTTTCATCAGGGTGAGGTCCCTTCTGTAAGAGTACTGTCCCCTTCCTCCGGCACAATCTCCATTCCCTCCTCGGACAGCGACGACTCCTCCCCAAGGAGCCTGGTAATGTGTAGGCTTTCTACACTACCTGAGTCGCAACTGGCCTTGGAGGAAATGGAAACCTTCTCCAGATCTCCTTTTTCCTTTCTGAGGCCATGTACGGGGATTTTCCCAAACCGGTAATGGATGGTGAACCCGTTGTTTTTGATTTTTTGGCAGTATAGATTGTCTATTCCTGCCCTCAAGACTAGGCATTTGTCCTCTTCCTTAAGGTTGAGGACCTTCCACTGGTTTGTTTCCAAACCCTCGTTCTGCGCTTTGATCAAGCGAAGAAGCTTTCCTTCCTCTACGCCCGTGCTTCTTAGGAGGAAGATCGTAGTGGTATGCATTTTTGGGATATCGTCTCCCTGACACACCGTCAGTTCTACTCCCTTCCAGCTTTTCAGCTGTGGTACTATCAGCCGGAGCCATTCCGCAGTCTGTGGTGTTTACAGTCGATTAGAACGACTCCTGGCCTGAAATGTATGCCACTAAACTGGAGCTTATGCTCCCATCCAGCATACATTTCTTCTATTATTGCGTTCTCCAGCAAGGTTTGGTCGCCCGCACTGAGGGAAGTCTCAGGGTACGCCCTAGGGAGAACTGCCATTCTTACTAGCTTTGCTGCAGCTGCATAGCTGCCAGCTGAAGAAGGGATGGCTATACTGTCCTCCTTTTTCTTCTTCACCTGTACTTGCGGTGACTGGGCTGTCGCCACTTCCCGCTTTCGTTTTTCTCCTTTAGGAGGGATGTTTTTCTCCTCTCCTTCTTTCTTGCTTCTTCTGGTGCAAGGCCCTGTTCAAGGAAGCGAAGATACCATCTCACCTCGCTCCACTAAGTCCACGCCTTAGTGGATCGTCCCTTCCCCCGGGTTTTCCCAGTTCAGGAAGTATGGGGGTCTTCTTATTTTTTGTCCAGGGATTTTCCCGGACACTTTCACCAGTTGAGGAGGTTGAGGGTATAGGTGCCCTTGCCTTTCTCCTCTCCTGCTTTTCTCCAGCTTCCTCAACACGAGGTTTGCTCGCGTGTGAGGAAGATGCTGTATTTTTGGGCACTGTGGATACATTGCTCCGACTTGCGAATGCGAATGCGGTGCTTGCCCGCTTGACTTCTTTTTTTTCTTATCCATGGTTTGATACCACGAGTAGCTAGGGAAGTATAAGGTCCACTCCTGCAGAGCCCCGCATGCAGGAGTAAAGGTATTTAAACTGGAGTATTCCTCTTGAAGAGGAACAGCTACTCGGCTCCCCCACCAGATTAGATTAGATTTTATGAGGTGGCTTTCGGCCTAATCCACTGCGACCTTTTCAGATCTATTGTGGTCCTCTCAAACTCTAGATTACATTCTCCAGCCTGACTCTTTTTAAAAAGTCTATTAGCGTGGAGACTGAACCTCTGCTCCCCCACCAACGACCAGGTCTCACATATCCTTGGGGCGGTCCACGACCCTTGTTTTTTTTATTAAATAAATGTTAAGTAAATACTTAATGCGAGTTTAGAACGAAAAGTAATAATTTGGTATTATTGATAATTCTATCGTCAAAATTAATAAATTTCTGGAGTAAGTACGTCTTAAATATGACGTATAGGTACAGGGTGCGTCCGATAAACCGTCGGTTAGACGGATCTCGTAAACTACAGGTAAATGAAAACTGAAAATTTGCATGGAGGGGTTTATTTATGGTTTGGTCTACGTTTCTCAGGGTATCTTTTAGCAAAAACACGGCGGGTCTATTATCCTGTTACACTGACTATAAATCAAGAGATCATCATTTGTAAATTTGTAAATGAGCCATTATTATTTTATTAAGAAAATAAACTACGAACTGTCATTATCTGTCAGGCAGCTTTATGTATTCCATAGGCTACTACTCATAACAGATTTATTGTCAAAAAAATATTAAAAATGGAATTACCGGAAATCTACATGAGATATGTATAGGGAAGCCTAATAAAAATATAAAGCGGATAATATATACTTCTAGTCTGATAAATCATATACAGGGTGTTCCATTCGAAAAAAATGAATTATGTGAATATTTTAGATGACGAATATTCCAATTTTGAGAGCACTTTGTATGATAAAAATAACAATTTCAAAATTATAAACGATACAATGTAATGCCGTGTACACTTTCTGAAAAATGTAAGCCTTTACCAGAGTTACGTTGGAAGATATTGAATGTTTTACACATAGTGAAAAAGTGTGGTTTCCAAAAAAAAATTATAATTCAATAAGGGTTAGGGATAGGCATGGGGAAATATTAACAAAAGTTTTTTGGAATAACGAAAATAATCAAAACACGTAAAAATATACAGGGTGTCCCATTAAAAAAACTAAATTAGAGCTAACTTCCGGTATAACCGGTAGTGATAAAAGGATGTCAATATTTTCAATAAATAGCTCTCCTTTCGAAACCCCTCCATGCAAATTTTCAATTTTAATTTACCTGTAGTTCACGAAATCCGTCAAACCGACGCCGACGGTTTATCAACCGGACCCTGTAGAGATGGGCGATACTGTGTAAAGTATTGATACATCATACCGTTATAAATATATTGTTTTAAATATATAAACATTAGAAAATATTTACTTGATTACCTGTATCAATTGTCATATTTAAGTAAAGCGTGTTATGAATAGATATCAAAATAATAGTGTAAAATTTTCTAATTTGTAAAGCGTTTTAATAGTTTTACACTATTATTTTGACGTCTATCCATAACACGCTTTACTTAAATATGACTATTGATACAGGAAACTGTAATCAAGTAAATAACCTACAAAACCGAGATGGTTTTTTGTCAATATAGAATTTTGGTTTATATTTAGTTGCGTGTCGCTATTATCACTAGGCATTCCCTTCACTGATTTTAATGTATTACTTAATGTGATTTCAGCGCTGTCTTCAGTCCAGGATTGTGCTCGTTGAACTTCTGGACGAATAACATCTACCTTGTACTGATGAGGCGAAAATACGCCGAAACCGGTCTGCAAGTGATATTATTCCTTCTAATTATAAACCAGAATGGTTGGTTCTATATTTTCATATATACCAACCCCGTTTATCTTGGAAGTGTAATTCATTGTCTGGCGGGGCATATTGCCCGAGAAGTAGATGTTGCTTCCTGGTGAACGGTCTATCCTTTGGAAATTAATTTTCTAATTTGTAAAGCGTTTTAATAGTTTTACACTATTATTTTGACGTCTATTAGAAAATATCGTTGTGAAAAGTATCACAATACTTACTACAAATTTCGATATTTCATCGATACGATATATTTTAGAAACAAATTGCCTAAACAGAATACGCATATTCAATAGTTTATTTCATGTTGTACCCCCAAATCTAGTCACCTATGTGCCGGAATGTAGTGAGTAGTGTTGTCACAGCAACGTATGCTACTTAAATGCCAAAGCGTGAATTATGTAGTGCATTATGAACCATAATTCACTCTAGTAAATATATGGGTACCATATACCTTTTGTTAGGAGGTGAAATATTGACTGTAAAAGTTATGAACTATGTGCCAGAAGATAAGTGACGTATGCCAAAAAACATAGAGACTTGAAATTATTAAGTACCATTGAAATTGGACCAGTTTACGGACGAAAATATTCTTGAAAATAAGAGATCATCTTACACAGTTGATATAGAAGTTAAACCAAGTTAAGAAAGGCACACACTGTCCAAACCCCAACGAAATAAACGAGTGTCAAAATATTGCATATATTTGTCCACGACCACCTAATAATAAGTCAATATTTTACCTCCTAACAAAAGGTATATGGTACCTATATATCTACTAGAGGGAATTATGGTTCACAGTCCACTAGAGTGAATTATGAACTCATAATTCACGCTTCACATGCCATGAGAACTCAACACTCACAAAAATTCGGTACATAGGTGACTAGAGATAGGGGTACAATGTGAAATAAACTATTAAATCTGCGTATTTTTGTCTAGGAAATTTGTTTCTGAAATATATCGTATCGATAAATTATCGAAATTTTTAGTATTGATACTGTTCATAACGGTATTTTTTAATGTTGATATTTTTAACACAATATGTTTATAACGGTACGATGTATCGATACTTGACACAGTATCGCCCATCTCCAGAAATTTATTAATTTTGACGCTAGAATTGTCAATAATACCAAATTATTACTTTCCGTTCTACACTCGCATTATTTAATAAACAAATCAAGGGCCGTGGACAAAGTATAGTATTCTACTCGCAATTTATGGCCATTATTCACACGGGTGACTTGCGCTCCTCGCCTACGGCTCGGTACGCAAACGTCACCCTGCGTGAAAAATGGCTATCATAAATTGCTGGTTTAATAATATACTATTATTGAAAGACAGACCATTTTTAATGATAATCACCAAGTTTTTCGACTATTGAAATAGATACAGTGCAAAAATTTCATTATATTTCAAATATTTTCAAAATTTTTGATGTGTCTCTTTTAGTCCCGGTGTTCGATTGGTTAATATCAATAAACATAATAAGTTAGCAATAGAATGAATTTTGATTTTATTCTTCGTGCCTTCTGCCAATAGATATAAGGCACTTAAGTTAAGTTAAGTTGAAAAATAGCACGACTTCGCGGATCGCTCGAGTGCTTTTTTCAGTTTAACTTGCATGAGAGCAGATTGGTCAAAAATTATCGATTCATTTTCATTGCAAGAGTTTAATTTTATAAGAAAATTCCATGAATCAATCAAATCGTATTGTGTCACTGTCAGTTGCAGTCACATTGCCGTCACCTGTGGCGACAATAATATTGTATACTTTATACTCATTGCAGGCACGTAGCAGCTGTCTGAAACAATCGTTGCTACGGACAATGAAAATTTGTTAGTAAACGACGCGATTTGGAAACGCTTCTGCTGTAGATATTGATAAGAATATAGAAAATCTTACGCCAACGAATACAAAAAAGTCAAAAACGTCAGTATGAAGACAATTTCAAGAGTTTTGTGCCGAAAAAAATCACTTCTTAGAACGAGGAACCTCGGTGGAAAAAATTGCCTCCATTCTACATGCGCAAGAAGGATGGATCCCTTTATAAAGAAAGTGTGGTGAAAACAATGTGGAACGTGACAGCAAAACTTGTTCAGGAAACATATATTACGAAGATTTCGTCATTGCAATAGATCCATTTAATGATGTAAGATTTAAATCTGCTAGGGGTGCACGAGATGCTACGCGCAAAATATTACAAGTGAACCCGGAGAAGAGAAAAGAAAGCTCATTGGCTTTTACTTACGAAGAATTGCTGCAAATTTTGAAGCTTTACGATGAAAACAAGCCGGAGGGTCTGAGGAAAAATTTTTTAAGCTCAAATCTTATAAGCTAGCATTTCGATGAGGTGATGCAGCCAACTGTTTGACGGATTTCTTTCAAGAAGGAAAGAAAAGCAAGCACAAATAGAATAGAATATAATACAGTGTTTTCAAAAACCTGCCAAGGAGGAGGCCGCAGATTAAGACAGTAAATGGTTAATCAGAAACACTATCTAATGAAGACCTGCCCCGTTAGGTAGGTCAAATTAACCGTTTTTTCATTTAATTTTATTTATCAAAGCTTTTCTTCTTTGAGATTATACAAAAAACTTTTGTCAAAACGAGGATCTAACGTGAAGACGAAACGTCTGTTTCTTACACCGAATTGAGAATGGTAAAATAATGGTATATGGTTCAAGAACATCCCAGTTGGCAGAAACGAGGTCGCAAAATGGATAAAGCTGTCTGTCCAAAAAGCAGGTCTCGTTAGCGAAAAGATCAAATTTACAAACCATTATCATCGAGCCACTACCGTAAGCCATCTAGCCAAGGTTGGGGTAAACGAAAAACAGTTAACAAAAATAGCGGGACATGGAAATGTCAGTTCAATAAAACGTTATTCACAACTCGATAAAGAGTTTCACTAGGAAATAATAAAGAAAATGAGACACAGTGAAAACAACGAGTTTAGTGTTTTTTCAGTTTCAACTTCTGCTTCAAGTAACGTTGTTTCTGACAAACAACAAACTTCGACTGGTTCAGTCATAAATTTCAATAATTGCGTTTTTAATTGTGTGTGTGATTTGGTTTCCCTTGGCTGCGGATACTAAGTACATTCGCCAACTAACATTTTGCTCAAGGATGTACATAATTTCCATAGTAAAAATTTCTTTTTCCACAATTCTACATCTTATTTTTTTTTATATAATTTTTTCCTCAATTTTTCAGCTTAAATATTTTTTTTAATTACTATTTTTGTTATTCATTTTGTATGCATCTATTTTCAAATTAACATTTTTTTAACTCTTTTTATTATTTTGTTTTGTATTATTTTTTTTTTTTTTGTTTTTTTTACATGAACTACAGGGACACTTTGCGCTCAGGGGTCGATCAGAGCGACTTCAACAAACAAGAGGACCATGGATTGACTGGGATACACAATAGGGATAGACATTTATGGATATAATTTATAAAATTTATTCTAGAATTATACAATTTAAATCTTAACTCTAATTTTACATAATATATAATATATGCGAATTTAATTTTTTATATAATTCAAAGTTATTTGATTTAATTAATTCTTTTAAATTATAGGGAAGCATTATTTTACTATTCTTATCATGAATACATTTATTTAGTTCTTCAGCTTGATTCTTATGTTCTGCGTTTCCTTCCTCTCCGCAATCGCACATGGGCGAATCTTCAAGATTAATTTTAAACAAATGAGACTGAACTAACGAGTTATTGAATCTGATTCTACACATTTTCGATATCACTACCTTATCCAATTGTGATTTTTGGAACCATAGTTTGCTTGGAATTTCTGGTTGAATACTTTTATAAAATAAGCCCTTCGGTGAATTTTGATAATTTTCCTTCCAACTGCTCAAAACCCTAGATCTCGCCCACGCAAACATATCTTCTTTTGAGCATTTATAATTGTTCCACTCGCCCTCTTCTATGGCGCCTTTTGCTAGCTTATCTACTACTTCATTATTAACTATACCACAATAAGCTTTAACCCACACAAACTTTATTTTTTTCTGATTTAGTTCCAAATTTTGTAATGTTTTTACTATTTCCCCTATTATTGGTTTTTGTTTTGTCTAATATATTGTTTATATTTTTGATTTTTTCTAAGGCACTTCTACAATCAGAGATAATTACAAAATTGTTAGTATCTAATTTTTGAATGTACTGTAGGGCTTCTAATATGGCTATTAGTTCAGCTGAGTATATAGAAAAAATGTTGTTCAAACAGCATTGTCTTCTAGCTTTGTTGACTGGATCCCAATAAGCGATACCCACTTGTGACTTAATTTTTGAGGCATCTGTGTAAATCTGATGATGATGTGGAAAAAAAATTTGCATATCACCTCCAAACATCTAATTTCTTTTCTTTTCTGGATATTCTGTGTGGTTTCTTAAATAACTAACCTTAGGATCTTTATCTACCACTAAGTAAGTTCTTGTTTTTATTTCTATTTCACTGGAAACCGGTAAGTATTGTGAATATACTTCTAGTATTGGTAAAGTTGATTTTTTCTGCCAATATTTTACTGTTCAATCTAATATATATAATTCATGAATCTTGTTGTGAAAATTTCAATAACTAGGTTTAACAGTTTTCATGTTACTTTAATAAATAATAAACGTTTTTGTACGTCTGCATTTATTTTAAAGGGACCGATAATTGTATGCTCATTGACTAAAACAACAATCAAAAAATAGTCGGAACATTGTTGAAATGTCAAATTTGACAGATGAAAACAATTTTCGCGATAATCTCCCGTTGCTATAAGCAGCGGAACAAAAAGTAGCCTTCCAATTATCTTTTTAACCCAAATACGAACATGTGACGTGAATTAATGAATTGTATCCCTTATTTTTGGAACAAATTATAGTATGTGAATTCCTTGCAGTCCGTTTTGTGTGACATCAAATAAAAAGGCTTGTTGCGAAGGAAATTGACTATTCCTTTCTTCCTTATATCTCTGAAACTACGGATCTTAACAAAATATATACAAAAACCACATTTCTTATAGAGTACAATAATATATGGAATTTCCAAAGTCATAAAATAACATGGTCTGATTTGAAAAACTTGGTAACTAGATGACTTATTTATCGTCACAGTAATGGAAAGTATTGACAAAAACAAACAGGAAATTAGTTATCTGGTTTCCTACACATCCTAATTTCAACAAAAATTCAAAAACCAACGTCAATAGTGAATAATCGCCAGTCTCTTATGTGTATAATTTCAGAGCAAACAGGTCGTAAATTTCCAAAATTGCTTCCATCCAACTGGTTCAAGAATATAATCATTCACTGTCGAGTAATTTTAGTAATTAGTTTAAAGTTGCACTATTTTCACAACTTTATGAGAGATAAGACGGTCCTTGCAGATCGATACCATTATTGTGTTCAAGGAGAATATTTATCTGGTGAAACTCCATTATTGAGGACGACAAACTGAACAAAAATTATATTTATTCATAACATAAATTTTAAATCAGAAGTCATGGAACTGTAATATATTGTAGTTTTTTTTTAAATTTTTATTAATCGTTGGTCGCGGTGAACTGAGCTTGGATCTCTATCTTAACCGTTGAGTACTGTGACCTCACCTTATTGTCCACGATTATATTAGTCCTTCTTTTCTTTTTCTTCTTTTCCTATTTTAATCAGAGCATACTGAATTGGATTTGAGGCGACTTCAATGTGAATAATAAAATAAACATACTTGAAATTTTGTGAGTGAAAGCAACGATTTATTTATTTTCCTCAAGCAGATCTTTCATCATAATATTTTTTGAACAAACAGAGTAGCTAATAATTAACATTCAATTAACATTAACATTCGAATCACCTAAACTTTTACAAAACACCATTATCTCTTTGACAGCTTATTCTTTTTTATGTTCAAATCTTACCCATCTTAATCTAATTGTTATTTTTTGGGAAGAAATTCCTCAACTCACTTGTTTAAACTCCCATCAAATTCAGGTTCGCAACATTCTGCACTCTCACCAACGGCTAACATTGGCAATAATTATAATTTATGTGAAAAACTGTCATTTTGATAAAGCTTTTCATCAATAGATGTGAAAGATAATAGTCAAATACGCCTTACAGGGTTTTGAAAAACAATTTTCACAGAGAGACCGTTCACTAAGAAGCAACAACTACTTCTCTTGCTATATGCCACGACAGACATTGAATTACACTTTAAAGTTAAACCATTCTGGTTTGTAATTAGAAGAGACAACACTATTTGTAGACCGGTTTAGGCGTATTTGCGCCTCATCAGTACAAGGTAGATACCCTCCGGTCCGAAGCTCTGAAAGCATATTCCTGGACTGGAGACTGAAATCACAGCAATACATTAACCTCAGTAAAAGAAATATTACGAATGTGATACCAGTGACATCCCCACATCTAACAACAAACCAAAATGAGCCGATACCGGTCTACAAGTGAAGTTCTCCCTTCTAATTGCAAACCAGTGTGTGTATTCTTGACTGAGGGAGTAGAGCTTACCAAGAGAAGACATTTTTTGTATTTATATTGCTTGGTTACTCTGTCACTTCGGTGACAAAGACACTTCCTCAGTCAAGAGTACGGCCCCAGAATGGTTGGTTATATCGTGCAGATATACCAACACAATTTAACTTAGATGTTTAATTCAATCGTGGCATATAGCCAGAGAAGAAGTTGTTGCTTCTAACTGAATGGTCTGCCCCTTGAAAAGTATTTTTCAAAACTTTGTATAATAGTATTCTTTGACATCTATAATTATAATTGTATGCCAAAATTACCAAATCTAAATACTGCAGCAGGTGAAATTGAGGATTGGCGATCATTTTATTGACCTGTATACGGCAATGATCGATAAAAAAGTATTTTGTAAGATGTGCAGACATTTTTATAACTCAAAAGTGGTTTGTCAAGGGAGGTATTCCATTTGATAAACGAATGGCCGCTAACTACAATAATGACAAGTATGCAAAGTAATTGTAATAAAATGCATATTTAAAATTCATGTTGGATAGGGGAGGGGTTGGATAATACCGCGCCCTTAAGATAATATATAGTCCAGTAAATAAAGACCGAGAAACCCCCCAACCGGTTCATCTCATTATTGTCGGACCTTTTTATTTGCAACTTGTAGGTGTTCACGGGTAGATTACTCTCTGAAAATATGTCCTCCGCGGAATTTGTGGAAGGGGCTGAAAAATGGCCGATATCTCCGGAAATATGACACTTAGAGAAGTGGGGTTTTGCTAGGAATGGAGAGCAGTTTATTATCTACAAAAATAGTCCTTATCATTTTTGTCAAAAGTTTAACCGTTTTCGAGATAAACGGGCCCAAGCGTACCTTGGATTTCGAGCTGCTGCTCGGCGTCTCCGGGAGCACGCTCCGTGAATGTGAGGGCGGGCAAATTGGCCCATAACTTGAGTAAAAATGAATCTTTTTTCATGATTTAAAGTGCATATGAAAGGAGGGACCTGTACCTATAACATCGTGTAACTTTTTCGTTTTTTTTATTTTCCAAGAATATTGAAAAAACTGGTCAAACTATTTTTCCTGAATATTTGACCGCCCTTATCAATCCGTTCATATTTTTTAAATTGAGCGTAGTTTTACCAAAACCTTTTGGATAATGGGACTTTGATAGGTGGTGAATGTATTCCGAAAGAATGAATAATTTATTTTTGTGTATTCTTATAAACAACATGTTTTTCTTGGGACGTTTTTTTTTATTTCCGGAGCTTTCTGAAAATTCTCGGGTCTACCGCATATTGATAAATAATGATTGGCAATATCGGTTTTCAATGCACACCATTGGAAAGCTGAAAATGTCCTCTTTTCGATGGTTTTTACAATTTCTGGCCAAGTTTTTTAGTTTTCCGGAAAATTTTTGCAAGCCTTTTTTTGCAAGAAATATTGATCCCCACTTTTAAGTACCTTATTCCGGGAGATATCGGCCAAAAACTGAATTTTCGGGATCATAGGCCATTTTCCAGCCCCTTCCGCAAATCCCGCGGAGGACATATTTTCAGAGAGTAATCTACACATGAATACCTACAAGTTGCAAAAAAAAGTACCACAATAATGAGATGAACAGGTGGTGCCTTTATCTACTGGACTAATAGCTATAATTTTCTATTAGTACTGACTCGAGCTAGAGATTTTCATTATTATAGGTTCCGTAGTAATCAATTTCAAAAAGAATATTTACTTTTTTCAGCACCTATGAAAGAATGAAGGAAAAAAAGAAAATTTACGAAAACGCGGTATTATCAAACTTTTTATCAATTGTCTTTTCCCGCCCAATATCCATACAATCTACAATTGCAAAAAATTCTTAGAGATAAAAAATAAATAATTTCCATTAACGATAGCAACGAAAAACCGGTAAAGAGTCCTAAGAGTCCACCGAAGTTTGCTAAAAAGTCCAAAGGTCCATAGAGGGCGTTTCTTTCGGAAAAAATTGATTGTGACGTTTTGAAGAAGATGATAAGTCTTGATTTCGATCTACTGGAAAGAAAAAATAATAAATATAACTTATTCATTTACTTGTAGAGACTGGAATTCAAGTCTTAATTATTACGAAATTGGCTGTAACGATTTTTATAAATTATGGTGGTATTGACATTGTTGTCAAGTTTTATCTTTTTCTGGAAATATATTCAACTTTGTTAGGTATCTCGAATAGATCATTCTATATATTTTCAAAATCACAAAATAATATTGAATATCTTACAGGTAGTGTTCCCCATACCTAATTGCCAAAATTCTGGAAAAATTTCGTTTTATCCACCGAGGTTATGATTGGATAAACTCGTTCAATTTAAAAACCTTTAAATTGTTTATATTAATTATCCAGAAAAACAGAAGATCTTAAATCAATTTTAATGTCACAAAATCTTCACTAATCAAAATTTATACAAATTGTGCTAGCTGTTTCCGAAATGATTGACGCGTTTCATATTTCAAACTCACTCTCTATATAGAATAATACTTGCAATACAAGATATTGCATTTGAAAATGTTTAGCAATTAAATTTGTAAAGCTGGTTTGGCAACAGAGAGTGACATGGTGCAATACAACGTGCAAGAAATTGCAGCAATTTCTTGCAAGGTCAGTATATTGCAAATTATGAATCTTGCATGCTGTTTGACATCATGCAATTCTCTTCAATTGCAGATTGCTGCGAACCCAACCAATAATAGAAAGAAAAAAGTGTGTGAAAAACTCAAAAAATAAATTATTGAAACATAATATATAAAGTTTATTATTATTTAAAATAAAGATAGCGAAAATCGGATAAGCTCAGAGGAAAAAATTAAGTGAATCACAATCGATAATCAAATCACGAATCAGATCAGTCACCACAATCAGCTGATAGATATGATTCGATAGAAAATAGTTAGTTGGTTGGTAACACGAAAGAGACTAGAATTGCGACTTGCATGCAATAGAAATGGTATCAAGCCGATAAAATTGCAATTGCCTAGAATTGCAGAAACTGATCTACTGTATCCCAACTGCGCGTGCTTTCGATCAAGAAATCTTGCGTCTTGCATTGCATGGCACGTTGTATAGCCCAAGGCCGCAGACCGAGGGCTATTATCCTTGAGCAACACGCTTGAAGGATTCTCTATGACAAAATTTTGAGTATTTATCAAGGCCCGAGGAGTATTCGATAAGATAATTTTTTACTTTGTAGATTTCAAAAAATTGATTGTCAATCTGGTGTTTAATAATTTTCAATACAAAACTTATTAGTTTTAATCAAACAAATATTATTCATTTTTATTTAAAACTACAGTTGTGAAATGTAGAATTGGTAAATGTTGAATTGGATGAAGAGTTGCTGAAGTTGACGGATTGTTAGATGCAATACCAAATACTCGTAATATTTTTAAACCAGTTGTCAGTTTGACGTTTATTCAATTTTTAATAAAAAAAAACACCAAACCGAAAACAGCACATGTAGGGCTTTATCGCTGTAATCCAGAGTTGATTGGATGAAATTTGACACTCGTGTAGTGTCATCGATTTTTGAGGTTATAGTTACGTGCTTTATAAAATTTTCTTGTGACAAATATTTATAATCAAAACGGTTTTCTTTCAAAACAACAAAGCATTTTCCAAACAGCTGAATAGCCGATGCAAAGAACTTGTGGCTTCATTAGTAAATTATTTTGAACAAGGAAGAAATAATAATGGTCCTTTGTTGCCCTTAAATGCTGTACAAGAGGTAGGTAATACGTGAATAAAATATCCTTACTTTACTTTACGAAAATTTCTATTATTTTAGCGTGTAGCTGCTGCTTTAAAAATCAGTGTAAGAACGTCTTACCATTGCATATTTAACTCTATCGAATTAATTTGGGGCATAGCAAAAAATTACTACAATAGGCATACTGGTAGGGATGGTAACAGTGCGAATAACTGGCTGAACATGTGGAACGAGGCACTGCACATGATAACTCCTGATATGTGGAAAAATTCTATACAACATACTGAAAGAGAGATATTTAAATGGTATGAGAGGAAAAGAATATTTGATCGTCCAGAAATTAGTCCGATAGTTATAAATTTTAATAGTGAAGAGAGTGACACTGATGATGTTGAATCAGATGAAGAAAATGAACAAGAATTTGAATCTGCCTAGTTTCATTTCACAATATGTTGATTTGTTTAATGTTAGTTTTTGTCTTTGAAAATACGTTCATTATTAAACATATTTTATTTTATTGCTTGTATTTTTATTATATTTATTTATTAAAAGATTTGGTAACTCACTAATAACCTTACCACTTTTATTATAGAATTCCTTACTTTGTGAAATCTATTCATAAATTTAATTAACAAAAAACGTAAATGAAAAAACTCCACACTATATTAAACGAAAACTATCAAACTATCGATAATTTTGTAGTTTTCATTTATAATATTGTGAAATTTTCTACATTTACGTTTTTTGTTGACTTCAGTTATTTTCTGTTAATTTCCATATTTCGTGAACAATCTGACAACGCTGCAAATGTTCACAATGATGACGTAAACGCAACTTTATTTGATTTTTCTCACTATAATAATGTTTTGATTGACTAGAACGTATATGAATTACTGAAATTCAACATTCCTATTGGTTTCGAGAAACGTCAAAAAATAATCTTGAGAATTATTATATTTCGTATTGCCGTTCTCAAATTACAAAATAACCACTTGTAGTAGCAATTTTTCCTCGCTCGGTAGCACGAATTTTAAAAGTAATCACTCCCCGACCCCGCCCGAGTACGGTCAAGCGATGGGTCGAATATCGAAAAGAGTAAAACGCAAAAATAAGAAAAAGCTACGAAAATTACTACAAATATTCGATAGTTCAAGTAGGTTAGGTTAGGTTAGGTTTATGGTGAGTGGGTCTATAAGGCCCTCCACTGCGACTCGCAAGAGTCTATTGTGGCTCACACATATTCAGGTTTCACCAAACAAATTCAGCTTCTTAACAAAGCCGATTAGCTTATTTGGTGAATGATTTTTCAGGTCCGAGGGCGAGAGAGCATCCCTGCCAAACATCAGATACCTGATTCGAGCCGCGGCGGGGCAGGCACAAATTATATGCTCTGCTGTTTCATCATCTTCCAGACAAAGACGGCAGGTCGGATCTTCCGACAGTCCAAGTTTTAGCATATGATGATTCAGATGACAGTGGCCTGTTAAAAGGCCTGTTAGACAGCGTAGGTCATGCATGCTATAGTCTAACATTTGTTTGGAGACATTCTTCGAAGGATGTATGAAAGCCTTTGAATGAACCAATCCTGGTAAATTATGCCAGAAGTCTAATGCTCTTCTTGCCGTCCAGGTATTCAGTGTTTGTTTGGGAAAACTTATTGCGATGTCAATTGTAGGTTCTGGTCCGATAGAAACACGTGCGGCACCCTCCCTTGCAAGAGAGTCTGCCTTCTCGTTTCCTTCCATGCCAGAATGGCCAGGGATCCAGACCAGCAATACTTTATTGAGTTCTCCTATTGAGGAGAGTCTTTTTTGGCAGTCTAGTACCAATTTCGACGTTACACGGTTAGAGCTAAGTGCTTTCAAAGCCGCTTGGCTGTCCGAGAAAATTTTTATTGTTCTATGTATGAGATTGGTCAAGTAAGTGTTATCTAATTGTTGCTCCCTTTTTGTTTTCTGCTTATTTCTATTCGAAATGGGCATATGTACACATGTTCTTATGTACCTACCTTTCTTTTAAGATTATCGAAAACTAGTATTCACATGATTTACTAGTATAATTATCCACGTCGGTGTATCCATTCGTACAAATGTACCTATGAACCGATTTGTGGTTTATTGATATACAGTATTCACATGAATTACTGTCATCAATTTTATCGGCAAATTTGTTTTTGAGTAGAAACCTACTATATAGAAAACATAGTTATCGTGCAATGTTATATTTTCACATGAATTTTGTAGCGTTGTAGCCTATTATGGTTTTTTGTCTATGAACAAGAAAAACATTCTTAACGATTATTTGCATGAGTAATCTAAATCGAGTGATTTTTATTTATTATTGTTTAATGAGAATGTAAAACTTGTCTAAACGCTGCTGGTACAATGTTTTATGCTGTTATTGTTCATAGGTGAAACATTCGCGTCATCGTCTGAAACAATAGGGACGGACTCTGATTCAGATGACCCCTCAATAAATAACGTTTCAAAACATAATTTGACACCTAGCTTAACCAAAGATGGAGGTGCACAAAATATTTTAGAATTACTTGGTAATCCATCAACCTTTATCAAAGGTCCGGAAGTTAATCCAGATGTAGCAGCCCTTTTATCTGGTTTCTTGCTTAACGGAATAGAGAAAGACTCCCGCAAGGCAACACTGGAATCTCATCCGTGTTTAGCTAATTGCTTGGCTCTCCAGCCCCCAACAATTAATCCGGAGATTCGGTCTTGTCTGAATACAGATTCTGTAAAACAGGACACATTCCTCAGCAAATTACAGACACAATTAGCAGCCGGTATAAGTGCATTAGCAGTTGGCCTCGACAAACAATATAAACTAACAAAATCGGAGGCGACGGACGAATCTACAAAGGAGCTGGAGAAATGTTGCGCACCAATTAAGATAATAGCAGATGTTTTTCACGCTCTTTCCCTGCATCGGCGTTATTCTATCCTTCCCTTTCTGGGTACCAAGGTTAAAAAGGTCACAGACACCTGTCCAATAAACGAGTTCTTATTTGGCAAAGCGTTTCCGGACCATCTTAAAACAGCAAACGAAGCTCAGCGACTGGGTGCTTCCATCAAAAAGAAAGATAAGATGTCAGGAGCGGGAACTTCAAAACCATTGGTCAATAAGAAGCCAGGAGATCCAAAGCAAAGTCAGTCAAGATACTCATCCTCTTTAAACTCCCGGCGCCTGCACCACAAGTCTCGCATGAAAAAGGAGAAGGGGAGGCCTCGTCCAGCAAGGTCATACCGGAATTAGTAGATGAGGTACACACTGTATATAATAATAATTATAATTATGCTCTATAGGAGCAGTGTCAAAAACACACTCAAAACCTGGACAGTTTTTATCTTCTTTTTTCTTAGTGCCAAAGCATTGCGGATCTTTCAGGTTCATTTTAAATTTGAAGTCTCTAAATGAGTTTCTGGAGCCACCCCACTTTAAATTAGAGGATTTCAGAACTGTGTTCAAATTAGTCTATCCTAACTGTTTCTTTACAAAGATAGATTTGAAAGATGCTTATTTCATGGTCCCTGTGCATGGGAAATTTAATAAATACCTCACGTTCAGGTTTCAAGGAGTTTGTTACAATTTTAATTGTTTACCGTTTGGGCTCTGTACAGCTCCATGGGTTTTCACAAAGATAATGATGCCAGTTTTGAAATATTTAAGAACTACTACTTTATTCAGATGATTTACTCATTATCAGTAATTCAATAAAAAGAGCTAATGAAGACTGTCAAGTTGCTAAGAATATTCTTGAATATTTAGGATTCTTAATAAATTTTGATAAAAGTTGTATGCTTCCATCTCAACAATGTACCTTTCTAGGTTTTATATTCAATTCACTTAATATAAACGTGGCTTTACCAACTGATAAAGTACATAATATTGTTGAGCTCATACTAGCCCTGTTATGTCGCAATCAGTGCTCCATTAGGACATTAGCACAGTTAATAGGAAAGCTAGTATCGGTTTGTCCTACAGTTGAATATGGTTGGATGCACCTTAAAATGCTAGAAAGAGCTAAATATTTGGCCCTTAGAAGAAGCGAGCAAAATTTCAATGCTTCTATAACAATTTCGGACGTAATGAAAACAGAAATGCGTTGGTGGCATAGTACCCTTGTAGATAATAAAGGTATAACTATTATTACAAATAGATATTTCGTATTGGAAATCTTTTCTGACGCATCATCAACAGGCTGGGGTGCTTACTGTGATGATACAGCTACACACGGTCTTTGGAATGCGGAGGACGTTAAAAAACATATTATTATTTGGAGTTACTTGCCGCTTTCAATGCACTTAGATCTTCCGCAGGAAATATGTCTCATTGTTCTATTATTCTCAGAATAGATAATGTAACGGCCATAGCCTGTATAAATAGGATGGGTAGAGTAAGATTTAAACACCTTGATAATATCACACGGAAAATATGGGAATGGTGTGAAAACAAACATATTTTTATACTAGCGTCATATATAAATACTGCAGAAAACTTCTATGCTGATAAAGAATCACGTTCAAAGTCTATCGAGCTAGAATATGAATTGTCCGATTCGGCTTTCCGAAAGATATGTTCTGGTTTAGGGAAACCTACTGTTGATTTATTCGCTACACAGCTAAACACCAAATGTCATAGATATATCTCTTGGAAGCCGGATCCCGGTTCCCTAACGGTCGACGCTTTTACAGTATCCTGGAAAAACGAATTTTTTTATGCTTTTTCGCCATTCGCCCTTATATATAAATGTTTACAAAAATAATTGCCGAACAAGCATGCGGAATTCTTGTAGTACCTAGTTGGACAGCCCAACCATGGTATACTGTTTTTAAAAAATTATTAACAAAAAGGACGGTGATCTTTCCACCTACTAATACTCTTCTTTCTTCACCCTTTAGTAAGCGCCACCCGCTTTGGAGGAAACTTTCCCTGGAGGTTGGCAGTTTATCAGGGAAGCTTTTCTCAGACGAGGAGTCCCAGAGATGGGACTTCAAGCAATCAAGGCATCTATCAGTCCGTCTACCTTGGATCAATATTCGTCATATCTTGAAAAGTGGTGGTTGTTCTGTGCAGCTAAGGCCCATAATCATTTTATATACTCATTAAATTTAGTAATGATTTTTTTGAGCGACCAGTTTGAGAATGGTAGCTCTTATTCAACTCTGAATTCGCAGCATGCCGCTATAGTTTTAATTTTTGATATAAATAACTGAGATAAGGCTATTTTGAAACGTTTTCTTAAAGGAATTTATATCCAGAGGCCCTCGAAACCTACATATCAATCTACTTGGGACCCGCAACCAGTTTTAGAGTATTTATCTACTTTATATCCCTTGCCAGATATGTCGATTATGCAATTAACTACGAAATTAGTCACATTATTGGCCTTAATCACTGGTCATCGATTACAAACTTTGACCTGTATACGGTTACAAAACATAGCTCGCCACCCTGATAGATTAGAGATAAGGATAACTGATAGAATTAAAACTTCTTCATCTAAAACTTTTCAACCTCTGCTAGTAATTCCATATTTTCGGGAAAATCCAAGCCTCTGTTTAGCATCAGTTATTGATTGTTATGAGATAAAAACCAGGGACTTGCGACCAATCAATACGGACCAACTCATTTTAACAGTTAAAAGGCCTATTCGCCCAGTGTCCACACAAAGACTAAGTACGTGGATCAAGTTAACTCTTAAAGCAGGTGGTATTGATACATCTGTTAGTACTAGACACACGGCTACATCTGCGGCTTACAGAGCCGGAGTTTCTATTGAAATGATAAGGGAAAGAGCTGGTTGGACTCAAAAATCACAAATGTTTGCAAGGTTTTATAACCGTCCTCTTTGTAAATATGTCACTCTATTTGCCAAAAGTATTTTAGGTTTAACTTAGGTTAAGAGAATGTTGTTATTTTGTTATATACCTATACGGTAACAAAACTCCCTTTCACGAGAGGGAGTCAAGTGTGTAGAATACTGTATTTCTGTTCTTACTTACATTTTTATAATGTTAGAAAGTGATTACTTTTAAAATTCGTGCTACCGAGCGAGGAAAAATTGCTACTACAAGTGGTTATTTTGTAATTTGAAAACGGCAATACTCATATAATATGGTTCAATTTTCCTTAAGGTAAGTCAATTGACCAGTTTATTTTTTGTGTGCAATAAATTAAAACTCGATACAACAAAAAATATTTATGGCGTACTAAAGTCTCCACTGAAAAATTTTGTGGGATTTATAATGTATAAAAAATAAATTGTTTTTAAATCGAAGCTGAACTGCTTCCAATGCCATTAACCAAGGAAATCCGCCATGCCCAATTCTATTCCGTCAAAAGCATTTTGGGAATGATTCAAGCGCTGAGTTGCTATGGTCTTTCCTCTAAACCTTTTCTTTGGCTTCTTTCCAATCTCTTTTTGTAATTGTGTTTGGCTTTTTTCAGCTTGTTCAAAAATTTGTTAATAATCTTCAATTATTTGTTTTTATTATTCTTGATTTCTTCAGCATAATTGTGTTCTTGCTCTAACAAAAAACATCGCATAATTCAGAAAATCAAAATATGATATCTTAATATAATGACTAAAATTAAACTTGCTAAAAACCACTTTAGACTCCGCAACCTTGTCATCACCTAGCGCAGAATATCAAGAATTTGCAGGAGATTTTCTTCTTTTTTTTGTTAATATTAGGTATGCCAATATTAAGTCCTCTTCCAGTACACTTCACTTGCTTTTTCAAAGAAGTGTTTTTTTCTTGACATCTTTCTTAGATCTTTCCAAGTCTACATGAAATCAAGATAATAGATGAGCACAAATTAATAGGGTGTTTTTTACTCACCCTTGGTCAATGCATTCAATTCTTCTCTGCACCTGAAATTTCAATTTACCTCTCCCCTTCCGTTTTTGTTGGGAATCTTTAAAGGAGAAAAGTTGATGAATTTTTCCTTTTTTCAAGTCCTCAGGTTATCTTCATCAAAATGTTTTTTGTTTTCACTTATACTGCATCCCTTTCAAATTTTTCATATATTTTTTGTCCATTTTTTTTCAAATTCTCAATTATAATTATGTCCAAAAATTTGATAATCTCAACATTGGAAACAAATGATCCTAATCTTCTTAGCATTATAATTTGTGCCTCTTTCATTAGCGTATTTGTTAAAGGACAAGAAAACATCAACGACACCCAATCCTTCAATCCTCTGGAAAAAACTATTCCATCGGATACAGGAAAAGGGTATATGACAGAATCGGGTCACCGCTGTCAAATTTGTGATATGATTACTATTATCATTGTTGTCAAGAGTTATGCATCTGCTGGTAATATTCACCTATCCCTAGCATGTGCAAACGCAAATGGGATTAGGTTCAGCAGTGACATTTTGAGAAATTTACGAATAATGTTGCATGTATTTGAAATTGCCGCCTTCTGCAACTCGATGTACGTATTTTCATTTAGTTGGTCGATGCACTCTTGTAGAGTTATAGAAATAAGACGTGAGGATGATACGTTGAACAATACCACCTCCACTTCCTCTGTATGCCACATCTGTCCTATTTAAATAGCAAGATCAGTGTACTTTGCTATTTTTTGTTGTACTTGTCCAAAACATTATCCTCGTTATGCGTAGCAACGGCCACAAAAAGAGCCCAGTTAGCCTTTTTATCTACCACATTAACTGGCCTGTTATCCGTCAACTGACTATCGGTGATAATTGACCTATCGAAGTAAACTCTGAAATCAGCATTTTTTGGAACTGCCTGCTGGTGGTATTTGTAGAAAGGGGTGTATGTGCTCACTAATCCAAACTTATTGGTCATCTTCTGATGAATAATGTTGCATAGATGATTGTGTCTACGTGGGTACCTAGTCAGTGTTTGCTATTGAAGTACACTCCCAAGCTCCATGTTTTATGGTCTCTGTGTTTTGTTGGCACCTTCTACACTTGTCTGATGCACTGATTGCACTCTTGATAACAAACTTTTTGTTAATATCAATTACCTGATCTTGAATAACTATTATGAATCCCTATGTTTTTAAGAATAATATATAATCTAAACCCAGTTATTTCAAGCTTCTTTGTCGATGTGTGGTTGATTTAGATCCTAATAATTGGTGTTTTTTGCGCCTACTCTTCCTGTTTATCGGAATCTTCTCAGGACTTTCAGAGATATGTCGGGGCTTACAAGGTTCAAGAGAGAATAATTCTTATCTGCTTTTGCAACCAGCTAGTGCAAATTTGATATTTGAGCTCTGATAAATAAACTACAATTTCGTGGCATTCGTAGTACTCCCTTAAAAAGGTATGAATCTCACCTCAGAAATAAATAACAACTGGTACCAGCAAATGGTAAAGTTTCGGAAAATTTTCCAGTTGGTGCACTGTGGGGCTCAGCTTTACGTCTAATTATTTTTTTGGTATTCATTACTATTAAGTCCTGGTCTGACTCAAACGAGCTTTGTTTCAGCAGTGAAAAAATTCTAGTTTTATTTTACGAAGGAATTCTGCAGCCTCTTGAACTTAACAATGACATAATAAGATCCTTAAATTCTTCTTGGTTGCTATATTGAAGACGCCTTTAAATGGTCTGTACATGTTGACACTTTATACCCTTTGCCTGTTTTGCCATAAAATAAGTTTTTAAACAGCTTGATTTATCTGCAGCATTAAAAACTCAGGTACTGCTTTTTCTTTGAATTGCACCTTCGCTATGTTCTGCCTTTCTGGGGTCTTCGAATCTATTTTCAAACTACAAAAAAGAGCTATTCGTTACACTTATGGTAAAAGTAGTGGGACACATTGTGAATTCTATTTAAAAAAATACACAATTTCAACTCTTCCCGCTCTAGTTATTTTGGAATTTATGCGATTGGTTCGAAAATACTTTAACTGTGGGACCAGTTTATATTCACCCTTAAAAAAGAAAATAATTCATATTTATTTAACAATGCTCTGACAATAAAAAATGTTAAGTAATTATCACGTATTAACAGTAATTATTTGTTCATTATCAACACTTTACAAAATTTTAAACTATAATATCACTTACACTAAGGGCCACGGATGAGCAGATTTGTTTTCATAGATTGATAAAAAAGAACTAAACCAATCCCATCTGTTCTGCGACGTTTCTATGTTGTATGACAAATCAGAGCATATCGGTAAACAATTACATTCAGTAACATTACCATGTGTTTTTCGTTTTGTTGTATTTTGATGGCGATCGAAATCTGGTAAATTCGAAAGTACCATTGTATTTGCGGCAAAGCTTAAACAACTGCTACTACGCATGCTACATATTGGAGTCGTATTTCTTCCTGCAAATTATTTGTTTTAGTAGATAAATGACTGTGCTATTGAAGTTATGTTTCTTAACGCTAGTTATATCAAGAGGGCTTGATGTGAAAAAAAGCGACTGTATCAAACACAGTTATTTCCCCTTTTCCACTGACTTCAAGATCAAGACCAAGACCAAATACCGTCATATCCTCATCTTCACTGACTTACGGTTTTATAAAAAAAAATATCTGATACTGATACTGATACCGATACCGATGCCGATACCGATAACGATGCCAATACCCACAATAGAAGTACCAAAATCAAACAAAGGTAGCTACACTTCAATTAAGTCATTATTCCATATAATTACTTAATTAAATTAAATGTATGAAATTAGCAGCGTCTCCAGCAGTTTGACAGTGACTGTGTTGCGGTCGCGGTCGTTTTCACCACAACCTTGGTTTTAGGAAGTTTTTATGTCTTCTCTGCAGTGGACTGACTGTATTTTCATAGGAACCGGTTCTGTCTTTAAATAACACATTGTATTTCGTCAACAATTCAAACCCTTTCATATTAGCAAACGTCGAAAGTACCGGGTAGCCAACTAAAGGCGGCCTTACATTATGGTATTTAGGTGCAATTTTAAAGCCACGCTATTTTGAAGCAATTTATGGCTTCGTTTTACACTAAGCTATTTTCGAGATACAGTTAACAGAAGCAAACATGAGCCCCGGAAAATATGCGAACTAAAATAAGGTCATCGCAACGAGCCAATCAGGAGCTAATGTTAACGAACGTACATTAGTAATTTGTTAACATAATCGAAATAATATGACCGAGTGATTTCATCAACATACATCAATTTTAGTGTCTATATCAGTGTTGTCAATGCGAGGATAATTATCCGATTTTTAGACAGTTTCGCTGATTTAGATCCAATCGTTTTTCGAATATTTTGCAGAAGGGATATATAAAATGGCTATTGTTTTTGGGGATTTTCCATATTGACTAGGGTCGAAGACTTTATTTAGGTAACCACTGTTTACTTTTGGAAATTTTGACAAATTCTGATCATTTGAATCGTAAGTTCGTGTAATTTTTATTTTTGTATCGGCAACACTGGACTACATTCTATTTAATATTTGATGTCAGCTGCCGTTTATAATCTATATTTTTACACGTTATTCTCTTATTTGCTGTTTTGCTTCATAAATTACAGAACCATCAGTCTTTGTTAAGACTAATTTGATAATTAACTTAACATAGTAAGGTATGTACTATAATTATTATTGATAAACATAACCTAGAACAACACACAATAACCAATTACAATATTAAATATTCATCAGACCTAATAATGTTTAAATATCTTCTATAAGTTCCTTGTGGCATTACTTGTTATTTTTCCCAAGAAAATAAGAAAAAAATAACTAATAATGTTTGTTTTTCTTGCAGTTAAATTTGTCTCAACAATATGTACAGAAAATCGAGGAAAATAGTGCACACTGAAGCTCGCAATATTATTAAAAACGTTGTGGAATTTTTTGATAAACAGAAAGCTGCTGGTGTGTGGTCATTCCCTTTGGACAAAGCTACAGAGTTAGCTGCAGCAGCGACAGGAAAATCAGTTACCTGCATAAAACGCATAAGAAAGGAGAAATCACTGTTACAAGAAGGTGCTTTACTGGGGTCACCCTCAAAAAAACAAAAAAGTGGAGGTACCAACAAAATACAATTGGATGATTGTGACTTGGGTATTTTGAAAAGAACCGTACATGAGTGCTATACGGTTGATAAACAAATTCCAACAATAAAGATTTTGGTAAATAAAATGAAAAATAAAGTCGATTACTCTGGCGGTCCAGACACCTTGAGAAAGCACTTAAAAAATATTGGTTTTCAGTATAAAAAGTGCCACAATAAAAGAAAACTTGATGGAACGTAATGATATTGTAGCTTGGCGGGCTCGTTATTTAAGAAGTTTGAGGCAAAATGATGCTCTGGGTCACAACAAGAGGCCAATAACTTATTTGGATGAAACTTATATCCATCCATCATATGGTGTTAAAAAATGCTGAAGCTGGAGTGTATACATCCAACAGAGCTGGTCAACGGTACATAATAGTACACGCTGGTGGACGTTATGGGTTTGTTAAGAATGGACTACTAATTTTCAAGTCAAAAAGCAAATCAGGGGATTATCACGATGACATGAACCATACAAATTTTATGAACTGGTTAGAAACTCAACTAATACCAAACTTACCTCCTAATGGTATTGTGATTATGGACAATGCCCCTTACCACAGTGTTCAAATTAATAAACAACCAACCCAATCAACTCGGAAGCATATTATTAGAGAATGGCTTGAAGCTAATGGCATCTCAACCACAAATGATATGCTTAAAGCAGAACTTTTGCATCTTGTCAAACGTGCCAACCATTCTAAAATGTACTATGTGGACGAGTTGTTGAAAAAACATGGACATACTGTGGTACGGTTGCCTCCATATCACTGCGACCTCAATCCAATCGAGCTAATATGGAGTAGCGTTAAACATAAAGTGGCAATGAAAAATGTTTCTCAAAGTGCTGCTCAAATTGAACAATTAGTTCGAGGAGCCTTTAATGAAGTTGGTTCTTTGGAGTGGAACAAACACTGTGACCATGTGGACCATATAGCGGAAGAAATGTGGAGGAATGATGGACTATTAGATGATGTGGTAGAAAATATGTGTTTCACTGTCAACACTGGTTCATCAGATGAAAGTGGGAGTGATGAATATGAAAGTGAGAGTAATGAATGTGAAAGTGATCAGTAATAAACTGGTAAACATTTTTGTAGACTACAGTATCTTATTTTGTTCATATTTAATATCTTGTGATATAAAGTAACGCATAAATTTATTACATGAACTTATATGACGTCCATGGTTCGTTAGCTAAATAAACAATTTCAATTCAATACATGTTGATTTTTGCTTGAATTCTAATGTCTTTTCAAATATAATGTACAATACTTTCAATTAAAGAAGTCATCTACATTTTTTAAAAATTGGAACACCATGTATTAATATTTGATTATAAATTTGTATTAAATTTTAAAAAATCAAAAATTGTTTTATTTGTGATACCCAATTGAATAAGTAGTGATAACATTTACAAAAAAAATAACTAGTTCTCACACATCACTTTTGTGATCGATTTCATTTTTTTGAACTTGGAATGTAATGTGTTACATATATAATGTAAAACTTAACAATGTTGTTAATTAAATAATATTAGTTTCTAATATCTGTTGTGTTTGAATAAAGCAAATGAAATAAAGTTGATGTAGAACAGCAAATCACACAAAATGATTGCCTTACATTCCTGTTTAAAACAACAACTAAATATATATTATAAGACTTAGCTGATTGGTAGTGGTGAAGTGTATGTTCCAATACAACACTCTCATTCACTTTAACTTTTGGCTGTTAAGAAAAATGAATACTGGAAAAAATCACATTTCTAAATATACCAAATTGGTCACACTATTGATTTGAATGAAACAAGAAGTTAACAAAAGGCATTCGAAGGCTCTATTCCAAAAGATCCTGATGTGTAAGCAGATAGATGTAGGAATAGGCTACATAACCAGTTCATATTTTGTTGCTATGACATTACTAGAGAGTCATGTAATTTGAAAATATAGACATTTAGAGCAAATGGGAGTTTTATTTTTTGTCCAATATAATTTTTTTTATTAATATTTAGAGTTAAATTTTTAGCAAGTTCGACTTTGTTTACATATCTCTTAACAGTTGACACTTATGGTATCGATATTTGGTTATCGATTCAAAATATCGATTGTTACTACAAAAATACAACTACAGCGACATGAACACGCCCACCAGGGCTCATGTTTGCTTCTGCGGACTGTAGTTTGGTTTATTTTGTATTATGCAATTCAGTGTGGCAAACTTAAAAATATTTTTAGGTGATGTTAAATAATTATGAAAATAGATTTTTTCACAATTTTTTGGTATTTAATAATACTTTAAGATAAATCGGAGTTTGGGTACATTTCTGAGAGACTAGCACATATTTCATGTGCCTTATTTCTTGTATTTCTATTGTGATAATCTTTTGATATCACGTCGTGAAGACAGGGCTTGCTTTCATATAATAAAATTAAGTGTGTGGCCATATCGGTACTCCAAACATGTTTGCTAAAATAAAAATTAATTATTACATCTATTTTATACCAGATAAAACAAGATAACTTACTTTTCCCCATTTTGTTATTCTATATAAACACGATTCGAGGTTTGAGTTTCTGCTCTAATATTTTTAGGGTTGGTTGGTAGCATAATTATTACTAAAAAAATAACTAAAATTGCCTACAAATTTCATGAAAATAGAAACTGTTCTAATTATTTTTGTTGCTTAAAAATCGCCACAAACTAGCACACGCACATGCGCTTTATTTATTTTGTTATAGTATGCAACTTGCATTGCACCTAAATAGCATAATGTAAGGTTGCCTTTGATTTTTCTTGCTTAAAAATCGCAACAAACTAGCACACGCACATGCGCTCTGTTTATTTTGTTATAGCATGCAACTTGAATTGCACCTAAATAGCATAATGTAAGGTCGCCTTAAAAACAGCCGTCGGCAATAACACAGGAATGGATTATGGCACAGGTTGGAGGAAATAGCTATTTGTATAACAAGGGAGCAAAAGGCTACTTTTCCTCCCGAGGATGAAGTTTACAGTAATCATTCAAGGGAGGAGAAGGCATTTTACTCCCATGTTATACACATGATTTTTCCGTCTCTCTCAAATAACAATCATTTTTAAATGATTTATTTATGAAGTAACAAACAAAATTTATTTACTTTCTCTCTTGAGAAGGTTTTTGCCTCATTAGGTTTATATTCCTGGGCTTGTCTTTCCAAGAATGCAATTAATTTTGGGTCTTCAATATCCACATTTTCTTTTATTTGTAGCATCGAATACTTGGACCACTATGTAGATGCTTTTAATGTATTTGCTAATAGCGAAAAATACCCCAAAATAACATTTTCTGAGTAAGTACGAATATGCTTTCCTTCGACCCATTGCTTGAAATGTAAATACTGTTTTTCGTATTTTTCTTTAGACTTTTGGGGCAATAGAGTTTGTAATGTTACATTAACTTGTTCCAAAATATTCAGTGGTGTATTATTTATATCTTCAAATTCGCTTGAATAACTAATTTTTCAAATATTATTTTATATTTTGTTGATATATTATAGAGTACCTAACTCACTTTGAAACTGTTAATCTGTCAATGGACCATAGTATGCTATATAATATTTCTGTCCTAAATTCGAAAACCGGATGTATCTATGAACTGAAGTCAAATTGTTAATGTAAAAATCGTTAAATTTAAATAACAATTTACTGTTTTCTACCATTTTGCAAAATACAGGGTGTTTTATGAATAAACGGTAAAATTCATACTTATATAATATTATATAGTATAGGTCGTCAATGTCGTATAAGTTAGTTCATTGATGACGTACCTTGACGTCTCTTTCACTTTTCCTAACTAGTATAGGTCGTCAAAGCCGTATAAGTTGCGGAGTTGCGTACAACAATTTCAAGGATTGGCATGAAGATCAGCATCTCAGCTGTTTTGGTCAATGTTTTATAGGAAATTTTAGAGAAATTTCGAAAATATTTAAATCAGCGGCCCTCTGGAGCCATTATTTAATGCTAAAAGCACTGTTGATTATCAATGAGAATCTGAAATGTTATCAGTAGTAATAACCCAAGGACATTGATGATTGTTCGAAAAAAATGTATGACAGATTTCGAAAGCTTGTTGCTTGGAAACAAACCGACGCCGTAGGCTTGAGAAAGTTGTCATAAAATTTTTGAGCATTTATCAATGTCCGAGGGTTATTCGGATAGAACATTTTTTGCTAATTATAGAAAAAAATCATGACAATTCGAAATATTAAATATTTGAAACTTCAGAATCGAAATAAATCAATATGTGTCCATAGCAACGTGAAAATAGCCCATGGTCTGTTATCAGTGTAATGTTGACATGATTGGGTAAAATTGTTAATATGATAATAAATGAGGAAATTTGATTGGTTCTTGGAAGTGTCAACAAATTTTCCTTGTAACAAACCTGGATCATCTTTGAAATCCAGTCTGATGGATATGAACTTAAAAAACATTTTTGTATCAAAAGCAATGAAGAAGTTTATTGAAGGAGCCCTGATAAAGAATTTTCTGAGTAAGTACGAATATGCTTTTCTTCGACCCATGGCTTGACATGTAAATACTGTTTTTCGTACCTATTTTTCTTCAGAGTTTTGGGGCAATAGAGATTGTAATGTTACATTAACTTGTTCCAAAATATCCGGTGGTGTATTATTTATATCTTCAAATTCGCTTGAATCACTCATTATTCAAATATTTTTTTATATTTTGTTGATTTATTATAGAATACTGTTACGAATTCAGTAACTCAGAAGCCGGTCCTGTCGTGAATTATGAATTTTGGCGAATGCAGCCGGTTTAGTCCAGAAGTTTCTAGACTACGGTATCTATTCACACATACAATACGGAGTACGTGGTAAATTCTAGAACGTTCGAGAATCGAGAAAGACTATATATACGCGAGTTTTTGAGTTAGTCGAACAGTTCTGAATAGACAGCTCCTAATAGATAAGTTTCAGTGAACAGTAAATCGGTGAACTACAGTAGTGTGTATATGTATAAATTAAGTTCATTATAGTGTGTAAGTGTTTCTTCAATAAATTAGTAGTAATTAGCCATAGTGTGTGTATAATTTTATCCCACCGTAAGAAAACTATTTAAATAAATGAGAAAAACTTACAGTATACTCTAACTAAAGTCAGTGTGATGACTATAAAATAAAGCAATGTTGTCAGATATATTTTCTAAAATGGTTGGGCTCACTATACAAATGTTCCTCTTACTTCAGTAAACTGTTAGTTCGTGATGTTATAAGAAAGCTAGTTTGGAAATATTTAAAAAAAAATACATAATGTAAATTTATTAGTAAACAATAAAATAAGTCGCCTGAAATTACTAAAAAAAGAAAAATTAATTAAAACCACTTTTTATATGTTACTATATTTAAGTTTGCAACGTAGTAGCACGTGCAGTCAAGACTTCGAAACAACCAATCATCAACTGCAGTACTCATCGCAATATAACGAAATAACCGTTTGACGTTTTTGGCAGAAAAAATTCTACGGTCTTGAGGGTGTTCTGGGGGGTTGTGTTGTGGCTCGGCTTATAATCCATTAGTATCATTCAGTGTCGGGGTGTGAATTTTGTTTTAAAGAAATATTTAATATATCTATTTCTTGGTTGAGTGAGTTTAGTGAATTGTTATAGGTATTTATAGGAAAGTGTAGGTGATCTAGTGTAGAAAGGTATCATTAATATAATACCTTTTTGATGGTGTAGTGGTTAGGTCGAGTCAGTGAATTGATATTAATATAATATTCATTTGTTCGTAGACGTTAGGGTAAGTTTTATAATATAATTCATTAGAATGGCATTTTGGAGACCATTTGAAACAACAGTCCAAGATGATGCGCGGGATTATTGAATTGTGGATTTAAATATAAGAAGTTAGATAATCGAATGGTAATAATGGAATCTCGGCGTATCTCTGAACTTAGACAGGAGTATTTGCGCAAAATAAGAACTATGATTTATTTAGACGAAACTTGGTTTGATACACATGATGTTGTCAAGTGTTTTTTCAATTATTTGCTATTTAAACAATCCTTACGGTTTTATTATATGAATAAATATATAAAATAAAATACATTTTAACTTAATATGTAAGAAAATAGTAGTAATGGTAATTATATTATAATTAAAACTGTATAAGGATATACACCCACCTTTAAAATATGGTTGGGTTGACGATACAAAACTGTTCTTTAGATACTCCTATTCTAGAGGAAAGCGCTTTATTATTGTATTACAAATTTTATGAATTTTGTGTGCAGGTTAATTTTTTCCATTCAAATTGATATAGTAGATTAACATTATTTCACAATATTGGAATTTATAAAAAATTTATATGCACGCCATTGGGCGGCTTTTTCCTTCAAAGGGATTGAAAATATGGGTCATCACATTAACTTTGGAAGAACTTTACCCAACTCACTTTGAAACTGTTAATTTGTCAATGGATGATAGCATGCTATATAATATAATATTCGTCATAAATTCGAAAACCGGATGTATCCATGAATTGAAGTCAAATTGTTAATGTTAAAACCGTTAAATTAAAATAAAAATTTACTGATTTCTACCATTTTGTAAAATTCAGGGTGTTCTATGAATAAACGGTAAAATTTATACAAATATAATATGTAGCAGATAAACCATCACCACTGTCTGCCCCTGCCATACACGCAACCACCCTTACATATAACTGCATAGGTACCACTCATCCCGTGTCTCCATCAGATTACGACACCCTCTCGTAGATGGCGTACGTTACGGCATTACTGCCTGTCCGTAACCTTCGTCTATAGGTAATACAAGGAAACGCCAGGAAGATGAAGAATTCAGAACCAGTTCTTTAAGAATAATATCTGTATTCATTTATATACATGTGACTTGTGTGTTTTTTAATAAATTATACTTGTTACTTGTTACAACTGTTACAAGTGGCGCTCAACGTAGAAGCGAGAGAAATTTAGGTTTTCAAGAATCTCATTGTGAGAGTCTGAGAGAACATTCGTTGTTTTTAATCGTCAGATGATATCTTTCAACAAACCACACTTGCTTGGTTAGTTTCAGATATTTAATCAGACATTAGAAAACGGCTTTGTTAATTTATTGTCATCCTTAGATAATACATTCGTCAATTGTTTGGCTTTGTATCGTCGGTGTTACAATACACACTTACAGAAAGAACTCTAGACGATACATTCGCCAAACGCTGTCTTTGTATCGTCGGGGATTTACAATATTTGAGGACAGTCTGAGACTATAAATACTTCACCTAGTCTTGGTGTCAGATAGCATTCACCATTCCAAGAAGAAGCAAGCGTATTGCTAATCAAAGCGCCATGGCGATGTCTCCAGAACAATTCCAACAACTGCTGCAGGCAGTGGCGGGTATTCGCACTGAGCCAGAGGCACCGAAAAAGGGTAGTCTAAGTAAATGTACAGCACGATTTAATGGTGAGAGATGTCACGAAGCCGTAGAAACCTTCTTAAATACCGTAGAAATTTATAAAGACATGGAGCAAATTCCAGATACCGATGCATTAAAGGGTCTACCACTACTATTGATTGAAACAGCCGCCACCTGGTGGCAAGGTATCAAGGATGAAGCCACTGATTGGAGGAAGGCCACGGACTTGATCCGAGCTGCTTTCTCGCCTGCAACACCATCCTATCAAATATACCTAGACATTTTCAGTAAAAATAAAAATGGAAATACTCCGATAGACGACTTTATCTGCCAAAAACGAGCACTACTCGCGCAATTACCACTCGGTAGACATGATGAATCAACACAAGTTGATATGGTATACGGTCTTTTAAATGTCCAGCTAAGGAACAAGATTCCGAGGGATCAGATAGAAACGTTTGCAGAATTACTGACTAAGGCACGACAAATTGAGTTGATAGAGGAGGAGACAAAAGAGACGGCAACCCTTCCGCCCGAATCCCAGAAAAATCACAAGCTCAACCGATCAAAACAGAATAGATGCAATTTCTGTGGGTATCGAGGTCACACTGTACAAGACTGTAGGAAACGGCAAACTAAACTTATAGAGCAAGGACAATCTAAAAGTAAGGAAGCTACCCGACCGACAGAAACTGAGTCGAAATCCGTAATAGTTAGTTGCTATGGGTGCGGTAAGCCTGGGTTTTTCAGAAGCAACTGCCCGAACTGCTCCAATACTACGAGAGATATACAAACAAACTCCATCAATTTCTACTCGATAAATACATTCATACGACCCACCATTAATTTCGTGATACTTCCAGAAGCAGTCGACAACAGAACTTTACTAGGGATTGACTTTTTGGAAAAGGCTGGAATTGTCTTAAACTTACCGCAGAGGTGCTGGTACTATGCAGACCAGCCACACAAATACTTTGAGTTTTTACCTCAATACACCAATCTTATAATGCACCACTGATAACTCACCAGGACTCAAGCGTAGTCTATAAGCTGCACCCTATAGAATTCGACAAGTCAGTGGACACTGTTCAGCATGCTAAAGCCAACGAAGCTGAAACTCCAATAAATCTGTATAAAACCGAAATCATGCAAGCCACGTCACCATTTTTGGAATGCTTTGCGTCTCCACTGCCAGACGACACCGAGGAGGGAGAGTTCAAGGGAATTGAGAAGGAGAATAACAGAAATATTGCCAATGATTATTCTCCCGAGATGATTTACGACATATTCAAAGATAGCCTACCTGTTTCTTATCCAACTCATTCCCCTCCAAGGAAAAAGAGAAACTCGCATCACGAGCTGTTTAGCATTGACATTAAGTTAAAGCCGAAAGAAGCAACGACGTTACAGGCTTTCGAAAGGGAACAACTGAATAGTTTGTTGGAAGAATTTCATGACTTGTTTAAAGAATATGGACCACCAACTCCTTACGCGGAGCATAGGATTGACACTGGTAATCATGAACCGATTGCTAGCGCCCCCTATCGCATTGGCTTGACAAAGCAGAACATATTACGCACCAAGCTTGACGAAATGTTGGCCAACAACATCATAGAAGAGAGTGATACTCCGTGGACAGCTCCAGTAGTGCTCGTGCCCAAGAGAGATAATGATGTCAGAGTATGTATAGATTATCGTCGTCTTAATGCCATCACGGTATCTTCCAAGTATCCTTTGCCCAGAATAGATGATTTATTACACGCGGCTAAATGTAAACCTTTTATGACCACATTGGATCTAAAATCAGGGTACTGGCAGATCAAGATTCACGAAGAGGACAAGAAAAAGACTGGATTTATCACCCCATTTGGAGTCTACTGTTTTAGACGTCTACCTTTTGGGTTAAGTAATGCGCCTGCGACCTTCCAAAGGCTGATGGACCGATTTAGGGTTAGCCTCAGTAACATTTCCCTTCTCGTATACCTAGATGACTTAATTATTAGATCTTCCACGTTCAAAGACCATGTACATGATTTAACCCAAGTATTTAAGCAGCTACAACAATACCAACTCCGTATCAACCGAAGCAAATGTAATTTTGCTTGCACCAGTATCAAGTTCTTAGGCCACACGCTGATGCAGGACGGGATTACGACAGATGTTAGCAAAATACAGGCGATCGTCACCCGACCTCCTCCAAAAAATTTGAAACAGCTACTTTCATTTGTACAGACCTGTTCTTGGTACCGGCGATTTATAGAAAACTTCGCTTCGATAGCTAAACCATTAACCAACCTGACCAGAAAGAATGTACCTTGGAAATGGGAAGCAGAGCAACAAGAGAATTATGAAACTCTAAAAAAACACTTAACAACCGCACCTACGCTAAGACAAGCGAACGAAATGGAACCGTTTATCATCAAAACCGATGCCAGTGGTTATGCCATCGGTGTAGTCCTTGTCCAGGGGGAGGGAGCCGACGAACACCCAATTGAATACGCCAGCCACCTTCTAACGGACGCCGAACGGAACTACTCTACAACGGAGAGAGAGGCCTTAGCTATCGTCTGGGGCGTTTCCAAATTCAGAGGATACATCGAAACGTCTTCAATGATCGTCATTACAGACCACCAACCGCTAAAATGGCTGCTAAGCCTGAAGACGCCAACCGGTCGCTTGGCCCGGTGGGCACTACAATTACAACCCTACAATTTAAAGGTGCAGTATTCACCAGGAAAAACCAACGTGGTGGCGGACTTCCTATCAAGGCCACCTTGCCTCAGCCACGGAAACCCACCAGAGCTCTGCATCAGTACCATAGAAATTGACTTGCCTCGTACTAACGAAAGAGACATGAGAGAAAAACAACTCTCGGATGAAACTCTCGAGCCGATAATAAAATCACTCGAGTCAGTCGATGCCGAGGAACACCACAAATGGTTCAACAGGGGCTACCTCATGAACAGGGGTGTCCTTTATTGATATACGGATGATCAGGAGGATGAGGGTGCCCGTATTGTCGTTCCCGGTCAACAAAGGAAAGATATCCTCTACGCCTATCATGACGCTCCCACATCCGGACACTATGGTGTCGATAAAACTGTTAACCGAATATCAAAGAGATACTTTTGGATAGGCATGCGGCGGGATGTGGCTCAACACATATCAAAATGCGCATCATGCCAACGTTATAAGACCCAAAATTTGAAACCAGCCGGCCTATTACAAACCACTGCTAGTAATCAACGCTTTGAAGTGTTAGCTATGGATTTATTCGGTCCCCTACCATTAAATCCAGAAGGTATGAGATGGATATTCATAGTTGAAGATGTGGCTAGCCGGTGGATAGAGCTGTTTGCCCTACAAGAGGCCACTGCAGTGAATTGCTCTCAAGTCTTACTGGATGAAATTCTACTACGATATGGGCTTCCACGCCGAATCATTAGTGACAATGGAACACAGTGCGTATCCGCAGTCATGCAAAAGTTGACCTACTGTCTTGGTATCAAGCAGGCGTTCGTGCCCGCATACCATCCGGAAGCGAATCCCGTGGAGCGTAAAAACCGAGACCTCAAAGCTCAGCTCGGTATCTTAGTCGGACAACTTCACCAAGAATGGTCCAAACACATGGCCTCAATTCGATTTGCCATGAATAGTGCTCGCTGCGATAGCACCGGTTATACACCTGCTTATTTAACGTTTGGACGAGAACTCAGGACCGTACAAGACGTCACAGATGACCTGAGCGCAATCGTACACAACGAGAATTTTGTTGCGGAAAGTACTCCCAAACTACGAAACTTAGCATTGTCCCTTCGCCAAGCTAAAGAGCTCACGGAAGAGCGACAAGATAGAAACCAGACATATGTGAACCAAGGTAGATACCGAGGGCCCGACTATGCCCCAGGTGACAAAGTATGGATCAAAACGCACTTCCTCAGTAATTCGTTAAAGGGCTATTCTACGAAACTTGCGCCCCGGCGAGATGGCCCGTATGCCATTCTCCGCAAACATGGACCTACAAGCTATGAAATTGCAGAGTCGTTGGACAACGACGTACCATTGGGAATATACCACACTAGTGACCTGACCCCATACCACGCCTCAGGAGAGTCTGAAGATGACACTAAGCCGATAAGGGAGATTAGAAGGCGAGGACGACCCCGAAAACCAGATTCCGCTTCATCTGCCAATATTCCTGACGCCTCGTCGAGACGACCTCGCCGCCAGAGGGGGAGACTGTAGCAGATGAACCATCACCACTGTCTGCCCCTGCCATACACGCAACCACCCTTACATATAACTGCATAGGTACCACTCACCCCGTGTCTCCATCAGATTACGACACCCTCTCGTAGATGGCGTACGTTACGGCATTACTGCCTGTCGGTAACCTTCGTCTATAGGTAATACAAGGAAACGCCAGGAAGATGAAGAATTCAGAACCAGTTCTTTAAGAATAATATCTGTATTCATTTATATACATGTGACTTGTGTGTTTTTTTAATAAATTATACTTGTTACTTGTTACAAATATTATATAGTATAGGTCGTCAAAGCCGTATGAATTATTTGATTGATGACGTACCATAACGTCACTTTTACTTTTCCTCCCTAGGGAGTAGAAGTACGACTTTGCTCCCTACAATGAGGTTAGGAAATGTATACTTTGGATAGAGGTGGGGGGAAAAATATTTTTATTGTTGACGTACCACATTAAGTTCAGTTCAACAAAATTGTAATAACCATATCAAGTATCTAGTTGTTTTCATTTAATTGAGTTGTTTTTCAGATTTCTTGTATTATGGGAGATATGGGTGGTTGTCACAGAAAACGTATATAAAATGAAAACTACTGACTTTAATGACACTGGACCAATAATGTTGATGGTACCAAACGCAAAATCTAAGATTGGAATTCATATTTAGATGACAGTACATTGGTTTAGGATAACAGCATTGCCAATTCTACTGCCATTGTAATATACTTTTGTGAAAGAAGCTGTGCCGTCTTATACGAAAAACCCTTCAATATAATTTTGATTAGATGAGGTTGTTGAAGTGAATACAATAATTGACATAAATTGTTAGTGCATCACTGCTATCACATTATAACAAGTACATTAATGATTTCAATCACATTACATAAATACATTTCGTGAAAATGTTCACATCCATTACTATATCGCAATATCGTTGGTTTAGAAACTCCAGTCCTAGCAGAAACTTCCCACACTATTTCTGATACACTTTTATCTTTGTTATTGTTAAAACATTCAACAATAACTACTTGCGTTAGTCTGTGATTAAAGTTTGTCTGGTATGAATAGCAAACTTCTAGATTCTAGCTAGCTTACAGGGTCCGCTCGAGATTTTCTGCTTTATTGAAAAATCAAAATCCAACCGGTTCGTTGATTATCATCTAGTCCCTGTGTACTCGAATGAATATAACTGACAGTTGAACTCTGTCAGAAGGAAATATTTTTGACCTATGAGTCACTCTCCACAACTGCAGCTTAATTAAAGGTAATCGTCCAAATGGAAAATGTTTGACAGCAGCCTTGGTGCAAATATAAATTAATTAGGAAACAGAATCTTCCAGTCATAACGGAATGGATTGTTTATGCGCGTGAAGAGAGTTTTATATTTTGTGATATTTTAACATTTAGCACAATTTGAACCTTTTTTGATATGAACTTTGTTTGGTGATTTAATTATGTTCTTACGAAATTGCAGGCAAAGCTTTAGGAAGTTCAAGAAATAATAGGTACCTATTATGTTGATATTGATTATTTGAATAAAGGTATTTGAACATGTTTACAAAAAACAGTATCAGCAGATTAATGACACTAGCGCGAGCACACAAAAAAATTTTGTGAGGAAATGCTTATTGTAAATTAAGTGTTAATAGTCGTCAAATAAAAATTTGAACTGTTTGGTATGCTTCCATTTTGTGAATAAGAAATACATAATCATAGAAAGAGTCGCGCGAAATACGCATGTCCCACTTGTGAAGTAGGAAAGTTCGTGCTACAAACTTCAATACTTATAGATTACAGAAAAACTCACAACCATTCCTGGTGCTCAATAGTTATTAAACACGTAAGCCAATAATAGTATATTACATAACAAGAGGTGTAAGTAACCCATTACGAACGAAGCCGCGCATTGGCGATTGCGTAAATTTCACGAGTGCATAATGGGATTACAACTCATGTAACGTACTACGCCCATCTATTTTCTTTTGAGTGCTCATAATTTCATCTTTTTCATTACTAACAGACATATTCGTAGATAAAGTTGAGAAAATGTTCGGATACTATAATTTGTTATCAAAATGGACAGCATAAATGAGATGACGTTGATTCCCATATCAAGAAAAACCGAATTACTTTTTTTTTAATTGTAAAATGTGTTGCCGAGATTTAGGGGCATTACTCTTTTAATCAAAAATGTATTTCACTAATGCTAAGAGCTTCTATGTTTTTCAATTCATTAAAAGTATGTAAATAAACCAAATAAAGTAGTACGTAAATGAAAATTTGATTGCAGTTTGATTCAACAAAGAAATCTAAGTTTTTCTATCTAAACGCACGTGTATATTATGAGATTTTCAATACGTGCATATTATTGTTAAATGCCACTTACAAGGAATGTTGTCAGTGCGATTTTTGACGTTTACGGACATGGGCGTAGAAAAACGTATAATAAACTTCAATTTTTTGTCGCCACGGACAATTCAGGAATTATTATAATTTTCAATCACAAAAACTGAAGGGAGCTACTTACTTGGCATGTCGAATCTAACACATCCACAATGATATAAAGTGAAGTTCGTCAGACATTCTAGCTTACAATTATCAGATTTGTAAATTTTAAAATATTTTAACGATTTTTCATAAGAGAAATAACAGTTTCTGGTTTCGACATCGTAATTACTTATTGCAGATGAAGTCTTAATCATATCTGGAGTAATGGACGCTATAACGATTTCGTTTTCAGGTACCTGAAAAAACTCATTCATAACTACCTGAAATGTTAAAACACTTTTTTGGGGACCGTCATCCTTCTGGGAAATACGTGAAACCGAGGGAAAAAAGATCGAACCATTGGAAAGATCTAGTACGCAGAGTGAATGACACTACAGAATCCTAGGGCACAGCAACTGGGGACTACTGGATGCAAGAGGAAGATTTGCTTAAACTAAAATCAATTTATAAAACTTCTTCAAGAAATGGGAATAAAGGAGCCTCGGGAACTGCGTGGAATGAAGAAGCAGAATAGCACTTTTAAGTGTCCCAGTTCACTGTTCATACCAAAAACATACAGATCGACCAACATAGCTTTGCCTCTGAGATGCGCAAACGATAAACAGAGAGGGTTAGTGTGCTACAAAGACCGACTTCGCCCTTTCACCGGGAAGTACAATCGAGAGAAGAATTTTTGTCGAAACCGTTGATTGAATGCAGTACCTGAATCAACGTCGAAACAAATTTGGTATCGGTTGACGATAACGATAAAACAGTAGAGGATAGGAATCCCAACATCCTTATTCATTCGCAAGTAGAATATAATTAAAGGAATTATGCATAATATGATAATCACTAGACAGTTTTTGTAGATTGATTAATAGTCACAACACAAAGTGATATCCTTTCTACCTGATTGAATGTTCTATATTGTAATCCTAGTCAAAATTCATTTAAATAAAAGTTAAGGATTAAAACATATCGGATTATGAGCAAGGATTTGGGAAAAAAATGAATAACCTTTAAATTGATGATTATTTAATGATTAAATGATTATTTAATAATTTTCAAGAATTTTTTGGGTACTACTGCCTATAGATTTTACGACTTCTACTGCCTATAGATTATACGACTTGTCGCCCACTGTGGACACATTCTCAGATTGGTTTTCGTCTGGTAGTTCTTCGATTCCGGATGGATTACAATCTTCATCTTCCTGTTCTGATTCAGTGTCGCTATCCTCATCATTTAAATCAATAACCAGATCATCTACGATAATGTCTATCATGTGTTTATTCGACATGAAATCGTCCTCAAATTTCTTCGCTCTTTTGCAACGAGATTTCCACTGCTCTGGAGAAAATTCTATGATCTGCTGCTAAAAAAAGCTGATCTATTTCATACCTCTTATATTTTGGCTTATAGTTCTTTATGAGGGCATATAATTCAGGTTTCAGCATCGTTTTATTAAATGGAATATTTCTCTCTGATAACCATGATTGCATCTTGGATAAGGTCATTATCGATAACCACAACGCTCTTTCATCTCATTATGATAATCACCTGTATTGCAATTAGATTTCCATCTTATATAAGCATTAGGCACAAATCCATTTTCTCCAACTGCATGTATTATGACTAAACGTTGCCCTTTACTAACAGGTTTTCTTAGACCATCCTCGGTATTATCACTCCAGCCTTTTTGGTGCGTGTGTGTAGCATGAATATAAGTTTCATCCATATAAATAATAGGTCGACCCTCTTCTCTGTAGGTCCGCATTTTCTTTAAAAATTCTATTCTCAGTAGTCGAATGGGCTGGCGCTCCATTAATATTTTTCTGTTCGTTTTCACCTTCCTCCATCGAAATCCAAGTTTATGAATGTATTTTCTCAAAGACTCTTTGCAACCCTGATGTCCATATTGCGAATGATATTTCTATGAATTACCCTGAGCGTAGGAATTCGTTTTTCTGTGATATGGAAATCAACTATGCACCTACGTAAAATAGCCAAATCAGCATCATCCATTGTGAGGTTTGAATGTTTCACTCTCTTTTTATTTGGAGCTGAAAACGTTTCCTGTTCACCTTCTTCTATTTTTTTCATCTCTGATTTAATTTTCCTTATGGTTCTTACGCATACACCTGTAGCCTCTGCTACTCGTTCTTGAACCTTCGATGATAAAAAATAATTATTAGTACATTTTGACTTATTTTTACCATTACTTCTCACCTTCGCAACAGGAAACCTTATTCCATCTGCCGTTGCTTCTGCCTGCACAAATCTTAAAACATTGTTGACAATTTCTCTGCTTTGTCCACTCAGAACCTTGTGTTTCACTGTACTGTTCAAATGCATTTTCAAAGTAACGAACACAAAATTATCACAACAGTTCACTAAATAATTTCTGCACTGACTGTACTAACCGATGTTGACTGCACGAGATCCTCGACATTAATGAGCTGTCGCCCCACTCCGCCGATTAGTCTACTGCGCATCCAATTCTCAGAGGCAAAGCTATGTTGGTCGATCTGTACATACAAACGAGTTACATTCAAGACATTTTTAAAGGTTCTCACGCCTGAAGTATGCTTTCAAGTTGAAATTTTGGTTAGTATCAGGTGTCAGCCCTGGATTTTCATGGTTTAATTGTGATTTTTGGGAACTTGTTACGTTTCACGTGAATGAAAAAGAAAATTTTCAATTCCAAAAACGTTTTTCGAAGGAATGAAACTAATGGCAAAATTAAGTTACTTCCGGTATTGGAACTAATTATACTTATTTCCTGACAATATCTATGGTGTGGTATTTAAATGCTTCAGGTGTAGAATGAAAAATGTTTTTTTTAACATGAAGGGATGAACTTTTTTCCATACATATAGAAAGAGAGGTTAATTTTAAAAAACCTTAATCTTGGAAGGCATTCATTATGACGAATAATAATAAAATATTTCAAAGTTGTTGCCTTTCTTTTGGTTACAATCTGGATATACTGAATTTTTTTGTTTTATTCGTAAATGGGGCAATAGCGATAGTAAATGCTTTATATTGAGGAGATAATTGTTAAAAACTCCTCAATTGTACAACCTGAAGAGACATATCTACAATACCTCAAATTGGGCAATTGATGAAGGACGAAATATTAAAACACCATCAAGTGATCTGGAAAAATCAGCTCGGGAATCTTTCCCATAACTGACATCAGATATTATTGTAAATCACCATTTGAAACGACTATAAAAGTATAATTATTCTGAAAACCGAGCCTATGAAAGATATACACTTGTAAAAATTCGAATGAACAGAACTAACGATAAAAGTTCTACATAAAAAAACAGTAAATGTTACATTTTACCTTGAAATGACGTTGAGATAAGCTTGGAATCCTGGAGGGTATGTGTAGCAATACCTGCAGCACCATAAAATTTTTAATTTGATATTGAATATTTTAGAAAACATTTTACAATATGTCACACCTCTATACAGAGTGAGTTTTGAGTATGGAACACCTCAATTATCTCGGAAGCGTATAGCACGATTTTCATAGATTTTGGTATGCAAGGATCTTGAGATATGGCCGACATTCAAAGGAGTCGCTAAGGGGGAGCAGGGAGTTCGAGAAATTAATTAAAAATATGTGGGTACTTGAATGTATCAGAAATATGAAATTCATCATTTGATAACTCAAAAGTATAACGTCACAATGTTTAATTTCTATGCAAATCTCAACATTTTTGTTTCAACGTTATAAACGGTTTTGGATTTAGTTTGAGTTAACATTCTAATACCCAATAGGCCGTTTTAACGTATGACATCTTATAGAAGCTAACTGTAATTTTAAAAGGAAACTGTAACTTAGAGTTTGGATAGATGTTTACGTTAACACTTCTTATGACTCGTCCAGGAAACAAGGACGATTGTTTTGAAAATCTTCTTCGAGTGAACGAGTCACATTTCTTTTTTTCATTGTTTATCTTCTCTAATTTCATGAATAATCTTTTTTTGGTCTTATCTGTTTTGTTACAAATTTCTAATTTGTTTTTATGTGATCAGGCACTATCTCAAGTTAGTAATTATTTTCAAAATACAGGATGCCACAGAAAAAAATAATGAGTACAAGGTAAGTGTGCAACGCCTTTTGTTTAGTACTTTTTAAGAAATTAAAAAATACAAAGCTAGCACTTGTCCTTGATCTGCTGTAGATTTACAATATATACAAAAATACTAAACAGTGAACTCTGAATAAAGAACAATCGAATAATAAGATAGTCACAACAGCAAGCATTACAATTTTAAAGAATACTTAACTAAACACGGGTATCAAAAACTCAACAGACCAAACAACAAACAACGGTCAATGGCTAAAGTAATACATACAACCACAGAACTGGTAGATTAACAAGTGTCACTGTTTACACTATACGATACCTACTTGTGTCCTCGTTCTCTCGACGAGTCCCTAAAAAAGTGAAGAAATATACCTTTGCCGTAATCTTAGGTACACCTGTTCAAGTTCTTAGTTACATTTTACACTTTTAAAGTGACAGTTAGCTTCTATTAGTTCTTCTAAAAGCGATAGGTGGACAACGGAGGAAGGTATGAACGCAGGAACCCGTGCCTCGTTTCGTATCTTCGTTAGTTCATATATGTAGCATGGTTGCAGTTGTAATCGGTTACGTAAGAATCATGCCATTCCTCATTAAATTAATCAAGAAGGGAAAGGAAATATAATCATTCGATTCACCCTTCCCCCTCTTGAATCTTAATATGCGCGTTACAAAGTATAGGATATTTTTCAAGAAGGGGAATGCGTGGTAGCCGATTACAACTGGCAACCATGCTACATATAAGAACGAACAAAGAACCGAAACGGGTTCCTGCGTTTCTGCCTTCCTGACAACGGTCGTTGTAACCGAAAGATGTCTTCCGCTAAAAAGGTCTATTGCGAGATCGAGTGCGTATGTGTAGGAGGAAAGCTCGCCGGTGGCGGGCGATCGTGCACGCTCATGATACTACAACTAGAGTTTTAGTATCATGGTGCACGCTAAATGTCGAATATACTGTCGTAATGGTTATTATATTTAGTTAAAATTTTACCGATGATTATGTTTTGATCAAAATTTTATTATATTTATATTATGATTCAATTACTCAATTACATTTTACAATAAAATTCCGGAGAGTTAATTCTGTCCGATAAGAGATTTAAGAAAGAATTAAGAAACACAAAAAAAATATAGGTAGGTATCTCATAAAGGTTTTTCATACACTATTTATAACCATGAATTTACTTTTGTCTAAGACTTTCTTAAAGATTTGTAAAGAATGAATAAAAATTACAATTAAAACTCTTTTATTTACGGATTTTAATTACTGTACCAGCAATTTACATTTTGCCCTTCCCTGGACCGTTTGCTGGCGGCGCCCTTGCCGACATTATGGTGGTATTTACATTGTTGTAAGATCTTTTATGTTCTCGGAATAATGATGAACTTTGATATATCAAATGTATTTTTTTTACTTCTTAAAATCCTCAAGAAATACTGATTATTTTTCATGTGACGTTCCCCATACCTAAATGCTTCGATTTTGGAGTTATAGCTACATTTATATTATCTTCGTCGAAGTTGACTGCTACAATATCAACTTGGACGTTTCAATAAATCAATATTATTGGTGTTTATTGAAAGTCGTTTATCTGAAAATGAACGAATTGAGATTTTAATGATATTAGAATAAGGTGATATGCGTAGAAGTCAACAAGAAACGTGTAATATCTTAGATAATTTATATCCTAACCGTAATCCCATAACATGATCTACTGTCAGTTAGTCAGTTAATTAATAAAAAAGTTTAATGGAACTGGTTCATTAAAAGATTTATCCAAATCGGTGTGCAGGAAAACTGCATCAACTGAAAACAAATCTTCAGATGTTTGTGTCCTGTTATAAGATGATCCACACTTGAGTACTGGACAAATATCCGGGAGCTTGACATTTCGCCAACATCCGTGATGAAAATTTCACGTAAAAGTAAATTCCATCCATACAAAATAAGATTAGTTCAAGAGTTGTCAGATGATGATTTTAAGTAAGTCTACTTTTTTTATTAATGGAAACATAAATCGGCATAATTGTAGATACTGGTCACGTATCAACGCTCGTTGGATGCGTGAATCCCACACCCAGTATCCACAAAAACTTAATCAAAAGTACATTTTCTAATTATTATCACTACTTAGCACTGCAGCTTTTTAGTTAAACGTGGCAATAACGAATGTTTTCGGCCGCATTGCTTTCACAGCTTCAGATACGTTTGCCAAACTATATATTTTGTAAAATTCCCAATTTTTCTACTAATCAAATGTGGACATACCTTTAACATAAAACAAACATTTGAAGATGCGTCTTCAGTTGCTGTAGGTTTTAAGCACCATGGTGTGAATAAATATTTTACTGCATCAGTTTAGTTAAACTTTTCACTAATTCACTGACAGTAGATTTCCTTATATTTCTATCAGGATATGAATTAAAGATTTTTCAAATCAAACAAGTTTATTCAATCATAGCTATCTAAATGTAATATTTTAACTTCGGCGAAGATAATGCAAATGTAGCTATAACTCCTCACATGAAAAATATTCAGTATTTCTTTAGGGTTTTAAAAGATAAAAAATATACACGCTGATCTATTGGAAATAACTAAGTTCATTATTATTTCGGAAAAAGGAAAGATCTGACAATAATGTAAATACCATCATAATGTCGGCCGCACCACAAGACCCTTGCATACCAAAATCTATAAAAAAGCATGCGGTCCATTTCCTAGATAATTGAGTTAACATTGAATCAGGGATGTTATACAGGGTAGCGAGAAAGTCTTGTAGCAAGTTATTTTCGTTGAAATCATATCATTGTATAAATAAAATAGAACTAGTAGGATAGCTCAGGGCGGCTTATTAGAAATGTTGTGAGACAGATCCGATTAGCTTGACTGCGTATAAAGTGCCGTACATAAAACTTGCAATTGCCGTCTGCTTAACGCTAACTGGAAAAACAAAGCATAGTTTATTCTTCAAATAAAGTTTATGTCTTTCGAGATAGATAGGATTTTTGTTCATTTTTTGGCTGTCATTACATAACTTGTGGGAGCTTATTATTGTGATATACTGTCGTTAATATTTTAATTTTTATGAAATGTAAAGAGCGTTTTTAAATAGGCAAGTGGAAAATTTACACCAAGGTGCTGGTGTCAGATTATCAAAAAGTCACAAGCTCACAAGCTAGTATCTCAAAATTCATTTAATATGCAATTTCAATACTTGTTACTAAGTTAACAAAGCTATCTCGTAGGACTTGAGCTGACGGAAGATCGAACGTGTCGTCTTTGTCTTTAGACCCGCGCATTGACTCGGATCAGATCAGTTGACAACTTGATATTGTGAAATAAAAATAGTGAATTAATAAATAAAAATGGATAGTCCATCAGAAGATTCGGATGATTGCTGTATATTGTTATGGAATTAAAAAAAAAACGCAGCCATTTTAATGAAATGTACACGACTGATGACGTGACGCTGACAGTCTGAATTCACAAACAACACAGTGGATTTAACCGAAGGACCTTCCGTATAAAATTGCCATATATATACTGTTTAAATCACTTAAACATTATGGTAGCCTTCGCCGATAACCCCTTATACCGTCCCTGACTGTAGCCGAAGCCACACGAAAATCAGAAATGTTCTGCGCCTTTGCGTTCTCGAAAGCTTTTCGAGACTTCATGACTTCGACTTTTTAACTCACTCTCCTACTCGAGCTTTCTAAAGACACCCATGTCTAGTTACGGAACCTACTAAAAGGTTTCTTGGTTATTATATAAAATGTTACTAATACAGTATTTTAATTAATTAATTTGTTATTGTGTTATATGTTTGCGTGTAGAGTCAGTGATATGGTCAGGTAAATAAAATAAAACCTAGACATTGTTACTTATTCAAACTTTCAACCAGAATTGTTTTCTGGTACATTACGATATTTCTTACAAGGTTGCCACTTGCTATAGAAATTCTTTACTTTCACAATATTGTATGTCCACATCTATGTAACAGATTTTTATTTGTATATTGATAATTATTTCGAAAATCTTAATGGTAATTTTGTCTTATTTCGATTAAGGTCCTTCGTTTTAATTTGTATTATCCGCAATTAATCTATTGGAGGGGTTCTGCTACTTGTCGAAAGTACATTTGGATTTTCCGACCGTACGCAGCCTATTCTACCTCATTATTCTAGAGCTATCGAAGATATTGTTCCCCTGCAAATACTATACATATATCGATGTTGCGTGCCAAACCGAAAGGTCTTGACTGTGTACATCCAAAGTAGTGCGCGTGCTCCAATATATTTTTGTAGGAATCTAAAAGTCCTGCTTCATTGGTACCTTTAATCATTTCTTGGGAAATACTTTGTTGTCAGACTTTCTTGCTACCCTGTTTATTGGATTCAGAGCATTTTTTGATATAATACCACCAGCAATCAACATGCTGGATCCAAAAAAGACTTGAATATGTATTAATCAGACAAATTTCATATAGGTTATTCCTGTTTAAAAGACAATGACGTCAAATTTAATTATTTATTTATCAACCGAATAAATACAATGACAAAACTTCAAGAAGTCGTATGAGTTTTTTGGTGCCTCTAAATTCATTGTTTTATTTATATTGGGAAAAAACAGCAATTTCCTTAACTGAGAGAAACCTAGAAACCTATCAACAATCATAATGGATGAGGAATAGAGAAAGTATGATTTTATTCAAATATATCGTTACCCTAATTATCAAACCTTGTAACTCCAATTTTGGTCAAAAATGAGATTTAGGTGCCATCTGTGAGAGAACAAAAAACTACCTATGATGGAGAAAACCATGTAACTCCACATTACTTTATTTTAATAATATGGAAAAAACCTCTTAACTCCATATATACAACCGCGTACCCTAGAATACCTCGTAACTCCATGATCTCTAACCTAAAAGACAAAATTTATTATAATATTTGTTTTGATAAAAGCTTTAATAGTGTATTAATTGTGCTTTACGTTAAATAATAAAAAAAGAGAGGTAAGTCACTGGTATTACTTTTGTATTGTTAACAAATCGTAAATAAACTTTCAGAATGTCTCGCGCTCAAAAAATTTTGGAAATGGCACTCCAACATAAATTGATTTTTGAAGATTCTGTTACTGGGACCAGTACTGTGAATACTGATGGTAGCATACCGTTATATACCATTGTAAAAAATGATTCCCTTCCTACTGAAAATGCACTCTCTGGGCCTTTGTTAAATAATGTACAACGCCCTGATGCAACAATAGAGAGTGAAGATCCACATCATGAAAATGTATCTACCGACATTGGAAACAAAAGTGGAACGGAAGAGGAACCTTTAAAAAAAAGAAGAAAAAGAAGACATGTGAAACACAGTACTTGGAAACAAGAGAAAAATAAAAAAAATCGTGAATCCGGAAAGGAGTATAATGGAAAAAAACTGGTAGACACTGGATGGGAGTACGATGTTTCAAAAGAAAAGCGAAATATGAAAATAAGATGTTGTTGTAAAAATTCTGAAAAAATAACGTGAAAAACAAGAAAAAACACCTTAAAATGTTATCTACTTACAGAAGACAATAGAAAAAAATTATTTAATGACTTTTGGCAATTGAATTGGAAGGAAAAACATTTATTTATTCAGCTGCATGTAAAGGTGTCCAGAACTAAAAGACAAAGAGATGAAAAAAATGAAAACAAATCAAGGAGAACCAACTCATTTATCTACTATAAAGATAATGAGATGATGAAGGTAACCAAAAAAATGTGTTTGAACACAATGGATATAGGGAAACGAGTTTTGCACAGAGCGTCTTAGAACATTGCACCTCTATAATCCGTTCCAAGACCGCTGGGTACTCTCAACAATAATTGGGAGTATGTGATCTTGGATTGCATCCTTCACGTGGTGGTCCTGTTGAAACCGAACTCAGCGGATTTAAACCAGCATGGTCAAAAAACTCTCCCCAAGCTAAGCTGTAAGACACCGTGGCGAGAGCTGGATGGCACTAGGGTTACAGCTGTCTCATACGGTTCCTTTGGGGCACCAGGTCGCACCTCATCGTACTTAGACCTATTTTTCCCTAGCTACTCGTGGGACTATTATGGTAAAAAACAAAATCAAACATAAAGTCAAAGACCAAAGCCAAAGAGAACCCAAGGCTGATAGGCCAGGGACCTCGGAGGCTAACAAAGAAAAGGTTCCTAAAGCTGTAGGGCAGGGAACTTCTGGAGAGAATCCTCAAGCTGAAAGGCAAGGAAACTCAAAAGAAACTTCCCAAGCTGAAAGGCAAGAAACCTCTAAATCTGTCAGGGTCACAACGTTGGAAGACGTGGAACTTATGACAGATGAAGAAATACAGGCTGCAAAGCTATCTGGTATATCCAAAGCCAAAGTCAGCAAGCTGGTGAAACAAGGCTAAGATTACATCAAGGCCAAAAGGGCCGTAATCAAAGCCAACTTTACAAGAGCCGCTGAAAAGGCAGAGGACGTACCGTCAAAGCCGAAAAAGGCAATGTCAACAACAAAGCAGACCACGACCAATAAGTCAAAAAGACCAAGGTCAGATGCGAGCACGCCTCCCGAAAGCCAACGCATAGGGAAAAGGCCAAAAACCGATGGTGTGACTTTCAGTGAAGTTGCCGCTGCAGTAAAAGTTGCGGCAGCACTTACAGGATTCCCGCAGGTTAGGATGGATCCGGACAAGCTTAATTCCGGAAGGAGGACCCCAGGTTCGCTTTCTGAAGAGCACGCATAGACCGGACTTCCTGGAACTAATCTGTGCGGATGACACAAGTGCGAGGTGGGCAAAGGAGATTATTCCAACTCTTAAGCCTTGGGAGGGTGCATCTCTCATTGCAATGGAGGGTGAGGAAATACCCAAGCCCTGCGCATGCATCGTCTTCGTACCAGACGAGGACGGGGAACGACTAGAGTCCAAAAGGATCCTTAGCAGACTGAGGATAGGCAAAAGCTGCCTCGGCAACGCTGTGTAGAAGAATGGAACAAGAAGGCATTGACGTGGCCCTCCTGCAGGAACCCTGGAGGATAGGCGAGAAGATTGCTGGCTTATCAACCAAACAAGGTGAAGTTTTATGCACTCCTAACGCTATAAGGCCAAGGGCGTGCATAATTCACAGTAATGGATTAGATTGTATACTGATACCGGTGCTCTGCACCAATGATGTTGTTACAGGTATTCTATCAATTGCCACGGAAGAGGGAGAGGGAGAGAAAAGGCTAGTGGTATGCTCAGCCTACTTTCCGGGTGATGAAGCTCAAGGTCCACCAAGCATTATTAGCGACGTAGTTGCATATTGCGTTGGAAAAGGATTACAGCTAATAATTGTATGCGATGCTAACGGACACCATACCATATGGGGTAGCAGTAACATCAACATAAGAGGTGAGTCTATTTTAAATTTCATCTTATCTGAGGGTTTAATAATATCTAATATAGGAAATAAACCTACGTTTGTCACTAAAGCGCGTAGAGAAGTTTTAGATTCAACACTCTGCACAGGCAAAATAAGTGAAAGCATAACAAATTGACATGTGTCTGATAAACCGTCTTGCTCGGATCACAGACATATACGATTTGATCTTAATGTATTTCCTTCAGAACTCAAATACCAAAACCCCAGAGATACCAACTGGGTAGGATACAGAGAGTCCCTCGGTAGGAATTTAGAAGGAGGTATAGAACTGGTTAAGTGCGTAAAGGCCATAAACTCGGCAGCGGAAAAGGTGAGCGAAGCCATAATGGCGGACTACCAAGAAAACTGTCCGGAAAAAAACGAGAAAAAGCACGGGTAACAGTACAGTCTGGTGGAACAATGGATTAAAGAAGCTGAGATCGGAAGTTCGAAGCCTATTTAACAAAGCCAAAAGTACCCAAGACTGGGATACCTACAGGTATAAGCTCACGCTATAGAATAAAGAAATACGAAAAGCCAAAAGGAATTCACGGAAAAAGTTTTGCGAAGAAATTAGAGATGTCCCGGCGTGCTCTCGAATCCATAAAGTCCTGGCAAAGGATGGATCAACCATAAAAGGAGTAGGTTTCATTAAGAAAGCTAATGGCACTTACACAGAAACCAAAGGCCTAAAACCACCAGTGCTAGGAGAAACAGAGATTCCATTTGCCAAAGAAATCATAATCATAGGCTCACTTGGAATACTCACATAGTGAAAACCACACAGAAAGCTATCATGTCTTTAGGCAGATGTAGAAGACTGTGCGGTAAGAACTGGGAACTCAACCCAAAAATGACCCTGTGGTTATACACAAAGGTTGTCCGATCAATGATAACTTATGGGTCCGTGGGGTGGTGGACAAAGACGCAGCAAGTAGGAGCAATAAGGCTGTTGAATAACACACAAAGGCTGGCCCGCCTGTGTGTTACAGGGGCCATAAAAACTACTCCTACAGCTGCAATGGAAGTCTTAATGAATCTGCCACCTCTACACATATTCATACAAGGTGAAGCGAGATCTGTAATGCACAGATTAATACATAGCCGGCAACATATAAGCCAAACGCATAGTGCTGACAACTGGAAGCTAATCGAGGAGCTAAAGGCGGACTGCGTAATGGGACAGCCCATCGATGCAATAGCTACGAGATATAGCTTCGAAAATAAGTTCAAAGTAACTATACCAAACATTGAAGACTGGAAAAAAGGTGTACCCATACATACAGATGTTTTTTGGTATACAGACGGGTCAAAGACGTTAGACGGCGTAGGAGCCGGTATAGTAGGGCTAAAGCAAGGGATAGCCTTCCCAGTAAGCCTATCAAGGAACGTCACAATTTTCCAGGCGGAAATTACGGCGATTCACCACTGTGTGGAAGAAATTAAAAGGCAGAAGAGAACATATCGTTCAATTGCCATCTTCACAGACAGCCAAGCAGCGCTAAAGGCACTCAACTCCGTAGAGGTCAAATCTAAGCTAGTATGGGATTCTGTGTGGGCCCTAAACACACTGGGTGAGCGTAGCAATGTTACGGTAGCCTGGGTACCGGGGCACGAGGGGCATGAGGGCAACGAAAAAGCAGATAAAATGGCCAAGCAATGCTCATCAATGTCATTCGTTGGGCCGGAACCCTTCTGCGGCGTTGCAAAAACCATAACAAGGAAATAAACGAAGAAGTGGGTCGCCCACAAATCTCTGAAATGGTGGAGGAACTCACCAGGACAGAGGCAAGCGAAACAGTTCATATTAGAACACTCGCCAAAATTTACAGCAGATCTGATGGCCAAAGACAGGAAAACTGTTAAAGCTGTAGTGGGTCTGTTAACGGAGCACTGTAAGCTTAATAGGCATTTAAAGCTGATGGAATTGACAAACGAAGATACGTGCAGGTTTTGTCACCTAGAAGAAGAAACGGCAGAACATATTCTATGCCAGTGCGATAGCCTGGCAAATGTGCGGTTTTTTGCATTAGGCGAAGAAAAGCCATTGGCACAGAGCTATATGAAAGGTTCAGTCTCCACGCTAATAGACTTTTTAGAAAGTGTCAGGCTGGAGAATGTAATCTAAAGTTGAGAGGACCACAATAGATCTGAAAAGGTCGCAGTGAATTAGGCCAAAAGCCACCTCATAAAATCTAATCTAATCTAATGGATATAGGGGAATGGACGGTACGCTCATGGAAACTCATGGAAAATGAAAAGGCTGCTCATGAAGAAGAGCACGTTACTGGACAGGAAGATAAAGAAGCAAGGCAGAAAAATGAAAGGACTTCAAGAGAAGAGAGATCAGCTATTTTGAAAGAGACCAGGTAAGAAGGGGGGAGATCCAGTAGTAACAGATATTCGTGCGTTGAAGTATAATCCAAGTGGTATATAATTGATTTTAAACTAAAGCATTCTGAAGAATGGAAGGAGCTTCCGATAAGAATAAATAAAAAAACTACTACTACGAGTGAGAACATTCCACCATTATATGATTCTAGGTTGAAAATTAAAACCGAAAAATATAACCATTCGCAATAACTAAAAAAAAGTCTTGACACTGATTACCACGGGTTTTACGATTCCTTACCTCACCAGTAATTTGGCAAACATTTTTTGGTAAATTTATAAGAAAAGCGTTTAATTTTTTGTAATAACTAGTTAATTTTGTATTTTTGTATAAAATAAAATAAATAAGTGAAGTTTTCAATTTTTTAAACTTAAACACTGAACTAGCTTGAAAAATAAAACCTCGTATCTCCTATATTTATTAAGCTTTAATTCCAGAAAAACTCCCGAAAAATTATTAAAATTAAATATAATAATATAAAATTACTTACTTTTAGGCCTGGTCTTTCCAAGTACGAATAAAGTGGCCAATAACTAACTGGAAAATAAATTTATTAGGAAGTCTTATTCAACAAATAAAGTGTAAATGTCTTTCAAACTGACTTTAACCATTGATTTCTTATTCGGTGAATTAACATAACAAAAATAATTATTTTAACGTTGGCTGCAATAAAATTACAATAGCTAACTTCATAATATGTGTAGGGAAAGATAGTTTCATGCACAATGTGTATATAATAGAAAGTGATAGACAATTGTTATGTTTCGCGGACGCGTTGTAAGTTGCCAAATAGATTTTAGGCTAGCTGTCACCTGCTTGACAGCACTGAAATTAGGATTTCATGTAAGTAAATATTTAAATAATTGCTGAAATTGTGTATTACCAACTAAAGTAATTTTACAGAATGAACCAAAATAGTAGCAAAAAAATATAATAATATAGGTACACTGCAAATTCTACTTTGATTTACCGATCTGTACGATGTTGTAGTTGGGGCCCTATCTCCTCCAATAAGTTAATCACAGTTTCTTTAGATAATCGAAAACGGCGTAAAAATTCTTTATCATCCCATCTTTCAAAGTGGTCAATACGTTCTCTAACCGTATATGGGTGACGATCTGGGTTTAAAAAATCTACAATTTCTTGTATCTCTTGATCTTTGATCTCCTCGAAATCATTAAAAATATCCATTTCAAAATGGATGTGACAGTTTTTATTTAAACTAGGTTAGAATCGCCAGCACCATGCCAACACTTTGAAAAGAGAAAAACTCAATTCGTAGTTAATCGGCATCAGTCGGTTGTTATTCACAACCCGAACAACTTTATTTTGAACTTAAACCTCCTAATAACTTAACTGTAGAATAATGCTATATATTCTGCGAATATGAATTATCCAATATTGGAAAGACGAATCTAGTTCTTATTTGATAAATATATATTATTCACAACTTTATTCGGACTTGGAAAGACCGGGCCTTATAGTAATTAATGTACGGTATCCGTCAAAATAAACAGTACCGAAACAGAGAGTGCTGTGGAGTTGTTTATGTAATATGGATTTGTCATATTTGACTTAATTGTCATTAGTTGATATATTAATAGTACGCTGCAGTTAAATTTGATTTAAAAATGGTTCTAACAATGGAAGAAAAAGTGTTTTTGGTAGAGCATTATTTTCGTTCATACGCAAAAGGTCGTAATGATGGTCCAAGCAGGTGTCAATAAAATATCAACAAAAATTTAATAAAGCAGCTCCTAGTAAAAGTGTGATGTTAGCTGTTGTTGAAAAATTTCGTCGCACTGGTAGTGTATTGTGTCAACGTAAAGGTTCTTCAGGTCGTCGAAAAATAGTATGCACTAACGAAAATGAAGGACGTGTTTTTAACCAAGTTGTGCAATCACCTCAAAGAAGTCTTGTAAGAACTGCATGTAAACTCAACATTAGTGAAACGTCTTTACGTCGCATGTTCAAATCAATTGGTGGTTATCCATACCGTATTCAAGTTGGACAACGACTAAATGCTGCGGACAAACGTGCAAGAGAAATTTACTGTGGTCGCATGTTGAGTTTAATTTACGAAGATCCCGAATTTTTGAAAAACATATGGTTTTCAGACGAGAGTCACGTTCATCTTAGCGGCTATATTAATCGACAAACAACCAGATTCCTTGGATTTGAACGTCCTGATGTCATTGTAGAGAAACCACTCCACAGTCTTCGAGTTACCGTTTGGTGCGCGGTATCTGGTCATGGAATGATTGGTCCTTATTTCGTTGAAGATTATAATCAGAATCCACTTACTGTCAACCAAGAGCGTTATAGAGAGAAAATTATTATACCTTTTGTGAGAGATCTAAATAACTTTTGCCGTGCACGAAATCTACAGTTTCGCACACAATGGTTCCAACAAGATGGTGCAACGAGCCATACAGCTGTGCGCACCTTAGACTTACTCGGTCAGCATTTCGATAATAGAATAATTTCTCGGGGAACAGACTTCGAATATCCTTCTCAATCACCTGATCTGTCGCCACCTGACGCATACATTTGGGGCATAATGAAGGACAAAATATTTCACTCGGAAAATCCGCCGGCGAATATTGCCGAACTACGGAAAAGAATACAAAATATTTTTCGGCAGTTACATCAACCACTTTTTATAAATATGTTTATTGACTTACAAAATCGATATGAAGCTTGTTTGCGTCGAAATGGTTAACATTTTGAACACTTACATTACAGAAATTAAAAATTAATTTTAATTTTTATTTTCGGTACTGTTTATTTTGGCGGATACTGTACTTTAAAAAACAACAACAAAATTCAAATGGTAGCAACTTATCTGAATTTTCTAGAATGTTTTTTGTGTTTTCTGTAAATTTTATGATTTTGCAGTTACGAGGTTTGATAATTATTAGGGTAACGATATCCAGTACCTGAAGCGAAGCATTGCACTTTGGTCTTGTTTATAGACGCCCGTTTTCTCTACCATTGTCCAGTCATCCTAAAATTGGCTAGAAATGATTGGGAAATATTTAATAAAATGGAAGACGGGAGGATGGAATTCATGATAATTGTTCACGTTATCTCTATGATTCTTTGGACCTCAGTGGAAACGCGTTGTTGGGGCTGTTTTCTCGGGGTTTGAGGAAATAATTTGCCTTTCATAACTTCAAATCGGATCGGATTTGTTGGCCTAGTCATTGTGTCCTCCGCAGCTAGGGCAAGTGTGAAGCTTTCCGTATCATGCATGTGTGGCCAATATATGTACAGCGGATACAGTATCTCCCTATAGGGAGAGAAATGGCATTTGATGGCTCACATCTACTAATTAGTTCGTGAAGCAAAATTTCTTTGGAGAGGGCCAGATAATAATGACTTTCTGAATAAATAATTGGAGAGGTGGTTCAGTTTGTAGTCTCGCAAATGATTCTCCAGTAGTTATTGAAGTTGCATTCTAAATTGTTAGGTAGTTCAGGAGTTTCTTCGTCGGAAATATTTTTGTCAGCGCCGAAAATAGCAAATGGGTGTTTATTGACGATGGGGTTGGTGCTGGAAACAAGAATTTGCTGATTAAATAGCTAGCATAACTTGACTTCTGGTTTCGATAGATTTCGATTTGATGCTCTTCGAAGTTTTGAAGGGGGTGTTACAATTGGGGTTAGCCGTTAAATTAATGGAATGGAGCTCTTTTTAAAAAGCCCAGCTTTGCAAAACGTTGTTTCATAACAAAGTTCTCACTCGGTATAAAGAGAATGATGAAGAATCTATATTCTACATTACCCTATATCCTTGGAGACCAGTTTTACAAAGAGCATCATAATCTTGTTTATAGGTAACTAATGTAATTGCCAATGCATTTGAATATCCAGACAACAGAGCCCTTCTTGGATAAGCGCCCAGTTTTGCAGTATTGGTATAACCTTTTTCAATAGTCCAGTCATCGTTAAGATGATTAATTTTGTGATAATCTAAATTTTCAACTCTGAAAAAACATTTTATTATACCTTGTTTTTAAACTAAGAGGACATATTTGGTATTTTTGATGCCTAGTGATTGGTCACACAGCTCTTTTGATACAACTGACAACGACATTTGTCAGTTTTGTGTTCATTTATTTGAAAATATCCATTAGTTTAATCTTCATTACCACTTTTGTGAGTTTGTTGTTTTATTTTTAACAAAGTATTATATTCCAACAAAGTTCATTGCTATTTTCATAATTTATTCAGTTTGATAAACAAAATCTATATACATATCAGTTTACATGTGAAATTTTATCTTTGTCAGTATTTTTACATTGTCTTGAAAACATTATACTACAATATTATGGTATTATTAAGTTATTAATAAACTTTACATAAATTACTTATTATAATGGTGGATACTTTTGCCATGGCATGTGGACACGACTCTTTTGGAACACACTCCCAATCTAGTAGTAGATGTTAAACGACAGACCAAAAGTGTTTTTTTTTCTGGCTTAGATGGGAAAACTCATATTCGATTGGGCCATATCCATTACCCAGACAGCGTTGGACTCATCTCAAGGGATGCCTACCAACCAAACCCACCTCACTCCCGCCGTTACTCCCACCTCACTACGCTAGCATACTTCGAGACGGGCGACGGTCACTAACACACTCTCCGTCATCTTCTCCCTTCTATCATTCCTACCTCTCATGACATATCAATTCCTTCTCTCCCCCTAATCATTCTCTCCACTACGTCACTTACCTCCATCCATTCCTCCTCCCCCCTCAACATTATCTCCACCATGTTTTCCCAATACACCGCCTCCCCTAGTTTTTTCCCCAATTACTGCATTCTGTCTCCCCTGGCTTGTGTCCCCTTTCTCCACATACTCTACAAAGGAAGGCCTGTCGACAATCTCTGGCCATGTGCTCCTTGCTCTTACATAGCCCGTACTTACTTTTTTCCTTATTTTCCTTCACCTCACACCCTGCAATGTGAGGTATTGAAGTGACATAAACTCACACATGTTTCGTGAAAAAAATACACAGTTCACATCAAAAGTAAATGTCTGAGCAGGTATTTTGGGACGCCACATAGTCGGTCCTCTTTTTTTGGACTCTAGTTTAACCGGTCAAGTATATCTCGAGATATTAGAAAACGCAATTGAACCGTGAATTCTTCAAATTCTGGAAGATAATCCAGATGAATTTGGTAACTTTTAAATAACGGTCCTACAAGATGGTGCTCCGGCACACTATTACTTTGCAGTAAGATGTTATCTGGATAAGGGATATCCTGGTAGATGGATTGGACGACGCGGTCCAATAGAATGGCCAGCTCGGTCATCGGAACTAACACCTTTAGATTTTTTTGTGGGGATACCTTCACGCTAGAGCTCCTGATAGTATTGACGTTTTAAAACAACAATTGTTGAAGAATATAGGCCAATTTCTCCTGACACATTTTATCGAGTCCGACAAGAATTTAATAATAGGATATTTCACTGTCAGGAAGTGGATGGAGCACATTTTGAACAATTATCTTAAGAACGTGTTCGTAAATATTCATTTATGAAAAGCGAACCTCGAATTATTAGTGTTTATTTATTTTAACCATCAAAAACATGGTAAATCCAAAAAAAAATAGTATGACTGAATAGGAATTCTAAATACCTATCAAACAAGGTGTCACTTGCCATAAGGTCTTATTTAATATTATTGGTTACAGTTGCCTGGTGACGTCACCGATGTCTATTACGGCGTCTATTACCACGGAAAAAGGCTTACAATAGCTCATTTTCACACTCCAAATTTCGTCAGTCTAAGTATCACCGTTCAAAACAAGCACTGTATAATAGGAGGGGTAAGTACGAGTAGTATACGGAGCAGAATTCCATTATATGTGAAGTATTGAAGAGTAGAGAATCCACAGCGGTGAACGAATGTTTCCAAATTACTATTAATTTGGAAAAAAAAGTGCGACTAAAGAAATGAAGGCTAGAAGGTGTGACAATGATCCATAACCTTTTTATCAAATACATCAAATGGTTTCTCACAAATGTGACAAATGGTAGCAGAGTTATATCTATATTTTGTTTCTCAGGTGTTAATTATTGCATTGGAATAACAAGTTTAGGATGGTTATATTGGTTATTGTACAAATCTTGCACTAGTGAATCCAATTTTCGTATGAAGCCTTGAGCATCGGCTCCTCCGTAAATGAAAAATTTGGATAAACTATCATCATAATATGTACACTTTACATAAAAAGCAAACGAGTAAGATTCATATTCGCACACTTTAATTGTGAAGGATTTACCATCATAGGGTTCAGTGTGATCTATCGGCTACAATAAACTTTCAAATTCCGCGTATATGTATAACGAATGGCACTTGTAGCTGTTTTTCAAAGTTGATGACTTTCAATGTATTTTCTGGTAACCACTCTCCACACTTGTTTATTTCAATTTCAGAAGTTGGTAGTTTAGTGTATTTGTGAGTACAATCATTTTCTTGTTGATGTTATCATTATTTGGCTTCTTTTAAAAAACTTTGTACACATCCTTCACAAAAGAAAAATCTTCCATCGTGTGTGGTTTTTTGACTGCTCAACAATTTAGATAAATCCTTGACCAGAGTATAATGAGTGTTTCCATCACTATGTGTTATGAACAAGAAGTTGGTTTTCGCTCTGAGATAAAATAGAGGGGTCCAGCAACTTCATATCTTACTACTACAACAAATTTAGTCAGGCGAACCTTGGCCAAGACAAACTCAAGCCAAGGTTCCGGCACTGAGGCCACTGGCGGGCCCATTATACCATTCCTGCTACTTACCGAGATAACACACGAACATACAATGGATGTCCAATGGATATCCACATTGGACATAAGGGATATCCATAGGATATCCGTTCAGGTCCAGAATGATATCCTATGGACATCAATTGGATATCCATTTGCCACAAAATTGGACATCCCATGGATGTCCGTTTCGTACCAAGAATGGATATACCTTGTAAAAATATGGACATTCACTGGACATAATAAATAAACCATGGAGAACTCATGGACTTTTCATGGACCTGAACTTGATACGTTCTGTACATGGACAGGGTGGGATGTGGACATCCCGTGTTATGGACGTGAACTATATATTTTGTCCACGACTATTTGATAATTTTAACATTTTACGTGTACTTCTTCACTTCACTTCGCATATATTGAAGATTTTTCATATTTATACAAATGCCACAATTTATTATTTCAAAATTTTCACCGCGACGGGGATTCGATCCATGTCTAAAATTCCTCACTTCACCAAGTCAGCGCCTTAAACCACCATGCTATGCAGATACATGTGATAGTTTATTAAAATGTGGTATATATACGAGTAAATCGTTTTATATGCAGTTTTTTATCTAGTGTGTATGATGTATGTCAAAAGCAAAAGTGATGTTTTAAATAATTAAATACTTATGTCGAATAGCATAAGTAGTAATTAGTAGTTTTTTGTAATAAAGTATAGTGTTTTAGTTTGACCAAAAATGTATAGGTACCTAAACAGGTAATTGATAGTCGTTCATAAAATATAGTGTTCTACTCGCATATAATGGCTATTATTCACTCATCTGCGGCTCGCGACATAAACGCACCATCGTGAATAATAGCCATCATTATATGCTTGTTGAATAATATACTATACTTATAGGATATGAACTGGATATCTTTTGTAGGAAAGCTGTCTACACAGTCTAACATCAAATTATTATTCATTTTTATGAAACCACAAATGTTCAGCCTTATTCACTTTTCCTCCTTCCAAATCAGATACAAATAGACATTTTATGTAATGCCATTTCCATTGGCCCCACTTGTCTAAGCTTTTGCTACCTTCAATTCTTTTTTTTTTTTCATTACATGAAACTAAAAATATAATAGGTACTCATTATACGAGTGTAAAAAATTAATCGAGTAGTAGATGGAAGGTATATATAAAATATAGCGGACCTAGTACATTTTAAATGAGTGTATATTTCGATTCGACCAAAGGATGAATAATGGATGTCCAATGGACGTCCATCACTCAAATAAATATTCACGTCCAGTGGTGAACGAGAGCTGAAGGTCCAGTGAATGTCCCCAAACGGATATCCATTGTACTAGAAGTAAATGGACATCCATTGGATACCCATTCTGTGTCAATGTCCATATGGACCAATCGTGGACATTATATGGATATCCATAGGATATCCTGTGTTTACTGGGTATGCAGAATCGCCTGCGTAGAACAGCCCAATGTGGACATACGAGGAGAACATGGTCCGACGTTTCGTCAGCTATGCCGCAACCCCTGCATAGGGGACTTTCCTCTAAACCTAGGTTACAGACGTGTTTCCTCAGACAGCAGGACTCCTACCAGGACACCTTTTTTAACTTACTCTTTGGTAGTTCTAGAGCAGCTCTAGCATGTCCATCAGTCAATCCCCTCAATAGGAGCTTAGACTGTCTGAGACCCTGTAGAGCACTCCAGTGAGCAAGGTGCTGGTTTCTCAACCAGTTCTTCGTCCAGTTCCTCATCTCCTTAAGGATTGTTTGTTTTGTGAGGCACAAGGTCGGGCTCGGGCCGTTAAAAGGAGTAGCCGCCCCTTCTAGAGCCAGCGCGTCCGCCCCTTCATTGCCTTCAAACCCGGAATCCATTCTAGCCACACTGTGTTCCGCCTTGCTAGGTCAGCAAGGGTTGGGGTGTAATGGGAATCATTTCCCCTATTGATCGAATTTGATCAATATGCCTCTTCCAAGTATTGGCATCATCTAATTCAATCATGTAGTGTAACTGGCCTAATCTTTCTTTAACATGACCGAAAACCCATTTATCCTCATGTGTATAATCTCTGCAAGCTACTCGCTCGCCAACTTGTAATTCTCGTGTTTTATTTATTTGCAGTTGAGATTTAGGACGTAAAATATCCAGGCGGGATCTGATGTCTCACGCCAGTTGAGCTTTGTGGTGTTTTTCGGTATTGTAGAAGGAAATTTGAGAGTTTATTTTCTCTCTCTATATCACTCCCGCCTAGGGCTTTGAGTGATTGCTTGAATGTTTGTACATATTTTTCAGCGAACCCGTTTGTGGCGGGGTGGTATGGGGCACTTAATGTGTGTCTGATACCATTTACTTGTGAAAATTTCTTAAATTCATAAGAAACACAACTTGGTCCATTGTCAGAAACCAAAATCTTTGGAAGACTATATGTAGCAAAAATTTTCCTAAGTAACTGTATTCAATGTTGTAATATTTTTAAAGCAAAATCAATATGTACCAGTTCAAACGGTTTAGTAGGCACCTCCCATGAGTGTAGTTGCACCTATGCAGGGTTAGATTTAATCTTACTGCAATCTGTACAATTTTTACAAATTCTTTCTATATCATATGAAATTCCTGGCCACCAACAATGTCCTCTGTCTAGAGATTTCATTTTTAATACCCCAAAATGTGCCGAATGTAGATCCTGTAATATTTTGGGTATCACAGCCATTTGCTGCCTAAAAATACAGTTATTTTGCAGGGTAAATTCAATTTGAGGTATATTAAACCTTTCTTTAGCTTTAAGTTCCACACCTGTTTTAAGGGCATGTAAAAGTGGTTTTAATGTGGAGTCTTGTAGAGTCTCCCTTTCAAGTTCTTTACCTGTGACAGGTAATAGGCCGTATTTATAAAAATGAAGCATTTACTTTCAAGTGAAAGGTAGAAGTGAAAGGTAGAAGTGAAAGGTTTTGCTCTAATTCGTATTCATAATCTCTACCTTTTCCTTGGAAGGAAATGCTTCTGATGAATAAAGTAAAAGGTACAACTCGCTCTGTTGTAAGCAGCCAGTAGAAGGCCATCTGATATTTCTCGTGGGGGTTGGGGTAGGGAGTCATAAGACACTGCATTATACCATACCCACTGTCTCCTAGTAGGATAGTCTTTCTTGTCTTTTTCATGACTTCATACACTGCCGAATTCTTCCATATACGAGAATCATGAACTGATCCTGGCCAACTTACATCTATACTTGTTAAGACACAATTCTGGTAGCTTGTAGCCTGCTAAAACCTTTTCGAGCACCTCATGAAATACTCTGGACACTGTGAGCTGCGTACATCCCAATTTTTCAGCAATTCCGCTCTGGAATCCAGGGTTCGCACAATAACGCAGAAATAGTTTCATTTACTGTACAGGTGACAGGGCAGCTCCACGAGTTTCGTGATCGACGCCAAGAAAGTGGTCCGCCAACCACACCACATTCTCCTCGTCAAATCTAAATAACGTTTTGAAATCTGATTCACGTGGCGTACGTCTTGGTTTTTTGGTTTTTAGTATTTTCTTGTACGTAAATGCACCATATTAGCCATAACAAACACAACCAAGGATACAAGCCTTTTCAGATAGAGTTCAACACAAGAAAACACTCCTACAAATATACTTATCCTCACGATACAAGCTGTGTGTTAGCCAGGCAACTACTGGGGAAAGTGAGAAAAGTTCTTGTGAACCTAGATTCCTTTTTTAGAAGCAAATCTTCTAGTTTTTGTGCAAAACCTTTTTCTTGTAAATACGAAAAACGTTAAACCTTTCACTTTAAAGCAAAGCCTTCGAAGCAAAACCTTTTCCTCAACTTTTTTTATGCATATGCTTTGAAGGAATTGCTTTATTTTTTGAAAGCAAAAGGTAAGGCTTCTTTTTATAAATACGGCCTCTATTTGAAAAATTTCAAATTTGTCAGGTGTATCGTATTGAAACTCACTAGTCGTAGTTACAGGTATCCTAGAGAGTACATCGGCATTAAAGTGTGACTTTGTATTTTTATATTTTATTTGGTATTGAAAATTTTGCAAGAACAGTGAATAATGTTGCATGCGTGTTGTAGTTAGGGTTGGTAATTTTTTTGAATGTGAAAAAATCTGTATGAGTGGTTGATTATCCACGTCAAGTATAAAAGGAAGGCAAGTAATAAAAAATTTTTATGCCAAATATTATAGCATATGCCTCCTTATCAATTTGGGCATACTTTTGTTGCACTGGTGTGAGAGTTTGAGAAGCGAATTGAATTGGTCTCTCAGAAGCATCTGGGTATACATGAGACAACACTGCCCCAACGGCATAGGGACAAGCGTCTCTGGCTAATATTAATGGAAGGTTTGGATCAAAGTGGGAACCACATTGATGATGGCAAGGCAAACTTGTGGAAAAACATGTGGGTTAAGTTCGCGCATGATACACTGGATATATAGTGTAGTGATTGAACCTATAATAACATATGCTTCTTTGATCTGGTGGACAAAGACGACACAAAAGAATGCAATGATGAGACTAGGCAAGGTGCAAAGATTTGCTTGTCTCAGTATTGCAAGTTACATGAAAATGACGCCAACGATAGATAGATAGGGACCAAAAATTATTTCTTTACTAGTTAATCTTGACAACGGTAGCTGGAACGTTACCGAAACGTCGACATAAAAAATAAAAAACATTATTGTCGTTTGATTCCCAAAAAAATAAGAGAAAAAAAAATAAGTAATGCCACAAGGAACTTACAGAAGATACTAGAAGTCTGATACCTTGTTATTTGTGATTATGGAAGAAGCAACGATGGGGTTATGTGCAACAAAACAGTTAGATCGGGACACATATCCATCGAGGACATCGTAAGTGAAGCCATTTTAGATATAAGAACAAACTATATGGGCACTAAACTTCTGCCAGCCCTAAATAGATACCTCACAGAAAGGTCTAGCAAGACCCATGTAGGCTGAAGTTTGCCCGAGGAGAGACCTAGTATACAAACAGCTCGAAGACTCACTAGGAGAACATACCTCTGTATTTCTGGCGGAGATTTATGCTATCCTAGAATGTGTCAGATTTAAAAAACATAGGACTGACACTTATAGGATAAACATATTAATTGACAGCTATTTTTGCAGCTTTAAAACGTCGCAAGGTAACTTCCAGAATAGTAGAAGAATGCCAGAAAGAACTAAATGAACTAGCAGACCACATTGAAGTAAGATTAGTGTGGGTGCCGGGACATAAACAAGCTGATGAACTTGCGAGAAGAGGTTCAGAGACGACATATTATGTTGGACCAGAGACAGCTCTTGAAACCACAAAGAAGGTGGTCCGAGGACAAATACAAAAATGGGTACAAAGCCAACATATGCTATAGTGGAGTAGCACTCCAAAGACCTTCATAGGTGACATAATGTTCTCAACGGACTGAAGAACTACTGAATATCAGTAGGAATAAGCTGAGGATTATTACAGGTTATCCAACGTGTCATGCACTAGTAAAAATGTCACCTGGTAAAAATGGAGCTGTGTAACGGGGATCTCAGCTGCAGATTTCGTGACAAGGAGATCGAGACCGTAACCCATGTCTAGTCTGACTGTGAGGCATTCGACTCCAGGAGACAGGCAATCTTCGGAGAGGCCAATCTGTCGTAAATGTGGGAATAGAGTTTAATAAGCCAACAAAAAGGGGGGAAAAGAATACTTTTAAGTTGAATTTTACCGCTTATATATTATTGCATCTTCAATAAGGCAAGTTTTTAATACATTCGCTTTCGAGATGGACAAGCTTTTGATTTACGGGTTTCTTCCCAACCTTGCATTACCATTTCAATTAATTTTCATAGTTATGCAAAAATAACAAGTTTCTATAGATTTGCTTTTTTTCAAATACGTGAGGGTACTAATTATAGATAGTAAATGTTGATTGGGTCTAAAATATCATCAACTACGTTCCATGTCCAGTGCGCAATTTTTTTAAATAAATAGTCATCTGGTTAATGAACTATTTTAAATCCTTGCTATCCACATTTTTTAACAAAAAGCATGTGGGTACTTATAGATAGTAAATGTTGATTGTATGTAATATTTCAACTTCATTCCATTTCTAATGCGCATTTCTTCAAAGTAAACAGACATCCAGTTAATGAACTATTTTAAATCTTTGGCTTCAAAATATAAAGATGTGTATTGTGTATAAATTGAATGGAGGACGTTTTAAGGAAAAGCAAGTTCACAATTGATAAATATAATAAGTTTTTTCTCCAAATGATTCTCCAAATGACATTAAAAGCGGCCTTTTAATGACACTTGGCAGGCTTAGAAGTTGTACTTTTAATGCCTAGGCAGAAAAAGTCCACTTTAACTGCCTAGGCAGAAAAAGTTCGTTGCTAGGCAACCTTCCAAGTAATAATTTAAATCAAACTGGTTATTAAAATTGACAATGACATTAAGAAAACTCAAAATGATGCTGGATATTGATACTAAAACGCAATTTAAATATGAAAAAGTCGATTTTGCGTGGAACTGGAACAAATTTGAAGAAAAAATTATATGTTTCACACGGCAGAAAAGCAGATTTAATGCCTTGGCTGGTTTCATAGCCGAGCGTAGCGCGTAGCCGCGGCATTAAATCTTGTGCTTTTATGCCTAGTAAAACAAATAACTATTTTCTCCAAATGACATTAAAAGCGGCCTTTTGATGACACTTGGAAGGCTTAGAAGTTGTACTTTTAATGCCCAGGCAGAAAAAGTTCGTTGCTAGGCAACCTTCCAAGTAATAATTTGAATCAAACTGGTTATTAAAATTGACAATGACATCAAGAAAACTCAAAATGATACTGATGATAATAATGAAACGCAATTTAAATATGAAAAAGTCGATTTTGCGTGGAATTGGAACAAATTTGAAGAAAAAATTATATGTTTCACTCGCTACGCTCGGCTATGAAACACCAGCCGCGGCATTAAATCTTGTGCTTTTATGCCTAGTAAAACAAATAACTATTCTTCTCTTAAATGTATTCATAGGCCATTTGCTGCAGTGCATTTTTATTTCTTTTTTTAATTTTATTCTGCTCCCTATTTACTACTCGTACTTACCCCTCCTGTTATGTAAAGGTCAACTGCGGTCATTACCTGTGCCCATATTTTTCACTTTTGGTCTGTCATTATATAGGTCAGACAGCAGTAGCTGCTTATACTTAACCCTTTTGGTCAGTCGTTTGACATCTACTTAGTATCTTTCAGAAGTGTGATTGAAATTTCTTAAAATGCTCCTCACAGTTTAAAAACAAGATATAGCGATATAAAATATAACAAGTTCCTTCAAAGCAGCTTGTCGAGATGGGCACTCCCAAATCCCCAAAATACTATTTTCTCTTGCACTACTCAATTGCAAAGTCGTTTGTGTACCAGTGATTGTGAAGATAACAGCCAATTTTAGTATGTGTGTTCTCTACATTATGATGCCACAACCCTCCAAATAGTAAATTGGCTTCTCATGTCCTTTGGAAGTTACAATTTATTTTAGTTTTGGGGGTGATGTTTCAGCCCTTGTTTCCCATCATCAGCAAATTTCCTTCAAACAGTGTGTTTTTTCCAGTATAATGTTTCTACTTTGCACATATGAACCTGACTCTCTGCTTCCTTTGGAAGTTACAGTTTATTTTTGTTTTAGGGGTGATGTTTCAACTCTTTTTCCCCATCATAAACAAATCTACTTTATATAGTAGCTTCCCTACATTATAGTGCTTCTTTCGTCCAAATATTAACTTGGGTTTTCGCTTCCTTTAGGAATTACAAATTATTTCAGTTTCAGGGGTGAATTGTTAGCAAATTTCCTTCCAACAGTGTGTTTTCTCCAGTATAATGTTTCTACTTTCCAAATATTAACTTGGTTCTCTGCTTCCATTAGAAGTTAAAATTTATTTTAGTTTAATGGGTGATGTTTTAACTCTTTTTCCCCATCATAAGCAAATCTCCTTCAAACTGCGGCTTTCCAATATTATAATACTCCTATCATCCAAATATTAACTTGGCTTTTCGCTTCCTTTAAAAATTACAGATTATTTTAGTTTCAGGGCTTCCCATTGTCAGCAAATTTCCTTTAAATAGTATGACCTCTACACATATCATTACTCACTGAATATCAAGTTGGTTTCCCGAAAAATTGACTTCACTTATTTTATTGGCTGCTATATTCACACCGGTGTATATTTTTGTCCGTCGTTATATTTAAATTCATTAGTTAGAACGTTGTTGAAGAGATTTTAATTTTGAAAGACTGTAAATTTTGAATATCTCGCAATAGTGATATACAGACCAATGAAATCTAACCACCCCACATTCTTCTGAAGAACTTTCTTATGAAAAAACACGTCAAAAATCGTAATAAGGGAGACGTCATATGTATACGTTATAACTTTAACCCCCTCTCCCCTATGGTCACCCCGCCCAATTTTTTAAATGGAACACCCCAATACATACCACATTATTGCAATGTTGGATTCTCCTCTACAAGAGGATTACAAAAATGTATTATACATAAGTGAAAAGTCAAACAGTTTGGAAGTTACGGATAACATCTTAATTCGTAACAAATCAGCAAAACAATACTAAACTATTGGTGCTCAAATTGACTTCCATCGGTTTCCATACAAATACAATCGAGCGTCAACTAACTAACCTAACTTAACATCATGTAACATTTCCATGGTTATTTGTCGACATTCTTGAATAATTCACTGACGTAAATCATCTATAGATGTAGGTTGAGGGACATAAACTTTGGTTTTCAGACATGCACATGAAAAAAAGTCTAGGGGGGTTAAATAGGATAACCTATTTAGCCATTCCAGTATTGGGCCTAGTCTACCTATGCACCAAGCAGGAAATAATTTGTTTAAAAACCGTGTTATGTCGAGAGCGTAATGTGGAGGTATCCTATCTTTGAAATTTTCTAGTATTCGTGTTATTTCGGGATCAATAGCTTCTCTGTGTAGGTGTAGATAAGACTCACCATTTGAGTTTCCCTCAATAAAATATGGTCCAAAAATATGGTAACCAAAAATTACACACCAGACGTTTAATTTTGTGGTGTTTGACTGTGAAACTCCCACATTATGTGTGGGTCATTTTCTGCCCAATATCTACAATTATGTCTGTTTACTCCACCGTTTAGTACAGATAATGTACACTAAAGCTGGAGTGTAGTGCAGTCGTTCACTCATCAATTCACAAAACTGTAGGCGCCGGTCGAAATCGTCTTCATGTAGCTCTTGGACTAATTTAATTTTGTGAGGATGGAATTTGTCTTTAAGTGAAATTCTGAAAACACTGCTGCGAGAAACACTCACTGCACTAAAAATTTGTTATATTGACTGTTGTTCTTCCAACGTAACTTTTCCTAAAATGGCAACTTCTATTGCCTCGTTGTCAACTACTGCTTGTGGTTGGTGTTTTTTATTGGCTGCTGATCCTGTTTCAAAAAATGTTTGCTTTAATTCAGTTAGGTCCTTATGTGTGAAGCTCTTCCGGAATGAGCAGCATTAAACAGTCTAGCTAGGGCTCTTGCATATTTATTGTTTTCGTAGTTTAATCCTACAATTTCAATTCTATCTTGCAGAGTAAACATCATTTTTATAAAAACCAAGCTACCTACTTGACACCTTATTTAAAAAACGTCAAACACCAGTTTTTCGGTCGCTATGTTTTCATTCCTAAGCAAAACATCGTTTACTTAATTAAGTAGAGTAACGGCCGTTTGCACAGACTTCTTTTTAAAGGACCGTTAGGCTAAGTGTCCTTTAAAGTACCGTTAACAACTTTCGTGTTTTGCGCCAACTTTAAGAGACTCTTAAAACGTACACTAAAGCAGTATTAGCTAACTGACCAAGTTTCTTCCCTTAAACATATTTAATTGTTCTTTAACCTTAAATACATATAAAAAAATTTTTTGATGAATATAAGAGCCTGGAATTGAAGAGGTCCTGGTGGAGGATTTTATAGGAGATGATTTAGAAGTCCTTGATTTTCTCGATATGGGCTACCCAAGGCGCATTTTTCTTAGGCCCAATTATTATGAAAAGATGTCCAAAATGAACAAACCTACAGTTATGACACTTTTAACTTAAATTGAGAATCAATTGGAGTACCCAGATGATTTGCTTCACTGTAAATATTTTATCTTTCATATTAATTTCAATAAACAATTGTATATACAGTGTCTTTTATATATGTGTACCCCTCTAAAACTCTTTTTCACACTCTGGGAATTGAGGTGTAACTTATTAATTTAATTAAATTGAAAACGTAGGTAAAAAATAAAAGTAGAGAAAAGAACTGGGTAAAAAAATGTTTAATGAACGAGTAAATTTCAAATCTAATTTATTGCAAAGCTCTTTTAAATAAAACAAAAATTCTTACATAACTCAACAAACTACATTCTAAATAAATCAGGTAATAATAGCCAATATATTTTTATATTGGAGGATAGGAAAACTAAACATTCAGAAAGTTTTATTGATGTGCAAAATGTAATTAAAAAATAATCTGCTCTGTCTCTGGCAAAAATTATTAAAATTAAAGGTATTTTAAGGCATGTGTTTTAAATGTCTATGTATATGGTTTTAAGGTTAAAAACAACAACAAAAGCAGTGTTCCAACTGAACTAACACAAAAGCCACTGAATTCTTGCGACATTGCCATAATGTAACGAAGATAAAGAACCCTTAGTTAAAGTTTTCATAAAATGTTTCGCTGCAAATCCTTTGAAACTTAAGTGGCAATTAAAATTAAAGGTTCATTTGTTAAATAACAGTTAATAAAAAGTCGGTGCAAATGGGTGTTAGTGTCATAGTAATGGTATAGTTTACATTGGAATTATCGGTAACTCCCAACATATTGACTTTTCACTTATGTATTATACATTTTTGTAATCCTTTTGTAGAGGAGAATCCAGCAATGCAATAATGTCGGTTCCATTTAAAACATTGGGTGAGGTGGCCATAGGGGGAAGTGGGTTGAAGTTATAACGTCTACACATGACCAAAAAGTCGTCCCCCTTCATATGATTTTTGACGTGTTTTTAAATTTTTTCATAAAAGTGACGCCTTCAATTATGTGGGGTAGATAGTCTACAATGAAATGCTCTGTATATATAAATGATGAGAGATTGAACAAAAGTTATTGTTTAGCTACTTACACTCGATTTTTAAAAATCTTCGATCTATCCAATATATTGAATGAGTAACAAACACCCTCATCGGTAATTATTGGTATGAATGAGTCTTTACAAGATATATCCTTGCCCATGAATCCACAGGACTCGAAAGGAAATTTGCTTTTTGTCTACAAAGAAAAAAATGTAAAAAGTAAAGGAACTAAAATTGCTGTCATTTTTTTTAAGAAAAAACCTAAATACTAGATCATAGTATTTTTGAAAGTATATGTGCTTTGCAACTCTTTATCATAGAATTTCTACAATTTTTTTCATACTGTTTTCTTTAAATTTCAATAATAAATCACAGAAAGGTATAATTTTTCACGGTATTCGATATGAAAATGTTTGTCCCAATAATAAACTCAATTCCATTTTATTTGCATCCCGGTAGCCTGTGAATTAGTTTCATCAATCAAGTTTAATATGCTGAGCTGTAAACAAAGTTGGTTCGATGATTGGTGTCGAGGTAACTTGTCATTATCTTAGATATTGTCAATTTTCAGAAAACTAATTTACAAACACCATTCCAAAGAGTGCGATAGTACCAAAAAAAGCATAGATTCTTGCAGCCTATAATGAATTCAAGGAAGACGTCAATTCAGTAGAAGGTACGAGGTATGCAGATAGTTAGTAGATCGTTGTTCTTGGGTAAAATTTAAAATATTCTTATAGCGTCTAAAAAGCAATGTTATTACTTTTTTTTGTTTGGACTACAAAGTACACAAGATGAAGACGATACGGATCAACGAAATAAAAAGAGGAAAACTGACAAACCAACAATTTTGGGAAAATACATATTATTTATAGTGTACTTGACATTTAGTTATTGAAGTTCCTGTATGCAGTAGTTACTTGTGTATTTTCTTCAATTTAAACTAGCCTCTTATTTTTTTCAAGTAGTGGTGGAATCGAAAATATGGACATAATATGAGATTTTTCAAAATATATTCAATTTGACATACATTCTCCTAGAAAGTAAAATCTAACAAGTCTCCCGTATTTGTTCTTCGAACGGGTAGAGTTTGTTTAACCATCCTTTGCCGTTACGTCATAATCGGTGACGTATTCTGCTGTTTCACGTTTTCTTATATTAGTTTAATGTTATTTTACACTTAACCTCAAAATTATAATCAATGACATAATATATGTTAAGAATTATTGTTTCCAATGATGCATGTTAACATGTGTTTGTATGAATAAATTAGTGATGCCAAAAATTGTATTTTTTTATGCGATGCGTACTTTTTTACATAATTAATTTTTGTTTTAACTTAAAATCTCAGTTTTTTTAAATCATTTATTTCAAATTTCTAGCCTAAGGATGTTTAACGCACCTGAGCATAATTTTTTTAATGAATTTAAAAAATTACAGATTACCGAATCGTGATTAAATGGCGAATTATATAATAGTAGTATATATTAAAAATGTATTATACGATTATATTTTTGGGGTGAACCCAAAGGTTATTTTTAAAATTAGATAGAATATCTATATACTCATATTTTTAAAAATTGTATAGTAATTATCGTCTGTGTCATCATGAGAAACAATTTCGTAAGTATTCCTGAGAAATGCAAAAAAAACATATATGGGAGAAAACAGGCAAAAAATAAATTTATTTCTGAAAAAAGTCCCAATAAAAACAGGAAAAAGGAACGAACAAACGTATAAGAAAGGAAAACTGAAATAACATGTAATGGAATAATATGCAAAGTTTAAGCTTTATCACTGACAAAATCATCTTCATCATCATTGTGGAAGTCCGATTCATTCAGATCACGTTGTAAACTGCAGTTAACGGTAAAAGCGGCATTCCAGCATCTCTTTCTCTTGGGAAGTAATTAATCAACTTCAAAATTAAACTTTGCTTTTTCTTATTATACCGGGAAGGCATTTTGACAATGAAAAATTGATTGATAAGGCGAAAATGACCAAAAATAATGGTATTATACTATTATTTTGACTTATATTGATAACACGCTTTACTTAAATATGACAATTGATACAGGAAACTGTGAATAACCTACAAAACCGAGATAAATATATTGGTTTTTGGAAGTAGTATATATTTATTACACAAGGGCAGCGTAAGATCAAGTGGAAGTCAAATAATAACCTATGCGGACGATATAGTGCTTGTTACCAAAAAAAAGTATCATGGAAAATATGCTAAAGGAGGAGTCACAGAGGGATGAAAAATGGGGCTAAAAATTAATGAGAGTAAATCAATTCTAATAAGGCTGGAGCTTAAGCCGAAAAGAAAAAACCACGCTCATGAATTTGAAGAAGTTTGAAAATATTAATATGTAAGTGTCATGATTATCAGATAGATTGGATAGAAGCACTGAAATTAAAGAAAAGATAATCGCTAGATATAGAACCTACTACGCTAATAAGAAACTACTTAAAAGCAAAATGTTAACAAAACAAACAAAATTAATTATTCTTTTTTCCTATTTTTTTGGGAATCAAACCACAATAATGTTTTTTATTTTTTAAAGTGGAAGAATTTAAAAGTACAACGGGGACAGATAGACAAGTTCACAAATAAAATAAAAAACATTGGAATATGGATCTGATATCCCTTTTAAAAAACATGCTTCCCCTAAATTAATAAACTACGTTGAACACATACTGTTAGTATGCTCGTTGCATAAATGTTTTCTAGATATTTTTATAAATCCTGAAGGACTCTCGGATGAATTGGACGTGATTTTATCTTCCTATAGTGCTCACTGAATTGTATAACTTCATGACAGGAGCAATGAAACTTCGATCATTGATATTTAACGAATATTCCAGTTTTTAGTAATAACAATCACTAAACCCATGGTGTTTATGAAGTTTTTGATATTGTTTATTTGTTTGTAACTTTTTTTTATTTTATTAAATACTCAGTTGTTTTACAACTCATTGTTTAGTAGTCACTCTCTTGTTCATGAGTTTCCAATTTACGTGTGATCAATAAAGCTCGGATTTATAGGCAACAAGAACTGAAGAAAAAGGCGCTTATATGGGCAAAGATTTTTATTGAAAAAGGCAGAAATCTTAACATATAGGCAATATAGGCAAATGCTTTTAATTCCCTGATTATAAATAATAAGTTATTAAGAATTTATTTTAATATACAAAGTGAAATAATTTAACATTAACTTAACACAAATATATTTGCACAACATAACTAAACAATTGCTAATTAATAATTAAGCATTGTAACCACTTAAAATTTTATTATTAATAGCTACAACTAAGTGCTTCTCTATATTTTCTGTTTTAAAACTCTGTCTAATTTCACTTAAAATTAATTTGAATATAGAAAATGAACGATCTACATCGATAGATGTAGAGCAGATGGCGCATATAAGAGAGGATAATAAATCTGGCCCAGTTTGTAATTCTTTGGAAAATGTCCCATAGAGAACTTTAGCAACATCACATAAAAAGGAGAAACCTTCATTCTTGTCCAAAACAAATTTAATTTTTAGTAATTGATTGACCATTACTTCCAGGTGCCGATTTAATTTTAGACTGTAAATTATCTATTAATTTAACTGACTCACATAAATTTATCTCTTGTCTTTCTAATAAGGTAATTGTGCTAACGATTAATTTATAATTGCTATTGATATATGCGAGTTGCCGTTTCAATTTCGGATTATTACTAGCCCCAAATTTTATTACAGAAAGGTTTAGTGATAAAATGAAGTACCGAATATGTATAACATCATCAGTAGGGTAGCATAAAAGTTTAAAAAAGGCACAAAAATGCCGAATTTACGAAAAAAGTCAAGATATAAAAAAATCATCTAGAATAAGCAAAATAGGCAAAAAAAGGAATTTTGCCTATAATCCTAACTTTAGTGATCAATAAACGTTATTTTCTATAATTTTTAAAGCCTACAGGGCTAAAGATTTGTAATCTTGTGATATCACATTATTTCTTGTTTTTGTTTAAATTTCTCCTCTCAAAAATCCCTTATTGTAACAAAAAAAGACAACAGAATATAATTCACTTGTACAAAAATAAATACTTACAGTATTTGATAAATTCTCTTTAATATGTATTTGTATATAAAATGAATTCCAGCCCATTTAGCTTCTTTACATATAACCAAAACGGTAATGGCATTGAAAGTTTTGAAAAATTATCAGTAGTAATACCACAAGTGATTGAATTTCCGCGATTATTTTTTGACGTTTCTCGAAACCAATAGAAATCTTCAATTTCAGCAATTCATATACGTTCTAGCCAATCAAAACATTATAATAGTGAGAATAATCTACTTAAATTATTCCAGCGAGAATTATTCAATGTACATTGTTTTTATTGAATGACAACCAGTATTTTCGCGTCTGTCATAAATTTTCAAAAAATTCGTAAAAAAGTAACGTCAAAAAATAATCTATCGAACACCAAACTTGTTGCCATTTGGCAATAGCCACTCGAGCCCTTCGGGCTCTCGTGTGTATTGCCTGGCAACAAGTTTTCTAAAATCTGTCGAACTATTTTCAATTTATTCTCACTCTCTTGTGATATTACTACTGATAATTTTTTACTAAATATAGTAACCAATCAAATTACTTAATTTTAAGTCATGTGTCAAATTTTATCCAATCACCTCTGGATTACAGCGATAATACCCTACATGTGGTGTTTTCAGTTTGGTGTTTTTTTTATTAAAAATTAATTAAACATCAAACTGACAACTGGTTTAAAAATGTCGCGAAATGTTTGGTATTGCATCTAACAATCCGTCAACTTCAGCAAACTCTTCTTCCAATTTAACATTTACCAATTGTACTTTTGACAACTGTAGTTTTAAATAAAAATGAATATTGGTTTGATTGAAACTAATAAATTTTGTATTGATTATTTTTTGATGTTTCTCGAAACCAATAGAAATGTTCAATTTCAGTTACTCATATACGTTCTAGCCAATATTATAGTGAGAATAATCTACTTACATTATTCTAGCGAGAATAATTCAACATTGTTTTTATTGAATGACAACCACATGGCAACGGATTTTCTTGATTTGACGCGTCTGTCATAAATTTGTAACGTCAAAAAATAATCTATCGAATACCACACGAGAGTTCGATAAATTAAATAATAATTCTCCAGGCAATAGACACGAGAGCCCGGTGTGTATTGCCTAGTAACAAGTTTTCTAAAATATGTCGAATTATTTTCAATTTATTCTCACTTTCTTGTGATATTACTACTGAAAAATTAAAACGTCAGATTGACAATCAATTTTTTTATATCTACAAATTAAAAAATTATCTTGTCAAATACTCCTCGGGCCTTGATAAATACTCAAAATTTTGTCATAGAGAATCCTTCAAGCGTGTTGCTCAAGAATAATAGCCCTCGGCCTGCGTCCTTGGGCTATTATCAAGCAACACGCTTTCATCATTCTCTATGACAAAATTATTTCGGTATTATCAAGACCCTAGGGGTATTACTACTGATAAGTCTGTCGATTCATTTTATAACGAATCTGAGCTGTTTGAAAATACCACGAATCCGCAGGATGAGTGGTGTTTTCTTCAAGCAACTCAGTTGTGAAAGGTAAAAAATCCGAAATTCGGCAGAATGACAGGAAATTAGCAAAAAAGTTAAGAAGTTGATTAGAGAGATAGCTTAATAAACAGGAAACATTGACATCGAACAAAATACATATTTAAATAAACCAGTATCAATATAACGTATTTAAATATCTCTTAATTATAATTATTATAAATGGTACAATTGAACTTGATTAATTGAACACCCGCTTGTACTTGTAATAGTTATTTCTCACACTTTTTCATTAATTAACTCGATGGAATTTATCCCAAATCTGCTCATTTTTAAATGCGTGCACGGCGGGGTTATATATATTTGACGTTTAACTGTAACATACACATACAATATGTAGTTTTAATTCTGTGTGAATGTTTGAGAACGAGGAAGTTATTAGTCCTCATTCTTCCAGCACAAGTAATTTTATCTCTGCTTCTGTATCGTATATAAGAGAACCAGGTTTTTTTAAGCGGTGTAAGTTGAATTGAGTAGTAAAATTGTCCCTGCGTCCATTCTTTGTACACGCTATTCCATTTTTTCAAAGGGGTTTTTTAGTAAATCCTGAGAATATGTTAAATTGGATTTTATTAATTGGAGTGATATTATTTTGAAGTCTTTTAGAGCTAGCTTATCAGTCTTCGTATTACCGGTGATGCCAGTGTGGCTTGGTTTTCATTCATTCATTCGATTGGGTTGTGCTCAAAGGCACTTGAACTGAATCTTTGTACCATTTCCCATGTTATCTACTTCAATTCCAGAAGCTTTGTATCTTCTATGTAGGCCAATAGTTTGACTGGAGGGATTTTCAGTAGTCGTAATGGTTGTATTATTTCCTATTCAAAGTGCTCCCGTCTGAGTCCATGTAAGTTCTTGCAGAAGCAGAGAATGTGAATAGGTGTTTCATCATAGTGTTCAGATTTTCTGCAGATAGGTTCACTAACTTTGCCCATTTTGTGCATATGTTTCCTCAGGGTGCAGTGTCCAGTCACCAGATCGGTAACTGTCTTCAAATATCTTTTACTCAGTTTCAATAGCCTGGTTGAGAGCTCCTTGTCTACCTTGTTCAGTACACTCTTTGTATTGAGGTGTCCTTGTGTCGACCTCCTTTTAAGTTGATGTTCCCTATCTAGCCACTTTCCGATTTCCCCTCTTATGCAATCTTTTTTGATTTCACAAAACGGTTCCGGACCTATGAAGTCTCCTTTATAGCTTTCTTTCGCTGACTGGTCAGTCATTTCATTACCCGCAATCCCCTCATGTGCTGGCACCCATATTAGACACTTTGTTGTTTCTTGCCAGCCTGTTGAGGGCTTGGTATCCAGATTAAATTGATATTGTATATCATATCAAGATTTCTTGTCTAGTTACTATGTGATGATAATATAGTGTCTCAATCTTCATTCATTCTAGTCCTTTCTAGCGCTTGCATTGCGCTAAGAGAATCAGTGACAACTCCTAGATTATCCACATAAGTGCCTGCAATACGAATAGCTTCCCTGATTGCCAGTAGTTATTGACGTATTGTTAATTAATTCGCGCCCTATATTAATAGCTAGATTTTGACAATAAACTCTGATTCCGCATGAAACGAAGCAACAAAGTAAACTTTATTGAAGTTTAACAAATTATACTAATAAGCACACAGGACACAATAAAAATTACTTTGTAGAACTAACCGCAGTTTCACTCGACATTATGGCACTGAAGTTTTATTTTCCACAGACTTTTTTATATTTATATACATGTGATGAACAAGCTGCCGGCTGAGCATTAGCAGAGAAAAATGGCAGAGAGCGCCAAGGTACTATATCTGCACCCTGTTGTAAGTTTCTGATCATTCGAGTGTTGTGCTGGTACTATTCTCATGTGTGTGTGTGTGTGTGATGGTAGCAATGGCATCAGCTCTTGCTATTTGCCACATACTATCCGATATGAGTATTTAATCTATACCTAGGTATATCAAATATCAATATTAGTTGTCTTGACAAATTTAACTATTAAGTCAAAAATATTATTATTTCCTGTACCTAACAGAGATGTGATACAAGTTGGTAGTTGTATATTATATTTTAGTAGATGTTGTAGGAAAAGGTCTGTCGCCTGTCTATTATTTTTACAACCAAAAAATAAATAGTTTGTATTTGCTATCTCATCATTATCACAATAAGTACAATAGGGAGATCTCACCACACCGATTTTATGAAGATGAGCCGGGAATCGACCATGGTTTAATTAATCTGGATATAATGCAAGTGTAAGCTTTGCTGACATAAGGGAAAGAGTAATGTGGAGTAAGATTGGGTAAAGACTGATGGATTTTGAAGTAATGATTATTAGAACCTGTTGCTGCTTTCTCATAGACCGTGTTCCATTCCTTTCGAAGGAATTTCTTACATTCGTTAGTAACATCGTGAAATAGTACTAGCGATATATAGATATTGTCAATTCTGCAAGCTTTTTTCGCTTCGTTATCTACCCTTTCATTGCCTATGACACCAACATGTGTCTTTGTCCAAATAAATTGTATTTTTACATTTTTGGTGTATAGGTGAACAAGCAGTTTTTTTATACTGAATATTTCATTTTTAAATTGTTTCGTTGGTGAGCTATTTAAAGCCTCTAGGACAGACTTGCAGTCGCTAATTAAAACTACACCTGGCACGTATTATTTTTATATTATTATTACTATATATTCTTTCTGAAAGCTACTTACGTCATTTAAAATTTGGTAAAATTCTTTGTCTAAAGACTTTTTCTTGTAGATATTTGGCACAGATATTTTGTCACATACTAAACTCATGTATTCCACCAGCTTTTGCCTGAAATAGTTGAAATTAGCTTTATATAATAAAAATAAATGTATCATTCACATTTATAATTGTTGTTATTGAAACACATTTGATTTGATGTCAGATCTCATGCAAAACCAAGTAGGTAGTTATTTCAGTAAGTATTTATTACAGCACCCTTTCCATCACTTTGTCAAAAAAGGCTTACTAATAACTGTAGCGTCCATGCAAAGTTGAGCAAAAATAAACAAACAAAGGAACAGCTGTAGCATTATTTTCTCGCAGTTTATTACCTCTTTTTTACAGAAAATATCCAGGATATACAAAGTTAAGGAGAGTGCAGCGCAGTTTTTCCACCAAAAAAAATCTGGGAGATCCATTGTTCACTAAGTTGGTTAATTTATTCAATATTTATAGATTGGAATATTTATCCAACAGCTTTATAAAAATTGTTATGGTCCTTTTCAGCGATTATGAACCACCACAAAAATAATATAAAAAGCTTTTCCAATTTACAATCTCTGTCAGTTACATGTGTATATTAGACCTGAATTCACATGAGTTTGTTATTAATAAGTCAATATACGTAATTATATCTTATCTCACTAGCCATCGTAACAACTCCCGATACGTATGTCTTTTCGTGACTAAGCTTTATAAAAATTGTTATGGTCCTTTTCAGCGATTATGAACCACCACAGAAATAATATAAGGAGCTTTTCCAATTTACAATCTCTGTCAGTTACATGTGTATATTAGACCTGAATTCACAGGAGTTTGTTATTAATAAGTCAATATACGTAATTATATCTTATCTCACTAGCCATCGTAACAACTCCCGATACGTATGTCTTTTCGTGACTCATTCTTGATGATCAGTGTCGTAGTTTATTGACACATTAAAAATGTCATCAAATCTGTGGTTTGGAGCTGAAAGGTCCAAAGAACATTGGCCATTGATAGTACTGCTTTCGCAGTGACATTCACTGTTGAATGCACTCTTGAGTTCATAATCGCTGCATCTACACATCTTAAATATTATTGGAAGTAGCATAGGCGATAAAGTTCATTTATAATAGCCTTTTTGGTGTGCGTCATTGATTGTTTATGTCCTTCTAACACATTACGTTGTGAGAGATAGAAAAAAAAAGGAAGTCTGTGATTAATCCTAATCAAAATATCACAATAATGAGCCGTTTAAATGTATTACAAACGTTAACCCTAATCTTTGACTTACAAAAATTTGATTGGTTGATGTTTAGATTACGCGCAAGCGGCAATGTCCCACTGACAGTTCTCGTCAGGTCTGTACTTTGTTGTTTACGGTCAATTGTAATTTATAAAAAGTGAATATTAATCTTATTGTTAGCATTTTATTTATTTAAATAGTACAAAAATATGCCTAGATATACGAAAAAAGAGCAGCATCTTATTTTGAAAGTTCTCAATTATTTTCAGTTAGAAAAAGAAGCTTGTGAACCATTGATACCTTTAAAACTTCAGTGCACCAAGTTAGTCTTTTTTATGTAACAATGAGTGAAATTAATATAAAATAAGTTAATCCTATATATTTCATTGGGATTGCTTAAATATTTCATTTTTATCTATTATGTTTAAAGTTATCAACAACAAATACATGGGGTCAGTAAAAACATGAGACCGGGACTGATGAGTTGCATCCCATTAACAAATTTAATATGGTGTCTAAAACGGGTAGATAATTAAATAAAAGCAGGCATTGTTGTCATGTTTATTCTGATATCGTAATTGGTACTAAATTTTATTTCCGAAACTGCGACTAATACAGTTTTGTAACAATATAGTGAATAATATATTAATTTAATTTAAACAATAAAATTCCACAATTCCATTTTTCGATTGGGTTAGGGTAGGGTAGGGTAGTTAAGAGAATATCTTATGATTTTTTTATTAAAATATTTAGCGTAAAAAAGTATTATGACATTTTTCAAATCTCATACAGATATATGTTCCAATTTTTATAAAAATATTTACGATTCAAATAATATATCGGCAATATTGCTGTAAAATTTGACCAGCCTTTGTCCATGATAGGTGATTATGAACAGACCTTTTTGGATTACGGATGCAATTTGACGGTTGCCTTTTTTCGTTCAGGTAAAATTTCACTTTTAGGGATACAACTTGCCGGTCGCCAATGAGACAGTGGCCTCATTTGAACAAATAAAACAATAAAATTCACTAACAATAAGAATTATTATAAGTGAAGAATAACTTTTTCCATAAAACTTAAGAATAAAATAGGGTCTTATAGGGTGCAGACACGCTGTATAATCCTTTTGCAGGACTATATTTACTAATGAAAAATTATTTTAATAGGTAAATTGAATATACAATTAGTTTTATTTTGCAGTGTTTAGATATCCCAAGTACCTATTATTAATTTCATAGTCTTTTCGAATTTGGCTGAATACAATCCTGATGATTTTATTTATGAAATTAAACGTTAGCTATATGTAAAAATAAGAAATAAAATATCGACATACCCAAAACCCGGATATACATCACAAACGATGACGCACACCAAGAAGGCTATTATAATATGAACTCTAGTAAGATTTTGACATTGGAGAGATCAATAATGTGTCTTGTCAAAAGTTAGATATGTCTACTTAGAGGCGCTTGTAAAGGAAATGCCTGTTAAAACGTTTGTTGTTGTTCCGACTTAACACCATGTGATAGCTTTTTATGAGGGGTTCTTTAAAGGAGATGTGTATTTTAATTAAAATACAAATATTAACACTACCACGGCAAAAATTCGGCCGGAAATTGGAAATTTAAATGGTAATAATAACATGATATTTTACGCATTCAAAACGATTTTGTGGATTTTTTAATGTTTTCTGGTGTTACCACCTCATTTGGACGCCCACTGCGTTCCGCATCATCGGTGTTTCTACGACCAAGTTTGAAGTAAGCAAATCATAGTTTTATTGTTGTTTCTGATGGAGTGAAGTCCCCATAACACTTTTCAAGCCATTGCTTCGCTTGAACGGTATTTTTTCCCATCAATAAGTAGTATAAAATCAAAACACGTAATTGTTTTTGATCCATTGTTTTGAAAATATTGAAAGTAGCGTCACTCTTACCACAATAAGTCACGAACTGATGAATAGAATATCATGATATTTTGACAGCTGTCTTCTTAAGGTTAGAACTAACTGAAACACGGGAGATTGCAATGAAACTAGCGCCATCTATGTGTTAGGCCCGGGACTTTTCAGCCCATGTGTTAGAGAGTTTTCTCTTAGTTTCTAAAGTCTAAAAAGTACCCTGCTAGAAAACACCTAAAAAGAGGAGTTTCTGAAAACTTGTTTAATAGATGTATTAATTCATTCATTAACTACCCCATTTGAAGAGCCGAGGATATTTTATGAATAAGTTATACGATACATTCATAAATATGACAAATTCGTTCTGCAATTTTCCTTCCCCAGTGGTAGAGAAATAAGAAATTTTTTGGGTTGGCTGCTTGGACCGAAGTCCCCCATTATGAATAAATGTTTCAACTGAATACTCACTCTTTTGAAGTCAGTTTCTCTCCATAATAGTTTTTCCGAAAAATGTTTGTATGATTATATATCTCTGTGCTGAATTTTGATTCAGGACATATTGTAACTGCTGGGAACGGTATAGAATAAATAGGCGTTTCTTGTGTAGCCAAAGTTACTATTACAGGACTTTTATCCCATTTTTGATAAACTTCCATGATTGCGTAAATGCATGATGATAAAGTAATCCAAAAAATTGTTAGCCACCAAATTCTAAAAAAAAATAACAGATTTTATCGATATCAATCAAACTAGACAATGGTCGCACTCATCCCGACAAAGTTAATCAGGTAGCGATTTTTTCAGTGAACCCTAGTTTCTTAATTCTGCTGACCGTGCTAATCCGGATATAACATAACTTAACACAATATAATTTTATTCAACATATGACTTCAATAATTATTCATTCATTTTCGATTTTGATACAAATGTCTGAAATATCTTCAAATCAAAATATGTTATATCAATTCATATTACATTTGCACCAAAACCACACAAAACTCTACCAAATCCGACCGAACCTTGATCAACCGACCTTCCCCGAACTTTCAAGAAAAGAAATGGTCATTCTAAGAAGACTAAGAATAGGCCATTCTAAATTAACACACGGTTACCTAATGGCAACAAGTGCTAAACCAATGTGTCAGTTCTGCCAATCCCTCCTGACTGTTCAACACATCCTGACCGAATGCCATCAGCTTACAATTAGAAGACAGCACCTAAATATCGAAAATGATTTTCAAACCATATTAAATGATCCACATAAAATCATCGCTGTAATTAAACTATTGAAGGACATTCAACTTTATAATAAAATATGAACAAAAAAAAAAGAATAATAATATAATTTTATATAATCCAATATTATCGAGCACGTTGAACTGAATAAAAAAAAATTATACATTAATTAACATTATATTTGACGTAAATGACAATTAATGCATCATTAATCGGTAGCGTAGCGTATTTCAATTCTCATGGAAAAACTGGCGACTGCTACCACAGAGACTACTACCACATCGTTCACATCTGGGAGCCATTTCTTTGAACGTTCGACCAAATGCTCCCACGTATTTCATGTGATGGGAGTGGATTTGTTATGTTCGAGCAGTATCTTCGAAATCTCGAATGTTCGACTTGCAAACGAATCAATTTATCAGTCGTATCAGTCCCACATGGGAGTAAGCGAGTAGAGTCTTGCGCAGAAGTCAGAAAAACAAATAAATATCAAAGAACCTGAGGATATAGCGAGATATAGAAATAATAGCGATCATTATACAAAGTTTTTTGATAAATAATACTACTGAACAAAAATGAACGCAGATGAAGCTGTTATGCATCAAATAATTGATGATTTGCAAGATGCTGAGGAAGTGGCGGTAGATACAGAAAATGGAAATAAACACAAACTATATGTAATCTTCTTCCTGCCACGTACTTTTTACACTGCACTTTACCTAAAAAATGACACGTAAGATCCACAAAGTAGTTCGCCACTGTGTTTGGAAGATATTGCTATTTGAATTTTCGAGTACCGTTCGATTCTGTGAATTCATTCGTACGAACAGAATCCATTCGACGTTCTCGCGAATAGTCAAACGTTCAAATGCTCCCACGTATTTCATGTGATGGGAGTGGATTTGTTATGTTCGAGCAGTATCTTCGAAATCTCAAATGTTCGACTTGCAAACGAATGAATGTATCAGTCGTATCAGTCCCATATGGGAGTAAGCGAGTAGAGTCTTGCGCAGAACGTCAGAAAAACAAATAAACATCAAACAACCTACTGTGGATATAGCGAGATAGAGAAATCATAGCGATCATTAGACTTACTTAGTTTTTTGATAAATAATACTACTGAACAAAAATGAACGCAGATGAAGCTTTTATGCATCAAATAATTGATGATTTGCAAGATGCTGAGGAAGTGGCGGTAGATACAGATAATGGAAATAAACACAAACTACATGTAATCTTCTTCCTGCCACCTACTTTTTACACTACTCGACACTACACTTTATCTAAAAAATGACACATAAGATCTAAAAAGTAGTTCGCCACTGTGTTTGGAAGATATTGCTATTTGAATTTTCGAGTACCGTTCGGTTCGTGTGAATTCATTCGTACGAACAGAATCCATTCGGCGTTCTCGCGAATAGTCGAACGTTCAAAGATGCGGGTCCTGGTCTGTTGACAAAATTCGCGTTTAGCAGGAAAATTATGATCCCTTAGGGATGAACGCATGTTTTGTCAACTGATCAGATGTGAGCGCTGTGGTAGCAAACGCCCTTTTACCCATCACAATTTAAATACGCTACGAAACCGATCAATGATACATTAAATTGTAATTAATGCCAAATATTATGTTAATAAACATATAAAATGACATAACCTATTTTGGTTTGAAGATATTTTAAACATTTGTATCTTGAAAATCAATGAACACCAGTAGGAACTATTAAACTGAATTGAAATTGAAAATGAATTAATAATTTTTGAAGTCGTATATCAAAAAAAGCTAGGTTATGGAATTATATCAAGATAAGCACGTTCAAAGGAATCAAGAAACGATGGTGCTCATGAATTTATACTTTCTTCAATATTAAAAAAATAGTTTTTTCGTTACTTATTAATGAGGCAAATCTGCAGTGTGTAGTTAAACGCATTAAAATGCCCAAGAAGTGGAACAGTAAATGCATGGAGATGGTTACTTTGATTACTATCAATACAAATGTATATTAGGTATATTTAAATTTATAATGTTGAATGTTTTTAATGACATGCTAGATTATTAAAACTTGTGATATTCTTTCATAAATTTAATTATATTTATATTTCAATTTCAACAAGATGCTTGATGCTTTGATTTAAGTATTTCTTCCATTGCTCTTGAATATAGTCCTAGAGTCTATCATTCAACTCTCTATGTAAAATAATAAACAATAAAACCTTTATTGAGATATAGAATGATTGGTAACATCTTCGATGTATGCCTTACGAGGTACATGTGAATAAAAAAAAATAAATGTCACATTAACTTTTTCAGCTTCCTTTGAATAAAAAAAAATCTATGCTGGCTGCATCATAAAATTTGGTTTTGCTACGTCATTGACTTTTTATCGTGAATAAACTATAGTAGAACAATCAAGGTAATTGGTAACATATCGAAACTATTTTTTTTTGTATACTCCGAAAAACGGCATACCTACATTATACCTCGTGCTTATAGGTATAAGACCTGCGAGGTGTTATATGCTACTGAGCTGCAGGTTTTACGGGCCTACGTTGGTGCCTTCTCCAGTGGTCACCGGCCCAAGTACTAACCGCGATCGACACTGCTCCACTGTAATTATCGCATCAGAGAAGTTCAAGTCATGTGTTGAAAAATATTAATTATTTCGTTCTTATTATTGCGTAGGGCTAGTCCATGTTATTTTTCATTCTTTTATTTTAGCAGGCTGTGTATTTACCTGTCATGGTGAAATCGTATTGATTGTCATTACTTGAAGTCAATCGCATTGTATAGTGATAAAGATGGCACGTTAGAATTGAACTATGAATATTGTTTGAATTTACATTTAATACAAGATGAATGTGATAGAAATAGAACATGTGTTTTATTTGCTACAAGATATCAAGATCAACCCAGACCTAGCCGTAACACAGTGAAGACAATAGTAAACAATTTAACACAATTTGGTTGTTTGGTATCTCAAAAACGCTCGACATTGGGATAGGGAAGTGAACAAAAACTGCCTTCATTTTTGGCCTAAGAATTAAGTGACCGGAAAAAATATGGCTTTTTCATTTAAAAAAATAAAGATATTCTACTTGAACTTTCCATAATTCTTTCAACAAACCTTTATACAAAAAAGAAGTTTTCGATAAGTCTTCAATTATTTTTATCGTCCCACTAATCAACCCGACAAGATAATTTTTATTTGGTACTGGGGATGTTCACACAGAATTTTAAATATGGAGGTATGCACCTGTCAATTTTTTATGGAAAAAATGAATATCTCTATAAGGGCGCGTTGTTTCGAACACCTAAACTCGGTTTAATGATAACTGATGTTTAGACTGATATAATTGATGATAATAAATAAATCAATATGTCACAGTCTAAGCACCAGTTATCATTAAACTGAGTTTAGGTGTCCTAGATATAGGGTATTCTACTCAAAGTGACATTAAAATTTGATGTCCGAAAGGTTAATTATATTGACATATGTTACATTAAAAATAACAAGTTTGTCGTTCACTTTCGGTATAACTGGAAGTGAGATGTATGTCAAAATAGTTCTCATAAATTCGCCATAACTTGTTCTCCATCTATGCCAATTTGTATTGAAACAGTCTCCGATATATAGATAGTGTAAGTTTGTCATGAAACAGCTTGTATAATTCTTGGATAAGTCTTGTTCAGATTTCTCTGCATCGGTTAGTGCCTCGGCAGTAAACTTGTGAGCTTAACTTATAATACACGCCTTCTACTCCTAGTGATAGGATATATTACTCGTATTGTACGTCTGAGATTTAATTAGAAGATGGTAAGAAACTGTGAAGAGAGTAAAAGACAATTCTAGAGTGATGACTATAATACATCGGTTTGTATGCTTCACATGCTCCATTACGAGGCTTACCAGTGTCTTATCATTCGATATTATATACTTATTTCGATATGGAGAACATAAAAAGAACTAAAAACCGACATTTGAAAGAAGTATGGAACAAGAAACTATCCTTATCTAAAATTGTGATTTATAAACTATCAAATATATATCCTCTATTAAATAAACAACACAATGATTGATATATTTCAATGTATTTAATACACATATTCCATATAAATTTGTTAAATTTACGTTATCGTATAAAATCAAATTTTAATTGATTTAATACAACTTCTATCTTGGACTGGTTCAATGCATTAATGAAATGGGAAGTGTAAAATATAAATTCTATAATTTGCCAAAGCATATTTCCAGACTTTCACTTGCTCCAAGTATTTATTTTAATGATGTGTAATGTTTCTCACCCACACAATTTTTAAAGGCGAAAGAATGATTTTCGCTGCCTTTTAATATTTTCTTCGGGGGCGAAGCGCCCCATAACCGTTCTAACGACTTTTTGAAGAGACAAAGCATACCCGACTGGCAAACTATCGCTAAATATCTTGTTTTTTGTATTATAGTGTCGCAAATATCATATTTTTCAGCTATCATACTTTCTCAACAAATCAAACAAGCTGATAAACTGTGTTTGTAAGGTACAAGAAAAGGTCGGATGCCTCATAGCTTCACCCAACCATGGTATCCTTGATTAGGAATCTATGATTTGTTATGTGGCTGTTATCTTGAATCCAAGGTCCAATCTACTTTTATCTCCTTCCGGGAAGCCTCATCCACTCTGAAAGAACCTTATCTTTGCTGCTGCAAATATGTCAAGTTGTGTCTTAGCACAAAATATTTCCCAGGTTATATCATAGATGTTAAGTAAAAATGCGATAAAATAATAAAGTTTTACTTTCTCTAAATGGTGGAGCTTCTCTGGGGGCAAAATAAAAATTCTGCAGCTAAATGTACAACAAATACTCTCTTTCCTGAAAACAGAAGAGTGTAGTATTCACCGCTTGATACGCATAGATCGGCTCTAAATGTGGTTTGCGATGTAGGGAAATTGGAAGTCGTAGGAAAACTCAGTTTCCAAGATATCAAGAAACTTGGTACCCACAACCAGCTCTACCTTACTAAAGTTCATTACAAGTTCATTTTAAACTTAACTTGTTAAATATCAACAACTCGATAACTCGAAGAGCTCGAACTTTTTTGAAATTGGGTTAAGTAATGTTAGGATGAACGAAGAGGTAATAAAAATTATAAGAAAACTTCAGGACCTAAGAGATCTCAACCACTGTTCAGAACCCTATTCTTCAAAAAATAAGTGGAGAAATAGGGGAGACCGGGGATAGTTGGCTATAGGGGCAGGTAGACTAAACAACAATAACTCGCTATCATCACGCGTTTTTCATCAACCAATCACGAGTGACGATGCCTCTCTGTGACCCGCTAACTTGTGCGAATTGTGCCGCCGTAGACGATAATATAGCATAAACGCCACATAAAAACAATACCAAATTCCATACAAAACGTTGCATCGTTATGTAAGTAAACTTAAACAAAAGCTAGAAAGTGTGTGATGCCTTTTGGCCTAAACATTAAGTCATTAATTATTTAAAATATTATCGAATAAATTCCCTTCAGCTAATTCCAATAAACCACGAATTGTTTTATAAATAATAAATATAAAGGTTACACGTACGAGTCAATGTCAAAGCAAATAAACATTATCTAGTATCATGTATGTTTACTTATAGTGAACTTGACTCTTTGTATATATAGGTAACAATAGTATTTTAAGCATTCATTATTAATTCAATATTAACTCATTATTGATTCATTATTATTATTAAGTCATTATGATGGTCATTCATGAAAGGATGATTACAGTCAGTATCATTCATTCTAAGTAGTAATCTAAGAGTAGTCAATTAGTGTTAGTGGTTAATGTATAGTAAATATTAAATAGAACATGTCCCAGTGAAACAGGTAGTTGTTTTATTCCTGGGGGATGACCCACCAAGTGACCAGCAGCACCACCTAGTCAGAGGCCCTTCTACTATCCTACTACACCCAGTATCCTCATTACATTACACATTACATGGCGATCCTGCAAACAATTGGAGTTCTGTAACAATGGGTGGTAAAGCAACGAAACAAGCGGTCCAAGAAAATGGCGTGGTCAACAGTAATTTTATAGTACAAGAAGAGGAACTCAAAGCAGATCTGGAGGTGAAGATTCTTATCTACATTATTGTGGTTGTTTTGGTACTACAATTTGGATGGTCTATATATAAGAATCATAGAAGACAAATGAAGAGGGAGATAAGAAGAAATCTACAGCAAAGCACGCTAAATCTGTAGGATGGTGAGAATATTATTTTTTTTTGTAAACTTTAAGGGTATATTCTGTTTTGTGGCTAAAATTTTTTTTTTTTGATAATTGATATTTCATATTTTTATTTCTATTGACAATGAATTTTAAATGTCCTCGAGTGATGGAAATGCAGTAACGTGGGATGAATTTGAGATTAGATTGAATTTAATTTTAGAAGATATACGTAGGAATAGTAAGCGTGTGTTAAAAAAGGAGGTTCCAAAAAGCTCAGATAGTCATATAGATATAATAAATAAGTTGTGTGATTCATTTAATAGTTTCTCTAAGTTAATAAATAAGAATTGGTATAAGTTAGAGGAGAATCAGCAGAGTACATGTATTTTATATTTTAACAAAATTAGAGAAAAGGTAGAGAAAGCATTTCAAGTGTTAGATTGTCAGTATGAAGTTCCGTCTCAATTAATTACGCGTAATAATTTAATTAATAATTTAATAGTATTAGAAGCAATGAGCAAAGATAAAAAGGAGAAAATGGCATTAAGTATGAATGACTTTTTCAATTTAGCTGGTAAGATATTACCAAATGAATTTAATGGGGATATAAGCAAATTGCAATCTTTTGTAGATGCTATAAGTTTGCTACAGGTTGGTGCAGCAGAGCATGAGGAGAATGCTGTACTATTTGTGAAAACTAGGCTAACTGGAAAGGCCAGGAGTCTAATCACCACCGAAAAATCGTTGGTAGAAATTATAGGAACCCTAAAAAAGGGACTAAAGGGAGATAGTGCTAGTTTAGTAGGAGCTAAATTAAGCAAATTAAGACAAAACAATAAGGATATAGTTGAGTATGCTTCAGAGATGGAGAAATTAACAGATCAGTTACAAGCCGCGTATTTGGCAGAAGGAATGCCAGTACATTTAGCAACTAAGTATACAACAGAAGCAGCAGTAAAATCACTGATCGACAACTCAGCATCAGAGCGGATAAAAACCGTTATAGCAGCTGGGAATTTTACGACACCGCAAGAGGTGATGACTAAATTGGTTTCCATCAATGTGGGAAACAATCAGTCAACAGGAAGTGTTCTGCATTATAAGGCAGATAGAAATAAGTTTGTGTCAGGAAATACCTATTTTCCACAGCGAAATACCTATTTTCCTCAGCGAAGACACTCTTATGTAAATCATAATGGAGAAAATAATTTCCATAGGAAAAATAACTACGATAACAGTAGGAAATTTCACGCCAATCAAGGCAATAGGAGATTTACTGGTTACAGGGAGAAACCAGAAGAATATAGAAACAAGCCTAACAATAGGTTTAACAATGATAATAAATATAGAAATGTAAGAATGTGTGAGAGTGGAGAGACGAGAGTGGAAGATGAACAGAAAGAATTGGGGTTTTGAAAAAGAAAGGTGAAAAATCCAAAATTTTAAATAACTTGCATAATAATAATCATTACATTTATAACTTTGATTTAACTCTTTCAAACTTTGTGCAAATTAAAACTGACATATCGGATAATATAGATACTTTTATATTAGATACAGGTGCAGATATATCGTTATTAAAAATTTCAGATAATTTTCCACATCACTTAATAAAGACAACACAAATCTTAAATATTAAAGGAATAACTCAGGGAGAAATTAAAACTTTGGGTACAATAGAAACTTTTCTTTTTATTAAGGGTGTAGCATTTCAACATTGTTTTCATGTAGTAGAGGAAGAATTTCCTATACCTACGAATGGAATTCTAGGTAGGGATTTCATAAGAAATTATAATTGTATTTTAGATTATTCAGAATTAAAATTATACATAGATTGTAAATCTAGGAATACAGTAACATTAGAAATTCTTGACAATCCTGAATATGATACTTTGGCAATACCGCCTAGATGTGAAGTCTATCGGTTGGTAGAAAGTTTCAAAAACTTAAGACAAGATAAAGTTGTTGAGCAACAAGAACTATTACCAGGAATATTTATAGCAAGATCTATTATATCAAAAACTAATCCTTATGTCAGAATTTTAAACACAAATTATGAAAGCAAGTCGATAAATACAAACAATATTAAAATATTGGATTTAAATTTATTTCATGTATATGCTGTGAAGAATGAAAGTAAGAATAGGTTGAAAGAATTAAGAAAAACATTACATTTAGAGGTACCAGAATACGTGAGGGATAAGCTAATAAATCTTTGTGAGAATTTTTCAGATATTTTTGCTTTAAAGAACGACATTTTAACGCATAATAATTTTTATGAGCAAAAGCTATTGGTAAAAGATGATACTCCAGTATATATTAAAAATTATCGCACGCCACATTCTCAATCTTCAGAACTTAATAATCAGGTCCAAAAGTTATTAGAACAAGGTATAATTGAATCTTCAATCTCAGATTATAACAGTCCAGTTTTACTTGTTCCCAAAAAGGCAATCAATGGAGAGAAGTCTTGGAGACTTTGTATAGATTTCAGGCAATTGAACAAGAAAATAGTCACAGATAAATTTCCATTACCCAGAATAGATTCGATCTTAGATCAGTTAGGGAGGTCGAAATGGTTTTCAGTCATAGATCTTATGTCAGGTTTTCATCAAATTCCTTTAGAACAGTCGTCAAGGAAATATACATCTTTTAGTACAGAAAAAGGTTCTTTTCAGTATACAAGATTACCATTTGGTTTAAATATAAGTCCAAATAGTTTTTCAAGAATGATGTCCATAGCATTCTCAGGATTAACTCCAGAAAAAGCATTTCTTTATATGGATGATATAGTCGTAATAGGGATGTCAGAAAATCATCATTTAAGTAATCTCGAAAGGGTGTTTGACACATGTCGGAAATTCAACCTTAAATTAAATCCACAAAAATGTCAATTCTTCAGGCGAGAAGTAACGTATTTAGGACACAATTTGTCCAGCGAAGGGGTTCTACCCGATAAGGCAAAATATTCAGTCATTGAGAAGTATCCAGTGCCCAAAAATTCAGAAGAATCTAAAAGGTTCGTAGCATTCTGTAACTATTACAGACGTTTCATTCCAAATTTCGCTGAAATATGCATACCTCTCAATAAATTATCTAGGAAAAATGTGAAATTCGAGTGGTCGGAAGACTGCGAAAAATCATTCCAAATACTAAAATCGGCATTAATTCAGCCGCCTATTTTGAAATATCCAGATTTCAATAAAAAATTTATATTGACAACAGATGCTTCAAATATTGCGTGTTCTGCAATACTTAGCCAGGAATACGAAGGTATAGATCTACCTATAGCTTATGCTTCGCGAGGTTTTAAGAAAAGTGAATTAAATAAACCTATAATTATGAAAGAATTGTTAGCTATCCATTGGGGAATTAATCATTTTAAGTGTTATTTATATGGTTCTACACATTTTATTGTGAAAACGGATCACAAGCCGTTAACACATCTTTTTTCGATGACAGACCCAACTTCGAAACTTACGAGAATTAGACTAGACCTAGAAGAATACAACTTCGAAATACAATATTTGAAAGGAAATTCAAATTATGCGGACAGTATTTCAAGGATATCCATAAATGAATTAAAAGACTTGTACATTGACAATGCTCACATTTTAGCAATAACGAGGTCAAAAACTCGTCATAATAAAGCTCAGCCTATAGGAGAAGATAAAATAGTTTCCACAGAAATAAAGGAAGATATTCGCAAGCCAGCAGTATATAAAGTACTGAATAATTTAGAGGCGCATAAATTACCAATTCTGCAATTTGAAAATAACCGTGTTTCGTTAAGGATGAACATACGGATCAAAAACAGGATGAGATTTAGCCAAGCCTTATTAAATACCGATATAGTTAACTTTGATTTAGGTCAAACGTTAGTTCAGCTTGATAAGCTAGCGGTAAATAATGGTATAAAAAGGATGAAAATTTATATGAATGATATTATTTTCACACAGTGCACTATAAAAGAGTTTATGGAAAAAGGAAACAATACGTTAAAAAACGTACAAATATGTATTTGCGATATACCTAAGATGGTGGAAAAAGAAAAAGAAAAGCAACAGATTTTAGAAACTTATCATAATGATCCTTTATTTGGAGGTCATGTAGGAAATAACAGGCTATTGAAAAAATTAAGAGCGAATTTTAGATGGAAAAACATGGAAAAAGATGTAAGAAAATATATTAAGCAATGTCACAAGTGTCAGGTCAATAAAGCAAAGAATAATCACAAGGAAGAATTTGTATTAACGGATACAGCAGAAAAACCATGGGATATAACATATATAGATACGGTCGGTCCTTTTCCACAAAGTGAAAATGGTAACCGTTATTGCATCACAATGTTATGTGAATTAACGAAATATGCAGTAATAATTCCAGTTAAAAACAAAGAAGCGAACACGATAGCTCGTGGAATTTTTGGAAATTTCATACCAAATTACGGTCTAATGAAACAAATTAGGACAGATTTAGGCACAGAATATAAAAATGAAATATTCAACGCTTTAACTAAAATGTTAAATATTAGGCATAATTACTCAACAGCATATCATCATCAATCTATAGGAGGTTGTGAGAAATTACATAGAACGCTTAATGAGTATGTGAGACACTTTATAAATGAAAGTAAGGATGATTGGGATGAATGGTGTAAACTATTTGCTTATTGTTATAATACGACTCCAAGCTCGTATCATGGTTATACGCCATTTGAATTATTGTTCGGTAGACGTGCTAACTTACCCGAGAATCTAACAAACGAGATTGAGCCATGCTATAATATTGATGAATATCAGAATGAGTTAAAATATAAACTGCAGGTAGCTCATCAGAGAGCAGAGAAATATTTAACCAAACATAAACTGAGTAGACAAAGTCAAAATAGTAAGGTAGCTAATCCAGTTGATTTTAAAATAGGGGATTCAGTTTTAGTAAAGAGGGAAAATAGAACCAAATTCGAATCTCAATATATAGGTCCATTTACAGTCACAGAGGTGAGTGATGTTAACTGTAAAATTAAATTAGAATCAGGTGTGATAAAAGAAATACACAAAAACAGAATCCATCCTTATTGTAAAATGAATTAAAATATTGTAAAATTGGAAGTGCGAGTGAGTTTATAAACATTTCCGAATAATAAACAAAAGTGTTATAACAAACATTCAAAACATTGAAGTGAAAATAAATAAACAACTAAGTGATCGTAAACAATTTTTAAAGGCAATGAACATTCATTTATTTATGAATATATTATGTAATCGTAGGTTAGTGACATTATTTAATAACCATCTACCATTTATTTTTAGGATAATTGTAAATTCATTTCATTAGGGGGAAAGGAAGCTCAACGGAATTTATTCTTTTTGTAAAAGGGGAAGGTGTGATGCCTTTTGGCCTAAACATTAAGTCATTAATTATTTAAAATATTATCGAATAAATTCCCTTCAGCTAATTCCAATAAACCACGAATTGTTTTATAAATAATAAATATAAAGGTTACACGTACGAGTCAATGTCAAAGCAAATAAACATTATCTAGTATCATGTATGTTTACTTATAGTGAACTTGACTCTTTGTATATATAGGTAACAATAGTATTTTAAGCATTCATTATTAATTCAATATTAACTCATTATTGATTCATTATTATTATTAAGTCATTATGATGGTCATTCATGAAAGGATGATTACAGTCAGTATCATTCATTCTAAGTAGTAATCTAAGAGTAGTCAATTAGTGTTAGTGGTTAATGTATAGTAAATATTAAATAGAACATGTCCCAGTGAAACAGGTAGTTGTTTTATTCCTGGGGGATGACCCACCAAGTGACCAGCAGCACCACCTAGTCAGAGGCCCTTCTACTATCCTACTACACCCAGTATCCTCATTACATTACACATTACAAAAAGCTAGAAAGTAATTCGAACCTCAGTAGAGCTGATTTGACCCTGGACACGGCGGGATACATAAAAAATAGGCAGATATTTAGCGATGACGAAGAAAATAAACTGGAAGCTCATTTGAAGTCGGCTGCTGACATTTATTATGGATTAACACCGTATGAGACACGCAAGTTTGCATTCGAATACGCAAAGAAGAATAATAAAACTATGCCCGAATCTTGGGATACAAAATTAATGGCTGGCGAAGATTGGTAGTACCTATAATGTTACCTTTATTTAAGTTCTTTATTAACCGAGACTGGATCTCACATTTAAGTTTGTTTATAATTAAATAAAAAGTGTCTATCATTTAGTACATTTTAATGTTTCATTTTATTCTAATCCTCTTCATTTACACTAACTACTGCCTAGGTCATGCTTATGGCCGACTTACCCCTGATATGGGATAGGTTGACCAAGCGTCAGAGGTTTAGAAAATTGACTAAATAAGTATTATAATAATAAATATGTAGGTTATAGATTAGTATTCAAGGTACCTGAATAGTTCTTCTATTTATATCAACTGTTGGTTTTGTTATATTAAGTTAAACAACAGAGATATACGACCTTAAGTCAAAAGTTAGTCAACTATCCCCGGTCTCCCCTAATTTACGTATTATAACGATCAGGAAACCCCCTGAAACGATAGATTATAAGAGGACTGAAAAATGCGGGTATTGATTCAAAATTTAAGAGGCACAAGGCACTCTGCTTTTTCCATAGGTCTTAGTGCTGGTAGTTTAATCAAAGCCATCAAAAAAGTAGGAAATAGATATCACAATAGATAAATAATTTACTGCTAACTACATAAAAAAGTATACATAAGCAAGTGTGAACTCCTGTTGAATTAATAATACAGAATAAGAATATTTTTGCTAATTTATACGAATGTTTCTTCTTTTTTTTTCTTCATATATGTTAGTACAAGTATTCCTTACTGAACTGATAGTTATTACTAAACAATGTTAAACATTTTAATAAGTGTTCATTTTGTTTACTTTACGGCAACCAAATCACCTAACTCTAAACAACTATATGGTTTTTTATTCGGACGTAACCAATCGAAGTATGATTAAAGATTGAATGACCTTCAAGAAGTTCCATTCTGATTTTACGAGAACTAGAGATAATACATCCGAATAGAGTCACACCGCTATAAACATGCATCTAGAAATAATTACAACAGATCCTGTTACTCTATCCAGTGCGGTTTTGATAAAGCTTTAGAAGTATACCAAGGTATTTGGTGGCGTAGATAGTTCGACCTGTATCTCTGAAAACTTGCGTGTGACGTGCTATGGAGTACCACTGAATGGTACTCTATTTGTACTGAGGCATCATTTTGGAAATCATACCCAATTATCGAGTGCATACAAATATAGTCGCAAGCACTGCTACGTCGCAAGTCATTTATACGGGAAGTCGATGTTTCAGACCACAGGATAGTTATGGAAACTCGTCAAAAAATATGAAGACTAGATCTAACTAGGTATAGAAATTTGCGTTGCGGCTGAGTTCTAGCCGCGAATTAAAAGTTTTCGGAAAAAAAGATGAAAATTGATTGGTTAATAAGGTTTTACTTAATAGATTGTACTGTGAGTGGATGTCAAAAAAGTTAAGTTGTCCAGACTGGCCAGATTGGATTGAAATCTTTTCACAGCACAAGACACCAATCAATTCCCACTTATTTTATTTAGAAAACTTCCCAATCGAAGTGGTAAAAATATAAAAATATTATCTTCTGTAAGTTCCTTGTGGCATTACTTATTCTTTTTTCTTATTCCCTCAAATTGAATCTTTTAGAAGCTCTTGAGATAAATAATAACAAATATTCAGATAAACTTCTTAACGACCAAATAGATATCAACAATTCTCCCTTATTAAACCTTTTTACCTAGAAACTTCCGGTTAGATTGTGGTTAATGAATTACCAGGTAAACTTGTTCGGCGGGCGTAATTTCGGCCGGTAATCCCTTGGCCTACCTGCATAAATCAAGGGGTACCATTTATGACAGGGGTAATTTCGGCCGACCTACTTAAGATTATTCCTTTAAATGTATAAAATTCACAAAGAACAGGTATAAAATTATTATAGCTAGTCAGTATTATAACTTATCTTGAAGCTACTAGTCGATAGAAAGCATAAAATATATTATTTGTATACGATGGCATCAGTTTCAGTAATTAAGAGTTCACGCGGTTGTGACTTACTAGTTGTAGAAAAGTTTCAGTTTTGTAAACAGGACGTATTAAAAAGTGGTGAAGTACGTTGGAGGTGTATAAAGAAAAATTTAAGATGTTTAGCCAAACTGTACACTGTTGGTGCGGAATACACAGTTACTAGAAGTGAATTAATCCACAACCACGAGTCCGATGAAACTACTTTGGAGAGAAAAATAGTGACGACTTCATGCAAGCGCAAAGCTGAGGAAGACATATCGGAGAAACCTTAAAAAATTATTAAAAGCGTTCTTTCAAATCATTTGCCAGAGAATTTGTCATCGATAGATGTCAGTCTAATAAGAAGAAATTTGTACAACAGCCGCCGTGAGCTCTTACCAGCCCTGCCTAAGGATATTCACGATGTACATTCTGTACTCGATAGTTATGGACCGAAAACCACAACAGGTTAGGTTAGGTTAAGTTAGGTTAGGTTAGGTTAGGTTAGGTTAGGTTAGGTTAGGTTAGGTTAGGTTAGGTTAGGTTAGGTTAGGTTAGGTTAGGTTAGGTTAGGTTAGGTTAGGTTAGGTTAGGTTAGGTTAGGTTAGGTTAGGTTAGGTTAGGTTAGGTTCCACTCCTAGGAGCTGTAAGACCTTGTCGTAGGTGGAGTGGCTCAGTAACTTCCTCCTCTCTCGAGCCGTAAGGACGGGAGAGGAAGAGTGAAGCTAAAAAACAGCTCAAAAATGGTCAGTGGGGCACTGGTGGGGCTATGGATGTCGAGTAGATAGCACCAATAAATACCAGTAAAAGATCCAACCGGCCCAAGTTATATCCGAACACACTGACAAGTCCTACCAGATTCGGAGGGCGAACGGCGAGTTCCCGGCGCCGAAAAGCGGGGACCACTCGGCTATGGTATGGCAACCCAGACAGAAGAGTCCTGAAGGAGACAACCTGCAGCAAAAAATCCGTTAACCCACGGTGGAAGATATCGTGCCTAAGGGTGAATGGCCCCACGATACGGTGGTCGCTAACGATTCCCTTGGGTTACCAGGCGACAACCCATTGTATGATGGCCTCATCAGTGCATGCGGGGCTCTGCACTGATGGATTTGTTTTTCCCTTGCTACTCGTGGGATTTAGATGGGAGACAAACAAAATATGGAAACACAAACCCTGTCCGGGGGGAACCAGCTGGACAAGGAAAAGTCCTCTGGAACAAACAGACAAAATACTGCAGATAAAGGTATAAACCCTATTACTGTGGATTTAACCAAAGAAAAGACACCAACGGGGACTCCTAAGAGTATAGACCTGACTGGAAAACATAGCAGACTTAACATGCTGAGTCAACTTAGGCGATGTAACTCAGTTACTGGGAAAAGAAAGGTCATAGATACATCATTCAACGATACGACCGGAGATATCTATAAAAAAAAAGAAAGTGCAGAGGCATTTATCATTACAGAGGCTATAGAGACCAACAAACACCTCGTTACGGAACTCGAGGCGGCTATTGAGAAAAACACAAACAAAAAGATAAAAGATCTACTCGTGAGATTACAGAAGAACGCCAAAACCTTCGATAGAATCTCAGTCCAGAATTGGTTAGAGCAAAGGAGGTATGAACCGATAGAAAAGGCAACCTTTGATGTTGATGTACAGACTGACAAGGTGGAAACACCACACAAAACTGTGATGGACATGGGGACACAGACAGAATGGTGGATGGGGGGGCAAAATGAACCGCCCCTGATGTCTCTTCCAGAAATGAACAGTGAAGGGGAACTAATCCAGGTGATAGATAAAGAATGGTCCGAACAGCTCTTCACCAACACCAATACGGTGGCAGGCAACCCTTTAAATGCACCGGACAAGACTGTGAAAGTCGTTCTTGTCGATCCTAAGGACCCGGAAATGAAATCCAGCATTCAGAGACTTTATAAGGAAAAGTATCCTGAACTGGTTGACATGACCGAGGAATTTGAAACTCTGGAACAAGAGACAAGAATAAAAAATCGGGCAATTATTTGTAAAAAAATTATAATGATTAGACACGATACAACGGTCAAAGATCTGTGGATAAAAATGAAGAGACTGCAAGTGGAAACACTACAGGACTCAAGAATAGCTATGCATGATATCCCAGGTGTGACCACCAAAAAATTCCAAAAAATAGTTGAAGCTGTTTTCCATGGTACTAATACGAAGGTAGAAATATACACGACTTCCAAAAAGAAGCTCTCTGAAGCCGAGAGACCAACATATGGCATGATTATCAGCGGAATCGGCAAGTCATATAAAGAAATACTGGGCAAGGTGAAGGAGTCGGTCTCTGGCCAAGAAGGAGCAGACGCGATTCGGTCCATCAGGGGTACCAAAGATGGTAAACTACTTATGGTAATGGATAAAGACACTAGCGCCTTAAATAAGATTAAATCCATTCTGAAAGACAATGGAGATCTCCGGGCCAGGCAACTGGGAACGGAGAACACGAAGTGTATTCTGCATATTAGGGGAATGGACCCTGAAACCGATAAAGAAGAGGTAAAATTGGCAGTGGAGGAATGTCTAGGACCCTGGAAAAATGAGAATAAGTTGAGTGACCTACGGCCAGCTGGCAACGAGACCATGGCTGCAACACTTACCCTGGATAAAGAAGACGGTGAGAAACTTATTAGAAAGGGGCCTCTAAGAATTGGTCTGGTAAGGTGCCAAATAGAGAGGAGGCTGGACATCAGGAGATGTTACAAATGCTGGTCCTACGAACACGGTGCAGAGATTTGCAATGGTACCAGGAGACAGGGATGCTGTTTCAAATGCGGTCGAGCAGGGCACACCAATAAAGACTGCGCGAACGAGGAGCACTGCCCAATCTGTAACGAAAATGGACACAGCGTAGGCACAATGAAATGCCCAGCCTTTAAGAGGGCGCTCAAAAAAGCAAGACAGGATGGAAAAATAAGAGAAGGGCATTTCAGCAGACAACCATCCAGAACTGCTCCAGTGGCCACTGAACCACATGAAGACTGTACAAATGATGAGGAAATAAGGAGTTCCAATGCTCTGATAGAGGAAGCAAATAATACATTCCGAGATCTCCAATCTACCTGCACAATAGAAGCCACCCCACAAGAATCCCCTCAGTATGAACATTAAAATTCTACAAATTAATGTAGACCGGAGAGCCAGTTCTCAAGACCTAACAATGGCGATGGCGGATAAATTAGATATAGACATTATTCTCTTGCAGGAACCAAACAAGAAAATGACTCAGAAAAACAAAAGATGGATTACTGACCTCAACCTGGATGTCGCGATTTACTGCAGAAACCGTAATGTAGGAATTAAAACTCATCAACGAGGAGTGGGATACATCAAGTTGGAACTACAAAACTTCACATTGTATAACTGCTACATATCACCCAACGTTCCTCTCCAGTGCTTCGAGAACTATATAAATGGAATAATGCAGAAAATCAGGCTAGATAACAGGGAAGCGATCATAGCGGGAGACTTCAACTCTGCGTCAAAGACATGGGGATCCGCGAGGGGAAACAGCAGAGGGGAATTCCTTGATGGATGGATAAGCTCATTGAATCTAGTAATACAAAATGATTGCCGAACACCTACCTTTGTCAGGGGCAGTCAAAGCTCTATTATCGATCTCACACTGTCTACCCACGGAATTGCACGCAAGGTCAAAACCTGGAAAGTATTGACAGATGAGTCCCTCAGTCTGCACCGATTTGTGGAATTTGGAATTCTGGATGAAAACAGGAGAAAGCTTAACTTTAAAGGGAAACACTGCATGGATAAGCACATGTTCAAGGATCTACTTAGCATCACATGCCACTTCAACGATGTGGACGAGTTGATTTACAAAATACAAAGAGCACAGGAGGATAGCACCATACACCCACCTGGTAGGAGGTCCAAGCAACCGTACTGGTGAAACGACCACATACAGAAACTCCGGGATATCTGCATCAGCAACAGAAGGCTCCTAACTAGATTCAGGAGTAGAAACGACACAACACGGATTGACGATATTGAGACTGAATATAAAGCGTCAAGGACGAAACTGCGCAGAGAAATAACTAGGTCCAAAAAGGCCCATTGGAATGAACTCTGCACCAACCTGGAGCAGGATGTATGGGGGCAAGGTTACAGAATTGTAACCAATAAGATTCAACACCTAAACACTCCATACAACTTATGTGTTAAGGAAAAATTGAAAATCGTTGAACTGTTATTCCCTGCGGCACGTGACTACTTTCCTATCCAAAAAAGTGCGCCATTTCCAGTAGTATCTCCCAGCGAACTGGCATCAGCATCCGCCAAAATTAGAATGGGGAAGTCCCCCGGCAACGACGGAATAAATCCGGAAACAGTTAGGCTAGTGGTTGATCTTTTCCCGCAGAAAGTTCTCAATATTATAAATAGTCTTATGAGCTCCCAAATATTTCCCGACCGCTGGAAAAAGGCCTCGGTGTCACTTATTCCGAAAGGCGAGGAAGCGCTCGAGAACAAAAAATACAGACCGATCTGCCTACTAGATATCTTTGGTAAGTTGTATGAACATATCATAAAAGCTAGACTTAAGAGCGAGCTAGAGGGAAATCGTGATCTGTCAAATATGCAGTTTGGCTTCACAAGAGGAAGGTGTACAGTCGATGCAGTAAATAAAGTCATGAGCATCGCAAATTCAGGCAATAATAAATGGTGCGCACTAATATTGATAGACATTGCCAACGCATTTAATAAGGCAAGATGGAGCATCATCATGGAGAAGTTACAACGACTTAAAATAAGCCAATATTTACTGAATCTGGTGGGCTCCTACTTAAATCAAAGATTCCTAACCATAGGCTCTTATGACTACAGGATTTCCCAGGGCGTGCCACAGGGCTCAGTAATGGGTCCCCTATTATGGAACCTGTTATATGATGACATACTGAACGCTAAACTGTCACATGACTGCTGTTCCGTGGCGTACGCCGATGACCTTATAGTTATAGTCAAAGCCACAAGCAGAGAGCAGCTGATGGAGAGAGCCAACACATGTCTCGAGAGTCTGCAAGATAAAATTAAGGATTTTAGGCTTACCTTGGCACCAAGCAAAACTGAGGCAATTATTGTGAAAGGAAGGAGAAATAGAGACGGCATTACTTTCCAGATTGACAATACAACCATAACTCCTGTTAAAGAAGTCAAATATCTCGGTGTATGGTTCGACTCTAAAATGAATTTTGGGGTACACATCAGGAAAGCAACGGAAAAGGCAGGAAGGCAAATAACAGCTCTTACAAGATTAATGCCCAACCTAGGGGGACCAGGATCCAGCAGAAGAAAACTGTTGCACGGAGTTGTGCAATCCACCATTTTATACGCGGCTCCAATATGGCATTCTGCACTACAATACAATATCTACAAAAATATGATAAATAGGACACAAAGAAATATTCTGCTAAGGGTTGCCTCTGCCTACAGAACGGTATCAGCTGAGGCCCTACAAGTAATAACAGGCTGCATCCCTTTGGATATCCTTGCTGATGAGAGATACAGAATATACCAAAGCAAAGATAATCAGGATCCAGCTAGACAAAAGGAGGAGAGAGAAAAATCCATTGAAATATGGCAAAATAGGTGGGAGAATGAAATCCTCAAAGCTGCATGGACCAGAAGACTTATCCCTAACATCGGGGATTGGATAAAATGTAAATTCACTTACATCAATTACTTCATAACCCAATTTCTGTCAGGACATGGGTCGTACAAGTCCTACACTTATAGGTTCTGCAACTCGGATGACGACGTATGCATCTACTGCAGTCAAATAGATACCCCACAACACACCCTACTTGAATGCCCCAGGTGGTGTACCCATAGATGCGACCTCTTAACAATTCTGGGAAATGAATTGACTCCGGATAACATTATATCGAGGATGACACGGAACAAAAAAACATGGAACGGCGCGTGCGAGATCATAAATGACATAATGAAAACTAAGGAAACTGAAGAAAGAGAGAGCCAAATCTGAGAACAAATCAACGAAATAAAGAGATCCCGAACCCCTAATCGCTCTGCGGACGGGGGATGTACGGACAATTATTACCATCATTCGGCCTGTACACCCGATGAAATGTTTTTTTAGCGGTACCGGGTGTTACTACGGACGGCAGTTATTCAGCAGGGCCTCTTGCTCAGTGTGTGCACTGACTACGTCCTGCAAAAAAAAAAAAAAAAAAAAAGGTTAGGTTAGGTTAGGTTAGGTTAGGTTAGGTTAGGTTAGGTTAGGTTAGGTTAGGTTAGGTTAGGTTAGGTTATCCGATATCTTTAAAGATGTGAAGGAGAAGGTTAATCCTGAAGATTCCTCTGTCGAAATAAAGTCTGTGAGAAAAATGAGGAACGGAGACATCTGCCTAGAGGTGCACGGTGGGGACGAGAAGGCAGTAATATTGAGGGACCAGATTCAAGGTAGTAAGGTGGGCGAAGCCTATATCAGAAGGGACACGGCTACAATAGTCCTAACAAACATAGACCCAACTATTGAGCAACAAACAATTCTGGATAGGATCGAGGAAACCTCTCCCGGAAGTAACCCGAAGATGATATCTCTGAAACAAGGTTTCAGTGGAAATTACTCCGCAATGATTGAATTAGGCAAGAGAAACGCCCAGGATATTACGAGGCTTGGGGGAGTAAAAATTGGGTGGTGGACATGCCGTGTAAGACCAAGGGAGGGGGTAGTACGCTGTTTCCGGTGTCTCCAGGTCGGACATAGAAGAGATGCGTGCACTGGGGTGGACCGTGCCATGGCATGCCTTAAGTGTGGCAGAGACGGGCATAAAGCTAAAGACTGCAAGGATAATCCTTTTTGCCTGCATTGCAACGTGGTTGGACACAGAACTGATAGCATGAGGTGTCCATACTTTAGGGCACTAGTTGCTGAAAAGGATAAAGGCAGATATAGGACCAGGAAATTTAGCACTGGCAGCAGCATGGGGAATCCGGGTGGCCCGATAAGGAACCCGTAATACTGTAATTAGTGTATAATAGTGTATATAGAGTAGGATTAGGTACAAGCAAGCTACATTATCTTCTTATTATGACCATAAAAGTCTTACAGATAAATGTGGACAGGATAGCAAGGGCACAAGACTTGGCAATGGCCACGGCGGATGCCCTTGACATAGACATTATTGCCATACAAGAACCAAACAAAGCAAGGACCAAAAAAGACCACAGATGGATTGCGGACGACAACTCTGCTATTTTCTGCAGGAATAGGAGGTGTGACGCAACGGAACACAGTGCAAGCAATGGCTATACTAAGTTGCGCATGAAAGAGTGGACGTTGTACAATTTTTACGTATCGCCGAATATCAACTTCGAGTCCTACAAAACATCAGTGGGTTGTCTGATGGATGCAATCCAACAGGAGAGCGGAGAGGTGATGGTGTTGGGTGATTTTAACTCTAAGTCAGCTCTGTGGGGAGCTGTCCAAGAAGATAAGCGCGGAGAATTTCTGGCCGATTGCCTCATGGCACTCAATCTTGTAGTTTTGAACACAGGAATTACCCCAACCTTCGTCAGAAGAGAGCAAAAATCTATTATTGACATCTCGATGTGTTCTTATGGTTTAGCTCGGAGGATAGCTAAATGGTCGGTTCTTAGTGAATTGGAATCCCTGAGCCTGCATAGGTATATCTATGTAGAAATTGACCTTACTAACGACAAGAAGAGCTACGGCGGTGGAAAGTGCCTTATGGACAAGGGAACGTTCAGGGCCGTGATTAGCCTGACTTCCAATACTAGTGAAACTACTCGCGATACTCTGAAGGCCATCAAAGAATCTCAAGAAGTTAGTATGATGAGGACCAGCGCACCCAAAAAACGAATGCCGGTGTGGTGGAACGAAGTGATTGAGAATACTAGGAGAGCGTGTGTGAAGAGCAGGAGAAGAACAACCAGATTGAGGGGAAATAATGGGTTACCAGAGATAATTCAACAGGCCGAGTGTGAATACAAGAGCCTAAGAAAGGAACTCAGGAGCCTAATACTGGGATCCAAAAAGGAATGCTGGAAAAAATTGTGTAACGAGCTGGAAGATGACCCTTTTGGGCAAGGATATAAAATAGTAGTTAACAGGCTTGGTAACGTGTTAACACCGTATGATATTCCTGAGGAGAGGAGACTCCAGATTGTCAGAGAGCTCTTTCCACCGACGAGTGATGGGGATCGAACAGGGAGAGCGCTGAATGCCACTCCAGTATTGGCTACAAAGGAGGAACTGCGAGAAGCTGCGGGGAAGTTGAAGGTGGGTAAAGCGCCAGGACCGGACGGCGTACTGGCTGAAAGTATCAAACTGGCGGTTGAAGAAATCCCGGATGAGATGCTTTCTATGGTCAATCAAATCCTAAGGACCATGGAGATTCCAAAGGCGTGGAAGCGAGCTAAGGTTTGCCTGATACCTAAGGGGGATCCTGCGGCATCAAAATTTAGGCCCATATGTTTGATAGACACAGCAGCCAAGCTGTTTGAGCACATCGTAAAGTTGAGACTTGAAAAGGAATTAGAGGAGAGTGAGTTAATATCAAAAAATCAATTTGGTTTCTGCAAGGGAAAGTCAACCGTTAATGCGGTCCAAAAGGTGATTGAGCTGGCAAACAGAGAAAAATGGAAATGGGGGGCGGTCATTTTCATTGATGTTAAAAATGCGTTTAACACAGCCAAGTGGGGACACATCATACAGACCTTGGAATATATGAACATCAGTCAGTACCTGGTGAACATTGTGAAGAATTACTTCCACGATAGATGCATTTTGGTGGGGAAGAAAGAGATGTCTGTTTCGCAGGGAGTCCCACAAGGCTCTGTCCTTGGACCGGTTTTATGGAATGTTCTCTATAATGGAATTCTGGAGCTGAATCTCTCGGGAAACTGCAACAAGGTTGCATATGCAGACGATTTAGCTTTGGTTGTAAATGGGGATGACAAGGAGGAACTCATATTCGAGGCAGATATGGCGTTGCAAAAAATTGAGAGATGGATTGAAAGTAAAGGTCTTGAACTTGCTCCAGAAAAGACGGAAGCTCTCATAATAAAGGGCTCAAGGAACAGGGAAGGAGTCTGTTTCTCCTTGGGCGAACTGAAAATTGTACCAAAAAGAGCGGTAAAGTATTTGGGGGTTCATCTAGACGACAAACTAATTTTCAGTGAACATGTTAGGAGAATATGTGAGAAGGCTTGTAGACAGGTGGCGGCATTGACTAGGATTCTGCCCAACATAAGAGGTCCTGGGTATCACAAAAGAAGGGTGTTGTACGGCGTTGTTGCCTCTATCCTTCTATATGCAGCCCCGGTGTGGGAAAAGGTCATACACCTGAAAAAATATAGAAATATGTTGATATCTACTCAGAGGAGAATGCTGATTAGAGTGGTGAGTGCCTACAGAACAGTGTCGGCGGAAGCAGTAGCGGTGGTGGCAGGAATCCCACCGATAGATCTATTGATAGAGGAGAGGGGCAGGCTGGCCCTCAGGAAAACAGTTACCACCGAGATAAGAAAGGAACTGCGAATGGAGACCATTGCTAAATGGCAACGAAGATGGGATGGTGTAACGTCGGTTGCACAGTGGACGAAAGTATTGATCCCGAATTTAAATGAGTGGCTGAGCTGCAAGCATTCCAGAATCAGCTATTATGTGTCACAGGTGCTGACCGGACACGGGAGTTTTAGGACGTTCCTGTACAAAATTCATAAAGTGGACACAGATAACTGTGTGTACTGTGCTGAAAGGGATGATCCCGAGCACACAATATCAGCGTGTTACAGATGGCAGACCCAAAGACAGGAGATGCAAATGAGAATGGCGGTACCGGTATCCGCAAAAGGTCTGTTAGAATGGATGTTACTAAGCATTGAGAACTGGGAAGTTGGAGAAAGGTTTATCACCGAGATAATGGAAAAAAAGGCGGAGGACGAACGGCAAGGTGAGAGATAGGGAGTATTGACACAAAATCCTTAGGCCTGATGTAATGTCTTATAAGACGGTCCCGGGCCCTGGGGTATTCTCGTAGGGGGTGGTTTTAGTGAGTATTAGGAGTCTCACACTATCGGGGAAGGGAAGAACCTGTACCCGGTGCGCATAAAGCGTTTCCACCCATCAAAAAAAAAAAAAAAAGGTTAGGTTAGGTTAGGTTAGGTTAGGTTAGGTTAGGTTAGGTTAGGTTAGGTTAGGTTAGGTTAGGTTAGGTTAGGTTAGGTTAGGTTAGGTTAGGTTAGGTTAGGTTAGGTTAGGTTAGGTTAGGTTAGGTTAGGTTAGGTTAGGTTAGGTTAGGTTAGGTTAGGTTAGGTTAGGTTAGGTTAGGTTAGGTTAGGTTAGGTTAGGTTAGGTTAGGTTAGGTTAGGTTATTGAAATAAAGAAATATTTTAATATAAAGCATTCTGTTATTTTATTTGATTTGCGGCCGAAAATACCTATGAGATAAGGAAGCAACTTAAAACCTCCGGCCGAATTTACCTACCGGCTTTTAGTACCTGCCCTTTTTCCGGCCGACATTACATCCGCCCAACTTGTTCAATACACAATAATGTTTTTTATTTTTTATTTCGACGTTTCGGTAGCGTTGATTGATTGATTGATTGGATCAGCACACCAGTCAAAGGATTGATGTCCTCGGCACCTCAGCCTTAAGGCTTTTTGTGCTCTTGTTGTGCCGTTTATGTGAAGAAACCAGCAGCCCTTATCAGGCTCAGCAGACTTTTCACTAGGTTCTTCTTGGAGAAATCCTCCCTTGGAAATTCTAGTCCTAGGAGTCTATATCTCCAGTGAGATAGTGCTTCACAATCAAAGATAATGTGACCTAACCTAACCGACAGATAGGTTCCTCCCTATATATGCCGATTGTATGCATGTGCTTCCTTAGAGTACAGTGACCGGTGAGTAAACCCGTCACTATCCTTATTATTTGGGCCCTGCCAAGGTTTAGTATTTCATTGGTCAGCTTCTCCGAGGGTTTTTTAACCAGGAGTTTGCTGTGTTCCTGTTTTGGCACGTGTCTCCAGTACGACTGGTGTTTAGTTTGGTCCACCGAGATATACAACCACGTGCAGCAGTTTTGGATATCCAAAATACTGGTTCAGGACCAGTGAATGCTGTCTCGGACCCCAGCTTTGCTAGGTTGTCCACCTTTTCATTTCCTACAATGCCCTTATGCCCTGGGACCCACTTAAGAGTAACTCTATTATGGTTAGCCAGGGTTTTAAGTTTCTGTAGACAATCCCAGACCAGTCTAGATCTGATCTGAGGACATGCTAAAGTTTTAAATGCTGCCTGACTATCAGAGAGTATTAGGATCTTTTGACCCCTGTACCCCCTTTCAATATTCAGTTGCAAACACATATCGATAGCATAGATTTCTGCCTGGAATACAAAAGCAAGATTCCCCAACGGTGCATGAAAATTGCACCTGGGTCTAGCACCATGAACTCCAGCACCTGTTCCAATGTCAGTCTTTGATCCGTCAGTGTACCACATCAACGTTCCTTCCTGACTGCTTTCTTCCAACCCGTCCCAGTTTAGCTGGATTTGGTATGGTTGGGTGTCGTTGCATCTTGCCAACATGTTGTCACTTCTCATTCTAAGGAGTGAGTTTGTGATAACTTCTGTGATTCTGGAGTGACAGTGGGTGTTGGTTCTTTCATGCCAGTTCCCACTGCATTCCAGTCTGTATGCAGCCATCCTCGCTTCCGCCTTAACATGCAGAGCAAGAGGCGGAAGATTGAGAATTGCTTCCATTGCCGCAGTCGGGCTGCTTCTCACGGAACCCGTTATGCACAGACAGGCAAGCCTCTGAAGTTTTGACAGCTCCAATTCAGCTTTCTTGTGATCTGTTTTTGGCCACCAAACTGAGGTGCCATAGGTAACCATGGGTCTTACCACAGTTGTGTACAGCCAGTGTACAATCCGTGGATTTAGTCCCCAAGTGTTCCCTATCGCCCGTTTGGCAGCCATTAGGGCCATTTTCCCTTTATTAGTTTTATCATGAAGGTGTGAGTTCCAGGTTAGTTTTGCATCCAGAATTAAACCCAGATACTTAACCTCCTGACTTAGACACAGCTGCACGTTAAAGAGGCTTGGCAGTTTTAGTCCCTCAAGCTTCCTTTTTCTAGTGAAGGGAATAAGCGCGGTTTTTGAGGGGTTCACCCTTAGGCATTACCTCCTACACCATATCTCCACCACTCCCAGAGCCTGTTGCATCAGCCCTGATATGACATTAGGGTATTTCCCCAGTACAAGTATTGTCAGATCATCCGCATACTCCTGGGTGTATATCCCTTTCCTGTTCAGTTCCACCAGGAGATCGTCTATGACGAGGTCCCACAGTAAAGGGGATAGAATTCCTCCCTGTGGGCATCCCTTCATTATCCGCACCTCCATGGAGTCTCCAAATAAAGTTGTTATCGCAGTTCTGCTGAAAAGCATGTTTTTCATCCACCGACATGTGGTGTCGTCTGCTCCACGCCTAGCAACAGCAGCTATCATAAAATTAAAGGATGTGTCGGTAGCGTTTGTAACGAGTCATTTTTTTCTTGGCACCGATTTAATGTTTTTTTTTCTTCTTAACACATATTACTATTTTATTTTACCTTCTGGTTTTAGATAACTCGTTACTTACTTTCCGATTCCCTTTAGTTACCGAATCATATATGTTTTTTTTATATTATAACCGTTATATTGTAGCTTTAGTATTTTTAGTACTAGCCCGGAGGTACGCAAATCTATATTCAATCATAAAATTTAGTCGTTTCCAAAGTTAACATTTTTCAATTGAAAAGGACGTTCGGTATATATACCATTTAATTTAATTTAATTAATTCCGAAAGACGTCCGGTATATGACAAATTTTTTTGTAGTGTCTAAATAAATTTTACTAATTAGAATATAAAAGAGGAGAAGAGTCTTAATTCTGGGTTCTCAATCCGTGGCTCTCAGCTCTCAGCTTGCACTGGTTCTATTGAGAAAAATTTTGATACCGCTTTTCGTTTTCTGTCAGTGTTCCGATCCGGCTCCCGGAGTTATTAATTAAGAGACATTACATTTTTTGACGTGTGAAAGTGAATTCCGACACCGAAGCCGTTTGAAACAATGTAAAGATATTTTAAGAATCACCGTTTCTCCGAAATTTTCGTACCTCCGTAAACTAGCAATAAATTCGATATTTATTTTACTTCCCTGACCGATTGATTTTTTTTATTTTACTTTGTTCATTTTTTTTCAATAACCGGCAATATTTAATTAGTGTGATTTGTTTTGGGGCAAACTATTTTCATGATAGTATTATTAATGATAAAGAAGTTAAATTTTTATGTATCCCGGATTTTAAATGTAACTTGCTGTCGAGTTGAAGCTCGTTTCCGTCTTTTGTTGAATAAAAGTTGATTTGTTCTAAAATTGGTTTTTTTTTTAAATTGCTACATAGGTGATTGATAGTGGATATTCGCCGGCTCTCTATTGAGGGTACAATTTTACGTGTTCTATTTACAGGACTTTTATATTCAGTTGATACGATTGTGATATTTCAATTTTTCTCCCGAGTTTGATTCTTACTCTGTGTGTCGATGAGTAGAATCATTTGAACCGTATTAAAATTAATTTATTTTATTAGTGTTGAAATAGTAGTATACCGTTGTAAATTATAAATCCAAAGGGATATTCGAACTTGTCTTGTGGCTCTGTTACGCTTGTTCGTTTACCCGGCAGATTCGAAACGTTCTTTTATTGTTTCATAAACTGATATATTTGTTTTTTTTATTCCCGTGTTTTTCCTTTCCAATCCAAAGGGTGAATCGAACTTGTCTTTTGGCTCAGTTACGCTTGTTCGTTTACCCGGTAGATTCGAAACGTTCATTTATTGTTTCATAAACTGATAGATTTGTTTTTTTTCTATTCCCGTGTTTTTCCTTGCCAATCCAAAGGGTGAACCGAACTTGTCTTGTGGCTCAGTTACGCTTGTTCGTTTACCCGGTAGATTCGAAACGTTCTTTTATTGTTTCATAAACTGATAGATTTGTTTTTTTTCTATTCCCGTGTTTTTCCTTTCCAATCCAAAGGGTGAACCGAACTTGTCTTGTGGCTCAGTTACGCTTGTTCGTTTACCCGGCAGATTCGAAACGTTCTTTTATTGTTTCATAAACTGATAGATTTGTTTTTTTTCTATTCCCGTGTTTTTCCTCTCCAATCCAAAGGGTGAACCGAACTTGTCTTGTGGCTCAGTTACGCTTGTTCGTTTACCCGGCAGATTCGAAACGGTTTTTTTTCCTTCCGTCCCAAAAACCGATATATTTGTTTTTTTTTCTATATCCGTGATTTTATTTGTCAAATCCAAAGGGTGGATCGAACTTGTCTTGCGGCTTAGCTACGCTTGTTCGATTGCCTGGTAGATTTGCCACCGTGTTGGACAATCTGGTCGGCTCAGAATTTTAGGCCGTCCTTTCTTCTCCCCTTTGGTTTGTCAGTCCCTATATATTTATAACTACAATAGACCACAGAGTAATATTATAACAAAGGAAGGATTGATTTATTCCGTCAGTAAATCATTAGTTGAAACTAAACCGATATTTGATTCATCCGGGTTGTAAATTTGAGATTGGATGATTAAAGTTAGTTCAACAAGACCCCTGGAATTTTCCGTAACCTCCATCTGAGGCTATCCGGAACTCTCGACGTTTAGGGTCAAGGGGCCGTGGAGCAAACCACGTTAAAAATCTGGCGCCCGAGACTTGAACCGAAATTTAGCTTCGAGGGTGTCCATAGTGACGTGTAGAAGGAGGTAAACGCGTTACACGTTCCAGCTACCGTTGTCAAGATTAACTAGTATAGAAATAATTTTTTGGTCCCTATCTGACACAACTTTATACGATAGGGCCAGAATCATTTGTTCTAATGATAATCAATTCATAAAGGAGAAAACTTTACTGAAAAATGTTTTAAATGCCAATAATTACCCGGCAGAATTTGTAAATAAAGAAATTAGGAATATAGAGAAGGGCACATTGTTAATACCCCATAACAATAACAATAATATTAATAATTCAGCTAACATAATTTTTAAAAACTTGACAATACCGTATGTTAAGAGTTTATCAGAAAGAATTAAGAAAATTGGTAATCAATTCAATATTCGAACTAGCTTCAAATCTAACAATACGTTGAGATCTATACTAACAAAAACGAAACCAAAAAATGAAGGACAATCTTCAAAAATTTGCATATATCAGATATCTTGTGAATGCGACAAATTCTATTTAGGTGAAACATCTAGACCATTGAAAGTCTGAATAAATGAACATAAAAAGTTTATGAAAGATAGGGAGTTCTTTAAGTCAGGTATTTGCAAACATGCTTGGGAAGAGGGGCATCAAATTCAATGGGATTCGACAAAAATAATATTTAAAGAGCCCAATAATAAAAGACGCGTTCTCAACACAGTCCGCGAAATTCAATTTCGCGGCCGTTACCCATAGCAACGGCTGCGAAACCAAACGTCACTTCCAACATAAGTACTTATATTATTCAGGATGAATATTAACATTAATTGTACAGTTTGTATTATTACTTATATTTACTCCAGAAGTTGAAGCAAGAACTGTCAAAATATTTTGTATATATTGAAACATATCATTTCCATAGCACCCATTGTTAAATATTAAACTGCTGTTGATTTTAGAGCAATGATATATTTATTTCAATTATCTAGTTTAATAATTTTAACGATTGCACGAAAAATAGTGTGTATGCCATGGCCGCGAAACTTTTTAACGACCTCAAGATTATCTTGCCTCGGCCGCAAACGGCCTCGGCGCTAACTGTTCTTTCGGTACGTTAAAAAGGTATTTCGCGGCCTAAGCATACAAATAACTATTTTAACGTACCGAAAGAATAGTTATCGCCGAGGCCGTTTGCGGCCGAGGCAAGATAATCTTGAGGTCGTTAAAAAGTTTCGCAGCCATCGCATACACACTATTTTTCGTGCAATCATTAAAATTATTAAACTAGATAATTGTAAATAAATATATCATTGCTCTAAAATCAACAGCAGTTTAATTTATTTAACAATGGGTGCTATGGAAATGATATGTTTCAATATATACAAAATATTTTGACAGTTCTTGCTTCAACTTCTGGAGTAAATATAAGTAATAATACAAACTGTACAATTAATGTTAATATTCATCCTAAATAATATAAGTACTTAATATGTAATTGTTGGTATTCAATAAAAAATAATCCTTGTCTTTGTAGTATTTTAGAAATGTCAAATTTGGAAGTGACATTTTGTTTCGCAGCCGTGGCTATGGGTTTACGTTACGAATGTATATTGAACTTAGTTCAAATATAATGAAGATTTAAACAAGTTAAATTGTTTTATTTAATCGTTTAAAATTATTGTTGATCAGTGGTCTTCCCCGAATTAACTATTATTCGTGATTGACAATTTTTATTGCTGCGATATATTATGCCACAAAATGTGATGATGCACATTTACTATCCCTATAATATGATAGGTTGTGAAATAAAAATATCGACCAACTTGTCATCAAACTTTAATGTATCTCATTCCTATTCTACATCCAAAACTAGACTGCCGTTCGCTTAGTTTTTAACTTCAAACATACAAAAACCAGAACCAAAAATAATTCAGTGGCGTACCACAATTGGTATACTACAGTATTCCCCCCCGCAAAAGAAAATGTTATTATTTTGACAAATATAATATTATTCATAATTAAGCCGCTCAATCGGTTTAATGTTCCTTTTTGGTCGCAAGGGCTCACCTTCAACTGTTTCTGTATTCGCGCACAAACGAACATTTTCGTTTTCACTTTCATCACTTACAGTAATTTCTTTGGTAATGCCATCTGAATTTGTATTGCTGGGAAGTGAGGCTTCTACATGATTAATTAATTTAATTTGATTCAGGTGGCGCTTCCATACAATATTTAATTCAGGAATGAATACCAAATAAACACATTTTCCTAATTTTTTTTTAATTACACCCTTACACCAGGTAGGTTTACTAACATTTTCATAATTTTTTACGATAACTTTATCATTAATGTCAAGAACTATATTTCTAGATCCACCATGATAAAATTTTTGCAATTTTTGCTTTGCCAAAATATGATTCGTTAGATCTTTGTTACTTGGGTCACCATTAGAGCTATTAGGCAAAAGTGAATCAAAGCGTGTACGTAAATTACGCCTAAACATAAGGCTAGCCGGACTTTTTCCTGTTGTGCAGTGTGATACATTTCTGTAGTCAAACAAGAAATTATTTAAAACTTTATTCAAATCTAACGATATACTTTTGCCTAATGCCTTTTTTAAAGCATTTTTAACGGTCTTTACGACATTTTCGGCCGCTCCATTGGAAGAAGGTTGATAAGGGGGTGACGTTATGTGTTTAATATTATTTTGCTTAAAAAAAAATTCAAATTCGTTAGAACAAAAATTTGTTGCATTATCTGTAACTAAAAGCTTTGGAAGACCAAATCTTGCAAAAGTAGTCCTCAATAGTCCTCAAAAGAATCAACCAAAATTAGAAAATGTTTTTGTAAAAAAGGACCTAAATAATCTAAGTGTAAACGTGACCACACCTCCTCTGGATAAGGCCAACAGTTTAAAACTGATTTATTAGGTGTTTTTTTATACAAAATACAATTCTCACAAGTAGAACAAATTTTTTCTATCTCTTTATTTAAATTGGGCCACCAAAAATATGATCTAGCCAAACTTTTTGATTTCACGATACCCAAATGAGATGAATGAAGATCCTCTATTATTATTTTTCTGAGTTTCATAGGAATTATAATTCTATTGTTCCACAATAAGCAATTATCTTCGATACTTAACTCATCTCGTATCCTATGAAAATATTTCATTTCAGAATCTAACTTACAAATGTTTCTGGGCCAACCTTCCATAACATATTTTCGAACAGTTACTAAAGTTTTATCTACTTCAGTTTCCGATTTTATGTTTTTAAAATTTAAAGGAAAGTGTTCATTATTTTCAAAAAAATTTATAAAATCTATGTCCACATTTTCCCACGAGTTTTCATTGAACTGTTCCGGTAAACGTGATAATGAATCCGCTAAATTTTGCTCGGATTTAACAAATTCTATTTTATAGTTGTAATTAGACAAAATCACAGCCCAGCGGCGTAGCCGGTTTGCGGAGAATTGGGGTATCCCTTTCTCTGGGTGAAAGATAGTAGTAAGGGGTTTATTATCGGTTACTAAGGTGAACTCGCGACCGTAAACATACTGGTTAAATTTACAAATACCGAATATAATCGCAAGCCCCTCTTTTTCGATTTGAGAATAATTTTTCTCGGCTTTTGTCAATGTCCTTGACGCATACGCGATAGGTTTTTGCGTGCCATCCGACATGACATGAGCTATCAACCCCGCTACTCCATACGGTGAGGCGTCAGTAATAAGTTTTAATGGCATATTCGGGTCATAATGCACTAAAACCGGTGCGGATGTCAATAATTTTTTAACTTTAGCAAATACTTTTGCACAATTCGCTGACCAGAACCATTTTACATCGGCCTTAAGTAGCTCATACAAAGGATGCAATAGCGAAGATAAATTTGGCAAAAATTTCCCATAGTAGTTTATTAGACCTAACCACGACTTGAGCTGGGTAATATTCTCTGGTACCGGAGCATTATTAATAGCGGAAGTTTTTTCTTCCGACGTGTGTAGCCCTTCGTGATCAATGACAAACCCTAAATAAGAAATTTTGTTTTTAAAAAAATCGCATTTTTTTAAAGATATTTTTAGGCCAACGTCTTGTAATTTTGACAAGACTTCATTTAACCGTGACATATGCTCTTGTCTATTTCGACCCGTAATTAATATGTCGTCCAAAAATATAGCCACACCCTGTATTCCACCTAAAAGTGATTCCATTATTTTTTGAAATTTAGCTGGAATGCTGGCTATCCCAAATGGGGCTCTATTGTATTTAAATAATCCCTTATGAGTAGATATCGCCACTAACGTCTTCGATTTTTCCTGTAAACAAACTTGAGTATAAGCGTTAGCTAAATCCAATTTTGTAAAATGTACTCCACCCTGTAATTTTACAAATAACTCCTCTATTCGCGGTAGTGGATACTGATCTATCTCTATAAATGGATTAACCGTAATTTTAAAATCGCCGCAAATTCGAACTGTACCATCGTTTTTTAGAATTGGGACTATCGGAGTTCCCCAGGGATTGTAATCTATGGGTTCAATAACTCCTAGTTTTTGAAGTCGCTCCAGCTCCTTTTCAACCTTCTCCTTGATCGCGAATGGGAGCGGACGAGCTTTAATGAATTTCGGAGAAACTTCTTCATTTTTTAAATTTATTGAAATCACTCCCTTATTAAAAGTACCAAGGCCTGTTTCAAAAACTTCGCTAAACTTATTTAGTAAAAATTTTAAATCATCAGGTAGGCCCAAGTAAAAATTATTTGAAATATTAAGATTGAACAGATTAAAAAAATCACGTCCTAGCAAAGGTGGACCAGATGCCGCTGGTATAACATAAATATTTAATTCATTGTTTACATTTTTATAAACAATATTACAAACTATGTATCCTATAGGTACTATTTGCTCTCCGTTGTATAAATTGAAAATTTTGTCCGTTTTATGCAATGTTTTAGCCTTGAAATTGTGTTCAAAAAAACTTTCTGAAATAACTGTAAAACTTGACCCTGTATCTAGATTAAAAGCATACTTATTGTTATCAATTTGTAGATCAATAATTATTGGATCAGTTTTTGAATCTAAATTGTACAAAGAAAAATCAGATTCTAAATAATTTTGATTAGAATGATTTGAAGATTTGTTATTATTTTTTTTATTACACATCGGAGCCAAATGACCCTTAATATTGCAAATGTGACAAAAACAATTTCGAAAAGAACACTTATCTGATTTGTGGTTCTTCCTTCCACACACCTTGCATTTGTCCTTTGCCGGTAGAGTTTTTTGTTGTTGCTGTCTCCCTTGTTCGTTGTAGTTACTGCGCGTTGTGGCTGAACCTGCTGACGTAGATGGCTTCTGGAGAGTGCGCGACGAATTTGGTTTCGCCTGCGCATACTGGATGTCCAGTTCTCGTTTCACAGCAGCATGGTTAAATTCTGGCAAAGTACCATGAGCAGCTGCTTTAGCCGTTGCAATTTCAACAACGTTTTTTAAGGAAACGTTCTTTTTTTCTTCCAGCAATCGATCTTGGACCGCACCTGGGTTATACCCAATTACAAAATGATCACGAAGCACTAAATCTAGCTCCGTATTTTCAAAATCGCACAACACTGCTAAGCTTCTCAACCGAGCAGACCATTCTCGCGCTGTTTCACTCGGCAATTTCCGCGAATTATAAAACTTTAATCGAGCCGGAAACACACCTAAACTTGGTTGAAAATGTTCCGTTAATGATGTAATCAATTCAGAATATTTCTTTTTTTCTGGTTGCACTGGTAAACACAAATTTTGCACTAGTTTGTAGGCTTCTTCACTAAGTGCATTCAGCAAAATAGCGGCTTTGCGTTTATCTTCTACAATGGCATTTGCCAGAAAATAATTTTCTAACCGTCGACTGAAAATAGACCAATCTGACGATGATGGGTCGAATTCCCTCAAATGTCCAATAATTTCACGAGTTTCGGCCATTTTGGGTGAACTCACAACAAAAAAAAACTGCACGTGGAATTTCACACTAACTGCGATTTAATTGCAGAACTTAAGAACAAAATCCTCGTCGCCACTGCGATATATTATGCCACAAAATGTGATGATGCACATTTACTATCCCTATAATATGATAGGTGTTGAAATAAAAATATCGACCAACTTGTCATCAAACTTTAATGTATCTCATTCCTATTCTACATCCAAAACTAGACTGCCGTTCGCTTAGTTTTTAACTTCAAACATACAAAAACCAGAACCAAAAATAATTCAGTGGCGTACCACAATTGGTATACTACAATTGCGAAACATTATTATACACTTTCCACAACACCCCGTAAATCCTTGTTGTTCTGGGTTATTCTCAAACATTCGTAGACGTTCTGGTGTGTTTGAGTGTATCTAGTAACACGTTTGGATTGTATCAGGTGATCGCTGGTAACAGAGGTAATAATGCTTGTTATCCGGCCTTATTCATAAAAAGTGCCCGAAACTTTCATACTGCTGCCTTTTAAACATGGCGGACGCGCGTGCGCTGAGCAAACCATTAAATGGTCTATTGTACCCTTACTATAAAGTACCAGTTATTTACAATACAATTATTATGTTTTCGGGATTATCCTTATAAAAAATATCGAATACGAAAAATGACCTGTAGTGCATTAATGAAATGGTAAGTAGCAGTTAGATGGAGTTTTTCGTCTAATCCCAATAAGATTACCTTTTCGTTAGCTTAGGGTATATTTTTAAACTGATTCTGTCATTACCGCAAACATTTTGCATGTTCAACCGTACGTCTCTGGTTTCAAGGCAATACTGCAGATCTTAAAATTAACAGGCAGATACGTTTTAAGTTTTCTTATGATAATATTATACAGATCGAATCGACAGTACTAAAATAAGAAATTAAAATGTTGTAGATGCCTAAAGCGAAAACTGGGGCCTAGACTTGAAAGGTTTATATAAAGTGAACTCATCCATTTTGGTGCCTATGTGAGCAGCAAAATGAAATTCAATTAATTTCTTAAAATTAGTTTTGATCATTGTCCGTTATTCCAAATTCATTTGTATCACAGATTTTAATTGGATTGTAATTGAATAATTCTGTCATAGGAATATTATTGTAACATGCTCTTCAACCTGTTACGCGTTTCGTTCAAAAACTATTTTATTTAGTTAATTTTTTGTGTCTCATTAGTTCCCAAATTCCCAAATTTCTACTAAATTTCTAAACAAGCCGTTTCCTTGTTGCATCAGTCACTCCAAAATAAAACATTAATTTTTATCAAATTCCTTTTCTATTTTTGTCTTTAGCAAAGAAAACAGTTTGGTGTATTCTTTGTGTATTCTTTGGTCTTTAGATATTCGAAGTTGCAAGTTTCGATTGGAACTCTTTCTTTTCTTCTAACTGCCACTAACAAGGCAACATTCAAATATTTTTTCTTCATTTATTTTTGGTGAACAAATTTTTATCGTCTGGTTGGTAAGTTAATTATTGTATTTTCCCTAGATTATTTTCTAGTGTAGTGCATACTGCTTATTTATGTTTATTGCTTATTTGCATTTTTTCTATATTTAGGGAACAAAACGAATAGAATAAAACAGATCACTGTCAAGTTGTTTTTCAACACGTGGAGTTCGGGTTTTATATGCGTTATAGCATAAGCTCCTTTTTTACCCGATCCGTTCTATTTATTCGTTCCTTCCCTAATGTTTTTTCTAGTTGCTTATCCCTGTTTTTTTCTTTTTTCCGCAGCTCTGCAGCCGGCAAGTTTACGTCACAAGTTTAAGGCAAGTCTACAACTTTAAGTATAGGCAAGATTCAAGCAAATTCTGTTCCTGTTCCTGTTCTCGTTCCCGCGCACGAGGTATACATCCTGTTGAAGTCATCACTGCCATCGCGCTAAGTTCCTTCGTCTTATCTTTAGCGTGTGTAATATTTGGATTTGGCGTGTTGATTATAATTTGGTATCCTACTCATTTGGTTTTTTATTGAGTATTCAATTTATGGGAATTTTTGGACAATTCAATATATAATTATTATCAATTTTTGTATTGATTATTCAATATTTATTAAATTGGATACACGTGTTCGGGAATAAGTATTTTCATTTTCTTAATCTTTCCTTAAGTAACTTAACGTTCATTTTTACATGGTGTTTCCAGCTTTCCACCTTTGCTTCTGTTTTTCATTACTTTCGTTCGATTAAAAAGTTAGTGGCGTCTAATTTAATATTAATTGTACACCCCATCCCAGTGATAACGAATAAAATAGTTAAATTGGTGCCGAATTCCACTCCCTAAGGTGCAGTGCTCTAGCCTGGGGCTTTTAAGTTACATTATTATAATATATAATCATTTAAGCGATATTAAGTTCTTATTATGTTCAATAGATATGTTTATAAAGTTGTATCAAAGAAAATAAAGGAAAAATATGTGTAAACTATACATACCTCTCGAAATATGATCTATTTTCTCCAAAATATTGAAAACCATGAATTCCAGTTAACTTACAATATTCCTGAAAATATGATCCCGTATTTTTCAGAAAGTTTTTTTTGTTCCTTTGATTGTCCATCGCTAAAAGCAGCTAGAATATGTATAAAATATTAATATATATTTCACCGATAGTAGGTATCTGTATTTTCTTTTTTAATTAGAATAATAGAACCGGGAAACACAGGAGAATTGTTCGTATCCCGTTTTTATCCCATTTAATATACCTATGCATGCATAATGCATGTATAGCAGGTCATCATGATATTTTTTTACTATATTATTATATACGGGGTGGCCAGATAAGAAAGCAAAGTGCTGTATCTCGGAAACTATTCGTCGCGTCGTAGAGAATTGCGGTGAAAAATGTTATGACTTGAGTGACCAAATGAATATCCTGAAAATATTTTCAGGTTTCCAAGATTACCGACAGATAACGTAACCTGCATCTGAAACTTTTAAAGTGATTTTTTACTGAAATACATCTAGTAAATTCAACAAAAAATGTATGCTTATTAAAACTAAGCTTAATTTGAGTATTTTTTGTTTGACACTTTCTGACGTATCTATTAAAATGAAGTGGTAGGGAGTGATTTAATGTTCTTTCAAATGAACAGCTGTAACTCCTACACGCCGGAGTGGATTTTAACAAACTCGGTCCCGTTGGAAAAAACATTCATAGCTCCATCAAACCCAGCTTACCTGTAATATGTCTGGTTTTTAGTTATGCCAATAGAGTACGTTAATTGATATAATAACAGAAAATTGCAAAGTTCTCTGAAAAATTAAATGCAATAATATGACTTTTTTCCATAAAATAGTATATTATGCAACGATCATGTATTAATAACCATTACATGAGAGTTGGATACACTATTTTTTCTATGAACAAAAAATTTAATTTTTTAATACTTTTTTTATACAAACAATAAGAAATAAAATATGAAAGAAAAATAAGTTCTTGAATTTAATTTTGATTCCTACAAAATAATCACTATAATAACTATGAACCTAATTTAACTATTTACAATAAACATAAGCGAGTTCATTATGTAACATTGAACAAGATAAATTATAAATTACATTTTAATCAATTTTGTTTAAATAAAAATTTTGAATAGAATAAATACTAAAAAGTACTTGAGGTGTACCATCTTTAGTCACAAACGTGTTCGGATTTCGAACATTTGCGTTTTAATTTTTATTTTATTTACGTCAGCGGTGAGTTGACATTTCTCGACCGTGAGCCGCGATCGGTACGCTTCCTTTCAAAATCTGACACTGACAGAAATGATTAAAAAAAATGATGTCCACGTCGTATAAGTCGGTCTTATAAAATATTGTATTTGCAGTGTATTTTTGGCAATTGATGCCCAGAAATTGTATATTTGTGCAATAAAGGTTACTTTTGTTGTTAACCATATTTATTAATGGAATCCACAAGAAAAGGTTTTAAGAAAATTTAACTGTCAAAATTTGGAAAGAAATCGCATAAATGGAGACGATCCTTGGTTAAAGGACAACGCTCTCCAAAACGAATGTGTACTCTTCGTCGCTCGACATTTCTTTTGAAAAGTGGTATTTACCTTTTTGGTACACGAAAACACGAATCTCTTAGAAACCGTCAAACATTATACAGAAAATATTAGGTCTACCTACTTGGTTATTTAAAAATCTAGATTTTTATTGGTAAATTTTTCAGTTTCATAATAAAAACCAGTGTTATAATGAGTATCATTATGAAACTGAAAATTGGCATTTAATTAACAACTTATAGTATAGGAGTAGAAAAATGTAGTTGAATGATATCTGAATAGGCATATCTCGATATCTTATTCCTAGCCTAAAATATCGGAGAAGGAAAATTTTGTTATTTATTTGACTTTTTCCGAGAATCAATGATAAAATTCCTTGATTTTTTAATTCGCAAATAACAGTATTCTTACTTAAAAAAAAATTACAAAAACGTGTAGGGGCATATAAATAAATGCAAGTAATATGTAAGTGCAAGGTAGGCAGAATATGAATAGTAAGCAATGGAGGAAAAAAACAAATGCCTTAACCCAGCTTGTCAACACATACTAAAATCATACTTATACAGGCGAAGTAATGGTACTAGGTTTCTTGATTTTCTGGTAAACCAATTCCCTATTTTATTACAAGATGTGCCCTTGCAATTATCGCAAAATATGTTTTTGCAACTAGACGGTTACCCAGCACATTTTTCAATAAATGTTCCAGACCATTTAGATCGGATATATCACCAGAGGTGTATTGAACGAGGTAGTCTATTTTCTGGGCCACCCCGATCCCCAGACTTAACCGGTTTGGACTTCTATCTATGGGGTCTGTTTTGGCTGTATTTTTGTACTTTATTTAGGATTAAATGAATTGGAATAATCCAGTGTTTCTAGCTTTATTTTGCTTGCTGGTGTCACTTGTCATATACTAAGCTTCTTACCCTTCTATTATGATCTACTTTTTCTTTTGTGTCTATGTCTCTTGATGTTCTGACTGATTTCTCACCTTGATCTGTCTTTTTGAAGAAACATGCTTTGGAAAAATGTCCGGTTCTCTTGAAAATATTGCAGTGTTTGTCGCTCGCTGGGCATTTTCCTACATAATGTTCATAAAGGCACTTCCTTAATTTCATTTTCGCACCCTTCACATAATTCACCTCTTCTTCTTTCTTCAACATTTTCGCGTGTATTTTGCTCAGTTCTATACTCATGCAATAGTCTATTATTTCCTTTATTGTTAGGTCTGGCTCTTTGAGTAGTCTTAGTTGACTCTCTCGACAACTTGAAACGTGAACTTTGCGTTCAATCTTTCAGCTGATAAATTTATCGATAAATTTCTTTAGAATATTGATTTTTGGTGGAATATTTACCGAAAATTGTTCAATCGGAAAATTCATAAATTATTTCACATTTATAATTTTTGGTGGAATTAACTTTTGGTTCAAAAATCAATATTCTTAAGATATTTTACCGCTAAATTTAAAATTTTGAAGTTTCTTTAAATAAGAACGGAGAACGTACCTGCAGGTCTTCTCTTATCGTCTGTCGTCAAACCAACAAGTGTGGAACTGTGCAGTAATCCATTAACTATATTTTTGCTGAAATTGCAAATTAAAATTTGCAGACGTTTTACCTAATAAGAATCTGGATTACTGCACGGTTTCTGGGATACAGTTTCTGGGAATAACAGTTTCTGGGATATAGTTTTCCTGAAGTACCTACAGTTTCTGGGATACAGTTTCTTGGAACAGTTTCTGGGATACAGTTTCTGGGATACAGTTTCTGGGAATGCAAGTTTCTGGGATATAGTTTCCTGAAGAACCTAACAGTTTCTTGGAACAGTTTCTGGGAATAACAGTTTCTTGGAGTATTTTCCTGATGTAACTATAAGTTTCCTGGGATATAGTTTCTGTATATACAAGTTACTGGGAATACAAGTTTCCGGGCGCACAGTTTTCTGGTGCACAGTTTCCCGAAGCATAATTTTCTTGGAGTACCTACCTACTGTTTCATAAAATCATAACAGCACAGCGGAGCACCAGTCTCTTTCAGAAGAGGGTATTCTTCTTTAAAAATAGTATACACAATTTTCGTTCAACCCATTAAAACCAGAAGAAAATAAAGAGGTTGTATCACTCTATAATCATTTTTTCCAATTGTAACAAAACTGATGACCATTTTGTTTATTATACTATTAGGCGTTACTAACCTTTTTTAATTTTAGTTATTTTTTTTTGTACACGTTCATGGTTCATCATTTATATCAATATAGTTATCCATATTAATTTTTTTTGTGAAAGTTTTATTTATTAAACCTCCACCAACAGTTATCAGTTCCATTAAATTAATTATTTTTGGGTAGATTGCAACAATTAAAAGTAAGCTGATTTTATTTATTTGATTTTTTTTTGATTTTTTGATTTTGTTTTAGGAAACAAAATTAGTGGCGCCCTTAAATTTCTTTCCTTTTCTAAACTATTCTCGTTTCTTAATCTCCATCAGATAACAAAGCCCTGAGAACTGGCTTTGTTATCTCCAAATAATAAATCAGTTTGGTAAGAACCTACATTTTATTTTCCATCATTTGTATTTAGTCTCATAGCACTCAAATCTATTTTTTTTGTTTCATTGACACCCAGCTCTTAAAATCAAAATAATATATATTGTTCCAAACGGATACCTACTATTAATCTATCTCTTATCATACGTTGTAACGCGTTTACCTCCTTCTACACGTCACTATGGACACCCTCGAAGCTAAATTTCGGTTCAAGTCTCGGGCGCCAGATTTTTAACGTGGTTTGCTCCACGGCCCCTTGACCATTAGCGTCAAGAGTTCCGGATAGCCTCAGATGGAGGTTACGGTGAATTCCAGGGGTCTGGTTGAATTTACTTTAACCAACCAATCTCCAATTTACATCTCGGATGAATCAAATATCGGTTTAGTTTCAACTAATGATTTACTGACGGAATAAACAAATATCTTTCCTTTGTTATAATATTACTCTGTGGTCTATTGTAGTTATAAATATATAGGGACTGACAATCTGAAGGGAAGAAGAAAGGACGGCCGTAAAAGTCTGAGCCGACCAGATTAACTAACACGGTGGCAAATCAACCAGGCAATCGAACAAGCGTAACTAGGCCACAAGACAAGTTCGATCCACCCTTTGGATTTGACAAATAAAATCACGGTTATAGAAAAAAAACAAAAATATCGGTTTTTGGGACGGAAGAAAAAAAAAACGTTTAAAATCTGCCGGGTAAACGAACAAGCGTAACTGAGCCACAAGACAAGTTCGGTTCACCCTTTGGATTAGAAAGGAAAAACACGGGAATAGAAAAAACAAATCTATCAGTTTATGAAACAATAAAATAACGTTTCGAATCTGCAGGGTAAACGAACAAGCGTAACAGAGCCACAAGACAAGTTCGATTCACCCTTTGGATTGGAAAGGAAAACACGGGAATAAAAAAACAAATCTATCAGTTTATGAAACAATAAAAGAACGTTTCGAATCTGCCGGGTAAACGAACAAGCGTAACAGAGCCACAAGACAAGTTCGAATATCCCTTTGGATTTATAATTTACAACGGTATACTACTATTTCAAGATTAATAAAATAAATTAAGTGTAATACGGTTCAAATGATTCTACTTATCGACACACAGAGTAAGAATAGAACTCGGGAATAAAATAAAATTGAAATATCACAATAGTATCAACTGAATATAAAAGTCCTGTAAATAAAACACGTAAAATTGTACCCTCAATGGAGAGCCGGCGAATATTTACTATCAATTACCTATTTAGCAATTTTGAAAAACCAATTTTAGAACAAATCAACTTTTATTCAGCAAAAAAACGGAAACGAGCTTCAACTCGACAGCAAGTTACATTTAAAATCCGGGATACATAAAAAAAAATTAACTTCTTTATCATTAATAATACTATAATGAAAATAGTTTGCCCCAAAACAAATCACACTAATTAAATAGTGCCGGTTATTTAAAAAAATTAACAAAGTAAAATAGAAAAATCAATCGGTCAGGGAAGTAAAATAAATATCGAATTTATTGCTAGTTTAAGGAGGTACAAAAATTTCGGATAAACGGTGATTCTTAAAACATCTTTACCTTGTTTCAAACGGCTTCGGTGTCGGAATTCACTTTCACACGTTCAAAAAAATTAATGTCTGTCGGATCGGAACACTACTAAATATCGGACGGAAAACGAAAAGCGGTATCAAAATTATTTTAAGTAAAATCAGTGCAAGCTGAGAGCTGAGAGCCACGGATTGAGAACTTGAGAACCTGAGAGCTGACCTGAGAATTAAACTCTTCTCTCCTTTTATATTCTCATTAGTAAAATTTTATTTAGAAACTACAAAAAAGTTTGTCATATACCAGACGTCTTTCGGAATTAATTAAATTAAATTAAATGGTATATATACCGAACGTCCTTTTCAATTGAAAAAATGTTAACTTTGGAAACGACTAGATTTTATGATTGAATATAAATTTGCGTACCTCCGGACTAATACTAAAAATACTTAAGCTACAATATAACGGTAATAATATAAAAAAAAATATATGATTCGGTAACTAAAGGGAATCGGAAAGTAAGTAACGAGTTATCTAAAACCAAAAGGTAAAATAAAATAGTAATATGTGTTAAGAAGAAAAAAAACATTAAATCGGTGCCAAGAAAAAATAACTCGTTACAACGCTCTTCAAATGAGTCATTACAATCATTTTTTATACAAAAAAAATCACATAATTTTGCTTGCTTTTTTAATTCCGTCAAGAATTGATCAATTAGCTGATCTTTCTGCACCATGGTGTAAAACTTGAAGCTTTCCATAGGAATAACTTTCTTTGGAAGAAAATAGTCATCAAAGGCTTTCAATAACTTTTCCAATGAGGACTGCTGGTCCTTAGTGAAAAAGTTGTATATATCTATTCCTTCATCCCCTATACAACTCAAAAAGGTAGCTATTTTTATTTCTTTTGATGCGGACAGTTTGTTAGTCTTCTACTACTTCCATCAAATAATGGACTTGGTGGCTTGAAGTTGTTGGTCTAGTTTTAATTTTTTCACTGGCGTATACTCACAAACTGCTTCCATTTTTAGTCACTACTATTTGTCACGTTTATCGAAAATCAAATAACTGCATTTCTAGAAACTTAAGCACTATTTATAAGTCAAAATATCTGTCATTGTTGCCATTGTTGCCACTCGGAGGTCGTTAAATAACAATTATCCCTTTCTAATCTGGTTACGCCTATGACGCACGTTAATCCTCTTAGGCCTACTATAGTAACAATGAAAGATCATAAAATAATGTGATAGTCCAAGAAATTTAATAAATTTTGTATTGAAATTAACAAAAACAATTTAGAATGCATTACAAATATTGAAGTTTTACCGCACGTACTGTACTATAGTTTTGCATACCGAATTAGTTTTTATTCTGGGAATTTACTCTCTCTTGATTTTCAAATACAGTATATCCATGACTTATTATTAGCTTTTCGTTTATCTTTCTTTCAATCTCAAGCACGTGTTTAGAGGTTATGTCGGCCGAATTATAAATCTCTAAACAGCTGATAATCTGTTTATACCGTGTACAGTAACACTTTTCTTTTTTAATATTTTTTTACACCTGACACCATGTTTTAGTTATGTATTTTTGTACTTTATTTAGGATTAAATGAATTAGAATAATCCAGTGTTTCTAGCTTTTTTTGGTTGCTGGTGTCACTTGTCATATTCTAAACTTCTTAGGGTCGGTTGACTCCACCAACAATGAGGGACTACATGGAAATATACATACAAGAGGCCTTTCGTAGCCTGTCAAGAGCAGAAATTCAAGCTGATGTAATGTCCACTCATGAGCGGCTCCATCAATGCATTGAGTGTAATGGAAAACAGTTCGAATATTCTAGGAGGTATTAGCTTGATTTCAAAATCAGCTTATTATTAAAAAATTATAAAATCATTCAATTTTATCATTGATTCTTGGAAAAAGTCAAATGAATAAGAATAATTACCGGTGTAATAGCCTTATTTTAATATTATATGATAAAAAAATTTTCTTTCTCCGATATTTTGGGCTAGGAATATGATATCGAGCTACGGCTTTCACTAGTCTATTCAGGTATCATTCAACTACATATCATTGCATTTTATTTTTTAGAGAACTGGATTATGCTTTTTCCAACGAGACCAAGTTTGTTAAATTCCGTTCCGTCGTTTAGGAGTTACAGCTGTTTATTGAAAAACAATTAAATCACCACTCCATTTAGGTACGTTAAAAAGGGTTAAACCGTTGAGTGAAAAATTGTAAAGAGACGCAGCGCTTATTCAATCTAGCGTATTCGTATTGCAGTCCCATCCCACCTCTGTCCGTACCGCGACCCCCCACATACATCGAGCTTGTACGGTAGTGCCACCACATGGCACTTACAAAAAGCTTTCATATCTTATTTTGAAATAAGTCGAAGTTGAGCTTGAAGGTACAGATTGATTTGGATTCAACGTTTTGATTTAGAGTTTGCGAATTGTAGGTAGGTGTATTCGGTCCCTTTTTTTGCCACATTATAAATACACTTTCAAATAATTAATATCTAAAGGTAAATTTTATGTAATATAATTATATTATGTATTAAAAAAAGGGTGATCATATGGAAATGGTTGACAGACAATATGCAAATGATGGTAAAAAATGTTTGTTTTTCATATTTAATTTATAGAAAATATAAAAACCCTAGGATAAAAAACTGGTCAAAGCTCTCAAAAAATGTATTTCTTTTCAAATGAATGATGAAGTGAATGAGTTTTTTGTGACGATAATTACATGAATACTAGTATACAGTGTATGGATTGATATAATTATCGGTTTGACGGAAAATTTATTTTTTATAAACAAAAATTACCAATCATGTATAAGATATATCATAACCAGTTTTGCAGACCGGTGGGTTCCGTTTTTAATAATCAAAAACTCTTAAATTCTTATAGAGAAAAGTTGTTGAGAATTTAGTCCTAGTTTTGTGATTTTGATTTCTTAAAAAATATCCATCCATCCAATTTTGGTTAGGTACATCAGTTTGAACAAATTGAAAAATCATGTTTCGTTTGAAATTAAGGGAAGGAAATAACAAATCTAGATGATTCAATTTTTATTGACCCAAGTAAAATAGTATATTGTTTTACGAGTGACAAAAGTATCATTTTTAAGTGCGTAATGTTCACGAGCTCCAAAAAATATTTTCGACGAAGTGAAACACTATACTTTTTCTACAATCCTGTTTTTATCATAATAATATAATAAAAAGTTTCCGAAGATGAATTTGCAAGAATGTCAACTCTACAATACATACATTTTCGATGTATTTCTTCATATCTCATTGATTTGCTATTTCTAGTAGTATGTAAATGTAGATCACTTTCCGAATTAAGACTCATGATAACTTGAAAAACTATCAATGTTTTCAGTGCATTCTGATAAGACTCTATTACATCTATTGTTATTGAAACAGTTTTTATACACACACCTATGATTTGCCGACTAAAATGTCACGAATATCAACACTAATAAACAATATTGTTCACATAAAGGGACAGCGTCACAGAAAATACCTACAGATATTTGAAATTCGCACTGGTAACGATTGGTCCTACACACTTGATACGCAGCGATGTTACTCTCATAACGTTTCAAACAACACTGACAAACTCGGATCCAAAACGACGGTCGCGCCGGCTGGATTTCGGATCCATCATAGCAAACGCATATTACCATAAGGTTGCGTCTCTTTACAATTTTTCACTCAACGGTTAAACAGAAAATACTCAAATCAAGTTTAGTTTTAAAAAGCATATATTTTTTGGTAAATTTACTAGGTGTATTTCAGTGATTATTTTTTTCGTATATTTTTCAACTAATTAGAATGATCAATTTAGTTAGGTAAAATTTCGATAATTCCTGACTATACATAGAGTAGCTCTACCAATCGAAAATTTTACAATAATTTAATTTCCATAGTAACCACATCGACATCAATATACAACAATACACAAACTAACAGGACCGTCAAATTTTGACGTTTATCAAAAATGAGTCGATTCGGAGATTAATCATTAAATTCAATAGACGAAAGTATATGACATACTGAGCCTCATAATACAGTGAAAACAAAAAAGTACGTTTGGAAACAATTTCTTACGTTTCGTAGTGAAAGAAACTATATATAGTTTGGCAAGTTTATCTGAAGCCGTGAAAGGAAAGCAGTCGAAAACATTCGATATTGCCACGTTTAACTATGAAAAAGCTAATGTATGTAGTGACTATTTCACTAGAGTAAATTGATAACTGACAAAATTTGTAAGTTTTGAACTGGCAATTTTTTGTCTTGTCGCGGCAATTTTTTGACGTTTAATATATCAAATCTATGTGTATAAAATTCTCTCGTGAAATAGTCATGTCGAATACCACTCAATTAAAAATTTTGTAAGGTAAAATTTTTCTCTTGTCGCATTCAAGTTTGTTGCTTTTAGGTAATTTTGCTCATGACATTTATTCCAAAACCACTCGCCTGATGGCTCGTGGTTTTGCCAAGCAACAAACTTTCATGACAATCGAAAAATTTTGCCGACAAAATTTTCACTCTCGTGGTATTATATATGATAATAATTAGAAAATGGACTTTTATTATTTCTTAAAATGGCCTGTTTAGCTAAAAATGAATTTGTTGCATACTTTACGGACACAGTGTAGATATAGATGCTTCATATATATTGCTGGATGTGCTGAATAATCAATAAATCAGTATTTTCTCAATTTGTAGTACCTAGTGTTGTATTTCTCCGTACATAAATCAGAAAGTGGTCATACAAAAAAAAATGGAGCACTGAGTATTTACTGTCAACGACGGTTCCTCACGGTTAATTCTTTGTTACCAAAACATCAGAGATTTCGATTTCTTGTATAATAGTACACACATTATACATTGGAGATCCAGTGTAAAGTAATATGAGTAACGAGCAACCAGAAAATGGACAACTGGGCCTTATCAAAACATATTTCCAAACGCAACCAAATTTCGCGGGTGCCAAATGAAAGTAGGTCGCAGCAAGCTGGGACTTTTGTTATCGGATTTTTTTGTAAGTATATTTCAAACGATTTGAAGAATTCTCAAAAAATAATTGGCTTGTTCGAAAAATTGGAAAACATTTAGGAAAGCTGGATTTTCGAGTGAAGTATTCCTATCGAAATAACTATCCAATTCTCCGTTACAAAATACATGCAACTGCGATATTTTTAATAAAAATGATGATAGTTTCAAATTTGAATGTTTGTCACATACTTGATGGTCGATATTAAATTGTTTTTTATCCTTTTTTTTTTGAAAATGGCTTTTCAAGTATTAGAATACGTACAAATCTACAAAGAAGACATGTTTGTTAATTGTATTATTGAGTGAATGCATTTTCGTACCTTTTTCCAAATGAAGATTCAATTTGAAATTGGTAAATGTATTTTCACATAGTCCTCCGTAGAGTTTGTTACTGTTTGCGTTTTAGTTTCAGCACGAATATTTTGGCTCTTCACATTTCCAGTTAGTGAAAAAAACTCCAACTAGTTGCCGCCCTTATAGGCAGTTGCCTTTCGTGTCTGAAGAATAGCTTAGCTCTGGATAAAGCGAATTTGTACCATCACTAAGTAAAAACCTTTAAGTCTCATAAATCTCGTAACATCTAATTTTATCAATTATGGAGAAGAGCAGATTTACATTATGAATTGGTACAGAATGTTTTTTCAGTTTATTTTAAAAACACCCCGTATACATGGAACAAAAATATGAATTTTATTAAATTTGTGGTAGGTATGTATCTGAAATTTCCTTTGTAATAAAATGCAAATACGGGTTGAAATTTATTGATATAATTTTGAGATAAAAGTTTTATTACAGATTCAAAATCGGTAAACACAAAATTTCAATATAAATTCAAATGTTTTACTTCTCGGGCCCTGCCCAATAACCATAAAGTCTGGTATTGCAGCATAACCGGACTGTCAAAAAATAAATGGCTTCCATGAGGGAGAGAATCGAAAATCCTGTAAAGAGTCCAAGTAATCCTCCGAAATTCGCCAAAAAGTCCGTAGGGCCGTACAATTCGTGCCGTTCCGATGTAATAAACTCCGCGGATTTAAAGAATGGAATCAGTCGGGATACGTGGTAGCTGAAACAGATATCCATTTTTATAACTTTTTACTTATAGGTACATGGTGAATGGATATATTTTCATTCCATTACCTCTTAAATATTACCCTTTTGGGGTAGAAATGACGTTAGGGTTTTGTAGCAATTGAAAAATTATTCAACCTAATATTATTAAGGATTATTTGTTTGTTTCTATGTAATATATAAACTCAAAAACTACTTAACCAATTTTCTAAATTGTTTCAATCCATAGAAAGTTACAATATCGGCGAGTAACATTTGAATGTATTTTATACTTTTCCATGGAAATAACAATAATATGTTACCCAAGGTACTAAACATTTTACGATAAAACTGATTATTTGGCGTGAGCTGCGAAAACTTGAGAAGAAAAATAATTTACTAGATATTCGAAGTACTTACTCATCATCACCCACAAAAAAATCCACGACGGTAGGTATATAACTGACTGTTCTAGTTGTCACAATAACCTTTTTGTATTCTAATTATTCATTTAAATATGATCATGATATTTGTAACATTATATTCATTTTCATCCAACTGAATATAATACAAGAAAGGGTGAAGGATTTCCACAAGGAGAAGTGTTATCACCATTACTATGGGCAACCTTCGAAGATGACCCATTCACGGAACTGTCTACAACAAACTTTCAGTCTTAGACAGACGACGTTGCTAATGTAGTCTGGGTCATGTCCGCTTGAGTGGAATCGGAAAGAATTCAAACATGTATAATACGGAGGCTATGGAAATCACTCCCATAATTGCGATGGAGATCCTGCTGAAGCTATTAGATTTTTAGACTTGCAGACCCTTTCGAACATACGATATCTTGGGTACCAGGACAACGAAAAAGCGGGTGAAATAGCAAAATAAGCCTCATTATTGCCGGTTGGGTCTGTAGTTAACAATAAACACAAAATTTGCCGTTAACCATCTAAAAACGTGAGGCTGAGAGAAATAGTAATTTACGTTACAAGAGCGGAAAGTAGTGATTTTCAGGTCGAGACAAGCAGAGACGAGCCGTAGGCGAGTCCTAGAAGCTTGGAGAGACCTGAAAAACACTAATTTCCGGTTGCGTGACGTACAATATTTTTTTCAAGACAGACACTTCGATATACATTTAATTCTTTATCGGATAATTTAAAATCTGAATTCATATTATTGTTAAATTTGCGCTCTCGTGAAATAAGTTTGACATAAACGATAAATTAAAAATCAACGAGCTGTCATCACTCGACAATATATCGAAACGTTGTTCTTATAGTAACGAAATCAAGGTAGATTTTATTATAAAAGAGCGATTGGAAAAATGAAAAATCAGGGACCGGAAAAAGCTTTTGCCGGTCCCTCACGTCCATTTTCCGGTCTTGATCGGCAAAACAATATTTTCTGGACGATTATTTCCTTCTATTAATTTTGACCAATCGCTATCAAGAATTGGTATGTCAAATATAAATTTTAAGTGGAAAATTACTTAACAACTGTCAACGTAGCCGTCAGCAGTTTTTCCGGAAAAAAAAATTGAAAAAATATCATGCAAGTTTGACATGTTGCCTTATAAAAACAAACTTTAATTAAAAAAAATGTAATATCAAATTAAAATGTTTAGTTAACTCAGGAAATAATCTTACCAAATATCCCTTCGCGAAAGTCTTCGACTCGGGTTTTCAAAACCACTCTCGCTCATGCTATTTGTTAAAACAAATTACTAAGAAACTCGTTTTTCCGGAAAAATTAAATGCGCTAGGGATATTACCCCCGAAAAATTGTCCAGAATGTGTATATTTTCTGATCGGTAAACCCATTTACAGTGGATCCAAGCAAAATTACAAGCCCCATTCTCCAAAGTTTCTTGTATTTGTGTTCTCTTCAAGAATATTATTGTAAATTTTTAAGCATTGCAACTTCCGAACACTTCTAAGAAATTGACATGTAATTTATCACCATGCTGTATATTTTGGGGAGTATGCTGTTTCTTGTTCCGACACTGGCGACAGTGATTTTTAAGCTAGAACTTTGAGATCGGTTTTACCGGTTCATACTTCTTTCCTTACCTCGTTATGGTACCGCGTTATGGTAATTAGTAATTGCCCAAAATTATGCCTCATTCTTCAAAATTTCTGGATTAAATATATTTGTGTTCTCTTCAAGACTCATTCTTCCAGCCTGTTGCATTTAATTTTAAGTGATTAGTGTGAATTATAAAATAAATTTTCTTACGTACGAACTTGCTTCATGTCTATTAACCCTTTTCAATGAGGAAGGCATGCGCAAATGTATTAAATCTTCTATGTATATATAAGGCATTTCAGCAACATTCTGGAGATATAAATTATGAAAATACGACATATACCATCGACGGAGGATTCTTATTACACCGAGTAATTTGGAATCGCGGCGTATCATTTTCATCGTTCCGAACCTACCACCAGGTTCAGCAGTGGTATGGGAATGAACAAAATGCAGAGCAATAGGGGCGGAAAACAAACAAAAATGGGCTAATTCCTGTCACCACACTCTAGCCCCCAGCTTCCGAAAGTATGTTGAAATGGATTTCTTGCAAATGTAAAAAAGGATGTCAGAAAGCTTGTGGATGCAGAAAGGCTGGGTTGAAGTGCTCTGTTATATGCACGAATTGAAGCGGTATCTATGGTAACTGGCAAGTTCCATCACTAGATAGTGATGATTAAGTAGAAACGGATACTATTATTGAGTAAACATATACGATCAAATATTTAATGGAGAGGATTTCGATGAAACTGATACTCCCATCGTGGATGATGTAAATGATGTGTGACGTTTCGATTGGTACTACAGACAATGAATTCACAACACCTGGTCCATCAAGAACAGCGAAGCGAAGGAGAACACGCTAAATTTCAAATATTGAATTGTATGTAAATTGGGCCTCTGGGGATACCACATTAAAAAAACGTGCCGCTTACTCTATCTCTAAACCTTGTTTTTAAACTAAGAGGAGCGATTTGAATTTTAGTTGGCATTTCTGCTGCCTAGTGATTGGTCAGATTGCCACCAGTTTCACACAGCTCTTTTGATACCACTGACACTGACACTGACATTTGTCAGTTTTGTGTTTATTTATATAAAAATAGTCATTAGTTCAGTCATTACTACTACGTTTGTTGTTTATTGTTTATTTTTAACAAAGTATTATATTTCACCCAAGGTATTTGCTATTTTTATTATTTATTCCCTTTCATTAAAAAAATCCATGCTTCTTTTTTCTTGTTAATAATATAAGTTTCACATCAAGTTTTACATACATTGCAGTACTATATTATGGTATTTTTCGATAACAAAACTTCTGTTTACTTTTAGTTTTGCAACACCAAACCCTTAATAATTGTTAAAAAAAATGTAATCATACAATTGCATTAATTTCTATATTCTCATTAATCCTCAAATTCTTAAAACATTTTACATAAACTACTTATTATAACCTTACATCTTTTCACAATAATGTGACATTTGGTTACTACTTGTGGCCAATCATCATTTGATATTTAGACATACCTTGATCCCTCATTGGCAACGACAACAGCGAGCAGTACCTACAATATATCCTAGTTTAAAAGCAAGGTATAGGTGGTGTGGAAATAAGTTTTTTCAAAACTACCGGAAAACTTTCAACGTAACCACTATTTTTCGAACCCAATGACTGTATTATAACGGGGGTTTATTATGTGGTTAGGAATGGAATGGAAAGTGAAATCTCCATCCACATACTTAAGGGTTGCACAGCAGTTCAGAAGAAGAATGAGCTTTGTAGATCTGACGACTACGTGAATTGAGATAATTTTTGTTCTCGTTTATCCCAAAAAAGTTGACCAGGCAGCAATTTTCAGAGTAAACCATCGTTTCTTCATTCTGCGGTACGTGCTAGTCTTATAGTCTGGTCGAGAAGTGAGTTTTCTGCGAAAAATAGTTAGAACAAATGAGGTTTGGTTTTTTGGATTCAGAATTTTATTCTGAAAAAGGGGAATTTTGGAATTTTTTTGCTCTTAAATATTGCAATTGTTATTAACAAAAAACGAAGAGAGAAAAAGGTGGTCTCCGTTTTTTAACAATAACTTCAAAAATATTAAAAAATGCTCCATTTTGAAAAAAGATTCTAAAAGAGGAGAAAATTTCATAAAAAAAAGTCTTGATTCCCGAAATTGTTGTTCCATTATTTATAATTTTAATTTAACGTTGAAAATAGCGTTCCACGCGGCAGTTTCAACGATGTGATGTCGCCGCCAAACAAACTAATCGTCAGAAAACAATTTTTTTATTATATTTATTATCAATATAAAAATTTGAATAGATTATAGTATCATTGAGACACTTGAAGGAATACAATCCAGTTTACAAAAAGTTTTTAACTTGATCTTTGTTTAAGTTATCCAATTGTTAATTAAGTTATTTTTCATGAACTTAAGATAACATAAAATCTATCATAAACGTTTAAATAATTTAGCTAAAAATCTTTTTCCTCTTGGAGCTTACTCTGATATACTCAATAAACAAGCTTCCGGTGTAAAAATTTATTAAAGTTTTTTTATTTGTTTATAATGAATTTTTTAAGTTAACAAAAAATGAAAAATCCGAAAAATGTAGTTAAAAAAATTTTTTTTACGAAATCTTTGATTTTCAATTTTTTTGTATGTATTTTTTACATTTCATTGCTTAGTTGAAACATTTTTTACATCATTTGTTTAAAAATGTTTTATAAACAAATAGGCAAATTTAATATTTAGAAAAAATATTTTTTTGTTATTATATTGTCAAAGTGAAATAATGATTTTTAGAAAAAAAAAATTTTCTGAAAAAATTTTTTTAATTGTTAATAACCGTTTTTTTATTTATCTGACCTTTAAATTGTTAATTAAGAAATCGGTTTTTTTCTAAAAATCATAATTTCTTATTTTAAATAAAATTAAAAAAAACAATTTTTTTCAACAATATTTTCATTGTTTACTTTATGAACAATTTGTTATAAACAAATTCTGACTTTTATATAATTTTTTTTTCGTTACTTAGAAAAATTATAAATATAGTTATGTACATCAAGGTAGTGAAAAAAATTTTGTATATTTTTTTTGGCATTTTTAAATATTTCACTACATCAACATTTTTTTCACTACTTTGATGTACATAACTATATTTATAATTTTTCTAAGTAACGAAAAAAAAATTATATAAAAGTCAGAATTTGTTTATAACAAATTGTTCATAAAGTAAACAATGAAAATATTGTTGAAAAAAAATGTTTTTTTTTAAATTTTATTTAAAATAAGAAATTATGATTTTTAGAAAAAAACCGATTTCTTAATTAACAATTTAAAGGTCAGATAAATAAAAAAACGGTTATTAACAATTAAAAAAATTTTTTCTGAAAAATTTTTTTTTCTAAAAATCATTATTTCACTTTGACAATATAATGGCAAAAAAAATTTTTTTCTAAATATTAAATTTGCCTATTTGTTTATAAAAAATTTTTAAACAAATGATGTAAAAAATTTTTCAACTAAGCAATGAAATGTAAAAAATACATATAAAAACATTGAAAATCAAAGATTTCGTAAAAAAAATTTTTTTAACTACATTTTTCGGATTTTTCATTTTTTGTTAACTTAAAAAATTCATTATAAACAAATGAAAAAACTTTAATAAATGTTTATACCGGAATCTTGTTTATTGAGTATATCAGAGTAAGCTCCAAGAGGAAAAAGATTTTTAGCTAAATTATTTATACGTTTATGATAGATTTTATGTTATCTTAAGTTCATGAAAAATAACTTAATTAACAATTGGATAACTTAAACAAAAATCAAGTTAAAAATTTTTTGTAAACTGGATTGTATTCCCTCAAGTGTCTCAATGATACTATAATCTATTCAAATTTTTATATTGATAATAAATATAATAAAAAAATTATTTTATGACGATTAGTTTGTTTGGCGGCGACATCACAACGTTGAAACTGCCGCGTGGAACGCTATTTTCAACGTTAAATTAAAATTATAAATAATGGAACTACAATTTCGGGAATCGAGACTTTTTTTTATGAAGTTTTCTCCTCTTTTAGAATATTTTTTTAAAATGGAGCTTTTTTCAATACTTTTGAAATTATTGTTAAAAAATGGAGACCACCTTTTTCTCTCTTCGTTTTTTGTTAATAACAATTGCAATATTTAAGAGCAAAAAAATTCCAAAATTTCCCTTTTTCAGAATAAAATTCTGAATCCAAAAAACCAAACCTCATATTTTTAAATTTGTTCTAACTATTTTTCGCAGAAAACTCACTTCTCGACCAGACTATTAATATAACAACATTTTCTTATGTTTATTTGATATTTGATTTCAATAATTATTAAATTATTTTCTATTTCAATTAAGTTTAATAGTTCATACTGGTGATCATTCATTTTCAAGATACAAATGCTTAGAATTTCTTCAAACCAAAATATGTTATGACATTTCATATGTTTATTAACATACTTTTTGACATAAATGACATTTAATGTATCATTGATCGGTAACATATTTCAATTCTGATGGGAAAAATGGTAACTGCTACCACAGCGCTCACATCTATCAGTTGACAAACACGCGTCTAGCGGGAATCTGTTTATAGCTCCGGTTGCGCTACATTGGGATGAAAACGACCATTATCTATTCAATCCCATATTCCTTTTTTTTTCGAAATCAAATTTTCTGTATCAATTTAATAATTGAGTACTAGTTTCAGACAGTTCAAAATCATATTTTAAACTTATTTCAATAGTATGATGAGATCTGTTCCATCTCAGTTCAATCATTTGTAACTGTTTACAATATCCATTTGTTATAAAAAAAATGTTACAAATCCTCAATTCAGGCAAAAATAACTATAACAATAAAATAATGGAACTTTTATAATGTTTATTTTTTGAATGCTGCAAACGTAACCACACAAGTAAAAATAACAAGAGATACATGTTTCACAATAATTTATATAATAAATAATGTCAATGTAGCATTTTTTTTGTGACGTTCTCATTTTTACATAAACACATACCTATGAAAAAAATGACAGTTTGTACCATTTGGAATTTAATCATTGCGTATATGGCTAAATTGAGAAAATCTAGTAGCTTCTTAGTTACTTTTCAGATTAGGCATTATATCGAGAGACGGTTAGCTTTCGCCTGCATCAAATGTAAACGTTTAACCTTTGAATACAAAAAAACAACAAACTTCAAAAATCTGCAATAAACCATTCCAGAACAACTGACCATCGCAGGTCGGTCTTATTGTTCTGGAGGGTAAACGATCAATCGAATCTTGTGTGTTTTTTGGCATGTGCTGTGAGTCAGTTGGTTGTCAGACAGACTTTGTAGAACAATGTCAATGTAATATATTATATTATGTATTTCATTTAAATAATAAAAACTTCACAAATAACATATGGTGCAGTCAGTAAACTGTCTCTGAATTGGAATAAGTAATAATTAAAATGTCTGACGTCGAAAAAAGCAATAACTAAAGGAGTTATGTGATTCAGGAGCAACAGATTCAGGTGCACAGAGAGATCAGTTAAATAATGACCTCGCTTGGTTTAAGAACTTAAGACTAATTGAAGTCTAACTATCACGTGTTGTTTACCAGTAAACAATGAAAACTAAGTAGAATGTAACCTCCAGAACAATATGGCCGACCTGTCAGTGACGTCATTCTGAAATGTTCTATCAGGCTATCCCTATCACTTGACCTAATATGGCCGTACAGGGCAAACAATTCGAACAGTTGGGTATTGTTTATTTATTTATATATTTGCGTTGAGTACAAGTGTTGTTCATTTTATAAAATATGTATTTTGGTTATACCATTATAAGTACAATAAAATAATACTTACTCATTCAAATTATATTTGTCAGTGCTGTAATCATCCATGACTTTGAAGGTTTCCTTCCATTCCCAGATTCCTTGCGATGTTTCTACATTGTAAGAAAGATCGGAGCACATAGGCAAACAATCACACTTTGGCATTGTTTCGTTAATATATCTGAATCCTTCACGTTCTGTTGAATTTGTTGTTTGCTCACTTATTTTATATATTAGTTCTTTTAGTTCGTATGAATTTTCGGTTTCATGCATGCATTTCAATTTACTTACACCACATATTCTCGTTGACTTTGTCCCTAAAAAGTCATAATTTTTTTGAACAGAAAAGAAGAATTTCCTATGTTTTTAAGACACTGTGGGAGATGGGTGAAATAGAAAAACCGCTCAAGTGAGGTTATGGATGGACCCCCAATCTTTCTGTGGTGCTGCAATATTCGAATTAATCCCGTCTACGGGCTGAAGATAATCAACGCAGCATTACCAAATGATAAGAATCACATGCAAAGTGGAGCCGCCTGTAAACCTCATTTCATGAAACATCTTATATTATATTTTCATTGGAGTGAGTTATATTATGAATATTTAACATGAATTTAAAACATACAAATTCAAAATATTCCATTTTATCAGATAAATTTTCATATTTCAATATATTTTTTGGGATCTGTATATAGATGATTGAAGGGAATTTCACTTTTCTGTCGATACCGCAAATTTCAACCATTAACATAAATATTAAATTCCGATTGCTGGAAAATGCAAGGTAATCCGTTCTGCAGAAACTGAACTTGACGTTTGAGGAATTCGGAAAATTGATGGTTCATATGTATCTACCTCGAACTCTTTCCTTCGCCACTGGAGAATGTAGAAATTAATGATTGTAGATATTATTTTGTATTTCAAAACATTATTCAAAAAAAAAAGTCGATGGTTTGCTAATTGTCTTCAAAAATCATTGATTTCCACATTTCTTACTAGAAATCTATTCGCTATCTTTTATATGGGTACCAAAAAAATAATACTGCAGCAATACAAGGGTAATATTTATGTTATTTATTTCTGTCGTGTATACAGGGTGTCCCGGGACTAATAGGACAAAGTCAGGAGCGTATAATCTGAGCCAAAAGAATGTTAGTACTTCATATAAACTTTTTCTATGCAGGCCTTTTCGAGTTATAGGCTTCCAAAGATTTAATTTTGAATTTGGTTTTTATTTTTATTTTTAGTAGTTATTTGATCTTTATAAAATTTACGGCAAAGCTATAATGTATGTGTATCTTTATTTTGGAAAGGTAAACAGATTCACAGTAGTTTCTTGAAGCCAGAGACGGACTACTCGCAATGGTTAGTGATCCAAAAATTTTGCAGGGATGGCACTCTCTGTATGAAATTATCGAAATTAACTTCCCCACACATTAAGCTAACGAAAAGGTACTCTTGTTGGAACTCAATAAAATAAACCGTTTGGCTAATTTTTACAGTTTTATTAATGAACTACGTACCAATTTACGCATTCACCATTTTTATAAGTACACAACGAGGTGAAACTAACTTATTAATACGATCTCCAAGATTTACCTACAGTACTACAGAAAAATAATTTGATGATAGCAGATGATAAAAACATTAAGAACTTATTTTATGGGAATTAAATAGGTACACAAACAACGTAATTAGTTGCTTTTAATCAAAATTACGAACACAACATTATTAAACCATTAAGAAAACCACAAAAAACACAAGTTGTAAGACATTAGACTAAAACTAATTCCTAAACAACAACAAAAACTAACGTTATTCTGATAAATGTTCAATATGAGCTCCTCCCACTTCCACGCACATTCTGAGTCTACGAAGGTTGTTTCTTTGAACTTGAAAGAGCAATCCCATAATATTTCTAATAACATTGCACTGTAACACAATTCTGTCTATTAAATCTTACCTTGTTTGCACAGGTGTTGCGTATACCTTACTTGTGAGATAACCCCAGAGAAAGAAATCCATAGGATTAACTTCTCCTGATCGCGATGGCCATTGAAAAGGGCCTCCACGTCCACGACCAATCCATGTATCAGGAAACCTTGTGTGTAAATACTATCGTACATCTGAACTGAAATGAGGAGGGGCCCCATCATGCATGAACCATAAATTCCTACGAGTTCCTAGTTTGGATAATGCCATGTGAATTCACATCATCCCATAAATGCATATTATGAGAATTAATGATTCCATCTCTGGAAAATTACATTTACTTATTCATACCTGTTTCTCGTAACCTGTGATCAATACGCTCAAACATTCGTCTCTCTGGCAATGCTCTGTTTGGAAAATGTTCTGCATAAATCCTTCTGGCCTCTAAACAGTTTCGAGAAAAGCCAGTCCATACATTAAATGCATATCTGCGTACTCAATAAAAGTGAATTCTGCCATTGTAACTGTTAAATTAAGGATTTATGAATTATTGACAAGTACTATTCTACACAACGTTTGACAACTAATCCTATGGTTACTTGATAAACGATAAAAACACTTTTAAAACGTTTTTACCAACTTTCGAATTAATAAGTCGTGTGTTTTTTATCTTCTGCTATTGTTAAATTCTTTTTTGTAGTACTGTAGGTAAATCTTGGACATCGTATAATAAGTTAGTTTTACCTCGTTGTGTACTTATAAAAATGGCGAATGCATAAATTTGGTACGTGGTGCATTAATAAAACTGTAAATATTAGCCATATGGCTTATTTTATCGAATTCCAACAAGAGTACCTTTTCGTTAGCTTGATGTGTGATAATTTCATACAAGGTGCCATCCCTACAAAATTTGCGAGTAGTCCATCCCTGGCTTCAAGGCACTACTGTAAATCTGTTTACCTTTCCAAAATAAAACTACACGTACATTATAGCTTTGCCGTAAAATTTATAAAGATCAAATAACCAGTACGAAAAATAAATATAAAAACCAAATTCAAAATTAAAACTTTGGATGCCTATAACTCGAAAACGAGGTCCTGCATAGAAAAAGTTTATATGAAGTACTAACATTATTTTGGCTCAGATTATACGCTCCTGACTTTTTTCCCATTAGTCCCGGGACACCCTGTATGTTCTAAATGCAAAAAATGCATCATTTCTTTCCAATGTATCATTTTGAACTTCTTGATTCGGATAAAACAAAGTTATGTCTCAACATCGCATGTTGGCGGTCCCTAGGCAGATGTACAGATTTTGTAATTTTTTTACGGGCCACTGTACTTGAAACGTATGATGGGTATCACAGTGCGTATAAAACTCAGACAAAAAATCAAGAAGAAAATTAATTGTCCAGTGAACCCAAGGCAACTGGAAGAAAAGTTATCTGGTTTATATACCCGAATTTAAATCGCGGGAATACACCATCAGATGATTAATAAAAAGTGATCCTAAAGTTGCTGAAGAAAGGAGCAAAGTGATCGTTAGTTGTTGCTTTTTTCGTTATAAATCGTCAGAAAGTTAGGTGAGATATGTACGAAGTCAATTATAACGAACGAATTTTTGGGGGACAGTCATAATTCCATGATGAGCATTGAAATAACTAAAAGCATTTTTAATTGGTCTTTCTAGGTATTTTCCACATGTATTAGATAAGATTGAATTTGATGACTTGGCTAATCGGCCTATTTGACTACGACCTTTTCAGATCTACTGTGGTCTCCTGAATCCCGATAACATTCCATCCCGAATCTTTTTGAATAGCGAATCAGCCTCGTAACTAAACCTTTAATGTAATATCCTGCCGGTGGATTCTGATCGCCTAGTACAAGAAACTGTACCTTCGCCAGGCAGTCACACTGGCATAAGGATGTGCTCTGCAGTTTCCTCCTCTAGGAATCTGCGGATACCTTTGTGTGTCAACCCGATTAACTTTGCGTGTCTGCTGAGCTCACCTGCTAAGATTATCTACTACGGCTTTGACAGTTTCCCTTTATTTGCTTATTAGGTCTGTCGTGAATGTTGTCCAATATCCTCTTATAAATTGTTTCGCCTGTCCCTGCGCTGTAGAGAATACCCACCATTCTAGAAATTTTTGTTCCACCCAGTTTCTTGTGACCATATTTATTGTCGGGTTTGCGGCAACACAGAAGGGTTCCGGTCCAATGAATGGCATTGAAGAGCCCTGAGTGGCGTTTCATAAGCCAGTTCGTTGCCCTTATGACCCTCGTGCCCTGGTACGTGGGCTACCATGACCCTGCTATGGTCTCCGAGTGCGTTTAAGGCACCTATGCAGTGCCATACTGGCTCAGAGTTGACCTCTATGGAATCGAGTGACTTCAGAACAGTTGAGCTGTTTTTTCCTTCCTCTCTATCTCTTCAACGCATAAATCACCGTCATTTGCGTTTGGAAAGTTGTGACGTCCTTAGATCGGCTATTAGAATAGCAGTCCATTATTTTCGCCCAACTATTCTGAGTCCTACAGCTATTTTTGCCTTGGATCCGTCTGTATACCAGGTTTGCCTGAACCTGTATAGGTACACCTTTCTTCTAGGCTTTCCTACTTGGACAGTTATAGTCAATAGATTGTCCCATCAAGTCATCCGCTTTTAGCTCTTTGATAAGCTTCCAATCGGGTGTTTGTCTTATGTATTGTTGACTTTGCAAGTCAGTACGTGAGAGATCTGGCTTCGCCTTGTATAAAAACGTGTAGTGGAGCTCAGCAAGACTTTCATCGCTTTTGTGGGAGATTGCGTTTATTGCTTTTGTAAAACACAGGCAAACAAGCCTTTGTGTGCTACTAATCAATCTTACAGCTTCCACTTGCAGTGTCTTCGTCCACCGCAGATAAACTAGTTTGCAGCGATGACATTCAGTATATATGGTCTTTAGTCTCCGAAATGGATAACTTGAATAACGAAACGCGCATAAAATAGTGAAAAGTGTAGGTGTAGTTGTAGTGGAAGCGTAAACAGTGTTCAGTATTGAGTACTGCAAACGGTTCCAAAACTCTTAATTTAATTTGATGCCTTTTAAATAAAAAAGTACGTATGAATATTGGGAAGATATTCACGGATACCTTAAATATCTATTGTGCTCCTCCTCAACTTGGTTCCTGAGGAAAGTCTCGAAGACTAGTGGCTCCTTTAGACCTATTTAAGTATATCTGAAAGCTTTAGTTCAGGAAAGTCCCTCTTTTATCCAGTAGACTCCTAGGTGCTGTGCTCTACGATTCTGAATTGCTATGCAATTCCCAAATACGTGAATGGAGGTTTCTTTTTTCACTCCACATAATCTTCGTTTTGATCTTTTTAAGGTGCCCATTTAGGCGACAATGTTTCGTTAGGACACCTATTAAAACTCTTAGTGCAGTTTTACTCTGACTCACCGTCTCCATCTGGCGGACTCAATTTCCATTAATGATATCTCCTGTCGTCGATAATTTTAAGTATCTGGGAATTATCCTTGATAAGAGATTACCTTGGTCCACACAAATTAAACCCGTGAAAGAAATATGCGAGGAAGGTCTAAACATTCTTTGCACCGTATCAAAAACTAAGTGGGGAGCTGATCCAAATGTATCTCTCATTTTCTACAGATCTTACGTACGCTCCGTTGGCGAGTACTTTTATTGATACAAATAAAATAGTGGATATCAAAACCAGTCCAAATGATACTATCTACATGTGTGAATATGAAGCTATTATTTTCAAACCTTGCATAATTTATCCCTCATAAACTGTCTTTCTTACCCTCAATAACACAATCTTGAAATTAATACTACAGTATCATAACAAAGATACAACTATTGATACGTATTATTCTAAGAATGAATAGGGAACAGGTTCTGCATTTTTTATTGCTAATAATAATATAGTAACATTTCCGGAACAAAAACTTGTGCTTAGTTTTCACTGCAGAAGCAACGGCAGGTGAAAAGGCACTCATTTGGTGCATGGAGGGATTAGTGCCAGGTGCAGTTTTAACATAATGATAATCCTTGGGATGAACATTAGCCCAAACCTAAAAGATCCATTGTGTTCCCTACATCTATCCAGCCCCTGAGGAAAGTCTCACAGACTAGTAGCTCCGTTAGTCCTATTACTTAAAGGAATTTGAGAATATCTGTGGGCTTTAGTTTAGGCACTCTTCCTGGATGATCGTTAGTTAAATCAGCTATAATTTTATCGGTTTCATTGAAATAATCTCATTCAGTATTTCGATCCCTTTCGCTGCTGATTAGACACAAAAAATTCGAGTATCAAAAACTGGTACCACCAGTATTAATTATTTTTAGTATTAGGTAAGTGGCAAAAAACAGTCACTGGTTGGTAGGCCAGTCGACAAGTAAAAACAACCAAATCCACGGAAAACTGCGTCTAGGGTTGGTTTCTTTGCAGAAAACATTTAATGTACTTAGACAGCACACCAGTACAAGTGAAAACAGGTTAAGAAGACCACCCATCCTAAATCTTCAGCATGCCACAAACAAGGACAAACAGTGAACGCAAGAAAGATGATGAATTTACTCAAATGCCTTCTACTTTTAAATCCAATTTTCGGACTTTAGAGACGTCTTCCTACTTTTCCCCACATCCACGTCCTCTAATGGAAACTCCAATCCAACGGACCAATGAAAAATTTCCTAATATTTCAAAGTTAAACCTTTCACAAATGCAAGTATACGCTCCAACTACCTCTCATAGATAAATACCAGCCAAGTTATCTGCCAAACTTCTCATACGATCAGGCAGCAAAATATTTCGCCTTATCCACAAACTCTTCACGCCTTAGGTCTCCTCAGTTAGAGGAGTCTGCATTCACAGCAGAATTGACGAACCAAATTACGCTAGCCCCCAAGATTATGGAGCGGTAGCATATTTAAAACGTTCAAATAATAACGATTGCAACTTTGTAATGGCTGAAAACCGAGTCGCACCATTGAACCAAACGTTAACTGTGCCAAAGGTGGAATTGACCGCTGCTTTATATGCAGCAAGAATGAAAAGATATATTATAGAAAATGTTGAACCTAACCGAAATAATTATATTGACGGATAAGATAACTTTGATTGAAATTATGGCAATAAATATAAATGGAAACCATTTATTAAAAATCGGGTAAAATCGTATGGAAGTACTACTGCACAAGTAAAAAAAATCCTGCAGACCTTTTGACGAGACCGAGACAAGAGGAATCGATGTTGAAAATACTGAAGAGGTAAACGCAATGAAAGAAATTCTTTCTTCTAACCAATTCAGTAGTAGTGAGATGGGTTTGATAAATAGATTTATAAATAATACGAGATTCAATAAACGAAACGAATAGCTCAAGAAGTCGCGAAGAAAACTGTTCGTGTGGTGGAAACATTTTTCAACAAAACTAGCGAAGTTTTTTGTTTCTGTTTTAGAAAACGGAGCAAGTAGCAAATGAGTACATTTGTTGGACCTTTGCACACTGTTTACATAATAACTACTATTGAAAAAATCTGTAAAAACCTACTTGGCATGAAGAAATTGACGCATCCACATTGAAGCAGAGTATAATTGGCAAGACATTCCATTTGACAATTACGGCTCGAATACAGTTTGAAAAATTTTAATTTTTTTCCGTTTGGAAGAAGCATTCTCTTTTTTGCGCATTGTACAACTTTACTGATGCATCTGTAGTTATCATGTCTGGTTGAATCGCAGCAAGCACCATTTCATTCAAAGGAACCTGCAAAAAAATTGGTCGTGTCTAGTTTTATTTCGCAATTTCCATCAAAATTTTGGAGTAGTAAAAAGTACTGATAAAGAAAACAGAAAAGAGCTGAGAAAGCAGAGTCTGGCCGGGGTACCCCTGCTTTCGTAATATATGGTCCTGCTTCAATTTAAATGTAAAATTTTCTAATTTATTTCTATTTAAATATAGTATTTATTGCAAGTAATAGCAACTATCCCGGAATACCAAGTTCAGGAAGTTTGAATATAAGTCGGGGAGCCAGACCGAATCAAAAGCTTTACGGATGTCGATTGAAACTATAATTGATTACTGCTTCTTCCTGAATCCTTTTCGAACATAATTAAACTCTAATTAATTGTAAAGGACATCCGTGTTCAGCCCAGAATTCGAACTGTTCCTCCGGAATTAGGCTAAAGCTTTCCACCTCTTTCTCCAGTCTACTTAGTATCACCTTGCCTATTATCTTTGCCAAGTCACTATGTAATGAAATTGGGCGGTAGTTATCGAAAGAGCTCCTTCCTTGAGGAGCCTGTACCAGGATAATATTCGCTGTTTTAAAGTTATCCGAGTAATAAACTGTTTGCAAAATGGAATTTGTAATTTTTGTGAATAAGGATATTATTTTTGATGGAGAATTTTCGTGGACGATGTTGGAATCCCGTCCTTGCCGGGTACCGTCTTCAGTCTGAGATTTTGTAAATTTCCGTTTGACGGAAGGACGTCGGAAGCCTGTTATCTTTGATTTTGGTCTTTTATTTCCGTTAATGTGTGTCCTGCACGTGAAATATGAAAATTTTTGTCACTCCAGTATCGCATGTTCCGAGTGTTCACATTACCACTAAGAAAGAAGGTAGACTCGTCACTAAAAGACACTGTTTTCAGATAAACGGGTACTTGAAATAGTTTCTCATCTATTTTCTTGCAAAATTCAAGTCTGCGATCTCGATCATTTTCTGTCAGCAGGTGGAACATTTTCATTTTGTAAGGGTGAAATTTATGTTTCTTTACAATTCTTTGTACAGTTTTTGGACACACCTCATGGGCTCACTACTATTTCTGCAACTATGTCGGCAACTATTTCAATTTGTTTATCTTCTGTGATGCTTGGCCGTTCACTTCGCTTATTGTCATTAACGCTTCCCGTCCTCTGATAGATCCCTTAGGTATTTCCTTGATATTGACCGATATGTATGCCTGTCATTAAACATTCGTTCGGCTGCGTGCAGATTATTTCTAGTTTCACCAAGAATTAATATCGCTTCCACTTTATCCTCTAGACTGCGTAATACATTTATACAAAAAACCTCAATTTTGACAATAGTCCGATGCTAATGTCAAAAATGAACCGATTAATAGACCAATGACAGAGGAAATATCCATGCGACCAATGAACAATTTCGTCTTTCATAAATGAGCAGCTGGGGTGAAATTAATAAAATAGTTTGATCGAAGCGGTGTCGTTGAATAGGACTTGAAACGAGCAGTCAAATGAGGTATTACTTGCCCATTTATAATTATCTTACAAAATGCGGCCGTCCGCCATTTTGAATAATGATTTCAAGAAATACTCTCAAACGTTTCATTTGTACCCTAGTTCAGGCTCCCAAACAATTATTGATTTAAGTTCTATGGTTCATGAAATAGATAGGGGAGGGAGACTCTAGAGGGACACGGTATACAGTTTTGCAGCCAGACTGAATCCTTTGTTCAGTTTTATGTGAAAAAATATTTTCATCGAATAATAAATAAAAATACTACAACAAAATTGTCACCTTCTCTATGGAGAACTACTATACACAAAAAGATGTAAAAGTAATAACAATAAAAACCTGTCCATTGAAATTTTATAACAGTTGCTGGAAAATTTAAAAAAATATACTCACCCCAAAATATTCTTGACCTGGTCGTGGCACTCGCGAAGGAATGTGTAAAGAGACCTGAAATGGAAAATAATGTGTCAGTTGTATACACACAAAAATTATTAACAGAAGATAGTTCAGTACAAAAAAATCTAATGCCAAACTTACTCTAAATCCCTGAAGAGATTCTTTGCAACTATAATCCAAGCTCTTTTTTCCCACATACAAAGAAACGGCAAGTGAATTCTTAGCACCTGGTAGAAGAGCTCGTCTCGGATATGAGTTCAGATCGGCGGAATCGGTATATCCATCGGACATCGACCAAGTTTTGTGAGTTAAAATGTCCACTTTATGAAAATTGGAGTACATATAGCTATTGAATAAAGAAAACTTAATTCAATAACCAAAAATATAGATTGTTAAAAGTGGCCAAGCAAACGAGGTGAACGCATATATCTCGGAAACCGCTCAACAAAATTATCGTAATTAAAGTGGCTGAGAGAAGTTGCTGGAAATTATCTTCAATCGGTTTTTTTTTTCAATTAATCAACATTGTTACCATAAAAGTAGGTTGTAAATACGACCCTAGGGCCTAGGTTCCTTACGGCTCTATTACCTTTTGTCAGTGAAAATTTGGACTTTATTCAAAATTAAAGAATAACGTAAAACCATACAGCAAAATAAACAAATCAATTTAACTTTAAAATTAATTCATATTATAATCAACAGAACAGTTTGAGGAATAATTAATAAAACCAAAAGGAGCTTCACTGGGTATGGAACTACTTGGAGCGCCAAAAATAGCGTAAGATATACACGGGCCGGATATTCCCTAACAGCTTTCGGTTTTGGTAACCAGACCATCAAGCTGGTAAGCTTCACTTCCGGCCCTTATTTCTTAATATACTATTTTTTCAATATTTGCTATCAAGGTACACAGAAAATACATGCAACTAAATCTTAGGGAGTAACTGAAATATGCAATAACTTATGGACGGTTTGTTGCAAAACATCGAACTTCATTCAAAAGAGTTTTTCTGCTTTATCACATTATGTGCTAGAAGTGATGTATCTATGGTTCTCGCCTCAGATTAATACATTAAAAGATACATTACATTTAAAAGTGAACCCAACATTACATCACATTCTCAGGTAACTTGCCGACCCTTTGCCAGATGTCTTACTTTTCCTTTGAACTGCGACAACTGAATTATAGGACACGATAGAAACGTACAAAAAAATGTACTTTTGAGAAATTACATAAAAACGACTTAAAAATAATTATCTTAAATAGTTTATGTAATAAAAAAATATGTTTTTGTTTAAAACTTTTGAGGTTTAAACGAAACAATTGCGTGTTAATAATTTTATCTGTCTGAAATATGGCAACGCAGAGAAAAGGGCGGAAACCATTTTACTATCAATTTTTCCTGATTTTACTACGATGTTTCGACGTTCCTAGTTTATTGAAGCTCTGTTTTTCGTCTTTTCCACTGATATTTGTGTATGTGCGTACAGATATGATTAAAAACAATATTTTTTATGAAAACCACGGGTCAGTGCAAAATTTGCAAAAAAAACAGTCGGAATTTTCACCTGTAAGTAAATAGTTCTATTGGCCAGTGGCACTGTCTGACTAGTCCGTCAGTTTCTCCCCACTCCTTGAAAGTCATTGATGAAAACATATGTATGGCGATAGAATGTTAGCCGTCTTTTCGGATAGTTTTATGAATGACTTGCAGGACTCTATTTGTAGTATTACTCTAATGTTCTCGCTACTATCGTTTTAGAGCTTTTTTAATACTTTATGATGACATTCTAAGCCACCTAATTCGACGTCTTCTTGAATAAACAAACTAAGCTCGAATTTTGAGTGCAGAGCCAAAGATTACAACTTTTGTTTTTCCGCCTACCTTAGCGGAGAGCCAATCATGTGAACACCAAAAATAGGGCGGAAAGTATTGTTTAGCAGCCCTAGGGCAGAATAGTATATTGTGTCACAAGGGAGATAATGAGCTTTAGCAGCTAAAAGCTAAGGGCAAACCGTTTCCTGCATATGCGACTCAATTGTTTTTCGCCTACCAAATAAAAAGAAATGGGAAAATATAATAAAAAACTTTGATTTGCACTACCACTTCTACATAGCAATGATGTAAATTTGCATTTATTCGGTAAGCGGAAACCGTTGTGTGTCACATGTGTAGGAAACGCTTTAGCAGCACTTAACTATCAGCTGCCCTCGCTTCACTACGCTCGCTCGTGCATCCAATAGTTCCCGGCTGCAGAAGCTCATTTTCTACCTATCTGAAACAATATACTATTCCGACCTTTGGCTAGTAAACAATACTTTCTGCTTTATTTATGGTGTTCCTTACCTAGAGGCTCAAAACAGCCGATATCCTGTTCCACGAATAGCTCAATTTTTCGTCTTGTAGAAAAATGGCTGTTTCAATTTTCGCTTCAAAGACTTGTTTTTTGAATTCTGAGAACTATACTTCCCTGGCTGTAGGCATAAACCTGAAAAACAAGATCTTTCATTCGTCCCAAAAAGTAGGAATCTAAAACGATCAAGTCTAACCTGGCTGATCAGAAAAACCTTCCTTTTCTTACCCATCGGAAAAACCACAAAGTCCGCTGGACATCCGTTACATTGCAGATTTACATATATATAATCATAAACCTTAATATACCCCAATAAAATCCGCATTGCTGGGGAGTTCCAAGAAAACGCTACCCCTTAGTGCCTCGTCGAGGAGATTTTTGACAGACCAATAAATTAGCTTCGTCTGTCTAAAGAATTGTGGATAAAAATTGAGGGTCTTAAAGTAATTACTGCATTTTGAAACTAATCAGCCTACAATTAAATTACCGGCCTCGTCATTAGTAAAAGGCATTTTGTATCCAGTCAAATTAGAATCAGAGTGAACATTTCGACGTTTCAGCTCGGTATCAGTTTATAAACTAATTTTCCACAAGTCCACTTACATTTCAAATCAACAATATAACTCAATTTTCGAAACTGGGGGGTGTTGTGAAAAACGATTTACGGAAAGTTGATCTATCTACGTTAAAAGTTGTCTTGGAAAACATATTTCAACGGGTATAATTTATAGATAGATAGATATATATAGACAGATGTCGAAAGGAATAATTATAAATATTCAACACTCTATGAATTTTTTGAAAAATAATATTTTTCAAAAACAGTGGCCGTTCAACTAAGGAGCAACAACTACTTCCCGTGCAATATGCACCGCCGGATATTGAATTACACCCCAAAGTCAAACAGGGTTGGTATATCTACAAGATATTTTAAAACCAACCTTTCTGGTTTGCAATTAGAAGGGACAACACAACTTGTAGACCGGTTTCGGCGTATTTGCGCCTCATCAGTACAAGGTATGTGGTGTCCGTCCGTCCGGTTTTAAAATATCTTGTAGATATACCAACCCCGTTTGACTTTGGGGTGTAATTCAATATCCGGCGGTGCATATTGCACGGGAAGTAGTTGTTGCTCCTTAGTTGAACGGCCACTGTTTTTGAAAAATATCATTTTTCAAAAAATTCATAGAGTGTTGAATATTTATAATTATTCCTTTCGACATCTGTTGATACATTCACTCTATTAAATACGACAATATTACAGGAAACTGTAGTTAAAATCACAAATTCTTCGCTTCTAGCACGTATGATAGAACGAAAAATTTTATTTTAAACGGTTTTCTATTCGATTTTTTGTATTCAAGCGTTCCCAAGATATTGACATATAGAATTTTTGTCTTATCTCCACCAGTTTCTTTGAAGATATGGAGGAAAAGGTGCTGAACCAAAGTTACTACTGATAGACGTAATATTTATTAGCGTGCAATTAGGGAAATTTTAGAGATAATTTATTCTTTGTAATTCAAATAAGTGTCACAAAGTTGAAAATAATCTCCAGCAATTTCTATTGACCTGTTTCATAACATAATTTTTACCGATAGGTCATGTTTCCGAGGTACATCCACTTATCTCGTTTATTTTCCATTGTAGTTTATCAGTATTGGTGCAAATAATTTCAGCAGTTTGAGATTTTGGTAGCTACTGGTGTGCTAGTGAACCTCATTTTATGTGTGCTTAACATACAGTGAACATTCACTAAGACCCCAAAGATCCTTTGTGTCCCCTGTTTTTCTCAGGTCATGAGGAAAGTTTCAGAGACAAGCAGTTCCTTCAGTGCTCTTCCTTGTAGGAAATTCATGACATACATAGGCTTCAGTTAAGTGTTTCTTTTCTCTCTAGTAGTTTCTCAGGGGTCTTGACTTAGGATTCTGTAATGCTATACACTCATTACATAGAATAATCACTCTTTTTACTACACTTCTTTGATGCCAAGATAATGGGTAAATACTATTATAACGCCTTACAAATTTGAAAATTAATTTTCAAAGAGCAGACCATTCCAACAACTACTTCCCTGGCTATATGCCACGGAGGATATTTAATTACACTTCTAAGCTAAACGGGGTTGGTATATCTGCAAGATCTAACCAATCATCCTGGTTTTTAATAAGAAAGGACAATATCACTTATTGTAGACCGGTTTCGGCGTATTCGCGCTTCATCAGTACAAAGTAGATGTCATCCCTCCAGGAGCACGCTTTGCTTGAATATGACAATTGTTCAGGAGACTGGAATTGAGTAAACACTTCGTTGAGATTTCTAAGGTGTCTAGTCAAGTGTCCTGTTAGGACATCTGCCAAGATTTTTTCTGTCCCTTCTCGTATTCCGGTCCTATCGCCAGCTACACATCAGTCTCTTAAGCTTTTTGTGACTGTAGTGCAGTCTAACTTTAGCTTGTGCATCACTTTAATATCACTTGGTCGTATTCTTACAGAAGTTTCTTCGAGTGTCAGCCATTTATTTCCAATCATTCGATTTTCTGGGTTAACCGGCTTCACCTAATGCATTCAATATCATACTGGTCCTAATACCTCAAAAAAATTCTCAAAAGGATGCTTCAGCCCCCCTCTCCGCTTCATCTGCTTTACGTTTCCTTTTATTTTGGTGTGTAATAGAGCAAACAGAATACTAGCTATAGAACTTTTCCATTTTTGTGATTCTTATTAGAGTAGAACGCTGCGGAGGAGAAATCTAGCAATACAGTATACGGTATCCTAAACATAATATTTCCATGATTTGGATGGTTGCTTGTACTATTAATGGTAGAATTTATGATTTATTTTGTTAGATTCATTAGGTGCTTTCATTTTGTGTATAAATTAGTAAAAAACCCTACTGGTTATCAAACAGTTCATCTGATGAAATAACTTACACATCATCACTGTAAATTTCACTTTTATCCAGCATATTGAATGAATAGCACAATCCTTCGTCTGTGATGATAGGTTTGAATATTTCCGAACAGTTGTAAGTAGCTCCCATGTATACACATTTTAACAATGGATAATTGTTGATATTCATCTGAAAATATGGAAACATGAGAATAAGTTTCAAGCTAAAGATTTTGTAAATTGCATGAATTCAGAGTAATGGAGTGATGGGTGAATGTGTGGTACTGAGCCAATACTTTTAGGAAGTTTCACAGATTCTGGAATACAATTTCGGAGGTATTTGCTCAAAACCTATTATAATTTATAGGTTCATGTAGGTCAAATATTACGCATTTCGCATCAAATACCACGCAACCACCTTTTTTTGATGAATCGATGATTTCTCGAAGAAGTTATAGAATAATATTACTTTACGAAGGTGATTTTAAATAGTGTATCACATAACGAGAAGCTTACTACATGCGAGTGAAAAAGTTGCATGCGTAGCGGCTAGCGCAGTAATTTTACAAGCATGTAATAAGCTTACAACTAAAAAGTTGTGTACTATACTTTTTCCTAGGATTATTTTCATTTATAAAAATAAAAAGCCTAACAAGTAATTTTTATTTTTTCAACAAAATTCGAGAACAATTTAAATTGAACATTTATTTATAACAATTAATTATTGTGATGTTTTTCTTATTTATTTAAATAGTTTTCTTACGGTGGGATGAAATTATACACACACTATGGCTAATTACTACTAATTTATTGAAGAAACACTTACACACTATAGAGAACTTAATTTATAAACACACTTACTTAATGTCTACTAATTTATCTACACTCGGTATAATTATTGTCCTAATTCATCTTCACTCGGTATAATTATTGTCCTAATTTATCTTTAACACTTAGCACTGTTTATGTTCACTGTAGTTCATCGATTCACTGTTTACTGAAAACTTTCTAAAGCTGTCCGACTAACTCAAAAACTCGCGTATATATAGTCTTTCTTAATTCTCGAACGTTCTCGAATCGTATATGTGTGAATAGATACCGTTCCAGAATAGTCGGGAATAAACCATCGCATGCGCCAAAATTCATAGTTCACGACAGGACCGGCTTCCGAATTACTGAGTTCGTACAATTATTTTGGTAATTATATACAAAACTATATCCTTATTCGTGTTTGGCGGTTGTTCCATAATTCGCGGTGAATTGTCGGATGACGTAAGCTGTACGGTGTGCTTTTTTTGGTTATTGGTATTTTCAGTGTATGTAATGGTCTGTGAATTACTTCTAATTGAATTTATATTTCTATTGACTGTTGACGTCTTATTATTTATTGACTCATCGACAAATCCTTCGGCTGTTGCTGGAGATTGCCATCCGCCATGTCGTTCAGGAGCCATTAAATCACCACTGGCATCAACAAAAAAAGGGCGGCAGAAGCTCGTTTTCTACAGTGACCTGTGTACGTTTTGGGATCTGATAAATTTAAATATTCGGATATTTATTTGGGAATACCGCCTATTTTGTTTAACCCTTCCTCTTGTTTCGTACATCAACCTCATTAATAGTTAATGAAAAATTGATTTATTTGCGGATCGCTAATACGTTACTTGCACAGGGTGTGGAATGTTTGATTTTATGTTCTTAAAACTCTCTGATTTTCTGTTTAAATTGGCTCGCATTTCTAGGTAATTTCCAATATCAACATTGTTTCAACTTCTTAACATAGAATATATTGACCATAAAGAGGATGGTTTGAATGTATTAGCGATTTTTTCCAAAATAAGCCAATAGTACGTTTTCAGAAAATGAATTGACAATTTCTACTTAATTAACTAATTTATGGAAAATGGCGAATTTATGGAAAATATTGTCACTTCCGGTTATACAGAAAGTGGACGACAACTTTTTTATTTTTAATGTAACACCCTGTATATCATCAACTTTTTGGATCCTACATTGAATTTTAATGTCACTTTGTGTAGAATACAGGTGCAGACCTTTATATTGAAAATTTCATCCCGAATACCAAATAAAAAACATCTTGTCGGGTTGATTAGTAGGACAATCAGGGTATAATTGGTGACATGTCGAGAACTCCTATTTGTATGCAGGGTTGTTAAAAAAAATGATGAAATGTTCAAGCCCAAAAATGTTAAATCTTTTTATTTATATAGATACAGACTAAGTAATGTTACAGAGGGAGTCATTAAAAAAAAACACCTTCTCACTTCTTAGAAATCAGAAAACCTGGGATTAAACAACAAGAAGGAATGAGATCCACATGCCATTACCAGGCTTGGAAATAATGCCATTCAATGGTCCACAGATGGCTCAAAAGCAATAGAAGATACTGCGATAGGAGTGTATGGGCCAGGAACCAAATACTCTGAAAGCTTGGGAAAATCCCCAAGCATCTTTCAAGCGGAAATTCACGCCATAAGAAAGTGTACCCTGTTCAATATTGACAAAGGATACAGAAGGCAAAGAATTATATTAATGTCGGATAGTCAAGCGGTCATTAAAGCACTGAGCTCTTGTGTAATTGGTTCTAAAATGGTGTGGGAACGACTAGGCAAACTCAATGAACTAGGCGAGAACAATATAGTCACCTTACTGTGGATTGCAGGACATACTAGAATAGAAGAAAGTGAAATAACAGATGATTCATCTAAGAGGGGGACTGAAACACGGGCCGAAACCCTTTTGCGCTATCAACTCTAGTGTAATACTGGAAGAAATAGACAAAGCTGAAAAAAAAAGAGAAAATCTGGCCGTTGTAAAAATCTAGTAGGGCTTAGAAAAGCAAATATTCTTCTTGGTCACTACAACCTGTTGAGATCAAATGAATGCATAAGTCAAAATATAACTGCACTAAGAGTTTGATCATAGCGGGACCTTTTTGCCTGAATGGGGACCTGAAAAACTCAAAACAATGGAGAAAAAAATGTAGATTCTGTGGCATGTAAGAGAAAACCTCCATCCACATACTTGCGAATTGCACAGCAATTCAGAATCCCAGGTCACACCACCTAGGAGATTACTGGATAGGAGAGGGATATTCAAATGAGAGAAAATCGAAAAGGATCAAAGTGAGTAGTACGTGAGCTACGACTGTAAATAAACAAAAAACCTGGCAGTAAACAAAGACAATAAACAAAAAAATATATATATATTATTATGGTCTGAATACTTGATACCTAACATAATATATAATCATGTTTTCAATGAGAGCTATGCAACCAACTGTCATTTGATATTCAAATTTCTCAATATGCCACAATAAATAAATAGAACTTTTGGAATACCCTGTATACCTACTAAGTAATCAAATTAGTAAAATGACAAATGAAAATAAAAGGAACACAAACTTTCAAATAAAAAAACTAGCAGAATACCAACTGTCGAAGTAATGTCTATAAAAATGAACATAAATATAGTCACTAAAACCGCATCTAAAACACGAAATAACTTATCGAGAATGCCGAAGTCGTTTTTAAAAAGATTTATTTTTACAAATTATTAAATTCTACAAAATGATTTTATTAAATTATGGTCTTAACTGTATGAGAAATAGAAAGAATCTGACGAGATTGTTAATTACTGAAACAAGTGTTCATAGATAAGGAAATATAATATAATATAATATGCTGTAGTTGCAGTCAGCACTTTTCTTAGAATACACCAGTGAAGGCGTGAGGTAATTCACGGATTTGACATAAATATATTCGCAAAACTTTACTTTAAACACTTTTGTTGAAATTACGGAAAGTCACATCTCGTTTATCTATTGTTTCTTAAACGGCATATCAAGTGTATATTTTGTAATATTCTGCGATAATTTTGTAGTTCTGTGTCATTTGATTTTTCAATGACGCGTCAGTCATTGTCTGTCCTCTTGTGAATATAATTAAAATGTAACATAATCAAGATCTTGCGGGCGTAGAAATAGTATATTAGGGTTAGGTTTATGGTGAGTGGGTCTATAAGGCCCTCCACTGCGACTCCTATATTAAGCACCTAGTGTCAAAAACCACTCAGTGACTCAGAAAACTCGTGACTGAAGTAACGTTTTTGACACATGGTCCTTAATATACTATTTCGGACGCTATTAACTGATTATTTCAAATTTTGTATAAGCTCTTTCATATATTTCATCAGATTTTTGCGGCAACAAAATGTAACATAACTTCATTGGCAGGCATAACTTCATTGGCAGGCAAGATCTGCATTATCACTTTCCAATTCAATTTTGGAGTAAATATCGTATGTAATATGGACGGAAAATGTTTTTTCGGACTATGTCGGTGACTCCCCTTTTTACTTCCTTGGTAATACCCCGCATCGACCGAAACATTCATTTTTCGCCCTTATAACATTATATACTATTATTGTATGATATTCTAACAATACTACAGTTAATGAAATGCGTTTGGTGTTACTTTTTTTGAAATATGATTATTTTTGTTTTTAAATTATGTCTAAATCAGTTTTGTGATTTTGTGTATCAAATAGCGTGTATCGATTAACAGCCATTCCAATGATGAATCATCAGAAAACCCGGATAAAACTTATGATACTATCCTGATGGCACATGTCAAAAAATCACTCTACGATAAGCCAAACTAAAATTAACATTAAGAAACATGTACCTACTAAACAAGCATACAATTTATTTATATTAAAAATGATCAACAGCAACCCTGTATTGGGATATGCAATGTTTGCAAATGCTACTAAGTTTGTGTAGGAGCTTAAAAAAATAAATCTATTTCAACGAAAAAATTCTGAGAATTGTGAAAATTCGTACATCACGCGCTTTAGAAATATTCTGTAAACTCTATGGCTCAGGTTGATAAACAATGAACAAATAGTTTAATTATTATCAAAACATTAAAAAGATACATTTGTTTACATTTAAAAGTGAATCCAACATTACATCACATTCTAAGGCAACTTGCCGACCCTTTGCCAGATGTCTTACTTTGCCTTTAAATTGCGACAACTGAATTATAGGACACGATAGAAACGTACGAAATAAAAATGTACTTTTAAGAAATTACATAAAAACGACATTAAAATGATTATCCTAAGTAGTTTATGTTAAAAATATGTTTTTGTTTGAAACTTTTGAGGTTTAACCGAAACAAATGCGTGTTAATAATTTTGTCTGTCTGAAATATGGCAACATCGAGAAAAGGGCGGAAACAATTTTACTATCAATTTTACCTGATTTTACTACGAAGTTTGAACGATCCTAGTTTATTGAAGCTCTTGTTCTCGTGATTTCAACTGATATTTGTGTGTGTGCGTACAGATATAATTAAAAACAATATTTTTGTGTGAAAATCATGGTTCGACAGTGCGAAATTTGCAAAAAAACAGTCGGAATTTTCCTAACCTCTCTTTTCACCTGTAAGCAAATAGTTCTATAGGTGTCGGCCACTTTGCGCCCGACCGTTTTGCGCTCCTACCTGAAATCGGCCACTTTGCGCTCTGCTACTTTCATAATCTACTTTATTTTCTTCGATCTGCCCATTTGCAATATAATTTTAAATTCCTCCTATCTACAATAATAGTCCGGTAAAGGGTAAGTTAAAAATATTAGTTTTACAAGAAAACAAGAAAGTACAAAAACTATAGCTGGGCTCTTAACACAGAGGTACCAGGTTCGAGTCGTGTCCGAGTCAAGATATTTTTATTTTTATTTTCTTATTGTTTTTTTCAAAAATTGACTAAAAATACGAAGAATTTTTCGATTCGGATTAGGGTAGGGGGTAAGGTAGGGTGGTTTTGGTTGGGTTATTATTGAAAATTATTATAATAATCTGTCAATTACACAATTCAATTTTTCGATTCGGATTAGGGTAGGGGGTAAGGTAGGGTGGTTTTGGTTGGGTTATTATTGGAAATTATCATAATAATCTGTCAATTACACAATTCAATTTTTCGATTCGGATTAGGGTAGGGGGTAAGGTAGGGTGGTTTAGTTAAAAAAGTGTATGGAAAGCGAGGAGATGTTCTTTTCATAGAGAACGACACGGGGTGTCTTGGAACTACGCTTGGCAACGTCGGTGAAGAGAGCTACATTTAGACGCTCCTATTTTTCTGTAGTAGCGTTGAATGAAAACTAGAAAGAAGCGCGACCTTATGGAACTATTTGTAGCCGAAAATCCCTCTAATAATTGGATGGCGCTGTTGTATACATATCTAAAATCCCTCTTACCTTTGCCATTTGATGTTTAGCAGTGGTTGTTGTTATTTCGCGTTAGCTTCTCCGCTCGCTTATATCATTTATTGAGTTCGTATTTATTCATTAAACGATTTTATTTACTAGTTTTTCACTGACGATTCGTATTTTATTCACTTATTATTGGCGTTTATCATTCGTTGAACTTTATTAAAATAATGTCTGGAAAATATTCGGTCAAATGCAGTTATATTAACTGTTTAGTTGCCAGTTACTTATGTTTTAGGGTACAATTGTCAAAGATGTTCGACTATTATGATAAAATCGGATCTGTCATTTAGTAATATTGAATTACAAATTTTTCACAAAGATTTTGGCAAAAAACAAATTAGCTATTTAAAGAAACCTACTCCAAAATTTAATGCAGTGATTCATAATCTACTTAAAAATATTACTAATTTTTTTTGAGAAATATAAATTGTGTGAAAACATCTAAACTCAAATAAAACAAGAATATGTTTCAATTTAATAAAAGACGATATTTGTTGTAATGACAGTCACATAGATTATTTGTTGAAAATATTTTCCAAAATGATGATAGTTCGGATAAACATTAATATTCTAAAAGCAGAGAATCTTAAAAAGGAACAAATCAGAATTAAGACTAAGAAAAACAAAAATGTTGTCTTCTATATAAATAAAATATTAACTAATCCGAACAATGCAGGTAGTAATTTATTAAATTTCAATCGTATTTAAATTGTTAATTCTTGACTAGATGAGGCTTTTACTTGATGAAGATCACTTAACGATAAAATCAAACAATTTAATTTGTTTAAACCTTCATTATAATTGAACAATTTGTGACACAGTAGCTTTCTCAAACGAGTGGAGGTATAATAAAAAGTTTTTAATTTATACAGTGCATTAATAGGGAATTTTACGAATATTGATAAAAGTATTATAATTTATTTACCGGGAAATAAAAAGCAAAAAGGTTTCTAAATATGGGTTTAACTAAAGTATTGAACAGGTTTACTTGGAAATTCATTCGCAATAATCTTACAGGAAGTTTCTGGGTAAAAAGGTTTAATAAGAATTCTTGATATCTATTTGGTCGTTAAGAGGGTTATCTGAATATTTGTTTTTATTTATCTCAAGAGCTTCTAAAAGATTCAATTTCATGCAAAATTTCAAAATTTGAATCAAAAGTGTGTTGGTCTGCTAATAAATGATTTGAGTAGTTGGAATCTAATTTTTGGTTATCATAGGTGTTGGTGTTCTGAAATTCTAGTTTTGAAATTCCTAAATTTTATCACTGTTGTCATTACCACAATTTAATTTGTAAACTCCTGATTTGTTTTTTTGTAAGATTTAGATTTGTTGTTAATTGTTAATTATATTCTGTCCGTGAAGTTTATAATATTTTTAACAATCATTGTAAAATTTAATAATAAAAATTTCTGTTACAAAGAAATCCGTGCCAAATTATCAATTTTAAAAAATTTCGACACATGTCAAAACAATAAAATTCAGGAACCAAAATGGTGGATGAGAATACTCTGCCACTTGTTACATTGTTACAGTGATTGTTAAAAATGTAACATTGTACGCTACAATATTTTTAATTTCATTTTTTTTTTTTTTAATTTCACGGAGAGGTTTCAAAAAAAAATTAGTAGGATTGGAAACTTATATTACTTTTCTGAAACCCTGTATATCTGAATTCAACAAACTTTTCCTTCTACCTGCTTTTACCTGCTAGCTTATGTAATGTAAATGTATAGTGAGGAACTTATTTATTTTTTGTTGAAACTACTTAAAAATTTGCAATAGAGAATGCCTATAAAACTATTGCGTATCTATTTAATTTGTGGAAATTTATAAAAATTAAGCAAAACAAAAAGAATTTGAAAGATAAGTACAATTCATATTTTACTTTTGTTCGCGTTCATACAAAATAGATGCCACCAGTAGAAGATTATTTTCTGAATATTGTAAATAAGTCTAATCTCAAACCGTACCGATAACAATTTGTTGTTGTTTCCTCATCGACGGGATGACGATGACCAAAGTGGCTAGTATTCGTTTCTCGCGATAGGGGCGCATCATTACAGCAACTGAGTTTTACAGTATTAGTGGGGGATCATGAACATTTTTAAACACAGGATCGCGTATCTTATTATATTCTCAATCAACGGTAGTAGGTACCATGGGTTTTAAGCAAATTTTCTAAGCTAACCTTTACCGGGCTATTATGTTATAATAAATTTAAAATTATATTGCAAATCGGTAAATCCTAGAAAAAAGGATAATACATTTCTATTATGAAAATCGCAGAGCGCAAACAGGTCGATTTCAGGTAAGAGCGCAAAACGGCCGAGCGCAAAACGGCCGTATTCAGTTCTATATGCCAGTGGCATTGTCCGACTTGAAAGTTATTGATGAAAACATTTATGTATGGCGATAGAATGCTAGCCGCCTTTTCGGATAGATTTATTAATGACTTACGGACTCTATTTGTAGTATTACTCTAAGATCAAAACTCACTTCTTTGACAGCTTTGTAGAAGTCTTCTGTGAAAAATTCGCTTTCTGAGTAGTTTCTATAAAGCATACCATCACAGATGAGACCCATATAATTCAAAATATCTGTCCTAAAATTCAAATATACAGGGGTTTCAAAAAAAGGTAACACCGTCTCTAGGATTGGTAAAAAACTGAAAAATAATTGGGGTTTGCTTAGTAAAATTTTTTTCTAACGCCATCCGTTTTCAAGATAAAGGGCGTTGAAGAAAATAAAAAATTACACATTTCTTACGATTTTGCCGAAACTACTGGCACCATTGTAATGAAATTTTATACGAATATGTTTTGGAAGCTGATATATCCCATGAATTTGTTTTTATAACTAACTCTCATAGAGGGCGCTAGTTACACGATTCATACAACGTATTATTCAACATAACTTTTTTAAGGGTAGAATTATTAGTCAAAACTCCAAGTGAACATAAACATCGTTTAATTTTACACCAAAAAGGTACTTTTGGTAAAACTCGATATTATGTACCGTTTTCGGAATATTTTGATTTGAAAATTATGAAGTAATAATCGCTCCTGGTATAAACTAATGATAGAGTTCGCTTTTCTCTAAGTTTGCCATGTAAAATTGACATTTATTGATTGTTATGACAATAAGTCAACAATGAATAGAGTTTTGAAACCTTGTTATTTGTAAAATTAGATATTGTTAAACAAAATGTACTCAAATGTTGAATACACCGACATGTTATTAACTTTAGGCGAGTGTTTAGGAAACTCTAGTGCAGCTTTTACGCGTTATGCAGAAAAGTTTCCTAGAAGAAACTTACCAAGTAAAAAAACATTTAAAGCAGTTGAACGACGTTGTCGAGAAACTGGGAATGTAAGACCAAAGAAAATAAATTCAGGTAGACCAAGAACAACAAGAACAATTAATAAAGAAAATATTATTTTAAATTTAGTTGATCAAAATCCAACATTAAGTGTAAGGAATATGGCAAGACAAACAAATACATCTTCTTCAACTACTTGGCGGATACTTAAAGAGCAGCAGCTACATCCTTACCATTACAGACAAGTTCAAGAACTCTTGCCGGACGATCTACCGGTTAGAGTCGATTTTTGTGAAACATTGCGAGAAAGGACAGCCCTCAATCCAAATTTTTTTAAATGTATTCTTTTTACGGACTAGGCCACCTTTACGCGACAAGGTATGTTTAACTCCAATAACGCACACTACTGGTGTGATGAGAATCCACAAGCCAAAAGGGTATCACATTACCAACACTCATTTAAAGTTAATGTTTGGGCAGCAACTTTAGGTAACAGATTAATAGGTTATCATATTCTACCTGGAAATTTGAGTGGTGATATGTACCTTGATTTTTTAAATAATCACTTATTTGAGATATTAGAAGATTTATCGGTAAATGAGCGAACATCATTATTTTTTATGCATGATGGAGCTCCACCGCACTTTGATAGAAGGTGTCGTAATTGGTTGAGTAACAATTTTCGGAATCGATGGATTGGTAGAGGTGCAGAAGCTCCGATTCATTGGCCTCCTCGGTCATGCGATTTTAATCCTTTGGACTACACAGTCTGGTCGTATATTAAGGAAAAAGTCTATGCTACAGAGGTAAATTCTCGTCAAGAATTAATAGACAGAATTAAACGTCACTTTAATGACCTCATAGCTGATCCCCAACCGTTAAGAAGATTAATGGATTCTTTAGAAAAAAGGATAGACTTGTGTATTCGTGAGAACGGAGGACATTTTGAACATTTACTCTAATTGAATTTTATGTTATGTTCTTTGTCTTTATTTTAATTTTCTTATTGTAAGTTTTTTTAAATAATAAATTTATCATTAACTTATACAAGGAGCGGTTATTACTTCATAATTTTCAAATCAAAATATTCCGAAAACGGTACATAATATTGAGTTTTACCAAGAGTACCTTTTTGGTGTAAAATTAAACGATGTTTATGTTCACTTGGAGTTTTGACTAATAATTCTACCCTTAAAAAAGTTATGTTGAATAATACGTTGTATGAATCGTGTAACTAGCGTCCTCTATACATATATTCATTAGTGACATAACACATAATTATAATAATGATATATTATCAATTATCTACGCTCAATATATATCAATTTAAACAAAATATATAATAATAAATAATGTCCATTATTACAAAAGCCAGTGATAAAGCGATGTGAAATCATCTTTAACCACTCTGGTCCCACCGAACCATATTTAAGTAAAGCGTGCTATCAATAGAAGTTAAAATAATAGTGTAAAACTATTAAAACGCTTTACAAATTAGAAAATTACTTTCCAAAGGATAGACCGTTCACTAGGAAGCAACATCTACTTCTCGGGCTTTATGCCTTGCAGACAATTAATTACACTTCCAAGTTAAACGTGGCTGGTATATATGAAAATATAGAACCAACCATTCTGCTTTATAATTAGTAGGAATAATATCACTTGCAGACCGGTTTCGGCGTATTTGCGCCTCATCAGTACAAGGTAGATATCAACCGTCCAGAAGCTCTAAGAGCATACTCCTGGAAGGAAGACAACGCTGAAATCCCATTAACACATTAAACCCAGTGAAGGGAATGCCAAGAATGTGGTAATAGCGACATCCCCACAACTAAATATAAACCAAAATTCTATATTGACAAAAACCATCTCGGTTTTGTAGGTTATATACTTGATTATGGTTTCCTGTATAAATTATCATATTTAAGTAAAGCGTGTAATCAATAGAAGTCAAAATAATAGTGTAAAACTATTAAAACGCCTTACAAATTAGAAAATTACTTTCCAAAGGATAGAATGTTCACTAGGAAGCAACATCTACTTCTCGGGCTATATGCTCCGCAGACCCACTGTATTCCGTATAAACACCTCCAATCCGCCCATAGTAATTTTGAATAGGTGTAGGCGAATATCTGGTACTTTCTTAATATAATTTGGGTGTGATTTTATCGGTGACCACCTATTTGGGGGTGAGATTGCTACGATTAGTAGGGTCAGGAACCGAGTTCATTTCTTCAGGCTATTGTGTAGCTCGGCAGAATACACCCAAAAACACTTCTGCATATAGACCAAACATTCATAAGGCCTATTATCGACTACAAACATCTCGCATACTAAACATTATACACACGGTTGATAAGACGTCTTCTCGCTTGCGAGAGACGTATTCTGGACTTTTCCAATACAAAAACTTCCGTTCACCTTGAAACGAGGTAGGTATACACTGTATACACTTTTTGACAATATTCTAGAATTCTTCAAGTTTTGGCTTCATTCTCGTCTAGAAATAATGAAATTCGTTGATATTATTGTAAATGCTCAGAAGCTGTCATTTTGGGTGAATAGGGAGAATTTCCAATTGTTAAAAACTGGTAAACACAACAATTTTACTTATTTTTGGTAAAAAATGATTTTCAGATGATGGTTTTACCATCAGTAATATTCGTCGCGCTGTTTCTTCGGGACAGATATTGCAGTATGGGATATTGAGAGAGGAAGTGAGAGGTGAGTTTTGTGATATGTCATATTATGACATTACATAGCAAAATTCATTGTAGTGTCTGCTTGACTATGGTAAAGATTAAAATTATTAAATTTTAATTAAGGACCTATTTTTACCTACTTGGCAGTCCAAGTCGAACAATTTGGGCAGCTGGTTCAGTTTTGTATTAACCTTTTTTAAGTACCTCATCGTGACGAACTTCTGTCACCGGACCACCTCCACACTAAATTCTAATATAACCTCAAACCGAATAATACAACATGTTAACATTCTTAACAATTGCTTTTTCACACTTTCAAATTATTACAGTATCCAACCAATACACACTGGTACACAAATTTACCAGAACCAATCAACTTTTGTTCTCGATTTATATTTAAATCAGTAAAAAATGCTATTTCCATCCATCTTTCTGAAGATTGTCCGTGATAAGCTGACAACTTGGCGCGAAATGACGTCATTTTGAAACGCTCTATTTAATGGTAAGCAGTTTTGAAAAAAAATTTCTTCGATTTTATTAGTGTTTATACACTGTGGTTTGACTTTGTGTTTTTTCGTAAACCTTCATTAGATCTTAACCACAATTTAGATATAGATAAACTCCTAGTTATGGATTAAGATGGTTCTTTGGTATTTTCACACAGTTTTTGCACCAAACGTTTACATGCCTACAAATATTTTGAATTTGGCTTTGTGCCGAAAGTGGGATTTACTTCAATTAATGGAATTTTTTTTGTCTGAGTAAGTAAGGTAATATTTTAATTTATGATTTTGAATGTTATATGATATATCCTATATATGAATAAAAAAAAGTACCTGAAAAACCGTACAACATGTACAGGAAGTGTCCATAGATGAACAAGAATAGCTAGGTCAAGAGATAGTCCAAAATTGTATTAAAAGCACACCCTCATCCCATGCAGATGTTTGGCGAGCTATATAATATAATATAGAAAAGCTCTTTTTTGTAATGAAGTTGATGATGGTGGACCAACGGTATTGTATGATCAAGTGAATGATAAAATGATTCCATTTTTATTTCGTGAATTCAAAAACTGTTCCCTATCCCTAATATGTATATTCATATCTCTAGCTAATTTAAATAAAAAGAGATATAGTAATGAAACTAAACTAACCAAAAATATATGTATATACGGGGTGTCAATTTGAAAACGAAAGGCATTTAATATTACCCAAACTAATATCAAAATTTGGCGAAACACGTCAATTTACGTATCAAATCGAACAACTGTTGAGGCGTTTGTTGTCGTATTACTTTTAACCCACTGACCCCCAGGGCACCTACCACTAAAATTTTAAATGGCAACCCCTATATATTTCACCATTTTTGAGGTTCTTATGTAATTTAATCCAAATTTATCTAAAATTCCATAATCTTTTTTTCAAAATTGATTTACTTGACCTCACGTATGTGTGGAGTGTATAGAAATACTAGTAAAAATAAAAATAAAATTTCAAATTAATATTAATTATTTAAATCTCAGCCCAACCCTGTTAACACTCATAAAATTTATTTCTTATTCGAATAAAACAACTGATAATAGTTTTTGCCGGTTTTTGAATTAATTTCTTTTGTCAGTCATATTGTTTAGGTCTACTTATACAGTTCTTGATTTTGTGACTCGTTGTATTTATTTTTTTAAATAGTTTACACTATTACTGAACGCGTAAAAATTATTTATATTGACGGAACCGAAAGTTTAACAAAAGACATCGGGGGAAACATGTTGGGCACAAATACATCGGAGGGTTAGTAGCTAAATTGGAAAAAACTGGCAATTAGCAATAAGAACAGGGCTGGGCCAAGATTTCTCAATAAGACCGCTCAGATTAAGGTTCTTGGTCAAGTTGCTACAGCTCCTACTACGCAACTTCGTGAAGTTGCGCAGCAAACTGGAGTGAATGAGCAGCACCAATTCACGACCAAATTGGCTCTTTTAACATTGGAATCTCCATAAGAAAATCTAAGGTTCATTCTGGCAAATTTGGTTCATTTTGGAGTGGGGGTAAAACTCAATCTACGCATGCGCTATGTTATTGGATAGGTGACGTCATAGGGGTTATGAAAAAATAATGAAAAAATTCCAGCTACCCCCTTTAATCCCCCACGCAGCACCCCTCGTACTAAAAGTTAACCAATCATAGCAAACGACATCTTGTTTTAAAGGCCTTATCATCTAGTGTTTAATTAAAATATTGAAAAAATTCCAGCTACCCCCTTTCATCCCCACGCAGCACCCCTCTTACTAAAAGTTAACCAATCATAGCAAACGACGTCTCGTTTAAAAGGTCTTATCGTCTAGTGTTTAATTAAAATAATGAAAAAATTCCAGCTACCCCCTTTCATCCCCCAAGCAGCACCCCTCTTACTAAAAGTTAACCAATCATAGCAAACGACGTCTCGTTTAAAAGGCCTTATCGTCTAGTATATAAAATAATTTTAAAATTTTAGCTACCCCTCGTAGTTAACCACGACGTCTCGAAAGGCATTAACGTCTAGTATATACTTTTATCCCAATACCCACCTGTTTGGCATTCCTAAATTTCAATGGACCCCAAATTCCAATACCATCCTTTTTTTGGCCCACCCAAATATAGGCCCACACCCAAATGTTTAGGACCCAAATATAGACCCACCCCAAATGTTTAGGACCCCCAAATTCCAATACTCCCCCTGTTTAGGACCCCAAATATAGACCCACCCCCAAATGTTTAGGACCTCCAATACCCCCCCTGTTTAGGACCCCCAAAATTTACACTCACCCACCTTTGAATAATCATCATTATTTCTAAAATTGAAAAAACTTTTGTCAGAGTCTGGGCGCGAACTATCAACCCTCGCGTTCGAAACTATGCGCCATCGCCGACTGGTACCTTGTCGGTTCAGTCGCATGGTCTATCTCCCCGCATGGCAAATACAACGTTGCCACGTACAGACGCAATTACCCACATTACGGATGGCGGAGACGAAGCACTGATTTTAGATAACGATGTAATATTGCCTGAGGATATCTTGAAGATAATGGGAAAAGATTCAACTCCAGATGAAAAAACCATTTTTACCCTACATGACCAGCTAGCTACGATTTGGAAAACCATTTTAACCAACGGTTTAAAGAAACCAGATGCCCAATCAATCCTCAATTCATACCAATTGTCGGGGAAAATAAATTACCTCAAACCACCCGACTTAAATCCGGAAGTCAAAGCTGCCTCGTCTAAACAAAGTGTTTCCGTGGACGCATCTTATGTCGAGATGCAAAACCAACTGGGAAAAGGCCTGGCTGCACTGGGCAAATCAATTTCCACAATACTCCTTGATGTGGAAAATACGCCGGACCAATTCAAGGGCGACTTTCTCACTAATTTATGTGATAGTGGACGGATTCTAGCGAATCTTTTCCATCGTATATCGATTACGCGCAAAAACTTGCTCGTACCCGGCCTCAAAATTTCTAAAGAATTGGCGGATGACTGCCTACCAGGAGAATTGCTCTTTGGCCCGGATTTGACACAAAAACTGGACACTGCAAAATCTCTACTGAGTCTTAGCAAAGATTTAAAACTACTGATCGCCCAGAGCAGACCGAACCCTTTCAAGCCTACAGTTGGCCCAAGTAGGACAAAAAAAGGAGGAGGGGGACAATCACGGCCTTTCTATACGAGGGAACCTTCTAGGCCTTCAAAACCTTTAAACTCCCATCCCCCGGCTCGTCGATTGAGGGAAATGAGTCAAGAGAGGGGCCCCTCGTCCAGATTTCACCAAAACCGCTATTGGAACAAGTCACAGGACAAGAGAAAACGGCACTAAATGAGGTAAGCAGCCATGCAGGTCGCTTAAAATATTTTTATCATAAATGGTTAACCCTAACTGACAACCCAATTATCATGAGTTGGATTTTAGGGTACAAGCTACCATTCATAAAAACACCTACACAGTTGAAGGTCCCAACTACTATGAATCGTTCATACGCTGAAGATCAGCTAATCAGCTGCGAAATCAGCAAATTATTAAGCTCTGGTGCCATAGAAAAATGTAAGTCCATCCCTGGACAATTCATTTCCCCAATATTTTTAGCCGACAAATCTGACAGTGGAAAACGCTTTATTCTGAACTTGAAACGTTTAAATGAGTTTATTTATGCTCCACATTTTCAACTTGAAGATGCCCGAACAGCAAGCAAGTTGGTACATCGTGGCAACTATGCAGCCACGCTGGATTTAAAAGATGCCTACTATTTACTACCGATTCACAGTAGTCACAGAAAATGTTTAAGGTTTATTTTCAAGGGTAATCTTTATCAATTCACATGCTTACCGTTCGGACTGTCGTCGGCACCGTTTGTTTTCACAAAACTAATGAAGCCGATTATAAATAATATTAGGACTAGAGGCATATCCTGTATAATTTATTTGGACGACTTCTTGATCTTAGAACCAACTTCCGAAAAATGCTATAGGAGCATTTATTTTACTACGTCCCTTTTAAATTCTTTGGGATTTATAATAAATTGGAAAAAGAGCGTACTTTCACCTTCCACAGAGTTTAAATTTCTAGGATTCATTTTTAATTCGACTAATATGACGTTAGAGTTACCAATAACTAAACGTCAAAAAATTTTAAAATGGATAACCTTTTTCAAAACCCATTCAACTTTTAAAATTGTAAAGTTTGCTTAGTTTTTGGGGCTGCTTACATCTGCTTGCCCAGCAATAAAATACGGTTGGTTGTATACCAAAAGATTAGAGAGGGAGAAATTTCTGGCTTTAGTCCGAAATTCCCAAAATTATAACTCAGTTATGCACACTAATGACGCTATAATAAAGGAACTCTATTGGTGGGAAACGCATATCAATATTTCCAAAAACGAACTCAGACGGGATCAGTTTCACCATGAAATTTTTACAGATGCTAGCTTATCAGGTTGGGGCGCCTTTTGCCAAGGCGAAAGTACTCACGGACGATGGACGATGCAGGAGTCTAATATCCATATAAATATCTTAGAATTGAGGGCAGTATAATATATTGGGCTTAGATGTTTTGCCAAACATTGGTCTAATTGCAACGTTCTTATTCGGACCGACAATTCTACCGCACTAGCTTATGTTAATAAATTGGGTAGCGTCCAGCACCAACAACTGAATGACCTATCCAGGACCATCTGGAAATGGTGTGAATCAAAAAACATATGGATATTTGCTTCCTACATCCATTCATCGGAGAATTGGCAAGCAGACCGAGCATCTCGCATTCTGCATACAGAAACAGAATGGACTCTCAACCAACATCATTTTGATGAAATAATTCAAACTTTTGGTATACCGGATATTGATTTATTCGCATCCCTAGCTAACCACAAATGTGACAGATATGTGTCCTGGTTAAGAGACCCTAGGTCGGAAAATATTGACGCATTTACCATCTCTTGGAGATATTTAAACTTCTATGCGTTCCCACCTTTTTCAATGGTTTTAAGAGTACTACAGAAAATCATTAGTGACGAAGCAACAAGTCTTCTGGTAGTACCCTTTTGGCAGGGCCAGCCATGGTACCCGTTATTTACAAAGTTAATTATAGGAAAACCAATATACCTAGGACCACAAAGTGATCTTCTGTTTTGTCCTTTCAGCGGAAAAACACATCCACTATCCAAGGACCTTATCCTGGTGGTATCCAAATTATCAGGGTAGCATTTCAAAGGAGGGGAATCCCACCAGAAGCCGTGGACACCATGATGAAGTCCTTGAGTGACAACACGATCTGCCAATATAATTCTAGCCTAAAACTCTGGTATGAATTCTGTCAGCCCAGGGGCTTGTCCCCCTTCAATTACAACGTCTCCGATATCCTATTATTCTTGCAACAAGTCATGAACACATCAAACAATAATTTCAGTTCCTTCAATTCTCATAGGGCCGCTATTTCCCTGATCACCTCCAGCGACTTAGGTACAAACGCGGAAATAAGACGCTTCATGAAAGGAGTTTTTCGTACCAGGCCCCCTAGACCCCGATATAATTGCACGTGGAACCCTCATGATGTGCTAAAACTCTTAGATAACCCACCCAAAGTAGACTTAAAATCCGTATCTTGTAAATTAGTGACACTATTGATCTTAGCTACTGGGCAGAGAATTCAGACTGTTTTTCTTATCAGATGCTCAAGTATAAAGTTCTGTACTTCGGGAGTGAGCATCTACATTCCCGATTTAGTCAAAACTTCAGGACCGAAGGCCCATCAACCATACTTGTCCCTACCATTCTTCACCGAATGTCCCAACCTGTGTGTGGCCTCTTGTCTACAACATTACCTGAAACTAACCAAACCACTCCGCCCTGTCGACTGTGATAAACTGTTTCTAACCTACAACAAACCGCATGGCCCAGCAACTAAGCAAACTTTGAGCCGCTGGGTGAAGAACACAATGGCAGAAGCAGGGATCGATATTACGATTTTCAAGCCCCATTCTTCGAGACACGCCTCTACATCTTGTGCTCTAAGAAAGGGTGTGCACATGGACATTATAAGAAAGACAGCTGGCTGGAGTCAGGATTCTCATACCTTTGCAAGATTTTACAACAGACCGTTACTTCAAGACGATAATTACTTAAAGTCGGTCTTGAGTATATCACCATTGGAAACATAAATAATATTTATTTTTTCTTGTGATTTATCACCTTTATCAGAACTGGTTCTATATAATATATACGGAGTCGTCTAGTTCCTCGCACATTAACAGGTAGGTACAAAATTTGTGTTCAGTTCCTCGCAGCATACGAAGGGTAAGGGATTAGGTATCAGGTAGCAAGGTCCACAATGACAGTGCGAGGGATTTTGATTAGGTAATATTTACATATTGCTAGTAAATGTTTCAATACTGCATCACGTCCATTGAAAATTATTATAATAATCTGTCAATTACACAATTCAATTTTTCGATTCGGATTAGGGTAGGGGGTAAGGTAGAGTGGTTTTGGTTGGGTTATTATTGAAAATTATTATAATAATCTGTCAATTACACAATTCAATTTTTCGATTCGGATTAGGGTAGGGGGTAAGGTAGGGTGGTTTTGGTTGGGTTATTATTGAAAACTCACGAATGCATAGATAAATTTTCCCTAATGTTAGGAACATAGCGGAAGAAATATATAAATAAATAAAACAATAGTGTGAGGAACTGCAGACCTGTCTTAATCCTACCCTCCGTTCGAAAAGGGATTAACGCAGGTAGATGCGAGGAACTGCATCACGTCCAATATATAATATGTTCATTTCTCTCAGCTGTTTTACTGCAATTTTTCTTTAAACAGCTACACAATTATGTAATATTGAGGACTGGACCCGAAATATAATTTAACGATCAAAAGAACTTACCTGAAGTTCGATCGTGATTATATGAGGGTCCAGTCCGAAAATATTACATACCCTCACCCTTCCCAGCCCTGTGATTGCAGGTAAAACAACCGAATACTTTAAAGAATGAAGAAAGTGGGAGCGAACCGAAGCTAACGTTAACTATCTGACCGGTGAACAGGACCGGACAGGCCATTTTTGCTTTTACTTTGAACCTCGCGGAAAGGCACTACTACACAATTATGTAATATTTTCGGACTGGACCCTCATATAATCACGATCGAACTTCAGGTAAGTTCTTTTGATCGTTAAATTATAATAGTTTGCAGAATGAATAATCTATTTGATCCACCTAAGTGTAGAATTTTTGAAACAATAGTTTGTTTAGTTTGTAGAAAAGTGTTACTTAAACGTTTTAAACTTGAAAAAACTTGGAATTGTAAACAAAAATTAATAATTGGTTTGTGTACGGCTGAATGTAATCAAACAAGGCCACTGAGAAAATTTCCTGAATATATAGATAATAAATGGTTTCATGAATTAGACCCATTAGATGAAAGAGAGATATATAGCGGATATTTTTTACCTCCACGACGACGACGAGATCAGGTCTAATATTAGAAGAAAATATTTAAGAGACCGTCAGTCTTACAACATGCTTAGAAGAAGAATAAGAAGAAATTAACATAAGTCTAAAAAGAATGACTTTCTTAAATTTAAAGTTTATTATTTTGGTTGCCGTTTCAAATAATATGCTGTACACAAATGTACCAGAGAATGCAGAACATGTTGCAATATGTTTTGATATGAAAGATACAAGGGAAGACTGTAATCGAACAACATGGAGTTTGTTAAGTATAACAAAAACAAATAATGGTCACCTCTCTGTATACCATATTGAAATTCCAGAAACGAATCTACCATAGTTTAATTACAAATTAAAAATAATATTTAACGACAATTCCGAAGGTGATCAAACCCAATGGCAGAATGTGATTATAGATGATATTCCTATGGATAAGGCAAACATAAGCGAAAAAGTCGATAAATTGTACATTTTAACAAATATAGTTTGAGTTTGAGACGTGTTAATTTTAAAAGAAACCGACTAAGAGCAATTTGATACTGATGGCTATTCATATCTAATGAAGAATATGTAGTGACCCTACTTTTATATTGCATGTCAATCATGCGCGTTATGAAATGTTAATTATTTTTAGTACTGCTTAACAATTTTAGTTAATGGATTATATGAAAATTGTTTTTCATGAAAGATCAAACAATAAGCAGAAATATCACTTGTAATGGGAGCATTTAACTCAAATTCTATACGAAGAACTACAGATCCAGACTGTATTAGTAGTTCCTTCTGCCTTGAGCAATCTATATGAATTAAGGGGGCTATATCTCTAAATTCGTTGGGTGTAAAAATAGGTTCACTGTTCGAACGGCTGTGATAAGAAGTTTGAAAATCAGCAAACATTTTGTATAACGTAGCAAAACTATTGTTTGTGAAATCTAAAAGTAAATCATTGTATGGATACTTCTCAGAATTGAGAAATACCTTAATATTTTTCAAATTCAGATGTTTAAATTAACTCATATTTTCTTTTATGTTACCCCTAGCATTATTTTGAAATCCAATTACAATATGTCTAGGTGTCTCTACTTTTGTACTAGTTTTTAAAGCCCAAGTGTGGCGAGACGTTTTCGGTAAGCTGGGATACTCGATCAATTGCCAAGATCTGAATTTTATTGGTAGTTCCTTGTTACTTTGAATAATGTTATTTAGATGTAATTCATGTTTTATGTCCGGTTTCACGTGAGGAATTCTCCAACAAATGTGAGTTGATTCAATTTTAGGTTTTTCCGTTTCGTCTGTATGTGTGACCGAGTCTCTATCGTCACTAGATCTCACCAATATTAGTTCTTGTTTCATGTTTAAAATTATTTTATTGAAATCTTCAAAGAATCCTGACCATAATTTCAAGGGTATACAAACGTTAAAATTTCCATGTTTGTCTGACAACTTGACGTCTTCCTTAGGAAATCATCCAGAATTATTTAGAAAAATACTTTCATTTGAATTATAGGATAAATAATTTTTCATTGTTGAAACAAGGCCAATATCTCTTACTGAATCAATTACAACACCGTTCAGTTCATATCGAATTTCACGGAATAAAAAAGCTATTGCATTATTAATGACTTTCAATTTTGTAGGTACTATGTTGGTTTCAGTTAAAATTTTTCCTGCAATCTCAAGGTAACTGTCAGCCGGATATGTTATACAATCTAAATCTTGGACTACAATACGAATCTCATCATTATAATTTAACTTTCCGGTAATATATGGTTGGTATGTGTGATATTCATAATCCTCCACAGCCATGTCATTGAAGGGCTCATGAGTAACTTGTAATATATCCATTTTATATTAATAACTTAAAACCGAGTGATTTAAAAAAAACGTTTATTTTTAGGCGTTATAACGGCTATTATCTCACACAAACTAATTGTAGACGGTTTGCTCATCAATCTTTTATAGTTTTTTTCAGCATATGGATGAAGATGGGAAAATTTTAAGACCATTTTTATATGTAAAGTAATAGTGATCTCCTCGTCTTGAAAATTTATTACGTTACCACGCTGATCAATAATTTTTACTGTTATGTTGTTAATTGTTTTAACACTTACAGGATAATACAAGATATTTTGAGGAGATTCAACTATTTTATAGCCACTGGGGACAGTAGGAAAAAATTGATGGATAATGTGAACAGGATGTCCATTGAGATATGATCCAACAACAATATCACAATCTATTCCAATAGAATTAACTTGTAAAATATTTATAGGATTTGTGGAAGTATGTGTAGCATTGGGAGTTAACACAACTTTTTCAAATCCAAATACTTTACCAATCGAGTCATCAGTTAAAAATGAAATTGTTTTGTTGCTATAAATTGATACGTGAGATGTGTTTAGATTTGGGACTATGTCAATTGTTGAATCTGATGCTATTTTAAGCATGTGTTGTTTGATAAAATGAATAATTCATTCATAAGCACCTTTAGGTATAATTATTGTATGATATATAGTAGGACCTCCAAAAATAAATCTATTGTTAGTTTCATCAATATTTGGTATTGTATTGAAGCTATTAAAATTTACTAAACCAACTTCATAGTCATATTTATCATCCAAGTAAATGGGAGGATTGAAATTATAATTAAGAATAGATGATGCACCACTAAGTGTAACGGAAAATGACATTTCAACTAAAAAAATGTACAATAAAATATTATGATTGATTGAAATATTTATGTAAGAATTGAAGTGAGTGATGACCACAACTATATTAATTGTTCTGAAGTTTATCATAATTGTATGTTATATATACTGGACCGTTACTATGAAAATACTTAATCAGTTCCATTGGTGGAGGTAAATTTCCATAACTATCAAAGTATACAATTTTCTTATCCGATTTTATGTATGATGTCCAATGTGTTCCGTCTCCTCTGACTGTATCTATATTCAAAATACCACATTCATTTTTATGAATCTTCTTCGGTAAATTATCTCTCATAAACACTCCTCTAAAAAAAGGTATTTTTAATATTTTAACATATTTCCACAGATCTTCATCGGTAAGCCCACGATGGGGCAATTTCAGTTTTTTGTTGTTCCTTGTCCTTTGTATGGTCCTAGATAAAGACCTTTCCCTTCATGTCTCTGTTGTTGTTGTTGTCTTCTTGGTTTTTTTTGATGTTTTTTTTTTAATCCTTTTCCCTGTTTTGATTCCATAGCCATATCATGTCGTTTTTGTTCAGTTAATTGTTGATTGTTATACTTTGTATCATTTACTGCCTTTGCAATTCCGGCTGCTCCACCTCCTAGAGGTCCTAATGCACCTAACAGTGGTAATATAAATGGTAAAAATCCACCTATTTTCGTCGGTGTTTGAATTATACGTTTCTTAGGTTTTTTCGCTGTAGATTACCACCACCACGACGACTACTACGACGATGACTAATTCCAACACCCATACCAAGTTTACGTTTTCCTTTCATGACTGCAGTGACAAACAGAGAAGCTACTTTCTCACCTAATGTAGCGTCCTGGGATTTAACTCGTTTCCAAGCTTTCTCCTCCAATACCTGATCTGCTTTATGTCTTTCCTCTAGATTATTATTTTTTGAGTATGCTATATCGTGTTCTTTACAAGCTTGATCTAAAAGGTTAATTCCCTTATCATTTCGTTGTAGTCTTTGTTCTAGTTTTGTATTTGGTCCACAATATTCGTATCCACCAGGTAAATGAAGTTCAAATGGTAGTTTATTGATTAACGAAACTAAATCTCCACCTTTGTGATGATGATGACGACGAAGACGTGATTGTAACTGTTTACGTTTAACCATCATAGTTCTCTTTATATACCTATATATTATACTCCGATCACCCTATAAATACTCTTAGTTATCGGTGTTGTTCTTGACTATTTATATATTTTCAAAAAAATGAAGATTACAAAACATTTTATATCTTTACCAGTCGAAAATTATGATTTGAACTGTGAACAACGTACTGATGCAGGTAAACATGGATATTTATTTGGTGGAGACTCTTAACGAGCATTAATCATTTGCCAGAATGAACCTTAGATTTTCTTATGAAGATTCCAATGTTAAAAGAGCCAATTTGGTCATGAATCGGTGCTGCTCATTTACTAACTGGACTGTCGTGTGAATCAGTCAGGAAAGTGTTGAAGTTTTACAAATTTTACCCATTCAGAGTACAAATTAGGGAGTTGATGACCAACAGGATTATTGCCCCTGTTAATAAAAAATATCTGTTTTAGTGATGGATGCCAATAAACAAAACTGCCACTATTGGAGCGACTTCAATCCTCACATTATTAGAGAGGGGCATACACAATATCCTCAAAAATTAGATGTTTGGGCAGGTATATTAGGTAATACTATCACTGATCCCCTCTTTATAAATTGAAATCTAAATGGCGAATATTATGCCGAAATGTTAGACACAGAGCCTCTTATAATTTATGAGGTGGAAAATCAAAGAGATGCCCATGGAAATCTTGCTCTGGATGAACATTTACTGCTTTTCCAGCAGGACGGAGCACCTCCTCACTATGTAAGAGAGTTGAGTAGTCATTATCCGGAGCAATGGAATGGTGGGAGAGTACCCATTGAATGACCACTCAGGTCACCAGATCTGACACCGCTCGATTTCTTCCTACGGGGTCACTTGAAATCCGATGTATTCAAAACCAAACCAGAATCAATTGAACAACTGCAACAAAGAATTATTGAACAGGAATAGCTGTACCACCCAAGACTCTTCAAAAGGTCCGCGAACAGTTTGAATACCGACTGTACTTGTGTGAAGAAAACAATGAACCCACTTTGAACAATTCATAACGTATTTTTTTCCATTTAAATTAACATGCATAATACATCTATGACCATTAGCACGAGGTACAATATAGACAAAGTTACATTACAAGATATAAATCAAAACTAAAAGCTTAAACTAACATATGGGATTACGTGATGTAAGCGAAGTTATTTAATAATAATTTTTAATTAAATTCTGTTTATAAGTTCTTCTTTTGGTAACTTGATCACTTTGCGAACTTGAATTTCACTATTTAGGGTCTCCTTGTAGTTTGTATTTATTCCTAGTTGTAGTCGTCTTGTGGCGAAATATGGACATTCAACGAGTATATGCTTGATGCAGAGCTTTACGTGGCAATACTGACAGTTCGGCTGAGGTGATGATGTCATTAGGTAACCACGCGTAAGTCTAGTATGACCTATACGTAATCTTCGTATAACAGCCATATTTTTCCTTGATAGATCGGGACAGATAAATTGTTTCACTGTTGGTTGAATTTCACGAAGTGTACACTTGATTTGATTCCAGTGAATTTGCCAGATTGAACGATTGGTTTTTTTCAGGCTAGCTTTTAGGTCATTACAAAGCTTTGGCAAGGCAATCGGCTTTTTCGTTTCCAATAATCCCATGTTATTGTGACTGTTGTATTTTGTCTTCGTAGTTGTTGATATAATATGTCATGTATATCTTGGACAAGGGGGTGGTTGGAAAAGGTATTCTTAATGGAATGGATGGAGGACAATGAGTCTGTGCATATGGCTATGTGTGTATTTGCATGTTGTTGGACATGTTTGGAGGCTTGTAAGATAGCGAATAGCTCACCCGTATGAACGCTACATATAGAGGGTATTTTATAGGTTCCGATCGATCCTTGTACCGTGGTTACAGAACCCCCAACCATCAGTATATACGACCATGTTACATTCTTTATTATTCAGCAACTCAAGGAAAACTGATCGAATAACCTTTCTTTTGCTTTCTTCTTTGTTAAATTTGCAGAGGGAGAGATCGTATTGGGGGAAACATTTGGTCCATGGAGGAGTGTTAAAGAGAGGGCGATTTCGAATAGGTATGTAAGTTAACGTCTTGAACAGTGTATAAGTTGAGGAATAGAACGTATAATAAAGGAATATGGAGGGTTGACATGAAGTTGATATGATGTTAATATAGGATATACTGGATTGGAGGAAATCGCGGCAATATAGTTGAGAAGTAGGTATTGTCGTCTGAGCTGGGGTGAGGGTTCATTAGCTTCACAATGAAGACTTTCAGCCGGACTAGACCGGATCACTCCCAGAAATAAGCGGATAGCGGTATTATGTACTGTGTTGAGGGAACGTAAAATAGTTTTATCTACGACCACCTTTAAAATTAGGCATTTACGAACCACAAAAAATGTGTGAAATCATACATTATACATACGTTAAAAAGCGTGCGTAAATGAACAACGCTTTTCATATGGGACTTTCATTATAACACTCAAAAGCGTGGTTGAATGACCAATTCTTTATAAATGGGGTTTTCATTTTAACATTTTTTTTTAGCTACGTAATTATCTAGTTTCCTTGAATTTAGTCGTTTGTTGTATGAACTTTTGTGCTGTCAGTAAATTTGACAGGAGTGTCAGATATAGTGAAAAATATTTTTAAATGGAAGAACTTCGAAAAGAATGCATTTCTTCGGATTGCACACCTCCTGAAATTGCCAAAATTGACGGAAATGCAATTAATAATCTGGTTCCGCAGAAATCTCAAAAAATTCACACGAAATCTTATGCTGATTTTTTAGATAGGTGTAGCAATAAAAAAGTCAAGAATTACATCGATAATGTTCTAATAGAAAATACTTCAATCGCACAGCCCAAATCGAACGATTTCATCGATATTGATACTCCTTCAACTTCAAATTTAACATCCCAAGTATTGTCTTGTAAAAGTTACTTTAAAAAAAGGCAAATTACCCAATGTTATAATTAGTAATTTAAATAATTGTCCTCATTTTACTGTAAATATTAGTTTAAATAATTAGAATAAGTTGTGTATATATATATGTTTGTCTATAGAAAATGTATTTTTATGTTTTTTAACCCCTTCAGAGCACATTTTTTTATTTTTTCTACATGTGGTCGTAGATAAGGTTTTGAAAAAAAGTATAACGTCACGCACTTGTATCATACATAACTATTACCTACTACCAATATGTAATATCAAACATTACGATACTGATATGAGTTTCGTAATGAGATACTTCACAGCATTATTACGCCTTTGATGTACGAACTTACTTAAATGCTGTTTTTCAAAATGGGTGGATAGGAAGCAGAGGATGGCCACCAAGTTCGCCAGATTTGACACCTTTAGACTTTTTTATGCGGACACTTGAAGAGCAAAGTTTATCAAAGTCGCCCAAATGATAAAGAAGAGTTGGAGGATCGCATCAGAACAGAGATTGCACAAATAACGCCTGAAGTTCTAGTAAACGTTAGAGGCGAATTTATTGCTCGGCTGTCTCATTGCATTATTGCTGAAGTTTAATTACTAAAATACAGTTCTCTGAGCCTTTTGTAGCTAATAAGATTGTCGGTACTTTTATTTTTCAAATATTGATTCAGTGCTCTTTTGGATTGGCGTGCTGCGTCATCACAAGAGGGGTTCCACCAAGGATTTGGCGAAAAAGACCTTTTACCATGTGGATCTTGGCAGCCGAGAGAATTGAATCTGTTATTGATTTTATCAAGTCATCAACATTGTTGAAAGCTTAAGCATCATGTGTGAGTAAAAGTGTATCAACTGTCATGGAATACTCAGACCAGTTAGCTTTTTTGAGGCACCAATAACTTTTTACAGAAACTGCTTCGTTGTGATTGTTTGATCTAATTATTGGGTAGTGATTACTATTATAAAGTCCATCAGCTGTTTTCCAAGTCATAAAAGGGGCTGATTTGGGATCACTTATGCTTAGGTCTATGACAGAAAAGGTAGCGGAGGGAATATTCAAGTGCGTAGTACATCCTGTATTGAGTAGGCAAGAATTTGTACAGTTCAATATATTTTCGACTACCGCGTCCAAATTTCTTTTGTGGAACCCACATGCTGTTAAAGCGTTAAAGTTGTGTGTGTGTGTGTGTGTGTGTGTGTGAGGTTGTGATATTGACTGCGGATCCTTTCGGTTCCATTAGCCTAACCAATAAGCGTTAAAGTTCTCTGTGAGGATAAACGCCTGGGGGAGTTGATATATTAAATCATGGAGCTCTTCTTCTTGTAGAGGATGATCTGGAGAAATATATATGGAGCATATGGTTAGGTTATTGGGGTAGTATGCCGTCATGGCAACTGCCTTCAGGTTTGTTGTCAAAGGAAGAAGTTCCGAATACATTTCGTTTCAGGCGAATATTGATGAACCCCAGCTGGCTCTTTTGCAGTTATTTCTCATAAAACGATACCCTAAGTCCAGTAAATAAAGACCGAGTAACCCCCCAACCTGTTCATCTCATTATTGTCGAACTTTTTTTTTGCAACTTGTAGTTATTCACGGGTAGATTACTGAAATAAAATTAGGAAACCTCAAGATAGGTTTTAATGAACAAAATCGAACATGACAACTAAATAAATAAACATGACAAAAACCCTAGTAACAATTTAAGACTAAGTAAAAGTATATACTACATTCTTCCCGCCTGAGTTAATGAATGTAGTCCTCCAGGAATGCAGGAGGTCTTCTTGCTCTAGTAGGTCTAATGTTATCGTAAGGTATAGTATCCGTTTCGGGTATTTGATGGTCAACTAAACGATTAGGAGGTGTTACATCATCGTCTACACTAGTCCGTGGATCTTGAATAACAGTGGACCTTTTTGGGAGTGGTTCATTCTCAGCAAATTTTTGTTCATCCTGAGCGGCCGGAGGAGAATCTTCTTCTGAAACTCGTAGAGTGTCATACTCTTGAAGAGGGGCTAGATGTCTCAAAGATACGGTGGTTTCTCTTCCATCAGATAAACGTACTTGAGCATATTGAGGATTCACATGAACAAGCTCTACTTTTTCAACTAAGGGATCATTCTTGCTTGTCCGATTAAAATTTCTCATTAAAACGGGACCAGTACTCAGCCAAGTCGGAAGAGAGGTTCCGTTCATTGAGCGTCTCGGATGGGTGAACATTCTTTCGTGAGGTGTAGAGTTAGTGGTTGTGCATAGTAATGATCGGATAGAGTGAAGAGCTTCAGGCAGTACTTGTTCCCATTGATTGATCTGAAGATTATGAGACTGAAGAGCCAATCTAATCGTTTTCCATATAATACCATTGTAGCGTTCGCACTGGCCATTTCCACGGGGATTGTATGGAGTAGTTCTGCTCGTAGCTACTCCCAGAAGTTGTAAAAAGGACTTAATTTCACGGGACATAAAGGAGGAACCTTGATCAGTATGTATATAAGAAGGTGTACCGAATAAAAAGAAGAGTTGTTTGAGATGCTTTATAACTTCAGAAGAAGTAGTACTAGAACAAGGAAATGCAAACGGGAATCTGGAGAATTCGTCTACAACTGTAAGCATATAAGGTTTTCCAGAAGAAGTTGGAAGGGGGCCTTTAAAATCTATATTAAGTCTCTCGAAAGGTATTGTAGATTTTATGAGTGTACTTTGTGCTTTATAAAATTTGGGTTTAATTTCATTGCATATGCGGCAAGAACTTGTTATTTTGCGAACTTCTTCAAGTGAAAAAGGCAAATTCTTTGACCTGAGCCAGTGGTACATACGGGTAATACCAGGATGACATAGTGATACATGCATTTCAGAGAGCTTAACTAGATTACTTGTGGAAGAACTAACCCGACTTAAGGCGTCAGCCGCTCGATTTAAAACACCAGGACGAAAGATAATATCGTATTTAAAGGGAGCCAATTCTAGACGCCAGCGTAGGATTTTATCATTTTTAACCTTTCCATGCGCCCTGTTATCAAACATGAAAGATACGCTCCTTTGATCAGTAATCAACTGAAAATAGTTAGGCAATAACAGATGTCTCCATTTGCGGATAGATTCGACGATTGCATAAGCTTCCTTTTCGACAGATGAATGGTTCTTTTCACTACCGGTAAGAGTCCTTGAAAAGAAAGCCACTGGCTTACCAGATTGGGAAAGAGTCGCAGCTATTGCAAAATCGGAAGCGTCAGTCTCTACAGTTAACATTTTATTTTCATTTATGGACGTTAGCGTTGCTGAAGCTAAATCTTGCTTGAGAAGGTTGAACGATTTTCTTGCTGTTTCGGATAAGGGCAATTCTGAGTGTGTTAAAGGATGCACTTTTTCTGAAAAACATGGTATCCACTGAGAATAGTGAGAAAACAAACCTAATGCCCTACGTAAAGATGGAAGATCATTGGGTTCTGAAAGCTCCATGAGAGGCTTAATACGATCTGGATCAGGCTTAATGGTGCCATTTTCAATAATGTGACCTAAAAGTTTAATTGTTTTTGTAGAGAAATTTGATTTGGAGTCATTGATCGTAAGCCTGTACTTTTGTGCAATTTTGATGAATTTGTCCAAGTTAAAATCATGCTCCTCCTGAGTTTTACCACAAATGGTAATGTCATCTAAATAAGCAAATGTATCTTTAAGATTCTCCATTTGTATTATGCTATTAATTACTCGTTGAAATCCAGCAACACCATTTGTTACTCCAAAAGGTATTCTAGTATACTGATAAAGTTGACCACAAGCTTCAAAAGCAGTGAACTGTTTATCAGAAGACTTGATAGGAATTTGATGATATGCGCTTTGAAGATCAACGGCACTGAAAAATGTATATTGAGATATACTCTGAATCATTTGATCTATTCTAGGAAGTGGAAATGCATCTAGAAACGTGAATTTATTTACAGTTTGTGAGTAATCAACTACCATTCTTTTTTTATGATTGCTGTTGGAAGTAATCAAGACTTGCGCTCTCCAAGGAGAACAACTTTCTTCAATAATACCCTCCTGTAAGAGATTTTTGATTTCAGATTCAATAAATTTTTCATCGGCCTGTGAATATTTTCTAGATTTGGTAGCAATTGGACGGCAATCACGAGACATGTTTTCGAAAATACTGGCTTCAGGAACTTTAGCAGCCACTAAACTAGAAATACGAATAGGAGATTTATTCCCACCTAACTTCAACTCCAAAGACGAGTGTTGACTTAAAATATCATGACCTAATATAACATCAGAACATAAATTATCAAGAATTAATAACTTAACCTTATTATGGTTGTGCCCATAGAATTTAAGGTTGACTGAAGAGTATCCCAGTATTTTAGAAGTAAATGAAGAAGAGGCCATGGAAACGAAGCCAGTAAGAGGAAAAGTTTTAATATTCCTGGATCGAACGATGTTAGAACTTATAAAGCTCTCTGAACTTCCAGTATCCACCAAAGCATCAACATAAAAGTCATCGACTAAAATTTTAATTGTAGACTTAGATAGACTAGGATGAAAAGCAGCTATAATTGAATTTCCTATAGCAGATGTAATAGTATCTCTGTTGGACTGTTTTATTTTGGATGATTGACATACGGAGGCCCAGTGTCCTTTTTTCTTACAGGCAGAGCAAGCAGCGTCTTTCGCAGGACATTTAACTCGAGGATGCCATCTATGTCCACAAAAGAAGCACAGATTAGTGGATCTGAAGCGAGTTTGTGTGGCACTTAGTTGAGGGTCCTCGATTTCTTGCTTATAATCTGACGGATAGTTAGACGTAGAAGCATTTAACGAAGGTGGACAAGATAGTTCTTCGTAGGCATTTGAGTGAAGCTGAGCCGCTTCCAAAGATTTCGCTTGATTGAGAGTTTGATGTAAAGTTAATGTTTTATTTTCCAGTAGTCTTTGTCTTATATGTGGAGATATTAAGCCACGAATAAAAGAATCTCGAATATACTCGTTGCGATATTCGTCGGCAGTAACAGATTTAAACAAACAGTCTTTACTTAGAGAATTTAAAACTTGAGCGTATACATCTATAGTTTCACCATGCTGCTGCTTACGAGTTGCAAGTACGTGTCTAGAGTATATTTGATTCACTTCTTTAATATAAATTGTTCCCAGAATGTTCAGTGCCTCCTCATAAGAAGAACACTCAGATATGTGTTCATACACATTAGTACCAATGTAATTGATAAGAATATTTAATTTTATAGTACTTGCCTCGTTTTCAGAGGATTCTTCCGTCAAAGTGACAGCAGATGCCAAAAAATTTTGAAAAGCATGGATCCAATGTTTCCATTCTTTGGAAGCTGTGGGAGAGTATGGATCACTGGTAAATTTTTCAGGACGAAGCAAACGATCCATCTTCACTCTTCACAGGATTTTTGTTCATTAAATTGAAATAAAATTAGGAAACCTCAAGATAGGTTTTAATGAACAAAATCGAACATGACAACTAAATAAATAAACATGACAAAAACCCTAGTAACAATTTAAGACTAAGTAAAAGTATATACTACAATTACTCACTGAAAATATGTCCTCCGCGAAATTTGCGGAATGGGCTGAAAAATGGCCAATAATCCCAAAAATTTAGTTTTCCGCCGATATCTCCGGAAATATGACACTTAAAGAAGTGGGGTTTTGCTAGGAATGGAGAACAGTCTATTATCTACAAAAATGATCCACATCATTTTTGTCAAAAGTTTAACCGTTTTCGAGATAAACGGGCCCAAGCGTACCTTGGATTTCGAGCTGCTGCGCGGCGTCTCCGGGAGCACGCTCCGTGAATGTAGGCATGGGAGGGCGGGAAAATTGGCCCATAACTTGAGTAAAAATGAATCTTTTTTCATGATTCAAAGTGCATATGAAAGGAGCGACCTGTACCTATAACATCGTGTAACTTTTTAGTTTTTTTTATTTTCCAGGAATATTGAAAAAACTGGCCAAACTTTATTTTTCCTGAATATTTGACCGCCCTTATCAATCCGTTCATATTTTTTAAATTAAGCGTAGTTTTACCGAAACCTTTTGGATAATGGGACTTTGATAGGTGGTGAATGTATTCCGAAAGAATGAATAAATAATTTTTGTGTATTGTTATAAACAACATGTTTTTCTTGGGACGTTTTTTTTTATTTCCGGAGTTTTCTGAAAATTCTCGGGTCTACCGCAAATTGATAAACAATGATTGGCAATATTGTATTAATGCACACCATTGGAAAGCTGAAAAACCTCTTTTCGATGGTTTTTAAAATTTTTGGCTAAGTTTTTTAGTTTTCCGGAAAATTTTTGCAAGCCTTTTTTTTCAAGAAATATTGATCCAGGGACAAAAATAATAGGGACCATTTTTGTAGGTAATGAACTGTACTTAATTTCTAGCAAAACCCCACTTCTCTAAGTAGCATATTTTGAGAGATATCGGCGGAAAACTGAATTTTCGGGATCATGGGCCATTTTCCAGCCCCTTCCGCAAATCCCGCGGAGGACATATTTTCAGAGAGTACTCTACACATGAATACCTTCAAGTTGGAAAAAAAAATTCCGACAATAATGAGATGAACAGGTTGGTGCCTTTATTCACTGGACTACCTTCAAAAGATTTACTTCGTGGAATATTAGTTGTTTCAAAATTGGTCTCCTGTAGACAAAGGAAATCTGGACTGTAAATTGAGGTTAGATGTTTAATTTGTTCTAGGCGCGAATAAGATCCGTCGCAATTCCATTATAAAATACTGAATTTTAAAACTAAGAAAAAAAGGGTGTGTTGGATAAAGATATAATAAAATAGATCGAAATCTTCCTGATTGGAATCGTTTGAATTGATGGACGATATGCTTGGAAGTTTAGCAGCGTCATCGGGGCTTATTGCGAGTTTTAATTTTTTTCTGCAATCTAGTAATTCGATTTTTTAGAGATCTATCAGATAAAATTTTTTATATTTGTAGAAGGTCTTCAATGAGGGATTTAATTTTAGTAGTAAAGTTATAGGCTTCTTTTAATGAATCGCTACCGCCAAAAGAATTTACCAGGAAAGCTTTTGACTGTATGGACGATAGTGAAAATTTTTTAGAATCGTAACCAATTAATTTTTCAATTTTGGATTAATTAGAGGGACTTTTTTACAAACGTCTTTGTTTACAGTAGTAAGTATAAATGTGAAAGCTGCATTATTTCAATTTATAAATTAAATACATCCACATTCGCGAGGTCAAGTACAATTTTGAAAAAAAAAATAATTGAATTCATCTAAGAATTACTGAGGAACTAAAGAATGACAAAATAAATAGGGATTGCCATTTAAAATTTTAGGAGTAGGTGCCCTGGGGGTAAGGGCGTTGAAAGTAATACGACAACAAACGCCCCCTTGATAAGTAAATTGACGTGTTTCGCCAAATTTTGATACTGTCATTAGTTTAGACAATATTAAATGCCGTTCGTTTTAAAATTGACATTGACATGTTCGGCTTTCTATGTTCCAAAAAAAAACACAGATATTCATTAATTATTATACAAAAAATATGTTTTAAACTGTTCATTAGTCAATATTAACCCATTAGTTCCCAATGTAAGGAAATAAAACTAATTTATGTATTTTATAACTAAATACATGGTAAATTAATAATTTTTCATTTAAAAAAAATTTCCCAATTTCAATTTTTTCAATAAAAAATGCTGCGTATACGCTACATTGGGATTTCAGTGAAATAAAAATTAACACCTAGTATGAAATAGTTCGAAACAATTTGTATGAAGATGCACTCTTAGCACACATATATATAGTATTGTTTATTTTCTTCCTCTACTATGACATGACCGATATTATCGTCACTGAAGTACAATGAAAAAACTTCGAAGGGAGTTTTGCCGCCAATATTATTTTCAATTTCTTCCAGTTTATGTTTTTCTTCATTTTGGGGTTCTGATGTATATGTTGGCATTTCTTTTCTCCACTTTGGAATAGGTTTTTTTTACTTACTTTTCACAGGTTGTTGACATAACTTGGATTTTTTCGAAGGAGTTGCTGAAGATTGATCATCTACTTCTTGAAAAGTTTCGAGTGGAGTTATGTGTATCTCATAAGTCCCCGCGACATCTGGTAGATCCCTTGCGTCTTCACATATATCGTCATCAACCTCTTCTTTATCTGTAAGCTCATCTACAGGCGGTGGAATATAAACGGCGTCTACTATATTACTCTGCGATAAATCTTCATCCTCCTCTGATATCGGTAAAAGCTCAGCGGTTGAGAGAGGTCTTCGATTTTTCCAAGACATTACTCTAAAAAATATTGTTTGTTAGGTCAAACGAAAATTTTCAAATACCTAAATTGGGAAATACATTATTTATAAATAGAATATGTGATTTACTTACTTCAGAATCAAAAATTTCCAAAACTGCGGTTTATAACTGCACTAACACAATTTTTAAAAATGTCCAACAACTATAATAACTTGGAGGTAACCACTACCATTCACTTTGAATAAACACAGAAAACAAAGCTCGGAGAAGCGAAATATTTGTCCTAATCCGTTTGCGACACGCCAACATCTGATTACTGGGAATCCCAACGTTGCGTAAACGCAACAATAAAAAAAGAGCCAAGGTATGCAAAAACCGGCGGGTGTCAACCTGGCTCCAAATGACCCTATATACCTGTATTGCCGAAAAGGTTACTTAATCCTATCCGTCAACCGGGCACTAAAAATACGAAGGTGGTTTGGTAGGGGTAGGTTTGGTTGGGTTATTATTGAAAATTATTATAATTTATTCTACAAAAATTGACTAAAAATACAAAGGTGGTTTGGTAGGGGTAGGTTTGGTTGGGTTATTATTGAGAATTATTATAATTTATTCTACAAAAATTGACTAAAAATACAAAGGTGGTTTAGTAGGGGTAGGTTTGGTTGGGTTATTATTGAGAATGATTATAATTTATTCTACAAAAATTGACTAAAAATACAAAGGTGGTTTGGTAGGGGTAGGTTTGGTTGGGTTATTATTGAGAATTATTATAATTTATTCTACAAAAATTGACTAAAAATACAAAGGTGGTTTGGTAGGGGTAGGTTTGGTTGGGTTATTATTGAGAATTATCATAATTTATTCTACAAAAATTGACTAAAAATACAAAGGTAATTTGGTAGGGGTAGGTTTGGTTGGGTTATTATTGAGAATTATTATAATTTATTCTACAAAAATTGACTAAAAATACAAAGGTGGTTTGGTAGGGGTAGGTTTGGTTGGGTTATTATTGAGAATTATTATAATTTATTCTACAAAAATTGACTAAAAATACAAAGGTGGTTTGGTAGGGGTAGGTTTGGTTGGGTTATTATTGAGAATTATTATAATTTATTCTACAAAAATTGACTAAAAATACAAAGGTGGTTTGGTAGGGGTAGGTTTGGTTGGGTTATTATTGAGAATTATTATAATTTATTCTACAAAAATTGACTAAAAATACAAAGGTGGTTTGGTAGGGATAGGTTTGGTTGGGTTATTATTGAAAATTATTATAATTTATTCTTCAAAAATTGTCTAAAAATTGAAAATTATTTTTACAAGCAGGTAGTCAGTGCCCTGTTGATGATGCTTCTTTTAAGGATTAAAAATTCTGGAGCCCGGTTCACCTATCGGATTATTTGCTACTACCTGCTTGGTGCCCGGTTGGTATCCGCCCGCAAAAACTATATAACCTTTATCAAATATTATGCTCGGACCCTCTTACTAAGGGCCAAGTCAATATAAATTTATAATTTGGAAAGCCCGATGGTTTTCTGAGAAGCTCATCAATATCTATAAAGATATGAAAGCAGAAATCCCATATTTTTGTCCAATTCATAAAGCTGAGAAAAAAGAACTATTTGATTATATCGACATATTTCATAAAAAATGTAGTTATTGTTATCTTTTAAAAAAGGCTATATTATCAAAAAAAAATAATAAAATTCACTTACGGATATTTAAAAAAATATTTTGAAAATGTTTCGTTGTCGCAACTTTGGGTACAAATGGGTTTTAAACTATCGCGAGTATCCATATTTTCCAAAGAAGTGACCATCTATGGTTATGGAACATGTTTATAATCCATAATAAAATAATTATACAGCTCTTTACTGTACCAACTGCAGTAAAACCTCTACGATATGCGGCACTACACAACTTTAACTTAAAATGTGCAAGTGAGTAGATTCAATTTTTTACTATCTTTATTATATGAATTCTCTTTTTAGTGGTAATGGTTATCACGTGTACCAAATTACAAAATAATAAACAGGGTAACTCGGGATTTATAAAGTTCGGAAGAGATAGAACATTATGGAACACAGTGTTTCTCTGTTATATAGTGAAGGAGAAACATGAAATATAGGTTTTTTGGAACCTATTTACAGTTGAAGCTGGGCCCTTTTCCAATCAACGACCCTGTATCAACTGGTTGTGAGTGTCTTATGTATAAATTAATATATTTACAAAATATTCAGTTATTGGGCGAAATAGATTAGAAATCGAGAATTCTCATTCACCCCGAAGCTTCTTCTTCTTTCTCCTTTATGGGGTAATATCCCAGACGATAATAATTGACCCACATCTCCGAAGCTACTGAGCATACAATTATTGAAAAAATGTCTTCTTCTTTTCTATAGATTACAAAAGACTTTCTAACAAGTCTAAATAAAATAATTATTCTTGATACTTACTCTTTCTTTGTAAGATTCTGCTTGTTTCTAATTTTATTTAATACACTGAAATGATTGTTTTGCGATCGAGCTGATTTGGTTTCAGGGCAAATGGTAACCCCGGGAAAAGGTATCGAATAAATTGGGGTTCCTTTTGTGGCGAAACTCACGATTACTGGTGCTACTATCCATTTTTTGTGAACTTCTCCGATCGAAATAATACAAGCGGCAAGAGTAACACTGAATACCACGAACCACCAAACTCTGAAAAAATAAATATCACAAGTGTATCTAGCAGTGGCGTCCTTTGATTTAAAAATAAATAAAATAAAAGTTCACGATTTTTCGGACATTATATTTTTTGTACCTTTTTCTTTGAGTAGTTTTTTTGATAATAATTCTGTGAGCAGTCCTCTACAGTTCATTTATCCCAACTATGATTCTCAAAAATTATGGAAATATCCAACAACATGTGGACTGTGAATGAAATTACGTGTGAATCAACTTAATCAAGAACACGTGCGCATGAGTAGTACAGTGCATTCAAAAGCTATCGAGATGTGGTGAAAGATTTGCCTTGCCATCAACGTCTTCAACTGAATTTAATATTCCCAAGATATGGGAAATGGTGGTTGAATAGTCGATAAAAGGTGGCTCATGAAATTTTTGTGTCTCTCGAATAAACTTCCATAATTTGAACGATTGTTTGGGCACGAAACGTGCTGCTGCTACTATACTGAATTCAAAATCAACCTACCGACGATGTAAGCGCACTAGTAAACTCAAGTCGGAAAATGAATTGAAGTAAAGTGGCAAGGAGTGTTTATTCTAACGAGTAGTCGGACCAAAAATGTGGTTACAGATTTCAGTTTCGGTACTAGGAAATAATTCGAGATTGTCAACACAGATTATTCTCAAATCATGAAATTTATTTTTAAAAACATATAAACATTTTTTTTTAATTTTATTTATATCGCATCAACCCAGAGGGTCATTAGCGAGGGGCAGTGTATCAAACTTAGTCTTTTAAATTTTGCTAACAATATTAATTTCATTTAGAAACATTAAAATGTTATTATAAGAACAGCTTGGTCCAAGTGCTTGGTCTAATGATGTGGGGATCTTGTATTTTGCTCTTTTTGAGTTGAATTTCGGACAGTCAGTCATAAAATGTTTTACCGTTTGTTTTATTCCACACTCTTCACATATCGGTTCGCGATCTTTCTTAATAAGGTATGAATGAGTAAAATTTGTGTGCCCGAGTCTGAGACGTGTTACTATCACTTGGGATCTACGATTCACAGGGAGATCTGGCCACGGCTTCACTGTTGGTTTCATTTTTTTCAGATGTGATGTCGAGTTGTTCTATCGAGATTGCCACGCACTTTGCACTTTTGATTTAATAAGAGTTTTAGCATCACTATTTTCAATGTCCGTTACTATAATAGAATCCTTTGCGTTTCGTGCTTCACGAGCACATTTGTCCGCCTCTTCATTGCCTGATATTCCGATATGAGAGGGAACCCAGATAAAAACATTTTTTTTGTCTTTATTTTGGCTTTCTAGTAGTGCCCTTTGAATTTTCGCACGTCTGCACACACTGCACTGCCATAAGTCGTAGTAGTCGATTGTGTAATGTTTACATATAGTTCTGCGAACGTTAGCTTTGGATTTCGCGAGTTGAGCAAGCCGATATATCGATGCATTTTTGCCAAAGTAATGTGACATTTCTTGTGAAAATCATGTTTTTTATTAATGTAAAGCTTCTATTGTTAAGAAGGTACTGCCAAAGTGTGGTAAGCCTAAATTACACTTTAAACTTTATTTTCAACTATTTTAAAAACTTATGTCAATAATTTTTTTAATCATACCCATAAAAGAAGTACGTTTTTTCTACTTATCATTTTTGGTGACTTACGTTACTTTGGCAAATACCTATCGATATGACACTTACTAAGTGTATGTATATTACTGCTTGACCCTCCTTTTTCTTTTGCTTGGGGTAGTTACGAAAAATCCTTAAAATAAACTCTGGTAGCATGAGCTGTTAACGTTGAGCGACAAAGTGTTTGAAGAGTTTATCATGAACAGCAATTACATCCTTACCGCAATCGACATGTGCAGGAAAAGGTATGCCTGTGAAGATTTGCAAAATAAAATTTAAAATGCACCAACATTTTTGAGCAATATTCTCTTAACGGACGAGGCTATATCTACTAGACATCCTATGTTCATTTCTAGGGTAGCCAATTTAGGGAATAGTTTTACATGATACTACATCCCTCTCGGAAATTTAAATGGTAACACGTATTACAATCTTGTAGACAATAATTTACATAATATTCCGTTGGAAATGGAAAGAATTATACTTTTTATGCACATTTTCCTGATATATGAATAAGACCGAGTGCAGGTGTACCGTGATCTTTATCCATCTGGGATGGAGATAATGGTTATTTAAGCGGTCAAACCGAATACACCATACATTACACCCTTGGACTTGTCTTTTTTAATGATAGTAGCCAAAATACATCACAACACACCTTGGCGACTTGAACAAAACAATTCGAATTAACTCAATTAACCGTCGTCAACGACGTTCTCGGAGGCGGCGTTACAGTTTTCACTAAATTAAAAATTTTAGTTATTGTGTGACTCCTACCGTTGATACCAAACTAATCAATCAACGCTCCTACTATAATTTGAGACGAATATCAAGATATTTTTCACGTAGATAGACGTATATCGCACGCTGGTGGTTGATTACATCGTGAGCAGCATGAGTATGAATTCAATTTAGTTCCGAAAAACTTAATTTTCTGCAAAAACTCAATCACGTGAGGGTCGTTGTAGACCGCCTAGGACGATTTCGGCACACATTTATAAAATGTATTGTGCCTGGTAATGAAACGTGGTAACAAGCTTCGGAATAATGCCTTCAAACTGAACGGAAATAAAACAATGCACAGCAAATTTCATCGAAAGTGAAGATGATATTATCATATTCTTTCTACTAACGCGGTGTTTTTGCTAAATGGTGAGTCAGTTAATGAAGAATATTTAATGACCATCATGCGGCATTTAAGACAGGAAATTTATGGAAAAAAAATGGTTTTTTAAAATAAATCTCAAACAACTTACCGTTCAAAATGTGTGCGTTTTTCTCCGAAATATCTAAATCCATGTATACTAGAACAGTTACAGTATTCCCTGAAATAATTTCTAACGCTCTTGAAAAACGGCGGACGTTCAGCTTTATCTTCCGTCATAATCAAAGAAATGTGAGTTTGTGGTAAACATTGCCGCTTTTTTTAGGTCGAGCTGACACTAATTTAATCAACTTTTATCTGATGAAATTATCTCTGGAGATTCCATAATATCATGACTGTTGATTACAATGCATCATAGGGTGTCAAACAATATGTGTGGATAGTATATTGTTTAAAAAGTACGAAACTGGGCTTGTTTGAGAGTTATATACTATTGATAACAGTATCAGCACCTTAAACTTAAAAACTATGTAAACACTTCTATTGCAAATAAATAGTAAAACTTCACAAACGCAACCACCTGGGAACACTTTAGAGATTATTAGCGACATAATCAACTTGATTCACAATTTTCACATTCATTTACGCAAAAATTAATAAGTGTGGAAAGTAGCGTGGGTTGTCTACTTCTCACATAGCAACCATAAGCAATTAAATGACATAGCACCTAAGGCTGTTTTAAATGGAAACAAAGTTGTCGATTCTAAGTATGTGCTTTCACTATAGTTGTTACGCTATTGAGTTGAAGATATTTTAATTCGCAGGAATCAACGTATTAATTTCATTAATATTAATAATGTTGTTTTAATTGTACAAACCATCTTAATAATGTATTCTATATTTTTTGTTTCGTGAGTGAGGCTCAATCGGCTGGAGATACTTTCAAACTTAAATTCAGTGATATGCCACTCATTGAATGCTGTGAAAAAAATACTTAATATGGCGTTTCAAGACTTTATTAATGAGTAGGAAAAAATCACAAAAAGAAAAACAAATTCATTTGTGGTTCAAAAGGCCATTATTTTCTTGAGTGCACAATACGTCCAAAGTACTTATGGTGTTGGATTGAGTTTATCATAAACAGCATTTTTAACATATCTCCAAAAGTGGAAATCCAGTAAATTATACAGGCAGCGCTTTTATTTGGCGTTTCATAGTAATTTTTTTTATTGAACATACAAAATCGTAGCGAAACTTTGACATACACTGACGTTTAAAATTAAATGACAGATGGTGAAAAACTTCAACTATAGCAGCCCAGGAGTGCGTTCAAAAACGGCTAATACCAAACTTAAAATTGACTTTACCTCTTCCACAGAATAGACTTAAGTGGTTATTTCTGTGCTGGAACGACCAAAGCCACCACTGACAAGTGACATGTTATCAATAATTTCCGCAATTTTAGCGATATGAACATGAATCCCAACATGAAAGTATTATCGATAGGTAGTTTATTAGATAGCCAAAGAAATCTTTTTTTGATATGGGAGGTAAAGAAAATATAAAATATAATAATTATTATAATTAAATAAAGAATTATTGAAGAATGTAATGCAATTTCAGCTGACACATTCGAACGAGTACGACAAGAGGTTACTAATAGGATGTATTTCTGTCAGGAAGTAGACGGAGCACATTTCGAACACTTGCTATAAGAATCCATTGTTGATATTTGATTAATTGAATTTAAAAAAATAATTTCAATAATTTTGGTATTTATTTAATTTATCCGTCAAAATTAGTTTAAACCCAAACAAAATCAATATGGCTAAGTAGCCAATGTCAATGCCTTTCAAACCAGATATCACTTGCCATAAGGTCCTATTTAAAATTATTGGCCAGAGTGGCACTGTGACGTCATCTATTACTATTACGTCACCTGTTACCATTCATAGAGAAGTTTACAACACTTTATTTTCACGCTCCAAATTTCATTAATGTGAGTGTAGCCATTCAAAACATACGAGGGGGGAAGGGACTTTTGTATAGCACTAATAAACAATTAATTGATAACCGAAGAATAAAATAACTTTTATTGTGCAATTCAGGTAGTTAGCATACCTTCTTTGCAATTTTGTTTTTTCAAATAAAGCCCTTCCTAATGAGAAAACTCACAGTATCATTCTGAAAAAAGAGATAACGTTGCTCCCCCGATGCTGTTTACCTAACCTAACTCATATTTTCTTTCCAACTTCATTATAATATAAAGCAAGTAGGAGGAAATCAAAGTTACCTGTCTAGTTATGAAAATAAAATATGCTCTTGATGCAGTTATTTTAGATGAAAGCCGAGAATATTTCACTTATTCACTTATTAAGTTTATCAAATACGGTAAAAGTAGAGTCTATGCATAAACATTAATAAGATTGAAGGATGATATTCCTAAGATACCAAACATCCTCCCACGAAACGTCGCATATTAATTGAAATCATGTCTAAATTCAAATATCTAGATTATTTGATAAACCACTAGCTATACCGGGTGTACCAGACTAATTTATCCAGGCTATATCTCCTAAACGAATTGTAACCACTAAGAGTAAGGCGACAATTTGTAACCCTAAGAGTTGGGCGCCAATTTGTAACCACTAAGAGTTTGGGCGACAATTTGTAACACTAGTTCTCTCCTTAAGAGACAGGTCCCGGCTAGAGACTCTCTCAAGGGTGGATCGACTCCATGTTAATGTCACACTGGGTATGCCAGAGGGTTGACAGACTATAAAAGCTTAGGGCGCCACTACCTTTTTAGACATCGACAAAAAATGAATTGAAATTAAAGAAAAGAAACTAAGGTGAAAAAGGTAGAAACACCTTGTAGAATTTAATTTAAGTTACAAATAAAAAAATAAAAAAAGTTACAAACTTACATGAACCCGGGCACAATCCCAACAGCTCTTACAGCCGGGTAGATAAGAAATCAAAAAAAGAAATTTAAAATATTAAATTTATTCTGCCACAGGACGTAACATAGAGGAAAAGTGAAGAACCTGTACTTCTATAAGGTACTTATCTTGTGTCCTGAAGTTGGAGTGGTGAGGTCCTGAAGTTGTCGGTGTGTAAGTAGAGATGTCTTAAAGTGAAATTAGAGATGTCTTGAAAGTGAAGTTAGAGATGTCTTGAAAGTGAAGTTAAAGATGTCTTGAAGGTGAAATTAGAGATGTCTTGAAGGTGACATTAGAGATGCCTTGAAGATGACATTAGAGATGTCTTGAAAGTGAAGTATCTTGACGGTTGTAGCTGTAACCTGACTAACGGTATCCTGGCTTGTAGCCTGTCAGGGGTATCCTGGCATGTAGCTTGACAGGGTTAACCTGGCAGGGGTATCCTGGCAGCTGTGCTTACCTAGAAGTTCAGGTGGATTAGGGATATGTAGGAACTTAAATGTAATGGGGCACATAATGTTGGTTTAGCTTTTCAGGTAAAAAAGGAAGGCAGTTGTTTGAAAAAACTAATGAAATTTAAATTTACTGAAAGCTTTCCAACGTATATGTCCCATTTAAAACAGTAAAAATTATCAGCCACATTAAAAAAATACTAATGACCTTTAAGTATGAATTGTAGTAAAAAGTTATGAATAAAGCATTTCTAAAAGAATAAAATGTGAAGCCGGCACTGGCAGGTTTTTATGATAAGAGAATATTTAAAAAGGTTAAAATGCAAATGTTATCTATCTTTGAAAATAATTAAGTATTCTACAACACAGAATCTAGCAAATGTTTGCATTAAAAAAGGTAACAGTTATTTACGATAAAAGATTTAGTTTAAAAGTAATGTACAAGTATAAAAGAAATGTAGTTGACCACGTGTCATGTGTATATTCGTCTATCTCTGTAAAAAAAATAAGTAATGCACAAAAAATTATATCAGCCACTACTTTAGAAAGAGCTTGATAAATATAAATTATAATTTTGGACTTACCACAGCAATTGAAGGTAAAAACTTAGATAGATTTAAGAGACGGTAGACGATATGTCCTTTCGACTCGAGAGTCGATAACGGAAAAGGGAATGAAACTACCCCATGGAATCGGGCGTTGACATCATATGTCAATCGTCGTAACGGTCAGCGGTAGTGGGGGGTTTAGATCACAGAACTATATATTGAGAGTGGTTGCTATGATGGCGAGCGGTAAATAGGGAAATTATTTCGTCAAATCGAAACAGGTCGATAGACATGTTACAGAATAGAGATTTTCGAACGGGACAAAAACTGATCTGTTCCATTTCTAATACACTTTGATATGGCGTAGAAAAAATCATCTCCCAAATACTCATCCCTTGTATATATGTATGTATTTTGGGGTAACATTCACTGAAACCTAAAAGATCTATTGTGCCTCCTTACTTCTACTTAGTTTCTGAGGAGAGTCTCGCAGGTACTGTGCCCTAGGATTCTGAATTGCTGTGCAGTTCGCATGTATATGGATGGAGGTTTCTTCTTCCATTCCACAAAATCTACAATCTTCTTCCTTCACTATTTTGAGCTTTTTAAGGTGCCCATTCAGGTGACACTGTCCCGGTAGGATTCCTGTTAAAACTCTTAGTGCAGTTTTACTTTGACTTATGCATTCATTTGATCTCAACAGGTTGTAGTCACCCAGAAGAATCAGTTTAGAGATCAGTTTATTATTTACATAAGATGTTCGAATTGTAATCCACCTGCTGCAACACATATTTGGAATAAATAATATTAATTTGTAATTGATATTTTTATTTATTTTTTTCATGTAATTTTTATTACATTTATTTATATTGTTCCTTTAAGCTTTAAGACTTTCTTGATTAATTTAACAAAAATAACAAATAAACCGATATTCGAACATCTAATTATTCACGAACTTTTGTAAAATTTGTTGAATAGACGATGGAAGACCACATCCAAAATGATAAAGAAATGTACAGGGCGCTATTAAAAATTTTTGAAGTTAGGGGTTGTAGCCAAGGAATAAATATTTAGGGGATGATTTTTACGCCATATTAAAGTGTATTAAAAATGGAACAGATCAGTTTTTGTCCCATTTGAAAATCATTATTCGTTTAAGAGATATAGCCTGTATAAATTAGTCTGGGACACCCGGTATTTCGACTGTGAGATGTAGAAGATTGCACAACAAAAAGGAAACTGCACTGTTGAAGAGAATTGAAGCAGCTTTTTATTGTATTTTAAAGGAAATTACATGGAAAGAAATGAAATTTAAGTTGCAAAAGGAAAAGCGACAAATATTGGAGATATTTTCTGTAAATTGTTTGACAAATAAATTGGTGGCAGTGTGTTGATTGACGTTGCATGTGTGATTTCAAATTTTTGTTCGTTTGCAATATGAACCAATAAAATTCTTGTTATTAAACATAGTATTTATTATATTCACTCTATAAAAACACTCATAACATTGTTTATTAAAAAAAAAACACAAATTATCAAAGATCTATTAGCCTCATCCTGTTGGATGATTTAGGATTTTTGCTGTTAGAATATGCTTCCGGTGGGAGTATATGGGAAAATATTATAATATAACGTGTTATTTTATTCTGTGAGTGTAAAATATGTCGTGGTTAGTTTTTTCCAGTTTTTATGAAAAATCGAACTTTAACTTTTATAAATGTAACTAACTGTTTCTAATTAATTCCACTATTCATTGAAGAAATTATGGGAATTTTAAGAACCTTGATAATTATTCCAATATTGACATAACCATGGGCTTAAAAATCCCGGGCCAAACAAAGAAAACGTCGTTTTTTTTGTTCAAAATTAGTTTTATTTATCAACGTGATCTTCATCAAGAACAACGCCTCTAAGTTCCAGCGCCTCTAAAATTTCAATACCACTTCATTCGAGCGAAATTTATTAGGTCCGCGAACAGCCAGTAGTCGCGAATACGGTGGATGTGCGAGCAATTCGAAATTCAATTCATATATTTTTGCCATTATTTTGATTGACTTGTGACTCGGTGCATTAGCTTGATGAAACAACATTTCTTTCTTTGCCATATGCGGAAGTTTCTTTGCAAATTCGGCTTTCAAACGCTTTAATAACGCTATATAATATTCACTGTTGATGGTACTTCTCTTTTCAAGATAGTCGATGAATATAACACCACGTACATCCCAATATACTGAGGCTGGAATCACATATCGAGGCAAAAATTCCGGTTTGTTACGTTTAAACATGCTCAAACACTGCTCAGAATAATCAACACGTTCTTGTTTTTGGTCAACAGTGATCGAACGCACGCAACCCCACTCTGAACATAAGTTTCCCATCTCGGCCCGAAAAAAAAAAAAAAAAAAAAAACCCCACTCTGAACAGAGATTCCTCATAGTCAATTGCTCATGCAATATAAAGCCAACACGTTCATTTGATATCTTTAAGATGTCAGCTAACTCACGAAACACTTTTCAATCATTCAAAACGATTTTGTGGATTTTTTATGTTTTCTGGTGTTACCGCCTCATTTGGACGTCCACTGCGTTCCGCATCATCGGTGTCTATACGACCACGTTTGAAGTCATCAAACCATTGTTTTATTGTGGTTTCTGATGGAGCGGAGTACCTATAACACTTTTCAAGCCATTGCTCCGCTTGAACGGTATCAAGAAGCAGTGTAAAATTAAATCACGAAATTGTTTTTGATCCATTCTTTTGAAAATATTAAAGGTAGCCCTTTGCATAATAACTCACGAACTAATGAATAGAATATCATGAAATTTTTACATCTGTCTTTTTAAGGTTAGTACTAACTGAAAAACAGGCGATTGCAATATAACTGGCGCCATCTATGTGTCAGTCACGGGACTTTTCAGCCCATGTAATATCATCGTCAAAATGACAGAAGTTACATTTGATGTGATGCCTACTTGATGTTTCATATTTTGGCTAGACAGACCAAATAGTAACCTATCTTGTGTGTCTCGCCGATGGACAAACTACCCGTTATTCCCGGCATAGACGGTTCAAATAATACACCTACGGCACCTTTGTGACCTTTTAATCAAAAGACAACGTCGAGAAACTATTAAAATAAATTTATACAATTAATTAATCTGACAACTGTCATTATTTTTTTCCAATTTTCACTACAGACTACTATCAATCATTTTTCGGCTATACCTATATATTAAAATCAATTAATGTAAGAAATGTGGAAAACCAAACCCTTTGTATAAAATTTCTAATACAAAAAGTATCTAAAAATAAAAAGTAAAATTATCTCAAGATAAGGATATAAAGAAAAGGTGGTATTTCCGACATTCTCCCACCTGAGAAATTATTTGGCAAGCTAAACTATTTCTCAAAACACAGGAAATACTAAACTATAATCGATATCAAAGATATCTTTTAGGAATTTTACTCAAGCGACCCCTACGTGTGAGTTTCACTGTATCGGTTACTCTGCTTTTAGGCACTCCCGCACTTTTTGTGAGCTTCACTATGTCGGGTACTCTGCTATTAGACACTCCCGCACTTATTTCCGCACACTCTGCTCGGCTCGCTGGTCTTGGTTAACTCCAACTTCTTCGGATACACATTCCAGTGGAAATAACCGCTGAACAGGACGTAATAGTTCGCCTCGTGCCATTTTAATACGTACAAGCCTAACCAGACCGTCTTTCCCAGGTATAAGTTCGGATATACGACCAATAGGCCAGTCTATGCGTTTTGTATTGTCATTGCCTACTAGTACGACATCACCCACTTTCAGATTATTGGTCGGTTTTTGTTTGGTCAACAATTTTAATTGACCCAAATATTCGAGTCGAAATCTTTTACGTAAAGCTTCCCTTAGCCTCTGTTGATTACGGACAATTTTTGATACAGAAGTACGATCCATCTGATCACAATCGGGTATGTTATCATCAGATAATTCACGTAAAAACATGACCGGACTAAGAGGTAATAAGTCACCGGGATCGTTAGAAAGATATGTTATAGGGCGGGCATTAACTACAGCTTCACAGTCACAAAGAATAGTCAGCATTTCTTCATAACACACACTGGCTCGACCTAATATTCGTCTTAACAGATTCTTCACAATGCCAATCAATCTTTCAAAAAATCCACCCCACCACGACCCGGTTGGAGGATTAAAACGCCAAATAATTCGTTGGGTAGAAGTGTCCTGCGAAATTTTAGACCATTCCAAAACATTAAATGCATTTTCCGCACCTTTAAACGTCATAGCATTATCACTATAAATTATTTTGGGCCTGCCTCTTCTGGCTATGAGTCGGCGTAAAATTTGTAGAAAACTCTGAGTTTATAAAGACAGTGTCAAGATGGATTGCACGATAAACCGCGCATGTAAATAAGCATACCCATGCTTTTTTCCCTGATCTAAGAAAGAGGGGCCCAGCAAAATCAACACCTGATATCTCGAACCGCGCCACTGCATCTCTAACTCGATCTACTGGCAAAGGAGGTGATTCTACTCCATAAGCTTTCGAATTGAATTGATTGCATATCATACATGTTTTTAATACTCTTCGTATCGTACGTCTTTCGCCAATGATCCAATACTTCTCACGCAATTGTGCCAAAAGACCTTGTACTCCAACATGGCACAAGTTTTGGTGTGTTTCCATTATTAAGATATCCACAGTCGCATTTTTGGCTGGCAATAGAACGGGGTAACGAAAATCTCTAGTATCGTTTCTGTTTGAAATTCTAGACTTCAGACGTAACACTCCAGATTCATCATAAAATGGACTCAAACATATTTTACTTTTGTCATCAGGACCCGAAAAATACTTCCTTTGTATTATCTTCAATATAAAATTTTCTGAAATCTGCAAATCATTTACGATAGTCAAACATATCTTTTTCGCTTTAGGGTGACGCATATTGTGTATGAATCTAAAAACCAAAGCAATCATGTTAACTGTTTTCGAGAATTTACTAAATCTTTCAAGATTCCAAAAATCAACTTGTTCAACATTAGGTAATGTTGTTATTAGTCTTTTTCTTCGTTCAGTGGCAATTTCCACCTCATCAAAATTCATCTCTTCAAGAGGCCAATTTTCTTATTTCTGGTACAACCACTTAGGACCCTCCCACCATTTGGAATCCAATAACTGTTTTGCAGAACATCCTCTTGAAGGCAAATCTGCGGGGTTCAAAATTCCAGGAAGATGGTGCCATTGTGAGGAAGAAGTTAATTGTCAGATTTCACGAACTCTATTAAAAACAAATGTTGCCCATTGCTCTTCGCGTTGTATCCAAGAAATTACAGTTGACGAATCGCTCCAAAAAAATGCTTCACAGTCAAACTCTAAGCTTCCTGCAACCTGATTATAAAGTCTAGCAGCAATATTGGCCCCCAACAACTCTAATCTGGGAATTGATAATTTTTTAATTGGAGCGACTCTAGACTTTGCGGCGAGTAAATGAATTGAAACTTCTTCAGCTGTTTCCACTCGACAAAAAACTACAGCTGCATAAGCTCTCTGACTAGCATCGCTGAAAGTATGTAGACTTAAATCTAATACATTTTTGGAAATTGAAATCCATCGAGGTATTCTTATTTTGAATATATCAGATAAATCAGACAACCATGCCCTAGAAATATCAGCAACATCTTTATCTACTGGAACATCCCATGGAATTCTCTTCTCCCACAACTGCTGCAACAAAAGCTTAGGCAAAATAGTGACTGGAGCTGTGAATCCAATTGGATCAAATACTTTCTGAGCTAGCGACAGTAGACGACGTTTCGTTATAGCTAGGTCTTTTATTTCCTTTAAAATAAAGTCAGAATTTATGGCCAATTCGTCAAGTCCAGGATACCACAATAGACCTAGCACAGATATCTTATGATCTGGAGTACAATTTTCACGGGAATACTCCCACCCTCGTAAATCAAATTGGCCTTTGGCCATCACATCGACAGCTTCCTTAATAAACTCCGCAAGCTCTTCAGAACTAGAAAGACTGGTTACGCAATTGTCTACATAAAAACTTTTTGACAATTTTTTCACTGTAGATGCTGTAAAGGATAGGTCTTCTGAAATTTCTGCCAAACACTGGGATAAGTGATACTCTATAGTGGAACCAAGTAAAAACGGACTACAGTTAACACCAAAAACTACTCTCCTATGCCTATATGCAATTTCCGAATTATTTTCATCTACCCAAAGGAATTTTAAAAAACTTCTGTCATTTGAATTAATGTTTATTTGGAGAAATGCCTTTTTTATGTCAGAAATCACACCGTACTTTAATTGTCTGAACCTAACAAACAAGGAAGAAATGAATTCCATCATGTTTGGACCCTTTTCAAGGCAATGGTTCAATGAAGGATTGTCCTTTTCTCGACAAGATGCATCAAAAACTGGTCTCACAGCCGTTGTAGAACCTTCTTTTAAAACAGGACGGTGTGGTAAGAAATGTCCGCACTGTATGTTTGGCTCTACCTTTTCAATAATATTTAAGCTTTCCCATTCTTTGAAAACGTCATTATACCTACTTCGCAAATTATCTTTTTCCAGTTTCCGCAAAGTGTTTTGTAATCTTTTTTGTGCAACTTTGTAATTGGTTGGAAGCGGATTATGCCCATCTATCCATGGCAACCTTACCTCATAACGTCCTTCCTGATCTACAGTTATAGTATTTAAAAATAGCTCCTTTGCGGCAGAAGCTCTTTCTTCCTTAGATTTTTGTTCACCAGGATCCTGAATGCCCAAAGCGTCCAATTCCCATAAGTCTGCGATAGAGGCACTTGCAAACAAAGACAAAGCAGAGGTTGATAAATTTGAATGTGAAATTTGACAGGGTACTTTTCCCATAACAGTCCATCCAATGTGTGTTTCAATTGCTACCAACGCACACTCTAAAGTATGTTTATTTCCACTATATAAAATTCCTGCAACGTCTGCACCTAACAAAAGTTCAATGGGATCTTCATTATTTAAATCCGAAATAGAGATATTAAATTTGTTCAATTCGTATATCCTAGGCCCATTAAAAAGAGGCTTAACGTTGTTAAAAATATTATCTTGATCTAATACTTCAAAAGTGTATGAAAAGTTATCAACAGAAATACTAACATCATAACAGTTATGTGCAGCTATCATCTCTTTTCCTCCAAATAAACCATGCACCAGATTCTCTGAACTTTTCACACGCAAACCAAGAAATGATACAGTTGATTTCAAAATATAAGAACGTTGTGAGCCTGTGTCAATCAAAGTCCGAACAAATTTGGAACTACTGGGACCTACTAATCTGATAAGCAACGTCGGGAGAAATACATAACTACTGGTCTGATTTGCATTCGAATTTGTATGATTTGAAAGCTCATAGTTATCTGTCAAAGTAGATGACGGCTTACTGTCATTTGATTCAGATATATTCGGAGAATTAGCTTCACCAGAAGTCAAATTAGGACACATAATAGGGTAGTGAGATTTTTTACAAATTATACACTTTAAACGTCCTCGGCAATTTCTTGCACGATGGCCAATCTTAAGACACCTATAGCATCCCTTTTTACTCGATACAATATTTTTTCTTTCTTCCAAATTCATTTCTTGCGCCTTAAAACAAGAATCTCCATTATGAGAACCACTACAAAAAATACAAGTATAAGGAAAATCCTTGTTATTGTTTGTGTTCAGCAAACCAGCGGCGGTAGGTAGAGCAGAACCTTGGTACGATTTATTCTTTCTGCAGCACATATCCCCATATTTCGACTTATTATTGCAATCAGATGTCAGTCCGAAGCCCTCACTTACTAATACAATTCTTTGTTCATTTTCCACTTCAGAACAGAGAAACGATAAAAGGTTTTCTAGCTTTTTCTCTAGCGTGCAATCAATATTAAAATTTTCAGAAAAATTACTAGCATTACTAGTGCTAAGCCCCCCTGCATTAAATGTTGAACGCTGCCAAATTCTAAGCAGATCATGTGGCAAACAAGATTCTATTAACGGAAATAAAATTGCAGCATATTTGTCCGCTGTAATGCCTAAGGTACCTAAAGCGCGTAACTGGGTTTCAATTTGATCGTATAGTTTAGAAATTTCAAGTTTTTGTTTACTAATAGCATTATTTAAAACAAGTTTCAATAATTCTCGTACGTAGACCTCTATTTGAAGATCCTCTCTACCAAATCTGGACTGCATACATTGGATAATTTTTTCATAATTCTCACTCATTAAGGGAAAGCTTTCTACTAATTGACGCACTCTAGTACCTGGAACCGTAGCCTGTAGCAAATATTCTATTTTATCACAATTTTCAATATCCCGATCTTCGTGTACTTTTTTAAATTGTGACCAAAACTCAACCAACCTTTGATACTGCCATCATAACATTTAAATTCGAATCGCGGCAACTTAAACTTTCTTTTTGTTGAATTTTCGTCAACAATTGCCGGAGGCTTTGCAGCTGTAGCAGATATATCATTAGAAAAATGGGTGTATCTTACTTTTAGTTCGGTGTACCTTCTATGATAAGCATCACCTTGTTCCATATCTCGAATCATTTCTTCCTCTGACGCCGTCTCTACAAGTTTTTCACATACCTGCAAATCTTCATATTTTGTTTTCAAAATGTCCCAAGAAACCTCTAAATCCAGCAAACATGGTTCTTGAGCACGCAGAAAAGCTTCAAATTCATTAGCAGCTTTGGAAAAACTACATCTCAGCACTTTACGTGACTTCTTCATGCTGTTTAATATTTCAACTTCAACAGACATCGTAAGGAAAATACAATTACGGACGCCAAAATATGTCTCGCCGATGGACAAACTACCCGTTATTCCCGGCCTAGACGGTTCAAATAATACACCTACGGCACCTTTGTGACCTTTTAATCAAAAGACAACGTCGAGAAACTATTAAAATAAATTTATACAATTAATTAATCTGACAACAACTGTCATTATTTTTTTCCAATTTTTACTACAGACTACTATCAATCATTTTTCGGCTATACCTATATATTAAAATCAATTAATGTAAGAAATGTGGAAAACCAACCCCTTTGTCTAAAATTTCTAATACAAAAAGTATCTAAAAATAAAAAGTAAAACTATCTCAAGATAAGGATATAAAGAAAAGGTGGTATTTCCGACATTGTGTTTGACTTAATGTATAATATGAATAGAAAAAAGGAGAAGATATGATATTAAAAATATTAAAGCTCAGATATTATTAGTACTATGGGGATATCCTGGATAACTTTTTTCCCACTTTAGATCCGTATAACCGTGCAATGATATGGGAAACCAAAGAAAACTATATCTGCTGATATTTACAATTGTTAGTTGAGAAGAGAGTTTAATATTGTAGAGATATTATTAGCCCTATGTTGATATCCTGGATCAATAGTAGTATTAATTAGAAACAGTTAGTTTCAGCTGTTCTAAATTTTCCACCGTTGTTGTGCAATACAAGTAACGTTGGAAAAACAATGTATTTAATTTTATTATCATTATCATTATCATTGGTCTCATCGATATAAATTATTGCGAATAATTTTCAACTGATTATAATTACAGAGATTAAAGGTATGAAACACTTCTAGGGTTTTTAATTTTTTTCCTGATTCAGACGATCATTAAACCGCTATCTGGATTTAACGATATTTCTAACATTATAAAGCAATTTCTTATCAACAGGCGAAATCTTTTTAAACCAATTGTTTTAGAAAAAATATTAAACTGAAGTCACTAAAACCGCAGTCTTTCCGACACAATTGTCAGAAATGTTACCATCTTAGGGTGGAAACGCAAAGACATTGTAGCAATTTGTTGCGCAACTTTCTGTTGCAAAACATTTGAATGCTTATCAAAAATGATAAATACACCGGATGCAGCATTTTTGAAAATGTTTAATTGCAAAAAGATTATTTCTGTAAATGTTATCATCCGTTAATGTTGTGTGTTTAGTGACAAGCATTTTTAGTTTGTCTCCTTATTCTTAACATGGATAAAGAAGTAGAGGTGAAGATTTTGTTGTGACACAGACTTGTGTCCTTGGGTTCCTGGAATAAATTCCAGCCCCCGCCCCATCGCTGGAGCATGAACCATCTGTGTACCAGACGATCCCATAAGGCTGTGAATTTCCCTCCCTTTCTCAGAATTCTCTATTCCGGATCTTCACCCTATAGGGGGTTACGAATGAGTACCTGCACAAGCAGACATCAGCCGCTCAAGCCAGAACAGGGACATCTCCCAGAAGCCTGAGCTTATTGACGTGCCTGCACCCCTCCTCGTTTCGCACATATCCCAAACTTTTGAAGCATGGAGGGGCCCTCCCAGCCTCAGCCTGGATCACATGGTGAAGAGGCCGAAGTCCAAGAATCATCTCCAATGCAGCAGAATTCTCTATTCCGGATCTTCACCCTATAGGGGGTTACGAATGAGTACCTGCACAGGCAGACATCAGCCGCTCAAGCCAGAACAGGGACATCTCCCAGAAGCCTGAGCTTATTGACGTGCCTGCACCCCTCCTCGTTTCGCACATATCCCAAACTTTTGAAGCATAGAGGGGCCCTCCCAGCCTCAGCCTGGATCACATGGTGAAGAGGCCGAAGTCCAAGAATCACCTCCAATGCAGCAGTTAGTGTAGTTTTCATGCAGCCAGTTGCCCCCAAACCGACCACCCTTTGGAGGCGTGCCAGTTGCGCCTAGCCGTGGCCAGGGTTACCCTTGGCCACCAGACCAGAGCCACGTATGTGAGCATCGGCAGCATGATCACTTTATAGAACCACAAGATCGTCTTGGGGGTTAGTCTCCATTTCGGACCAATGGTTCTCCTACAGGCCCATTACGTGTTAGCCACTTTGCCCAGGCGACTATCAAGGTGAGATTTCCATGTCAGCGTCTTATCCAGGATCACTCCCAGATATTTCACTTGTTCAACCAATGGAAGTGGCATTCCACCAAGGTGCAGACCATCAGGTCTTATACCTCTCTTTTTCGTGAATGCAGTAACCTCAGCCTTGGCAGGATTAACTGCAAGTCCTTGGTCGTTGCACCACCCGTGTACCCTATTCAGAGCCCTTTGTATTAGGTCCCTGAGGACGGTGATATGCCTTCCAACAACAAGGACAATGATATCATCGGTATACCCAATTGCCAGAAAGCCCTCACCGTTCAATAAGGATATTAATTCGTCGACTACTAAGTTCCACAAAGTGGGCGAAAAGACGCCCCCTTGTGGACATCCCCTGTCGACGACAATTTTAGCCACATGTCCTTTCCATGCAGCCTCTACTGTGCGGTTGCGCAATGAATTACCATTGGCTCTATTTCATGATCTACTGTAGCTCTACACATTGATTCTACAGGGGTGCTGTCGAAAGCCCCCTGTAAGCACAACCTTTTCCCTTATATACCTATCAACCAACCTCTTCAGTGTTTTTAGCACAAAGGATGTTAGACTGATAGTCCTAAAGGACTTTGCCTCGGTGTACATGGTACGTCCATGCTTGGGTATAAAGACAACTCTTACCTGTCTCCACTGCTCAGGAACATATCTGCTTGCCAAAGAGGCCCGAAAGATATTCACTAAGATTGAACCAATAGCCTCCTAGCCCTGCTGAAGCAGCCGGAAAGATTTGGTCCTTTCCCGGAGATTTATAGGGGCTAAACATACGTACAGCCAAAGTACTCCGCTCGTAGGTAACTATTTCTTCAGAGTATAGTGAATAGGAAATAAACAACTGTGGCTTAGATGCATAAAGAATTTAATTGTTACCTCAATATAAAGTCTTATTAAAACTAGTTACAATATAAATGAGTTAATTATGGTTGTCACTGTATAACAGGTTCTTATATCAACCATGGATCTCTTAGACTTCACCAAAAGACAAGGGTGTCTTGATTCTTCAAGTTTTCAGCCAACCACTTTACCTTGACCCCGACTTAAAAGGTAGAAGACCTGTGTTGACCTTTCAAGGCCGTGGAGACAGGCCATTGACTTTTGACCTCCTCCATTTTGTTTTGGTTATTTCCTGTGTTCACATGGTTGGTTAACTTTCGCATACTGTGGTTTTTGTGAACTATGAAAAATAGCAGTAATCAGGATTTTTCAATACAATTCAGTTGCTAGGATTCATGTGGTCATGGATATAGCTCCTGATCAAACAAAACTCACATACAAGTCACATACCACCTAGGGTAAGCAATACCTCTTTTATGAGACTGGCTTAATTACCAGCAGTGTCTTTGTACTATATTTTCTTTTCAGACCTTGTTCTCTTCTTATTCTTCTTGTACATTTTCTACTATTCTCCATCTGTATATACTTTTACTTCTGTATCGGCTTACAACTATACATACAGAGTTCGGCAAAAGTCCGGGACCGGACAAATATTGAAGAAAATATGAATTTTGCGAAACATCTTTTTAAACCACAAATTTTACTCCAACTTAAACTATAATTTGAAAATATTTTGAAATATACAGGGTTTTCCAATAAAATTTGGCGTATCAAAGTTATATTTTTTGTTATGGAACACCCTATATTTTATTGCATTTTCTTTTTGCATAATTATCGGTGATATAATATTTATAAGTTTAGAACGACAATTTAAAAAAAGTGTAAGGATTTTTTTGCGGAGGAAACTTTTATTTGGGGTTACTGAAAATAGATAACACCAGACATCATCATATACTTTTATCTCAACCAGTTTTGTTATTTTGTGCAAAGTCTTGACGTTAAAGCGGGATTTATAGTTTGACGTACTGTAAACGTAGACGCACTGTGAAAAGATCAACTATCAGAATTTACGTACCTAGTTTATAAAGGAACGTAAGTGCATGATGTAACGTAAGGGGAACGGACTGGAACGGAAGAGTTGGCCAACTTTTATCTTTTTACAGTGCGTTCTTACGTCCGGCCAATCAAAGGAAAGAATTTTGTCTGATGTCAGCGTGGTTATCAGCTGTCATTTAATGTTGTGTTTTTGAATGTATAATACAAAATTTAAAGCTCAAAACAACATAGGACACAGGCTGTAGATGATTTGTATAATTTCTAGGTTAATTTGAATGTCGCGAGTACGTTTCCTCTGCCCATGCGCAAAATTTCCGTTCCGTTTATTTATAACTGCAACAATTTTTACATACCGTTCGTTACGTATCTAGTGCGTCTACGTGTGGTATACGTTTACAGTCCGTCAATCTATAAATCCCGCTTAAGAGTTAACAAACTTCCTCAAAAGTTCATAATAATTCACATTAACACCACAAAACGTTGAAAACTACAAGATTATTGATAATAACAGATTTTTTTACGTATAATGAAAAATAAGTATCTACAATTTCAGCAAGCACACAAAACTCCTTATTGATATTTACGAAAAAAAGTGTGAATTGTTTTTTTTCCATTTATTTTATTAGTTCTGCAAATACATTAATATTGTCAAGTGTGAGGAATGTAAACAAGACAATGCAGTGGAGGGTAGATAAATTACCATTCCAGATGAATTTTCTTTTATTTGTCAACATAAGTCGGAGATGGATGAGACAATTACTTAGGTTAATAGATATGATATTGTTTTTTGACGTGTCATATCATGCGTTAATCAAGATTAGTGTGAAGTGAAATAATGTTTATGAATAAATATTTTGTCATTCTGACATGAATTCAAACAAGTTGGTATGTATTCACTTTGCCAAACCTTGTCTTTTTCGTAGTATTCCGGCACATCGCAATATTTATTCCAATGAATAAAAACCATCACTCTCTCATAATAGGAGAGTGTATCCAGTTCAATATTGATAAAATGATTATCACCATATTGAATAGTCAAGCAGTCATTAAGGCGCTGAGCACTTTTATACTAAGTTTCAAGATGGTATCGGAATGCTCAGGAAAATTAATCAACTGGGCAAGAATAACATTCGCACTATCTCTGGGAAACAAAACAATTTATGAACTAGCAGAAAGAGGGACTGAAGCACCTTTTCGAGGACAGTGACTCTTTTGATGTACTAATGTAACATTCGAGGAAATGAGTGAATAAAACCAAGAAAACGAAAAGATCGAACCATTGGAAAGATCTTGTAGAGTTACGACAATTAATAAAGATACTTTTGGGGCACTACGATCACATGACTTAATCCTGAGTAAGGCTGCACTAATAGTTTAGACAGATGTCGTAACAGAATAATGTCGTATGAATGGGCACATCAAATGGTCAAGCTAGAGAAGGAAGAATATACGATATGTTAACAAACGAAGGTGTGATAAAAATGCTTACTCAACGCTTGGAGGTTTAAAGACGAAAGCTCTTGTAATTTATGAATGTGGGATTACATTAAAAACACACGACCTAATTATGATTAGCAAAAATAATGGAACTTTGAAATAAAACAATTTAATTTGCTTGAATCTTCAATATAATGAAGGTTTGAACAAATTAAATTGTTTTATTTCATCGTTTAGTATGGATTTTCATCATGAGCTGGGGCGAAGTCGATGTGGATATCCTGTAGCAAATATAACACAATATGTTCTAGTGAAAACTCTGTCATATTCAACATGTTTCGGTCTTAGACTTAACTAAAAGAATGAAAATATAGTTGTTCAATTTGAAAAACTGAAGATATAACATTTTTGAACTTGAACTTTCTATCATTTTTTTAACAGCCTTGTATACAAAAGAATATGGGGATATCTTGAATAAATAGTGGTATTCATTAGAAACGGTTAGTTTCATTTATAAGAGTCATACAAGTAGATTCAACATAGTGGAGAGTTCCCTAAATTTATCTGTTCATTGACAAGTTTATATTGTCGGTTTGTATATTCTAATTTCTAATTATTCAAGAAAATCTAGTTTTTGTTGCTTATCACTAATATGTAGTGAGAGTTCATTGTGTCTGTTTTCAAAATAATTACACTCCGGACATTTAAGTTTATATATCCCAGATATACAGTGTGTACATAAAGTAACGTAACTTTCTAATATTCTGATTTCCGTTAGGTTAACAAAAAAAATATTGAATACAAGTTTTTTCAAATAATCCAGACTTTCAACTTTCATTTGATTGGTATTTGTTTGCTTTTTCAAGATGTATTTAGACATTAAAAAGTAAAAAAAATTAAAATTACAAATATCTCCAACTAAAAAATAATAAAACATTGGGTGGGCGGTTAATTCTGCAGGTGAGTGTTTTAAGGAATTTATTTTTTTTAAATGTCCATTATTAGATTTATTCTATGTTTCAAAATTTCTTCGATCTTCAAAAAAAAATTTCTACTGTTTCCCTAATACTATTATTTTGATTCTTTAAATTCCTCCCGAAATTATATTGAAATGCTACTTTCCTTTAGTCAGGTATAAAACCAATACTTCATATTCTGACTTCTAATTTTCCATATTATTTTTCCAAATCCACCAATTGTGATATTATTTTACATATTCATCAAAACATTTCTCTTAATTACTTCAACTCCAATTTTAATTTCCAAATTATTGTTCCAAAATTTTTATGGGCTTTTTAATTTTTTTTAGTTTTTTCCTCTTGTCAACATTCTCTTAATTACTTTAAATCCAATTTTAATTTCCAAATTATTGTTCCAAAATTTGTGTGGGCTTTTTAATTTTTCTTAGTTTTTTCTTCTTGTCAAAATTCTCTCAATCAATCTTAATAAAAATTCATCACCATCGCCACCTACATTCAATTTTCTACCCTGATAACTAGAAAAATTTGATTTCAAAAAGATTATTCATCTTTAAAATTGGCACTTCTTTTTAATCACAAATGACATATTTTCTTTACAAATTGAATTTTATAGATCTATACATTATATAAAATTTCATAGAACTCTATATCCATTCAATATTTATACAACCCTGTATGAAAATTTTAGAACATTCGTTTCATTACAATTTTTTATAATCCTTCATACCTTATATTAATTTCACCTATCACCCTTAATTATTTATCTTTCAAATAGTTCAATAATATCCTTTTGAAAACTAACAATTTCAAATATAATATTTTTAAATTTAACATTAAACCAAATTAAACTGCAGTAACAATTCATAATTATCAACTTGGAATTAACCATTTCAAATAAAATCTTCAAATTAAACTTCTTAAATAAACTATTTTAAAATAAACCAATTTAAATAAACTTTATTGAAATAAACCATTTTGAATAAAACAACCTGAAATAAACCAATTGATCATTTTCAATAATTTATCCTCAAATTAAACAAATTGCATTGAAATAAACCAACAAATTCCTTACTTTCCCATTGAATTTTTATTTTTATAATATATTTTCCTATTCCTCAAATTTAAATATATTTTCAATATTAAATATCCCCCAAATTTTATTTGTTCTTTCTTATTCTCTGCCTATTTGTTTATGTTTTGATATAATTATTATTTCAACATCTAAGCTACCTAGATCAATTATTTTTTTTCAATTCTATCTAACACTTCATTCAAACTTCATTTTATACATTATCCATTATTTCTTCGTATCTGCCATTAATAACCAATCTCACCTTATTATCCATTCTATAATCATCACTATCCTGTATATATATTCCATTATTATAATTCCTATATTCTTTATCATTATCCTAACTTATATACAATCTAATATTCCAATTCCTTCACTCCATGTTATCCATACTATGATCCTAACTTACATTATTTGTTTATCCATCATTCCATTCTTGCTTATTACCCATCAATAATTGACTCTTAATATTCAACCCATTTTCTATATAAATTTTCTATTTAATCACTATCTAGCCTTTGATAAATTTAGTTTTCCTTTTTTTTATCTGATTTGTAACCAAATCCTCATGCAATCTTGAATTTCTAATTAAATTAACCTACTTATTTCTTTTTATTCGATTATATTAATTTAAATTCTGCGGGATGTTCACGAAACTATACTTAAGTTTTTGTACGGTGTCTTCCTAATTAAAATCCTGAATTGAATTTTATAGATGTATACACTAAATAAAATTTCATAGAAGTTTATATCCATTCAATACTTATACAGTATATGCAGTCATGGACGTACGATATGCTATGTATATGAAAATTTAATACCTTGTATATTTTATGTATATGCATTTTGCAGTCCACGTCGATATCATTGGTACATACATACAATCTACTTTTGTATATATGTATATTCACGGAATTTACTTGAATTTGCCACCCCAGACATAGAATCAGCTATTGTCAAAAACTTCGTCGATCATCACTGGACTCGAAAGATACCAGGTATTAATCCATTCTTGAAATCCGCAAAAAACAAAAATTGGCTGAATGCGGAATAGTGAACTGGATGACTGTATCAGTTGTTTGCTCGAGATATAGTTTTTATAGGTACAAAACATATAAATGAAATGTCTCTACATAAAATATTAGGCTTCTGATGAAGTCTTGAAAGCGATACATTTTCCTTCGAGCTCGGAATGGAAGAATTACCTACGAATAAGTAGTCTTGAGTGCTTCAATGTTTGTGTTCAATTCACCATTTCCACGGTGTGAAATGAAATACTCATATAGGACATCCGAAAATCATGAATTGAATGGGATGCGAAGAGTTAATAAAATTTTTAAATCCCCAGAGGCTTCAGTTATTTGATACATTCCGCAATGAAAATTGAAATTCGCTGATAGTAGCGACAATGCACTCGCGTCACCATTCTTTTGTCCGTATTATTTGAAAAAATCGAGTTAGTGATGTTTGGCGTGTCTCACTTATAACCAGTGAAGCTCCTTCCAAACCTCTTTCCATTTTCAGGCTTAAGATTTCATCAGCTTATGCAAGTCGATTATCTCGCAGAGTATGAAACGTGCTCTAAGTCCACATTTATGAAAAATCTTTTTGTTTATACTCTAGCTGTGTTCTTAACTGGATACAGATTGACGGAAAAAACTATAAACCTTCCGTATCGCCCCGAATTGGAGAAATACAGAAACACTGGTTTAAAATTGGTGGTGGGTTACAACCGAGTACAACATTGCCGACCATACGGTTTCGTATGTATTTGAGTGAAATAGGATGGAAAATGGTCCAATTGCTCGATAACTTTCGTTTTCAGGTGGATTTCAGTGGTCTTGAGACTTATTCAGTCATTATGTATGCTTTTCAATGTACTAGGAAGTTTCTGGGTGATTTCCAGTAGCTTTGACTGTTTTGGACCGTAACTACGTGAAATTGATAGTTATTGGATGAAATAAGGTCGTATTGTGTGTTTTCGATCGTTTTATACTGTAATTCATTGTTTTTGTGTGTTTTCGTATGTATTTGAGTGAAATAGGATGGAAAATGGTCCAATTGCTCGATAACTTTCGTTTTTAGGTGGGTTTCAGTGGTTTTGAGACTTATTCAGTCATCTTGTGTGCTTTTCAGTGTAATAGAGGGTTTTTGAGTGATTTCAATCTCCATTGACTGTTTTGGAACGTAACTTTGTGAAATTGATAGTTATTGGATGGAATAACGTCGTATTGTGTGTTTTCGATCGTTTTATACTGTAATTCAGTGTTCTTTTGTGTTTTCGTATGATTTTGAGTGAAATAGGATGGAAAATGGTCCAATTGCTCGATAACTTTCGTTTTTAGATGGCTTCCAGTGGTTTTGAGACTTAGTCAGTCATCTTGAGTGCTTTTCAGTGTAATAGAGGGTTTTTGAGTGATTTCAAACTCCTTTGACTGTTTTGGAACGTACCTTCGTGAAATAGATAGTTTTTGGATGAAATAACGTCGTATTGTGTGTTTTCGATCGTTTTATACTGTATTTCATTGTTCTTGTGTGTTTTCGTATGTATTTGAGTGAAATAGGATGGAAAATGGTCCAATTTCTCGATAACTTTCGGTTTTAGGTGGATTTCAGTGGCTTTGAGATTTATTCAGTCATCTTGTTTGCTTTTCAGTGTAATAGACGGTTTTTGAGTGATTTCAATCTCATTTGTTTGTTTTGGACCGTAACTACGTGGAATTGATAGTTATTGGATGAAATAACGTCGTATTGTGTGTTTTCGATCGTTTTATACTTTAATTCAGTGTTCTTGTGTGTTTTCGTATGTATTTGAGTGAAATAGGATGGAAAATGGTCTAATTGCTCGATAACTTTTGTTTTTAGGTGGATTTCAGTGGTTTTGAGACTTATTCAGTCATCTTGTGTGCTTTTCAGTGTAATAAAGGGTTTTTGAGTGATTTCAATCTCCATTGACTGTTTTGGAACGTAACTTTGTGAAATTGATAGTTATTGGATGAAATAACGTCGTATTGTGTGTTTTCGATCGTTTTATACTGTAGTTCAGTGTTCTTGTGTGGTTTCGTATGTATTTGAGTGAAATAGGATGGAAAATGGTCCAATTGCTCGATAACATTCGTTTTCAGGTGGATTTCAGTGGTTTTGAGACTTATTCAGTCATTATGTATGCTTTTAAATGTACTAGGGAGTTTCTGGGTGATTTCGAGTAGCTTTGACTGTTTTGGGCCGTAACTACGTGAAATTGATAGTTATTGGATGAAATAAGGTCGTATTGTGTGTTTTCGATCGTTTTATACTGTAATTCATTGTTTTTGTGTGTTTTCGTATGTATTTGAGTGAAATAGGATGGAAAATGGTCCAATTGCTCGATAACTTTCGTTTTTAGGTGGGTTTCAGTGGTTTTGAGACTTATTCAGTCATCTTGTGTGCTTTTCAGTGTAATAGAGGGGTTTTGCGTAATTTCAATCTCCATTGACTGTTTTGGAACGTAACTTTGTGAAATTTATAGTTATTGGATAAAATAACGTCGTATTGTGTGTTTTCGATCGTTTTATACTGTAATTCAGTGTTCTTGTGTGGTTTCGTATGTATTTGAGTGAAATAGGATGGAAAATGGTCCAATTGCTCGATAACTTTCGTTTTCAGGTAGATTCCATTGGTTTTACGCAATTTTCAGTCATCTTGTGTACTTTTTAATGCACTTGAGGGTTTCTGGGTGATTTTGAGCTACTTTGACTGTTTTGGACCGTAACTACGTGAAATTGATAGTTATTGGATGAAATAAGGTCGTATTGTGTGTTTTCGATCGTTTTATACTGTAATTCAGTGTTTTTGTGTGTTTTCGTATGTTTTTGAGTGAAATAGGATGGAAAATGGTCCAATTGCTCGATTACTTTCGTTTTCAGGTAGATTCCATTGGTTTTACTCAATATTCAGTCATCTTGTGTGCTTTTCAATGCACTAGAGGGTTTCTGGGTGATTTCGAGCTGCTTTGACTGTTTTGGACCGTAACTACGTGAAATTGATAGTTATTGGATGGAATGAGGTCGTATCGTTTTATACTGTAATTCAGTGTTCTTATGTGTTTTCGTCGGTATTTGAGTGAAATAGGATGAAAAATGATCCAATTGCTCGATAACTTTCGTTTTTAGGTGGATTTCAGTGGTTTTGAGACTTATTCAGTCATCTTGTGTGCTTTTTAGTGTAATAGAGGGTTTTTGATTGATTTCAAACTCCTTCGACTGTTTTGAAACGTAACTTCGTGAAATTGATAGTTTTTGGATGAAATAACGTCGTATTGTGTGTTTTCGATCGTTTTATACTGTATTTCATTGTTCTTGTGTGTTTTCGTATGTATTTGAGTGAAATAGGATGTAAAATGGTCCAATTGCTCGATTACTTTCGTTTTCAGGTAGATTCCATTGGTTTTACGCAATATTCAGTCATCTTGTGTGCTTTTCAATGCACTAGAGGGTTTCTGGGTGATTTCGAGCTGCTTTGACTGTTTTGGACCGTAACTACGTGAAATTAATAGTTATTGGATGAAATAAGGTCATATTGTGTGTTTTCGATCGTTTTATACTGTAATTCAGTGTTCTTGTGTGTTTTCGTATGTATTTGGTGAAATAGGATGGAAAATGGTCCAATTGCTCAATAACTTTCGTTTTTAGGTGGATTTCAGTGGTTTTGAAACTTATTCAGTTATCTTGTATGCTTTTCAATGTACTAGAGGGTTTCTGGGTGATTTCGAGCTGCTTTGACTGTTTTGGACCGTAACTACGTGAAATTTATAGTTATTGGATGAAATAAGGTCGTATTGTGTGTTTTCGATCGTTTTATACTTTAATTCAGTGTTCTTGTGTGTTTTCGTATGTATTTGAGTGAAATAGGATGGAAAATGGTCCAATTGCTCGATAACTTTCGTTTTTAGGTGGCTTCCAGTGGTTTTGAGACTTATTCAGTCATCTTGAGTGCTTTTCAGTGTAATAGAGGGTTTTTGAGTGATTTCAAACTCCTTTGACTGTTTTGGAACATACCTTCGTGAAATAGCTAGTTTTTGGATGAAATAACGTCGTATTTTGTGTTTTCGATCGCTTTATACTGTATTCCATTGTTCTTGTGTGTTTTCGTATGTATTTAAGTGAAATAGGATGGGAAATGGTCCAATTGCTCGATAACTTTCGTTTTTAAGTGGCTTCCAGTGGTTTTGAGACTTATTCAGTCATCTAGACTGCTTTTCAGTGTAATAGAGGGTTTTTGAGTGATTTCAAACTCCGTTGACTGTTTTGGGACGTACCTTCGTGAAATAGATAGTTTTTGGATGAAATAACGTCGTATTGTGTGTTTTCGATCGTTTTATACTGTATTTCATTGTTCTTGTGTGATTTCGTATGTATTTGAGTGAAATAGGATGGAAAATGGTCCAATTGCTCGATAACTTTCGGTTTTAGGTGGATTTCAGTGGCTTTGAGACTTATTCAGTCATCTTGTGTGCTTTTCAGTGTAATAGACGGTTTTTGAGTAATTTCAATCTCATTTGTTTGTTTTGGACCGTCACTACGTGGAATTGATAGTTATTGGATGAAATAACATCGTATTGTGTGTTTTCGATCGTTTTATACTGTAATTCAGTGTTCTTGTGTGTTTTCGTATGTATTTGAGTGAAATAGGATGGAAAATGGTCTAATTGCTCGATAACTTTCGTTTTTAGGTGGATTTCAGTGGTTTTGAGACTTATTCAGTCATCTTGAGTGCTTTTCAGTGTAATAGAGGGTTTTTGAGTAATTTCAAACTCCTTTGACTGTTTTGGAACGTACCTTCGTGAAATAGATAGTTATTGGATGAAATAACGTCGTATTGTGTGTTTTCGATCGCTTTATACTTTAATTCAGTGTTCTTGTGTGTTTTCGTATGTATTTGAGTGAAATAGGATGGAAAATGGTCTAATTGCTCGATAACTTTTGTTTTTAGGTGGATATCAGTGGTTTTGAGACTTATTCAGTCATCTTGTGTGCTTTTCAGTGTAATAGAGGGTTTTTGAGTGATTTCAATCTCCATTGACTGTTTTGGAACGTAACTTTGTGAAATTGATAGTTATTGGATGAAATGACGTCGTATTGTGTGTTTTCGATCGTTTTATACTGTAGTTCAGTGTTCTTGTGTGGTTTCGTATGTTTTGAGTGAAATAGGATGGAAAATGGTCCAATTGCTCGATAACATTCGTTTTCAGGTGGATTTCAGTGGGTTTTGAGACTTATTCAGTCATTATGTATGCTTTTCAATGTACTAGGGAGTTTCTGGGTGATTTCGAGTAGCTTTGACTGTTTTGGGCCGTAACTACGTGGAATTGATAGTTATTGGATGAAATAAGGTCGTATTGTGTGTTTTCGATCGTTTTATACTGTAATTCATTGTTTTTGTGTGTCTTCGTATGTATTTGGTGAAATAGGATGGAAAATGGTCCAATTGCTCAATAACTTTCGTTTTTAGGTGGATTTCAGTGGTTTTGAAACTTATTCAGTTATCTTGTATGCTTTTCAATGTACTAGAGGGTTTCTGGGTGATTTCGAGCTGCTTTGACTGTTTTGGGCCGTAACTACGTGAAATTGATAGTTATTGGATGAAATAAGGTCGTATTGTGTGTTTTCGATCGTTTTATACTGTAATTCAGTGTTCTTGTGTGTTTCCGTATGTATTTGTATGAAATAGGATGGAAAATGGTCCAATTGCTCGATAACTTTCGTTTTTAGGTGGCTTCCAGTGGTTTTGAGACTTATTCAGTCATCTTGAGTGCTTTTCAGTGTAATAGAGGGTTTTTGAGTGATTTCAAACTCCTTTGACTGTTTTGGAACATACCTTCGTGAAATAGCTAGTTTTTGGATGAAATAACGTCGTATTGTGTGTTTTCGATCGCTTTATACTGTATTCCATTGTTCTTGTGTGTTTTCGTATGTATTTGAGTGAAATAGGATGGGAAATGGTCCAATTGCTTGATAACTTTCGTTTTTAAGTGGCTTCCAGTGGTTTTGAGACTTATTCAGTCATCTTGACTGCTTTTCAGTGTAATAGAGGGTTTTTGAGTGATTTCAAACTCCTTTGACTGTTTTGGAACGTACCTTCGTGAAATAGATAGTTTTTGGATGAAATAACGTCGTATTGTGTGTTTTCGATCGTTTTATACTGTATTTCATTGTTCTTGTGTGTTTTCGTATGTATTTGAGTGAAATAGGATGGAAAATGGTCCAATTGCTCGATAACTTTCGGTTTTAGGTGGATTTCAGTGGCTTTGAGACTTATTCAGTCATCTTGTGTGCTTTTCAGTGTAATAGACGGTTTTTGAGTAATTTCAATCTCATTTGTTTGTTTTGGACCGTCACTACGTGGAATTGATAGTTATTGGATGAAATAACATCGTATTGTGTGTTTTCGATCGTTTTATACTGTAATTCAGTGTTCTTGTGTGTTTTCGTATGTATTTGAGTGAAATAGGATGGAAAATGGTCTAATTGCTCGATAACTTTCGTTTTTAGGTGGATTTCAGTGGTTTTGAGACTTATTCAGTCATCTTGAGTGCTTTTCAGTGTAATAGAGGGTTTTTGAGTGATTTCAAACTTCTTTGACTGTTTTGGAACGTACCTTCGTGAAATAGATAGTTATTGGATGGAATAACGTCGTATTGTGTGTTTTCGATCGCTTTATACTTTAATTCAGTGTTCTTGTGTGTTTTCGTATGTATTTGAGTGAAATAGGATGGAAAATGGTCTAATTGCTCGATAACTTTTGTTTTTAGGTGGATTTCAGTGGTTTTGAGACTTATTCAGTCATCTTGTGTGCTTTTCAGTGTAATAGAGGGTTTTTGAGTGATTTCAATCTCCATTGACTGTTTTGGAACGTAACTTTGTGAAATTGATAGTTATTGGATGAAATAACGTCGTATTGTGTGTTTTCGATCGTTTTATACTGTAGTTCAGTGTTCTTGTGTGGTTTCGTATGTATTTGAGTGAAATAGGATGGAAAATGGTCCAATTGCTCGATAACATTCGTTTTCAGGTGGATTTCAGTGGTTTTGAGACTTATTCAGTCATTATGTATGCTTTTCAATGTACTACGGAGTTTCTGGGTGATTTCGAGTAGCTTTGACTCTTTTGGGCCGTAACTACGTGAAATTGATAGTTATTGGATGAAATAAGGTCGTATTGTGTGTTTTCGATCGTTTTATACTGTAATTCATTGTTTTTGTGTGTTTTCGTATGTATTTGAGTGAAATAGGATGGAAAATGGTCCAATTGCTCGATAACTTCTGTTTTTAGGTGGGTTTCAGTGGTTTTGAGACTTATTCAGTCATCTTCTGTGCTTTTCAGTGTAATAGAGGGGTTTTGCGTAATTTCAATCTCCATTGACTGTTTTGGAACGTAACTTTGTGAAATTTATAGTTATTGGATAAAATAACGTCGTATTGTGTGTTTTCGATCGTTTTATACTGTAATTCAGTGTTCTTGTGTGGTTTCGTATGTATTTGAGTGAAATAGGATGGAAAATGGTCCAATTGCTCGATAACATTCGTTTTCAGGTAGATTCCATTGGTTTTACGCAATTTTCAGTCATCTTGTGTACTTTTTAATGCACTTGAGGGTTTCTGGGTGATTTTGAGCTACTTTGACTGTTTTGGACCGTAACTACGTGAAATTGATAGTTATTGGATGAAATAAGGTCGTATTGTGTGTTTTCGATCGTTTTATACTGTAATTCAGTGTTCTTGTGTGTTTTCGTATGTTTTTGAGTGAAATAGGATGGAAAATGGTCCAATTGCTCGATTACTTTCGTTTTTAGGTAGATTCCATTGGTTTTACTCAATATTCAGTCATCTTGTGTGCTTTTCAATGCACTAGAGGGTTTCTGGGTGATTTCGAGCTGCTTTGACTGTTTTGGACCGTAACTACGTGAAATTGATAGTTATTGGATGGAATAAGGTCGTATCGTTTTATACTGTAATTCAGTGTTCTTATGTGTTTTCGTCGGTATTTGAGTGAAATAGGATGAAAAATGATCCAATTGCTCGATAACTTTCGTTTTTAGGTGGATTTCAGTGGTTTTGAGACTTATTCAGTCATCTTGTGTGCTTTTTAGTGTAATAGAGGGTTTTTGATTGATTTCAAACTCCTTCGACTGTTTTGAAACGTAACTTCGTGAAATTGATAGTTTTTGGATGAAATAACGTCGTATTGTGTGTTTTCGATCGTTTTATACTGTATTTCATTGTTCTTGTGTGTTTTCGTATGTATTTGAGTGGAATAGGATGGAAAATGGTCCAATTGCTCGATTACTTTCGTTTTCAGGTAGATTTCATTGGTTTTACGCAATATTCAGTCATCTTGTGTGCTTTTCAATGCACTAGAGGGTTTCTGGGTGATTTCGAGCTGCTTTGACTGTTTTGGACCGTAACTACGTGAAATTAATAGTTATTGGATGAAATAAGGTCATATTGTGTGTTTTCGATCGTTTTATACTGTAATTCAGTGTTCTTGTGTGTTTTCGTTTGTATTTGGTGAAATAGGATGGAAAATGGTCCAATTGCTCGATAACTTTCGTTTTTAGGTGGCTTCCAGTGGTTTTGAGACTTATTCAGTTATCTTGTATGCTTTTCAGTGTAATAGAGGGTTTTTGAGTGATTTCAAACTCCTTTGACTGTTTTGGAACATACCTTCGTGAAATAGCTAGTTTTTGGATGAAATAACGTCGTATTGTGTGTTTTTGATCGCTTTATACTGTATTCCATTGTTCTTGTGTGTTTTCGTATGTATTTGAGTGGAATAGGATGGGAAATGGTCCAATTGCTCGATAACTTTCGTTTTTAAGTAGCTTCCAGTGGTTTTGAGACTTATTCAGTCATCTTGACTGCTTTTCAGTGTAATAGAGGGTTTTTGAGTGATTTCAAACTCCTTTGACTGTTTTGGAACGTACCTTCGTGGAATT